>CM031234.1:62092103-64945569 GCA_018340775.1 Taxus wallichiana var. yunnanensis
CCTCTCTGCAAGAAATTGCAAGTTGCTTCAACAGTTCAAGTGGAGTGCCCATGTTGGATCCCTATCCGTAAGGCCACCAAAGAGTTAAATTTCACATATGAATAATAATATGGATTTGTACCATTCAAGTAGTTGATTTAGATTCCCAAAGAGTTGGTAAGATAACTACTAATTTGTCTACTTGATAATTTTCTCACCAACATCATTTTAATTGTTGTGACTTCTTAATTGAAGTACTTGGAGAGAGTGACTAAATTTTCACCATTATAGGATTGGGGATGCTCACCCCCATATTTTTAGGATTATTATGGACGAAAAATGGAATTAGGTGTCCCAAAATTTAATTAACAATAATATATTATGGTTATTGTAGACACAAAATCATGCACTTTGGGTACTATTTAGTCTCAATCTCATACTACTATTTATATGGTTTTTTAGTGATGAAAGTACTAATTAACCCTCATCTTTTGGCCATTTTAATTGTATTTAATATCATCACTACCGACCTCCCACACATACATACCTATTCTATTTTTCCATTTTATGTCATTTTACCTTTGATTGGGTCGTCCATCCCGTAATGGGGTACCCTAGAACCCTATTCCCATTAAAAGTGCCCTAATCCTTTTTACACTTTCCCACCACTTTCTAGCCAAATGAGATTTCTATCTTTTTAGTGGTCGAGTATTTTCGGGGTTAATTAAGAAATTAGAACAAGAGGACCATATAAATATAATTTTATGAAACAATGATGAGGGACTAAACACTAAGTACTTCTATCATCACCTAAGGTTGCATACATCAAAGGCTCCATTTACATCCGTCTAGCTCCATCACAAGGCACAAGGTTGGTTCATCTACACTACACTACATAGGAGGGAAGTTAATTCTTTCCATCCACCATTTTATTACATTTCTACACGTTATTTTTTCTACTTTCACAAAAGTGGGACTGCCCAAGAGCACATAGGGCATGATTGCACACACACACACACACACACACAGAAATACATCGGTATGAGATTTAGTTCAACACTTAGTAATTCCACCATTGTATCTGCTAAGGATAGGCTGACCCTTTCATATGCATCTTTATTTTTTAAGGATTTGATGCTCATCTTAGGGTTTTGTAGGTGATTCCTTATTGTAGTTAATTTAGCGACACCTATAACAATTCAACAAAGTTAGTGTGACAAGAAGAGAACATAGGAAAGCATCCAACGATACCTCAGAGGAGGGTTTTAGGATATTTCCACGTACCAGGGTGCCCCTATCTCAGACCAAGGTTCCCACTTGTGCCCCTATACCTCTCCAAGCACCCCATCCCAGCCGGATAGCTCGAACTATGTTTTCTCACGCTCTTGTGTGATTAATTCCTCCTTTTGTTGGCACTGGTTAACACTACGACACATTCTAACACCTTCATTGAATCAACTAAGCTCTATCTATCCCTTCTTATATCTTAGGGTTTCATGTTTTCATATCTTAGATTTATTGGGTCATTTTCTTTATGAATTTATATGCTATTTCTGAGATGTTCTTAATATTATATTAACGTAGGATAATTCCACATTTTAGTTAATCATTTTTACACGACCTTCGAATACACTTCTCCTTGGGCCTTTTCTTCATATTCCCTTCACTCGTAGTGGTCATTTTAGGTCTTTTAAATATTGAGATCTTCCTTCATTCACTCGTAGGGTTTCGAAACTAATGGTTGATATCCCTACTTTTGTAACTATCAATGATAATCCTTTGGATGTTTCACACAATGTTCCTCTCCATGAAATAGAAGCATATGACAATGAGAAGTCATATGATGAAGACACTAATGTTGACCAAGATCAACTTACCACTATTACTAATTTTCAACAAATTTATGTGATCATCCCACTCATCTTTTGTATGTCTTATATTATTTTCTTACTTCTAAGAAATCTCATGATGTTTACATCTCTGTAGTTACTCCTTTGGCTCTTGTGGTCTCCACCCCACCCATTTATGTCTCAGCTTTAATTCCTAAGACTACCACTCTCTTCATTCACCATAGCACACCTAACATGCATCTTGGATCTTATTTGAATACTCTTGATCTAACTTCTCTGTATTATGATTTTAAAACCCAAATTTATCAGTTCTAGATTACTACTTTTGGTGCATCACCATCTTTAAACTCTACGCCAATATCTTTGCATACTCATTTCACACATATTATATCTACTTATCCCTTACCACGTAATGTCATTTATCTAAAATTTACTATCTTTAAAGGCCATGGATATACACAAGAACATCTCCTTCCTTTTCACATAGCATGCCTAGACAATGTAGATGACTTTATAGGAATAGCTAAGATCTTTCCTTGTAACTTACAATATTATGTGATGCGTTGGTTTTGTGACCTACCTATCCATTCCGTACACTCTTTCAAGCATATTGATGATTATTTTCTCACTCTCTTTTCCACTAACATAGGATCTAAGATCTCTTATGGTCAACTTGCATAACTCAAACAAGTATCTAATGAACACTTAGTAGATTATGTCTTGTGTTATAAAAATAATTTAACCAAGATGTCTAATATGATTTTGGATGCTGAGCTTCAAGATTTATTCACTCAGAGTATTTTACCACCACTTGAGGAGAGTTTTCAATTTGAGATTTATTCTTCCTTTGATCAAAATTTTCAAACTCTTAAGCTACATGAAACCAAGCTCCTAGCTATAGGAAAGCTTAAGTATCAGGAACAAGCATCATCATCCATGTGTTTTCAAAGTAATTCAACATTCAAGCCATCTATGACTAAACCATCGGATACAAAAGTCACTTTGTCAACATAGTCTCTACTACTAAGGATCTTCAATCACAACCACACCAACGTACATTAACTAAGTTTAGTGTTCCACGGGTATTTTACTACCAAAACATATCATAAAAGTAACCTCATCATTTTACCCTCACCACTATAAATTGATCCATCTTGACCAACATGGCATAATTTTTATGAACATTTCCATTGTGATTGTCATCAGTGTATAGGAAACTCCACCGATCATTATTACCGACTATGATAACTCATTTAGGATTTGATTAAAAATGGTCAAATTGAGCTTCCGGAATATGTAACATCTGCACATGTCAATGAAAATCATAAGCTCAAAATATTTAACAACTCTCTACCCAACCATGATACAATAACAAATGACTCATTGACTAATTTTTTCTACCACACAGTGTCTCCTCCTACTTCAGCATCCTTTGAATTTTTAGTTCCACATATCTTTATCTAACCAAGACTATCATGCAATGTTTACATATAATCACCTACATATAAAAGCATATATCGGCTTGATCCCCATCAATAATACTAAGGTTGAGCCATCTTGGCATATTATCACATGTTATATTCCATTTATTCTTGGCATCGATTACCCTCAATAAAAATAAATTACTCTCTAAAAAAATCATATAGTGTCATCAAACTACACATTACAATTGGTCCTCTTTCTATGTTTGTCATTTTCCTTGTTGGGAAAGAATTTGATGGTTGTGACATTCTAATTGGTCTCAATTGGATTTTTAGGTCTCAATCTATTATCTCTATGAATCATTTTCACCTCAAATTCATTCATAACAATTAGGTTATCTCTATTGACAATGTACCCCCATCTATTCCATGGTCTTCCTCTTCTCAACCATCGGTTAATGCATCTTATACATCATCTAACACATCCCATTCTATGTTACTAAAAGTATAATCTACTCATATCTCACCTACTCACACATTATCTACACAACCTCACCATTCTGTTATTCCTACACATAGGTATAGGCCCATTCCTAGGATAGTTACTACATCTCGATATAGGTCACCACCTCATTTTATTCCATGAGGGTGTTCATCACCTTCATGCTCGAAATCACATGTATCTCCATCAACGACACATTTTTATATGCCATATAATTCATCATATATTCATCCATCGCATGCACATAGACTTCATTTACCATCACAAATTATATCTACTATACCACCATTACTAGAGCATGGTCATATTATTTTTTCACCACAGGCATCGGATGGAGGACCTTCATCCCGCACTTCCATTCAATAGTCCATTCATTCACACACACTTGGGGTGCATATCACTCACATAATTCTCCCTCAACTTAGCATCTACACACCTCTCATCTTTGTATTATTGTACATACATCTCATAGTATAGGCATTCTCATCCACATTATAGCATCGCCATTTCCCGATGATGCACTCTAGTTTACGGTTCAATCCACGATTCTTTGAGGGGGAAAACAAATGAACCTCATTGCATACACTTTAATTCACTTTAGGGGACCATGAATCCTATCATCGATCTTGTATTCCATTCCATCCATCCACAACATATTGCATATTTTGGTTACTCTTACTCTTTCTTGTATTTTCTTGTATATGGTTGTCTTGTTACGCATGCTAGATAGGTTTCTTGTATGTAGTTATCTCTACCATATAAACATGCGCGTTCACATATTTCTCTAGTTGTGATTACATACATAGGTCTCTTACAAGTAGCATGAATGCTCACTTCCTACCCATCCTACAATGGTTGTTTTGGGCATCCACATACATCTCATAAAGGTGTTATTGTTTCATTTTGTACTTAGTAATTTTCATTACTTGGTTATACATGCTTTTGACATATTGGTTATCTTTATAACATGCTAATGGGTGCTTCATGTGCAACACTTTTTGTCAGATTACTTTCTTCCATAGATATTTATTTATTTTTCTGTTATTATTTTTCTATTATTTTCTCTTGTAGGTGGGTATTTCCGGTTGTTTGGTGTGCACACTTGTTTATTTTTATGTGGCCATTATGGTCTTGCATCTTACGGAATCATGAGTAATGTACCATGTTTCAAACCCAATTTGGAGGTATATGATTGTCTTCTTGCATGTTTACTTTCATTCTATCTTTTACATTGTCTCGCATAGCGTACACTTATGTTTTACATGCATGCTTGTTCGTATTAACACTTGTTTTCTAGCAACTTTTTCATGTGCGCCTTGGTTTGTACTAAGTGCATTCCCTCCCCCTACAGATCATAATTTGTGTGGTGAGTCCTCTTTTAGGGCTGCATCCTCCTATCTGCGATGTCACATGCACCTCTAAAGAGGGGGACATCATTGTTGGTTCTACACACTATTCAACACTTTCTACCAAGTACAATTTAGTTCAGTTTCCATCCTTAAAATTTTTGTTTATACAACTAGTGGGTTCATAATAGTTTACAAACCACATACATAAAATTTTTATAGGGAATATTTTCCTTACGATTCGGGGAGAAATTATAAGTTGGAGGATACATAAGATTTCCTCCCTACACTACTTCGCCCAACGACGTCGGATCACCCAAAAAACTAGGTAGTACATAGATCTCCTCACAAATATTTAGGGAAGTAGTTACAGGTTGGAGAATAACGTAGCTTACTCCCTACACTTCTTGACTAGGGTGGTGTGAGATCGCCAAAAAAACTCACGGCACGAGGATATCCTTTCTTCACCCCTTTCTCTCATCACAAATTAGGTGCACATGTTCCTTTTACATTTTTCATATTTCCATTTCAGTCTTTTCATTTCTACATACATGAATTTTTACACATATATACATGCGTATTTGACTACTTAAGCACCTTCTTGTTACAGTCCGACCGTATGAGAAGCAAGCAGTCAACAATAATAACAACAATGTCAAAAACTACAACAATGGCATTTTTCAATAGCACACACCTCATACTAACATGTAGGTACATCACACACATCAACATATACACACATGTTTCTACCCTAGGTCCACTCTCATGACTTTTTTCTCTTTTGCATCTTTAGTCTCCAAACTCCATATGATTTTCACTCCATGCTTTATCTATTCCTTCGGAACGCTTTCTACATCACTCTACATGGACGTCAATTACACATCTCTATCTACTTTATGTTAGCAAGTGTTTCTCTTACCAACATAAAATCAGGGAAAATGTAGACACAAAATCACGTACTTTGGGTATTATTTAGTCCTAGTCTCATAATATTATTCATATGGTTTTTGAGTGAAGAAAGTACTAATTAACCCCTATCTTTTATCCATTTTACTTTACTTTTTGTCATCACTTCCGACCTTCCAAACATACATGCCCAAACTATTTTTGTCATTTTGTGTCACTCGACTTTTATTCGGGTGTGTCCAGGCACCCCGGTACCATTTGGGGTGCCCTGAGCCTTTTTACACTTTCCTACCACTTTTTGGGCACTTTCTAGCCATTTGATATTTTTATCTTTTAAGTGGGTGGTATTTTGGGGCTAATTATGAAATTGGAACAAGAGAATCATAAATATAGGGTAAGTGAAGAAAGTTGGGGGACCAGAAATTAGACATCAAATCTCAAATTTTTTGAACCGTGATCGAGGTCTATTTTATCAGGTTCGGGAAATTTCGAACCTAAGGCTGTGATCACAGTTTATAAATCATGATCATGATTTATAAACCATGATCACAGTTATAAATCATGATTGCGGTCCTACGATACCAAATAAAAATCAAAAATTCATGTAAATATGATTCTAAGAACCATGATTATATTTTATAAAGCTGCATCTATGGTTCTTTTACCATAAGGTCAATTTATAACTATGATCGCGATCCTAACTTTTTCATCAAATCGACCCTCAAGGGTCGGGAATTTTTTTTTCCCAAACCCGAGATTAGGGAGGTCATTATGGCATGTTAAAGGCAAAAAACATCAAATTTTCTCTTAGTGGACTTGAACCATGTAAAAAATCAAAAACATGTCACAAAAATGGTACCATCACATAGGGAGACTGTTAGCTTCGTACAAATATTGATTATAAAGTGAATACAATATGATAAATATCATTTAATAATTTTTACTAATAGTAGGTCTTTAATGAGGCTTTTTCCTATGAATGTTCACATCTACATTTAAGACTGCAAATTTTTTTCACTTGTCGAATATGATAAAACCTCTACCATCCCAACCTTGGAAAAATTCTATACACATTCAAAAATAATAATTTGATTTCAATATTTTTTATGAAGTTATGGAGGGAAAATGGAATGTTCTTTGTTCTCTTTATGTTTTAATACCACTTTCATGAAAAAATCATAATATATATATATATATTTCTGAAAAAATAAAAAATAAAATATATCCCAAGATAGACAGCAACATCTAACTTTTTACCAAAGGAAAATTAAATATCAAGTTTTGGTCATCCAAATCACGAGAAAACGGACTACAATCTTATAGGATTTTTTTTTTAAATACCAATTCATTGAATTTTGAGTGTTTAATATATCCAAACTTGTCCGTTTTTAAATTTATTTTTTATTTTAGAAACTATATTTTAGATGCTACAATTCATATTTATATGACTTTTTCTAATTTTGAGTACACACATTGTGATAATAATCCGTATACGTTGAGATTTTGTTATTTTTACAATATTACGTCCACTTATGACCCCTTTTTGGCCCCTCAAATTTTTGCACTCACCCTATAAAGTTATGAGACCATAATGAGGGACCAAGCACTAAGCACTATTATCATCACCTAAGGTTTCATTCATCAAAAGATCCATTTACATCCATCTAGCTCCATCATAAGGCACAAGGCGGGTTCATCTACATAACACTTTGCATAGGAGGGAAGTTCATTCTATTTGATCCACCATTTTATAATATTTCTACACATATTTATTACTCACTACTTTCACAAATTATGACTAATACAAGATAACTTAGGGCATGATTACACACACACGGGTAGATCTACATTGGGTCTAAGATGTAGTGCAATGCTTAGTAATTCCACCATTGTGGCCATTGAAGATAGTCTGACCCCTTCATATGCATCTTTCCTTTTAGGGATTTGATGTTCTTCTTGGGGTTTTTAGGTGATTTCTTATTGTAGGTATTACGGTGACATCTAACTCGGTTAAGTAAAGTTAGTGCGATAAGAAGAGAACACGGAAAACATCTAGTGACACCTCGGATGAGTGTTTACGGATATTTCTACGAATAGGGTGCCCATATCTCAGAAATGGCACCCACGTGCACCCATGTCCCTCTCTAGGCATCCCATCCTAACCAAAGATCTCGGGTCTATGTTTTCTTAGGCTTATGTGTGATCATTTCCTCCTCCTATTTGCCTATTTTACACCGTGACAAAGATTAAAACCTTTTTGAATCAACTAAACTCTATCTAAACCTTCTTACACCTTAGGGTTTCATGTTTTCATAGCTTAGATTACTTGGGTCATTTCCTTTATGCATTTATCTATTATTTATTGTTGTTCTTAATATTATATTAACTTAGAAAAATTCCACATGTTAGTTAATCAATTAATCAATACATTACAATGTTATAATAAATTTGGGCATCACTTAGCCAAGTGACCTTTGAAAGAGAGTTAGAGGAATGGTTCCCCTAAGTGTCACAAGAAAAAAGTAGAACCATCCACGTGATTACACCCAAAATAAATAAATATTTTTTTAAATTATTTAATCATTGGATTAGGGTTATATATAGGATACATATTTGGATTAATTCATTTAACATTAATGTGGAGCTTAGAATATATCGATATTAGAAATTTTCAAGATATAACCATAAGAACATATGTTAAATGAAATAAAGGAAATAATATATATGCATTTATCTATTTTCATATTATACAAGTTTTTTTATTAATGGTCATGAACGGTTAAGGGGACCCTACATTGTACAAAGAGTCGTATCAAAATATAGAACATCGGGGCCAAGGGTATACCCGTTGAATCCCACCAACTAGAAGCAAGTACAATTGCATATTATACAATTTGATATCAATATGAAAAAGGATAAAACAACTAGAAATTATTTTCATATGATTTATCTATAATTTTATAATTGCAAGATAAGTAACGATTAAAATTTTAGTTATGTAAATAACCAATGGGGTTTTCTACTAATTTATTGGTTCCATATGGCAAGATTTTAGTATAATGTAATTTTTATGTCTATGAAAGCTATTACAATGTGATTTTCTATGGATCCCGGGTCTCATGGATGTGTAAAACCCTCTACTTTAAATCCTAACCATCTGTAGAAACCCTTGCAAAAGGTTAATTTTTAGGTTGAAGTGGAATTTTAAAACAACCTAAATTAACACTACACTTAAGGGCCATAAAGCGTAAGTTATTTTCCACCTAAAGATGTGATAGCTAATAATATGTATGCAATTATATTTAGAAATGTGTTGATTGATAATATATTCTAGTGGTTTGGTATGATTGTGTTTCTGTTAGATGACATGGATTTAAAATTCAAAAAATAGAATGTTAAACCTAGTTGGGAGTGCTTCAAACATATATAGGAGATGATCCTAATGTTTTCTACTACTTTCGAGAAAATTAAGATACATTTGAGTGTTTTTGGAAAGATATTTGTAATTAGTAATCTTAAAAATATTAGGTGTGTAAATTATTTCATTTGACTTACACGTATAGGATTTTATAGGTTTAATTTCACATAAAGGATGACCTATATGAGGAGTAAAATTAGATAAATGATATATAAAATGACCATTGGGTGGCTTGGGAAAAAACCACTAGTTTTAAACCATACCATTTGATGGTTTGGTCCTTGTTGTCCAAAAACACCCAATGCTATTTTGACAACTTAAAAATCCATTTTTGTATAAGTCATGTGAAAAATATCATGTTTGGGTCATTGTTCCTCTCTTGTTAGGCCTCGTAGTCCAAGGATTTAGTATTCTTTTCAAATTTTTGGGAAAATGGGGTAAAACATGGCAAAATCAAGTTTTTTAGGAACTTAGGGAATAGTTCCATCATTCCCCGAGTCTCATACATTACTCTTTGGTCCACAATGAGGAGTGTCATCGAGATAAGGCAAATTATTTAGAAATTATTGGAACATTTCGTGGTTCCAAAGTTTCTCTATTCTACCAACTTGTGCGGACTCAACGCCAAGTCATTAGGTTAAGTTGGCATTGAATGAAACAAGCAAAATTTTCTTATGTTTCAAAAGTTCCCCATGAACCCACAAAAAATGACAAATGGAAGAACGGGAAAGCCATCAATAAGTTCAGAATTTATCACACATATTAAATGGTTCTTTTGTTCCCACAATTCTCCAATTTTATTTCTTGGTCACATAACACATTGTAATTAGATAATTCGGGGTTCTAAAACACACATGGAATAGTTCTTAGGTTTGAATCATTTTTGATCCACTGAAAACAATGAGAAGCGGGTATAGGGAAAAGTAGTTCCTAAAGTCGGAAACTATGGGAATAGTGGAAACTATTCCCATGTTCCAATATTTTTCGGTCACTCACCTTGTCTTCCAACAATTACAATCGGTGAAATCATGTCAAATGCACACACCTGAATTGTTTCACCATTCCTTCATTCCTGCAAACATTCTCATCTCCATAAAAGGATTAAATAAAATTTTAAGGGCCCATGAGGAACGCTCCATTTTTCCACAAGTTATTTGAAACTCCTCTTGAGCTGAATATCATTTGGTTTTTTTGTCATAACTTCTTACTCATAGCCCAAAATTACATAAAATTTGTGGCATTTGGACCATATCTTTAAGATATTCATTTTTTCATAAATAAACACATGCTTTGATGTAGTATTGTGGGGTAAAAATAGTAAATGTAAGTTATAGTGGGAACAAGGAAGTTTTACTTTTTAAAATGTGCAACCACTTCAACTACCTTACCAACTGACGAGTTTAATGTTTAATAGTTCACATGACTTTTCATGTACCTATAATGGCATACCCTCTCTCTTTCTCTCCCCTTTCTCTATATATTTTTCAAAATCACTTATTTGTACAGGTTGTGCTCTGTCAATTTGTAGCTACATCATGCCAAAATGTTGTTCTAGGAAGATATGGGTTACAGACCTCCATTTTGGCATTTTGTAAATGTGTTATCTACCTTTTATCACTATAAATATAATATGTGCATAATCCTTTAGCAATAAAACCATTTTGTGTGGCTATTTTATTTCCTTAGCTTGTATTTTGTTGTATTCTTACCTCTCTATATTTTGTAATATGTTATTTATATGTTTCCCATTTGCGAGTTTTCCATTTTGTTGTTTTCTTTTTGTAAAACAAGAAAACAAGAAGAGTGAATGGAGAAAGAATTTAGAGAGTTGAGAGCATATATAGAGAATATTGGATAGTTAATGAGAGATGAGAGTGTGATGAAGTAGAAGTGGTATTTGTGATGAAAAATAAAGTGAAGTCACCTATAGAGCTACTTGTGAGAAGAAAAATAGGGTACATTTGAGAAATATGATCAGAAAATAGGAAAAGAAGTTGAGGAAAGTGGAAAGCAAGAGAAATAGGTTGTGAAAAAGATGAGTGAAGAAAATATCCATGAGAATATCTCATAACCATTTAAAGGACATGCATATGTGATGCCTAAGTGGACACAAAAACTATTAGGATAGAAAGAAGAAATAAAACTAAAGAAAATGAATGAAAGGACAAGAGAAAAAGAACCAAGTAAGAGATAAAATTAATACTTTGTGAGACATCAAGAAATTCCTAAAGAGATGAAGTGAGTACAGAAAAGAAAGAGTACAAGTATAGTAAAGGTAAGAGATAATGAAATGAAGAAACAAGATGATGAACTCATAGAATACAATAAGGTAAAAGAGGATAAAGAAGTGATGCTTGTAAATAATGAAGATAAGGTAAGAAAATTTGATGGTGTTTTGGTTGATATTCATGTTCTTTTGAGAATTCCTTGAAATTTTACAAGATGACTCTAACTATGTATTTGTGAATCATGAGACAAGAAAATTTGAATGGAATGGTGAACATGATGAGAATTTAAGGAATTAAAATCAATATTTCATGCATGAAGTATATTAAATTTTGGAAAGTGTGTTATGTGTAATAGATCAAAAAGGTTAGGAATGGTACAACATAGAATTCAGTGATCTCTTGGGAAAATAATGATTCAAATGGGAGTAAGGAAGGTGTAGATACAAGTTTAGAGCATCTCGGTATGAATATGAGAGAAAAAGAAAATAGGAAAGAAAATGAATGTTATGAAAAGGAAAGTGATGAATACATGATGGAAAAGGACTATACGAGGATTAAAAAATAGGGCGGAAGATGAAGAAAAATGTGTATTTTTTGTTGTCAATTTTGTTTGTGTAGGTATAGAGGATTAAATCTTGAGGATGATGAAGATGAAGGTGAAAATAAAGAGAGAAAGAAGAAAAGTTAAAAAAAAAAAAACAAGGACAAAGAGAAAGATATGGGATCCATGTGGCTATGAGGAAAAAAGGATAATATAAATGAATAAAGAAGACCAAGAGCATGTAAAGATAATGAAGACTTGGCTATGAAAATTAATGAAAGGATGGTTTTTTCTCAATCTTGGCAGTGTATGATGTAGGGGCATCACAAGAAAAACATTTAATATGTGAAATTTTCATTCTTTTCATTTCATGATATCATGAAAGAAGGTTTTGGTTCATTCTACAAGGTTAGATGGGGTTAAGTTATTCAAAATTTCAAAATCCAAGATTTCCCTACATTTTTAAGTTTAATTTTGAAAGCATGTAAAAAGGGATAAATTTGTGTTGTCAAGGAGAGAGGAGTCTAGTCATGTAAAATGAGTCCTAGGACTGAGTAAGAGTTTATGAAATCTTAAAAGAGGTAAAACTTTTGCATTATGATGTAAGGGCATTGTGAGTCATCAAAGTTAGTTATGGTTGTGAAGTGGAAAGGAAGGAGAGATAAAATTAGAATGAAAGTTAGTAAGAGGGGATTACTCAAGGACTATGAGGACTAAGGAGAGGAGGACTGAGAGAATCATGAAATTTTGTATCTAATGTATAGTCTAATATAATAAAACTCTATTTGAAAAAACTATGTATTGTTCAATTTTTAGCATGTGTATGCTATAGATCCATTTTTATGTTAAATTCCATTCTTAGGATTCATAGAAGATTTTAGGAAGGATTCGTTTAGAGATGCTCTTTTTTAACAAGTAACTCAATATATTGCATTGTGTAGGATAGTGAATGTGTGATTTAGAGGGTTCTTGGTTCATTTAAATGTGAACATGTGAAAATATACTTTTAAAAAATATCCTCATGATGAGAGGTGATAAACTATGTTATTTCAAGCTTTGGAGGTTGAATAATTTGACACTTTACATTACATGCATGAATTCTAAGAGGCTTAGGTCTCACACGGTGGATAATTCACCAAGATAAATATTTACTTGTTTTTTTGCAAAGAGTGTATTTATAATTTATCAAAAGAAGTGTTAGGATCATCCTCAAAGGTATTAGGATATTTTGGAAGGTTAAAAAATTCGTGGACATGCATTAACTTGAGTACTTGTTTTGTGTCCGAGTTTACGAAAGATAAACCTTGTTTGACCGAGTTGTGACAATTACTCGAACGAAATTTTGGAGTTCAATTAATCCATGGGTCCTCCTTGATAGAATATAAATATGAAGGAATATAAGAAAATTATTGGGACCAATATTCAATGTTTGAAAAAATCCACAACTATTTTTATGTCTTATTGTTCCCTCGGGCTAGTATGAGGGTTTTTCTAGGGTTTTTGAAGATAATGAGATTTGAGGGCTTTACACTAGGTGTAGGGGTTTGAAAACTTGAAAAAATCACCTTTAGGGTTCCCTCAATTAGATTCCAAAATTATTATAGATAAATGATAACTCAGTCAAAGGATATTGATGATTGTCTATAAGGAGGAGGCATGTACAATCTAAAGACCTAATATGAACTAGATTTATTGGGATTTGGAGAATGGAAGTCAACCTAGAGATTTGTAGAGAGGTTAAAGTCAAAATTTGGTGTCCTAATATTCCTTAAAACTAGTGATAATATTATTTTAGTAAAATATATGAAGGAAAATGGACTAAGCAAAGGATAGTTGAGACCAGGAAGTTAAGAAGCGAGAAAGAGTGATTGTGAGAGAAGTATAAGGAGTTGGATTATAAAATTTTGCATGGATCATATTGGCCCTAAAGGGTACCTAAGGAATATTTTTAATTGTTTTAGGTAAGTAAAGATCTTCCAAACCTTATATCATACAAGAGCATAGTATTAAGAACCTAGAAAAGAAACAGTTTTTAGTCAATTGAGGAATTTGGTAAGAAATTCTATTTTCGAATCACTTGATGGATACTCTAGCATTGGTTGGAGATTTGAAACAAGGTAATTATTTTGATAACATCCATTGAAGGATAAAACACTAAAGCTTACTTACTTAGTACTAAGAAGCTAGTGAAGCTAAAAGAAGGAAGGTAAGAGAAAAAATGGAGTTTCATGAAATTTGATCATCTTGTTCACATCAGTAGGTGAATTTGAAATTATATGAGGTTAATATAATAATTTTTAATGCTTAAGTAAGACATATAAAGTGAAATAGGTCAAATATTGTAATTTTGAGCCATTTTGGGCTTGTAGTCATTTTTATACCCATGCAAATGAATAGAAATGAACCATGTATCATTCTGAGAACCTAGGATGAGTTACCACATCAATGCATCCATAGAAGAGAAATAAACAACAACATATAGAACTGGTTCATACATAAAGGAAATACACAAGGATTATAATCATGAACACATATATGATTCAAAATAGAGTCTTATATTCATATTGATGAGTCCAGTAACCACATTACATCCATTGAGGTCATAACAAACCCATATAATACTACAGAGAAAAGTCATGCATCAGAACTACACTATGTCCTTCAAATTACAAAGATGAATACAGACTTGTCCCTCTAATTTGGTCATCACTCCTTTATTTTCACTAATCCTAACCCATAGAACCATCAATGGTATTTCTTCATATATTCTCCTCTTTCCCAGTGCACTATTCTCTCTACATCTCCTCTCTTTTGCACCCTTACCCATCACCTATACCAATTACTCTCTATCTTGTGTATATATTTCTACTATCCAAGCACCTCAATATATAGCTTTTCTTACTTCTTTGTCATGCCTTCTAAGGTAACATATCGACTACCAAGTGTCCAAGTGGTCCTCTAATGGAGCATGCCTCATTTAATGTGAGCTCTCTACTCTGCTGCAATGATGTTCTTCTAGAACCTTCCATTGCATCCATGAAATATTTCCTTTTTGATCCTACGGTTGTCGGGGTGACACCTTATCCACTCTGAATGCTAGAAGGGTCACACATTTCTCATGTGCTACATGGGATGCCAAATATGGCTAAGTCCCAAATACCTATCTTTCCTCACGCATGCACGTTGTGTGTTCAAAAAACCATGCTATAACCCTTTCTGGTGTGCCTTCACTCTACACAACCTTCTTCAACTAGGTCCCACACGTCCACGCAACTTCTTATACTTAGCCAATATTCCCGAGCCCAACATCACCCCACACTACACATGTTCTCCATCCTTGGAAAAATTTTAAAGAATAAAGAATGGTGGGTTCTTAACATGGTTGGAAATAAAAAATAAGGGAATGAAGAATTGGGAGAAAGAATGGAGAAATTTTTCATCTCTGGATGAGGAGAGGGAAATCCTTCCCTAGTTCGACTCTAACTTCTCCCAAGCATCAACCTTGTTTTGAACTTACTAACAAAGGTCACCCCCAGGGAAATTACCTCCTCAAAACTCAGCTCCTCCCCTTTGGTGCTCATTGTGTCAACAACACTCTCTAATTGCTTCCCAAGTATTAAGAGGCATCCATCATGTGGGTGATATGGGGGTATAGTTCCTTTATCCAACTTTTGATCGAGCCCCACAAGGACTTGATTGACTATGAATTCTTCTCCATCTTGGCAGGATCTTATCTCTTTCAAATTTATTCCCCTTAATTTTATCTTGGAGCTCTTAAAGTTCTTGTTGGTGCAAATCAGCAACACCCCTGGATGTTGATCATTTTTTTAGTTTGACATTTTGGACATCCAGTGTGATTGCACAAAATTGAATCTCTTCCCCAAGTGTGGGACTTGAAAAAATAGGAAAAGAATCTCCAAGCTAGAGTCTGGTTCCTCAACTCCTCTGATCAGGTGTATTACTTGCAAGTTGCAGAGGTTTTAAACTCAAAATCCTACTCTAAATTCCAAGGGGACAGAGATAGAGAATGTAAAAAACTGAAACTAATGCTAATAAGGTGATGCACCAAAGGAGTGGTTAGCATTTTTACTTCTGCAAAGTGACACATATCATAGAAATGCAACAAACATCATGCAAAACTGATAAAATGTAATGAAAGGTCAGAAATGAAGCAAACAACACAAACAAAGGATTGAAACTCATTCACAGAGCTTGCATTGTCATTTCCAATATAAAAATACATGCATTACAACATCTGAGAGGCAGAAAACAGGTTACAGTCTTGGAAGACATCGATATTCAAAAAATATCTTTTCAAGGTGAAGGAGGGAGCCTACAAAACATAAAAAATGTCCAACCCCCTCAAAAATGAGCCAAAACTAGTTTTTTTACAATGCAAAAACGAGCCCATGAGAGAGAAACATGGGAAAATGTGAGAAACTTTCAACCACCAACCAAATTCATAATAAATAACATGGGTATCCTTACAGGTCCATTCCTTGACATTTTTGCCATGCTAGGAGAGAATGCGAGCCATGCTGCATTAAAAATGGTGGTTGAAATGTCATTTTTGTTCATTACCACATGTCGAGGTGTTTTTAATTTTATCTCTCAAAATTCATTAAAATACAAAATTGATCCCAGAATATTGAAGATAATTTCACCATATTTCCGTTTATATAAAGAACGTGAAAACCGAGCCTGGATTGAAAGTTATGATCGTTTGAAAATTTAGGGAAAAACAGCCAAAATGGGTTGGCGGGCCAAAAATTTGAAATTTTTCCACTTTTTTCATTTGGGAAAATTTACAAAAATCCCCCACCCCCGCGATGATCGGTGTCATGTGGCATGATTCCATTGTCGCGGGCTCTTGATGCTTCATTTTCCATCATTTTGGCCATTGGAAAGTTTTCCAAAAATTCTCCACCGGGCCGATGACGTGAGGACACATGGCATGATATGATTCACCATGGGAATCTTCTCCTAAATTTTCCATCACTGTTGACCATTTTCCTTGAGCTAGACACGTGGCAGAACCCTATTGGATGCAGGTTTTTACTTTTGAATTTTTCCTGCGGGCTGTCTTGCATTTTTTTTGCTGCCACTGGACACGTGGCAAGATCCCATTGGCTCGCGTTTAGGGGGTAGAATTTTCCTTTGAAATTTTCCCTTGATTTTGCTTGGGAAAAATATCCCATTTTCTCTTGTGCTCTACTGGTTGAAGACACGTGGCGGGTTTCCATTTGTCACGGACCTTGGGGCTAACATTTCTCCTTTACTCTAACCTTTGGGAAATTTTCCCACTTTCTCCCGGTGGCTGAAGCTCGATGACCCAATGAGACACATGGCGAGCTCCCATTTGATGTGGGCCTTGGGGCAAAAATTTTAACTTTGTACCCTCGTTGATCACTTTTGCCAAATTTCCAATCTTTCCTCCACCCTCTACCACTCCCTTGGCCTAAGGACACATGGCGTAATGTGATTGGGCATGGGCCTTTCCTGGAGATTTTTCCATGGCGCCAACACTTAGTCAAATTTTCTATTTTACCTCTGCCCTCCACCACTCTTTTCCTCTAGAGACACATGGTAAAATGTGATTGGATGTGGGCCTAGCATCAAAAAAATTTCTCGTATCAAACCTTTGGAATTTTTTTGAATTTCTTCCCTTCGACACGTGGCAGCATCCAATTCATTGGCGGGCCTTCGGGGTGAAATATTCCTTCTAAAAATTTTCCAAACACTTGGTAAAAATTCCAAGTTTTCCTCCGCCTTCCGCCCTCTTGAGGACACGTGGCCTTATCTTATTATTGTGGGCCTTTCAGGGGAAAATTTCCCACAAAATCTCTGCCGAGCCATAACTTCAAAAATACATGGAGTTAGGAGGAAAAATTTACCTTTCTGGAAAGATGAGAAAAATCTCTATCCAATGGTGCCATTTCTAGAAGGTCTTGAGTGCCTAAAAAGAAAAAAAAATTATGACTGAGGCACAAGAGAGGGAAGAATGAAGGGAGTTAGCCACAAAATGTGCAAGGGGAACATTTTGGATAACAATTTTGGTGACTCAGAGGGGTCATCTGCGCCTCTTTGGATGAATTTACAGTTTTCTGAAACAATCCATTGGGCATGGAGTCATTAAATTCTCTACTTGGTACCCCAACTGATTATAGCACTGCAAGGAGGAAGATGAAAGGTAGAACACCATCTGATGGAGCAAGGCTTGCAAAACACATTTCTTGGAACAACAAGCTTGTGCCAAAGCACTTAGGGAAAGAAAAGCTAATCTACAACAAAACAATGTGCATAAGCACTTGGAGGAATGAAAACCTAAGCTAATATGTACAAGGTGGAGAATTTCCTTTAGTAGAAATGCTTTAGATGGATTCCATTGACTGGAATCTGTAATTCTTCATCATCCAATAAAGACAATTGAAAAGCATTGCAGTCCTTACACTTTGTGACAATGTATGGGCCACTCCAAATGGCATCAAATTTTTAATGCCTTCCCATTTTGCTCTGTCTGCATCCCATTTTAACACTAGATCTCCAACTTGGAAAGATCTATCCTTGGCCTTCCTATCAAAGGTTTTCTTGATCAAAGCTTGATCCTTCTCCATTGCTTGGGACGCCTAGTTTCTGATTTCTTGGAGCTCCATCAATTCTGCATATCTAACCTCCATGGGTCCAAACTCCAACAACTCCAATTGTTTCATGAGTTCCAATGTTGGAAAATCAAGTGACATGGGCAAAATTACCTCTCTTCCATAAATAAGCTTGAATGGAGAATTACCTGTAGATCTCTTGGGAGTTATCCTATCATCCCATAAGGCTGATTTCAACTTAGTATGCCAAGACCTATGATTTTCATCAAGAGTCCTCCTAATGATCCTCAACAAGTTCTTGTTTGTAGATTCATCTTGGCCATTACCCTGAGGGTAATAATTTGATGAAGTGCTTAGGTAGATCCCATTCTTGATAGCCCATTCAGTTACCTTGGACCCAATGAATGCCAATGCATTATCTGATATTATTGTAGCAGGTATGCCAAATTTGGTTGTTATTCCCTCATAGAAGTCCAGGATGCTAGATTCATTTGCTTCCTTGAGTGTTACTACTTCAGTCCATTTGGTGAAGTAATATGTTGCTGTTAGAATCCATTTGTGTCCTTGGCTTGAATTTGGATTAATGACTCCAATGAATTCCAAACCCCATTACATGAATGGCTGGTCAACTGAAATTGTATGCAATGGAAGGGTAGATAGCCTCTCCTTACCCATGAAGAATGCACAATTATTGCACCTCTTGATCCACGCATAACAATCACTAAAAATATTGGGCCAATAATAGCCAGCCCTCATGATCTTCAGAGTTGTCACTCTTGGTGCAAAATGACCACCAGCTGATCCACCATGGAACTCTTCCAACACCTTGTGAATCTGATTTGTACCAATGCATCTCAGCAGCACTCCATTCACATCCCTTTTGAACAAAACACCATCAACAAGGGCATATGGGACAGCCTACAATCTAAAGTGTCTTCTTTTGGTCTTGTTCATCTCTGGAGGGCATAGACCTATGCTTAGGAAGTGCATTATGTCTTGGGTCCAGAAATGAGTGAGGACACCATCATTTTCCTTTTGAGTGTTTCCTTGCTCATGGCTGTCTTGCAACGCCAAAACAACCTCCTTCTCATTGCATGCTTCCTTGTGTTTATTCAAGACCAGATGCTCACACAACCTTTTCCTCTGACCAACTTGGTGAATTTGATCTCAATGTCATACTCCATGACACGAGTAATCCAACCTGCTCTTTTTTCATTCGGGTTTGTGTTGAGGAGGAAGTCCTTAACTCCCACATGAGAAACCAGAAATTGAACCTTATTGTTTGAAACTAGATGCTTGAATTTATTTAAGCTCCGATTTCGCAAGAACATGCTTCTCAATGAAATAATACCTCACCTCATAGTCTTCTAGGCTTTGGTGAAGAAATTAATTGGCTGCTCATCATTGTCTTTGTTCATGTTGTACCAAAATTATAGAAATAGTATCATCACCCCCAAATGCATAGAGGATGAAATCCTTGAAGAAATCCGGGTTAATGAGAGTTGGGGCTTGAGAGATGGATTCTTTGATTAATCCAAAACTTTCTTTTCCTTCTGTCGTCCATTTGAAAGCTATGCTTTTCTTTAACATCTTGGTGATAGGCTTGACTAGGGCTGCAAAATTTGGGACAAACCTCCGAATGAAATTTATCCTCCCCAAGAAACTTTGAAGGGCCTTCTTGTGGCTTGGTAATGGTAGTGCTCTTATGGCTTCAAATATTTCTAGATCAATTGCTAATCCTTCCTTGGAGACAATGTGGCCAAGGATCTTTCCTTCATGGGCTAGAAAAATACACTTTTTAGGATTCAAGGATACCCCAAATCTTTTGCACCTTTGGAACACTTGTCTCAAATGAAAGAGATGGTCTGCTGCATTTTTGGAAAAACAAAGTGATATCATCAAGATATATCAGCACCATGTTGTTAATCAAATCCTTGAACGCCATGTCCATTGCTCTTTGGAAAGTAGCTCCAGCATTGGACAACCCAAATGGCATTTTCCTATATGCATAAGTTCCCCATTTGGTTGTAAAGGCTGTCTTGAACTGATCCTCTTCTTTCACCATAATATGATTATACCCTGAATAGCCATCAAGTAATGAAAACCTCTCAGAGCTGGCAACAACTTGTAAAATATGCTCCATAGAAGGTAGTGGATAATGATACTTGAGAGATGCTCTATTCAAATCTTTGAATTCAACACACAATCTGATTTCCCCATTCTTCTTTCTAACTCGGAACCAAGTTGGCCACCCAACTAGAATGCTTGATAAGGAATACGATACTTGACTCTATCAACTTATTCAATTCTTTTCTCATGAGAGGCTCCATGTGTGGATTGTGGCCTTTTTTTTTGCCTAATGGGTTTAGTACTTGGATCTTATTCAATGGTGTGTTGAGATAACTCGGGATTGAAACCTTTCAAATCTTCGTATCTCTAAGAAATCACATCAGGGAATTCTTGACAAAGTTTTATGAACTCATACCTTTCTCTCTCAATTCTCACTTTACCAACTTGGAGTGATTTTCTTTCTTCCACCAAGATGGACATTGAATCTTCTCCCTTGACTTGGATGTTTGCTTTATCCTTCCTAAATTGATCATTAGGATTGAAAATGGACTCCAAATTAATAAGACCCTTTATTAGTTTGTTGGTTCTCAGCTGTACCACTTGGTCACCATCTTGTTGTTCCAACTTTTCCTAATTTTTAGTTGAAAACTCAGCCTCTTCTTACAAGATATGGATGATTTGTTGATAACTTCCAAACACTTGCCAAGTCACATTGTTGTCTCGGTATGGAAGGCCTTATAATCACATGGATTTTTGGTTGTACATTTTCTTTTTTGATGCTTTCAACAACATCAAAGGATGCTCCAACTACTGCAAGCCTGTCAGCATCTTGGTTCTCTTTTCTAGGAATGGATTTGATGCTAAAACCCTCAAAATATTCAATGAGGTCCCACACCCTATTTTTTTAGCACTTGAGAAGATCATTCTTGGTAGCATGCTACCCCTTAACTTGGTTGACAATCAACTCACTGTCACCAAATACTTGCAAGTTCTTTATTCCTCTCTTGATTGACCAATGTAATCCTTGTATCAAAGCTTCATATTCAGTAGTGTTATTAGAGCATGCAAACTAAAATCAAAAAGATGAATAATACTTAACTCCTTAGCGTGAAACAAGCATGGTTCCCCTCTTGCACCTTGTCTACTCCTTGATCCATCAAAAAAAAATTGCCATACCTCATTGTCATCCTTGTGGTCTAGCTTGGTGATGCTAGGGATAGACTGATTTTCTTCATGCATGCAATAGAATCCTAGCTTAGATTCTTATATTTCTTGATAAGCATCAAAATTATGCACCTTGCTTTCCCATTCATCAAGAGTAAGAGATAGGATGCTTCCAACCTTGGTGTTAGCTTCATCAGTGCTTGGATAATCCTCTTGATCAAATGTTGAACAATTGGTATTGATTTGGGTTGGAGTGTGTGGCTCAATGTGAAAGTTTGCAATAGGCTCAGACTTGATTGTAGCTTTAGTTCCATATCTTTTCTAAACAACATGTGTGACCAATCAATGAGATAAGTAACCTCCAATCTTAGTGTGAAATCCCTTGACAAACATAGAGCAAAGAGTGGTGGAAGGTCTATTACCGAGACATCTTGCAAAACAATAACATTGGGGTATGCATGAAAAGTAAGACTCAAGTTCTTGATCACTCCAACTATTGTTACTGCTATCCCATCCAATTGCACTACCCCTTTGGATATGACTTTGTATTGAAGCCCCAATCGATCAGCTATTTGCTTGGGCATTATTGAACTACTTGCCTGGAATCAATCATGCAATTGTATACTCATTGGTTTCCAATGATCAACGAAATGTAGAATGGAGTACCTTACTATCCTCCATGATTCCCCTTAGGTGGGTAGCATTTGTGAGTACCTTCTCTTACATTTGGGCCTCGTTGACTTGAAGTTGACAAGTCCTTCATGGAAGCTTGTAGAAAATCTCTTTGGCCTGGGATGGATAGTGATTCCCACATTGATATGTTTACATTTGTCTTCTTCATTTGATCAATGATGTTGAATGGAGATAAATCATCTCTCTGCTGTCCCTTTGCCTACACATTCATTCCTTGCACATGGGCAATCAGAAAATGGAATTTGAGTTGGCCTAGGAGCTGTTTTAGGCAGTCCTTGCATGTTTGGAACTGCATTTTGTTTGCCAATAATTTGTGGTGTGGTAGAAGGTTGTGGATTAATTAGATCCAATGGTTGTTCTTCACCTAAATTTCTCATTTTTGACCTTGTGTTGGCTGCAACACTTTGGGAGATTGTTTTATTCATGCCACAAAAATATTTTTCTGCCAGTTTACAAGTGAGGTATCATTTGGAGCTGATTGTTGTTGGAATGTTTCTTGTTGTTGGTTATTTCCTTGACTCCCTTCACCCTCCACACCAGTTGTTGTCACCATTAATGCTTGATTTAAGGCACCATTGAAGCACATAGACTGGTTTTGAGGTTCATTGCATGGGAAACACCAATCATACTCTTGAGCTATGTTGTTTTACATTGGCACTATTGCTTTAGAGGTAGATGTAACATTGGGATTATAGGGCTGAAATGGTCTATTGGCAGGAGGTCTTGCTTGATTTTGATTTGCAACTGGATTGGGTGGTCTTTGAGGCTGGTATGGCTGCCTGTTAGGATGAGCTTGAGGCTGGAAAGAAGGTCTAAAACCTTGGGCTTGCTGCCTCTTGAGTGTAACCAGCTCATTGCCTAAATTTTGCAATTTCTTCATGACTTCTTGAAGTTCATTTGAGGCACTAGAAGATGAAGTAGAAGCTTCATTTGAATTCTGATTTCTAGGAGTGGGAATAGGAGCTAAAATAGGTACTTGACTAGTGTTTGGGCTCTCTAAACTAGGATATAATGACATTGGAGGCCTAGGAGCTAGCTTTCCAGCTTGAATCAAACAATTTTCATCTCTAATGGAAATGCTATAAGTAAAGCAGGGATAGTTGTGCCTCCCATGGACTGAATTAACATAGAAATATCAGAATTTAGAGATTTAAGGTAATATAGAAAAGCACCTTCTGTTGTTGGCCTTACTGCCACTGGAATTCTCTCCCAAGTCATTTGAAACTTGAAGTTGAAGTCAGTCAGCTGCTCATTGGGAGCTCTCTTGATGGTTGTCAACTGTTCCAAAAGGGACAAGTTATCTCCCTTTTCTCCAAACTGCTCATGGAGGGCTATACATAGCTGGTTCCAATTTTGGATAGAACCCGAGTCAAGACTTCGAACCATTGCAAATCCTTCCCTTTGAATGAATATGCCAACATTTTGATAGTAACTTGCATCTCATTAATCTCATGGATTGCACAAATATTATCAATATCCTTGACATGATCACCTGTGAGTGGTCGATTCTCTCCAATAAAGTATGGAATGTTTTTCAATGCCTGCAACTAGGATTGGATTTTGTGCATTGAGAGCAAGTGGGTCTGCTACCATGAAATTGACATAGGGGTTGTTTTGTGCCATTTTGATTGGCCTTAGAACCCTTGTTGATTGAATGAAAGGACTACTGTGGAGGAGTTGATAGAGTCCTCTTTGGTGGAGATGGAGACCTTTGAATTATCCTCCCTATTTATCTTCTTCTTGGAGATAATTACGAGATATTCAAACAAAACCTCTTCTTCTCCAACTCTTGACCTTGTGGTGATTCTTCTCATGAGTTTTTTCAAGTCTCTCGCTACAACCACTGATTCTTCTTCCTTGGAGTCGCCGGATGTGTAATTGAGGGCTCTTTTAAGTAAGAAGCCCGTAATAAATGCACATCAATTTTGTTGCAATGAAGATGAAGACCTCTAAGGTCCAACCAGGCATGCCAAAACTATTGGTGCAAATCAGTAGCACCCCTGGATGTTCATCAGATTTCTAGTTTGACATTTTGGACATCCAATGTGATTGCACAACATTGAATCTCTTCCCCAAGTGTGGGACTTGAAAAAATGGGAAAAGAATCTCCAGATTAGAGGTTGGTTCCTCAAATCCCTCGATCAAGTGCATTACTTGCAAGTTTCAAAGGTTTTAAACTCAAAATCCTACTCAAAATTCCAAGGGGACAAAGATAGAGAATGCAAAAAAACTTAAAATAATGCTAATAAGGTGATGCACCAAAGGAGTGGTTAGCATTTTTACTTTTACAAATTGGCATGAGATCATAGAAATGCAACAAACATCATGCACAAACTGATAAAATGTAATGAAAGGTCGAAATGAAGCAAAAATACAAACAGAGGATTGAATCTCATTCACAGAGCTTGTATTGTCATTTCCAATATCAAAAATACACGCATTACAACATCAGAGAGGTAGAAAACATGTTACAGTCTTGGAAGAGGTCTAATATTCCACAAAATCACTTTTCAAGGTGAAGGAGGGAGCCTACAAAACATAAAAAATGTCCAACCCCTCAAAAATGAGCCAAAACTAGTTTTTTTATAATGCAAAATCGAGCCCAGGATAGAGAAATGCGGGAAAACATGAGAAAACTTTCAACCACCAACCAAATTCATAATAAACAGCATGGGTATCCTTAAAGGTCCATTCCCTAACACTTTTCACCATGCTGGGAGAGAATACGAGCCATGCTGCATTAAAAATGGTGGTTGAAATGTTATTTTTGTTCATTACCACGTGCCAGAGGTGTTGTTTCAATTTTCTCTCTCCAAAATCCATAAAAATAAAAAATTGAGCCTGTAATCTCATAGATAATTTCACCATCTTTCTGTTGATATAAAGAACATGAAAAATTGAGCTTTGGATCAAAAGTTATGGTCGTTTGAAAATTTATAGCAAAACAGGGCCAAAATGGGTTGGCGGGCCAAAAATTTGAAATTTTCCCACTTTTTTGCATTTGGGAAAATTTCCCAAAAATTCCCCACACCCCGTTGATCCAGTGTCAAGTGGCATGATTCTATTGGCCGCAGGCTCTTGATGCTTCATTTTCCATTGTTTTGGCCATTGGAAAATTTTCCAAAAATTCTCCGCCGGGCCGATGACCTGAGGACACATAGCGTGATATGATTCACACGGGCATCTTCTCCTAAATTTTCTGTCACTGTTGACCATTTTACCTAAGTTGGACATGTGGAAGAACCCTATTAGACGTGGGTTTTTCCTTTTGAATTTTTCCCTACGGGCCTGTCTTGCATTTTTTGCTGCCACTGGACACATGGTAAGATCCCATTGGCTGGTGTTTAGGGGGCAGAATTTTCCTTTGAAATTTTCCCTTGATTTTACTTGGGAAAAATCTCCCAATTTCTCCCACGCTCCGCCGGTTGAAGACACGTGGCGGGTTTCCATTCATCGCAGACCTTGGGGCTAACATTTCTCCTTTGCTCTAACCTTTGGGAAATTTTCCCACTTTCTCCCCGGTAACTGAAGCTCCAATGACCTGACAAGACATGTGGCGAGCTCCCATTTGACGCGGGCCTTGGGGCAAAAAATTAACTTTACGCCCTCACCGATCACTTTTTCCAAATTTCCAATCTTTCCTCCGCCTCCACCACTCCCTTGGCCTAAGGACACATGGCGTAGTGTGATTGGGCGTGGGCCTTTCCTGGAGATTTTTCCATGGTGCCAACACTTAGTCAAATTTTCTATTTTACCTCCGCCCTCGCCACTCCTTTCCTCTAGAGACACGTGGCATAATGTGATTGGATGCGGGCCTGGCATCAAAAATTTTGCTTGTATCAACCCTTAGGAAATTTTTCTAATTTCTTCCCCTTGGACACGTGGCAAGCATCCAATTCATCGGCGGGCCTTCGGGGTGAAATATTCCTTCTAAAATTTTCCAAACACTTGGTAAAAATTCCAAGTTTTCCTCCGCCTTCGCCCTCTCGAGGACATGTGGCCTCATCTTATTAGCTGTGTGCCTTTCAGGGGAAAATTTCCCACAAAATCTCTACCGAGCCATAACTTCAAAAATTCATGGAGTTAGGAGGAAAAACTTACCTTTTGGAAAGATGAGAAAAAGCTCTATCCAATGGTGCCATTTCTAGAAGGTCTTGAGTGCCTAAAAAGAAAAAAATTATGACTGAGGCACAAGAGAGGGGAGAATGAAGGGAGTTAGCCACAAAATGTGCAAGGGGAACATTTTGGATAATAGTTCCATCTCATGGGTGGCAACCAAGATGTTTTCCACTTTATCCATATCCACATAGTTGTCATAAGTAGATTTAGTGACTTGCACAACGGCCTTCACCTCTGCAAGGAGATTAGTGTATCGAGCCACAATCTTGAAAACCTTCACCTTGTTATTTTTTTCATAGCATGCCTACACATCTTCTTAAGACTATAAAGCAAGTGTTCACGTCTCCATTGTGAGAATGTGAGTCATATCCTCCAGACATTGTAAGGTTGATTCATACTTACGCTTGGGTGGTGATAATTCTGGATGCTTTAGGATGATGGCATCTATAATCATCTCCACACTCGTGGAGACTTCACGCACCTTGGATTTTTCTTCTTTCATCTCATTCCTCAACCGAGCGCCGATCAACTCCTATTTCTTTAGGTCCTTTCTCTTCTTCATGAGATCCTTCTTTTTCTTCTTTGATTCCTCCTCCAAGAATCTCACTCTATCATTTCTCTCAAATAGTCTCACCTCAATTTCGAATGAAACCTTGTTAGGCACATTAAATAACTATTCATCTAATAGATGTTGAGCATTCACCAATAGATTTATTCCTTTGGTTTCTGGAACCTTCATTAGTGCTCTCTGACTTACCTCAAATTCTGGTTCATCCACGTGGGACTTAAATTCCCAAGATAACATCTTTCTTGTCTATGGGTACATGCCTTCTTCATCAAACGATGACATAGCTAGGATTTTATTTGTTGGTATGGTGCTCTAAAAGGGTGTGCATAACACCTTGCTAGGATCATCAATGTATCCCATTCCCTTCCCTTGTGCCACCACTATGCCTTTCCTACCTGTTCGCATGATTTTGGGAATCTCACTACCAATTTGGGATCTCCACCCATGCTGCCATACTCCTTCCCATTTCTTTCTTCCTCTATCTCCTTTATAATTTTTTTAGCACTCTTCTCCAACTCTGTTTCACCAACTGCTTCATGATTCCCACCACTTCACTCTCCATGGATTTCTTTACTTTATCCTTGGTTAGGCTTGGGGTTCTTTTTTTGTTGGTGCTTAATTCTTCACTCACCCCCTTGCCTTAAGCCTCAGATCCTTTTCATTCTTCTCCTCATTTTCTTTATTATAATCTTCTTCATCTCCTTCCACCTTAGATTCATGTACATCATATACTATATGGTCTTCACCTCATTCATGCTCATCATCATCCTTGTCACTGATGTAGGTATATAAACGTTTGGTCTCTTCTGAGTATGCCTCCTTTATCACCTTATGCTTCTTCCTAATCGGTGATTCTACTATAGGATATTATTCATTCTCCTTCTCCTTGATAGGTGGCCTCTTCATTAGTGATTCTTTAGGGGTGAGGGGCTCTTCATGCTCTGACGCCTCTTCTTCTGGGGTCTTTTCCTTAACATGGGACCTATTTCTCTATGCGTAATCGCTAGGCTTCAGCAATCGCTTCACACGTACCCACCGATTGTCCGGTCTGCACACTTGGTGCTTTATTCTCCTACCCCTCTTCTCTTTCTTTCTTCTTTAGCGCAACCTTCTTTCTTCCTATGGGGTCTTCTAGAATGGAGACATCATTCTCTAGATAGGCACCTTTCTCAAAATTCAGCCTTATGCGAAGGTATATCCTTGTTATAGCCCTTCTAACGATTGGCAGCATTATTGGCTTCATCATTTGAACTTCGTGGGAGACATACTTCTCCACATATGCATGATTTTTAGGGTACATGAGCTTTCAAAGTGCAGCTCGCAATGGTCTTGTACCACCTCACTAAGGTCAAACCTTAGTATTTTGGCTTCTTTGAACTGTTGACCCCTACCTACAAGTATTGCACGGTGAAGAAGAAGGGAAGTTTGCACCATGGACCCTTAGTCCCATTTTTTAAAGTAAATATGCCAATGCAGAAATTTTGGTACACTAAAAATTCTACTTCTCCATCCATGAGCATGGGAAAATTCTCTGGGATCCTCCAATCTACCCCGAATGCGTCACACATTTGTTTATACCACTTCTCCATGTGCACCTTTTGAGTGGTCATCATTGTTTCACAAGTGTATTTTTCAAACCTCTTCATGGACAAGGAGTTATCTTTTAGATACTACCAAAAGAACTTTTTAGGCCCATCTAGAAATCCAATCTATGAAAATACAATGGTGAGGAGGAATTTACTAAATAATATCTTCTCTCCTTCCTATGCGCGCTTATGATCTCATCTCGCAATGAAAGTGGATAAGTTATAAATGATTCCCTCTCGATATCTTCCGCACACATTTAGCCATGCCTTGTTCAATCACATCTATTTTTATCGATCGTTATGCTTGGTCACCAAGCACGCAACCATCCTTAGAAGGGTCTAGAATCTATGTGATGTCAAATTATTACAAAGACTTGTTATAGTCATACATTGCTACACTCTCCTTGATAGCCTCCTTGTCACTCAAATCATCATCTATACTTTCTCCTTCACAAATAAGACTGTGAAGTTGGATATCAACTACGGTATTATGCACATATTGCACCCTACAAAATAGAATTGATCCTCATGCATACATGACATCAACAATTGATAAAGGCACTCAGGATTTCCAAAATAATCCAACTCATACAATTGCAATAACCCTACCTTCTCCAATTTGAATTTCACCTCATTATTGTATATAGGCATCCCATCTAGTGTCCTTTTGTTAATTGGGTGGACCAACTCTAATACCATTTCCTTCTCAGTTGTGCTCATTCAATGGTTATAATCACTCACATTAATTTTTCTTATATGCGATAACAATTCCTTTCCTAGCAATACTCCATCTGGGTATTGCATTTCTATGTACCATTCTTTATTGGAGCTCACGACGGAAGTGGTTTGCTTTCCTTTTCCCTTGCCCTTCATTTTCTTCGGTGAAACGGTTTCCTTTTTGGGTGTCATGATTTCTGTTGGGATAAAATAATAAATCCTTACTTTTCTCTACTACTCTACTTAACTCCAACCTCAACTCCAAAGCTCAACTCCTAGAATAAATCCTTCTATCTCCATGCCCTAGCTACCAAACCCTAACTAGGAAAACCTTCCACAAGACAACACACTTTAAACAACCTTTCCTCATGCCTGTGTACTCCTTCCTTCTAGTTTGCATATCTACTCTAATCATACACTTAAATTATTAGGATTATTCTTCCTTCAACTTGATAGAGTGCTTCAACTTTGTAAGAGAAAGATAGAACAATGACTTTCCCGACCTTATATTTATAGTTTTTGCTTTCCTTTAGTAATACATGTTATGCCACCTACCAACATACTTTAAAATTAAATGCGGATTTTTCCACTAAGCTTACTTTAAGTGCCCTTACACACGCGTCACATCCTACATGAAAAATCCTTTATAACCTTTTGGTGCTCAAAATCCAATCTGATTGAAGAATCTTATGTGCGCATTTATAGCTACCAAGGCACTGTTCTATACTTAACTTTTTTTTTCCTCGCCTATCTCATGTTGATTATGTGCTCATCATCCTTTGTAGGTGGTATTTGTTACATCCTTCTTGACACCATAATTCATTATTTATCGCTTCCTTATCCACTTTAACAAACTTACATGATTTCTTCTACTAGGCCACTCAATCTCTATTATAGGCATATAATTTACTTTTCCTTACTCCACCCCACACTAAAACAAATGAATAGTCCTCTATACATATACAAAATTTGAAAATAAATGTGGTTACTTGGTGCACGAGGTGATAAATGAAAAAAAAAGAAAGGAGCAAGCAACGAGAAAGGGAAACACAAGAAAAGGAAAGCATAAAGGTAAATTCTAATATAACTAGAAATACTACCTTATTACAAACACCAAGAAGACTTATTTATAGTAGGGATTTAGCCTACTCCCACTTAAATGACCTAGTAATCTCGTCCCATCTAGAGCTTCAGAATCGATAACCACCCGAATCAAGGATGTATAAGATGATGTAGGGTCCCAACCAATGGAATTTAAATTTCACGGGATGGCATAGATACTTGGAATTAAACAACAAAACCATCTACCCAAACTCAAATCTGCTTGTTTTTGATATGCCAATTATGGCATGTGTCTTTTGTCTTGCTTTATCTATTTTTTGACTCCATCTAGCAAGTGATCACCTTTTGTCTACCGCATGAACTTATCAATCCTTTCTTCTAGAAATTTTTCATCAGCTAATCCCCCTGCGTAAGGCGTGCTATATGCAGCGATGGTAATTTGAATTCAAATGGAAAAATATCCTCCGTACCAAACACCAATTGAAAGCAGTGTGGCCTAGTTTAATCTCTTGTAGGTTGTTTTGTATGCCCATATAACAATTGATACTTTGGCATCCCATTCTTGTCTTCCAATGTCACAGATCTTAGTCAATGTGTGACTTAGTATTTATTTGAATGCCTCAGTAATTCCATTTTCTTGAGTGTGATAGGGGTAGTCTTGTGATGGGCCACCATAAATTCTACTAACATAATCTTGAGTATTTCATTAAGGAAATGTTTACCTCTATCACTCGTTAAGCTTAAAGGGTAACTATACCTATTGATTATGTTCTCCCATAAGAATCTAGCAGTTGTCACTATGGTCAAATCATTCATAGGTGCTTCCTCTTCCCATCGAGTTAAGTAATCAGTGCAAGTAATGATGTACCATGAACCAGTCCTTCACATGGCTAGCGAAATTAGTCCTACAAAGTCGATTGCCCATTTTTAAAATGGTTGATGATGGCTATTAGTCACAAGGAAATTTCATCCTCTTCCAAGGTTTTCCAAGCCGCTTGAAATGGTCACAAGCCTTACAACACTCAATACAATCTCGGTATATGGTTTCCCACCAAAGCCCCGCAAGTAATATCTTCCACACTATAACATTTCTTGCATAGTGTCCTCATGTAATCCCACCATGTACTTCCTCCATAATTGGCATGCACTCATGTTACAACACACATCGGCATAGAACATCATCATGAACTAATTTATATAGGTCTCCACTTATCAACATGTAGGTGCGCATTTAATATTACTAATTGCTTCCTCTCTGGAGCCTTCATCCCTCTAGGCAAAGATACTTGTTTTAAAGAATAATATGATATCTTCAAAGTCTTAGGGTGCACGTTGCAACCTAAATAGTTGTGTGTTTGGCATGGTGTAGTCAATGCTTTATGCATCCTCCCTAAGTTGATTCTTGATAAGTGGTCGGGTCTGAATTGTTTTTTCCTAGTTTTACAACCATTGTGAACTCAAACTCTTGAAATAATAGGACCCAAAGGCATATGCACCCTTACAAAATAGGCTTGTTCACCAAGTATTTCAATGTCATGTGGTCCATGTATAATACAACTGGTGTTGCTAACATATACTACATGAACTTGTGAAGCACGTAGATCATAGACAATTATTTGGGCTCGTAGTTATGTAATTTTGTTTGGCAGGTGTGTCAACTTTCTACTTGCAAAACATAAGGGATGATCAACAATTCCATCACCAAGTTATGCTAGTAATGCTCCCATAGCTTTCCTCGAGGCATCAACATGCACATGTAAAGGCTTATCTCAAGAGGGAAAACGTAGTATGGGCACCGTGATAAGCCTATCCTTCAAATTTTCAAATGCCCTCTATTGTACCTCTCTCCGGTGAAAGGAAATCTTGTGTTTAAGTAATTCCTCGAGGGGTGTGACGATCTTGGCATACCCCTTGATGAATTTCATGTCGTACCCCATATTCCCAAGGAATCTACACCTTGTGCTTTGACTAGTAGTCTCCCGAATCCTACACTAATCAGTAACTTTGGTGAGATCCACTAATAAGCCTTCTTTGCATATAATATGTCCTAACAGTTTATAAATGGAGTAGCAAAGACACATTTCTTAATGTTTAGGGATATCCTTAATTGTTGACATCTCTCAAACATCAACCTCAAATTGTCACAATGGTATTTTACTAATCCGTACATATTCCATTCATCTAGGTAAACTTGAAGAAATTTATGGATGAAGTCCAGAAATGCTTGTACCATAATGCGTGAGAACACAACATGCAAATTATTTAATCCAAAAGGCATAACCCTATAGGAAAAACTTCCCATTCACTAGAAAAGTTTTCTTTCTTTGTTCTTCCTTTACATTCTTGACTTGGTGATACCCCGAGAACCCATCCATGAAAGAGTAGACTTTGCACCCGGCTACTCCTCCAAAATTTATTCACTTGAAGGGGTTGGAATAGGATCAATGATACATACCACATTCAGATCCATGTAGTCAACATATATTCTTATCCTCGCATCCTTCTTGATACTAATGACCATTGGGCTGATCCATTATGATTCTTTCATTGCCTTAATGATGTCGATGCTATCATCTTGTCTATTTCTTCCTTGAATCATACATGAAAATTTGGATTCATCTAATAAGGCCTCTTCTAAATTTAGCATGCACCTTCCTTCAAATTTATATTCATCTCCCCAAGGAATGGTGGACACCTTTGAGTTCATGGTACTCATGAGGAGAAAATCGGAACTCGTGCAACAAATCAATGACCTTTGAAACTTATTTTTATAACCATTAGTTAATGGTGATAACTTCCTTAGGTTCTCTTTATCCCATTGTTAACCTTATTTGTTGTCAAGGGCTCATGATAGGTGTGTTCTTGCTCATCAATGCTATATATCAATTTACGTGTACCTTAAGAGTGGTTAACATCCAAAGTCTCCATCTCTTCACCATCTACTATATAGACCATCTTTCCTTTTTCTCTTTTCATGTACACGCACTCAAGTTGTAATTCCTCTTATTCTTCTTCATTTAGGTGCATCCCAAAATAAGGCTCACCTAATAACCCTTGATAGCATATCCTCTTCCATATCACTATCTCCCATCATAAGGCGATTTATCTACGTATAGATTTGTACTCCTATTTTCAAAATCTTGAATGAGATCAGCCACTAACTCCTCGCAATTACTCGTTTGACAACACATCTCTCGAATGAATGTACCATGCACACACACAAACTTGTAAGGTGGAAAAACTTCTTCACTTCTCATCCAAGCCTTCTCACATGCTTAGATATGAAATGAGGTGGTCTCTCTACCATGGTAGTCTTGTATGACAGTGGGCGCGTTGCTTTTGGAGAACCTTACAGAGAATGTGATTCTCACCTCACACCATTCTAGGAGGATCTCTCGATGTGTAGCCCACCAATGTGTTGTAGTTTTGAGTAGGTTATAACTGAGAATTCCCCTTCTCTCATCCTCATTCTTCCACTGAGCCTCCATTTCTCACAAGAAAATTTTAGGGTATGCTCCTCTAGAGTAAATTGGAAACTTATTTCCTCTTAGGTGCTTGACTAAGCATGCATTTATTACCCTTGTTACAGATCCTCTTAATTGTCACTTTGAATCAACTCATAAGTCTCATGCACCCAATTGTTGCATGCCATGATAGTGGTATCACTCAAGGAATAAACATCTTCAAATTGGATGACTCCTTATGTGGGATGAATTATCTCAAGATCTTTGATGGAGCGCACATAGATTCTATCAAGGACTTATTCTCCTAAGGGCTCAATAAATGGCACTTCCCATTTTTGAAAGGGATAATAACTCGTTCTTCGTTTTTCTCAAAGATGATATTCCCCTTGTTAAACTTTACGTCGGCATTGTTCTTGTAACACCATGGGCACCCAAGCAATGATGGAAAGTTTTATTCCTCAACAAGCACCAAGTCTTTGAAGTCTCCAATGAACTTTTACCATTGAATGGTGATAAACGCATCCTTCAAGATGTTAATGGGCATTTCCTTAGTCTTGTTTTCTAGATACATGACATTAGTAGATGGTTGTAATGCATGTGTTCCCATTTTATGTCAGGCATCCAAGGTAAGACCATTGACCTCTCCTCCCATGTCGATGAGGATATTACTTAGAAGCCATCCATCAAAACCATATTCAAAGTAATCTCATTATCATAGTCAAGGTTGTGAGGACGAAGGTTTGCATGCTAAACTTGCCTTTTGTGATCTACTTTGGCATGTAGTACCATCTCCTTAGCCATTATCTTATCAAGGGAATAATATTATCTTACCTTAACATCCTACGTACTTCCTTGACCTCATTAAGGTCATCCTTTGAGCCTCAACATTATTCCTTTGTTCCAACTACTTTGATTTCTTCTTTACACGTTGGATCTCCGCTTACAAACTATGAATCACATCCATAGTCTCGTGATACACCTCCTTATGATGAGAAGGGTATGGATACTTTCCATCTACTACTTCCTCTCTTGAAACTAGTGTCCTTTGTCTTAGAATATCCCCGGCATGTGCGGCCTCTCGCTCACGTCGTCACCAGTATAGGTTCGGAATTACGCACAAATCTTGGCATCCAAGATGAATTGGTTTTCTTAATGCTTACCATCCTAGTGACTTTGTCCTTTTGGTGCTGGTGGTTCATAAATTCATAAATATTTGGACACTCTTTATACTCATGTTTCTTTCTACATCATGATCATTGTAATGTATAAGGACACTCACGTTTATACGCGCTCTGTAGATCCACATTTATAACAGTTCCTCATGGGAATTTGGTTTTTCCTCATCCATGGTCATTGTGACCATGAAATCCTTCACAAAACCTCTTCCACACACCCCTCCATCTCGCACGCCCTCATAGGGACAATCATTATCCTTGGAACTACTTGTAGGACTAGTCTTTTGTACACCAAGATCAATAGCATCATGGATCTCGATTAATCGCCTACAATCCTTGGCATAATGGGTTATAGAAGTATAAATATTACAATAGCAAGAAACATTCTTGTGGATTACATGCTATAGTAGATGGCACTGTAGACACTAAAATTAGGTCACACTCCCCTTTGGTCCCTCGATAAATAAGCACCCTTCATCACATACACCTAGCCATGGCCCCTTTCACCCCACTAATATTAATTTAATTAAATTAATTCATTATCCACACTATATTTATTATTTAAATAAATTAAATTAAATAATATCCACACACATAGCTCACTTAGACACCTCATCAAGCAAACTCAACCTAAGACCTATTATTAGTAAGTTTTCCATAACTAACTAAGACTTACCTAAACCCCAAAAATTAATGCCTTCATTCCCTTTAACCACATTCCCACATGCTTAAAAGAAGCTCCCAATCTAATATGTGGGTTAATGACATGAGATCTCGAGGAAATCAATAGGTTCTCCCTAGTTTAGTAAAGCTAGGAAATCTCACCTTGATCGATGCCAGTTACCCCTAACCGTCGCCGGTTAAGGCGGAACCGCCGCGTCTGTTACCCTTTTAATCCCAAAACAACCTTATTTTCAAGGTTGGCGTAAGGTTGGAAAAAGATTGGAAAAGTTGGTGAACATTATCACATTCCAGATAGATATCACATCTTCTGAGAGTGAATTCCAATGAGAACACACATGCAAGGAAGGAGATCAAGCATCTTTTCATGCTTAGCCATCCCAGCAGTTGATTTGAGCTAACGAAGAAAAGAGGAATGTACGTGCAGCCCATATGAAGCTTTCCTTTAGTGGGTGACAACCTGTAGCCTTCAAAACCTTTCATCAGCACCTCCATCCCTCACTCATAGGCATCCAGGACTAGAATCCAAGTAAGTAAACATTATACTTCTCTGGTTTATTCCATTTCATCATTATATTATCATATTTTGTTTACCTAGCCATCCATTGACCTCCTTCAACATTCCCCCTCCATATACCCATTAAAACCTCACCAAATCCCTCCCAAATCACCCAATACCTCATCTAACCAACCAAAGTCCTTTTTTGCAATCGTAAAGGAGACCTAAAGCTCATTCAGGGCATTCCCGATTTTCCACGAAGAATCAAGCACTAGTTACACCTAACTTCCGTCAGTCACCCTTAACCGATAATTATCTCTCGTATTTTCCCATACAACCCAGAACAGTGACCTACCCACCTAATTCCCTTTCACCTTCATTCACCTGTGATCTACCTGAGACCTCTGTCAGACCTGCAGAGACCCAAAACTAGTTATTGGACCTTCGGACCCTATTCTAACCTATCCTATTAGATTAGATATATTTCTTATTGTGTTTTAAGTGAGATACCTAAATCATTTTGAATTACAATATGTTTTATCTTATTTACCACATTAAATTGTTTAAAACAGTGGACTGACAGCCATCTAGGAAGTATCACACTTCCTAGATCTAGCATATGCTAGGCAGTTCACTGCATATATTGTTTAACTTTTTCTAGTGGTCTTGCTTTGCATTACAGGTAGTTCCTCCTAGCCAAAAGGAATCTCTCACAATCAGCTATGGATTCAGAAGTCATACATGTGCAACAACCCATTAACCAACATTTGAACAGGTATTCGTCCTACGCCTGTTACCCTATTTGTTTCGTCAATAGTTCAAAGAAATTATCTAGAATCAAGTGAAACATTTTGGCATGCTCAGTGGGACCCATCCGGGGTTCCTTGCATATCATTCATTCCTAGGAAAAAATCATGTGTTTATTTCCCTTGAAAATCATACACATTAATTTTCTTCCTTGGTAACTTACTTTTATTTTTATTTTCTCTAAAGGAAACTTTTCTTTTAGTGTAATTAAAAGAACCATTTCTTCATGTTTTTCGCATTGTAGTGAAAGAGCATCCCTCTTCTTCTTCATCTTATTGTCTTATCCGACTTCACACTTCGATTTGGGCTCAAAAATAAGAGCATTGCATTTTAATTTATTGCATTACCTCACATTAATTGAGAGCAACCCATATGCTGGAAGTCATGACTATTTGATGGTTGACAAATGAATCTTAGAAAGCACATCTCTTTCTCTTTCTGATTCTTTCCAAATTTCACAAATTCAAAACAAACACATATTCTTAAACACCATCTTTCCGGGAATGTTTTTTAATGATCGCACCGATATGAGGATTGTGGTACTCCCACTCACCGCTCTGCCGAGTTATACTTGATCTGAAACCCACCCCCACAATAACATACCAAGCCTCACCTTTAGATCTCCTTCTTCGTAGGAAGCAATCCTCACCAAAAAATCTATTTCATAATTCATGTGTCGGTCCTTTAATAGCATAAGCTAGACAAACATAATAGAAAAGGCACTCCTAGGATTGCATTTTTCTTAGTGTTTTCTTTTGGCTGTGTTTTGAGGAGGAGATCACGTTCTTCATTTTTCTTGTTCATCCTTACACGCTCCTCATCATAGCTGGTGTATTCTGGCTTCACCTAGGTGTGTTTGGGCCATATCATCATCATTCTCAGAATTTTGGGTTTGATTCTACATCAGATTTTAATTCACAACCACTATTCTTTCATCATTGTTTCAATTTCATAGTAACCTTCGTCGGTTACGTCGACCGCGTCGCCTATACCCATCCAATTTTGGTTCCAGGCCCTTTTGTTAACCTACCCAAAAGGACATTTTATCCATTTTCTTCCACTTTTCATAGTCCCACTTCGCCATCATTCCCATTGACATTGTAAAACACCATCAGATTTGGCATACCTGTTAGATTTGACCTTCTACCTAGTTTTTCACTCACTGACCATTTTCTACAGTGACCGGCAAAGGTGGTTACCCTTGATCGGCATCGGTTTACCTTAATCAAGCGCGTCGGTTAGCTTGTTTCACTTTCCAACCACCATTTGGTACCTAATCCACTTTTTACCATTAGATTCACCTATTCCTACTATTTTTCTGTCATTTATAGAGAAGAAGCCCTACTTGATCAATACTGGTTCACATGGTGCTGAATCGAAGACAAGCATGCACACTTATGTTTCATGCCAATTTTTAACCACTCCCACCTAGTCCTTCACCACCTTCCATTTTATCACTAGCCATGGATCCCATCCAGCCTATCACTATCACTACCGGAGATGAGGAGTTTGCATGACTCCTTGACCAAAACCCTGCCGCCTTGCAGTTTTACCTTTTCCACTCGTTCACTTTAGATGCCTCGGGTCGGGTCGATATACAACATGCCAAGATATCTATCCCCATGACTCTTTATCCCACTCTTGCATTGGCCCCATCGGCTCTGTGCTATCCACATCTACCTTAACCCCCAATCATTTCGTAGCTAGGTCATATACTGTTATGACTACCTTGTCTCGCCACCCCCATTACACCCGCCACATCCACCATACCCTTGACAACTATGTAAAACGTAACCTCATCTACCCCTAATGTCTCACACATACCCGTAGCTACACTACCACCTCCCGTGTCGGTGACCCCTACCCCTTTTTAGAACATGGTACTTTCCATTTCACAATCATTCGCCCTATTGCCACTAGGGTTACCATGACCCTTCCACCTCCATATACATACTATCAGCAGCCTCCTATTTCCTCCATTATTCACTCAGGGTACGTACCCCCTATTTCACTACCTTCTTCCAAATCAACCTACATGGCAACACCATACAATGGAGTGCCACCCCCATTATATGCCAAAAACAAACCCTCTCACGCTACAAAGAGGTACCCAATAATTACAACGTACCAATGACCTAATCAAAATGATGTTAGACAAGATGTATACATTAGAGGCATCGGTTTCCATCTCCCACAACACTCTCACCTATGACGAGATTTGTAACGAGCCATCCACCCATCCATTCCTATGCGCCCATACCCCATGCATTGGGAAATGCCTAAATTCAATCATTTCAATAGCAAAGAAGACCCACAGTAGCATTTGTGGTCATTCAAACATGGGTGTTATCTGATCGCTCACGATGATGCCTTGCTCTTGAGAACCTTTCCCATGTCCCTTACTGGACCGACATTATATTGATATAGTGGGTTACCTAGAAACTCCATATTCTAATTAAATTAGGTATCCCAAGCCTTCTTAGATCATTTCTCTATCAATATCATCAAGAAGGTTACCATGACTGACCTATACTCCATGCATCAATATGAGGACGAATCTATCACAAATTTTGTTGCTTGCATTGGCATAGCTTGATCAACCAACTCACCTTCCAACTACCACAAACAAAACTCATCAAACTCTTCATACAAGATTTTCCTAGACATATCTCACCAACCTTGCAGGTCCAAACCTTTCAAACATTCGATGAAGCATTCACTATGGCATGAAAGTTAGAGATTCGGGCCATCGAAGAGAAGAAAATCCAATTACACAATAAGAATTTGGCATTCAATTCAAATGATACCTCTTCTTCTTCCAAACCAAAAACAATTATTTAAAGGTTAAAGGAACCGCTAACATAGTGGTACTCAAGGTTGGCCCAACTCATCCATCAAATCAGGCTACCCCCTCATCTAATCTCTCACCCATCCAAACTTTTCAATTCAGATGAGAGCAGCGGAAATACACCCCAATTGGGGAACCTTACTCTTCTGTCTTAGAAAATCTTATCAAAGCTGGAGCCATCACTCTTCCACAAGTAAAACCACATAGTGGTTTTGACCGCTTGCCCCATGTCTACATGGTATAAAGAACATGACTTCACGTAACTATTATCGAGTAAAGGGTCATAGTGACGACAACTGCATCACTTTCAAAAATATTGTCCAAGAAATGCTTAAGAAAGGTGAGTTTACCATGGATAATCTTAATGCACCTTCCAACCAAAACCTACACATCTTCAAAAACAATTTCCCAACCATACCCCTTCGTCTGATTAGACTGGTGAGACCTCAACTCATGATACCCATACCCGCGAGGTCCACACTATCTTTAATGACGTACCTATCACCTCCCAATTACCTTACATTCCTTCCATAGAGGAAATCCTAGCTTGAAATCCTCCTTCCACATCAGAACCAACCTCCCTTATTCCTTCACCCATAGAGGAACATATTTCATCTCCTTCATCACCTGTGGAGGAGTCTTCCACTAACATCCAAACCATTCCACCTTTGGCTTCTCCACTTACGTAACTAATACCCATAGTACTTCTTCAGTCCATGAAAGATACTTATTTATCTCCTCTACCCACAGAGGAGCTCCCATCATCTCCTCCACCTATAGAGGAGCACCCATCATCTTCTCCACCTATCATAGACCCAATTGAGATCTTTGTTACCTCTTGGTGAGCATTCTCTGTCCATTACACTGAATCATGTAGAGCTACTTTTGGATCTCTTACCCACAGTGAAGCTAGCCAATTTCCTGTCTCTAAGACACATTTTACAAGAATTTCCATTAGGTCCTCATCAACTCCACCTACAGATGTGTCGTTCTCATGTTTGGCTGATCACTTAGATTATGTGGATAGAGCTTTACTATGGGGACGCCTTTTACTTCCTATCTCAACATAGATGCAGAGGTCACTTGTTGATACCTCCACTATCTACCCAAAAATATTTTGACCAATTGAACCAAACACAACCACCTCTATCACAACTCCTTCCATGACACCTGTCATAGCTCAAACCACATCCTTACCCATAGCCCAATCTATATCTAAACCCAAACCAACACCTATGACATCATCCTCAATCGAACCTATTACCACTTTAGGGGTCACCCCAACTACTGACCTTACACATCCACCTATCAAATTGGATTTAGCTACATCCTCCAAAGAAAACACCACACCTACTCCAACACCAAAAAATAATCACCAAACCCATAGGATTCATACCCGGTTGCACCAATCACACTTGCACATGTCCCATCTGTCTTAGGATCTCAACTTCCTCACATGGTTAAAAACCTCCACCCACAAATAAACCAAAAACACAACAAGTTGTTCCTTCGTCACAAACCTCTAATCTACCCGGATGCCCAACATGGCTTACATCATCACCTACACCATCTTTACCACCCATACCTCCAATACCCTTAATTATTGCTTCACTACCCACTACACTTCGGTCATTGTCTCTCACACCAAGCACAACCCGCATCATCAACCTTCACAAAGACACCTCCATTATCCTCATGGGTAACTCTTACTCTTCCCCATCTACCTTTCCTTATAGACCTCGTACACCCATATCACCTTTACCCAAGAGGGTGCAACCCAAAAAAATAAATTCACTACCCCACAATAAGGTAGTTAAAATAACCACACACCCCTCCTACTGTTCACCTACTATAACCCTACCTAAACCAACATGACCGACACCTAAAACCATGCCAACACCCAAACCCATAGCTCAACTCACTCCTCCTCTTCCAAAGACCATTCCTTAACAATCAACTACACCTAAACCAAAACCCATGTTCACTTCCCATTGTGATCCACTAGCAGGGTCCTATGCCAAAATTTTAACCAACCTCCTTGAGACTTCTGTCATCACATTACCACCACTCATGCCTTATGACCCACTCAAACCCAAGCAAAAAGGGTTTGACGATACTAAAATTTATGCATATCATCATGTGCCAGGGCATGATGTGGAGAACTATAAGGCCTTGAAAACTATCCTGATCTAGTTGTGTCCCCTAGAAGCTAACTTTGATGACAATGACCTTCTCGACGAGGATCCTACTTCACCAACACCCATTCCCACACTACCCACTCAACAACCACAACTTCCACCCTCACAGCTCCTAGAGCCACACCCAAGATTTGAAATTAACATGGTTCACATCAAAGAACTTGCCACGCCACCACCCAAATGTAGTTGCGCCCAACTGACCTCATAGAGTTTTTCTCCTCCGATGGGTTTTTTCCCGTCATGTCATTATACCACTCACCCTACAACTTCTCTATTTACCAACTCCCCTCAGATCAACATGATTCACATCACTACACATGCTCAGAAGGATAAGGGTAAATAAAAGGTAACTGACCCACCAACCAATCCTATTCCCAACATATCATCTACACCCATCCCTAAAATCACTATCCACGGCCCCATGTACCCCATTTCTAATGGCATCACACATCATACTATGCTCAAAAATTACACCAATCTCCCCTCAAAATGTCCATATATGACCTCATCCAAACCTTGAAATCCCATCGTCAAGCTCTCATGGTGGTTCTTAAATCTATTGAGTTTTTACCCAATGACCCTACACTGTAGCCTCTATTATCACACCCCATTATGTAGCCTCTCTCACCAAATTACCACCTTCATCCTCACCCTACCCTATTCACTTAAGTGGCCTCCCTTAGCTTCTTAGAGGAAGAGATAGTGCCACACCAAAAGATGACCTAGACCCATCCCTCTTCATCTCTATCCACATCGATGACATACAGTACGTTGTGTGATGATTGATGGGGGTTCTAGCATTAATATCATTTCATCCCATGCATTCCCTCAAATACACATACCTAACAATTACATGCATAAACATCATGTCATGTTGCATTAATCAAATGATGCTATCACCTTTACACTAGGCATCGTCATCCTACACATTTGCATGGCCCCCGCACTATTCCGAATTGTTTTACGTTTTGGAAGGGGAATTCCAATATAACTTGTTTCTTATAATACCCCGTGATTCTTGTCATGGCTTGCGTTCCTTCCACTTTGGATCATTGTGTAAAGTTTGAACACGAAGGACACAATTATACCATTCCGATGACCCTCACCTTTCAAAACATGCAACATGATTTACTAACCCAATGATGTGCTCATACCTATTCAGCCGACTACCTCCGTAACCATTACTTCTTCACCTACGCTTCCACTTACTAGTACAGCCACTACTTCTACCGCACATACCTCCTCCATTCCTACCATTACCATAACCTCCATGGCTGACCCATCAGCTTCCCAATCCATTAACTCCACCTCCGCATTGACCTCGACACATCATCCATTCTAGCTACCTACATACCAACCACGATACCTTAGAAGGTGTTTTTCAATGCCTCACTCGGGGAGTACCATCTATATAGTGTCAAAACATTCCTTACACCACAAGAGTATGGAAGCATTCACCAACACCCTCACTTGATCACCGCATAGGATAATGCCTCCTCTATGGTCCTCCTCACCTTCGTACTATTCTCACCTATGGGGGACTTGATACTACCACTTACACACCCGAACCACTACCACAAACTTGCCCCTTTTCCACCGACTTCCAATCACTACCAATATCCATTTTGCCCACGCCTTTCTACACCGATGTGCATGGAATGGTTTTGGTTTTTACTTTTATGAGCAAGGCCACCATACCGTTAATTTATGTACCACCCATAAACATAACGATCGTAGTGGTATCAGATTTCCCGAACCACCTACCAAATAGGCCCGCATTGAACTCATTAAGGACACCAACTCTTCTCCACCTTCTTCACCCGCTCCACCTTCATCACCACCCTCATCGAAGGAGTTGATGGATCCTGAATCTATCCCTCCTAAAAAAATTCATAAACACCATTTCCTTGGGGCCTCTGACTTATCAACGCGAGGGCAAGGCCCCTTCCACTCTTCCCTTCCTGTATCCTGAAATGATCGATGATGATACACCTTCAATTAACATAATTCAATGTTAGGATGTTGAATCTATACTCACCTACCTTGGTGAAAAAGACTCATATATTCATCGGTTGTTACCTTCTGAGATGTAAACCATGTTGAATGAATTGACTATCGAGATCAATATTCATACTCAAGACAACCCACACATCCTAAAGATCGACAATCTTTTGATGTTCTTTGAACAAGAATCCATCACTTATTTTCTCAAGGATCATAACCAAACTTTCGCTTGGTATTATGCAGACATGTCCATTAGTGACCCCACCATAGTGGTCCACAATATCATCACTTTGCTCCCAATGCTAAACCCATTTAACAAAAACTGAGGAAAATGCACCCTCACATTGCCCTTCTCATCAAAGAAGAACTTCAGTTCCTTCTTTCTATTTCCTTCATCTTACCCATTGATTATCCTCATTGGATTTCTAACATTTTCCCTGTCACTAAGGTGATAGGGGGACTCTGCATTTGCATGGACTTCTATGACCTCAACCTAGCATGTCCAAAAGATGACTTTCCCTTACCTAGTATTGACCAGCATGTTGACCTTATTGTTGGCCATGAGATGTAGTCACTCATGGATGGCTTCTCAGGTTATAACGAAATTTTTCTTGCCCCAGAGGATCAACACAAGACCTCATTCATCACCCCTTGGGAATGATATTGGGAAGGATTGGCATACGCACATTCCTTTTGCCCCTGTGGGCATACCACACTAGTATTTGCACTTCCACTACAGCCACACCATTTTCTCTCGGTCTATGGTACAGAGGAAGTTCGCCTCTCGAAGTCCGATTCCCTCACTTCACATCTCTCTCCATGACATGCTCAATGATAATGAATTTTGTCAGGACCGTTTAGCATAACTAGAGTTATTAGACGAACGTCGTATTAACGCTCTAGATCACCTTCAATTTTACCAAAAAATTATCAAACGTGCCTATGAAAAATGTGTCCATGAATGAACCTTCCAAGTAAGTGACCTTGTCCTAAAATAAATCAACACATAACCAAAGTCAAAAAAATTAAACAAGGAAAATTTTCTCCTAATTGGCTTGGACCATACATCGTGACTCATACCTATGGATCAGGGTCTTACCGTTTATCATCACTCGATGGTAAACCCAAACCTGATCCCCTTAACGCCTTACATCTTCGACCATTCTATTGTTGAATTTTAATCCTCCCTCACCTTTTTCTCTTTCCATGCTTGTCCTTTAAGTGCTATTCACTCCAAACACCTCACCAATAATTAAATAAGAATCATGTGAGTACCTTTCACTTGTTATCTTCTCTTAAATATGTGTACCACGGCATCGCACATAGCATGATTCTCATGGATACTTTTTTCTACCTTTAGATGAGATCCCATAGTCATTTCACCTTTCCTTTTGAACAAGAGTCTTCTTCTCCACCTTGGTCTTGTCCATGACTTCACGGACCTCACATGGGACCAAACTCCTTGAGTCAAAATTCTACTAAAAAAACCAAGATGACTCCCTCAAAAGGACATCTTCCTCTTGAAAAATTGCTGCTATAAATAGACTGATCCCTAGAAGGAAAGCTATGTAAAGCTCTAAAAAAATAAAATGAGAGCAACTGAAGCTTCCCGCATCGATCAGCTTCATGAAGACCTCAAGGAGTTCAATTTTATTCATCCCATATAGACTTCCCGCATCGATCAGTCTATCTCAAACTATAAGTCAACCTTTTTGTCATGGACTTGCCCATTGTGATTTAGGTTCTCTTGCTCGAAGCACATGTTACCTCATACCATATAAAAATTAACTACCTTTCACCCTTCTTACAATTCCCACTCCCATTTCCTATTGCCTCAAGGGACTTCTTGGAACTTAGACATTTGGTGATCATGTGACTACTTTCTACTTTAGAACAGTCCATCCTTCGATGCCTTTAGGGTATTACACTCCTCACATCTACCAAGGTGTGATCTACTCGGTATGATCCTACCCAACTAGGTGGATTTATTGCTCCCTCTTATATTTTGAACCGTCTTTATTAATGTTTTTATTTCCTTATACAGACTTGGTCCTCAACATTTAATTTTGGGGTAGTCTTCTTCTTTCACCAAAATCACCCTCACCTACATCATTTTACCTATAATATACCCACAACTAACAAATCTAAACCCACAACATGCCCAAAACCTGCCAACCCATTTTCATACCTCCTCATATTCTTCCCTAGCTTATGAGAGAACTACATCGGCTTGAGGTACCTTTTTATACCCACAATTGGAAATTAAACCAGATACATAACAAGTTGTTTCATATTTATACATTTATTATGTCTATCATTTCTCTATCATCACTATGCATAAATTATAGCATATCTCACATATGAACCATATTATCATTCATTGCATAAAATAATCCATCACCACTTCACCTACTTTCAACTCAACCATGCCTAACAAACCTAACTCAATCCTTGCCTAACAAACCTAACTCAATCCATGCCTATAACCTGACTCAACCATGCCTAAACCAACCTGACTTGATCCATGCCTATACCAACCTAATTCTATCATGCTTAAGTCACCTAATTTCCATCCATATCAACACAACAAATTCATATCTCATAAACAAATCAACAAATCAAATAATACCATGTATCTCATCAACACATCAACAAATCAAATCATAGCATGTATCTCATCATATAAATCAATGTGTATCTCAAATATACATGGCTATCTCATCATGTCCATCATCTCAAAATCATCAACATGTAGGCTGATATATAATACAAAATGTCATCGGAATGCAGTCTGGTCTCATATATACAATAAAATAAATAATAATATAAAGTCTCTTTGGCGCATAGGTTGGTATATGCTCGAAATATACAAAAATCTCTCATACATCCTCACTATCATCGGCACACAGGTTGGTATGTGATCAAAACTATAAATATCTCTTGACACGCAGGCTAGTATATATCACACAAAAATATCATACATCAAAAACTAGGCACCATATCAAGCATCTCGGAAGATGTCCTCCATCTCAAAGATCACATGTATCATCAATCTCTTGGGTCCCGGCTGGCACCTCAAATAGAGCTGGTCTCTATGCACTGGTAGCCTCTACTTGATCAGGCCTCAAATCTCACTGACCCCTGTGCTCTCCACACTATGAGTGCGGGATCTCATCCTCTCACTAGATGCCTGATGTGCCCTATACTCGGCATAGGATATGAAGTCTATCCCGACCACCATCAATCTGGTCTTGATAGTATCTCAACTCACCTAGGGCATCCCGTAACCTAGATATAGGCATGGTCTATGGTGGTCCCATAGGTCATGGCCCCTATACATGTCCTACGGGACCCTGCCCCACTCTTTCCTGTGAACTGGGACCCGGTCCCGGTGCCTGTGGTGGTGCCCCTACCCCTGTGCCTATATTTGGGCTTGTAAGACCCCAATCTGTGCCTAGGTTGTGGCCAACTAGCCCTGTAAACCTACCACCTAAGCCTGTAAGGCTGCCACCTGACCATCCCCTCCTCTCCATCTCCTCCACCAGTCCTCTGGGCCTATATACTTGACACCTGTACACGTAGCTCTACTACCTCCTCCTCCGAGCCCTCTAGCTATGTCTGCAGTATACCCAACTAGGTAATGAGCATAGCTACCTACCCTTATAGGGTGTCTCTCTACACTATAATGGTAGCTAGATCTGGATGCCCTGGTCTAGGTTTTATGGCTTATAACTGAGCCACCCACCACTGTCTGTACCTATTTGTACTCCCAACGTCATCTATCCTTCGGTCCACTAGCTACTCCTCCTTCCCTGTGGGCACTGTAGGTTGTGGTATAGGTAAGGGTATCTCTACGTCATCTCTCTGGTACTGTGGGAAGGGCAGAGGATTTTCCTATACTATCCTGAACTACCATCAGACTCTATCTATCGGGATCATCTCATCCTCCCCGGCATGGCGACCATGTATCCATCTCTCTAGCTAAAGCTTAGCTAGCTCCTCATGTATATGCATATATGAGGTAAATCCCACATATGGCCTCCATATAATGTCCACTCTAGACAACCCCTCCAGTAACTACGAAATGGGCCACATCATGTGTCGGCCTATCAGATCTCCACTCGCTTATCACCAAAACTCATATCCTCGTACCCACCCACATAAATCACGCTAGGAATGCATCTTCTCAGGGTTTCCCTATAGGACACACACAAACTATGTGCTCATACACCTAGTAGTGTAGTAAAAACGTACAACATAGGATGAACTTGCGCAGCCACCCATATGGCCACAACTCCTGCGTGACAAAATGCACACCAAGGATGCTAGTTCCCACGAAATCGGGTCTCATGCACCATCATGTTGTTGAGTACCCCCTCGGTGATCAGGGAAAGTGTCCACCCTCTGCATCTGGAAGTGCATAACAGCACACTACCTCCATCAACAGTACCACTAGCCTTGTATCCTCCGAGACGGGCTAGGTACATCTCTCCATAGTTCAAATTGGTGCTATAGAATCTCAAATCAGCCATACCCTCTCTAAAAATAGTCACAATCAGCTCCTCTGAGGCCTTGGAGGAGATAGAATAAACCTGTGCACCTAATATGGGTAATCAAATAATCCAAAACACATCCTCTAGGGTAATAGTCATCTCACCTGTCAGTAGGTGGAACGTGTTGGTCACAGAGTCCCATCTATCGATGAGCACGACCATCAAACTGGGTTGTCAGACTACATGTCTATAATGCCAAACCCCACTTAAGCCAACTACCTCCATATGTTGTAGCTCCTCTAGGGTTTTTGTGCTACGTCATCGTCACACCAATAGAGGTAGAACCATATCCCGCATATGTAATTGTGCTCTCCCCTACATCCAATACAAACACAACATTAATTTACATATATCAATCCATCTTCAACCATTATCATTTCCCTATACCTTATTTTCACCCTACCCATCTCAACTACCTAGCCCACACCACTTTTGGACCTTTGTGCCCACTACTCCGCTGGTACCGGTTCATCCTAATTGACCCCTAGTCACCCTTTAACTAGCATCGGTCACCTATTTGGTAATCGATACCTGGCTCACCTTTCTCGACTTCAGCTACCCCTTAACCGGAATTGGTCCTTGTTTGGTGACCCATCTTTGGTTCCACCTAATCGACATTGTCCAACCTCGATCGACGCCTTGTCACTGCCGTGAAAAACTCGCAACTTCCCCAAACCCCCTTTCTAAAAACCTCCCCCTGCCCCTTTTACCCCACCTACGATGACCTAACCTACCCTTGGACCTCCACCCACCTCCCCTATCCCCTTTATTACCCTCCCCATTCCTCCTTTTACCCAATATTCCCCCATTCCCAAATTTAATTTGTGCCCACCCACCAAACCACAAAACAAACAAAACCCTAACATACCCCTAAAATAACCTCTAATCTAACAAATCAACAACGTAGAGTAGGGTGCTTACCTCGTCACGTTGTCGCCATCTCGGTGGCATGTCTAGCCACTATATCGGTGACCCACCCAATCCCTCTCTATCCTCCTTCATCACCGAATAGCTACCACAACCTCTCACCAATCGAATCCCTTGCAATGATCTTGTGGACCCGCTGCTCACCAACCAATCACTCGTCGATCACACCGCCAGCTCACTATTCCATTCTATCCGGACATGTTTCTCACTTTTTTCTTTTTTTTATTTTCTCACTTCAAAAATAACAAATGAATAACAAAAACATGGATTTTTTGTTTTTATAACAAACCTAACCTAACCGCCGCCTATTATGCTTGACCTACATCGATCATGTGCCCTACCTAACCATCATCGGTTGACCTACAATGACGTTGGTTATCTCGACCGGCATCGGTCACCCTCGGCTGCACATTACCCAAAATTTCACCCATTTACCCTACCCCTACCTCTTTTTTGCCTCAACCAACCTTCACCCTAATCATTTACCCCACCCCACCTTTACGCAAACCATTTCCTAACCTTCCCGACCTCATCATTTACTACCTCTCTTTGTCCTCCTTTGGGGACTTATTATTTTACCCCTACATTGGCCTTACCCATCGTGTGACCTAGAAATTTGGACCTTGACCATCGCTAGTGACCTTTGACCTCATGTGTTTTCTATACCTTATGGGCACTGTTACCTATGTTGTTGACCTAATGCCCTTACCTAGCCTATTACCATTACCATTTATCCTGACCCTACCTTTGGTGTACCAGAACATACCTAAACATTCCTGCATCTAACCTACGTTGTGTTTCCTGACCATATCCTATACCTTGGATATTGGAATCACTTCAACCTTGTTTGGATCAACCTCTCAACCCTAGATAATGTAGATTTTTCCCACTCTTCAACCTGGTAGCATGCTACAGTTTATTCGTGTGAATGTGTTTGACTATTGCTACCTTTGACCCAAACCCATTACCTAGCTTACCCGAGTAGACCTTGCTCCTTTTTTCCCCTGTTATCCACCTTTCTTTTCCTCACATTCACCTTTTTATCAAACCACTCACTAATTCTTCCTTGATTTGATCAGTTCCTAGTTTGAGGGGGATCACCTTCACCCACACATGATGTAACCACATCTTATTTTTTTAGCTTCATTTACCAATACAAGCTACGCAACAAAAAGGGAAAAATTTAGACACTAAAATTAGGTCACACTCCCTTTGGTCCCTAGACAAATAAGAACCCTTCATCACATACACCTAGACATGGCCCCTTTCACCCCACTAATATTAATTCAATTAAATTAATTCATTATCTTCACTATATTTATTATTTAAATATCTTAAATTAAATAATATCCACACATACAGATTCACTTAGACACCTCATCAAGCCAACTCAACCTAAGACCTATTCTTAGTAAGTTTTCATAACTAACTAAGACTTACCTAAACCCTAAAAATTAAAACCTACATTCCCTCTAACCACATTCCCACATGCTTACAAGAAGCTCATGGTCTAATCCATGGGTTAACAAAGATGAGATCTCGAGGAAATCAAGAGGATCTCCCTAGTTTACCAAACCTTGGAAATCCCGCCTTGATTGACACTGGGCCATTACCCTAACCATCGCTGGTTAAGTCGAAACCACCATCGGTTACCCTTTTAATCCCAAAACAACCTTATTCTCAAGGTTGGCAGAAGGTTAGAAAAAGATTGAAAAATTTGGTGAACATTAGTAAATTCTAGAGAGATATCACATCTTTTGAGAGTGAATTCTAGTGAGAACATGCATGCAAGGAAGGAGATCAAGCATCTTTTCCTACACAGTTGTCCCAACAATGATTTGAGCTAACCAAGCAAAGACGAATGTACATGCAACCCATGTAGAATCTTTCCTTCAATGGGTGACGACCTGCAGCGACCTTCAAAACCTCTCCTCACCACCTCTATCCCTCACTCATAGGAATCCAGGACCAAAATCCAAGTAAGTAAATGGTATACTTCTCTGGTTTATTCCATTTCATCATTATATTATCATATTTTGTTTACCTAGCCATCCATTGACCTCCTTCAACATTCCCCCTCCATATACCCATTAAAACCTTGCCAAATCCCTCCCAAATCACCCAATACCTCATCCCGACCAACCAAATTCCTTTTTGCAATCACAAAGGAGACCTAAAGCTTGTTTTGGGGCATTCCTAGTTTTCCATAGTGATCGGCACGATTACACCTAACTTCCATTAGTCACCCTAATGAGACATCGAGTCTCTCTGTATTTTCCCATTCAACCTAGAACAGTGACCTACCCACCTAATTCCTTTTCACTTTCATTCACCTATGATCTACCTGAGACCTCTTTCGGACCTTTAGAGACCCAAAACTAGTTATTTTCCCTTCGGACCCTACTCTAACCTAGCTTCTTAAATTAGATCTATTTATTATTGTGTTTTAAGTGAGATACCTAAATCATTTCAAATTACAATAGGTTTTATATTATTTACCACATTAAATTGTTTAAAACAAAGGATGACAACCATCTAGGAAGTATCACACTTCCCGGATCTAGCATATGCTAGGTAGTTCACCGCATATATTTTTAACTATTTTTAGTGGTCTTGCTTGCCTTACATGTAGTTCCTCCTAGCCAAAAGGAATCTCTCACAATCAGTTGTGGATTTAGAAGTCATACACACATAACAACCCATTAACCAACATTTGAACAGTATTCCTACTACTCCTGTTACCCTATTTTTTTCATCAATACTTCAAAGAAATGATCTAGAATTAGGTGAAACAGAACATACTTAAATACTGAGATCCCCATGACAAATCTCACGGTCTACCAATATAGTGCATATCGAATTTCGAGGGAAACTATTATTTGTATGCCCCTCTACTTCATAGTTTTTACACCAAATCCCACTACAAACCTCATGAATTGAGTTTTCGGATAGCTTCTACAACTTCTTGGCCATTATAGTAATTTGAGCTTTCAAAAGGGGCTAACATCAGAATTAATGCTCCCAACAGCCTCGGTGTGTAGGAAGCTTCCAATTCCTCGTGCAGGTATGTGAAAGTCTTGTGTGTGTGAGCCCTTCTAAACGGGGTTATCAATCCTCCAAAAAACCATTGAACATGTTGAGAAGGATGAATTTCATAAGATAGTTTTAACAAGAGATTCTTGAAAAACACATCATACTCCCACACACTCTCTTCCATTCCTTGTTGGGTCTCCTTTAGGGCATTCATGATCTTCTACTCAAATTATGGGATATGGAACTCGCAAAGAAGGAATTCTTCAATGCAATGTAGTATATCACTTTTCGATGGGGGTCATACTTCCGGTACCAACCGTGTGTGTGGCCTTGCAATTTTGTTGCAAATTGACTTGCCTTTCTCTGGGGTAGTGATCCTTTTACACATCATAGTAATTCACACCTATGCACATGCTCTACAAAGATCCTCAATACCCCTATAGTCCTGTAAGTGCAAAAACATCTCAAAAATACTTGCGGAGGTGGTTGAGGTCCTTGTCCTCCTTATCCGAGCCTTGGTTTCCTCTCGGTGTTTCCTCCTCCACCGATTCACCGTATCCACTAGGTCCCTGTTCCTCTTGATCTACCAAATCCACTTCTTGAAGTCAGAAAATGGCTGAATTTGTTGCACCAAGTGTTCCCAATGTCCCACTAAACTGCGTATCGATGGTTTGTGATATTTTCCCACTACCAGTTGTGTGTCTCGCGCCACTTCTAGATGTGATACCCTAACCTTGCGTAGTTACACCTTGTTAAAAAATTCCTCCAAATACCGAATGGATTGTGCAACCATGGATGTTTAAAATGAGAAATTATATCTCACAGGCATGGATCACTTACTCCCACTGATACCAACTATGTTAACAATACTTCTCCCTTGATTTGGAAAACCAAGTGTCAGGGGTTTGTTCCTAAGTGGGTTTAGATGCACACTCGACGGCTCTCCTTTCTCCATGTGACAAAGTATCATCTGAATGTGAAGAGGCCTCTCTCCTATACTTACCAAGATGGGGTAGTGCAAACTACTTAGGTTCCATGTTCTGTGTGAACCTTAACTCCTTCCCACAACGTCTTCCTCCATAGATCTATCACACTTATAGCCTCACATTTTCTAGTCATCTCCCTTTCATGAGCTTCATTATACTTGATTCATCTCACCTCCCTTTCCTTCTCACCACATTGTCCGCCACCTTCCTCCACCCTATCTTCCTCTCCTAGTGCTTAGAGAAGCTTAGCCGACCATGGGAAATGCCTCTAAACTCAAGTTAATGACAAATAATTTAAGATCAAAAGGCATAACATGAAAAAACGATCATCTGGGATCCCCGAGAAACTCAAACTCAGCAAAATTTGGGAAAGAATAAGTAGAAATGGCATACTCTATAGTATAACTAGTCAGCACTCTTTTCCACTAGTGATCAACTACACACATCCAAGACATATCGCATCCTGTGCACCTCTAATTATAATCTTGATTCCACACGTGTGATCTGTAGTACCATATTAATCTAGATGTGTATGCTAAAATCCATTCAAATATTTCTACTATAAAATAATAGAATAATGTCTCATACAACTCATGGTATAGGTTCTCTTCTACCCATCTACGTGCATCGAACTCGGCTCCAAAGTCTCTGAATATTTGAGAAAACTCATCTTTTGTGCTCTTAAACCATGTTTCAAAACGTTCCAAGGTAAGATGTTTTGTCATCATGCATCATAGGGACAAATATGCATGCCATTTCTCACAACAAATTTTAAAATAGGTCCCAAAAATGGAACCAAGATGTAGTCATTTTTATACCCTTAAATTAATAGTAAAATACAATGTGGGTCAACCTATCACCCAACGGGCTCTATGCGCTCACCCAAGGCATGTACAGGTGCCGAGCCTCTCCTTTATGTGAGTCTTATGGGAATACATCATCTTATGATAGATAATCAAGTCCAACTGAATAGTGTAATGCCCCGCCCTAGGACACCGGAAAACAGTCCAATAAGTCACCAATTTTTTTATTTTTTATTTATTTTTGGTGAATACTTAAAATACAAATCGGATTCCCATTATTATTCATTTTAAACTAGATTGATTTCCCTGATTTCTAAATCACTAACCCCAAATTATTTTATTTATTTAATTTATATTAAGTTACTAGAGACACCCTTGAAGGACTCTACACCTCTTTTAAATTAATTAGATTGCCCCCTTTTATTTTGTTTACCCACACACACATCCTAAAATTTTATCTCCCATTCACATTTTAAATACCCATGACCTAAAGTGAGTAGGGTTACCTTTGGACCCTAGGATGAAAATAGATCTCAGCCCTAGATTTAAGTTTGCCCTAACTTTCCTTAGCACATCTCTAACTCTTTCCCTTTCTTTTTCTTCATTTTGAAATCTGCAGGTTTTAGGAGAGGCCATGAATGGTCATGAAGAGATCTCAAGTTTCTCTTGTATTTTACTCTTGATTTTTTTGTTTATTTGCATTACAGGATTAGTTGGAGGAGATTCTTCTCAAGGATTGTTTCATTTCAGCAAGATTTTTGAGAGAACCCAGGGTTTTAAACTTTGTTTATTCTTCTTTTATTTAGTTAATATTCTTCTACCAGATGAAGATCTGGTTGTGGGTATCAATATCATGTCATTTGTAAATACAAGTGAAATTAGATATATAAACAAGTAAACAAAACTAGATATGAATTGTATAGAAGGAAGAACTTGGATTAAAAATACTATTCACGGATGGAGCCATGGCCTGAGAGGTAGAGGGCGGTGGTTTGGTGCAGGAGGGGTCTGCGCATAGTGTGAGGAGGTGGTGGGGTGAAGGGGGTCCACGTGGAGTAGGGGAGAAAGGGACAACGTGGAGGAAGGGTGGGGAATAGGCCGCGCCTGGGCCACCGGCGTGGGGAAAGGGAGCAAGATGGAGGGGGAAGCCACGCGGGGAGGAGGGGGGGATAGGCAGAAGGTGAGGGGGCAAGCAATAGGCGGGGGTTTTGTGTGTGGGGGGGGTTACGCAGTGTGTGGGGAGGGCTCGGCCCTCCCCAAAACACTCTTTTTTTTTTTTTGTTTAATTTTATTTTAATACTCTACAAATTTAAGTCCCACAAAATTTTAAGTTTTATGAATTCTTTGTTTAGATTTACATTTCAAAATATTTATTTATATATATGATTTGTGGATATCTATATTAATGGTACGATTCCATTTGTATGTTATAGAACATTATAGTGAATTTAAATCATTTTCTTAATGCATTGTATTATATATATACACACACATACACACGAAATACAATCTTACAAATGATATATTAAATGTATGTATATATATATATATATATATATATATATATATATATATTAATGCAATGTCTACTACAATAACAGAATATTAAGTATGGAATTCTTTGTACTTCATACTAAAGTTATGTTTTAAAATAAAACTATAAAAAAGTATAATATACCCATTTCGCATTTAAAAGGCTGAAATCTGAAATTATATTTTCTTTTCAAACAACCATGACGGCATCACTTCTTAATCCAACAAGACTCATCCGCTTATGGAAAGTAACAAGTTTTACAAAGACATTCAACTTTCAACCATAATCAAGAGTGGAATAAATACAACTTTGAGAACACACGTGCTTCCTCGAACTATACATATATTCCACATGGAATACTTGCAAAAGATCTCACTGCAATGTTTTACAAGGAACATAAGTTTATCAAGAGCTACAAATTTCTAAACAAGAGAGGGTCATAAAGGACCATGCCACCAAAGATACTCTAGCACGCCTCAAGGACAAGGCTCCAACTTTGAATGCTTTACAAGGATTCAACTTCAAGAGAATGAGGCTTGTTTAACCTCCCAACCTTCAAGCATCATTACATGCTAGCCTCCCTAAGCCCATGGGAGAGAGATATAGCTTCCATAACTTTGACGCAAAATATTTAGGGAGAAAAAAACCACAATACACTCACAACAAGACCAAACCATACATGAAGGAAAAACACAACATTGAGCAATAAAAGAAAAGAGGAGAAATGATATTCATCCTCTAAATTTGGGGAAGAGTAGATGAGATACCCGAAAGTGTCATAAGGTGTGATCTAACAAACGAATGCACACAACAAATTTTCTTCTCCACCTTATTTCTCCAGTGTCAACAAGATCCTCCTTAATACTCCACCCATTCACCAAAAATCCTTCTTGGGAGGATTTTCAAACCCACTGGGTTTCCTCTCCAAGAATGGGAAAAGGGGTTCAAACCAAATGAACCCCTTTACCCACCTCAAACCATATGAGGGGAGTAAAGAAACCGACATGGCTTGCCCATCAAGCCATGAGGTTTGAGAGGGAAAATCTCTCCCTCTTCCCCCCAAATAACTCAAACATCCATCAAACCATATGATGGATGGAGTAAAAAAGTAATACAACGAATATAATCAAGTAACAAACCATACAAGCAACTAAAAAAATAAATCAACTATGAACAAGCTAATATTTAGTAAAGAAACATACCACATAAATGATCTCAAGAGGTTACCTCTAATAACTCTCCAAAACAAGATTTTGCAACTTTCTTCCTCAAGCAATCCTCAAGCTCCAAATTTCTCAAGCACCAAGCCAAAGCTCCAAAAAAAAGAACCAACAAAAAAAGTCCCTCTCTATTCCCATGGATGGGAATTTGAAGAGGAGCAAGCAAGCATCCTCACAAATGAGGGGATGACATGTATCACCCCTCTCCCTCATCAAGGTCAAAGATGCCAAAACAAAAGAGAGAAAGGGTAAAATTATCTTTTTGCCCTCTTCTCCCAAATTCCCTTAAATGTTAGCAAGACAAAATTAGTAAGACTTTTAATAAGCACTCCAATCCACACCCCTTACAAGGATGTGACCAATCAAGAGGTAAAAAGGGAGGGAAATCTCCCTCTAGCCTTGAAAATAAGCCCCCCTACCCATTAGGTAGGGTCCAAGGGCTCATTTTTATGTTAGGGGAACTCCCAAGCTAAAAAGGGGTCCCCAAAAATGCCCAAAATATCCTAATTTCGGGTTTTGCATTTTTTTGCACAAGGGTAGAGGGTGTGGGGACCACCAAGGTCTCACATGTGACCCTAAACCCTTGAGATTAAGTGTCTCATAAAGCAAAATCAAAATTTAGTGAAAGTGGGATTATTAACTTCCAAAACCAGTTTTACAACATAACTAATTACCCAAAACAAAATTAATAAATCAAGGCACAATACAATAAAAAAATTGGGGTCACTCATGGTGCCCAAAATAATAAACTCCTACACTAAGGCTTCACACAATGAACATGGCTAGGACTCAACCAATGGGTTGCTTGTGTAAGGTTTTATAGCTGGCTTGAATCCCACGTTCTCCTATGACCTATCACCTGCACACTCATTGCACACATTAACCGCACCTGTCCAATACAAGAGTAAACTAGCTGCTCACTAAGCGAATAGATTCAAACATGTAAATTAATGATATCACCATCATCAATGTGGAATGCACAATCTCACACAATTCGTCGTATGTTAGGTATTACAATACATATCATGTCATATCACCATGTCATCATGTATCCTTATCAGCAAAACGAATACGTAACAAAATCAAGGTATGTGACTAAACTAATTATCCAACATGTATCAATTTGACCTAAATCACATAGAAAAGTGTTAGTGTCCACAATATCAAATAAAAGGTGTCAACCTACTAATCTAGTTAAATTAGCGCTACGCGCTCCAAATCACCATACGTGTTCATGAAAGCAAACCAACATATCCAAAATCCATAACTGTGGTTTAAGAATTCAGCAGATCATAGAGGCTAGAAAAAGTGGGCACTACATCCCCCTCTCCTAAAATTAGACTTCCTCCGGGAAGTCACTGGAAGAGCTAGGGATAAGATTTTACTGGATATCACATCGTAGTGTGAGTACTACATTAAGGTCATTTTTAAAGGAACTAACATATTTTGTTTTGTCTTAACAACATGTCTTTTCAAGTGTAACGAGGTCCAAGAATAAGTGTTTCTCAAATAAGAGAATGTTAACCAAGGAGAACCGTATAAACCGATTCATTTTCCTCCTCATCTATGTTTCCTATTAGGGTCCAAATCCGAGGATATACAACATGATGAATGAGTGAAGGGAGCTTAAATGTTGTTTTAAAATGAATTTAAAAGTTTTTGAATATTAATTGTGTACTATAACACTTTAAGGAAACTATCCAAGGTGTCACAAATATCACACACTGAGAGAGAAAAAGTTTCCAAGTTCCGTGTGGTCTCATCTCCTAACTCATCATCACTCTAACTATTGAAAAAGGAAGGTTCACGAGTCCTTTTAAAATGGTTCAATAATCGACATTATTCACTAAGATCAAGGAAGAATATTCACATACTACCAAACATAGTTAAAGGAGTTGTCTTAATTTGGTCTTTATTTATTAATTTCTTAATTTATTTATTTTTGTTCGCTAAATGATTGTAAGAAAAATAAAATAAAATTTGTGGGTGGAATATATATAGTCCACTACCAAAGTTAGGATTAGATGGGCAAATTGAGAGGGTAAATCAAGTGTTGGAGGACATGTTGCAAATGTATTACATGGATCAACAAAGTATAAATGGGAAGAGTATCTTCCATTAGTTGAGTTCGCATAAAACAACACTTATCACTCATCTCTTAAGATGTCACCATTTGAAGCACTTTATGGAAGAAAGTGCAAAACCCCTGTTAGTTGGGACAATGTTGAGGATAGAGTGGTAATTGGACCAGAGATTCTCACAGAAATGGAACAGCAAGTTAAGCTGATTCGTGAATGATTAAAGGAAGCAAAGCGGATGTATTTAAGAGCTATGCTCACCTTAAGTGGGTTGATAGAAAGTTTGAGCTTGGTGATAAGGTTTTCCTGCATGTTAAACCCAGAAAGAGTTCTATAAATTTTGGCAAGGCTGCCAAGTTGTCACCTCGATTTGTGGGACCTTTCAAAATTGTCGAAATAATCAATCCTGTAGCTTATCGCTTAGCATTGCCACCGCTTTATCTCGCATGCATGATGTTTTCCATATTTCTTTGCTTAAGAAATACATTTCAGATCTGTCACATGTTTTAAATTGGAATTCCTTGCAGGTCCAAGACCGGGAATAATCGTGGTTAAACCCACACGAGTGCTGGAAACTCATCAATTGCATTTAAGAAATCGTGATATACAAGCAATGTAAGGTCCAAATGGGACCGTTTAGCGAAGAAAGTGCAACTTGGGAAAATCGGGAAGAGATGAAAATTGCTTTTCCTTCTCTTTTTCAACAAAATGAAATCTATTGATAAAATATACTTTTATGAACTGATTGTTTTTGTTACTTTCTCCTAAGCATACAAGTGTTGATATGTGATTTCTTGTATAAGGATGTGTTCCTCGATTAAGAAATCATGCTTGATATGTACTGTAATTTCTTTGCAGATTGCAGATCTTGACTGAGTCAGAATATGATTAGACTCTTTTATCTATTTCATTTTGTATCTGAGTTTAATCTGATCTCGGAATAAATTATAGAGTTATCCATCTATAAGATCTAGTCTTGGATCAGTGGAATTGATCCAAGTATTGCTTTAAATTTGTTCGTGATGAATTAAAATCACAGACCTTGAACAGGTTGCAAGGTATGGAAGCATTGATTAAGCTAGTCAGGAGTATGACTCAGGCTGATCTTTTGAAATAAATTGGTTCCCGATATCGAAGTATATCTGGAAGGTCTCGATCGTGGACCAGGTAATAATTCGGTTACATACGATTCTGCAGTAGAACAGGAGCTAACCCTGTTCAAGAAGGTATGATATAGGTCTTTTCTGAGTGTACAGAACGTAGACCTAACTGGAATTATTAATGGTTAGTAACCTAAGACTAAACCTAACCTAGGGGTTAGATTAGTGTTAATCTAACCTAGACCTAGGCTATGTGTTAATGTCCTAAGTTAGTATCTATGTGTAATATGGTTAGAATATGTGTTACCCTAAATTCTAACCTAAGATACTAACCTAACTAATGAGGAGAATGGAAAGGGGCCTATGGAAGGGGGTGCGAACCATGGGCGGCGTTTTCTATGACATTTAATGCATGGATAAGGATGAGGGACAGGTCATGGCGGAGGTTTAAGCAGCAGCTAACCTGTTCTGACGTGGCAGGTCGCTAAGTTTGGAAATGAACTTGAGTTTTCGTTGGACTGTCGCCAACTCTGGCGGTCGGTGGAAGTGGAGTCTTAGCGGGAAAGTTGGTTTAATGGCATTCAATATTCTCGGTAGACGAGCTCGGAACTCGCGAGAAGGCATGCAAACGGGAAGTTTGTGGGGTTGTTTGGCTTGTCGCAATTTTGGATTTCTCTCTGCTTGTTTACTGGTTCTTCGCACCAGTCCTCTTTGTGTTGCATGGCAAGTATGAACTTATCCAGCTCTTTTCTCTGTCATGGAGGATATATATGTGATGGAGATAGCGAAATTTTGTTGGTCGCTTTAACTTGGAAGAAGAAAAGGAAGTTTGAGCTCTTCCAGTGGTCTGCTTCGGAAATTTGATTAAAAATCCAGGCATGTTAGGCCCTAACCTTTAAATATCTTGCTGTTTTTCAAGTGATTTCATTAGAACAACTCTGTTCAAATGTTATGAGTAAATAGATAATTTTCTATGGAGGTCTTGTTTGATTTTTGGTACTGTATCTCCTCTGGTTCGATTTTTCAATTTCCTCTTGATGGGTGTTTATTAAAAATCGAATTGTGGCTCTATTTCTTGAGTATTCATTCTGGCTTAAATATGTGAGATATTTATTTTTAAATGAGTATGAATGCTCGGCCTGTTCGGCGTGAGCCCATAGAATATACCTGTGTTGGATATAGACCACTGTTATGTTGTTGATTTGTGGTCGCCGTTCTTGTTGTGGGAACTGTATGAAGGGATACTGATGGATATCGTATGATGGATCAGTTTTATTGATCCTTTGGAAACTCTGTCGTGGTTTTTGGTGTGGTGGCTAATGATGCTTTTTGGGTTTCGTCTTGTCTTTAATTTGTTTGGAAATAGGTAACTGTTGTGTTACCGTAGTCTATACGACCCAGTGGAAGTTGTTCTTTCTTGTTATTGTGGTAACGGGATTATTTGTTGACTGTATACATTATTGATATATCTATGATTTATTTGAACGACTCAGTGGAGTCCTTGATCGAGTCGTATATTACTATCCACTGCTGAGAATATAGATTCATCCTTGAGTTTTGTTACTTGTTTTCGTGGAAGCCTTGTAGAGGTAGCAAGTCTTTTGTTCTCTGCTATTTGTAATGATTAATGGATATAGATTTCCTGGGTATGCATTTGCATTTCTTTGTGTAAGTTGTTCGAGAGTTTTGAAGAGGCTCAGTTGATTTCCTTGCCTTGAAATGGGTATTCGATTTGCTTACACTTGTTTTATTCTGAATGATTGCCATAGTTGGCATAGAAGGATTCATCAACTAATTTCATCTTACGTTGTTGTTGGGTTCAGCGGTTATGGGTATAAACCCGTTAACAGTATACAGTGTGAATATATAGATTTATAATGGTTGTAATCTGAACGACTCTGAGGAGTCGATTGAATGATTTATATTTCTATTTGGGCCGCTGTTCAAGTTGAATATGTTTAAATAGTTGGTGAATGATGAACCAGTGGTTGGAAGGAATGACACGTACTAAGACCTCTGTTATTTCTGGAATTACTCTTGTGTTGCATGGATTTTGTTGTACAGTTTCTTGGATATATTTTTATGTTCGTTCCTTGAAATCTTGTGCGAAAAATGGGCAAGACTTAGTCGGGTTCTTGATTTGAAATCGTTAATTAAAAAGTTCTGCCTGAGTTTTAGTATGTACACTATTTACTTGTCAAAGGGAAACAGTGACAATCGTTTACCATTTCACTGTAGTTCAGGTTTAGAGGATTGAGGAAGTTAACTTGTATCTTCTATTGTCTCAGTTGAAACTTGACTTGATATACTGTTGTTGATATTGGACATTTTGTCAGAGTAATGGTCTGTATCAAGTAACGTGACTCTGTATAAGTGAATCGTGAGTACTTTTTGACCAACTCCGATTTAGCACAGATGTATATACAGGATGATATGTTCCTTTCTGATTTCCTAATAGGATGCGGTAGTGTATATTACGGCATTTGTAAGGTAATCTCTGTATGGTCTTATAGAAGCATCAATTGCTTAATGTAAATAAGTCTGTTGTTGACAGCGATATGCTAGAGGTTCCTGATTTCGAACTTGGTTCGAAAGCCTTACTGTGTTTAAAAGGAACTAGTATTGGGCTTAAGGTTGATATATGGATTGTTGATGTGATAGTTGCTGTACAGGAGTTTTGCTGTGTTTCTATTTCTTGATTTAAAACAGCGATCTTTCTTGTGGCTTGTCTGTCTTGTTCATATACAAACTGGTTGAATGTTTTCATATGTGAAAGCAGTACAGTAATGAACTAATGTGAATGGAAGTATGAATGATTTGGTTCTTTCTCTTCTTTTGCTTAATTGAGGATATCTGTCTAATAGTGGGAATTGTTTTGTAACATATTGGAGGAATCCCGAATTGTTATGATATTTCCTTTTTGGATGAATGAAACAATCTGACCAATGTTGTGTTTTTGGATTCAATGATTGTTTGTGTACATTCGTTCCTTGATTTCTTTTAATATTTGATGAAATATTAGAAAGTGATTAAGACTATTTTGTAACAATGTTAGAGTTACATATTTGTAATCATTTTGTATTACAAGGGCATAGTCTGAATATGTTTACTTATGTGGATATCGATCTCATTTAAACAGGGTGTTTAATGAAAACAATTGATGGATTGCAATTGTTTTAAAAGTTAGTGCTTATCATGCTCGGTTCATTGAATCGACTCATGTTGACTATTTTTGCAGATGGTTGCCGTAAGAGGTAAAAGCAATGCAGATCTGACAGGCTGATCAGATTGTTTAATTGATTTATAATGAATTACAGCTTGATTTTATAAATGTACTATATGTGAAAAGATGTTTCTTTTCCGTTGAGCATTGTATCAAGTATGCTGTTGCATAAAATGTAATTGTATAGTTTTGAAAGGAATGAAAATAAGTGTTTGATACTTATGTGTTGTATTCTATTTCTGATAGTTGACCTTCTCCGGTCTATATACCAGAGTGGTAACGTTATCTTTGTGTAATATGGATGCTTTTGTGATTGTCAATGAAAGCTTGCAAGAAAATGAGATTGAATTCTTAAGAGTGTTTAGTAGTTCTAATTTGTTCTAGTGAAAGCAATATTGGATTTAAATAATTGTCTTTCTAGAAGATAGGTTAAAAATGAGCCTAAAGAGAACGCTAAACAAGCTGGATTAAATTACTAATCCCTAGTCCTAAGTATAACAGGACAATATTAAATTGGATTCTTAATCATTTATATCTTTATACTAATAAGTATGATATAAATTCAGTTAAGAGAACTGATATACAATCAAATGGAGTTCAGATGGCAATCTCAAGTAAAGGTTATGAGGTTTTTGTCCAATTCTGTTGCTTTAGAATCAGATGTATTCTAATGACTCCTTGATGAGAACTTGACCTTAATACCTCTACCATGTAATGGGTTTTATAGAGGAGGGTCGTCTTAAGATGAAGAATCCAGGGATCGGGAAAGGCTAACCTTAGGGAAAAGTCTTTAAAGTAATTTAAACTCAAGTGCGTAACGCATGTTATTAAGTAGATCTTTTCGAGGCGGATTTAAAGGTTGACGACACAAGTCAACTGCAGGGTTGTACCTCCGAGAAGATTAGGATCTTCTCGAAGTTACAACAATGCAGATGACTTATGGCGACACCCTTTGCATTGATCGCTAAGATTTACACTTGATTTCGCACGAGTTACTCAGGGTCCGATTAAGAACGTGGTCATGTTATAAGGCTGCCTAGGAGATTCGGGGTATCATGACACACTGGTTGAACTGCAAGGTTGGACCAGTATGTCACCATATCCCTAATCCTCGTGGGCATCCATATAACATTATCACCTTGTTAATCTGCCTCCGAGTGATTCAGTTGTGAAAGGAAGGACTGCTGATAGTCAGTGTAGGACATTCTATATAACATATGAATGGGGTGAAGGACGTATTCCAGATTGACGAGTATGCCGTTAAGGAATACAAGACATAAACAGTATGTTTCAAATCTTTGGCCAAAGTATCGCAAGCTGCTGATTGCGTTGTCCTAATTCACCTAGTCTAAGGGATGAGATGCCGATGAATAATAGTAACAATTATTCAGTTAGATTCCTTGGACAGAGCATTCTGAATCCCAGATTAGGGAAGAGAACCGCAAGAGTAATGTGTTAAATAAAAACACCAACTCTTATTACTCATGAATAGATCGGTAGATTACCGAGTCATGGAATGAATAGATCGGAGGTGCTCCGAGTCATTACAGCTGCATATGGTTTCTACATTATATGAATGGTTAATGATTTGTGAGTTCTAAATTATGTATTTAGAACCAGGATGCAATTATCAAAAAAAAAAAAAAAAAAAATTCACTTGTTCTAAAGTATAAAATGAGGATGTTACATCTTGGTATCAGAGCTGAAGGTTGCAGCTCTTGGACCTATTGAGTCCATAATCTGATAAAAACCTAAATTTTCTTGTAACAGAAAATGGTTAGAACAAGGGGGAACGCGTTGGATAATGCTCCACCTGAAGGAGGAGCGGCAACAACCCAGAAACTTGATGAGATCCTTGCTGCCCTGTTGGACACAAGAGATCGCTTGGCTGTACTTGAACAGCAGGTGATGGGAAATGAGGAGGATGAAGAAGCTGATAATAATAATCAGCAACCTCCTGAGGACAACCCGACACGGGTGTTGATGTTAATCTTGTGAAATGCACTGTCAACGAGAAAACAAAAAGGCGATTAGCGTGGAACTCACTAATGATATAAAAGGATAAGTCCACCTAAGTATGATGGCACCACATTAGGAGATGGAGCGAGGCGGCTCGTGAAATGGAGAAGTACTTTGCAATAAGGAACTTCTCGGAGAAACCAAAGCTATTTGGGAGCCTATCAGCTTTCTCACGAAGCATCTTCGTGGTGGGATAGCCGAAAAGTGAGCTAAACATTGATGAGACCAATATTACTTGGGATCAATTTAAAGGCTATTTTAGGCAACGTTGGCTGCCACAACTTTTCTATGATCAGAAAATGACAGAATTTCAGAACTTAGCTCAAGGGAAGCTAACAGTGGCCGAATATTGGGAGCGGTTTACAAAACTCCTCAAGTATGTACCATGATATCAAAGCGACGAAAAGTTCGAATACGGAAATTCATCATGGGATTGAATCTGTGATAGGGGAGAGGTCGATGTTCACGGTCCAACCACTATGGAAGGAGTTGTTGAAAAGGCCATAAGGCAAGAACAGAAATTAAAGGCTATTTCGCTCATAAGGAGGAAGTGCGGAAGAAGGCTGCAAACCCTTCTTCTTGACCTCTCTTGCACCGAGAAAAGGACCATGGAAAAAGTTTGGAAACAAGAGTAAGTTTCCAGGAGATAACAATAAGAAAGCAGCAGTAAATAAGCCTGCTGGAAATGTAAGGATAATTTTGTTAAAAATTATAACAATGGGCAGAAGCCCTATGGAGGACAGCGTGACAATTACAAAATTGGAGGTAACTTTGAGCCTAAGAAGGGACCTGTAGGAGGCTGCTACAATTGTGGCAAGGACCACTATGCGAATCAATGCCCTTTGAAGAAGGATGATCGTAATCAGTGAAACATAAGATACACATGCGATAGCGGACAAGCAAGTGAAAAGCAAGTGACACCTATAGAAGTTAGGGTAAGTTATTCGGCATACTGTCACTATTCTTTTTGATACGAGAGCTCTTGAATGTTTTATATCTAATAAACTAGCTTCTAAACTTAAAAGAAAAGCTGGAAAATGGATAAATCTTGGACTATAGAGTATGGTAATAATTCTGTTCATACAGTGAGTATGTGTGTCTTTTGGAGCAGTCCTCGATTTACCTAATTTCTCCACGGAAGTTGATCTCTATGTTGCACCTTTGGGATCGTATGACATTGTCATCGGTGTCAATTGGTTAGCTGACCATAAAGCAAAGGTAGATTGCTATGAAAAGAACATAAAATGTTTAGATGATCATTTGGAATCAGTGAGAGATTCAAGGTGTGAAGCGGGAAATTTCAGTTAGAAAGCGTCGCTATGCATGCAGCTTAAAAAGGCTAAAAATAAAGGATGTACCCTTTATGCGGTAAAGATATCTGAATCTTGAGAAGAAGATGATGATTTCATGAACAATTCCCTCTTGCTACAAGTTTGAGGATGTTTTCTGAAGAATTACCAGGGTTACCACCCAAGAGAGAATTTGATTTTACCATTGAAATCAAGCCTGGAACGGAACCTATTTCCAAGGCGCCTTATCGGATGACTACTACTGAGTTAGTCGAGCTTAAGGCACAGTTACAAGAACTTTTGTCTAAAGGTTTGATTAGACCAAGTGTTTCACCTTGGGGAGCACCTGTGATATTTGTGAAAAAGAAGGATGGAACACTAAGGCTGTGTATTGATTATCGGATGTTGAACAAAGCAACAGTCAAGAACCGATATCCACTTCCTAGGATCGATGATCTGTTTGATCAGATGCGTGGAGCAGCGGTTTATTCTAAGATAGACCTTCGATCTGGTTATCATCAGTTAAGGATTAAAGAGGAAGATATTCATAAAACAGCTTTCCGAACAAGGTACGGACATTATGAATTTACAGTTCTACCCTTTGGGTTAACTAATGCACCCATGCCTTTATGAATTTAATGAACAATATTTTTCAAGAATACCTGGACAAGTTTGTACTTGTATTCTTGGACGATATTCTCATTTATTCTAAAAGTGTTGAGGAGCACAATGAGCATTTGAAGATAGTTTTGGGAATTTTGAGAAAGAGAAAGTTGTATGGTAAGTTATCCAAATGTTCTTTCTTTGATTCAGAAGTTCACTATTTGGGTCATGTCATAAGTAAAGAAGGAATCGCTGTAGATCCTTCAAAAATAGTGGCAATAACTGAGTGGCCTGCACCAAAGAATGTGCACGAAGTAAGAAGCTTCATGGGTCTTGCTGGTTACTATAGGAAATTTGTAAAGGATTTTTCTAAGGTAGCTGCACCAATAACTTCATTGCAAAAGAAGGATAAGAAATTCATGTGGAATGACAAGTGCGAAGCGGCTTTCAAAAGTCTGAAAGACCAGTTGACTTCTGCACCTATTCTAGCTGTACCAGACCCTAATGGGAATTTTACTGTTGTAACGGATGCTTCTGGGGAAGGCCTTGGAGGTGTTTTGTTACAAAATGATCAGGTCATAGCTTATGAAAGTAGAAAACTTAAGTTACATGAGCTGAATTATGCCCCTCATGATTTGGAACTTGCTGCCATTGTTCATGCGCTTCAAGTCTGGAGACACTATTTACTTGGGAAACCTTTTGAGTTGAAAACTGATCACTTAGGACTGAAATATATTTTTACTCAGCCCAATCTGAATGCCAGACAGAGAAGGTGGTTAGAATTTTTATCACAATATGACTTTGATATCAGCTATATCAAAGGGAAGGAGAATAGAGTAGCTGATGCTCTAAGTCGTAGGAGGCACATTTCTGCTCTTATAACATTAAGAACTCAGTTTAAAGACGAGGTAAAAAGTGCCTCAGAATCAGATGCATATTTTCAGCAAGTAAAAGCAGCGCTTGCTGCAGAACCTAAGGATATAAGGTATAAAGGTTTTCATTTTGATAATGAAGGAATCTTGCGTTATGAAAACAGGGTATATGTACTGTCTTTGAACGATTTGAGAAAGAAGTTGTTAGTAGAATTTCATAATTCACCTTTCTCAGACACCCGGGTATCACAAAAATGCTTGCGATATGAAACAGACAATACTTACGGAAAGGTATGAAAAAGGATGTGATAAATTTTGTGACTCATTATCGGAATGTCGGCGGGTGAAGGAGAACATATGCACTGCCTTTGGGTGTTATATCCTCATAGCATACCGCATGATACAAATGGCAAGTAATAACCATGGATTTTGTACAAGGACTACCTATGTCCGAGGAATAAACATGATGTTATCACAGTAGTTGTAGATAAAGCTGACTAAGGTAGCTCATTTCATCGCATTTGGAAATCTAAAGGATGATTCACCGGTCTTTGGCAAGAGGTTCGTACACGAAATTTTCAGATTGCATGGTGTACCAGAACTGATTATATCTGACAGGGATCCTAGAATGACGTCAAGGTTTTGGCAAACGCTTAACGCAGCCCTAGGAACGAAACTAAACTTCAGTTCTGCATATCATCCAGAAACGGATGGGCAACCGAGAGGGTAAATCAAGTGTTGGAGGACATGTTGCGAATGTATTGCATGGATCAACAGTATAAATGGGAAGAGTATCTTCCATTAGTTGAGTTCGCATACAACAACACTTATCACTCATCTCTTAAGATGGCACCATTTGAAGCACTTTATGGAAGAAAGTGCAGAACCCCTGTTAGTTGGGACAGTGTTGAGGATAGAGTGGTAATTGGACCAGAGATTCTCACAGAAATGGAACAGCAAGTTAAGCTGATTCGTGAACGATTAAAGGAAGCAGCGGATAGACAGAAGAGCTATGCTGACCTTAAGCGGGTTGATAGAAAGTTTGAGCTTGGTGATAAGGTTTTCCTGCGTGTTAAACCCAGAAAGAGTTCTATAACTTTTGGCAAGGCTGCCAAGTTGTCACCTCGATTTGTGGGACCTTTCGAAATTGTCGAAATAATCAATCCTGTAGCTTATCGTTTAGCATTGCCACCTGCTTTATCTCGCATGCATGATGTTTTCCATATTTCTTTGCTTAAGAAATACGTTTCAGATCTGTCACATGTTTTAAATTGGAATTCCTTGTAGGTCCAAGACCCAGGAATAATCGTGGTTAAACCCACACGAGTGCTGGAAACTCACCAATTGCATTTAAGAAATCGTGATATACAGCAATGTAAGGTCCAGTGGGACCAGTTTAGCGAAGAAAGTGCAACTTGGGAAAATCTGGAAGAGATGAAAATTGCTTTTCCTTCTCTTTTTCAACAGAATGAAATCTGTTGATAAAATATACTTTTATGAACTGATTGTTTTTAAGTATTTATGAAAGCCAGATGAAGGCAGACTTTATTCAGGTTGAATAAAATGTGTTGTGACATTGATTTCTGAAACTATTCAAATATGAAATAGGCACATTATGTGTGTATTGATAAGTTGATTGACCTGAAGGTTAATTTAATATGTAATTCATCGGGACGATGAATCTTTTTAGGAGGGAAGCATGTAACACCCTGAACTGTTGTTACTTTCTCCTAAGCATACAAGTGTTGATATGTGATTTCTTGTATAAGGATGTGTTCCTCGATTAAGAAATCATGCTTGATATGTACTGTAATTTCTTTGCAGATTGCAGATCTTGACTGAGTCAGAATATGATTAGACTCTTTTATCTATTTCATTTTGTATATTGAGTTTAATCTGATCTTGGAATAAATTATAGAGTTATCCATCTATAAGATCTAGTCTTGGATCGGTGGAATTGATCCAAGTATTGCTTTAAATTTGTTCGTGATGAATTAGATCACAGACCTTGAACAGGTTGCAAGGTATGGAAGCATTGATTAAGCTGGTCAGGAGTATGACTCAGGCTGATCTTGTGAAATAAATTGGTTCCCGATATGGAAGTATATCTGGAAGGTCTCGATCGTGGACCAGGTAATAATTCGTTTACATACGATTCTGCAGTAGAACAGGAGCTAACCCTGTTCAAGAAGGTATGATACTGAGTCTTTTCGAGTGTACGAACGTAGACCTAACTGGAATTATTAATGGTTAGTAACCTAAGACTAAACCTAACCTAGGGGTTAGATTAGTGTTAATCTAACCTAGACCTAGGCTATGTGTTAATGTCCTAAGTTAGTATCTATGTGTAATATGGTTAGAATATGTGTTACCCTAAATTCTAACCTAAGATACTAACCTAACTAATGAGGAGAATGAAAAGGGGCCTATGGAAGGGGGTGCGAACCATGGGCGGCGTTTTCTATGACATTTAATGCATGGGATAAGGATGAGGGACAGGTCATGGTGGAGGTTTAAGCGGCGGCTAACCTGTTCTGACGTGGCAGGTCGCTAAGTTTGGAAATGAACTTGAGTTTTCGTTGGGTATCGCCAACTGCGGCGGTCGGTGGAAGTGGAGTCTTAGCGGGAAAGTTGGTTTAATGGCATTCAATATTCTCGGTAGAGCGAGCTCGGAACTCGCGAGAAGGCATGCAAGCGGGAAGTTTGTGGGGTTGTTTGGCTTGTCGCGTAATTTTGGATTTTCTCTCTGCTTGTTTCTTGGTTCTTTCGCACCGATCCTCTTTGTGTTGCATGGCAAGTATGAACTTATCCAGCTCTTTTCTCTCATGGAGGATATATATGTGATGGAGATAGCGAAATTTTGTTGGTCGCTTTAACTTGGAAGAAGAAAAGGAAGTTTGAGCTCTTCCAGTGGTCTGCTTCGGAAATTTGATTAAAAATCCAGGCATGTTAGGCCCTAACCTTTAAATATCTTGTTGTTTTTCAAGTGATTTCATTAGAACAACTCTGTTCAAATGTTATGAGTAAATAGATAATTTTCTATGGAGGTCTTGTTTGATTTTTGGTACTGTATCTCCTCTGGTTCGATTTTTCAATTTCCTCTTGATGGGTGTTTATTAAAAATCGAATTGTGGCTCTATTTCTTGAGTATTCATTCTGGCTTAAATATGTGAGATATTTATTTTTAAATGAGTATGAATGCTCGGCCTGTTCGGCGTGAGCCCATAGAATATACCTGTGTTGGATATAGACCACTGTTATGTTGTTGATTTGTGGTCGCCGTTCTTGTTGTGGGAACTGTATGAAGGGATACTGATGGATATCGTATGATGGATCAGTTTTATTGATCCTTTGGAAACTCTGTCGTGGTTTTTGGGTGACAGTGGCTAATGATGCTTTTTGGGTTTCGTCTTGTCTTTAATTTGTTTGGAAATAGGTAACTGTTGTGTTACCGTAGTCTATACGACCCAGTGGAAGTTGTTCTTTCTTGTTATTGTGGTAACGGGATTATTTGTTGACTGTATACATTATTGATATATCTATGATTTATTTGAACGACTCAGTGGAGTCCTTGATCGAGTCGTATATTACTATCCACTGCTGAGAATATAGATTCATCCTTGAGTTTTGTTAATTGAATTTCGTGGAAGTCTTGTAGAGGTAACAGGTCTTTTGACCTCTGTTATTTGTAATAAATAATGGATATAGACTCCCTGGGTATGCATTTGCATTTCTTTTGTGTAAGCTGTTCGAGAGTTTTGACGAGGCTCAGTTGAATTCCTTGCTATGAAATGGGTATTTGATTTGCTTACACTTGATTTGTTCTGAATGCTTGCCATAGATGGCATAGAAGGATTCATCAACTAATTTCATCTTTACACTGTTGTTGGGTTCCGCGGTTATGGGTATAAACCCGTTAACAGTATGCAGTGTGAATATATGGATTTATAATGGTTGTAATCTGCACGACTCTGAGGAGTCGATTGAATGATTTATATTTGTAATTGAGCCGTTGTTCAAGTTGAATATATTAAATAGTTGGTGATTGATGAACCTGGGACTTGAAGGAATAACACGTACTAAGGCCTCTGTTATTTTGTGGAATTACTTTTGTATTGCATGGATTTTGTTGTACAGATTCTTGGGTGTAATTTTATGTTCATTCCTTGCAATCTTGTGTGAAAAATTGGCAAGACTTAGTCGGGTTTCTTGATTTGAAATCGGTAAATTAAAAAGTTCTTCCTGAGTTTTATTATGTACACTATTTACTTGTCCAGAGGGAAACATTGGCAATCATTTGTCAATCCACTGTTGTTCGGGTTTAGAGAATTGTGGAAGTTAACTTTGTATCTTCTATTGTCTCGGTTGAAACTTGACTTGATATTGTTGTTTGATATTGGACATTTTATCGAGTAATGGTCTATCAAGTAACGTGACTCTGTATAAGTGAATCGTGAGTACTTTTTGACCAACTCCGATTTAGCACGGATGTATATACGGGATGATATGTTCCTTTTCGATTTCCTAATAGGATGCGGTAGTGTATATTACGGCATTTGTAAGGTAATCTCTGTATGGTCTTATAGAAGCATCAATTGCTTAATGTAAATAAGTCTGTTGTTTAAAACGATATGCTTAGAGGTTCCGATTTGAACTTGGTTGAAAGCCTTACTTCTTGTGTTTAAAAGGAACTAGTATTGGGCTTAAGGTTGATATATGGATTGTTGATGTGATAGTTTTGTACGGGAGTTTTTTGTGTTTCTATTTCTTGATTAAAAAACAGTGATCTTTCTTGTGGCTTATCTGCCTCTTGTTCATATACAAACCTGGTTGAATGTTTTCATATGTGAAAGCAAATACGGTAATGAACTAATGTGAATGGAAGTATGAATGATTTGGTTCTTTCTCTTCTTTTGCTTAATTGAGGATATCATGTCTAATAGTGGGAATTGTTTTGTAACATATTGGAGGAATCCGAATTGTTATGATATTTCCCTTTTTGGATGAATGAAACAATCTGACCAATGTTGTGTTTTTGGATTCAATGATTGTTTGTGTACATTCGTTCCTTGATTTCTTTTAATATTTGATGAAATATTAGAAAGTGATTAAGACTATTTTGTAACAATGTTAGAGTTACATATTTGTAATCATTTTGTATTACAAGGGCATAGTCTGAATATGTTTACTTATGTGGATATCTGATCTCATTTAAACAGGGTGTTTAATGAAAACAATTGATGGATTGCAATTGTTTTAAAAGTTAGTGCTTATCATGCTCAGTTCATTGAACTGACTCATGTTGACTATTTTTGCAGATGGTTGCCGTAAGAGGTAAAAGCAATGCAGATCTGACAGGCTGATCAGATTGTTTAATTGATTTATAATGAATTACAGCTTGATTTTATAAATGTACTATATGTGAAAAGATGTTTCTTTTCCGTTGAGCATTGTATCAAGTATGTTGTTGCATAAAATGTAATTGTATAGTTTTGAAAGGAATGAAAATAAGTGTTTGATACTTATGTGTTGTATTCTATTTCTGATAGTTGACCTTCTCCGGTCTATATACCAGAGTGGTAACGTTATCTTTGTGTAATATGGATGCTTTTGTGATTGTCAATGAAAGCTTGCAAGAAAATGAGATTGAATTCTTAAGAGTGTTTAGTAGTTCTAATTTGTTCTAGTGAAAGCAATATTGGATTTAAATAATTGTCTTTCTAGAAGATAGGTTAAAAATGAGCCTAAAGAGAACGCTAAACAAGCTGGATTAAATTACTAATCCCTAGTCCTGAGAATGACAGGACATTATTAAATTGGACTCTTAATCAATTATATCTTTATACTAATAAGTATGATATAAATTCAGTTAAGAGAGAAGCGATATACAATCAAATGGAGTTCAGATGGCAATCTCAAGTAAAGGTTATGAGATATTGTCCAATTCTGTTGCTTTAGAATCAGGTGTATTCTAATGACTCCTTGATGAGAACTTGACCTTAATACCTCTACCATGTAATGGGTTTTATAGAGGAGGGTCGTCTTAAGACGAAGAATCCAGGGGATCGGGAAAGGCTAACCTTAGGAAAAGTCCTTAAAGTAATTTAAACTCAAGTGCGTAACGCATGTTATTAAGTAGATCTTTTCGAGGCGGATTTAAAGGTTGACGACACAAGTCAACTGCAGGGTTGTACCTCCGAGAAGATTAGGATCTTCTCGAAGTTACAACAATGCAGATGACTTATGGCGACACCCTTTGCATTGATCGCTAAGATTTACACTTGATTTCGCATGAGTTACTCAGGGTCCGATTAAGAACGTGGTCATGTTATAAGGCTGCTAGGAGATTCGGGGTATCATGACACACTTGGTTGAGCGCAAGGTTGGACCGGTATGTCACCATATCCCTAATCCTCGTGGGCATCCATATAACATTATCACCTTGTTAATCTGCTCTCGAGTGATTAAGTTGTGAAAGAAGGCAGCGATGAGTCGAGTGTAGGACATTCTATATAACATATGAATGGGGTGAAGGGCGTATTCAGTTGGACGAGTATGCCGTTAAGGAATACAAGACATAAACAGTATGTTTCAAATCTTTGGCCAAAGTATCGCAAGCTGCTGATTGCGTTGTCCTAATTCACCTAGTCTAAGGGATGAGATGCCGATGAATAATAGTAACAATTATTCAGTTAGATTCCTTGGACAGAGCATTCTGAATCCCAGATTAGGGAAGAGAACCGCAAGAGTAATGTGTTAAATAAAAACACCAACTCTTATTACTCATGAATAGATCGGTAGATTACCGAGTCATGGAATGAATAGATCGGAGGTGCTCCGAGTCATTACAGCTGCATATGGTTGTCTGTTATATGAATGGTTAATGATTTGTGAGTTCTAAATTATGTATTTAGAACCAGGATGCAATTATCAAAAAAAAAAAAAAAAAAATTCACTTGTTCTAAAGTATAAAATGAGGATGTTACATCTTGGTATCAGAGCTGAAGGTTGCAGCTCTTGGACCTATTGAGTCCATAATCTGATAAAAACCTGAATTTTCTTGTAACAGAAAATGGTTAGAACAAGGGGGAACGTTGCGGATAATGCTCCACCTGAAGGAGGAGCGGCAACAACCCAGAAACTTGATGAGATCCTTGCTGCCCTGTTGGACACAAGAGATCGCTTGGCTGTACTTTCAACAGCAGGTGATGGGAAATGAGGAGGATGAAGAAGCGATAATAATAATCAGCAACCTCCCGAGGACAACCCCGACATGGGTGTTGATGTTAATCTTTGAAATGCACTGTCCAACCAGAGAAAACAAAAAGGCAGTTAGCGGTGGAACTCACTAATGATATAAAAGGATAAGTCCACCTAAGTATGATGGCACCACATTAGGAGATGGAGCCGAGGCGGCTCAATGAAATGGAGAAGTACTTTGCAATAAGGAACTTCTCAGAGGAAACCAAAGCTATTTGGGGAGCCTATCAGCTTTCTCACGAAGCATCTTCGTGGTGGGATAGCCGAAAAGCTGAGCTAAACATTGATGAGACCAATATTACTTGGGATCAATTTAAAGGCTATTTTAGGCAACGTTGGCTGCCACAACTTTTCTATGATCAGAAAATGACAGAATTTTAGAACTTAGCTCAAGGGAAGCTAACGGTAACTGAATATTGGGAGCGGTTTACAAAACTCCTCAAGTATGTACATGGTATCAAACTGACGAAAAGTTCAGAATACGGAAATTCATCATGGGATTGAATCCTGTGATAGGGGGAGAGGTCGATGTTCACAGTCCAACCACTATGGAAGGAGTTGTTGAAAAGGCCATAAGGCAAGAATAGAAATTAAAGGCTATTTCTGCTCATAAGGAGGAAGTGCGGAAGAAGACTGCAAACCCTTCTTCAACCTCTCTTGCACCCAGAAAAGGACCATGGAAAAAGTTTGGAAACAAGAGTAAGTTTCCAGGAGATAACAATAAGAAAGCAGCAGTAAATAAGCCTGCTGGAAATGTAAGGGATAATTTTGTTAAAAATTATAACAATGGGCAGAAGCCCTATGGAGGACAGCGTGACAATTACAAGGCTGGAGGTAATGCTGAGCCTAAGAAGGGACCTGTAGGAGGCTGCTACAATTGTGGCAAGGACCACTATGCGAATCAATGCCCTTTGAAGAAGGATGATCGTAATCAGCAGCATAAGATACATGCTGCAGTAGCAGACAAGCAAGCTGAAAAGCAAGTGAACACCTATAGAAGTTCCGGGTAAGTTATTCGGCATACCTGTCACTATTCTTTTTGATACAGGAGCTACTGAATGTTTTATATCTAATAAACTAGCTTCTAAACTTAAAAGAAAAGCTGGAAAAATGGATAAATCTTGGACTGTACAGTATGGTAATAATTCTGTTCATACAGTGAGTATGTGTCTTTTTGGGGCAGTCCTTGACTTACCTAACTTTTCCACGGAAGTTGATCTCTATGTTGCACCTTTGGGATCGTATGACATTGTCATCGGTGTCAATTGGTTAGCTGACCATAAAGCAAAGGTAGATTGCTATGAAAAGAACATAAAATGTTTAGATGATCAGCTGGAATCAGCAGAGATTCAAGGTGTGAAACGGGAAATTTCAGTTAGAAAACTGTCAGCTATGCAGCTTAAAAAGGCTAAAAATAAAGGATGTACCCTTTATGCGGTAAAGATATCTGAATCTTCAGAAGAAGATGATGATTTCATGGAACAATTCCCTCTGCTACAAGGTTTCAGGGATGTTTTTCCTGAGGAATTACCAGGGTTACCACCCAAGAGAGAATTTGATTTTACCATTGAAATCAAGCCTGGAACGGAACCTATTTCCAAAGCGCCTTATCGGATGACTACTACTGAGTTAGTTGAGCTTAAGGCACAGTTACAAGAGCTTTTGTCTAAAGGATTGATTAGACCAAGTGTTTCACCTTGGGGAGCACCTGTGATATTTGTGAAAAAGAAGGATGGAACACTAAGGCTGTGTATTGATTATCGGATGTTGAACAAAGCAACAATCAAGAACCGATATCCACTTCCTAGGATCGATGATCTGTTTGATCAGATGCGTGGAGCAGCGGTTTATTCTAAGATAGACCTTCGATCTGGTTATCATCAGTTAAGGATTAAAGAGGAAGATATTCATAAAACAGCTTTCCGAACAAGGTACGGACATTATGAATTTACAGTTCTACCCTTTGGGTTAACTAATGCACCCGCAGCCTTTATGAATTTAATGAACAATATTTTTCAAGAATACCTGGACAAGTTTGTACTTGTATTCTTGGACGATATTCTCATTTATTCTAAAAGTGTTGAGGAGCACAATGAGCATTTGAAGATAGTTTTGGGAATTTTGAGAAAGAGAAAGTTGTATGGTAAGTTATCCAAATGTTCTTTCTTTGATTCAGAAGTTCACTATTTGGGTCATGTCATAAGTAAAGAAGGAATCGCTGTAGATCCTTCAAAAATAGTGGCAATAACTGAGTGGCCTGCACCAAAGAATGTGCACGAAGTAAGAAGCTTCATGGGTCTTGCTGGTTACTATAGGAAATTTGTAAAGGATTTTTCTAAGGTAGCTGCACCAATAACTTCATTGCAAAAGAAGGATAAGAAATTCATGTGGAATGACAAGTGTGAAGCGGCTTTCAAAAGTCTGAAAGACCAGTTGACTTCTGCACCTATTCTAGCTGAGACCTAATGGGAATTTTACTGTTGTAACGGATGCTTCTGGGGAAGGCCTTGGAGGTGTTTTGTTACAAAATGATCAGGTCATAGCTTATGAAAGTAGAAAACTTAAGTTACATGAGCTGAATTATGCCCCTCATGATTTGGAACTTGCTGCCATTGTTCATGCGCTTCAAGTCTGGAGACACTATTTACTTGGGAAACCTTTTGAGTTGAAAACTGATCACTTAGGACTGAAATATATTTTTACTCAGCCCAATCTGAATGCCAGACAAGAGAAGGTGGTTAGAATTTTTATCACAATATGACTTTGATATCAGCTATATCAAAGGGAAGGAGAATAGAGTAGCTGATGCTCTAAGTCGTAGGAGGCACATTTCTGCTCTTATAACATTAAGAACTCAGTTTAAAGACGAGGTAAAAAGTGCCTCAGAATCAGATGCATATTTTCAGCAAGTAAAAGCAGCGCTTGCTGCAGAACCTAAGGATATAAGGTATAAAGGTTTTCATTTTGATAATGAAGGAATCTTGCGTTATGAAAACAGGGTATATGTACCTGTGCTGAACGATTTGAGAAAGAAGTTGTTAGTAGAATTTCATAATTCACCTTTCTCAGGACACCCAGGTATCACAAAAATGCTTGCTGATATGAAACAGCAATACTTCTGGAAAGGTATGAAAAAGGATGTGATAAATTTTGTGACTCATTGTCTGGAATGTCAGCGGGTGAAGGCAGAACATATGCACCTCTTTGGATGTTATATCCTCATAGCATACCGCATCAAATGGCAAGTAATAACCATGGATTTTGTACAAGGACTACCTATGTCCAGAATAAACATGATGTTATCTGGTAGTTGTAGATAAACCGACTAAGGTAGCTCATTTCATCGCTGGAAATCTAAAGGATGATTCACCGAGGCTTGGCGAGAGGTTCGTACACGAAATTTTCAGATTGCATGGTGTACCAGAACTGATTATATCTGACAGGGATCCTAGAATGACGTCAAGGTTTTGGCAAACGCTTAACGCAGCCCTAGGAATGAAACTAAACTTCAGTTCTGCATATCATCCAGAAACGGATGGGCAAACTGAGAGGGTAAATCAAGTGTTGGAGGACATGTTGCGAATGTATTGCATGGATCAACAGTATAAATGGGAAGAGTATCTTCCATTAGTTGAGTTCGCATACAACAACACTTATCACTCATCTCTTAAGATGGCACCATTTGAAGCACTTTATGGAAGAAAGTGCAGAACCCCTGTTAGTTGGGACAGTGTTGAGGATAGAGTGGTAATTGGACCAGAGATTCTCACAGAAATGGAACAGCAAGTTAAGCTGATTCGTGAACGATTAAAGGAAGCAGCGGATAGACAGAAGAGCTATGCTGACCTTAAGCGGGTTGATAGAAAGTTTGAGCTTGGTGATAAGGTTTTCCTGCGTGTTAAACCCAGAAAGAGTTCTATAACTTTTGGCAAGGCTGCCAAGTTGTCACCTCGATTTGTGGGACCTTTCGAAATTGTCGAAATAATCAATCATGTAGCTTATCGTTTAGCATTGCCACCTGCTTTATCTCGCATGCATGATGTTTTCCATATTTCTTTGCTTAAGAAATACGTTTCAGATCTGTCACATGTTTTAAATTGGAATTCCTTGCAGGTCCAAGACCCAGGAATAATCGTGGTTAAACCCACACGAGTGCTGGAAACTCGCCAATTGCATTTAAGAAATCGTGATATACAACAATGTAAGGTCCAGTGGGACCAGTTTAGCGAAGAAAGTGCAACTTGGGAAAATCTGGAAGAGATGAAAATTGCTTTTCCTTCTCTTTTTCAACAGAATGAAATCTGTTGATAAAATATACTTTTATGAACTGATTGTTTTTAAGTATTTATGAAAGCCAGATGAAGGAAGACTTTATTCAGGTTGAATAAAATGTGTTGTGACATTGATTTCTGAAACTATTCAAATATGAAATAGGCACATTATGTGTGTATTGATAAGTTGATTGACCTGAAGGTTAATTTAATATGTAATTCATCGGGACGATGAATCTTTTTAGAGAGGAAGCATGTAACACCCTGAACTGTTGTTACTTTCTCCTAAGCATACAAGTGTTGATATGTGATTTCTTGTATAAGGATGTGTTCCTCGATTAAGAAATCATGCTTGATATGTACTGTAATTTCTTTGATTACGAGATCTTGGTGAGTCAGAATATGATTAGACTCTTTTATCTATTTCATTTTGTATCTGAGTTTAATCTGATCTCGGAATAAATTATAGAGTTATCCATCTATAAGATCTAGTCTTGGATCAGTGGAATTGATCCAAGTATTGCTTTAAATTTGTTCGTGATGAATTAGATCACAGACCTTGAACAGGTTGCAAGGTATGGAAGCATTGATTAAGCTGGTCAGGAGTATGACTCAGGCTGATCTTGTGAAATAAATTGGTTCCCGATATGGAAGTATATCTGGAAGGTCTCGATCGTGGACCAGGTAATAATTCGTTTACATACGATTCTGCAGTAGAACAGGAGCTAACCCTGTTCAAGAAGGTATGATACAGGTCTTTTCTGAGTGTACAGAACGTAGACCTAACTGGAATTATTAATGGTTAGTAACCTAAGACTAAACCTAACCTAGGGGTTAGATTAGTGTTAATCTAACCTAGACCTAGGCTATGTGTTAATGTCCTAAGTTAGTATCTATGTGTAATATGGTTAGAATATGTGTTACCCTAAATTCTAACCTAAGATACTAACCTAACTAATGAGGAGAATGGAAAGGGGCCTATGGAAGGGGTACGAACCATGGGAGGCATTTTCTATGACATTTAATGCATGGATAAGGATGAGGGACAGGTCATGGTGGAGGTTTAAGCAGCAGCTAACTTGTTCTGACGTGGCAGGTCGCTAAGTTTGGAAATGAACTTGAGTTTTCGTTGGAGTGTCGCCAACTCTGGCGGTCGGTGGAAGTGGAGTCTTAGCGGGAAAGTTGGTTTAATGGCATTCAATATTCTCGGTAGACGAGCTCGGAACTCGCGAGAAGGCATGCAAACGGGAAGTTTGTGGGGTTGTTTGGCTTGTCGCAATTTTCGGATTTTCTCTGCTTGTTTCTTGGTTCTTCTTTTGAGTCCTCTTTGTGTTGCATGGCAAGTATGAACTTATCAACTCTTTTCTCTGTCATGGAGGATATATATGTGATGGAGATAGTGAAATTTTGTTGGTCGCTTTAACTTGGAAGAAGAAAAGGAAGTTTGAGCTCTTCCAGTGGTCTGCTTCGGAAATTTGATTAAAAATCCAGGCATGTTAGGCCCTAACCTTTAAATATCTTGTTGTTTTTCAAGTGATTTCATTAGAACAACTCTGTTCAAATGTTATGAGTAAATAGATAATTTTCTATGGAGGTCTTGTTTGATTTTGGTACTGTATCTCCTCTGGTTCGATTTTTCAATTTCCTCTTGATGGGTGTTTATTAAAAATCGAATTGTGGCTCTATTTCTTGAGTATTCATTCTGGCTTAAATATGTGAGATATTTATTTTTAAATGAGTATGAATGCTCGGCCTGTTCGGCGTGAGCCCATAGAATATACCTGTGTTGGATATAGACCACTGTTATGTTGTTGATTTGTGGTCACCGTTCTTGTTGTGGAAACTGTATGAAGGGATACTGATGGATATTGTATGATTGATCAGTTATATTGATCCTTTGGAAGCTCTGTCGTGGTTTTTGGTGACAGTGGCTAATGATACTTTTTGGGTTTCATTTTGTCTTCTAATTTGTTTGGGAACAGGTAACTATTGTGTTACCGTAGTCTTTACGACCCAGTGGAAGTTGTTCTTTCTTGTTATTGTGGTAACAGGATTATTTGTTGACTGTATACATTATTGATATATCTATGATTTATTTGAACGACTCAGTGGAGTCCTTGATCGAGTCGTATATTACTATCCACTGCTGAGAATATAGATTCATCCTTGAGTTTTGTTATTTGTTTTCGTGGAAGCCTTGTAGAGGTAGCAGGTCTTTTGTTCACTGCTATTTGTAATGATTAATGGATATAGATTTCCTGGGTATGCATTTGCATTTTTTTGTGTAAGCTGTTCGAGAGTTTTGAAGAGGCTCAGTTGATTTCCTTGCCTTGAAATGGGTATTCGATTTGCTTACACTTGTTTTATTCTGAATGATTGCCATAGTTGGCATAGAAGGATTCATCAACTAATTTCATCTTACGCTATTGTTGGGTTCAGCGGTTATGGGTATAAACCCGTTAACAGTATACAGTGTGAATATATGGATTTATAATGGTTGTAATCTGCACGACTCTGAGGAGTCGATTGAATGATTTATATTTGTAATTGAGCCGTTGTTCAAGTTGAATATATTAAATAGTTGGTGATTGATGAACCTGGGACTTGAAGGAATAACACGTACTAAGGCCTCTGTTATTTTCTGGAATTACTTTTGTATTGCATGGATTTTGTTGTACAGATTCTTGGGTGTAATTTTATGTTCATTCCTTGCAATCTTGTGTGAAAAATTGGCAAGACTTAGTCGGGTTTCTTGATTTGAAATCGGTAAATTAAAAAGTTCTTCCTGAGTTTTATTATGTACACTATTTACTTGTCCAGAGGGAAACATTGGCAATCATTTGTCAATCCACTGTTGTTCGGGTTTAGAGAATTGTGGAAGTTAACCTGTATCTTCTATTGTCTCAGTTGAAACTTGACTTGATATACTGTTGTTTGATATTGGACATTTTGTCTGAGTAATGGTCTGTATCAAGTAACGTGACTCTGTATAAGTGAATCGTGAGTACTTTTGACCAACTCCGATTAGTACAGATGTATATACAGGGTGTTGTGTTCCTTTCTGATTTCTTATAGGAGGCGATAGTGTATATTATGGCATTGGTAAGGTAATCTCTGTATGGTCTTATAGAAGCATCAATTGCTTAATGTAAATAAGTCTGTTGTTGACAACGATATGCTAGAGGTTCCTGATTTCGAACTTGGTTCGAAAGCCTTACTGTGTTTAAAAGGAACTAGTATTGGGCTTAAGGTTGATATATGGATTGTTGATGTGATAGTTGCTGTACAGGAGTTTTGCTGTGTTTCTATTTCTTGATTTAAAACAACGATCTTTCTTGTGGCTTGTCTGTCTTGTTCATATACAAACTGGTTGAATGTTTTCATATGTGAAAGCAGTACAGTAATGAACTAATGTGAATGGAAGTATGAATGATTTGGTTCTTTCTCTTCTTTTGCTTAATTGAGGATATCTGTCTAATAGTGGGAATTGTTTTGTAACATATTGGAGGAATCCCGAATTGTTATGATATTTCCCTTTTTGGATGAATGAAACAATCTGACCAATGTTGTGTTTTTGGATTCAATGATTGTTTGTGTACATTCGTTCCTTGATTTCTTTTAATATTTGATGAAATATTAGAAAGTGATTAAGACTATTTTGTAACAATGTTAGAGTTACATATTTGTAATCATTTTGTATTACAAGGGCATAGTCTGAATATGTTTACTTATGTGGATATCTGATCTCATTTAAACAGGGTGTTTAATGAAAACAATTGATGGATTGCAATTGTTTTAAAAGTTAGTGCTTATCATGCTCAGTTCATTGAACTGACTCATGTTGACTATTTTTGCAGATGGTTGCCGTAAGAGGTAAAAGCAATGCAGATCGGATCCGGACAGCTGATCAGATTGTTTAATTGATTTATAATGAATTACAACTTGATTTTATAAATGTACTATATGTGAAAAGATGTTTCTTTTCCGTTGAGCATTGTATCAAGTATGTTGTTTGCATAAAATGTAATTGTATAGTTTTGAAAGGAATGGAAATAAGTGTTTGATACTTATGTGTTGTATTCTATTTCTGATAGTTGACCTTCTTCGGTTTATATACCAGAGTGGTAACGTTATCTTTGTGTAATATGGATGCTTTTGTGATTGACAATGAAAGCTTACAAGAAAATGAGATTGAATTCTTAAGAGTGTTTAGTAGTTCTAATTTGTTCTAGCAAAAGCAATATTGGATTTAAATAATTGTCTTTCTAGAAGATAGGTTAAAAATGAGCCTAAAGAGAACGCTAAACAAGCTGGATTAAATTACTAATCCCTAGTCCTAAGTATGACAGGACAATATTAAATTGGATTCTTAATCATTTATATCTTTATACTAATAAGTATGATATAAATTCAGTTAAGAGAACTGATATACAATCAAATGGAGTTCAGATGGCAATCTCAAGTAAAGGTTATGAGGTTTTTGTCCAATTCTGTTGCTTTAGAATCAGATGTATTCTAATGACTCCTTGATGAGAACTTGACCTTAATACCTCTACCATGTAATGGGTTTTATAGAGGAGGGTCGTCTTAAGACGAAGAATCCAGGGATCGGGAAAGGCTAACCTTAGGGAAAAGTCTTTAAAGTAATTTAAACTCAAGTGCGTAACGCATGTTATTAAGTAGATCTTTTCGAGGCGGATTTAAAGGTTGACGACACAAGACAACTGCAGGGTTGTACCTCCGAGAAGATTAGGATCTTCTCGAAGTTACAACAATGCAGATGACTTATGGCGACACCCTTTGCATTGATCGCTAAGATTTACACTTGATTTCGCACGAGTTACTCAGGGTCCGATTAAGAACGTGGTCATGTTATAAGGCTGCCTAGGAGATTCGGGGTATCATGACACACTGGTTGAACTGCAAGGTTGGACCAGTATGTCACCATATCCCTAATCCTCGTGGGCATCCATATAACATTATCACCTTGTTAATCTGCCTCCGAGTGAATCAGTTGTGAAAGGAAGGACTGGCAGTAGTCAGTGTAGGACATTCTATATAACATATGAATGGGGTGAAGGGCGTATTCCAGATTGACGAGTATGCCGTTAAGGAATACAAGACATAAACAGTATGTTTCAAATCTTTGGCCAAAGTATCGCAAGCTGCTGATTGCGTTGTCCTAATTCACCTAGTCTAAGGAATGAGATGCCGATGAATAATAGTAACAATTATTCAGTTAGATTCCTTGGACAGAGCATTCTGAATCCCAGATTAGGGAAGAGAACCGCAAGAGTAATGTGTTAAATAAAAACACCAACTCTTATTACTCATGAATAGATCGGTAGATTACCGAGTCATGGAATGAATAGATCGGAGGTGCTCCGAGTCATTACAGCTGCATATGGTTGTCTGTTATATGAATGGTTAATGATTTGTGAGTTCTAAATTATGTATTTAGAACCAGGATGCAATTATCAAAAAAAAAAAAAAAAAAAAATTCACTTGTTCTAAAGTATAAAATGAGGATGTAAACTAGCTAAGGGATATTACTTCAAGCAACACCATCCTATAATGAAAGATACTAACTTTCCTTTCCCTTATCATTTATTGTTTAGAGAAAAGTTAGTAAATTATTTTCATCCAATTATACTTAATTTTAAATAATAATATATATTTAATAAGTAAAAACACGAACACAAGATCTTCTGGTAAATTTCCTTATAAAAGGGGTTATAAAACTAAGATTAGAAACATATATCATGGGAGTAAAAATTATCTCTAATTTCATAGTAGTGAAATATCAAAACGTGGAAGATTATTTTATCATATTGGAAAAGATTTTACAAGATACAGACATTTAATTTACACCCATACCGAAAGGGTTTCATTAGATCTAAAGTGGCACCTCTAACACGACAGTTGATATTCCCAAAAACAAAGGATCACTTAGACAAGAAACAACCAATCAAATGTCATAACAAATTTCCTATAACAAGGTAACAATTTCACATTCTTATCCGACCTACTTATTATTTTCGACACCAACAACTAGACCTTTGATGACTAGAAAGACATATCTAACCAAGGTCGCTAGCAATCAAAGATGACTTGTTGCACAAAATTTATTTTGGGTCTTAGCATTCAACCAAGAACCACGTAGCTTAAAAAAATAAACAAATTGTACATGTTTCACTCCTAAAGGTGTCCTAAGAAACCTATTTGTTTATTAAGACCTAATTTTCTTGTTCCACAAACTAGAGAAAAAGGCTACAAAGGGATCCTGCCAAGACATGTACCCAACACCCACATGGTGAAACAAAGCTTTCATTCAATTCTCTATTATACAGAGAGTCAGACAAGACGTACATTTCTAATTACTGGTGAATAGGTTTCAAATTGGAAGCACTATCTCGAAGCCAACTATTACAGTTTTACTATTGTATATCAGCAGATTTATAGTGACAAAAGGCTACAAAAAGGGTCTTGAAAATAAGTAATTCCCAATTCAAAAATGAGTTCTATCCACTTGACTCTATTCTCCTATATATAGAGAACCCGAAGCAACTCACAAAATGAAAAACTGATGACCAAAACTCTAGATATGGTATACTTTACGAGGTTAATTAATGTTATTTACAAGTTTGTGTTTTGAACAAATCATCTAGAGACCTCCTAAACACACTCGGCAAACTAATTCTCTATTTTTTTTCTTTTTTTTTTTTCTCTCAAATCTAAACATTGCAAACACTCGACATGGAGAAATACTACAAGCTAGAAGCCAAAATTTTCAATTTCCTACTAACGCTTTCCACTTTACAGGCCCAAATCGAAATGATTTTACTTAAATTTTAAGTTGTCCCAAACAAAATGTGATTAAAAGAAACTAAAAAAATGATTTTATCTATATGATCAAATGATTTTAAAAGTTGATTTTTAAAAGTTGATGCGGTTTCCCAAGTTACTAGGGAACAAGATTATCAAATCCATTACTACTATGGAGACCAAAAAGCCATTTTGCACGTCATCTAAACACGACATTTTTCTTAAGTTTTACTGATTGTTTTAAACAAATTAAGTGATCAAAATGTGCCTACCATCTATTGTCTTAGCAAACATTTTATTCTAAGCGGTTACTCGAGAGATAAATTTACCCATGGGATACTTTAGTGGAAACGATTTTAATTGTTTTACTGTTAATATTATGAAAACATTTATAACTAGTTAAAAGTTCTACCCGGGCGTCACTTTGTGCATGCGAACCTCGATCTAATACCAAATGTAATTCCCCACCCTGGGACATCGGAAAACACCCAATAAGTCACCAATTTTTTATTTTTTATTTTTTTGGTGAATACTTAAAATACAAATTGGATTCCCATTATTATTCATTTTAAACTAGATTGATTTCCCTGATTTCTAAATCATTAACCCCAAATTATTTTATTTATTTAATTTCTATTAAGTTACTAGAGACACCCTAGAAGGAGTCTACACCTCTTTTAAATTAATTAGATTTCCCCCTTTTATTTTGTTTACCCACACACACATCCTAAAATTTTATCTCCCATTCACATTTTAAATACCCATGACCTAAAGTGAGTAGGGTTAATTGTGGACCCTAGGATGAAAATAGATCTCAGCCCTAGATTTAAGTTTTCCCTAACTTTCCTTAGCACATCTCTAACTCTTTCCCTTTCTTTTTCTTCATTTTGAAATCTGCAGGTTTTAGGAGAGGCCATGAATGGTCATGAAGAGAATCCAAGTTTCTCTTGTATTTTATTCTTGATTTTTTTGTTTATTTGCATTACAAGATTAGTTGGAGGAGATTCTTCTCAAGGATTGTTTCATTCCAGCAAGATTTTTTTGAGAGAACCTAGGGTTTTAAAATTTGTTTATTCTTCTTTTATTTAGTTAATATTCTTCTACCAAATGAAGATTTGGTTGTGGGTATCAATATCATGTCATTTGTAAATACAAGTGAAATTAGATATATAAACATGTAAACAAAACTAGATATGAATTGTACAGAAGGAAGAATTTGGATTTAAAAAAACTATTCACGGATGGAGCCATGGCCTGAGAGGTAGAGGGTGGCGGTTTGGTACAGGAGGGGTCTGCGCATAGTGTGAGGAGGTGGTGGGGTGAAGGGGGTCTGCGTGGAGCAGGGGAGAAAGGGACAGCGTGGAGGAAGGGGGGGGAATAGGCCACGCCGACCACCGGCATGGGGAAAGGGAGCAACATGGAGGGGGAAGCCACGCGGGGAGGAGGGGGATAGGGTCAGAAGGTGAGGGGGCAACAACAGTGTAGGTAGGGGTTTCGTGTGTGGGGAGGGAGGTGTACGCAGGTGTGGGGAGGGCTCGGCCCTCCCCAAAACACTTTTTTTTTTATTTAATTTTATTTTAATACTCTACAAATTTCAGTCCCACAAAATTTTAAGTTTTATGAATTCTTTGTTTAGATTTACATTTCAAAATAGTTATTTATATATACAATTTGTGGATATATATATGAATGGTACAATTCCATTTGTATGTTATAGAACATTATAGTGAATTTAAATCATTTTCTTAATGCATTGTATTATATATATACACACACATACACACGAAATACAATCTTACAAATGATATATTAAATGTATATATATATATATATATTAATGCAATATCTACTACAATAACAGGAATATTAAGTATGGAATTCTTTGTACTTCATACTAAAGTTATGTTTTAAAATAAAACTATAAAAAAGTATAATATACCCATTTCACATTTAAAAGGCTGAAATCTAAAACTATATTTTCTTTTCAAACAACCATGACGGCATCACTTCTTAATCCAACAAGACTCATCCGCTTATGGAAAGTAACAAGTTTTACAAAGACATTCAACTTTCAACCATATTCAAGAGTGGAATAAATACAACTTTGAGAACACATGTGCTTCCTCGAACTATACATATATTCCACATGGAAGACTTGCAAAAGAGCTCACTGCAATATTTTACAAGGAACATAAGTTTATCAAGAAGCTACAAATTTCTAAACAAGAGAGGGTCATAAAGGACCATGCCACCAAAGATAATCCAGCATGCCTCAAGGACAAGGCTCCAACTTCGAATGCTTTACAAGGATTCAACTTCAAGAGAACGAGGCTTATTTAACCTCCCAACCTTCAGCCTCATATGCTATGCTCCCCCAAGCCCATGGGAGAGAGAGAGCTAGCTTCCACAACTTTGAGCACAAGATCTTTAGGGAGAAAAACACCACAATACACTCACAACAAGAGCAAACCATACACGAAGGAAAAATACAACATTGAGCAATAAAATAAAAGAGGAGAAATGATATTCATCCTCTAAATTTGGGGAAGAGTAGATGAGATACCCGAAAGTGTCATAAGGTGTGATCTAACAAAAGAATGCACACAACAAATTTTCTTCTCCACCTTATTTCTCCAGTGTCAACAAGATCCTCCTTATTACTCCACCCATTCACCAAAAATCCTTCTTGGGAGGATTTTCAAACCCGCTGCGTTTCCTCTCCGAGAATGGGAAAAGGGGTTCAAACCAAATGAACCCCTTTACCCACTTCAAACCATATGAGGGGAGTAAAGAAACCGACATGGCGTGCCCATCAAGCCATGAGGTTTGAGAGGAAAATCTCTCCCTCTTCCCCCCAAATAACTCAAACATCCATCAAACCATATGATGGATGGAGTAAAAAGAAATACAACGAATATACTCAAGCAACAAACCATACAAGCAACTAAACAAATAAATCAACTATGAGCAAGCTAAGATTTAGTAAAGAAACATACCACATAAATGAGCTCAAGAGGTTACCTCTAATAGCTCTCCAAAACAAGATTTTGCAACTTTCTTCCTCAAGCAATCCTCAAGCTCCAAATTTCTCAAGCACCAAGCCAAAGCTCCAAAAAAAGAACCAACAAAAAAAAAAAGTCCCTCTCTATTCCCATGGATGGGAATTTGAAGAGGAGCAAGCAAGCATCCTCACAAATGAGGGGGTGACATGTGTCACCCCTCTCCCTCATCAAGGTCAAAGATGCCAAAACAAAAGAGAGAAAGGGTAAAATTATCTTTTTGCCCTCTTCTCCCAAATTCCCTTAAATGTTAGCAAGAAAAAAATTAGTAAGACTTTTAATAAGCACTCCAATCCACACCCCTTACAAGGATATGACTAATCAAGAGGTAAAAAGGGAGGGAAAACTCCCTCTAGCCTTGAAAATAAGCCCCCCTACCCATTAGGTAGGGTCCAAGGGCTCATTTTTATGTTAGGGGAACTCCCAAGCTAAAAAGGGGTCCCCAAAAATGCCCAAAATATCCTAATTTCGGGTTTTGCATTTTTGCACAAGGGTAGAGGGTGTGGGGACCACCCAAGGGTCTCACATGTGACCCTAAACCCTTGAGATTAAGTGTCTCATAAAACAAAATCAAAAATTTAATGAAAGTGGGATTATTAACTCCCAAAACCAGTTTTACAACATAACTAATTACCCAAAACAAAATTAATAAATCAAGGCACAATACATTACAAAAATTGGGGTCACTCATGGTGCCCAAAATAATAATCTCCTACACTAAGGCTTCACACAATGAACATGGCTAGGACTCAACCCGTGGGCTGCTTGTGCAAGATTGTGTAGCTGGCCTGAATCCCACGTTCTCCTATGACCTGTCACCTGCACACTCATTACACACATTAACCACACTTGTCCAATACAAGAGTAAACTATCTGCTCACTAAGCGAAAAAAATTCAAACATGTAAATTAATGATATCACCATCATCAATGTGGAATGCACAATCTCACACAATTCGTCGTATGTTAGGTATTACAATACATATCATGTCATATCACCATGTCATCATGTATCCTTATCAGCAAAATGAATACGTAACAAAATTAAGGTATGTGACTAAACTAATTATCCAACATGTATCAATTTGACCTAATTCACATAGAAAAGGGTTAGTTTCACAATATAAAAAAAAAAGGTGTCAACCTACTAATCTAGTTAAATTAGTGCTACACGCTCCAAATCACCATACGTGTTCATGAAAGCAAACCAACATATCCAAAATCCATAACTGTGGTTTAAGAATTCAGCAGATCATAGAGGCTAGAAAAAGTGGGCACTACAAATAGAAAAGAACCATGCATGATTCTCGAGAACCTAGGATGAGTTACCACATCAATGCATCCATAGAAGAGAAATAACTAACAACATATAGAAATTTCTCATACATGAAGGAAATGCACGAGGATTATACTCATGAAAACATATGTGATTCAGAACAAATTATTATATTCATATTAATGATTTTAGTAACCACACTACATCCCTTGAGGTCATAATGAGACCCATATAACACTGTAGAGCAAAGTCATGCATCATAACTACACTATGTCCTTCACATTACAAAGAATAATACAAACCTATCCCTCTAAATATGTCATCACTCCTTTATTCTCACTAATCCCAACCCATATAATCCTCCATGGTATTTCTTCATAGCTTCACCTCTTTCTTAGTGCACTATTCTCTCTACATCTCTTCTCTTCGTACCCTTACCCATCACCTATACCAATTACTCTCTATCTTGTGTTTATATTTTTGTTATCTATACACCTCACTATGTAGCTTTTCTACCTTCACCACCATTCCTTTTGAGGTAAGAGATTAGCTGCCAAGTGTCCAAGTGGTTTTCAATAGAGTATGCCTCATTTGATCCAAGCTCTCCACTCTGTGTAATGATGTTCTTCTGGAACCTTCCATCACATGCATGGAATATTCCCTTTTTGATCCTACAGTCGCCAAGCTGGCACCTTATCCACTCCGCATGCTAGAAGGGTCATGCTTTTCTCATGTGCTACTGGGATGTCGAATATGGTAAAGTCCCAAATAAAATATTTCTTGGCTTGTGCGCATGCCGCATGTTCTTGAAAACCCTGCTATAACCCTTCCCTATGCACCTTCACCCCACGCTCCCTTCTTCAACTAGGTCCCACATGCCCACACATCTTCTTTTACTTATCCAATATTTTGGGGCCCAACGGGGCTTCTTGAAAGATCATCACTATAGGGCTATTGGTATAGGTTTTGTTTGATCCTTCTTAAATATTTGAATGCATTGCAAATTTGTAACATCCCACAATTTTGACCTATTACATCATAAGGATAATTCAAATATATAGAGTGGTTTACTAGAGCCATGGAATAAGGCCTTTTGAATAGCTATGTATGTAGTTATAGATGCATGTTTGTATCATGAAAATGATTTACGCACTTACGTGTAGTTGCATGTGCAATGCTGCGCGCAACATTATTTTTCACCCAATATTCATAAAGCGCTTCAGATTTATGACGTATTTTTGTTTTCGTTATTGTGTAATGCACTTAATTTGTTGGGTATGATGATGTGAAGCCTTATTGTACTATTTAATTTTTGTACCTATAATATATGTTGTTATGTAATTTTCTATACAAAGTGTGTTATGAGCTACTTAACTAATGATTGAATGAATTGTTGCTTTGGTGAACTATTGATGGTTGTAACAATATCGATGACTATGTTTGCATACCATTCAAAATTAGTTCACCGTGGTTATAAATTGGTTACATGGGTTTAATTTACATATGATGATGTTGCTTTAGAAAATAATGATCATTATCCTTATGTTGGACTAATCATTTCATGGTTATAGTAGAGATAATTATCACAAGTCATAGCAAGGTAAATAATTGATTAAGTTAATTCATAAACAAATTTGATCTTTTTAAGGTATGAATCAATATAACTTATCATGGAGTCTTAAAACAGTTTCATGCGAAAGAATTTGTAAGTTTGAATGACATGAGGTTATAGACCAAAGAAACATAACTCAGTGAATATAACTAAAATATTTTAGGACATAGGTGATTGCATTATTATTAATAGATAAAAGTATATTAAGAGATCTGTTTAATTACCATACCTCTTATCTATTGGTTTGGGGTGATATAAATAATGTTATTAATTGTTTGATAATTTCTTACTTTTTCCACTTTTTGTTGGGTGATAATAATTCGGCTTAAGTCAAATGGATTTTGAATTTATAATTTGAAATGATATAAAGGTCAAAGCAACCCATGTGGGGATAATGATTTTGGTTATTGTCTAATTAATATCCCAAGGGATTTTTTTATTTAAGTTTAAACCTGAATAAGCCTAAGCTAGCTCGATATCATCAACTATTGATTCATTTTCATGCAAACCAATTATTTAGTTAAGTTTGAAACTTAACTCGTCTGTTCGTTGGTTTTGGAGGAGTTAATACATGGTAGAGAGTAAACTAAATTCCATTAATGGTATGATAGTTTTGGGAGAATCAAAGCTTCTTGAGGAACCTAAAAATGCATGTAAACTGAATGGTTCATTTTTATTTGTGGTTCTCAAGTAAAAATCTTCAAGATCTGCGTTGGGGTTTGGATGGGTTTTTGTGGCCAAGACTCATAATGGTGCGTCTACTATATTTAGTTGTGTTTATTTTAGGATCATGGATGTTTTTAAGTTTGTATTTAACCAAAAGGAAGGTATTTTATTAGAGGTTATGACTCATGAGTTTGCTACTTGATTCGGGTGCCTTGTTGGAACAAATTTGCGAGAGGATTTTGTGAATATTTGAAAAAATCGAGCCATGGTTCCGCACTCCTTTTCTATTTATATCATCTGGGATATGTTTTTGGCTTCTATAATATTTAATTGATGAATGACTATGGTTTTCTCATGCAAGTATTTAAATATGTATATCGGTAATATTCATTAATGGGTGTTTAATTAAATTTTTATTAAACTATAATGTGATGAGTTTTAGTGTAAACTCTTGATGTTTTATGCCTATATTTTTAGATCTAGTACACAAGTAAAGGGATCTAGCTTATTGTTTTTGTAAATAATTATTTGGTTTCGTAAATGGTATTTATCGGTTGTACATGAGCTCATAATATTCTAAGGGTAAGAACTTTGTTCTTTTTTGTTTTCCTAGAAATTAGAGGAATCATTACATATTACATTTTTAGCACAATATCTACCAGCCTCGATGAATTTAGCTTGGGTGAGGATGGGACCACTAGGTGCACAAGTTTCACACCGCCTCCATTTAGCTGAAGCCTAGGTTTCATACCACCTCTATACAGCTAGTGTACACTTCATACCGCCTTCGTACAACTAGCGCACACTCAGGGATGTTGGTCAAACTACTCCAAAGCAACACCATCGTACAACTGCTGCACACTCAGGGACATTGGTTAGACTACTCCTTTGGCACTCAGGGACATCGATTGGACTATTCCTCACACAATGGACATGCCAATGGGGGTTGAACCTTATACCTCCTCTTGGAAAATTCCCTTACTTTACCAATCAGCCAAGACCCCATAGGCTTGGTAACAACCTTGTTCATGGATATGATGGAAAGAGCTTATGAGCACAATGTTGTAAATTCAACTCTAGTTGGTTTCTCCTAGCCTTATATATAAAAGATCGGGATTTTTGGACAACTCTAAGCTGTTATAAACTAGTGTTTTTGAACTCTTGAGATCGAATCATTAGGATGGTATATATTAATACATTTTAAAAATAACTCGTATTTGTCGAAACAATTTTGTGAACAAAATCAGATCTATCTTATTTAGAGATGTGCATTTTGTTTTGTATGCTTTCGATTATTTTAATTTTTTTGACCAACTCTATCTCTGTGTAATATTTTCTACCCATCCGAATGTGGAAATAACTCGTGGCCTTAAATTTAGATAATATCTCATGTAGATCAAGCCTTAGTGAGATTCAAGATCTCTAAACCCTACTTCAAAGTAAACTATTAAACTTCTCTTGAGGTAGTTTCAATTCTTGGGTGTTGCCTATTGTAAGGCATAATAATAAGAATCAATATGAATGGTGATAATGGTTTTATATTTTAACACGATGTGAATGAATGAAATTGGTTTTCATCAATAGAAATTTGTTACTTATCTAGGGTGAAGATAGAAAATATCCTTGTACGATCTGCATACTGGGACTTTGGTAGTAATTAAAACAATTGATTAATGTTTTCCGAATGGTATATGTAAAGGAACATAAATAGGATTATTAATAACCTTTGGATATGCATAAATAATATGATACATTCTATGAAAGATGCCTTCCTTTTACTTTTTATTTAAAAGAGGCAATTCAGTTTGATAACTAATAATGATAGTTTCTTTCCTCGATACTATTGGAAAAGGAATATTGTGTTGATGATGTGATTTTAGTTTCATGATAAATCAGCTATTTAGTGATATAAAGTTCTATAATGTTTAAGTTGTATAGAATATTAATAATGTGTTTCCATTTATTCAATATTGTAATGAGTACATTTTATGCTATTCTAGTATGAATTAAGGTTACAAAAATCATGCGGTAGGTATTCAATTATTTCACATGAAACAATTAGAAAAAGTGATGTCATACCATTCTAATTGAAATGAAATGGCCCTCTATATGCATGTGATTTTCTCTAATATGCAGGTTGATGGGATATTCAAGTTGGAAAAGGAAGGATGACTTTCCTAATTGAATTTTTTGTGCATGTAGAATGAATGTATTAGAATGAGGAGGACTTACCTATAGTGTCAAGACAAATAATCCTTTAGCATTATATAATTATCTTGAAAATCATTTGGGAATATGTACAAAGGATTATTAATTTTTGTTATGAAAACAAAAAGGCCTTAGTCCTAATGTATATTGACTATCTGATAACCTCATTTGGGATATCTAATAAGTATAAATTTTGAAGATAAAAAATGATGAAAGAATCATTAGGATTGTGTACATGACTCTATCTTTACTCTATTGTTATTAACCAAGTAATCCTTTATATAATGAAGTGATAATATTATGTATCTATGAGCATATAAATTCCTAATCAAAATAATAAGAATATAACTAAGAAAGGTATTGAATGAGGATGAATTTTTTGACCTAATAGTTAAACATGTAGCTAATAAGAAAATATTATAACAAGTTAAAATCAAGAACTTACTCTTATTAGACCTAAGACATTCTTATGTATTTAGCATGGAGTAACATGTTTTATGCTTGCAATGGGATTGTGAGAATACATTGACTATATTAATTACACTAAGAAGAGCTATTTTAAATTCAAGAAAGCCCTCCTAAGTATACTTATATGTAATGTCATGATTATAAATTATTATGCTTTTCAAATCACATAAAATGATCATACATGTTTTAAGTAATAAGAAAAAATATAATGTATGGTTAACCTATGAACCTTTTCCATACCATCTAAGGATGGATATGGGGAAAGTATCAAGCATGTAATGGCACAAGTAATTACGTGAGAACAACCTTTCTTGTAGATATCTCAATATGGTATCGACGGGATTTGTGGGAATCGCTTTGCTGATTGATGATACCCGCAACTTTGGTAATTGAACTTACTAAATATAGGATTACCTAATATGTTTAACATTAAACTCAATAACTTAAGAAACAAAAATTAATTCCAACATTTATGATTGGAACAATTGTTAGGTGAAGGGAAGATAGGTTTCAAGTGGTGTACGTGTAGTCACGAAACCAAGCTAGCTAGTGCGATGCCAAAAACTATGGATGTGTTAATGCATGAACTAGATGCATTGTCTATTCACCAATTCCTCTTGTTATGGTTTTAGGATTCAGATGATAGTTACAAAGCAGTGAATTTCGTAGGACACTAAAAATACATCACAAGTTCTCTTTACTCGTAATATGATTAACCAAATTATATACTAGGTATATTGGCTTGTAATGAGTGTATGAGGAGGATTGGGTAAGATCTATAAATCCTTATAGTTACACATGGTTACCATAGATTTTTGGTTTGATTCTAAACATTAACTAATGCTGAAGTAATTCAAGTAGTTGATGTAAATGATGTTACTCATTTCATCATAATATAACTTGAGTGGATTTATAACTCTTTTATGTTGGAATTTAATTGTTGCATTCTAAATTCAAAGAAGGCATTAAATGTAATTAACGAGTTAAAAATACCTTAGTTGATGAATCCTAATAATGATTTGTTACATAATTGATATAGCTCTACATCATTTGGTATCATAACATCAACTTATTATTGAGATAAATTGAATATTGATTCTTGCTAAAACAAATTGTGGATAACATTGAATTGTAAGTGTGTGAAGGTAGAAAAGTGTAGAGTGAAGAATAAGTGGGAGTGTGAGAGTGAAAGAAGAGTGGAAAGACACCGAAAGACCAAGTCGCAATCCTAGGTCGGGTGTGTGGAAGAAGCAAGGTGAAAATAAATTTCTTGAGAAAATAATAAAGAGAGAGATAGATAAAGAAGAGTTAGTGAGAGATTTAGTTAAGATGTTAAGCAACAAGAAGAGATAGAGATAAATAAGAAAGAAAAAGGCAAGAGGAGAGAAGAGACAAGAAAACAAGAAGAGTGGATGGAGAAATAATTCAAGGAGTTGAGAGCATATATAGAGAAGATTGGAGATTTGGTGAGAGATCGAGTGTGATGAAAGAATAATTGGGATTTGTGATGAAAAGGAAATTGTAGATTTGTGATGAAAGAATATTTTAATGTGAGAAGAAAATAGAGGATAAATTTGAGAAAGATACAAAAGAGAAAAATAAGTTGAGGAAAGTGGAAAAGAAAGATAAAGATGTTGTCAACAAGATGAGTGAATAAAATATCCATGAGTTAAATGACATGGATATGTGATGACTAAGTGGATTAAAAAACCTATAACAAAGAGAGAAGAGATCAATCCAAACAAATTAAATGAAAGGAAAAGAGAACAAGAACCAAGTAATAATTTTTGAGACACCAAGAAGTGCATAAAGAGATGAAGATGGTATGGAAAATAAAGAGTAAAATTATTGTACATGTAAGAGAGAATTAAATGAAGAAAGAGGATGATGAAATCATGGGATAAAAGAAGGGACAAGACTTTAAGGAAGTGATGCATGCAAATAATGAAGACAAGGTAAGACAATTTGATGGTTTTTTTGTTGATATTGATAATGCTTTAACTAAATTCCTTGAAATTGTACAAGATGGCTCTAATTTTGTATTTGAGAAGCACAAGACAAGAAAATTTGAATGGAAGGAATCAAAATAAATTTTTCATGGATGAAGTACATTAAATTTTGTAAATTTTTTTGTGTGTAAGGGATAAAAAAGGTTAGTAAAGTTACAACTGAGAATGGAGTGATCTCTTGGGAAAATAATGATTCAAATGAGAGTAAGGAAGTTGCATATACAAGTTTAGAGAAACTTGGTATGAATAAGAGAGAACAAAAAAATATGAAAGACAATAAAGGTTATGGAAAGGAAAGTGATGAATACATGATGGACATGGACTATACAGGGATGAAGAAGGTGGAAAAAGATGAATAAAAATGTGTATTTGATGTTTTCATGTTTGTTTGTACACGTAAAAAGGATGAAATCTTGAGGATGGTGAAGACGAAGGTGAAACTCAAGAGAGAAAGAAGAAAATTTAAAAATAATGCAAGGACAAAGATAAATATATGGGATCTAGGTGGTTATGAAGCAAACAAGGACAGTGGAAGTGAAGAAAGAAGATGAAGAGCATGCAAATATAATGAAGACTTAGTCGAATTCCCAGCCTATGAAAAAAATTAAATGATGGTTTTTTCTCACCCTTGGGAGTATGATGATGCAAGGGCATTACAAGAAGAACATAAAAAATGTGAAATTTTCATTCTTTTCAATTCATGAGATCATGAAAGAATGTTTTTGTTCATTCTACAAGGTTAGATGGGGTTAAGTTATTCAAAATTTTAAAATCCATGTTTTCCTAGATTTTCAAGTTCAATTTTAAAAGCATGTAAAACTGGATAAATGTGGGTTTTTAAGGAGAGAGAACAATTCTAGATGGTTTGAGGGAATATTTAAGGAGCCTAGTAATGTAAAATGAGTCCTATGGGTGGGTAAGAGTTTATGAAATGTGAAAAGAGGTAAAAATTCTGCATTATGATGTAAGGGCATTGTGAGTCATCAAATTTAGTTGGGGTTGTGAAGTGGAAAGGAAGGAGAGAAAAAATTAGAATGGAAATTAGTAAGAGGGAATTACTCAAGGACTATGAGGATTATGGAGAGCAGGAAAGAGAGAATAATGAAATTTTATATGTAATTTATAGTCTAATACAATAAAATTTTGTTTTACAAAAGCGTGTATTCTTCAATTTCTTAGCATGTGTATGATAAAGGTCCATTCGTAAGGTTTAATTCCTTTCTTAGGAGCATATTAGGACACTTGATTATTCTTTAAAAATATTTTAGGAAGGATTAGTTTAGAAATACTTTGTTTCTAACATACAAGTCAATATATGGTGTGTGTGTAGGATCTTTGAATAAGTTTTTTGAAGGTTCTTGTTGCATTTGAATGTGAACATGTGAAATGAGAATTTTTAAAACAATATCCTCATGATTAGAGGTTATAGACTATGTTATTTCAAGCTCTGGAGGTTGAATAATTTGATACTTTACATCACATGCATGAATTTCTAGGAGGCTTAGGTCCGATAGAGGGGATAATTCATTGAGATAAAGATTTGATCATGTTTTTACAAAGTATTTATTTAGAACTGATCAAAGGAAGTGTTAGGATCATACTTAGAGGTATTAATCTCTTTTTAAGGTCAAAAAAATTCATGGACATTCATTTACCCCGACTCCTTGTTTTAGTGAGTTTAAGAAAAATAAACCTTGTTTTGGTGAGTTGTGATAGTTGTATAAATTTTTAGAGTTCACTTAATGCAAAAATCATACTTGATAACATATAAATCCTAAGGAAGATAAAATAGGTATCAATGCTAATATTCAAGGTTTGAAAACATTCAAAAATCTTTTTATAAGTCTTTTTCTTCCTCCGGCTAGTATGAGGGGTTTCTAGGGTTTGTGAAGATGATGATATTTGAGGGCTTTACACTTAGTGTAGGGGTTTGAAAAATTTAAAAATCATCTTCAAGGTTCCCTCGATTATATTAAAAATAATTATGGCTCAGTTAAAGGATAATGAGACAATCCATAAGGAGGAGGTATGCAAATTCTAAAAATCTAATAGGAACTCCGAGTTATTGGGATTTGGATAATATTTTAGTAAGGAGTCATACTAGAAATTTTTATACAGGTTAGAAGCCCAAATGGGTGTATTAATATTCCTTCAAACTAGTGATAAAATTATTTTAATAAAATATATGAAGGAAAATGGACTAAGGCAGGGTTAGTTGAAACACGGGAAGTTAGGAACGAGAAAGAGTGATCGTGAGAGAAGTATAAGGAATTGGCTTATAAAATTTTGCACATACCATATTATCCTTGAAGGTTATCGAGAAATATTTTATAGTGTTTTTGGTATGTCTAGATCCTCCCAACCATAGATCATGTAAGAGCATAGTCTTAAGAACCTAGACAAAAGGAGTTTAGAGTCAATTGAGGAAGTTGGTATGAAATTCTTGTTTCTAATCACTATGATGGTTTCTCTAGATTTTTTTGGAGGTTTGAAATAGGGTAAAAAGTTGGAGAATATCCGTTGAAGGATAAAATGATAAAGGCTTCTTGTTTAGTGCTAAGAAGCTAGTGAAGCTAGAAGAAGGAAGGAAAGAGAAAAATGTAGTTTCATAAAATTTGATCAGCTTATTCACATTATAGGTGAATTTTACATTGTATGAAGTTTTTAACAGGTATAATGCTTGATTAATACATATAAAGTGAAATAGGTCAAATATTGCAAGATTGATCCAGTTTGGGCTTCTTGAAATATCTTCAATGCAGAGCTATTGGAATAAGTTATGTTTAATCCTTCTTAACTAGTTGAATGCATTGAAAAAATATATATATATATTTGTACATAAGTGGACCTCTCGAGAGATGTTCATCAAACATTTATCATCTAAAATTGACTTTGAATTCACTATGATGGATTTGTGTTATGCAAAGTAATGATCCTATGAAATCTTTGCACAATTTTTACAATGATTGAGAGGAATCGTAAGGTGATTCCCATGCTATATCCCTGAAAAAAATGGTTAACATATTCATCTCAAACCTTAATAGTGAGTTATCCTTTCACTGTAAATAGACTAGGTCAATTTTTTTGAGGAAGTTATCAAAAGCAGAACTCATACAAAAACCCTTATTTCTAAAGGCTTGATAAAGCCTCATTAGAAAGAAAATCGGAACAATCACAATAACAATAATATCACTCATCACACTAAATCTTGGTATGTCGACCATAACTGAAATTTCATCAATGAAGGTGTCATAGATAATCAAAATGTGCACAACATAGAGAGCCATCAATTAAAAAAGAATAAGTCTAAATAAACCATCACCATACGAAGACGATAAATTACTCCTCCTCGTGATTCCAAATGAAAACAATATTCATCATTGAGGGAATATCTTCCCAACATCTTACAACAATTGGTCGCGCCAATATGGTCACTTATCCTATTACTAAATGTTGGGTTGAAGGAGATCCTAAATATACATGGTATAAAGTTGACCCATATTGAGATTTCCATCGCATTGAGGGTAACCCAACCGATTAATGTCTACGACACAATAATTATGTCCAATACTTACTTAGCGATGAAGAAATATTTTTATAAACTAACAAATCTATTGCGATCGAAGATATGTCAACTATCATAACTTATCATGAAGAGTTGAACATTTTCCAAACTCTTGTACATAACACAACTCCAGGATATCACAACGAAAAATTCAAGTATTTCTCAATCAAAACCAATCAATCTCTTCTCCATATTTTCTTCCTACTGATTCAAACATATATTGAACGTGTTTTGAAAAAAATTTCTACTATTATATGAAAACTTGACCTTGCCTCAACATTTTCTTCTATAAGTTCAAATAAGCATTGAGCTTGTTTTAGAAAAAAATATTCCAACATCAAACAGAGTTTGAGCTTACTTCAAGAATCCATTTCAACCATGGATATAACTATAGACACTACAAAAGAGGTTCCATCATCAAGCACCATTTTTTTAATCTTATTCTTTCACTAGTGAATTTTTTTCCTAACATCTCTAGTATTTTTGTAGAAACACAACCACAACAAGTTAGGAAAATTATGCCAACGTAACCTTCTATGTCGGTTATACCGCAACTATCAATCTTGCAGATATCCCACCAACAATGACCCTTACATGTCAAAACATCTATATTTGTACACTCCATGAGATGTATTACCCAGAATGTCCTTATACAACATTTTAAATATTTAATTGCAAATATATCATCAAATCAATTAATCCACATCCACGAAGGAGAAACATTTAATATTTTTTTCTCTACAACCTATAAGGAGTCTCACATGTATATCTAGAGATCATTCCTTATCTCATTGCACTCTTTCACTAACATATGAATATGAATCTCAACATATTCCCCACATCAATAATCCTCCTCTAAAATCACATAGGTATTTCAATCTCATCAAAGAATTATCTATTCACAAATCCTTTGTCATTGATCTTGTCCACTAAAGTATCGTATCCCAAGACCCATCAAATAGTTTGATTCTCTCTGTTAATCAAAGAAAACTTGACCACAAAAAGACACAAGAAGTCCACACGGGGAAGTGAGTCATATTCAAAGGCGTGAATGAATAGGGAGAACATGCACACAGAGAAGAAGTTCAATTTTAGGACTTAGCCATTTTGCTCATAAAGGTCTACTTTTACAGATGGCATGCAGAGCACACAAATGAGGTACAGATGTGTGCGCCACACATTGGCTATTTTTGGAGGATTGGATATAAAGCACTTTAGATGGAAACAGGCCAAAAGTAGATTTTCAAGCTGTCAGTTAGCTAGTAGTAGTCTATTGTTAGTGCACTTGCATGTGTGACTATTTTTGTAACGACGTGTGGCTAGTAATAGCATGCAACCTATTTTTGGAATGGATAAGCGATGAAGGAAATTCCCCACCCTTATATATATGTAGTAAACTATGTAATAGAGATATATAGAGACATACAAATAGGTGGTATATACAGAGTTATGTTGTTTTACACATGCTACTATTATTGTAACAAAGCTTCTGTATACTCACTACATTGAATATAATGAAGGAAATTGGCTGAATCTATGTGTTATTTGTATGTGTATCTGAATCTAGTATGTTTTTGATCTCATCACGGTTAGTACTTAATTCTACTTTTCCTTAGATATAGATTTGGTATGCTCTGTAGAATGATGAGCTAGTAATAGAAGTATATATGTTAAGTCTCCATCATGTTAACATCATGCTATAGCAACCCTAAAGAGGGACTTGGTACCTTTGTGCTCTTGAGAGTGAGAGATCGGTTTAGGTGACTAATGTGCTAATGTGTCTAGGGTTTTATTGGGTTTGTATCATTGAATTCTAGGTTACATCATATGTTTCATTTCCAAGACCTCTTTTTCAGTTGTTTTCAGGATGGTTCACAATGAAGACATACCGGTTGACCTTAGAAAGTATTGAAGAATGGATACACGATCTGGAATAAGAATATGCACGGCGGTTTAACATTGGATCGAGTTTAATACATGCACTTGGGTGGGGAGAAATCATGATTGAGTTTATATGAGATCCTTTTCTATATCTTTCAAGTATAATTATATGAGTGGCTAATTGCTTATGCATCTAAGTAGAATTAGAGGTATCACACACTTGTCTAGATGCATGAAAAATTCCAAGCCCTTTATGATGCTGATATGATTTGGACTCAAGTTGTGGATACATGGTTTCATGGTGTATTGAATAGTTATATCTTAGAATACTCAATTTCCACTTACTCGTGTCTAGAGGTAGCTGAATTCTAGTTCTTATGACATCCATGGGGAGCTTACCTACAAGGAATTCTGTTGGTGATCAATATCCTAATGGTAAATTTGAATCGGAGAGTAATCCAATGACTAACTACAACCCACCACGCACGGGGAAGGAATAATATTGGTGAAAGATGGCAGACCTAGCGGTAGAAAGGAAAAGAGAGGAAATGTGACTTAAGTATAATGAGGTGCACGAGAGGGAGATAAAGAAGCAGTGTACCATTGTAGAAAGTATGACATTGAGGAGAGAGAAGGATCATGAAGGATTTTAAGCTCATGTAGAAGATGTAGAGCTAGAGAATCAAGAACTCCCCATCTTGGAACGTATGATAGGGTTCCCCCTCAGCCTCATAATGAAGTGTGCTAGCAAAGACTACCTTGGCCATGGGCATGCATCTAAATCCACCTAGTAACATAGCCCTTGCACTTGGTTTTCCAGTATCTAGTACGGAAAGTAATAAACAAGAAAATGTGGGAAGTAAGAGAGAAAGTACATCAATGGTAGAAGGCAAGATGGCTTCATTTTTATTTGGAGGTGTGTTTTTAGGCACATCTTCCACACAAAATATGAGTGCACTGAATGTTGGATTCACTTTGGAAGTGGAACTACTTCACAGACCATAGGGGTTTAGTATAGTACTACTATCAAAGCACATGGGAGTACATCTACAAGACCTATTCCAGCTACAGGTTTGGGATCAAGAGGCATGGGAAGTTTTGGTTCAGGTGGATTTGGAGGTTCTAGAGGTAGGGGAAACACTGGAGGTTTTGGATCAGGTGGGCAAGGTCCACACCAACCCCAAAATATTTACATGGAAATGTCTCTTCGTCTTCTAGAGTATAGGGGCATAGAAGATGTTCTGAACATGTGCATATGTGTGAAATATTGTGGCACGCAAAAGGGATTAAAAATTTTGAGTGTAAGGAAAGCCAATTTGCTACTACATTACAAGAGCACACACAACTAGTACAGAAAGTTTAACCTTGATTAGACTTGCATGGATTATGTAGCATTGAAGGATGTGTTCTTAAAAGAGTTTTATATCCCTGAATTTGAGTAGAAGAGTATAAGTGCACTCAAGGATATCAAGAAAGGTACTACTGAGAGTGTTTCATGAGTATGATGCCCATTTTAAAATGCTTCTATCTAAACTTTCCTATGATATTCACGCAAGCCAGTATGCACAATGGTTTGTTTGGGGATTGATTACACCATTTAGGAGGGTGTTGTCACATAAGACATATACTGATCCACATGAGGCATTGGAATCAGCCCTATGTGCTGAGGTAGTTGGGAGTATTGACACTAGCATTAGCCCATTCTTAGAGGCATGTTGCGACTACTGCGAAAAAAAAAACTAGAGAAATTATCAAAAATTTAACCCATGAAAAGCGCTCAAGAATTTTGTGCAGATTGTGAAGTAGAGGGTCACACAAAGGATAGTTTTCCTCGCAGAACAATATGCTCATTATTGATGGATTGTGAGATATGCCACTTAAACCATGATGCTAGCCGCTGCCCATTATTACAATGTGTGATAAGGAAGAACATTTCAAGCTACTGTAAAATCTACAGGTCCACAACTCATGACATGGAGAAGCTGCTTTAGCTGATTGAACAAATCCATTATGCTATAGATATTGGTGCATGACAGAGACATGAATTTTAGATAAATCTAAGGGAAATAATTAGCATCAAGACCAAGAGAACAATTAGGTGCGCTATGATCTAAATGAGGGCATTTTGAATGAATTCGTGGTAGAGGTCAAGGATACCACGGTGGATTCGGAGGACGATGCCATGGTGGTGGAAGAAGTGAGTTCCCTTGTGGAATTTGTTATACATGTGGATATCCCAACCACTATATGTGTGAGTGCCCTTAGAATATTGCATGTTATTTATGTGGAAAGAACCATAGCTATTAAGAGTGCCTAAACTTATATGAGCATCTAAGTAAGAAACATAAACAAGAAAACAAAGGTGATGGGATGGTTAGGATACAATGCACTCTAGACAATCAATGGATGCCCAAAATAGAAGAAGATTCCAAGGCACTACAAGTGAGGATCATGACCCACGCTGAGGCATCATGTTTCAGGGAGGAATTACAAAATAAACCTACCATCACTAAAGACGAGGTTCTTCATGCACAATACACAAATCCTTCCTATTAGAAGGAGGTTTATCAGGATACCATGGAAGTTATAAGTAATCTTCATGGTGAGATACAATATTTAAAGGAGTAGAAGAAAGCATCAGAGATGGTCGAAACTGATATAGATGACTTGACAAAAGTGTACAAAATGTTGTGCCAGGAGAACATCATTCCACTATTAGTGAGTTGGTTAGAAGGGAGAACTCTGCGTGTAAATACTAAGACTAGATGAAAAATCCTGTATGTAAATCTCCCTCCTCATATCCTAGATTATGAGAAGAAAATCACTCTAAATGTTGTTGTGGATGGGTGGTTGTTGAGTAATATACTGATTGATACAGGTGTGGAAGTCAATATTATTACCTTGGATGCATGGGTACAAATGGGAAGATCCCCATTGAAGCCATATTCTAATGTATTATTCAAGGATAATCAGACTAAAGCCACTCTCATAGGATTTTTAAAATATGCATTAATTACCATACAAGGAGCCAAGTTCACTAGAGACTTTGAATTATTAGCGCTGGCAGAATCAGATAGCTTCCCAAATCTATTAGGGCATCCTTGGTGTTATGCATTTAATGTTGATCTTCAGTTCAACAAAGGCTATATCAATTTTGAAAATAAAGAGGAAAGGGTCACTATCCCTTTGTGCAGATGGAATTTCAGAGCCCTATGTTGAGCCCTTAAGTGAACAAGATCTGAATAGGATTTACATATGCGTCATCCGATATTAAGAGATGATTGAACCAACCAAAGAAGGATTAATTCAATAGGAGGATGCATAGTCTATGAACGATACTAAAAGTATTTCTTGTGATAATTGGACTCACAACACTTATGAGTTAGTAGGGTGCAAATTAAATAGCATATTCCCTTGAGGCACAAAACCACGTTATGTTAGGAGGATAGGTAACAAATCGGTACCTTGTTACATAGGAGAAGGGGATCCCATGGTATTCCTACACGCCATGGAAGAAAAATGGATAGAACCACTGGAGAGGAGAAATGTGCTAGTAAATACTCTACATGGTACAACAACACACTGGTGGGTGGTCCACAGGGATAATCTGGTCAAATGGGATGAAATTGGGGTTGCTCTAACTAATAGGCTCTTTATGAGAAATGCACCTACACAAATATGCAATTATCACGGTGATCAACTTGTTCAGCACCATGTTCAAAAGTGTGAGAGAATCTGGATAGAAGGGTAGGAATATTTACCACCTTCACTATGGGTGCACTAGTTTTATTCCACTTTACAAGGTTGCACACGTGCTTGGTATGTATATGCAGAACTACAGAGAAAGCGGAAATTGCGAATTTAATTGCAAGAATGGCCCAAACGTTTGAATTATTCTCTACAAAACCTCCGGTAGAAGAAGCATTGAAATTTATTAAGTGTTTAACTATGGGGGATAGTACCAAGGCTAAATAACTCCTCTAATAATTATTAGATAAAGAGGACCCAGGGGTGATGCAACATTACTTCAACGCGCTTGCCTTGAGAAAGAGAAAGGAAAAATGGTCTACCTAGTGGATGATAAAGAAGTAGATAATCTGGATGTAAACCATTCAACAGGAAGGTGTGAGGTATTGGAAAGTGTAGATAGGACCACGCGTGCCTATCATGAACCTATGAAGACAAAGCGGGTGAATATTGGAACAAATACTAAGCCTAAGGAAGCCATAATTGGAGATTATTGGTCAGAATCTGAAGTGGAAAAAATCATAGAGTTACTAAGGGACTACCAAGACCTATTTCCTAGGGGGTACCATGAACTTAAAGGCGTGCATGAATCATTAGGGGAGATGAAGATAAATATTAAAGAGGGTGCACACCTAGTTAGAAAGAGGCCTTACAGAATGAACCCCAATTTGCATGAAAAGGTCAAAGAAGAGATTGATAACATGTTGAAGTCTAGAATTATCAAGCCCCTTGATGATTCAGAATGGGTTATTCAATGGTGATCAGTATCAAGAAGGATGGACATATTAGAATATGCATGGAATATAGGGAGTTGAATGCTACATTAGTAATGAGATCCATTCCCTACACCATTTACTAAGAAAATACTAGAAGGAGTTACATGGCGCGAAATCTATTTGTTTACATATGGGTTATCTAGGTATCATCAGGTTAGGATTGCCCACGAGGATCAAGAGAATACTACATTTAATACTAAATGGGGTAGCTTCACCTATAATTTAATGCCCTTCGGTCTAAAAAATGCACTGCTTTGTATTTTCATGCATAGTTGTCCAAGCATTCAAGGAATTTATTCACAACTTCTTATAGGTATATTTAGATGATTGGATGGTGTATGGGTTAGTTAAGGACCACTATGACAATCTACACTTAATGTTTGAATGGTGTAGGTAGTTGAGTATCTCTTTGAACATCAAGAAGTGTATATTTGCTACACCATTTGGGATACTTTTAGGACACATAATCTGCAAGGAGGGTTTGTTGGTTGATCCAACAAAGGTTGCAGTCATTATAGGCCTAGGGGAGCCTACCAATCAAAGTGAGGTGTGTGGATTTTTGGGACATATAGGATATTACAGAAAAATTATCAAAGGCTATGCAAAAGTTTCCACACCCTTAGAAGAGTTTCTTGAAAGCGAAATGTGCATTCTATTGGGAGAACAACAACAATTCACATTCAAGACATTAAAGGAGAAACTTACTACTATGTCTATTCTATGTTTTCCTTCATGGGACAAACCATTTCATCTATATGTTGACGCCTCTGGCATGGCCATTGGCGTGGTGTTGAATCAACTCGGAGAAGGCATTTTAGATCATATTATCTATTTTTCTAGTATAAATTTTACTCCTATAGAACAAAATTAGACAACTATAGAGCGAAGCTTTGTCAATGATCTATATGTTACATAAATTTCACCAGTACCTACTAGCTACACCATTCGTCTTTTATATAGATCACATGGCATTGAATTATTTGGTAAATAAGCCTATTTTACAAGGGCACATATGTCAATGGGTGCTCCTATTTCAAGAGTTTGATTTCATAGTTATGGTAAAACCAAGAAAAAGTAATTCTAGACCAGACCATTTATCAAGAATACAGTTAGGAGAAGAAGCACAAGCAATTGAGGATACCATGCCAAATGCACAATTATACAGGTTATAACATGCACCATCAGAACTAGAGGACATTGTTGTATTTTTACACATAGGGATGGCACCAAAAGGAATGAAATCCTTGGAGAAGAAACAACTTGCTATACGCGTTGCACCTTATATGTTAATTAGTGGTGACTTGTACAAAATGGGTCGGGATGAAATATTACATCGTTGTGTATTGGAACATGAGTGCACGGGCATTATGGAAGAAGCTCATGGTGGAATTACAGGAGGCCACTATGCAGGTGATGCCACAACGCACAAGATTCTACTTGTTAGATTATGGTGGGAGACCATCTATAAAGATTGTAAGGAATTTTGTAAGGCATGTGATCATTGTCAATGTCTTGGAAGGCCTAGTCAGTGAGATGAAATGCCTCTAAGACATATTACTAGTGCATAACCATTTGAGAAATGGGATATAGATTTTGTGGGTCCTAATTCACCGGTGTGCTAAAAATGGATCACGCTACATTATAACTTGTAAAGACTATCTCGATAGGGTGGGTAGAACAACACCTACAAAGAACTCGTATAGTGGCTATAACAGCTCGGTTTCTATGGAAACATATTATTAAAAGGTATGGATGTCTTTTGAGTTTGACCAGTGATAGGGGTATACATTTTCTTAATGAGTCAATTAGAATTTTATTAGATGATTTCATGATTGCACACCATAAGACTACACCCTATCATCCTCAGGAAAATGGATCTGTTGAGGCTTTTAAAAAACATTTGAGCCACACATTGACAAAAATCTATGATATTGGAAGGAAAGATTGGTATGATAAAGTATCTCGTAGTACTTAGGGCATATCAAACAACATATATAAGATGAACCAAGCCACACCATTTCGGTTAGTGTTTTGCACAAAATTTGTTCTTCCTATGGAATTTATGTTACCTCCTTTACGTATTGCGCAAATTGGAGGTATAGCTAATGAGGAAGCTTTAGAAGAATAGATTGAAAATATAATTTATCTGGATGAGCGATGAGTCATAGTACGTTGGAGTTAGAAGCAAGAAAAGGCTAGAAATAAAGCATGTTTATGCGCAAAGGACTGCACATACTTTTAGTGTGTGGTGGTTATCGATATCTAAGTATAAGATTATGGGAATTGAAAGGTGAAAGGAATAAACTTCTACGAGTGCTCTTCAATTCAAAATATTTCCTCTAAAAAGTGATGAAAGATAGAGATGAATCAAGGGACAATATAACATGAGGTAAGCAGAGGCCATAACAACTACCAATAGAAGGTGCGGTGATGAGGTACTCGGGTGAAAGGAAGCACACTAAGGATAAGTCGCGTGACTAAAAGATGGGAAGGTGCACTAGAAGGTTATAGCTGAAGCATGAAGATGTAACACTTGAAAGGAAGGAATTGGTCAATTAATGAGAGGATATTTGGTATGTGAAGGAGCAATGAATGCATCAAAAATTTGAAAATCTATATAAGGATGGGATGAAAATTCATTTTTACCATTTTGATTAAGATTATTTGACAAAGATCTAAGTGTGAAGAGCCGAGTGATCAAATTGAGGTGCAAGAAGTGGGTAACGAGTCGTAACGAAGAGATATGTGCAAAAAAGAGCTTGTGTCCCCAATGGTAAAGGGTTTGAGTGAAGCAAGGTGAAAGAGAGGAGTAAGGGCATGTAATTTCACCTAGGGCATGTTGAATCAAGCTAGGGTTTGATTCACACATTACATAATTCAAGAGGTGGGGATCTATAAAGGATTGCAAGGTAGAAATGACACCTAAGAAAGTAGTTACAACATGATTGAAGGGAAAGAAGAAGATCATCGAAGAAGAAGAGGAGATGGCTCCCAAAGTAATTTTCGAGATGAAATATTCATAAGGGTTTATCATAGGCTAGGAGTGGGATTCTCACATAATAATAAGCGAGGTGAGTGACTACAATCACCCTACCGCATAGAATAAGAAATAGCTTGATGCCTTGTTGAACATGAAGACAAATAAACACATGGTGGAAGACATGCCGGTATATGATGATGCTAGCGAGAAGCTCTTGTAGAAGATAGGAGTTTACCAGCTATATGAACTCCCTTACGTAGGAAATATGATACCTTGTAGCAATGGCTCGTGAGAAGAATGCATGAATATTTTTTCTACTTTGCAAGACACAGACCAAGAATTTCAGCCACACTCTCTCCACGTTAATGGGGTTGAAAGGAAGAGGATAATATTTGTGAGATGATCTAATAGAAAAGGCCACAACATTGGAGACCAGAAATGAGTTAGGGTACACAAAGGGTCTGCATGGCATGGACATCGATAAACTAAAGAAGTATCCAGTGGTGCAACTAGCCATACATCTTGTTACAAAGCTAAATGACCAGGAAAGGTGGTCACAAGTGAAAACCATGTGGCTGCACATTACCAAAAAAATGTATTTCGAGGTAGTCTACAACATTTCATGGTATATTACGAAACTATGATTGAGGAAGTGCACATAGGAGGAAAGATCAATTTTGGAATTGTTCTGTTATCACTAGTTTTCATGGAGATCGGAGTGTTGGTGCTCAATTTAATCTCACCCTGTTCATTCAAAAATGTCTTAGTCCGCATGGTTTGAAAGTTTTCTCTGTCTCCCTATATTGATGCATGAAAGCTTCTTCTTTCATTTGGTTGCCATGATCAGTCCTTTCCTTTGGTTGAGGATCACATTAAGTCTAGATATTGTCTTTTATTTCTCTTTCCATGAGAATAATTTATAATTTGGGCATGAATTTGGGTTTTCAGCTTCCTTCTATTTTTCCACAGTCATGTTTTCCCTATCAAATTTTTTCCCAAAATATGTGGAAACGTGGTCCTTTCTGATTGGATGCGGCCCAACAGGTATTTTTGGTGTAAATTTCCACTTTTGTCACATTTCTAAAAAATACCAAATTGGCCACGCATGGCCCGATAACATCTAATTCGTTATTTAGCAAATATGAAGTGGTAGGGAAAAAGTCTTACTTGACCCCAAAGAAGGACACGTGGTAGTTTTTCAAGTAGCAAGCGAGGAAGCGGGTTGGTGAAACATGTTGGAACTTTAAGGCCCGCTTCAACTCAAAGCTTGGACATGTGGAGGGCCAGTGCTAATTTGAGGATCCTCCTTTGGGTCCTACCTTACTATTTGTGCCAAGGATACACGTGGAGGCTTCCACTGGATCCTCTTTATACTTAAACTTTTCAAGCAACTTTCTAAGGCTTGGGACACAATGAGGGCCCACACCTATTTGGGGACTCATCCCTATACTTTGCTTTTGAATAAGTTCCGAAGGGACACGTGGAGGTTTCCTCTCAATCCCGCCCATACTTAAACTTTTCAACAACCACGAAACTTTCTTGGACCATAGGCATGTGGACCTTCCACTTTGGTCCTTAAACTCTTTCAACAAATCTATTGGGCTAAGACACGTGGTGAGCCCGCACTTGTTTAGGGTCTCTGCTTTTTGGAACCATATCAACCGGAGGCTTCCGCTAACTGATTTTTATACTGATACTTTTTCAAAGGCCAAAATATAATTTTCTTGGGCCCCAGACACATGGAGAGCTTGTGCTCATTTAAGGTGCTACCTCTAAACTTCATCTTTAAAGTTGTGCCAAATAAACACATGGAAGGCCTGCGCTCATTTAGGAAATTACCTCTATACTTCACCTTTGTAGTTACGCCAAGGAAACACATGGAGGTTTCTGCTGACTCCTCTTTGTACTTGGCCAACTCAGACTCACAGAGCAGGTATGTGGAATAATCCATGTGCAGAAATTCATTTATGAGAGGAATGAATGCAGGAATCCATGTGAGGGAACAAATTTCTCAAGGTGTTTTCTCGAGGGTGAAAATGATTGCTTGTCAGATCCAGATATACAGAGCCACCTAAAAATGATTAAAAAGGGGATTTATCATATGATAGAATAAAAGAATGATTAGAAGGACTGTCAAAAATCTATGGCATGGCATCCCATTCATGGTTGAAAGTTTGAGAAACATGATTAGTTCATGATTTTTCCACCTGGAAGCTTTGAGTGTAAACTTGTTAAACATCACTTTCTGAGACAAATTGGTAACAAGTAAAGGATTCCTTGAATATTATTCTTTTTGGGGGGAAAATTTGGGATGAGTGAGTGAGTGAATTGTATAAATGCAATGAGGATACTCTTGCAAATGGTCGGGGGTTTAATTCTTATGAGAAAATTTGAGAAATCCCATCTTCCTGAGAGACCATCTGAGAAACCTATTAATCTCTTGTGTTTTAGATTTTATCATGTCAAGATGGTTGTGACTGTATAACCATTGACAAGCTCTGAGACTGTTCAAGAAACTTTCCCCTGTTGATAAATCTAATAGATCTTGAATTAATCTGTGTTGATCTTGGGCAAAATTGTGTCTTCTTTTATTTCAGAATGTTTTTCAAATGGTTTTGATGTTCTGTTGCAATCTTATGTTAAAATCCCTTTGAATCACACAGGATCTCATCCTTGTGATAGTTTAGTGGCATTTGAAATTTCATTATGAGAAGAGCCTTCATCCTATAATGAGATAAACAATTTAAAATCACTTTACTGTCATTTTGTTCATAAAGATATGTCAGGAAGCCTATGAGTGTATCTTAGGTGTGATGGACCAAGGATTGTTAATGTTTAATTAAGTCTTTAACTCAAGGATTCATGTTGAATTCTTAAATATTGTGTGAAATCATGCAGATCTGGGCCTCCATTGACACACACCTTTTGGTTGAAAGAATATTTTGGCTATTATGAAGCATTTTGTCTGTTAGTTTTCCAATTTTTGTAAATTTTCTCAAATATATGGTGAAATCAACTTCATCTTGCTTAATTCCCCACCAAAAATTTCAAATAACCACAAATCCTACCTCAAGTACCCCTATTTGTGTTGTGTATCAAAAATGAATAAATTCTACGACCAAAATATACATAAGCAAGAAGGTTTTAAGTGTCTTTAGTAACTCGAACCTTATTCAATAAATATATCCATTATTTAGAAGTGATAAATGGTCGAGAGTTAAATTGAGGTTTATTGATCATATTTTCTCAAGGTTCCCCTAAAAATTATGCAAAGAAGGATCTCTTCATGTCCTTCACCAACAAAGGTTACAAAATAGGTCCTCTCACCTTGGTTGAAAGGCACAACCTAAAGTAGTGAGGATAGATCAAATCCTTTATGAAGGTGCTATCCATTTCTCCAACGCCTGAGTGACAAAGAGCTAGCTGAATCCCTTCCCGGCTACAAAATGACTTATGATTTGTCTATCTCTGAGTGTCTTGTTAAATATGTGATGTTGCTCGGCTTCCAAGGGAGAATAAATTTGGATACCAACACCATTTTTACGCCATTTCTAGGGACTATTTGAATAAAGGTGTACACATTTTGACCTTGGTAATGTTTCTTACATGATATAAGTGTAAATATGTTGTTTAAACGTCATCTTGTGTTGAGATTTTTAAGAATTGTGCAAAGTTACAAGTTTTGTGTGTAATATTTCCAGTTTATAGTGGTTATTGCACTAAATTTATATCATCAGTGATAAATACTAGTAAAGGAAGGTTAGATATGCTAAGCTTTGTAGGAATTAAGTGTTGATAGATATTTGACAAATCATTTATAGTGCATTTTCATAATTAAGGTGAAAATCCTTAGTGGATACTTCATGTTGATTTAAATTTTGATAAATACCAGTGCCTTAACCTATATTAAGTGAAATATGTCACTAATATTTGCAAAGATGGAAGGAAGAATATCTTTCTTCACTAAATACCCTACTAGAAAGTTGTTTCTAGAACTAGGAAAGACAAATTCAAAAGGAAAAAGAGTCTAGAAAATAGTTAGAGATCAAGAATCAAGAAAAGAGTTATCCATTGTGGAAAGTGATCAACTTGCGGTTGAGGATTACCATTCTTCTTCAAGTGATTTTGAATTAGGTAATATTTATATAGAATTGAATTCTCCAACTGGAGAGGGGCCTTCATTTGTGTCTGATAAGTGTGCTTCTCAGTCTGTCCCTATATTTTCCAAAGTTGATAAGGTTTTCCACAAAATAGAGTCTTTAGAGGACATTCATTTTGAAAATTATACTCTTGTGTTCCAAAGACCTCTTGTCCCTCATCATTTTGTTTCTCTTGTAAGATCACCCCTCAAGGAAATATGGCCCAACCTCCACCTAGGCCTCCATTTGTTGTCAACACTTTTGGACCTATAGATTTTAGAGGTATGGCTAGATATCCAAATGTAGTGCCACAAGATGTTAGAAATAGACTGCCTAAATTTCAAGGGAATAATGCTATCATTGGTGATCAGCATTTAAAACTTTTTGTCAATATAATGGAATAATTTGAGATTGAATTTGAGGATGTGCATATAAAATTTTTATTCATACTCTTGAGGAGGATGCATGTGACAAGTATAATTATTTGCCGGATAAATCAATAGATTCATGGAAAAAAATGAAAAATGCTTTTAGATTGTAATATGGGGATAAGACAAATCTTAGGTTTCTTTTGTCCGAATTTGAACATATTAAGAAGAATCCCAATGAATTTGTTCATGACTTCAATACAAGGTTCAATAAGACCCTTAATAAGCTATCTGTAATCCTGAGGCCAAGTGTTGTTTCTGTCTGATAAAATATTTTGTTGCTTTTCACAAAACGGATTCCTATTATTTAAGGGACAAAAACCCCAAAACTTTAAGGTAGGCCTTCACCATGTCTTTGCAGATTGAAAAAATATCAAATAAGTTGGTAAGCCTCCTAAGAGGGAAGGTATCAAGTTGATCAATCTATATAACCCTCAGTCAATTAAGTCTGTTGATCTATAAGAGGTTGTAAAAATATTGGCCGGTGTTGTTAAGGAAATATCCTATAAAATGGCCAGAGAAGAGAAGGGGATTGGACAAGGTTCCCAAGGTTAGCACAAGCCAAAAGGTCAAGAAATATTTGCAAATCATCCTAGAGGTGATCATAGATTATATGACAGGGGTAAAGGGCCTATGGGATCAGGAAATAAATAGCCCCAACCCGGGAAAACAGATTGGTGCTTGATCCTTTAGCTTCCAGAGTTGCTATTGTGGAAGAGGTCCATGATATGGAGTGGTGTGATAGATTTTTCTTGCCCCATTCCCCATGTGATGAAGAAAAATAAGTTGAGGAAGCTGATGATGATGAAAATGATGATGATGTATGGATGATGAATTTATCTACAAGTTCACAGTAGGGAGGAACCTTAAGCGAGCTGATAAGTGCTAGGCTCGCTACTTGATTTTTGGGATTGCACTCACCGGGTATTACCTCTTCCTCCCACTCATAATTTTTAAATTGATATGGTATAATATTTTGAGTTACCTAATAATTATTTTGAGTACTTAGGGAAATAATGATTAAAAAAGTATGATGGAGGAATTCCTTCAGAAGAGGAAAGATAGTTGTTAATGAATGCAACAATTACTACGAAAAGGAATACAATACTAGGAGTAAGGTTGCCAAAGGGTTAGGACCTCAGGCCAAACAAAAAATTCCAATTCTTACTAGTATCCCTAAGGAAACCCCTAAGAAATATGCATCTGGAAAAGGCTTTGTCACCCCAAATAAGACTTGTGTTCATCCCCATGCTCGGCATGTGAAAATATTATGCCATCGAGATGAAGTTGTAAACCTTCCTCCTAGTACTACCTTACCCAAGTATGTTCCTTATGATATAGCACAAATATTGAGTTAGATCAAGATTACTGTTGCTATTGTTGAATTGCTTAGAATCCCTAAGCATGAGAAGAGGGGAATTGAATATTTGGGGCTTAAGGAAGAAAAGGTCACCTAGGGTAAATATGTAAACAATGTAGAGGTTCCTTCTACCATTGTAGAATTAGAAAAACATAAAACATTGGAGGAATTAGGGGAACCACTTGAGGTTTATTTAGAAACTTCTCTATTTGAGTATTAGTTGAACATCGATCCATTTTTCACTACTATGATTATTAAAGATAGGTTGTCACATACTGCATGTTTGACTCAAGAGATTCATATAATGTAATTCCTCTTGAGGTCATGAATGAGTTGAATATCAAAGTAACAATAGACTATGGGAAATGTAATCCTATGGATTCAAGAGAGGTACCGAGTAGTTGGATGTGTCAAAGGCTTAGTAGTGCAATTGGTAGCTAATCCAGAAATTACTTAAATTTGAATGTAGTAATCATGGATTGGATTGCTAAGTGAGGAATGTTGTTATCCACAAAATGGGCAACTAGTGTGGGTGGAAGTGTGCTAATGGGCATGTCTTATGCAACCATACCAATTAAGGTCATCCTTGTGAAGTTATATGGTGAAAATAAAATGTTATATTTCATTGAGGACCCCAACAATGCTTCTTATGAAGTATTGCACACAGACATTGATATTGATAACTCTGTGAGCTATGTTGTTTTCAAGGAGTATGAAATTGATCAATGCAGATATCTTGAGCGGAGTTAATTATCACTGGTACTTTGATTTTTGATGCAGCCTCGAGAGATGTTGACAAAATTGACCTACGTATAAAGGATAAGCCTTAAAAATGTGGTCAGATATCAACTTGGATTGAAAAGAGCAACAATCATATGACCAGTTCTTAAAGACTCATCATAACTTCTTAGCATGGTCATATCTAGAATGACAGGCATTTGAAACATTTCCTTGACTGATTTCTCGGAATTAGGGTGCACATCATTGTATAATTTATAGTATTTTGTTTTTTTTCTACTTTCATGTTTTTCTGTTTTGATTTGTCTTGGTCCATGGTGACCATTTTTGTTTATTTCTCATTTCCTCTTGGGGGATTTGGTTATTATCTTTCTAGTCTACAAGCTTGTTTTTGACTCCGTGCCCAATGGATTTTTAGCACATGGTCTACTCTTTTGTTCTTGCGGCACTCGTAGGGATTTCCCATCCTCACGCGTCGAGATCTGATGTTGGTGCTCAAATGAATCTCACCCTATTCATTCAAAAACATCTTAGTATGCATGGTTTGAAATTTTCTCTGTCTCCTTGTATTGATGTGTGAAAGCTTCTTCTTTCATTTGGTCGAGGATCACATTAAGTCCAAATATTATCTTCCATTTCTCTATCCATGAGAAAAAAATTGTAATTTGGGCGTGAATTCGGGTTTTCCCCTTCCTTCTATTTTTCCACAGTCATGTTTTCCCTATCAAGTTTTGTCCCCACATCTATGGAAACATGGTCCTTCCTAATTGAATGTGGCCTATTTGGTATTTTTGGTGAAAATTGCCAATTTTGTCCCATTTGTAAAAACTACCAAATTGACCCAAAGATCGATAGCATCTAATTGGTTATTCATCAAATGTGAAGTGGAAAGGAAAAAGACTTACTTTGATCCCAAAGAAGGAAACATGGCATTTTTTTAAAGTTGCAAGAGAGGAATCGGAGTCGAGTGGAACATTTTGAAACTCTAAGGCCTGCTTCAACTCAAAGCTTGGACACATGGAGGGTCAACGCTCATTTGAGGATCTACCTCTAGGTCCTACCTTAGTAGTTGCACCAAGGAGACACATGGAGGCTTCCGCTAGCTCCTCTCTATACTTAAAATTTTCAAGCAACTTTCTAAGGCCTAGGACACATGGAGGGCCCGCGCCTATTTGGGGACCTACCCCTATACTTTGCTTTTGAAGAAGTCTTTGAAGGGACACATGGAGGTTTCCGCTAGATCCTGCCCATACTTAGACTTTTCAATAGTCGAAGAAACTTTCTTGGACCTGAGGCACGTGGCTCCTTCCGCCGGTCCTTAAAATCTTTCAATAAATTTTTCAGGATGAGACATGTGGTGAGCCCACACTTTTATAGGGTCTCCACTTTTGGCACCATATCAAAAGTGTGCCAAAGAGACACATGGAGGCTTCCGTTGACTGATTTTTATACTGAGACTTAGTCAAAGGTGAAAAGACAATTTTATTGGGCCCAGAGAATGTGGAGAGCTTGTGCTCATTTGAGGTCCTACCTCTAAACTTCATACTTGAAGTTATGCCAAATAAACATGTGGAAGGCCCACACTCATTTGGGAACTTGCCTCTATACTTTACCTTTGTAGTTGTGCCAAGGAAACATGTGGAGGTTTCCGCTGACTCCTCTTTGCACTTGGCCAACTCAGACTCACAGCACAGGTATGTGGAATAATCTATGCATGGACATTCATTTCTGAGAGGCACAAATGCAGGAATCTATGTGAGGGCACTCATTTCTCAAGGGTGAAAAATGATTGCTTGTCAGATCCAGCTATACAGAGCGACTTAAAAATGATTAAAAGTGGATTTCTTGTATTACATAATAAAAGAATGATTAGAAGGACTATCAAAAAGCTATGGCATGGCATCCTAGTCATGGTTGAAGGTCTGAGAAATGTGATATGTTCATGATTTGTTCACTTGGCAACTTCGGGTGTAAACTTGTTAAACATCACTTTCTGAGACAAATTGGTAACAAGAAAAGTATTCCTCAAATATTATTCTTTTTAGGGGGAAATTTGGGATGAGTGAGCGAGTGAATTATATAAATGCAATGAGGATACTCTTGCAAATGGTTGGGGGTTTAATTCTTATGAGAAAATTTGAGAAAGCTAAACTTCCGAGAGACCATCCGAGAAACCCGTTAATCTCTTGTGTTTTAGATTTAATCGTGTCAATATGGTTGTGAGTATGTAACCATTGATAAGCTCGAGATTGTTCAAGAAACTTTCCCCTACTGATAAATCTAATAGATCTTGAATTAATCTGTGTTGATCTTGGGAAAAATTGTTTCTACTTTTATTTCAGAATGTCTTTCAAATGGTTTTGATGTTCCTATTACAATCTTATGTTGAAATACCTTGGAATCACACATGATTTCATCCTTGTGATATTTTAGTTGCATTATCAATTTCATTATGAGAAGATCCTTCATCTTGTAATGCGATAAAAAATTAAAATCACTTTACTATCATTTTGTTGATAAATATTCTCTGCAAGCCTATGAGTGTATCTTAGGCGTGATGTACTGGGGTTGTTAATGTTGAATTGAGTCTTTAGCTCGAGGATTCATGTTGAATTCTTAAAGATTGTGTGAAACCTTGCAGATATGGGCCTCCATTGACGTACACCTTCTAGTTGAAGGAATATTTTAGCTATTCTGAAGCCTTATGTCTGTTAGTTTTCCATTTTTCGTAAAGGTTCTCAAAGATCCGGTGAAATTAATCGCATCTTTCTTAATTCCCCACCAAAAATTTCAAATAACCATGAATCCTACCTGAAGTACCCTTGTTTGTGCTATATATCCACAAATGAACAAATTCTATTGCCAAAATATACAAAAGCAAGCAGGTTTTAAGTGTCTTTAGTAACCTGAACCTTATTCATAAAATATCTCCATTCTTTAGAAGTGACAACTCGTGAGATTTAAATTATGGTGTATTGATCATATTTTCTCAAGGTTCCCCTAAAAATTGTGCAAATAAGGATCTCTTCATGTCCTTCACCAAAAAAGGTTACAAAATGGGCCCTCTCACCATGGTCGAAAGGAATGACCTAAAGTAGTGAGGATAGATAAATTCCTTCATGAAGGTGCTATCCATTTCTCTAATATCTAAGTGATAAAGAGCCGAGATAAATCCCTTCCATGGCTACAAAACAACTTATGATTCATCTATCTCTGAGTGTCTTGTTAAATATTTGACACTTCTCAGGTTCCAAGGAGATTCAATTTGGATACCAACACGAAGTAACTTATGGACCAAAGGAGAAGATATGGGAGTATCCCATGGAATACAAGTCATGTACTGAGAATGATTGAAAGTACTTGTGTGAGGGATACATGACATAACACGTCAAGAAAAGGGCTAGGAAATCATACGATAGGCTTTGCATGGCCTTTCAAGAAGAATGGCACATCCCCAAAGACTTCCCTTTGGTGGTTGGAAAGGTAGCTTAGTTCACTATATACCAACATTTCTGTATAGCACGGTTCACCATGAAGGATGGAGCATGGAGCCCTTGGTGTAAGTTTCCATATTCCTTCACAACAAGGTACTTCGATGCATCAGTACATAGGTTTTTGATGTGCGGTGACTTATATTCAATGTGGACAAGGTAGATTGCGACTACCACACACTAAAGAAGAAATATGTGTATCCAAGGTGGGGTGCATATATTGAAAGAATAATTTTAGATGTATTGAGCATTAAACCAATAAGTTTGGCTATGGGAGATATTGGAGAAGCACTGGTGTACCTCTAACTAAAGAAAAAGTTGGAGAATAACAAGTATGTGGAAGATGAGTTACATTTCCAGCACCAGAAAATGGTATGTACACGATGGAGAACATCTCAATGCCTAAGCCCAAAAAGACAATTGAAGTGGAGGATGAGGAGGATGAGCATGAAGATAGTGGTGGTTTGGAGCATAGAGGTAGAAGACATCCTACAAATAAGCATGAAGTTTAGCATGCCACTACACCACCTCAACCACAATAGGGGGATAATGAGGAATTGGATGCAATCCAAATAGATAATATATTTAAGCGGGAATTTAGGAGAACAAGGAATCAAGGCACTACTACATAAAAATACGTGAATCACCTAGAATCACTCCTGAGAAAGAAACAACCGTGAAAAGGAGCAGGAAACTAAAGTTTAATGAGGAGGAGGAAGAATTAGAGGAAAGCACCCGATTCTCCTACACATCCAAAGAATGTAGAACAGAAAGATGAAGAAATGAAGCATGGAGAAGAGGAGGAAAAGGGAATAGATTAGATAGCTACATAGACTGCACAAGACATGGAAAAAAAAGTTATAAATTTGGAAGCTCAAGTTCCTAAGTAGCCTCGGTCTAGAAGAACAAGTGGTGAGCACATTCCACCATCCATGGGTTATACAGAGGACATAGGTAAAATTTTCCACACCTGTTTGTAGAGCACACTGTCACAAAATCAATTATATGGCTGGGAATTAATGGATTAAGATATGGCCACAGGGTGCACGAGGAAGCAATTATCATGGTCCATGCACACACACATGAATGAGCCATATTTTGATGTATGTGAGGAGTCATGCATATCGCGGAGGTTGAAAAAGACACCTCAAGCTAGACACATGATAGTAAAGCCTACTATCATGTTAGATGAACATGTGAGTAATGCATTGGTGAAAGTATCAATAGAGGTGGCAAGGTAGAATATGGATAAGGCTACCATAATTAGGGTGCTCAGGGAAGAGATTAAAACTAAGGATGGGGAAATAGCGTGCCTAATGTAGGAGAGAGAATTAGCATAGAAAAATAATGTTGTATTTATTAGCATCATAGAGGAAATTGGTGATAATGTCATAAGAGCTAGGCCACACTTGGATCCAAAGGTACCATAGAAATTTCCTTTAGTAATACACTATGTAGGAAATTTGGTGGACCTAGTACTTGAAGATGAGCCTCTACACATGCCAGTGCCAAAGGATCCAACACAAGAGGAAGAATGAGAGAAGGCTTTAGTGATGTGGAATATTACATCATATGAAGGGTTATTGTAAGTGCTACAAGAAGAACTAAAGAAAGAAGACCAAGCCTTGAACATCTGCACAGCTCCAGAGGCACTCATCAACATAAAAACCTTGGAGGAGAACAATGAGGTCCAGAAAGTGATGAAGGATAAAACATTGGGCCACGCAGAAATATTATCAATGGTTAAACAAAAGTGTGAGGCCCTGACAACAAGCACAAGAACCACACAAGACTCGGCTAGAAGAGCTTGGGAAGCTCATTGCACAAAAGATGGATTTACTAGAGGGAAGGATGACTACAATGTCCAACATTGTGTTGGTCTTGCAAAATGAAAAAGGGGAGATTATGAGGGATGAATTGGAGTCCATTGTTGTGGAAATTCTAGAAAAACATAGGAATCACTCACTGAGTGGTAGACCTAAGAGGCTAAAACAAAACAGGAATATCCCGATATAGTTGTTTAGACCGAAAAAATATCTTGTAGAGTAAAAACCTTTCATACATTCTTTCCATTCTTTCCATTCTTCTATTATTTACTTCAATTTTTGGAGATGACCATTTTTGGGGTGATAATGAAATTAGTGTGGGGTAATGTTGATCAAAGAACACTTGAAAAAAAAAAAAAGCACACAAGAAGTCCACATGGGGAAGTGAGTTGTATTCAAAGGTGTGAATGAATAAGGAGAACATGTGCACGGCTAGAAGTTCAATTTTTGGGACTTAGCCATTTTCGCTCATAAAGGTCTATTTTTAGAGATGGCATGCAGAGCACACAAATGAGGTAGAGACATGCACGCCACGTATTGGCTATTTTTGGAGGATTGGATACAAAGCACTTTACATGGACATAGGCTAGAAGTATATTTTCCACTGTTAGTTAGCTAGTAGTAGTCTATTGTTAGTGAACTTGCATGTGTGACTATTTTTGTAATGATGCATGGCTAGTAATAGCATGAACCTATTTTTGGAATGGATAAGTGGTGAAGGGAAATTCCCCACCCTTATATATATATATATATCTGTGTGTGTGTGTGTGTACTAAACTATGTAATAAAGATCTATAGAGACATACAAAGAGGAGGTATATACGAGTTATGTTGTTGTTCACATGCTCTTTGTTATTTGTAACGAAGCTTCGTATACTTTGCATTGAATATAATGAAGGACATTGGTTAAATCTAAGTGTTATTTCTATGTGTATCTGAATCTAGTATGTTTTTTATCTCATCATGGTTAGTACTTAATTCTACTTTTCCTTAGATATAGATCTGGTATGCTCTGTAGAATGATGATCTAGTAATAGAACTATATATGTTAAGTCTCCATCATGCTAACATCATGCTATAGCAAGCCTAAAGAGGGACCTGGTGCCTTTGCGGTCTTCAGGTGAGTGCTCAGTTTAGGCTGAGTGATGTGACAACGTGTCTATGGTTTTATTGGGTTTGTATCACTAAATTCTAGGTTGCATCATTCTCTCCTTTTACTTGTCCCTTGTCCTCCCAAGTATTGTACCTTAGGAATAATTGAATTGTTTGATTATATCCTTTGACTTGGCCCTTATCTGCCCAAGTCTCTAATCTAAAACTATTCAAACCATTTTAGTCTCTCCTTTGAATTGGCTCTTGTTCACCAAAGTCTTGTAACTCGGGACTTATTGAATCGTTTGATTCACTCCTTTTACTTGGATCCCATCTACCCAAGTCTTATAAATTAGGAATTCTTGAATATTAGGATTCTCTCCTTTTACTTAGAACTTTTTTCCCAAGTCTAGTAAGTCAAGTACTTTTTGAAGCTTAGGATTATCTCCTTTGACTTGGATTTTGTCTTCCCAAGTCTCGTAAATTCATACTACTTCCATCTATCATTCATCAAAAATATTGCAATCCTCTCCTTTGACTTGGATTTCGTTCACCAAAGTCTCATAAGTCACGACCATTTAACTTTAAAAAAATGTACCTTTCTCCCAATGAATCCATTCTTATATCTCATCCATAAAAGTTCAAAAAAACTCAAAAGAATAAAAAGAAAATAAAACTTTGTATTAAACCTTTTCTTAAAGCACAATTCAAAAATAAAAAAGTAGAAAAAAATGCAAATAACCTTAAGCATTCCATATGCTAGAAGATATATTCATCATACAATTATCATATATTTTCATTCATCACCTATCATGACACATGTTAATCTTGTTCCTATTGGGAAATTTTTGTCTTGTCTTTATTATGAATTCTAACATTTCAAATATTTTTATTAAAAATTTCAATCCTCTCCTTTGACTTGGATCTCGTACACCCAAGTCTCATAAGTCACGACCATTCAACTTTAATAAACATGTACCTTTCTCCCAATGACTCCATTCGTATATCTCATCCATCAAAGTTCGAGAAAAATTCAAAAGCATAAAAAGAAAATAAAACTTTGTATTAAACCTTTTCTTAAAGCACAATTTGAAAATAAAAAGTAGAAAAAAATGCAAATAACTCTGAAGCATTCCATCTCTTTGGAAGATATATTCATCATAAAATTATCATATATTTTCATTCATCATGTATCACGACACGGAGTTAATCTTGTTCCTATTGGGAAATTTTTGTCTCGTCTTTATTATGAGTTCTACCATTTCAAATATTTTTACTTACGTTTTTTCTCGAAGCTTTTGATGGCAACTCCTTTCAAATCAAGATATCTTATCAATATAAAGTACTAAACTTATTTACCCAAACCTTTTTATCATCCATCTCATTCTACGCTTTTGAACCCTTGCATCCTACTAGTCACATGTGGTATTTGAGACTTGGGGAAAGCTGTTTCCTTCCCAACAAGCATGCTATCGACATACAAGGAAAAACCAGTCTAAAATGCAAAACAAATATAAATCAATCATTACATATTTCGTCCTTCACAATCTTTGGTGATGAGCCCATACTTCTTAGTAGTAGTATGAGATTGGGAATGAAGGAAGGTGTCCTTAGTCACCTACATTTTTTCTTCGGTGTTGAGCCCTTGTCCCTTCTTGGTGGCATGGGAAAACATGTAAGAGGTCCTTCACAAAAAAATCAATAAATCCTTTCTCAAATATGAATAAAAAATTTCTTAATCAAAAACACCCCAAGAATAATTTATTTTCTCATGTTAAAGAGAGAAAACAATTACTTTAACCTAATTTTTCAAATTAGTAGGCCATTTATGATTTAAGTCTATTAAAAACCTATAAAGTGGAATCATATTAGAATCATTTGGATAATCTTAAATTGAGATGCATTACATTTTTCTCATATGTCACTATTCACCTTGTTATCACGTCCTTCTTAACTGTCAGTGGTGAGCCCTCAAATCTTCTTAATTTCCAAGAGTAACGAGCGGAGTGAAACACCTTGCCATTTTACCATCTAAATTTATTCCAATAGAATGAAATTATTTGAATTTTTTGCACCCGCATTCAAGTAGTGCACTCATACCAAGTCATAAATATAAAAAACATTCAAATATGTTCAAAAATATAAAAAAACCTTTCAATTTTTTTCAAAAGTAAAAACATTCAAATATATTTCCAAAATATTAAAAAAATTCAAATATGATTCAAGCAAAACATTAAAAACAATATAAAATTGATCAAACTATAAACATATTATAAAAGCTGTCAAACTCAAGACAATCAAATAATATTTGACCAACTTTCAAAAAATAGATAAAATAGTTAACCAATTTTTCCATTTAACAACGTTCCTCATGATCATTCCAATTCATATTTCGATAATCACATTTGACCCCATGGGATACATCTATTCTTGAGGAAAGTAATCAATTACCCTAATGAAATATAAATTTCCTTGGGGCACATTCGAGATATCAAATTTTAATCCAATATAGATCAAAATTCAATGGGATCCTACAAGAGTATATTTTGGAGTATATAAGCATCACTCCACTCTTGACTGATCCAATCCTATAACACCACTTTTTAAATTCATTATAAATAGATATTTTTTTACGAACTCATTTAATACAATTTATGCATCGAATCGATTAAATATGCAAACATTAAATTCTAGCATACAGGAGTTATGAATCCCTTAAGTTATCTTACGCTGAAATGAATAACATCATTTACAAAAACCACTGAATTATTCTAGCATTATTAATTATATTGATGCCTTCAATGATTAATAACTTACATAGATTAATCTAGCATTAATTAATGTTTAGAATCCAACTAGACAACCTATGATAACCATGTGCAACTAGAAGGGTTCAGATCTTACTCAATCCCCTCAACGCTCCTCCCTAGCTAATAAATCCAACATATTATTTGGTTAAACCTTTTAAAGGTTCATAGACCTATGTGTATATTCATAGTGAACCCTTTAGGGAATGACATTGAAGAAATGGTTATGAAAAATGCAATCATTATCTTGCAATACTATGACCATAGGTGTAAGGTATCACTAGTTTCTTGACTTCACATAATACACATGAAACCTATCCCTACATTAATATCATAATCGTCTCAATCATAGTATCGGGATTCTTTCCCATTATTAAATTATTAATTTTGTTGATTAACAACTTAAGAACTCATTAATGTCCACCTTTAGTTACTAGGTTGACTTAGTTTACTAAGATAGATAAGTACATATGTACCCTTAAGTACACTTAATTTATTATGTGTCATTAGTTAATGATCAAAGTACAATAATGAGATATCATTAGTTATGATTATCTCTTTCACGATATCATAACATTAGGTTGATTATATTGTTAATATGATTAATCATTAACACATGTTTAATCAATGTTCATAAATCTTTTAATGTACAATGAAAACATGCAAATAGAATGAGTAGTCTACAAATTCATCACAATAATATTATTATGGTTATCGTAATAATAATACCTCATCTTAACATATGACATTAATAATTCATAATGATAACCATAATCATCAATGTCAATAATTCATTAATATTCTCGCCAAGAATTCAGCATTATAATACTTAATAGAACACAAGTAAATGTAAAACAACGACATATATTTATATCATAAGGTTGAAATCATTGATTTATGAGTACAAAATGATCTGAAAACAATAGACAAAACCACTAAGCCATTAATTGTCTTTCATACAACATGCGAAGTAATTTCTTTCAATCTTAACAATACCAATACCTTTATGATATTTCTCAATAAAATCAAATGTGATACATTCATGATATTTTCATTTCAGAACAACAATGTCAATTTTTCATATCACACTTTTATTTTATTCATAATTCCAAGTTACAACCTATAATGTGAAAATGGTAAAGTTCAACATGTACATGATAAGTTCTAACCGAATTGGCATGGAATTAACATCTTCCAATTTTTAGCTTCCTTCTGAAGTAATTAGATCACTATTGTATTGTTTACCATAATATAAAAATTTAAACAAGTATCACATAAATATTCCATAATTGGAAATGATCTAACAATGGAAACCAAATTACGTGACTTCTTTCTATCCTTCAATTCATTATGTTTTCATATAATAACTTGATTTATATTTTCAATTATATTAGACTATAATAAACTTTTGTTATTCGATCATTTCAAGAATTGCATCGTGCCCTAGAAATTACATTTCAATAGTCAAATATCATTTACATTTCAACTTATACTAGACTATAGTAAACCTCGAAATTCAACCTTTTCAAGCATTGCATCATGTCCCAAAGATTACAATATAATATTCAACTATCATGTGCATTTTAGTTTGTATTAGAATATATTAAACCTCTCAAAATTCAACATTTTTAAGAATTACATCATGCCCAAAGATTACTTTGTAGCAATCAACTAAATTATATTTTAGAAATTAGAGAAGGGATAAGAAATTTTGCTATTAAGTATTTGCATTGACTTATTAAAAAGTCTACAAGCCATCTTATTCTCATTATTGTTTCTTGTTATAATCATTTGCACATTTTTATATTCAACTTATATTAATAGAACATCAACATTTCAATCAAGAAAATGTATCCGCCATTCACTAAAAAAATTCCCCATTTTGTATAAATCTTTATGTAATAATAATCTCAACTTAGGAAAATAGCTAGATAACCACTTTCATCCCATTAACATGAATACTAAGACTATTTCATAGGAGAAAATGATTATCCCGAATAAGTAATAACCACTCCACATGAACAAACATGTCCTTGATTATTTTCAAGTATCCATTTTCATTCTAATATTTAAATTGATTTCATGCTATAAACACATGGTTCCTAGGATACCAAATCTACGAAACTAGACACTCATATATTCCTATACCATAACAAATTTGGTACCCAGATCTTGAATCTTCCTAATCCATATATTAGTAAATATGTTCTTTAGTTCATCCGAGATGAGAAAAACTTCTCACGATGGGTACTTGAATTCATGGTTTTTCATGCTTGGGCCAACCAATCCAACACAATTTCTGACTTACCTATGCGGGTTCTTGACTATTTTGGCTTGAATAAGAAGTTACAGATAGTTAAATGGGAAAAAGGGGATTCAAGATCAACCCAGTTCTTGTGCTATACAATACGTACCCATAAAAGGAAATGAAACAAATATTACCAATGGGTCAAGGTGGTTAAGTAATACCTAAGGAATATAGAGTATTCCTTAGTCATTTACAGCCCCTACTATTACAAACATAGAAAACTACTTAACCCAATATCAACTTATCCAAAAATGAATACGTAGAATAACAATACCCATATAAATTTTGAAGGACGAATACAAAAACAATAACACATTGTTCTCTCCCTCCATAATACAAACTCAAAGGTCCTCCACCTTCTCAATAATGTGAAATACCCACATCAAAATATTTATACAATTTGATAACACTAATAATTTATCAAGAAAGTGAAGAACAATCCCAATGAAATAATGGATAAGAAAAATAGTAGAAATTCAAGTATTTCAAAAAGAAATAACAAGAGGAAGAGGAGAATTCCATGTATGAAATTCTCACGAGTTCTTTAACCATATGACCAATAAAACTAGAATCTTCCTTTCACGTGCTTGAGAAAAAAACGATCCAACAAGCTTGAAACTCAAACCCATAAAACCCCAATTCCTTATCTTTGTTTCCATATTTATAAGATTTTCCCTAGTTTCTCTTTAAAAATCAACATGATACTCAACAATTTCATACAAATTTGAAATGGCTCAACATTTTGCATGCCCGGAGCTCACGAACATGGATGAAGAGCTTGATGGAGCTCAAAATTGAAAAACAAAAATGAAAACCCATGTATGTATGCTTTATCTTCCTCGAGAAGTTTCCTCGTCTTTAAGACTACACTAATTTCACCTTAATTAGATGTATATCAAATAGTGCCACATAAGGTTTTCTCGAAACTTATATGGTTATCCTCCATTTTCTATGGTAGGAGTACCTCAAGCGGTCCTAGAGTTTAAATAACCAATAAAATACAATTTAAACTTTGCATGGCCATCTTCATAAGTTATTGCTAAATTTTAAAAAATAAAAAAATTTGCTTTAGAAGTGTTACTTACCTGCATGGGTTTGGAGATCCATTTTAATTGTTAAAAACTATGCAATCATCAAATAGGGTCAAAGGCAATCCTACATAAATTATTCATTTAATCTAATAGTAAGGATTATGGTCAAAGAAAACTTAATTAGTAACATTAAATTGTTTTTAATCATGTTCTTCGACCCTTATAATTGATAACAATATGAATATATTATCTACTAAGGATAAATAACTTAAGGTGTTACAAATGCCTTCTTATCTAAGTAGGATCAAGGATTAAATAAACCATCGATTGCTAAGGATTCCCTAGTAATTTAGAAATAACCACATAACTTTACAATAATACTTCAAAGTTTTTATAATGTCACCATATAACTTAGTTTCCAATATAATGGGTAACAATCGATACCCAATGCCATGTTTTAATAACACTTATAAGAGTCACACTATGTGTCCAAGATATGGCCCATGTCCTTTAAAATATCCCACCATTTTAATTTGCCTCAAGGTCGAAGACCATCACAACTGTTTACAACAATATCCTCTTTCCAAACATGAGGTGGTTATTCGATCATTATTTGATCATTAACCAAACTAAGGTTTAGCCATTCACAATAGTATTTAAACTATGTCAAGAAAATAATTGAGGATCATAATAAAATATTATCTTGCAATTCATTACGTTTATCTTGGCGGGTGAATTAACAATATCTAATACAGGTACTAAAATAAAAGAAGGCTCCCAATCATGTCATTCATCATCTCAACAAGGCAAGTTACTTTGGAAACCAAACAACATATCCAAATATCTAAAACACCAACTCAATAAGATAAGAACTAAAACTACTGGTATAAGTTTATCATAATCATCAATTATGATACCAATCAAGATAAATAACCATTAAATTAATCAAATACAATATCAATATTATATATTAATACATTAAAATATTACTTTCTTTCGGGTAAGTGACCTATAACTTAGTTTATAGCATGGTGCACAATAATTCATACTATGGGTACAACAATAGACAATCAAATCAATGCATCACGTAATCATACCTAGCAAAGTAAATACATATAAAATTTATCCAAGAAATTAATTAGTTGTAAATGCCAAATATTTTACAAACATGGGACAATAGGTGTTGTTGCGTGGTTTCACATGCAACTACATGTAAGGCTTATATCCTTTTCAAGGTATACACGCATACATGTAGCTTTATACTCATCTAAACAATAGGGTTTTTACATAGCTATCGTAAACCATTCACCATTTAGTAACATATCCTTTCGATAACACAAACAGAAATTGTAGGATGTGATATACTTCCCCCTTAATTGTAATTAGAATAATCAATCATAGAGTTATATCTAATAGCTTAAGGAGAATAGTCAACATTTTCATCAAAACTTGTAATTTTCTAGATTTCTATTCATCTAAATTCAATTTTATTAGTTGTAACATTCTTTCAAACACCAAAAATTGTCACACAATTAGAAATATGACAAAAAAATTTCATTACAGCCAATCATGACATGCAATATTATTTATTACTTATAACAAAAAGTCAAAAATGAGTTATTTATCATAGAAAAAAATAGGAAAAGCATTATTTTTAACCTCACCCTATCTTCCAAAACTATGTTGTTTCATTCTTACACTTGTATTTTTAGACTTTTCTTTGTGCAATTCCCAATTTTCTTTGAAATGCACCCAACAATTCTCTTTTTCCAGTTGGTTTTACCAAAATACATACATCTATGATTTTCATCTTTTCTATATCTTCATCCTAAATTTAATGTGAATGAATACTTAAATCTCTAGCCAACTCTGTTATCTTTCATCTAGATCTAACTAAGAAAAGATATTTTATAGCCCCCATTTAGTTGTTTCTAATTTTCTAGGAAACTTTCCTAGTAATCATCACTTCAAGTATTAAAAGTCATATGTTAAAACAACAAGTTCCATATGGTAGGGGGCATATTCTTGATCATGCTCTTCAATTTTTTGTTTGAAAGTAGTATCCACATTATTTTACATAGTTATTCCACCCAACCTCTTGCCTAAGGAATTCCATTACTTTGGTGGATTTCATATTGGGATACGAACCTTATGTAGAAGTGTTTTTTTAGTTTATTATCATCATAAAAATGTCATTTGTAACTTGCTAGTTTCACAACCACTTTCCATACCAGATTTTTTTGAAGCTGTGTATCCTTGAACAAGTATACTTGATTCTTTTAACCTCTTATAAGTATTTTATCCATACCCACTTCAAATAGTCAAAATTTTATTCGATATTAAATAAATGATCATAAATATCATGAGGTGATCCTTACCTCCGAACAGATATATTCATTCATCATGTTACAACTAAGTAAGCCTTAATTAGTAACATCCTGTGAAGGTTGCATTTAATTCATACAAAAATCAAATCCCTTCTCATTAAATTTAGAAGGATAATAGATCCATAGTATGTTGAACTCCATACATTTTGAAATTCCTTTTCCAAATAAAAATGATCTCATAAAAACATCTTCAATAATAATTTATCACCCATGCCAAGAATTACTTGATAAAAGTGTTCAAATCCTAAAGGGATTTTATATCCATTACGTCACCTTCCACCTATTAGGTGATCATAATTGTGTTCTAATACATAGTCTACTATGAAATAAGGATGGAAGCTCGGATGATTTTATTAATAGTCAATCAATTTTTACAATAGTTTGTGCTAAAATATTTATACATATTGGACATCAATATACAAACAAATAAATTTGTTACATAGGTGCAACAATAAAATAGATTATATAAGATTCCAAAAGAACATATGGGAAGCATAATAAATCAAACAGATAATTGTTACAACTATGTAACAATATAACCTATGAGAAAATATGACAAATATGGTTAACAAACCATATAACAATTAATAATTAAATAAACTACCTATATAATGCATAATTATCCTAAGGTAAAATATATTTACCCTAACGTTCCTGTTGGAAAAAATGAAGTTGTATATTGTGCTTTAAGACATGTTAATGTATGAAATGTACATGTACCTCAATATGTTTTATTATTTCATGAAATACTGGATTGCAAACAAGTTTGAGAACACCTTCATTATCAACATACAAGGTGGTCAGTTTGTCCTGTGGTATTCCAAGTCCTTCTAGTATGTGATGTAGTCATATCACTTCACATACATCTTCTCCTACTGAGAACAATACTTGGATTTTGTGGAAGAGTGAGAAACAAAGTGTTATTTCTTTCTTCTCCATGATATTGGTCTAGATCCCATAAAGAACACAAACCCCGAAATGGATTTTCCGTAATCAATGTTACCTTCATGATCTGAATCCAAATATCCTGACAAGAATAAATTTTCATTCTTCTTGTATTCTAGACCAAGATCCACTGATCCTTTGATATATCTCAAAATGTGCCTTACTTCCTTCTAATGACAAACTCTAGGTTCCTACATGAACCTAGATAGATAGCTCACCGCAAATCGATATTTTGTCAAGTGTAGGTCAGGTAAATGAGAATCCTAATCAACTACCGATAAAGAGTGGAATTTACTATAGGAGATGGATTTGAATGAGATAACTACCATATGTTCTCCATAGGTGTAGCAATTGGTGTGCAATCCATCATCCTAAATTTCTCAAGTGTTTTCTTGGTATATTTCATCTAAGAAACAAATATTTTATTTTTTTCTTCCATATTTCCAATCCAAGACAATAGTGCATTAGCCCAAGATCTTTCATGTCAAACGATCAATTAAGATATTTCTTCACTGCATCAATCATCCTCACTTTGAAAATATAGTGATGAATAGATCGTTAGCATAGACAACAATAATCAAAATTTCCCCCTTTACTTTTTGAGGTAAATATTGGGATCATATGGATTTCTAAAAATCCATGTTGTACGAGATACTCATCAATTTTTATGTACCATGCCCGAGGGTCCTATTTGAGGCAATATATAGATTTCTTGAGTCGGCATACCTTTGCTTCTTGACCAGGTACAATATATCCCTTAAGATGTGTCATGTAGACTTTTTCTTGTAAATAACCATTCAAAAACTCACTTTTACATCCATCGATGGACTTTCAAAACAATTGTGCAGCTAGAGAAAATATCATCCTGATCATTTTGATCTTAGTTGTGGGAGAAAATGTCTCCGATAGTCAATGCCTTCTGTTTATGCACATCCATTTGCTACTAGTCTCACTTTATACTTGTCTATGGTCCCGAGATGATTTATAGTTTGTTTTGAATATCCATCTGGATCCAATGGGTTTCTTCTATGATGGAAGATCGACAAGCTACCAAGTTATGTTTCTCATCACTTGAGTTAGCATCCATGACATCTTTCCAAGATTTTGACTATAGGGCTTCCTAGACTGTAAAGGGAACATCAGATTCAATAAATATACTCATCAAAGAAAATTTCACTTCTTCTCTTTCTTTACTATGAGTCCGTTGTCTAGGGGTGGATGTATTTGTTAGAGCATCCATTAATGCATCTCATAACATGATAGTATATCACTTGGGCATACACTTGAACTATTCTGTGGGTCATTTTTCTATCGATCATCATCATGATCCCCATCATCACTTTCATCATCGGTGGGAACATCAGCTTCAATTTTTACAACTAGTGAAAAATCCACATCAAGTGAGTCCGAAGGAGGAGACTCTAATTACTTCTTCTCAAATAACTCAACATATTTACTAGTGTATACTTTCCTAGTCTATGGATCCATCAATCTGCCCTAAGAGTTTCTTCATTGTAGACAATGAAAATAAGTTTCTATGACTTAATGTCCAATTTCTTTTTGTTCTTCTTGGGTATGTGCATACCTTATTTGCACCTAAATACTCTAAGATGTGTAACAGCTGGTTTCCACTTTGATCATGCTTCATGTGGTGTTACTCTATCAAGATCAACTATGGGCACTCGGCTTAAAAAATACACAACTATCTTTATTACTTTCACCTAGAATGTCTTTACAAGTCTAGAATCATCAATCTTGCATTGAACCATTTCCATGATAGTACAATTTCTTCTCTCAACAACACAATTCTTTACGCGATGTGTGTGGAGGAGGATTTTGTTGATGAATCTCGTGAGCTTGTATGTAGTATTTGAACTTATCACTTTGGTGAATTCTCCCCCTCAATCGAGTGGAGAGTTTTGATGTGATGACCAGTTTCATTCTCAACAACTACTTTGAACTTCTTGATGGTTTCAAAAGCTTAACTTTTCTTGTGAAGAAAAAAATACACATTTTTCTTAAATAGTCATCAACAAAAAGCATGAATTATTGATATATAGAATGACTCGGTTGCATCGGACCAAAAATATTAGTATGAACTAGATTAAGCTTACCATGAGCTCAAAAATTACTTTTCTTAAATGAATCTCTCTTTTTTTTTCCGATAGGAAGTGAAGAAATTTATCTCGTATCCTTTTGAAGAGATGGTAAAACATGTACCATATTATACGGTGAAGTGCCTCGAGATACTTGAAACTAATATGACTAAGTATCTAATTCCACAACTGTGAAAAGGTGGAGTTCTTAGCCAAAAGTGTCTCGATCATCTCTATGGAAAAATCAAGCTGGAACATGCATCCCACATTGGAGGATTTTACAACTATTTTTGAGCCTCGTGATTTGTCTCAAATTAAACACGTTTTCATGTGAGAATGACTATCAAATTCAGTTTTAAAGTTTTGATCTAGGATTTTACTGATTGATAGTATTTTTTAGTCAATCTAGGGATATATAGTACATCTAATAATCTACAATTGTGTTAACTAAGGGGTAGAGAAATGTTTCCAATACTGAACTATGTATGTAGAATCATCACCGAATGAAACATATTTTTTGATGGTGTGTAACTCATTAAAGTAAACCAATCTCTGTGGTTGTTCATGTGTTGAGTGGCTCCCAAATCAACATACTAGACATCACTAGATGACATGGAAGGTTCACTTGATCAAGCAATGTACAAGTAGTCTTCATTATCTAAATGTTCTTCTTGCTCAACAATATTTCCTTGCTAATAGGGTTTTCTTTTCTAGTTCCCCTTTTTCTTCCCTTGATTGTAGTTTGTATTTCCCTTGTGATATTTTTGGTGTTGAGGTCCAAAATTACTTGATGAACCTTTCTTGTATGTATTATACCAACAATATTTTAATTCATGTCCTCTTTTGTAGATTAGACATTGCTTCTTTTGTTGTTTGTCTCCTTGTTGATCCTGATTTTGATTTTGGGAATTTTGATAGGAATTAGGTTTTCCTTTCTCTTTTCCTTTCCATTTTTAATGAGAAGAAAGTGCCTACTCCTCTTCATCAGCTTTATTATATATGGCTTCCTCTTGTTTCAGTATATTTACTAATTTTCCAAAACTCATTGTTTGGTCTGAAAATTTGAGTGTTGTGAAAAAAATGCGGTATGAAGAAGGGAGAACTATTAGAATAATAAGGATGAGAGCTTCATCGGTGACCACTTCTCCCACGTCTATAAGTGAAGCTCTCAACTCTGTAAATCTTCTTAAGAAATCTTCTAATTTTTCATTTTTCTTAAACTTCAATATGTGTAACTAACTCTATAAATTAAATATGACATTCTTGTTTTTCACATAATATATCGTGCTCAACTTTTCCCATGCTTCTTTGGTAGTTTTAGCATTGCGGATGTGAGGTGACACATCATCAAACACTCCAAAAAAGATGATTATCTTGGCCTTCTAATCTGATCTATCAAAATTTCGTTATTGTGTTGTATCAGTAGTTCATTTAGTCAAAGTACCATTCAAAAAAGTCTAGATCTCTTAGAACTAAAGATGTGTCTTGATTTTAGTGTTACATGAAACATAGTTATTTCCTCTAAGTAGTTTTTAGTCTAGAAGAAATAATTTGGGACAATGGTGACCATTTTGTAGAATCCATTGACAGGGTTAGGCTCTTATCACTCCAAGTATAATTTCTCCCAATCTATATACCATCGGTCCAATATACCAAACCTTTCTATATACACGCCCTTCCGATATACAAAGTCAGTACATGGAAGAATATCTCCTTTTCTATATAACAAAGTGGTATGTGAAAGAGGCGTTAACATACATGAAAGAATTCAATAGGTGGTACCAAGACAATACTGAAAGGGATCTATGTGATTATTGACATTGAATCAAAGAAATATCCTCATACATGTGTGTAACTCCATTATATACTCGGATAATTTCTTAGTCCGGATTTACGTCATGCAATCATTAATGAGACAGATGCGATGGCCCATAGTGTGTACACTATGTCCCTATTAATCCCCATTGATTTAAAGGGTTGATGCCTAGATGACATTGTTGCAACTATATTAGGTGTTAAGTGTAGTAGTAGTTGTGATGAATTTACTCGTAAGCACTTCCCAAAGGCACTGTTTATATTGAATGCTGCAAACGAGATCTAGTATCTTGTGAGTGTTTTAGAATCAAATTTCACTATTTTTATTACAATTCTCTACCAGTTTTGAGTAGTTACAATGTTTATGGTTGACTATGACAACCTAAAAATTAGTACAATACACTGAAGTATACAATTACATTCAAAAATTTAGAAAAATTGAATGAAAGGAAAATTATTTTTTTTTTTGGGGCCTTGTTGGCCTTCGAAGCCCAATATGGCTTGTTGAGTAAAAGACTGCAAACAAATTGGCTCAAAATGAAGTTTTATGATACCATTCCTTTGGAAAATGTTGTTCAAAATAAAAAAATAAGCCAATTATGAGAGAGAAAAAATGGCCATGATTAGGGTTTTTCTTGCTAAATTTAGTTAGTTATAACTAAATTTGAATTTGCCACTAAATTTCCCACAAAATTCGGTAGTGGGTGAGGGAAGGGGATTTGACTCCTTGACCTCTCTTGGTGGGAAGTGTCTTACAAAATTTATGCTAGCCACTTGGGTGGCTAAGTTAAATAAGTACATATAAAGAGAAAATTGTAATTAAACACTTCCAGACGGTAAAACCATACCTCTTTAAAAAACCACGGTTTGGGAAAGGTGGTTTTGAACAAAAACTTCTAAAGAAAGATAAAAATGACAGCAATTTTGGCAACATTGAAGGCGGTTTTGGGTGTTTATGGGGCCTTAGATCAATTTTTATTCCTTCCTTTGAGCTTGTAGCCTCTTCCTGGTGTATTTTATCCTCCTCAACCTTAATTGCAATGAATTAAGACAATATTGAGGAATTTGATGATGATATTGCAGGGATAGGGTTGGAAAGTTGTAGAGGCGACTCGGCTCTCCTTTGCTTGTACAAGATTCTCCAATGCTCGTCAAACTCTATTGGAATCCTCCAATATCCTTCAACCTACTCTAAAACCAAATGTGAAATATGGATGAAAGCCTAGATGATTTTATTAATAATCAATAAACTTGCACAATAGTTTATGCTGCAATGATTAGACATATTGGGCAGTAATATACAAACAAAGAATGATATTGCACAGATGCAACAATAAAACAAATTACATAAGCTTCCAAAAGAACATCTGGGAAGCAAGATAAATCAAACAGATAATTGTTACAACTATGTAACAATATAACCTACAACATAATATGGCAAATATTGTTAACAAGCTATATAACAATTAATAATTAAATAAAATAACTATACAATGCATAATTATCCTAAGGTAAAATATATTTACCCTAACATCTACATGCATCAACTATGTAATTAATATACTTAATTAGCTACTGAAAAATACCTTATTATTATTTTTTTATATTTCAAAACTACAATAACTTATTTCATTAGGTCAAGGATAATTTATTTAACTGAAAACAAGAACCATACATTTATTTATAATCATAAACATTACATTTTGACTTATAATTCCACTATTAATCTTATGTAATAATAATTTTACCATTACACTTCGTAAATTGATATAAATTCCACAAAATGATCATCAACAATGATATGTATATTATTACTGTTTCAAAATGTATACAAGTTTTCTTGTAATAAGGATTTCCTCAATTATTTAAAACATTGATCGATATATATTTTTGGCTTATGTTCGTAATAATTTCAAAAAAAGAAATTAAAATTCAAATTTAAGAGTAGGAAGAATAATAACAACTCGGATAAATTAAGGTACATATCCGAAACTTTACCAATACAAAATACCTTAATATTAACAACCCATAATATAAATTATTTCTTAACTTAAGAAAAGGTAATTGTACCATTGAACTAATTTGGATAGAGTTGGTTCGGATCAAATACCTTTCCAACCAAAGTAAGATCTCCTTTATTTCGATTAGTTTCTTCGAAGGGTTCTATTTTCTGGAACAATCTTCTACACAATGAGACATATTATCTCTCGGGATGTATTTGGAAACTTGGGGATGGTCAAGACATTAATTTACGGGTGATAAATGGGTGATATTAATTGTATTTCATCTTATGGCCGCATTAAATACATCTTAATTACAAAGTATGGGCACAAAATACAGGGCTATATTGAGGTGGATGAAAACAAAAGAAAATGGAAACAACTCAAAGTTGAGGAGGATAATGTGCAGAATGATGTTTCATCTCTGCAGAATCAACTTTCACTAATTCATATTAGTAATCAAAATCATAAGGATGGGCTCATTTGGAAATATTCTTTTGATGGAGAATACTCAGTTAAATTGGGTTACAATTCTTTCTTTGCCTCTATTGAAAGTGAAATTAATTGGCATAAGTTGTGGATGCCAAAGCTAACCCCTAGAGTGAAATTTTTCTGGTGGCTCATCATTAAAGGCAAGATATTGACTAATGACAACCTCATTAGGAAGGGATTCATCATGCTGAATAGGTGTTGCATGTGTCAGAAAGATGCAGAAGACATAAAACATTTATTTCTTCATTGTAAGTACACTTCCAAAATTTGGCATCTTGTTTTTGAAAAATTTAATCAGAAATGGATCTTTCCCCTTACTTGTCTTCAGGCCTGGGAACAATGGGACTCTCCTTACAAACATTGTGTGGTGAGGAGATTATGGAAACTAGTTTTACCTCACACCATGTGGTGAGTTTGGAAGGCTCGTAATGATGGCATATTCAGAAATACTAGAAAGTTATGTAGCAAAGTCTACAAAGAAATAATCATTGTTATGCAGGAAAATATTGCAAGATTTAAACCTCCTAAAAATAGACCTTTCCCTGAGGAAGAAGAGTACATTATGGCTACTTGGAATATTGACATTGTCTTCAATAAGAATAACAATGGTATGGATAGATCCACTGTCCAATGGATTAAGCCTCCCAATGCTTGGCATAAGTTGAATTTTGATGGGGCCTCAAAGGGCAATCCAGAGATTCTAGAGGTGGAGGAGTCATCAGAGATCACAGAGGCTGCTTTTTTGTTGTTTTTTTTTGGGAAAATTGGAAGGCATACTAATCATTACTCTGAAGCTCTTGCTACTCTATGGGGAATAAGGCTAGTCAGGGATTGTAATATTCTGAATATCATTATTGAGGGTGATTCTCTAAACATCATCAATCTCTTAAACAATAAGCAACCCCCCAGCTGGTCAATTAGATATTTTATTGTTGAAGCTACTGATATATGTAAGAGTTTTGAAAATGTTAAAATCAATCACACCTATCGTGAAGGCAATAGGGTCGCAGATGGTTTGGCAAACTTTGGGGTTAACAATACTTTTCAAACTTGGCTAAGGGGGGACATTCTTCCCACTCAAGTTAATAAAGACATCATCAATGATTTACATGGCTTGGAAAGTAATCACTAATGGCTGTAATGTTGATGCTAAGGAGTGGATTTTTAAGTACAGAATGATGACATCATCTAAGATTTGTGTGATTTGTGTGATTTGTGTGAACTGGATAGTCATCATTACTTGTCATAGGGAGAATGCTAAGGAGCGGGTCACTAATTACAAAGTCAGGTCTAATAATTACTTCTTTTATCATGAATGGGAGAGATTCAAAAACAAAGCTAAGACTGATACGCATAGTGCTAAAATTTTTACCGTTGCGGGCAGAGTCACTGGAAAAATGGGGGGTCCGCCTTGCAAGACAGAGCCCACCCATAATCCAGCATGGAAAGAGGATACAGGGCTCTGGAACTATCTTCAAATTGGGGGTCTTGCAAATTTTATTGAAAGAATACAAGGTTTTGATCAGGATATTTCTATTAAATTTGCACAGGGATGGAAGAATCGGGTAGTTAAGTACAACAACATTGAGGTTGAGATAACGGAGGAGCTTATCACTTAGGTCACGGGGCTTAGTCTTGATGGCACCAAATTCTTTAACAAGAAGGTGGATAGAGAGGTGGAGGAAAATAAATTCCTGGACGAAGGGGAAAATCTTGAATTTGTGATAGCCGGCATCAAGTTGGCTTTGATTCCTGAGCCTTTTGTTGAGCTCACCAGGATGGTTGTTAGGTATGTAACTCTTGAGGGGATATTTATTACTATCCCTCAAAAACATTTGATTTTTCTTAACCACTTTCGTAGAAACATAATCATCAGCTTCCCTCACTACTTGATAAACTCGCTAGAGAAATCCATTTGGGAAGTGCAAAATCATACTAGGGTAGTTCCACTCCATCAAGGGCTGATTCTTCTTATCCACCGCCACTGCTCAACCAGTCCCCACTTGGATTCTACTCCTCCCTCTCCCTTCATTCCTCCCCCTACCCCCACTACCTCCATTCCCCCGCTCGAAAGGAAGATTGACATTGCTTCGTCTAGAAAGAAAAGGAAGGGTATGAAAACCAAGGTCCCTACTTCTCAGAGGGTCCTTAGAAGCCACAAAGACCTTGAGCTTGCCGAGAGCCTATTGCACATCAGCCATCTGGTGGAGGACCCTAAGGAGGAGGATTTGTTGGTCAGAGTGGGCAGGATGGAGAAGGAAATTCAAGATCTTAAGAGTGTTATCAGAAATATGGAAAAAGATAAGGGAAAAGGGAAACTTCAAGATGATGATGAGGAGGGTGTTATTGCTAAAGTCTTCAAGAGGCTACAATCTTTGGATGGCAGACTGGGAAATGCAAAAATCTATAATGACTGCATCTTATCTACCCTTAAAAGCATTTAAAATTTCATCAAACAACATGTTCATAGTGTTTGTAGTCTTAGCGGGATTACTGAGGACATTTGGGGTCCCAAGGAGAAAAGAGATATGGCAATTGCTCAGGTGGATTTGAAAGACCCTTCTCAAGCCATAACCATTACCTTCTTTGTCTCACTTCAAGTGATCAAAACTAAGATTGACCAGGCTATCAAGTGATATAGAGCTATGCTATTATTTACTCGCTGCGAAGTTGCTGTTGACTGATGGTTTTGGTGCTATTTTTTGGTTGAGATATTCTGTGGTCGATATCTCTTGTTTGTTTTTTGGTCTCTTCTGTTGTTTTTAGATCATTGTATGTCTTGATCCTTTTCTATAACTATGATGTATTATCTGGCTGATGAGCCCTCTGGTGTTGGTTGTTTTGCCCTTCTTTGGGTTGTTTCTTCCACTTTTGATATCTGGCTTTTGAGCCCTTTTGTATACAGGGTATAGTCCCTTCAAAACTATTTACCCTTAATAAAAAAATTTTGGATACACGGTGAGTTACTATATCCTCACACACTGATCTATTTATCAATAACCTTAATTCATAAAGTCATATGATTAATTCCTAGATCTTATCAATAAAATATGTGCCATATAAGGTTCTCAAACAACATATCATAGATAAAAAAATTGTCTCGATTTGGAACCCCAATAAGCATATATATATATATATATATATACATATATACATACATATATACATAATATCATTTATCCGAACTTATTATCAACCATAATCTTCCCACATAATAGGAAATATATTATTAATATCAATTTACTTTTTTTATTGGGTATTTGAAGCTCCTATCTAAAACCCAGAAATATTTACACCCTGATTTCAAACTCGCATTCATAATGGGTTTCTAACCAATAAAAAAGTGAAGGTATACATGTATATTCAGTTTTGGATAAACTGTAACACCTTGGACAAAGTGTTATATTTCTCTTTGCATTACAAGCATTGACATGTGATTTGAAAATCATGCTTGTTATGGATAAATCATTTGTTGGTGTGTGTTATTTTCCACATCATTATGTGAGTCATCTCACTTAGGTGAGATCGTAGGTCCATGTGTCATTTAGGGGTCATTATGATATTCTCTTATGCGTCGGTGCATCGGTAGCGTTAGTGCGTCAATGCATCATATGCGCCACCTGGGAGTTACACTTATACTCTAAGAATGTAACTCCCCCTCTCTACTCAAGTTGTCATGATTTTAGACTGGGAGTTACTCAAAGCACCTCCTATATGTACACCCCATTTGATCTATGAGATAGAGGAGAGTTTTATGGCTTACAAGGTTCTTCCCATGTTTCAAATATTTACATGCACATTAATTTGATGCTCACTCCTCCGATATCTCTTCACACTATCGTTTGCATGTCCGTTGATGTGCATGTCGTCCTGTGATCCACTCTTGCGGGTTTTAAACCCTCTTTCATGGTATCGAGTGGATCTTGTGGATCCATGCACCCTTCGACATTTATGTGCATGCTTTCGGCTTTCGGTGTGATATCCAGTTCTCATTGCATGTGTTGTAATGGTTATTCGATTGTGCTCTACTTGCACTAATTTGGGGCTTCATACCTCGGTTTGCTTTTTGGATTGTTCGTTTTGTTTTTGGGTTTTTGTGTTTTCCGGATTTTACATGCGAGTCTTCTAAGGTGGTTTGCATTTTTGGGTGGTGTTTGAGGGCTTAGATATGAGTTTGGGTTTTTCTTCTTGAGGTCATTTTGTGGTGTAATTTTAGCTCGATACCTATGCTTGTCCTTATCTAACTACTTACAAGCGTGCTTTGTTTTATGCACTAGTTTCTCGGGTTCATTTTGTTTGAATCATGTTTTGGCCACCTCAAAACCCCCTGCCTCATTTGGCACCTTCGGCACTAGTTTCACACCTATCAAACTCGAGTTCCTTGCATCCTGCTCTATGTGCATTTTTTGGTGTGTTTGGATCATTCCACAACCCTGTCACAAGATCCTACATCGACTACATTTTTTTATTAGAAAAACAATTTTTGGCTCTCCTAGGATCTTCAACACATGGATCACGACCTCCCGTGGTTCCTCCAGATCCAGCACATTTCCACACCTAACAAGAATGGCCTCCCTCTAATGGCCCTCCTTCCAATGGCCTCCACTGCTGTAGTTTTATGTTGAAACCAACCCAGCTACCTGTTCGTGAAAACTTGATTCGGGCTACCTACTTCCACCTAGCTCCCCCTGCATTAGAAACATTTCTTTACAAATGACCATTTGCATACATTTTTTTGTGCTTACATTCGTAGTCAAACCATTACCATAACACGCATTCCCAACCAAGCCATCCTCTACACAACACGTGGTCCTTGATAGGATCTTGTGCCAACATTTCAAACCTACACGTGGGCTTCCATTAACATCTTCGCCGACCGCCCACTCTCCACATGGACACACCACAACCAAACAGCCATCTCTTCCAACATGGGCCCTCCTCTAGCCCTTTTTTTAATGTTTTATGGCTTAAAAAAACATTCATGACGTTGTATTAATGTTTTAGGCTTTTTTTGGCTTGTCTTTAATACCCTCCTATAAGCGTCAAAGACGGAGGGCGAGGTCCGGGGTTGGCAGGAGGTTAAACCCCCTTGCGAGAAAAATAAACCATGCCTAAAATTTGATGTTGTTTCCAACAAGTAGTCACACAATACCCTTTGCACCATCTCGTGTACTTTTTTAATGCATTTTGCAGCATTTACCTGGCATTTTCCATTAGTTGTGGGAATAGTTTTAATGCCATAACTTTTGACTTCTGACTCATTTTTGAGTGCTTCTTTAGTCAAAGTTGCATGATTTTTGCACTTAACATGATGAAATTATCAGTTTTGTAAATGCACTAATTTATAAAGTTCCACATTCTAGGGGGTTGACTTTACTCTTGGGCTCTCACCGAGATGCATTATCGGTGAGTCGACATCTTGCTTTTTGCATCTTACATTTTCATCATGGAGAGTGTTATTTCCGGACTAAAGCGTCATAGGATCACCTTACATCCTCCGCCACTTATCACCGGAGAGGGAACTATTCAGCTTGGCATGCTTCCATGGAATGTTACTTCGCCCACGAGGATCTTTCACCCTTCTTACTTGGGCCAGTTCTTACACCCACCGATAATTGTCATCTGAAGGAATTCCTTGACACTTGTGACCATGTATTTGGTCACATGATGATACATGTCTCTCGATCTCTCTAGTTTCACGTGGTAGACTCGAGATCCACCTCACCGTGTCTGGAGCATTCTTCAGTCCCTCTATGCAGACCCTTCACATTCTGTCACCGTTGTTGTTGTTGATTCGGTCATCTCCTCCATTTATTTGTGTGATGGAAGTGACACGACATAGACTCATTTGGTTCTACTACTCGATGACGAGGATTTGCACCTAGTTCTGATGTCAAGAGTACTATAGAGGACCCTTCTCCTCTTTCTCTCACTATTCTAGAGAGTGTTGCCACATCCCACATCTCATCAGATATCGAGCAGTCTCCTACTCAATCTCATACAGTCATTACACCCACCTCCTTTCCACTTCCAGTGTGTGAGGCCCACTTCACTCCTCTACCTTCATTGGATGAATCATACCTATCTAACATCACTCTTGTTTGTTAAACCCCATCATTGGGATGAGTATCTACCTAACCTTAGTCATATTTTCGTAGAGTCTACTTGTGATGCACTACAGGTCCCTCATCCATCTATAGGTGTTTCAGAGGAGTTCATCATCTCTATTGTTAGGAGTGCCCCTTCTGGGAATCATGTCACTTCCACATTTCCAGAGACCTTCATTGATCCACCCTTGCTTGTGGATCCATTTTCTATTGTGGAGGATGATTTTTTCCCTTCACATCACTTGGACATCCTTTCTGTGGGTGTTCCTCTTTTCACTCTGATATTTCTACACATGTGGCATTACTTTCAGTTCCTTGGCACTCACTCGCTAGACCTATGTCACACTTCCGTGCACCAAACTCAAAGTTCTTTGTGCTACTGCCTTCGGTTTCATTTGCGGAGTGGGCAGACTTTTAGCATGTCATTTTTGTTCTTCCTAAGGGTAGGCACACTGTTCGGTGTAGGTGTATCTTCTTCATTCTAGATGCAGAGGATCTCATGATCAACATTCTTCGGGAGACTTATTAGAGCTGAAAATTTCAGATCCATCCATGACATCTTATGCATTCCTCTCATCTCCCTCTTCTTCTCTCTTCTTCTTCTTTCGAGAGATTACCTCTTTGTACATGGGTACCTTTTCAGGCTTGTCGAGAGTTAGGAACCATATTTGGCATCTTTCTTAGATTAGAGAGTGTTTTGTTCTCTTGTGCTTTGGATGTTTTTCCCACTGGGTTTTCCTTCACTACTTGGGACCTTTTTCTTGTGCATGGGTACCTCATCGGGCTTTGTGTTGGGACTCATTTCTCATTTCTGACTTCCCGCCTCATCCTAAGTTACAATGAGGGGGTTGTTCATGGTGTGTGTTATTTTCCACATCATTAGGTGAGTCATCTCACTTAGGTGAGATCATAGGTCCATGTGTCATTTAGGGGTCTTAATGAGATTATCTTATGTGTCAAGTAACTCCCCTCTCTACGCAAGTTGTCATGATTGTAGATCTGGGGTTACTCGGCACCTCCTATATGTACACCCCATTTGATCTGTGAGATAGAGGAGAGTTTTATGGCTTAACAAGGTTTTTTCCATGTTTCAAATCTTTGCATGCAAATTCGATTGATGTTTGTTCCTCTCGAGATCTCTTCACATTGTCATTCGCACATCCGTTGATGTGCACGTCGTCCCTCATGATCCTTTCTTATGGGATTTAAACCCTCTTTCATCATTTCTACTCTTGCATTATTTATAATGGAATGATATGGCTTGAAAGAATCCATTTTCACTTCTTACTGATAAGCTGCAATCTAATTTTCAGAGTCGCAAACTTATCTCTTTTATTGACTCATCCTTGGATCAATTTCAATGATCCAAGGAATGTTTGAAATCTTCTTAAAATACTGAATGATAAATTGGCTTTCATTAGTTGAGAGACATAGAAAACTGAACTTTGTATGTTACAAATTCTTTAGACTTGAGTGAACGTGTCTTCATTCAGTTGTATGCTTGTGCTTTGGTCTTTGATATTGATCTTTGTAGGACATTATGGGCATAAAAAAAATAGTCTACTTCAAGACTATGAAGGGGATCAGAATCCTAAAACTAAAGGACTATCCTAACAGTATCCTAAACTAGGTAAGAGCACCTACTTCCTAGCTACATCTACTTAATTGGGTTGTAATCTAACCTAAGCTTCTTATTCTATTTTCATTTGGAATGGTGTCCTAACCTAAGCTTTAGTGCTAAATGAATAAGGGAGAAAGTTTTCTAAGGTGATACTAGACTATTTTAACCTAATGTCTAATACTATAAGGAAGTGAATTTAATCTAACCTAAAGTGGGTACTACCTATGGCAATGTTTTAAGACCTAAGGAAATTATTGTTAGAATAACCTAAGTTTTGGGGACATCTATCCTAAACTATTTAAAAGGAACCTAAGGGTGCATGGCACTAAGGTGAAGGTTCCAATGGATTTTATTTTATTTTATTGGGTTTAATGCAAGAGGTACTTCCAGTTTGGCAAAGGCTAGTTAACTTTGGTGGAGGCTTACGTAGAGGCTTCACTAAATTTTGAATTTTATGTTAACTTGGAAATGGCATTCGCCAGTTTTGAGAGGTGGTGGCAAGGAGAGATAAGTGGGAGATTTGGGATTAATGGAATTTATGGATCTCGGTTTTTGTGTGTAAACCATCTTGGAAACACGGGAGGCGGGTTTGTGAGAGGTTGTTTGGTTTTGCATGCCTCACGAATTTTTCTGTATGGAGCTATCTGGTTCTTTGAACCAATAGTTTGACTTCTTCTTCTTCTTGGCTATTTTTGGTTTCTCTAGTGTATTTTCGATCAAGGGAATGTATAAGAGGCATTGGAATAAAAGTTGTTTTGTTTTTTATCTATCGTGGAGAAGAAAAAGAGTTGGAAGCTTGGCTAGAAGTCTCCTTCAAATTTGTAGAAGCACTATCAGGCATGATAGGCCCTACCCATTAAGATATCTTGCTTTCTTCTAAGTTATTCATTAAAACAACTCTGCTCTCATGAGATAAATATTTGCATGATTTTTCTACTTAGCTACTTACATGTTTATTTTGAATCTATGTGGTTTTTGGAATGTAAATCCATTGCTGGAAATGATATTTTTTGGGAAAATTTCTCTCGTGTTCTGTAATGGTGGCATGCGTGAGAAACTTTTATTGGGAGCTCGTATTCCATTCCTAAAATTGTTTAAAAGGATGGTGTTGACTAAACGCGAACTTGCTTCCTTATTTTATTTGTTCTAAACTATTATTTGTAGTCTTATGTTTCATTGGAGCTGGTACTAGAGCTAATATTGTTTAGAATTTTTGTTGAAACTCTATGATCGACACTGTATTCATTTTCAGTACTTTCATGAATTGAACTTGTAGTTGAATCGATGAGTTTTGTTCTATACATGTACTCTGAGATGGAAGTTTTATTCTTATTCAAGGATTTGAAAATTCTTGAACTCATATTAGAGCATTGGTGTTTTGTTTTGAGCTTGTATTTAGGGCTTCATGTTTCGTTATAGGCTCATATTTGAACTTTGTGTTTTTCGAGCCGAGTTTTAAGACTTCAAATTTTGAACCTTTGTTCGAAGCTCGTGTTCGACACTGTACTTGGTATTTCATTCTTGTATGTTTCGAACTTGTGTTGGAATTGACGTGTTTGATTCTATACTTGTATTCTGAGCTGGAGTTTTGTTGGTATTAAGGATTTGAAAATATTTAATCTCATTTATGGACTGTCTGCTCGAAAGGGTCTTGAGAGATTTGTTTTGTTTTAAAGTAGACCAGATATTCTCATTTAATATTTTCTTCTTGTAACTTCTTGTTGGACTGATTTTGGTACTTCTATCTTTTAGACTGTACCACCTTCTTTGAACTTGATAGGGCATGTGAATACGAAGTGTATCCTATTCTTCTCTTCCCTAAGCGAACCCGTGTCTTGTTGAAGGATTGGTTGTTATTTTATAAGTATTAAAGGACTAGAATCATATCTTGATATGGGTTTGGATGATATTTAGTTTGTCGAAATAGTCGTTTACAAGTTTAGAGGTTATGGAAATGTAGTATTTACTTGCCTTCTTGTTATAGATGTTGAAACAATTACTTTTCCTATCGTAATATCTAAACCTGGAATTTCAGAGTCTTGTGGTAATTGTTTCAGTCAAGTTGGAAGTAAGATTGGAACATCTCTTGACTTAAACATCATTGGGGTTTCTTACTCTCTTCAAACCTTCTTATTGGTTTCTTGGGTTTTATTTGAAAGTTGAATTTAAAACCTAGTATACTGAATTTTGTATGAAAGGATATATTTTATCTCTGTTCAGATAGTTTTGTATTATTGTTCTTATTTTGATCACGAACTACGTACTTATTTGTATTGAGTTGTTGAAGCCTTGTAATGGGATTTCAGTTCTTGAGTTCATGATTACTTCTAAACTTGTACATCTTTTACTGTTTGAGGATTTCTACTCCTTGATGGATTCATTGAATGAATCTCCAAGTTTTATAGAGAAAGGAACATGTTCTCTTGGGGACAATATATTGTTTAGGGATTTATGAATTTCATTCTGAGATTTGAATTGAACTTGAACTTGGTGAATGGAAATAGGTAAACCAATTTGTTAGATTTGTAATGGAAAATTAGAAGTGTTCTTTCTTTAACTGTACATTTGGTTTTGTGTTCTCTTTTGGGAACTAGGTAAAGAATTTCTAAGTTTGAAATAGATAAGGGAATTCATTTCATAGTATAAATGAAATGAATTTGGGATTGGACCTTTTCCAATGGATGTCCCTTCTTAATAATATTTTGGTAAGTTCATTTGATTGATTTTTTTGTTTTCGATCTTCTTTTGAGATGCAAAATTTATAGTGGAACATTTGGTTTCAGATATTTGAATTATATCTTCTAACATATGGGAGTTAGTTTTGACTTGTGGGGGGAATTGTTTTGACTCTCCACAGTACTTGGATTGTTATGGGATTCATGTTAGATGCTTTCCCTTAATCTTGAATCGTTATATTGTTATCTTTGATCTGAGGTAGATTCATGTGTCCCAAACCTGTATTTTTCTTTTAGATGATTAGTGTATGAGGAATAGTATGTATTGATTCTTTTTCTTTTGCTATATGGAAAAATGAAGCATTCTAATATGAGCTATGTTGTAATTAACTTTGTTTGTTGTTTAGTAAAGATAAATGTGTATTTCTATTCTTATAGGACTATGAAACAATGGGATGACAAGACTGTTGATTGTTTTAAAGTAAATGATAGGATTAATTAAACCTTGTGATATAATTCTGATGTTGTAGATTATATTATGTTCTTTTCTTGAAAGTGAATTTATACTCTTTAATGTACTTATTTTCTAGATGTTATTACTTATGATTATTTGTATGATATATTAATTGTTTCATTAAAGTAAAGTTGTTTTAATGGAACAATTAATGGAATGCACTTTACTTTAATTTTTAGTGCTTATCATACTTAGTTCATCAATCTGAGCCGTGCTAGCAATTTTCGTAGATGGACATCGTAAGTGATAAAAGAAGACATAAAATTTTATGATGCATAGGCTTATTCAATTTAGGATCTTATGAAAAGAGTTTTGAATCATTCTTGAGTTGTATTGGAAAAGGAAAAGTGATGTTATTTTAGGATCTTAATTATGATTGACATGCAGAATGTTTGAATTGCATAGTCTTGAAAATGTATATTTATTATCATGAATTGAAAGGTTTTGTGTTGAACTCCCATTTGTGATGTGAATACTTTTGTACTGGTATGACAGAAATAATAGTGATATCTTTGCGGTACTCTTTATACTTGTTATATACTATTGTTGTTTTAAGATAATGAGTTGGATTAAGGAGATGTATAATCTCCCTAATATTAATGAAACTGTTAAATTTCAAAAGATGTCATTCTCTAACTACACAACTATAGTTTAATAATGAAATATATTTGGGACATACAATTAAACTATATATAAGTAACAATTGATAAAAAGTTTATGTTAAACCTAACATCTAACCATGTAGAGGAAGAATATTCGTGTCTCATGGAATGAAAGATAAATCGAATAGTGGTTATGATCTTTAATCTTTATATTAAGTTTATTAAGTAAACCCTAGCTGAATCTAGGTGGATGAAATGGTTGATTCAAATGGCTAAGATTACAATAAGAAATAAATATTTGATGTTTGTTGTCATGTTTTTTGGATAACTATTTGTTATGCCACGTTAACGAATAACAATGCAAACATGAATTAATGAAGTTATCCATATCTAATTAGGCTAATGTTGGATAAAGAACTTAAGGAATGTTGGAATTAGGGTTATGCATGGTTTCTGTAATATGAATCTTAATCCAAATTAATTATGATTAATGACCACTAAGGGGGTATGTACATCTTGATGAATTAGTTCTAATGGTTGTTGGCACACACCAACTACATGATTGCACCCTTGAGAAGTCTCACGAGAATTCTCAAGGATACAGATTGTAGTTGACATGTGGAAACACCCATATATATTTGTTCATCTAGATCTACACACATCTGGACTTGAACTTAGTTTCTCTCTAGGTCAAGTTAGTAGCATGTTCGGGATAGGTAGTTGTCTTCTATGACTCAGGGTACCTTGGCACATTTGAATGACTTATGTCATCTTAGTATGCCCATATACTCTAAGTCATCATGAGCATATTTCTATGACAAAATATGATGCTAACTAGGGCTAGGGTCAAACCTTCATAAGTGGACTGACGGTAGTCGTCAAGAAAGACCAATCTAGATAACAAAGGAGTGAGGTGAAGGATGTATTCTGGAATGATGAGTATGTCATCTAGAAATAGTAACATGGACAATATGTTGAAAATATTTTTCCAAAGTATCATAAGCTTTTGGTTGCGTTGTCTTATATCACCTAGTTTAAAGTAACGTGATGTCGATGAATATTGGTAACAAATATTATGATAGGTTCTTTAAACAGATCAATCAAGCACTGAATAGGGTAGGAGAACCAAGTATACGTAGTATACATAAATTATTCTATACTTTAAGTTAACATGAGAGATTGGTTGGTAACCGAGTCATTACAACTACATATGGTTATATGTTATGAGATTGATTGGCATAGAATGTGTGTTCTAAATGATGTTTTTATTTAGACAGAGAACATTATCTATCAAAATAAAATTTAAAAAAATCTCTTGTTTCTAAAGTCATAAAATGGGAATGTTACATCTTGGTATCAGAGCTGAAGGTTGCAACTCTTGGACCTATTGTGTCCATAATATGATGAAAATTAAATTTTCTTGTTAATAGAAAATGGTTAGAACAAGAGGAAATATTTCAAATAATCCTCCACCTAATGAAGGAGCAACAACTACCCAAAAACTTGATGAGATCCTTGCTTCCTTGTTGGACACAAGAGATCATTTGGCTGTACTTGAACAAAAAGTAATGGGAAATGAGGAGGAAGAAGATGCTGGTAATAATAATCAGCCACCTCCTAAGGATAATGCCAATTTAGGTGTTGATAATAACAATGTGAACATACCTGATCATCCTGAGAACAAAAAGGCTAGGCTAACAGCTGAACTTACTAATGATATAAAAATGATAAGTCCACCCAAGTTTGATGACACCACATTAGGAGATGGAGCTGATAATATGCTCAGAGAAATGGAGGAATAGTTTGCAATAAGGAATTTCTCAGAGGAAACAAAGGCTATATGGGGAGCATATCAACTTTCCCATGAGGCAAATTTATGGTGGGACACCTGTAAATTTGAGTTAAACATTGATGAAACTAATATCACCTGGGATAAATTTAAAGGTTACTTTAGGTAATGTTGGTTGCCGTAACTTTACTATGATCGAGAAGATGACTGAATTCTAGCACTTAGCTCAAGGAAAGCTAAGCAGAATCGAGTATTGGGAGAGGTTTACTAAACTCCTTAAGTATGTACCTCAGTACCAAACCGACAGGAAGTTCAAGATATGGAAATTCATCATGGGATTGAATCCCATCATAGGAGGAGAGGTGGATGTTCACAGCCAAGCCACGATGGAAGGAGTTGCTTGAAAAGGCCATAAAGAAGGAACATAAGTTGAAGGAAATTTCTATTCATAAGGAGGAAGTAAGGAAGAAAATTCACAACTCCTATTCATCATCTCTTACACCTAAGAGAGGAACATGCAAGAAATTTGGAATGAAAAGTAAGTTTTCATTTGATACTAATAAGAAAGCAGCAATAAACAAGTTTGTTCGTAATGCATGAAACAACTTTTTAAGAACAATAATAATGGATAAAAGTATGTTGGGGTGTGGAGCCTATTTTTAGTTTTCTTGAATCAGTATTGAAGTGATGGAGCTTGAATGGTTAAGTTTGGAGACATCAGAGCATTCTACGATCGTTGATTGTGATTTCATTGTGATGTCATTTGTGTTGTGTCTATTAATATGATGTTAATATGTTATTAATTGGCTGTTAACGTCGGGACTATTTTTCTAGGCATGGGAAGTTGAAGATAAAGACTTTCAATCTTCTAGGGTCAGCTTCATGGCTTCTTTAAAGGATTGTAATCCTATAAATAGATGTGTTAGGGTATCTTGAAGATATCTTGATAGTTCAAGAGGTCTTGAGTCTTAATGATCAAGAGGTGATCAAGAGTGATCAATGATAAGAAATTAGATGTCAATTGTGGTTTAGATGTGGTTTAGCATCTTTGGAATTCTGTTGTGAGTTCATAACTAAGAGAAGATTGTGAGAGTTGTTTTACTCTTGTTGATAATAAAATCTGAGCAAGTTCTTCATGGATGTAGCCCACATTGGGTGAACCACGTTAAATCTTGTCTTGTCTTCTGTTGTGCATTATTTGTTTATGTTGTTATTTTTCGCAACTATAATTTTGCTATATAGTTTCCTACTTTTGTGGTTTGAGGAATTGTTTCCACATATTTGTTCTCTAATTCCTAACGATTGGTATCATAGATTTGGTGATTTTTTAATGAATTTGTAAATCATAGGGAAATTTTAGCTTGAGTGGGAGCTATGGTAGATGAGGCAAGATCAAGGGTTGAGAAGTTCAATGGGTAGAAATTTGGTTTGTGGAAGATGTAAATGGAGGATTACTTATATTAAAAGGACCTCCATGTTCCTTTGGCTGGAAAAGCAAAGAAACCTAAAGCCATGTTAGATGAGGATTGGGAGTTGCTAGATAGAAAGGAACTTGGGGTAATTTGTTTATGCCTTGCATCTTTAGTTTCTTTCAACATATCGCAGGAGAAGACCACAAAAGGTCTCATGAGTGCATTGGGGAAGTTATATGAAAAACCCTCTACCTCTAATAAAATATTTTTGATGAAAAAGTTATTTAATATGAATATGTCTAAGAATGGTTATGTTGTTGATCATTTGAATGAATTTAATATGGTTTTATGTTAAACTTGGTCAAAATTGACTTTGATGATGAGGTCAGGGCTTTGTTGATTTTGTGCTACTTACCAAATATTTGGGGACGAATTGGTTATGGCTGTAAGTAATTCAGTCTCTAATAACTCAAAGCTAAAGTTTGAGGATGTAATAGGTGTGATCCTAAGTGAGGAAATGTGAAGGAAGAGCACCGGAGATTCTTCTACTTCTGGAAACGCTTTGACGATGGAGAGCAGAGGGAGACAAAAGAATAGAGGGAAAGGTAACCGTGGGAAGTCGAATGATCATGGAAGGTCAAAGTCCAAGAGTAAGTTAGAATGTTGGCACTATGGGAAGGTTGGTCATGCTAAGAAATATTGTTGGGCTCTTCGGGATAAGAAGAACAAGAAGGAGGAAACTAAAGAGGTAAATTTGGTAGCAGGTGATGTTTGTCAAGATGCCTTAATTCTTTCTTTAGATAATATTGTTGAATCTTGGGTGTTAGATTCAAGGGATTCTTTCCATGCCACCCCACATAGACATTACTTTACTGATTTTGTTCAAGGTGATTTTGGACATGTATATCTTGGTGATGATGAACCATGCAGCATAGTAGGGAAAGGTTGTGTTTGGGTGAAAATGTAGAATGGGAACACATGGATACTTAAGGACGTTAGGCATGTGCCTAAGTTGAGGTGGAACTTGGTATCAGTGAAACAAATGGGTAGTGATGGCTATAAAATTAGTTTTACAGTGGATTCTTGGATGGTTACCAAGGAAGCTCTTGTGGTTGCAAGAGGTAAGAAAACTAGTACTTTGTATTTAACCAATAGTGTTGATTATTGAAATTTAGTTGTTGTTGATGGAGATGCAACTTTGTGGCACCAGATACTCGGTCATATGATTCATAAGGGCATGCAGATTATAAAGGACATGTTACTCAGATTGAAGGAGTTAGATTTGGACTTCTGTGAGGACTATGTTTATGGGAAATAGAAGTGGGTGAGATTCCTCAAGGTTGGACCTACCAGGAAGGAGGGTAAGTTGGAGTTAGTGCATATAGATGTATGGGGGCCAAATAAGGTAAAATCTATTGGTGGTTCATGTTATTATGTCACTTTCATTGATGATGCAACTAGAAAATTTTGGGTATATTACATTAGAAAGAAATATGATGTGTTTGAAACTTTCAAAAGATGGAAAGCCTTGGTTGAGAATGAAATAGCTCTAAAGCTGAAATGTCTCAAGTTGAATAATGGAGGGAAGTATTGTAGTAATGAATTTCTTGATTACTATTTGGTAAATGGGATCCATAAGCAAAGAATGGTTCCAAATACTCCACAAGAAAATGGAGTGTCAAAGAGAATGAATAGGAAAATCATGGAGTGTGCTAGGTGCATGAGGTTACATGCGGGGCTGCCACTCATGTTTTGGGAAGAAGTGGTAAGCACAACTATTTATCTAATTAACAGAGGACCCTCTATGGCTTTGGATGGAGGCATACTTGAGGAGTCTTGGTATAGTAAGAAATTTGATTACTCATTTCTTAGAGTATTTGGATGTGAGGTATTTGTTCACATCGATAAATATGATAGGACAAAGTTAGAGGCTAAGTCTAAGAAATGCACCTTTGTTGGATATGGTGAAGATGATTTTGGTTTCCATGTTTGGAGTCTTAAAGACAAGAAAATATTTTGGTCTAACTATATTTTGTTTAATGAAAAAGCCATGTATAAAGATCAGTTGCAGGAATAGAAAGAGGAATCAAAGAAAGAATACACAGTGTTAGAGGACATTACAGACAACAAGGTATCTAAGGGGCTGGTTTAGGTACAACATGTTTCGGCACAACCAATTCAGGTACCTACTCATCAGAAACCCAAACTCCTGAGGTGAGAAGGTCTTCTAGGGTAAGAAGGGAACCTAAATGTTTTACTCCATATTTGAATTATTTATTGCTCACTGACAGTGGAGAGCTAGAGTGCTTTGAGGAAGTAGTGTCGGTGGATGCCAGGAATAAGTGGGAGTAGGCCATGGATGAAGAGCATAGATCTCTTATGGAAAACCAAACTTGGGATCTAGTGGAGCTACCGAGGGCAAGAGAACATTGTAGAACAAGTGGGTGTATAAAATCAAAGAGGAAGATTGAGGCAAGAAACAATACAAGGCCCAGTTGGTGGTCAAAGGATTTGCATAGAAGAAAGGTATAGAATTTGATGAAATTTTTTCTTCGGTTGTTAAAATGACTTCTATTAGGACTGTTCTTGGTTTAGTTACAATAGAATACCTGCACTTAGAATAGTTGGATGTGAAGACTACATTCCTTCATGGTGAGTTGGAGGAGGAATTGTACATGCAGCAGCCATAGGGTTATGAGGTCAAAGGGAAGGAGAGGTTAGTGTGTAAATTGAAGAAGAGCTTGTATGGCCTGAAACAAGCTCCACGGCAAGTGGTACATGAAGTTTGACAATTTTATGTAGGAGCAAGGTTACTCCAGGTGTCACTTAGACCATTGCATGTACATCAAGAAGTTTCTTGATGGTAGTTATATTATTTTGTGCCTGTATGTAGATGATATGCTTGTTGCAGGGAAGAACATGCATGAAATAAAGGTACTCAAGAAGCAGCTAGGTGACTCCTTTGCTATGAAGGATTTGGGGGAGAAAAAAATCCTTGGTATGAGAATAAATTAGAACAGGAAGGAGAGGAAGCTGGTATTATCTCAAGAAGAGTACATAAAGAAGGTCTTGGAGAGGTTTAGTATGCAGGATGCTAAAACCAGTTGGTACTTCTTTGGCATGTCACTTTAAATTATCAAAGGAGCAGAGTCCCAAGACTGAGGAGGATAGAATCTAGATGTCCAAGGTACCATACTCATCAGTAGTTGGTAGCTTGATGTATGCTATGGTATGCACTAGGCTTGATATTTCCCATGCAGTGGGAGTAGTGAGCAGGTTTATGAGTGATCTAGGTAGAGAGCACTAATAGGCAATAAAGTGGATCCTTCGGTATTTGAGAGGGACCATGGGAGTAGCATTGTGTTTTGGTGGATCAGACACTATATTATGTGGATATGTAGATTCGAAATGGTAGGAGATTTGGATAGTAGGAGGAGCATGATAGGTTATGTATTTATGGTTGGTGATACAATGGTGAGTTGGATTTCATGGTTACAAAAGGTTGTGGCTTTGTCAACCACAGAGGCTGAGTATGTTGCTGCCACAAAGGCAAGCAAGGAGATGATTTGGGTGATAAGCAGGAAGTTGGAAGACTACACAGTGATAGTCAGAGCACTATTCATTTAGTGAAGAACTCGTTTTCCACTCTAGGATGAAGCATATTTAGCTAAGATATAATTTCATCAAGGTAGATTTGGAAGAAGATAAGTTGAAGATGGAAAATATTCATACCAATTAGAATCCTACGGATATGATGACCAAAGCAGTCATAAGGGAGAAGTTGAAGTTTTGTTCAACTTTGATTGGCCTTCATGGTTGATAATGAAGGGTTAAGAACTTTTCTTAGTGGAAACAGTCTCCAAGTGGGAGATTGTTGGGGTGTGGAGCCTATTTTTGGTCTTCTTGAATCAGTATTGAAGTGTTGGAGCTCAAACGGTTAAGTTTGGAGACTTCAGGAGCATTCTGCAAATGCGTTTGCTATGACGTTGATGTGTTATCGATGTGATGTTGTTTTTAATATGCTGCTAATATGTTGTTAATCGGCTTTTAAAGTCGGGACTATTTTTCCATCCATGGGAAGTTGAAAGATTGTGACTTTTAATATTATAGGGTTGGCTTTATGGCTTCTTAAAAGGATTGTAATCCTATAAATAAAGGTGTTAGGGTATCTTGAAGATATCTTAAGTGTTCAAGAGGTCTTGAGTCTTAATGATCAAGAGGTGATCAAGAGTGATCAAGGTTAAGCAATTGGGTGTCAATTGTGGTTTAGCATCTTTGGAATTATGTTGTGAGTTCATAATTGAGAGAAGACTGTGATAGTTGTTTTACTCTTGTTGATAATAAAATATGAGCAAGTTCTTGGTGGACGTAGCCCACATTGGGTGAACCACGTTAAATCTTGTCTTATCTTCTTTTGTGCATTATTTATTTATGTTTTTATATTTCTGCAAGTATAATTCTGCTATATAGTTTCCTACTATTGTGGTTTGAGGAATTGTTTCCGTATATTTGTTCTCTAATTCCTAACAAAGTCCTATGGAGGTCAAAATGATAACTCGAAGGATGGAAATAAATCTAAGATAAGAAAGGGACCTATAGGAGGCTGTTACAACTGTGGCAAAGATCATTATGTAAATCAATTCCCTTTGAAAAAGGATGATCGTAATCAATAGCACAAGATACACGCTGTAGTAGCTGACAAGCAGGCTAAGAAATAGGCCACACCCATAGAGGTTTCGGGTAAGTTATTTGGTTTACCTATAACTATTATTTTTGATACCAGAGATACTGAATGTTTTATTTCTAGTAAATTAACATCAAAACTAAAAATAAAAGCTAGAAACATGGATAAAACATGGACTATACATTATGGAAACAATGATGTTCATACAATTAGTATGTGTCTTTTTGGAGCAGTCCTTGGCCTACCTAATTTTTCCAGTGAATTCGATCTTTATATTACACCTTTGCGGTCTTATGATGTAAACATAGGTGTTAATTGGTTAGCAGAACATAAGGCTAAAGTGGACTATTTTGAAAAACACATTAGTTGTTTAGATGACATGTAGAAAATAGTAGAGATCCAAAGTGTATAAAATGTGAGATTTCGTTAAAAATTGTTAGCTATGCAACTTAAAAAGGCCAAAAATAAAGGTTGTACCTTATATGCAGTAAAGATTGTAGAAATAGCTGAAGAGAGCAGCGATGTCATGGAACAATATCCACTATTATGAAACTTTAGTGATATGTTTTGGAAGAATTACCAGGTCTTCCACTCAAAAGGGAGTTTAACTTCACAATAGAGATCAAGCCGGAACCGAACCTATTTCTAAGGTACCATCTTGAATTACTACTATAGAATTAGTAGAGATTAAGGTTCATTTGCTAGAAATTTTGTCTAAAGGTTTGATTAGACCAAGTTTTTACCTTGGGAGCACCAGTAATTTTTATGAAAAAGAAAGATGGAACACTTAGATTATGCATTGATTACAGAATGTAAAACAAAGCAACTATCAAGAATATATACCCACTCCCTAAAATATATGATCTATTTGATCGGATGCATGGAAAATTAGTATATTCTAAGATAGATCTACGATCTGGATATCATGAGTTACGAATTAAGGATGAGGACATTCATAAAACAACTTTCAGAACAAGGTATGGACATTATGAGTTCACGGTTTACCTTTTGGATTAACAAATGCACCTGCAACATTTATGAATTTAATGAATAATATCTTTCAAGAATACTTGGAAAAAAATTTCTCGTATTCTTGGATGATATTCTCATATATTCTAAAATTATTGAGGAACACCATGAGCATTTGGAGATAGTTTTAGAAATTTTGAGAAAGAGATGATTATATGGTAAGCTATCTAAATGTTATTTCTATGAGATAGAATTGCACTATTTGGGACATGTAATCAGTAAGAATGGAATTGTTGTAGATATTTTTAAAATTGTAGCTATAATCGAGTGGTCTACACCAAAGAATGTACATGAATTTTGAAGCTTCATGGGGCTTGTTAGTTACTTATAGAAAATTTGTAAAAGATTTTTCCGAGGTGGCGGCACCAATAAATTATTTACGAAGAAGGATAAGAAGTTTTTGGGAGTGAGAAATGTGAAATTGCATTCAAAACCTTAAAGGAATAATTAACTTCAACACCTATTCTAAAGTAGCACTGCATCCTAATGGAGACTTTATGGTAGTAACATATGCATCCGGTAAAGTTCTAGGAGGTATTTTGTTACAAAATTATCATGTCATAGTTTATGAAAGTAGAAAACTAAAGTTACATGAGTTGAATTATGCTCCACATGATTTAGATCTTGTTTCCATTGTTCATGCACTACAAGTTTGGAGGCATTACCTGCTTGGTAAACCTTTTGAATTGAAAACTGATCATCTTGGGCTGAAGTATATTTTCACTCAGCCAAATCTAAATGCAAGACAATAAAGATGGTTAGATTTTTTATCTCAATATGATTTTGACATAAATTATATCAAGGGTAAGAAAAATAGAGTGACTGGTACTCTAAGTCATAGGAAGCACATTTCTGCTCTTATAACATTGAGAACTCAGTTTAAGGATGAAGTAAAAAGTGTTATGGAATTTGATTCTTACTTTCAGCAAGTAAAGACAACACTTGCTGTAGATCCAAATGATTTGAGGTATAAAGGTTTTCACTTTGATAATGAAGGAATCTTAAGATTTGAAAACAAAGTTTACATACCTTCTCTAAATGATTTAAGAAAGAAATTGTTAGTAGAATTTCATAATTCACCTTTTTCTGGACACCCTGGTATTACAAAGATGCTTGTTGATATGAAACAACAATATTTTTGGAAAGGAATGAAAAATGATGTTATTGATTTTGTGACACATTACCTTGAATGTCAACATGTTAAAGTGGAACATATGCACCTAGCTGGTTTATTATATCCTCATAGCATACTGCAGTACAAATGGCAAATAATAAGCATGGACTTTGTGCAAGGGTTTCCTATGTCAAGAAATAAACATGATGTTATTTTAGTATTTGTTGATAAAATAATGAAGGTAGCACATTTTATTGCTGGAAATCTGAAGGATGATTCTCCTGTATTGGCTAAAATATTTGTACAAAAAAATTCAGATTACATGGAGTACCTAAATTAATCATATTGGATAGAGATCCTAGAATGATGTCAAGGTTTTGGCAAACGCTTAATGCAGCTCTAGGAACTAAGTTGAATTTCAGTTCTGCGTATCATCCGGAAATGGATGGATAGACTGAAAGAGTTAATCAAGTTTTAGAAGATATGTTACGAATGTATTATATGGATCAGCAGTATAAGTGGGAATAATACATTCCACTAGTTGAGTTTGCATATAATAACACATATCATGCCTCTCTTAAGATGGCACCTTTTGAAGCATTATACAGAAGAAAATGCAAAACCCCACGTTAAGTGGGACAACATTGAGGATAGAGAGGTAATTGCACCCGAAATTCTAACTAAAATGGAACAAACAAGTTAAAATGATTCGTGAGCACTTAAAAGAAGCAAAAAATAAGTAAAAGAGTTATGTTGATTTAAAGTGGGTTGACAGGAAATTTGAACTTGGTGAGAAAGTCTTTCTTCAGGTTAAACTGAAAAAGAGCTCAATAAATTTTGGCAAGGCTGCCAAGTTATCACCTCGTTATGTGGGACCCTTTGAGATAGTTGAAGTAATCAACCCTATAGCTTACCGTTTAGCATTACCTCCTGCTTTGTAATGAAAACATGATGTTTTTCATATTTCTTTGCTTAAGAAATACATTTTAGATTTATCATGTGTTAAATTGGAATTCCTTGTAGGTCCAAGACCAGGAATAATCATGGTTAAACCCATACGAGTGCTGGAAACTCACCAGTTGCATTTAAGAAACCATGAAATAAGTCAATGTAAGGTCCAGTGGGACCAGTTTAATGAAGAAAGTGTAACCTAGGAAAACTGGAAGATATGAAAACTTCTTTTCCATATTTATTTGATCAGAATTGACTATGATGATTGATAAAATTTGTGATTTTATCTTTATATGACAATAAGTCTACCAGTTATGGACAGACAACTATTTATTTTTGAATAAACAACTATGTGAATGCTGATTTCTAGAACTTTAAATCTTGTTAATGTTGTAAACCTATGTTAAGAAAGTGAACAAATTTATTATCCTTAATGCAATTTTCAAATGAGATAATCATCAGGGTGATGATTCTTTTTACGAGGGAAGTATGTAACACCTTGGAAAAAAATTATATTTCTCTTTTCATTACAATTGTTGGCATGTGACTTTATTGATTGAGGTATGTTCCCTTGATTGTTGAAAATCATGTTTGTTATGGATAAATCATTTTTGTGCTTGGATTCTTTAGAACGAAATGATATGGCTTGCAAGTATCCATTTTCACTTCTTATTGATAAGCTACAATTTGATTTTTAAAGTCACAAACTTATCTCTTTTACTGACTCATCCTTGGATCAATTTTAGTGATCCAAGGAATGTTTTAAATCTTCTTAACAGACTGAATGGTAAATTGACATTCATTAGTTGAGAGACATAGCGGACTGAACTTTGTATGTTACAAATTCTTTGGACTTGAGTGAACGTGTCTTCATTCGGTTGTATGTTTGTGCTTTGGTCTTTGAGATTGATCTCTGCAGGACATTAAGGGTGTAAACAAAAATAGTCTACTTCAAGAATATGAAGGGGATCAAAATCCTAAAAATATAGGACTATCCTAATTGTATCCTAAACTAGGTAAGAGCGCATACTTCCTAGCTACATCTACTTAATTTGGTTGTAATCTAACCTAAGCTTCTTATTGTTTTTTCATTTGGAATGGTGTCCTAACCTAAGATTTAGTGCTAAATGAATAAGGGAGAAAGTTTTCTAAGGTGATACTAGGCTATTTTAACCTAATGTCTAATACTATAAGGAAGTGAATTTAATCTAACCTAAAGTGGGTACTACCTATGGCAATGTTTTAAGACCTAAGGAAATTATTGTTAGACTAACCTAAGTTTTGGGGACATCTATCCTAAAATATTTAAAAGGAACCTAAGGGTCGCATGACACTAAGGTGACGGTTCCAATGGATTTTATTTGATTTGATTGGGTTTAATGCAAGAGGTACTGCTAGTTTGGAAAAGGCCAGTTAACTTTGGTGGAGGGTTACATGGAGGCTTCACTAAATTTTGAATTTCATGTTAACTTGGAAATGGAATTCATCAGTTTTGAGAGGTGGTGGCAAGGAGAGATAAGCGGGAGATTTTGGATTAATGGCATTTATGGATCTCGGGTTTTGTGTGCAAACCATCTTGGAAACACGAGAGGTGGGTTTGTGAGAGGTTGTTTTGTTTTTCATGCCTCATAAATTTTTCTCTGCATGGAGCTATCTAGTTCTTTAAACCAGCAGTTTGACTTCTTCTTCTTGGCTATTTTTCATTTCTCTAGTCTATTTTTTATCAAGGGAATGTATAAGAGGCATTGGAAGAATTTTTTTGGCTTTTGATCTATCGTGGAGAAGAAAAAGAGTTGGAATCTCAGCTGGAAGTCTCCTTCAAATTTGCAGAATAACTATTAGGCATGATAGGCCCTACCCATTAAGATTTCTTGCTTTCTTCTAAGTGATTCATTAGAACAAATCTGCTCTCATGAGATAAATATTTGCATGATTTTTCTGGTTATCTACTTGCATGTTTTTTTAATCTATGTGGTTTTTGGAATGTAAATCCATTGCTAGAAATGATAGTTTTTGGGAAACTTTCTATGTGTTAGTGTAATGGTGGCATGCATGTGAAACTTGTATTGGGAGCTCTGTATTTCATTCTGAAACTTGTTTACAAGGCTAGTGTTGACTGAACAGGCACTCGTTGCCTTATTTTATTTGTTCTGAACTATTATTTGTAGTCTTGTGTTTCATTTGAGCTGGTACTGGAGCTAGTATTGTTTAGAAATTTTGTTGAAACTTTGTGATCAACGTTGTATTCATTTTTAGTACTTGCATGAATTGAACTTGTAGTCAAATCGATGATTTTTTTTTCTATACATGTACTCGAGATGGAATTTTTACTCTTATTCAAGGATTTGAACATGCTTGAACTCATATTAGAGCATTTTGGTTTGTTAGAGCTTGTATTTAGGGCTTTGTGTTTTCGTTATAGGCTCGTATTTGAACTTCTTGTTTTCTGAGCCAGTATTAGAGACTTATGAAGTTTTAAACCTTTGTTTGAAGCTCGTCTTTGGACACTTTATCTTGGTATTACATTCTTGTGTGTTTTGAAATTGTGTTAGAACCAAAAAGTTTGATTCCATACTTGTATTTCGAGCTGGTTTTTTTGTTGGTATTAAGGATTTGAAAAGCTTTAATCTCATTTATGGACTGTCTGCTCGAAATGGTCTTGAGAGATTTGTTTTTTTTCAAGTAGACCTAGTAATATTTTTGAGATTTTCTTCTTATAAATTCTTTTTGGACTGATTGTGGTACTTCTATATTTTATATTATACCTCCTTCTTTGAACTTGACAGGGCATGTGAATACAAAGTGTATCCTATTCTTCTCTTCCCTGAGCGAACCCGTGTCCTATTGAAGGCTTGACTGTTATTTTAGAAGGATTAAAGGACTAGAATTATATCTTGATATGGGTTTGGATGATTTTTAGTTCGTTAGGAACAGTCATTAAAAGTTTAGAGGTTATGGAAATGTAGTATTTACTCTCCTTCTTGTTATAGATGTTGAAACAATTACTTTTCCTATCATAATCTCTTAACTGGAATTTGAGAGTCTTGTGGTGATTCTGTTTTAGTCGAGTTGGAAGTAAGATTGGAACATCTCTTGACTTAAACGTCGTTGGGGTTTCTTACTCTCTTCATACCTTCTTATTGGTTTCTTGGGTTTTATTTGAAAGTTGAATTTAAAACCTAGTATACTAAATTTTGTATGAAAGGATATATTTTATCTTTGTTCAGATAGTTTTGTATTATTGTTCTTATTTTGATCACGAACTACGTACTTCTTTGTATTGAGTTGTTGAAGCCTTGTAATGGGATTTCAATTCTTGAGTTCATGATTACTTCTGAACTTGTACACATTTTTACTGTTTGAGGATTTCTACTCCTTAATGGATTCATTGAAAGAATGTCTAAGTTTTTTAGAGAAAGGAACATGTTCTCTTGGGGAAAGTATTGTTTAGGAACTATATTGCGAATTTGTTATGATATTTGAATTGAACTTGAACTTGGTGAATGGAAATAGGTAAACCAGTTTGTTAGATTTGTAATGGAAAATTAGAAGTGTTCTTTCTTTAACTGTACGTTCGGTTTTGTGTTCTCTTTTGGGAACTGGGTAAAGAATTTCTAAGTTTGAAATAGATAAGGGAATTCATTTCATAGTATAAATGAAATGAATTTGGGATTGGACCTTTTCAATGGATGTCCCTTCTTACTATTGTTTTGGTAAGTTCATTTGATTGAACTTTTCTATTTTCGATCTTCTTCTGAGATGGAAAATTTATTGTGGAATGTTTGGTTTCAGATCTTTGAATTATATCCTCTAACATATGGGAGTTAGTTTTGACTTATAGGGGAACTTTTTGAATCTCTACCCTACTTGGATTGATTTGGGATTCATGTTAGATGCTTTCCCTTAATGTTGAATCCTTTTATCGTTATCTTTGATCTGAGGTAGATTTGTGTGTTCCAAACCTGTATTTGTCTTTTAGATGATTAGTGTATGAGGAATAGTATGTATTGATTCTTCTTCTTTTGCTATATGGAAAGATGAAGCATTCTAATATGAGCTATGTTGTAATTAACTTATTTTTCTGCTTAGTAAAGATAAATGTGTATTTCTATTCTTATAGGACTATGAAACAATGGGATGACAAGACTTGTTGATTGTTTTAAAGTAAATGATAGGATCAATTAAACCTTGTGATATAATTCTGATGTTGTGGATTATATTATGTTCTTTTCTTAAAAGTGAATTCAGACTCTTTAATTTACTTCTTTTCTAGATGTTATTACTTATGATTATTTTTATGATAAATTAATTGTTTCATTAAAGCAGAGTTGTTTTAATGGAACAATTAGTGGAATATACTTTACTTTAATGCTTAGTGCTTATCATGCTTAGTTCATTGAACTGAGTTGTGCTAGCAATTTTTATAGATGGACATCACAAGTTATAAAAGAAGACAAATTTTTTTATGATGCATTGGCTTATTTAATTCAGGATCTTATGAAAAGAGTTTTCAATCATTCTTGAGTTGTATTGGAAAAGAAAAAGTGATGTTATTTTAAGATCTTAATTATGATTGACATGTAGAATGTCTGAATTGCATAGTCTTGAAAATTTATATTTATTATCATGAATTGAAAAGTTTTGTGTTGAACTCCCATTTTTGTTGTGAATACTTTTGTATTGGTATGACATAAATAATAGTGATATCTTTGCGGTACTCTTTATACCTATTGTATACTATTGTTGTTTTAAGATAATGAGTTGGATTAAGGAGATGTATAATCTCCCTAATATTAATGAAACTGTTAAATTTCAAAATATGTCGTTCTCTAACTACACAACTATAGTTTAATAATGAAATATGCTTGGGACATACAATTAAACTATATAAGTAACAAATGATAAAAAGGTTATGTTAAACCTAACATCTAACCATGTAGAGGAAGACTCTTCCTCTCTCATGGAATGAAAGATAAAAGGAATAGTGGTTATGATCTTTAATCTTTATACTAAGTTTATAAAGTAAACCCTAGCTGAATCTAGGTGGATGACACACTTGATTCAGATGGCTAGGATTACATTAAGAATTAAACATTTGATGTTTTCTATCCTATTTTGGGATACCTGTTTATTATGCCACGTTAATGAAAAACAATGCAAACATGAATTAATGAATTTCTCCATATCTAATCAGGCTAATGTTGGATAAAGAACTTAAGGAATGTTGGAATTAGGTTTAGGCATGGTTGTTGTAATATGAATCTTAATCCAAATTAATTATGATTAATGACCACTAAGGGGCTATATATATCTTGATGAATCAATTCTAATGAGATGTTGGCACACGCCAACTGCAAGATTATACCCTCGAGAAGTCTCTGGACTTCTCAAGGATACAATGTTGCAGTTGACATGTGGCAACACCCTTCCATATTTGTTCATCTAGATCTACACACATCTGAAATTGAACTTAGTTTCTCTCTAGGTCAAGTTAGTAGCATGTTCGGGATAGGTAGTTGTCTTCTATGACTCAGGGTACCTTGGCACATTTGAATGACTTAGGTTAGCCGAGTATGCCCATATACCCTAATTCATCATGAGCATATTCCTATAACAAACTATGATGCTAACCTTAGGGCTAGAGTTAAACCTTGGGCAAGTAGGTGATGGTAGCTTAAGTAAATATCATTCTAGATAACAAAGGAGTGAGGTGAAGGACGTATTCTAGAATGATGAGTATGTCATCTAGGAATAGCAACATGAACAGTATGTTGAAAATATTTGGCCAAAGTATCATAAGCTGTTGGTTGCATTTTCCTATGTCACCTAGTTTAAAGTAACATGATGTCAAATGAATATTGGTAACAAATATTCAAATAGGTTCTTTAAACAGATCACTTAGTACTGCAATAGGGTAGGAGAACCAAGTATACGTAGTATACATAAAGTATTCTATACTTTAAGTTAACATGAGAGATCGGTTGGTAACCGAGTCATGGAATGAGAGATCGGTAGTATACTGAGTCATTACAGATGCATATGGTTATCTGTTATGAGATTGATTGGCATGGAATGTGTATTCTAAATGATTTTTTTAGAATAGAGAACATTATGTTTCAAAAAAAAAAATTCCCCTTGTTTCTAAAGTCATAAAATGGGAATTTTACATAAACACCTATTTGATTAAGCATTAACATTCCAAAATCAAAACACATGTATCCATTCGACTCAATTTGAACCATTTCGTACTCATATGAGACTTTTGAATAATAGGCATAGATACGAGAGGAAAATATTATATACATAAGTATATTATTTTTCCTAGAGTATTCAAAAAGTATCATGAAGACCCAAATACATTTAAACAATAGATTTATATTGTACCCTTAATGGGTTTCTAGCCTATCAATCAAAGGCAAATATACAAGTTCATGTAGACAAAATAAATTCCCAAATTATATACTTATTCGCAAACCTGATAAGGAAGCCATAGCTATATTTCAACCAACCTATTCAAATCAGACAACGGGTTTTTGATTAGTTATCCCATGATAACTAATGAGTACACAGTCATTAGTTTGATCCTTAAAGACTCAAATATGACTTGCGATAACATCTCATTTCCAAATTTTAAAATCATTAGCGAAATTTGTCTTACGTTTCTAAGATAGATTTCCTTTCTATTGCACATATGCTTGTTGTTTTTGCATGCCTCAAAGGCATTTATTTGTTCCCTAAACCAATATCCCATTGATATACTTTGGGAAATCCAATATTAACCATTATGTAATAAGTATTTTAAGGAACTCACCTTTAAATCCAATTTCCATGTTGAAGTTTAAACAACATCCTTGTTGTATTAATAGACATAGGTCTGATGTTTTTGAACCAATTTATTTAATATGTTAAAGAAAAATCATATTTCTAGTTCAAATTTCAGATAATCACTAGATACAAGGAACTTTGATGTAAGATTACCAAATTATAATAACAACATGAAGTTCTACTTAACTTACCTGATATCACCTTAGGAAAACTTGTTCCTTCATCCTAGTTTATTAGCCATGAGAGCATTTTTCTACCTTTGTTTGGGAATTGCAGCAATTCCTTGTTGTTATACACAACCTAGAAGTCCATATACTCTATCATAACATTTCCACCACTTTTTCCTTAAAGTTACAGGTGAAGAGGAGTTGATGCTCTTGATATACTTCCAGTCTTTTACAAGATGGAATTTGACTCTAGATCTGTTCTATAATTTTGGATTTTCTCAACACTGCTTCTACAATAGATAGTCCATGTTTTCTACTTCATCTACCCATTTTAGGTTTAGTTTACAGTTAGAATTAACATTTAAAAAATTTCAATAATTGAGAAACTCCCTTGTTGATTTTAATCAATTAGTTCAAGTTATTTACCTTGGTGATCATTTTCACATTCAACAGCTACTCCAAGAAACTTTTCAAATTTTTTTGTCATGAAGTCTTGTTAGTGTTTTATATAACATTTTTTACCATTGAAGTGACAAAATAATCTTATCTAGTTCATTATCCATGGTTCATCCTTCAAATATCCATTGTTTTCAATTAACAAATTAAAATATTTAGTTAACGTAAGGATCCAATTAGTCCAAGAGCTACAACCTTCAACTCTGATACCAAAATGTAACACCAATTTTTACTTCATCAGAAATAGGGGAGACAATTTTACAAACTTATTTAATATTGTTTATTCCTCTAATGAATTTAATACGCATCTATTAAATTATAGCATACATTAGTTATGATCTCACACTTTGAAACAAATAATATATTTTATAGTAACCATTGAATTATTCCATCATTGTTAATTATATTGATGCCTTCAATGATTAATAGCTTACTAAAACGAATATTGAATTAATTAATGTTTAGAAAATAACCAAATAACCTATGATAACCATGTGTAATTGCAAGGGTTCAGATCCTACTCGATCCCCTCAATGGTCATACTGAGCTAATATACCCAGTATATTATTTTGTTTAACCTTTTTAAAGGTTGAGAACTATGTGTATCTTCATGGTGAGTCCTTTTGGGCATGACACGGAAGAAATGTTGATGAAAAATGCAATCATTCATTCGCAATACTATTGGCATATTTTTAAGGCATCACGCTAACTAGCACGGTTTTTGACAACACATAAACCACATGAAACTTATCCCTACATTCACTACAAAATCATCTCAATCATAGTATCAGGATTATTTTCTATTCTTAAGTTATTAAGTTCATTGTTTAACAACTTAAGCATTCATTAATGTCCATCTTTAGTTACTAGGTTGACTTAGTTTACTAAGATAGATAAGTACATTTGTACCCTTAAGTATACTTAATTTATTATGCATCATTAGTTAATGATCAAAGTACAATAATGAGATATCATTAGTTATGATTATCTCTTTCATGTTATCACAACATTAGGTTGATGATATCATTAATATGATTAATCATTAACACATGTTTAATCAATGTTCGTAAATATTTTAATGTATAATGAAAACATGGTGATATAATGAGTAGTCTACAAATGCATCATAGAAATATTATTTTGGTCATCGTAATAATAATACCTCATCTTAACATACGAAATTAATCATTCATAATGATAAAAATAGTCATCAATGTAAATAATGTATTAATACTCGCCAAGAATTCAATGTTATAATAGTTAATAGAACACAAGTACGTTGTGTGACATATATTTATATCTTAAGGTTGAAAAACTTAATTCATGATTACACAATGACACCGTAATCAATAGACAAACCAAAGCAGGTCATTAATTATCTTTCATACAACATGCAAACTAATTTATTTATCCTTTAACAATACAAGTACTTTTATGATATTCCTCGGTCAAATCAAATCTAATACATTCATGATATTTCTCAATTGAACAACATCATCAATTATGTCATATCAGCGTTTTATTATTTTTTTAATTCCTTACAACCTGCAATCTAAAAGTGGTAAAGTATAACATGTATATGCTCAGTTCTAACTAAAATGGAATGGAATAAACATCTTCCTATCTTGCATCTTCCTTCTAAAGTAATTGGTTCACTATTGTACTATTTACCATAATATCAAAATTTAAACAAGTATTACATCAATATGCCATGAATGGAAATGATCTAGTAATGGAAACCAAATTACGCACTTCTTTCTATCCTTTAATTCATTAGGTTTTCATAAAATAACCTCATTTACATTTCCAATTATATTCGACAATAATAAACTTTTGTTATTCAATCATTTCAAGCATTGCATCATGCCCCGAAATTACATGTCGGCATTCAACTATCATTTACATTTTAGATTATATTAGAATATAGTAAACCTCTTAAATTCAATCTTTTTAAGAAATGGATCATGCCTCAGAGATTACATTGCAATAGTCAACTATCATGTACATTTGAGTTTGTATAAGACTATAGTAAACCTTTGAAATTCAAGGTTTTCAAAATTTCATTGAATGGCCAAAGATTAAATTACAATAGTGAACAAAATTATAATTTTAAAATTAGAGAAGGGAGAAATGTTTTTGCTATTAAGTATTCCCATTTACTTAGTAAAGATGTCTACAAGCCATCTTATTCTCATTATTGTTTCTTTTTATAATCATTTGCTCTTGTTTTCCATTCAACTTATCATAATAAAACATCAAGATTTGAATAAAGAAAAGGCATCCAACATTCACCAAAAAAATTCCCCATTCTATATAAATATTTATGTAATAATAATCTCAACTTAGGAAATTAGCTAAACAACTTTCATCCCACAAACAAGAATAATAAGACTATTTCATAGCAAAAACGATTATCCCTAGACAAGTAATAACCACTCCACATGAACCAACCTATCCTTGTTTATTTTCAAGTATCCATTTTCAGTCTAAAATTTAAACAAAGTTCATGCTATAAACAAACGGTTCTAGATACTAGATCTTTAAACCATAGGCTCATAGATTTCTGTACCAAAACATATTTAGGACCTAGATATCAAATCTTCCCTAAGCCATAGAGAAGTAATTGCCTTCTTCAGGTCAACCGATATGAGATCAAATTCTCACTATGGGTACTTGCAATGAGGGATTTCCATGCTTGAGCGAACCAATTCAACGTAATTTATAATTTACCTATGCGGGTTCTCGACTACTTTGGCTTGAATAAGAAGTTGTAGGAAGTGAACGGGGAAAAGGGGATTCAAGGTCAACCTAGGTTTTGTGTAGTGCAATACGTACCACTAAAAATCAAAGGAAACACTTTTACCTAATGGGTCAAGGTGGTTAAGTAATACCGAAGTAATACATAGTAGCTATTGGTCATTTACTGAGCCCGCTCGATTACAAAGTCGAAAACTACTTGACCTAATGAAAACTTATCCCAAAAATGAATAGGTAAAATACAAATACCCATATCAATTTTGAAGCATGAATACAAAAATAATAATAAAAATTATCTCCCTTTAAAATACAAGCTCCAAGTTCCTCAACCTTCTAAATAATGAAAAATAGCCACATCACAATATGTAGAAAATTTGTTAGGACTAATAATTTATCAAGAAAGTGAAGAACAAACCCAATGAAATGACGAATAAGAAAAACAATAGAGATTCAACTATTTCAAGAAGAAATAATAAGAGGAAGAGGATAATTCCATTCTTGAAATTATGTGAGTTCTTAAACCATATGACCACTAAAAATAGAAGCTTATTTTCATGTCCTCAGGAAAAATCAATCTTGTAAGATTGAAACTCGAACACATAAAACCCCAATTCCTTATATTTTTTTTCCATATTTATATGAAACTAGATTTACCCTTTCTTCTCTTTAAAAACTCAATTTGATACTCAACTATTTCATGCATAGTCGAAATGGATCAATAGTTTGCATGCCTAGGTTAACGAGTATGGTGGAAGATCTCGGTGGAGTTCAAAATTGAAAAACCAAAATGAAAACCCATGTATTCATGCTTTGGCTTCCTCAATAATTTTCCCCATATTCAAGAGTGCATTAAGCTGTACCTTAATGTGATGCACATCAAATAGTGCCACGTAATGTTTTTCAAAACTTTCGTGGTTGGCCTCCATTTTTGTAGCGAGGAGTACCTCAAGCGGTCCCAGAGTTTATATAACTAATCAATTACAATGTAAAATTTACATGTACCTCTTTATCATTTATTTCCAACCTTTGAAATATTCATACTTTTTCTTTGGAAATTTTACTTACCTACATGGGGTCGAAGACCCCTTTTAATTGTTAAACAACTATACAAACATCAAATAGGGTCAAAGAGCCATCCTACATGAATTATTCAATTAATCCATTGGTAGGTATTATGGTCAAAAATTACTTAATTAGTAACATTATAATTCCATTTGATCATGGCCTTCGACCCTTATAATTGATAACAATATCAATATATTCTTAGGAAAGGATAAATAACTCAAGGTGTTAGCAATTCCTTCTTATATAAGTATGGTCAAGGATTATATAGACCAATGATTACTAATGATGTCCTAGTAATTTACAATTAACCACAAACCTTTACATTAACACTTCAAAGTTTGGTATAATGCCGACAAATAACTTAGTTTGTAACTTAATGTGTAACAATCGATACCCAATGCGATGTTTTAATAATACTTATAGGAGTCACACTATGTGTCTAAGATATGGTCGATGGACTTTAAAATATCCCACCATTTTAATTTTCTTCAAGATCTAAAACCATCACAACTATTTATAACAATATTATCTTTCCAAAAATGAGGTGGTTAGTTGATCATTAGTTGATCATTAACCAAACTAAGGTTTAGCCATTCACAATAGTATTTAAACTATACCAAAAAATAATTGAGTATCATAATAATAAAGTTTTATCTTGAATGAGTAGTATCCAATACATGTACTAAAATTGACAAGGCTCCCTATCATGACATTTGTCATCTCCACAAGGCAAGTTAGTTTGGAAACCAAACAACATATCTAAATATGTAAAAACAAACCCAAAAAGGTAAGAATTAAAGCGCCAAGTATATGTTTATGATAATCATAAATTATGATACCAAACAAGATAAATAACCATTAAATAAATCCAATACAGTATCAACGACATATATTAATGCATTAAAATATTACTTTCAGTTGGGTCAGTGACCCATAACATTTTTCATAGCATGGAGCATAACAATTCACACTATGGGTACAAAAACCGATCAAATCAATGCATTATGTCATCATGCCTAGCAAAATAAATACATATGACTATAAGCCAAGACAAGAATGAGTTATAAATGTTGAATGTTTTACAAACACAAGATGAAAGGAATTGTTGTGTCATTGTGCATGAAACTATTGGTGAGTGTGTATATAATTTTCGTGGTACACGCATACATGTATCTACATACTCATCTATGTAACAAGGTTTATTACCCTACCATCATAAACCATTTATCATTTAGCAACTTATCCTTTCGATAACACAAAAAAAAATTGTAGGATGTGAAAAATCCTCTCACATTCTAAGCTACACTCGAGCGAATTCGAATAGGTATAGTTCTTTGATGTGGAACAAATTTGGAGTATCATTAGACATCACACTTGAAAATTGTGTTGTACCATTATATTTTTCAACATCATGATGATGATCTTATTTCTTCTTATTTTTATTTTGTTTTCCTTTGTTTACTTGCATTGTAGAGGGATAACAAGAAATTTCTCTGCGTTCACATATAACTTTGGTGTGGTTCCTTCCTATTCATATTGGATTTGTTTGACATGTTTGTTTTATGCTTTCAACAACATCATTTTTCCATAGTAAATTTGGTGAAATAAACACAATTCTCTTCTTATTTTTACTTCAAATTTCTCAAAATTTGTAAAACCAAAAAAATTAGAAAATCCTAAAAAATTTCAAAAAAAACTTGATAAATTCATACATTTATTGTCACAACCCTCTATTCTTATTTTTCTCATTGTCATAAACCAGCTTTGATATCGGGCAGCTTGTGGACATGGGGATTGGTTACAATACAATTTCATGCATTTGACAGCATATTGACACTTATCTTCATGTTCCACGGGATGTCGGATATCATAACCTGATTACCAAAACTTTGAGTTCATCATTATTTACCTTCTTTGGGATAGAGAAATGGATTGATGACATACTTGTGCATTCTACCTATATCTTAATCTATGTTATGGTTTGTGAACTTAATTGATTTTTATCAGTAATGAGTGCTAAAAACAATGAACTTGTTTCATTAAATTTTGAACATGCTTGTATGGCATTAATATATTAATAATATTTTCTTATTAAATGACTAAGTTCATGGACTTGGTTTATCATTTCCTAGATTCTAGCTTGTACCTATAAAGTACTGTAATATGGTTCTCATACAAGACTATTCGAGATAGCACCAATTTTATAATAAATAGAGGTATGATATTGGAGTTATATGTGTTAGGTAATAATACCATGTTTATTTTAATCGGTGTCCACTTTGTAATGTCTGGTTCAAACTACCACTTGAGACCAAGAAACAAACTAGGTTTAGCTAGGAAAAATTATGGAATAAGTTTTTTTGTTAAAGGTGTTTGTAAGGAAGGTTACCAGATCATAATTAGTGCAAACTAGATAAGGATTATCAATAAATAATCACTTACAAAAATACCCCAAGCAACAAAAAACAACAAGGCACAAGGGCCAACAAGAAGTTAAATTCATCTCATAGGTTAGGAGAATGAAATCCCTCTCAATTATAGGGTTAAAATCAATATTTCACTCATTTAGAATCATCAAAGCTTTCCTAAATCATGCTCATTGGATAAGAAATTTCTTCACCTTTCCAACCATATAAATAAGTCCTCCTAACTCCCAATAAAACTCAAGTTATGGCACAGACGGAGTTTTGGGGAGAAATTTTCCCTTGGGAAATCCGCGGGCTTAGGTGACAATTTTTCCCTCTTTGAACGATAAAGCACAAAAATCCTCTGCACACCCACGGGTCTGATTGGGAGAACATGTGGTGCCTTTCAATTGGTGCAGGGAAAGGTGGAGTGGTAGAACAAAATGCAAATTTTATATTTTATGATTTAAAATCTCAAAAGGGAGGAGATCTCCACTCTCCCACCAATTCCCAATTCACGACATGTTAGCACATGATTGGGTGGGGTTGGCAGAAGCCACGGGAAAATTTTAAAATTTTCCCAAGGTTTAAAACAACCTAATTTTCCAAAGGAGGATTTGGATCTGATTTTGCGTAAAAGGCCACGTGGCATCTTCGGAATGGGCGCGGGCCTATGGAGCGGCAGAGTGATTTAAAAATTTTAGCCAAAAGCATAAAAAGGTCAAAATGACTCGCGTTGTTAGTGTGTTCCTTAGGACACGTGTCATCACCCCATTGGTTGTGGGTTTACGAGGCCATGGAGAAAAATATGAAATTTTTCAAAAGGTAAAAAAAATTTTAAGTTTCAAAATTTCATTCACACATCCGCAAGCCACGTGTCAAAGCACGTGATTGGCTGTGGGGCCATGAGTTGCGAAGAAAATTGAGAAAATTTTCCCAATGAATTTTTAAAAAAAAAATTAAGTTGTTCAATATATTAGCCCCTCCCAAGTGCCATGTGGCGACACATGATTGGCTGGGAGTGTTCATGAGGTGCTGACTTTTTGGGAAATTTTTCCAAAGTTCAATTTTTGATTTTAATATAGTTGGCTTTATTTTTGGATGGCCATTTTTGAAGTAAAAATTCCAATGGCCATAACTTTTGATAGGAAACTCAATTTTTGGAAAACAAGGACTTTATGGAAAGCTCTCAAAGTCCTCTTTGACAAAAATCACAAATTTGGGATTTTGATAAACTTTAGAAGGTAAATTTTTAATAAATAAATCTGTAGGCTTTTATTTTTGAACTAACAGTTTTTCAACTTATAATTTTAATAAAATTAGAACACCTCCTTCATCAACATGCCAAACAGACATGGACGATCAGTCTAGGGATGGTTTTGGGTGTTTTAGTGAAGTCAATTTGTTTATTTGTACAAGTTTGCATTTTTCCAACAGTTGATGGGAAAAACAACCATGCAAGCTCCGATTTGAAATTCCTTGGGTTTTAGAGATTTATTCTTGACTGTTTTAGTGAATTTAGATTCCTCAAGTCTTCCTAAGTGTAAATTTCAAGTTTTTAATTTATTGTTGAGTATAAAGTCGAACTACTCATTTTTATTAAATGTGCATTGCCATATTTGAGTTTTAAAACAATGAACTGTTTCTTTTAATTTTGTTCATCAATTTTTGGTAATTTGGATGTGCATGTGATTCCTAAGCTTATTCAAATACATTTGATTGATTAATACAACCATTCAATTCTAAATTAAATTACAATTCATATTTCAATTTGAATGCACAATTCAAATGAGAACAATACAGTTTAGCTTTCTCATACGTATTTTCTTCCAACACAGAAATCTCAATCTTCTTGACAACAATTCAATTCCAGCATACAATACATTTTGAAAACTACTTCAATCCTTTATTCAAAATTCAATAACACTTTTACAATTGATCTCTTTTCCAATTTGAATTGGTATCAAATTTCAATTTACAAAGCATGGAATAACATTTACATTTTCTTTCCAAAATAGAATAGAGATCAAATATACTTCTTCTTTACATTCTCGATTTCAATTTCAAACATCTACTATCAATACAATAACTTCATATTACAACATTTATACACTCATCCACTCGAAGTGGGAAAGGTTACATTGAATTTTCTCTAAAGGGATAAGACTGTCAAACTATAATTTCTTCTCCAAATAGTAGCATGCCTGTTTCTTCTCCTTTGCAACTTTGATCACAACAAGGAAGGGGGAAAGGCAACGCTCTCCACCCAACCAAGACATCTAATGGGAAAAGAGAATCCATCTTTCCCCATTGGCCCCTGAGCCCTAACCATATTTAAATGGAGCATGAATAACAACACATGGCAACATAGGCTTCTTCCACATACAAGCACATTTCTTTTCACATTCATAGAACAACAAAATGCACAATTCAAAACAAGACAACAGTTCCCAACTATATTTAAACATTTCAAACAACACAAAGGATTCTTCAAGCAAGCCAAACAAGAGCAAGAGCTATGGGAGCTCCTTATACCTCCCAAGTTGGATTTGGGCATCCACCAATAAGCATACCACCAAAACCATATCAATTCCCATAAACCTTATATCTCCCAACCCTTCCTTATGCCCCCCAAATTTTCTCCCTTATGCCCCTCCAATAGTAAGAAATGCAAGCAATTTCTTTTCCTTGGTGGATCCCAAACCAACACTCCCTCCATAAAATAATAAGTGCCATTGGCAATCCCTTATGCCCCCCATATAAGACCCCATAGTCTTCTCCTACACCTTGCCCTAAGAAATCTACCCAACCAGCCATGAATACACAACACATTCACCATTTCATTCATGCAAGAAAAGGGAAAAACAACATATAAAATGGGACAAGATCCTACCTCTCCATAGTGGAGATTGTTTCCAAAACAACAGTTCTTCAATGCTCAAATTATGTAGTCCAAAATAGCAAGTAAGTGCATACAAAAGACTCCAAGTTCTTCCTCAACCAAGCTCCAAAAAAAATGCGCCCCCAAGAGGAAATGACAAAGTTTCAACAACCCAAACATGAGAAGAAATTTGATTTTTATAAGAGAGGAGGGAGAGCATGATCTGGATTCCAAGTGGGATGCCACATCATTCTTATTCCACCCCAAAAGGAGAAATTCAATTCACAATAAATGGAAAAGATAAGTAACTTACACACTCAAAATTAACTCCATACATTAACAAGGACTAAATGAAAAGCTTGTAAGGAAAGTGAAATAAAAACTTTCACATAGCCATTTCAAATTTTAATTATAAGGGCTAAAATTTACTCCCAAACCATAGGTATGGTTGGTGTATGATTTTAAGAGGTGTGGGACAAGTTTAACTTGTCCCACAAGCCTCCAAATTTGGCCTCCAAGGTCAAATTCGAATTCCATAGAGGATGGAGTGTTCTACACTCCAAAATCTGACTTACATAAACTTTCACATCACTTACACATCTCTTACATCCTCTTACACATTCTTACAACATGAATTAATATCTATGACTTCATTTATTACATACTTTTGACATAATGATTTATTTATTTAACATATGGTTATACATGACATAAATCCAATTTAATTAATAACCAAGACAACACTTTATTACTTACATTCCACATCCCAATTAAATTTAAATAAAGTTTAACTATATGACTATCACATTTAAATTAAAAATAAACACATTACAAATAAAAATACATACAACAATAATAAAAAGGAACACATAAATAAAACACATATATCCCATGGTCACAATAATGGAAATCCCCATGGGAAATCCTAACATAACACAACACACAAAAAATTATAATAATACCATGTTTATTTTAATTAGTTTCCACCGTAATGCTCGCTTTAAACTACCACTTGAGACCAAGAAATAAACTAGGTTTAGCTAGGAAAAATTATGGAATAATTTTTTTTTGTTAAAGGTGTTTGTAAGGAAGGTTACCAGATCATAGTTAGTGCAAACCAGATAAGGATTATCAAGCAATACTCACTTGCAACAAGTACTCCAAGAAACAAACAACAACAAGGCACAAGGGCCAACAAGAAGTTAAATTCATCTCTTAGGTTAGGAGAGTGAAATCCCTCTCAATTCTGCCCAAACAGGATTATAGGGTTCAACTCGATTTTCACTCACTTAGAATCATAAAAAATTTCCTAAATCATGCTCATTGGATAGGAAATTTCTTCACCTTTCCAACCATATAAATAAGTCCTCCTAACTCCCAATAAAACTCAAGTTATGGCCCGACGGAGTTTTGGGGAGAAATTTTCCCTTGGGAAATCCGCGGGCTTAGGTGACAATTTTTCCCTCTTTGAGCGCTAAAGCGCAAAACTCCTCCACGCACCCGTGGGTCTGATTGGGAGAACATGTGGTGCCTTTCAATTGGTGTGGGGAAAGGTAGAGCGATGGAACAAAGGGAAATTTGAGATTTTATGATTTAAAATCTCAAAAGGGAGAAGATCTCCACTCTCCTGCCGATGCCCAATTTTCCATGTGTCAGCACGTGATTGGACCAGGGGTCAGCGGGCCATGGGGAAAAATTTAAAATTTTTCCCAAGGTTTAAAACAACCTAATTTTCTGAAGGAGGATTTGGCTCCGATTTTGCACAAAAGGCCACGTGGCATCTTCGGATTGGGCATGGGCCTACAGAGCGGCGGAGCGATTTAAAATTTTTAGCCAAAAGCGTAAAAAGGTCAAAATGACTCGCATGGTTCATGTGTTCATTAGGACATGTGTCATCACCTAATTGGTTTTGGGGTTGTGGGGCTGCAGAGAAAAATATGAATTTTTTCCAAAAGGAAACAAAAATTTTAAGTTTCAAAATTTCATTCGCGCATCCGCCAAGCCACGTGTCAGCACGTGATTGGTTGTGGGGCCGCGGAGTTGCGGAGAAAATTGAGAAAATTTTCCCAATGACAATTTTTTTCAAAAGTTAATTTTTTCAATAGATTCACCCCTCCCAAGTGCCATGTGGCGACACATGATTGGCTGGGAGTGTTGTGGGGCCACTTTTTTGGGAAATTTTTCCAAAGTTCAAATTTTGATTTTAATATAGTTGGATTTATTTTTGGATGGCCATTTTTGAAGTAAAAATTCAAATGCCATAAACTTGATAAGAAACTCCATTTTGGGAAAACAAGGAATTTTTGGAAAGCTCTCGGAGTCCTGTTTGCACTAAAATAATAGATTTGGTATTTTGATGAAGTTTTGAAGGTCAATTTTAAGAAATTGATCTACAAGATTTTAATATGTGAATTGGCAGTTTTTCAACTTATAATTTTAATAAAATTAGAACACCTCCTTCACTCAACATTCCAAACAGACATGGAGGATCAGTCTAGGGAGGGTTTAGGGTGTTTTAGTGAAGTCAATTTGTTCATTTGTACAAGTTTGCATTTTTCCAACAGTTGACGGGAAAAATGACCGTGCAAGCTCCGATTTGAAATTCCTTGGGTTTTAGAGATTTATTCTTGACTATTTTAGTGAATTTGGATTCCTCAAGTCTTCCTAAGTGTAAATTTCAAGTTTTGTAATTTATTGTTGAGTATAAAGTTGAATCTGCTCATTTTTATTAAATGTGCATTGCAGATTTGAGTTTTAAAACAATGAACTATTTCTTTTAATTTTGTTCATCAATTTTTGGTAATTTGGATGTGCATGTGATTCCTAAGCTTAGTCAAATACATTTGATTGATTAAGACAGCCATTCAATTCTAAATTAAATTACAATTCAGATTTCAATTCAAATGCACAATTCAAATGAGAACAATACAGTTTAGCTTTCTCATACGTATTTTCTTTCAACACAAAAATCTCAATCTTCTTGACAACAATTCAATTCCAGCATACAATACATTTTGAAAAATACTTCAATCCTTTATTCAAAATTCAATAACACTTTTACAATTGGTCTCCTTTCCAATTTGAATTGGTATCAAATTTCAATTTACAAAGCATGGAATAACATTTACATTTTCTTTCCAAAATAGAACAGAGATCAAATATACTTATTCTTTACATTCTTGATTTCAATTTCAAACATCTACTATCAATACAATAATTTCATATTACAACATTTATACACTCATCCACTCGAAGTGGGAAAGGTTACATTGAATTTTCTCCAAAGGGATAAGACTATCAAACTGTAATTTCTTCTCCAAACAGCAGCATGCCTATTTCTTCTCCTTTGCAAACTTTGATCAAAAAAAGGAAGGGGAAAGGCATCGCTCTCCACCCAACAAGACATCCAATGGGAAAAGAGAAGCCATCTTTCCCCATTGGCCCCCGAGCCCCAACCATATTGAAATGGAGCATGAATAACAACACATGACAACATAGGCTTCTTTCACATACAAGCACATTTCTTTTCACATGCATAGAACAACAAAATGCACAATTCAAAACAAGACAAGTAGTTCCCAACTACATTTAAACATTTCAAACAACACAAAGGCTTCTTCAAGCAAGCCAAACAAGAGAAAGAGCTATGGGGAGATCCTTATACCTCCCAAGTTGGATTTGGGCATCCACCAATAAGCATACCACCAAAACAATATCAATTCCCATAAACCTTATATCTCCCAACCCCTCCTTACGCCCCCCCAAAGTTTCTCCCTTATGCCCCCCCAATAGTAAGAAATGTAAGCAATTTCTTTTCCTAGGTGGATCCCAAACCAACACTCCCTCCACAAAAGAATAAGTGCCATTGGTATTATTCTCCTACACCTTTCCTAAGCAATCTACCCAACCAACCATGAATACACAACACATTCACCATTTCATTAATTTAAGAAAAGGTAAAAACAACATATAAAATGGGACAAGATCCTACCTCTCCATAGTGGAGATTATTTCCAAAATAGCAGTTCTTCAATGCTCAAATTATGCAGTCCAAAACAACAAGTAAGTGCATACAAAAGACTCCAAGTTCTTCCTCAACCAAGCTCCAAAAAAAAATGCGCCCCCAAGAGGAAATGACAAAGTTTCAACAACCCAAACAAGAGGAGAAATTCAAATTTTATAAGAGAGGGAGGGAGAGGATGATGTGGATTCCAAGTGGGATGCCACATCATTCTTACTCCACCCCAAAAGGAGAAAGTCAATTCACAATAAATGGAAAAGACAAGCAACTTACACACTCAAAATTAACCCATACATTAACAAGGACTGAATTAAAAACTTGTAAGGAAAGTGCAATAAAAACTTACACATAGTCATTTCAAATTTTAATTATAAGGGCTAAAATTTACTCCCAAACCATAGGTATGGTTGGTGTATGATTTTAAGAGGTGTGGGACAAGTTTAACTTGTCCCACAAGCCTCAAAATTTGGCCTCCAAGGTCAAATTCGAATTCCATAGAGGATGGAGTGTTCTACACTCCAAAATATGACTTACACAAACTCTCACATCACTTACACATCCCTTACATCCTCTTACACATTCTTACAACATGAATTAATATCTATGACTTCATTTATTACTTACTTTTGACATAATGATTTATTTATTTAACATATGGTTATACATGACATAAATCCAATTTAATTAATAACCAAGACAACACTTTATTACTTACATTCCACATCCCAATTAAATTTAAATAAAGTTTAACTATATGACTATCACATTTAAATTAAAAATGAACACATTACAAATAAAAATACATACAACAATAATGAAAAGGAACACATAAATAAAACACATATATCCCATGGTCACAATAATGGAAATCCCCCCATGGGAAATCCTAACATAACACAACACACAAACAATTACAGTTGCCATGGTGACCCCGTTGAGTTCATCCAGAATTTCAATATGGTTAGTCTCCAATCCCCCGACATTGTTGTGATATTTTAACCTAAAAATAACAATACCTCCTTCGGCCTCGTGGCCATATCAGAACATCCAAAATGATATAAGCAACATATAAATATCAAATCCAAATCACAACAATATCAAGAATTCAACATTATCATTTTAAATTCAATTTTTCCACTATATCATCATCCAATGAATCTCTATACTAGAGCTACTCATAATATCAAATGTCACATGTCTAAAATCAACATCAATAACCTATCCATATAAAGCAGTATATCATCATCCATAATGTCTCCAATAATCATCATGCATGCTAACTGAATCAAGGTCCATAGTAATCCATGATCTAACATATACACATCATACTAAGTCAAAACATAATAATGTCCCAAAATGAGATTAACAGTAGCAAGATCAGTATCTAAACAGTGTCAAAGGGAAGTGGGCGCTATATCCACCTGGGGCCTAGACTATGTAACTAAGGTTATATTATTTCATAAGCTAATATTTTAAGCTAATGTTATTATCACAATTATTCCCAACTTAGTAAATTATGGGAATTTTCAATTGAACCTAAGGTGGTTAAGCCTTAATTGAAGGGTATTATAGACACCTATCCCTATATGGCTTGTACTTAGTGGGCATTTAATAGAAACCAATGACCATGCAAATGGAGGAATAGATAGGTTTGGAGCCATGGTTATATTTTTTTATCAATTAAATGTTAGATATCTCTGTTTCATGTGCTAATTAAGGATTGCTAAATTTAAAAAGGTAAAGATTATATTCGGTGAATTTAGAGGCATTAATGGAATTAAAACTCACACAAAGAGATCAATGAGTGCATGTAACATCTCAAGTAAAACATCAAGTTGTTTTCTTATTTGTGGGTTCATAGTTATTTTGATGGTTTGATAGTGTTGTTGAGCTCTGCATGCATGAAGTTTTCCTATTTTTAGGATTCTATATTTGTGTTGTGAAATTTTGCATGAATAGATCAACTGTCAGTTCAAATATTTATGGGAAATATTGAAGTATGTAATCAATAAATAAAGATGGAGGAAGTTGGGGGTTTTCCTTTTCTATTTTTGAAGTCGAATTTGGGATCGAGCTTGCTCAAGAAAGTTATAAAATGAAGAAGAAGGATTTTTGGCTTGCATATACAGGCATGAATCATTATATTTCCTTCCTAATAGTTTATTTCATTTGATAATTTCATGAATGACCTTATGCAATGTTTTACGGTTCGAGCTAGTTTTTAAACACGATAATATTACTAGGTTTTGTTGTTTTATTTCGATATTGAAATCTAGGAATGTATATGTTTTTAAGAGTTATTATAATGACTGTAAAAATATGTGTTATGATATTTTTGATGAATAAATATAACCCTTTATTCGGGTTTATATGGGTATTATTATGTTGAATACCTAGTTAAAATTTGGGTTTCTAAGAATATTACTATATAGAATTTCTAGTTTGAATCGGGTTTCATCATCGACTATTGGAGGAATATATATTGATTGTGACAATGCCATATAATAGTATATGTTGGGACATTTTCAAAAAGGAATGGGTATTTCCCTGCTTTTCTATATTGTGAAAATTGTATTAGGGTTTCATTTACAAGACATACATAGGTTCAACTTACTGTATTTTGTCCTTGAAGCTGATTTATCCAATAACCATTTGGTTTTATGCATTCTAGACATTATAAATGATTGTTTCAAGCTAGCTATATGTATACTTATAAAAATGCTTACTAGTACACATCGTATTTCATCTTCTTGCTCATCGAGTAGTTTTGAGTTTGAACCCTTGATATATCATTGGGAAACTCTTATTATTTTATTAAATTGAATCCTTGTTATTCTATAATTTGCAAGTGATCTATTATTTGGCTCTAGTGATATGGATTCATGGATGAAATCATGGATACTCTTTATGTGTAGACACTATTTTAGTTAAATGATATCAAGATATCCGTGTTAGAATAAATGGAGGTGATCTACAGGAATACAATTGGTTCTATAATTCGTTATTCTTTTGAGTATCAAGTCGAAAACCACATCAAAAGTTTTGTGGTCATTGTTTGAATAGATATCTTTGAGGTAGATTTGGAGGTCCTCGATATGATTAAGGTAAAGACCCTTACCATAATATTCTCAAACAGAGATAATGATTTTATTTGGGATGTTGTTTCTTCTTTAGAAACACTATGGCCTTTGAAATGTTCAAGGAAATTCATTTACACTTTTTTGTTCTTTGATTTGTTTAAGGTAAAATATATTTACCTTAACTTTGTTTATACTCTTTTATAATTATTTCTAGATGATGATTGTTTTCGCCATGATTACGTTTCACTCTATTATTGAGGATAGGTCGATGTGTATATATTTAGGATATTACTTTAGATATGGAATAATGTTATACCTTATTCCTTGACTTAATTAGAATAATGTTAAAGAATTATTTTGTGGAAAAATATATTGATGACTGTTAAATTCAGGAACCTAGGGAATCTAGTAAAGGTAACCGTCACCTTAAAAGAAACATGCATGATGTGTATAAGTTGAGTTGTGTTATAGAATTATAATCTATTTGAGTTTTTGATAGTGTATTAAATGTTATACATGATATTATTATATACTATTATGTAGTTTGTTCTTGTGAACATTTCCATTAAAGCACTCTAAAGTAGATGCAATGAATAGTTCTTTTGTGTATGCAAAGTAAATTATTTTAAGGATATAGTAATTTTATTTTTTGTGCTATTATGTTGTCAATATGATTTTAATATTGCACTATTTCATTTATTCAAATATTAATTTTCATAAAATATAGAGTTGGAAAGAGAACCCTTCATGTTACTCGTGTACAAATGACCATGTTTAAACAATGCAGAATGAAATTATTCCAAGATGATTAAAGGTGGACAATATGACTTGCATAATTTTATTGTGCCTATTAATGAGAATGAAAAGAATGTACTATCTTTTGATTTAAAAGAGAAATAATCTCTTTTTGATAGATATTAAATAAAGACTATCAACCATGGTATTTTATGTAACTATCTTGGATAGTCTCTTATTCAACTATGTAACAAGTCTTAACTCAAGAGTTATCAATTAATGAAATGATCGTAAAGATTGTGCTTTAATTTGTTGGAACTACTGATACCTATATTTTGTTCACTATGAATTGATATTGAAATAATAATATTATTGTTATGATATCTCTATAAACATATGGATTTATTTTATAATACTTTGATTGGGTGAAAGTCATATTATATCACTTATTAACAGTGAAAGTGTACATTATAAAATAATGTTATTGTGTTATCGATTTGTTAAAAATGTTATTTTTATTTAATAACCAAAATAATAAGTTAACCGAGAAGTATAACATGACATTTAAAATAGATCTATACAAATAATTAGCTTTCAATTATATTTAATAAGAATTATTAGCGAGTGGTGTAAAATTTGATTATATTCGCATTAAAAAAACTAGTCGATATTTGTAATCTGATTTAGTTACCATTCACACGAAGATAGGTACATGCTCGGTAGTGACTCGTGGAGTTCATTGTTTTCATATAGTGTGATTTGAACTAATTCATGAGACCTAGTTAACCTTTCCATTGAAATAAATTTTACTTGTCATAGTTGAATAAACTAAAATGGTTAACTGACCTTAATAACTTACAATGGAAAAGAATCTAGATAACTGAATAAAGTGATATGGTGAAAGAAAAGTTCCTAATGACAAATGTGCCATCATGGAACCAAGCATGGAAAACATGTCTCTAAAACTTTGGCCAAAGTAGTATAAGATTTTGATTACAATGTCTTGATTTCACCAAGATCTAAGGTGTAGGATACCAGATGGGAATTGATTGAATGAGTTCCTTGTATACACTTAGAAAGCATCACTTGATTTTTAATGCCTATAAAATGGAACGAATATTATACTTTGTCTATGCACTTATAAGAGTAATATATAAGGGACCGGTTACTAACCCGACTCATAAATATGCACATGGTTTTTTACTATTATCGGATGGATCGAATTTAAGATTTATGGTAGATTTAAATGTTGTGTATTTAAATCACTGAAGTATGAAGTTAATGGAAAAAAACTTCCCTAGTTGAGAAGCTTAATAAAGAGTTGCTACATTTGTCTACTACCCTAGTGATCATTATAATCTTAGGACCATCATATTCTTACCTTTGTATGATTACTTACTCTTCTTGGGGTAGGTCACACAATTTTTTTTTCTATGCAATATAACTTTTTGGGGAAATGTTTTCTGATAATTTTCACAAAATATCCAAAAAGAGTGTCATGAGGAGTATATTTACTCAACTCTTCTAGTTTGATCCTATTCCCACCTTGGGGGCATTTACATATACATAATCATCATTATGGAATGCATTAGGGGAATAGACAATTGTATTCTTTTTCAAATTTGTTTTGCATTATTGATGTTTACTTTTGGACCACTTATATATAGTGTGATTATATCTTAGTTATTTTATAACCGTCATGGCTACACCTACTATTTATATTGGTTTTTCTTTCCATTTTATCATTTCATTGTTTTGTGTGTTTTTTTTTACATGCATCTAGGTTAACCATCTTAATTCTTTCATAATCATGGTCAAAAATATATTTTGCAACAAAAAAATAAAGGTTGCACTTATTTTCACACTCTCAAAATGTCATTCATGCGACAAGAACAATTCCTCCAATCCTTGTTCAAATCCCTTGCTTCCTTGATATCAAGTGGTCATTGTTGGGCCCTAAAATATTAGATAATTACCAAATCAAATGCATTCTTAGGACCAATGAAAATAAGGGAGCTCAAGGGAAATCACGTAGAACAAAGGGGTTTAAGTGAAACAAGGGCACGTGGGGGAGGTAGAACATGGGTTTAAAGGACTTAGCAATATTTGGTATTCTAGAAGAACTTGAGGAAAAATGTGAGGACCTGACAAGGTGTGATGAGTGGATAAGGTGCTGGCATGGAACCTTGGAGGTCAAGAAAAGGATATTCCATGTAGGGAATATTCCTAGAAGACATCATTGTAGAGAGTGGAGGGTTTTCAAAGGGATAATAATTCACCATTGCATGACCACATCGACACTTAGCACATGATCTATTCAGGAGAGAAGGCATGGTGGTGTGTGTTGATCCTATAAAAAGAGATGCATAGGCTAGAGATAGAAAATAAGAAGTAAAGTAACAAAGTGTTACAAAGAATGCTAGGGTTTAGAGAACTTAGTGCTAAGGGTTGTGAGGGATGTTATAAACCTTTGTATAGCACTAGGATCTGTAACAAGGGTTAAAATGGGAAAGGTATAGTTAGGGTCTCATATCATAGATGTTGATAGGAGTTGAGTCTTTGTCATTTAATATGTATGGTTTGAGATGACCCTTTTGACTATAATGTGGCTACCTAAACTATGTTAAATCAATATATATATATATATATGGTTTCATTATATATATCTTTGTTAAGGGTGTAAAACCTTGTGTCATATGACTATAATGGCTTAGATCTAGTTTATTATGCTTATTACAATTTTATCTAGTTTCTGTAATGAATTAAGGTGTGGATCTGTTAGTTGCATCTTCTACATCTTTAAACAAGTGAATGTACTTCTAATTTTGTGAATCATCCTCCTTTAATGGAGGAACCTTCTCACAAATCTCACATAAATGAGGGGCTTAGTGTGCACGTGTGCCTTAGGTGAGCACCTAACGCCCACCGGGTGATAAAACAATGCGCTTGGGGTTAGTAAAGGTATGAAGGGTAAATAAATGACTACATATTAGTTCCATTGCTGGGACATCTTTTCAAAGTTGTGAGAATCGTGTGTGATGACAGAGTGCTTAACCTTGGATAGTGTTGAAGCATCACTTAAAAGCACGAAGGATGATTTTACTCGGAGATTTAGTATTGGACCTGAGTTTGATACACGTAAATGGGTAAAAGAACATCTATATCATGAGTTGTATGAGACCTTCATTTGTTTCTTTCTAGTGGAATTGTATGAAAGGATTTCGGTGTATGCATCTAGATGAAGATGGTACTATAGACCTCGTGTATGAAATCAATATGAGTATCAGAGGCTGTATGATTCTAATATGACTTGGACACGTGTTGTTGATCATTGGTGGAGTAGAGTGTTGATAAGTTACACCTTGGAGTATTTGATTTCTATATATTCCTATTTAGATATTGTTGAGTTTGAATTCTTAGAGGGAGCCAAGAGGAGTTTTATTGCATGTTATCCGTCTAGCTATAAATATCTTGATCATTACACTGAGTTTGGAAGTATTTCCTATGGCCGACTAAGCTTATTCTAAGTGCTAGGTGAGAAAGATAGGGTGGAGGAGGATTGAAGACATTGGGGATGAAAAGGAGAGGGAAGAGAGATGACTCAAGTATAATTAATATCATGAGAGGGAGTTAGATAGACAACATAAAGTTACAAGAGTGATGGATTTATGGAGGTAGACATTGTGGGAAGGAATTGAGTTTCATGTAGAGGACGTGGATCCTAAAACTCGTGCTACCCCATCTTGGAAAGTGTGGGAGAGAGAGCCCTTCAACTTGCTATGAGAGATCATCACTTAGAGAAAGGATATTTGTCAGTGCGCATATAAATCCACCTAGTGACCAACCCTTAGCACTTAGTTTTCCAAATCTAGAGATATGTATTACTAACCTGAGTTGATAGTGGTGGGAGTAATCGATCAAAGCACATAGGAGGTATAACTTTTCATTTGGCACATCTATGGCTACATAATCATTTCTTTTGTTTGAAGGTTTATTTTCTAAAGTGAAATTTGGGAAAATTACGGGTACAAAAAGCTTGGGTATCACATTTGTAAGTGGTGTGGGACACACATCTAGTAGTGGTGAAATATCATAGAATATTGGTGTGTAGTTAAATGCAATAGTGGGGACACAAATATTGACCACTTTAGGACCTTTATCAGCTATGGAAGGTGGATTTGGTGGACCTAGTAGATATAGAGGATCCGGTGGGTTAGGATGAATAGGTGTTGGTGGATCTAGTAGATATGGTGGTAGAGGAAACACCAGAGGGAATCAAGGTTCTAGATCGGGAGGAGAAGGGTCTCAACAACCTCGGGAAGTATTTTTAAAATTTATTTACATCTACGAAATTAAAAATGTGTTCGGGATGTTGGAGAAAATGTACACAAATGTAAGCTAATATGGCACATGAAGGGGATCACTACACTGGAACATAACGCAAGTTAGTTTGCAACAACATTACAAGGGAACACACATAGTTGGTACCAAAAGTATGACCCCCACTAGATAGTAATATATTACACCACACAACATAATGCCTTGTTATCTGAATTTCATATTCCTATGTGTGACAGAAGAGCATTAGCATGCTAAAGGAGATTCAAAAGGTATGGTATATAGTGTACGATAATATGATACATGTTTTAAGACTCTCTTATCAAAATTGTCTTATGATATCCATCCTTCTCAGCATGATCAATGGTTTGTTGGAGGGTTGATAACACCTTTCAAAAGAGCGTTGTCACATAATAATTTCATAGAGAAGTGCGAAGCCTTAGATGATACCCTATGCACCGAGGTTTGTAGGAATTTTGGATACTTGGTGTTAGCCCTTTTCTTGAAGCTCAGATTTCTATAATTTCCAAGAAGTTGGAGAATCTATCTCGCAAACTAATGCATGAGAATCATAGTGGCTTATGGTGTATAGATTGTGAGGTAGAGGGGCATATAAATCATAATTTTCATCGAGAGATCGGTATGATCTATGATGTACACCGTGTGAGATTTTCCATGGAGATAATGATGTAAGTAGGTGTGCACTACTACCACGCATGATCCGCAATAATTTTTTTTGATATTTTAAGTCTTGTAATTCTACTATTCATGACACCAAGGATTGTAGAATGATTGGCCAGATACATGATGCCATTGATATTTGTGTGTGCTAGACCAACATTTAAAATAGTTCCAAGGATGATGGTCATCACTATGAAGGACATGAAGATAGAGAAAATCATGGAATAGGATTTTTGGAGGATTTAGAGGTCTTGGAAACCATGGAGGTGGAAGAAGTGAGTTCCCTTGTGTAACTTCTTACAATTATGGGTTTATGGAGCACTATAAGTGCAAATTTCCTGACCTACTATAGTGCTCCTAGTGTGGAAACAAGCACAAGTATGAGGAGTGCCCAAATATATTTAATCATATGAACATGCAACACCAAAAATACAAGGGCACTAGGATGATAAGCTTTAAGAAAGGATAATCACGGTGGATGTCAAGGGTAGCATGTGGGTCGAATTACAACTGTATTGGTGATAATGCAAGTTAAGGCTACGCTTGCTGGAGATACCAGAGAAAAACCATTTATTACAAGAGAATAAGAGGTGTATGAGAAGTATCCCAACCCTACCCATCGAAGGAAGTCTATCAAGAGACCATGGACATAATCGGGAGTTTTCAAGGATAAATTCATTGTCTAAAGGAGAAATCTATGAGGTTGGGGAAGAATAAAAACACCGAGATCCCTCATTCATATATAGACGATGTCGAGAGGTGTGTAATATGTTAAGCAAAGATAATATCATTCCTCTATTAGGAAAATGGTTGAGGAATAAGATACCAATCCCTAGAGCAAAGAAAGAGAGGAAGGTTTTACATGATAACCTTCTTCCCCATAGCCTTGACTGTGATAAGGAGGTTACCTTGAATGGAGTTGTTGATGGATGGGTCCTAAGTAATATTTTGATTGACATAGGCATGGAAGTAAATGTTCTCACCCTAGATGTCTGGAATCAAATGCCAATGCCCTCATTACAACCATCTTCAAATGTGATTTATATGTCCAATAAGACAAAGGAAATGCCCATTGGTGTTTTTAAAGGATGTTGTTATCAATATCCGGGGTGTGAAATTCACTCAATACCTTGAAGTCCTAGCACTTACTAAGGAGGAAAACTTTCCAATGTTACTTGGGTGCCCCTGGTGTTATAAGAATAATGCTAACTTACATTTCAATAAGGGGTATACAAGTTTATAGAATAACAAGGAACATGTTATCATTCCTTTCACATATGGGAAGTCGGCCCTATAATGAGTCTTTAGGGGAGGAAAACATAGACAAAATTTACATGCACACTATCCGGGATCCCGAAGTTATGCCAAAAACAAAGAAGGGAATTATTCGTGGGAAGATGCTCAATCTATAAGTGATACAACTAGTGTAGCATGTGAAAATTGGGCACATGAGACATATGAGTTTGTTGGAAGGTAGTTAATAGGCTTTGTGATTATAGTAATAAATGTGTGCTCGGTCAAGAAATTAGGAGGAAATAAGCTCCCAAGTTATTCGGAGGATCCAACCTTGATGATTTCCTACAAGAAATAGAGACCCAAAGTGGAGAAGTTAGATCGAAAGGAGAAGGATGTTTGGTTATACCTTTCTTGGGACCATAACACATTAGTGGGTGACCCATCGTGATAGCCTTCTAGAGTAGCATGAAGTGAGAATAACATTCTCTATTAGGTTTTCCTGTAGAAATACACCTACTATCTTACGATATTATCATGGGATTGAACCCACCTCATTTCACATCAAAGCATATGAGAAGGCTTAGATGGAAGGCGTCGAAGCCTTTCCACCCTCTTTATAGGAGCATAAGTTTTACTTCACCTTACAATGTTACGTGCATGCATGGTACATTTACTCAGAGATGAGCCGTCAAACAGGAAACTAGCAGGAGTTGAGGACTAACCTCCTTCAAGCTATTGAATATCAGATCACCAAGCCATCGGTGGATGAGGCATTGCAAGTTGTTATGTTCCTAACGATGGGAGATAGTGCCATGGTAGAGGATAAAATACTGGAATTATTTGGTGAACCTTATTTAGAAGCGTGTTTTGATGAGGAAGAATTATAGGAGATACAACTTGAGTGTGCATGTATGGAGAAAGAAAAAGGAAAATTTTTGTAGGTGTTCGATGGTGAAGAAGTGGAATTTTTTTATGTTAACCATACTATAGGTATGCTCAAAGTTATGGGTAGTGATGATGAGAAAGCACACCTACCATGAACCCCTGAAAACCCAGAGGTTAACATTAGTTTAGAGGATGAACATAAGGAGGCTACTATTGATGACTATTGTTTCGAGAAAAAGAGGTTTCAGAGATAATCAATTTGTGGCACAAGTTTCATGACTTATTTCCATGTGGGTACCATGGGCTTAAAGGAGTTCACCACTCCTTGAGAGAAATGAAAATCAAGTTAAAGGAAGGAAAGCACCCAATTTGGAAAATACCTTATCAAATGAATTTGAATCTTCATGTCAAATTCAAGGAGGCTATTGACAAGATGATTACATCGGGAATCATTAAGGTTGTTCAAGAATCAGAATGGATAATCCAAATGGTCATCAACATTAATCGGGATGAGAGGATAATGATCTATGTTGATTATAGAGGATTTGAATGCGGTATGTGTTATTAACCCTTTTCCAACCCCATTAGCGAGGAGATCTTGAAAGGAGTAGCCGGGTGTGAGATCTATTCTATCATAGACGGATTTTTAGGGTATGATCAAGTTAGAATTGTAAAGGAAGAAAAAGAAAAGAAAAATTTCACCACTAAATGGGAATATTTTCCCTACGATCATGAATTTTGGTGAATAACGTGCCTCTGTGTGTTATCACACATATTGGTGTAGGAATTTCAATACTTCATCCATAAGTTTCTTCAAGTCTAACTTGATGATTAGATGATATATGGATTAGTAAGGGATCATTTTAAAAATATGAGACTGATGTTTGAAAGATTTCAGCTATTCAGGATATCCCTCAACATTAAGAAATGTGTTTTTACTACTCCATTTGGAACCCTATAGGGGTATATCATATGTAAGGAAGGCTTTATGGTGGATCCTGCCAAAGTTGTTGTTATTGTGGGATTGGGGGAACCTATCAGCTAGAGCATAGTGCACAAATTCCTTGGGCATATGGGCTATTATTGGAAATTTATTTAGGGGTATGCAAAGGTCACTGTGTCATTAGAAGAGTTACTGAAACATAAAATTACATTTCAAAGGGGAGAGGTACAACAGATGACATTTGATACATTGAAGAATAAGCTTATCATTACACCCATATTATACTTTCCTTCTTGGGATAATCCATTCCATGTACATGTTTATGCTTCGGGGATGGTGATTAGGGAAATCCTAGCACAACCTCGAGAAGGAATTGTTGAAAACCCCTTATGTTTTTCTAGTAGGAATTCAACACCAAGAGAGTAGAACTATATTAAAACTTGGCACGAAGATTTTTCCATGAACTACACACTACACAAGTTTAGGAAATATCTTCAAAACACCCGTTATCTTCTACATGGACCACATGGCATTGAAATACCTAGTAAATAATCTTGTTTTAATGGGATGCATATGTCAAGTGGGTTTTTTGTTTCAAGAATTCAAATTTACAGTAGTTGTGAAACTGGGTAAGAGTAATTTAGGACTTGACCATTTATCTAGGATTGACTTAGGGGAGGATGCATAGAGAATTGAGGATACAATGAAAGATGCATAACTATTTAGATTGTAACGCACACCCACTAACTTCAAAGATATCATTGTATTTCTCAAAATGGGTGTGGCACCGGAGGGAATGAATAATTTGGAAAGAAAGTAGTTAGCCATACGTGTTGTGCCCTACATATTAATTAGTGGAGACTTATACAAGCTAGATTGCGATGGGGTTTTTTTGTCGGTTTGTACTAGAGCCTAAACACATTGCAATCATGTAGAAGCACATGGTTAAATTACAAGAGGACACTATGTAAGGAATGAAACTATGCGCAAGCTCCTTTTGGCAAGGATTTGGTGGGAAAGCATCTACCAAGATTATATTGAGTTTTGCAAGGTCTATGACTATTTCCGGGCTTTTAAAATCTAGGAAGAGAAGAGATGAGACGCCCTTGAGATCAATAGCTAGTGGAGAACCATTTGATAAATGGGAAATTTATTTTGTAGGACCGATTTCATCTTACGCATGAAGGAATGGATCGTGCTATATCATTACATGCATAGATTATCTTACAAGGTGGGTAAAAGTGACACCTACAAGGGATTACACAATAGAAACAACAACTAGGCTCTTATGGGAAAATATAATCAGCATATATGGATGCCCACTGAGTTTAACAAGTGATAGAGGTACTCATACTTTGAATGAGACAATTATAATCCTGTTGTAAGAATTCTTGGTAGCCCATCACAAAACTACCCCTTATCACCCCCAAGCTAATGGAACCTCTAAGGAATTTAACTAAATACTGAGTCACACGCTGACAAAAATTTGTGATGTAGGAAGAAGAGATTAGGATGATAAAGTTTTTGTTGTGTTATGGTCATACTAGACTACTTATAAAAATCCGAATAAGGCCACACCTTTACAATTGGCGTTTGTCACTGAAGCAATGTTACCTATTGAATTCATGTTACAATCACTGCGTATATCACATGCAAGAGGGTTAGTTGATGAAAAATCATTTAAGGAGAGGATTGATAAGCTAATACAATTAGATGATAGGAAAACTATTTCTCATTGGAGTAAGAAAATAGAAAAATCTAGGCGAAGGCATGGCATCATAGACACATCAGGAAAAAAAAAATTAGGTTGGGAAGATGGTTCTATTATATGATTCAAATTTCTACACCATCCTAGGAAATTCAAAGTCCATTGGATGGGCCCATACATTGTATCCTATATACTTGACTCAGGAACTTTTAAGTTACAAGCACTGGATGGAACACACTTACCAAGCCATTTCAATGGGAGTAGGGTAAATCCCTACTATAAGTAATTCTTCCTTGCGTTTGTAAAAAGGTAGTATTTTCATTTAGCCTAGGATTTCCCTTAATGAATTTAATTTCTTTCTGTTTACCTTTCTTTTTATTTTCTCCCTTTCTTTTTGTTATTGTCTATGCATTGTTCTCCGATAACCACTTACAATTTCAAAATTATTTTATGTGTAGAGGACGACGCATCTATTTTTGTGTGGGGTGAAGTGATGCAATAAGCACTAGAAGCTGGTATTAGAAGCTTTGTTTCGATGGCTCGATCAAAGGAAAAAAGCACGTAGTTTGGAAGAGCACACGTGGAAAAGGTTAACATGAGGATTTTTGTGTCGGAAGGCTTTACAAAAACCACGTACAAGGGTGAGAAGCATAGGAACAACATGAGGTAGGCGATGTCAAAAATTAGGGTAAGGATAGAAGAAGTGCCTTCGGCATTGCAAGTGCACACGTAAGGATCTTCGGTCAATAAGGATTTTTGCGCTAGAAGGTTGTAGAAGTTTTTACATAGGATTGGGCACGGGGTAAAAGTGTTAAAGGTTGGCTTTAGAATAAAAAACCACCTTTATTAAAAAGGTATTTTTGTAGGTGGCATGGAATTTATTTTGGAAAAAAACAAAACTATAAGCAAAAGTAGTTTGGGGTACATTGTTGTTTACCTTGCATTTGTGATATAAAAGAGCTCTTGCAAACTAGGGCATCCTTTAATAAAATTTGTACAAAAAGGTTTGTGAAGATTTGAGTGCATAGCTATTTTGATTAGTGAACTAGAGTGGAAAAAGAGTACATGCGCATGAGGTAGAAGGTTGTAGAAGTTTTTGATCCTACAAGTGAATAAACCATCTTGTGGAAAGAAGGGTTTTCCAGGTTAGGGTCCTACAAATAGGGCACATGATTGAAGGGATTTTTGGAAGGAGTAGAGCTACGAGTTAAGGACAGCAAAGATCGGGAGAAATAAAGAACTTTCAATGACCCAACAGAGAAATGGCACCAAGGAAGGCAACAAATGTTTCACGAAAGAATGGAAAGGGAAAAAGGAAACAAGTTATTTCCACCAGTTTCAATGAAGAATGGTACGCGGAGATGTAATATCTAGATGACATATTGCTTGAATAGAATGTTTGTCTCATGTGAGAAATATTTTCATAAGTGACTACCACCATCGAATGAGCACCATAGAGAACGAGATGGAATTTGTGTTGGTTCGCCCTATATATAAAAGACACTAGATGGAATGCCTATCTATGATGATAAGGTAAAGGTGAACATGGAAAAGGTGTGTTATTATAACTCTATGAGTTTCCCTCTTTCGTAAAGACCTGAAAAATTATACTAGTGGTTAATGTCATGCATACATGAAGATCATTTTTACTTCACATGATGTAGGATGTGGATAACTCCCCAACTAATTTATAAATTTATTGGTCTTACTTGCAAGGGAGAATCTTTTGATGATGAATTTGATGATAAAGTGGCCATCAAAAATACTGTTGAAGCCTATGAATACAAGAAGTTTTCATGATACTTTGACATCTCTGTTATTTAGACCCTGTAATGAGGATGGCCATGCACTTGGTCACAAAACTAAATGGGTAGGAGAGATAGACACAAATCAACAAGGCTTGGTTGAAAATTTTCTAAAATATTTCAGAGGGGACCATCTATAACCTCTTAGTGCTCATAGTAGAAGAAATCATTAGTGCCACGGCGGATAGAGAAAATATCATGTTTGGTAATGTCATCCTTAACATTATATATTCATAGATTGAATTTCTCGATGGGCCATATAAATTTGTTTGGGAATACCCAGATGAGAACCCTTCCCCTGTAAAAATATTTGATAAGTACACTTGTGACACCATGACGGCCACCCATAAGGAATGCATATAAAAATTGTATAAGTGGATGTGTGATGCATTCGGCGTAGAGTGCAGAATACCTGAGTAGTTACCTATTTTACTACAAGGAAAGGCTTAATTTTTTGTATAACAACATTTCTATATGGGTAGGTTTACTCTGACATATGGTGGGAAGGATCCCTAGTGTAAATTTCCATTCTCCTTCACATCACAATACTTCTAGGCCGAGTCAATAGATTCAAAGAGGAAAATAAGTTAAGGTTTAACCTCAACATGGTAGACCAAGATTACCACAAGCTGCGTAGGACATTGATATATCCAAATAAGTGCACCTATGTGGAGAAGTATGTCTCCCATGACATACATATGCTAAATCTAGTAACATTTCATGTTGTTGGGAGGACTGTAACAAGGGTATACATGCACATAAGGCCAAAGTATGAGAAGGGTGCTTACATTGAGAATGATGTCTCTATCCCAAAATACCCCACCATAAGAAAGAAGGCCACGCCAAGGAAAAGGAAGAGAGAGGAGGGCCCACGATAAAATTGCACCAAGTATACAAACAACTTAATTTGTAGGGGAGTCAGCACAAAACCAAGAACCTATACATAGAGGAAGAAGTCCCTAGCAGAAGATAAAGAGAAGACACACGAGGAAGAGTCACTAAAGCAAGAGAAGCCCCATACAATATAACAGTCACCAAAAAGAAAGGAGTTGTCTAGGGAAGAAGGAAAAGAAGAGTCTCTTATATTGGAATCACGAGCTAGGAAGAAGAAAATAGTTAAAAAAGGTGGAATCTCGAGGAAACAGAGAGCGTGGAGGTCTGTAAAAGGTGATGAAGATGATGAAGAGAATGGTGAGGCCTAATAGCATCATGTATACAATGTACATGAGTCAAAGGATGAGAGTAATGAAGAGAAGGATGAGGACATAGGAGGTGCTCATGGAAAGAGGGGTAGTGAGGAAGTCAACATGAAGGATCAAATAACTCCAAGCCTAGCCAAGGAGTAGATAGAGGATTTCGTGGAGAGGTAGGTAGAAGGCATCAAAAATACTTGGTGGATCAAGAGGTGGAGCACAATGCCAAAGAAGTACTCAAGGAGACAGAGGGAAGAAAAAGTGTAGAAAAGGAGTATGGAAGCATGGGTGGAGATCCCATCCTATCGTAAGCTTCCCAAAGGCAATGCATATAGGTGGAAAGGGTATGGTAGTGGTGTAGGAACAAGGAATGACCTACATCAATGATCCAAATAAGGTATTACACACACATTTCCAAAGTATCATGCCTTCAAACCAACTCCTTGCATGGTATTATTTTGATGAATATGGTGCATACCCACACATAAGGAAGATGTTTTCTTGGGATTTTGAGTCCCATGTTGATGAGCCTAAATTCGAGGTCAACTGTGAGGCATTGATGAAGATACTAGATATTACGGAGTAAGCCTTTTGCTGAATTATCAACAACTATAAAATGAGCAAGTATTTAACGCACTCAAAAAAGTGTTGGTGGAGGTTGAGGTGAGGCTCTTCGGGAGAAATGACAGAGTAAGATCCTAGAGGAAGAGATTGAAAAGAAAAATGAAGATTTCATTGAAAAGTAAAAGGAGTTAAATTATGAGGATTTTTCAACACGAGAATTAAGGAAAAAATTTAGGGACGAGAAGGAAAAGGTGCATGATATCCATAAGAAAATAGAGATGAATTTAGAAGCCATAATATTGAAGCACCCAGACATGGCCCCGCTTGAGAAAAAATATGAGTCAACCATGCAATTCTTAGAATACTTGACCCGCATCCTCACCATGGAGAGGAAACCACTCACATTGGAATCAAAAAATGAGGCATTTTCATACCGGAGAAGGAGGAAGAAAAACTAAATATCAAGGAGAAAGTTACTTAGTATTTTTATCTCCTTACCACTATAAATACTACCACCCAAATGGCCGAGGTGTATATGAAAATTGTGCTGATAGGAAAGGGTAGAAAGCATATTGGTTATTATGCATGAGGTGGATTTGAAGAAATTTCAAGAGAAGAACAAAGGAAACATGGAAGGGAGGGATAAGATCCTATCTGAGGTTGAGAAAAATTTAGAAGCAATCAAAAACTTGTGAGGTTTGGTTAATAATTAGCTTAAGGAACTACATCCGTAGGTCACCCTTGAGAATGGACATGCTAGACAATCTTAGCAAGTAGTTAGAAATAATTGTAGATACGATGAATGCTAAGAGTGAAGAATTATGTTTTGATGAGGTGAGAACTCTAGTAGGTGACCTACTTCAGTAGGCGCAGGGTGAGGTAGATTCCTTGGAAAAGATTGAGGAAATAGTGATGAAAAAATTCCCTCTCCTTCTATAAGAGAAAATTCCTCCATTCTCTCATTATTTATTCATATTGTATCGTGTCCCACTATTTTTTATTCTTTGGGGTCTAAGCAAGATGTTTCTAAGGATGGAGAACACGCTTAAGGTGGGGTGATGTTGGGCCTTGAAATATTGGGTGAATACCAAAGGGTATGCACATGCGGGACCAAAGTGAGAAGAAGGGTGCTCAAAAGAAATCATGTAGAATAAAGGGGTTTAGGTAAAACCGGGGCACACGTGGGAGGTAGAACATAGGTCTAAATGACATAGCCATATTTGGCATTCTATAGGAACTTGAGGAAAAACATGAAGAGACGATTAGGCATGATGAGTGGATAAGGTGCCCGTCTCGGAACCTTGAAGGTCAAGAAAAGAATATTCCATGTAGGGAATATTCCTAGAAGACATCATTATAGAGAGTGGAGGGTTTGAAAAGGGATAAGCATTCACAATTGGAGAACCACATCTACACTTGGCACATGATCTATTCAGGAGATAAGGCATGGTCAGTGGGTATTGATCCTATAAGAAGAGATGCTTGGGCTAGAGAAAGAGGGATAGGAGGGACGAAGAGATAGAAAAAGATAGAATGCATAGCGAATAAGAAGAAATGTAACAAAGTGCTACAATAATTCTAGTGTTTATATTATTTAGTGCTATGGTTTGTGAGGGATGATATAAGCCTCTCGTATAGCACTAGGATCTCGTAATAAGGGTTAAAATGGGAAAGGTATTATTAGGGTCTCATATCGAGATGCCTTTGATAGGAGTTGATTTTCTATCATTTAATATGTATGGTATGAGATGACCCTTTTGACTATAATGTGGCTACGAACTATGTTAAATTAATATATATCTATATATGTGTGTGTGTGTGTGTGTGTGTGTGTGGGTTTGTTATGTATATCTTGCTTAAAGGCTGTAAACCCTCGTGTCATATGACTATCATGGCTCAGATCTGATTTATTATGCTTATTACAATGTTATTTAGTTTTTTTAATGCATTAAGGTGTGGATCTATTAGTTTCATCTTCTACCTCTTTAGCTAAGTGAATGTACTTCTACTTATGCGAATCATCCTCCATTAATGGTGGAAGCTTCTTACAAAGCTCACATAAACGAGTGGCTTGGTGTCCACGCATGCCTCAGGTGAGCACCCAACACCTATTGGGTGATAGTACGATGCACTTAGGGTTAGTAAAGGTATGAAGGGTAAATAAATGACTATATTCATCTATGGCCTTGTTGCATCATCGCCGCTTAAGAGGGAATTCCTCTACTATCCTACTCATTGGGGAATCCAAATGCTTCAATGCTTTCTATTCTATGATTTATATTTGTCTACTATCTTTAAAGCACTATTACGTCACAATAACACTTTGAAGAGGGAAAACTATTAGAATCCTAAAAATACAAACATATTTCTATCCTCGCTACTATCCAACTAGAATTAACTAAATTAATTTTATCTTACCACAACATCCCCCTTTGGAATTAATTAAATTAATTCCATCAATTAAATATCCCCTTATCGAGCTAATTAAATTATTTCTATTTCCTAAGTCATATTCCCACCCCTTAGAATTAAATAAATATTATTTCTAATGTCTTTAGAATTAATAAAATTAATTCCTACATAATTCAAGCTAATATAATTAAACATTTAATTCAATAAATGGTTAATTATCCCCTCAGAATTAAATACTAATTAATTTAGTTATTTAATTATTTCATTTTATCCACTTGTACTCCATTTCAATCTACTTCCATAAGCCTCCAAAAGTGGGGCCACTAATAATTCCCATATAACCACTTATTAGGTGAATTCAAAGATAACGATTTCCCCTGTAAATGTTGAATTGCAAAGACATGGTCATCTTACTATTTTAGGTAATTATAATTATTACCTTAGAACAAATTCAAACCTAAAATCCAATTCTCATGGTCTCAACCCGAGTTATAAAAGCTGGCCATTTCCTTTTTCAATACATCCTTGGAGATTTAAGAAAATTACATCCAACTTCTATTTAAATTGGTCTTGCATCCTTGTGAAATTTTCTCATAGCATCTCTGCAAAACATATTTGGAGGATAAGATAAAAGAGCATAAAAATCCAAATCTTTAACTAGTCTAATAAGATTAAAGATTATACAATCTTATCTTGAAGTTTCCAAGTTTGTAGTGAAGGTAATCTATGTTTATTTATTTATGTTGTGTCTATGATTTTACTTGTTTACACTAAGTTCATCCTAACTGGGTTTATCATTACCTTTTGGTGGATCATTTTTGTTGGCACGAGGATCGGTGGAGTGTCCAATTTTTAGGAGGATTAGATGTGGTACATGGTTCTTCCATTTAATTATGAGATCATAATACCCCTTCTGGAGTTATTGAACATCCATCAATACATCTATTTATTCTTCTATTTTATAATCCTATTGTGAAGGAATGGTGATTGTCTTAAGGATGATGACACTAGATGTGTTAGGTACATTGTATTTAATATGATCATTTGGTGATTTTCCTCAATTTAAAATAATCTCAAATTCATAAATTTATTCTTTGGATATGTCAAATGCATTACAAATTTTCAAATAGTATAAATCATTGTATTTATTGGTAATATACACTCTATGCCAACTATTGATGGTTACTTCCATGATATTGACATTAGGCATCCTAGTTGGGGAAGGATTTGCATTTGGATGGTTTTGAGGGTGTTTATACCTCTTATAAGTGTAATTGAATATTTTTCCATTTGTATTTTCATGAGCCATATATTTATGCAATCATAAATATTCACTACTTAGCTTTTGTACCATCCTCTATATGGAATTTAAATCACTTAAAGTTTGTTCGGTAGGCATAATAGTGGCTATATGGAAAACTAAAATGGTTTGATCATGATTATTTGGATGGATATTTAATAAACTTAAGTTTTGAGTTGCATCATCATGTATAATTAGCATTGGAATTAAATAATACATGTTTTTATTGTTATTATAGAACCGAGGTAAGGAAGTAGTATTTTAAGAGCTATGTTTGGACTAGTCGACAAGGGTTTTCCTTGTGGGTATAATTATTTTTCTACCTTCATTTCTTCAACATATAATTTGAAAAACATACCTTTCGTGAGATCTAAATAATTTTTTAACACCACAATAGCTAAGGCATCATTAGGTCTATATGGATCTTCTACTCTTCCATATACCTTTTGAAACCTAGAACCGAAGCTCCTAATAGGTTCATTACACTCTCTTATAACACTAGAAATGATATGATATAGGACACTAGGGTCAATAACTTGCCCAAAGTTTTTATGAATGTTTTTTCAAACACTTCCCAACTTGTGATTGAGTCTATAGGTAAATTAAGGAACCACTTATAAGCTACATCTTGTAATGTAAACAAGAAAATCTATATTTTACATCTCTATATTGGATATCAAAAAATATTAGGGTTGTTTTGAATGATATAACATGTTCCTCTACTATCTTCCCCTACTAGGAGTATATATAGGAAAATAATTCTCTGGATTTATTAGAAGGGCATGCAAAGGTTGATCCAAATTCAAATGAGTTCCTCTTAACTAGGTTGTTGCCATATTAAATAGGTTTAAATTTAAATTGGTTGGTTTGTTGGGTTAAATCCTAGAAGCTCTTATGGAACCCATGTCAATTATTTCCTTTCCATGGAATTATAGAGGCTTAGATACTATTAATCTAATGTGGACCTTTTGATCCTCACAAGATGGTTTAAAAATAAATTTTCTAATATTTGTGATCATGTGTTAGTAGTTTTAGGATCAATTTGTCCTTGATATGAATTCCAAGTACTTAATTAAAATCTATTAATGTCCTATACAGAACCAAACATTATGGTCCCTCCTTCGATGCCAAATTTTCTGTTGATGTGGGTTTATTACACCCACATGAAAAAATGGGTAAGTACTACCTTCCCTACTCCTTTTAGATCCTAGGGAGGGATTAATCAGTGGATGAGTTTCAAGTTATGTAGTTTTATAGATACCTAAGTGGTGGAATGGAAAGCATGTATCTTGTTAATAAATCAAGATTCTAACTATACTCAAAATTTCTTGTATTTTATTGGTACTACTTCCTCAAAAGGATAATTTTGATGTCAATAAGGTCCTCCTAAAAAAATGTAAAAAAGGGGTAAGGTAGGGTAAGGAAAATAGAGAATTACCTGGAAACACTTAAGTTATAATATTTTAAAGCCACCACTATATTATTCACCAAGGAAACCTATAGCATCTTAATCCTAGCTCGACACAAGCTTAAGGTGACAAGGGTATGAAGTATGTGGATTGATATTTTAGCATAAAACCATTATAAAAACTCATATAATTATTTGTTTCCTACAAAAATTATTAACACACATCCATTCACTAAAAATATTTGAAATACTAAAAATCATGAAACAACATATAACCAATTATAGGTGTCCTTGGTGAATATGTGATGCCCATTAAAACAACCCACTTGAGACCCAAGAAACAACCTAGGATTAGTTAGGAAAATTATGGAATAATATTTTTTTATTAGAAGTGTCCACAACCAGGTTGCAAGACAACAGTTGACACTAATAGGTTTTGGAACAAGTTTAATCTACTAGAACATAATTTTCTTTTATTACAATTATTAGAGGTCACAAGGTCCAAATTTTAGGGTTAGACGTTTTGATTAGGTTCAAGGGAGGTAAATTAACACCATATCTACTCTCTAACAGCTTAGAGTTTCAACTTGATTTTTCTCACACTTAATACATTCAAAATTTCCCTAAACCATTCCCATTGGATAGGAAATTTTCTCACCTTTCCAACAATATAAATAATTCCTTCTAACTCCTTGTAAAACTCCAGTTATGGACCGGTGGGATTTGGGAATCAAATTTTCTCCCAAGGGGACACATGTTGAGTGGGGAAGAAAGACCATTTTTTGGGTTGGTGGGTCGCGGGGCGGTGTTTGCAAACTTTTTTGCATGGGGGAGAAAATTCCTATTTACACCCACACCTCAATTTTACCGCAAGGACATGTGTCGTGCCCGAGCTCACGTAGGGAAGAAGGAGAGGGACGGGAAGAGTGACGGGTTAGTTGGAAAAATTTTCCAAAGGGAGGAAAAGGGGTAAATGGCATGCGTGGGTCCACGTGTCCATGGAAAGGTCTCACCAGGGTGTGGGTGGGAGTGCGGGGCCGTGGAGGAAAACTCCAAAATTTTCCAAAAACAAGATTTCAAAAAAAAAAAAGGTCATGAGGGTTCTGCCCCCTCCACTATCTCCCTCGCTACCACGTTGTAGTACCTGATGGATGCGGGATTGCCAGCCAGTGGGGGAAAAAGGTAAAATTTTCTAAAAATTTAAAAAAATTTCCCAAGGAAGAAAATGATGCCACACCTCCATCGTTGCCTCGTGAGGACACGTGGTAGCCTCGAATTGGTTCGGGCTAGTGGAGGAAAGTTTTTTAAAAAAATTCCCCAAGAATTTTTTTCAATTTTTTTTTTCTACGTTTTGAAAGGGAAATTTTTGGGCCGCTGGCCCGCAAAGGAAAATTTTCCCAAATTTTCCTATCAAGGAAGGAAAAATTCAAAGGGCCATAACTTTTGCTAGGAAGATCGGTTTTGTAAAACGAGGACTTTCGGAAATATCTTGATGCCTTCTTTGCAAAGAAATTATAAATTTTACATTTTGGTAAATTTTGAGGGGTAATGTTTAAGAATATGTTCTACAAGATTTTAAAAAGCCAACTGGTAATTTTTAACTTATAGATTTGGTTCAATTTGATCTTCTCCTTCACTCAACATGCCCAACAGACATGGAGGGTTATTCAGGGAGGGTTATTTAGGAAGGTAAATTTTCTCAATTGATTCAAATTTGAATTTTTCCAACAATTGACAGAAACAAAGACTGCAAAATGACTGTGAATGGTTTGGCCCGATTTTGCAATGTTTTGAATTATTTCCTTAAGTGTTTTTTGTCAATTTGAGTTCATTGATGTCATAGCATGCTAAATTTTATTGTTTCAAAGTTGATTATTATGTGCAGGCTCGAACTATGCATTTTAATTAAATTATTTTCCATTTTTAAAATTTACAATGAGATCAAATTAAAAGGGGTCCATCTAACTTTTCATCATTCAAGTATGGAATTTCATTTCTAATCTAATCTAATACATTCATTTGTTTTAAACAAACCATTCTAAATCAAAATGCAATACTGAATTCAATTTTATACATTTCCAAAAGATACAAATCCTGTATTATTCCCACATACATTTCTTCCCTTCAAACAAAGATTTAACTATCTCTTTTGCCATACAATGAAACATTTAATTCATTCCATGCTAGCCTTAAGTGTTTTCCTTCTTCAATCAATCATTAAAACAAGAATCCAGTTTCTATCTTTCCCAAAATCATATATTTTAAACAAGGTAGAATAATACAATTACATCTCACATGTTTCTTCCTTTTTCCATTTTTCCAAACAGGGATTTCATTCACAATCTGATATTCCAATTTAAATCAACAATGCAAATGAGGGAAGGTATTGCAATTCTTTATTAATTCTAAAATAAATACATCTTTACATTCTTCCCTTCCTTGAATGCAATTAGTAGATTTCACTTTCTTTCTTTCAAATGTACAGAACAGAATATAAATATCTTTCACATTTCGAATATGCAACTTTCATAACCAATTACATACATCTTTTCTTCACAAAAAATATTACAATTTCATCCACATCAAAGTGGGAAAGGTTACAAATGAATTTTTTTCACAAGGGACTGGAAAAAATGTCTTCTTCTGCTCCGAACAACAACATGCAAGTTTCCTCTTTCTTCCAATTTGATCACAAAAAGGTGGGGAAAGGCAACACTCTCCACCCAACCAAGAAATATAACGAAAGGAGAATCCATCCTCCATCATTGGCCCCAGAGCCCCAACCACAATGCAATAAGAAATTGATAGTAACCCATGACAAGAACAAGCTTCCACACCACACGACATTCTTTTAACATGCATATTCAAATTAGAACATAGTTCAACACAAGACAACAGTCTACAACTACTTTTGAAAACATTCAAACATAACTCAAGCTTTATCATGTAAGCTAAAGGAGAAAGGAATATGGGGAAGCTACTTTTTTTCTCCCAATGGGAATTGGGCATCCACCTGTAAAAATCCACCAAATAATTCATCACACATATCCTTATGCCCCCACAATCCCTCCTTATGCCCCCACAAATTTTCCTTATGCCCCCCACAAAGTAAGAAATGTAAGCTATTTCTTTTCCATGGTGGATCCCAAACCCAAAATCCCTCCACAAGAATTTTGATGCCACTGGCATTCCCTTATGCCCCCCCACATGAATTCCCCATAGCCTTCTCCTACACCATCCCTATGGCAGTCTACCCAAACAACCAACAAATAAACAAAACATACACCATTCACACAAACACAACAAGAAATAACAACATAAGAGAAGAGCTAAGCTCCTACCTCTCCATGGTAGCTTTTGTTTCCAATAGAAATATTTCAATGCCAAGAACACAGTACCAAAATCAGCAGCCAAAAAGCATGCAAAGTTTTCCAAACTCCTTCCAAAAGCAAGAGCTCTAAGCACAAGAAAATTCGCCCCAAGGAAGCATGCAAAAATGATTCAACAACCCAAAACAAGAAAAGAGTTTGAATTTTATAGAAGAGGGAAAGGAAGAGGATGAGGTGGATCCATGTAGGATGCCACTTCACACATCCTCAATTCTAACACAAAGGTCAAATTCCATTCTCCAAAGCACAATAAAGAGGTGGGTGAAAATATGACAAATTTACTTGCACACTCCAAAAAGCCCACACCCCAAAGGACTGAATTAAATAAAATGTAAGAAGAGTGAAATTAAAAACATGCAACATGATAGATAAAAATGCATTAAAAAGAGATAAAATCAACCCTCCAACCATAGGTATGGTTTGTAAATTAAATGAAGAGGTATGGGACAAGTTTTACTTGTCCCACAAGCCTCCAAAAATAGCCTCGCAAGGACAAATTGAATTTCCAAGGAGGTGGAGTTTTCATACTCCAAAATATGACTTACACAACTCTTACACAAACTTACAAATCCCTTACATATTTAATACAAAGAGCCAATAACTTCCATTATTACTTTCTTATATCCAAATTTGATTTATTTAACTTTTGACCATATGTTTTTCTCACATTAATGTAGCACAATTTAATTAAATAAAGGAAAGGGACACATCACTAATAAAATACACACAAATAATAATAAAAAGGAACCTCATTAATAAAATACACAAAACCCATGGTTACATTTAAAGTTGATGCCCCCATGGGAATCCATAACAACAAATAAAAAAAAACAATAAAACAAGTTACCATGGCGACCGTGTTGAAGTCATCTAGAATTCCAATGTGGTTGGTATCCAATCCCCGATATTTGTTGTGATATTTAACCTGCAAAACATAAATACCTCCTTCGGCCTCATGGCCATATCAGAACATCCAAAATGAATATAAATATAATTCCAAAATCATCTATATAAATGAATCACAACAACATCAAAGTAACAACTATATCATTCATAATTTAATCAACAACTATATCATCTTCATATAATGTCCATTTCTAAGTCTACTCACAATATCCAACAATCACATGCCCGAACAACATTCACTATATATCCATGTCAAATAGTATATCATCATCCACATATAAGGTGTCTCTAATAATCATCATGCATCATAACCAAATCAAGATCAACAATAATCCATGATCAAATGTCTAACATCATACTAAATCGAACTATAATAATGTCCATAATGTAATCAATGTATCAAATATCCAATTACATTTTCACATTAACACTCTATTAATCAAGATGAAATTAATTGAAGCTATGATTATGAAGGTAGTTATTACACACTTATAAATGCCATGATAAATAAAACATAATGATTAATCAAAATAACTGATCTATGAAATCTACCAAATAATTGAGAAAGTAATATGTAGAAATCACTCAATGAAAAATCATGGGCTTTAAAATATATTTTTCATTAAATTATTCTCCTTATAGGATATATAAGTGATGTCTATATGAAAAAACAATTACTTCTTGGGGTTTAAAAATATATATTTTTAAAAATAGAACAAACCAATCTCAAGTGACTAATAAAGACAAAGCTTTCAAGTAAGAAATTTTCCATTTCCTATTTTTAAGATTGAATAATTTTACATTAATAGATCCTAAAAAAGGAAAACCAATTACTGAGATAACAAAACTACATGGAACTCCCATTTGCAGTTGTCTAAGTTGATTGCATTTGAATTTGTTAAATCTCATCTACACATGTTTTAAAAAAATCTATATATGCCAAGTCTAAAATAGGTGGCCTTGTTAAATCGGGAACTTATTGAACTACTGTTGGAACCCCGCTATAAATATCTTTCACCAAATCGTTCATAAGTGAAGATTTCTTCACTTTTCAATCTACATATCTAACCAATGCAATGATAGCATATGTCTTCTCTACCACATCATCTTGTGCAAAATGGGTATCCATAGTACAAATGAACGATGATAAATTTTTCAAAGAAAGGATTTTGAATTAGTCTCCCACTTGGTTGTTATATTGAAGTAATATGAGCTTTAGCTAGAAGATAAATAGCCTTTTTACTATTCCTTGCAATTCATTTAGAAATACCTCCATTTTAGTCATCAAATTAGTTAACTCTTTCATAATATGGCCCATGTAAATGTTTTCTTTCATTCAAATCTGTCTCTTGACATGAAGAACAATTAGGAAATGACTTATGTTTATGAAAGCTAGTAGTTTATCCATCATGTAGTTAATGTTATTCATGCACGCATGTTTTCTCCTAACCTAAAGTAACCCATACTCTTTTATATCATTATGAATTTGTATAGAATCTAGACGCTCATACAAATTCCTTAAGGCCATTTGTAGTTTGGACAAAGTATTTTTAGGCACTATCAATTTCTTCTATGCAATAAAGACATTCAACCCGGCTTGCATTCTTCATACTAAATCATTTTTCATCTACTAAGTATCATTAATGAAAAATTAAGGGTTTTTAATCCATGATTTCTTCTCCTTTACAATATATTTTAGATATACGTACAATGTCTTCTTTAATCTCCATGTTTATAGGGGTTATCCCTTTGGCTAATTTTCTTGTAGTTACCCTTTTTAAAGTGCCCATAGAAGAATCATATTTGACGTCCACTTTAGGGTATTAAATTTTTACCATGGTGGGATCCATTAAGTTATAGCCAATAGGATGATTACATGTTCCCCTTAGAGTAGAAAGTGCAATTTTAGTTATGGAAGGAAAAAAATAGGAGGATCTCACCACTTATGGTAAGGTTTTTGGTATCGAAGGAAATGTAGTCTCGGGATGAATAGGTTCTAGAGGGGCCAAGAGATGACACATAAACCTTTGAATAGTTTTGGGAATTAGGAAAGAGAAAATAGGAATATAATAAGATATTGGAATAAATGACACAAACATACCTAGTAGAAAGGTCTTAGAAACATAGGGAGTGATGGAAGAAAGTAGTGGTAAATTGAGGAAGAGATTAGATGGTGGGGGTATTAGAATAAGTGATTAAAAATATTTAGAAGGATGCATAGGTTCCTTAAATTTTAATTGCGATGATATTCTATAAATAGTATCAAAAGAAGTTATAACTAAAGGGTATGTCCTAGCTAAAGGAGAAGAAATAGTGATTGTTGAAACTACAACTAAATATTATAGTCTTGTTGTAGTATATAATAGATGAGGAGGTTCTTGTATGCACCTAAAATTTCACGTTGATATATTTTTAGAATGGTAAAATCTCCAATGATGATAAAAATTCTTCCAAGGTAAAAATGAGGTCCAGATCCTTCCCCTATTCTTTTCATCCCTCCTCTGACTCAAATCAACCCTTTTGTTTTGTCTACAAAATTTATTTTTTCTTGTTAGACCACTTTTTAGGTTTGTATTTCTCTTGAGTGGTGGTTACACAACCACCCCGGTGGTTGTGTAACCATCAATTGCATAATTGCCCCTCGACGTTCACCGACATTCCGAAACTTAAAATCATAGACTTAAAACATGTATTTTTGACGCATGTTTGGATTTTGGGAGTGATTTTCTCACTCGTTTCTCAACTGTTTTTCCTATTTTTGACTCATTGGAATCGTGTTGATTTTATCTTCCTCTTTGGATATGTTTAGAATGTTGACTACCTCTCTTTTTCTAATTTTTCACTTCTTCATCAATAAATGTAATTGAATTCTTCTTTCCCAGATTTTATAAAAAGCCAAACTTTTACTTGTATGATAGGTTGGATTTTTCATATTCTTGAGGTTAAGTTATGTTGCTAAAATTTTGAGAGGAATGACACGAGAAAGCCATCTTTTTAATCTATTCTTTCCCACCATTTACTTTCAATAATGTCTTGCACTAAGCCAACCACATTTATTATTTTGTTTTCTTTATTACCAACCAGCATATGTGCATTTGTAGATCAATTGGACTTCATCTTTGGAAGAAGATACAAAGTCGGGAGATGAAAAGAAAATTTCATCTTGGGGAAGCTACCACAAGATAAATTAGTAACAAGGTTGGGGTTGTACTTAAATTATTTGAAGCTTTAATTAATTTTTATTTGTTAGAATAGAAATAATGCATTTGTTTTGAGTTGGTAGAATTATAGAAGTAAAATATTTCATCACTTCTGAATGTATTTATCTTATTTCTAGTATTCCTTTTCAAAATATTTCTTATAATTTCCCTTGATAACTTCTTCTCATCTTATCCATGTGGATCTGCTTAGGAAACTAGTTTGAGGAATAAGTGAATATATCATTGCACGTATTTTATTTCCTTTAATTAGTTCAAATTTACTTCTACGGGAAGTTCATACGAAAAAGAGGAAATTGCTTCTGAGAATATTTTCTCTTTCCGAAAACTTGAGGAAAAATTTTTGCCAGAAGAAGTTTATTTTATTTTATTTAGATTAATAAATTTTTGGTACATTCTTTTAGAATAGAATTTTTAGAAAACCCTACAATAGAGGAATAGCCACATCTAGCTATTATTTTTTTAGTTTATTTTATTAGAAGTAGTAGTATTTTATTTTAATTAATTTCTTGTGTCTATAGAATAGTTTATTTATTTGTTTTATCTAAATTTTGAAAAATACAAAAATATGTTAGCCATTTAATTAGTTTTATTTTAATTCATTTCTTGTTAGAAAAATAGAATAGATGGTATTTCATTTCATTTTATTTAATTAATTGGGAATGAATTTGGTTAATTAAAATATTAAACACACTTGTCTTTTATTTATGTTGAATTTACTTTCTTTATTTATTTAAAATGAACTTTCAATGTAGTTTAGAAAATAAATAAAATCAAACAATTAAAAAATAGGGAACTTACGCTACCCGTACATAGCCTCTAATTCCCCTTTGGCTAATTCAACTACTAGGAACTCACACTACCCGATATTAGTCCCTGATTCTCCTATAGTTTCCCATTAGTATTCCCATAATATTGCACATTTATTTTTCCTAGAATGACCTCAAGAGGTCAAGTACATATAGAATCACATGTTTATTATCAAGTGTACAAAATTGGTGAACCTGACGTGAAGGACTAGTTCCTTATTATTTCCTTTTCTTTCATTTTTATTACCTCACCTTTCCATTTCTTCCCCTATTTTGGTAGGTATTTTATACTTCCTAAAATATGTCTAGTAGAGAGTTTGGTGGGCCATTTGGCTTTGATAGATACTACACCAATGTTCATCCACAACAATCCCCTTCCCTTTCTAGATGGGCTGACAACTACACCAATAATGTGCAAGCCTCCCCTAGCTACGTCTCAAACCCCACTAGTCATGTGAGAATAGAGGAGGTTGATCAACCTTTGAACATAAAATGTAGTCTACCACTTTCAAATAACATGGTTTTTGTGATTAGAACAAATTCTTACCCTAAAGTCTTGTCAAGATGTCACATAAGCATGAAATCAATAGAAGATGCCTTTGTTGTGTGAATTTCCAACCGTCTTCGCCAAATAGATGAGTCCTTAGATAGGATGAAGATCCAAACCTATGAGATGTTTAATAACAATGTATCAACAACCTATCCTGAGACTCCTAATTTTAAGGAAAACAAGAATGACAACATTGAACAATTCATAAGAGGATATCATGTGCCCTCTCAACCAAACCCTACATAGCAATCACCTAAGAAAAAGACTCAATCCTCACCTCATGATGTTATTTCCACTTTAGTAGGGAGGATTAGAGAACTAGAAAGTGCCCAAACTTCACAACCAACCTATGTAGTAGGGCAGAACATGGGGCATCCCATTGACAATAAAGGGTAAACCCCTATTAATGCACAACCAATGTAATATATCATATAACAAGGTTATCATATTCAATCAAATTTGGGTGATCTTATCACAGGAGATGACACCCTAGGAATGGTCCCTCACCCTTCCCATGCTTATCCTAAGTAAGGGATGGTCGAAAGTACATTCTTAAATTCTGCTGCATCGGCAATGCGACGTTTCATGGTTTCGAGGCCCACTAGCCCATTTCCTAGTGTTATTCTACCTTACTTACATACGTATTCAAACTCCCCGAGATGGACCCATATATCTTCCCAAATCCTTATAGATCATATCAAGGAGATCCATATGTTTGATCAATGCTTACACCGTAGCCTATCCAACTTTTCCTAATACACCTCATCATCACGGAGCTTCATTGGTGGAATACTATGTAATGGGTAGGTATTGTAACTATTTAAAAACCCCCTTGAATTTTCCATACAGGTGTCATAGTCCCACACCCATTTCCTAATATTCCTAAAATTAAGGGAGGGGGAGATCCAAATGTTAAGATTAAGGCCTATGATCTGCCATTAGGGATTTTCTTCCTTTGGATGTTGTACTAGATAAAAAATTTATGAATACGCTTGAAGTAATTTCCCTAGATTAGTACTATCAGATTGTGAAATCTTCCATGCATTCCTTTAAAACTATTTTTCCCAAATCCATTAGATTTTTGACATGAACAAGTTACTACAAACATGGATTAGGGAGTTTCTACATATTAGGTAAGAGAATAATGAATCTACTAGCACATTTTATTAAGAGATAACGTAAAATTCATTACTCGTCCACAAGTACATCTAACATGGACCAAATGGAGATTTTTGATATTTTTTTCACTCGCTAAATTGAGAGAACAAGTAGGAGGTCTAGAAGTTTCCTTTCCACAATTATGAGGAAGTGTTGGAAGGTGCACTTCAAAACACCAAGTTTCTATCGATAGTGGGCATAATGCTTACAAACTTAATCAGAAATTGGCTTCATAAATTAAAAAAATGAAAATAATAAAAAAATGCAGGCAAAACCAAATACCTAAGATATTAAATCAAAATCATGGTGTTATCCTGGATGGTGTTACTGATCAAAAAAAGAATGTTTGTTTTACACACAATGGTAACACTAAGAATAATGACAACATGGGTAATAAAAGGGGCCCTAATTTTGTTTCCTCTTTCAAAACAATAGATATCAGTCATCCCCCTCCTCGAAAAGTTCAAACCCAAGGCTTGAACCAGTACCAAAACTCTAGCTAAGGGGAAATGAATTATGGTTATAACAACTAGTTTCAGAACTATAACCAAGGTTATAATAAACAAAAAAATTCAAACCAAAGGCCAAGAGACTACGACCCCAATATTTATTGTGGTTTTCATCATGTTGTTGGTCATGATGATAGGTCTTGTAGGGACTACAAAAATTCATTCAAATACTCCCTAAAAATCAAAGACAACTCTTTGTGGACATGTTCTTAGCAAATCCTGAAACATCCTTACAACCAAGTCATACTGAGGATCCTTTTGCAACTCGTAATGAAAACCTAGGAATATATTCAAACATGTTCTTTAGTTTCCCTAGATATGTTAAAGTGAATCCTCAAAACATAAACAAGGGTATTCCTATGGGGAATAACGACCATGAGGCCTCAACTTATGATAACTCTTGAGTTTCTCCTAACCTTGGCTTAAACAACAATACAAATATTTTGGGATTAGTTGAGCTAGAGGTTGAACCATAAATTAATGCAACAACTCAAACAAGGGAATACATTTCACAACCCCTCCCCACTCATTACTTCTTGTAGGATGACATTCCTACAATCTCAAAACCTGTGGGAGCCTATGATTTTATATCATATTTGAACAAGACCTTTTCTTACATCTCGTTTCTAGATTTGTCTAAGAATTCCCTTGCACATCATTCCACATTTATTGATTCATTGGGTCTTGGTCATCTAATCCATGTTACGCTTCCTCCTAGAGCTTAAATAAATCATATTGACTTTGACATTCATCCTTTGGGGCTGAGTGATAGTGATAGCAGGTTTGTTTTTTATATAAGAAAGATGCCTTCTGACGTTGAAATAGCCCGAAGAGGAGATCTTGCATTATATTTTCATGTCTAGGTCTATAAAAATTACATAAAGAGTGCCATGATTGATGATGGGGTTGATGTGAATGTGTTTCCCTTCTCTTTCTTGTAGAAGTTGGGATATGGGGAGACTAATTGCTCCTCTACTAGAAATATGTTGCGAGGGTATGACAGTCTTAAGGCTACCTCAATTGGAACTATAGTTCTTCTTATCTCCCTCAGGCTGAAAACCATCTTGATGGAGTTTTACATCATTGAAAAGGAGATGAATTATAACATGATCCTTGGTAGACCTTGGATTCAATGATGAAGGCTATTCCCTCCACTTTATTCCAAGAGGTTATATTTCTCCACCTAGGAAAGGTATTCATTTCTCAAGGGGATCCTAATCCCTTCGACATACATTTGGAAAACCTTAAGAAGAAATCAAGGGTCCATTTAGAATATGATCTCCCTGCGAATCAGTTAAATGAACCACTTCCATCAAAAGAATTGGTCATGACCACCCCGAGCGCTCCAAAATTTGTATTTGTTGACTCAAAAACATTTGAGCTAGCAAAATTAGATAAATGTAAGGTGATATATGTGGAAATTGTGTCCACAAAAAAACTACCAAGATTATGAAACTCTTAGAGAGTGATGAACCGATCCTTCTCCCCTTTAAACCATAAGGAATGGGTAACCTCTTTAATATAGCCTCTCTTCCTATCGATGATCTCGGTCTAGGTGTAAACATGATAGAAATAATGAAGGAAGGAGAGGATTTTGAGAACAAAATGATGCCCATCAAATCCATTTCTAGGGATTCCTCTATTCCAAACCTTGGTCTAGACACAAATATGTCAAAATATAAGCTTATTTTGTCAATGAGACATAATCCAATAGCACAAAAATGTCAAATTTAACCACTACTCTCTAAATAAGGAAAACATTTGAGCACCATAGTCATGCTCAAATGAACATAAAATGTCAAAAATATGATAAAGAGATTCAAAAATAGCTCTTTAAAATGGATTGATTCATGCCAATATTATGTGATTAGATATGTACAAGCTGTGGGTAAGGGTTTTGGTTTAAACCCAAGATAATAGGCCCTTGTCAAGAGAATGGAAACTTTAAAGATCATGATTATCATTTTTCTACCCTACGTGGTGAGGAGTTTGACATTTATAAAATCACACCACCCTAAATGCTTTTATGCATAGTCACTTGCATCTCTATTAGTACATTATTTCATCCATACTATATACCATCCACATTATCATGTTGTGAAATTATAATTCAAGAAAGTTACCTTTCAAGAAATATTTTATAAACTTTCAAAAATTGGCAAAAGCATTTAATAATACCTCTTAAAGTATCCATCATATCATCACCAAATGTTTCTAATCTCTTCTTCATTTAAGCCTTTAAGAATTAATTTTGACATTAATCCTACCAAGACCAGTGCACTTATTTCTATTCATGGTTTATTTTAGCTCAGGTGTATTTTCCCATAGTTTGTTCTAGAAACTTCTCAATATCACATCTTTCCATAAAACCTCTTTAATCATAGAAGTAATATAAACATTTCACCTGGATTTCTTGTCCTCCTATCTAAACCTTCGGTGGTGAGCCCTAACATCTTACTAGTTACGTGGGGTTGAGGCTAGGGGAAATCATTCCTTCCCAAAATCACAATTCTAAAACCAATCAATAAAAAAATATAAATCAACAATAAACACAAAAATGATTTCATTTAAAAAAACTACACTTATTTTCCCTAACAACCTTTAGTGATGGGCCCATGCTTGTCACTAGTATCTTGAGGTTGGGAAATGAGGGAGGTTACCTTACTCACCTATGTCTTGTCATTGGTGATGAGCCCATTCTTCTTACTAGTATCATGGGACAAGACATTGGGGTCCTGTCAAATATATAAATAAGTTGTAAATAATTTGATGAATATAAATTGCTTTGAAATCTTTCAAATCCGAATAAAATGAGTTATATGTGTATGTTACAAGAGAGTTAATCCCTAAAACCATATTATGTCAATCAAAAGGCCATCTTCAGATCTAAGTCTAGATAAACTTACAAGAAAATCACATTTTGAACTAGTTAGTTGACCTTGCTTAGGATTGAGTTATAGGTTCCTAATTGGATCTTTTTCAAAATATTATCTTCTTGTAACCATCCCCATTCATCAAAATCATACTACTTACATCTTTCCTAGATCTTGGTTAGGGATAGAAATTAGTTATCTTATTATCCATTTAGGTCATGAATAAGATTAAATTAAAATAGAGGAGTGATAGAAAAATTTTGAAAGATGGTTTAACGGTTAAGAACGGAAAAAATAATCTTCATGAAGGAAAGAAATTGTATGATGGAGCATGGAACAATGTAAAGAAATATGATTCTTGTAAGGAAAGTGAGAGAATTCTTGTAAATATAAATAAAATAAATGTTTTGATGTCATATTTTTTATGTAAGTGAATTTTTATGAGTATGAAATGATGTTTTTTTATGTATATTATCATGCTATGAAACTTCTCCATAATGGTAATGGTAAATGATTTGAGTATTTTTGCAAAATGGATTATTTTTATTGGTTTTGTGGTCAATTAGAAATATTAAATGTATTTGAAAGAATAAAATGAATGAACTGTGTATAGAAAATTGGGATGAAGGAATTTAAGATGATAATGAAGTTTTTTTAGGGTTTGAAATTAAAAAGTTGAACTTCTCGATCAGGACAATTTTGACAAGTTTTCTTCAACATTCTTAAGAAAAATGAACAAATAAGTCATGAAAGCATGAATGAGATGATTTTTGAAGAATATTTGTCGGGATTGTCATTTGAAAAGTAAGGTTTTCTTAAGAAAATAGTATGTGAATCTTGTTGTTGAGAGATTTTGGTGCATTTCTAGGAATTGGTTTCAAAAAGTGAAATAAAGAGGATGATATTATAGTACATTTAAGGTAAGTTATAGGTCTTAACTCTTTGTTTTTCACAATTTATGTGAAAAATATCTTCTCGGACTCTTAGAAACCCTAGTTTAGGGCAAAAATGAAAACAAGTGTAACTTATGTTTTTTATGAAATTTTGTAATTATGAAAAAGCGTAATTAATTTCACATTAAGTAAAACATATGGTAATTAAACCATAAAACGTATTAAAAAAAAAATGACTATTTTTTTACCAAGGATGGACCATTTTGTACAAGATCAAAATATTGGACAATTTGGTCAAATAGTGAAGAATGATGTTTTGGATCTCTTTGTATGATAATTAGAAGTAATTAATTTATTATGAATGATGTGATAATTTTGTAAGTGGATGAGTAGTGTAATGAGGAGATAAAGACTTGCAATAGGGCTAAGGGTAGAGTCGGATATATCACTTAAGGTCGAATAATTACACAAGTAATTATTTAAGGGATTAAGTCAATATCTTGACATTATAAAATGATAAATTACTATATTTAGGTGTCTAAATTTCCCCCATTTAAGATATGAAATGAAATTCAATTTATTAAAATAAATATATACCTAATTGTAAACACACTTTTTCATTCCTAAATAATATTCATTTCTTAAAATGATTGGATTTCCTCAAGTATCCACAAAGTGAAACCTACAAACTAGAGTATAGTTAATGTCCATATAGAAATAATAGAAAAAATTAACTCTAGATTGAAATTGATTTTCTAACTTGAAAATTGAAATTTAAAAAAGAATAGAAGTATGTGTTTTTTTATCTTAAATGCAAGAGCTTCTTAGTGAAGGACTTGGAGAGAGAGAGAGAGAGAGAGAGAGAGAGAGAGATTGGAATCACACTAATGGATAATTGAGGTGATTAATCCCAAAATTCTATAAGTATTATAAATCCATTTTTTTGTTTGCACTTGATGAGATCATATCATTAGCGAAAGGAGGTTTAACATTACTTGATCAAATGTATAGACTAACAAAATAAGTCGTGTTTCACTCGACACGAGGATAATGGTGTCCTAATGGATCACTAATACCATATGTAGTGAGGATGTCATTATAAATAAATTAAATACATATATCCACAGAATCATAGTGTTACACATGGATATAACTCCTAAATGTGAAAATTTGATGCAAATTTGAAAGATAATGAAGTATACTCATGCCGTTAACATGCATTATATTAGTTCTTTTAGAACTTCTAAAACTAGGAAAAAATTATGCTCATGTTTATGCACATATTATTACAAATTAAAAAGTGTATTCATCAAAAATAGAAAAGTTTGAGCTGATATTAGATAAAAATATAATCATGCCCCCTATATTTTATCATAATATGTAGTGAAATTTGTACTAAAATTATTTATATCTTGTTGAACATATAACATATATCTCGAAAAGCGTTTATTTTCCTAATAAGTATGAAATTTTATGTCAAATTATACCTAGGATAACACCATATATTAGGTTAGTAACATCTTATGGTTTTATCCTTTTTGGGTGGCTTTTTCTAAATTGAAGTTTTCTAAATGATATTTATTTGTACTTGTAACTATGTCCCTATAACTTATCCCATTATATTATAAAAAAATCATTTTACTTGTCTTTCTAAATTACATTTAATATTATTATAATAACCCCACTAAATGCATCCTCATTTGAGGTAATTGATATAGACCGTAACTCACTCATCTCAAAATAATTGAAGAGTTTCCATGTCATATATATCATATAATCATCATTAGAAGATATACAATATGACTACATGAAGAAACCACGTAGAAAAAGGCCTTGCAAGATAATACATAACATAAATCTTATTTACAAGGATATAAAACACACAACATGAATGTATGTATATAACCATAAAATCACATAAGCATAAAAGTATATAAACTAATGTCACACATAATGTCATATAAAATGCCAAGGGCTACATACAAGATACAAAATATTATTGTTACACAAACAAATTATGGTATAGGTGTTGTGTGAGTAAATTAAAATGACGCCATAAACAAGGAAAACAATATTTTAACACGCATACACACATATAGAATGACACGGACCACACACACTAAATAAATCAAATAATTAATCCAATATGCAATGAAAAAAATATATTAGCTATTTTGAACATAGAAAAAGATATAAAAGTAATGGAAATTACACATGTTTTAGTCCCAAAAGTATTTAAAAATATGAATATCACATAGAATATAATTATAACAAATTTGTGAAAGAGGACTCAGTAAACACCAATGGGGTGGGAGTGGTGCGGTCAAGTCACATGGTTGTGTGCTTGCCCACCCAGTTTCAAATCCCCCGAGGCACGATCCTCCTTGGAGGTGGTTTCACCGCTAGAGGTAGCATCTCTGCTCATGCTAACACTGGTGATTACTCCTCACTGCTGACGCTGGTGGTTGCTCCTCTCGTTGTCGATGTTGGTGGCTCCTTCTCCTCTCGCTGCTGACGTTGGTGGCTGCTCCGCTCACTGTTGTTGCTCCTCTCGCTGCGGTCGTGGCTGCTCCTCTCGTTGCTGACACTTGTGGCTGCTCCGCTTGCTGCTGATCCTAGTGGCTACTCCTCTCACTGCCGATGTTGGTGGCTATTCTAATAGTTGTCCCACTCGCTGTGATCATTATCGATGGTCGTTGCATCTTCACTTCAGTTTCATGGTTGCTTCAATTGGGTTCCTAATATTGGTCCCCTTCATTGTAACCAGGTTGTGGATCCTCTCAAAAATCCTCAAGTGTACAAGGATGTGGGTCCTTTCAAACACCCTCAATTTACCCTCAATCCAAAAAAAAAAAAGAGGACTTTGTAACTTAAAAAATAGCACATGATAGTGTAGAAGATACCCTTAGATTAGGAAATCTAATGGCTGAAGGGTAAGTATAGAATTTATGATCATGTAATGTCTTACGTATCCTACTCTATACTCACATACCTCATAAAGTATATGTTTCTAGATTAAATAATATATTAATTATCAAACTATGTGAGAAATAACATAAGTATAGTATAAAATACTAAATAAAATCATTCTCAAGTCATAATATAATATTTTATGAAATATTTTAATATTTTCACATTCATATAAAATATTTTCAAAAAGGTGTTACCCTACAACAAGGTTATGATGGTGGGGAGAGGAACCCATAAAAGAAAGAGGCGTGGATATAAAAATAATATTATAAAAAAATTGAGCGAGATTTGTCACTTTAAGAAAAGGTTATGGGACATGATTAGGATATGTATTTATTATAGGAGAATACCTATGAGAAATACTTTCTAAGGTATGACATATAAATATATCATGATTAGAGTTAATAGACAATAGTATAGGAACCGATGTTACATTAGGAGAAGGAATATGTGGCATATTATGGGATAGCTTTCCCCACTAAAAGGAGTGACATTAAATGTCTAAGATGTATACAAATATCTCAAAAATTAGGTTGTAAGTGTTACTCATATCATCCTAATCATTTAAAAAATTTCATAATACATTTTAAATAACTTATGAAGTGTTATTTCAAGTGATAATAATGCATTGTAGTCATCTAGTAGTAATTTTTGCATTCTGGTTTCTAGTTGGTTTCATGTAAAATTTAGGTATATGTGTATCTACATATTCATCATTTATACATTCGAAATGAGTTTTTCCTCTATTAAATTAGTATCATCTATTGGTATATTTTATTTTTGCTTACCTGTTGAAAACTTTCTTGAAAAGTGTATTTTACTTACCTTGCATTATCATTCCCTTGTTTATCTTAGTAGCATCATTAATAGGATATTATTTTTAATATTTACCTTTGAAAATTTTATGCAGTATGTTATCGTACACATAGAGGTAAATATAGAATCATTTTCATTTATGAGATTCAAATTTATATATCCTATGTATGTATCTAATACATCATATTGATCATTATCATTTCCATACAAATCAATTATCATAGTATCTTATTGTTCCAAATTGAATATTAATGATATATTATGGACAACATCAATATCCTTCTTTGGGTTACCTCTAAACTATGTTAATGGTATGGAAATTCTAACTTCTTTCTTACTTCATGATGGTTCCTAATTTGGTTGGTATTTTAATTTTTTTAATAATATAATATGATTATTGCACTAAGGTAGATGGTTGTGAGTTTTATTTTTCTTTCATATCCTTATGTGTTATATTTCTTAGGTTTAAATATATATACATACATAGGAGAGTGAGATGACCATATAGGAGAAAAAATCCTCTAAGGAGCATCAATCATAGGAGGTTTAGGTACCAATGGCCTCCATAAAGAGACATTTTGGGATATCCTAATATATACAAAGTTATTCATTAGAGAAGGAAGAAATTATTTTTTAAACAAAGTATAGAGTATATTTAAATAAAGAATACACTTAGCATCAATTTGCTTTAACTATTTCTTAAAATTGTAAAAATCATTCTTGTGGTGTGTATTAATGTCTTGATAATTCTAATAATTTGTTCATTTGAACATATCAATCCTATAAGGAGGATGAGAATAATTTTATGTGAAAATAATCAAGGATTCATCTAATAAAACATGTAAACTATCATGTGTTCTATCTCAAGAACTATCAAAGTGAATTGGTTATTTATTATGTACTATATATGGACTTGTGGGTGCCTTAGGTTGAGTATGATAGAAATTTTTTCTTATATGTAATACCTTAAATTTTATTGAATTGTAATATTTTTATTTTATAATACTTTTACTAGGATGTTTATTAGAGATAGGATCATCAAATCATGTATGCACTTATTCATGTGCATGAGTAATTTATTTCTCCAAAGTAATAACTCGAAGGAAAATATTTTGAAAGGAATAATATGTATCATATAATAATTTCTCCTTAAGAGGATATATAATACTACAAAAAAATGTATTGCACTTCCAAATAAATAATTGATAGTATAAATGTTTCAAATAGGCTTCAAAGCATAATATTTACTCATGTAATGATTCGCTTGAACTTGATGTAATGAAGGTAAATGTTCATAAGAAACCTTAGGTAATTTATTTGTGATGAAAAAAATAATTAATTCCTCCTCAAGTGATATAAATGCACTAAATAATATGTTATGTAGATGATGAAACCAATCAAAGGATAATCATGTCAAATGTTTAGGAAAACATTTAAATAAAATCCAATTAGTAACATATGGTAACATGGAAAGTATCTATTATTTAAGATTAATATAGGTGTTACAATCCCCTTAAAATAACTATAACTTAATCATAAATAAGTCTCATGGGAATGAAGAATAATAACATTTGGCATACTTAGATATCCATATAGCATTAGAATTGATCCACATTACAAGTAGTTCATTATTACGATAGGATATGTACGTTTTATTTTTAAGGAATCTAAATTATGTATTAAGGACATAAAATCTTTTGAAGGGATATAAGGAGTATAAGGAGGAACATTAATATATTTAATGTTTACATTAATTATGGCTACGCAAACACTAATCTACCTAGGATAAGTATTATGAGATGAATAATAATTAATAGGAGCATTAGAAGGGGGTATAAGAGTAGAAACATGAGTTATATGTCTAACATAACATATAATATATAGAGAAATAACATTTATAGGTTTATGCAATTCATTTGTAACATCAATTAAATGATTACATGTATCATTTCCAATATAAGAAAGATTAGAACTCAAGGTCTTGGGATATTGGGAGTCACAAGTATTTTTGATCATCGACCCAAGTTCCATTCCCATTGAGTTCATTGGATTATTTCAATAAGTGGTCATGGGGACACCGTGAGGTAGGGTCGAACTTCTCCATCCGAACCAAGAAAAACATATCGGGGCACTCCAAATGTGTATTATATAATGGACATTAAGAATCCAATCCCACCCCCATGTCTCACTTAGAGAAATTACTCCTCCACCACTCTAGTTCATATCTCTCATCTAATAAAAATGTTAAACGAACCAAAATTTTAAAAGGAGCAATGGGAGTGAGAAGAGGAGGAGAGAGAAAGGAGCTAGTGGAAGAAATTTCAAAAGAAGAGGGGTGGGAAAATAATAGAAGGGAGATTCCTCCTAGAACCAAGGGCTTTTTTATGGCATTTGGAGGGTTACAGTGTGGACCCTAAGGATGTCTTTGTAAAGGAAACAATGATAGAAGTAAGGATCCCAATATCTTGGTCAGTGTGGTGAGGAATGGATTTTCTTGAAGGGAATTTTTTTTTGAAATTGAAAAAGGATGTTTCAAGATGTGTCCTGGAGATCGTAGGATCTTTATTAAACAATATCACGAAGAATCTAGATAAATAATTGGTGGGTAAGATGGTTGAGGAAAGACCAAATATTTATTTTTTTGTAGTTGGGAAAAGAAAATTTATAACCCAAAGGGAATTTGGAGGTAAGTGCTTTACCAAATAGTTTCTTCCTTTTTAATTTTATTATCATGGAAGACATCAATACAGATTTGGAGGATGGTCCCTAGTTTTGGGGAAAATAAGGTTGTTATTTAAGGAAATGGGAGCCAAATTTCAACCCGAGAGAAGGAAAATTTGAATGATTTCCTAGTGTAGGTTTTCCTACCAAGTATTCCCTTCTAATTTTGGCATGAGGAAATAATTAGGGGAATAGATAACTCTTTGGGTTTGCTAGTTTGCATTGATAACACTACCCTAAAAATGACTAGATTGGTGTGTGTAAGGTTTTACATCTATACTAAATCAGGTACTTACATTCCCAACAACATTAAACTCAAATATAGGTTGGGAGTATGGGAATAGAAAAATAGATTTAGAAAGAATCCCAGACTAGTGTGCTAAATGCAATGGTTTGGGTAATTCTATACAAAACTTTAAATTCAAAATCTATTAGAATTATGTGATAGTTAAAACCAATGAAATGAAGGAGGATGAAGGGAAAGGAATAATAAAAAATGGAACAAATAATCTTAAGGTTATTTTAAAATATCATATTGAAGGGTATAAACCTCTCTATATCACTTAGAGACAAGAAACTCATAAAACTCCTTCCAAACAACCTCAAGATAAGGAGGAGGATGGATTCATCTTGGTGGTTAATAAGAAAAGGAAAATATTTTTCTCAATGTCAGATTGAAAGTTTCAGGAAATGAAAAATGTTGAGTTGAAAACTAACCCGAGAGGCTACAAGGAAATTCAATCCATTCTCCCAAAACAGAGGGGAACAAAAACTCCCAAAAATAAGGAAGATAGTGGGAAATAACCTCATGCAAATGAAAACAATGAAGTAAATTAATCTAAAGGAGAGGCTATGGAAGAAATAGTGGTGGATTTAATCTAATATTTAGAATGAAAAGGCCTCATAAGCCCATAATAATAAAAAGGATTGGTGGTAATTAAAATAGTAGGAGAAACGATCAAATTGATAATAGAATACATGATGAATGTGAAGCAAATATTCCAAAAGGAAATGGAAGAGAAGAAAGTTGAAGGAAATAAAGTAGAATCAATGTTTCCTTTGTTAAAAGGATAATCTTCTAAAATAACACCCAAAAAAAAAGTGTATGAAGAAATCTTAAGGCCCATGGGGTGTAATCCCATAAATATAGAAACCTTTAATAGAAAACAAGGAAGATTGAACAAACAAGAGCTAAGGAAAAGCAATACATAGAAGGAAATAGAATCAGGGAAACATGTGTGTTTGGATCAAAAGGAATTTAGAAAAAATAAAGGAAATCTTAAAATATTATTTACATCTCTTAGAATGGAAGAGGGATTAATAACCCTATAAAATGGAGGATTCTAAAAGACCTAGTTGAAATTTAGGATGTAGTTATATTAGCTTTACAGAAAAAAATGAAGGAATAAAGTTTTCAAAACATCGAGAAACATTTTTTGAAGAATTCAAAATATTTTAAGGTAATTTCAAATGGGACCTCAAGAGTAATAGCGGTGGTTTGGAACTTCTATTTTCAAAGGTATACTTTTGATAAAAATAGGAAATCATATGGCAGTGATGACACAAAACATGATTAATGGAAAGATATGGGCTCTATAGAATATTTATGCTCCCACATCCCATAAAGAGAGAGAAATTATGGAAGCACCTTCTAAGTTTCAAAAAAATCATTGATGGATCTGACTAGTTGGATGTTGGGGATTTTAACACACCATCTTCTCCTTCAGGAAAAAAATGGGGATCCACATAGTACTCTATGGGAATGGAATACATTAATGATTTTTTCATAAACTCTTAACTTAATGGAGATAGGATTTGAAGGGAGAAAATATACTTGGTCAAATAGGAGAGTAAGACACCAACTTATCCAAATGAGATTAGATAGGATGGTTGCATCGGAAGAATGGCTTAAAAAAGACATATTTCTTTATTCCCTCCCCAGGATAGGCTCAAATCACAACCCCATTATTTTGATGGTAAAAGATTATTCAAGAAGGAAAACACCTTTCAGGTTTGAAGAAAAGTGGCTTCAAAGTGAATATTTACCAGACCTTATTAAGGAATGGTATATATTTAATGTTTAAGGTAATCTTGCCATGTTCGGATTATCTAGAAAACTACAACATGTCAAAATGAACCTCAAGAAGTGTAATAAAAATAGTTTTGGAAACATATTTTAGAAGAAATTTGAGATGAAAATGAATATTCTTAATATGAAAAAGAAGAGTGAAGAGGGAGCCTTGGGATTAGAGATGAGGAAAATGAAAAAGAGAGACATTTACTTTGAATATCAAAACATCTTAGCTAAGGAAGAAATGTTTTGGAAGAAAAATTGAGGATAATGTGGCTCAAAGAAGGGGAATAAAATACAAGTTTTTTTCATTTCACTACCCTTAAAAGAAGAATTTTAACAAAATTGGAAAAATTTGGATATGGGATAGATCACTCTGGAAGAAAAATAGGAAATAAAAGAAGTAATTTTTAAAAAATCTACTAATCGATCAAAGAATTACAAATGTGGAAAAGGTAAATGATTTCTTAAATTGTATTTTGACTCTCATTTTTAGGAAAGATACCCAACTTCTCTCTAAGATCACTTCAATAGAAGAGGTGGAATTTGGAGTTAAGAATATTAGTCTAGATAAGGCTCGGGTCCATATGGTTTCCTGCATTTTTCTACCAAAGATTTCTGGGATATTATTAAAAAGGATGTTCACAAGGCTATGGAAGAATTTTTCGATTATAAGAAAATGTTGAGAGATGTGACATTCAATTTTCTAGACTGCCAAAAAAATTAATGTAATGGAAGTCAAGGATTTTCACCCAATAAGTCTTTGTAACACCTCTTATAAAATTTCTACAAAGAATCTAGCTCTTTGGTTATGTTGTCAAAATTTCACCCCACAGGTAATTTTGATAACATGCATCGAATATTCAAGTCCCTGTGAAAATTGATTGATTCGGGGCCAAAAATCATGTTCTTTAGAGTCCCCTCAAATATTTTGAAGTTCCCCTGTCGAGAGGAAAAGAGCAAGCTCTGAGAAAATGTGAAAAAAGGTTGCAGAAGGCAAGTAGGTTGATCCAGGAAAAAATCATAAAAATGACTAAGTCCTAGTCCTAGGGTGGTCGGGACATTTGGGACAAAAAGGCCCGAACCAGCCGGCTCGGCCGAAGTAAGCACAAACAGCCCGCAAAGCAGGGGACATCTGGGACAAAAGTACGCGGCGGGCGCGAAATGCCGGTTCGACCGAGAAAAAATTGGCTAACCTCTGAGGGATCAAATGGGACAATCGAGCCAAAAAGGCGCGAACCGGCTGAACCGGCCGAAAAGAGTCAAGTCGGTCCAAAATCAAATGGGACATTTGGGACAAATGGACACGAAATGCCCGAACGGCCGAAATGAGCACAAAGGGCCCAAAATCAAATGGGACATTCGGGACAAATGGAGGCGAAATACGCGAAGGAGCCGAAGGGGCCGAGGATGAGCACAAAGGGCCCAAAATCAAATGGGACATCCGGGACAAATGGAGGCGAAGTACGCGAAGGAGCCAAAGGGGCCGAGGACCAATGAGAAATCGCCACGTGCCACAAAGAGAAAAGTCAAAAAGTCAAGGGGCGAGTTTTCGAGCACCGATCCGAACCAATGGGATAGTGCCACGTGTCCCAGCTAGGGCCCACAAGGAAAATTCAAAAGATAGCCCACCGAAAGGTAGAGGAGAGAGAATTGCGTGACCAATCAGAGCCTGCCACGTGTCGTCTAGGTGGCGAAGCACGGGAAAATATTTTGAAATCTGTCTTGGTCTGTTCCGTGCCCTAAATCTTCAGATCGCCATATGTTTTGATCCAGAGCTTGGATTTCCACGTTCTTTATATCAACGGAAAGCTGTTGAGATGCTCTACATGATTCTGGGATCAACCTCGAGTTTTGGTGCAGTTTGAAGAGAGAAAATCGAGAAACGGCTCTGACGAGTGTGCACGGCCAGAAGTGACATTTCAGCGGCCAAATTAATGCAGAATGGGTCGCATTCTCCTCCAAATCGGTCAAAGATGGCAGGGTATGGGTTGGTAAGGTATCTTATGCCGTTTTAATATGTTGGCATTCAATGAGGAATGGGCTTACACATTTTCTCGTGTTTTCGTCCCCCAGGCTCAACCCATGCAATGTAAAAGCCAGATTTGGCTCATTTTAAAAAAGAGGTTGTTCATTCTTTCTGCTCTGCTCTCCCTTCTTTTCTTCTATGGGGTTGAAAATGGAGTTCGAACCTCCTCCCTTGCTCTGTAATGGCGTTTTTGCCTCTTATTAATGGAATGATGTTCTGTGCAAACTTCTGAAGCAACAAAACGTGTTTTGTGATGCATCTGTCCATCCTTTCTCATTTTTGCTTGTTTTCTTCTTGCCTCTCTTCATTGCAGGTATTGTGCATGTTTGAATGTTCATTGCAGTCCGGAGCTGTGTTCATGGAGTTTTGGGACATTTTACGTGTGAAATCTATCCTTGGGCCTGTGATGCATCCTGTCCATCCTTCCCATTGCTCACCTCTCTTTTCCCATGGCAGTTTTGATAGATGTTCAACATCCTCCTTCTCTCAGTGTATCATCGTTTTAGTGTAGGCTTTTGCTGTTTTTTCCTTCTCTCTCTCTCTCCTGTCTCCTTGGCATGGTTAGATTAGGATTAGATTAGCTTTGCACTGCACCTGGAATAGCTTATGGCGGAGTAGTTTAGGAGCAGGAACCACCTTCTCTGGAGATTCCTCTCTCGGTTTCACAAGTCCCATGCTTGGAGAGAGGTTTCCATGTTGTGCAATCACACTAGATGCCCGAACATCAACCTAGAAGCTTGATGTGCGCGCCCGGGGGTGTTGTGATTTTGCATCAAAAGTTTTAGCACGCCGGTGGGACGTTAGAGGTCTTTCACTTCATCTTTTGCAAGTTGATGTGTTCCTGTGAAGATTTCAGCCTTTGGAGGCACTTGCAAACACATCTGGCGACTCCATCTGGTCAACAACCATCTCTGAAGTTGCAGACCTTCCTTTCCATTCATTTTCATTCATTTTCCATTCATCCTTCTTTCCATCTCTTTCATTCTTCCTCATTCTTTGAAGTTGTGCAATCATGACTTCATTTCCATCATGGATTTCATATCAACAACAGCAGTATATTCCACCTCCAACAGGTTTTACAAATCCTCCAGATCAGCATGCATATTCATATGAACAGCAGTGCCAAAGTCAGTTTGGCTATGGAGCTTTCCAAGAGCAAGAGTATGCATATAATGAAGACAATCAGATGCAAGATGCTGGTCTGTTGGAGAAAATCCAAAAGATGGAGGTAAACATAGTGCAGTCCAGGGCTCAGGCACAGATGAAAGCTTTTGGAATCGGTTATGGAGCACCCTGTCCATGGGTGGGACCTTTTCCAAGGCATTACAGCCCTCAGGAGAAGCTTGACTTCATGATTGCAACGCTGCCTTTGCTTGCAAAGTGGATTGAAGAAATAGAGGTGTATGAGAGAAGTATTCAGCAACCTTGTCAACGGGTAAGCACACCATCTCATGCCTTTCCTTTTCCTCTTTCCCAATCTGTTTCATTTCAGCAGTGTCAAGTTTCAAACCCTCCATCTGCTGTCCCAAGTGTTGAATCCATTTCTCCACCCCCCAGTCTTCCACCTCATCTCGATTCTTCTTTCCTTTTCCCTTCCAAACAGTCATCCCCTCCACAAGAGCTAACAGAAATACCCCCTCCTCCAAAGAAACAAGAGGTTTTACTACCTCCACCACCAAAAAAAAGTGTAAAATCGGTTGAGTTTCAACCCATTCCTCCTCTTGCATTCCCAATTTCATATGGGGAAGAAGGAATTGAAAAAATCAGTCATCAAGGACAGCAAGAAGAGGAGCCCAACAGAAAAGAAATGACAGATGACTTGAAGGTTTGGGCTACCAAATTTGGGATGACAAAGATCCCCTTGATGGTTAAGCCTACAGAAGAGGCTAAGGTTGAACAAATGGTGGTTAGGACTGATTTGGTTGCAGCAGAAGAAGAAGATCTTGCAGTCCCAACTTGTCCTCTAGAGCAGCAAATTGAAGAGTTTGACTTGACAAACTTCATGCTGGAGAAGGAGTTCAATCAAGAGCAAGATTGCCTTCAAACATTAGAGGAAGGAGAAGCTGCTCCAAATCTAAAAGAAGAGGAGCACATCCTAGCTGTGGAGGAGAAAAGTGCAGATCCAAGGGCTTCGAGCACAAAGCAGGCTACAGGAGAACCTTCAGTTCTTCTTTCCACTTCATCTCTCTCAAGTTCTATTACTGAAAAGGAGTTTGATCTCTCAAACTCAATATTGGAGAGTGAAGGAAACCATGGTGGTCAAGTTGCAGATCAAGAGGACACCATGGAGGAAGTTGAAAACGAGCAGCAGGACAGCAATGAGGTAGTTTACCTGTCAGATTTGGAGGACTGTTTTGATGGAGAAGAGCCGGTTGAGCTTTCACCTTTCTCTCTTTCATCATCCACATTCCAAACACAGAGCCTATTGCCATGAAGGAGAGCTTTCATTTGCAGCATCCCTGCATCTTACAAAGACTCTTTGGGATCAAGATTGGAAGATTTTTATCTTCCATGTTCTTCTTCGTGGAGGAAGAAAGGGATGAAGGATTCCACCATTTCTTCCACATCATCCATTCAAGAGGGTCTACAAGAAGACTCCATTCTTGGAGTTGAAAATCAGAGCTATGGGCATATCAAATGGATCAGACCTTGCCCAATCAGGTATTTGGCTTCATTGGAGCCAAAGGAGAAGCCACAACTTGATCATGCTTGCTTGAGCATGAGGATGAGCTACAAAGTACCAAGGATCAGCTGCCATACCTCTCCAATCCAAATGCAGAGCAACTAAAAGAGGTATTGGATTTTGATTGATACCTTGATGATTTGGATAGAAGACCGACTTCTTGTTGATTTTCCATCCATCCAAACAGCCATGATCGAGTGCAAATCAATTGCATGGCTGCAAATTTTGAAGAAAGGAAGCTATTTCTCACAACCGATTTGCGGGGTTTGTTTAGCTTGCCTTTGCTTCCAGCCTAGAGTAGAGTAGGTAGATTTGCTTTGTAGAAGAAGTGCTCGTGCACACTCTGCATGTTCCATTTGGGGCATGTATGATTTTCGATTACTGTACATAGTTTTGGTGTTGCTAGTTTTGCTTTGGCATAGTTCATTTCAAAGTGGCATCTTGGTGAAGACACTCTAGGTTCAACGGATTTCCAAGTGGCTCGAGGGAGGTTTTCAAAGTTCGAGATCGGTTGCGGGTTGCAACTCATGACTCCATGCCCAATGGATGCTTCGAGCTACGATCATTCAACTAGCGAGTGAGATGACCCCATTGAGTCGCCAAACCTGTTGTCAAAATTTCACCCCACGGGTAATTTTGATAACATGCATCGAATATTCAAGTCCCGGAAAATTGATTGATTCGGGGCCAAAATCATGTTGCTTGAGAGTCCCCTCAAATATTTTGAAGTTCCCTGTCGAGAGGAAAAGAGCAAGCTCGAGAAAATGCGAAAAAGGTTCGAGAAGGCAAGTAGGTTGATCCAGGAAAAAATCATAAAAATGACTAAGTCCTAGTCCTAAAGGGCGATCGGGAAATTTGGGAAAAGGCCCGAATGGCCGGCGGCTCGGCGAAGTAAGCAAAAAAAGCAGCGTGCAAAGCAACACGGACATCCTGGGACAAAAGTATGCGGCGGGCGCGAAATGCCGGTTCGACCGAGAAAAAAATTGGCTAAGCTCTTTGAGGGATCAAATGGGAAAATCAGGCCAAAAAGGCAAGAAACCGCCGAACCGGCCGAAAAAAAAAAGTCAAGTCGGTCCAAAATCAAATGGGACATCCGGGACAAATGGACGCGAAATGCCCGAACCGCCGAAATGAGCACAAAGGGCCCAAAATCAAATGGGACATCAAGGACAAATGGAGGCGAAGTACGCGAAGGAGCTGAAGGGGCCGAGGATGAGCACAAAGGGCCCAAAATCAAATGGGACATCCGGGACAAATGGAGGTGAAGTACGCGAAGGAGCCGAAGGGGCCGAGGACCAATGAGAAATCGCCACGTGCCACAAAGAGAAAAGTCAAAAGTCAAGGGGCGAGTTTTGAGCACCGATCCGAACCAATGGGATAGTGCCACGTGTCCCAACTAGGGCCCACAAGGAAAATTGAAAAGACAGCCTACCGAAAGGTAGAGGAGAGAGAATTGCACGACCAATCAGAGCCTGCCACGTTTCGTCTAGGTGGCGAAGCGTGGGAAAATATTTCGAAATCTGTCTTGGTCTGTTCCGTGCCCTAAATCTTCAGATCGCCATATCTTTTGATCCAGAGCTCAGATTTCCACGTTCTTTATATCAATGGAAAGCTGTTGAGATGCTCTACATGATTCTGGGATCAACCTCGAGTTTTGGTGTAGTCTGAAGAGAGAAAATTGAGAAACGGCTCTGACGCGTGTGCACGGCCAGAAGTGACATTTCAGCGGCCAAATTAATGCAGAATGGGTCGCATTCTCCTCCAAATCGGTCAAAGATGGCAGGGTATGGGTTGGTAAGGTATCCTATGCCATTTTAATGTGTTGGCATTCAATGAGGAATGGGCTTACACGTTTTCCGTTTTCTGTCCCCTGGGCTCGACCCATGCAATGTAAAAGCCAGATTTGGCTCATTTTAAAAAAAAGAGGTTGTTCATTCTTTCTGCTCTGCTCTCCCTTCTTTTCTTCTCTAGGGTTGAAAATGGAGTTTGAACCTCCTCCCTTGCTCTGTAATGGCGTTTTTGCCTCTTATTAATGGAATGATGTTCTGTGCAAACTTCTGAAGCAACAAAACGTGTTTTGTGATGCATCTGTCCATCCTTTCTCGTTTTTGCTTGTTTTCTTCTTGCCTCTCTTCATTGCAGGTATTTGTGCATGTTTGAATGTTCATTGCAGGTCTGGAGCTGTGTTCATGGAGTTTTGGGACATTTTCTGTGTGAAATCTATCCTTGGGCCTGTGATGCATCTGTCCATCCTTCCCATTGCTCACCTCTCTTTGTCCCATGGCAGTTTTGATAGATGTTCAACATCCTCCTTCTCTGGTGTATCACCGTTTTAGTGTAGGCTTTTGCTGTTTTTTCCCTTCTCTCTCTCTCTCTCTGTCTCCTTGGCATGGTTAGATTAGGATTAGATTAGCTTGCCTGCACTGGAATAGCTTGTGGCAGGTAGTTTAGGAGCAGGAACCAGCCTTCTCTGGAGATTCCTCTCTCGGTTTCACAAGTCCCATGCTTGGAGAGAGGTTTCCATGTTGTGCAATCACACTGGATGCCTGAACATCAACCTAGAAGCCTGATGTGCATCCAGGGGTGCTGTGATTTTGCATCAACAGTTATAGTTGGTTCTACCCTCCATCATTTTAGAACAATGAGGATTTGTTTTTGGAAGACAATTACAATATGGAATTATAACCATAAAATAAATTTTCTTCCTTAATTAGTCTCCACTATATTTTTTCCAATAGCGATTTATTCATTTTCATCCAATCCCTAAGGCCAAACTCAAGATAACGTGTAATATGGATACGACCCCGGAAGGTTGTGTAAAAATAAACTTTGATGGAGCTGCGAAAGGAAATCCGAGGAAAGTGGGGGTGGAGGTATCTTTCAGGATTTCAAAGGTAATTTTTTTCTTTCTTATTTCTTTAATTTGGGAACCCAAACTAATCATGTGGTAGAAGAAGTTGTTATGTTATAGGGGTGAAGTTAGCCGAGGAGAATGGTTTCAATCCTTGGTCATCAAAGGTGACTCTTTAAAAATAATATCTAACGTGAAGGGTAGGAATATTATTTCTGTTACAATTGAAGACTTTATTAAAAGCACGAAAAGTAGACTCCCTTTCTTCAACTCTATTACTTTCCAACACATTTTTCGTGAAGGAAATGGTTCTAGCTGATAAATTTGCTAATATGGGAGTGGGGGCTATAGATTCAATTTTGGTAGAGAACTTAAACTATTTGGATGAGAATGCCATTAGGTTTATTGAGGGGGATTCATTCCCTAACCTTTTCCGCCAAGTAGAGATAATGATGAGGTATAGTAATGAAGGGTGGGATAAAAGAAGAAAGGTAATTTTTGTTTTAATGGCTAATAGTGGTGGTAAAAAGGTGAAAGGTATAATTATTATAACAATTTTCATATTCTTGCTAAATATCACCCCTAATAACTGCGAGGATTCAAAAAAATTGATTGATATTTTTGTAACGGGGGATAATCATTTCTTGGATGAAGCGATCTTAGCTTTCAATAAACCCCTTTTTGATGCATTATTTCTTTGAAAAAATTATTAGCACTTGGTAGAAGAATCTGTTTTAGAAATAAGATGAATGGTGACTTAGTGAGGGTTGAGCTCGATACCTTATTGGTTATCACTAAGGAATCATTAGAGATCTTAGAGAAATCAGTGTCATTTAATTTATTTAAAATTTCAAAGGCCGTGATGAAGAAGCGAGCATACAGATCGCCAATTCTTAGAATGAGGGTCGGGTTTGCTTGGACATCATTTACTTAGCCATCTCACCTAAACTAATTGCTATAGTTACTGGGGTTACATTTGGAGAGAATATGTGTGTTTAAACCCAAGATAGATTGTAACTTGGAGGTGGATAACTTCTAGTAAGGTAAAGAGTATCTTAAGAAACACTTCAATTTCTACAACATAGAAGATTTTCCCCACCATATGGTTAAATAGCTCTATTGTTAATGTACTATATTACCCTTGAGAGTAATTTTAGAGTGGGTTGAAGGACTAGGTCAAGCACATAAATGGGGAAACCTAAGAAGAAAAGGAAGGTGGGTGGATTTGGAAGGAAGTAGGATAAAATAAAGGTTAGAAAGAGGTTAGCAGAGAATGGTTTGCAGGATTTTGATCAAAGTTGATAAAGTGAAAGAGAGACTCGGGTGGAAAATTGGAAGAATTTTTCAAAAGAGAAGGACAGTAACAAAGATACTATCCCTAAAATGGATGAGAAGGAAGAGACTTGAAACTCACACCTAGGGCATGAAATAAGCCATTTCTAGTCTTCATGCACTTAAGGTCTCTCAAAAATATATCTTCTCTACTTAGAATTTTTGGGTGAAGGCTAGTGCTTTCTTAAAGGATTTAAAAACTTCTAGACTTGAAACAGACATTAACATGCATAACATAAGTATGGTTATCACTAAACGTAGGGAGGTTTAAGAGAAGATGGAAAAACTCACTACCATTGTGGTCAATGATAATATAAAAAATGTGAATGAAATGTGTATGGACATGGAGAAGGATGTTTTAAAAATGAAAGAGACCATGTTGCATATTAGAGAAGTTTTCTTGATGAACATGAAGAGCACCAAATGATGAGGGGGATTTTGTTTAGGCCATGTTGAGGGCCAAGCAATTGGAAAAATACGAGGTTTTACCTAGAGAAAGTTGATCGAACCAAATTATAAGATTTTGAGGGTTAACATATCTGATTTTGTTATAGAATGGCATGAATGTATGCACTCTATGGGTAAAATAACCAAAGACTAACTTGGTTTTGTATACCTCTCACTTATTGGGGTTGTTTTCCTTTTCTATAATGTTGTTATTTTAGTTCCTGTGACTTTTGATGTAGTTATTTTGGTCTCTAATGTTGTTAGTTATACTTTGACTCTTTATCTGTTGGCTTCAATGGGTATACCCATGGCCATATTTATTTTTACTTAGACTGGATTGTTTTTATGGGGTAGGGTCCCTGTATGGATGAACATTTACATGCAACCTTCAACTGCACTTAAACCCCCGAGGTTGTGTTAGGGAAGCTGATGATGAATGTGTAGATGGATAACTATAGGAGGATCAGTGACTAAGATCTGGTAGTGTGATCTCCTAGTAGCTGATTTGGAAAAGGGAAGATTTATAGGCTCTAAAATGCTAGCGTAAATTCCCTATGGTTTGTGTGACTGAATCTCAATGTTGAACTAGTTTGTAGTGTCCAAATTAACTAAGATGAAACTAAAAATCTATGCTAATGCTGAAAGGAAACTAACCTAAACAAATAAAAAAACTTATATATTATAATCACAAATAAAAAATTTCTTCTATTCTAAATTATTAAAATATTTCTACACTAAAACTAAACAAGTGAGATAACCCGATGTGGTTTTTCACGTATGCTAAGTGTATTGAAACTAAACTAACTTAAAACAAGAAAATTTTCAAATGGTCTATGATATGTAGACAACCTCCTAAAGATATTCTCTCATTCAAATGCACAGGATGGGAAGAAGAGGATCCGTCACTAGGAGATGTTATTAATGATTTAAAAACCTCATGGAAATTAACTAATTAGTTGCAAATGAAAGTAAATTGATTTCTATTGTATTTGATATGATGTAACAATGTTAAATTATAGAAATGAAGGAAATCAAATAACTCCAACCTTGAATTCATAGAACAAAGGTAAATCCAGTTGTGTGATGACTTCTCCTATCGGTTTATCCTTTCTTTCTTTGTATGTCCATATGAGTCCAAGGAATTGAGAATGAAAATACAAAAGTAAGAGAAGTCACTTGAGAAATGGTAGATTGAAGGTAGTGTGGTTACAATGCAAGTGGAAGAGGGATAACAAAAGTGAACAGATCTTGGTCATGTAATTTCCAATAAGATTGTGGAAGCAATACTATGCAATATACACAAAATTAATAAACCATTTACTTGAATACAAGCATTGAATATATAGGAATTGGATGGGATGTGCCTTATCCACAAGGAATACTTGACTGCCAAATCATAGGGTGAAGAGGTAGTTCAAACTAATAAAATCTATTTAAAAATAGAAGAGGAAAGAACACCATGCAATCAAGACTCATTTTAGGAAATTTGGTTCACAAAAACACCTTGGAAGTCAAGTTAATTGAAATCACGCATGTTAGAACCACGCATGAAGATTTATGAAAAAGTGCATATGCATGCTTCCCTACTCGGGGAGGTGGTCAAGGGATAATTGCTAGGCCTAGATGGTAGTTCAAGAACCGCCACCTAGGTAGGGTGGCGATCCTAACACTAAATGAAAAAACATGCACAGAAATAAGCGGGAAGCTAGAAGAAAGCATGGAAAATCTAGTTAAGGATGTCTAAGCTACAAATATACATTGGGAGTGCATTTAGGAACTCAAATACATTTGAAAGGACATGAATCATCATTGGGGACTTTTGTAACCATTTATCGATAATATATCACATGAAATTTTAGGTGCATACATATTTCCCCCTCAAAGAAGCGTATTAGCCATGAAAATGCATAAAACTTAGAGTCTCGATTATGGTTTTCTGAAATGGGAGTTAGAAGCTATACCTAACATGCCCATGTGTTGGAATTTCACCTTCCAAACTAATGCTACCTGTAAAATGAAAAAGAAGATTCAAGTGCGAGATAGATGAAATATTGAAAAATAAATACTAAATTAAAACGACAACAGGACTTACAATTTGTCAGGATATAGAAATATACCTATGTCAACACTCCATTCCCGTGAACATATGCACTAAAAATGAAGTTATAACAACATATATATATCTGAAAAAAACTCGGTTTCTAATTTGTTTGCTCGTATTAATTTGGTAATTTTTGAGCTCTAGGCCCATGGTGACTGTTTTCATCGAAATAATAGTCAAAATGTCTATTGAGAGATCATGATAATGCCTCACTTGTGTGTTTTTAAACCTAAAATGTCAAAATGTCAAAAAAATTTCCTAGTGGTGCTTATTTTTGAAATTTCTTGTTTTAAATGAGTCTCTAGGGGGTGCCTACAGGGTAGTCTTTTATTTTGTTAAAAATGATCTATTTTTGAATTTTTGAGAATTTTTAAGGTAACAAATTCATACAAAAAAACTTTATAGGATGACCACCCTGAGTAGGGAGGTGGTTGCAGAACCGCTTCCCTACACTGGGTGGTGGTTATGAATAGAATGATTAAAAATCATGCTAACTTATATTTTTTTTGTATTTTTAATGTTTTGTTATGTTTTTCAAGAACTTGTTTCTTGATATATGTCTCTAAATTTCTCTTTTTCTGTGATTTAGTGGATGCAGAAGAAGGAAGAGTATATATGTTGGAGTCGCGAGAGGGAGTGTGACTAGCGCCAAGCAATATTTAAGTAGTTGACTTAAGATGAGACCTGATACTCTTCAAAGATTAGGCATATGGAAGATTTCATGGGTGCCCCATGTTACTCATGTCACCACATACTGTGTGATTTGTTCTCTTATTGGGATACGAGACTAGAATACCTTCCGGTTTTTGAGTACTAGGGGTGAGTGGAAGATCACCCTAGAGGATGTGTAACGTATTCTTAGGGTTCGGATAGTGGGCAAATGGATGACTATGGAGACAACAGGATCTAGGGCCAGGATGACTCTATGGGCTGCTTATATGGGGGATGTCACGGTTTCCTTTGGTTTGAAGAAGGGGATGAAGGTCTGATCCATTGCTACTACTCCCATCCCTAATATCCACAAGGCCATCATGGGTATCTTGGCCTCACGGTTGATCAAGAAAAATGAAGGTGATACACTACTTTATTGTTGGGCTCCCATCATCATGTAGATTAAGGCATATGGTTCTATCTTTTCCTGGGAAGCAAATATACTTAGCAATACCTATCATGACCTGTATCAGATTTTCATGTTACAGAGAAAGTCTTTGAGATATCCCACATTGGTTATGGACTAGGTGTATGAGTGTATCATCCCCTATGGGTGATGAGTTCCGATACATGACCCAAGGGCCATCGGGGTTGCTAGATGGATGTCGATGACGTTCTTAGAGCACCACATCAGCCAGTGGCTTACTTCACCATAACAGACATGGTGGCCACTTTATAACATGACATGATAGGGTTATGGGGATAGGATGGGACCATAGTGGAGGATTGTACCACCATGGCGAGTTAGTTGTGACAGGTGGGGAGCTTGAGACTCACCCATTTAGTCAAGTTCCTCGACAGTTCATCCTTACTTATATTTATATGATTCCCCCAATGACACCTATGCAAAATACCATGAAGGAGGCCTAAAAGGTCCTCGCTGAGATCCGGGTTGGAAAATGGTGATTCCAGAGTGCCTATTGTAGATAGGTGAGTTTTCATGCCTTACGAGATAGTTGTTGCCACTCGTGCATAATTACTCTGGATTGAGGCTGCACCTTCTCATTGTAGTGAGGAGGACAAGCCAATAGATGTGGATTCCAAATCTTAGGAGTATACATGGGATGAAACCAGAGAGGATTCGGTTGGAGAGGAGACTAGTGACAATGGGTTGAGTGGTGAGGTTTATGGGGCAGATCACATGGAGGAGGAGAGCAATCCTAATTGACATGATACTCAGGATGTTATGAGACCAGAGTAGGAGGGATGACCATAGAGGAGGAGATTCTTGTCTCTGAGGGACCACTTCCTCATGATGTATAGTGGATGATGATTCCATGATGATACAATTTCTTCCTTCTAGTTTTGGGAAGGCCCTGTGATCATCAAAATCAGCCACTGACCCTGCATGGATGCCTGCGAGATCAATTTATGTTGATCCTCTTCTCTTGACCTTGTCAATCGAAACATTTATTTGGTATTTCTTTGTGTTTTATTTTATGTAACTTTTTAACTTGTCATTTCTTCTCCTTCTTCTTTTTCTTGCAGCAAATGCAAAAATTATCAAGAACTTATTTGATGGGTGTGTGTGGACACCTTGTTGATCCCCTCAGGGAGGAACCAAGTTGAGTTGACCGAGGACATAGGACAGCCACTTGCATCCGACATACACATCATTGTATTTTCACCCATCTATAGAGTAGTGGAGGTCATGACTTCTCTTTGTACTAAAGTGACCACATATGAGACAATTAAGCGATTAATGAGGAAATTTTGTGCTCATAGTGAGACCACAGCTAGTGGCTGCCACCATGAGCACTCCCACCATTCAGTGCATTCTTTCCATCGTAGCTATATTAGGATTCCTTGACATTAGATGTAGTTGTGCACCATCTCAGGATTCCACAGGGATTAATAGGCAATTAGGCCTTTTATTTATTATTTGTCATTTTGTCGATCATTATATGACTTTTTTTTTAATATTTTAGGCTCATTTGGAGTGTTTTGACCACACCTAGTGCATGATGCAATTGTATACAAACTCAATTTATTTTGATATATATATATATATATATATACATACTCTTCTTTTAGTTCGGTAATTCATTGTATCGAGTTGAATTACTCTTGGATAACTTCACATGTGTACTCTAGATGTTTTAAACTTCCATTTTTATATTCTTTCAGAATGTATTTATTGTATATGAATGCTAATAGAATGATTTCTTTTTTTTTGTTTTATAATGCTCATATATGATAATGCAATCACATTGTAATGTTGAACTTTAGTTTCTCTAAGAAACTTTTGGTACTTCGTATTGTTTTGTAAAAACATGGTGAAAGAGTGATATGATAAGTGAATGAACTTTCCCCACTCCTAACTCCATGCAATTGATAAGATGTGAGGGCTCAAAACCAACAGAAAGAAGGAGAAAAAGTTATATAAATTTGTTGAATGGTAATGACGAGAGAAAGATAAGGATTTGGAAAAACCAAATTGAGACCCTACAACCTAATTCTACTCAAGTTTTCTTCATATTTTAAAATGTGATTTATGATTTCAGAACATTTGAATGAACCATTTCTAACTTTCAAATTTTTCAAAGAGACCCCTACACCTTTCCCCATGCTACCAGTAGAAATAATGGGCTCATTATCATGGAAAAGGCATGACGAGTAATGGAACTTCTCTCCGTTCCCAACCCTACATTGCTAGTAAGAGACACAAGCTCAACAAAATGTTTGTAGGAAAAGAAGTGTGTAAAATAAAAAAATTCTATTTATTTTCATATAATTATTTATCTAGGAAAAATTCCTAGAATGTTATTATTTCCAAAGAGATGTATATGGGATAGATGTGACACCATAAAGCTCCTAGAACATACAATAGGAAAAGATAACTAATCTAGAGGAAACTATGAGTAGAGCCAAGTATGTAAGCCTTGGTATGGCTACTTTTAAAGCTTTATATTATCTTTCTTGAAGTGATGAAATGATTCAGAAAGAATTTATGATACCATGAGGATTTGAAGATATATGATTTGAATGTTTTGCCAATGTTTTCAGAAATTTTTAGAAATCGCTATAAGAATAAGTCCCTTGATAAAAAAATTTAGGAAATGAACGAGAAGATGAAAATCAATGTGGATGCAATAATGTACATGTGGAAATTTAGGTGAAACTACATTTCATAATGTCTAAGGTGAATAAATTTGATGAATATCAAATTCTTCACCCCTAAAAGTACACAACAGAGAACCATGATCCTCAAAATTTATGTTCTCCTAACAAGGACAACAATTTTGGGTTTAAACTTACAACCCTTTTCCACAAGTGTATATTTCCAATCATTAAAATCATTTGTATGAAAGAGGTTTTGTACACCTCTTTGTCACACTCTTGAGACATGGTGTGTGGGTGACCATGATTATGTTGTTTGGCCTTATTTCTTGTGTAGAGAATTGTGTTTACTTGTTACCCTTGTTAAATGATGAGGTCTTTCCCTATGGATATGGAAAGCTTAGTTTTAGATGCACATGGGTTGTAACTAGGGTTTAAAATAGAAAAACCCTTAGATAAGGTTTTCATGCGCATCATTTCAATCTCAAATTTACATTCTTCACTTGTTAATTCTATCATGTTTACACCTAGACCTAGGTCATCGGAGGAATATATGCTAAATCAAGAAAACTACCCATCCCATGTGGATCAAATGGGAGGAATATCAGATCTTCATTCTATAATAGTTTCATAATGTCGATGTGGTTTTAGTGGACACTATTTCCATGGATATTGATTTACCCTTTTTTTTTGCCACCTCAATTGTTTTTGGGTCAACAACTTCAGCCTTTGGCACACCCGAGGTTATTGGTACTAGGTATTTTGACGGAGATTGTTTATTCAATTGATTCCCAGGAAGTTCATACTCCGTATGGACTCCTTTCTTCTTCTTGAGGTTATCTAAGTGCATATTAAAGAGCTTAGGATCCTTGAGCAATGAATCCATTCCCCAAATGAAGGAATCTAATCTCCTGAAATAGGGTAGAGGGGATAGCCTTCATTTAATGAATCTAGGTTCTCATGAGGATCATGTTATAACTTATTTCTCTATCGATAATGTAAAACTCTGTCAAGATGGTTTTTGGAACAAGCGTGACTAGAAGAACGATGGTTCCAATTGAGGTCTATTTAAGACTATTGTACCTTTGTAATGTGTTTCTTATAGAGGACCATTTTTTCTCTCCATATCCTAACTTCAAGTGAAAGAAAGAGAAGGGAAGCACATTTACAACATCCCCATCATCAATCATGGCTCTCTTAATGCAATTTTTATAAACCTAGACTTATAAAAATAAGGCGGGATCACCTCTTGGGAAATTTCAACATCGGATATCATCTTGTCTATATCGAAAAAAAAAAACCAAATATCCCAATAATTTTGTCCTAGAAGATGTATTTCAAAGATGATATGGTTTATTTGAGCACTAGGAGGTGGCATAACATGGATTATATGACCAAGAACTAGTGCATTGAGAAAATAAAAATGGCGCATAGGTGATTTATTCAGCAAATATAGAAGTGAAATGTGAGAAAAGCTCTTGTTCAAATATGATATTAAATAATAGGCTCCTACTAGTTTTGACATTGTAGGAATATCATCCTATGGGAAGGAAAGAGTGGGTAAGGGTTGTGAAACATACTCCTTGATCTTATTTTTTGCATTATTTTATGGCTCGACCTCTAGATCGACTAACCCCAATATTTTTGTATTATCATTCGAACCAACATTAGGAGAAACCTGAGAGTTCTCAGAAGTTGAGGCTTCATGGTCATTGTTTCCTATAGGAATAACCTTGTTTATATTTTGAGGATTCAATTGGGAATCTTGAGGACATTTTAGGTTCACACTTTGCAGTGTGATAGGTCTGGTATGACTATGTTATAGGTTTGTTCTAGGATTTGCTAGAAACATGTCAACAAACAGTTACCTTTTATTTTAGGAAGTCTTACATAAACTTGTTACAATCATAGTAAGTCCTATCTTCATGACATAAAACCTTACGAAAACCAAAATATAGGTTAGGGTCGTAATCTCTTGGAATTTGTTAAGCATCTTGTTGTTATTGATTATAACGTCAGTTTTAGTTTTGAAATTGGTTGTTATAACCATGATTTGTTCCCCCTTGGCCAGAGTTTTGATATTGGTTTGGGCCTTGGGTTTGATTTTTATTTTGAGAGGGATTCTTTACATCAACTGTTGTGTTGACAAGGAGGCAATTTTAGGGATATTTGATTTCCCTTATTGTTTTTATTGTTATTGTTTTGTTATTTAGAAAACCAACATTCTTTTCTTGGTTAGTAGCACTATTCGTGGTAGCACCATGATTGCGATTCACACCCTTAGGTTCATGTTTTTTGGCAACATTGTTTTGATAATTTACATTATTTTTATTTGGGGATACTAATTTCCCATTGGGACCATGAATCTTACACCCACTTGTCTATAGCGTCTTGGTTAATCTAAAGTGCACCTTCCAATACTTCCTTGTAACTAAGGAAAGGAAATTCTAGAATTATTCCCTAATATCTTGATTGAGCAAGTGAAGAAAAAGGTCAAAGTTTCATCTGGTCCATGTTGGGTGCACATGTATAGGAATAGAGAAATTTGGCACCATATCTAGATGAAATGGGTGGTAGATTCATTTTCCTTTTGTCTAATATAAGAGAAGTCCCTAATCCCTATTTGTAATAACTTGTTCATGTCAAATTCCTTGATGAACTCGAAATAATTTGTTTAAAGGAATGTATAGAATATTTTGGAATATGGTAATACCAATACATTGTGACTCCTTTGAGATTATTTGGAATTATATTAGCCACTACAACATCTAAAGGAAACAATTCCCTAATATGAGTAACGTAGGCCCTGATATGAGCGTTTGGGTCTCCTTCTCACTTAAATTTTAGAATATCCGTAAATGGTCATGGAAGCATGACACCATCTATGGTGAAGTCAAGAGGCTTCGTTAAGTACTCACCATATGTACCCATTGTGTAAGATTCTACAATTGAATATCCCTTATGAGGAGGTGGAGGAGGAGTTGGATAACCTAAATTATAAGCTTTGAAAAGAACATATGAGGTCCCTTTATATGGAATGTAGGGAGCATGAATGGCATATGGGTCCATCTAGTGATTTTTGACAAAATGTGCATGTAAGGTGGGATAGTACTAAGATATGAACTAGCATGCTTAAAACCATGGAATGTCGCATAGCCTATTGTGGTGGAATTTGAGATCGCACTTCTGGCCAACCCTTGCATTGGATAAGATTGAGAAGGATGATGACCCATCCCTACTGTGTCCAACCTTATGAGAAGATCACCTAGATTTTAATGAACCAGATAACCTTGTCGTATATGATATTACATTGGTTGCTCATTGGAAGGGATGTATCCTTTGTTGTGAATTGGATACCCCATATTTTTCCCTACTACATGTTTTAGTTTTGAATTATGGGCACTTTCTAGTTCTTTAATCCTCCCTACTAAAGTATAAATTATATTCTTGGGAGAGGATTGAGTCCTTTTTTGGGTTCTTGTGACATAGGGTTTGATTGTGAAGACTCATGATATCCTGTCATGAATTTTTGAGTGTTATAATTCTTATCTTCCTTAGAAATTAGAATATTAGGATAGGAATTCAATATCCCGAAGGTTGTAGCCTTCAATATATCCAAAGATTCATCTATCTTATGAAGAGGATTAGCTATTCATGTAAACATACATCATCTTGTTGATTGCATGGCAATGTGATGTCTTGAAAAGACTCTATGGTAAGAATTTGTTCCAGTTGTGATAACAATGTGGTTTGCATTAGGTTGATTATATTACATGTTTAATGGTTCATCAACTTCCTCCATCCTTACATAGATAATGGGGTTTGAAGTGTAACTAGAGGAGGTTACGACATTACTTCTATAAGCTGTCACCCCATCTCGAAAGAGAAAAGGGTTTTGGTTGAAGGTTGGTGTAGTATTTATCGAGCCAAATGGCCCATAGAACTCTCTTCCAGACATATTTTAGAAAGTATAGAATACCTACCAAAATAGGGAAGAAATGGAAATATGAAGTAATAGCAATGAAACAAAAGGAAACAAGCATGAATTAATCCTTCATGTTAGGTTCACCAATTTGTACTGATGAAAATGTACATGCAACCTTCAACAACACGCAACCCCCTAAGGTCATTTTAGGGCATCGATGTTTAATGTGTAGATGAATAACTATAGGAGGATCAGTGACTAAGATCTATTAGTGTGATCTCCTAGTAGATTAGTTGGCAAAGGGGAAATTTAGAGGCTATGAGCGGGTAGCATAAATTACCTATGGTTTTTCTAACTGAATCTCAATGTTGAACTAGTTTGCAGTGTCCAAATTAACTAAGATGAAATAAACAATATATGCTACTGCTGAAAGGAAACTAACCTAAATAAATCACAAAAATGAAACATTACAATCACAATAACAATTTTCTTCTATACTAATTAATTAAAAAAATCTATATTAAAACTAAAAAATCGAGATAACTTAGTGTGGTTATTCACTTGTGTTGAGTGTATTAAAACTAAACTAACTTAAAAGAAGAACTTTTCCAAATGATCTATGATATGTAGACAAACTTATACACATATTCTCTCCTTCAAATCCACAAGGTTAGGAATAATAGGATCCGTCACTAGGAGCTACCATTAATGATTTAAAACCCTCACGGAAATTTACTTATTACTTGAAAATAAAATGAAACTGATTTCTACTCTATTTGATATGATGTAACAATGGTAAATTACAGAAATGAAGGAAACAAAACAAGAAATCCAACTTGGAATTCCAAGAATAGAGGTAAATCCAACTATGCAATGATATCTCCCCTCGGTTTATCCTTTCTTTCTTTATGTGTCCATATGAGTCCAAGGAATTGGAAATGTAAAGGAAGAAATGGGAGAAGGTGCTTGAGAAATGAAAACTTGAAGGTGGTCTGTAGCAATACAAGTGGGAGAGGGATATCTCAAGTGAACAGAGCTTGTCTATGTAATTTCTAGAAGGATTGTGGCAGCAATACTATGCAAGATACACAAAATTCTCAAGCCATTTGCTTGAATACAAGCATTGAATATATATGAATTCGTTGGGTTCTTCCTTCATGCACAAGGAATCCTTGGAGTGCCAAATCATTGGGTGAAGAGGCAATTCAAACAAATTAAATCTATTTTAAAATAGAAGAGGGAAGGAACACCATGAAATAAAGACTATTTTTAGGCAAGTTGGTTCACAAACGCACCTTGGAAGTCAAATCAAGTGAAATCACATGTGTTAAAATCATGCATGAAGAGTTCTAAAAAAGTGTGTAGGACCACCACCCTTCTTGTGTGGCGGTTCAAGAATAGCCACCGGGTAGGGTGGTGGTCCTGACACTAAAGGCCAAAACATGCACATAAATGAGCGGGAAGCTAGAAGAAAGTGTGGAAAAGATAAGTAAGGATGTCTAGGCTACAATAATACATTGCGAGTAGGTTTAGGAGCTTGAACACCTTACGAAAGGAAATGAATCATCATTGGGTAATTTTTAACCATTTTCGGACAATGTAGCACATCTAATTTTTGGTTTATCTGAGTTCCCTTAACCTTCCTTTACCACTAATCAATATATATATAATAATTAATGTAAATTAATATTTTGTAACATTTTCTATTCAATAGGACAAGAATAGTTATTACAATCATTTTCACATTATAATGTATAAGATAAAGAGTAGTATCATAATCGTATGCATCTTTCTTCATTTCTAAGGAATATGAAAGTTTCATCATGTTATTGATCTTTAACATTTAAATTGATTGAAAATTTAAGATAATGAATATTGAGAGATAAACCATTCTCACTATAACTATAATTATCACTATGATCATTATCATTATCATAATTACTATTATTATTATCATCATACCATGCCTCACATGTATCCTTAAAACTAGATATATATGTCTAGTCAAGAGTAAGGGATTTTTAAAGAAGAGAAGAGGTAATTGTTACCTAAATTAATTGATATTAAATACAACTAAATAGGAATGGAGGTTTCCTAAGAATTCCTCATGCATGTATACATGCATGAGTACGCGTATGCGTGCATGTACCCACACATGTGTGTGTGTGGTTCATAACATGGGTTGGAGGTGGTAGATCTTAGTCATATGTTGTGGTAAAACATTCACGGCCGTATGTATAAAAACTATTAATACCATTAATTATTTCCTCACATAAAAAGAGATAAACTAGAGACCCAAAGGTTTTCTCGTTATTGTGATCATAAGATGATGACATGGATTTGGTAAAACAATTCATGAAAGCACAAAGAAGATAAGTAGGCTGAAAAATATTATTTTATATAAAAAGTTACATGTGTTAAATTAATAAAATATATATTTCTAGAAAAATAGATTAGTTATTCAAAACTAAAATAGATTTTTTGGGACATCAATTTGGGGAAAAATTTAATAATTTTTTCAAATAAGTGTATATTTATCTTATAATTATGTTTTTAATTGAAATTTTAAAAATGATTTCCAAAAATTAAATTGAAACCTATGAGAAATAAAAGTGGTTTTTATAAACTTTGTTAAATTAAATAAAACAATCAAGTATTTTTTTATATAGATTTGATATTTTTAGAAATACATAGAAATTTTTATGTCCAAAATAACCAAAGAAAGAGGCCCTAATATGAGTGGAAAGTATGAAACACTAGGGAAATTTACAAAGATCTAATTTTGGTCATGAAAGATGTAGAAATCATAACTAAATATGAATAGAAACCATAGAATAACAAAATATAAAATGCTAGGGGTTTTGTAAAAAGTTCTTATCTAGAATGGGGCTACAAAAGAAAAATAGGTTAAGGAATTAATAAATAATATGGTTCATCAAATTATTTAGCACTAATTAGAAGGATGGAAGCCTAAATAAATTGGAAACCTAAACACTAATGTGTAATTATCTTAATAGATAAATGTTCCAACATTTAAATAAAAAAATATATGTAAAATGATATTGAGAATTTTCATCCAAATATGAGAGATGATAAATATAATAAAACATAAGAAGATGAGTGGACTTATATTTTTTACAATTATTTAATTTTATCTAGATATGACATGGTTATGAACTAGTTAAAAACTATTACAAATGTTTCGTAAATGATTCTAGAATTGTATTTTACATAGGGACATTAATTGTTAATCGTAGAACCAAACCATTTGATGGTTTCATCCTAATGAAAGGTTTGCTTTATGGCTTAAAAATATATATTTTTAACTTTTAAACCTTCATGAAATGATTAATATGTTGATTGTTATGAAATTTTAGGTTGTAATAACATTTAAAACCATCTAAATTAAAATTCCTTGACTTGATACCCATCCTTGGTAGAAATCCTACATAAATATTAGTGGTTTGGTTGAATTGTAATTTATATGCTACATATGTTTTTAGTAACATAAAGAGGAAATCAAAAATATATGTAAAATGATATTGAGAATTTTAATCCAAATACGAGAGATGATAAATATAGTAAAACATAAGAAGATGAGTGGACTTATATTGTTTCTTTGTTATTTAATTTTATCTAGATATGACATGGTTATGAACTAGTAAAAAAACTACTACGGATGCTTTGTAAATGATTCTAGAATTGTATTTTACATAGAGACATTAATTGTTAATCGTAGAACCAAACCATTTGATGGTTTCATCCTAAAGAATTCTATGGCTTAAATATATATATTTTTAACTTTCAAAACCTTCGCAACTGACTAATATGTGGATTGTTATGAAATTTTAGGTTGTAATAACATTTAAAACCATCTAAATTTAAATTACTTGACTTGATACCCGTCCTTGGTAGAAACCCTACGAAATATTAAAGGTTTGGTTGAATTGTAATTTATATGCTACATATGTTTTTAGTAATATAAAGAGGAATTAAACTACATGTAGTTATCCACCTATAGATGTAGCATAATATTGCATGGATGTGACTATATTTGATAATTGGAAGACGTGGAAATTTATTTTTGACTTTGTATTATAGGATCATTTTTAAGAATATTGATTATTAAACCTATTTTAAAGTTCTTCAAACCTCGTATGGGATTCTCCTAATGTCATAGGTTCTAAACAAAAGTTTAGAAGATTTTTTATTTATTTTTAATGATTTATACTAAGAGAATGCAAGGTGATTTCATGACGAGTAAATGATTGTATTACAATTTCTTATATAATATTGTGTGGATATAATTTAAAATTATTTTCATATTATAGTGGATATATTGACCCAAAAATATTGAGAAATTCTACCATTCGGTTCCCGACTATGGGACAATTTTACACATGACCAATCCATTGGATGGTTCGGTCCAATAGTGAATAATGGTGTTGGGGATATTTTTGCATGATAATCAAGACTAATGGACTTCTTATGAATCATATGAGAATTTATTAAGTGGGTGAAATTTTCTTTGAGAAAATAAATTCTTGCAATATTGTTAAGGGTGGACTATGATATATAAATCAAGCTCAAAGTAGGTGCAAAAGTCACGATTTAAGGGATTAATTCAATACTAACATTATAAAGAGATAAATAACTAAATGTAGGTCTCCACATAAGAATAAATTCCCTCTTCTATCTATTAACACCATAGTCGACATTCAATTTAGGTATGAGATGTTATTCCTTACGGATGTGTTTTTGGGTTACAATCAAGTAATATTATCTCCTAAAGATCAACATAAAACCACCTTTACAATCAAATAGGGAATTTATTGTTATGTGAAGATTCCATTTGACTTAAATATTTTTAGAATAACTTATCACCATCTAATGACCCACATCTTCCATGATTTAATACATAAAATTATTGAATATTATGTTTATTTCATTATAGTCAAATCTCAACATGTGTAAGATAATTCTCATTCCCTCAATCATTCCATTTAGAGATTCCAACAATATAAGGTGTTATTCAATACTAGAATATTAATATTTTTTGAATTTCCATAAAAATGAGGAATTGACATGGATATCATTAAAAATGAAGAAATTTTAAAATTCCTCTGCATACATCCATTGATGAAATTCCTAGTTTATTTATAGAATGTCCTGGAGAAATTTGATGGTTATTTATCAAGCTATCTTATAATTATCAATCTATTAAAAACCTCCTTAATAAAGGTATCTATTTATAATGGAGTAAGTACTATCAATAATACTTTGACTATATGAATAAATACTTCACACTCCTACATTACAACCTCTTTCTCTTGATTACCCCCTCATCCTCTATACCTCATCTACCTCCATATCCACTGAATAAATATTGTTACAAGAGGTTGAAAATGGGAAATTACATGTTATCTATTACATTATTTGAACACTCTTCAATTATGATATGCAATACACCAATGTAGATTTTTTTCTTAGCTATAATTTTTATTTTTATAAACTCTTCAAATATATTATTTATAAAATAAAATATGCATTCATAAATATCAATCATTTTATCTAATTAAATCCTAAAATTATCTACTTATAAAAAACATTAGATAATATATGACACTTATAATGGAGTTTTAATTATGACTTATAAATCAAAAATCATCCAAGGGCTTAGTGATTATTGATCAAATTACCTCCACTCTAATATCAATTAAAATGGAATATCTAGAATGTTCTACATAATGATTTTTACTCCTAATTTAGTGCATATACCAATCCACCAACCTTAAATACTAAAATCATTACTTCACTTCCAATATTGAGGTCCATGCCCCGAAGAATATGATATGGAACCTAAACCCAATCCTAAAACCCACTAAGTCAAAACAAAATATATTAAATAAATGAACAACAACTTTCACGATGACACATGTACTCTCTACTTTTAGGATCCAAGCTTCTACAAATATTTGGGGCATGATGTGCTCTAAAAATCCTTTGAGAAATATTATTATTTTCAATTTTCACCTTGGACGTTAGTGTCATCAATAACATGGTATAAAATGAGTCCATTTTTCTTAAAATACAATCCAACATTTATTATAACATCAATTATCTACATATTTCATTTACTCATAACTTATCCTTCAACAAGTACTTGGTTATATCAGTGTAGAAGTGAAAACATTAAAGCGTACAATTACATAGTCACCAAGCTAGTTATATAGTTTTTATCTCTTATAATTGATTACTTTTCTAGAGATAAAAATTCAAATATCAATTCATTGACTTCCTTTGCATCCATTTTCAACCCATTAAACCCTTTAGCATAACCAATTCAAGAGTCAAATCTAGAAATATCTTTTTACCTTACCTTTCCCTTATATATCTCTCATATGTCACATCAAAGTTTTCAAAAAGTGTTAAAGCCCATTATAAAATGATATCATCTAATTCCTTGAACACCAAACTTATCGTCATGATATAGACTACTAAGTGAAAACTATAGTTTTTAAGAAAGCATACAATTAAATTCATAAAAATGTTTTATAATATCATATATTTGAGGGTAACCTAATTTGTTGTGTTACTAAGATAAATTTCCGTCCTAACATCAATAAAGAACATGGGAATTTTGTTAAAAACATTAGGTAACATTATAGAATATGCAAATGGATATATGGGTTACAATTATCCAATGTCAAAAGGTATATGCACATGGTTTTGTCAATAAATGATTTTTTGGTAATTCTAGGATGACCTTATTAATCATCCACTAGCTAAGATCCAATACCTTGAATCTCCTTGTCCATTCACCATGTGGGGATTATATTGCATTATAAATTTATTACATTTGTATGGTGGATATATAATTATCATTATGGATATGGTATATTTAATGAATTCATTTGAGATCATGCCCCTCAAAAATATTAAAGGAATAAAATTAGAAAATTTATCCTTAAGAAGATTTTACCACTTTGAAATTCCATAAAACAAGATATTAAATAATGGCGGGACTACAAAATGCAAAAACATGAAGCTAATTTGTGCTAAATTAAAAATTAAGAACACTTTTAAACATCCTATCATCTTATTTTAATGGCCAAGTAGAATCTAATAACATGTTTACCAATCAAATACTCTAGAAGAATTTAGCCATGTACTAATTGAAACTTTAAGTTATACCCTATTTTTCGGGTCTACCATACTTGAAATCGTATAACCACTAGAGAAATTCCTTCATCTATATTTTATAACTCAAAAGTTTTCCTCTCACTGTAATTTGAGTTTCCCTCCCTTTACATTCCTCTTCATAGAATCATCCTCATTTATGAGATTCATAAATCTCACCCCAATATCAATTTTTTTGGATGAAAAAAACTCCAACATAATGGTTATTATAAATCCCACATCTCAAGATAACATAAAAAACTTGTAAAACCCAAGAACATTGATATAAACTAATTATTCCTAAAATTTTATTGAACCCATGAGAAGGAGTTATAAAACACCAAAAAATGATGCGGTCCATGTATAATTAAATATATATTGTGAATAAAAACTTAAAGACTAAAAAATAAAGAATGTCACATCTTTAAAGAACCAATGAATGCTTAATTCCTAAATAAATACTATGTTTGATATTATTTTATCACCTTTAATATTATTTTATCATATTTAAAGAGTTTTGTTGTAATCCCCACATTTAATATTATAAAAAGGATGTATATTGTGGATAAAATAGAGTTGAATTTATAATGAGAAGGGTACAGACAATTTGAGTCGACTATAGTAATTGCCATAAAATGAAGAAATATCTTTCACTCAGCTCACACAAAGGAAATAAATTTGAAGGAGATTGGAATTATGTAACAAAATATGTTTGATTGATGTGATATGATCCATGTGAGTATACTCATCTCTAAAAGACACGAAACATGAGTATGTATTACTTGAGGTTGATTCTCAAAAGATGAAAAGGATTGCATATCACATCAAGCCATATGGAGACACTTGGAAAATATCAAAAGTGATGACAATGCATCAAGGCATATTTGAGGGAATAAAAAGTTAAAAACATGAGTAGCTCATAACTTTTCCACCTAGCAACATAAGACAAGATATTTTCAAGAGAATAACAATAAAATAAACTGTAAGCTATAAAGAAGGATATTCTCTTATATATTCATGATTTGGGGGAGGAATGGAGAATGAGTGAATGAGTGAAATTGTATAAATGTGATGATAACAATCTCGCATAAGTGGGGTTAATTTTTGGAAGCTTTAGAGAAAAAGGAGAGATCATGTTTGTCTTGGTTGAAAAAGCGAACCAATATGAGAATATCAAAACTACTATTCATTTGTTCCAAATCCTTCTCACCAAGATGATTGCACTATACAATCATTGGAAAATATTAAGGTCATAGTTGTTGTGTCCCCTTATTGAAGAATTGGTGTTTCTTGAATCAATTAATGTGTAGTCTCACTAGCATTGATATTTTGTTCAAGACGAATTATTTTGAATGGATTGTCTGTATTTATGTTGAAATATTATGCTAATTAATCTATCTGAATTGCATAAATCTTTAGTTAAAATAGTGATAATTTTGTAACTGCAATTGCATGATTGAAGGATCTTTCCTTTAAGATGTGGTAAATGGTTTTAAAATCAATTTATATCTGTTTGATCTAAAATCTTTGTCTGTTCATGAGTGTATTTGGAGTGTATTTGATCATATATTGTTAGTATTTTGTTGATATTTTTCATGATATTTTGTGTCTTGAATTCTCAAAGTTTGTATGAAATATTGTATTCTTGGGCTTCCATGAATACAAACCTTCGATTGAAGGAATTATTTGGACTGTGTGATTCATATTTTACATCAATAACAATTGTTTACATTATTTTCTGGTTCATATGAGGTTTTTCATATAATCAGCTTTATCCTACTTAACTTCCCAATAATACATCAAAGTTATAACCAATAACCATCAGATCCACCTTAATTACCCCTGCTTGTACTATCTATGCATAAATGCTAAGGATGTTTTTTTAATTTACCCATCCTTTATCAAAAATATGTAGAAGAAAGTTTAAATTAAGACTGTCTTTAGTAACCCAAGCCTTCTTTAGAAAAACTCTAAATTTTCTAGTGTGACAAATCATGAGAGTTATATAATTTTTCTATTGACCATGTCTTCTTGGGCTATTTTTCACTTCACTGAAAAAGGAGTCCAAATATTATTTTTCTATCCATCTCTTTTCACAAATATAGGTTACAAAATCAGTCCTCTCACCACAGTCGTAACTGAGAACCTAAAGTAGTAGGGTAGGTAATACGTTTAGTTAGGTCTTTATCAAACATTCCCCAAGTCTAAGTAAAGAGAGACTCCTCGATCCATCCCTGGCTACCAAATGACTCAAATCCTAGTATGTATTTCTCTAAGTATCATTATTATCCTGTTGATGTTGCTCATCTTAAAAGGTGGGAATAATTTGGTTACCAACACCCTCATGGTGTTGTTTCCGAGGAGTATTTCTACAAATAAAAATAAATATTGATCTCTAGTAGCATATTAAATATGTTTAGATGTAAATACATAATATATACATTATCCATTGTCGAACTTCTTGAAAAATTAACTTGATCGAAGTTATTTGCTTGATATTTTCCCGAGTTCAAGAAATATTTCCATTACATTTTATTTGCTAGGGGTAAATATTGACAAAGGAAGTGAGATTTATCAAGATTTCTTAAATTTGACGATTAAGGTTTACATTGACAAGTCTTTTGCAGTGATTTACACATATAAGGTGTAAGACCTTAGTGGAGGCTCTATAGGGTCAAAGCATACAAGTGTGTCCCACTTTTTGGCCATAAATATTTTAAAAAATTAGGTAAATTCTGGATGCCCTGCACCTTGGTATTTATAGCCTCTTAAAAATTTATATGTGTTTGGTCATGTTTTGGTTTTCAGGACATAGTTTGTTGAAAGTACAAAAACTACAAAAAAGTGGGACACAGTTATATGCTTTGACCCTGTATTATTCAGAATTTATGGTAAATACTAGTGCCTCAAGGTTGAATTTATTGAAGTATGTCATTAAGATCTGTAAAGCTAGAAGGAAAAGGTCCTTCTTCAAGATAGAGCCCCCTCAAAAATTCTTTCCAGGACATAGGAAGGAAAAATCTAAATAAGAAAAAAGTATGGAGAGCATTGGGAGATCAAATTTTAGAAGACAAAGTAGTGCCTATGGTTTAAATTGATTAGCATTTGATAGAGGATAATTCTAGTTCCTCGAGAAAATGCCGAATCAAGTAGTCCCTAAATGAATTTATATACTCTAACATGTGAGAGGCCCTCATTTGCAGCTGATAAGGGTGTTCCTCATCTCCATTATTTTTCAAATCAAATTAATAGAGTTTTATGTGAAATTAAATCATTGAAGGACTAATACTTTGAAGATCATACACCATTTCCCCAAAGATCTCTTGTCCCACACCATTTCAACCCTCCTATTGAGACACCTCCTTGAAATGATATGACTTATCCTACACCTAGACCTATATTTGTTGTAAATGTTTTTGGACCCATAGATTTCACATGCATGGTAGTATATCCTAATGCATTTCCATAAGAAGTGAGGAATATGTTGCCTAAATTTCAAGGAAATAATTTTATTACGGGTGACCAACACCTCGAGACCTTTTGTTACTATCATGGACAATTTCAAGATTAAACATGAAGATGTGTATGTTAAATTTTTCATTTACACTTTAGAAGAAGATACATGTGATTGGTATGAGTCATTGCTAGATAAATCAATTGATTCATTAAACAAGATGACAAACACATTCAGATCATAATATGGGGACGAATGTGACCCAAGGTTTCTTCTCGCTGAGTTTGAAAACATTAAAAATAATCCCAATGATAATATTAAAGATTTCAATACTACATTTAACAAAATGTTGACTAGACTGCCTTTAATTTTGAGGCTAAGTGATGAATCCTTCCTGAAAAAGTAAGATGACACTTTTGATAAGAAAGATACATATTATTTAAGGGATAAGAATCATATTACTTTAAGACAAGATTTATCTATGGCATTACAAATTGAGAATAACATTAAGGCAATAGGAAAACCTCCTAAAAGGTAGGGTGTCAAATTAATAAATCTTGAAAAGCCTCAAACAAGAAACAGAGTTAATCTGGAAGAGGTAGTTAAAAATTTAGGAGTAGTGAAAGAAATTTCTTACAAACTTGTTATATTTGAGAAGGGAATATGACACGTTCTCGGGGCTAGCACCAATATTAGGGCCAAAATAGGTTCAAAGTTATCCTAGAGGTGATCATAGATAAAATGAGAGAGGAAAAGGGAACATGGAATCAGGAAATAAACAACAAAAACCAAGGGAGAAAACATTGGTCCATGATCCCTTAACTGCTAGGGTTTGTATGATAGAAGAGAAACATGTTATTAAAAAGTGTGACAAGTGTTTCCTGTCATATTCCCCTTATGATCCTACTTGAAGAAACTTAAGAGGTAGATGATGATACTAATTTTAGTGATGTGTGCATGAAGGAGTACCCTGAAAATTCACACCAAGGATCCAATTCTAAGTCATTGCTAAGTTCAAGAAATGTAGAATTTTTTTGGGATTACATCCATTGGGTATCTCCTATTCCTTATCTTTGGTGATGTGTAAGTCAATATGGTTCATGTATTTGAATTACCTAATCATGATTTTAAATAATTAATAGCTTTGATGATCAAGAAGTATGATGGAGGAATTACTTTTGAGGAGGATAGGTAACTTTTGATGAATGGAGTAGTGGCTCAAGAAAAGGAGTACAATCTATGAAGTTAAACTGCCAAAGGAGGAGGGCCATAATAAAAACAAAAAAAATCCTCATCTCAGTAATATCCCAAAGGATCCTCCCAAGAAGGATATGCCTAATAAGGGTATAGTTATTCCCAATAAATCCTATACCCTTGTCCATGCCCAAGCCATGAAGAATATCATACCACGAGAAGAGGAAGTCACTCTCCCTCCCAACATAGTATTACCCAAATATGTCCCCTGTGATATGGCCCATATTTTGAGTTAGATCAAAGTCACTGTACCCATTGTTGAATTGCTTAGGATCCATGAGCATAGGAAAATGGCATTTGAGTATTTGGGATTCAAGGAAGAAGTAGTGCCCCCAGGAAAGGATGTTAATAGTGTGGATATTCCCCCTGTCATTGTAGAATTGGAAGTGCCACAAGCATTGGAAAATTTAGGGAATCTCTTGAAGTGTATTTGGGTACTTCCCTTGTTGAATACCAACTTGATATTGATCCTTTTTATACTACTTTAATCATTAAGGATAGACTTGTGCATAATTTTATGTTCGATTCAAGGGCTTCATGTAATGTGATGCCTCTTGAAGTAATGAATGAATTGAACATCAAGGTAATAAAATCCTTTAGAAAGTGCACTGCTATGGATTCAAGGGAGGTACCAGTGATTAGGTATGTCCAAGGGTTGGTAGTATAACTATTAGCTTACCCTAGTAATTACTTCACCATGAATGTAGTTATTGTGGATTGCCTTGCTAAATGGGGTATGTTACTATCAAGGAAGTGGGCTGTTAGTGTGGGTGGAAGTGTGCAAATGGATATGTCATATGCCACCATACTAGTAGAAGGGAACCTTGTCAAGTTGTATGGAGAGAAAAATATGTTGCATCTAATTGAAGATCCTGAAAATGCTTCTTATGAAGTGTTATATGCATATGTGGATGTTAATAACTTTTTCAGCTATGTGGATTTTGAGGAACATAGTATTAATAAGAGTAAATTTCTTTAATAAATTAGTTCTTCCTAGAATTTGATGTTTTATGGAGCTTACTCCAACTTGGGAAATGACATGGGAGTTGTCCTTATATCTCCAAGTCAAGAGATTTTTAATTTCTCCTTCAATCTTAAATTTGAGTGTATAAATAATATTGCTCAATACGAGGCACTACTTTTGGGATGAAGGATTGCATGGAGGTATGGTATAGGGGACACAATTTTTAAATGAGATTCGGAGTTAGTGGTGAAACAAGTCGAGAAAATTATATGCTACAAAAATCAAAGGATGAAATAATATAAGCATGCATTTTGGGATTTTATTGAAAATTTTGCTCCTTCAATATATTATGTCATACAGAACTCAAAATGTTGCAGCAAATAGGTTGGTAGTGATTGGGTCCATATTTGAAAACTTCATTGTTTCTACTTATTGTTATTGTGATATTGAAGTATTGTCAAGAACATCTATCCCTGATAATGTAAAACATTGGAAATTTATTGAAGATGATGTCTAGGTTCAGAGTTTTTTGCAGAATGAAGGATAATTTACCAATCAGTGCATGGACTGGGAACCGATGGTTTCTATTTTTGATGGTAAGGAAACCCTGTTTGGCAAGGATATAATTCAGTTGAAAACCAACACAATTCCAAGAGGGTTTGTGGATTTACATTCAAATTTTGATAATGTTGATAGGGTGGTTTATAGACACATCTCTTCTTGAGGACGTGGAAGAACATAATCTAGGAACTAATAATATGTGTATGTGAGAATGCCTCTTGGTCTAATGAATGTTGCGGCTACGTTTCAAGCAGAAATAGATGTTGCATTCTCAGGATACATCAATGATTTTATTGCAATTTATCAGGATGATGTGACAATGTTCTCTAAACAAAGAAGTGATCATTTGAGCCATGTTGAAATATGTTGATCAGGTGTAGAGAATATGGCATTTCATTGAATCCTAAGAATTGTCATTTTGGGGTTAAAAGGTAATTTTTTGGGGGAACATTGTGTCAAAATAGGGGGTCATGATTGATCTTGAAAGGGTGGAAGAAATTGGTAAGATCCATGTCTCGAAAAATAAGAAAGTAATACAATCCTTCTTTGGTCAAATAAATTTTACTAGGAGATTCATTTAAAAAATTTCTGAAATGAATATTCCCGTTACAAGCATGTTAAAGAATGACCAAATTATTCAATTGGAGGAATGATATCTCCAAGATTTCACTTGAATAAAAGAAGCATTAATTAATGCCCCTGTGTTGGCAGCCCCATATTATAAAAAGTATTTTTAGATATTATCCTTCGCATCTAAAAACACCATCACATCCATATTATTGCAAAAGTATGAAGATGAAAATTAAAGGCCTATCACCTTTTTAGTAAAGCCTTGTAGGGGGTTGAACTAAAGTATACCATCATGGAGAAGTAGGATTTTTCTTTGGTGAGAGAAACTAAAATTTTCAGGCCCTATATCTTGAGTTCCAAAATTGTAGCTTATGTTCCCCACACTATGGTCAAAGACATTTTATCAAAGATGGAAATTTTCAGAAAAAGATGTCATTGGGTGAAAAATTTACAAGAGTATGACATGGACATACAGACCACCAAGTTGGTTAGAGGTTTGGGTCTTTCAAAACTAATGGTAGAGTGTAACTTGTAGGTAATGTAAATTAACAAGATTGAGGAAGGAACTATGGATGTCCTAAAAAAAAAATTCCACATGGTGTAAGGACATAATATTTTACCTCAGGAATTTGGAGTGCCCTAGCCACTTGGAAAACAATAGGAGAAGGACACTCAAATTACCCTCCCAAAAATATATCATAACTGATTATGGGTTGGCTTGGAAGAATCCTAAAGGGGTTCTTTTGAGATGTATCATAGAGGATGAAGCTCTCAAAATAATTGTAGAATTTCATGGGGGAGTATATGGAGACCATTTTTTTGGAAGAGTAACTTCTCAAAAGATCCTTAGGGAAGGTAGTTGGTTGCCCACACTTTTTTAATATGTGGCCTTCTTGGTTAGGAAATGTTAAAGTTGTCAAATATTTTTAGGAAGAGTGAAAGCTTGAGAGCCTTTCCTTCACAACCAGTGTCAATAGAATCTCCTTTCAAATAATGGGGCATGGAATTTATTGGAGATACCTAATATCCCTAAAGTATAGGGCACAAATGGATACTGGTAGCCACAAATTATTTCACCAAGTGCTTCAAATCCATCCTCACCAAAAGGGTAACTCACTAAATAGTCATGGAATTCATCCTGAATCATTTAATCTATAGGTTTGGAGTTCCTACAAAAATAGTTGTTGATAATGCCATGAGTTTTAGGGCCAAGCCATTGGTGACTATGTGCCAAGAATATGGAATTAATCTAACATATGCATCCAACTACAATCCTCAAGGGAATGGTCAAGATGAATCAAGAAATAATAATTTTATTAAGATAATTAGAAGAACATTGGAGGTTAACAAAAGGAAATGGATTGGGTGGTTGAAATTTGATTTATGGGAGGATAGAATTACTTCCAAAATAGCTACTGGAAAGAGTCCATTTGAATTGGTTTATGGAGTCAAGCTCTCTTGCCCCTACATATGTAGTTGTACTCTTATCAGTTCATACAACACCTTGAGGATGAAGAGGTAAATCCCTATGAAGGAAGGACTAATCATATTATAGATTTGGATGAAGAGAGAAGAGAGTATCACCAAAGACACCTTAATTTTAGAGAGAAACTCAAAAAATTATTTGATAAAAAGGTGACTCCTAGAAATTTCAATGTTGGAGATCTTGTTTTTTTATGGGACAGAAGACACGAGGATAAAGGAAAACATGGTAAATTTTATGCCTTATGGATGGGTCCTTACTCTATTGATATAAGAATTGGTGAACACACATTTTTCCTAAAATACCTAGATGGAGATTTTCTAGAGATTCATGTTAATGGAAGACATCTAAAGCACTTCTTGGATTGATCATACTCAAGGTGCACATTCATGTACAGTGTATTTTCCTTTTATTTTATTTTTTGCTCTTGGTTTCTATTTTTGTTTCCCTTTTTTATTTCTTGATCTTCAGAGACTAGTTGCATTGATATCTTGGTATGTTTTTGTGATGTTCAAGTTGGTTCAGTTTGACCCTATGTATGCTTTAAATGAATATGTAACCCAATGGAGTTAGGCACTTGGTCTGTTCAGTGTTTGGTTCATATGGTTCTTATGGCCCCTGTGGGGGGTTCCCATCCCTGAGTCTGAGCCAGTGTTAGTGCTTGATTTGATCTCACTCTTTTATGCATTGTATGCCTTCAAAAACTTCTCTATGACTAGTTTGCTCATGTGAAAAACATATGCTTGAAAGATATAGTCATGTCGAATGCAAATAAAAACCTTTTGTTTAGGTCATTGATCCTCTTTTTGGTTGAGGATTGTGAAAGTGTGTCATTACTTAAAACCCCTATGAAATAGGTCAAAAACTATGTAAAACTATGGTTTGTCCCTTTTGAATGTTGCCCTTGTTATCCCTAGTGTAAATTGCAAAGTGTAAAATAATTTTATGGCTTGGAGGGTATTCGAAGAATTTTTTTGAAAAAAATATAGAAGCGGACGAACAACAACTTGTGAAAATAATTAAGGTTATCCACATGTCCCTCCCGTGCACCTTTGAAGCAACACAAGAAATCGGGAGTCTCCAAGTTGCGAGGGTCAACCATGTGGCTTAAGTACGATAGGACAACCTAAGTGGGCTGAAAAATAAAAATAAAGGAAAATAACATGTATTCCTCCACGTGTTACCCAAGAAAAACTTCAAAAGAGAATAAGTTCATGGAAGGAAGGAAAGTTATGTGGAACAAAGAAAAGGCCCCGTGGATGGATATTCATAGTTGCGCTACTCTAAGTAATACTACAAACTAAGGTAACAATGCAAGGTGAGCTGCAGATCACAATGAAGTGAATCACATCATCTAGATGAGCTGCGAAGGTTTTGAAAATCTGTGATACACTAAAGGATGGAGAAAACACATGGCGCGACACCATTGGATGTGTTGTGATGAGTTTCTTTTACAAACAATGTTGATATCAAGTCCAAGAGTTTTGAATCCAAAAAATAGAGGAGAATTACATGACAAAGGATAAGGAATTGGTTGAAAGTGGTGATATTGATTGCGGAACCCGGGAAATGATCATGGAAGAGAATTACATCAATCAATCTAAGAAACTTTATTTGCAGAATTGTAAGCAAGGCCATGACAATACAAGTAAAGAATGAATCAGTGTGTGGATGTATCGAGTAGGTGGACCCTAATATTTGTTACCTATAAACCATTATTTTATCTCATTATAACTATTATCCTTGTTTCATGAAAATTGAATATCACTTTGAAGAATTTTAGACATAAATCAAAATTGGGGTTCTATAGGGGCCCCAACCCATGATGAAAAAATTTGCATACATATTTGGAAACTACATCAGAAAGAAACAAGAAAATAAAAACATTCAACCATCCACTACTCCTACTTTGAAATCTCCTCCAAATGGGAGGATCTTGTTCAAAAAACCTGTTTGTCCTTGATATAAACTCCTCTAGGCCTTGAGCTAAATGAGAAAATATAACTAACCCATCTAAATTGTGATATATCCCCATTTCCATCAACGATTCAATAATCATTGTGGGGATATCCATGATATCCCCGAGATCCATATTCTTCCTCGGTAATATGATACCCAGTCTACCAGAAGATCCAAACCACACTGTAGGCAATTTCATCTTCTATTTTTCCTTGTAAGGAGTAGACCAATCAGGAGTATAATGAAGGGGAACATCTAGAGTGGGTGGAAGAGTGAGTATTACAACCCAATGACCTAATGAAACAAGGGATTTCGAACTAGACTCACCCCGGTACCTCCTCGTAAAAGGTGCACTCTCTTGGTATAGGAACACGTAGAGGTCTTGAAAAAAATTTCTCCATCAAGTTAGCCCATTGCACTAGATGAATGGAAGGCTGGAGAGAAGACTTTCCCTTACCTCCCTCGGTGTTAGAAGTTGAGGCCTTGGAATGCTGAGGAGATGAAGGCTCTACTTCTTCCTCATCCAAAATAATAATTGGGGGTGAGAGCTTGATTCCCCCTCTTTCTTCTTGATGAAGATGCTAGTATTTTGGATGGTTGAGGTGACATGGGTATTTCTTGAACTATTTCTAAAAGGATAAATCATTACTCAAGTTCCTCTATTTTGTGAGAAATGGTGGGACAATATCAATTGAGCTCTTTTGATAAAGTATGTAGGACTCCTTGGAAAATTCTTTCATCACAAATATTTCATCACACGGGAAGGGAAACTCATAGTTAGTCGCCCTTTCCACACCATGCCTCCTTTCAATCCATAATTTCTTCAATTCTTCTGGAGATTTTTGATGTTCCCACTGAAAGAGATGATAGTACATGGACTGGAAGGCTGAGAAAACAGGATTTATCTTGATCAATCTCAAAATAAGGGAGATTCATACTTCCGATATGTCAGGGGCCCTTTTCTATCTCCTGGATTTGTAATTTCAAATAGAGCCCTGACAAAGGCCTCATCTGGGCCAATTAAATAAAATATTTGATTTAATTCTTCTGAGGATATTTCCTTTAAGCTACTTTGCTACGGTACCCTTGAAATTACACCAAAAATATTTTTCAAAGTAATCCCTCATGTTCAAGAGTAGAAAAAGGATGCATATTGGGGGAAAATAGAGTTGAATTTATAATGAGAATGGTGTAGACAAGTTGAGTCGAGTAGAATCATTTCCATAAAATTAATAAATATATTTTACTCAGCTCACACAAAGGAAATAAATTTGAAGGAGATTGGAATTATGCAACAAAAGATGTTTGATTGATGTGATATGATCCATGTGAGGATAATCAACTCTGAAAGACACAAACATGGGTATGTATTACTCAAGGTTGATTCTCAAAAGATGAAAAGGATTGCATATCACATCAATCCATATGGAGGCACTTGAAACTATCAAAATGGATGACATGGCATCCTAGTCATATTTGAGGGAATAAAAAGTAAAAACATGAGTATCTCATAAATTTTCCACACTGGTAACATAAGATAATATATTTTCAAGAGAATAAAAATCAAATAAACTAAATGTTGTAAAGAAGAATATTATATTATAGCTTCATGATTTTGGGGGAAATGGAGAATGAGTGAGTGAGTAAAATTTTATAAATGCATCGAGAATAGTCTCACATAATGGGGATAATTTTTCTCACTATAGAGAAAAAAGGAGAGATCCTATTTGTACTAGCTAAAAAATAAACCAATATGAGAATATCTAAACTTTTATTCATTTGTTCCCAACCCTTCTCACCAAGATGATTACACTGTATAGTCATTAACAAGTATTCAGGTCATGGTTTTTGTGCCCCCTTATTTAAGAATTGGTGGTTCTTGAATCAATTCATGTGTAGTCTGACGAGCACTATTACTTTGTTTAATATGAATTGTTTTGAATCGATTGTCTGCATTTTTGTTGCAATCTTATGCTAATTAATCTCTCTAAATTACATAAATCCTTAGTTAAAATAGTGAAAATTTGGTAACTACAATTTCATTATTTGAGATCTTTCCTTCATGATGTGGTAAATGGTTTTAAAATCAATTTGTATTTGTTTGATCTAAGATATTTGTCAGTTCTGAGTGTATCTAGAGTGTATTTGATCATAGATTGTTAGTATTTTGTTGAGAGTTTGTCATGATATTTTGTGTTTGAATTCTCAAAGTTTGTGTGAAATCTTGTGTTCTTGGGCTTCCATGAATACAAACCTTCTGGTTGAAGGAATGCTTTGGACTGTGTGATCCATATTTTACATCAAGAACAATTGTCTACAATATTTGTAAGGTTCATTTGAGGTTTTTCATATAATCAACTTTATCCTGCTTAACTTCCCAACAATACATAAAAATTACAACCAATAACGATTGGATCCATGTAAACTACCCCTTATTGCACTGTCTATACATAAATGCTAAGGATGTTTTTTTAATTTTCCCATCCTTCATCCAAAATATTCAAAACCAAGTTTGAATTATGATTTTATTTAGTAACCTGAGCCTTCTTTAAAAGATATCTTCATTTTCTATCATGACAACTCATGAGATTTAGATAACGTTTGTATTGACCATGTCTTCTTAAGGCTGTTTTTCACTTCCCCAAAGAAAGGAGTCAAAATATTGTTGTTCTATCCATTGCGTTTCAACAATACGGGTTACAAAATGGGTCCTCTCACCCTAGGCGTAGGAAGAACCTAAATTAGTAGGGTAGGTCATACCTTAGTGTAGTGTTATCCAACATTCCTGAAGTTCAAGTAAAAAGAGCCCTGCTAGATCTATCACGGCTACAAAATGACTCAAATCCTGGTCTGTCTTTATTGAAGCATCCATCTTATCCTGTTGATGTTGCTTGGCTTACAAGGTGGGACTGATTTGGGTACCAAAAATCCCAAAAAGCATTACAAGGTTTTATGCAAGCACACATGTGGTTAGTTTTACTACAAGTTTACATTTGGTGAGTACTATTACAATTGTGAATATTTACCCTTATTTGATTTATTCAACATTTGTTATTTCTATGGGGATTGCATGCTCTTTCTCTCCATATGCCTCAAACCCCTCTGCCACCAATATCATCATTTTATCTAATTCTTATTTTAAAGATGAGGTAGGGGTGATTAAGGGACATTATATCCACCTTGAATTTAAAGCTCCTATTTATTCCCATGTTTCAACTATCCCTATTATTTTCCCTTCTCTTCTAGATTTTATCTCATCACATGTTTCTATTCATATTTATTTAATTATTTAACCTTCCTATCTCATGTTCCCAATGTCTTTATCATTGTCCCCTCAAGCCACCATTCCTTTGTATGTGTTCTCTCTTCCAATTTATTTGTATTCTTGTCAATTCACTATAGTGGCAATGTACACCTAAGAATCCATATGTCATTCTAGACGTACTTAACCTCCAAAGGTCATATCGAGACAACTGAAATATGCAAAATTGTGGGTATATTGATGAGAAACTATAAGAGAATCGGGGACTAAGATCAGGTAGTTTTAGTTCCTAGTACTTGAATTAGCCAAAGAGGAATTAGAGGCTATCATGGGTAGCGTAGGTTCCTTATTGTTTAATTTTTGATTTGATTTATTTTCTAAACTATGTTGAAAGTTCATTTTAAATAAATAAAGAAAGTAAATTTAGTATAAATAAAAGAGAAGTGTATTTAATCTTGTAATTAACAAAATTTATTTCCAATTAATTAAATTAAATTAAATTAAATACCATCTATTGTATTTTTCAGACAAGAAATGAATTAAAAGAAAACCTATTAAATGGATAACATCTTTTTGTATTTTTAGAATTTAGATAAAATAAATAAATAAACTATTTTATAGACATAGGAAACTAATTAAAATAAAATTTTACTACTTCTAATAAAATAAACTAAAAAAAGAATAGTCGGATGTGGCTATTCCTCTATCACAGAGCCATCTAATAATTCTATTCTAAAATAAGGTACCAAAAAATTATTAAGCTAAATGAAATAAATTAAACTAATTCTAGAAAAAAATCTACCTCAAGTTTTCTGGAAAGGGAAAAATTTCTTAGAAGTAATTTCCTCTTTTCCATGTTAACTTTCCCCGATATAAGTAAATCTGAACTAATTAAAAGAAATAAAATACATGCAAGAATTTATTCACTTCTTCCTCCAAATCGTTTCTGAGAAGATCCATAGGGATAAGCCGGGAAGAAGTTATCAAGGGAAGATATAAGAAATATTTTGAAAAGGAATACTAGAAATAAAATAAATACATTCAGAAGTGATGAAATCTTCCACTTCTATAATTCTACCAACTCAAAACAAATGCATTATTTCTATTCTAACAAATACAAATTAATTAAATCTTTAAGGAATTTAATTATAGCCCCAACCTAGTTATGACTGTATGGTGGTAGCTTCCTAAAGATGGTTTTTTCTCCACATCTTTGTGTCTTCTTTCAAAAATGAAGTCCAATTGATAAAGAAATGCACAATTGTTGGCTAGTAGAAAAGAAAAGAAAATATTGGTTGTGGTTGGCTTGTTGTAAGAAATGAATGAAATTAAATGGTAGGAAAGAACAAAGAAAATATATGGTTGTCTATGTGGTTCCTCTCAAAATTTTAGTAGCATAACTTAACCTCAAGAATATGAAAAAACAACCCATCATACGGGTAAAAGTTTTTCTTTTATAAAATCTGGGAAAGAAGAAGTCAATTACATGTGTCGATGAAGAAGTGAAAAACCATATAAAAGGAGAGGTATTAAAAATTAGAAAACATAGATAAAAGGAAGAGAGAATCGACATGATTCCAGCAAGTCCAAAAATAGGAAAAACAATTGAGAAATGAGTGAGAAAATCACTCCCGAAACCCAAGTGTGCATCGAAAACTGTGTTTTTAAGTCTCTACTTTTAAGTTGTAGGACCTCCGATGAATCAAGAGAGGTGGTTATGTAACCTCCAAGGTTGTTGTACAACCACCACTTGGGACAAAGAAAAATCTAAAAATGGGTCTATCAATAAAAATAAAGTTTGTAGATAATACAAAAGGGTTGATGTGAGTCGGAGGATGAATTCAAAGATTGAGGGGAAGGATCTAGACCTCATTTTTACCTTGGAATAATTTTTTATCATCATTGGATATTTTACCATTCCAACAATATAGCACCATGTAATTTTGGGTGCATACATATTGCCCCCTCAGAGAATCATTTTAGCCATGAAGAGGCGTAAAACGTGAAGTCGAGTATGGCACTCCCAAATGGGAAAGTTAGAAATTATACCTTATTTTCCAAAGTGTGTTGAAACCACACCAATCCATCCTTCCCACCAACTATAAAAAAATGAAAATCAAGTGCAAATATAAAACATGATTAGAAAATATTTTGAAATAAATGACAAGATTACGTATCATATCCGTGAGGGTGAGAAATATACCTACTCCAGTGCATGCAAGCCCTACACACGCAATGTTAGAAAATCCAAATATATGTTATATATGTCATTTTCACTATTTTTAGAAATCATTTATGTTTTGCAAGTTTGTTGAATTTATAGCTACCGATTAAATTGGAAAGGATTTAGAAATGGTGGTGTCGATGCTGCGAGAATGACAGGGCTTAGGAACAAGTTAGATGTCGAGTTTTGGTATTTTTCCGTTAGGATTTGGATTTTACTCTTTGAATTCACTTGAGAATAACTTCTAGGAAATTCGTAAATGAAGCGGTCATAAGGGGTCTCAAAGATATGGATAAGCAAAATATGTTTATTGCTTAGTCTCATTTTTGTGTATTTTATTGATTTTTTTGGACTCATGGTGAGAATTTTGACCACACTTACTCTATGGTTTTATGACATTGTACATGAGAAAATTGACATTATTTTACATATTCTTAGACATTTTTTATATTTTTGTTTCATTCAACATTCCTTGTCGAATTGACTTCATTGTAGTTTGCTTCATTTGTGTACTCTTAGATGGTTTTGAATTTCTGATACTTTTTTATGTTTTATGAATGCATGCCATGGATGATGATGTAAATGTGATAGAAATAATTATTTCTTTATATATATATATATATATATATATATATATATATATATATATATTGATGATGCATATGAGAACAAATTGTAATGTAGATATTTTGATTTTCAAGCAATATTTAGAACTTATGTTTTATTGGAAAAATGTGATGAAAGCGATATAATAAAAAGATAATTTTTCTCCATTCCCAAATCCATGTAACCATTAAGATGTGAGGTATCATCACCAAGAGCTAGGAAGGATGCAAGTTATATGATTTTTTTAAAAATAGGATGGTAACAAAGACAATATTTTGAAAGCAGATCCAATTAGGAACCTGCAACTCAATCCTAAGAAAGTGAAAGAGGGTTTAAAACCCACAAGATAGGATCATGAGGGACGATGTGCACATCAATGAACATGTTAATGGAAGTGTGAAGATATATCGGGAGGAGCGAGCATCAACCGAATGTGCATGCAAAGATTTGAAACATGGGTAGAACCTAGTTAAGCCATAAAACTTTCCTCTATCTCATAAATCAAATGGGGTGTACATATAGGAGGTGTTGAGTAACCCCCAGTGCTGCAATCATGAGAAATCAAGAAGAGAGGGGGAGTTACATTCCAAAAATAGAAGTATAACTCTCAATGACGCATATGACACACTGCTGATGCACTGACATGTAAGAGAATATCATAATGACCCCTAAATAACACATGGACCTACGATCTCACCTAATGATCTGGAAAATAACACACACCAACACCCCCTTCATCATAACTTAGGATGAGGTGGAAAGTTAGAAATGAGAAATGGGTCCCGACACAAAGCCTGATGAGGTACCCATGCACAATAAGAAGTCCCAAGTAGTGAAGGAAAACCCAGTGGGAAAAACATCCACCACAAAAAAAAAAACACTCTCTAATCTAAGAAAGATGCAAAAGATGGGTCCCAACTATAGGCGAGCACGAAAAGGTACCCATGTATAAAGAGGCAATCTCTCGGAAAGAAGAAGAAGAGAGAAGAAGAGGGATACGAGAGGAATGCAGAAGATGCCATGGATGGATCTAAACTCTGCAGCTCTTGGAGGTCTCCTAGAAGAATTTCGATGATAAGATCCTCTACCTCTCGACTGAAGAAGAGCCACCCACATTGAACTATGTGCCTACCCTTAGGAAGGACAGAAATGACGTGTTGGAAGTTTGAGCACTCCACGAAGGAAACCAAAGGTAGTAGCATGAAGAACTCTAAGTCTGGTCCACGAAAGTGTGACATAGGTCTAGAAAATGAGCACCAAGGAACCGAAGGTAATGCCACGTGTGAAAAATTGTCAGAGTGGAAAAGAGTAACACCCATAGAAAGGATGCCCAAGTGATGTGAAGGGAATGAAACATCGTCCACAACAGAAAAGGGATCCACAGCTGAGGGTGGATCAATGAAGGTCTCCGAGAAAAGTGGAAGTGGTAAGAGTCCTAGAAGGGGAACTCCCAACAATGGAGATGATGAACTCCTCTGAAACACCTATAGATGGATGAGGGACCTGTAGTGCATCACAAGTAGACTCTGCGAAAAGATGACTAAGGTCAGGCAGATACTCGTCCCAATGAGGGGGCTCAACAAACAAAAGAGCGATGTGAGATAGGTATGAGTCATCCAATAAAGGTAGAGGAGTGGAAGGTTCCTCGCACAATAGAAGTGGAAAGGAACCAAGTGTGATGACTGTATAAGACTGAATAGGATACTAATCGATATTTGATGAGATGTTGGAAGTGCCAACACTCTCTGGAATAGTGAGAGAAAGAGGAGAGAAGTCCTCTGTAGTACTCTCGACATCAGAACTAGATGTATAATCCTCATCATCAGAAGTAGAACCAAATGAGTCTATTTTAGTGGAACTACCATCACATGAAGAAGAGGAGACAAATAAATCAGTAGCAGCAATAGCGGCAGTAGTATGTGAAGGGTCTCCATAGAGGGACTGAAGACTACTCCAGACATGGCGGGGTGGATCTCGGTTTTACCACGTGAAACCGAGAGAGATCTGGAGACATGCATCATCAAGTGACAAAAACATGGTCACAAGTGTCAAGGAAGTCCTCTGGATGACGATGATCAGTGGGTGTAGGAACTGGCCCAAGTAAGAAGGGTGAAAGACCCTCATAGGTGAAGTAGCATTCCATGGAAGCATGCCTTGTTGAATAATTCTCTCTCCTAGTGAGAAGTGGCAGAGGCTGTAAGGAAATCCTAAGATGCTTGAGTCTGAAAAGAGAACTCTACATGATGTAGAATGAAAAGTGCAAGGTGCACAAAAGTAAGACGTCGAACTCGGTCGATAATGAGTCTGCATGTGAAAATCCAAGAGTACTAGTGAACCCCCCAGAATGTGGCACTTTATAAAGTAGTGCATTTACAAAACTAACAATTTCATCATGTAATGTGTGAAAAATCATGCAACTTTGACTAAAGAAGCACTAAAAAATGAGCAACGAGTTAAAAGTTATAGCATAAATACAATTCCATGAATCGATGGAAAATGCCAATAAATGTTACAAACACATTTAAATAAGCCTGAAATGGGTGCAAAGGGTGTCATGTGGGTACTCATTGGAAATGGCATCAAATTTTAGGCATGGTTTTTTTCTTGCGAGGGGGGATTAGCCTCCTGCCAGCCCCGGACCTCACCCTCTGTCTTCGACACGCGTAGGAAGGGCATAAAACAAGCAAAATACAACCTTGAAAATTATTACAATGCCATGTGAATGTTTTTAATCGTTAAAACATTAAAAAATGGTTGTTTTTACCTCCAAAAAATTTCTAAAAGGAAGTGGGCCCCATGTTTTCAAGCCATGTGGCTGACCAGTTGTGCTAGTGTTCCAAGGCAAGATCCACGTTGGAAGTCAGAGCTGTTGTGTGCACGAGCGAGTTAAGGTGAGCTAGAGTGGTTGGGAGGTGTTGTAGGTTTGCACAAGGCCACGTGGTGGAAGGGTTGGAGAGTGTTGCAAGTCTACACAAGCTGGAGGAGCCATTTGAAGACCCCAAACCTGCCAAAAATGCCAAAAACGCCAAAAATGGCTGAGCAGAGTCAAAAACATTTTTCCAATGCTGGAGAGGCAGTGTGTGGCTAGCTGTGCATGTAACTGTGTGAGTTGGAGTGACCAAAACAACAAGCCAAAAATGTTTTCCAATGCAAAAACATAGGTTGAAGTGACCAAAACAGCAATGGAGCGAAAGCGAAGTCAAAAAAATGTTTTCCAATGCAAAGGAGGGCACGTGGGAGCTGTTGGAGCCTGGGAGCACCGAGCCAAGTTGTAGTTTGATCCCACAACAAACCAGCACTCAAAAAAGGGCCGAAGCATCCAGTTTGATCAAGACCACAGAGGGCAGTGAACAACTCGAACCAGGAGAGTGCACAGAGATGTAGGGTCGAGTTCAGAAGTGTGATCGAGCAATGCACTAAACAGAGAGGTAGAAAAATGTCCACAAAGTGCAAGGAGATTGGTAACCAGCAATTAGGATCGATCAGACCATGAAGGAGCACCTTGAACCTACAATTTTCTCTCAACACAGAAAACACCAGCATAAAACCAAACACAAGAACCTCCCTTTTTCTATTTTTCTTTTAAAAAAATAATACCCCAAAACACGCATGCAACCCTAGAGATTCGAGCAGTCGAAGACACTAAACCTAAAAACTAGAAACCACAAACAATGACCTCAAACACGATCAAACCCGTGCAAGAGGTATGGTGCCCAAATCAATGCAAGAAGAGCACAGTCATATTTTCCATTATGACACACACAACAAGAACCTAAATATTATTCCGGAAGTCGAGAAAACATGCCCATAAATTCCAAGGAGTACATGGATCCACAAGATCCTCTCTGATACCATGAAAGAGGGTTTAAAATCTGAAAGTGAGGATCACGAGGGACAATGTGTACATCAACAAATGTGTGAACGGCAGCGTGAAGAGATCTCGAGAGGAGTGAGCATCAACCGAATGTGCATGCAAAGATTTGAAACATGAAAAGAACTGGTTAAGCCATAAAACTTTCCTCTATCTCATAGATCAAATGGCGTGTACATATAGGAGGTGTTGAGTAACCCCCAGTGCTGCAATAATGACAACTTGAGTAGAGAGGGGAGTTACATTCCCAGAATAGAAGTGTAACTCCCAATGACACATATGATGCACTGAAGCACTGACACATAAGAGAATCTCATAATTACCCCTAAATGACACATGGACCTATGATCTCACCTAAGTGAGATGACTCACCTAATGATGTGGAAAATAACACACACCAACAACAAGGTCAACTAACCATTTAGAATGTAATTTTCTTGAAATTATATCTTTACTTAGATCCAAAGATGGCCATTTGATTATAAAAATATGGTTTTAGGGATTAACTCTCTTACAACATACACATATAACTCATTTTCTTGGGATTTAAAAGATTTCAAATCACTTTTTATTCATCAACTTGTTTACAACTTATTGATATACTTGAAGGTACCCCTATGTCTTATCCCATGCTACCAAAGAAGGAGTATGGGCTCATTACCAAGGAAAATACATAGGTGAGTAAGGGAACCTCCTCCTATCCCAACCTCAAGCTATTAGTGACAAGCATGGGCTCATCACCAAAGGTTGGTAGGGAAAATAAGTGTAGTTTTTTTTTAAAATGAAAGCATTTTTTTTGTTTTTGTTGATTTATCCTTTTTTATTTATTGGTTTTAGACTTGTGCTTTTGGGAAGGAATGCTTTCCCCTAGCCTCAACCCCACGTAACCAGTAAGATGTAAGGGTTCACCACCTAAGGTTGATATAGGAGGACAAGAACTCCAAGTGAAATGTTTAGATTTCTTATATTGTCATAGAGGTTTTAGGGAAAAATTTGACATCAAGAAGATTATAGAACAAACTATGGGAAAAGACATCTCGAGCTAGATGAAACCATGAAAATAACTAAGTTAACAAATCTTGGTAGGATCGATGTCAAAATTATGTCTTAAATGCTAAAATGATGAAGAGATTAGAAAAATTTGGTGATGATATGATGGATTCTTTAAGAGGTATTATTAAATGTTTTTTTTTCCAATTTTTGAAAGTTTTTACAAGATTGCTTGAAAAGTAAGTTTCTTGATTTATAATTTCACAACATGATAATGTGGATGGTATGTAGTATGGACGAAATAATGTACAAATGGAGATGCAAGTGACTATGCATAAAATCATTTAGGGTGATGTGAGTTGATGGATGTCAACCTCCTCACCCTACTGGGTAAAAAAATGATACACATAATCTTTAAATTTTCCATTCTCTTGACAAGGGCCTAGTAACTTGGGTATTAATTGACAACCCTTACCTAAAGTTGTACATATATGATCATATAACCTTGGCATGAATTTGTCCATTTTAAATAGGTATTTTTGAATCTCTTTATCATGTTTTTAACATATTATGATCATGTGAGCATGATTATGCTCCTCAAATTTGGTCGCTATTTAGGAGTAGTGGTTAGATTTGAGATTTTTCGTCTTTATTGGATTATGTCCCGTGGACAAAATAAGCTTGGATTTTGACATATTTGTGTCTAGAACAAGGGTTGGAATAGAGGAAGCCATAGAGATGGATTCGATAGAAATAATTTTGTTCTCAAAATTCTCTCCTTCCTTTGTTATTTCTATCATGTTTACATCTAGACTAAGATCATCGGTAGGAAGAGAGGCTATACCAAGGAGGTTACCCATTCCTTATGGTTCGAAGGGGAGAAGGATAGATCGATAACTATCTAATATTTACATAATATTGGTTATGGTTTTTGTTAACATAGTTTCCACATTTATCACCTTACATTTATTTGTTTTTTCTATCTCAAACATTTTTTAGTCAACAACTACAACTTTCGGAATGCTCAAGGTGGTCATGACCAATTATTTTGATGGAAGTGGTTTTTATCTAATTCGTAGGGAGATCATATTCTTAATGGACAATTTAACTCTTATTGAGTTTTTTCAAATGTATTTTGAAGGATTAGGATCCCTTTAAATAACAAATAGCTTTCTGGGTGGAGAAATATAACCTCTTGGAATAAATTGGACGGAATAGCCTTCATCGGTGAATCAGAGGTCTACCAAGGATCATGTTATAATTCATCTCATTTTTAATGATGTAAAACTCCATCAAGATGGTTTTTAGCCTGAGGGAGACAAGAAGAAATATAGTTCTAATTGAAGTATCCTTAAGACTGTCATACCCGCAACATATTTCTAGTAGAGGGCAGTTAGCCTCCTATATCCTAACTTCTGCAAGAAAGAGAAGAGAACCACATTCACAATAGCCCCATCATCGATCATGGCTCTCTTGATGTCTGTTTATAGACCCATACATGCAAATATAATGCAAGATCCCCCTTCGGTCTATTTCAATGTCATAATGCATCTTATTTATATCAAAAACAAACCCAATATCCCTATCACTCTTCCCTAGAGAATGAATGTCAAAGTCAATATTATTTATTTAAGCTCTAGGAGGAAGCATAACATGGATTAGATGACCGAGAACCAATCCATCAAGAAATGTGGAATGATGTATAGGGGAATTCTTCAACAAATATAGAAACAAGATGTGAGAAAAGGTCTTGTTTAAATCCGATATAAAATCATAGGCTCCCATTAGTTTTGAGATTGTAGGAATGTCATTTTGTGAGAAGGAATGAGTGGGGAGGATTTTTAATTCTATTCCCTTGTCTATTTTTTTGCATTAATTTATTGTTCAACCTCTAGCTCAACTAATCCAAAAATATTTGTATTGTTATTTGAGCTACGGTTAGGAGAAACTCGAGAGTTATCAAAACTTGAGGCCTCATGGTCATTATACCCCACAGGAATACCCTTGTTTATGTTTTGAGGATTAAATTTAACATCTTCAGGATGACTATAGAATTGGTCACAATAGATTCGTTGGTTTTCATTCCGAGTTGCAACAGTCTGTATGACTCGATTACAAGGATGTTTCAGATTTTCTAAGAACATATCGACAATGAGTTGTCTTTAATTTTCAGAGAGTCTTTAAATGAATTTTTGTAGTCCATACAAGACCTATCCTCATGAATAAAAAAATGATGAAAACCACAATAAATATTGGGTTCGTAGTCTCTTGGATTTAGGTTTGAATTTTTGTCAATTATAACCTTAGTTGTAGCTCTAAAACTAGTTGTTATAACCATAATTCATCACCCCTTGGCCGGAGTTTTTTACTGGTTCAAGCCTTGATTTTTATATTTTTAGGAGAGGGATGGTCGATATCTACTATGTTGACAAAGTAAATACAATTAGGCTACCTGTTTTGTCATTATTGTTAGTGTTACCATTGTGGGTAAAACCAACACTCTTTGTTTGATCAGTAACACCATCATGGTAGCACCAAAATTTTGTTTCAAGACCTTATGTATTTGGTTGTTGGCTCCATTGTTTTGAATATTTGAATTATTTGGATTAGGGGAGACTAATTTCCCATTAAGACTGTAAGTATTCCATCCACTATCGATAGAAACTTGATCGATTCAAAGTGCACCTTGCAAAAATTCCTCATAGTTGTGGAAAGAAAACTTCTAGACCACCTCGTTGTTCTCTCAATTGAGAAAGTGAAGAAAATTATCACAAAGTTCCATTTGGTCCGTGTTAGGTGTACTTATGGAGGAGTAAAGAACTTGATGCCATCTCGGAATGAAATAGGTAATAGATTCATTTTTCTCCTTCCTAATATGCAGAAACTCCCTAATCCTTGTTCGTAGTAACTTGTTTACGTCAAACAATTTAATGAATTTGGAAAAAGTTTTTAAAAGGAATGTATGGAAGCTTACGGAATCGATGGTACCAATCTAGGGATATTCCTTCAAGTATACAACATCCCAAGGAATAAAATCCCTAATGGAAGTAACATAGGCCTTGATGTGAGCACTTGGATCTCCCTCTCCCTTAAATTTAGGAAGATTAGGTAATGGACGTGGGAACATGACACCCTGTATGGTAAATTCAAGGGTTCTTTTAAATACTCAACATAAGTACCCATTACGTAAGATTACACCATTGAAGCTCTGTAATGAGGAGGTGGAAGAGGAGAATTTAGATAGGTTGTAGTGTAAGCATTGAATGGAACATATGGAGCTCCTTGATACGACATATAAGGAGTAGGGAAGGTATATGGGTCCATCTGGGGGGACTTTGAATACATATGCAAGTAAGGTGGAACAACACTAGGAAATTGGCTAGTGGGCATGAAACCACACAAAACATCACATTGCCAAATGGAGCGGTATTCAAGACTGTACTTCCATCCAGCCCTTGTGTAGGATAAGCATGGGAAGGGTGAGGGACCATTCCTAGAGTTTCAACTCCCATGAGAAGATCACCCAAATTTTATTCAACATGATAACCTTGTTGCACAATATGTTACATTAGTTGTGCATTAATAAGGGTGTAACCTTTATTGTCGATGGGATGCCCCATGTTATGACCCTACTGTATAGGTCGATTGTGAAGGTTGGGAACTCTCTAGTTCTCTAATCCTCTCTACTAAAGTGTAAATAACATCATAAGGTGAGGATGGAGTATTTTGTTTTGGGTGACTACTCTGTAAGGTTTGGTTGAGAGGGAACATGATATCCTCTTATGAATTGTTCAATGTTGTCATTCTTGTTTTCCTTAAAATTAGGATTCTCGGGATAGGTTTTCGATACATTGTTATTAAACATATAAGAAGTGTGGATCTTCATCCTATCTAAGGACTCATCTATTTGGTGAAGAGGGTTAGAAATTCACACAAAAATGTCATCTTCTATTGATTACATGCTTATGTGAGGTCTTGATAAGACTCTAGGGTAAGGATTTGTTCCAATCACAAAAACCATGTTGTTTGAAAGTGGTTGACTACATTTTATGTTTAAAGGTTGATCGACCTCCTCTATTCTCACATGACTAGTGGGGTTTGAGATGTAGCTAGGGGAGGCTTGCATGTTGTTGGTATAGTTTTCAGCCCATCCAGAAAGGGAAGGGAATTGATGTGGATGAACGTTAGTCTAGTATATGTCAAATCCAAAGTGCTCACCAAACTCTCTACCAGACATATTTTAGTAAGTACAATATACCTAAAAAAATAGGGGAAGAAATGGAAAGGTGAGATAAAATAAATGAAATAAAAGGAATCAAGAAGGAACTAGTCCTTCATGTTAGGTTCACCAATTTTTACACTTAATAAACAACATGTGATTGTAGACATACTTGAACTCCCGAGGTTGTGCCAAGACAACCGAAATGTGCAATATTATGGGAATACTGATGGGAAACTATAGGAGAATCAGGGACTAAGATTGGGTAGTATGAGTTCTTATTTGTTGAATTAGTCAAAAGGGAATTAGAGACTATGTACGGGTAGCATAAGTTCCCTATTGTTTAATTTTTTGATTTGATTTGTTTGCTAAACTACGTTGAAATTTCATTTTAAATAAATAAATAAAATTCAGCATAAATAAAAGACAAGTGTGTTTAATATTTTAATTAACCAAATTCATTCCCAATTAATTAAATAAAATGAAATGAAATACCATCTATTCTATTTGTCTGAACAAGAAATGAATTAAAATAAAACCTATTAAATGGCTAACTTGGTTTTTGTATTTTTCAAAATTTAGATAAAACAAATAAATTACTATTTTATAGACATAGTAGATTAATTAAAATAAAATACTACTACTTCTAATAAAATAAACTAAAAAAATAATAGTTGGATGTGGTTATTCCTCTATTGCAGGGTTTTGGACAATTCTATTCTAAAATAATGTACCAAAAATTATTAATCTAAATGAAATAAATTTAAAAATTTTGGCAAAAATTCTACCTCAAGTTTTCTCGGAAAGGAAAATATTCTTAGAAGAAATTTCCTCTTTTCCGTATGAACTTCCCCGAAAGAAGTAAAATTAAACTAACTAAAGGAAATAAAAGAAATGCAAGGATTTATTCACTTCTTCCTCCAACTAATTTCTTGAGAAAATCCACAGGGATAAGCCAAGAAGAATTTATCAAGGTAATATATAAGAAATATTTTGAAAAGAAATACTAGAAATAAGATAAATACATTCGGGAAGTGATGAAATATTCCACTTCTACAATTCTACCAACTAAAAAAAATGCATTATTTATATTCTAACAAATACAAATTAATTAAAGCTTCAAATAATTTAAGTACAACCCCAACCTGGTTACTATTGTATTGTGGTAGCTTCCCAAAGATGAGATGTTCTTTTTGTCTCCTCAACTTTGTATCTTCTTCCAAAGATGAAGTCCAATTGATCCAGGAATGCACAGATGTTGGCTAGTAGCAAAGAAAACAAAATATTAGTTGTGGTTGGCTTGGTGTAAGAAATGATTGAAAGTAAATGGTAGGAAAGAACATAGCAAAGAGCTGGTTTTCTATGTGATTCATCTTAATTTTTTAGCAGATGACTTAACTCGAATAATATGAAAAATCCAACCTATCATATGGGCTAAATTTCAAGTTTTTATAAAATCTGGGAAAGAAGAATTCAATTACATGTGTTGATGAAGAAGTGACAAATCAAAAAAGGAGAGGTATTCAACATTCTAAACATATCCAAAGAGGAAGAGAAAATCAATATGATTCCAATAAGTCCAAAAATAGGAAAAACAATTGAGAAATGAGTGAGAAAATCACTCCCAAAATCCAAACGTGTGTCGAAAAATACACATTTTAAGTCTCTGATTTTAAGTGACAGGACCACCGGTGAACACCAAGGGGTGGTTACGTAACCGCCGATTACAAAACCATTGGGGTGGTTGTGCAACCACCACTCAAGAAAAGAAAAATCTAAAAAGTGGTCTTACAAGAAAAATTAAAGTTTGTAGACAAAACAAAAGGGTTGATTTGAGTCAAAGGAGGGATGAAAAGAATAGGGGAAGGATCTAGACCTCATTTTTACCTTGGAAGAAGTTTTTATCATCATTGGATATTTTACCATTCTATAAATATATAACTTTGCAATTTTGGGTACATATAGGAACCTCCTCACCTAGTATATACTACAACAAGACTATAATATTTTGTTGTAGTTTCTACAATCACTATTTTTCCCCTTTAGATAGGACATACCCTTTAGTTCCAACTTCTTATGGTATTATTTATAGAAAATCCTCGCAATTAAAATTTAAGGCACCTATGCATCCTTCTCAATATTTTTAAGCCCTTATTCTAAGACCCCTACATTGATTCATCAATCTACCACTTCTTTCTTCCATCACTCCCTATGTTTCCAATATCTTTTATCGGGTATGTTTGCGCCATTTATTCCAATCCCTTATTATATTCCTATTTTCACTTTCCCAATTCCCAAAATTACTCAATTTTTTATGTCTCATCTCTTGGCCCCTCTCGAACCTATTAATCCTCGACTACATTTCCTTAGATACCACAAATCTTACCATAAGTGGTGAGATCCTCCTATGATTTTCCTTACATAACTAAAATTGTACCTGCTACTTTAAGGGAAACATGTAATCACCCTTTTAGATAAAAATTAATGGCTACCACCATGGCAAAAATTGAAGACCCAAACGTGGACCTCAAATATGATTCTCCATGGGAAATTTGAAAAGGGTAACTACAAGAAAATTAGCCGAAGGGATAACCCCTATAAACATGGAGACCGAAGAAGACATTATATGGATCTCTAATAGATATTGTAAAGGAGAAGAGATCGTGGATAAAAACACTCAATTTTTCATTAATGATACTCATTATATGACAACCGATTTAGTATGAATAGTTCAAGCCAAGTTGGATGTCTTTATTGCCGAGAAGAAATTGATAGTGCCTAAAAATACTTTGTCCAATGTTCAAATGGCCTTAAGGAATTTTTATGAGCTTTTGTATTCTATACAAATTCGTAATGATATAGAATAGTATGGGTTACTTCATGTTGGGAGAAAACATGCATGCATGAATAACATTAACTCCATGATGGATAAACTACTAGTTGTAACAAAAAAATCATTTCCTAAGTGTTCTTCATGTCAAGAGACATGATTTGAATAAAAGAAAATATTTACATGGGCCATACTATGAAAGAGTTAACTAATTGGATGACTACAATGGAGGGATTTCTAAATGAATTGCAAGGCATAGTAAAAAGTAAACTTATCTTATAGTGAAGCTCATATTACTTCAATATAACAACCAAGTGCGATGTTAATTCAAAATCCTTTCTTTGAAAATTCGTACTATCCTTCATTTCTACTATAGATATTGATGTTGCATAGGAGGTCATGGTACAAAAGACATGATATCATGGCATTGGTTATATCTATAGATTGAAAAGTGAATAAAACTTCACTTATTAACAAGTTGGTGAAAGATATTTATAACGGAGGTCTCAACAATAGTTCAAGGAGTTCTTGATTTAATGAGGCCACCTATTTTAGACTTGGCATATATGGAATTATTTATAAAACATGCGTATATTAGATTTAACAAATTCGAATACAATCAAATCAGACAACCGCAAATGGGAGTTCTATGTAAATTTTTGATGTGCACTTAATTTTCCATGTTTAGGATCTATTAATGTAAAATTATTCAATCTTAAAAATATGAAACATAAACTTTCTTAGATGAAAGATTTGTCTTTATTAGTCACTTGGGAGTCATTTTTATATTTTTAAAACTATCTATTTTTAAGCCCCAAGAAGTGGAAATTTTTTTATATATGCATCAGTTATATATCCTCTAAGGGGAATGATCTAGTGAAGAAAGCTATTTGAAAGTCCAAGGATTTTTCATTGAGTGCTTTCGCATATTACTTGCTCAATTATTTGTTAGATTTCTTGGATAAGTTATTTTGATTAATCATTTTTTTCTTTATCATGGAGTTTAAAAGTCTCTAGTATCTACTTTCATAATCATAGATTCAATTAATTTCATCTTGATTAAAAGAGTGTTAATTTGAAAATTCAATTGGATATTTCGATAATATAATTGGTTATATGTTGTTTCATGATTTTTAGTATTTCAAATAATTTGTAGTGAATGGATGTGTGTTAATAATATTTGTAGGAAAAAAGAATAATAGAGTTTATATAATGGGTCTATACTAAAATATCAATCCACATACTTCATAACCTTGTCATGTTAAGCTTGTGTTGATCTAGGATTAAGATGATATAGGTCTCCTTGGTCAATAATATAGTGGTGGCTTCAAAATAGTATAAATCAAGTGTTTCCCGGAAATTGTCTATTTTTCCTTACCCTTTTTTTTACAAATTTTTTAAGGAGGGCCTTATCAAATCAAAATTGTCCTTTTGAGGTGTGTGCAATAATTTTTAGAAATGCAAAAAGAATTAGAACTACACCTAGTATTCCTAAAACAAAGCTAAATCAAAATCAACGCACCATCATGCTTAGCTTAAACAAGACTAATCTACCAAAATACTTGCGTTAGATCATGAATAAATATTCAAACTAACATGTTAATCTATCAATCTCTATCTCTAACGAATGTTAATAAAATGAAATTGACCTATTTAGATCCTTAGAAATCAAATGTTTGATTGTATGTCTAAATTCTAAGGCTTTCAAGAATGGAGTCTTGTCAATCCATGGCTATAAGACCAAATGACATATCTCCATATGACTTCAAAAATTGGATGTATAATGCAAGAGATGAATATGGATAGTTCTTCCAATGAATAATAATCTAAGATGATGAAAATGGTTGTAACTTAGGCTCTACACTCATTTAGGTGTAAGCGAAAGGTAGGAGGAGGGCTCTTTATATAGCCTAATGGATAAAATAATCTCTACATCCCTTTATGTGTGGGATAATAGAGAGGTTGGGTTAGTTATGGATAAGCATGGTTTAGAAGTGGTTGATTTTACTTTCAGAGAGTTTAGTTTTTCCTATAGTGACTCATGGGGATTGAGGGGTTTATTAATTAACCAAGGTGATTACTTAATAGGCGTGCAAGCTTATAGAAGCTTTTAGAGGAAAATTTAGCATGATTTATGTTGTAAGAGGCTTTTAATCAAACAAATGATGATTTATTGACTAAATAGAAGAGAAAATTAATTAATTAAGAATAATTAATTAATCTAGATAGAAAGGGGGATTAATTAATGGAAGATTGTTAATTGATGTATTTTCTATATAGAAGAGTTAATTAATTAACATAATGTAGATAATTAATGGTGATAGAAGAGAGATAATGAGAATTTATTTATGACATTTCGTCAATTTGCAGGAAAGGATATAATTAGCACAATTTAAGTACTTAAATTGCTCAAGCTAAATTATATTTGTCTACATTTTCCCCTCTTTGGGGTGGCGTAAGTGATCTAAAAACAAAATTTAACTAGAAATTGTGCACACACATTTTTCTTGCTTTGTATTGATTTTTGATGTAAAATTTGAGCATTATATCCTTTTTGTATTTTTAATAAAAGAATAAAAATGAAATTCTTGTGCAAATATTGAAAGAAATGAAGAGGATTCACCAACAATTCGACACAAGAATTGATAACGGAGTTCGGCGCTTGAGGCCTACGTCTTGGTCCGATTGAATGGGACTGATCTATTAAAATCTTGAAAATAATTATTTACAAAGAATTCTACAAAATTCTGACCTTCTCACAGTCTTCCTCTGTCAAAAATAATAGGGGTTTCTTTTTACATCTCCTCCAAATTCCACTCCTAGCTCAAGTTATGAGCATTACAATAATTTTACACAGTCCCGAATACTATACAAATATGATATACCTCCTTTTATATTGTTTCCAAACAGCTGGCGCATTGGTTAGGCACCTATACTTTTGGATGGGAGGTCAGCTGTTCCAATCCCCTCCACTTCTCCTCCTTCTCCTTAGGTGCATTTTAAGAGTTTTATCCCACATTGTGGGGGCGTGAAAAATGGAAAGCATTTAAAAATGCATGGAGGGCGGTTTTGAATTGGCTAAAGAGCCACCTATATGCTTATGTGGAGGGTGCATTTCTTGGGGATGGCACATGGTTTGAGTTTTAGGTGCTAAAACAATCCCAAGGATAATGCGTGGTAGTTGGATAAGGTTTAATGCGTGAACAGTGATATAAAATGCGTGGAAATTAATACAAAATGCGTGGAAATGGTAGTTAATAACAAATAGGTGTGGGAAATTTGCATAGTTTAAATAATGCATGCCTAAATGTCCCACATGCATGGTGCAAAGGAAATTATAGGATTTTATATACACAAGTTGGTTTAATGATTAAATGAGAAGGAGGCCAAGGCACCCCTCCATAATCGAGTGTGTCGAACCTAGCTGAGGGCCCCCAGCCAGTAAATAGCGGGGTCCATTTGTCCGAGAACGAGTGTCCAAGACCGGCGTTCCAAAACCCATTTTTTTAGTACGTCAAAAAATTCTTCCACGTGTCACAATATAATCAAAACACTTGGCGAGCATGCATACGTCCAACCTGCACAAAACTCCAAATTTTGCCAGTTGCCCAAAAATTTGATGAAAGTGCTATAACTTTTGCAAACGAGCTCCGTTTCCTGCAAACAAGATGTCGTTGGAATCGTATAATTTTTCTCCACGCCTTAAAAATGACTAAAACTTATTCTGAGAAGATATTTTATCGGTGTTTCTCTGTGAGGATCCTCTGGATCAGTAAGTGATTCCACTTCAAAGATGGTAGACCGGTAAAATTTTGAAGGGGTATAAGAAAAATTAGTAGAAGTGAGAGATGCCCCCTCAAGTGTCGATGGGGTGATGAAAGAAGGTGATCGATGATAAAAAAAAGGTTAGAGAAATGTATAGAAGAATGGGTACATTCATACAACCCTGAGTGAATTAGAAGAATAAAGTTGACAGGAGAATGATATAGAGGAAAAATTATGATGGTGAGAAAGGAATGAAATTTCATCTATTGTATTAAAAAAAACTTCCATGTCATCATATTGCCAATAATATACATCATCGGTCCTTATTAAAAATATAAGCATATGAAAAAAGTAGAATGACATGAAAATCCATACTACAAACAATTGTCCATTGCTGAAAACACCAACTCCATGCAACATACAAAATGCAATGCAATACGAGAAATTAAAATATGCCTAACTCCATGTAACAAACATAATGCAAAGAAATATGAGAAAGTAACAAGCTAACCTTACATAGAAACATAATGCAATTTTTTTGTTATCAATATTTGATTCTCGACATGTGTGAATTAATGAAAAGGGTTAAAAGATGGTGCCCCAAGAAAGGATACATGCAAGGGGAATAACAGAGGACACTTGGGTCCTTTGAAAAGAAGTGCACTATGAAATAGTACCAAGTAACTCATTATTTCCCAGTACAAACATAGTAAGCAAACTAACTTTGTTAATGGAGGTAGATCAAGATGATCGTGGTTCGTGCATAAGAACATGAGAGAACCAAAGAGCAATTTTTGTAGGATGATTTTTATTGTTTTTTATTTTTAGAAACATATTTGAATGTTTTTATTTTGAAATTTTTCTAAAACTATGTATAGGAAGAAAAATAAGCATGGATTCCCCCAGTGATAAATGGGATGTACAAGGGAAAATGCCACGCGTATGTGCAAGAAAGTGAAGATGCAAAAATGCCCTAGAAATTAGGTGGGAGTATTCAAAGGAAAACTCTTCACACACTGAAGGGGGATCAAGGCCAATATAAAATAGGTTCAATCATGAGGGAACAAGGATGCCCCCAGTGTAAGATGGCCAAGAAATACATGATAGAAAGGAAGTAGAAGATTGTCTTATTAAAAGGGGACAAAATTGTCTGCAAACATGGTAAATAGGCCATACTATACTCATGAATGTTCTAAATGATTCCAAAGAACAATGGATTATCTGAAAATATTTAGAATGCGGTTGATGAAAAATGGATTAGCCCAAGGCAAAAATCATGAGACAAGACATGCACTAAAGCAAGAGTGTGAAAAAGAAAAAAAGAAACACTCAGTAACATAGTAATCTTGTTTTCTCATAAAGATCCAGTGTGTGCACATGGAAATGAATTACTTCTTGAAGGAAAGAGTTGATAGACAACAAGTGAAGACACTAGCCAATGTGTAGGAATGATTTAGTTTGAAAGGTGATTTGTGAATGGATTATGGAAGGAGAGCCGTACATTGCTCCATTGTCAGAAAAACATCCATAGACCCGGCAGAGATGCATTTGATTCTAATCATAACATTTCTCTACTTCTAGTCAGGTGTCCATAGCCCTGATAGAGATTATTATAAATAACCCAAGAGAGAGTTATATATAAATTTGATTTTTCTTTTAGATTTTTCTTTTAGATTTATTGATTTTGATTATTTTTCTTTCTAAAAACTTATTTCAGATCTTTTTGTTTCTGAGGGTTAAGAACCACTGATGGTTTGATGGAAGGATATGAAAGTGATTGTGATGACAACATTGACTAGTGCCAACAAATATATCCTAAATTTCTTCACAACAAGTTTATTAAATGTGAATTGTGATAGGATCTCTAAGAGGTCATTCATTTTTTAATTTACAAGGTGATAAGAGACCAGGTCAAACATATAACATAGAATTAAATGTCGCAAAATGCATGCGAATAGGCTAATCACAATAAAATTGAAGGGATGAAAATGGTGGATGAATTGTAGAGGAATTTGAAAAAAAAGGAAGAAAGAACATCCATCATACGTAATACCTAATTGTAATGTTTGATATTTGTACCTTTAATTTTGTTTTTCTAATGTTTTAATGTTTTCTCATTTTCATAATTTTGTATTGTTTTATGATTTTTTTATGATTATCGAGAATGAAACATGTCACTTTGTATGATAGGATCCAAAGTAATGATGTTTGCGATTTATTTGATAAGAGATTCTAAGCGTGTTTTCTTATCAAGTGTAATATTATCCCTGATCTCGATGATCATGGTGATCTCACATTCATTAAATGATTGTGATTCACTTTTAAACATTGGTTTCGTATGTGGGAGCTTAAGTTACCTATCCATAGGTTTCTACACTTTGCATCATACTTGATAAGTACATTGGTGTGCATTATGAAATCACGTTTGATTTTGAATTTTATAATCGTTTGAGTTGTTGGGAGATTTAGAGATCTTTGGTGTTTTGGTCTTAGCTTGGTAAAAAACTTGTCTAGGTTTCTTATAAGCTAATGCTGGACTTGTCTGATCCTGAGAAGTGGGAGAAGAACATGGAAGTTTAGAATTGATGTGAGAAATTAAGATGGGATTTTTACAATATTTAGTAGAAGAATAATGTGATGGATGAAAATGATATGTCTAAGAAATTAAGAAGATGGGCTACGGGAGGTGAGCCACAAACATAAGACAAATGGATACTAGGATGTGGCCCCGAGAATAGAAGGAGAAAGGATGTTGGGGTGTGACCCATAGTTGGAAGATGATGGGATACTAGGATGTGGCCCAATAATAGAAGATGATGGACTACCCATGGGTGACCCATACATAGAAGGCAAGGGGCTAGTTGGGCATGCCCCATAAATAGAATATAGTGGACTACTTGAAAATTTCCCAAAAATAGAGAGGGAGGGCTAATAGAAGGTGACCCAAACCGAGAAAAAGATGAAGGGATACTTTGCATTGACCCCATAAGACATTATGATTAAGGAATTGTGATAGAAAAAGAGTGATTAGGTGATGACCAGCTAGGCCATGGATCAATGCAAGACCCATGAGTTTTATCATGTAATGAAGAATGTGTAGATGGAAGAATAAGAGGAGGATCAAGTTCCATGATTTGAGGATCTTCCTCTATTTCTTGATAAAAGGAATCAACCTCTTCCTCATAATATTTGGATGTATCAAATTCTAAAGAGAATCCTTGCTCGTAATTTGTTAGAGGGATATATTTGTGTGCCCTTATAAAGGTCATGATCATTCCTTCGTTATGAAAGAAATAAATCGTACAAGTCGTTGATCAACCAAAGAGGTTTGATTATAAGAAAAAGTTCCAACTATTGTGGAAGACTTAGAAGATGTTTGATGATGATTGATAGAAAAATATGACTCAACTAGATGTCTCATGAGTAGAAGAAGATGTGGATTTAGAATTTCTTGGTATAGGTTTCGCTTATAAGATGGCGTCATGGAGGAAGAATTGGAGGTTTTGTATCCAATTTTCCATAGATTGTGACATAGGATTCAACTTAGATGATTGACTAGAAGGGCTTTGTGTCACACAAATCTTCAAAGGAAGAAGGGCTCATTGAGGTGACTGATAAAAGAGGTCCTGTGAAGAAGGGAAGGATCGTGACTTAGGAGATGAATTAGATGAATGATAAAGGAGGTCCCGCAAAGAAATGGGGGACTCAAGAATCGTAGTAGATTTATGATGAAAGAGATATTGTGAAGAAGGGAGGACTATGAATTAGGAGTCAAATTAGATGAATATGAATAGTAGTTTGGATCTGAATCATCAAAAGAATCAGTGGAAATATTGGGATTGGAATCCTAAGAAGAAAAGGAAATGTTTGGATTAGAATCAAAAGAAGAGTGAGGGGAACCTGAATAATAATGTGGATCAAAAGTGTCCAAAACATACTAATGAATATGAGATGAAGGTGGGGAACGGGTTACCCAGATGGGTTCTCTAGCATGAATAACTAAATGAGGTTTGGTCATGATGGGCATATTTTGATGTGAATGCTGAAACTTTGATTCATTATTGTCATATGTATAAGAGACCTTGCAATAATCAATCATTTTTGGTGTGCACTAAGTCCAAATGCCTAGACCTAGATAGTGTGATTGAACTCCTTCAAATAGAAGGAATTTCTATGTCAATTCGGGTAGTATAATGGCAACCAACTAGAAATTTTACAAATAGATAGGGGATTCTTGTGTGATTTTTCACGGGGAAGCTAAGGAAAATATACATCGTGTTGACATAAGATTTATAATCCAACAAGGTTTGGACAACAAGTTAGGAGGCGTAAATGTCAAAGGATTGATCAAAATTTTAGCAACATAAAGGATACAAAGGAAATATTTCAAATGTTAGATTGATGCAAAAAAAAATTGATAGAAAATATTATTTATAAGGTTTGAAATATATGTTCAAAAATGACCATGAACTTAGGAAAAACAAGAAGATCAAAAGGATCAGAGACATAAAGGATTTTCCTAGAAATGAGTTTATAAGGTGGATAAACACAAGGAACAATCACACAAGTTTAAAAAAAAGTCAAAATAATGACCAAAAAGAATAATGAAGAATCAACACATCAAAGTGATTATCCTAAATGCATGAGTCAAAATGATGAATAATCACAAGAAACAATCACACAAGGTTTCTTCATAACTAATCAATCATTGAACTTACTTCCCAAATGGTAGTTTGACATTTAAGATGATCAACAAAATGTCACCACTTATGTAAAGTTCAAAGAAATGAACAAGACGTAAATAATAACAAAAAGTTGATATGATCCCCAAACAAAGTATACTAAATTCGAGATTGAATCCAATTGAGACCTATATCTCAAAAAGTGGAAGTTATGAGTATGAACGACGCAACAATACCACTAAGATATGTTAACCAAACTTTATGGAAAAGTAAGGTATTAATATCAAAATAATATTGATATGATGTGCACAAAGGTAACATCAACACCTTTTGAAATTGAGGTAGTAATTGAAATCAAAATAGGGCTAGAGTATACCAAGGAATTGTTAGAGTGTGTATAGTAACATCACAATATAGATATTTAGGACAAGTTTACAAGAAACAAGACGTAAATACAAAAATTGTAGGGATGCAATATAAACAAGAGAATAGTTCAAAGGGGAGTCAAGGAGATGAATCCATCCTAGCTACGATGATGATCTTGAATTGAGTATTCGATAAAAAGGATACCAATGATATGAAAATGTCTCCACACTTTTTAGACATTTAACAACTTAGCTACAAACATGGATGAATGTAATGCAGACATAAAAATAATGGTATAATCAATTATCAATACATGTGTGGTCACTCTTCTTTTGATCAACAAAGTTTCAAAAGAAAGAAAAGGAAGTAGAACAAGTGAGGATGAAAAATATTAGCCTCACTTTGGAAGATTTTTTCCTCACCTTAGGGCAAGTGAAAAACTAAGAAAAAGTAACGCTTCACACGTTTCATGATGAATAATGGCTCTCAACTCAAATTGGTTTTGAAATGGTCAAAGTTGGCTCCTGGTCAAAGATATCTTCCTAGGTGGTTCACTCAACTAGGTGTCAAAATTTATCTAAGAGTGAGCTCGGTTGCCAAGGTTTCCCAAGGATTATCTCAACTTTACTTTACCCCCTTCAAGCACAGTGGGCAATAAATGTGTCCATCGTGTACTCTCACTAGGGTTGCGATACAGATAAATTTGATGCTAAATATCATGTGTATACTAGTCAAGTAGGTGTGCAGAGCACTTCCCATTTCGTCCACAAGGTTCCCTCTTGCGTGGAATACTTTGGGGTTCCTAAGAACACCCCCATTTTTGTAGCTTAAAGCTTATACCAAAGGGGTTATGTCCTAGTTTTATGCGGGACGGGCGTACCTTATCCAAACTTACAAATCAAGTGTTTTAAATGTGGTTTTTTTTTCTTTTATACTTAATTTGGTTTAGTCATTCACCATTTGGCAACCTACAACACACATGTAGTTACAAAAGTTTCTTTTGAACTCCTTTCTTTGACAAGCGTTTTAGGTCATGCACTCAAGCATTAGTAGTTCTCCAAGAAAATAAAATTATTTGAAAGAGGATTAAGATTTACTTTTGATTCTGAAGGTCATCCAAGGATGCAAGATAAGAGCATACACAACAAATAATCCAACTAAAAAGTAAAGGAAAGTTTTGTAATTAATGAACCATAAAAAAATCTTGATAAACGTTTGTTCCCTTAAGCCAAAAATTAAAGATGAAGTTTCTAATTAACCAAATGTTAGAAAATGAAGACTAAAGTTGCTTTTGATTCTCAAAATCACCCTAAGGTGCAAGAGAATATCATATAAAAACTTTAGCCCAACTATATATAAATGGAAAACTTCAAATCACATGACCATAAAAATACATTGTAAAATGTTCATTCCCTTAAGAAAAATGAATAATCAAGGTTCTAAGTTAATCCAAATGTTAGAAATATGGAGATCAATGTTGTTTTTAATTATCAATATCATGAAAAGGTACAAGATAATATCATAGACAATATTTTTTCTAAATCAAGTTAAACATGGAAATACAACATTCATCAAAACATTAGACATGTTAGAAAATGACCAGTTTTACAATAAAGGGAAAACTTGTAATTTCTGTAAGTATAAATCCCAAATTTATGTTTTCATTGCATATTTCACTTCAATACATTTCCAACTAAAAAAATGGATTCATTTTGAGTTTTGGATAAAGATTTATGGCCTTCAGAAGATGGGTTACACATATGCTCTTATGCTCACGGGTATGCACTTAACATGTACCCAAAAAATGTAAAAAAAACATCCCTTAATCTGCAAAATGGTCACATTTTTCCAACCAAGATTCAATTTTGACAACAACCCATCACATTAATATATGAATAGAATACTCAACACTATAAAACATTAACATATATGCTCAAGAATTTAAAATTTTCAAGAAATTGACAAACTAGCATGTAGAATGTTGAAAAAGTAAGCTCTAAAAATGAAAACATGGAGAAATCTTGAAATTTTCTCACCAAGATTCAATTTTAAGAGTAACCCACCATATTAATATGTAAATATAAGACTCAACACTATCAAACACTAACCTACATGCTCAAAAAATTAAGATTTTCAAGAAATTGACAAAACTAGCATGTAGAATGTTGAAAAAGTAAGCTCTAAAAATGAAAAACATGGAGAAATCTCAAAATTTTATCACCAAGATTCAATTTTAAGAGTAACCCACCATATTAACATGTAAAAGTAAGACTCAACACTATCAAACACTAACCTACATGCTCAATAATTTAATATTTTCAAGAAATTGACAAAACTTGCATGTAGAATGTTGAAAAAGTAAGCTATAGAAATGAAAAACATGGAGAAATATTGAAATTTTCTCACCAAGATACAATTTTAAGAGTAACCTACCACATTCATATGTAAATATAAGACTTATCACTATCAAACACTAATATTTTCAAGAAATTGACAAAACTAGTATGTAGAATATTGAAAAAGTAAGCTCTAAAAATGAAAACATGAGAAATCTTGAAATTTTCCCATCAAGATTTAATTTTTACAGCACTTAACCTCCTTTATACCTACAAGGAATACTCAACACATGAAAACTTAACAAAACAAGTTAAGAAAAACAAGTTATGTCAATATATGAAAGAGGGTTAGTAACCAAAATTGAAACTTAACTACAAAAATTGAAATTAAGTGCAAAGAAAAATGGAGTAAGTCCCACTAGGCATGCCAAATGTGTTCAAGAATTTTTAGTAATGCAAAAATAATTATAACTAACACCTAGTAGTCCTAAAACAGAGCTAAATCAAAATCAATGCACTATCATGCTTAGAGCTTAAACAAGACTAATCTACTAACATCCATTCATTATAGCATGAATAAATATTCAAACTAACAAGTTAATCCATAAATATCTATCTCTAATGAAGGCCAATAAAATCAAATGGACCTATTTATATCCTTAGAAATCAAATTTTTGATTGTATGTTTGAATTCCAAGGCTTTGGCGGGGTCTTGTCGATCCATGGCTATAAGACCATTTGACATATCTCCATATGACTTCAAAACTTGGATAGAGGAATGCAAGATATGAATATGGATAGTTATTCTAATGAATAATACTCTAAGATGATGAAAAAGGCTATAGCTTAGGCTCTATGCTCATTTAGGTGTAAGAAGAAAGGTAGGAGGAGGGCTCTTTATATAGCCAAATGGATAAAAGAAACTCTACATCCCTTCACATGTGGGATACTAGAGATGTTGGGTTAGTTGTAGATAATCATGGTTTATAAGTCATTGAGTTTACTTTAGGAGAGTTTAATTTTTCCTATAGTGACTCATGGGGATTGAGGGGGTTTATTAATTGGCAAATGTGATTAATGAATATGTGTGCAAGCTTATAGAAGGTTTTTAGAGGAATAGTTAGTATGATTTATGTTATAAGAGGATTTTAATCAAATAAATGTTGATGTATTGATTAAATAGATGAGAAAATTAATTAATTAAGAATAATTAATTAATCTAGATAGAAAAGGGGATTAATTAAGGAAAGGTCGTTAATTGACGTATTTTTGGATAGAAGAGTTAATTAATTAACGTAATGTAGCTAATTAAAGGTGATAGAAGAGAAAATGAGAATTTATTGACGATATGTTGTCAATATATGGGAAAGGATATAATTTGTGTAATTTAAGTATTTAAATTTCTCAAGCTAAATTATATGTTTCTACATGAGGAAACACTACCAACCAAAGACAATAAATTGTGAGTATAGTGAGAATCTTGACGTATTAACAAGCTACATGCTTTCCATTTCACCACTTGGTTATCTATAAAATTTCATACCTTTAAACTCATCCACGATTCAACACCCTCTAGGATCTGAAATGAGTAGGGAAGGTAACACTTACTCATTTTTTCATGTGGGTGTAATAAACCCACATCAACAAAAAATTTGGCATTATAAGGAGGTACCATGACATTTGGTTCCCGTAGGACATCAATAGATTTTACTTGAGTGCTTGGAATTCACATCAAGGACAAACTAATCCTAAAACTACTAACACATGATCAAAAATATTAGGAAATTTAGTTTTAAACCATCTTATGAGGTGACAAGGTCCACATTAGATTAAATAATATTAGTATCTAAGCCATTAGAATTCCATAGAAAGGTAAGAATTGAAATGGGTTCCATAAGAACTTCTAGGAATCAATCCAACACACCAACCAATTTAAATTTAAACCCATTTAATATGGCAAAAACCCTGTTAAGAGGAACTCATTTGAATTTGGATCAACGTTTGCATGCCCTTCAATAAATCCACTGAATTATTTGCCTCTATATCTTTGTTAGTATGGGAAGATAGTAGAGGAACATGTTATATCATTCAAAACAACCCTAATATTATCGGATATCTAATATAGAGATGTAACATATAGGATTTACTTGTTTACATTGCAAGATGTAGCCTATAAGTGGTTTCTTAATTTAGCTATAGACTCAATCACAAGGTAGGAAGTTTTGAAAAAACATTCATCAATTTTTTGGCAAGTTATTGACCCTAGTGTCATATACCATATCATTTATAGTGTTATAAGAGAGCGCAATGAATTTATTAGGAGCTTCAGTTCTAGGTTTCAAAATGTATATGGAAGAGTATAAGATCCTTATAGACCTAATGATGCCTTAGCTATTGAGATGTTAAAATATTATTTAGATCTCATGAAAGGTATATATTTTCAAATTATATGTTGAAGCAATGAAGGTGTAAGTACAAATCAGCAGCACCCTCTGGATGTTCTATCGATTTCTAGTTGACATTTTAGCATCCAGTGTGATTGCACAACATTGGATCTTTTCACACAAGTGTAGGAATTACAGATTTGGAAAAGATCCTCTAGATTAGAGGCTGGTTCCTCAACTCCTCTATTCAAGTGTACACAACATTCTACGAGAGGGTTTACTATAATTTAATTAGACTTTTCCAAGGAGACGAGATTGAGAAAATGCAAAAATAAACCTCGTCTTAACTAAGGTGATGCACAAAGGAGTAGTAGACATCTCTGCTACTACAAGATATAAACAATTCATAAGAAAATACAACAAAAACATGCATAGATTACAAAAATGTAATGAGGATCGGGAGAGACAATGATAACACATGAAAGGATAGAGAAAATTCAATCACGAGCATACATTATCATTCTAGGTCCAATACAATGCATTATAATGGCTGGAGGAAAAAGGGGTATTTTTAGTTGTATAAATAGGTAAAAACTCTAGAAATCTACCCGATGAGGAAGAAAAGAGGAGTTTCAGAGAAAGAAATATGTCTAACTTCTTAAAAAAATGTGTCCATTAAGCTTTTATAATGCCCATTCGAGCTCAGGAGAGAGAAATGCAGGAAAACATGAGAGGAGCTTTCAACCACCAACCAAATTCATAAAAACAATATGGGTTCCCTTAAAAATCCACTTCCCAATGTTTTAGACCATGCTAGAAGAGAATGCGAGCCATTCCTCATTAAAAATGGTGGTTGAAATGTCATTTCTATTAGTTTCAACATGCTAGAGGCGTTTTCCAATTTTCTATCTCCAAATCATACCAAAACACAAAATTGATCTCTGAATCATGTAGAGAATTTCCCCATCTTTCCAATGATATAAAGAACGTGAAAAACTGGGCTTTGGATTGAAAGTTACGCCCCTCTGAACATTTAGGGTGAAATAGGGCCAAAATGGGTTGGCGGACCAAAAACTTGAAATCTTCCCGCTTTTTGCATTTGGGAAAATTTCCCCAAAAATCTTCATGCCCACCACTCTGATGCCATATGGCACATTCTGATTGGTTGTGGGCTTTCCCTACATCATTTTCCATCATTTTGGCCTTTGGAAAATTTTCCAAAATTCTCTGCCGGCCTAAAACTCCAAGGACACATGGCGTGATGTGATTCGTCATGGGCCTTTGCTCTCAAATTTTCTGTCACTTTTGACCATCTTCCCTGAACTCGACATATGGCGCAATTCCTGGTGGTGTGGCCGTTTCTGCTCCTTGTTCTTTGCTAGCTTGCCCTATATTTTTGTCGCCATGTGGACACGTGGCATGATCTTATTGGCTTGGGTTTTGGGGGCGGGATTTCTTTTCAAAAATTTTGAACTTGGGTGAAAAGGAAAAAATCCTTTCACACCTCTGACCCCTGACGCCCGAGGACACGTGGCACAATCTCACTGGTTGGCGGGCCTACGGGCCAAAATTTCCCCTTTGCACCCCCGCCAAACACTTCAAAAAAATTTCTAAGTTGCCTCCACCTCCCAATGCTCCGATGCTGACATGGCAGCTTCTGATTGGCTAGCAGGCTTGTCTAGAGAAAATTTCCCACCAAAACTCTGTCGAGCCATAACTTCAAAAATACATGGAGTTAGGAGGAAAACTTTACCTTCTCGGAAAGATGAGAAGGAGTCCTATCTAATGGTGCCATTTCTAGAAGGTTTTAAGTGCCTAAAAAATAAAAAATTATAACTGAAGCACAAGGGAGGAAGGAATGAAGGGAGTTAGCCAAAAAATAAGCAAGGGGCTTATTTTGGATAGCAATTTTGGTGACTCAAAGGGATCATCTACCTGCTGGATGAATTGACCAGTTACCTGAAGTAATCCATTAGGCATGGAGTCATCAAATTCTCTGCTTGGTACCCCAAATGATTAGAACAATACAAGGAGGAAGATGAAGGGTAGAACACCATATGATTTGGAGCAAGGCCTACAAAATACATTTCCTGGAACAACAAGCTTGTGCCAAAGAACTTAGGGAAAGAAAAGATAAAATACAACAAAACAACATGCATAAGCACTTGGAGAAATGAAAACCTAAACTAATATGTACAAGGTGGAGAATTTACTTGATACAATGCTTCAGATGAATTCCATTGACTAGAATATGTAATTTTTCACCATCCAATGTAGACAATTAGAAGGCATTGTTGTCCTTACACTTTGTGACCTTGTAGGGGCCACTCCAAATGGCATCAAATTTTGAATGCCTCCCACGGCTTTGCTTTGTCTCGTATCCCATTTTAACACTAGATCCCCAACTTAGAAAGATCTATCCTTGGCCTTTCTATCAAAAGTCTTCTTGATCAAAGCTTGATCCTTCTCCATTACTTGGGATGCATTATTTCTTATTTCTTGGAGCTCCTTCAATTCCACATACCTAACCTCCATGGGCCCAAACTCCAACAACTCCAACTGCTTCATGAGTTCCAATGTTGGTAACTCAAGTGACATGGGAAAAATTGCCTCTCTTCCATAAACAATCTTGAATGGAGAATTACCTGTAGATCTCTTGGGAGTTATCCTATCAACCCACAAGCCTGATTTTAATTTAGTATGCCAAGACCTTTGATTTTCATCAAGAGTCCTCTTGATGATCCTTAACAAGTTCTTGTTTGTAGATTCAGCTTGGCCATTACCCTGAGGATAATAATTTGATGAAGTGCTTAGGTAGATCCCATTCTTGACATCCCATTCAGTTACCTTAGATCCAATGAATGCCAATGCATTATCTGATATTATTGTAGTAGGTACACCAAATCTAGTTGTTATCCCTTCATAGAAGTCTAGGATGCTAGATTCATTTGCTTCCTTGAGTGCCACTGCCTCAGTCCACTTGGTGAAGTAATCTATTGCTGTTAGAATCCACTTGTGCCCTTGGCTTGAATTTGGGTTAATGACTCCAATGAAGTCCAAACCCATTGCATGAATGGCTGGTCAACTGAAATTGGATGCAATGGAAGGGCGACTAGTCTCTCCTTACCTGTGAAGAATGCACAATTCTTGCATCTCTTGATCCATACATGATAGTCACTAAAAATCTAGGGCCAATAATAGCCAGCCCTCATAATCTTGAGAGATGTCAATCTTGGTGAAAAATGACCCCCATCTGATCCACCATGGAACTCTTCTAACACTCTGTGAATCTAATTTGTACCAATGCATCTCAAAGTAGCACTCCATTGACATCCTTTTGAACAAAAAACCATCAACAAGGGCATATGGGACAGCCTACAATCTGAAGTGTCTCCTTTTGGTTTTTTTCATCTCTAGAGGGCACGAGGCTTGTGTGTAGGAAGTGCATTATTTTTGGGTCCAGCAAGGAGTGAGGACACCATCATTTTTTTCTTGGGTGTTCCCTTGTTCATGGCTGTCTTCGCAACGCCAAAACAACCTCTTTCTCATTGCAAGCTTCCATTTTTTTACTCAAGACCAACTACTCACATAATCCTTTTCCCCTGACCAACTTGGTGACTTTAATCTCAATTTCATAATCCATGACACAAGTAATCCACCCTGCTCTCTTTTCATTTAGGTCTTTATTGAGGAGGAAGTCTGTAACTCCCACATGAGAAACCAATAGTTGAACCTTGTTGTTTGAAACTAGATGCTTAAATTTCTTTAAGCACCTAATCACTACAAGAACATGCTTCTCAATGAAGGAATATCTCACCTCGTAGTCCTCCAGATTTGGTGAAGAAAGCAATTGGCTTTCATCATTGTCTTTTTTTTGCTATACCAAAATTGCAGAAATAGTATCATCACCTCTAAATGCAGAGGATGAAACCCTTGGAGAAGTCTGGGTTAATGAGAGTTGGAGATTTTGAGATAGCCTCTTTGATTGCTTCAAAACTTGCCTTTCCCTCTATTGTCCATTTGAAAGCTATGTTTTTCTTTAACATCTTGGTGATAGGCTTGACTAGGGCTGCAATATTTGGGACAAACCTTTGAACAAAATTTATCCTTCTCAAGAAAATTTGAAGGGCTTTCTTGTGGCTGGTAATGGTAGTACTCTTATGGCTTCAACTCTTTCGGATCAATTACTAATCCTTCTTCGGAGATAATGTGGCCAAGGATCTTTCCTTCATGAGCTAAAAAAACACACTTTTTGGGATTCAAAGATACCCCAAATTTTCCACACCTTTGGAACACTTGTCTCAAATGAAAGATATGGTCTACTACATATTTTGAAAAAATAGTGATATCATCTAGATATATCAGCACCATTTTGTTAATCAAATCCTTGAACGCCATGTCCATTTCCCTTTGGAACGTAGCTCCAGCGTTGGACAAACCAAATGGATTTTTTCTATATGCATAAGTCCCCCATTTGGTTGTGAAGGTTGTCTTGAACTGATCCTCTTCCTTCACCATGACCTGATTGTACCCTTAATATCCATCAAGCAATGAAAACCTTTGAGCTAACAACAACTTGTAAAATCTACTCCATAGAAGGAAGTGGGTAATGATCCTTGAGAGATGTTCTATTCAAACCTCTGAAGTCAACACACAATCTGATTTCTTCACTCTTCTTTCTAACTGGAACCAAGTTGGCTACCCAACTAGAATGCTTGATAGGAAATATGATACTTGCCTCTATCAACTTATTCAATTCTTTTCTCATGAGAGGCTCCATGTGTGGATTGACTAGCCTTTGTTTTTTCCTGATGGGTTTAGCACTTGGGTCTAATTCAATAGTGTGTTGAGCTAACTTGGGATTGAAGCCTTTCAAATCTTCATAGCTCCAAGAAAACACATCAGGGAATTCTTGACAAAGCTGTATGAACTCATACCTTTCTTGCTTAGTTGTCACTTTACCAATTTGGAGTGACTTGCCTTCTCCCACCAAGATGGGCACTGAATCTTCTCCCTTGACTTGGATGTTTGCTTTCTCCTTCCTAAACTGATCATTAGGATTGAAAATGGACTCCAAAGTGACAATTCCTTTGGTAGTTTTTCAGTTCTCAGTTGTACCACTTGATCACCATACTGCTATTCTAACTTTTCCTAATTTTTAGCTAAGAACTCAGCCTCTTCTTGCAAGAAATGGATGATTTGTTGATCATTTTCAAACACTTTCCAACTTACATTGTTGTCTGGAACCGAAGGCCTTACAATCACATGAATTCTTGGTTGTACTTTGTCTTTCTTGATGCTTTCAACAACATCAAAGGCTGCTCCAACTGCTGCAAGTCTATCAGCAGCTTGGTTTTCTTTTCTAGGGATGGATTTGATGCTAAAGCCCTCAAAATATTCAATGAGGTCCCACACCCTATTTTTGTAGCACTTGAGCAAATCATTCTTGGTAGCATGTTTCCCCTTAACTTGGTTGACAATTAGCTCACTGTCACCAAAGACTTGTAAGTTCTTTATTCCTCTCTTGATTGACCAATGCAATCCTTGTATCAAAGCTTCATATTCAGTAGTGTTATTAGAACATGCAAACTAAAATATAAAAGCTGAATAATACTTAACTCCTTGAGGTGAAACACGCATAGCTCCCCCTCTTACACCTTGTCTACTCCTTGATCCATCAAAGAACAACTGCCATACCTCATTTTCATCCTTGTGGTCTAGCTTGGTGATGCTAGGAATAGGCTGATTTTCTTCATAAATTTAATAGACTCCTAGCTCAAATTCTTCTATTTCTTGATAAGGGTCAAAAGCATGCACCTTGCTTGCCCATTCATCAAGAGTAAAATCTAGGATGCTTCCAAATTTGGTGTCAGCTTCATCAGTGCTTGGATAATCCTCTTGATCAAACATTGAACAGTTGGCATTGATTTAGCTTGGAGTGTGAGGCTCAATGTGAAAGTTTACAATAGGCTCAGATCTAATTGTGGCTTTGGTTCCATATATTGTTCTGAACAACATGTGTGACCAATTAGCAGATAAGTAACCTCCAATCTTAGCTATGAAATCCCTTGACAAACATAGGGCAAAGAGTGGTGGAAGATCTATCACTGAGACATCTTACAAAACAACAACGTTGGGGTATGCATGTAAAGTAAGACTCAAGTTTTTAATCACTCCTATTATTGTCACTACTGTCCCATCCAATTACACTACCCCTTTGGAAATGACTCCATATTGGAGGCCCAACTAATCAGCTATTTTCTTGGGCATTACTGAACTACTTGCCTCGAGAATCAATCATGCAATTGTGTACTAATTTGTCCCCAATGATCAATGAAACATAGAATGGAGGGGGCTTCAACATTTTACCTTGTTGTTCACTCACGATTCTCTTTAGATGGGAAGCATTTGTGAGTACCTTCTCTTGCATTTGGACCTATTGATTTGAAGTTGACCAGTCCTTCATGGCAGCTTGTAGAAAATCTCTTTAGCCTAGGATGGATAGTGATTCCCACATTGATATGTTTACATTTGTCTTCTTCATCTGATCAATGATGTTGAATGGAGATGAAGCATCTCTCTTTGCCCTTTGGCTTGCACATTCATCCCTTGCACATGGGCAACAATAACTAGCATCTGAGTTGGTCTAGGAGCTGGCTTGGGCTGTCCTTGCATGTTTGGAACTACATTTTGTTTGCCAACAGTTTGTGGAGTGGTAGAAGGTTGTGGACCACTTGGAGCCAATGGCTGCCCTTCACCCAAATTTATCCTTTTTGACCTTGTGTTGGCTACAACACCTTGAGATATTCTTTGATTCATGCCACAAAAGTCTTCTTCTTGCCAGTTTACAAGTGTGGTATCATTTGGAGCTGATTGTTGCTGGGATGTTTCTCGTTGTTGGTTATTTCCTTGACTCCCTTCACCCTCTACACCAGTTGTTACCAGTAAGGCTTGATTTAGAGCACCATTGAAGCACATAGACTGGTTGTGAGATTCATTGCATGGGAAACACCAATCATACTCTTGAGCTATGTTGTTTTGTACTGGAACTAGTGCTTTAGAGGCAGATGCAACATTGAGATTGTAGGGCTGAAATGGTCTATTGGCAGGAGGCCTTACTTGATTTTGATTTGCAGCTGGATTGGGTGGTCTTTGAGGCTGATATGGCTACCTGTTAGGCTAATCTTGAGGCTGATAAAAAGGTTTAAAACTTTTGGCTTGTTCCCTCTTGAGTGTAACCAGCTCATTACCTAAATTTTGTAATTGCTTCATGACTTCTTGAAGTTTATTTGAGGCACTAGAAGATGAAGTAGAAGCTTCATTTGAACTCTGATTTCTAGGAGTGGGAATAGGAGCTAAATTAGGTGCTTGACTAGTCATTGAACTTTCTAAATTTGGATAAAATGAAATTGGATTCCTAGGAGCTAGCATACCAACTTGAATCGAACATTTTCAGCCCTAATGGCAATGCCATAAGCAAAGTAGGATAGTTGTGCCTCCCATGGATTGAATTAACATAGAAATATCGGTATTTAAATCTTTAAGGTAATATAGAAAAGAACCTTCTACTCTTGGCCTTCGCCATTGGAATTCTCTCCTAAGTCCTTTGAAATCTAAAGTTTAAGTCAATCAGCTGCTCATTGGGAGCTCTCTTGATAGTTTTCAATTGTTCCAAAAGGGAGAAGTTATTTCCTTTTCTAAAAGCTGCTCATGGAGGGCTATACATAATTGGTTCCAATTTTGGATAGATCCTTGAGCAAGGCTCCTGAAAATTTGCAAAGCTTTCCCTTTGAATGAAGATGCCACTAGTTTGATAGCAATTTGCATCTCATTAATCTCATGGATTGCACAAAGATTAGTAATATCCTTCACATGATCACCAAGAGTGGTCCGATTCTCTCCGATAAAGTATGGAATGTTCTTCAATGATGAAACTGGGATTGGATTTTTGCATTAAGATAGGGGTTTTGTTCTTCCATTCGATTGGCCTTAGAACCCTTGTTGATTAGATGAAACCTCTACCAGGTGGAGGAGTTGATAGAGTTCTATTTGGTGGAGATGGAGACCTTTGAATTCTCCTCCCTCTTTTTCTTCTTCTTGGAGATAATTGTAGATACTCAAACAACACTTCTTCTTCTCCAACTCTTGACCTTTTGGTGATTCTTTTCATGAGTTTTTCAAGTCTGGATTGCTAAAACCAGTTGATTCTTCTTCTTTGGAGTCACCAGATGTGCAATTAGGGCTCTTTTAAGCAAGAAACTTGCAACAAATGCGCATAGATTTTCTTGCAATGCATATGAAGACCTAAAAGGTCCCACCAGGCATGCCAAAACTATTAGTGAAAATCAACAAAGCACCTCCTGGATGTTCTATCGATTTCTAGTTAACATTTTAGCATCCTAGTGTGATTGCACAACATTGGAAGTTTTCACACAAGTGTGGGAATTGCAGGACTGGAAAATATCCTCTAGATTAGAGGTTGGTTCCTCAAATCTCTGTTCATGTGTGCACAACATTCTGCAGAGGGTTTACCTATAATTTAATTAGACTTTTCCAAGGAGATAGGGTTGAGAAAATGCAAAAATAAACCTATTCTGAACTAAGGTGATACACCAAAGGAGTAGTACACATCTGCTACTGCAAGATATACACAATTCACAGGAAAATACAACACAAAACATGCGGAGATTGACAAAATGTAATGAGGGATCAGGAGACATTGATAAACACATGAAAGGATTGAGAAAATTTAATCACCGAGCATACATTATCATTCCAGGTCCAATATAGTGCATTACAATGGCCAAGAAGCAAAAGGGGGTGTTGTAGTTGTATGAAAAGGTAAAAATCTAGAAATCTACGATGAGGAAGAAAAGAGGAGTTGCAGAGCAAGAAAAATGTCTAACTTCTTAAAAAATGAGCCCATTCTGGCTTTTACAATGCCCATTCGAGCTCAGGAGAGAGAAACGTGGGAAAACATGAGAGGAGCTTTCAACCACCAACCAAATTCATAAAAACAACATGGGTTCCCTTAAAAATCCACTTCCCAATGTTTTAGACCATGCTGGGAGAGAATGCGAGCCATTCCTCATTAAAAATGGTGGTTGAAATGTCATTTATGTCGATTTCCACATGCCAGAGGTGTTTTCCAATTTTATCTCTCCAAATCCTACCAAAACACAAAATTGATCGCTGAATCATGTAGAGAAATTCACCATCTTTCCAATGATATAAAGAACGTGAAAACCTAAGCTTTGGATCGAAAGTTATGCCCTTCTAAACATTTATGGTGAAACAAGGCCAAAATGAGGTGGCGGCCGGGAAAATCTCGCGCCCACCACTCGATGCCATGTGGCATGTTCGATTAGTTCTGAGAATTTCCCCACCTCATTTTCCATTGTTTGGCCTTTGAAAAATTTTCCAAAATTCTCTCGCCGCCTAAAACTCCGAGGACACATGGCATGATGTGATTCGTCACGGGCCTTTTCTCTCAAATTTTCCATTGCTTTTGACCATCTTCCCTAAAGCTGGACACGTGGTGCAATCCTATTGGATGTGGGTGTTTCTACTCCTTGTTCTTTTGCAGGCCTGCCCTATATTTTTTGTCGCCAAGTGGACATGTGACATGATCTTATTGGCTCGATTTTTGGGGCGGGCTTTCTTTTTGAATTTTTTTGAACTTGGGTGAAAATGAAAAAATCATTTCACACCTCCAACCTCCGATGCCCTGAGGAAACATGGTGCAATCTCATTGTTTGGCGGGCCTACGGGCCAAAATTTCCCCTTTGCACCCCGCCAAACACTTCAGAAATTTTTTCTAAGTTACCTCCGCCTCCTGATGCTTCGATGCCGATGTGGCAGCTTCTGATTGTCCGGCAGCCTGTCTAGGGAAAATTTCCCACAAAAACTCCACCGAGCCATAACTTCAAAAATACATGGAGTTAGGAGGAAAACTTTACCTTTCTGGAAAGCTAAGAAGGAGCTCTATCCAATGGTGCCATTTCAAAAGGTTTTGAGTGCCTGAAAAATAAAAAAATTCTGACTGAGGCACAAGGGAGGAAGGAATGAAGGGAGTTAGCCAAAAAATAAGCAAGGGGCTTATTTTGGATAATAGAAGGTAGACAAAGAATTATGCCCACAGGTATAACCCTTGTCAACTAGTCTAAACATAACTCAAAATACTATTTTCTTTCCTCATTTCCCTAATAACAATAAAAACATGTATTCTTTAATTCCAATGCTAATTAGACATGATGATGAAAATCAAAACCCAATTTTCTTAAATAGCCATCCAAATATTCATGATCAAACCATTTTAGTTTTCCAAACCACTATTATGCCTACTAAACCAACTTCAAGTGATTTAAATTCCTTATAGAGGATGGTACAAAAGCTAAGTTATGATTGCATAAATAGATGGGTCATGAAAATACAAATGAAAACATATCCAATTACACTTATAAGAGGTACAAATAACCTCAAAACCATCAAAATGTGAAGCCTTCCCAAATTAGGATGCCTGATATCAATATCATGGAAGTAGCCATCAATGGTTGGTGTAGAGTGCATAATACCAATAAACACAATGATTTATATTGTTTGAAATTTTGTAAGGCATTTGACATATCCAAAGAATATTTATGAATTTGAGATTACTCTAAATGGAGGAAAATCCCAAGATGATCATAGTACATAAAATGCACCTAACACATCCAAAGGTCGTCATCCTTGAGATAATCACCTTTCCTTCACAATAGGATTAGAAAATAAAATAAGAAATAGTTGTAGTGATGGATCTTCAACAAGAACAGAAGGGGTATTATGATCTCATAATTAAATGGAAGAACCATTTATCACACCCACTCCTCCAAATAAATTGGACACTCCACCGATCCTCATGCCAACAACAATACTTCACCAAAAGGAAATGATAAACCCGGTTAGCATGAACCTAATGTAAACAAGTAAAATCACAGACAAAGAAGAAATAAAAAAATAGATTACCTTCACCGCAAACTTGTAAACTTCAAGATAAGATATCCCTTTTCTAATTATTTAATGTGAAATAATTGAATATCATCACATGTACTCATTACAATATTGAATAAATGGAAACACACAATTAATATTCTATAAAACTTAAACATTATAGAACTTTATGTCACTAACTAGTTGATTTATCATGAAACTAAAATCACATCATCAACACTATCTTCCTTTTCCAATAGCTTTTGAGAAAAGCAACTATCATTATTAGTTATCAAACTGAATTGCCTTTTTAAATCAAAATTAAAAGGAAGGCATCTTTCGTAGAATGTATCATATTAATTATGCATATCTAAAGGTTATTAATAATCATATTTATGTTCCTTTACAAATACCATTTGGAAAACATTAACCAATTGTTTTAATTACTACCGATTCTTGTAAGCAGATCATACCAAGGGTATTTTCTATCTTCATCCCTAGATAAGTAACAAATTTCTATTGATGAAAACCAGTTTCATTCATTCGAGATCATGTTAACATCTACAACCATTATCACCATTCATATTGATTCTTATTATTACGCCTTACAATAGGCAACACCCGAGAATTAAAACTACCTCAAGAGAAGTTTAATAGTTTACTTCAAAGTAGGGTTTCGAGCTCTCAAATATCATTAAAGCTTGATCTCCATGAGATCTTATCTACATTTAAGCCACGAGTTAAGTCCACATTCAAATGGGTACAAAATTTTGCAAATTAAAATAATCAAAAGTATAGAGAATAAAACCCACATCTCTAAATCATATAGATCCGATCGAAATTTAATATGTTGATGCAAACCTACAAACTTGGTTTGCATGAAAATGAATCAATAGTTGATGCATATCGAGCTAGCTCAAGCTTAGTCATGTTTAAACTTAAATAAAACAATATTGCTTGGGCTATTAACCAAACAATAGAAAAAAATCATTATGCCCACATGGGTCGCTTGAAAATTATAAATTCAAAATCCATTTAAACTAAGTTGAATTATTATCAGTCCCAACAAAAAATGGTCAAAGTGAGAAATTATCGAACACTTAATAACCATATTTCTATCACCCAAACCAACAAATAAGAAGTATGGTAATTAAACAGATCTCTTAATATACTTTTATCCAACAATAATAATGCCATCACCTATGTCCTAAAATATTTTAGTTATATTCACCAGGTTATGTTTCCTTGGTCTATGACCTCATACCATTCAAACTTACAAATTTTGTCACATGAAACTATTTTAGAACTCCATGACAAGTTATGTTGATGCATACCTTAAAGAAGATCAAATTCATTTTTAAATCAGCTTAATCAATTATTTACCTTGCTATGACTTATGCGACAATCATTTCTACTACAACCATGAAATGATTAGTCCAACATGAGGATAATGATCCTTATTTTATAGCAACATCATCATATGTAAATTAAACCCATGTAGCTGATTTATCACCACTGTGAACTAATTTTGACCAGTATGCAAACATAGTCATCTAATATAGTTACATCCATCAATAATCCATCAAGGAAATAAATCAATCATTTTAAGTGAAGCATCTCATAATAAACCACATAGAAAAGTACAAAACAACATCTATTTAGGTCCAAAAATCAAATAATACAACAAGGCTTCACATCATCATACCTAACAAAGTAAGTGCATTCAATGATAAGGAAAACAAAAATACATCATAAATCTTAAGTGCTTTATGAACACTAGGTGAAAAACAATGTTGCGTGGTTGCACATGTAACTACGCGTAAGTGCATAAATCCTTGTACAGATACAAACACACACATGTAATTGCATACCTAGCTATGAAATAGGGCTTATTCCCCAGCTCTCGTAAACCACTCCATATGTTTAACTTATCCTTACAACATAACATGTAAAATTGCGGGATGTTACAAATTTGCAATGCATTCAACTAGTTAAGAAGGATCAAACAAAAATTATACCAATAGCCCCGTAATGAGTATCTTTCAAGAAGCCCAAAATGGCTCTATATTACAATATTTGACCTATTTCACTTTATATTACTTAATCAAGCATTATAACTCGTTATATGAACATCATATAATTCCAAATCCACTAGCAATGTGAACAAGATGATCAAATTTCATGAAACTCCATTTTGGCTCTTACCTTCCTTCTTTTAGCTTCACTATCTTCTTATTACTAAACAAGTAGCCTTTAGCCTTTTATCCTTCAATGGATTTTATCCAAATTATTACCTTGTTTCAAATATCCAATGAATACTAGAGTATCCATCAAGTGATTAGAAAATAGAATTTCTTACCAAAATCCCGAATTGACTCAAAACTACACTTTTCTAGGTTTTTAAGACTATGCTCTTTCATGATCCAAGGTTGGGAAGATCTGGAATTACCCAAAACATTGTAAAATATTCCTTAGGTACCCTCTAGGGCTAATATGGTGTGTGAAAAATTTATAATCCAACTCCTTATACTTCTCTCACAATTCTCTTTCTCCTTCCTAGCTTCCTAGGTTTCAACTAGCCCTACCTTAGTCCATTTTCCTTCATATATTTTCATACAAGAATATTATAACTAGTTTGAAGGAAGATTAGGACACCCATTTTTATTTTAACCTCTCTACAAATCTCTATGATGACTACCATTCTCCAAATCCCAATAACTCAGTTCATATTAGGTCTTTAGATTGTGCATGCCTCCTCCTTATGGACAATCATCAACATCCTTTGTCTGAGTTGTCATTTAGCTGTAATTATTTTTGAATCTAAGTGAGGGAACCCTGAAGATGATTTGTTAAATTTTTCAAACCCCTACACCAAGTGTAAATCCCTCAAATCTCATTATCTTCAAAAACCCTAGAAAAAACCTCATACTAGCCTCGAGGAACAAAAAGACTTATAAAAATAGATGTGGAATTTTTCAATAATTAAATATTGGTCCCAATACTTGTCTTATATTCCTTTGCATTTCTATTCTATCAACAAGGACCCATGGATTAAGTGAACTCCAAAATTTCATATGACTAATTGTCACAACTCGGTCAAAAACAAGGTTTATCTTTCTTAAACTCGAGTCCACAAAACAAAGACTCAATTTAATGCATGTGCATGACTTTGTTAACCTTCCAAAAGATCCTAATACCTTTGAGGATGATCCTAACACTTCTTTTGATCAATTATAAATACACTCTTTGCAAAAAAATAAAACTAAATCTTTATCTTGGTGAATTATCCACTATATCGACATAAGCCTCTTAGAAATTTATGCATGCAATGTAAAGTGTCAAATTATTCAACCTCCAAATCTTGAAATAACATAGTTTATCAACTCTCACCATGAGAATATTGTTAAAAAAATTCTCTTTTCACCTATTCATATTTAAATGCACCAAGAACTTTCCAAATCACACATTCACTATCCTACACAACATAATATATTGAGTTGCTTGGTAGAAACAAAGCATTTCTAAACCAATCCTTCTTGAAATCTTCTATGAAGCATAAGAATGGAGTTAAACCTAAAAATGGATCTATATCATACACATGATAAAAAATTGAACAATACATAGTTTTTCAAAATAGAGTTTTATTATATTAGACTATACATTAGATACAAAATTTCATGATTCTCTCTCAGTCCTCCTCTTCTTAGTCCTCATAGTCCTTGAGTAATCACCTCATACTAACTTCTATTCTAATTTTATCTCTCCTTCCTTTCCACTTCACAACTATATCTAAATTTTATGACTCATAATGCCCTTACATCATAATGTAGCATTTTTGCCTCTTTTAACATTTCATAAACTCTTACTCACTCCTAGAACTCATTTTACATGACTAAACTCATTACAAATTCCCTAAAACCACATAGACTCCTTCTCTTTCCTTAACAACCCACATTTATCCCTTTTTACATGCTTCCGAAATTGAACTTGAAAAAGTAGGGAAAGCTTGGATTTTGAAATTTTGAATAACTTAACCCCATCTAATCTGTATAATGAACCAAAACCTTATTTCATGATCTCATGAAATGAAAAGAATGCAAATTTCACATTTTTAATGTTCTTCTTGTGATACCACTTGCATCATACTCCTAAGGTCGAGATAAAACCATCATTTAATTTTTTTACATAGACAATTATTCATTATCTTTACATGGTCTTGGTCTTCTTTCTTCATTTCCACTATCCTTGTTTTCCTCGTAACCACCTGGATCCCATATGTTTCTCTTTTTCCTTGAATTTGTTTTAAATTTTCTTCTTTATCTCTTGATTTTCACCTTCATCTTGCTCATCCTCAAGATTTCATCCTCTGGAACTACACAAAAAACATGAAAACAAAAATACACTTTTTCTTCATCTTTTACCACATTTTTCATCCCTGTATAATCCATGTCCATCATGTACTGCGTCACTTTCCTTGTCATAACATTCATTATCTTTCCTATTTTATTGTTTTCTCATACTCATACCAAGATTTTCTAAACCTATATCTACACCTTCCTTATTCTCATTTGAATCAATATTTTCCCAAGAGATCACTACATTCTCAAATATACCATTTCTAACCTTTTTTTGATCCATTATGCATAACACACTTTGCAAAATTTAATCTACTTCATCTATGAAAATTTGATTTTAATTCCTTAAATTCTCATCATTTTCACCACTCCATTCAAATTTTCTTATCTTATGCTTCTTAAATTCACAATTAGAGTCATCTTTTACAATTTAAACTAATTATGTCAAAGCAACATCAATATCAACCACAACACTATCAAATTTTCTTACCTTATCTTCATTATTTACAAGCATCACTTCTTTAGCCTCTTGTACCTTTTTTATTCTATGAGTTCATCATCCTCTTTCTTCATTTCATTCTCTCTTACCTTTACTATAATTTTACTCTTTATTTTCCATACCAACTTCATCTCTTTATGCATTGCTTGATGTCTCACAAAGTATGAAATTTATCTCTTACTTGGTTCTTGTTCTCTTGTCATTTCATTCATTTTATTTAGTTTCATCTCTTCTCTCTCTCCTAATAGTTTTTTCATCCACTTAGGCATCACATATCCATGTCCTCATGAATGGTTATAATATCCTCTCATGGATCTTTTCTTCACTCATCTTGTTCACAACCTATTTCTCTTGATTTCAACTTTCCTCAACTTCTTTTCCTCTTTTCCGACCATCTTTCTCAAATGTACCTGTACATACCCAAAATTGTAAGGTACTGTACTCCCAGAACAACATGACAGGTGCCCCAATGATGATACAGGTCTCCTCGCAAGGTGTTCGGGATCCGGAAAATCTCTCTAAGTATGTGTTAACATCCCGCATGCCCCGCTTAGCCCCCACATGCTTTGTTTTTCTCTGTTCCTCTCTTTTCTTGGCCTTTTTCTACTCAGTAACGAGACCGCCGCCCTACCTAGGCGGCGGTCTCGTGACCGCCACCCTGCTCAGAGCGGTGGTCATTTACGTGTTTTCCAGAAAGCTCTTTTAACATGACTCACGTAATTTCAATGTTTTACCAGCTTTCTTTCACCACCATAAGCTTGCATTTATGATTCTGGTTCCCTGGAATAGTGTTTTCCATTGTTTATAGTTTAAGAGTTCTATTTGGTTTTTACCTTGGGTAAATGCAAATGTTATAAATAGTTGGCTTGTGCTCAAGCAAATGGCCCCTCAAAATTTGCCTCTGATTTCTCTTTACAATAGATTTAGTTTTCATTTTGCTTAGAAAGCTTAGTTTATTTCATTGCATTCTTAGTTAGCATTGTTTTCTTGTTAGTAAGCCACATATCCATCTTGTGCAAAGTATTGTTGTTATTTTATCCAATCCATTGGAATAAAATATTCTGTTTACCAATAGGAAGCCATTAAAGTTTCAGGTTTTTCTCCTCAAACAGGATAGTTTCAGGTTTTGGATGCTTTATGTTGCATGACTCGCAATAGATCCTGCTAGGAATTGCATAAGCCAAGCTCGTACTCTTGCGCTATCCATCTTCTACTTGCATTGTATTTAGTCGATTCGAGCTGCCTTTATCCCAATATCTACTTCTGTTGATGCTAACATTGCACACTTTTCTGGATCCACGTGAACACGAAGGAACGAGGAGATCACACTAAGGGGACAAGATCACACACACCATCGGATTCGCCACTGTTCTGCAGAATCCAGGTTCTAGCTTTCAAATTTCTAGTTAGAATCATATCAAATAGAGTAGTTAATTGCTTTATTTTAGTTAATTCTACTCTCGATATTGCTAGGAAGTCTGTGGGGATTGATAGTTTCTGAGAAACTATGATTCACTCCTCACTTCTGAGGTAGGATCGAGAGTCTTGCAAATAGATTAGATAAGCTATTTCATTGTTTAGAATAGATCTACAAATTACACAGACAAATAGCTACACTCGGTTATTTTGTTTGTTTTAAATTGTTATTTTAGTTGTCAATTCTAGATATTTTAAATAGTTGCTTTCTTAAATTTGTAAAGCTTGTCAGAAAACACAAAAAAAGAGAAATCATATATGCTATAGATACACTTCACATAGTTAAATTTCATTTTACTGTAGTTCGTTTTATATTGTTGCTTTTGTATGACAATCACGGGACCTAGAGAGCCTAGGGAATATGTATTCGAGCCAATCATGCCTCATCCCAATCTCATCACAGCAATAACTAATATAGATCAGAATCTTAGGATCCAAGTCTTCCGAACAACGGTAAGCTTGCAACAAATCAATTCCTAGTTGAGCGGGTTAAATGTAGAAGATGACCAAGCACACACATTTTGGTCAAATCAACCAAACTACAGATTACCTATAGATTGAATCATGCGAGCTCGATATTGATTGGAGCCTTTGAGAAGTCATCCTTGCTGACCGATCTATCACACCAGTTCAAGTTAGGAAGGCCTTCTTTGCCTTAGACTCGTAAATTTCGCTAGTGCGTATTGAAGACATTAGATTTCCTAACTAGTTTTTCTGCATCTCACATATATTCCATACCCACCGGCTGTCTCGGCATGACCTCGGGAGGTCGGGTGCGAGGAAGAGTCACTTGTAGATTCCCATGCTCGCATGTCACTTTTCCGTCGTACAAAATTGGTGAACCCGACATGAAACAAACAACTGTTTCACCTTTTGTACCTCATTAACCTTCACATCAGCTTCACCAACAAAATTGGTGAACTGATGTGAAACTTCCTACTTTCTAGTTTGAGTCATATTATTACGTGTTCTTCCAAGTTAGTATACTTTTCATCTTTTCCACCTCATTGGCTTTCACCATCACCTTTGCTCCTTCCCATTATTCTGCGGGTATTCATATACCCCCCGAATATGTTGGGATTCGATGCATATGGCAGACCCCTCTTGGGTCTTGAGGTATACTACACCCAAGCAAAATAGACAATCATCACCCTCACTCTCAGTATGGGGTGACAACTACTCAACTAACCAGTTGTCAACACAAACTCCGAGAATTAGATATAACTCATCATTTCAAACTGAGGAGTTAGATCAGCTTGCTCAAACACAACAAACAGAGCCTTTAGGCTCGAATAACATGATGTTCACCAGAGAATCTGGTTCATCTCCTCAGATGCTACTTAGACCACAAATTAGTAAACAATCAGACTCATACCGAGGTTTAGACGATGAATATTTGGTACGTTATGCCAGGAATGACCAACGTTCTCGAAGTATGTATCCACCTGTAGGAGGTTTACAAACACAACCCAATGTCTCTTTTCAGAAAATACCTCTATGCCACTGCATATAGGAAATACCCTCGAAGAAACTTGGCAAGATAGCGATCATTTCATAGTAGGATATCACATGCCTATACAACACCATGGTATACAACAAATGCCACTATGGAAAAACACCGTGACTTCACCAAATGAAGTCATTTCAACTCTAATAGAAAAGGTTAGAGGGTTAGAACTTTCCCAAGCAAGTCAAAATTCACAATTCATGCAAGCAAGAAGTTCCAATCCTCCACACCATCCTAGCCAAGTAGATCTCCTCATAGGAGTAGGAACGTTAGGCATGAATCCTCAGTATTCACAACAAATGCTAACTAGACACACCATCTCTAACACTGTTCCTCCCGGTCTAGTACAAAACAATCCATTCTGGACAAAGACCCCATCATACTTAAACATATACTCCAAATCACCACAAGGAGATATGTTCTCCTCTCCCGTATGTTTTCTCAAACACGGGTGTTCCCTTATGCCCCTACTAATGCATACATGACATCATATCAACAACCCATTCCACCGCCACTCCCTCAACAGCACCATCAATGGTCGAAACATATGCGATAGGGACTTACTCAGAATATTTGAAAGAGACCTTAGATTTCACCATACGAAGCGTCATGCTTCCAAGACCTCTTCCCAACTTACCCAAATACAAAGTTGAGGGAGATCCAAATGCACATATCAAAGCTTACTCTATGGCCATTCAAGAACTACTCCTATGGGATGGGGTTGTTGCTAAAATATTCCTAAAAACCTTGGAAGGCATCGCTCTCGATTGGTATTATAGAATACCTGAGGCTTCCATACATTCGTTCAAACAACTCGTGTCAGAGTTCATCAAGGCCTTCAACATGAACAAATTATTAAGAACATGAATCAGAGAGTTCTTACACATCAAACAAGAACACAATGAATCTGTCGCCCATTTCATCCAAAGGTGGCGTACAGTTCTTTATTCTTCGGAAAGTGCTCCAAACATGGATCAAATGGAACTATGTGATTTATTCCTTCATTCTCTTAGTAGAGAAGTGAAGGAAGAAGTCCAGAAGTTCCCATTAAGAACTTACGATGAAGTACTAGAGAGTTCTCTTCGAATAGATCAAACAACAATTGATAGTGGTCGCAAAACATATGGAGAAAATGGGAGGTTAATCGCCCCCAACCATAACACTACAACTTATCCTACTACCACGAACGCCAATCAAGGACCTAAAATCCTTAACAAAAATTGGGGTGTAACAACAGATGAAGTAACCGACCAGCCTAAAAAGGTAAATGTTGTCAATACTCCATCACAAATAAACAACCAACGAAACAACAACTTTACCCCGATAATCAATGCAGTGGATTTTAATCATCCAAAACAACAGCAACAAAAACAACAATGGAAAAATTCCATACAGGGTCCAAGCCAAAATTCAACTGGGTACCAAAACTAGAATTCAAACCAAAAACAACAATCGTAAAATTTTAATAGACAATGGTTTGATCAAAATCTTGGGCCACAATACACATCGATCAACAAACTAGGAATTAAAATCCTAATTCATATTGTGGTTTCCACAAAATTTGGGGCCATGACACTAGAACATCCGTGACTATAATAAATTCATGCAACACTTGCCGGATGAACAAAGACAAATTTTCATGGATATGTTCTTGGTAGATCCTACGTCACCAACATCAAATACTTTTTTGGGGAAGTTTCCCCTCAAACGCACCCCCGAAGATCTTTAATGAACCACTCCCAAATCACGATAACAACAGGATAAATCTAACTAGGATGAACGAGGTGTAATGACAGAAACAATGATTATGAAGCCTCGACCTCGCTAAATCCATTAGTTGCGCCACAATTGGGAAGTCAGCCACGGCCTAAGGTAGTCGGTTTAGTGGAGTTAGATGTCGAAATACCCATTGAAGCTGTAATAAGGACATGAGAGGATTTCTCTCAACCAATTCCAAGCCACTCGCCAGAGGCGAGATAACATCTAGCAAATAATAGCAAAACCTGTGGGTGCCTATGATTTAATTAATGACCTAACAAAAACCTTCTCGCACATTTCATTCTTAGACTTACTAAAGAACTCTCCTACTCATAGGGCTACTCTTTTAGAAGCATTAGGTTTAGGTCATTTAATTAACATCACTCCACCTCCTGAAACATAGGTAAATCATGTGGACTTTGATGTTCATCCTCCAGGGCAGGCAGATAGGGACGTCGAATTCATATTCGAGATAAACAAAATGCCGACAGATGTTGAGATCGCACACCGAGGTGATCCAGCCTTACATTTACAAGTATGGGTTTATAACAACTATGTGAAGCACGTAATGATAGATGATGGGGCAGCGGTTAACATAGTCCCCTTCTCTTTCCTTCAAAAGCTAGGGTATGGAGAAACCAATTGTTCCACAACTTGAAATACACTAAGGGGCTATGATAGCCTTAAAGCCACCTCGGTTGGAACTATAATATTACCGGTCACCTTAGGACCCAAAACCATCTTGACTGAGTTTTATATTATATATTAGGAAACTAACTATAATATGATCCTCGGCCGACCATGGATACACCACATGAAGGCAATCCCTTCTACACTATTTCAAGAAGTAAGGTTTTTACATTTAGGAAAGATATTTGTGGCCAAAGGTGATCCAAAACCATTTGATGTACACCTAGCTGACTTAAAGAAAAGACCAGGCATACACTCGGAGTTTGAACTCCCAACAAACCAACTTAATAAACCTACCGATGCAAAAACAAAAGAAAGGTTGGTACCTACAACAGATCTTGAAACTATGAGCCTAGCCAAGGCAACCCCAACCCCAAAGATGAGGCTAACACTTTGTAGAAAAAGATCATTAGGAACTACTTTGCAAAAATCGTTGAATTAATAGAAAAGGATATACCAATATTCTTACCATTCGATTCAGTAGGCATAGGATATTCCCTAGGTGTTGGTTCTCTTCCAGCAGAGGATCTTTGCATGGTGGAAGTAGAATGCACAAACACAGCAAATGCCCCAACATCTATACTCCCAGCTAAATATTGGACACTCCATTTTGATGGAGCTAGATGCCGTTACAGAGCAGGCAGGTGTCATCTTTACTTCCCCTGAAGGAAAAGTCTTACCTTTTTCCTTTAAACTAAATTTCAAGTGCACAAACAACGGCGCTAAGTACGAAGCCCTCCTCCTTGGCCTCATCTTAGCTAAGAGAATTGGTGTTGATAACATCAGAGTCTTAGGAGACTCACAATTAGTAGCAAACCAAGTCTCTGAGATATATGAAACCAAAGCTGAGCACTTACAACTTTACAAAAAAGTTGTATTAGATTTAAGCAAGGAGTTTGACTTCATATCAATTGAAGCAATCCCGCGAGAGAAAAATCTTCTTGCCGATTCAATAGCAACTTCAGCATCACGTTTTACTCCAAGCAATGAGTTAGAGGATACCCGTTTCATGGTATCCCTTCGTGATGAACCATTGATAAAAACAATGACGAATTCTCTTTTAAATGGAAATGAATCTACTATCCTAGACCATGTTGATAGTGATATGGCCACTCTAGATTACTTAAATGCCTATGCAGCACTACATCTCTCCTATCATATGATAGATTTGTCCTTAATCCCACATTCGTCTTCCTACTTCGGAAATCCCATGATGGATCTTCCCTCAGAAATGGAACCTAGCATATACATAGTAGAAAATGGGGATGATTTGGATTTACCTCCAGCACAACCTAAGTTTGAAGAAGGTAACGCCTCTCTAATCAAAGAAATGATTGATATTAAAATCAGAATAGAAGATGAACCAAGGATATTGAAACTAGGATCCTTGTTAACCCCAAAGGAAATAGAAATACATACTCGAGTTCTCAAAGAACATAAGGAAATGACAGGAGTTGCACCCCACATTGCGGTGCACAACCTCGTCACTAAATCGATGCAAATCAGTTAAACAAAAATTGAGACCCATGAAACCCAAGGTAGCTCTCATGGTAAAAAAGGAGGTAATAAAACTCCTCCAAGTAGGATTCATCAAGCGATCGATTACTCCCAATGGGTATCTAATAGCGTTCCCATTCTCAAGAAGAATGGGAAGATATGCATCTGCATAGATTTCTGAGACATCAACAAAGTGTGTCCTAAAGACGACTTCCCGTTGCCATCCATTGATGTCATTGTTGATGCAACAGCTAGGTTTGAACTTTTATCTCTCATGGATGGATTCTCGGGATACAATCAAATTAAAATATCTAAAAAAGATCAAGCTAAAACCACGTTTATAACTCCCTGGGGAACTTATTGCTATGTTGTTATGCCATTTGGTCTCAAGAACGCTGGTGCTACATACCAACGAGCTATGACATATATATTCTATGATCTAATTCATAAAATTGTGGAATCCTACGTAGATGACTTGTTGGCTAAAGCCAAAAAGCGTTGTGACCATCCGGAAGTACTCCGTGTCATTCTCTCATGTCTAATAGAATACAGAGTCATGCTAAATCCTAAAAATGCATCTTTGGTGTAACAGGAGGGAGGCTCCTAGGTTACATCATATCATCACGAGCGATAGATGTTGAACCAACCAAACTTCGGGATGTCCTCGAAATGATCCCACCTTCGGATGAATGCGAATCGGTCATTTCTCGTAAAGTCAGGTGGAATTCGAAGATTCATCCTGACCTAAGTTTCACCATTCATCTAATCAAAAATTTACTCAAGAAATACTATAGCATTGATTAGATGAAGATTGCAATGAAGATTTCAACACGTTAAGTGTTTCTTGTTGTCACCACCTACGCTAATGCCACCTAAACTAGACCGCCTCGTTAATTTTATATTCACGAGCTACTAGTGTCTCGCTAGCCTGTATGCTAGCTCAAGAAGATGATGGCAAGAGAGAACGTGTGATTTATTTCATTATCTGAACGTTTCTCGACTATGAAACATGTTATACACAAGCAGAATGAGAATGCCTCACCATAGTCTTTGCAACCAAATGCTTAAGACACTATATGCTGAATCAAGAAACAAGGGTCATGGTAAAAACGGACCATTTGTGAACTTTTCTCATGCAAGGGTCCTTATCTAAGAAGGCTAGATGTTTTATAACCTTAATGGGAGAATTCAAATTAACATTTGTAAATTAGAAATCAGTTAAGGGACAAATCATCGTAGATTGGTTAGCTGATAACCCATTAGATGGAGGCGATCTAGTAGATCTAGATTTTCTAGATGAGTGCATATACTACATCGAAACCTGACCTTCTATCTCTGAGTGTCCCTAGTACACTGATATCATTAATTATATCATGGACCATACATATCCAGAAGGGGCTACACCGCAACAAAGAAGGCGGTTATGTATTATCGTAGCTAAATACATCATTATAGAGCAAGTGCTCTATCGGAAAGCGTTCGATGGAATGCTTCTAAGATGTGTTGATGCAGAAGAATCCAAGAAAATTCTCCATGAATCTCATAGTGGAATGTGTGGAGGCCACTTCGGTGGCCATGCCACCACTTGTAAAATACATCGAATGGGCTATTTCTAGCCTACTCTAGAACACGACGCAGTAGAGTTCGTACGCAGTGTCATAAGTGCCAAGAATTCTCCCATGAGATCCACATGCCGGCACAAGCTCTGCAACCAATCACTACTCCATGGCCCTTTTCTACATGGGGCCTAGATTTAATAGGGAAATTCTCTCCCTCATCCACAGACGGCCATAATTTTATAATCACGGCCACCGAATATTTTACCAAATGGGTAGAGGCTATGCCTCTTACTATCAGATGCACAGTTACCTCAGTAATCACCAAGTTCATTTTGAACCAAATCATTTGCAGGTACGGTATCCCACAAATCATTATCTCCGATAATGGAACTTCTTTTAAGAATGAAGAGGTTCATGAACTATGCAATAAATTTAAGATATGCCATCATACAGCTTCCTTGTATTACCCTCAAGCCAACGGACAGTGGCGACGAATAAAACACTAAAATCCATTCTCCTTAAAATGGTGAAAGAAAACAAACGAGATTGGAACTTGAAGTTATATCCGGCCTTATGAGCCCACCGAACCTCAATAAGAACACCAACGGGAGCAACTCCTTTCTCACTAGTATTCGGGGCAGAGGTAGTTCTCCCACTTGAGGTTGAAATACCCAGTCTCCGCATTTCATTACAAGGGATTCTGGATGAAGACACTTACAGAGAAGTGTGTCTTTCCCAACTAGAAAGCCTAGATGAAGCTAGGTTAGATGCTGAATAACGGCATAGAGTCTATGCTGACCGGATGTGCCGGAAATATAACAAGAAAGTCTATGAATGCGACATATATGAAGGTGATCTAGTTCTAAGGCTAGACAACTGGATCGACAAGAAGACCGGTGAAGGAAGGAAATTCCAGCCTAAATGGTTGGGCCCATACCGAGTCATGAAGGACTATGGAAATGGTGCATACCTCTTATGTACACTGGAAGGTGAGGAATTTGGTGAAACAGTCAATTCCCCTGTACCTCAAGCGTTCTATGCGTGAGACATATATGCGTATATATATATATATATATATATATATATATATATATATATATATATATATATATATATATATATATATCTACATTACATCTTCATATAGTTTAAGATCATTTTTTCCACTTGTTTCGTACATAGATTGTGATCAAGGAGTTTTTCTCTCAAAGAAATTCATTATAAGCTCATAATGTTGTTGGCATAAACTTTCTAATCATACCTCTCCATTTTCATGATATCATCAAATCATCTCGGAATCACTTTATCAAATGAAGTTAGATATGACAAAGTCTTAAACGGTAACCATACCAAGATCTACTGTGCTTGTTCTCACTTTTGGTTTCTTCTTAGGATAGGTGTCTTGCCTATGGTCCTTCTAGAAGCTTCATGGTGTCACATCTATCCCATATGTATATCTCTTTGGAAATAAGCATGTATTGACATTTTACTCAAGAAAACGAGTCAAATATTATTCAAAACAGAAAATTTTAATTTTACACATTTCCTGCTGCGCACCAACCTTCGGTGATGAGCTTGCATCTCTTCTTGGTGATGTAGGGTTGGGAAAGTATGGAAATTCCCTTACTCACCTATGCTTGGCCACGGTGATAAACCCATGCTTCTTACTAGTAGCATGGGGAAAAGTGTAGGGGTCCTCTTGAAAAATAAATGCAAAAGGTCATACACAAACAATTCAAATCTCGAAGTCTTTGAGTCAAAAACAAATGAATCAGATGTCCAAAATTCCAAAAGAGCTCAAATCCTAAAAACAATATTTTTTCTACCATGTGGCCATCTAAGGATCTAAGTCTGGATAAACCGCAAAGCAAGTTGCATCCAAAACTATGAAGTCACTTGCGTGGAGTGGACTTGTGGTATCCTAATTTGGTTCCACCAAAGCTTTGTCTGTCTTCCATCACTATCATTTCACTACATCTCATAACTTGCACCCTTCCCAACTCTTGGTGATAAGCCCTCGCAACTTACTAGTTTTGTTGAGTTGGGGGTAGGGGCAGCGAGTTTATTTGTTCATCATACCGGTTTATATTCATCACTTTGCCAAAACAAACATGAAGAATCCAAAATTGCTTACGAAACTAAGATTCAAAATCACATTATATCTACATCATCATATATCAACATCATGAAATATAAAAAATGAAAGTAAAACACTTGCATCATTTGTTCACCATTACATACATTCTAAAAACGTATAAACATACATCATGGTATACATAAGGAAACTGGAAATAGAAAGTGAGCCATGAATACCAAGAGTTTGATCCAGAACAAATATACATATATATAAATGATCAACATTTATGTACAATGCCATCATGCACTAGGCATGGTCAAAATGCTCAAAGAGCCCGAGATATACAAAAGAATGTATCATACAAAAAAATACGAGAACCAAGTGGCTTCTCAATCCCTACGAGACCCCTCTGAAGGTGCACACCCATGTCTAGGACTCCGGCTACGCCAGTGCTCTGAGTGCACAGAGGGCTCAGGATCCCGAGGGGAAGCTGTAGTCTCACCATGAGAATGGCTCCTCATCAGGCGCTCGGCCATCCTATACCCCGCTAACTCTATGCAGAGAGTCGATACCATCCTGGCCACATGCCAGACTGGGGCGAAGACATCAGTATGTCTACCAGCTGTTGAAGGCTCCCCAGCGTCCATAGAAAGCTCTACGTGGGTCCTCTCCATGGGGATCATCAGGGTATCAGTGCATACCCTACGAATCAAATCTCGCCACTCATCAGCGGTCTCTACAAACAAAAGAGAAAAAAATTAGAAACCAAACAAGAAATTAAAAATACAAGATAGCAACTAAGGAGATCCTAACAAAGAAAAGAACATTAAAAGGGAGAGAGGGTAACTTACTCGGATCACCAGGCCTCCAAGATGGATTTATGGGATCAGCACCCGCCACGGATGCCATCACGACCGAGGGGCTACTCCTGTGGCTGGAGCAACGTAGCACCCCACAACAGACTCATCCTCCCCATGGCTCGGGAGAGTGATTCCTCCGAAACCGAGTCACCCTCTCTGCGCTCTGCTCGGCCCTCTCTATCTGCATGATATCCTGGGTGTCATGCCACTCAGGATCACTATCCTTGGTCTCCTCCTCTGTCTCTCTCCCTCGTAAACTCCTTAGTCTCAGAGTCTACCTCAATGGGGTCATCGCTGCTATGGGCGGGACCCGCGGCGATCTAAAGAAATGGTGCCTAAGGTGCACCAGCTCTCCCTCTGGCACGTACTATCCTCCTGGCTGCAATAGGAACACCAAGAGTAACCACTGTCCAACCCCAGCCTCTAGGCCCCCCTCTGGCCTCTCGGACTAATCTGTATACTGGCGCCACTGGGGGAAGCATACCCATGTATGGTAAGCCAAACTACTGAGGAACTTGGCCAAAGGGGTGCATCTCCACTCACCCCACTCTATCAATAAGCTGCCTGTGGTGGAGCAGGAGATCAAGGTAAGAGCCTCCTCACCCCATATACCTGCCATAGTCTGGTATGGTGTGGCCTCCATGTCGGTAGTAGTCAGGGAGGCAACTGGCTGATGAGGTGCTCTAAGCACCGACATGTCTATCCATCTGGCCCTCACAGCTCCGGGGTCTGTCACCTCTACACCTCTACCGTAGGGGATGAAATGCTCATAGACCCAACTCATAACTAGGGTCGGGTGGCTCAAGGACTTCCCCTGTAAATAGACTATAGAATTCGTGGTAGGTGGTCCCAAGAATGTCTGCTCCCCAGGCATATATCTGACCGTGTCCCTCTATCTGTGAAATAATAGGGGACTAGCAGTATAACAAAGTATCTCCTCCCTTATCCCCGATCAGTCTCAAGGCAAAGATCCCCATGATAGCCTGGCGAAGTAAGGGGATGGGAAAAGTAGGAATGGATCAAAATCTAACCCCCTTCTTCGACCCCGTGGAGATGACTGCATCTCCCATATATGTAGCCCACTGTGTAATTTGTGCCCGTGAACCTGCTATCTCTAAAGTGAGTCATCTCCCAATAATTGGGACCCCAGAATGCGATAGACATCCTCAATGTAATAGTCCACTCACCGTGGACCCCTGGAAATCGGAAGGTGTTCCGATCTACATCCCAGTATGAGAACAAGTCACAAAGGATGTGACTAGATAGTGTAACATGCGGCACACGTGAAATGCGTAGTATCCCAGCCCGTTGAAGAGTGTCCTCCTCATCTTGTGAGAGGGCATCTAGTACCCCTGGGAGCCAATCACACTCCCTCTCTCTACTCCACCGGATATACTCCTCTCTCACCTGCATACACCCAAAAACACACAAAACAAAGCAAGTTAGCATCCGAGTAACATTGGAAAAATCATGAAAACATGTAGAAGTGCTAGAAAAGCAAAAACAATTTCAAAAAGATGATCCTTTTGCATTCTGTTCAAAATCACCACCCTGAGTAGAGAGGTAGTTTTGTAACCGCCTCCTTAAGGGCAGCGGTCGTGTAACCTCCACCATGAACAGGGCAACGGTCATGTAACCGCTGCCTTAGGCAGGGCGGCGGTCGTGGTCCGACAACCCACGCAGGTTTTTAAACTTAAAAAGCCTAAAAAGTGCAAAAAATGACCATTTTACCTAAAAACAAATCCTACCTAGTAGGCGCCCCCCTAGGTGGACCTTTTAACACTAACATTTTCAAAAATTACCCCCCATGACAAAATATTTAGCATTTCAAATTTAAGGGGGTAATAAGAATAAATCAAGAAAACTAACCTGTGATCTCATGGGTCAATGTTCCGCACGTGGAGGCATGATCACTATCTCATCATGGACATTTCGACTCTACTCACGCAAGAAACCATCACCGTGGGTCCCAGAGCTCAAAATCAATCAAATCGACTTGCACAAATGAATAGGAAAATGGGCCCACTTTCATATATATAGCGCCTTGATTCATTTTAAATGAATTTTTCATAGGTTTGGAGCGCCGACGAAGGTAATTTCCTATCCCCACACAAATGGTACATTCTCATTCCCTATTATTTTAGCATTTATTTTTCAAACTATTGTGTCTATCTGCACTAGAGTTCTCTTTTCGTTTTGCAGGTAGCGGGAATTTTGGACGGCATCATTTCAACACACGGATGTATCAGGTATAACTTCTAACTTCCCATTTCAGGACCGCCATTCTCGGACCCACCATTTTATGCCTCTTCATGGCTAAAATGCTTCTCCAAGGGGGCAATATGTACGTACCCAAAATTCAGAAGTCTTGTACTACGACTACTGCAACAACATGACAGTGCCCCAATGATGATATAGGTCTCTCGCAAGGTGTTCGGGATCAGAAAAGATCTCCAAGTATGCGTTAACATCCCGCATGCCCCGCTTAGCCCCCGCGTGCTTTTTTTTTCTTTTTTCCTCTCTTTTCTTGGCCTTTTTCTCTTTAATAATGAAACCACCGCCCTACCTAGGTGGTGGTCTCGTGACCGCCACCCTGAACAGAGTGGCGGTCTGTTATCGCCGCCCGCTTAGGGTGGCGAGTCCTTTACGCTTTTTCTAGAAATCTCTTTTAACATGACTCACGTAATTTCAATGTTTTACCAGCTTTCTTTCACCACCATAAGCTTGCATTTATGATTATGGTTCCCTGGAATAGTGTTTTGCCATTGTTTATAGTTTAAGAGTTCCATTTGGTTTTTACCTTGGGTAAATGCAAATGCTATAAATAGTTGGCTTGTGCTCAAGCAAATGGCCCCTCAAAATTTTCCTCTAATTTCTCTTTGTAATAGATTTAGTTTTCATTTTGCTTAGAATGCTTAGTTTCTTTCATTGCATGCTTAGTTAGCATTGTTTTACTGTTAGTAAGCCACATATCCATCTTGTGCAAAGTACTGCTGTTATTTTATCCAATCCATTGGAATAAAATATTCTGTTTACCAATAGGAAGCCATTAAAGTTGCAGGTTTTTCTCCTCAAATAGGATAGTTTCAGGTTCTGGATGCTTTATGTTGCATGACTCGCAATAGATCCTGCTAGGAATTACATAAGCCAAGCTCTGTACTCTTGCGCTATCCCTCTCCTACTTGCATTGTATTTAGTCAGTATTCTGAGCTGCCTTTATCCCAATATCTACTTCTGTTGATGCTAGCATTACACGCTTTTCTGGATCCACGTGAACACGAAGGAACGAGGAGATCACACTGAGGGGACAAGATCACACACACCATCAGATTCGCCACTGTTCTGTAGAATCCAGGTTCTAGCTTTCAAAGTTCTAGTTAGAATCATATCAAATAGAGTAGTTAATTGCTTTATTTCAGTTAATTCTACTCTCGATATTGCCAGGGAAGCTATGGGGATTGATAGTTTCTAAGAAACTATGATTCACTCCTCACTTCTGAGGTAGGATCGAGAGTCTTGCAAATAGATTAGATAAGCTATTTCATTATTTAGAATAGATCTACAAATTACACAGAAAAATAGCTACACTTGGTTATTTTGTTTGTTTTAAATTGTTATTTTAGTTGTCAATTCTAGATATTTTAAATAGCTACTTTCTTAAATTCGTAAAGCTCATCAGAAAACACAAAAATAGAGAAATCATATATGCTATAGATACACTTCACATAGTTAAATTTCATTTTACTGTAGTTCGTTTTATATTGTTTCTTTTGTATGACAATCATGGGACCTAGAGAGCCCAGGGAATATGTATTCAAGCCAATCGTGCCTCAGCCCAATCTCATCACAGCAATAACTGATATAGATCAGAATCTTAGGATCTAAGTCTTCCAAACAATGGTAAGCTTGCAACAAATCAATTCCCAGTTGAGCGGGTTAAACATAGAAGATGACCAAGCACACACGTTTTAGTCAAATCAACCAAACTACAGATTACCTATAGATCGAATCTTGCTAGAGCTCGATATTGATTGGAGCCTTCGAGCGGATCATCCTTATCGACCGATCCATCACACCGTTCAAGTTAGGAACGCCTTCTTTTCCTTAGACTCGAAAATTCTACTAGTGTGTATTGAAGACATTAGATTGCCTAACTAGTTTGTCTCGCATCTCACATATATTCAATACCCACCGGCTGTCTTGGCACGACCTCGAGAGGTCGGGTGCGAGGAAGATTCACTTGTAGATTCCCATGCTCGCATGTCACTTTTACGTTGTACAAGTACACTCTATTTTCTTATCACAAGCATCTCAGTATAGGAAACTTCACTTTCCTTTTCATCACAAATCCCACTTCTTCTTCATCACACTCTCATCTCTCATCAACTATCTAATATTCTCTCAACTCTTTGAATTATTTCTACATCCACTCTTCTTTTTTATTCTTTTACAAACAGAATACAACAAAATGGAAAACCGCAAATGGGAAACATATACATAACATATTAAAAATACAGAAAGTCAAGAATACAACAAAATATAAGCTAAGGAAATAAAATAGCTACACAAAATGATTTTATTGACAAAGGATTATGCACGTATCATATTTATAGTGATAAAAGTAGATAACACATTTATAAAATCCCAAAATGGAGGTTTATAACCCATATCTTCCTAGAACAACTTTTTTGCATAATGTCCTTACAAGTTGAGAGTTCGCAACCTATACAAATAAGTGATTCTACAAAATATATAGAGAAAGGGGGAGAGAAAGAGAGAGGGCATGCCATTAGAGTTACATGAAAAGGCATGTGAACTATTAAACATTAAACTCTCGTTGGTGAGGTGGTTGAAGTGGTTGCATATTTAAAAAAGTAAAACTTCCCCTTTTCCCACTAGAACTTACATTTACACTTTTGACCCACAATAATCCATCAAAGCATGTGTTTATTTATGAAAAAATGAATCTCTTAAAGATACAAACCCATTTCCACCAATTTTATGTAATTTGGAGCTATGAGTAGGAAGTTATGACCAAAAACCAAATGATAGTCATCCCAAGAGGAGTTTCAAAGAACTTGTGGAAAAAAGGAGCATTCGTCATGGGCCCTTAAAAGTTGATTTAATCCTTGTGTGGAGATGTAAATGGTTGGGGGAATGAAGGAATGGTGGAACAATTATGGGTGTGTGCATTTGACATGATTTCACTAATTGTAATGGTTAGAAGACATGGCGAGAGAGTCAAAAATCTTAGAACGTGGGAACAGTTTTCACTATTCACATAGTTCTTATTGCACACCCACTTACTAGTGTTTGTGGTGGATCAAAGAATGATTTGAACCCAAGAAATTTTCCAAGTGTGTCTTATAACCCTAAATTATCTAATTACAATGTGTTATGTGACCAAGACCAAAAATTTGAGAACTATGGGAACAAAAGAACCATTCCATATGTGCAAGAAATTCTGACTTATCGATGACTTTCCCATTTATCCATTTATCATATTTTTAGGTTCATGGGGAACCTTTGAAACATAAGAAAATTTCACTTGTTTCATTTAATGCCAACTTACCCGACCGAGTTGGCATTGAGCCCAAACAAGTTGGTAGAATAGAGAAAATTTGGAACCGCATAAATGTTCCAAAATTCCCAAATAATCTTATTTATCTAATGAAAATCCTCATTGTGGCCCAAATAGTAATGTGGGAAACCAGGGAATGATGTAAGTGTTCCCTCGGTTCTGAAAAACCTGATTTTTCCATGTTTTACCTCATTTTGCCAAAAATTTGCAAAAAAACTAACTCCTTGGACTATGAGGCCTAACAAGAGGGGAACAAGGACCCAAACATGATATTTTTCATATGAATTTTCCAAAATTTATTTTTAAGTTGTCAAAATAGCATGGGGGACTATTTGGACAACAAGGAAAAAACCATTTGTAATGCCTGTTTAAACAACCTAGGGTTAACTAGAAAATTATGGGATAATTTTTTTTTGATTTGAAGTGTTTACAACTAAATTGCAAGACATTAGTTTTCACTAATAGGTTCTGGAACAAAACCTGCTTACCAAAACAAAAGTTTCCTTTATTAACTTATAACACGTTTACAAGGTTTAAATTTTTGGGTTAGATGTTCTCGTTAGGTTCAGGGAGTAATCTTACCCCATGCCTGCTCTCTAAAAATCTGATAGATTCAACTATATTTTTCTCATATTCAACACTTTCAAAATTTCCCTAAACCATTCCCAATGGATAGGAAATTTTCTCACCTTTTCGGTGATATAAATAAGTCCTCCTAACTCCTTGTAGAACTCAAGATATAAGGCAGGAGTCTTGGGGTCAAATTTTCCTAGAGGGACACGTGGCAAGAGGAGGAGTGCACCTTGGGTGGGTTGGCAGGTCATGGGGCAGCATTGGGAAATTTTCCCAATGCATGGCTCAAAGTCAAAAAACACTCTACACCCCACGGGTCCCTAGGGGACACGTTTGAGTCCTGTACAAGACGAAAAAGCAGAAAGGAAAGGGTGGGGTGGCGGACCGATTTAGCGCTTTGCGCCAACGAAGGGGAAAAGGGAGAAAGGAGTGCGTGGGTCCGTGCACCCACTAAGGGAAGTAAGTCCGAAGGGATGGTAGGGTTTCGAGACTGTGGGGAGAAGTTGGGAATTTTTCCCAATGCATGCCAAAACTCCAAGGGGTTCCCCCTACCCGTCGCGCCCTAGAGTGCCACATGGCACGCTTTCATTGGTGTGGGCCCATGATGTCAAAATGGGAATTTTTCCCCAAAAATTTACAAAATCTAAGGGTTTTAAAAGAACCCGTGTCTCCACCCTAGAAACAAGGGGACACATGGCATCCTACGATTGGCACGAGTGATAGAGGGAAAAGTGAAAATTTTCCAAAAAAAATCAAAAAGTTTAAGGGGGTAAAAATTTATCCGCACCTCTACCTCAACCCCTAGAGGAAACGTGGCAGCCTCTAATTGGTTGTGGGCTGGCAGAGGGAAAAGTGAAAATTTTCCAGAGCCCAAAATTTCAAACATTTTCTAAGGGAAATTTTGATGGGAAATTTTCGGGTTGCGGGCCCGTTAGGGAATTTTTTTCCAAATTTTCCCACCAAGGCACAAAAAATTCAAAGTGTCATAACTTGAGCTATAAAGCTCATTTTTTGGAAAACGAGGACTTTTTGGAAATATCCAAAGCCCTCTTTGCACAGGGAACATAAAATTTACTTTTTGATGAAGTTTTAAGGGTCAATTTTGTAAAAATGATCTGCAAGCCTTTATTTGGCAAACTGGCAATTTCCAACTTATAATTTTGATAAAATTAGAACTCCTCCTTCACTCAACATGTCAAACAGACATGGAGGATCAATCTAGGGAGGGTTTAGAGTGTTTTAGGGAAGTCAATTTATCCAATCTATTCAAGGTTGCATTTTTCTAGCAATAGACGGAAAAATGACTATGCAAGCTCCGAATTGAAATTCATTAAGTTTTGGAGATTCATTCTTGACTGTTATAGTGAATTTGAGTTCCTTAGGTAGTACTAAGTCTAATTTTCAATGTTTCATAACTTATTGTTTAGTGCAAGTATGAACTGTTCATTTTTATTAAAATGTGAATTGCTAGGATGAAGTATATTACAGTGAACTATTTCTTTAAATTGGAATCTCCATTTTTTCATTTAAATGTGCATGTGATTCCTAACTTAGTAAAATACATTTCTTATTAAATCATCCATCTAATTCTAAATGAAACTACATTTCTTATTTCAGTTTTAATATACATTTTGCAAGGAAAATAACATTGACTTTCATTCCATATGCATTCTTCTTTCAACATTCCAAATAGAGGTTTCTCATTGCAAGTAAAACTCATATTTCCAATGGAGAAGATAGCATATGAACAAGGTAAAACACTTTTGAGAAAGGAATGCAATCCTTCATTGATCATCAATACAATTTTACAACTTATCACTTTTCCCATTTGATTTGGTTTCCAAAATATAGTTTACAAAATACATCACACAATGCATGTAATATCATTTACATTTCTTTTCCAAAATCAAGAACACATATGACTCTCCTTCACATTTCTCAATCCTAATTTAATCTTCCATCTACATTGCAACAACTTCACATCACAATTACTATACATCTCATCCACTCAAGGTGGGAAAGGTTACATTGAATTTGCTCAAAAGAAATAGGACTGTCAAAACTGTAATTTCTCCTTGCTCCAAACAACAACATGCAAGTTTCTTCTTCTTTCATCTTGATCACAACAAGGAAGGGGGAAAGGAAACACTCTCCACCCAACCAAGACATCCAATGAGAAATGAGAATCCTTCCTTTCCTCATTGGCCCCGAGCCCCACCATATTGAAATAAAGTATGAACATCAACACATGGCAACAATGCTTTTTCCACAACAAAAAAACATTATTTACATTGCATAAAAACAATAAAATACACATTCCAATAAGACAACAATTCCTAGCTGCATTGAATTCATACACACATCACATAGGCTTGATCAAACAAGCCCACAAGAACAAGAACTATGGGGAACTCCTTATGCCTTCCAATTTGGAATTGGGCATCCACCAAAATGCATACCACCAATAAAAATATCAACCCCATAAACCTTATATCTCCCAACCCCTCCTTATGCCCCCAAGTTTATCCCTTATGCCCCCCCAAGAGTAAGAAATGCAAGCAGTTTCTTTTCCAAGGTGGATCCCAAACCAAAACTCCCTCCTCAATAAAACAATGCCATTGACAATACCTTATGCCCCCATATGAAATCCTCATAGAATTCTCCTACACCTTTTCCTAAGTAGTCTACCCAACCATCCAAGATCACAAATACAAACACCATTTAAACATACATGCAAGAGGGGGAAAACAATTAAAACATAGCTTAAGATCCTACCTCTTCATACCAAAGTTTGTTTCAAGCTCACAAGCTTTCCAAGATGCCAAATATAGTCTGAAATCAGAAAGGTTCAAGAAAGGAAAAAGACTCCAAGCTCTTCCTCAAACAAGCTCTAAAAGAAACAAAATCAAAAATGCACCCCCAAGAGGAAATGGACAAAGTTTCAACAACCATAAACAAGCAAGGAGTTTAACTTTTATAGGAGAGGGAAGAGAAGAGGATGATGTGGATCCATGTGGGATGCCACATCATTCTTCCTCAACCTCACGAGGAAAATTCAACATCCACCCACCAAATCACAATAAATAAAAAATAAAAAATCACTTACATACTCCAAAAATGCCCATACTCCAAAAGGACCAAATTTAAAACATGTAAGGGAAGTGCAATTAAAACTTACATATTGTCACTTCAAAATGCATTATAAATGCCTAAATTTAACCTCCAAACCATAGGCATGGTTGGTGGATCATTTTAAGAGGTGTGGGACAAGTTTAACTTGTCCCACAAGCCTCCAAATTTGGCCTCCAAGGTCAAATTCGAATTTCATAAAAGATGGAGTGCTTGACCTTCCAAAATCTGCCTTACAAAACTCTTACATACTTCTTACAAATTCTTACATGTTAACTCACACAATCTTCCAAAATTATTATTTAAACTCAACAACTTTATTTATTTCATCCCATATCCCAATTTATTTTAAATAAATTATAACTATAGGACTATCACATTTAAAATTAACTAAAAGAAGGAACACATTACTCATAAAATACATACAACAATAATTAAAAATGAACACATAAATAAAACACATATATCCCATGGTCACAATAATGGAAATCCCCCATGGGAAATCCTAACATAACACAACACACAAACACATAACACAGTTGCCATGGTGGCCTTGTTGATTTCAACCGGAATTCCAATATGGTTAGTCTCCAATCCCCTGACATTGTTGTGATTTTTTACCTGCAAAATGCAAATACCTCATTCGGCCTCGTAGCCATATCAGAACATTCAAAATGTTTTAACAACATTTCAAAATCATTTAAACACATGAATCACAACAACATCATGAATTCAACATTACCATTTTTAATTAAATAAATCAACTATATCATCATCAATACTATTCCATACTAGATCTACTCAAATATCCAATGTCATAAGTCCAAATCAACATCCATATTATGTCCATGTCAAATAGTATATCATCAACCTCATATAAAAATGTCTCTAGTAACCATCATGCATAATAACTGAATCCAGATCAATAATAATCCATGATCTAACATCTAACCATCATACTAAAATAAAACATAATAGTGTCCATAATATGATCAATAGTATAAAAATCAACGTCTAAAAGTGTCAAAGGGAAGTGGGCACTACACCATCAAATGGTTTAGTTTGAAACTAGTGGTTTTTTCCCAAGCCACCCAATGGTCATTTTATATATCATTTATGTATTTTTACTCCTCATATAGGCCAACCTTTATGTTAAATTAAACCTTTAAAATCCTATACATACAAGTAAAATGAAATAATTTACTCACCTAATATTTTTAAGAGTAGTAGTAATTACAAATATCATTCCAAAATCACTTAAATATATCTTAATTTTCTCAAAAGTAGTAGAAAACATTAGGATCATCCCCTACATATGTTTGAAGCACTCCTAAATAGATTTAACATTATATTTTCCCAAGTTTAAATTCCTCCCATCTAAAATAAACATAATCATACCAAACCACTACAATATATTATCAATGAACATATTTCTAAATATAGTTGCATACATATTATTAGCTATCACATCTTTAGTTGGAAAACTACTTATAGTTTGTGGCCCCTTAAGAGTAGTGTTAATTTAGGTGGTATAAAAATTCCACTTCAACCCGACAATTAATCTTTCACAAGGGTTTCTACACAGGGTTAGGATTTAAAGTAGAGGGTTTTACACATCCATGAGACTTGGGGATCCATAGAAATCACATTCTAATAGCTTTCATAGACATAAAAAATTACAATATACTAAAATCTTGCCATATGGAACCCTCAAATTAATATAAAACCCTCAATTGGTTATTTACATAACTAATAGTTTAATCCTTACTTATCTTGCACTTATAAAATTATAGATAAATCATATGAAAATATTTTTTAGCTATTTTTTCATTTTTTCATATCGAGATCAACTTGTATAATATGAATTTGTACTTTCTAGTGGTTGGTGGGATTCAATTAGTATACCCTTGACCCTAATGATCTATCTTTTGATCGAATCTTTGTACATAGTAGGGTCCCCTTAACCCTTCATTACCATTAATAAAATAAATTGTATAATATGAAAATAGATAAATACATATATATTATTTCCTTTATTTCATTTAATGTATGTTCTTATGGTTATACCTTCCAATTTTCTAATATCAATATATTATGATCTATACATTAATGTTAAATGAAATAATCCAAATATGTATCCTATGTATAACCTTAATCTAATGATTAAATAATTAAAAAAAAATTACGTATTTTGGGTGTAATCACGTGGATGGTTTTAGTTTGGTTCTTGTGACACTTAGAGGAACCATTCCTCTCACTCTCTTTCAAAGGCCACTTGGCTAAGTGACAACCAACTTTATTATAGCATTGTAATGCATTGAGTTACTTGATTAACTAAAATGTGAATTTTTATAAGTTAATATAATATTAAGAACAACAATAAATAATAGATAAATGCATAAAGAAAATGACCCAAGTAATCTAAGCTATGAAATTATGAAACACTAAGGTGTATGAAGGCTTAGATAGAGTTTAGTTGATTCAAAAAAGGTGTTGGATTATGTCGCAGTGTGAACCAGGCCAATAGGAGGAGGAAATGATCATAGAAAATCCTAAGGAAACATAGATCCAAACTCTCGGGCTGGGTTGGGATGCCTGGAGAGGGACATGGGTGCTCAGTCCGAGATATGGACACCTTTGGTCTACAAAAATATCTAGAAACCCTTATTTGAGGTGTCACATGATGTTTTCATGTGTTCTCTTCTTATTGCACTAACTTTACTAAAATGAGTTAGATGCCATTGCAATACGTGCAGTAATAAATCACCTGTAAATCCCCAAGAAGAGCATCACATCCCTACAAAGTAAAGATGCATATGAAGGGATCGGACTATCCTCCACAGCCATAATAGTGGAATTACTAAGTAAGCATTGCACTACATATTATACCCAATGTAGTTTCTCATGTGTGTGTGTGTGTGTGTGTGTGTGTGTGTGTGTGTGTGTGTGTGTGTTTGTGAAATTACGCCTTAGGTTCTCTTGTGTCAATCGCACTTTTTAAAAGTAACGAGTAATAAATATGTATAGAAATGTAATAAAATGGAGGATCAAATAGAATGAATTTCCTTCCTATGTAGTGTTATGCAGATGAATCAGCCTTGTGCCTTATGATGGAGCTAGATGGATGTAAATGGAGCTTTTGATGAATGAAACCTTAGGTGATGATAGTAGTGCTTAGTGCTTGGTCCCTCATTATGGTCTCATAAATTTATAGCGTAAGTACAACAATGTCGGGGCAAAAAGGGGTCATAAGTGGACGTCGTATTACAAAAAAAAAAAAAAATTCAACTTCTAGAGATTATTAGTAATGTGTGTACTAAAAATTAGAAAAATTTATATAAATATGAATTTTAGCATCTAGAATCGAGTTTCTAAACTACTTTTTTTTTTTTTTTAAATGGACAAGTTTAGCTATATTAAACACTCAAAATTCAATGGCTTGGTTTTTTTTTAAAAATATTATATGATTGTAGTCCGTTTTCCGCGATTTGGATAACCAAAACTAGCTATTTTTTTTTCTTTGGTGAAAAGCTAGATGTTTTCTCTATCTTGGGATATATTTTATTTTGTATTTTTTAAGAAATATTTTTGTTTATGATTTTTTCCATGAAATTGGTATGAAAACGGGGCACTTTCCATTTTCCGCCATAACTTCATAAAAAATGTCGAAATCAAATACTTTCTTTTGAACGTGTATAGAATTTTTCCACGGTTGGGATCGTATAGGTTTTATCAAATTCGACAAGTGAAACAAAATTTGCAATCTTAAACGTAGATATGAACATTCACAGAAAAATCATGTTACAAACCTACTATTAGTGTGAAATTATAAAATGTTATTTATCATATTCTATTCACTTTTAAATCAATATTTATACGAAACTAACATTCTCTCCTACACGATGGTACCATATTTGTGACATGTTTTCTATTTTTTGACATATTTCAAGTCTGCGGAAGAGAAAAATTGTTGTGTTTTGCCTTTCATACACTAAAATGACCTCCCAAAGCTCAGGTTCAGGAAAAACAGAGATTTCTCGACCCTTGAGGGTCAGATTTGATGATACTGATTAGGACCACGATCACGGTTCTAAATTTACCTATTGGTAAAAGAACCATGATTTCCGTTCTTAGAATCATATTTACATGAAATTTAGTTTTTATTTGGTATCGAGAGGACCATGATTTTGTTTACTGTAATCGTGATTTATAAACCATGATTGTAGCCTTAGGTTTGATAATTTCCTAAACCTAACAAAACAGACCACAAACGTGGTTCACAAATTTGATATTTTATGTTCACTTTTTAGTCCCCCAACTTGTTGCACTTACCCTATATTTATATGATTCTCTTGTTCCAATTTCATCATTAACCCTAAAAAGATAGACCACTCAAAAGATAGAAAGCTCAAATGGCTAGAAAGTTGGAAAAAATGGCGAAAAGTGTAAAAAGGCTCAGGGCACCTCAAATGGGACCATGGTGCCTGGGGCACCCCATTCAAAGGTACAATGATGCAAAATGACAAAAATAACTGGGCATGTATGTTTGGTAGGTCGGCAATGACGATAGAAAAGTAAAGTTAAATGGTTAATTAGTAATTTATTCACTCACAAACCATATGAATAGTAGTATGAGACTGGGACTAAATAATACCAAAAGTGTGAGATTTGATGTTTACATTTTCCCCCATTTTATGTTGTTAATCGAAACACTCAGTAACATAAAGTTGATAACGATGCATAATTGATGTCCATTTAGAGTGATGTAGAAAGCATACCAAAGGAATAGACAAAGCATGGAGTGAAATAAATATGGAGTGTGGAGAATCAAGACGTAAAAGAGAAAAATATGATGAGATTGAACCTAGGGCAGAAACATGTGTGTATATGCTGATGTGTGTGATGTACCTACAATTTATTATGAGGTGTGTGCTACCGAAAAATTTCTTCATTGTTATTTTTGATGTTGTTGATCGCTTGCTTCTCATATGGTCGTAGACCCATAAGGAGAAGGTGATCAGTAGTCAAATACACATGTATATATGTGTAAAAATGCATGTATGGAGAAATGAAAAGACTTAAATGCAAATATAAAAATGTAAAAGGAACATGTGAACTTAATCCATGATGAGATAAAGGGGTGAAGAAAGGATATCCTATCTTGTGAGTTTTTAGGCGATCTCATGCCACCTTATCCAGAGAAGTATATGGAGTAAGCTACATTATTCTCTAACTTGTAACTACATCCCTAATGATTTATGAAGAGATATATGTACTACCTTATTTTTGGGTGATCCAAAACTATTGGTTGAATTAGTGCAGGGAGGAAATCCGTTGTATCCTCTAAATTATAACTTCTCCCAAGTAAGCTAAGGAAAATATTCCATATAAATTTTTTTATGTATGTGGTTTGTAGAATGGTCTCGCTCCCAATCACTGTATAACCCAAAATTTAAAGGATGAAAATTGAACTAAACTATAACGGTAGAAAGTGTTGAATAGTGTGTAGAACCAAAATGACGCCCCCTCTCTTGGGGTGCATGCGATACTACGGATAGGAGGATGGGGCCCTAAAAGAGAACCAACCACATAAATTGTGACTGTAGGAGGAAGGGAATGCAATTGGTAGAAACCAAGGCACACACAACCAAGTGGCTAGAAAACAATTGTTAGTATGAAAAACATGTACATGTAAAAGACAAGTGTACGTTATGCGAGACAATGTAAAAATAGAATGAAAGTAAACATGTAAGAAGACATTCATATACCTCCAAAGTGGGTTTAAAATATGGGAAACCACTCACGATGTCGCAATACACACAAGGCCATAATGGCAGCATATAGACAAACAATTGTGTACACCAAAAAAATGGATATTCCAACATATAAGAGAAAATAATAGAAAAATAATAGCAAACAAACAAATAAATAGCCACGGAAGCAAGTAATCCAAAAAAAATAGTTGCACATGAAGCACTCATTAGCATGTTAGAAACATAACAAGTATGACAAAAGAATGTATAACCAAGTAATGATAAGTACTAAGTACAAAATGAAACAATAACATGTATAAGAGAGGTATGTGGATGCCCCAAACAACCATTATAGGACAGGTATGAGGGGAGCATTCATGCTATGTGTAAGAGACCTATATATATGATCAAAACTAGAGAAATATGTCAATGATCATGTTTGTATTGTAGAGATAACTACATATAAGAAACTTATCTAGCATGCGTAACAACATGACCATATCCAAAAAATGCAAGCAAGAGTAAAAGAAACAAAAATATGCAATATGTTGTGGATGGATGGAATGGAATGTAAGATGGATGATAGGATTCATTTTCCCCCAAGTGAATGGAAGTGTATACAAGTGAGGTTCATTTATTTTTCCCCCTCAACAATCAAGATTGAAGCGTAAAAGAGAGTGTGTCATCGGGAAATAGTGATATTATAGTGCACATGAGAATGCTTATGCTATGAGATGGATGTATGATAATACAAATATGAGAGGTGTGTAGATGCTAAGGTGAGGGGGTAATTATGTGAGTGATATTCCCCCCATGTTTGTGTGAATGAATGGACTATCCAATGAAAGTAAAGTATGAAGGTCCTCGATCCGATGCCTATGGTGACGAAATCATATGATCGTGCTCTAGTAATGGTGGTATAGTAGATATACGTTGTGCTAGTGAATGAATTCTATGTGCATGTGATGGATGAATATATGATGAATTTCGTGGCATATAGAAATTTATTGGTGATAGAGAGCTATGTGATGTCGAACGTGAAGGTGATGAAAACCCTCACAGAATAAAATGAGGTAGTGATTTATGTCGAGATGTAGTAATTATCCTAGGAATGGGCGTATATCTATGTGTAGGAATAGGAACAATGAGGTTGTGTAGATAATGTGCAAGTAGGTGAGATAGGAGTAGATTATTCCTTTAGTAACATAGAATGGCATGTGCTAGATGATGTAAAAGATGCATGAACCGATGCTCGAGAAGAGGAAGACCATAAAATATATGGGTGTATGTTATCAATAGAGATAACCTACTTGTTATGAATGAATTTGAGGTGCAAATGATTCATACAGATAATGGATTGAGACCTAAAAATCCAATTGAGACCAAGTATCATGTCACAACCATCGACTTCTTTCCTAACAAGGAAAGGGACAAACATACTGAGAGGACCAACTATAATGTGTAGTTTGATGACACCATATGATTTGTTTAGAGGGTACTTGATTTTTGATTGAGGGTAACTGATGGCATGAACAAATGGAATTGAACATGCACTACTAGACCAAGATGGGTCAACCTTAGTATTATTGATGGGGATCGAGCCGATATATGCTTTGATATGTAGGTGATTATATGTAAACATTACATGATATTCTTGGTTAGAGAAAGAGATGACTGGTGGTGACGTGTCAATATGTGTAACTAAAAATTCAAGGGCCCCTAATGTAGGGGAGACATCATGTGGTAGACATAATTAGCCAATTATTTAGTTGTTTTTGTATCATGGTTGGGTAGAGAGTTGTTAAATATTTTCATCTTATGATTTTCATTGACAGGTAAAGATGATGCATATTTTGGAAGCTCAATTTGACCATTTTTAGTCAAATCCTAAATGAGTAATCATAATTGGTAACAACGATCAGTGGAGTGTCTTATAAAATAATGATAGTCACAATGGGAAAGTTCATCAAAATTATGCCCTATTTGGTTGAGATGGATCAATTTGTAGTGGAGAGGGTAATATGATGAGGTTACTTCTATGATAATTTTTGGTAGTAAAATACGCAGGGAAAACTAAACTTAGTGAATGTATGTCGGTGTGTTTGCGATTGAAGCTCTTTAGTGGTAGAGACTATGTTGAAAGTGACTTTTATATCTAATGGTTTAGTCATAAATGGCTTGAATGTTTAATTACTTAGAAAACACGTGGATGATGATGCTTGTTCTTGATAGTTAAGATTTCCTATAGCTAAGAGCTTGGTTTCATGTAGCTTAAGAGGTTTAAAATTTTGATCAAAGGAAGAATAATTATCAAAGAGAACACTCTCCTAGAGTGGTGGTAAAATACTCTGAATTAATAAATCCTAAAGCTCAACATCCACAAGAATATTAGACATCATGGTTAATTATTTTTACAATGCAAGACATAATCCGCTAAGTGTTCATTAGATCCTTGTTTGAGCTGTGAAATTTGAGCACAAGAGATCTTAGATTAGATGGTAATGGAAAAGTGCTTGGTAAAAGCATCAAATATATGCTTGAAAGAGTGTATGTAGAATGGACGGTGGGTCATAAAACCAACGCATCACATAATATTGTAAGCTACAAGAAAAGATCTTAGCTAGTATCTTGTAAAGTCATCCACATAGTCTAGGAATGCTACGTGAAAAAAAGGAGATGTTCTTGTGGATCAAAATGGCCTTTAAAGAAGGGAAATTTTGGAGAAATGATGTTAGGTGGTAAGGGATGGGTAGATATAATAGGTGAAAAATGAGTATGCAACAATTGAGGAGAGTCTAAAGATGGTGATGCACCAAACGTAGCAATCTAGATCTAACGAATTTGGGTTTGCAAATCATGATACAAAGAAGTTAGATCAGGAGTATTCAAAGAAGAGCCAAGATGCATAGTGTGCTAAGGTGAATGACAAGAGTGGTAGTAGTAGGAATGAAAGATGAGAAATAAATGGGTCGGGTGGAGACCATGGGATCCGAATAAGAAATAACTATAAATACGTGAGCATCACAACATTTATTAGCATAAATTAAAGAATGTAATACATATGAAAGATGAGCACAATGATCATACAAAGATTGTTGAAAATTATTTATATTGTTAAGTTGATCTTGGTCAACATTAATGTCTTCATCATAGGAATTCTCACTATCAAATGCTTCTATTTCATGAGAGAGGAACATTGTGTGAATCATCCAATGGATTTTCATTTTTAGCTAAAAAAGTAGGGATATCAGCCATTATTTTGGAAACCCTACGAGAAAATGAATGAATATCTCAATATTGAAATGACCTAAAATGACCACTACGAGTGATCGGAATATGAAGAAAAGGCCCAAGGAGAATGTGTATTTCGAAGGTTGGGTTTAAAAAATGATTAACTAAAATGTGGAATTATTCTAAGTTAATCTAATATTAAGAACAACAGTAAATAATAGATAAATTCATACAAAAATCACCAGATAAATCTAAGTTATGAAAACATGAAACCCTAAGGTACAAGAAGGGATATATAGAGTTTAGAAAATTCAATTAAGGTGTTGGAATGTGTCGCAAAGTGTGAACTAGGCCAACAAGAGGAGGAAATGATCACACAAAAGCCTAAGAAAACATAGTTCCAAGCTCTCTGGTGGGTTGGGGCACTTGGAGAAGTATAGGGGCACCATTAGATTCATTAATATGAGATATGGGCACCCTATTCTCAAAAAAATCCTAAAAACCTCCTCTAAGGTGTCATTGTATGCTCGCCCGTGTTATCTTCTTGTCACACTAACTTTTCCAAACTATGTCATATTTCGCTACAATAATTGCAACAAGGAATCCTTGCTAAACCCCAATATGAGCATAAAATCCTTAAAAAAAATATGGATACAAAGAGTTCGACCTATCCTCAGTGGAAAAAATGGTGGACTTACTAAGTGTTGCACTACATTTCAAATCCAATGTACTTCTGTGTGTGTGTGTGTGTGTGCAATCATACCCAATATGTTGTTGTGCTAATCACTCTTTGTTAGAGTAGCGATAAATAACTATGTGTAGAAATTTAATAAAATGGTGGATGGAATAGAATGAATTTCCCTTCTATGTAGTGTCATTTAGATGAAACGGCCTTGTGCCTTATGATGGAGCTAGATGGATGCAACCTTAGGTGATGATAGAAAAAAAATTCGGTTAGAAAAATTAGTGGATATATTACCATATATCTGGGAATCTAAGTCCCTCTACTTGAGTGGTAAAAATCCATATTATTATGCGAGTGTGAAATTTAACTCACAAGTGGCCTTATGGCTAGGGATCCAATATGGGCACTACACTAAAGCTGTAAAAGAAACTTGCAATTTCTCGCAAGAGAGGAATTTTCTAGGAGACTAGGAAAGAAAGTGAGAAAAAGAGAGGGGAATTAACTTTGTGGGTAGAAAATCAGATTCGTACAACCATTAACAAGAAAATTCCAACACACATATTAGATGAAATACAATTTTACAAATGACAACAAGATAAGTTAAAATTTAGAACAAAAAGTCTCTCAAAACTCCTTATCAAAAAAGAAAACAAAATCCTTCTTTATTTATTGATGCTTTTGACAAATTGTACATAATGAGAGTGAGAAGAACATAGAGATGATAAAATAGAGGAATTTCTATCTTTTATCTTATTCACAAGTGACAATATCTCATGAACAAAAAATTGACAACCATTTGGAATGAGGGTGTCATTAAAATTTATATAATCTTTAAAGGATCTTCATATACACCCCACATGGCCTTTCATATGTCTTACAGGACTTGTGACTTTTCATATTTATAGGAGTAGAATTAAGTCCCATTTCATGAATTAAGGGTGACTTATTACATTAAAAATCAAAGTCCCTTTTAAATAAATAAGACATAATGAAAAAGTGCAACCCCAATGAAGAATTAGAACATGGAGAAGAGAGAGAATAAGGGGGAGAGAAGAGAGAGAAGGAAGAGAGAGAGAGAGTACGACGTTGATGAAGATGATGCTTCCATCAATTGAATTATCCTTTTCAGATTATCCGATGAAATTATCCAATGCGATGAAATATTGATCCTTAAACTCTTTACACCATGATAAATCCTCCCTAGATGATGCATGAGATAACCTAAACCATAAAATGAGCGTCAAAAGACATTGTTGAGATTTATTGAGGTTTTTCTCGATGACCTATGGGAAATTCTCATGATGATATTCTGTGACACTCCTATGCTCTACTGAAAAATATTGCTCCTAGAGTGATGTACTTTTCTCCTACACACTGAGAAGGTAAGTGATGAGCACCGATGAGTACACCATTGACGATAGTGAAGAATGATCATTCTACAAACATGAAACCACCATTCCAAACCATGAAACACCACCATTTCTTCATGAGTGATTACACATGTGGAATGAGAAATTGAAACAACCTATGAACTTGAATTTCAAGGATTATGAATCATTTCTCCGTAATGTAGAAAAGGGGGTTACTTTTTTTAGTAAAAGGATATTTCTCAGCCCTTCTAGCTTTGACCACTCTATTGGTCCTTATGGATGATCTCCATGCACACTAGCTCTATCCAAATTGACCATTGTGATGACTTACTAAAAATAACAAGTTCTTATATAGGAGGCTTACTAGTTTTAGAAAGTGGTGTTCTAGACCTTGGTTTTTGATGAAATCAATTTTTCTAATATGGGTTTTTGTCTTTGTTGCACATGTGAATTTTTGGCTCAACCCAATCTTTGGAATGAAATATTTTTAAATTCAATTTTTTTCCATGGGGAAAATAGGTTTTATTTAATACAAAAATATGGAGCATACATGTGAAAAAAATTCTTGCATCCTCGGGGATCCTAGGAATGCAAAAGAATGCAAAAGCCCATAATGATTCATGCATCGATTGTTTACATATGAGAAATTTCTCCTCGTGGGTTATGAATTATTTTTAGAAAAATTCTATCTTAAAATCCTTAAAAATATGTAATTTTGATGTTTTTATCATTCTTAGATCATGTAAGAATTAATGAAATCAATGGAGGATCAAAGCTGGAGGAACAATTCTAGAAAAAAATTGACATAGTTTTGGTAGATATGGTAAAATGTTGGGAATGATCAAAAAATGGCTAACTCTTGTATTTATAATATTTGGCATACATGAGGGGGTGGGGAACCCTTTTTTATCCCCATTTTATCGTTTGGAATAGGACAATAGGTTCATGAAAAGGCACCTTTTCCTAAGCTTTCCATGTGATAGTTGCCAATGGCCGAGAGAAATAGAGGGGGCTAGAAATAAGCACCTGAAGGCTAGTTTTGGGTTATATGACGAACCAAAAGGAAACCATGGGGGAACATATTTCCCTAGTTTACCCTTGATTTTGGAAAATAGGTACAAAAAAAGGTGCCTTAGCCCTTTCATGACAAGTGTCATGCATGCGGGAGTATGTGAGGGGGCTAATCAAATTGGTCATATTGTGTGACTAATATACTAAAAGAGGGAAGGTCACACTTTTCTTCCCTCTTTTCCCCATGGAAAGGGACAATGAGGACACAAAATTTTTCCTCAAAATTATGTTAACATGTTTCCTTAAGGAAATGTAACTAAGTACCAAACATCATACCTTGAGAGACAACTTGAAAAGACCATAACTTGAGATCTCAGATGACTTTTCCCATGCTTCTTTATATGGATTTCCATGAAAAATGAATTTAGAGAGGGATGTAATGGTTCCCACATCTTTATTCTTCTTGAAACACCTTAAAAACTAATGCATCCAAGAATTTATTGTGAATAACCAAGGCACGGTGGTACATCACTCAGCCTAAGATGAGCACTCACCCAAAGTGCGCAAAGGCACCAGGTCCCTCTTTAGAGTTTCTTGTACAGAATGTTAGCATGATGGTGCACATGTATTTTTAGATTCATTACCAATATTAAACAACACACAATGCATAAAATAAATCTAGTTCTTAGAATATATACAAGATGAACTAAACAATGACTATAACAAGATTTACCATGTAAGAACCAGATTAATTCATTTTCAATGACATTATCCAACCAATATAAATCATTTTATTAAATAATATAAAACAAAAAAATTTCTTACATTACATAAGTATCTCCATGAGTCATGTGCATGACAAAAGTGGTAGCATAACTCTACAATTTGACACATACACACATACACAAATAAAAACAAAGTGAAAATCAATACATGTATATAGGGGTGGGGACTTTCCCTTCACCTCCCATGCACTTCTAAAAATAGGTCAAACACTAATAATATTCATGTAACTTTACAATAGGATACACAACATGCAAGTGCTCTAACAATAAACTTCCTATAGTTAACTCTGAGTAGAAATCCTATTATTAGCCTAAACTATGCATGGCGCTCAACTATCACTTGTTCCCAAAATACCATTGTGTGGACCACAAGTCTTCATGTCTTTGTGTGCTCAGAATGATAACTAAAAAAATAGATCTTATCCACAAAACCACTAAGTTGTGATCCTGGGCACTTCAACCCTATCATAGTGTCGCACTCTCTTCAAAGCACCCTACATTTACACACCCAATACTTTGGCCATTTTTCATCCATTGAACAAAACCTCAATATTTCTCAGACCACTAATCGTGCTTGGGAAGAATGGATTTACTATAAAAATACATGGGTTTTATGATGAATATGATTTTTCCACCATGTAGAGGACTTAATTATTTACATTTTTTTTTTTTGGCTCACAAATCGTTTTGGATCTCTTGGGATCATCTCTTGAAGTCCAAGTGCCTTTTCGTGATGCAAGCTCCTTCGGCCTCAAATAATCAATTTTGGTGAACTCGGCTCCTAAACCTTCGAATCTTCCGAGAATATTCATAAATCAGTTGCAAAATAACCCTATCTCCTAAATACATTTCCTTGATGAATTTTGTCCCTTGAAAAAACTCCAAAGATTATGCACTTGGCTTAGAGAGGCTAATGATAGTCCTTCTTTCGATGTTTTAAAACCCACTTTTGAGATATTTCTCCTAAAGTGATTGAATGGTTTTTTTATTTCTAAGTCATCTACATGGAAGGATGACTTGGGTTGTGTCTTGGAAAGGTATAACAAGGAAATTTTTTGAGACTAGGCTATGGTTGTTATGTTTTAAGGTGATTTTTTCCCATGCAAAACACAAGACAACAATTGGCTCTCACTTGGGGAAATATTATGGATTGAATGAAGTGAGGAAATGAAATTAGAACTCCCAGATTATCAATTTATAAAATGGACCAATACATAATCCATTGGGATTTACAAAGACATTTATAATAGATATCTAGAATGAGTACACGAAACACAATAAAAGGAAACATGCAACACACAAAAAGGAAAGAATGCACACAAATGGAAAGGGAAAAACACACCTAAATTATCTATAGTAAAATGTGGGGACAACCCACTTTCACCGAAGCACTTTTCGTTTTATAAGATACCCCTCGTGGGGTAACACTGAATAATTATGTTTTACAAAACCGTTGATGGGTTCAAGAAAGTAACCTTATCTCCTCAACTACTTATGGAAGCCGGATGCTTTCACTACTTTCTGTGTAATGTTTAGGATTTAGCCTACATGATATTCTCAATGCTCAAAGATTCACTCAAAAATTCTATTCATTTTATTTTCCTTGAAATTATCTTTAGAATGCTAATTTCCTTCCATGTTTACACACATTATTGATTCTTTGTTGAGAATCTTGTCATTTCCACATTCATGTTCATTGACATCTCTTAATAAGAAGTATTGAATCCATATTTTTACCCATATCATTATGAGGTGTCTGAATGTTGAATGGAGGATGAAGAATAATGTCATATTCTTCTTATACAACCATCACTTGAACTAAGACCTCAAGACATAGCTTGGGATCTCGCGTTCTTTCTGTTGCTTCCAATATATCTTGTACCAAATCTATCTTTGAAAATATACAAATTCACCTTTACCTTCATTCCAAGAATCTTCTTTCTAAACTTTAAGGAAAATATTGGGAGGAATTACTTAATTATCCCAGGCTCATGGTATTTTTCTGCATCTTTGTGAAGGGGAGCCTCAACTTCAAAACTCTTTTTCTCAAATTTTTCATCACAAAAATATTCTTCTTCAAACAAAAAGGAAAAGGCTTCATTTTCATCATCACATCCATCATATATTGGCTCAAGAGGGACATCAAATTAGTCATTATTTTTTATTTCATTATGATCAAATTTCGAATTGGTGGAGAATTTAGAATTAGCTTCACACCTATTTTGCAAATCCATGGCTCACATCAACTATTCAATAGTTGTTTTACAGTATTCAGGTTTTTCTGAAGCTCACGGGAGTTCTTGTACAAATTATTTTTTCAAACCTTTGAAAGGTTTATCACAATCTGGTTATTCTTCTTCTTGGGTGATATATTCAAGTGAGTCTTCATCTTTAAATGGGAATGAGAACACTTCCTCATCATGGGGAATATTTTCCACTTATTTATCTCCTTGAAATTTATCTGGAACCATCTCTTCTTCTTCATGGCTCACATCATCTACAAACTTAGGACCACCCTCTTGTAACTCAACATTTCTCAATACTTCTTCAAGATCAATACCTGCTTGAGAAGGGATTCTTGGTCCTATCAAGATGGGTATGTCATATTCCTCCTAAAATGTAACAAAATGGTTCACCTCCACTATTTTGGAAACAAATGTTAGCTCCTAGGCTTCATGACCTTTGTATTGTAAAATCTTCTACATAACAACATTTAAAATGTATGCGGGATGCCCACTACCAAGATAGTCATTGAAACCTTCTTGTCTATAAATTTGGAGAGAGTCATCTATGCATCTTTGACCTTCCACATAAGTGGGACTTCATTTGAATCCATTTAATTATAAGAGCCACCGTATGGATTCACTTTGTGAGTTTGAGGGCGTTGGTGAATTTCAAGGGCATCACATTTTCATAGGATCCTGAATCTATTATGTAATTATTCAATTAGTATCCTTCAATGAGAAGGGAGGCATACAAAGGATCAAATTTATAATTATTCAATGAACTCAAAGTAAAAAAATTTTGCAATGGAGGTGTAGGTGGGGTTTGTAATAGGCCTTTAGAGCTAGGGGTCACAACATTGGGGTTTTAATAACTACTCTTGATATGCTCAAAAACATCTCAAATTCTTCAGGATGAGTCCACAAATATTCAGATTTGGAAATCCATAGTTTAGTCTTCTTCATATGTTCTATGATATCAAAAGGATAAGATGCACACAGGGGAGATGGAGATACTACTTTGGAAGTCGGGTCCCACACCTTTCTACACAAATATTCAATCCTAATGACCATAATGATATGAGAGTCCCACATTACTGATCTCTACTTTTTACTAACATGGGATTGTCTCAAGGTGTGGGACCCTTGAAAATGATGCTACTCTTGAATCAATATTCAAACCTAATTATTAGTTACGGAAGGATAAGGATAACATCAAGGTTATGGGTGAAGATTCAAATCATGTTTCAATTAGAGAGGGTAAAGTACTACAAACTGGAAAAGTAAGTACTTATCAAGAAAAATATGATTTCATACAACTTTTCTTAGATTTCCCAGATATATTTTCTTAGAGATACGAGGAATTGAGAGGATTTAATCCAAATTTATTACAACACACTATTGAATGGAACCTGAAATCCAAACCTATTGGATAGAAACAAATACATGTCAACCCTCATATCGAGCCTCTCATGAATAAGGAACTAAACAAGCTCATTGAGTTAAGTATAATATTTCTAATCTAACACTCTTCATGGGTAGTAAATATAGTTTTGGTTAGGAAAAAAAATAGAGAAATCAGATTATGTGTGGATTTTTAGGACTTGAAAAATATTTTCTCAAAGAAAACTATATTTTTCTTCCATGGATAAATTCTTAAAAGTAGTAGCTGGTTCGAGAGAGGGTTTCACTTCTATATGGATACTGTGCTATAACCAAACCATGGTAACAGAGGAAGACCAATTAAAAATATCCTTCATTACCAAATGGGGCACATACGCTTATAGGAATATGTAATTCGTATTACCAAACACCAAAGATCCATTTTAGAGGGCTATGGATATGGCATTCAAGAGGATGATAAAAAAGATAGTGCTTGTTTATCTTGATGACATCAATATGTTTTCCAAGAATGTATTAAGTCACCTCAACTATCTCGGACATGTGTTCCAAATATGCGGGACATTCCGAGTGTCTCTAAATCCGAAGAAGTGTATATTCTTAGCTCATGAAGGAAAGCTCTTAGGACACATTATGTCTAAGAAGGGGTTGAAAATTGATCCAGAAAGAGTTGAGGCTATTTGTGCTCTACCTTTTCTAGTCATAAGAAGGCTTTCCAAATTTTCTTGGGGAAAATAATTTTTATTAGGAGGTTTGTTCCTAACTTTGCTAATTTTTTCAAGCCACTAACATTGATGTTGAAGAAGAACATGGATTTCAAATGGAATAGTGAAAGAATAATTTTTTTGAAGCTATAAAGAAAACTATTGCATAGGATCCAACCCTCATAAATCCATATTTTTCAAAGGACTTCACTCTCTATGATTTTTGTGGCATAGATACAATATCCTCCATATTGGAACAACTAAATCAAGAAGGATGGGAATAACCTTTTTCATTCTTAAGTGAGGGCTTTGAATATTATGAGATGAGGTATTCATTTATTGAGAAAAGTGTCCTTATTGTGATAAGAATTTTAAAGAAATTCAAGCATATAGCATCAAATAATAGAATTCGTTTACTAGTTTCACATGCGGCTATGAAAGATTTTATTTTGAACAATTAACTTAATGATAAAAGATATGGTTGGATAACAAAGGTTATGGAATATGAAATTGATATTAAGGTAACAAAGCTGGTCAGGGAGTAAGGGTCTTTATGAGAAGATGTCTTCATAATAGGATGAGGATTCAAGATATGAAGAAGGATATGTTTTGATGTTACAAGATGAGAAAGGAAAAACAAAAGATAATGTTCCCATTCCTTGTTGGACTCAAGACATAGGACGCTTCCTTCACATAGGTCAAATCCCTCAAGGTTTGAGCAAGGCCAAGATAAGGTATTTCTGATCGTAAACTATACCATATGTGATTGTATATAATGTTTTTTTCAAAAGGGATGTGAATGGTGTCCTCCTGAGATGTATCAGAACATGTCAAATAGAGAGGGTATTACATGAGTTTCATGATGGAGAAACAAGTGGTAACTTTTCCCTAAAAGTAACAGCTCTTAGAATCATAAAGGTTGCTTATTACCAGCCTAAATTTTTCAATTATTACCACTCATGGATCAAGAAATGAAAGAAGTGTGCCTTCTTCATAGGTAAAGAGAAGATAATAACCCTCCCATTACACCCCATTTCTATAAATGAATCATTCATGCAATGAGGTTTGGGATTTATTGGGGTGATCAAACCAATTTTCAACCTAGGTCACAAATGGATCTTGACAGCTACAAACTACTTCACCAAATGGAAAAAGGTAATTACAATCAAGGAAGAAAATGAAGCCAACATTATATATTTCTATGAAGGCATTGTGAAAATATTTGGTTCCTCTTCCACTATAATATCAGATAATGCATTGAATTTTCTTGGGATAAAGATATCTGATTATGCTATTAGGAATAATAGATATTTTGATCACATTTTCTAATTATTACCCTCGATTAATAGCCAGGATGAGTCCACCAACAAAAAATTATTAAATGTTAGAAGGAGAAATATGGATGAGAAAAGGAGAACTTGGCATGCCAAACTAAAATCAGCCTTGTGGGATGATAGAATCTTTCCTAAGAAGTCAACTAGTTTCTCTTTTCAAGTTAGTCTATGGCATGGAAGAAAGGTTTCTAATATCCCTAGAGTTACCATATTTGGAGCTTATCAAACATCCTGGAATTATTTGAGTTGTATACCATAGCATTCAGGTATGCATAGCTTATATAGCTAGAGGGGCTAAGGAACAAGGCCATGAAAACAATGGAGAAGGAAAAAGCTCAAATCCAGATGACCTTTGTGAAAGGCCAAAAATAGAAATTTTTAAGAGGGAGGCTTGGTTCTAAAATGGGATACGAGAAAGATCCAAACAAGGAAGACAATCCAAGTTTGATGCAATATGGAGTGGACCTTTCCTTACTTCAGAAAGCCAAAACAAAAAAATGCTTTCCAATTTTCTAAACTAGATGGAGAAGCATTATAGGTTCCAATTAATGTGACCTACATCAAACATTATCATTGAATCAAAATTATCTTTTTATATAGTAGAGTATTTATTTTCCTACATGTACTTGCAACACATTGTTTGGTTGATGGTGTAGGTTTTTTTAGATAAGTGCTTATGCACCCTTTGCATGTTCCATTTGGGATGTGTATGATTTTATTGTTTGTACATAATTATGTCTTGTTGTTGTTGCATCTTGTGGTGAAACAATCAGTCTCGAACCAAGGGTTTTAAGAATGACATGACCCAACAATAGTTCAAGGGTTTGGGTCATTTTCATGTGTATGATTAGTTTCAACAATTAAGGTGACTCCATACCCAATGGATCCTTCAGTGGTCACTCATCTTTTAGATCTAGCAGGAAGATCACCCCACAATTTGCCAATTGTTGTCCTTTTCACACCCCTGTAGAATGAACAACTTAACAGTTGAAGAGTTGGCGAGTTGATGGGTGAAATACTTTTCAATCTTCAATGTGGCTCATGTTTTGGATTGGTGAATTACCACCGCAAAAAGTGGGCGAGTTAATTTTAACAGTGAGCTATTTTTGGTGAGCTCAATGAGCTATGTAGAAATTGGTAGAGAAAATTTGTCGAGTCACATCAAGTATGCTACCATCCCGTAGCATTTTATATGCTATCGTTCAAGAGGTATGGATGGTACTAGCTGGTCATATTTCAATCACTACTTGGATGGTAGCAAAACAATGATGATTTTATGGCATGTCATAGAGGAAATGATGTAGAGCAACCTTTGGTAGAATCCTTAGATGCTACCGGTTGGTGGCGGTAGTACTTAAAATGCTCACCGGTATCATGTATGGATGCTCCCGGATGGCAAAGATATCCAATGCTACCATTTGATAACATGTTTAACGCCATCTTTGGATAGTAACATGGGAACAATAGTAGAGAAATGGTAGTAGGTTGATGGAATCCGGTGGTTGCTTAATGTCAATTTTAAATTCTCTTGTTGGTGGTAGAATTTTTCGGTGCTACCATCCGGTTGCACAAAGATGGTGATGGATAAGTATTAGGGCAACATCGGGGTTTCAAGTAGCATTTGTATAGATGCTTTCTTGGCATATAGACATCTAAATTTAGCATATATATACTCATCACCCACATGTGCATATTTATTTAATCATTCCCCTTATTTAATTAAATGTCCATTTATCCAATCCTCATCAATCAAGATTAATTAATTAATCATTTAATCTTTATTAATTTACATTAATTAATTAATTCCCTTTTATTAATTAATTAATTAGTATCCACATCCGCATACCCTAATTAAACCTTATATTTAGGATGCTTTCATTCTAAATATAAATCCCTATTATTTTTCTAACCTATCTCCAATGACAAATCACCTACATCTCATCCTAAAACAACCTCTTCTCGCCTAATTATTTAAAGCAATTGGCCAATTCTTAAAACAAATAAAAATCACATCAAAATAAGAAAAATCCTCCCATTAGGGAAACTTTCCTCGTAGTCAGTGATGACCCAGCCCAATCATCATCGACCCTATAAATCCAATATCTCCTTCCCATGTGTTTGTAGACAATCAAAAATCAAAAATCAGGTGCATTCATCTTTCGAGCTTCCTTGGGAACTAACTTAATCGAACCGAGTCAAATGTTGCTGCAATACCTACAATAATAATTCACCTGCAAAACCCCAAGAAGAGCCTCAAATCCCTAAAAAGGAAAGATGCATATGAAGGGGTTGGACTATCCTCAGTGGCCAAAATGGTGGAATTACTAACTAAGCATTACACTACATATTAGACCCGATGTAGTTCTATATGTGTGTGTGTGATATCATGCACTAGGTTTTTTTTACCATTCATAATTTGTGAAAGTAGCGAGTAATAAATATGTGTAGAAATGTAATAAAATGGTGGATTGAATAGAATGAACTTCCCTCTTATGCAGTGTTATGCAGATGAACTAGCCTTGTGCCTTATGATGGAGCTAGATGGATGTAAATGGAGCTTTTGATGAATGAAACATTCGGTGATGATAATAGTGCTTAGTGCTTGGTCCCTCATTATGGTCTCATAACTTTATAGGGCAAGTAAAACAAGTTGGTGGGCTAAAAATGAGTCATAAGTGGACGTCATATTGGAAAAAACAACATAATCTCAACTTGTAGGGATTATTAGCAATGTGTGTACTCAAAATTAGAAAAATTTATAAAAATATGAATTGTTGTATCCAGAATCTAGTTTCGAAATACTATTTTTTTCAAAAACGAACAAGTTTAGCCATATTAAACACTCACAATTCAATAAATTCATTTTTTAAAATCCTATAAGATTGTAGTCCGTTTTCCTGTGATTTTGATGACCAAAACTTTATATATATATATTATTTAGTGCATAGTTAGATGTTGTTGTCTATCTTGGGATATATTTTATTTTGTATTTTGTTTATGATTTTTTCCCGAAAGTGGTATGAAAACATAAAGAAAACAAATCCTTTTCCCACCATAACGTCATAAGAAATATCGAAATAATTTTTTTTTGAACGTGTATATAATTTTGCCACGGTTGGGACGATATAGCTTTTATCATATTCGACAAGTGAAACAAAAGTTGCAGTATTAAACATAGATATGAACATTCATGGGAAAAAGCATGTTAAAGACCTATTATTAGTGTAAAATTATAAAATTCTATTCACTTTAAAATTAATATTTATACGAAGCTAACATTTTCCCTCGCGATGGCACCATTTTGGTGACATCTTTTTTATTTTTTGACATGTTTCACATCCGTAGAAGAGAAAATTTGATTTTTTTGGCCTATCACACACCATAATGACCTCCCAAATCTCAAGTTCAATATAAATAGATATTTCTTGACCCTTGAGGGTCAGATTTGATGATACAATTAGGACCACGATCGTGGTTTATAAACCGTAATCACAATTATTAGAATCATATTCACACGAATTGTGGATTTTTCTTCAGTATTAGAGGACCATGATCATGATTTACAAACCATGATCACGGTCTTAGGTTTAGGAATTTCCCCAAACGACAAAAGCAGGACCACGATCGGGGTTCATAAAATTTAATATTTTATGTCCACTTTTTAGTCCCCCAACTTGTTGCACTTACCCTATATTTATATGATTCTCTTGTTCCAATTTCATAATTAACCATGAAAATACTGACCACTAAAAATAAAAATCTCAAATGGCTAGAAAGTGCCCAAAAAGTGGCGGGAAAGTGTAAAAAGGCTCAAGGCACCCCAAATGGGACCAAGGTGCCTGGGTGCCCTGATCCAAAGGTAGAATGATGGAAAATGACAAAAATAGGTTGGACATGTATGTTTGTGAGGTCGACGGTGAAGATAGAAAAGTAAAGTAAAATGGCTAAAATATGGGGTTAATTAGTACTTTCTTCACTCATAAACCATATGAATAGTAGTATGAGACTAGGAATAAAAACACCTAAAGTGCATGATTTTGTGTCTACATTTTCCCCAATTTTATGTTGGTTAATGGAACACTCGATAACATAAAGTAGATAGAGATAAATAATTGATGTCCACGTAGAGTGATGTAGAAAGCGTCTTTGAAGGAATAGACACAACATGGAGTGAAAAAAAGGGAGTTCGGAGAGTAAAGATGCAAAATAGAATAACATGATGAGAGTGAACCTAGGGCAGAAACATGTGTGTATATGCCAATGTGTGTGATGTACCTACATGTTAGTATGAGGTGTGTGCTACCAAAAAAATGTTGTTGTTTTTGTTTTTGATGTTGTTATTATTTTTGTTGATTGTTTTCATCTCATACGGTCATACCTGTAAAGAGAAGGTGATCAAATAGTCAAATACACATGTATATATGTGTAAAAATGCATGTATGTAGAAATGAAAAGACTAAAATGGAAATATAAAAATTGTAAAAGGAACATGTGAACCTAATCCATGATGATTCAAAGGGGTGAAGAAAGGATATCCTATAATTGCATGTTTTGTGGGAGATCTCACACCACCCTATGTGAAGAATTATAGGGAGTAAGCTACATTATTCTCAGATCTATAACTACTTCCCTAAATATTTGTGAAGAGATCTCTATATTACCTTGTTTTTGGGTGATCCCACACCGTTGGCTGAAGTAGTGTAAGGAGGAAATTTGTTGTATCCTCCAACTTATAACAGCTCACTAGAATGCTAAGGAAAATATTCCCTATAAAATTTGTTATGTATGGGGTTCATAGACTGGTTTGAACCCAATCATTGTATAACCCACAATTTCAAGGATAGAAAATGAACTAAATTGTACTGGTAGAAAGTGTTGAATAGTGTGTAAAACCCCAAATGATGCCCCCTCTTTGGGGGTGCATGTGACGTCGCATATAGGAGGATGCAGCCCTAAAACAAAACCAAATGAATAAATTGTGACTTGTAGGGGAAAGGGAATGCACTTGGTAGAAACAAAGGCACACACAAACAAGTGGCTAGAAAAAGTGTTAGTATGAACAAACATGCATGTAAAATACAAGTGTATGCTATGCAAACAATGTATAAGATAGAATGAAAGTAAACATGTAAAAATATAATCATATATCTCCAAAGTGGGTTTAAAACATGAGAAACCAATCACAATGTCACAAGACACGCAAGGCCATAATGGACGCATATATATAAACAAGTGTGCACACCAAAAAATTGAAATTCCTGCATACAAGAGAAAACAATAGAAAAATAATAGGAGAAAAACAAATAAATAGACATGGAAGCAAGTCATTCAAAAAAGTGTTGCACATGAAGCACCCATTAGCATGTTAGAAAGATAACCTAGTATGTCAAAATCATGTATAACCAAGTAATGAAAAGTACTAAGTACAAAATTAAACAATAAAACCTATAAGAGATGTATGTGGATTCCCCAACAACCATTTTAGGACGGGTAGGAGGTGAGCATTCATGCTTTGTGTAAGAGACTGTATCTCGTGATCACAACTAGAGAGATATGTGAAAGCACATTTTTTTATGGTAGAGATAATTATATAAATGAAATGTATCTAGCATACGTAAACAAGATGACCATATATAAGAAAATGAAAGAAAGAGTATAAGAAAAAAAAATATGCACTATGTTGTGGATGGATGGAATGTAATGCAAGATGGATGATAGGAGTCATGTTCCCCCTAGTTAATGGAAGTGTATGCAGTGAGTTTCATTTTTTTCCCCCTCGAAATCAATATTGAACTATAAATGAGAGTGTGTCATTAGGAAATGGTGATGTTATAGTGTGGATGAGAATTCCTATGCTATGAGATGGATGCATGATAATGCAAAGATGAGAGGTGTGTATATGCTAAGGTGAGGGGGAATTATGTGAGTGATATGCCCCCAAGTGTGTGTGAATGAATGGACTATCCAATGAAAGTGAAGGATGAAGGTCCTCCATCCGATGCCTATGGTGATGAAAGCATATGACCATGCTCTAGTAATGTTGGTATATTAGATAGACATTGTGCTAGTGAATGAAGTATATGTGCATGCAATGGATGAATATATGATGAATGTCATTACATAAAAAAATATATCAGAGAGGGATATCTATGGAATGTCAAGTGCGAAGGTGATGAACACCCTCACAGAATAAATTGAGGTGGTGACCTATGTCCAGATGTAGTAATTTTTCTAAGAATAGGCCTATACCTATGTGTAGGAATAGCGAAATGATTAGGTGTTGTAGATAATGTGTGAGTAGCTGAGATAGGATTAGATTATGCCTTTAGTAACATAGAATGGTATGTGCTAGATGATGTAAAATATGCATGAACCAATTCTCAAGAAGAGGAAGACCATAGAATAGATGGGTGTATGTTATCAATAAAGATAAGCTACTTGTTATGAATTAATTTAAGGTGTAAATGATTCATATAGAAAATGTATTGATACCTAGAAATATAATTGAGCACAAGTAACATGTCACAACCATCGACTTATTTTCCAACAAGGAAAGGGAAGAACATAATGAGAGGACCAAATGTAACATGTAGTTTGATGACACCATATGATTTGTTTAGAGGGTACTTGATTTTTGATTGAGGGTAACTGATGGCATGAATAAATGGAATAGAACATGCTCTACTAGGCCAAGATGGGTCAGCCTTATTATTATTTATGGGGATAGAGGCCAATCTATGATTTGATATGTAGGTGATTATATGTAAACTTTGTATGATAGTATTGTTTATAGAAAGAGATGATTGGTGGTGAAGCATCAATATGTGTAACTAAAAATTAAAGGGCCCCTAAAGAAGGAGGAGAAAACGTGTGGTAGACATAATTATTCAATGAGTGAGTTGTTTTTGTATCATGGTTGGGTAGAGGGTTATTAAATATTTTGAGCTTATGATTTTCATTGACAGGTGGAGATGTTGCATATTCTGGAAGCTCAATTTGACCATTTTTAATCAAATATTAAATGAGTTATCGTAGTCGGTAACAATGATTGTTGGAGTGTCCTATATAATGGATACAGTCACAATGGAAATGTTCATCAAAATTATGCCATGTTAGTTGAGATGGATCAAGTTTTAGTGGAGAGGGTAATATGATGAGGTTACTTTTATGATAATTTTTGGTAGTAAAATATACAGGGGAACACTAAAATTAGGGAATGTACATCAGTGTGGTTGTGATTAAAGATCCTTATTAGTATAGACTATGTTGATAGTGACTTCTATATCGATGGTTTAGTCATAGATCGTTTGAATGTTGAATTACTTAGAAAACACATGGATGATGATGCTTGTTCGATACTTAATATTTTGAAAAATTTGATCAAAGGAAGTGTAATTCTCAAAGAGAAAACTCTCCGGAGTGGTGGTAAAATACACTTTGAATTAATAAATCCCGAACTCAACATCCATAAACATATTAGACATCTTGGTTAATTTTTTTATAACACAAGACATAATATGCTAAGTGCTAATTAGATCCTTGTTTGAGTTGTGCAAGTTGAGCATAAGAGATATTAGATCCCATGTTAATGGAAAAGTGGGTGAGAAAAGCATCAACAAGATGCTTGAAAGAGTGTACTGAGAATGGAAAGGTAGGTCATAAAACCAACACATCACATAATCTTTTAAGATATGAGGAAAGAGCTTAGCTAGCACTATAAAGTCCTCCATATAGTCTAGGCATGGTACGTGAAAAATAAGGAGATGTTCTTGTGGATTTTTATGGTCATTAAAGATGGGAAATTTCTAATAAATGATGTTAGGTGGTAAGGGATTGGTAAATATAATAGGTGTGAAAGGAGTATGCATCAATGGCATAGATTCTAAATATGGTGATGCACCAAAATTTGCAATATGGAGCTGACCAATTCGGGTTTACAAATAATTATACAAAGAACTTAGATCCGGAGTACTTGAAGAAGAGCCAAGATGCATGTTAGGTGTGCTAAGGTGAATGACGGGAGTGGTAGTAGTAGGAATGGAAGATGAAACATAAATGGGTGGGGTGGAGACCATGGGAGCTAAAGAAGGAGAAACTATAGAGACGTATGCATCATGATATTTCTTAGCGAGAAATTAAAGCATGTAAGACATACAAAAGATGAGTGGGATGATCATGAAAATATTTTTAAAAATTAGTAATATTGTTAAGTTGATCTTGGTCAACATTAGTTTCTTCATCATAGGACTTATCACTATCATATGGTTCTATTTCATGGAGAGGAACATTGTGTGAATTATCCAAAGGATTCTCAGTGGTAGCTATAAAAGTAGGGATATCAGCCAGTAGTTTGGAAACCCTATGAGTGAATGAAGGAATATCACAATATTGAAAAGACCCAAAATGACCACTACAAGTGATGAGAATATGAAGAAAAGGCCCAAGGAGAAAGTGTATTCGAAGGTCAAGGTTAAAAAATAATTAAGTAAAATGTGGAATTATTCTAAGTTAATCTAATATTAAGAACATTAGTAAATAATAGATAAATTCATAAATAAAATGACCAAATAAATCTAAGCTATGAAAACATGAAATGCTAAGGTGAAAGAAGGGATAGATAGATCTTAGCTGATTCGATGAAGGTCTTTGGAATGGGTCACAGCAGAACCAAGCCAATAAGAGGAGGAAATGATCACACATAAGCCTAGTAAAAATATGCTCTGAGCTCTTTAGCTAGGCTAGGGTACTGTAGAGGTATAGGGGTGTCTGTGGGTGCCTTGGTTTGAGATATGGGCACCGTGGTCTATGGAAATATCCTGAAACCTTCCTCTGAGGTGTCGTTGGATGCTCACCTGTGTTCTTTTCTTTCCGTAATAACTTTTTTGAACTTTGTTAGATGTCATTATAATAACTACAATAAGGAATCATTTGTTAAACCTTAAGATGACCATCAAATCCTTAATAAAAAAAAGATGCATATGAAGGGGTCACCTATCCTCAATGAACACAATGGTGGACTTACTAAGTGTTGCACTACATCTCAAACCCGATGTATTTCTATGTGTTTTTGAAATAATTCCCTATGTGCTCTTGTGCCATTCACACTTTGTGAAAGTGGAGAGAAATAACTATGTATAAATGTAATAAAATGGTTGATGGAATAGACTTAACTTCCCTCCTATGTAGTGTGATGTAGATGAATTGACCTTGTTACTTGTGATGGAGCTAGATGGATGCAACCTTAGGTGATGATATAAGTGTTTAGTGTTTCATCCCTAATTATGGTCTCATAACATTATATTTATATGAATATATTGTTCTAATTTCATAATCAACCCCAAAAATACCAACCACCAAAAATATAGAAATATCATTTGGCTATAAAGTGACCAAAAAGTGGTGGGAAAGTGTAATAAGGCATAGGGAACCCTTAATGGGAATAGGGTGCCTAGGGTACCCCATTACGGGGCTGGGCTCCGCAATCAAATGCAAAATGCAACAACACGAAAAAATAGACTGGCCATGTATGTGTGGGAGGTTGGTAGTGATGACATAAAAGAAAAGCAAAATGGCCAAAAGATGAGGCTTAATTATTACTTTCTTTACTAAAAAAACATATAAATAGTAGTATGAGACTGGGAATAAATGTTACCCAAAGTGCATGATTTTGTGTCTACAAAAAGCCTAATATATTATTGTTAATTCAATGTTGGGACAGCTAATTCCCTTTTTCATGCATAATAATCCTAAAAATATGGGGGATGCGATTTACTAATTCTATAATGGTGAAAACTTAATCACTCTCTCCAAGTACTTCAATTAAGAAGTTCTAACACTTAAAATGATATTGGTGAGAAAATTGTCAGGTAGACAAATTGGTGGATATCTTACCATATATCTGGGAATCTAAGTCCCTCTACTTGAATGGTGCAACTCCATATTATTATGCACATGTGAAATTTAACTCTGTGGTGGCCTTATGGTGGGGATCTAACATGAGCACTCCGGTGAACCTATGGAAGAAACTTGCAATTTCTTGCAAGAGAGGAATTTTCTAGGAGACCGGGAAAGAAAGTGAGAAAAAGAGATGGGAATTAACTTTGTGGGTAGAAAATCATATTCCTACAACCATTAACAATAAAATTCCAACACACATATTAGAAGAAATACAATTTTACAAAATATAACAAGACAAGTTAAAATTTAGAACACAAAGTCTCTCAAATCTCCTTATCATGAAAGGAAACAAACTCCTTTATTCATTGATTCTTTTGAAAAATTGTACTTAATGAGAGTGGGAAGAACATAGAGATGAAAAAATAGATGAAGTTATATCTCATGAACAAAAATTGGCAACCCTTTGGAATGAGGGTGTCATTACAATATATAGATTGTTTAAAGGATCTTCATCTACACCCCACACAACCTTTCATATCTCTTGCAAGATTTTTAAATTTTTGTATTTATAAGAGTAGAATTAAGTCCCGTTTCATGAATTAATGGTGAATTATTACATTAAAAATCACAGTACCTTTTAAATAAATAAGACATAATGAAAAAGTGCAACCCACAATGAAGAATAAGAACATGGAGAAGAGAGATAAAAGAGAGAGAGAAGAGAGAGAGAGAGATTATGATGTTGATGAAGATGATGCTTTTTCCAATTGAATGATCCTTTTCATATGATCCGATGAAATTCTACAATGTGATGAACTCTTGATCCTTGAACTCTTTACACCATGATAAATCCTCCTTGAATGACACATAGACACCCTAAACCATAAAATGAGTGTTGAAAGACATTGTTGAGATTTCTTGAGGTAGACTCTATATGACCTATGGGAAATGCTCATGATGATATTCTGTGACACTCTTATGCTATGCTAAAAATATTACTCCTAGAGTGATGTAATTTTATCGAACACACCAAGAGGGTAAGTGATGAACACCCTTGAGTACACCACCATTAATGATAGTGAGGAATGATCATTCAGTCAAACATGAAATCATCACTCCAAATAATGGAACACCTCCATTTATTCATGAATGATTAAAAACATGGGATAAGAAACTGAAAAAACCTATGAACTTGAATTTCAAGTATTTACGAAGCATTTCTTTGTACCAGAAAAGGGGGTTACTATTTTTAGTAAATCGATATTTCTCAGCCCTTCCGGATTCGACCACTCTGTTGGCCCTTTTGGATGATCTCCATGCACATTGCCTTTATCCAAACTAAACATTGTGATGACTTAGTAAAAATAGCAAGTGCCTATGTAGGAGGCTTACTATTTTTAGAAAGTGGTGTTATGGACCTCAATTTTTGATGAAATCAATTTTTTTGATATGGGTTTTTTGTCTTTGTTGCACATGTGAATTTTTGGATCAACTCTGGTCTCTGGAATGAAAGATTTTAAAATTCAAAATTTTTGATGGGGAAACTAGTGTTTCTTTGCTACAAAAATATGGAGCATACATGTGAATTTTTTTTTTTGATCCTTAGGGATCCTAGGAATGCAAAATAACGCAAAAACCCCATGTTTATTCATGCACCGGTTGTTTAGATATGAGCAATGTCTCCTCATGGGTTATGAATTTTTTTAGCAATAATGTTATCTAAAAATCCTTAAAAATGTATATTTTTGATGTTTTTAGCATTCTTAGATCATGGAAGAATTAATGAAATTAATGCAGGATGAAAATGGTGGAGGAAAAATTCTAGAAAAAAATTGGCATAGTTTCGGTAGCATATGCTAAAATGTGGGGGAATGAGTGAAAAATGGATAAATCCCGTATTTATAATATTTGGAATATATGAGGGGGTGGGTATCCATTTTATCCTCATTTTTATCCTTTGGAATTGGATAATAAGTTCATAAAATGTGCCTTTTCCTAAGCTTTCCATGTGACACTTGCTCAATGGCTAAGAGAAATGGAGGGGGGCTAGAAATAAGAACTAGAAGGCTAGTTTTTGGATGTATGAGGAATCGAAAGGAAACCATGGGGGAAATTTTGTTTCCCCATTTTCCCTTGATTTGGGAAAATAGCTGTAAAAAAAGGTGCCTTAGCCCTTTCATGACAAGTGGCATGCATGCGGGAGTATGTGAGGTGGCTAATCAAATTGGTCATATTATGTGATTAATATTCCAAAGGGGAAGGGCACACTTTTTTTCCCCTATTTTACCCATTGAAAGGGAAAATGAGGACACAAAAGTGTGCTTCACCTCATGCTAACATGTTTCCTTGAGGAAATTTAACTAAGTAATGAACATCGTACCTTGAGAGAAAACTTGAGAATACCATAACTTGAGCTCCCGAATGACTTTTCCCACACTTATTTATATGGATTTCCATAAAAAAATTAATTTGGAGAGGAATGGGATGGGTACCATGTCTTGATTCTTCTTGAAACACCTTAAAACCTGATACAACCTAGAATTTCTTGTGAATAATCAAGATGCACTGGCACATCACTCGGCTTGAGTGAGCACTCACCGAAGCAATCAAAGACACCAAGTCCCTCTTTAGAGTTTCTTGTAAAGATTGTTAGAATGATGGTTCACATGTATTTTTAGATTCATTACCAATAGTAAAGAACACATAGTGAATAAACTTGAATGATATATATATATATATATATATATATATATATATATATAAGATGAACTAAACAATGGCTATAACAAGATTTATCATGCAAGAACAAGATTCGCTCATGTTCAATGTCATTATGTAGAAAGTATAAACCATTGTATTAAATTCTCTAAAACACAAAAGCTTCTTACATTACATAAGTATCTCCATGAGTCATGCATGTGACAAAACCAACAACATCACTCTACAATTTTACACATATATACACACACAGACACACACCAAAACCATGCAAATAAATACATATATATATTGGTGGTGACTTTCCCTTAACTTCTCATGCACTTCTCAAAATAGGTCACACACTAATAATTGTCATGCACCTTTACAATAGGATGCACAACATCTAAGTTCTCTAACAATGGACTTCCTATATTTAAATCTAAGTAGAAATCCTTTTATTAGCCTAAAATATAAATGGTGCTTAGTTGTCACTTGTTCCCAAAATACCATTGCATGGAACACAAGTCTTCATGTCTTTGTGTGCTCAACACACTAACTCAAAAAATAACCCTTATCCACAAAACGATTAAGTCTTGATCTTGGGTGCTTCAACCCTATCATAGTGCCACACGCTCTTCTAGGTCCCTACATTTGTGCACCCAATACTTAGGCATTTTTATCCATTTAAAAAAACCTCAATATTTCTTGGGACCACCATATCTGCTATGGAAGAATGGGATTCGTATAAAAATACATGTAATTTATGATGAATATGAATTTTCCATCATGTAGAGGACTAAAAATTATTTCCATTTATATTTGTTTTGGCTCAAAAATCATTTTGGAGCTCCCGTAATCACCTCTCAAAGTTCAAGTACCCTTTTGAAATACAAGCTCCTTCGGCCTTAAAACCCACTTTTGGTGAACTGGCTCCTAAGCCTTTGAATCTTCCAGAATATTCGTAAATAAGTTACAAAATAACCATATCTCCTAAATACACTTCATTGATAAATTTGGGCCCTTGACACAACTCCAAAGATTATGCACTTGGCTTAGAGATACGATGATAGTCCTTCCTTTGATTGTTTAAAAACCCACTTTTTGAGATATTGCTCTGTAATGCTTGAATGATTTTTTTCTTCCCAAATCACCTACAGGGAAGGATGAAACACACATATGGACCACTAGAAGGATACAATATGACTAATATGAGGAATAGGTTGACTTGGTGTGTGTCTTGGAAAGGTATAACATGGAAATTTTTTGACACTAGGGTATGGTTGTCCTATTTTGAGGTAAATTTTGCCAATGCGAAAAAAGAAAAAAACTTTCTCTAGATTGGGGAAATATAGATTGAGCGAAGTGAGGACATGACATTAGAACTCCCAAAATATTAATTTATAAAATGGACCAATAAATAATCCATTGGGATTTACAAATTCATTTATAATAGATATCTAGAATGAGTACGAGTAACACAATAAAAGGAAACATGCAACACACAAAAATGAAAGAATGCACACAAAAGGTAAGGGAATCACACACCTAAATCATCTATAGTAAAATTTTGTGGAAAACCCGCTTTCACTGAAGCACTTTTCTTTTTGAACATACCTCTGAAGGGGTAACCTTTGAATGATGATGTTTTGTGCGATCGTGATTTGGTTCCTAAAAGTAACCTCATCTCCTCAACTACTTATGGAAGCCATAATACTTTCATTATTGTCTAGGTACTATTTAGGATTGATCCTACATGAGATTTTTGATGCTCAGAGATTCACTAAGAAATTCCATTTCTTTTAATTTCCTTGAAATCATCTTGGAATGCCAATTTCCTTCCATGTTTACATAGATTGTTATTATTTGTTGAGAATCTTGTCATTTCTGCATTCATGTTCATTGACATATCTTCATAAGGAGTCTTAAATCCTTATTTTTACCCATATCATTATGAGATGCCTGAATATTGAAAGGAGGATTAAGGACAATGTCATATTCTTCTTAAATGATCATTGCTCGGGCTAAGAGGTCAAGAATTAGCTCGGGGTCTCCTGTGCTTCTGTTGCTTCTAAATTATCTTGTACCAAATCCTTCTTTAAAAATATCCAAATCTCACCTTTAACTTCATTCGAAGAATATTCATTCTAAATTTTAAGGAAACCATTAGTAGGAATTATTTCATTATCCCCAAGCTCATGGTATTTTTCTACTTCTTAGTCAAGGGGAGCCTCAACTTCAAAACTCTTTGTCTTGACTTGTTCATAAAAAAATATTCTTATTAAAATAGAAAGGAGAAGGCTTCATTTTCATCATAACATCCATCATGTATTATCTCGGGAGGGACATCATATTCTTCACCCTTTTTATCATGATGATCAAATTTCAAATTGGTGGAGAATTTAGAATTAGCTTCACACCTATTTTGTAAATCCATGGCTCACATCAATTGTTCAATACTTTATTCGGGGTCTTCATTTTCTTGAAGCTCATAGGAGTTCTTGTATAAAGTATTTTTAAACATTTGAAAGGTTTATCACGATCAGTTTATTCTTCTTCTTGGGTGACATAATCAAGGGAGTCTTCATCTTTGAATGGGAATGAGAACACTTCCTCATCGTGGGAAATCTTTTCCACTAATTTATCTCCTTGAAATTTATCTAGATTCATCTCTTCTTATTCATGGTGCACATCATCTAGAAACATAGGAATACCCTCTTATAACTAAACATTTCTCAATACTTCTTCAAGATCAATACCTTCTCGAGAAGGTATGATTGGTCCTATCAATATGGGTATCTCATCTTCCTCCCGATATGTCACAAAATGGTTCCCCCACTATTTTAGAAAAAATGTTAGCTCCTCGGATTCCTAACCTTTTGTATTGTATATCTCATACTTTTTGTAGGAAACAACTTCTCCATATCTCTTTTAACTAGTATGGTTGTAGAATACCAATTCATCTAGATTTTCCTCCCAAATATTGGTAAACATTTCGCCTAACAAAATTTCAAATGTATCCAAGATGTTCACTACCAAGATAGTCATTGAAACCTTCTTGTATGGAAATTTGGTGAGAGTCACATGTTTATATATGACCTTCCCCACAAGTGGGACTTCATTTGAATCCATGTAATTATAAGAGCCACCGTCAGGAGTTAGTGTGAGTTTGAGGGCATCACATTGTTAGAGGATCCTAAATCTATTATGTACTTATTAGATCGGTATCCTCTAGTTATAAGGAGACAGAAAATATTTACATTCTAATTATTTTATGCACTCAAAGTAAAAATGTTTTGCGATGGAAGTGTAGGTGGGTTTCATAATATAACTTTAGAGCTAGGGGTCATAACATTGGGGTTTGAACTACTATTCTTGATATGCTCAAAAAATCTCTCAACATGTTCGGGATGACTCCATAGATATTTAGATTTAGAAATATACACTTTAGTCTTCTTCATATGTTCTATGATATCAAAAGAAGGAGTGCAGACATGGGAGATGGAGACACTACTTTGGAAGTCAAGGTACCACACCTTTCGTAAATATATTCAATCCTAATCACCATCATGATTCAAGAGTAGCACATTACGGATCCCTAATTTTGACTAACATGGGATTGTCTCAAGGTGTGGGGCCCTTGAAAATAAGTCTACTATCGAATCAATATTCAATCCTAATGATCATTTGCAGAGTAAAAGGATAACATCGAGTTTAAGGGTGAATATTTAGAGCCCTTTTCGTTAGATAGGGTGAATTAATCCAAACTGTCAAAGTAAGTACTTGATAAAGACAAATATGATTTCATACAACTTTTCTTAGAATCTCAAAATATATTTTCTTAGAGCTACGAGGACTTGAAAGGATTTAATCCAAAGTTAGTATAACACACTAATTAACTCGACCCGAAAGATAAACCTATTGGATAGAACAAAGACCATTTAACCCTCATATCAAGCCTCTCATGAATAAGGAACTGAACAAGCTCATTTAGTTAAGTATAATATTTCAAATCTAACACTCTTCATGGGTAGAAAATATAGTGTCAATTAGGAAAAGAAATGGAGAAATCAGATTGTGTGTGGATTTCCAGGACTTGAATAAACATTCTCTCAAAAAACACTATCTACTTCCTTCTATGGATAAATTCTTGCAATTAGTAGCTAGTTCAGAGAGGTTTTCACTTCTAGATGGATACTTGAGCTACAATCAAATCGTGGTGAAAGAGGAAGACCAATTAAAAATATCCTTCACTACCAAATGGGGCACATATTCTTATAGGAGATATCATTCGAATTATCAAACACTAGAGCTACATTTTAGAAGGCTATGGATATTACATTCAAGAGGTTTATAAAAAAATATCTCTTATATATCTTGATGACATCACAAAGTGTTTTGCAAGAATGCAACAATTCAGCTAGACTATCTTAGACATATTTTCCAAATATGTAGGATATTTAGAGTGTCTCTAAATCTAAAGAAGTGTATATTACTATCTCATGAAGGAAATCTCTTAGGACACTATATGTTAGAAAAGTGACATGTGAGCATGAGAATCTAAAAGTAGCCTTTCTTCGCACTGACCTCCCAAGGTCACGCCCGAGAAAGCTGGTGGAAATGAAATATATGTGGGTGTAGACAAACTAGTTGGGCAATCTGATATCCTCAACATGTAATAATGGGATCTGTGAGTCTAAGGAAAAGAAATCTCTCCTAACCTGAATTGGTGTAATGGATCATTCAGATATAATAGCTTCTCGGAGGCTCCAATCAATGTCGATCTCTACCGAGATCCTATCTATTGGCTGTTGAATGTGTGGAAAGTGACATGTAGGTGCTTATCGTATATTTCTAGACGGGGTCATAAAAGTGGTAGAGAGGTGTAGTGGATTTGTAGGAGACTATGGATGGTTTTCTGGTCAGCCCGAGAAAATATTATCTTGATTGGATTCTATACTTAATGCATAAAATTACGTTATGATATCGGTGGAAGTGGTGAGGATCTAAATAACATCATACGTAAACCGGTGTCAATGTTAATCGATTAGTAGGCCCGTTGGGTTGTGGGACTTGGGGATCACAACCACGAGTTTGTGGTTGTTGTGGACTGTTATGGTCATGTTAAGAATCAATCTCTCTTCTTCGACTAGCCAATAGTCATAATCTTTTTCATCATCTATGTTTAATACCGGGAGTTGTGTGATCTTCTCATAATACCTTACGGGTGTTCCGCAACTTGTATACGTAAGCCTATGTCTATGTCAATGAGAAGGTCTCCTATGTTTGTTGCGGAACTAATGAATCACAAAAAAATATTTTCTCTCTTTCGAGTCATTGTATGGTCATGCTGGATATCCTATCAAGGCATTCTATAGTTGGGTTGACTTGACCAAAATGCATATGCTTTATAGTCTTCAATATTCAATTCCCTCAATTGTTCACTAAGCGCTTTGTGGATTTATTTTTCGTTTGAAAGACGTGAATTTGAATACCTTGGTCTATATCCATTAACGTTGTGAAGATATTTGGACGAGGTATTATCGGTTTGAATACATAATCCCTGGGCTCTCTGGGTCTCATAATTTTCATGTAAGAGATAATCGGACTTTAATGAAATAAGTAAACTAATTATGAAAGTAAATCTACACTATGCTTATATTATCTTTCTTTGGTGTTTTTAAGGATGTGAATTTCAATGTAATTTAAAGAAAAATATCCTAATATATTCGAGATAATGAATAATTAATATAATAGTAGAATTAAAACAAGAAAGGTAGCTTTGATGTAGCTATTTGCATGTGCATTTGTGAATTTATCCTAGATATTAAATAACTAACTAATTTAATTGAAATATTTTCAATCCTACCTCAAAGTGAAGAATAAATCATGGCTTCTCAAAATCTATGATTCCCCATAGCTTCCTTGGTAATATTGAAAGTAATCTTAACTAAAATAAAATTATTTGATATTCTATTTGATATATTGTAACTACAACTTCGATAATTCAAACCTGGAGTTTCCATAACAACAGAAAATCCAGTTATATCTTGACTTGTCCCCTCAGTGTGATCTCTTTGTTCCTTCATGTTCTCATGATTCTATAAAAGTGGGAATGTGATAGTGGCAGCAGGAGAAGATGCTCAAATAGTGGTAGCTTGGATGTAAGCCGAACAAAATGCAAGTAGGAGAGGGATAATGCAAGAGAATAGAGCTTGACTATTCAATTCCTAGCGGGATTGTTATAGGGATACAATACAAGCATAACAAAATCTATAAGAATTTTGCTTCCTATGACTAAACAACAACCTATAATTCTAAGAAGAATCGAGATTCAAATGGACATAATCTAGGACCAACACTGTGGAGCCTTGAACTGAGAGGTTGAAAGCTTTACAAAATATAAAATTATTGAAACTTATTGAAGAACTTTCAAAACACACTGAATAATAATTCATATAAGGTGAGGGGACATTTTATTATAAACAATATGGGTATTTATAACACTTTTATTTACCAAAGGGTAATTTTCAATTAAACTCTTCTTTTATAAACAAAGAAGAATTACTATTTACCAAGTGGATAAAACATAAATGCAAGCAAGATTGGTTGAGAAATGTGAGCGCGACTTGATTTTTACGTTGGAAAAATCTTTAGAAAGTTCTAGAAAATGTGAATAGGACCGCCGCCTTGTGTAAGACGCGATGGTTACAGGACCACCACCCTATCCCGGTTAGCGGTTATGGTACCGGCGCCGAGCGGTGGTGGTGGTCCTGAAACTAATGACAAAAATGCAAGGAAAAGGGGGCCAGGGTTTAGAATGAAGCATGTAAAAGTTAGATAAGGAATTTTAGGATGCAAATGTATACTTGGCAGATTTTTGGATTCGAACACCTTACGAAGAGATATAAATCATCATTGGGGTTTTTGTAACCTCTTTTCGGTAGTACAGTACATGTAATTTTGGGTACATACATATTGCCCCCTCAAAGAATTGTTTTAGCCATGAAGGGGAATAAAATGGTGGGTCTCGAGTATGGTGGTTCCAAAATGGGGAGTTAGAAGTTATACGACATACCGTGTGTGTCACAATGTCGCCATCTAGATTTCCACTATCGTAAAATGAAAAAATGACTCAAGTGCAAATAGATAAAGAAATCGAAAAATAAATACTAAATTAAAATGAGATGAGGACTTACCATTTGTGTGGGGATAAGAACTTACCTCCTTGGCACTCCAACTCGTGTGAAAAAAACATTCAAAACGAGGTTAGAATGTATATATATATATATATATATATATATATATATATATATATATATATATATATATATATATATAACGAGCTCATTTTCCTATTCATTTTGAGCTCTGGGACCCATGGTAACCATTTTTGATGAGAGTGCAATAAAAACATTTGTTGTGAGATCATGATCATGCCTTCAAGAGCAGGACATCGACTTGCGAAGTCTCAAGTTAGTTTTTCTCAATTCATTGTTTTTAAACCCAAAATATAAAAATGCTGAAATATTTGTCTTGGGGGGGGTTATTTTCGAGAATATTAGTGTTAAATGAGTCTCTAGGGGGCGCCCTTAGGGTAGGCTTTCATTTAAGTCGAATGGTGTATTTTTCTATTTTTTGCATTTTTAGGGCATTACGGGCGTATGTCAAATCGACACAGGACCGCCACCCTTTCATGAGCGCGATCATGGGACCGCCGCCCTTGATGGTGGCAGTTGCAAGAATTCCACATTTAGATGGTGGAAGTCACAGAACCACCACTCTGCATAGGGTGGCAGTTCTAGATAGAAAGTGAAAAAAGATGCCTTAGTTAATTATTTTTGCATTTCTGACATTTTTCTATGTTTTTGATGAGCTTATCTATTGGATTATGTTGCTAACTTTCTCTTTTTCTCTATTTTGGGTGGATGCTGAAGTAGTACATTAGGTGGAATAGAGAGAGGGAGTGTGATTGGCTCCCAGCAGTGTTAGACTTATTGACTTAGGTAGAGTGAGACACTTTATAGAGGGCCGACATTTTGAGGATTTCACATGTTCCTCATGTTGCTCGTGCTAGTCACATATTATGTGACTTGTTCTCATATTGGGATGCGGACCGGAATACCTTCCAGTTTCAGTGTTTGGGGTAAGTGGACTATCACCCGGAGGATGTTTATCGTATAGTGGGGGTTCGATTATTGGGAGGTGGCTATCAATTAAGACAACATGATCTAGGTCTCAGATGGTGCAGTGGGATACCTATATGGGAGATGTTGTCTCCCGTGGCTCAAAGAAGGGGGTGAATGTTTGATCTATTATTACTTCTCCCATCCCTATCATCCGTAAGGCCATTATGGGTATCTTTGTTCCATGGTTGATTGTGGATAAGGGAGGAGATACTTTCTTATAATGTTGGGCTCCTATTATTTCATAGATTGAGGCCCATGGCCGTAATTATGCTTGTGGAGATGACATTCTTGGGACTATATACCATGACTTATATAGGGTGGTCGGGTTACGTGGGCGGTCCTTGATTCATCCCACTCTAGTTATGAGTTGGGTGTATGAACACATCGTCCCCTATGGAAGGGGTGTACTAGCAGAGGATTTGGTGGCTATTAGAGTAGCGAGGTGAATGGGGATGACAAGTAATCAAGATGCCACACCAGCCAAAGTGGCTTCATTGACTACTATGGGTATGGAGACCACTCCTTATAAGGCCATGATAGGAGTATGGGGAGAGGAGAATCATACATTGATTGCACCGCTCTACTACAAGTTAGTTAGTAGACGGGATAGAGATGGTGGAGGTCCACCCATTTGACTGAGTCCCTCAGAATTTTGGCCTCCACTAAGTTGGTATGCTTCCTCTAGCGGGGCCAGTATACAACACTTTTTGTGAGGCTCGAAGAGGTCCTAGAGGAGATCGAGGTTGGACCATGGTTACTCTTGCAGTTCCCATTGTAGTTAGGTAAGTGATTTAGGACCGAGGGGAAGCCAGTTCTCCTCAAGCACATTTACTTCAGATCTAAGTTGCTCCTACTTTTAGTGGGGGGAGGATGAGCCTATTGATGCGGATTAAGACTCTGAGGAGTTCACAGGAGGGGAGATTGAGGAGGAGAAAATGGGAGGTGAGATTGGTGGGATGACCGAGAAGGATGACAGAGATTCTGAGTGGCATGACACTCAAGACATCTTGAGGGCCAAGAGGGCGGAGGCGAGTGCAGATAAGGTGACCTTGATTTTAGAGGAGTTGCCTTCTCAAGATGTTGGGGGAGATGATGAGTCTCTAGCAGGATGTCATTTCTTTCTAGATTTGGGGGAGGCTGCGTAGTCATCAGTCAACAACGTCGATGGCAGTGCGAGATCCTAGAGACCCTAACTAGATGCCCGGGATCCGAGTGAGTTGCTACTCCTTTCTCGGTAGATAGAGATGTTTGGATGATTTTTTTTTGTTTATTTTTGACTTGTTTTTGTGATTTTCTAACTTGTTATTTCCATTTTTATTTACATCAACTGCTCAAGGATGGTGGTATTTGATTCCGAGTGTGTCTCGACATCATGTTTCTTCCTTTGGGAAGACTTGGGCTCGCTTTTACCAAGGACGTCGAGAGCCTTGTTGATGCAAAATCACAGCACCCCGGAAGTTGATTCTCATAACATTGAAGAGTGTGGGACTTGAAAATGAGAAGGATTCTCCAGAGAAAGGCTATCCTATTCCTCTGTTTGAAAATGAGATGCACCAATGAAACGTTAAGATGCACCAATGAGGTTTACCCAAAAACTAATCTAACTACCAAGGAGACAGGGGAGAGAGAAATGCATAAAAATAAACCTAAGCTAGGAGGTGATGCAGGAATGAAGAACATAAGCTTTGCAAAAATAAACAAAGACCATATAGATGCGATACCACACCATGCACAGTGTAACCGAAATGCAATGAGAGATCAAAATGACAACAATGAATACATGAGAGGATTTAAATTTAATCACGAGACATATATATTGCTCGAGAGAATCGATTGATACATTGCGGTGGCGAGAGGCAACGGTGGCATTACGAGTCCATGTGGGAGGCTTGAAAACTCCACGAATTCTCTTGCAAGCGGGGAGAGAAGGGAGGGATTGCAAAACAAGAATGTCACCATTAGAAAGAAGCCCCTCCTTACAATTTATAGGAAGAATGAGAGAGAAAAGAGAGGAATTCGAAATCTGCCCCAACCACCTCAGAATGCATTTAACTCATCTCATCATGGCGAAGCGGCGGATCATGTGAAGCGGCGGGCTGCCTAATGAGGCGAGCGGCGAATGCTCTGCTGCATTAAAATTGTTTGTTGACGCATTACTTCTGTTTGGTTATTCACGCTAGAGGCGTTTCTTGATTTTCATCCTCCAAACTGAACCAAAATGCAAGATTGACCTTGGAAACGTGTAGAGAATTTTACCAGCTTTCCATTGATATAAAGAACGCGCAAATCCGAGCTCTGGATCAAAAGTTATGGCGATCTGAAGATTTAGGGCACGGAACAGGTGAAAACGGATTTTTGAAATTCTTCCCGCGCTCTGCCACCTGGATGACACGTGGCAGGCTCTGATTTGCTGAATAATTCTCTCTCCTCTACTTTTCGGTGGGCTTTCCTTTGAAATTTTCTCGTGGGCCCTTAAATGGGACACGTGGCACGATCCTATTTGTTCGGCTCGGTGCTCGAAAACTCGCCCTTTGACTTTTCTGACCTTTACTCCTATGAGGACACGTGGCAGCTTTTGATTAGTCTGCGGGCCTGCCAGCTCTTTCGCGCCCTTCGCGTCTTTTTGTCCGGATGTCCCAAACCGTTTGGGACAAAAACTTCGATCCACCCGAAATGGGCTTCCTTGTCCCTCATTTGGCGATGACACGGCGGTTTGGCGTCCAAATTTATTGGCTTGTCCCATTTGCTTTTTCGGCAATCCGCGTCGCGTCCCGCGTCCCATTGTCCTTTTTTGCTTTGTGCTTTTGTGCTTTGATTTCGGGTGAACCCTTTTCGCCGGTTCGGCGTTCCATTTGTCCCGCTTGTCCCATTTCGCTTTGGACTTTTCGGCCCTTTTTGCCCGGTTCGGCCGGTTCGGTAGGTTCGCGCCTTTTCGGCCGGCTTGTCCCATTTGCATCCCTCTCAGCAGTTAGCCAATTTTTCCTCTCTTTCGGCCGGATCGGCTTTTCGCGCCCTCCGCGTACTTTTGTCCCAGATGTCCTGTTGCTTACTTGGGCCGCGCTCGGCTTTTCGGCCCGATCTGCGCAATTTTGTCCCGAATGTCCCGACTTGCTTCTAGGACTAGGACTTAGCGATTTTCATGATTTTCTGGATCGACCTATTTGCCTTTCTGCTGACTTTTGATGCATGTTATCGAAATTTACCACAGGGGTGAAATTTTGACAATGATTTTAACGACTCAGCGGGGTTACACACTGCTAGGTAGAAGATCAGTGGCCTTTTAGCGATCCATTGGGCATGGGGTTATAAGCGATAACACGAAGCAGCAGCGATCTGCTGACCTTCTTCTCCAGTGACACTCGAGGCTGTAGAAAATGACCGAGAGCAGCGAAACTTGTGCCCAAAGCACTTAGGGAAATAGAAACCTAACTCAACGGGACAATGTGCATACGCACTTAGAGGAATTAAGAAAAATCTAAACTAATATTACAAGGGTAAAACATTTCTCTTAGTAGCGATGTTTAAGATAGATTCCGTTAGCAGGAATCGGAAGTTCCTCTCCATCAATGCGAGACAATTGGAAGGCATTACTATTTTGCATCCGTGACCATGTAGGGACCACTCCAGATGGCATCAAACTTGGAATGCCTTCCTGGTTTTGCCCGATCTGCATCCCATTTCAGAACTAGGTCCCCTTCCTGGAAGGTCCTTGCTCTAGCTCTCTTATCAAACCATCTTTTTACTACGGCCTGATCCTTTTCAATCATCTGAACTGCATGTTCTCTGATTTCTTCTAATTCCATCAATTCTGCATACCTGACCTCCATTGGTTCGAACTCAGATAACTCAAACTGCTTCATGAGCTCCAAGGCTGGCAATTCTAATGATATAGGCAATACTGCCTCCTTCCCATAGACCAACTTGTAGGGAGAATTACCTGTAGACCTCTTTGGTGTTATTCTGTCAGCCCATAACGCTGATTTTAGCCTTGTATGCCATGTTCTTTGATTTTCATCCAGAGTCCTGATGATTTTTAGCAAATTCTTGTTTGTGGACTCTGCCTGTCCATTACCCTGCGGGTAATAATTTGAAGAGGTGCTCAAATAGATTCCATTCTTGACAGCCCATTCTGTAATTTTTGAACCTATGAATGCTAATGCATTATCTGATATGATGGTGGCGGTACACGAACACAGTTACTATACCTTCATAAAAGTCTAGTATGTTAGATTCACTTGCCTCTTTGAGCGCTCTTGCTTCGGTCCACTTGGTGAAATAGTGCAGCCATTTGTAAGAATCCACTTGTGGCCTTGACTCGGGTGGGATTGATGACTCAGTGAAGTCAATCCCCCTTTGCATGAATGGATGATCTACTGAAATTGGACGAAGGGCAGTCTTTGCTTAACCTTCCCTTCCTGTGAAGAATGCACATTTCTTGCATTTTTGACCCATGAAGTAGCAATCATTGAATATAGTAGGCCAATAGTAACCAGCTTTCATGATTTTGAGAGCACATTACTCGTGGGGTGAAATGGCCTCCTGCCTCCCCGTCATGGAACTCTTGTAAGATCCTCTCAATCGACTGTCCCAACGCATCTCAATAGAACACCGTTGATGTCTTTTTAAACAAAATACCATCAACAAGCACATAAAAAGCTGCTTGTAGTCGAAGTACCTTCTTTTTGCTTTGCTCATTTACGGAGGGCACATGCATTGTGCGTAGGAAATGTATCATATCCCCGAGTCAATAGGAGTAGACACATCATCATTTTCTGTTTTTGATCATCTTGTAACAGAGAATAGACTGTCTTTTTCATTACTGTTTCAACTTGTTGACTTAAGGCTAGCTGCTCACATAGTCCCTTCCCACGTACTAGTTTGGTAACCTTGATCTCGATGTCATATTCCATGACACGGGTTATCCATCTGCACGTTTCTCATTGAGATCCTTGTTGGAAGGAAGTCCTTAACTTGACATGTGAGACTAATAATTGGATCTTGTTGTTTGAGACTAGGTGCTTGAATTTCTTTAAGCTTCGATTACCATGAGGACATGCTTTTGATGAAAGAGTACCTAGTTTCGTATTCCTCCAAGCCTTGAGTGAAGAAAGCAACTGGTTGTTCTAATCCTCCTTTGTTTTGTTGTACCAGGATTGCAGAAATCGTTTCCCCACCACCAAAGGCATATAGCATGAAGTCTTTGGAGAAGTCTGGATTGACGAGAGTCGGAGCTTGAGATATAGCCTCTTTTATTGCCTCAAAACTTGCCTTGCCTTCAGATGTCCACTTAAATGCCATGCTCTTCTTTAACATCAGCGTTATTGGCTTCATAAGAGCAGCAAAATTTGGGACAAATCTACGGACAAAATTGATCCTTCCCAAGAAGCTTTGAAGAGCCTTCTTGTGACTTGGCAATGATAGCGATGCTCGAATTGCTTGACTCTTTCTAGGTCAATAAATCAACCCCTCCTTTGAAACAATATGGCCTAGAAGTTTTCCCTCGTGAGCCAAGAATATGCATTTTTGGGATTGATGATACCCCAAATCTTCTACATCTCGAAATACTTGCCTCGAATGATAGAGGTGATCCATTTGCATTTTTGAGAATACAGTGATATCGTCAAGATATATCAAAACTATTTTATTGATCAACCCCTTGAATGCCATATCCATTGCCCTTTGGAAGGTGGCTCCAGCATTTGATAGCCCAAATGGCATTTTCTTGTAGGCATAGGTCCCCCATTTGGTGGTGAAAGCCGTCTTGAATTGGTCATCTTCTTTCACCATCACCTGATTATACCCTGAGTAGCCATCTAGGAGAGAGAATCTCTCTGAACCGGATACTACTTGCAATATTTGTTCCATTGAAGGAAGTGGGTAATGGTCTTTGAGGGATGCCCTGTTTAGGTCTCGGAAATCCACGCACAACCTGATTTCTCCACTCTTTTTTCTGACCGGAACCAAGTTTGCAACCCAGCTTGAGTGCTTGATCGGGAATATAATACTCGCCTCTATTAGCTTGTTAAGCTCTTTCTTCATTAGAGGCTCAATGTGAGGGTTAACTGGTCTCTGCTTCTGCCTGACGGGCTTAGCATCTGGATCCAATTCTATGGTATGTTGTGCCAAATTTGGATCGAATCCTCTTAAGTCTTCGTAGCTCCAAGCGAAGACATCTGGAAATTCTTGGCAAAGTTGTATGAAATCTGATTTCTCTCGCTCAGTGGCCACTTTACCAATTTGAAGTGTCTTGCTTTCCCCAACCAGAATTGACTCTGAATCTTCTCTCTTGACCTGTATATTGGCCTTTTCTTTGGGCTAGTCGTTAGGGTTGAAGATAGACTCAATGTTACCAAACCCTTAGGAAGCTTGTTTGTCACATGGTTGTACTACTTGATCCCATCATCTGCTGCTCTAATCTCATCACGATTCTAGCTGAAAATTCAGCTTCTTCTTGCAAGAAATTGACGATCTGTTGATCGTTCTCAAACACTGCCCGACTTGTGTTATTATCTGGAGGCTATTTGGCCTTACTGACCACATGGATGTGTGGCTGCGTTTTCTCTTCGATGTTGCAACCACATCAAGCGTTGCTCAGTGCTGCGAGCCTATCTGCGGCTTCATTTCCTTCACAGGTATGGACACTGATGTTGAAAGCTTGAAATCCTTAATGAGGTCCCATACCCTATTCTTGTAGCTCCTCGGCAAGTCGTTTTTGTAGCATGTTGCCCCCTAACTTGGTTGACGATTAGCTCGCTATCGCCAAACACTGCAAGTTCTTTATGTCCTTTTTCTGGCCTGATGAAGTCCATGAATCAATGCTTCATATTCAGCCGTGTTGTTCGAACAGAAAGCTGGAAGCGGAAAGCTGAAAAATATTTGATGTCTGTGGTGAAATCAACAACTTGCACCGCCTCCGGCACCTTATGCGCTTCTCGAACCATCGAAGAATAATCTCAGGACTTTGTTTTCATCTCTTTGTTTGTTGAGGTGGATGATGTCGGGAATGGGTGAATTTTCCTCGTGTATACAATACACGCCTAATTTGATTCTTCAATTTCTTTGTATGGGTCAAATTCATGACTTTTGTTTGCCCATTCATCAAAGTTAAATCGGGAATTCCCTCGACCTTAGTACTGTTTCTAGATCACTTGAACATTCCTCGATCAAAAAAGTGAGCAATTTGCATTGATAGGGACTGAGTACATAAGGCTCGATATGGAAATGGGCAATTGGTTACGACTTTGATTGTTGCTTTGGCTCCATACCTTGTCCTAAAAATCATGTGTGACCAATCTGCAGATAAATATCCACCGATTTTGCAGTGAAGTCTCTTGATAGACACAACGCAAAGAGTGGCGGAAGGTCAATCACAGACACATCTTGCAAAACTGTAACATTAGGACAGGAATGTAGTGTTAGGCTTAACCCCTTGATGACTCCAACAGTCCCTACTGCCGTTCCATCTAGCTGTACTACTCCTTTCAGCACTGGCTCATATTTCAAACCCAGCTGATCCGCTATTTGCTTCGGCATTACTGAACTACTGGCCCCTGAATCTAACATGCAGTTGTGCACCAAGTGGTTTCCAACAATCAATGAAACATAGAAAGGCGGAGGCTTCAAATATTTTCCTTGTCTGGTCCCCATCATGTTGCACTGCATTAGTGAGAACTTTCTCATGTCCCTGGTTTGATACATTTGTGGCAGACCAATTAGTCATTGCAGCCTGCAATAAATCTCGTTGTCCTGGGATCGCCAGTGATTCCCACATGGAAATGTTCACATGTGTCTTCTTCATTTGATCGATGATGTTGAAAGGGGATGAACTGTCCTTTTGCTGCCCCTTACTTGGTACAACCTTTTCTGGGACTTGAACAGGTGCATGTATTGCTGCAACAGGTACCTTAAGTTGATTTTGCACATTTGGAGCTATGTTTGGTCTGCTGCCCCCTTGTTGCGTAAGAGTGGGTTGAGAAACAACTGGATTAGACTGTTGTCCCTCTTCTATGCTTCTCTTCTTTGACCGTGTATGGGCAGCCACGCCTTGAAAAGGCTGTTGGTTAACTCCACAGAAGTCTTCCGTTTGCCAATTTGCCAATGTGGTTTCTGTTGGAGGTCCTTCTTGTTGCGTTTGTTGCTGTTGATTCTCCTCCTGGCTTGGATCTTGAGCAACACCAATGGTTTGCACCATCAAGGCCTGATTTAGTGCACCATTGAAACATGCTGACTGATTGTGAGGTAGATTGCAAGGGTAACACCAGTCGTACTCCTGTGCCATATTATTTTGTGCTGGTACTAATGCCTTAGAGGCAGATATGGCATTTGGATTATAGGGCTGGAAAGGTCTATTGACAGGAGGCCTTGTTTGATTCATATTTGCAGCTGGATTAGGTGGTCTTTGAGGCTGATATGGCTGCCTATTAGGTTGAGCTTGAGGCTGATACGAAGGTCTAAAACCTTGAGCTTGCTGTCTCTTGAGTGTGACCAGCTCATTACCTAAATTTTGCAGTTGTTTCATGACTTCTTGCAGCTCATTTGGGGCACTTGGAGATGAAGTGGAAGCTTCGTTTGAACTCTGATTCCTAGGAGTGGGAATAGGAGCTAAGACAGGTGCTTGACTAGTACTTGGGCTCTCTAAACTTGGATATAATGGCATTGGAGGCCTAGGAGCTAGCTTGCCAGCTTGAATCAGACAATTTTCAGCTCTAATGGCAATACTATATGCAGCAGGGATAGTTGTGCCTCCCATAGATTGAATCAACATAGAAATATCAGAATTTAAAGCTTTAAGGTAGTATAGAAAAGCACCTTATCTTTGTTGGCACATTGCTTCTTTGGAATTCTATCCCAAGATCTTTGAAATCTGAAGTTGAAGTTAGTTAGCTGCTCATTGGAAGCTCTCTTGATGGTTGTCAGCTGCTCCAAAAGAGACAAGTTGTCTCCCTTCTCTCCAAATTGATCATGAAGTGCAATACATAGCTGATTCCAGTTTGTGATAGAGCCAGCTCCAAGGCTCCTAAACCATTGCAATGCTTTCCCCTTGAATGAAGACGCCAACAATTTGACAGCTACTTGCATCTCATTAATCTCATGGATTGCACAAATATTAGCAATGTCCTTGACATGATCACCGGGAGTGGTCGATTTTCTCGAGTAAAGTATGGAATGTTCTTGATGCTTGCATTTGGGATTGGATTTTGTGCATTGAGAGCAAGTGAGCTGCTTTGCTGTGAAGTTGACATAGGGGTTCACTGGTTGCGCCATTCTGATTGGTCTTAAAACCCTTGTATACTGAAAGAAAGGCCGCTCAGGTGGAGGAGTTGAAAGAGTTCTGTTTGGTGGAGATGGAGACCTTTGAATCCTTCTTCCTCTTTGCCTTCTTCTTGGAGATAATTGCAGGTATTCAAACAGCACTTCTTCTTCTCCAACTCTTGACCTTGTGATTCTTCTCATAAGCTTTTAGGCCTGACTGCTGAAATTCTATTGATTCTTCCCTTTGGAGTCGCCAGATATGCAAATAATAGCTCTTTTAAGCAAGAAAATTGCAGCAGATGCATATCAACCTTGCTGCGATAAAAATGAGACCTCTAGGTCCCACCGGCGTGCCAAAGCTGTTGATGCAAAATCACGGCACCCCTAGATGCGAGATCAAGTTTCTAGGTTGATCTCTTAGGCATACAGTGTGATTGCATAACATTGAATCCTTTCTCTAAGTGTGGGACTTGAAAAATGAGAAGGATTCTCCAGAGAGAAAGGTGGTTCCTATTCCTCTGTTCGGATGCACCAATGAAATGCAAGAGGTTTACCCAAAAAACTAATCTAACTACCAAGGAGGCAGGGGAGAGAGAAATGCATAAAAATAAACCTAAGCTAGGAGGTGATGCAGAGGAATGAAGAACATAAGCTTTGCAAAAATAAACACGAGACCATATAGATGCGATACCACACCATGCACGAGGTGCCGAAATGCAATGAGAGATCAAAATGACAACAATGAATACATGAGAGGATTTAAATTTAATCACGAGACATATATATTGCTCGAGAGAATCGATTGATACATTGCGGTGGCTAAGAGGCAACGGTGGCATTACGGTCCATGTGGGAGGCTTGAAAACTCCACGAATTCTCTTGCTTGCAAGCGGGGAGAGAAGGGAGGGATTGCAAAACAAGAATGTCCAACCGTTAGAAAGAAGCCCCTCCTTACAATTTATAGGAAGAATGAGAGAGAGAAAAGAGAGGAATTGAAATCTACCCCAACCACCTCTGAATGCATTTAACTCATCTCATCATGGCGAAGCGGCGGATCTGGCGAAAGCGGTGGGCTGCCTAACGAGAGAGCGATGCCCATGCTGCTGCATTAAAATTGTTTGTTGACGCATTACTTCTATTTGGTTATTCGCACTAGAGGCATTTCTTGATTTTCATCCTCAAACTAAACCAAAATGCAAGATTGACCTTGGAAACGTGTAGAGAATTTTACCAGACTTTCCATTGATATAAAGAACTTGCAAATCCGAGCTCGGATCAAAAGTTATGGTAATCGAAGATTTAGGGCACGGAGCAGTGAAAACGGATTTTTGAGAAAATTCTTCCCGCCCTCTACCACATGGATGACACGTGGTAGGCTCTGATTTGCTGAATAATTCTCTCCTCTACTTTTCGGTGGGCTTTCCTTTGAAATTTCTCGTGGGCCCTTAAATGGGACACGTGGCACGATCCTATTTGTTCGGCTCGGTGCTCGAAAACTCGCTCTTTGACTTTTTAACTTTTCTCCTTGAGACACGTGGCGGCTTCTGATTAGTCCGCGGGCCTGCCAGCTCATTCGCGCCCTTCGCGTCTTTTTGTCCCGAGATGTCCCAAACCGTTTGGGACAAAAACCTCCGATCCGCCCGAAATGGGCTTCCTTGTCCCTCATTTGGCCGATGACACGTGGCGCAAATTTATTGGCTTTCGGCTTTTTCGGCGATCCGCGTCCCGCGCGTCCCATTGTCCTATTTTGCTTTGTGCTCTTTGTGCTGATTTCGGGCGAACCGGCCGGTTCGCGTCCATTTGTCCCGCTTGTCCCATTTCGCTTTGGGCCCGGCCCTTTTTCACCGGTTTCGGCGGTTCGACGCCTTTACGCCTTTTCGCCGCTTGTCCCATTTGCATCCCTCTCGTGGTTAGCCAATTTTTCCTCTCTTTCGGCCGGATCGGCTTTTCGCGCCCGCCGCGTACTTTTGTCCCAAATGTCCCATTTGCTACTTGGGCCGCCTGGAGGCTTTTCGGCCGATCCGCGCAATTTTATCCCGAATGTCCCGACTTGCTTCTAGGACTAGGACTTAGCCGATTTTCATGATTTTCTGGATCGGCCTATTTTCCTTTCTGCAACTTTTGATGCATGTTATCGAAATTTACCCTGGGGGGTGAAATTTTGACAACAAGCCTTTAACAACCAACCGACACACTGATGTGTTTTACCCTGTCTAGAAAGTGGTAGAGTTAGTGACCTCCCTTCATGCGAGTTAGTTGGATACAATACTATTGAGCACCTAATGAGGTGAAGCCATTCTCATAGTGAGATCATAGCTAGTTGTCGTGATCATGAGCCCTTAGTTCATTGAACGTCGTCGTAGTAGGAGCCCTAGACGCGATCATGCACTCCTCTCGAGTGATCCCACGGGGATTGAGAGGCCATTTGGCCTCGGTGATTTTGTCGGATGTTTATATGAGTGTTTTTGTATTTTTGGGCTCATTGAGCCATTTTGACCATGCCTAGTGTAGGATGGAATTATATGTAAAACATGATTATCATATATATATATATATATATATATATATCTTTTAGATCTAGATCTTCTTGTATTTAGATTTTTGTGATTCATTTCTCATGTGTACACTAGATGTTTTTAGAATCCTTTTTTATATGTTTTTGAGAATGTATGTAATGGATGACAAGTGATAACAAGTGTTGAACAAAATGTTTCTCTTATTTTTGTAATGCTTTGGTATGTGATGATGCAAACACTTTGTAATCTTGAACTTTTGGCTTCGTAGGAAATTTTTTTGCTTCTTCTTGTTTTGGAAAAACATGATGAATATGTAGTGATAATGAAATGAACCGCCCCACTCCTAACTCCATGCAACTAGTAAGATGTGAGGGATCAACATCAAGAGTTAGAAAGGGCACAAATTGTATGAGTTTGACTCGAATGGAAATGATGAGAGAAAGACAAGGTATTGACATAAAAAAATTTAGACCTATGTACTTATTCTTACTCAAAACTACTACATAGTTCGGAAGGCAACTTACTTTCCATTTTACCTAGACTTAGATCCATGGATGGCAATTTGGTTGACAAAATCTGGTTTTGAGGATTTGATCTCTTTGAAATTTGGATACTTAATTTCAATTAATACACTTTGCTTTGCATTTTTAAAATACTAAGATTAATTAATTTGTGTGAATGGACCCCCGCACCCTACCCCATGTTACTAGTAAAAAGCATGGGCTCATCACCAAAGGCAGGACATAGGAAAGTAAGGGAACTTATTTCCTTTCTCAACCTCGCACCACTAGTAAGAGATGCGGGCTCATCACCTTTGAAGGTTGGTGGGGCAAATAAGTGTGTAAAATAAAATATTCTATTTTGTTTAGTATTTTTATTTAATTTGGTTTTGACATTTCGATTTTTGAATTTGGAGTATCCTTGTTTCAAAGAGACATAAGAGGGATAAATGTGACACCAAGAAACTTCTAAAATAGATCGTAGGTAATAAATACTTAACCTAGTAGAAAAAAATGAGTATGACCAAGTATACATGCCTTGGTATGGTTTTTGCCAAGATTTTGTCTTTGATTGATGAGATGATTTCAAAACCATTTTCATGATATTATGAAAATTGAAGAGATATGATTTGAATGATTTTCCTAATATTTTCAGAAGTTTGTAGCAAATTGTTTAAGAATAAGTTCCTTGACCACAAAATTTATGAAATGAGTGAACAAAATGAAACAACCGAGTGTCCCTTGTAATGAGATGTGGAGACTAGGTATTTTAACTTCAAGTGGGAGAAGCTGCTTTTGCCCCAAATACCAATGAGAAATGGGTTGTCCTTGTTGGTGTTCTTATTGATGTTTGATAGGCCCATAATTGGGTATAATTTTAAATTATAGTCCCGTTTGTTCTCCTTAATTGTTTTGAGGACAATAGACTTTAATGTTTTATTTGTGGCTTGATCTGTCCATTGGCTTGTGGGTAGTACAGAGAGGCCGTATGATGGTTTATCTTGAATTTAATGCATAACTCATGGACCTCATCATTCTTGAATGATGTGCCATTATACGAGATAATGACTTGTGGGACATTGTACCTATAAATGATTTGATTTAAAATGAATTTAACGATTACGGAACTGGTACATTGGTGAGAGGCATGGCCTCTACCCATTTAGTGAAATATTTTGTTGTCATGATTATAAAGTTATGGCCATCTGTTGACGAGGGAGAGAATTTCCCTATCGAATCTAGGCCCCACATGGAAAATGGCCATGGGGTTGTGATTGGTTGCAGAGCTTGTCTTTGGCATGTGAATCTCGTGGGATAACTCTTGCCATTTATGACACTTTCACACAAATTCTCTTTGCGTCATGTTCCAAAGTGGGCTAGAAATAGCCCATCCAATGTATTTTTTTAGCGGTGGCATGGCCCTTTGAAGTGGCCTCCACATATCCCCTGCGGGATTCGTAAAGAATATTTTTGGGTTCTTCCATGTCAACACATCTTAAAAGCATTTTGTTGAAGGCTTTATGAGAGAGCACATGTTCTAAAATAATGTATTTAGCAGCGATAATGCGTAACTACCTTATTTGTTGTGATGTGGCACTTTCAGGTACGTGTAGTTAATGATGAAATTGATAATGTCGGTGTACCAAGGACATAGAGATGGGGGTCTGGTTTCAAAAAATAGATGTACTCATCGAGAAAGTCTATATCTACTAGATCACCTCCATCTAATGGATTGTTAGCTAACTAGTCTGTAATGATTTGTCCCTTAATCGACTTTTGGTTTACAAATTTTAGTTCAAACTCACCCATTAAGGTTATGAAACATCCATCTTTTTAGATAAAGACCCTTACGTGAGGAATGTCCATAAGTGATATGTCTTTACAATGACCCTTGTTTCTTGATTCAACATATAATGTCTTAAATGTTTTTTTGCAAATACTATGGCAAGGCATTCTCTTTATTCCTCTTTAACGTGTTTCATAATCAAGCAACATCCGGCTAATGAAATAAAATACACGTTCTTGTTTATCATTATCTTCCCGAGCCAACATGCGAAAGCTAGCAAGACATCATTATCTCATGAATACACGATCATAGGATGATCAGTGGGAGGCATTAGCGTGGGAGGAGACAAAAGAATTTTTAACTATTTGAAGGCCTAGTTACATTCTTTTTTCCAATCAATGCTATAATCCTTCATTAATAAATTTTTGATTAGATGAATAGCAAAAATTAAGTCCGGAATGAACCTTCGAATTGCACCAAGTTTCCCAAGAAATGATATGATACCAGACTCACCTGATGGTGGAATCATTTCAAGAAAATTCCATATTTTGGCTGGATTGACATCAATCCCTCATGATGATATAATGTAACCCAGAAGCTTTCCTCCTATCACACCGAATACACATTTCTCTGGATTTAATGTGACACCATATCCAATCAATCATGAGAGAATAATACAGAGTACTTCTGGGTGATCACAAGTGCTTCTTGGCCTTGGCTAGCAAGTCATCTATGTAGGATTCCACAATGTTATGAATAAGGTCACGGAATATGTATGCCATTTCTGGTTGGTATGTAGCACCCAGTGTTCTTAAGACCGAATGACATGACGACGTAAAATAAGTTCCCAAGGAGTTATAAACATGGTATTGGCTTGATCCTCTTCGGATATTTTGATTTGATTATATCTTGAGAACCCATCTATGAGAGACAAAAGCTCAAAACTAGTTGTTATGTCAACAATGAAATCGATAGATGGTAATGGGAAGTCATATTTGAGACAAGCTTTATTAATGTCCTAGAAGTCTATGTAAATGTGTATCTTCCCATTATTTTTTAGAATAGGGTTGATTATAGATACCCATTGTGAATAGTCGATTGGTTTGATCAATCCCACCCGGAGAAGTTTAATTACTTCTTCTTTCACCATAAGAGCCACTTTTGGTTTCATTGGTCTCAAATTTTGCTTAATTGGCTTTGCATTTGGTTTCTTTGATAAGATTGTGTCTTGTGATATGTGGTGTAATTATCATCATTTCTTTGTAATTAAATGTGAAATCCTTTTAATGTTCCTTGATGATATGGGTGTGTATTTCTATCTCCTCCAGAGTTAACAAGGATCCCAACTTCGAAATATTTTGTTCTTCCTCCATTCTAATATTTATGTCAATCATTCCTTCGATTAAGGAAGAATTGCCTTCTTCAAATTCAAAGTGGGGTGGAGGTAGTTACAAACCTTCTCCATTCTCTACCTCATAGATTTTGAGATTCTTTTACGGGAGATTCTATCATGGTATTTCCAAAATAGGAAGAGGAATGTGGGATTAGGGAAAAATATACTATGTGATGAGTGAGATGTAGTTCCGTATAGGCATTTATATATCCAAGAGTGACCCTATCGATGTCAAAGTTATCTAGGATATAAAACTCATTCTCAACTTCTAAATGTGTCAAAATCGGGGTTGTTGGTATTTAATGCACCATTGGTTCAGTACGAAGTGATACCATGAAATTTGTATTTTCCAATTCAATGCTTGGAGTGAAACGGGAAGCTGAGGTTGCTATTGAATCAGCGAGAAGGTTTTGTTTTTGTGGGATTGCTTTGATTGATATGAATTCAAATCCCTTGGTTAGATCTAACACTACCATTTTATAGAGTTATAAGTGTTCAAATATAGTTTCATATACCTCAGATACTTTGTAACACCCTGAACTGTTGTTACTTCCTCCTGAGCATACAAGTGTTGATATGTGATTTCTTTGTAAAAAGGATGTGTTCCTTTGATTGAGAAGTCGTGCTTGATATGTACTATATCTTCTTTGCAGATTGCAGATCTTTGACTGAGTCGGAATATGATTGGACTCTTTTATTTCTTTCATTTTACGCCTGAGTTTAATCTGATCTCGGAATGAATTATGAAGTTATCCATCTATAAGACCTAGCCTTGGATCAGTGGAATTGATCCAAGTATTGCTTTAAGTTTGTTCGTGATGAATTAAAATTACAGACCTTGAGCAGGTTGCAAGGTCTGGATGCATTGGATAAGCTAGTCCGGAGTATAATTCAGGCTGATCATGTTAAATGAATTGGTTCCCGATATCGTAATATATCTGGAAGGTCTTGATCGTGGACCAGGTAATAATTCAGTTACATATAATTCAATAGCCTTTTTGGCAGTGCAGGAGTAAACCCTGTTCGTGAATGTATGTTGTAGGTTCTTTTTCTGAGCATTTGAAATGTTAGACCTGACTGGAATTATTAATGTTAGTAACCTAAAACTAAACCTAACCTAGGGGTTAGATTAGTGTAAATCTAACCTAGACCTAGGCTAAGAGCTAATGTTCTAAGTTAGTATCTATGTGCTATGAGGTTAGACTAGGTGTTATCCTAAATCCTAACCTAAGTTACTAACCTAACTATTGAGCAAGGATTAAGGGGACCTATGGAGGGGTGCGAACCATGGGCGGCAGTTTCTATGTTATTAAATACAAGGATAAGCATGAGGGATAGGTAATTTGGTGGAGGTTTTAAAACGGCTAACTTGAGCCGACGTGGCAGGTCGCCAAAGTTGGAAATGGTCTTTAATGTGCTTTTGTCCATCGCCAACTATGGCGGTCGGTGGCAGTGGAGATTGAGCGGGAAAATGGGAGTAAATGCCATTTATGGACTCGGTCTTCGAGCTCGGATTTCATGGGGAAGCATGCAAAATGGAAAGTTAATAGTTTATTGGGTTTTGCATGCGCTCCAGGTTTTCTTGTCTGCATTCACTTTGGTTCTTCGCACTGATCTTCTTGGTGTTGCATAGCAAGTATTGGTGTTGCATAGCAAGTATGAGCGTAACTAGCTCTTTCCCTCGCAAGGAAAATATATAAGTCATGGAAATAGCAAATTTTTGTTGGTGGCTCTAACTTGGAAAGGAAGGAGAAGGTTCGAGCTCTTTTAGTGGTCTGCTTCGAAATATTAAGCAAATATCTAGGCATGTTAGGCCCTAACCTTTAAAAATCTTGCTTTCTTTCAAGTGATTTCATTAGAACAACTCTGTTCAAATGATTTTTGGGTTTAGATGATTTTATGGTAGCTACGGGTGATTTTGTTACTATATCTTCTTGCTGGTTCGATTTTTCAATTTAAACCTTGATGGGTGTATTTTATTTTTCGAACTGTTGCAATATTTCTTAGTGTTGTGTATTCCAGCTTTATTTTGTGAAATATATATGTAGGAATGTGTCTTTGGGCTTGCTCTGTGGAGAGCCCATGAATTGTTCTCTTGATGGGTACAGTTCTTTGTTGATACTTGTTGTCAATGTTTACTGTCAATACTTGTTGTTGATGCTTACTGTTGCTCTATATTGTTGGGTTTTACATTTTAGTTAGAATTGAAGAAATGCTTTCAAGGAAAAATACACAAATTCGGCTTGTGGGAGTTCATGCATTGTTTTCTTGTTTGATTCAGTCGATACCTTGTTGTTTTCACTTGTTGAGACGGATACTATTGAAACTCTTGAAGGTGCATGATATACCAACTTCTGTATATTGTATGTCGTGGGTATTATACGTTATTGATGCTGTTGAACTTCATTAAACAAAATTACATCTCATTTTTTGAGGAAGTACAGTTGCGAATGCATCTTGTTATTGAATACTTGAGTTGATAGTATTTTGACTTCTGAAGGAGTTTCTGATGGAGAATATTACTTGGGTTCGGCTTATTTTAAACCATAGATGCATATGATATGTTTTCCTCTCTGTGTAACTTAGAGCGGACATTGTTTTTGTGGGCTCAGTTGGAATCCTTGTTACTTAACCAGTATTTTGCTTCTGTATAGGCCTGAGCAGTGAATATTATCATTTAAATGCATTCATCTTGTATAGCAGCTTCTGTAGAAGTTTATTTGTAAAATATCACATGGGTAAGACCTCTTTTTTATCCTGGAGGCATATATTATGATTTCCTTCTGAATTTTCTCAGTTGTGAATACTGTTGTGAAATTCTTGAGTCGTGGTCTCATGAAATCAATTTCAGTATAAACCTGTTTAGAGCATTAGTGGTATGGATACAGTTAGAGAATTGAAATGATGCGAAGTGGCTTGATTTTCGATTTAACCTTCGCTATACATGTATAACGTTCGGACACTTATTTTAATTTCTCGTGTTCCTTCTGTCTGTTGTTGGGGAAAGTAAAGGAAGAGTTTTCTTTTCATAACTTACTTGGTTAAGACCTTGTTGAAATTGTTTCCTGGAAAAATACTCCTTATTAGTCATGGTTGTGTTATTTTAAATTTTGTTCCAATTTTTGAAGCTATGCGTGTTGTGTGGATTCAGTACGAATATCACTACATAGGCATAGGGAAAAACATCATTTGTTTTAATGTTGTTGAGCCTCTTGGTTGACTGTGATAAAAAGGTTGTTTTGATTACGGCCCTGGAAACTAAGTCCTCGAAGAGTTTTAGTTGGGATGAGATTGAGCACGTACGTTCTTTGGGTGGATTTGTAGTCATGCTTGTGCTTAGTTACGTCTTCTAATATTACAGTCATGAGTCAGTTCGGAGAGAAATATGTATGATTTGTTCATTTCTCTTCTGTTGTAAAGTATATGTTGATATATATTTTTATCTAACTGTTGGAACTGTTTTAACTACTACTGGAAGCATGGGTTGTTATGATATTCATTTTACTATGATGAATGTAATGATCTGTCTGATGTTTGTTGTCCTGGGAATTCAGATGGATAGTTGTCTCTGATACTTTCATTCTTCTTGATCCCTAATATTATGATGAAATATGTTTACTTGTTGGGTAAATTGATCTCATTTAAACAGGGTGTTTAATGAAAATAATTGATGGATTGCAATTGTTTTAAGAGTTAGTGCTTATCATGCTCAGTTCATTGAACTGACCCATGTTGACAATTTTTACAGATGGATGCCGTAAGTGGTAAAAGCACGCAGATCTGATAGGATGATCAGATTGTTTAATTTGATTTTAAGTTGAATTACAACTTGATTTTCTAAATGTACTATAAGAGGAAAGATGTTCTTCTTCCATTGAGTATTGTATCAAGTATGCTGAATGCATAAAATGTATTTGATTAGTTCTGAAAGGAATGGAAATTGATATTTGTTACTTATGTGTTTGTATTCTTATCTTGATAGTTTGACCTTCTTCGGTTCAAATATCTTGAGAGCATTGTTATTATTGTATATATTTGGAGACTTTTGTGATTGTCAATATAAGCTTGCAAGAATATGAGACTGAATTCTTATGATTGTTTAGCAGTTCCTGTATGTTCTATCAGAAGCTAAACTGAAATTTAGATCACTGTCTTTCTGAAAGATAGGGTTAAAATAAACCTAAGCAGAATGCTAAACAAGCTGAATTAAATTATTAATCCCTAGTCTTGATTATGCCAGGACAACATTTAATTGGATTCTTAATCATTATATCTTGATACTAATAAGTACGATATAAATTCAGTTATGAGAACTGATATAAACCTAGATGGGGTTCAGATGGCAATCTCATGTGAAGTTTATGAGATATTGTCCAATTTCGTTGATTTAGAATTATGCATATTCTATGAACTCCTTGATGAGACCTTGGCCTTAAGAACTTCTCTATGTAGTGAGCTTTATTGAGAAAGGTCATTCTATGATGAGGAATCCAGGGATCGGGAAAGGCTAACCTTAGGGGAACGTATTTTAATATAATTTAAATCTATGTGCGTAACGCTTATTAGTAAGTAGATCTTTTCAAGGCGGATTTAAAGGTTGACGGCACAAGTCAACTGTAGGGCTGTACCTTCGAGAAGATTAGGATCTTCTCAAAGATACAATAATGCAGGTGACTTGTGATGACACCCTTTGCATTGATCGTTAAGATTTACACCTTTAACTCAAACAAGTTACTTTGGGACCGATTAGGAGTGTGGTCACATTATATGGCTGCCTAGGAGACTCGGGGTATCATGACACACTGGTTTAACTAGGGTTGACCCAGTATGTCATCTTATCCCTAGTCCTCGAGTGCATCCATATAACGTTGTCACCTTCCTAATCCATTCCCGAGTGATTAACTTGGGATAGGAGGGACTGACAGAAGTCGGTATAAGACATTCTACATAACATAAGAATGGGGTGAAGGACGTATTCTAGATTGACGAGTATGCCGTTAAGGAATACGAGACATAAGCAGTATGTTTCAAATCTTTGGCCAAAGTATTGCAAGTTGCTGATTGCATTGTCCTAAGTCACCTAGTCTAAAGGATGAGATGCCGATGAATAATGGTAATAGTTATTCAGTTAGGTTCCTTGGACAGAGCATTCTGAATCCCAGAATAGGGAAGAGAACCGCAAGAGTGATGTGTTAAATAAAACGCCAACTCTTATTACTCATGAATAGATCGGTAGATTACCGAGTCATGGAATGAATAGATCGGAGGTACTCTGAGTCATTACAACTGCATATGGTTATCTGTTATAAGAATGGTTATTTGATTTGTGAGTTCTAAATTATGTATTTAGAACCAGGAAGCATTTATCAAAAAAAAAAATTGACTTGTTCTATTGTCTAAAATGAGGATGTTACATACTTGGTTTGAAACTAATTACATTTCTCCTAGTACCCTAATTTTATCAATGCCCATTCTCTTGGCTATGAAGAGGCCAAGGAGAAGGGCTTCGTATTCACCCCATTGTTTGTACATTCGAAGTTTAAATTAAAGGAAGAAAGGTAGGATCTTTCCCTCAGGAGAAGTAAAGATCACACCTTCCCCAGCTCAAACAACATCTAGCTCCATTAAATTTGAGAGTCCATTATTTTCTTGTAAAAATAGATGTTAGGACATTCTTCGTGTCTACTTATTTTTCCTCGTTACTTCTACCATACAAACTTCGTCTGCTAGAAGGGAGTCAATTCCTAGGGTGCATCCCATACCCATGGAATCAAATGGTAGGAGAATAGGTAGATCTTTCTCTAGTAACTTGACAATTTTTGTGGTAGTTCCTAATGACACTATCTCTATGACATTAGTCTCATTTTTGAGTGTTGGAATACCTTTGACTAGATTCATGATTTCTAATTCTGTTGTAGGTATCAACTTTACTTCTAGTTTTGAATTGGCTGGTTTGTTAAGTTGATTCGTTGGGTGTTTAAATAGAGAGTGAACACACTGGTCTCTTCTTTAAATCTACTAGGTGTACATCGAATGGTTTTGGGTCACCTTGTGCAACAAATATTTTTACAGTGTAAAAATATTATTTCCTAGAATAACATGGAAGCGATTGCCTTCATGCGATGTATCCATGGTTGACTAAGAATCATATTATAGTTGGTTTCGATCTATAATATAAAATTAAGGAGGACTGTCTTGGGTCCTAAGGTCACTTGTAATACTATAGTCCCAATTGAAGTGGCCTTGAGGTTATCATAACCCCTTAGCATATTTCGTGTTGTGGAACAATTCCTTTCTCCATATCCTAGCTTTTGAAGAAAAGTGAAGGGGATTATGTTAGCTACTGCCCCATCATTAATCATTACACACTTAACATAATTATTATTATCCCATACTTGCAAATGCAAGGTTGGGTCACTTCTATGTGTAATTTTAGCATCTGTTGGCATTTTTCTTATATCAAATATAAACTCAGTATCCCTATCTAGTTTCTCCGGAGGGTAGACGTCAAAGTCTACATGGTTTGCTTGTGTTTCAAGAGGAGGAGTGATGTTAATTAGATGACCAATACCTAATAATTCTAAGAGATTAGCCCTATGTGTGGGAGATTTATTCAACAAATTCAAGAAGGAAATGTGAGATAAGGTCTTTGTTAGCTCATTAATTAGATGTAAGCACCTATGGGTTTTTTTAGTGTTTTTGAATGTTGCTTGGTTCTAATGGGTAGGTTGGAACTGGTTGAGAAGAATAATCTCATGTTCTTGTTATGGTTTCTACATGTAGCTCGGTCTCTAACTCTACCGGACCAACTATCTTGGTTTGTGGTTGAGTTCCTAATTGGGGTGTGATTTGGTGGATTTAATGAAGTTGAGGCTTCATGATCATTATTTCTGTCATAACACCCTTGTTTGTCCTATTTGGATCTAACTGTTATTGTTAGAGTGATTCAGAGAGGATCGTTAAAAATATTCGAGGGTGCATTTCAAGGGAAGATGATCCCGTATAGGTGTTTGGCGTGGGTAATGTAGAATTCACTAAAAACATATCTATAAAGAGTTGTCTTTGGTATTCTCAAAAATGTTGCATGAATTTATCATAGTCACGGAAAGTCCTAGTATCATGGCCTTGAATCTTGTGGAAACCACAATACAAGTTGGGATTAGAGTTTCAAGGTTGTTGGTTTGAAACTTGTTATGGTCCAAAACTCTGATTAGGTTGTTGGTTGTTAGAGTTAAAATTTTGAGGTTGTTGCCTTTGGTTTTGATTATGATATCCAGTTGGGTTTATAATTGGACCTTGTGTTTGGATTTTCCATTTTTGTTGTTTTTGTTGTCATGATGGACGATTAAAATTCACTGTGTTGATTATTGGAGTAAAGTTATTATTTTGTTGATTGTTAATAGGTGGTGAGATGTTCACGACATTTTCCCTTTTAACCTAGTCTGTGACTCCATCTGTTGTAACACCGTGATTTTTGTTAATAATTTTGGGTCCTTGATTGGTATTCCCGACATTGGGATAAGTCATAGTGTTTTGATTGGGAGTGATTAGTTTCCCATTTGTTCTATATGTCTTGCGACCACTATCTATGCCGCTTGATCAATTAGGAGAGAACTCTCGAGTACCTCATCATAAGTCCTTATTGGGAACTTATGGAATTCTTCCTTTATCTCTCTATTGAGAGAATGAAGGAATAAGTCGATAGTTCCATTCGATCCATGTTTGGAGCACTTTCGATGAGTAGAGGATTGTACATCATCTTTGAATAAAATGAGTAGCAGATTCATTGTGCTTTCTTGTTTAATATGTAAAAACTCCCGATCCCTACTCTTAACAATATTTTCATGTCAAAAGCTTTGATAAATTATGACACAAGTTGTTTAAATGAGTGCATCAAGGCTTCAGGATTCTATGATACCAAGCCAGTGGCAATACGCTCTAAATTCTTAGGGAATATCTTAGCAACGACCACATCCTAAGGGAGAAATTATCAAATGTTCATGGCATAGGCCTTGATATGTGCATTTGGATCTCCCTCCCCTTTGTATTTAGGTAAATCGGGAAGAGGTCTTGGAAGCATGATGCGTTTTACGGTGAAATTTAGAGGTTCTTTTAATTATTCTAAGCAAGTCCCTACCACATAGGTCTCAACCATCGATGGTGCTGTTGAGGGGGGAGAGGTGGAATGGGTTGCTGATATGGCATAATATATGTATTTGCAGGAGCATTAAGAATCCCCTTTGGTTGAGAAAACATCCTAGGAGAAGAGAACATATCTCCCTATGACAATTTTAAATACATGTTTAGACCGGGAGGAGCATTTCTCTTATATGGGTTGTTTTGTACTAAATCGGGGGGTATCATACTTTCAACAGGAGCAGTATTTGAAAACATGGTTCTAACTAGTGCTTATTATGGGTAGCTATACAATTTTTGAGGAGGCATGCCTAAGATGCTTGTTCCTATGAGGAGGTCAATTTGACTAGGATAATGAGGAGGGTTGGGAGTTCCCACTTGCCCCGAATATGAAGTTTGATTTTCTTGAGCAAGCTCTAGTCCTCTGACCATCTCAACCAAAGTTGAGATGAACTCAATTAGTGATGGCCCAGTGTTTCACCTTGATGGCTGTTGTGGTACTCTTTGAGGTTACATAGGGGTATGGTATCCTACTATGAATTGTTCACTACTCTACCCAAGTTCACCAAGAGTATTTTCCATTGGTGGAGGAATGGGGGTATTTTCTTGAAGTGGGGTATCGAGTTGTGTTTGCAAAATTCCTAGACATGGATACATGTTTTGGATGTATTGCTCATTTTTGGCATGGTATGCTAGGTACTCCTCATCCAAGAATGGGAGTGGATCTGATTGCCTACTGATTTTTGGACTGAACAAAACCTAAGGAGATGAAATGGATTCTCCAGTAAATTTCATATTGTTAGAGCCTGAGGGCTCTGGTTGTTGTGTTTGTGTGAGCTGATCCATCTCCTAATTTTATAATGAAGAACTAGAGATATTTCTTTGAGGAGGAGTTTGTGATGACAATAGTTACTTGAATAGTTTTCAACCCATGTGGAAAGCAAGGGTGATGGTTGTCTATTTGTTTGACCATAATATGCTTTGAGACCTAAGAGAGGTCTTTCATATGCATCGTATTCCGACATATTCGAGGGGTATATATATACTGCGAGAATAATGGGAAGAAGTGAAGATGGATGAAAGAAATGAAAATGAAGAGGGAGCAATTATTGTGTTCATGTGGGGTTCACCAATTTTGTACGTTAGAAAAGTGACATGCGAGAATGAGAATCTACAAGTAGCCTTTCTTTATACCCAACCTCTTGAGGTCATGCTGAGACAAGTCGGTGGAAATTAAATATATGTGGGTGTAGACAAACTAGTTAGGAAATATGATATCCTCAACACGCAATAATGGGATCTACGAGTCTAAGGCAAAGAAATCTCTCCTAACCTGAATTGGTGTAATGGATCATTTAGATATAATAACTACTCAGAGGCTCCAATCAATGTCGAGCTCTGCTGAGATCCTATCTAACCTGAATTGGTGTAATGGATCATTTAGATATAATAACTACTCAGAGGCTCCAATCAATGTCAAGCTCTGCCGAGATCCTATCTATTGGCTATTATATGTGCATAAAGTGACTGTAGGTTCTTTGTGTATATTTCAGACAAGGTCATAAAAGTGGTAGTGAGAGGTGTAGTGGATTTGTAGGAGACTATGGTTAGTTTTCGGTCTTGCCCATAAAATATTAGCTTGAATGGCTTCTATACTTAATGTAGAAAATTATTTTATGATATCTTGTGGAAGTGGTGAGGATCTAAATAACATCATACGTAAACCGGTGTCAATGTCAATTGATTAGTAGGCCCGTTGGGTTGTGGGACCTGGGGATCACAACCATGAGTTTGTGGTTGTTGTGGACCTGTTATGGTCATGTGAAGAATCAATCTCTTCTTCCGACTATCCAATAGTCATAATCTTTTTCAGCATCTATGTTTAATATGAGGAGTTGTGCAATCTTCTCATAATACCTTACGAGTGTTCTGGCAACTTGTATACGTAAGCTTGTGTCTATGTCAATGAGAAGGTCTCCTACATTTGGCTACGGAACTAATGAATCACAACCAAATATTTTCTCTCTTTCGGGTTATTGTATGGTCATGCAGATATCCTATCAAGGCAATCTATAGTTGGGTTGACTTGATCAAAATGCGTATGCTTTATCATCTTCAATATTCAATTCCCTTAATTGTTCACTAAGCGCTTATGGGTTTATTTTTCATTTGAAATACGTGAATTATAATACCTCTATCTATATCCATTAATGTTGTGAAGATATTTGGATGAGGTATTATCGGTTCAAATACGTAATTCTGGGCTCTCTGGGTATCGTAATTGTCATGTAAGAGATAATCGGACTTTAAGCGAAATAAGTAAACTAATTATGAAAGTAAATCTACACTATGCTTATATTCTCTTTTTTTTTGTGTTTTTAAGGATGTGAATTTGAATGGAATTTAAAGAGAAGTTATCCTAATATATTCATATAATGAACAATTAATCTAATAGTAGAATTAAAACAAGCAAGGTAGCATGATGTAGCTATTTTCCTATGCATTTGTGAATTTATCCTAGATATTAAATAACTAATTAATTTAATTGAAATATTTTCAATCCTACCTCAGAAGTGAAGAATAAATCACATTTTCTCAAAAGCTATCATTCCCCATAGCTTCCCTGGTAATATTGAAAGTAAGCTTAACTAAAATAAAATTATTTTCTGTTCTATTTGATATATTCTAACTACAACTTCGACAATTCAAACCTGGAGTTTCCATAACAATGGAAAATCCAATTATATCATGACTTGTCCCCTCAGTGTGATCTCTTCATTCCTTCGTGTTCTCATGAATCTAGAAAAGTGGGAATGTGATAGCGGTAGTAGGAGAAGATGCTCAAATAGTGGTAGCTTGGACGTAAGCCAAACAAAATGTGAGTAGGAGAGGGATAGTGCAAGAGAACAGAGCTTGACTATTCAATTCCTAGCGGGATTATTACATGGATACAATACAATCATACCAAAATCTATAAGACTTATGCTTCACATGACAAAACAACAACCTTTAATTTTAAGTAGAATCAAGATTCAAATCTAGGACAAGAACAAAGTGGAGCCTTGAATCGAGAGGTGAAAGCTTTACAAAATCTAAACTTATTGAAGAACTTTCAAAACACATTGAATAATAATTCATATAAGGTGAGGGTCCATTTGCTTGTAAACAAGATGGGTAGTTATAGCACTTTGATTTACCAGAGGGTAATTTTCAATTGAACTCTTCTATTATAAATAAAGAAGAATTACTATTTACCATGCGGCTAAAACATAAATGCAAGCAAGAGTAATTGAGAAATGTGAGTGCCACTTGATTTTTTATGTTGACGAAAGCGTCGAAAAGTTCGGAAAACACACATGGGATCGTCGCCGTGATCACAGCAGTAGTGGCAAAGCGATTAGGATCGCCACCCTATCTTAGGTGGAATTCCTGAAACTAATGACAAAAATGCAAGGAAAAGGGGGGAAGGGTTTAGAATGAAGCATGCAAAAGTTGAATAAGGAATTTTAGGATGCAAATATATACTTGGCGAGCTTTTTGGATTCCTAACACCTTGTGAAGAGATCTAAATCATCATCGGGGTTTGTGTATCTTCTTTTCGGTAGTACAATACATATAATTTTGGGTAAGTAAAAACACATTGTGTCTAAGGAGGGGTTGGAAATTGATCCATAAAGAGTTGAGGATATCCATGCTCTACCTTTTCCTAGTCATAAGAAGGCTCTCCAAAATTTTTTTGGGAATATATGCTTGTTAGGAGGTTTATTCCTAAATTTTCTAAATTTTTCAAGCCAATAACTTTGATGTTGAAGAAGAACATGGATTTCAAATGGAATACTAAAGGAAACAAAATATTAGAATCTATAAAGAAGGATATTACAGAAGATCCAATGTTCATAAATCCATATTTTTCAAGGGACTTCACTCTCTACAATTTTTGTGGCATAGATGCAATATCTTCAATATTGTAACAAATAAATCAAGAAGGACTAGAAAAACCTATTGAATTATTAAGTGAGGGCCTTGAATATTATGAGATGAGGTATTCATTCAAAGTGAAAAACTTTTCCTTCCTATGATAAGAAGTTTAAAGAAATTTGGGAATCTAGTGTCAAATAGTAGAATTCATTTACTAGTTTCACATGTGGTTGTGAAAGATTTTATATTAAACAAGGAAATTAATGATAGAATATTTGGTTGGATAACCAAGTTTATGGTAACCAAGTCAAGGGTAATGGTATTTCTAAGATGATGTCTTCAAATAAGCATGAGGAGTCAAGAGATAAAGAAGGACTTGTTTTGATTTTACCAAATGAGCAAGGAAAAACAACAGATAATGTTCTCATTCCTTGTTGGACTCGATATATAGCATGCTTCATGATAGAGAAATAGGTGGTAACTTTTCCCTAAATGTACCAACTCTTAGAATCATAAAGTTTTTCTATTACTAGCCTAACCTTTTCAATGGTTACCACTCATGGATCAATAAATGTAAGAAGTTTTCCTTCTTCACATGTAAAGAGAAGCCACCAACGCTCCTATTACACCCCATCTCTTTAATTAAACCATTCATTCAAAGGGGTTTGGGATTTATTGGGGTGATCAAACCAAATTCTAGCCTATGTCATAAATGGATCTTGACAGCTACAAACTACTTCACCAAATGGAAAAAGGTAATTACACTCAAGGAAGAAAATGAAACCAATATTCTATATTTTTATGAAGGCAATATGAAAAGTTTTGGTGCCCCTTCCACTATAATTTCAGATAATGGATTAGATCTTCTTCGGTCAAAGATATCTTATTAGGTTGTTAGGAATAACATATCTTTGAGCACATCTTCTAGTTATTACCCTCAGGGTAATGGCCAAGCTGATTCCACTAACAAGAACTTGTTAAATATTATAAGGAGAACTATGGATGAGAATAAGAGGACTTGGCATGCCAAACCTGAAATGATCCTTCTAGGATGATAGAATCATTCCTAATAAGCCAATTAGTTTCTATTTTAAGTTTAGTCTATGGCATAAAAGCAAGGCTACCAATATCCCTAGAATTACCAACTTTGAAGCTTATCAAACATCTAGAATTAGTTGAGTTTTATACCATAGAAGTCACGTATGTAGAGCTTATAGAATTAGAGGAGTTGAGGAATAAGGCCATGAAAACAATGGAGAAGGACCAAGCTCAAATCAAGATGAGATTTGATAGAAAGGCCAAAAATATAACTTTATAAGAGGGAGACTTGGTCCTAAAATGGGATACAAACAGAGCCAAACCAGAAGACAATCAATTTTGATCCAATATGGAGTTTCCTTTCTTTACTTTCAGGCTATGAAATAAACAATGCTTTACAGTTGTCTAAAATAAATGGAGAAGAATCGTAGATTCTAGTTAATGGGATCTACATCAAGCATTATCATTGAATCAAAAGTCTCTTTTTTATATATTAGAGTAGTTCTTTTCCTCCATGTTCTTGCAACACATTATTCGGTTGATGGTGTAGGTTTTATTTTAGATAAGTGCTTGTGCACTCTCTACATGTTCCATTTAGGATGTGTATGATTTTATTTTTTATACATAGTTGTGTATTGTTGTTGTTGCATATTGTGGTAAAACAATCAATTTCCAACCAAGGGGTTTAAGAATGATAGGCCCCATTAGTTTTTCAAGGGTTTGATGGGTCATTTTTAGTTGTAAGATTAGTCCCAAACCATTCTCTTGTGAACTTTTTCCTTTCATGTTATTCCATAATCTGGGACCTTGTGCACCTACGCACCTTCATACTTGGTTAATAATCTAGGGGTCTAACATCACCCCATACTATGCCTATTCTCCATCCTCAGAAAAACTCCACTTAACCAAGATTTATATTGCCTTAAGGAACCAATGTGTAGTCTTAAATTTTGTACAAGAATAAAGGAATGAAATAATTGGGGAAGAAGGAAGAATGGGGGCATCAACTCAGCAAGCTAGGAAAATCCTTCTATAAGTCTACTTCAACTTGTTCCATATGTCGACCTTGCTCTATGCCTTCTAAAAAGGTCACCGATCAGATGCTCACCTCGTCAAAACTTAGGCCAATACCCTGGGTGCCCAAAGTGTCAACGATCTTCTCCATTTCCTTTCCTAGGTCTTCAAGTGTTTCCATTATCCTGGTAATCTGAGGGTATAGTTCTTTCAGTTGGGCCTTGATTGAACCCCTTAATGTTTCAATCACCTTAGATTTTCTTTCTACTTTGGCAAGGACCTTGTCTCTCTCTTCCCTGTTTCCTTTATTCTTCTCTTGGAACTCCTTTAGCTCTACTTTGAGTGTGGTGACCAAGGTTATTTCTACCTTATCCGTATTAGTGCAAGTATCATATGCAGCCTTACAGATTGGGTAGCAATTTTAACCTCTGTGAGAACCTTGCTATAATCATTAATGAGTGCTACTACGCTCAACCTGTCCTCTTCCTTTAAGCATGTGCCCACTTCCTCTGCAGACTCCAGGGCCAAAGGTCATCTCTCCATGGTGAGGACATGCGTTAGATCTTCTAAGCATTCTAGAATGGATGTGTACTTCTGCGTGGGTGGCACTAGGTCTAGGTGCTTTAAAATGATGGCACTCTTGATAGAATCCACCTTCTTATATACTTCTTGCACCTTTGTCTTTTCATCCTTTAGCTCACACCTCAGCTACGTGTGGATCAGTTCTTCTTGCTTCAATTTCTTGGCCTTCTCCGCCATCTCCTCTTCTTTCTTCCCTAGCTTTCCCTCTAGTGCTCTTATACTATCATTACGCATAAAGAGCCTAGCCTTTATCTTGATCATGACCTTGTTGAGCACATTATAGACCTACTCATCCGAGAGCTCCTGGGCATTTACCAAGGGATTGGATCCCTTAGACTCTGGTATTGTTATGATTTCTCCTTGGTAGAATTTGAAGTCTGGCTCGTCAATGTGGGATTCAAATGCCCAAGAGAGCATCTTCTTCATTCTGGGGTATGCACCCTCCTTTTAAAATGACCCCATGGCTAAAATCCTTTCGTGGGTACAATCTTTGTCAGAGAACGCGTGTGCGTAGCACCTTCTTTGAGTCATAAACGTAGCCCATCACTTGTCTTTTCTCTCGTAACAAGGGTCCTCCTACCCAAGCATACAATTTTGGGAAAAGTTATCATTAGAGTGAGACCTCCTCCCATGTTGTCATGATCCTTTTCAATGTTTTCCTTTTTCCTTCCTCCAAAGACTATGTCGGTGTTAGGCTCCAACTCTTGGTCTACTAAGGCCTCGAGCATTTTCTTTTCCTCTCTCTCTTCTACCTTGATGATCTAAACCTTTGTGAATCTTATGGCTTCCCACTTTTCTGTTCTAACCTCCTCACTCTTTCCCATGTCTTGGGTACCTTCCTCATCCTGGGTACTCATGCACCGCGTGAATACGAACTCCTTTTTCTCTTCCTTGGTTTCTTCTCCGACTTGTACACGCTGAAAACATGTGGCTTTTGATCCCTATTAGGCTCAACCTCCTTGTTGTCATCTTATTCACTCTTTTCCCCCTTCCACCCATGTACTTCTCCAAGCCTTCGGTCTCCTCCGATTTAGATTCCTCTTCCATCCTCTTTTTTTCCCGAGAGGTGGCTCCTTGGCAAGGGATTTGGTCTCTTCCTCTTCCTCTCGGTAACTTTTCCTGGTGAGGGGTTGCCTAGGTACCTCCACTTTTCACATCTTCTCCTTCACCAAAGACTTATTTCTCCACATGTAAGTACTGGGCTTGGTGCTCATTGATGGCATGCTTACCATTTGAGTAGTCTGCACACTTGGTGCTTCTTCACCTCTTCCCCTCTTCTTGGGCGTGGGCCCCTTTCTACCCATGGGATCTTCAGGTATGGAGACATCGTTCTCCAAGTACGTGCCCTTATCAAACTTGGGCCTTATATAGAGGTCTACGCATGCAAAGTGGATCCTTCGTAATGGGCAACGTTATTGGCCTTGTCATCTAGACCTCATGCGACATGTACCTTTCCATGTATGCACACTTGCCACTAGGGTAGTTCAACTTTTTTACATCTCTCTATGCTCCCAGTCTAGACTACCTAGTTCCAGATTTAGCTTCTTTGATTCCTTGAATCTGTTTACTCTTTCTTGGAAGTATTGACTTGTGAAAGTGAAGCGAAGCTTACACCAAGGGCTCCATGATTCATCTACTAGCCTGAACCTACCTGGCAAAAATGTTGGTATACTACAAACTCGGTTTCTCCTTTAGTGACTGATGGCAGTTGTTCAAGAATCCTCCACTCTACCCCAAACATGTTCCTCAGGTGCGTATACCACTTCTCCAGTCGCGCCTTGTGGGGTACTATCATTGTGTCACACACATACTTCTCAAATCTCTTTACGGGTGAAGCATCCTCAACAGGGTACTCCCATATAAATTTATCTCGATCCGTCGTGCACTCTAATCTCTAAAAATATGATGGTTAGCAAGACATTTCTGAAGAGGATTCTATCCTCCTCCTTTACGCAACATAAAATTTCCTCCGCAATGTATGTAGATAAGTTGTAAATGGTGCCTTCTACAATCCTCCTGCAGACATGTAACCAGGGTTTATTGAACTGGGCCCATCTCTCCTAGCCATTCAGCTTTGTTACTGGATGTGCAGCCATCTTCATCATCACTGGGTCTTTAATTTTTGAGATGTCTTAGTATCTCAACCCCTTCTTACAGGCATATTCAATGATGGTTTCCTGAATTGGCTCCTTATCACTTAGGTCATCTTCTAAGCTATCTCCTTCACATATGAGGCCCGCAAGTTAAGAGATGAGTTGAGGAGTAATTTGCACCTTGCACCCTATAAAATGGAATCAATCTTCATGTACTCATGACATTAGCCATTAGTATAGGTGTTCTATTTTTTGAAAATAGGGAAACTCATACGATTAAGCAACAACCCTTCATTCTCTAATTTGACCTTAACATCATCATTATAGATGGGAAAGCCCTCTGGTGTCTGTTTGTTCGTGGTGCACACTAACTCCAGTGTTATTTCCTTCTCGATCATGTTTGTTCGATGGTTATAGTCACTTACAGGCACGTTCCTCAGGTGGGACTCCCACTCCTTACCCATCATTACCCCATCTGGGTATTGCATCTCCACATACCACTCTTCATTCATATTACTCACATCAGGTTCTTGCTACTTGGCCTTGCCCTTACCCTTTCCTTTCTTGGGTGCCATTGTCGAGGTCCTCCTATCACTTCACTCCCTCCTTGTTACTCTGTTCTTCCACTTCTTCTAGCCTTAGATCTCAAATCTATGATGAAAAACCTCTCAAACCCATGCCCTAGTTTGTCAAACCCTAACTGGGATAAAACTTCCACAAGACAACACCTCCTCACAACTTTTCTCACGCCCGTGAAACCCCTTCCTTCTAGTTTGCAAATCCAAACTGGCTGCTCACGCTTCAATCTCATAGATTTTTCTTCACACGATCAAATCTAGAAACCCTAGTTTTTCATAGATGGAAAAATCACTTCTCTCTCTATTCACAAAGTTAAAATGAAAGTTCCTCAACCCTTTACTTATAGCTTTTCTCTTTTTGATCATTAAATGTTATTTCACCTACCAATGTACTTTTTTATTGAATGTAGATTTTTCAAATAAATCCCATCTTCAGCGCTTTCACTCACGTGCCCAACCTACATAAAAACTCCTCCAACCTTCTAGTGTGCAACTAATCTAACCCAACAGGAGACTCTTATGCGTGTAAAACCCATGCCGAAGGTACTTATTTTGTCCTAAATTTTTTTCTCACCTACCTCATTTTGCTTAAATGCACTTTCTCCTCCTTAGTATGTGGGATCAAAAAGTAGCTTTATCCTAGCACCAACCATCCTTCTTCCATTTTTTTCTCTCCAAACACTTCTTTCAACCGGGCCATTCAACATGGATTTTTAACATACACTTCCTTGGAACTCCAACCATGCACTCCTTCACATTACTCCACTCCACACTTAAAATGATGCACAATCCTCTACACACTCACAAATTCTCTAAAGTAGCAGAAAGGTTACCATCTCCCAAGGTGCAAAAGAAAACAACAATGTGAAAGGGAAAGCATAAATGAAATTTCTAAACTAGCTAGCAAGACTGCCTTATTTACAAACATCGAGAAGACTTATTTATAGTAGGGCTTCAGCCTACTCCCATTGAAGTGTCCAAGAAAATTCATCCCATCTAGCGCTTGTAACTGGTACGCGCCTGAATCAAGGATGTACGAGATTGTGTAAGGACCCAACCAATGGAATTTCAACTTCCCAGGGTGGCACAGAAACTTGGAATCATATAGTAAAACCATCTGCCCAACCTCAAACTTCTTGTTTCTAATGTGGTGATCATGCCAAGCCTTCTGCTTTGCTTTTTCTGTTGTTTGGCTCCACCTGGCGAGTGATCATCTCTCATCTAGCTTCATTAACTCATCAATCCTTTCTTCCAGTGCTTGTTCATTGGCTAACCCTCCTATGCATGCTATTTGTAGAGAAGGCAACATAAATTTTACTGAAAAAATAGCCTCCGTAGCAAAAACCAACTGAAATGGTGTGGCTTTCTTCATCCTTTTATACATTGTCCTGTATGCCCATAATACTGCCGATGCTTTGTCATCCCAATCTTGTATTCCAACATCACAATATTTTTTCAAGGTATGACTCAAGTAATTTGTTGAATGCTTCATGCGGTTCCATTTTTTCTTGTGGGTGATAGGGTGTAGTTTTATGATGAGCCACCATGAACTCTAATAATAGGATCCTCACAGCCTCATTCAAGAAATACGTACTAGTCAAACTCAATGGACATCCATACCTTGTGATAATGTTCTCCCACAAGAACCTTGCCATTGTGGCTGATGTGCAATCTTTAGTCGGAGCTGCCTCTGCCCACCTGGTCAAATAATCTATGAAAGTTATGACATAACGTGACCCATTCCTATGTGCCATTAGTGCAATAGGTCCTACAAAGTCTATTGCCCAATTTTCAAAAGGCTCCTCGCTAGGTATAGGGTGCAAATGTATTTCATCTCTCCTCCTTGGTTTGCCAATGTGCTGACAATGGTCACACGCTTTACAATAGTCTGATAACTTATATAGGGTTTCCCACCACAAACCTACCATTAATATTTTACATATGATCACATCACCTACATAATTCCCACCCACACTTCCTCTCGTGTGATTCCTCCACGATGGCCGACACTCATGATCTAATACACACTTGTGCAAAACTTCATCACGTCCCAACTTGTATAAGTCTCCACTAATTAACATGTAGTGTATGGTGCATATGGCCAATTACTTTTTCTCCAATGTTTTCATTCCTTCTAGAACCACACCTTCCTTTAAAAATACTGCAATTTCTTCCATGTTCGATGGCACGCACCACAACCTAAACAATTGCGCATGTGGCATTGTTTCCTCAATACTTTGCATGTCCTCACTTGAATCAATTCTTGACAGATGATCAAATCCACAATTTCTTTTCCTAGGCTTCACTACAATGGTAGACTCAAACTCTTGAAACAACAACACCCATTGACATATGTGCCCTTATAGAACAGGCTTGTTCACTAAATACTTTAATTCCATGTGGTTGGTGTAAACATAAAGGGTGTTTCCAGTAGATACTTCCTAAACTTGAAAAGTGCATAGATCATCAAAAATGCCTCGTATTCAGTTGTGGTATAATTTTTCTCTCTCTGTTGTCAACTTTCTTCTTGCAAAAACACTGAGAGGATGATCAACAATCCCTTCACCTAGTTATGTAAGCACTACTCCAACGGCAGTCCTTGAGGCATCTACATGGACATGAAAGGGCTTTTCCCAACAGGAAAACGTAATATAGGTGTGTTGAAAAGCCTATCTTTTAATGTATCAAATTCCCGCACCTCACCCCAATGGAAGGCACTTTATGTCTAAGCGAGATCCTCTAAAGGCATGGCAATCTTGGCATACCCTTTGATGAATTTCCTTTAATATCCCATATGCCCAAGGAATCCATGCATCGTGTTCTCAGCTAGTAGGCTCCCTAACCCATAATAACTATAACTTTAGCGGGATCTACCAAAGAATTCCTCCTTACATATGATATGCCCCAATAAATTCCCAAAGGGTCTAGCAAACACACACTTCTTAATTTTGAGGGATATCCTCAACTACCTACACCTCTCAAACATTAACCATAAATTGTCATAATGGTCTTTAACTAGACCATACACCATCCAATCATTCAAATAGACTCAAGAAACTTATGGATGAAGTCCGGAATGCTTGCACCACTATGCATGAGAAAACAACAGTGCATTCTTCAACCTAAAGGGCATGAACGTGTATGCAAAACTTCCCCAATCGTGGCAAAAGTTATTTTTCCTAGTCCTCCTTTGCAATCCAAACTTGGTGGTACCTCGAAAATCCATCCATAAAGGAATATATTTCTTTGCCCAATGAATCCTTCCAAAATTTATTTAGTGAAGGGGGTTGAAAAGGGATCAATGACAAAAATATGTTCAATTCCCTATAATCCATTCATATCCTAATCCACCCATCCTTCTTGATGTTGATTACCATCGACTTATCCATTTCAACTCGTCCACTTTCGCCTCAATGATCCCGAGAATCTATCATTTTGTCTATATCTTCCTTAACCTTCACACACAAATTGGGATTCATCGGTAGGGCTTTTTCTAATCTTGTGTGTGCACCTTCCTTCATTTTTATCTTCATATCCCACAAGGAATGATGAACACCTTTGAGCTCATGGTACCCTCGTGGGAATAAATCCTCAAATTCATGTAGTAGATCAATGATCTTAGAAACTTCCTTCTCGACTAGTAATCTCCAATAATACCTTCCTTAGGCTCTTCTCTTTAATCGACATTAACCTTTTTTTGTCTTTAAGGGTTCATGATAGGTACGTGTGTAAGTATTAGCACTATTCACTACCTCATGCATCCCTACAGAATGGTTAACATCTAAGCTTTCTGATTCCTCTCCATCAATCACATACACCAACTTTCTTTTTTATTTTCTAAAAATGCATGGTCAAGTTGTAACTCTTATGTTTCCTCTACTTCTTCAAATCGTGCCTCTAATCTTGGTTCACCTAATAATTCCAATGGGCTATATTCCATCTTGGCACTATCTCCAATGATAAGGCTCTTGATACCTCTGCAAGGCCTTATCAATGATGGTTTAGTACTTTGATACTTAAAGGTTTGAATAAGGTCGCCCACGAGCTCTTGCTAATTCCTTGTCTGGCAAAGCATGTCTCCAAATGGATATACCATGCGCACGCATAACCCCGCAATGTAGAATATAACTTATGCACCCAAAGGGATGGTGGAAAACCTTCCACACCTTCTCTCCAGACCCGTTCACACTCCTAGATGTGGAAAGAGGTGGTATCTTTCCCATGGTAGGCCTTGATGATGGTGGGCACATTGCTCCTAGAAAATATGACAAAGAGAGAAATTCTTACCTCGTGCCACTCTAAAAGGCTCTCCTAATGTTTAGCCCACCACCAAGCCACTATGTCAAGTAGGACATAACTTAACATCCCTCTCTGTTCCTTCTCATCCTTCCACTGAGCTTCTAATTCATGTAGAAAGATCTCAAGGAAGGCTCCTCCTGAATACATGGGTAGTTATTTTCCTCCAAGGCACTAAACCATGTGTGCCTTTGTTACCTTGGTCACCAAACCTCTCAACTACCATCCCATTAATTCATAAGTCCCATGCACCCAATTGTCACATGCCGATGGTGGTATCACTTACTAACCGAGCATCTTCAAATTTGGATAACCCATTTAATAGGGTGTATCATCTCTAGGGTCTCTAATTGAACACACATATATCCTGTCCATAACTTCTTCCCCCAATGGTTCAATATAGGGTGTTGACTTCCCATCATCTAGGGGTATAATGACCCATTCCTCCTTATTTTCAAAGCTGATTTACCCTTTGTTGAACCAAAGGTCCGCATTGTTCTTATAACACCAAGGGTTCCCAAGTAGTGTTGGGAAATTGTCTGCCTAGGTGAGCGCTAAGACTTCGAAGTCCCCAGTAAACTTATCTCCCTAGATAGTGATATTTGCATCCTTTAAAACACCGATGGGTATTGCCTTAGTTTTATTTTCCATATACAACACATTTGAAGATGGTCAGAACTCGTGTCTTACTGTCTCGATGCCATGCATCCAAAGTTATAATATTAACATTTGTTCCTATGTCAATGATGATATTACTTGAGGAGCCATCCAACTATAATCGCATTCAACATGATCTCCTTGTCATAGTCAAGGCTATGAGGGGGAATGTTAGTTTACAAGACCTTCCTCTCATGCTCTCCTCCGATGCGTGGTACCTTCTCCCTCAACCATGATCCGAGCAAGGGAATGATATTCTCTTGCCTTAGCATTTTACACACCTCCTTAACCTCATCCAGGTCATCCTTTGGCACCTCGACTCTCCTTCCTTGTTCCTCCCTCCTGGATTTATCCTTTAGATGCTAGATTTCCCCTTGTAAGCTCGAATGACATCCATGGTGTCCTGATATATCTCCTTTTGATGCACAAGGTCTAGATACTTTTCATGAATGACCTCTTCCCTTCAAAATAGGTTCTTCTGTCTTGGTATCTCTCTTGCACGTGTGGCTTCTGCCCTTGTTGTTACCAAGACAAGCTCTAATCCTACATCCCATGTTACCCGAGGCATCCACTGTATATCTACCTTCTTGATGCTGACCATTGTAGCACCCTTTTCCTTCTAGTGCTGATGATTCATATGCTCAAAAAGTCTAGGAACTCCTCATACTTATGCTTCTTTACGCACCACAAGCACTATAATAGGTCCAGGCATTCACGTTTGTTATGATCCATACATCCAAAATTGAAACAGTTCCACATGGGAACTCACTCCTTCCTCCCCCGCAGTTACCATGACCACAAAATCCTCCTCTAAATCCTATTCTGTGCACGCCTCCATCTGTATGCTCCTCATAACAATGATCATCACCCTTATAACTACTGGCAATGTTGGTTTGGCATACCCCATGATCAATGGCCTCATGGATCTAATCAATGAGCCTACAGAGTACTTAGTATCATGGGTTGTAGAAGTGAAAATCTTGTAGTAACAAGATACATTATTTCTGATTACGCGCTATAGCAAGGGGAATCTACTCATATCATGGTCCCCATGACAAATTTCATAATATACTACCACGGTGCATACTATCCTCCTGGGAAATTATCCTTAATGTTCCCCTCTATCTCACAATTTATGCACCACATACCACTTTGTGAGTCTCATGGGCTAAGTTTGCGCAGACATTTTTTCCAACTACTTGGCCATAGGATTAATCTGAGCTTCCAAGAATGCGCTAACGTGAGTATCAACACTACCAATAGCTTCAGCGTGTAGGGCAGCTTCCAATGCCTCGCACGGGTCTATAAAAGTTTTATGAGATAAGGCCCTTCTAAAAGGGGTGATCAACCCTCCAACAAACCATTGAGCATGCTATGAAGGGTGAATATCATATGATAATTTAGATAAGAGAGTTTTAAAGCATGCATCATACTCCCACACACTCTCTACCATTCCTTGTTGAATCTCCTTCAAAGTGTTGATGCTCTTCTGCTCAAACTTAGGAATGTGGAATTCTACCAAGAATGCATTCTTTAAAGCAATATAGTCCACCATGGTTTGCTGAGGGTCATACTTCTTATACCAGCTATGCACATGCCCTTGCAACATGGTTACAAACTGACTAGCCTTCCATTCTAGGGTTGTGATACCCTTCGCGTGTCATAGCAGTTCACACTTGTGAACATGTTCCACAACATCCTCAATACCTTTGTAATTAGGAAAATGTAGAGACATTTCAAAGAAAACTTGTGGGGGTGGTTGGGGCCCAAATCCTCCTCCACCAGATCCTTGGTTTCCACCTATATTTCCTCCACCGCCTGATCCACTGAGATCCACTAAGCTCATGAGCTCCTAAACCACCGAGATCCATGAGATCCACCGGACTCCACCAGCACTTACTCCTTCTGAACCACCAGATCCACCAGGCCCACAAGGTCCTGAAGTGGTCACGCCAAGGGTCCCCACAGTTCCATTGAGCTACATGCCTATGGTCTGCGATAATTCCCCACTGCCAATAGTATACCCCGCGCCACTCCTAGACGCAAGACCAAACACTTGTGTGCCTATACCTTTCCCAAAAATTCCTAACACTGGGCTAGTGTTCACAACCATAGAAGTCCCAAATGAGAAATTACACCTCTTGGGCATAGAATGATCACCTCCAATGTAGCCAACTAGATTAGCAATATTATCCCCCGATATGGAAAACCAAGCGCTAGGGTCCGGTCACTAGGTGGGCTTAGATGCGTGCCAATAGTTCTTCTTTCTCTATGTGATGAAATCTCATCAGAAGCTGAAGGGGTTTCTATCATGCACTTGTCAAGATGCGGTTGCATAGATCGATTAGGTTCTAGGTCCTCGGTGTGAACCTAAAATCCTTCCCACAACGTCTGCCACCATATATCCATCACACCTGCAACCTCACATTTTCTAGTAATCTCCCTTTCACACGCTTCACCATACTTGAGTTTTCTCTCCTCCCTTTCTTTTTCCACCACAATGTCCGCCATCTTCCTCCACCCTAACTTCCTCACCTAGCGCTCGTAATGGTTTAGCCGGCCATAGGAAAAGCCTCAAAAGTCATGGTAATAATCAATATCTTCTCGGTCCGGAGGGACAACACGTAGAAACAATCCTTTGGGCTCCATCTGAGAAAATCAAAATCGTAACCTCGACAAGAATACGTGGAAATGGTGTACTCCGTGAGTGTAGCTAGCCAATACTCCTTTCCACTAATGATCCACAAAGATGGGTCCACGTCAAATTTGTATCCTACAACCTTAGGTATTCTTCTTGGATCTACACATGTGATCCATAACACCAACTGGATCTAGATGCATAGGCTAAGATCCATTCATACATATCCATAGGGAAGCAATAGAAAAAGGTCTCATACAGATCATGGTAGATATTCTCTTCTACCCATCTACGTGCATAAAACTGAGGTCTAGTGTTGAATCTCTGAGAAAATTCATCCTCCGTGCTCTTGAACCATGATTCAACACTTTCCAATGTTAACCACTTTTTCATTACTCATTACACAGATCATGATGTATGCTAAATCCCACTACAACTTCAAAAATAGGTCTTGACAACGGAACCAAGATGTATTCATTTTCACTCTTATCACAAAAGAAAGTAACCCCATGCGTGCTAGCCTATCACACAGTGAAATTTGGGTTCTCACCCGAGGCACACGCGGGTACCGAGTCTCTCTTTTATATGATTTTAGTGTGAAACATCATCTATGATTTGTGTAAGAGATTCTAGAAGGAAAGTTAGGAGATGCAAGAATCATAGGGCTCAGAATGGACTCTAGATCTTTGTAGTCATTTCAAACCGAGTACTTTAACAGAATCCGTAACATGTATTATGACAGAAAGAAACATACAAGCATCCTATTAGTGCAAATTCACAAAGAGCCCAGATGAGTTATGGATCTACTTTTCTAAGGAAAAATCATCGGTGTGAATGCACAAAATTGAGCCTTTCCAAAGTGTGTTACCTTTTGCAAATGGGTAAATCTCTCTAGAGAAGGCTAGTTCCTCTTCCTAAACTACCTACCACAAGTTATTTCAAAGGTAAGCTAATCTAATCCTAATCTAACTATGCCAAGGAGACAGAGAGAAAAAAGAGGGAAAAATAGAGCCTACACTAAAATGGTGATACACCGAGTAGAAGGAAAATGTTGAACATCTATCAAAACTACCATGGAAGAAGAAGAGGTGAGCAATGGGAAGGATAGACAGATCCATCATAGGCCCAAGGATAGATTTCACACAAAAATATTCCAAAATTCCATGGACATAGCTCCAAACCTACAATGAACATTAAAATATGCACAAATACCTACAATGGAGAGAGGTAAGAAGAAAACAAGAAAAAAAACGAGCAAGGATGGACAGATGCATCATAAAATATGTTTTTTGTTGGTCCAAAAGTTTGCACAAAACATCATTTTAATGGTAACAGGAAAAAAACACCATTACAAAGTAGGGGAGGAGGTTCAAACTCCATTTTTAACCCTAGGGAATAAAATAAGGGAGAGCAGAGTAGAAAAGATGAACAACTTTTACAAATGAGCCAAAACTGGCTTTTATCACAAAGCAGAATGAAGAAAAGTGTAAAAACGTGGGAAAATTTGATTTTCAACTCCAACCACTAACAAATCCTTCTAATTAGCCTACAAAATGATGGGTTCCCATGGAAAATCCCATACTTCAAAGTACATTTCTCTGCAGATCCAAAAACGACCCATAATTCTTTAAATTTGATGGTTGGTAACCATTTCTACATTTTTACATGCCAGGTACGTTTCTCAATTTTCTCTCACAAAAATCCTTCAAAATAAAAAAATGAACCCTCCATTATGTAGAGAATTTTTCTAGCTTTCCAATTATATAAATAACGTGAAAATCGAGCTCTAAATCAAAAGTTATGGCCCTCTCGAATATTTAGGGAAAAATTAGGGCAAAAATGGATTGGTGGGCCGAAAATTTAAAATTTTCCCTTTTTGAATTCGGGAAAACTTCCTAAAATCCCACACCCCGCCACCCACTACCATGTGGCAAATCCTCATTGGTCGATGGGATCGCGGGCTCAAACCTACCTTTCGCTCCTTTGATTTTCCATTGGGAAGATTTCCCAACTTTTCCCCATGCTCCGTTGTCCGGTGACACGTGTCACTTCCTCATTGGTTGGCATGGATGCACTTCCAATTTTTTTCCTTTTCCACCTTGGTAGGCTTTTGGATCATATTTTTCCCTTAAGTCATTTTGAACACTTTGGCAAAAATGCCCAATTCTCCCTGTGCACCCAACCTCCACCGCCGAATGGACATGTGGTGGCCTCCTATTGGTCCACGGGCCTTTGCGTGAAATTTTCTCCTTTGTACCCCCACTTTGAGCCCTTTTGAAAAAATTTCAACTTACCCCCGGCCCGACCTCTTCCGCAATGTGTCGCTTCCTCATTGGTTCGCACGGGCCTCAAACCATTTCTTTTCCTCCGCGGGCCCACGGGCAAAATTTTTCCTTTGCGCCACTTTTGGAAAATTTTCCAACTTACCCCCACTGACCCAGAATTCTACCCTACCACGTGGCACATTCCTATTGGTTGCGGGCATTCCTAGGGAAAATTTCCCTCAAAAACTCCGTCGAGCCATAACTTGAGAAATACACGGAGTTAGGAGGAAAATTTTACCTTTCTGGAAATGTGAGGAAAAATCCTATCTAATGGGATCATTTCTTGAATCTTTTGAGTACTTCAAGCATGCCAACAATTAAATTAAGTGAAAAAAATGAGAAGAAGGAGGAGTTAGCCAAAAATAAGCATGGGGCTTATTTTGGATAATAATTTTGGCAACTCGGAGGGGTCATCTCGCACGCTAGATGAAATATTAGTAGCCTTTGAAGCATCCATTGTGCATGGAGTCATGAGTAGTATCCTGAAACTGATCTAAACTTTGAAAACATCCCTCTAAGCCACCGAGGCCCACCGAACTAGATTTGTTCCTACAAAAATGCCACTAAAATGAATAGTGTAAGAGTAAAACTAGCAGCACCAAAAACTATGTACAAAACTAAAAATCATACATGCTCCAAATAGAACATGCAGAGTGTGCACAAGCACTTTTTCTACTGAAAGAAAACCTACCTACTCAACTCTAATCTGGAAGAAAAGTCAAGCTAAACAAAACTCGCGAATCGGTTGTGCAAAATAGCTTCCTTTCTTCAAAATGGGTAGCCATGTAATTGATTTGGAACTGATCATGGCTGTTTGGATGAGTGGAAAATCAACAAGAAGTTGGTCTTCTACCCAAATCAGAAAGGTGTCAATGAAAACAAATCCAATACCATTTTTAGTTGCTTTGCATTTGGATTAAAGAGGTATGACAACTGATCCTTGGTACTTTGTACCTCATTGTCATGCTTAGAAGCAAACATGACTAGTTGTGGCTTCTCCTTTGGTTCCAATGAATCCAAACACCTTCTTGGGAAATGTATGATCCATTTGATATACCCATAGATCTGATTTTCAACTCCAAAAATGGATTCTTCTTGTAGACCTTCTTGAATGGATGTGGAAGAAGTGATGAAGTTATTCTATTGTTTTCTTTCCTTTTCCAGTGAAGAACATGGAAGATTAATATCTTCCAACATTGGTTCCAAAGAGCTGTCACAAAACATAGGCTGATATTTTTCAATGTTATCCTTTATGGCAGCAGGCTCTTGATGTTGGAGAACGAATGGTGAAGAAAAAATACCTGTAGTTTCAGTTGGCTCTTCATCCAAACATTCTTCTAAGTCGATGGCAAATCAAACTCTTCAATGTCCCGCTGCTGCAAGGTCTCTCATTCTTGTATGGTGGCCTCTAAATCTGCATTTTCTTCACCATGTGTAGTTTCATTTTAAAACATGAAACTTGTAAATTCAAACTCATCCAAAAACTAGGTTTTTGGAGAGATGTAGTGGGAAAGAAACATGAAATTTCTTATGCCTCTTGCTCACAATTTGGACCAGTTTCGTTCACCTCCATAATGGCTTCATCAATCAAATCATCCCCTTCAAATGAAAGCAGGATGCATCAATAATTCTTCCTTCTTTTACCGTTGTAAAAACTGACTTGATCTCATCCACTTTCTCTTCTTCAATGGGATTTGGAGCTGGTTATTCTTCCTCCTTTGCTTGAAGACCATCTTGCTCTTGATTAAACTCTTCCTCTAGCATCAAGTTTGTCAAATCAAACTCTTCAATCTGCTACTCTAGATGAAAAGTTGGGATTGTAAGATCTTCTCCTTCCATGGCTGATTGTGCAACTCGAATTGGATCAACATTTTCTTCAAATAAAATGCAACATGGACACTACATTCTGAGAAAACTGATTGTTGATCTGCTTCTTCTTTTTTCTCTTCTTCTTCTGCAACAAAATCAGTCATGACCACCATTTGTTCAACCTTGGCCTCTTCTATAGGCTTTACCAGCAAAGGTATCTTCTCAATTCCATATTTAAGAGCCAAACTCACTAAGCTCTTAATCATTCCTTCTTTGCTTGGCTCTTCCTCTTGTTGTCCTTCATGACTGATTTTTGCAATTTCTTCTTCCCCACATGGAGATGGGAATGAAAGAGGAGGGGTGGGTTTTAACTCAATCGATTAGGAAATTATTCTTGGTGGTGGAGGAGATGAAACCTCTTGTTTATTTGGAGGAGAGGGTATTTCATTTAGCTCTTGTGGAGGGGATGCCTGTTTAAAAGGGAAGAGGACGAAGAAGAATTGAGATGGGGTGGAAAACTAGGGGATGGAGAAATGGAATTAATTTTTGGGACAACAGATTGAGAGTTTAAAACTTGACACTCGCTGAGATAAAATAGATTGGGAAAGAGGAAAAGGAAAGGCATGAGATGGTGTGCTTACCCATTGACAAGGTTGTTGAATACTCTCTCACATACACCTCTATTCCTTCATTCCATTTGCAAGCAATGGTAGTGTTGCAATCATGAAGTCAAGCTTTTCTTGAGGGCTATAATGCCTTGGAAAAGGTCCCACCCATGGACAAGGTGCTCTATAACCGATTATAAATGCTTTCATTTGTGCTTGAGCCTTGGATTACACCATGTTTACCTCCACATTTTAGATTTTCTCCAACATACCAACATCTTGAATTTGATTGTCTTCATTGTTTGCATACTCCTTCTCTTGGAAAGCTACATAGCCAAACTGATTTTGGCACTGCTGCTCATATGGGTATGTATGCTGATTTTTAATTTGATCAAAATGCTGATTTGGAGGAATTGTAAAACATGTTGGAGGTGGAATATAATGTTGTTGTAAATGTGTATTCCATGATGGAAATGAAGTCATGATTGCAAAACTTCATGGAATGGAAAAGAGTGAAAGGGATGGAAAGAAGAATGGATGGAAATGAATGGAAAATGGTTCTTCAACTCGAGAATGAGTTATTTACTAGATGGAGTTGCGACGTGTTTTTTAAAATGCCTCCAAAGGTAGAATCCTTAACAGAACACACCAACCTATCAAAATAAAGTGGAATACCTCTAAGGTCCCATCGGGTGTGCCAAAACTATTAGTGAAAATTCACAGACTCCCAGATGAGTTATGGATCTACTTTTCTAAGGAAAACTCATCTGGTGTGAATGTAAAACATTGAACCTTCCCAAAGTGTGGGACCTTTGCAAATGGGAAAAGCTCTCCAGAGAAGGCTAGTTCCTCTTCCTAAACTACCTGCCACAAGCTATTTTAGTGCAAGAAATATAATCTAATCCTAATCTAAGTATGCCAAGGAGACATAGAGAGATAAAAAAGGGAAAAATAAATCCTACACTAAAATGGTGATACACTAGAGAAGGAAAATGTTGAACATCTATCAAAACTACCATGGAACAAGATAAGGTGAGCAATGGGATAGATGGACATGAGATGCATCACAGCCCAAGGATATATTTCACACAAAAGATGTTTCAAAACTCCATGGACATAGCTACAAACCAACATTGAACATTCAAACATGCACAAATACCTACAATGAAGAGAGGCAAGAAGAAAACAAGCAAATAAAATGAGCAAGGATGGACAGATGCATCTCAAAACACATATTTTGTTGCTCTAGAAGTTTTCACAGAACATCATTATAATGGTAAAAGGAAAAATATGCCATTACGAGAGTAAGGGAGGAAGTTAAAACTCCATTTTCAACCACGGGAAGAAAATAAGGGAGGGCAGAGTAGAAAAGATGAACAACCTTTTACAAATGAGCCAAAACTAGCTTTTATCACGAAGCAGAATGAAGAAAAGTGCAAAAACATGGGAAATTTTGATTTACAACTCCAACCACCAACAAATTCTTCTAATTATCCTAAAAAATGATGGGTTCCCATGGAAAAGCCCATACTTTGAAGTACATTGCTCTGCAGATCCAAAAATGACCCATACTTCATTAAATTTGGTGGTTGGTAACCATTTCTGTTTATTTTTTCATGCCAGGGATGTTTCTCCATTTTATCCCACAAATCTCCATCAAAATTCAAAATTTAACCCTCCATCGTGTAGAGAATTTTATCAACTTTCCAATGATATAAAGAACGCAAAAATATGAGATTTGGATAAAAAGTTATGGCCCTCTAAAGATTTAGGGAAAAATTAGGGCAAAAATGAATTGGTAGGGCAAAACTTTAAAATTTTCCCTTTTTTGAATTTGGGAAAATTCCCCCAAAAATCCCCACACCTCACCGCTCCACTGCCATGTGGAACCTCCTCATTGGTCTATGGGATCGCAGGTCAAAAAATGCCTTTCACCCCTTTGACTTTCCATTGGGAAAATTTCCCAACTTTTCCCGCACTCCGTTGTCCCGGTGACATGTGTCACTTCCTCGTTGGTTGGTGTAGATGTGCTTCAAATTTTTCATTTTCCACCTTGGCAAGATTTCGGGTCATATATTTCCCTTGCACCATTTTGACCACTTTGGAAAAAATGCCCAATTCTCCCCGCGCCCTCGACCTATGCCACCGACTAGACACATGACAACCTCCTATTGGTCTACGGGTCTTCAAGCGAAATTTTCTCCTTTATGCCCCCACCGAGCCCTTTAGCAAATTTTTCAAATTACCCCCGTCGGCCCGACCTCCGCCACAATGTGGCACTTCCTCATTGGTTGGCGCAGCCTTAAGCCCTTTCTTTTCCACCGTGGGCCTGCAGGGAAAATTTTTCCTTTGCACCACTTTTGGATTTTTTTCCAACTTATCCCCACCGACCGCCATTCTACCCTACTAGGTGGCACATTCCTATTGGTTGCGGGCCTTCCCAGGGAAAATTTCCCTCAATAACTTTTCCGAGCCATAACTTGAGAAATACATGGAGTTAGGTGGAAAATGTTACCTTCTCGGAAACGTGAGAAAAATCCTATCTGATGGGATCATTTCCAAAATCTTTTGAGTACCCAAAGCATGCCAAAAATTCAATTAAGTTCCAAAAAATGAGAATAAGGAGGAGTTAGCCAAAAATAAGCATGGGGCTTATTTTGGATAACGATTTTAGCGACTTAGAGGAGTCATCCGCCGCTAGACGAATGATCATTAGCCTTTGAAGCATCCATTAGGAATGGAGTCATGAGTAGTAGCTCAGTAATCGATCTCGAACTTTGAAAAATCCGTCTCGAGCCACCTAAAGCCCATCGAACTAGATTTTTTCTCACCAAAATGCCACTAAAATGAAATGTGCAAGAGAAAACCAGCAACACCAAAAACTATGTACAAAACTAAAAATCATACATGCTCCAAATGGAACATGCATAGTGTGCACAAGCACTTCTTTTCTCGAAAGAAACCTACCTACTCTACTCTAATCTGGAAGAAAAGGAAAGATAAACAAACCCCGCAATGTTGGTTGTGTAAAATAACTTTCTTTCTTCAAAATGGGCAGCCATGCAATTGATTTGGAGCTGATCATGGTGCTTAGATGAGTGGAAAATAAACAAGAAGTTGGTCTTCTACCCAAATCAGAAAGGTGTCGATGAAAACAAATCCAATACCTATTTTAGTTGCTCTACATTTGGATTGAAGAGGTATGGCAGTTGATCCTTGGTAATTTGTAGCTCATCCTCATGCTTAGAAGCAAACATGACTGGTTGTGGCTTCTCCTTTGGCTCTAATGAAGTCAAATACCTTATTGGGAAAGGTATGATCCATTTGATATGCCCACAACTCGATTTTCAACTCCAAAAATGGATTCTTCTTGTAGACCTTCTTGAATGGATGGTGTGGAAGAAGTGATGAAGTTCTTCTACTATTTTCCTTCCTTTTCCAGTGAAGAACATGGAAGATTAATATCTTCCAACAATATTTCCAAAGAGCTGTCACAAAACACAGGCTGTTGTTTTTCAATGTTATCCTTTGTGGAAGTAGGCTCTTGATTTTGGAGAATGAATGGTGAAGAAAAAAATATTGTAGTTTCAGCTGGCTCTTCATCCAAACATTCTTCTAAGTCGATGGCAAATCAAACTCTTAAATGTCCTGTTACATGCAAGGTCTCTCCTTCTTGTATGATGGCCTCTAAATCTACATTTTATTCACCATGTGTAGTTTCATTTTCAAACATGAAACTTGTCAATTCAAACTCATCCAAAAATTAGGTTTTGGAGAGATGTAGTGGGAAAGAAATGTGAAATTTCTTGTGCCTCTTGCTCACAATTTGGACCGGTTTCGTTCACCTCCATAATGGCTTCATCAATCAAATCAGCCCCTTCAAATGAAAGAAAGAATGTATCAATAATGCTTCCTTCTTTCGTTGTTGTAAAAATTGACTTGATCTCATCCATTTCCTCTTCTTCAATGGGATTTGCAGTTGGTTGTTCTTCCTCCATTACTTCAAGACCATCTTGCTCTTGATTAAACTCTTCCTCTAGCATGAAGTTTGTCAAATCAAACTCTTCAATTTGCTGCTCTAGAGGACAAGTTGGGACTGCAATATCTTCTCCTTCCGTGGCTGATTGTGTAACTCGAATTGGATCAGCATTTCCTTCTAAATAAAATGCCAACATGGACACTACATTCTGAGAAAACTAATTGCTGATCTGCTTCTTCTTTTTGCTCTTCTTCTGCTACAACAAAATCAGTCATGACCACCCTTTTTCAACCTTGGCCTCTTTCGTAGGCTTTACTAGCAAAGGGATCTTCTCAATTCCATATTAAAGAGCCAAACTCACTAAGCTCTTAATAATTCCTTCTTTACTTGGCTCTTCCTCTTGCTGTCCTTCATGACTGATTTTTGCAATTTTTTTCTTCCCCACATGGAACTAGGAATGCAAGAGGAGGGGTGGGTTGTAACTCAATTGATTTGGAAATTATTCTTGGTGGTGGAGGAGATTAAACCTCTTGTTTCTTCGGAGGAGAGGGAATTTCATTTATCTCTTGTGGAGGGGATGACTGTTTGGAAGGGAAGATGACGGAAGAAGTGAGATGGGGTGGAAGACTAGGGGATGGAGAAATGGAATTAATTTTTGGGACAACAGATTGAGAGTTTAAAACTTGACACTACTCGAGGTAAAATAGATTGAGAAAGAGGAAAAGGAAAGGCATGAGATGGTGTGCTTACCCATTGACAAGGTTGTTGAATACTCACATACACCTCTATTCCTTCATTCCATTTGCAAGTAGTGGCAAAGTGTTGTAATCATGAAGTCAAGATTTTCTTGAGGGCTATAATGCCTTGGAAAATGTCCCACCCATGGACAAGGTTCTCTATAACCGATTCTAAATGATTTCATTTGTGCTTGAGCCTTGGATTACACCATGTTTACCTCCACATTTTGGATTTTCTCCAACATACCAACATGTTGAATTTGATTGTCTTCATTGTTTGCATACTCCTGCTCTTGGAAAGCTCCATAGCCAAACTAATTTTTACACTTTGCTGCTCATATGGGTATGTATGTTGATTTGTTAATTTGATCAAAACGCTGATTTGGAGGATTTGTAAAAGATGTTGGAGGTGGAATATAATGTTGTTGTAAATGTGGATTCCATGATGGAAATGAAGTCATGATTTTGCAACTTCATGGAATGGAAAAGAGTGAAAGGGATGGAAAGAAGAATGGATGGAAATGGATGGAAAATAGGTTTGTAACTTAGAGAATGAGTTATTTACCAGATGGAGTCGTCAGATGTGTTTTTGAAAATGCCTCCAAAGGAAGAATCCTTAATAGAACACACTAACCTATCAAAAATAAAGTGCAAGACATCTAAGGCCCCACCTTAAGCTTTCCAAAATCTGTTAGTGCAAATTCACAAGCACCCCAGATGAGTTATGGATTTGCTTTTCTAAGGAAAACTCATATGGTGTGAATGAACAACATTAACCCTTCTCAAAGTGTAAGACCTTTGAAAATGGGGAAAGCTCTCCAAAGAAGGTTGGTTCCTCTTCCTAAACTACCTGCCACAAGCTATTTCAGTGCAGGTAAGCTAATGTAATCCTAATCTAACTATGCCAAGGAGATAGAGAGAGAGAAAAGAGGGAAAAACATAGCCTACAATAAAATGGTGATACACTAGAGAAGTAAAATGCTGAACTTCTGTCAAAACTACCATGGAACAAGAAGGGGCGAGCAATGGGAAGGATGGGTAGATGCATCATAGGCCTAAGGATTGATTTCACATAGAAAATGTTCCAAAACTCCATGGACACAGCTCCAAACCTACAATGAACATTCAAACATGAAAAAATACCTGCAATGAAGAGGGTAAGAAGAAAACAAGAAAAAAAAAGAGCAAGGATGGACAGATGCTTCACAAAACACATTTTTGTTGCTCCAGAAGTTTGAATAGAACATCATTTTAATGGTAAAATGAAAAAATGCCATTACAGAGTATGGGAGGAGGTTCAAACTCCATTCTCAACCCTGGCAAAGAAAAGAAGGGAGAAGCAGAGTAGAAAAGATGAACAACTTTTACAAATGAGCCAAAATTGGCTTTTATCATGAAGCAGAATGAAGAAAAGTGCAAAAATGTGGGAAAATTTGATTTGCAACTCCAACCACTAAAAAAATTATTCTAATTAGCCTATAAAATGATGGGTTCCCATGGAAAATCCCATACTTCGAAGTACATTGCTCTGCAGATCCAAAAATGACCCATACTTCATTAAATTTGGTGGTTGGTAACCATTTCTACGTTTTTTGCATGCTAGGGACGTTTCTCCATTTTCTCCCACAAATATCCATCAAAATACAAAATTTAACCCTCCATCATGTAGAGAATTTTACCAGCTTTCCAATGATATAAATAACATGAAAATCCAAGCTCTAGATCAAAAGTTATGGCCCTTTGAAGATTTAGGGAAAAATTAGGGTAAAAATGGATTAGCGGGCTGAAACTTTAAAATTTTCCTTTTTTGAATTTGGGAAAATTTCCCCAAAATCCCCATGCCCCACTACTCCACTACCACATGGCACCTCCTCATTGGTCAATGGGATTGCGGGCCCAAACCTGCCTTTCGCCCCTTTGATTTTTCATTGGGAAAATTTCCCAACTTTTTCCTCGCGCTCCACTGTCCCGGTGACACGTGTCACTTCCTCATTGGTTGGCAGGGATGCACTTCCAATTTTTTCTTTTCCACCTTGGCGGGCTTTCGGGTCATATTTTTCCCTTGCGCCATTTTGATCACTTGCAAAAATTCCCAATTCTCCCTATGCCCCCGACATCCACCACCGACTGGACACATGGCGGCCTTCTATTGGTTCGTGGGCCTTCGGGTGAAATTTTCTCCTTTTCACCCCTAGCAATCCCTTTAGAAAAATTTTCAACTTACCCCGCTAGGCTGACCTCCACTATAATGTGGCACTTCTTCATGGTTGGCATGGTCCTCAAGCCATTTCTTTTCCTTCGCGGGCCTCAAGGGAAAAATGTTTCCTTTGCACCACTTTTGGAATTATTTCCAACTTACCCCGTTGACCCGCCATTCTACCCTACCACGTGGCGCATTCCTATTGGTTGCGGGCCTTCCTAGGGAAAATTTCCCTCAAAAACTCTGTCGAGCCATAACTTGAGAAATACAAGGAGTTAGGAGGAAAATTTTACCTTTTTGGAAAGGTGAGGAAAAATCCTATCTGATGGGATCATTTCTAGAATCTTTTGAGTACCTAAAGCATGCCAAAAAATTCATTTAAGTGCCAAGTAAAGGAGAAGAAGGAGGAGTTAGCCAAAAATAAGCATGGGGCTTATTTTGGATAACACATCCATACTTAGCATGAAAGGAAAGAGAACTCATAATAGAGAAGTATGCATCAAAATCATTTATATTCATTTATATATTATAATAGGAAACCTTATTACATCCATAGAACCATTACATAGGGTCACAGAGAAGCAGATCGCAGTCATGCATTACACTAGAATTATGTAACTAAGCTACCAAAAAGAAAATTTTCAACCCCCAATCCTAATGCATCCTCTCCCAAATACAACTATTCACTTGATAGAGTCCTCGCAGCATTTCTACAGAGCTTCGACCATTGTCTATGCATATCTTTCTCTCTCTGTAGGCACTTATATTTATAGCTTTCTGGACTACCAACTCACCCTCCAGTGCCCTCAAATCTGGTGCCAAGTGTCCAAATGTGGTCCTCCATGCGAGCATGCTTCTCCAGGCCTAAGCTTTCCACTTTATCTCATGATGTTCTTCTAGAAGATTCTATCGCAGGCATGTTCCTTCATGGGCCAACCTGTCACCGGGCTGGCATCTTATCCATGTGCAACCGGGTAATGATTTTCATGTGTTCTATTCTAGACATCCAAATTGACTAAGTCCCAAACCCTCGGTTCTATCTTCACATGTTGCGCACCACGAGATTCCTTAAATCCTTCTCTTACGTGATTTTTCCTTGCACGCCATTCCATAACTGTGACCTTTTGCACCTACACGCCTTCATACTTGGTCAATAATCTAGTGGTCCAACACCCACATGCGCATATTTATTTAATCATTCCCCTTATTTAATTAAATGTCCATTTATCCAATCCTCATCAATCAAGATTAATTAATTAATCCCCATTAATTAATTAATTAATCATTTAATTTTTATTAATTCACATTAATTAATTAAATTCCCTTTTATTAATTAATTAATTAGTATCCACATCCACATGCCCTAATCAAACCTTCTATTTAGGATTCTTTCATTCTAAATATACATCCTTGTTATTTTTCTAACCTATCTCCAATGCCAACTCACCTACATCTCATCCTAAAAATCTTTTCCCGACTAATTATTTAAAGCATTTGGCCAAGTCTTAAAAAAAAAAAAATCACATCAAAATAATAAAAAATCCTCCCATTGGGGAAAATTTCATCATAGTTGGTGAGGACCCATCCCAATCACCATCAACCCTATAAATCCAAGATCTCACTTCCCATTTTTTTGAGACAATCAAGCAATCAAAAATCAGTTGCATGCATCTTTCGAGCTTCCTTCAAACTAAGCATCTTCCTTGCACCTAAGCATTACATAAGAAATTACAAACCTCTCGATCTCTTTGGAATGAGTTTTCATTCCTCACAATCATCCCTTATGATTGCACCATCATCTATGAATTACCTTATTTTAATACATTTGTTTTATCATTGCTTTGTTGGTATCTAACCTTTTGCAGGAGTAGATCGGTCACAACAAAATTTATAACTTCGTCCCAAACCTACTCTTTTAGATCTATACTTACATATTGGTTTCTGGCTTTCCTTCCCATATATTTATCAAGGACTATCATATTCGTCATTTACATAGGTAGGTCATCATCGTTCCCACCATCTCTGCGGCTCTTCCTCTTTGTCCCACAACCTTCTCCCATCTTTTCATGAGTTATGTGTCTACCCCAAATTGTCGAGCTCTCTTCCGATCCCTCCGTACCATTAAAATCATCTTCTCTACAACCTATTAATTGTTGACAAGGGTCATGATTCCCAACTTACCCTTCCTAACCTCTATTTTGCATATTCTTCTAGGTCCATGTTTCCTCAAATTACTTCAAGGTCCATCCTAACACTTTCAAGTTTCTACTGCATTCAAGTTTCATCCTGATTCTAGAGGATATGCATATTTCACTTATTTCTCTAGATTTTCCTTCTAGGTCACCGTCGACCTTTCTGCACACATTCGGGTCATCTTCAACCCATACCATGTAATATTTAAGTTCAATTTAACCAGATTTTAGATCAGATTTATATGAGCCTTACATTTATGCATATTTCAATTTTTATGCAACCCATAGTTTTCATATTATTCATCTTATTATTATTACCCTTTATCTTATCTTATCAAACATGGGGGTTTACATCCATCAAGGAAGTTAAATCTTCTTGGATCCACATCGTCAAGAAACCCCTACAAGTTCATATCTTACCTAATCAATTTTATTTAGTTTATTTGAGTTAGATTCATCATCTTGTAGCAGCGGCAATCCATCAATCACTATAGCACTCGTATCCATCACATCATATCTGAGGTACCATAAACCCTCCATTTTTTTGTTTTCTAGTTTCTTTAGTAACTAGTACATTAAATTCATTACGAACAAAAACTTGTAAACATTTATGGCATACGTGGTGGGACCACCCTTTAGGTGATCTCTTGCATTTATTGAATTTTGTCTTTGATTTTTCTATCTTCCACTAACATTGCTACGTGAGGCTCTGCTTTATTTATTTCTCATGTTGAGATCATGGCTTGTATCGCTTATCACTTAAGAGTGCATAAATAGGAAAATCATTATCCGTATTCCTCACTTTTTCCCTATTTTCTCCTTTTTACATCATAATTTTATGTTCTCGTATGTGTCCTCATCGAATATCACACTTCATTTTGGGGTCTTAAAAAGAACATTCTTTTTGCATCCTTCTTAATTATATAGTCTATGTAGGGTCTTAACTTACTACATATCACATATTATCACACACAACCTTAAAATTCACAAATCAATCAACACATCAAAACCACACAATACCCAAGAACATGATTGATATTTCATCACCCAAAAGGAAGCTTCCTGATACTTCCCAATGCCAAAACATACTTGAAAACAAACATAGATTTCCTTGTCCTAGGTACCTCATTATCCATTTTCCTTTTTCATACTTTATTAAATAAAAACATAAAAAAATTTGTTTACCTAACTTGCTTGATTTAAAATGGAACAAAACATCACCCCAAATTGTTCTACACAAATATCTACCATGATCAATATCTTTTCCTTGTCTCCTTTTATCCCAATCCATTAATTCCTACTCCGTAGATCACATCCCAATAGATTTTATCTCATATCCTTGGACTATATTTTCTTCATCAAACATTACCGTACATGTATGACTTATTGCTATTTATGTTCCTCATACATAAAATTTTCCCATCCAATACCGACCATCTTATCATGTTCCTCCTTCCCAATATCATGCACCCCTCAACCAATACGATCTTCACCACTCCCGACATTTTCAGAGAGCCCTTTCCTAACTCACCACCAACAAATATATTCTCACCAACCACACCAAACAAATATAACCCATTTTCAATCGATACCATACCTCAAAAACCTTTACCTCCTACTCCTTTAGAGGCCTTTGATCCCCCTAGCCCCATCTATGACTTTCTACTTTGTAGACGCCCGAAATATATCAAAACTATCAACATACTCAATGAGAGGCTTTAATCCCACCTACATCATCTTTGGTAAACACTATTACTAATTCTATTAGTTTTACCAATAGAATACCCGTCAATCATCATAATATAACAATAATCACACTTCTTATGTTTTCCAACAATCAAATATTTTAATCCAATCTCAAACATCTCCTCCAACTTTAACACACCAAGCTTCCTTATATCCTTATCCATCTACTCATTATGTTGTACAACCAAGACCACCCAACACTTATTCTATACTCACATTAATTACCACCACTCCTCAAACATATAACATGATTGATATCTCATGTTTGTCTCCTTCTAGCCCCATCTAAGATTACTTTCACTATAACTCGGGTTCTCAATTATGTCAACTAGAGGGTCCTAATCTATCCCTATTTGTTAGGAACCCGTGTTCCTACCCTTATATTTTCTTTATAGTATATTAGTTTATTTTTATTCATATGCTTTGTAAGTCATCCCTTCAACATATTTGAATTATTCCACATGTGTGGGAATTAGTATTTTTATAGGAATTAGTATATACGAAGTTTTTTAGGCTTAACAAAGCATCCACGAATATATTGTATTGCGCTTGCTCAAAGGAGGTTGCCCCCTCAAAGAGGCCTACGATTTAATATCATTTCGAGTTCTTTTGCTTTAGTTATTTGTTGCAAGTTGTTTCCATTTCTAGTTAAATTGTTGTGATTGGTAAAATAGTGTTGTAGGGTCTTCACATCTGGTATCAAAGCACTTTCCATGGCCAAATTTTTTCTCTCTATAAGTAAATCGCAGTGATACGATTCTTCCCACCATATGCTCTCACCTCACCCAAATGAGATCTTGGTGATCAGAAAGTGGTCTATATATTATTTGAATATTTTTTGAACTGTTGCATTATATTTTACAAATCGGGGTAGAATTTATTATATATGTCATTTCAAGATATATTTTATTTCATTTTCATTTTGTTCACATGCACAGGAACTTTTGAATTTCACATGGAAACCCGACATGGGTATTAACTAGAGCTAGGAAACCTTGAAAGTTCTAGGTGGTTGTCTCCATTTCCAAACCACAAGCTTCAGAAACCATCCTTCATCATTTTCTCAAGACCATTCTTCTCTCTCGCAAAACAAATCGGGCTAAAATCATTTTGTTTTATCGATTTGAGGTATGGTTTAATTTTTTTGAATTTTGTAAAGGGTCTTCGATGGGTTCTTGGAAATTATCCTACTCATGATCACAATATTTAAATTTATAAAAAATAAGGCATTGGAAGAAATTTACATCCCTCATTTTGGGAATATTTGGTCCCTCTAAATTTGAGGACTTCACCAGAGCTCTCACCAAACTCTTTTAGATAGGTATTATTCAGGAGTATCAGCAGAAGTTTGAGAAACCGACTAATCATATCAAGGGCTAACAAAACACTTCTTCAAGAGTTATTTTGTTAGTGGCATCGATTAGCCAATCCGCTCATAGGTGAAATTATTTTTCCCTACTATCAAGATGGAAGGCTTGGGATCGGCTAAGTTGGTTGAAGATAAATTCTCAATGCAACGCCGACTCCCATTGTCGCCAACAAGTAAGAACCCAACCAACCATCGGCCAATGTCCAACACCTAGATCAAGTTTCTAAATGAGGCCGAGATGTCGGTTTGTAAGGAGAAGGGATCGTGAGGTGCATAATGGATCTACACTTTGGGACCCATTATATGGAATTTTTCGAGATATGGATGCAATTCATAGATAACAGCCAAAAGCAAACCTTAAAGGGATTATTTCTAGGATCTTATTCTACCATCAGCTCCCATCACATGGAAAATATTCTAAAGAAAGGCTCCCATGGTATAATTTCCCAACTACACTCCATCCAACTCTAAGCCCCCACTACCGCAAGAACCCTACAAATTTTCAAGCCATCCTCAACAAACATGCTAATATTTTTATCGAAATAATTAGTTTTCCCCCTTCATTACTCGAATATCACCGCATCCCACTCCTCTCGGGATCATCCCTACCATTATCCATATTTACAAAATTCTAAATTTAAAAACCTATTTTGGGACCTCCTCAAATCTGACATCATTCACCCCAACACCAGCCCGTAATCCTCTCCAGTACTTCTTGTCCATAAAAAGACAACTCGTGATGTCTCTCGCATTAAATTTCATTCCCTCAACCACCTCACCATCAAGGATAACTTCCCTATTCGGTGATTGATGAGCTCTCGGATGGTCTATCTAGGGTAAAAATTTCTCCAAATTAGACCTTCGCTTGAGCTATCACTAGATTCGAGTGCATCCTAAAGAAATTCCAAAACAACCTTCCATACTCATGAGGGTCACTATGAATTTTTGTTCATGCCATTTGGCCTTACAAATGCCCCTTCCACCTTTCAAGCACTCATGAATAAGATCTTTCATCCTTTCCTTCGTCAATTTTCCTGGTTTTCTTTGATGATATCCTGATCTACAACCACACATGGGCCAAGAACCTCCAACATATTGACAGGGCATTAAAAATTTTGGAAGACGATAAATTATGTGCCAAATAGTCCAAGTTTTCCTTTGGATTTAAAAAGTGGAGTATCTAGGCACATTTTTTCTCACAATGAGGTCTCGTGTAGATCCAAAATTATTAGTGCAATGAAGAAGTGGCTTGAGAAAAAAATCTCAAGAGCCTTCGTGGTTTACTAGGCCTTATAGTGTACTAATGCAAGTTCATCAAGAACTATGGAAATATTGGCATCCCTTTCGATGCCATATTGAAGAAGGATGACTTCACCTAGAATGTAACACTTGACTAGGCATTTTTAGCTCTTCAACAACCTATTTAGCACACTATTTTTCACCATGCCAGACTTCAATCAAACTTTCACCAGTGAAAGTGATGTATGTGGGAATGGCTTGGGTGTTTTCATTCTCCAAGTAGGTCACCCAATTTCCTTCACTAAAGCAAAGCTATTCCAGGCCAAAACTTATCCTCGTCTACATATGAGAAGGAAATGACAAAAATTCTCATGTTATATAAAATGGGTGGCCATACCTATTGGGAATCATTTTTGCATCAAAACATATCACCAGAGTTTGAAATATTTCTTGGAACAATGGGTCTCATCCCTAACACAACATAAATGGGTTAGCAAACTCATGGGGTATGATTATGAGATAACCTATAAGAAGGGTAAAGATAATATTGTGGCCGATGCTCTCTCACATGCATTTGAGGACCAAAATCCCTATCGGCCATCTCCATTCCCATCCCAAACTAGATGGAATCTATAAAAACATTGTATGCACTTGATCCCTCCTCACAACACCTCATCCAACGATTGGCCACTAACCCCACCACCATACTGCATTATTCATTAAATGGTGCATTTTTGCAATACAAGGGCCGTCTAGTGCTTCCCCATTACAAAGAACTTCATCAAGTTGTCTTCTAGGAAATCCATGCTTCTCCATCAACATGACACTCTGGATATCTTAAAACATATGAGTGGGCATGATGAAACTTTTTTTTGGCAATGAATGAATGGTGCTATTAAATAGATGGTGGAATAATGTGATACCTACCAATGTAAAAAAGGTGAGACAACCGAAATTATGGGTTTTTGTATTCCTTTCTAATTATGACGAGGATACGGACAAATATGTGTATGGATTTTATTAAGTCTCTCCCTAAGTCGTTAGGTAAATTAGTGATCTACATTTTGTTCGACCGCCTCTACAAATATAGTCATTTCTATTCCCTCACCCATCCATATTCAGCCTCCACAGTTGCTCAGATTTTCATGGATCATATTTTCCATTTGTATGGCATTCCTTCCTCCATTGTCTTTGATCATGATACCACTTTCACTAAAAACTTTTGGAGAGATATTTTACAACACATAGGTACCCAATGAATATTAGCTCCATTTATCACCCCGGATGGATGGCTAGATAAAAATTGTCAACAAGTTTTTGGAAACGTTCCTTTGTTGTTTTGTTTTAGAATAACAACACCTAAGTGGAAAAAGTGGCTTCCCCTTGCAGAGTGGTGGTACAATACCTCATACCAAAATTCTACTAAAATGACCCCATATGAGGGAGTCTATAATCAAAATCTACCAAATCAGCTTCCATATCACCTTAGAAGTTTGAGATTTCATACTGATCGACACTATTCTATGCAACTAGGATCATATTCTCAGCACTCTACAAGCCAATCTCCACATGGAACAAAACCACATGAAGTAGCAGGTTGATCAACACAACTCCAAGTGCACCTTCCAACTAGGAGATATGGTTGTCCTTTATCTCCAACCTTACAAGAATTCATCCTTTAAAATCAAAGGGCATCATAAGCTTTCCCCAAAGTTTTAATAGCCATATAAATTCCTCCAAAAATTGGTTAGGTTTATTATAAGTGGAGCTTCCACCTTTCTCCAGAATTCACCCAATTTTTCATGTCTCCTATTTAAATAAGGTTTTAGGAACCAATGACCAAGCACAAACCACTTTACCACAACTCAATATTGAATGATCCATCCTTATTGAACAAAAAACCATTCTAGAAAATTGGACACACCAACAACACTCCAAATCTATCGAGATAATTCCTAGTCTAGTGGTATGACATGCAACGCAGAATACGCAACATGGAAACCACTTCTCCAAATTCAGAAAAAAATTACACATCTCGAAGCTTTGAGTAAAAACACTTTTCCAAGATGGAGGGGATGTTAGGAACCCGTGTTCCTACCCTTCTATTTGCTTTATAGTAGATTAGATACTTTGGACGCATATGCTTTGTATGCCATCCCTTCAATTTATTTGAATAATCCCACATGTGTAGGAAGTAGTAGTTTCTTCTATAGGAATTAGTATATAAGGTGTTGAGGCTCAATGGAGCATCCGAGAATATATTTTATTGATATTTCTCAAAGGATGTTTCCCCCTTGAAGAGGCTTAGGATTTAATATCATTTTGAGTTATTTTACTTTAGTTATTTGTTTAAAGTTGTTTCCATTTGTAGTTAAATTGTTGTGATTGGTAAAATAGTGTTACAGGGTCTTCACATCATCACCTTATGCTAATACCATCACTACTTCATCTACCACAATTTATGTACCTCAATAATCTCAGTTATCCTACTACATCCATACTTCCCAATATTAAACAATCCCCAACCAATTCAATCTCCACTCCTAGATATCTTCAAAAAAACCTTCCTAGATCCACCAACGATAGATTCATTTGTACCTTCCACATTATATGATTTTAATCCTTATTCAATCAACACTATACATCAAAAACATCTTTCAATATTTATACATACCTCTACAATTTATTCCATATTCATAGCTACCTCAGCCACTCCATCATCCACATTTATTTCTTATTTACACAAAATACCATCGATAGATCTAATCCCAGTTCCTATACCTACCACATCAATCATTGAGACCACATCCACATCATCCTCCCTCTTACATCATTTGAAGAACCTTTGAAATCACTTCAACTTATGAAAAATTCAAATGATCCTTATATCTCATCAGGCGCAATCGAGTGAATCTTCACTTTCAATAGATTCCACCAAACAAATGTTTGTCCCTATGCCTATGTCAACACCGCCTCCGGATCCTCCATTGGAAATTGTTTTCTTTCCTCCTAACGATGTAACCCCATAAATAAAATATACAACCATCAATGACTCACCAAAAATTCACTTATAAATTCCTATAAGGAAGTTTATGTTCTTACCTCGAACATTCCAACATGATAACCTTTTCATCAAGAACGTTTCATCACCTAAAATTGAAAGTATTCAACACTAAAGCATTTACCAATACCAAAACTGAATTTAGACCATCAAGATATCAACATGCTTGAACCTTATCATCAACATCCAGATTATCTCATACATCCACTTCTTCTTCAAAAAACAAGATATTGCACAATGAAAAAAAAACCTCCTAATGCTTTGGTTGGATCATGTATGGAGGTCTTCAAACTTATTAAAAATTTCTACAATCATGCTTCCATCTATTAGGTATTTGAACCAAATATCAAGAAACCATCATGGTTTAATTCCAACCTTGTCTGTGCATATCATCATACCCCTAGACACAATATTGAACATTGTAGAGAACTTCAAGCCATTGTTCATAACTTCATTAAGGAAGGATACCTCCTTCCCAAACCAAAGTGATCTCTTCATTCCACTTCAACATCCACACCTTCAAATTTATTTATCTGAATGCAAAATAACCCTCACTCTTTATGAACTTTTTCATCCATTTTTCCTATAGAATATGATTCTTTTAAAAGGATACTTCATTTTTCATCAAATTTATTTGAGTAACCACACGATTTGATTCACGTGACCCTAAATCATCAACCACCAAAAACTGATTCCAAAATACAAAAATCTCAAAGGAATCCACCCCCATCCTCAACATCCAAATTATCTCATACATCAACATCCCAAACATCCATGTCCAAATCCAAGTCTTAGACTACAATAGAAATGACATCTCGCAACTATGAATCTAAATCCAAACAATCCAATCATCTAACCAGATTTGATTTGTCTTCCAAGACACCTAATCTACCCATCCAATCTACATCCACACCTAAATCCCAATCCAAACAATCCAAAATTTATATTTCTTAAAAAAACATGATTTATCCATCCAATCAACATCCATACCTGAATATGAGCCAAAACATTACGTTTAGTCTCATAAGAGTTACCTTCCTTTGGACACTTAACTCAGGTCCTACGTAGATATGCTTCAAGATCTAACTCTAATATCTACCATCACACTTCCCTCTATTAAATATTTTAATCCAAATAATCCTAAACCTTCATGGTTCATTCCCAATCATGCTTGTGGCTATCATATTACTCTAGGTCATGACATCAAGCATTGTAAAGCCTTTCAGGACTATAGTCTATAATATCACCGAGAAAGAAAATTTCCTCATTCATTGGAACCATCCTTCTCTATCCACCACAACCAATCCAAATCCAATTCTTACATACCCATTCAAAAACTTACTAAATCTCATCCTTTATCCACATCATCCCTTACCATTCCTCTTAAAAATGAATCTCCCTTTTTTATTTATATTGTTGGTTTTGCTAATCACCCTTGTGATTTTCGACCATCTATCCAATCAAAGTTCAAGACAGTCTCATATAATGTATATTTGCATCCATTAACTCATCCACATCTAATTTGTTGACCTTTTTCTGGAGGGATTAGCCTCCCCTCATCCTTGAGCATATCATCCACATTAAATCATTTCATATCTAAATAACTCCCTTGACGCTAGGAAATGCAATGTTTACATCACTTTATTTAACCTCATCTAATTCCATCCAATCCATTTCATCTGATATTAATCTAAATTTTATCTAATCTAGAAATCTCAATTAAATTCCACCTTTGTGGCCATGTTTTCCCTCCCTTTAGGGGACCATTTATTCTCACTTGAAGTCCACCATCATGGCCATGTTTTAATATTTTAATCTTCTCATCCTAAGTCCACCGTTGTGGCCATCCTTGTTTCTCCCTTGAGAAACCATATTTTCACTCCAAGTCCACCATTGTGGCCATATCTATTCCTCCTTTGAGGGACCATTCATCTATATTTTTAAGTCACCTATTGTGTCCATAGTTTTCCTTCCATTGGGGACCATTTCTTCTCATCAAAGTCCACCTCTATGGAAATATTCATGCCTCTTTTAGGGCACCATCTATTTTCATATTTTCCTTTTAAAGTTCTTTGTTGTGGCCATATTTACCCTTCCATTGAGGGACCATTTCATCAAATCAAAGTCAACCTTTGTGACCATATTCATGCCTCTTTTAGGGGAACCATCTATTTTCATATTTTTATTTTAAAGACCATCGTTGTGGCCATGTTTATCCTTCTATTGCGGGACCATTCCATATTCATCAAAGTACACCTTTGTGACAATATTCATGCTTCTCTTGGGGAACCATATTCATTAAAGTCCACTTTTGTGGCCATATTCATGCCTCTCTTGGGGCACCATCTTCATCAAATTCCACCCTTGTGTAAATATCTATGCCTCATGTTGGGGCATCATATTTTTATCATAAGTCCAATCTTGTGGTCATTTTTGTCTCACTTTGATACATTTTTTTATTTCACTTCCTTGATTTTGAAAGGTAGCACATAGTTTCCATTTTATCTATCTCATGATGTCTTATCCAATATTTTACCCATCCAAAATCCACCATTTTGGTTCATGTTTTTTCCTCTCTTGGGAGACCACTTATTTTTCATCACAAGCCCACTCTTGAGGCCATCTACTCATCTCGTTAGGGATGCATATTTTTTCTTCCGTAGGGGTTATGCATAATTTTATCCTCACTCATTTATCTCATTGAATACCATTCTATCAAGATGTCATCTAATCTTGAACGTAACTTTAATCGAACATTGCATTAAATGTTTGACTTCCCTTAAGGGTAAACTAAAAATGGAACCACTTAACACATTACACCTGAAACAATTCTATTGTTAGCACATTTACCAATGTTCCCTTAGTCATGTATTCAGATCACTCCTCTATCTCATCCCCTTCTATATCTCATTGTGCATCTAATTTGGAACTATGTGGTCTTCTATCAATTCCTAGATGTGACCTTAAATATGGGAACCATGGATCTTCCCATAACATATTCCTTATGGATAAGTTCTCCCTTTTAAGAGAACTTCACCATCATTACATCCATCACCTTCTTATTCACTTATTGGAACCATGAAAAGGGTTCAGGGGTGTCTCTTGTACACTCTTTATCCCCTCCTAAGTGGTCTACTTAGCTAGTCCTAACTCTCCCCATGTAAAATAAAAATTCATGGATGCTCAAATAAAAAATAAAAGTTATCAAAAATAGACTGATCCCTCAAAGGAAAGTTGTTCATGACAAAAACAAAATAAGAATAAAAAAATTGAATCAAAAGCATAAAATCAAAATCAAAATAAAAAATAGACAGTCCCTGAAGGACGACTATTATTCATTTTTTTCATCTCTATATTGTATAAAGTAGACCATACCCTAGAAGGATGGATACTACTTATGACATTTGAAGGCTTCTCACATTGATCAACCTTCCATTTTATCAATATCCTCAGAAATCTTAATGTATTGATCAAATTTCATCTAGAATTGCTCTTTCTCTTTCCCGAGAGATGGGGCATAGTTTAGGGAACATCAATTTTGGAGAACCCTCTTCCCGTGTTTAAGTTTCATCTCAAACCCCTTTGTTGTGTCGACACTAGGTGTATGATTTGACTTCATCCATTGCTTCCTTATGATATTTTGTATAACTAACTATTGTTGGTTACATTCTAACATCTACTTTGGTCACATGTGCTTTGCATTACCTAGATCCCCTTCTTGTTTACCTCTAATACAGTTGGAGACATATTTTCCTTGTAAATTCCTTGATATGATGTAGTGTCATTCATACCCATAGATTTCCATTATTAAGTTGCATTTAACTCTTATCTCATCCAAATCCAATCTGACATTTCATCTAATATTATCAATCTATCTGATCTTGTCCATCTATTTCACATCATCCACTTATCATCTCGAATTCCACATATGTAGCCATATTCATCTTACCTCTAGGCATTTAAATTCTACATTCAAATCATTAATTTATACTTTCAAATTCCTAATGGGCCATAATTTTTCCCTCCTCGGGCATTTTATGTTACAATCTTATTCAACTTGCGCACAAAGCCCACCTACTAGCCATACTTTTCCCCTCTTAGGAATACCTTTTTAACTCCTTTTCCTTTGTGGAAATATATTCCCCTTTGGGTCATACCTTTTACCATTCATATTTTCAATTTACCTCTTGGGCCATATTTGTGTCCCCTTTAGGGCACCATAATTTTGTCCTCATCCCTTGCAGGTGCATACCTATTTGCTTGATTCCTTATGTACAAAGGTTTTCACATAATTTTTGCATATAGTTGCACATATTTTGATGACTTTCATATGACCCATTTTTAATCCCGGCATGCATCCATACGTAGTTATCTTCACCTACTCACCGATCCATAGAATATTGTTGTCTGTCTCCATTTAGACTACAATTGTCCCCTTCAATGTGATATTGGAGTCAATGCCATTGTATTCATTCATATTGTGATCTTTTTGTGTGGGACATATTTCCTTCATAATCATTTTACCCATCCTTTCTTCACCTACCCACCCTTCATCATCTACCTTTTTCAAATGTGTCATCGATTTCCCTTGACATCATTGACCCCCATTTGAGGGGATCTCATCATCAATTCTTTTCCAACTCTCATAATTTTTGTCTCGTGGCTTGCTCACCAAAACCACTCAAAAAAGGGGCAAAACGTAGACACCTAAATTCGGTATTTATACCCTCATCATCCACATGTGCATATTTATTTAATAATTCCCATTATTTAATTAAATGCCAATTTATCTTATCATTATCCAATCCTAATCAAATAACATTAATTAATTAATCCCCATTAATTCACATTAATTAATTAAATTCCCTTTAATTAATTAATGTGAATTAATAAATTAGTATCCACATCCACATGCCCTAATCAATCCTTTTATTTAGGATGCTTTCATTCTAAATATATATTCCTATGTTTTTTCTAACCTATCTCCACTACCAACTCACCTACATCTCATCGTAAAACAAACTCTTCTCACCTAATGATTTAAAGCATTGACTAACTCTTAAAACAAAACAAAAATAACATAAAAATCATAAAAATCCTCACATTGGGGAAAATTTCCCCATAGTAAGTGATGACCTAGAGAAGTATCCTTTGACCCTATAAATCCAAACTCTCCCTTCACATTTGGGAGTTGACAATCAAACAATAAAAATCGATTGCATGCATCTTTCTAACTTCCTTGCAAATCAAGCATCTTTCCTTGCGTATGAGAATTCCTAAAGTAATTACAAACCTCTCAGATCTTTATGGAACAAGTTTATATCCCTCACGATCATCCCTCGTGAGTGTACCACCATCTTTAAATTAATTTATTTCAGTAGATTGGTTTTATCATTACTTCGTTGGTATCTAAACTTTTGCAAGAGCAGATATGTCACAACAACATTTACACCTTCATCCCCAACCTCATATTTCAGATCCATACTTGTATATTTACTTCTGGATTTCCTTCCTTGATTTATCTAGATTTTTCAAAGTCTCTGTTGACTTTGGTAGGTCGGTGTCAATCCCTCCATCTCGTGGCTCTTCCTCTATATTCCATAACCTTCTCCCATTTTTTTCATGAATTCTTCTTCTACCTCAAATTGCCAGAGATCTCTTATGATCCCTTTGTGGTAATAAAAACATCTTGTTTACACCACTGGTCACCATTGACCAGGGTCTTGATTCCCAACTTACCCTTCCCGGTATCTTTTTATCATCTTCTTTTGGGTCCCTATTTCCTCATATTCCTTTTGCGGTTTGATCCTAGCACTTTCTAGTTTCTTTTGCTTTTATATTTCATCTCGAATCTGTAAGATCTTCATATTTCACTTATTTCTCTAGATCTTCCTTCTAGGTTACCATCGACTTGTCTATACAAATTTTGGGTCTTTGTTAACCCAAACCAAGTAATATTTAATTTACTTCATTCTAACCACTTTTAGATTAGATTTTTATGTTCCTTACAATTCGCATATTTTTTTTTTTTTGTGCCTCGATTCTACATATTATCCAACTTGTTATTATTACCCTTTATCTTATCTTATCAAACACGGGGTAAACATCCACCAAGTAAGTTAATGCTTCTTGGATCCACTTCATTGATAAACCCCCTCATATATTATCTAATCATATTTATTTATTGTCTTTGAGTTACATATTCATTAGCTTGTAGCAATGGGGATCCATCAACCACTTTAGCACCTGAATCATCACATCACATCTCGAGGTACCATAAAACCTCCATTTTATGAGTTTTCTAGTTTCTTTATTAGCACATACATTAACTTTATCACAAATGAAAAACTGGTAAACATAGCTGATAGTTTATTTTACACTACCGACCGATAGCGGGAAAGGAGGTTCACCAATAGCTAGAAAAACATGTTACTAACCAATTTCATTTATGTAACCGAGTGATAGCAGGAAAATAAGATTGAGAAATGTGGTCGATTGGTAGGAAAATACATGATCCTAGACGTCACCAAAAAATTATGCAATCGACCATGAGGGGAATAAGATACTACTTGTAAATGTATGCAATCAGATGAAAGCAAGAGTGAACCAAACATTAATGGAAGTAGTAAAAAGTTTTTTCAAATACTATTTTAATGAACATTATGGCACTTTTTTCTTCCCTCTCCCACTCTGTTTGTCCCCCATTTTCACTCACTAATAATATTTCCACCCCCTTGTTCTTTGTGCTACCACCTCCTTAGTTTAGGACTTATATTTAATGCATTTTTATCTTCCTTGGTACCTTGGAATTCTAGGTTAGTGTGAGAATAGTTATATTTCCCTTTCTAGGAGTAGTTTTAGCTTTATGGAACAATCCTTTTCTAGAGGTTTGTCACGTTTTCAAGGGTCCCATACCTTGAGAAAATCGCTTGTTAGTAAAAATTAGGTATTTTTAATGTGTAAATCCTAGGGTGCTATGTTTTTGACATAAAAATCCCATCGGAAAAATGCTCTCTTCAACCTTGTCATTGCATTTACTAATCTATGCAACATAGGATCAAGTATATTATCATTAGGATGTTAAGATTTATCTTTTTTAAGGGAATCCTTATTTTTCCCAACGGGACGAGGTTGTATTATACTTCAATGGCCATTCTTTGTGCTTGTGTGAGGTTCCTTAGTTAAATCATATGGAGAAAGAATCCTAATTTGGCATTTGAGCATTGATGAAGAACCCTTTTACATTGTTATTAAAGGATACATAATCAAGAGGTATACTTATGAGTAACTTGTTGTAATTATATATGAAGTCCATCATTGTTTTTTTAGATTCCTTCTTCATTTGATCCAATTGAACTAAGTGATCCCGATAGTATTCGATTGATTTTAATCTTTCCTCAAAGTTAGTTTTGATGTCATCCCAACGGGTGATTGATCGAGCTAGAAGGAGATAAATATATTATGTTTTTTTATTCTTATAGGGACTCCACAAACAATCTCACAACAACATCTTCATGTTTGATCCCAATGATTCCACATGACGTGATGAAGGAAGATACATGTTATTAAGGAAGTTGAGTGTCTTCACCTTTTACATTTGGAAAGTTCTTGTGGGAACTTGTTGATATATTGTGGAGAGGAGGTTTAAGAGAAAGTGTGTGTGTATTCCTTCCCCATGGAATAATGGGTTGGGTTCTTTCTTATTCTTCCCCATTATTCCTTCTACTTAAATTTTAGCTTTAACTTATGTAAACTATTCTCCCAATTCTTCTTCTGGTTCTTGTTCTTCTTCACTAGGGAATTCAATGTTCAATGGTGGTTGGAAAATGGGAGAATTCATAGGGGAGTATCAAAAGAGTTTGAATAGGATTCCTAGGGGTACCACTTGAAGATTTAGATGGAGATGAGGCTTGGGAGAAGAAATAGGGATTATATATTATTTTTTTCTTCTTGTTTTGTAAAGCTTCAAAAGTGAGATCAGAAACTCCTCTCAATCTATTCATCCTGGAGTGTCTTCTTTAAACAAGTTTATAGAAAAATCATATGGTGGTAATATGAAAGGAAACTATAGAATATGGAAGTTCACTTACATGAAATGAAAGTGTGACTTTCAAAGTAATGGATTTCCATCAACTCTTTTTGTTATTTTCTATATTTGTTTTTATATTTTTGGAATATTTGATTTTTTTGTATTTTCTTGTTATCATATTTTAGGTGTAGATTGCTGCAAATTGCACTTTGACGGTGGGCACCGAAACTATTGGTGATAAAATTTGTTAGGTAGATAAATTGGTGGCTATCTTTCCTTTATTCTCGGGAATCTAATTCCATCTACTTGAATGTTAAAAATCCATATTATTATGCTCTTATGAAATTTAATTATGTAGCATCCTTATAGCCAGGGGATCCAACAAGGGCACTCTACCGACCTTGCAGAAAAAAATTGTAATTTCTTGTAAGAGAGGAATTTTATAGGAGAGCGGGAAAGGGGGTGAGAGAAAGAGAGGGGAATTAAAGTTGTAGGTAGAAAATCATAATCCTATAACCATTAATCAGAAAATTCCAAAACACATAGATTACAAGAAATATAATTTTACAAATGGCAACAAGACAAGTCAAGATTTATAACATAAAGTCTCTCAAATATAATTATCAAAAAGGAAAATAAAAAAATTTCTTCATTGATGATTGAGAAAATGTTTTACATAATGAGAGTGGGGAGAACATAGAGATGGGAAAAAGAGGAATTTTTATCTTTTTCTTCTTCACAGTGATAATCTCTCATGAACAAGAAATTGACAACCATGTGGAATGAGGGTGTCATTAAAATTTATAGGATCTTGAAAGTATCTTCATTTACACCCCACACAATCTTTCATACGTCTTGCACAACTTTTGAATTTTTATATTTCTAGGAGTAGAATTAAGTCCCCTTTCATGAATTAAGGGTGACTTATTAAATTAAAAATTAAATTACCTTTTAAATAAATAAGACATAATGAAAAAGTGAAAACTCCAACAAATAAATAGAATGTGGAGAAGAGAGAGAAGGGGAAGATAAGAGAGATAAGGAAGAGTGAGAGAGATAGAGAGAATGATGATGATGAAGATGATGCTTCCACTGATTGCATGATCCTTTCTAGATGATTTGATGAAATTCTCTAATGCGAGGAAATGTGGATCCTTGAACTCTTTAAACCATGATAAATACTCCTCAGATGATGAATGGACACCATGAACCATTAAATGAGTGTCAAAGGAACTATTGAGATCTCCTAAGGTGGATTCCAAATGACATGTGGCCAATGCTCATGATGATCTTACGTGACACTACCATGATATGTTGATAAATATTTCTCTTGGAGTGATGTACTTTTCTCGTACACACCGAGAAGGTAAGTGATGAGCACCGATGATTACACCATTGATGAAAGTAATGAATTTAAATTTTGTAAACAAGAAGCCACCATTCCAAGACATGGAACACATACATTTCCTTGTGAATGATTACACATGTGGGACAAGAAAATGAAACAACATGTGAACTTGAATTTCATATCTTTTGAAGAATTTCCCTATACCGAGAAAAAGGGGGTTACTATTTTTAATAAATGGAGATTTCTCACCCCTTTCGGCTTCAATAGGGAAAATTTTAGTGGTGAATTTTCATAAACTCACAAAAATAGGAATTTTGGAAATTGGAAATGGAGAATTTTCAGTAGCTAGCTTCCACCCAATTCACCTAAAATTTTGGCTGACAAGTCATTTTTATGGGTCATTTTGCCTACTATTTATATGTAAAAATGAACTTATTCATGTGTTTTGCCAACATTTATAATCAAAATGTATAAATATTCACCAATGTATAATACATAGCCTGAGGTATTTTATATGTATTTATTCCTTTTTTGATACATAGATGATTTTCCAAGCCTTTCGAGCTACAACTCAAATGGCCATGAAAGAGATGTGTGTGTGCACATGTGAGAGACAAATGAGAAGATGATGATCCAAACCAACACAATATAAGCATGATAAATGACTATCCAATGTCAAAGAGACAGTCTTCCAACCTACTCTAAGATAGACAATCATCCAACCCTATCATGCATCGGGAGAGATGATCATCAACACATTCCGTAAAATGTAGAAGAGATGGTCATCCAACACACGATCCATAAAATGTTGAAGCAGATGGTCATCCAAAACAATCCATATAATGTAGAAGATACTATCATCTAACTAGTTCTAAGATAGGTAGTCATCCAACCCTATCTATCTAACATGGGAGAAACAATCATCTAACATAGTCCGTAAAATGCAATTGAGATAGCCATCCAATCTCTTCTAAGATAGACAACCATCTAACCCTATCCATATAACAAGGGAGAGAAGTTTGTCCAAAAATTTCGTACAATACATAAGATATGGCCATCCAACATATTATAATACAAATATTCATCCAACCTATCCATCTAACAAGGAGCAACAACCGTTTAACTATACGAAATCCAAGAAAACTGTGACCTGCCAAATCACCTTTTCCATGAAACAATTTTTCAAAAATTCTCCATCAATTCGAAAGTCAATTTTGGAGATTCGCCACCCATTCTAAACTATTTTTTGGAGGGTTTCTTATAATTAACCTTGGGCTTGACCACTTTGTTGGCCCTTCTAGATGATCTCATTGTACATTTCCTCTATTAAAAGCTGACCTTTGTGATGATTTAATAAAAATAACAAATGCCTTTGTAGGAGGCTTACTATTTTTATAAATTGGTGTTCTTGATGTCAGTTTTCAATGAAATTGTTTTTTCTTATATGTTTTTTTCATCTTTGTTACACCTCTGAATTTTTGGCTCAACTGATCACCTGGAATGAAAGATTTTAAAATTTAAAATTTTCTTTAGTGGAAATTAGGTTTTATTCACTATAAAAAATCTATAGCATTCATGTGAATTATTTTTGGATCCTTAGGGTGCCTTTGAATTTAAAATAATGAAAAAATCCCATGTCTATTCATGCACCGATTATTTAGGTATGATAAATTTCTCCTCACGGGTTATGAAGTGTTTGTGACAAAAATATCTCTTGGAATCCTCAAAATTCTATATTTTCTGATTTTTTAGCATTATTAGATAATGGTAGCATGAATTAAATCAATGGAGGATGAAAATAGTGGAGGAATAGTTCTATAAAAAATTCAATAGAGTTGCGGAAGTATGTGGGATAAAGTGGGGAATGAGCAAAAATGGTTAACTCTGTATTTATAAGATTCGACATACATAAGGGGGTGGGGTACATTTTTTTGTCCCCATTTTACCCTTTACATTGGGAAAATAGGTGCAAAAAATGCACCTTTTCCTAAGATTTCCATGTTTCACTTGCTCATTGGATGAGAGAAATGGAGGGGGGCTAGAAATAAGATTTCCATTACTATAGGGTCCACCAATTTGTGCTTTAAAAGAATGAGCTACCTAGAAAAATACTCAGATTTATGGTGAATATGATTTTTCCACCATGTAGAGGACTGAAATTATTTCCATTGATATTTTTTTATTAAAAGTCACTATGAAGTTCCTAGAATCACCTCCCAAAGTTTAGGTTCCCTTTCACGGTGAAATATCCTTCGGCGTCAAAAACCCGATTTTGGTGAATCGGCTCCTAAATGTTTGAATCTTCCTAGAATCTTCCTAAATTAGTTGCACAATGACCATGGATCCTAAATATACTTCCTTAACTAATTTGGGCTCTTGTAACATATCTGAAGATTATGCACTTCTCTTACTAATGGTTGATGATATTCCTTCCTTCGATTGTTTGAAAACACACTTTTGAGATATTACTCTGAAGTGCTTGAATGATGTTTTTCTTCTTAAATAACCTATAGGGAAGAATGAAACACACATATGGACTACTAGACAGACATGATTTGACTGATACGGGAATAGGATGACTTGGGGAATGTTTTGGAAAGGTATAACATGGAAATTTTTTAACACTAGGGTATGGTTGTCTTGTTTTTAGGTGAATTTTATACTTGCGAAAACACATGACAACAAATGAAAACATGTGTACTCCTTCCATTATTTTCTCAATTTCAAATTTAAAATTTCAATTAAAAGTTAAAGTTTAATTATTCTATATGGATGTTTCCTACACTCTGTGTTGTAGGTTTTTCTTTTGGGATTTTGGAACCACTCAAACCCTCTAGAAATTCCACTAGGAAATGTCACTTAGTAAGCACTTAAACATACATAAATTCGGTAATTCATCACTTGGTAATGTCACTATTATCCTAGTACCTTAAATAATGATTTTTACACCTATTCCGAGCTCAATTTCTATATGTTTGTCCATCATTTTCCATATTACAAGACTTTATCTCCTCTTTCCACTACCTTGAAACTTACAAATAATACTTAAATAAGTCATAAGTATTCTAATTATCTTATTTTTAAGTACAATAATTTACACCATTGTATCTTTCTCTTGGAAAAAACTATCCAATAATTTTGTGGATGTTTAGGTCATGGGTAGAATGATCCCATCTAAGACCACCATATGGTCAATTTACCTATTCAGGTATATTTTATGGGTTGGTGTTAGTTTGGGGTAATTTCTTGTCACCTCAAGGAATTCTCCACATCATTTGTTGAGCCATCTCACTTAGGTGAGATCATAGGTTGTAAGTGTCTTAGGATATATTATAGAATTCATCATAAAAAAATTCATATGTGTAAGTGTGCATCAATGCATCATAGAAGATATATTTTCCATTTATAGAGTGTAACTCCTTTACCTTCGGAGGTATGATGGGTTTTGAATTGGGAGTTACACATCACTCCTATTTGTACCCTATTTTCTTATCTATGATAATGAGTACAAATTTTATTTTGCATGAAAATTTAATTGTGGTTGAATGCTTACTTACTACATCAAAAATTTCATGCTATTGTTAGAGTGCAACTTAGTTGATGTGTGTGCCATCCCACTTGGTCCTTATTCTCATATTCTCGATATGGTATCAGAGCACATTTTTGGGAATCACATCACCTGACCATCATATGTTTCCTACTGCTCTTTGTTTTGTGGTTTTAATAGTTTCTTACGGATGCTTCTTTATTTGTTTTCATTTTGTTCTTTACTTGCATTAGTGGGTTCATATTGGTTTTTGTGGAGTTTTGATTGTTTATGTGTTGCTTTATGTGCATGTGCAAGTTTATTTTGAAGTTTGGAGTTTTTATAGGGGTTTCAAGCTAAATATGGTTGTTTATAGCCAATTTTTGTGGAAATATTATTATAGAGGTACCTTTAATGGTTTTCTATGTTATTGGATTTTTCATTAAAAATTTAGTTTTTGTGAAATTTTTGGTTCCGCACACTAATTCAATCCTCTCTTCCTAATTTTTCTTACAAAATTCTACCTCTCTTCACCTAGCTCCCTTTCTCCCACCAAGCTCCTCCTACTCACCCATCTCGTTAAGATCCTTTTTGGATTATTCAGCTCTCCTAGTAACTCAATGAGATTTCTTGACCTATATTGGTGAGTTGGTTTTTTCTAATCTTAGCTATGTGAGTTGTGTTATGCATAAATTTTTCATTTCTAGCAAGCTGGTTTGCTTTGTTTGGCTTGTGGTCCCAGCTTGACCTATGTGCCTCTTTGTTATCTTTTCTTTTCCCCTATCACCCTAGACTCAAGACCTACCTATCTATACCACTTCTTTTATTGTACTTATGTTCTCAAGACTTCCTTTCATGTCCTCACTCACTATGAACTCATTTTCCATACTTGGCTATGATTCACCGAGTTATCTCTTGGGCTCATGCTTCCTACCCAAACTAGCCCTAGTGTGTTGGGCTTGTTAGTCATTCCCACCTATGCCTTTTACTTGTGTCATTAGCTCTTGTCTTGACCCTATATTTGACCTGAAATATTTATACTACATTAGAACCTTAACACACATCTCAACCCTACATGTTTTCTACATGATATCTTCAAGTGATTTTCCCTATACATTCCTTTATTAAGCCTTGGATTTCCCTCAATTTGCATGTGTAACCAACAATGAGCTTCTCACCATTACATCCCTCACCTACCTTCCATGTGCTTCCAGCACCTCACTTACCATCTAGGCTATGTACCTCAAGCCTAATGCTCCCCTCATGGCCCACTTGACCCCTCGACTCATGCTCCTTGTGCCATATACTCATTTTTTTACCAACATTCCCCCACAATGCTCACCCGACTGTCTCCTTTCACTACTCAAACCTTCCTTTCCCTCTATTTTTTAAGTTTAAAACAAAGAATTCTTTTTTGTTTAATTATAGCATGTTTTTCAAATCCTTAGGCTATATTAATTTGTATAGCATAATATTTATAAACATATATTTTTATGTTGAGTGTGGAGCTTAATTACTTCACAGAAAGCTTGTTTTTACATGTTATTGGATTTGACAGTGACCGACATCACTTAGAAAGTGATCGGAATCGGTCAGGTAGTGACCGAAATTAGTTATTTATCAACCAACATGGGTCAGGAAGTGACTAGCATCGATCAAGAAGTGACCTTTGGTCGTGGGCAATAATCAACATCAATCAACTTTGTGTGATGGTACTTTGTTTTTGGCTGAGAATTAGAATAAATATTTTACTTTAAAGATGATTTCTTGATTGTAAAATCATATTTAGTTTCCCATAATAGATATATATGCATGTATGCATTGTATGAGGGCATGAGAGAAGAAAATAGAAATTGTTTGCATGTTAGTTTTCTTGGTGAGCAAGAAAGAGCCACTAAGTAAGGGAAAAATATTGAACATCCTCTGAGGTGTTGGAAGATAGCATATCTTCATTGTATTTTATTTGTAAAGTCTTGAATAATAATGTTGGCCGTATCTTAGTGGACATATCCCACACTAAGGTGAACCACGTTAAATCTCATGTTATCTTTCTCTTGTTTATTTTATCTTTTGGTTTATTGTTGCATTCATTAATTTTATGCTTTATCTAATTTTAGATCCATACAACACTCCAACAACAGATAGCAAAGATTTGTTTGGAGGTTTTTGTGTTGACAAGATTTACTCACATAGGGTTTTTGATTGAGTCGGAGCAGAACAATGGAAGAAGACAATAAATACCAAGTAGAGAAATTTGATGGTGATAATTATCAACTATGGAAGATGTAGGTGGAGGATTATTTGTATAAGAAGGATCTATACTTACCATTGGATGAGCATGCACAAACAATCATGATGATTGATGAAGAATGGAAGGTTCTTGATAGAAAGGATCTCGAGATCTATAAGATTCATCCTAGCAAAGCATCTATGGCTTTGAATTTTGCAAATGAAAAAACCACGGAGATTTGATGAAATATTTTGAAAATTTGTATGAAACTCCTAGTGGTTCAAATAAGGTTTATTTGATGAAAAATGATTTTAATCATAAGATGCAAGAAGGTGGATTTGTATCTAATCATTTGAAAGATTTCCATTCTAATGTAAATCAATTAAAATCAGTAGAAATTTCGTTTGGTGATGAAGTGAAAGAAATTTTATTCTTATGCTATTTTCCATATAGTTGGGATAACTTTGTAATGGATATTAGTAATGAAAAATCTTCTTCTAAAGGTTTGAAATTTGATGATGTGATATTGTAATCCTTAATGAGTAAATACGTAGGAAAATCTCAAGAGAAGCATCATCTGGAAACACTTTAAATGTAGAAAGAAGGGGAAGATTTAAGGAGAGATCATCAAAGAGCGAGAAGAATGGGAATTCAAAGTCAAGAAATTGAAGATATAGATCAATTACAAATATTTACTTTGCTAGAATTGTGGAAAGAGAGGACACGTAAAGGAGTGTTAGTCAAGGAAAACAAAGAGAATACATCGAGAAAAGGTAAAGAAAAAGGCAAAGAGGAAAATGTTACGATGGAGGTAAAGAAATATGCCCTTATTCTCTCCTTGGATAATAACTTATAATCTTGGGTATTATATTTTGGAGCTTCTTTCCATGCTACCCCTAATAAGGGTTATTTCATTTTTATGTTCAGGGTGATTTTGGAAAATTTTATTTAGTAGATGATGAGCCATGCAATATTACTGGTAAAGCTGATGTTCATCTAAAGTTGTACAATGGAAATCCATACATATTGAAATATGTGAGAAATGTGTCAAGCCTCAAGATAAATCTAAGATCTCTGGGGGTAGCTAGGTGAATCTGGATGCATGGTCACATTCAAAAATGATTCTTAGAAGGTTACCAAGGGATATCTTTTTGTGGAAAGAGGTAGGAAGGTAGGAATTTTATATGTAACACCCTTAACAGTTGTTATTTTTTCCTCCTTTTCATTTCAAGTGTTGACATGTGATCTTCCTTATAAAGATATGTTCTTTTGATTGATGAGATCATGCTTGATATGGATAAATATTTTCTGCTCTTAAGATCATTAGACCGAATTGGATTGGCTTCCTTGAATTCATTTTCCACTTCTGTAGGTGAGTTGCAATCTAGTTTAGGAGTTGAAAGATTATCTATTAATCTGACTCATCCTTGGATCAATTTCAGTGATCCAAGGAATGTTTTAAACCTGCTTTGTTGAACGAATGGTAAATTAACATTCCATGAATTAAGTGACATATTGACTGAACTTTGTTATTACAAGTTCTTTGATTTTTGTGTGAATGTATTTCCATTAAGTTGTATGTTGTGCTTGGGTCTTTGGAGATCGATCATGGTAGGACAATGCTAGCGTAAACGAAATACAGTCTATTCATGACATTGGGAGAATTCGGGATCCTAAGAAGGACTATCTTATGGAATCCTAAGCTAGGTAAGCATATTTTCTGCCTAAGCTATGTTACTTAACTGAATTTTTATCCTAGCCTAAGTTTTGTGCTAGAGGATTTTGGAGAGGCTATTAGTCTAATTAAATTAAAATAAAACCTAATGATATATGGTTATGTGATGAACTAACCTAATGCTTAAAACTATTATGTTGGGGTTATATCCTAAGGTTACATATTATAAGCTAACCTAAGATCTAACCTAAGTTCTAAGGGATCTATCCTAAACTATTTTAAATGGGAACCTAATGGGTCGCATGTATCATAGGCGATGGTTCCAATGACATTTAATTTGTTTATAAGGTTTTAATTACATAGAAGTACTACCAGTTTTGGCAGGGGCTAGTTGACTTGGTGGAGGCTTATGTGGAAGTGTCACTAAAATGGAATTCCATGTTAAATTTGATTTGGCATTCACTAGACTTGGAAGGTGGTGGTAAGGAAGGATAGGTGGGAAAATCATAATTAATGGAATTTATTGTTTTTGGTTCTCATGCTCATACCATTTTGGAAGGCATGTAAATAGGTTTGTATGGGGTTGTTTCACTTTACATACTTCGCAATTTTTTCTTTGCATGCTCTCTGGTTTTTTGAACTAGCAGATTGAACTACACTTAATGGCTATTTTTGAAGTTTTTGATCTATTTTTGGTTCGTGGGATATATAAGAGACAATGTGGAAAAATAATATGGTTGTTTGATATTTCTTGGAGATGAGGAGAAGTTTTGAGCTCGGCTGGAGGTCTCCTTCGATTTGGAAAAAGCACTATCATGCATGATAGGCTATAATCTTCAAGATCTCTTGCTTTCTTCTAAATGTTTCATTAAATTTTTTTCTCTTTTAAGATTCTTGGCTTCCATGCTTTATCTAGTTACTTGTCTGCTAGGTTTTATAATCTCTGTCATCTTGGATATGAAACCATGGCAAAAATTACATTGGTTTTAAAACTATCTTTGTGATAATTAGTAGTGATACATGCATGCAAAGCTTGTATTAGTATCTCTATTTTCCATTTTGAATTTTGTATACAAGGTTGTTGTGGTGTTGGAACTGACCTTCGTTGCAATATATGGATTCTGAACCATATGGGAACCTTGAGTTCCATTTGAGCTTGTATTTGGACTTCGTGTTTTTATATGAACTTGTGTAGGAGCTTCTTGTTGTTCTGAACCGATGTTTGGAAACCTGGGTAGCTCTAGACTGTTGTTCAAAGTTAGTATATGGCTCTGTACACATATTTTTATTACTTGTGTTTCCCTAAACTGTTGTTAGAGGTTCTTGTACTTTGGAATCATGTTTTGATTCTTGAGACGACCTAGACTATTATTGAAGTTTGTATAGGGTATAGAGCTTGTGTTATTTTATAATGGCCATTTGAACAGTTAATGACATTTTATAATATACACAACACTCATATTTTATTACTTGTGTGGATTATGAACTTTGTGGGAACCTTGGGTTCCATTGGAGCTAGTATTTGGGATTCACATTTTGATATGAACTTGTGTTGGAACCACTTGTTGTTCTGAACCGGTGTTTGGTATCTTGGGTAACTCGGGACTGCTGTTGACACCGTATGTGGCTCTGTACCTGTGTTTTATTTGGTGAAATTTTGGACTGTTAATGAAGGTTCGTGTTTTTCACCGCATTCATATTTTATTAATTGTGTAGTTCTAAAATTTTGTTGAGACTTCGTGTCGACTCTGTTCTAGTATTTTGAGTTGGGTTTTACTTGTAATAAACATTTAAAACCTTCAAATCTTTTGTTGAACTATTTCTCAAAGAAAACTAGGAGAATAGTTGGCTGAGTTGTTAGGAAAACTCTTAGAGATCTTAACTGAAAATGTCCTTGTTTGATGAATGAATTTGGTAATTATTTTTAGAACTATTTCTTATTTTCTAGGATGGAAATGGCATTTTATCGGGGTATTCTTTTCCCCTCTTTTTTTGGAAACTCGCATCTTAAGATCTCTTAAAATAAGTTTTGGGTTTCATTTAAGAGAAGAGTTAGTAATTTAGTACTCTGTATTTTTATGGAGGGATTACTTGTCTCTGTTCAAATAGTTTTTGTATTATAATACTTATTGAGCCAAGAACTGATTACTCTTTTGTAATGCAATAATGAATCTTGACAATGGGGTTTCAGTCTTTGAGTTTGTTGATACATCTGAGCATGTTTACCTTACTGATCAGTTATTTTTCTAGCTCTTGTTTGATATAGTAAATACACCTTGTGTCTTTATAAAAGAAAGGAATGTGATTCCTTTAGAACAGACTATGTTTTAGGACTGCTATTTGTATTTTATTCGAGTATGGAATTGAAACTCATGTTCATTGAAGGTAAATAAGTGTAAGGAATATAAAGTGTCCTTTCTTATTCTTTGGATAGATCATTGGTTGAAATTTTCTGTTTTGATTCTCTTTTGAAATGGAGATTTCTTTATGAGTTGTTTGGTCTTCCTTGTTCAAATATTTTGTTGAAATGCTATAAGAAGAGATTAGATGATTTGGTTGTTGAACAAAAAATGTAAACTTGTTTAGTAGAATGTTTGTTTGACAAGGCTTTCTTGTTTGGTTTGAGATGAGTAAGTTTTGTCTCTTGTACTCTATCTTTTTATGAATTCTCCTTGGATGGACTCAAGTAGAGATTAACTCATGTATGAGTCTACTTTGATTTTTAATGTTGATACAGATCTTTAAATGCTAACTTCTTATATGTGGAAGTAGATTTAGACTTGCAGGTAGACCATTTGATTCTCTCTTCCTTCTTGGATTGAAATGAGATTATGTTCTGGTGAATATCTTAAATGTTAAATTTTAAGGTAGTTGTCCTTTAAATGAAACAATTAATTCACGTTATGATTTTATTCTGCATTTTTTCGGATGTTTTGTGTTTGGGCACAGTGGAAATGATATATGGTTATGTGATGAACTAACTTGATACTTAAAACTATTATGTTGGTGTTATATCCTAAGGTTACATATTATAAGCTAACCTAAGATCTAACCTAAATTCTAAGGGATCTATCCTAAATTATTTTTAATGGGATCCTAATGGGTTGCATGTATCATAAGAGACGGTTCTAATGGCATTTAAGTTGTTGATAAGGTTTTAATTACATAGAAATCTTGCTAATTTCGGTGGGGGCTAGTTGACTTGGTGGAGGCTTATGTGGAATTGTCACTAAAATGGAATTTCATGTTAAATTTGATTTGGCATTCACCAGACTTGGAAGGCGGTGGTAAGGAAGGATAGGCAGGAAAATCATAATTAATGGAATTTATTGTTTTCAGTTCTCATGCTCAAACCAATTTGGAAGGCATGCAAACAAGTTTGTATGGGGTTGTTTCACTTTACATACTTCGCAATTTTTTCATGTGCATGCTCTCTGGTTTTTTGAACTAGCAAATTGAACTGCACTTAATGGCTATTTTTGAAGTTTTTGATCTATTTTTGGTTCTAGGATGTATAAGAGACAATGTGGAAAAATAATATGGTTGTTTGATCTTTCATGGAGATGAGGAGAAGTTTTGATCTCGGTGGAGGTCTCCTTCAATTTGGAAAAGAACTATCATGCATGATAGGATATAATCTTTAAGGTCTCTTGCTTTCTTCTATAGGTTTCTTTCAAAAAAAAATTCTCTTTTGAGATTCTTGGCTTGCATGCTTTATCTGGTTACTTGTTTCTTTGGGTTTTATAATCTTTGTCATCTTGGATATGAAACCATGACAAAAATTACGTTGGTTTTAAAACTATCTTTGTGATAATTAATAGTGATACATGCATGCAAAGCTTGTATTAGTAGCTCTATTTTCCATTTCTGAATTGTGTATACAAGGTTGTTGTGGTGTTGGAACTGACCTTCATTGCAATATATGGATTCTGAACCATATGGGAACCTTGAGTTCCATTTGAGCTTGTATTTGGACTTCGTGTTTTTATATGAACTTGTGTAGGAGCTTCTTGTTGTTTTGAACGATGTTTGGAAACCTGGGTAGCTCTGGACTGTTGTTCAAAGTTAGTATATGGTTCTGTATACATATTTTTATTACTTTTGTTTCCACTGAATCTGTTATTAGAGGTTATTGTACTTTGGAATCATGTTTTGATTCTTGAGATGACCTAAACTTTTATTGAAGTCCATATAGGGAATAGAGCTTGTGTTATTTAATAATGACCATTTGAACAGTTAATGAAATTTTATAATATACACAACACTCATATTTTATTACCTGTGTGGATTATGAACTTTGTGGGAACCTTAGTTTCCTTTGGATCTAGTATTTGGGCTTTGCATTTTGACATGAACTTGTGTTGGAACCACTTGTTGTTCGAACCGGTGTTTGGTATCTTGGGTAACTCAGGACTACTATTGACACCGTATGTGGCTCTGTACCTGTGTTTTATTTGGTGAAATTTTGGACTGTTAATGAAGGTTTGTGTTTTTCACCGTATTCATATTTTGTTAATTGTGTAGTTCTGAAATTTTGTTGAGACTTCGTGTCGACTCTGTTCTAGTATTTTGAGTTGGGTTTTACTTGTAATAAACGTTTAAAACCTTCAACTCTTTTTTTGAACTATTTCTCAAAGAAAACTGGGAGAATAGTTGGCTGAGTTGTTAGGAAAACTCTTAGAGATCTTAACTAAAAATGTCCTTGTTTGATGAATGAATTTGGTAATTCTTTTTAGAACTATTTCTTCTTTTTGGGATGGAAATGGAATTTTATCGGGGGTATTCTTTTCCCCTCTATTTTTTTGAAACTCGCATCTTCAGATCTCTTAAAATAAGTTCTAGGTTTCGTTTAAGAGAAGAGTTAGTAATTTAGTACTCTGTATTTTTATGGAGGGATTACTTGTCTCTGTTTAAATAGTTTTTGTATTATAATACTTATTGAATCAAGAACTGATTACTCTTTTGTAATGCAATAATGAATCCTGACAATGGGGTTTCAGTCTTTGAATTCATTGATACATCTGAGCATGTTTTGCTTACTGATCGGTTATTTTTCTAGCTCTTGTTTGATATAGTAAATACACCTTGTGTCTTTATAAAAGAAAGGAACGTGATTCCTTTAGAACATACTATATTTTAGGACTACTCTTTGTATTTTATTACGAGTATGGAATTGAAACTCATGTTCATTGAAGGTAAATAAGTGTAAGGAATATGGCAGTGTGCTTTCTTATTCTTTGGATAGATCATTGGTTGAAATTTTTTGTTTTGATTCTCTTTTGAAATGGAGATTTCTTTATGAGTTGTTTCATCTTCCTTGTTCAAATATTTTGTTGAAATGATATAGGAAGAGATTAGATGATTAGGTTGTTGAAAAGAAAATGTAAACTTGTTTAGTAGAATGTTTGTTTGACAAGGATTTCTTATTTGGTTTTAGATGAGTAAGTTTTGTCTCTTGTACTCTATCTTTTTATGAATTCTCCTTGGATGCACTCAAGTAGAGATTAACTCTTGTATGAGTCTACTTTGATTTTTAATGTTGATACGAGATCTTTAAATGATAACTTCTTATATGTGGAAGTGGATTTAGACTTGCAAGTAGAATGTTTGATTCTCTCTTCCTTCTTGGATTGAAATGAGATTCTATTCTGGTGAATATCTTAAATGTTAAATTTTAAGGTAGTTATCCTTTAAATGAAACAAATAATTCACGTTATGATTCTGTTCTATTTTTAGATGTTTTATGTTTGGGCACACTGTGGAAATGATTCTCTTCTTCTTTTTCTTATGAGTTAGATGAATTATCCTAATTAGAACAATGATGTAAACCCTTCTTTTGGCTTGAAGCAAAGTTAAATGTTGTATTCTATTATGATATAATAGGGGAAATAATGTGAACATATGATCTGTTGTTTTCTTAAGGATAATTGATAGGATCAATGAAACTCTAATTTTGTAAAGGTGATATAGTGGATTATATTTGTCCTTTTCTTAGAGGTGAATTCAAATGGATAAAATATACTTCTCTTCCATTTTATATTGTTGTATTGATATTATGATGTAATAATTGTCTCATTAAAGTAGAGTTGTTTTAATGGAACAATTATTGGAATGCACTTTATTTTAAGACTTAGTCCTTATCATGCTCAATTCATTGAATTGACCCGTCTTTAGAAAATTTTACTGAGATGGACTTCGTAAATGATAAAAAGGAAAAACTTATATGATACATTGGCTGATTTAAGTCTAATTTGTGTGAAGAACTCGATTCATTCTTAATATTGTATTGAAAAAGAAAAGTAGTATTCTTTTATAATGAAGACGGTTGTTATGCAGTAGACCTAAAGGCCTAAGTCTTGTAAATGTATAAGTTATAAAGTTAAATTGAAAGTTGAGAGTTTACTTGTATTGGTTGTGTAACTTATTTTGTACTTGTATGAATGAGATGGATTCTATCTTATTGTTATTCTTCATATTATTTAAATGTTAATTGGATATCTTTTAATAAGTTGGATAGAGGGATTTAGTTCAATCTCCCTACTTGTGATGCAGCTTGTAAAGTTACAGATTATGATATTAATTATATAAACTATATGGCATAGTAATGTAAAGTGTGGTGAACATACATTGAGAAATGTGGACATTAGGTAGAATAAACCTTACCACTTAACATGTAGAGAAAGACTCTTTCTCTTTCTTAATTGCTCATAAACCAAAAAGGTTTGGAAATATGACTGCGACTTATTCGAATTTATTTTGTATGAAGTCTAATTTATATTGGATATATTCTGGCGTTGAACTTTTCCAAAAAAATTGTACTTTCTGAATAGGACATATGATAACTTTATAGTTATGGTTAATTGGTAGTTTAAGCTGTGTTAAAACATAAAAAGTGACAATGAATATAACAAATTTATTAATGGCTAAATGAAGCAAATTTAGGGGAAATTTTGATGTGTGTTGGAATAGGGTTTAGAAGGATTGTTGTAATCATGAAATAACCAAAACTAACAAAGCATTAACAATCTCCTTGGGGGTATGTACATCTCGATGAGGTAGTTTCTGTAGGATGTTGGTACACACCAAGCTGGAGAGATGTACTTTTGAAAAGTATTAGGTTTCCTTGAGATTACAACATTGTAGTTGACATGTGGCATCACCCTTCGCATTAAACATCCAGATCTACACACATCTAGAACTCAAACTTGAACCTAGTTTCCCTTTAGGTGCTGGAAAGGAACATATTTAGGATAGGAATTAGCTTCCAAGGGCTCAGGGTACGTTGGCACATTCAGATGACTTAGGTCAAACAAAGTATGCCCATCTACCATAATCCTTTGTAAGTGTCTTCCTATAATAGGTAATGTTTCTCTCTGGGGCTAGGGTTAAACTCTAGAACAAGTGGGTGAGTCATCGGTAAAGACCAATCATTATAATAGAAGAGTGAGGTGAAGGACGTATTCCAACATGACGAGTATGTCGTCTAGGAATAGTGACATACACAGTATGTTATAAATCTTTGGCCAAAGTATCGCAAACTGCTGGTTGCATTGTCCTATGTCACTAAGTTCAAAACAACATGATATCAGATGAATATTGGTAACAAATATTCAGATATGTTCTTTAAACATATCACTCAGTACCCGATGTAGGATAGGATGACTAAGTATACGAAGTATACAATATGTATTCAATACATAAGATAACATAAATAGATTGGTAGCTTACCGAGTTATGGAATGAATAGATCGGTGAATCACCAAGTCATTACAACTACATATGTTTATCCATTGAATTTTATTGGCATGCAATGTTTGTTCTAAATATTGCTTTATTTAGAACAATGAACATTATTATAAAATAAAATCTTAGTTCTAAATTATTAAAATGGGAATGTTACATTATATCTGTCTACCTATGTTACTAATTCCATTTCTTTGTTATCTAGTATAGATTAAGATACAACCATGTGGTGTAATTGGCTAGGCCATATGAGTGAAAAAGCGAATGTTGATCCTAAAGGATAAGGGTAAGTTATCATATTTGAAACAATTAGATCTTGAATTTTGAGAGCATTGCATATTTGGAAAGTAGAAGAGATTAAGATTTATCAAGGTTGGACGAACAAAGAAGGAGCGAAAAATGGAGCTTGTATACTCAAATTTATGGGGACCACTTAGGTAGCTTATTGGAGGAACAAATATTATGGGAATTTTATTGATGATGCCATAAGGAAGGTATGGATTTATTGTATTAAACATAAATATTATGTTTTTGAGATTTTAAAAGGTGGAAATCCTATGTGGAAAATGAAACAAACTTAAAATTAAATTTCCTTAGATGTGACAATGGTGGTGAGTATTTTAGTAAGGATTTCAATTATTATTGTTCATTGAATGGAATATGAAGAGAAATAATGGTTCTAGAAATCTGCAAGAGAATGGAGTTGCATAAATAATGAACAGAACAATCATGGAATGTGCTAGAAGCATGAGACTACATGACGGTTTTCCTTTAAATTTTTGGGTAGAAGCGGTGGATACAAAAATGTACTTTATCACCATGGGCCTTTAATAATTTGGATAGTGGATTACCGGAAGAAGCTTGGTGCGGAACAAAAGTAGGTTTTTCTTTTTTAGAGTTTTTGGCTCAGAAGATTTTGTGCATGTTGATAGGGAAATAGGAAGAAGTTGTATGCTAAATCTAAGAGATGTACTCTCATTGGTTATGGATACGGTGATTTCGATATCATTTTTTGGATTTAGAAGATTATAAGACTGTTAGGATTTGTGATGCTGATTAGAATGAAAAAATAATGTACATGGATAGGGTTTTGGTGCCTAAACATGAACAAGTTGATGAGATTTTGAAGGAAAATCAAATTTTGGATCTAAAAAAAACATCCACAAACATCAGCATTGGTTGTATAGAAGTCAATTCCAGTCATGTTAAATGGTATCAACATATAGGATCATGTTCGAGAATAGTTAACAACTAGAACCGATGTTGGTACTGAAAATTTAATATCATAATTGCATAAAGAAAATTCGAAATATTACTCTTTATTCTTGCTACATTCATAGGAAGTATTACATCCATTTAAATAGGAGATGTTGTTCCTATATTTAAGGAGATATAATCTCCATAAATATCTCCACACATAACTCCTAAAACAACTCCATGTTATTTTACGTGAGATTTTGTTTTCTCACAAAACTAATATTGTTAATGATTTGTTTACTCAACAACTCATAACAATATTTACTCACCCACTCATAATTACATTTACAATAATATAATTAATTATTACAACACATATTATATTATCCTAGATAATATAATCACTTACATAATATTATATGTTCACACTACAACATAAATATTCCTAACATTCGCCCCCTTAGTGTGAACATGGGGTAAGAGCTCCTTGAAACATCAACCTTGTCGGAGTAGTCATTACTCTTTGGATCTTGTTATCTCCGGATCTTACTGCTAATGATCATCCTTGTCGTATGAAAATCTTCATCGACTGATCACCTTCCAACGAAGTACCTTCCACCAAAGTATGGCAGTCAGAGGACCATACGACAATCACAGGACCATACGTAGATGATTTGCCCCTGTAAGCTGAGTCAAGCAGTTTGCTTCTTCCACACCAAATAGACACTCGGGAAGCTGTTGTTAGTCTATGTGAACACATTAAAATCAAAACATGAAACTAGTTTCACCCCTTGTGTATAAACACAACACATAAGTGAAATAAAATATCACCACATCATGCTCGTGACCCCATCGTTGGTGAATGACGAGAGGACGTTGATTTTCCTCCTTCCTCCAACAAGAGAAAAGAGTCTACCATACGAAATCCTCATCACTAGGAAATGAAAGTTCTTCATCATTTGAGTAGACTTCCCAATCGGTTTCTACTTCAGCTAGAAGGGCTTTCTAATCTATCTTGTCATCAAGAAGAATCGAGCTCTCTTTTTATAGTTCAAGATTACATGCCCAATCTCATTACCATAAAAGCATTTTATTTTTCCATGTGAAGGAACCTTCTTTAGTTTATGTTTTCCTTCTTAGATGAAGAGCTAGGTTTGTTTCCTACATATAGTACTTCTTCATGTTCTTCATGATTTGCTTTGTTCTAACAATGTAGAAATCACTCCTTCTAGACTAATAGTCATTTTACTCAAAGTAATTACAATATTTGAGTAATGTTAGGCATGCTTATTAAGAAGAATAGCTTTAGCATCATCATATTTTACATGTTCTTTAATTCTAGCTAGTTGATTTAGCAAAGAACGAAACTTACTTATACGATCTCGCCATTTTGAGTTCTCTTCCATTTTCAACCCATACAAGCGTTGCTTCAATGTAGTCTTTGCCATTTTAGCTTGAGAACCAAACAATTTGTTAAGAGACTCCAAATTTCTTTTACTGATTTTGTGAAATCCACATGATGTAGATAGGCTTTTGATAAGCCCGGACCAATGGTACCCAATGCTCTCGATCTTTTGCATTCCTTTTTGCCAATTCATTTCCTCCAGTGGGTGGAGTTGAATTAGACTTCACCACATCCCATAGATCCTTTTCTATTACATGTAATTGCATCCGTAGTTGCCATGTATGGAAATCTTGTCCTTCAAACTTTTTAATCGATTTAGTTTCTCCATTATTTTGTACAATACTGATAAAAAATACAAAATTGAATCAAGTACTTTAAAATTTTATATTGAATACCTTTTAACCTCCAAGCAAGTCAAGAACTTGTATTAACAATTCGACATTATTGAAAATTGGAGAAAACTTTCAGTAGAAGAATTGATGTGCTTAATTTGATAGCTGCATAGTAAAATCCATATTTCTTCCAAACTAAGTTCTGGGTTCTACTAAAATTTCTTCTTTAGTTTATTGACTAGCACATGATTCTACATGAAAAATTATAGAAAAACCCACATCCGGAAACAAAAACTATGATATATTATTTGAGACGGATTTGATCATGAAAGCACTGAAATTTCTTGCATCAAACCTGCTCTGTTACCAAATGAAAAATTAATATCATAATTGCATAAAGAAAATTTGAAATATTACTCTTTATTCTTGCTACATTCATAGGAAGTATTACATCCATTTAAATAGGATATGTTGTTCCTATATTTAAGGAGATATAATCTCCATAAATATCTCCACACATAACTCCTAAAACAACTCCATGCTATTTTACATGAGATTTTGTTTTCTCACAAAACTAATATTGTTAATGATTTGTTTACTCAACAACTCATAACAATATTTACTCACCCACTCATAATTACATTTACAATAATGTAATTAATTATTACAACACATATTATATTATCCTAGATAATATAATCACTTACATAATATTCTATGTTCAAACTACAACATAGATATTCCTAGCAGTACTCCTCGAACCGTTGGTGGTAAGGAAACCACAATTAATCAATAGTCGGAGGAACCATGATCAGTTATAGAACCACATTCGATATCGATAAATTGGTGTCGAGTCACTAAAAATATCAACACAAACATACAACACGCACAAAATGAGTTGTAGATACCCATATCTCAATGAGAAGGTCACAAAGAGTAAGTATACCTCTGAGTGATTTTCACCTTCCTTTTCTTATTTATTATTGCTGATAGTGGTGAAGTATAAATATTTGAATAAGAAATGTAGGTATATACCCACGAGCGGTGGGAGTGTGGCATGGATGAGGAGATGGACTCCTTGGAACAAAATCAAACATGGGATATGGTCAAGTTTCCTGTAGGTAAGAAAGCACTACAAAACATATATTTTTATAGGATCAAATAAGAAGAGGGTGGAATGAAAAGATATAAGGAGAGGCTTGTGGTAAATGAATTTGCACATAAATAAGGTATTGATTTTGATGACATTTTTTCTCTTGTAGTTAAGATGAATTCTATTCATATTGTTCTAAGTTTGGTTGCAACATAAGATTTTCATTTAGAAAAATTAATGTTAAGACACATTTTCTTCATGGTGATCTAGAGGAAGATATTTATATGCAGCAGTCGTTTGGTTATGAATTCAAGGGTAAGGATAAAATTGTGTGTAGATGAAAAAAGATCCTATATGGGATCCAACAAGCTCCAAGGCAATGGTATTTGAAATTTGACAATTTTATGCATGAGCATGGTTATATGAGATGTGAATATGACCATTAGTTTTATTTTAGGAAGATTGAAAATGGGAGCTATGTTTTATTTTTATTATATGTGGATGATATGTTGATTACGGGATCTAGTATGCAGGATATTGGTAAAATTAAAGAAATACTAGCTCAAACATTTGCAATGAAGTATTTGGGAGCTACAAAGAAAATCCTTGGCCTAAAAATTATCGAGATAGGAAAAACAAGAAGTTGTATTTGTTTTAGGAGGATTATATCAATATGGTGTTGGAAAGTTTTAACATGAAAGATTCAAAACCTGTTAGTACACATATGGTTGGATACTTAAAATTGAGAAAATATCAGTTTCCTTCATCACATGAGGATTTGAGTACAGGAAAATGTTCCATATGCTTGAGTAGTAGGAATTCTTATGTATTCCTTGGTTTGTCTTGGAAAAAACATTACATAAGAAGTGGGAGTTATGAGCATGTTTATGGCTAATCCAGGTAAAGAACATTAGAAATCAGTCTTATGGATTCTTAGGTATTTGATAGGGACATCCAACATGAAGTTATGTTATGGAGGGTCTTATACTTTTTTACATGGATATATTGATTCAGATATGGTTGGGGATTTGGATGGAAGGAGGAGAACCACTCGAAGGAAACAAATTCAGTTGAGGTATCACTTCATATGGCAAGTGTTGGAGTATGGGCAACTAAAGTTAGAGAAAATCCATACAAATGAGAAACCTACGGATATGCTAATGAAGCCATTGGTAAAGGAGAATTTGGAGCTTCACTCCACTTTTGTTGGTCTTCAAGTTTGAGACTTGAAGAGGAAGAAACAAGCCAAGGAAAAGTATCTAAGGGTGGTGATGAACATAACAGTGTAACAATTAATCTCCAAGTGGAAGATTGTTGAGTGTTGAGCTTAATTACTTTACAGAAAGCTTGTTTTTACATGTTACTAGATTTGTGACAATGACCAAAGCATCGTCAAGAATTGACCGTATCGGTTAGGAAGTTACCGGCATTGGTCGGGTTATCAACTAACATGGGTCAAGAAGTGACCAACATTGGTTAGGTAGTAACCAACATCGGTCAACTTGTGTGATGGTGCTTTGTTTTTGGTGAGAATTAGAATAAATATTTTTTTCTTTAGATGATTTCTTGATTGTAAAAGCATAGTTAGTTTCCCAGAATAGATATATATGCATGTATGCATTATATGAGGGTATGAGAGAAGAAAATAGTAATTGTTTTCATGTTAGTTTTCTTGGTGAGCAAGAAAGAGTAGCTGAGTGAGGGAAAAATATTGAACATCATGTGAGGTGTTGGAAGATAACAGATCTTCATTGTATTTCCTTTGTAAAGCACTAAATAATAATTTTTATGTTTCTTGGTGGACATAGCCCACACTAGGTGAACCATGTTAAATCTGGTGTTATATTTCTCTTGTTTATTTTATCTTTTGGTTTATTTCTGCATTCATTACTTGTATGCTTTATCTAATTTTAGATTTGTGTAACACTTGTTATATGGTTAAACCCCAACATTTTATTTTAATCTTTTTAGGGAATTAATTTTTATTAGGAGGTGTTGTTTTATATTAGTTCTTAATTTTCTAATTAGGATCTAGTTTAAAATAAATTAATTAAAGTTAAGGTGAATTTTTCTAAGGAGGTTAATTAAATTGGTATCCCGGTTTTTCTATTTACATTTTTAGAAATTATAAATTAATTCAGTGAAAATTATTCCAAAACTAGGGTTATTGAGATTTTTCCATAGTTGCTTTGTGGGAGCGTGTATCTATTTTGGAGCGCCTAGGTATCGTTTGGTCACCTTTCTAGAATTTTTAGGTGGTTTTTGCACGTTGTGGAGCCCCTATATTTTTTAAGGACCTTTTGAATCATTTTTAGTAATTTTGTATTACAAAGTGCTCTTCTTTTCTTGTAGGATAGTGTGTGCATCTGCCAAATCCTTGTGGTAAGAGAGCCCTTTATGTGAAATAAGACATTTTTCTCACACAAAAATCTGTTTTGTCCCCTTATTCCTTATTTTCATCCATTTTTTCTTGTTTACGTGTTCTTCTTCTTCTAACTAAAACTTACTATGTCCTCGACCCTTGAGTCATTTCACACCTACTGCAAGGTGAGTGGTCAACTATTTCACATTGCACAAACACACCTTATTGTAACCAACACACTATTTATAAATTTCCACAAACTAGGGGTTATCATTATTCTTGTGTGTTGTATTACATGTAGATGCATTCATAGTCAATTATGATGTCTTTCAATATTGTATCTATTTTTGCACCCCTCTTTTCTTACATTCTCAATGTATTTTCAACTGATTTTGACATCCATTTGAGCATGTATTTTTCTTCCATTAATATTATAAACCGACTTCTTTTTTTGTGGATGCACTATAGAGGATGTCAATTCCATACTTGAGATTTGTAGGATTTATTCTCAACCTCCACCCCTTCTCATTGGTAGAGAGAATTATACATCATGGAATGCTTGTATGAAATGTTAACTTACTTATAAAGTCCTTCATCCCTTTCTATATGGGCAAGCTCCTACACTCATTGATCCTTACCGTCTTGAAGACCGGCTCAACACATATGATTGGGTTTATGGTTGCTGTTGTTGACACATTTTTCAGGCCTCTCCACTATCATATGGCACACATGAAGTGTCATCCCATAGTTTGGAGAATTTTTCAATCCTTATTTAGAGACCCTTTAGATATTTCTTGTGTTGCTCCTCTTGTGATAAAGTTGTTTCATCACCTTCTTCATGTTATGATAGTTATTTTGACACAAAAATGATTTTTCCTATTCCCGATGATGAGGCTTTTTCTTCTAGTTTGTATGGCGAGAGTACTAATGAGGAATCCTCTCCTCCTTCTCCCTTCCACCCTTAAGAGAATGTTGACACCCCTTTTTACCCATCGGACATATGATGGTCTTATTCCTAGACTGTACTTCCATTGCATCTACATTCATTCAAAATCCGAGTGTATGGGACCTTTTCCACTCCTCCTTCTTGTGTTAAATATTCATATCTCTCAAAAAAATTCTTCTATTTATCTAGTAACCCTTTTAGGATGAGTATCTATCTTACCTTTTTGTATCTTTGAAGTCCACCAAGTATGAAGGCGCGTAGGTGCGAAAGATCCCAGTTATAGAATGGCACGTAAGGAAAAATCACATAGGAGAAAGGTTTAAGAAAGCACATAGCACACATGATGCATGAAAGGAGGTTTGGGACTTAGCCAATTTGAGTACCCAGGGAAGAACACATGAAAAGCATGATCGGTTACGCATGCAGATAAGATGCCAGCCTGACGATAGGCTGGCCCAGAAAGAGCATGCCCTGGATGGAATCTTCTAGAAGATCATCATGAGATAAAGTGGAAAGCTCAAGCCTGGAGGAGCATGCTCACATGAAGGACCACAATCAACACTTGGCATCTAATCTGAGGGTGCTGGAAGGTGAGTTGGCAGCCCAGGAAAGCTATAAATACAAGTGCCTATGGAGTAGAGGATATACCGATATACACATATACATCTTCAGATGGAGATGCATCTTCATAGAGATACATGGAGACATATAGACATATGGGGAGATATACATAGGGAATAGCGGGTTAGAAAGTGAGCGGAGCTCTGCAGAATTGCTGCGAGTGGATATTTTGGGTTTGAGAAAGAATGTACTAAGCATGGAAGTTGTTATTTTCTTTTTTAGCTTAGTTACATACGTCCAGTGATACGCATGACTGCGGTCTACTCTCTGTGACACTCTGTAATGAACCAATGAATATAATGAGGTTACCTGTTATAAATAGACATGGATATCAATGGTTTTAATGCATATTTCTCTCATATGAGTTCTCTGTCCTTTCATGCTAAGAATGGATGTTTGTATATTTCTTTCTGTTATAATATATGTTTTGGATTATGTTAAAAGCCTTCAGTCTGAGTGACTACAAGGATCTGGAGGCCATTTTGAGCCCTATGGTTCTTGTTTGTCTTAACTTCCTAAATACTCTTACAGTAATCATAGATGATGCTTCCCACTAAACTCACATAAAAGAGAGACTTGGTACCCATGCGTGCCTTGGGTGAGCACTCAACTTCTGTTGGGTGATAGGCTGAAATGCATGGGGTTTCTTCCTTTTGTGATAGGAGTAAAAATGACTACATCTTGGTTCCATTTCCGAGACCTCTTTTCAAAGTTGTAGTGGGATATAGCATACATCATGATCTATGTAATGAGTAATGATAGAGTGGTTGACATTGGAGAATGTTGAATCATGGTTCAAGAGCATGGAGGATGAATTTTCTCAGAGATACAACACTAGACCTAAGTTTAATGCACGTAGATGGGTAGAAGAGAACCTCTACCATGATCTATATGAGACCTTCTTCTGTTACTTCCCAGTAGAGTTATATGAATGGATTTCAGCCTATATGTCTAGATCAAGTTGGTGTTATGGATCACATGTATGGGCCGAAGAAGACTACCAAAGGTTACAGGATGCAGATCTAACATGGACCTGTGTTGTCGATCATTGGTGGAGAGGAGTACTAGCTAGCTACACTGGAGTATGCCATCTACATATTCTTGTCAGAGGTTGCTAAGTTTGAATTTCTGTGAGAACCTAGAGGAACGTTTCTACATGTTATTCCTCTAGCTATGAAGATATTGATGGTTACCATGAGTTTAGAGGCTTTCCCAATGGCCGGCTAAACCATTCTGAGCATTGGGTAAGGGAGCTTGGGTGGAGGAAGATGGAAGATATCATGACAGAGAAGGAGAGGGAAGAAAGATGGCTCAAGTATAGTGAAGCACGTGAAAGGGAGATTGCTAGATGATGTGAGGCTGCTAGTGTGATGGATCTATGGAGATAGACATTTGCGGGAAGGAGTTGAGGTTCATGTGGAGGACATGGAACCTGAGCAGTCTATGCTACCCCATCTTGGAAAGCATGTAAGGGAGACCCCTTAGCTTCTAGTGAGAGTTCATCACATGAGAGAGAGGAGAGTCATTGGCACATATCTGAACCCACCCAATGACCGAGCCCTAGTGCTTGGTTTTCCCGATCCAGAAGAAGTGTTATTGACCCAGTTGATATAAGTGGAAGAGACAGATCCATGCCTAGGAGATATAATTTTTAGTTCCTTCTTCTATGGCTGCACATATTCCAGTATTTGGAGGATTCTTTGGATAAGGGGTAAGTGTACAAGCTTTTGGTCTCGCATCAGGGAGTGGTGCGGGACAAAGTAGTGGTAGTGGGGTGCTATCACAGACCATCACACACAGTTCAGTGGGACCGTGGGGTGCTTGGCACAACTCCTATAGGCCCTATTGGACCCAGTGGTTCTAGTGGATCTAGTGGCTCTAGAGGCATAGGACCCTAATGGACTTGGTGGATTAGGTGGTGGAGGAAACACCAAAGGGAACCAAGGATCTGCTGGAAGACAAGGACCCCAACCACCACCTCAAGTATTCTTTGAAATGTCTCTACATTTTCCAGATTATAGGGGCATTGAGGATGCATGGAACATGTTCACAAATGTTAAGCTGTTATGGCACGCGAAGGGTATCACAACCCTAGAATGAAAGGCTAGTTAGTTTGCGACCACATTACAAGGGCGCATACATAGCTGGTATAGAAAGTATGACCCTCATCAAATGGTGGTGGACTACACTACTTTAAAGAATGCATTCTTGGTAGAGTTCCACATTCCTGAGTTTGAGTAGAAGAGCATCAGCGCTTTGAAGGAGATTCAATAAGGAATGGCAGAGAGTGTGTGGGAGTATGATGTGCATTTTAAAACTCTCTTGTCTAAATTATCATATGATATCCATCCTTCTCAAAGCATGCACAAAGTGGTTTGTTGGAGGATTGATCACCCCTTTTAGAAGGGCCTTGTCTCATAAAACTTTTATAGATCCACACGAAGCATTGGAAGCTACCTTGTGCACCGAGGCTATTGTAGTATTGATACTGGTGTTAGCCCATTCTTGGAGGCTCAAATTGCTGCTATGGCCAAACAGTTGGAAAAATTATCTGCAAACTCAGTCCATGAGACTCGTAGTGGTTTATGGTGCATAGATTGTGAGATAGAGGGGCACGTTAAGGATAATTGCCCCGGAGGATGGTACATGCTGTGATGGTAGATTGTGAGATCTTGTCATGGGGACCATGATGCAAGTAGATGTCCCTTGCTGCAGCACATGATCAAGAAGAATGTATCTTGTTATTACAAAATTTTCACCTCCATAACCCATGATACTAAGGACTGTAGGCTCATTGATCAGATCCATGAGGCCATTGATCATGGGGTGTACACCAACCAACATTGCCAGTGGTTCTAAAAATGATGATCATCATTATGAGGAGTGCGTAGATGGAGGCACACGTGGAAGGGGTTTTGAGGAGGATTCCATGGTCGAGGTAACCGAAGGAGGAAGAAGTGAGTTCCCACGTGGAACATGTTTCAACTGTGGATCTACAGAACATTACAAACGTGAGTGCCTAGACCTGTTATAGTGCTCATGGTGTGGAAAGAAGCATAAGTATGAGGAGTGCCCAGAATTATTTGAGCATATGAATCAGCAGCACCAGAAGGACAAGGGCACTACAATGGTCAGTATTAAGAAGGTAGACATATAGTGGATGCCTCTGGGTAACATGGGATGAAGGTTTGGAGCCTATCTTGGTAACAACAAGGGTAGAAGCCATACATGCACAAGAGAGGTACCAAGATAGAAGAACCTGGTTTCAAGAGAAGAGGTCATTCATGGAAAGTATCCAGACCCCGCATCAGAAGGAGATATATCAGGACACCATGGATGTTATTCAAAGCTTACAAGGGGAGATCTAGTGTCTAAAGGAGTAATCCAGAAGGGAGGAACAAGGGAGGAGATTCGAGTGCAAAAGGATGACCTGGATGAGGTCAAGGAGGTGTGTAAAATGCTAAGGCAGAGAACATCATTCCTTTGCTAGGATCCTGGTTGAGAGAGAAGGTACCACGCACCAGAGAAGAGCATGAGAGATAGGTCTTGCACGTGAACCTTCCCCCTCACAACCTCGACTATGACAAGGAGATTACATTGAATGCAGTTGTAGATGGATGGCTCCTCAGCAATATACTCATTGACATTGGTACGGAGGTTAATGTTCTAACTTTGGATGCATGGCATCAGATGGGGAGACCTACATTACAGCCATCTTCGAATGTGTTGTATATGGAAAACAAAACTAAGGAAATTCCCATTGGTGTCTTGAAGGATGCAGCTATTACTATCCAGGGAGCCAAGTTTACTGGGGACTTCAAAGTCTTGGTGCTTGCCGAGGTGGAAAATTTCCCAGCACTACTTGGGTGCCCTTGGTGTTACAAGAATAATGTGGACCTTCGGTTCAACAAAGGGTACATTAGCTTTGAGAACAAAGAGGAATGGGTCATTATACCCCTGGTTGATGGGAATTTGACACCTATATTGAACCATTGGGAGAAGAAGTTCTAGATAGGATATATGTGTGCTCAATCAGAGACCCTGAGATGATACACCCTACTAACGAGGTTATCCAGTTTAAAGATGCTCAATCAGTGAGTGATACCACCAGTATGGCATGTGACAATTGGGTGCATGGAACTTACAAATTAATGGGATGGAAATTGAGAGGGTCGATGACCAAGGTAACAAAGGCGCACATGGTTAGGCACCTTGAGGAAAAGAACTACCCAAGTATTTAGGAGGAGCCTTCCCTGAGATCTTTCTGCAGGAGGTAGAAGCTCAGTGGAAGAATGAGAAGGAATGGAGGGAGATGTTAAGTTATGTCTTGCTTGGCACAAATAGCTTGGTGGTGGGCCACACATTAGGAGAGCCTTTTAGAATGGCACGTGAGGTAAGAATTTCTCTCTCGTTAGATTTTCTAGGAGTAATGTACCCACCATCATCAAGGACTACCATGGGAAGGAGCCCACCTCTTTCCATATCCAGGAGTGTGAATGGGTCTGAGAGAGAAGGCGCAGAAGCTTTTCCACCATCCCTCTGGGTGCACAAGTTGTATTCTACACTACAAGGTTGTGCACGTGCATGGTACATTCATTGGAGAGACACCACCGATAAGGAATGGAAAGAGCTCATGGCTGACCTTATTCAAACCTTTGAGTATCGGAGTACCAAGCCATCGATTGATAAGGCCTTGTAGGGTATCAAGCACCTTACCATGGGGGATAGTGCCAGGATGGAGGATAGGTTATTGGAATTATTAGGTGAACCAGGTGTAGTGGTGCACTTTGAAGAAGTTGAGGAAATAGAAGAGTTACAGCTTGAGCACATGTGTTTGGAAAAAGAGAAGGGAAAGTTGGTATATGTGATTGATGGAGAGGAATCAGAAAGCTTAGATGTTAGCCATTCTGTAGGGATGTGAGGTAGTGGACAAGTGTAGATGCTCGTGTGTGTGCCTACCATGAGCCTTTAAAGATGAAGAAAGTTAACATCGGTTCAGAAGAAGAACCTAAGGAAGCTATTATTGGGGATTACTGGATAGAGAAGGAAGTATCAAAGATCATTGATCTATTGTATGAATTTGAGGATTTATTCCCACGTGGGTACCATGAGCTCAAAGGTGTTCACCACTCCTTGGGGAAATGAAGATAAAACTAAAATATGGTGCGTGCCCAGTTAGAAAAAGGCCCTACTGGATGAACCCCAATTTGCACATGAAAGTTAAGGAGGAGATAGAAAAATGATAGCTTCTGGGATCATTGAGGTAGTGGAAGAATCAGAGTGGATAAGTCCAATGGTAATCAACATCAAGAAGGATGGGTGGATTAGGATTTGTGTGGACTATAGGGAATTGAATGTAGTTTTTTCATTGATCCATTTTTGACCCCCTTCATTGAAGAAATTTTGGAAGGAGTCTTTGGGCACTGAAATCTATTCCTTTACGGATGGATTTTCAGGATACCACCAAGTCCAGATTGCAAAGGAAGACCAAGAAGAAGACAAATTTCACCACCGAGTGGGGAAGTTTTGCATATATGGTCATGCCCTTTGGGTTGAAGAATGTGCCTGCTGTTTTTTCGTGCATAGTGGTGCAAGCATTCCAAGACTTCATCCATAAATTTCTTCAGGTCTATTTGGATGATTGGATAGTATATGGTCTAGTTAAGGACCATTGTGACAACTTGAGATTAATGTTTGAGAGGTGTAGGTAGTTGAGGATATCCCTCAACATTAAGAAATGTGTGTTTACTACACCCTTTGGGACTTTATTGGGGCATATCATATGTAAGGAGGGCTTTTTGGTAGATCCCACTAAAGTTGTAGTTATTGTGGGGTTAAGGGAGCCTACTAGCTAGAGCGTAGTGTGTGGATTCCTTGGGCATATGGGGTATTACAGAAAATTCATTAAGGGATATGCCAAGATCACCATGCCTTTAGAGGAGCTTCTTAGACACAAAAGTGCCTTCCATTGGGGAGAGGCAACAAAGAGGGCATTTGATACATTAAAAGATAGGCTTATTACCATGCCTATTTTATGGTTTCCCTCTTGGGACAAGCCCTTTCATGTTCATGTAGATGCCTCAGGGACCACCATTGGAGCAAGTACTTGCATAGCCAGGTGAAGGGATTATTGATCATCCTCTCTATTTTGCAAGAAGAAGCTGACACTAGCAGAAGTAGAATTATACCACAATCGAGCACGAGGCATTTTCAATGATCTACGTGCTCTTCAAGTTTTGACAATATCTGCTGGCAACACCCTTTGTGTTTTACACGACCACATGGCATTAAAGTATTTAGTAAACAAGCCTATTCTTCAAGGGTGCATCTGTCGATGGGTGTTGTTGTTTCAAGAGTTTGAATTCACTGTTGTAGTAAAACCGGGAAAAATAACTATGGGCCTGATCATCTGTCAAGAATTGATTCAGGGGAGGATGCGCAGAGTATTGAGGAAGCAATGCCAGACACACAACTATTTAGGTTAGTGGTAGTGCACACCCTCGATTTAGAGGAGATTGTAGTATTCTTAAAGGAAGGTGTGGCACCGATGGAATGAAGGCATTGGAAAAAAATTAGTTGGCCATACGCACGCGCGCCCTACATGTTAATCAGTGGAGACTTATACAAGTTGGGACGTGATGAAGTTTGTGTAGGTGTGTATTAGAGCATGAGCACCTAGCCATCATGGAAGAAGGAAGGAAGTGTGGTGGCATTATGTAGGTGATGCCACCACCACGTGTAAGATATTAATGGTAGGTTTATGGTGGGAAACCTTGTACAAAGATTGTAGAGATTATTGTAAAGTGTGTGACCATTGTCAGTGCATTGGAAAACCAGAAGGAGAGATGAAATGCCTTTACACCCTATTCCTAGTGCGGAGCCTTTTAAAAAGTGGGTGATAGACTTTGTAGGACCTATTACACTAGCAACGCAGAGGACTAGGTCACGTTATGTCATCACTTGCATAGATTATCTCACAAGGTGGGTAGAGGCAGCCCCAACTAAAGATTACATGGAAACAAAACAACAAGGTTCTTGTGGGAAAACATTATCATGAGGTATGGATGCCCTTTGAGTCTGACCAGTGATAGGGGTACATTTCTTGAATGAGACCATGAGGATCTGTTATCTGAGTTCATGGTGGCTCATCACAAGACTACACCCTATCACCCACAAGAAAATGGAACCACAAAAGCATTCAACAAAATACTGAGTCATACCTTGACCAAGATTTGTGATGTCAGAAGACTTGATTGGGATGACAAAGTATCGGTAGTATTATGGGCTTACAGGACAACGTATAAAAGACTAAACAAAGCCACACCTTTTCAATTGGTGTTTGGTACATGGAAGCTATTTTTCCGGTTGAATTTATGTTGCCTTCTCTGCGAATAGCACACACAGGAGGGTTAGCCATGATGAACAAGCACTGGAAGAAAGAATTGAGGAGCTAATGAAACTGGATGAGAGACGATCACTTGCCCGATGGAGCCAAATAGTGGAAAAGGCAAAGCAAAAAGGCTTGGCATGATCACCATATTAGAAACAAGAAGTTTGAGGTTGGGCAGATGGTGTTATTATATGATTCTAAGTTTTTTGCCATCATCCTGGGAAGTTGAAAGTCCATTGGTTGGGTCCTTACACAATCTCGTACATCCTCGATTCGGGCGCATGCCATTACAAGTGCTGGATGGGACGAAGCTTCCTGGACACTTCAATGGGAGTAGGCTTGAAGCCCTACTATAAATAAGTCTTCTTGGTGTTTGTAAATAAGGTAGTTTTTCCAGTTAGTTTAGAAGTTTCCTTTATGCATTTTTTTCCTTTTTGTGTTTCCCTTTCACGTTGTTGTTTTGTTTTGCACCTTGGGTACCAGTAACCTTATTGCTATTTTTGGAGAATTTGTGAGTGCACAGAGGACCGTGCATCACTTTAAGTGTGGGGTGGAGAAAAGTGAAGAAGTGCATGATTAAAGTACAAAGAAAGTTGTGTTGAAAAGCCTTATTGAATGGCTAAGTTGAAAGAGGTATATAAAGAGAAGATAAAAGAATGGTTGGTGCTAGGGTAAAGCTACTTGTAGATCCCATGTACTAAGGAGGAGAAAGCACATTTGAAAACAACACATGAGGTAGGTGAGAGCAAGGATCAAGATAGAAGAAGTGCCTTTGGCATGGGTTATGCGCGCGCAAGAGTCTCCTGTCAGGTTGGATTGGTTGCATGCGGAAGGTTGGAGGATTTTTCACGCAAGGTTGGGAATGCAAGTGAAGGTGCTGAAGATGGGATTTGTTTGAAAAATTGCATTAAATGAGCAAGGTATGGTGGTAGGTGAAGTAGCATTTAATGATCAAAAAAGGGAAAAACTATAAATAAAGGGTCGAGGCACTTTCATTTTCACTTTGCGAATAGAGAGAAGCGATTGTGCATTTGTGGAAAACTAGGGCTTCCAAAATTTGATCATGTGAAGAAGAATCTACAAGGGTGAGGTGTGAGTAGCTAAGTTTGAATCTACAAACCTAGAAGGGATTTCACGGGCATTAGAAGGATTGTGAGGAGGCTCTGTTTCATGGAAGTATTATCCCAAGTTAGGGTTTTTGCAAAGCTAGGGCATGGGAAAAGTGATTTTCTTCATAGAATTGAGATCTGAGACTGGAGGAAGTTGAAAAGAAGAGTGACAAGGAGTAAGTGAAGGGGTAAGAGGATGTAGACAATGGCACCAAAGAAAGGAAAGGGCAAGGCAAGGCCAAGCAGCAAGAGCCCGAGACAAGTACAAATGAAGAGTGGTATGCAGAGATGTAGTACCGATGGGGTAATGATGGGTAAGGAATGGGAGTCTCACCTGAGGAACATGCCTATGAGTGATTACAACCATCGAATGAGCATGATCGAGAAGGATATGGCACTGGAGTTAGTGTGCCCCATAAATAAATGGACACTAGAAGGGTTGCCCATTTACAATGATGATGTAAAGGTCAAGATGGAGAAGGTGGGATTGCTGCAACTCTATGAGTTGCCCTATTTTGGAAAGCTAGAGCACCTATATCAATGGTTGATGTCATGAGTACATGAGGATTACTTCCATTTTGTAGGGTGCAAGATGCACATTACTCCTCAACTCATCTCACAGTTCATGGGCCTCAAATGCCAAGGAGTCAGCCTAGATGATGACCTGAGTGACAAGGAGGTAATTCAAGAAACCATTACTGAATATGCCTACAAGAAAGGGTCGAGATACTACGACATCTAGACATCAAGGACCTAGTGATGAAGATGGCTACACATCTAGTAACAAAGCTAAATGGCCAGGAGAGATGGACTCAGGTCAATAAGCCTTGGTTACATGTCTGTAGGAAAATTGTAGAGGGAACCATCTATAACCTACCTGCATACATCATGGAGGAAATTTTCAGTTACATGAAGGAGGGGGATAGAATCCTCTTCGGAAACATCTTGTTAACTATAGTGTTTTTAGAGATTGGAGTACTAGATGCGTCAGACAAGTTTGTATGGGAATACCCTACCGAGGACCCTTCACCCGTGAAGAGGTTTGAGAAGTATGTGTGTGACACAATGTCAGCACCCCACAAGGCATGCACCTAGAGAAGTGGTACACATGCACCTGAGGAATGCATTGGGGTGGAATGGAGGATTCCCGAGAAACTTTTGGTAGTCACTGAAGGAGAAGCTGAATTTGTGGTGTACCAACACTTTACCTTGGGTAGGTTCAGACTAGTAGATGAGTCTTGGAGCCCATGGTGCAAGCTTCCCTTCATGTTCACAACTCAATACTTCCAAGTGGGAGTAAATAGATTCATGGAGTCCAAAAAATATAAGGCTAGAGCTGGGTAGTCTAGACTGGGAGCATAGAGAAATGTGCAAGAAGTTGAACTACCCTGGAGGCAAGCACGCATACATAGAGAGATATGTATCACATGAGATACAAATGACAAGGCCAATAATGCTGCCCATTATAGGAGGATCCATGGTGCATGTGTACCGCATAAGGCCCAAGTTTGAGAAGGGTGCATACCTAGAGAATGAGGTCTCCATACCTGAAGATCCCATGGGTAGGAAGGGGCCCATGCCCAAGAAGAGGGGAAGAGAAGGAGAAGCACCAAGTGTGCAGATGGCTCAGATAGTGAGCATGCCATCAACAAGTGCCAAGCCCAAGTACTTACACGTGTAGAAAGAAGTCCCCAAAAAGAGAAGACACCAGAGGAAGAGGCACCAGAGTAACCCCTCACCAAGAAAAAGTCAGAGGATAGAAGAAGAAGCTGACTCGGAGGAGACCGACAGCTTGGAGAAACACCTGGGTGAAAGAGAGGACGAGAGTGGAGAAGGTGTGAAATGAGGAGGAAAACCTAAAAGGGACTAGGAGCCACATGTTCTGGAAGTATACGACTCTAGAGAAGAGAGTGGAGAGGAGAAACATGAATTTGTTTTTTGGAAAAGAGTACACAGGGTGAGGAAGGTGCCCAAGACATGGGAAAGACTGAGGATAGTGTGGAAAAGTAGGAACCCATAAGCTTCACAAAGGAGCAGATCACGAGGTGGTAGAGAGAGAGGAAAAGAAAATGCTCGAGGCCTTGGTTGATCAAGAATTGGAGTGCAAATGCTGATATAGTGTTGGAGGAAGGAAAAGAGGAAGACAATGAGAGGAAGTAGGCCAGTATGGGAGGAGGTCCCAGCCTAACTGTAAGTTTTCCAAAAGGAGCACGCTCGGGGAGAAGGGCTCTTGATGTAGAGCAAAGGCCAAGTAATGAGCTACGTTGATGACTCAAGGAAGGTGTTATGCACACGGTTCCAGAGCACTATACCCACTGAAAGGCTTCTAGCCATGGGGTTGTTTGAAAAGGAGGGTGCATACCCCAAGACCAAGAAGATGCTTTCTTGGGCGTTTGAGTCCCACATTGATGAGCCAGACTTTGAAGTCTACCAGAAAGCACTCATCACATTGCTAGAATCTAAGGGAGACAACCCCTTAGTGAATGCTCAGGAGCTCTCAGATGAGCAAGTATGCAATGCTCTTAATAAGGTCATGGTTGAGACAGAGGCAAGGCTATTTGCATGAAATGATAGCATAAGGGCTCTAGAGGGGAAGTTAGCCAAGAAAGAAGAGGAGCTGGCTGAGATGGCCTAGGAACTTGAAGCAAGAGGATTTGATAGTGCACAGCTGAGGCGCGAGCTCAAAGATGAGAAGACAAAGGTGTAAGAAGTCTACAAGAAGGTGGATTCGATCAAGAGCACCATCATATTGAAGCACCTAGACCTAGCACCAATCCCTCAGAGGTATGCATCAACTTTGGAATGCTTAGAAGACCTAACACATGTCCTCACCATGGAGAGATGACCATTGGCCCTAGAGTCTGTGGAGGAAGTAGCATTGCTTGAAGGAAGAAGACAAGATGAAGGTGGTAGTGCTCATTACTTGAGTATAGCAAGGTGCTCACAGATGTAAAGATTGCTTCCCAATCTACTGAGGCCACATATGAAAAATGCGTGGACATGGATAAGGTAGCAAGCCCTTGGTCACTACCCACGAAGTAGAGCTAAAATAATTCCAAGAGAAGAATAAAGGAAACAAGGTGGAGAGGGATAAAGTCCGGAAGATGTAGAAAGAAAATATGAGGAGATTGAGGCACTAAGGGGCTCAATCAAAACATGACTGAAGGAGCTATACCCTCAGATCACCAGAAGGATGGACACACTTGAAGACCTGGGAAAGGAGATGGAAAATATTGTTGACACTTTGGGTGCACCAGGATTGGCCTAACTTTTGATGAGGTAAACATCCTAGTCGGCGACCTCTGCTAGAAGGTGAAGGGTGAGGTCGATGCATGGAACAAATTGGAGGCTAACTTGTAGAGGGATTTCCCTAGCCTACTAAGCTAATGCCCCCATTCTTTCTTCTCTCCCCATTCTTTCATTCCCTTATTATTTTACAAAATGTAAGGCTATCGCTAAAATTCTTTAAGGCAGCATGCATCTTAGTTAAGTAGAGTGTTTCGAGGATGGAGAACAAGGCGTAGTGTGGGGTGATGTTGGGCCCCTGGAATATTGACCAAGTATGAAGGTGTAGGTAGGTGCGCTGGATCCCAATTATAGAATGGTGCAAGGCAAAAAGTGCAAAAGAGAAAGGTTTAAGGAAGCACATAATGCGCATGACACGCGAAAGGAGGTTTGGGACTTAGCCAATTTGAGCACCCAAGGTAGAACACGTGAAAAGCGTGATCGGTTGCATGTGGATAAGATGCCAGCTTAGCGATAGGCTGGCCCAGGAAAGAGCATGCCCTAGATGGAATCTTCTAGAAGATCATCATGAGATAAAGTGGAAAGCTCAGGCCTGGAGGAGCATGCTCGCATGAAGGACCACAATCGACACTTGGCATCCGATCTGAGGGTTTGGAAGGTGAGTTGGCAGCCCTGGGAAAGCTATAAATACAAGTGCCTGTGGAGTAGAGGATATACCGATATACACATATACATCTTCATAGAGATACATGGAGACATATAGACATATGGGGAGATATACATAGGGAATAATGGGTTAGAAAGTGAGTGGAGCTCTGCAGAATTGTTGTGAGTGGATATTTTGGGTTCGGGAAAGAATGTACTAAGCATGGAAGTTGTTATTTTTTTTTTTTAGCTTAGTTACATACGTCCAAGTGATACACATGACTGTCGGTCTGCTCTGTGACACTCTGTAATGAACCAATGAATATAATGAGGTTACCTGTTATAAATAGACATGGATATCAATGGTTTTAATGCATATTTCTCTCATATGAGTTCTCTGTCCTTTCATGCTAAGAATGGATGTTTGTATATTTCTTTCTATTATAATATATGTTCTGGATTATGTTAAAAGCCTTTGGTCTGAGTGATTGCAAGGATCTGGAGGCCATTCTGAGCCCTATGGTTCTTGTTTGTCTTAACTTCCTAAATACTCTTACAATAATCATAGATGATGCTTCCCACTAAAATCACATAAAAGAGAGACTTAGTGCCCATGCGTGCCTTGGGTGAGCACTCAGCTTCTACTGGGTGATAGGCCGGTGTGGATGGGGTTTCTTCCTTTTGTGATAGGAGTAAAATCAAGGAGACTTGAGAGAGTTGCACATTTCAGATCAAGCTACATAATTCTTTATCGAGCTCTTCACTAAGGAAAAGTATCCTTAATTTTTCTATCATTTTGGGTGAGGTCCACTAGGGCTTCACATCGTCTTTGGTGTAGACACTAAAATTAGGTCATACTCCCCTTTTGTCCCTCAACATATAAGCACCCTTTATTACATTTACCTAGCCATGACCCCCTTTACATCACTAATATTAATTTAATTAATGCATTACCCTCACTATATTTATTATTTAAATATCTTATTTAAATAATGTCCCCACATATAGTTCACTTAGATACCTCACCAAGCTAACTCAACCTAAGACCTATTCTTAGTAAGTTACCATAACTAACTAAGACTTACCCAAACCCTAAAAATCAATGCCTACACTCCCTCTAACCACATTCTTGCATGCTCACAAGAAGCTCCCAGTATAATCCATGGGATAACAACACAAGATCCAAGGAAATCAGGAGGATCTCCTTAAGTTTGGTAAACCTAGGAAATCCTTCCTTGACCGACGTCGGTTACCCCTAAACGTTGCCGACTAAGCCGGATGCCATTGGTTACCCCTTTAACCCAAAACAACCTTATTCTTAAGGTTGAAATTTGGAACTTGGAAGTGAGAAGAAAGAAATTTAACGAGAAAGAACAAGATCTCAAAAAGATACCGCATCCTCGAAAGCCAATTCCAATAAGAACTCACATCCAAGAAAGGAGATTGAGCATATTCTCTGCACAACCATCCCGATCACGTTCGAGATCTATCTAAGCAAAGACGAGCATGCATGCAGCCCATGCAAAATATTTTCTTCAGTTGGTGATCACTTATAGCCTCCAAACCCATCATCAGCACCTCCATCCTTCACACACAAACTTTTAGAAATGAAATCCAAATAAGTATAACATCATACTTTTCTGGTTATTTCATTTTACCATTATTTTATCATCCATTTTTTATCTTGCTCCCTATTGACCATCTCTAACATTTTGTACCTCCATAGACCCATCAAACCTCACAAAAACCTATTCCATTCACCCAATACCTCGCCTTGACCAACCAAATCCTTTGTGCAATCACACAGGAGACCAAAACCCCATTCTGTGACATTTTCATACCTCATAATAACTGGCGTTGGTTATATCTAACCATGGTCAATCACCCTTAACCGACGTTGGTCTCTATGTTTGCACACACAGCCATAAACAGATACCTACCCACCTCAATTCACTTCATCCTCACTCACCTGTGACCTACCCAAGACCTTTATTAGACCTGCAAAACCCAGAACCAACCATTTGACCCGTGGATTCTATTCTAGCTTAGCCTATTAGATTAGATTTGTTTTCTTATTGTTTTTTTAAGTGAGATACCTAAATCATTTCAAAATAACAATAGGATTTACTTTGTTTTCAACATTAATTTGTTTAAAATAGTGGAATGATAGCCATCTAGGAAGTACCATACTTCCCGGATCTAGCTTACACTAGGCAGTTCACTGCTCATATTGTTTAATTATTTCTGGTGGTCTTGCTTTCATTACAGGTAGTTCCTCCTAGCCAAAAGGAAGCTCTCACAGTCAGCTATGGATTCGGAAGTCATATGTGTGCAACAACCCATCAACCAAAATTTGAACAGGTATTCCTCCTACGCTTGTTACCCTATCTGTTTCATCAACAATTCAAAGAAACAATCTAAGAAAAATGTGAAACATTTTGGCATGCCGGTGGGACCCATCCAGGGTTCCTTGCATTTCATTCATTCCTAGGAAAAAATTGTGTGTTTTTTTCCCTTCTAAAAGTGTACACACTAATTTTATTCCTTGGTAATCCACTCCTTCTTTCTATTTGCTTTAAACGAAACTTTTCTTTTAGTGTATTTAAAAAGAATCATTTCTTCATGTTTTCTTCATTTTAGTAAAAGAGCATCCCTCTTCCTATTCATCTTATTATGTCATCCAATTTCACATTTTCAATTTGAGTTTTAAAATCATTGCATTTTATTTTGATTTTCTACATTAGCTCACATTAATTGATGGCAACCTATACGCTGGAAGTCATTACCAGCTGATGGCTAACAAACAAATCGTAGAAAAGCACTTCTATCCTTTTCTCTTTCTTTGAGTCTTACCAAACCACAAAAAATTCAAATACATACATTCTTCAACAACATATTACCTGGAAGAAGCTGTAGGTGATCACACAATCATGACACGGTGGGCACACAGCTCACTACTCTGTCGAGTCATACTTCAGAGCAAAGCCTGCCCCCACCATAACATTCCTGAAACCTCACCCTTTATAACTCTTTCTTCGTAGGAAGCCTTCCTCACCAAAAAAATTCTATTGTTCTATTCATAACAGTCAGTCCACACAAATAGCATAAGCTGAACAAACGTAATAGAATAGGCACTTTAGGAACATTCTTTATTAGTGTTCTGCTTGATTTGCATTTTTGGTGAGAGCTTTCGATCATTATTTTTTTCTTTGTTTGCACACTCCCAATAATAGTCGGTGTATTTTGACTTCACCTGAGTGTGCCTAGGCCATATCACCATCCTTTCCATAATTTTGGGTCTGATTCCACATCAAATTCTAATTCACAACCAATTTTTCTCATCACTATTTCAATCTCACAATAACCGCCATCAAGTAAACACAAATGATGTTGGTTGCAGTCCTTTTGCTAACCTACTCAAAAGGAAATTCTCACTTCAATTTCTTCCACTTTCCATAGTCTCTATCACTGTCATTTTTCCCATTAATGTTTTACACATCCCCAGATTTGGCATACTTGTCAGATTTTGCCTTCTGCTTCACTGTTTACTCACTGTCCATTTTCTATAGTGACCAGCAGTGGTTACCCCTGACCGATGTCAATTTTCCCTAACCGGCATTGGTTAGCCTATTTCATATTCCACCCACCATTTGTTATGTCATCCATTTCTTTTTTATCACCAAATTCACCTATTCCTGTTGTTCTTTGTATCATTTACAGAGAAGCACCCCCACCTGATCAATGTTGGTTCACATGGTACTAACCCTAAGACAAGTGAATGCCCTCATGTTCCATACCGGTTGTTAATCGCTATCACCTAGTCCTTCACCACCTTCTATCTTATCACCAGCCATAGATCCCATTTAACCTACTAATATTGCTACTGGAGATGAGGAGTTTGCACGACTCCTTGACCAGAACCTGTTGCCTTGCATTTTACCTCTCCCATTCATCCACTCGAGATGCCTTGGGTCGAGTTGATATACGGCATGCCCATGTCTATCCCCGAATCTCATACCAACTTATACATTGGCTCCATTTAGTTCGGTGTTACCTACATTCACCTTACCCCTAGTCGTTTTGTAGTTGGGTTTCATACCCCCTTGATCGCCACCCATTACATCAACCATACCCTTGACGATTACCCCAAACAAAACCTCATCCATCCCTCATGTTTCACACATACTTGTAGCTATGTTCCCACCTCCAGTGTTGATGTCCCTACCCCATTTCAGAATGTAGTTATTTCCATTCCAAATTCTTTGAAGCACCTATTGCCACTAGGGTTACCATGACCCTTCCTCCCCCATATACATACTACCAACAATTTGTTTGTTTCATATATTGTTCCTTTTGGGTACATACCCCTATTTCGTTTCCTTCTTCTCCACCACCTTACATGGCAGCCTCATTCATTGGAATGCCACACCCATTATATGCCCAAAACCAACCTCCTCACACTATAGGAGGAATCCAATCATCATAACCCACCAATGACCTAATTAAATTGATGATGGACAAGATGCAAACACTAGAGGCATCGGTTTCTGGCTCCCGCAACACTCTCACTTATGATGAGATTTGCAACGAGCCTATTCACCCATCTGTTCATACCGTGCATTGGGAAATTCCTAAATTAAACCGCTTCAATAGTAAGGAAGACCCACAACAACATTTGCACTCGTTTAAACATGGATGTTATTTGATTACTCATGATGATGCCTTACTTTTGATAACTTTTCCCATGTCCCTCTTTGGACCTACATTAGACTAGTGGTATAGTGGGTTGCAAAAAAAAATCCATAGTTTCATTCAATCAAGTAGCCTAAGCTTTCTTAGATCATTTTTCTATCAACATCACCAAGAAAGTTACCATGACCGATCTATATTCCACACATCAGTACGAGGATGAATCTATCACATATTTTTTTCACTCGCTTGGCACAACCTGATCAATCAACTTACCTTTCAACTGCCACAAACTGAACTCATCGAGCTCTTCACATGAGCTTGCGCTAGACATATCTCCCCAACCTTGTAGGTCTAAACTTTCAAAACATTCGATGAGGCATTCACTATGGCACAAAAGTTAGAGATTTGTGTTGTTGAAGAGAAGAAAATCCAATTACAATATAAGAATTTGGCATTCAATTCGAATGAAACCTCTTCTTCTTCTAAACCACCAACCAATTATTCAAAGGCTAAAGGTACTTCTAACGCAGTGGTACTCAAGGCCAGCCTAGGTCATCCATCCAATCAAGATACACCCTCATCAAATCTATCACCTGTTCAGATTTTCAATTTAGAAAAGAGTAATGAAAATATACCCCAATTGGGAACCTTACTCTTCTATTTTAGAAAATATTATCAAAGCCTGGCACCATCACCCTTCCACCCATAAAACCACACACTCATCTTGACCCGCTTTCCCCATGCCCACATGGTATAAGGAACAAGATTTTTGTAATTATCATCAAGTTAAGGGTCATAGTGACGGCAATCGCATCACTTTCAAGAATATTGTCAATAAATGCTCAAGAAATGTGAGCTAACTATAGATAATCCCAACACCACCCCCAACCAAAATCTAAAAATATTTAAAAACCATTTCCCAATCATGCCCCTTCATCCAATCAAACCTGGTGAGATAGTCACTCATGATACCCATACCCGTGAGGTTCACGCAATCTTTAACGAGGTACTTGTCACATCTCAATTACATCACATCCCTTCCATAGAGGAAATACTAGCCCAAAATTCTCCTTCCACATTGGAACCAACCGTCATTGTTCCTTCACCAATAGAAGAACACCCTTCATCTCCTGCATCACCTACGAGAGGAGTCATTTGCTTACATTGAGACCATCTCACCCCTACCTTCTCCACTTATTGAACCTTTACCTACCATACCTCCTCCACCCATAGAGGGGCACTCATTACCTCCTTCAACCATAGAGGAGCACCCATTACCTCCTCCACCCACAGAGGAGCAGCTATCCATTCCTCCACTTATTGAGGAAGTCCCATAATCTCTTCTACCCATAATATACTTGGTGGAGATACCTTTGCCTCTTGGTGAGCATTCTCCATCAGCTACCCAACATCCAACAAGCCTAATTTTAGCTCTCTTACCCACATAAGTTGAAGCTATCCAATTCCCCATATCTAAGATGTGTTTTATGGGAATTCCCATTAGGTCCTCACCAACTCCACCCACGACGTGTCGTTCTCACGATTGGTGATCACTTGGATTATGTGGATAGGGCTTTATTATGGGAGTGCCTCTTACTCCCTGTCTCAACACAAATGTTTAGATCCTCGATGACACCTCCACTATTTACCCAAGCACACTTCCACCCATCAAACCAAATATAACTACTACTATCACAACCCCTTCCATGATATCTATTAACACTCACACCACACCCTTACCCATAACCAGACCTATGCCTAAACCCAAACCCATACCCATAATATTTACCTCCACTAAACCTATTACCACTTTAGGGGTCACCTCGACCACCAGCCTTACTCATCCACCTATTAAACTAGATTTAGCTACATCCTCCAATGTTAAAACCACACCTACTCCTACACCCAAACTAAAGAAACAAACTCATCAACCTCATACCCCTACCACACCAATCACACCCGCACTTGTCCCATCTACCTTAAGACCTCAGCTACCCAAATTTGTAAATAACCCTTCACCCATCTATAAACCATTCGTTCCTCACAAATATCTAACCTACCGGGCATATGACATGACTCATACCCACACTTGTAGTCTCTTTACCACCAATACCTCTCGATACCTTGACCATTGCTTCACTACATACTACACTTCGGTCATTTCCCTCATACCCCAAGCATGAAATGCATCATGTACCTTCACATCACCCGTGTTATCCCCATGGATAACTCACCCTCTTCCTCAATCTACTTTTCCTTCTAGACCTCGTATACCCACCTCACCTTTACCCAAGAACGTGCAACCGAAACAAAACCCCACTACCCCACCACAAGGTATTAAAAACAACCCCACATCCTCCTACCCATCCATCTGTACCCCTACCTAAACAAAACGACCAATACCTCAAACCACACCGGTGCCTAAACCCATAGCTCAACCTATTCCTACTCTTCCAAAAATAATTCCCAGACAACCAACCACACCTACACCCAAACCCACATTCACTTCCCATTGTGATCCACTAGTAGGGTCCTATGCCAAAATTTTAACCAACCTCCTCGAGACTTCTGTTATCACATTATTGTCACTCCGACCTTATGACCCCCTCAAACCCAAGGCAAAGGGGTTTGATGATACCAAAATTTACGCATCCCATCATGTGTCGGGCACGATGTGGAGAAGCTGCAAGGCCTTCAAAACTATCCTTATCAATTGTGTCCACCGGAAAACCAACTTTGATGACAATGAAATTTTGATGAGGACCACCTTCACCGACACCCATTCCCACATTGCGAACTCAACAACCACAACCTCCACCCTCACATCTCCCAAAACCACACACAAAATTTGAAATTAACATGGTTCACATCAAAGAACTTTCCACGCCACTACCCAAATGTCGTTGCGCCTAACCGACCTCACAGAGCTTTTCTCCTCGCAGTAGGTTTTTCCCTTCATGTCATTATACCACTTACCCTACACCTTCTCCATTTGAAAAATTCCCTCAAATCAACATGGTACATGTCACTACGCATGCGCAGAAGGGTAAAGAAAAGGCAGCTGACCCACCAACCAATCCTATACCCAACATACCATCTCGCCCCCATACCTAAAATAACTCTGTGGCCCCATATACCCCATTTCTAATGGCATCACACATCGCACCATGCTCAAACAATTACACCAATCTCCCCTCAAAATGTCCTTATACGACCTCATCCAAACCTCAGAATCCCATCGTCAATCCCTCATGGAGGTTCTTTAATCTATCGAGGTTTTACCCAATGAACCTACACTCGTAGCCTCCATTATCACACCCCATCATGTAGCCTCTCTCACCAAATTACCACCTTCATCCTCACCTCAACTTGTTCACCAAGTGGCCTCCCTCATCTTCGAGAGATAAAGATCGCTCCATACCAAACCGATGATCCGGACCAGACCTCTTCATCTCTGTACACATTGATGACATACGGGTACACCATGTGATGATTGATGGAGGCACTAACATTAACATCATTTCATCCCATGAATTTGCTCAAATGCACATACCTGAAAATTGCATGCATAAACATCTGGTCATGTTGTGTTCATTCAATGATGCTATCACCTCCACACTAGGCACTATCATCCTTCATGTTCGTGTGGGCCCCCACACTGTTCTAGAATTATTTTATGTTTTGGAAGGGGAATTCCAATATAACTTGTTGTTTGGTAGACCCTGGATCCGTGTCATGGGTTGTGTTCCCTCCACTTTTCATCATTGTGTAAAGTTTGAACACGAAGGACATACTTATACCATTCTAGCTGACCCATCACCTTTCAAAACATGCAACATGCTTTACCAACCCAACGATGTACTCATACCAGTCAAGCCATCTACTTCCGCAACCAATACCACTTCACCTACACCTACACCCACACCTACTAGTACCGCCACTACTTTTACCGTACATACCACCTCAATGCCTACCACTGCTATAACCTCCATGACTGACCCATTAGCTTCCCAATCCATTAACACCACCTCCGCATCGACCACCGACACATCGTTTATACCAGCTACCCACATACCAACCACTGATCCCTTGGAAGGTGTTTTTCAATGCCTCACTCTAGGGGAGTACCGCCTATATAGTGTCAACACCTTCCTTACTCCACACGAGTATGGAAGCCTTCACCAACACCCTTGCTATGATCACCATATAGGAGAATTCCTCCTTTATGGTCCTCCTCATCTTCGTACTAGTCTCACCTATGGGGGACTTGATACTACCACTTACACACCTGAACCACCATCACAACCCCACCCATTTTCCATGGACTTCCAATCACTTACCAATCACCATTTCACCCACACCTTCCTGCACCATTGTGCGTGGAAGGGTTTTGGTTTTGGATTTTACGAGCAAGGCCACCATACTATTATTCCATGTACCACCCACAAACATAATGACCGAGTGGTATCGGCTTCCCCAAACCTCCTACCAAATAGGCCCACATTGAACTCATTGAATACCTTATCCCTCCTCCACCTTCATCTTCATCACTACCTTCAACCACTCCACCTTCATCACCACCCTCACCGACGGAGTCGATGGATCCTGAATCTATCCCTCCTAACTTTTTTTTTTTTTTCATAAACACCATTTCCCTAGGGCATTGACTTATCAACGCGAAGGTGAGGCCCCTTCCACTCTCCCATTCCTATATCCTAAGATGATTGACGACAACACACCGACCATTAACGTCATTCAATGTCAGGATGATGAATCCATACTCACCTACCTTGGTGCAGAAGACTCATATATTCATCGGTTGTTACCCTCTGAGACGCAAACTATGTTGAATGAATTGACTATTGAAATCAACATTCATACTTAGGACGACCCACACATCCTAAAGATCAGACAATATTTAGATGCTTCTAAACACAAAGCCATCACTTTCTTTGTCCAAGATCATAACCATGCTTTCATCTGGTCTAACACAGACATGCCCGGTATTGAACCCACCATAGTGGTCCATAATATCATAACCGTTCCCGATGCCAAACCTATCAAACAAAAGCTGAGGAAAATGCACCCTTGCATTTCTCTTCTCAGTCAAAGAAGAACTTCAAAGTGTCTTCTTTCCATTTCCTTTATCTTACCTGATTGATTATCCTTATTGGATTTCTAACATTGTCCCTGTTACTAAAGCAACAGGGGGACTCTGTATTTGCACAGACGTCCATGACCTCAACCTCGCATAGACAAAAGATGAATTTCCCTTGCCCGGTATTGATCAACTGGTGGACCTTACCATGGGTCATGAGATTCTCTCACTCACGGATGGTTTCTCGGGTTATAACCAAATTTTTCATGCCCCAAAATATCAGCATAAGACCGCATACATTACACCTTGGGGAACCTTTTTCTATCGATTCATGCCTTTTGGCCTTAAAAACACTGGTGCTACATATCAACATGCTATGACTTACATCTTCCATGATATCATGCATCGCATATTGGAAGATTATGTGGATGATCTCTTAGCTAAATCTAAATGCCGCACCAAGCACCTCACTATCCTTGAAACCATCTTTGATCACCTCATTAAATACCGCATCCACCTTCAACCTAAAAAGTGCATCTTCTCAATTCTCTTAGGAAAAATCCGGGATTTATTGTTTCCCTCCATGGTATAGAAGTTGACCCCACTAAATCAAAGGCCATTATGGAAATTCCTTCGCACACTAACCTCAAACAACTTCGTAGCTTGCAAGGTAAATTACAGTCCATTCACCATTTCATATCATAGTTATCGGATTGGTGTCAACCATTTCACCATTTGCTTAGGAAGGATGTCTCCTTTAAATGGGATGATGACTATCAAAAATATTTTGAGGCCCTAAAACAATATCTTCTCCAACCATCCATACTTATCCCACCTAAAGATGACCAACCCTTCTACCTATACATATCAGCTACCGATCATTCCTTGGGAGCCATGCTCGCTCATCATGATGAACAACATAGGGAGTAGGTGGTTTATTACATAAGCCATACTCTTTTGGACTATGAAACCCAATACAACCACCCAGAAAATATTTGCTTAGCCTTAGTTTTTGTTACCACCAAACTCCGCCATTACCTACTCAACCACAAAACCTATGTTGTGACCAACATTGACCCTTTACACTTCATGTACGCCAAACCCTATCAAAATCAGCGCACCACATGATGGCTTATGATTTTAGCTGATCTTGACCTTGAATTCATTCACCAAAATTCCATTAAGGGCCAAGGCTATCACTGACCAACTGGCTGATGCACCTATTGCTGGGGACCAACCCTCTAATTTTGACTTTCCTGATGAATCCATTGCTACCCTTTCCTGGATGAACCCCCTTACCAAATGACATTGTTCTTGAAAGTTCTAAGTGTTAGCATGGGGGTGGAGCTGGTGTTATCCTCATCCCTCTAGATGGAGAACCCATGCCTTTGTCTTTCAAACTAGACTTTGAATGCACCAACAATATTGTCGAGTACGAAGCGCTCGTACTAGGTCTCCAGACCGCCTATGCCCTCGATGTCAAATCAATCCACATCTTTGGTGATTCACAATTGGTCATAAACTAAGTCAATGGTATGTACCAATGTCGTAACAAGATACTTCAAAAGTATAAACATCATGTAGACATACTTTTGACCACATTTGATCATTATACCCTTTAAACCATCCCATGGTCAACCAACAAATTTGTAGACACCATTGCCTGCTTAGCTTCCCAAATACCTGTTGTCAAAATTTCACCCCCCAGGGTAAATTTCGATAACATGCATCAAAAGTTGTAGAAAGGAAAATAGGCCGATCCAGGAAAAATCATGAAAATCGGCTAAGTCCTAGTCCTAGAAGCAAGTCGGGACATTTGGGACAAAATTACGCGGATCGGCCGAAAAGCCTCCAGGCGGCCCAAGTAGCAACAGGGACATCTGGGACAAAAGTACACGGCTGGGTGAAAAGGCGCGAATAGGCCGAACGGGCGAAAAAGGGCCGAGGCACCCAAAGCGAAATGGGACAAGCGGGACAAATGGATGCGAACCGGCCGGTTCACCCAAAATCAGCACAAAGAGCACAAAGAAAAATAGGACAATGGGACGCGCGGGACGCGGATCGCCGAAAAAGCCGAAAGCCAATAAATTTGCGCCACGTGTCATCGGCCAAATGAGGGACAAGGAAGCCCATTTCGGGCAGATCGAAGGTTTTTGTCCCAAATGGTTTGGGACATCCGGGACAAAAAGACGTGAAGGGCGCGAAAGAGCGGGCAGGACCGCGGACTAATCAAAAGCCGCCACGTGTCCTCATAGGAGTAAAGGTCAGAAAAGTCAAAGGGTGATTTTTCGAGCACCGATTTGAACAAATAGGATTGTGCCACGTGTCCCATTTAAGGGCCCACGAGAAAATTTCAAAGGAAAGCCCGCCGAAAAGTAGAGGAGAGAGAATTATTTAGCAAATCAGAGCCTGCCACGTGTCATCCAGGTGGCGAGAGAAAAAGGAAGAATTTCAAAAATCTGTTTTACTCTGCCTTAGTGCCCTAAATCTTCAGATCGCCATAACTTTTGAGCCAGAGCTCTGATTTGTGCGTTCTTTATATCAATGGAAAGCTGGTAAAATTCTCTACACGTTTCCAAGGTCAATCTTGCATTTTGGTTCAGTTTGTAGGATGAAAATCAAGAGACGCCTCTAGCGCGAATAACCAAACAGAAGTAATGCGTCAACAAACAATTTTAATACAGCAGACAGCTCGCCGCTCCTGTTAGGCAGCCCGCCATTTCGCTAGGATCTGCCGCTTCTGCCATGATGAGATGAGTTAAATACATTCAGGAGGTGGTTGGGGTAGATTTCGAATTCCTCTCTCTTTTCTCTCTCATTCTTCCTATAAATTGTAAGGAGGGGCTTCTTTCTAACGGTTGGACATTCTTGTTTTGCAATCCCTCCCTTCTCTCCTGCTTGCAAGAGAATTCGTGGAGTTTTCAAGCCTCCCACATGGACTGTAATGCCACTGTTGCCTCTTGGCCACTGCAATGTATTGAATCAATTCTCGAGCAATATATATGTCTGTGATTAAATTTAAATCCTCTCATGTATTCATTGTTGTCATTTTGATCTCTCATTGCATTTCGGTTACCTGTGCATGGTGTGGTATTGCATCTATATGGTCTGTGTTTATTTTTGCAAAGCTTATGTTCTTCATTCCTCGGTGCATCACCTCCCTAGCTTAGGTTTATTTTTATGCATTTCTCTCTCCCTGTCTCCTTGGTAGTTAGATTAGTTTTTTGGGTAAACCTCTGCATTTCATTGGTGCATCTGAACAGAGGAATAGGAACCAGCCTTTCTCTGGAGAATCCTTCTCATTTTTCAAGTCCCACACTTGGAGAAAGGATTCAATGTTATGCAATCACACTGGATGCCTAAGAGATCAACCTAGAAACTTGATCTGCATCCAGGGGTGCTGTGATTTTGCATCAACAGTTTTGGCACGCCCGGTGGGACCTAGAGGTCTCATTTTTATTGCAGCAAGGTTGATATGCATCTGCTGCAATTTTCTTGCTTAAAAGAGCTATTATTTGCATATCTGGTGACTCCAAGGGGAAGAATCAATAGAATTTCAGTAGTACAGGCCTAAAAGCTTATGAGAAGAATCACAAGGTCAAGAGTTGGAGAAGAAGAAGTGTTGTTTGAATACCTACAATTATCTCCAAGAAGAAGGCAAAGAGGAAGAAGGATTCAAAGGTCTCCATCTCCACCAAACAGAACTCTTTCAACTCCTCCACCTGAGCGGCCTTTCTTTCAGTATACAAGGGTTTTAAGACCAATCAGAATGGCGCAACCAGTGAACCCCTATGTCAACTTCACAGGCAGCAGCCCACTTGCTCTCAATGCACAAAATCCAATCCCAGTTGCAGCATTGAAGAACATTCCATACTTTACTGGAGAAAATCAGACCACTCCTGGTGATCATGTCAAAGACATTGCTAACATTTGTGCAATCCATGAGATTAATGAGATGCAAGTAGCTGTCAAATTGCTGGCGTCTTCATTCAAGGGGAAAGCATTGCAATGGTTTAGGAGCCTTGGAGCTGGCTCTATCACAAACTGGAATCAGCTATGTATTGCACTTCATGATCAATTTGGAGAGAAGGGAGACAACTTGTCTCTTTTGGAGCAGCTGACAACCATCAAGAGAGCTTCCAATGAGCAGCTAACTGACTTCAACTTCAGATTTCAAAGATCTTGGGATAGAATTCCAGTAGCAGTCAGGCCAACAAAGCAGAAGGTGCTTTTCTATACTACCTTAAAGCTTTAAATTCTGATATTTCTATGTTGGTTCAATCTATGGGAGGCACAACTATCCCTGCTGCATATAGTATTTCCATTAGAGCTGAAAATTGTCTGATTCAAGCTGGCAAGCTAGCTCCTAGGCCCCCAATGCCATTATATCCAAGTATAGAGAGCCCAAGTACTAGTCAAGCACCTGTCTTAGCTCCTATTCCCACTCCTAGGAATCAGAGTTCAAATGAAGCTTCCACTTCATCTCCAAGTGCCCCAAATGAGCTGCAAGAAGTCATGAAACAACTACAAAATTTAGGTAATGAGCTGGTCACACTCAAAAGACAGCAAGCTCAAGGTTTTAGACCTTGGTATCAGCCTCAAGCTCAACCTAGTAGGCAGCCGTATCAGCCTCAAAGACCACCTAACCCAGCTACAAATATGAATCAAAAAAGGCCTCCTGTCAATAGACCATTCCAGCCCTATAATCCAAATGCCATATCTGCCTCTAAGGCATTAGTACCAGCACAAAATAACATGGCACAAGAGTACGACTGGTGTTACCCTTGCAATCTACCTCACAATCAGTCAGCATGTTTCAATGGTGCACTAAATCAGGCCTTGATGGTGCAAACCATTGGTGTTGCTCAAGATCCAAGCCAGGAGGAGAATCAACAGCAACAAACGCAACAAGAAGGACCCCAAACAGAAACCACATTGGCAAATTGGCAAACGGAAGACTTCTGTGGAGTTAACCAACAGCCTTTTCAAGGCGTGGCTGCCAATACACGGTCAAAGAAGAGAAATATAGGAGAGGGACAACCGTGTAATCCAGTTGTTTCTCAACCCACTCTTACACAACAAGGGGTCAGTAGACCAAACACAGATCCAAACCTGCAAAATCAGCCCAAGATCCCTGTTGTAGCAACACATGCACCCGTTCAAGTTCCAGAAAAGGTTGTACCAAGTAAGGGGCAGCAAAGGGATAGTTCATCCCCTTTCAACATCATCGATCAAATGAAGAAGACACATGTGAACATTTCCATGTGGGAATCACTGGCTATCCCAGGACAACGAGATTTATTGCAGGCTGCAATGACTAATTGGTCTGCCACAAATGTATCAAACCAGGGACATGAGAAAGTTCTCACTAATGCAGTGCAACATGATGGGGACCAGACAAGGAAATATTTGAAGCCTCCGCCTTTCTATGTTTCATTGATTGTTGGAAACCACTTGGTGCACAACTGCATGTTAGATTCAGGGGCCAGTAGTTCAGTAATGCCGAAGCAAATAGCGGATCAGCTGGGTTTGAAATATGAGCCAGTGCTGAAAGGAGTAGTACAGCTAGATGGAACGGCAGTAGGGACTGTTGGGGTCATCAAGGGGTTAAGCCTAACACTACATTCCTGTCCTAATGTTACAGTTTTGCAAGACGTGTCTGTGATTGACCTTCCGCCACTCTTTGCGTTGTGTCTATCAAGAGACTTCACTGCGAAAATCGGTGGATATTTATCTGCAGATTGGTCACACATGATTTTTAGGACAAGGTATGGAGCCAAAGCAACAATCAGGTCAGAACCAATTGCCCATTTCCATATTGAGCCTTATGTACCAGGCCCTATCAATGCAAATTGCTCAGCTTTTGATCAGGAGGAATGTTCAAGTGATCTAGAAACAGGTACTAAGGTCGAGGGAATTCCTGATTTAACTTTGGATGAATGGGCAAACAAAAGTCATGAATTTGACCCATACAAAGAAATTGAAGAATCTGAATTAGGCGTGTATTGTATACACGAGGAAAATTCACCCATTCCTGACATCATCCAGCCTGAACAAAGAGATGAAAACAAAGTCTGGAGATTATTCTTCGATGGTTCGAGAAGCAGACAAGGTGCTGGAGGTGGCGCAGTGTTGATTTCACCACAGGACATCAAATATTTTTCAGCTTTCCGTTTCCAGTTTTCCTGTTCGAACAACACGGCTGAATATGAAGCATTGATTCATGGACTTCATTGGGCCAGGAAAAAGGACATAAAGAACTTGCAGGTGTTTGGCGATAGCGAGCTAATCGTCAACCAAGTTAGGGGGCAACATGCTACAAAAACGACTTGCTGAGGAGCTACAAGAATAGGGTATGGGACCTCATTGAGGATTTCGAAGCTTTCAACATTGTGTCCATACCCAGGAAAGGAAATGAAGCCGCAGATAGGCTCGCAGCAGTTGGAGCAATGTTTGATGTGGTTGACAACATCAGAAGAGGAAAAATGCAGCCACACATCCATGTGGTTGTAAGGCCAGTAGTTCTAGATAATAACACAAGCTGGCAGGTGTTTGAGAACGATCAACAGATCGTCAATTTCTTGCAAGAAGAAGCTAAATTTTCAGCTAGGAATCAGGACAGATTAGAGCAGCAGTATGGGGATCAAGTAGTGCAGCTGCGGACAAACAAGCTTCCTAAGGGTTTGGTAACATTGGAGTCTATCTTCAACCCTAACGACCAGTTCCGTAAAGAAAAGGCCAATATACAGGTCAAGAGAGAAGATTCAGAGTCAATTCTGGTTGGGGAAAGCAAGACACTTCAAATTGGTAAAGTGGCCACTGAGCGAGAGAAATCAGATTTCATACAACTTTGCCAAGAATTTCCAGATGTCTTCGCTTGGAGCTACGAAGACTTAAGAGGATTCGATCCAAATTTGGCACAACATACCATAGAATTGGATCCAGATGCTAAGCCTGTCAGGCAGAAGCAGAGACCAGTTAACCCTCACATTGAGCCTCTAATGAAGAAAGAGCTTAACAAGCTAATAGAGGCGAGTATTATATTCCCGATCAAGCACTCAAGCTGGGTTGCAAACTTGGTTCCGGTTAGAAAAAAGAGTGGAGAAATCAGGTTGTGCGTGGATTTCCGAGACCTAAACAGGGCATCCCTCAAAGACCATTACCCATTTCCTTCAATGGAACAAATATTGCAAGTAGTATCCAGTTGAGAGAGATTCTCTCCTAGATGGCTACTCGGGGTATAATCAGTGATGGTGAAAGAAGATGACCAATTCAAGACGGCTTTCACCACCAAATGGGGGACCTATGCCTACAAGAAAATGCCATTTGGGCTATCAAATGCTGGAGCCACCTTCCAAAGGGCAATGGATATGGCATTCAAGGGGTTGATCAATAAAATAGTTTTGATATATCTTGACGATATCACTGTATTCTCAAAAAATGCAGCGGATCACCTCTGTCATTTGAGGCAAGTATTTCAGAGATGTAGAAGATTTGGGGTATCATTGAATCCCAAAAAATGCATATTCTTGGCTCACGAGGGAAAACTTCTAGGCCATATTGTTTCAAAGGAGGGGTTGACGATTGACCTAGAAAGAGTTGAAGCAATTCGAGCATTGCCATTGCCAAGTCACAAGAAGGCTCTTCAAAGCTTCTTGGGAAGGATCAATTTTGTCCGTAGATTTGTCCCAAATTTTTCTACTCTTGTGAAGCCAATAACGCTGATGTTAAAGAAGAGCATGGCATTTAAGTGGACATCTGAAGGCAAGGCAAGTTTTGAGGCAATAAAAGAGGCTATATCTCAAGCTCCGACTCTCATCAATCCAGACTTCTCCAAAGACTTCATGCTATATGCCTTTGGTGGTGGGGAAATGATTTCTGCAATCACGTACAACAAAACAAAGGAGGATTAGAACAACCAGTTGCTTTCTTCAGTCAAGGCTTGGAGGAATACGAAACTAGGTACTCTTTCATTGAAAAGCATGTCCTTGCAGTAATCAGAAGCTTAAAGAAATTCAAGCACCTAGTCTCAAACAACAAGATCCAATTATTAGTCTCACATGCTGGGGTTAAGGACTTCCTTCTGAACAAGGATCTGAATGAGAAACGTGCAGGATGGATAACCCGTGTCATGGAATATGACATCGAGATCAAGGTTACCAAACTAGTACGTGGGAAGGGACTATGTGAGCAGCTAGCCTTAAGTCAACAAGTTGAAACAGGTAATGAAAAAGACATTGTTCTGCTGTTACAAGATGATCAAAAATAGGAAAATGATGATGTGTCTACTCCCTGTTGGACTCAGAATATGATACATTTCCTACAGACAGGCATGTGCCCTCCAGAAATGAGCAAAGCAAAAAGAAGGTACTTCAGACTACAAGCAGTTCCTTATGTGCTTGTTGATGGTATTTTGTTTAAAAAAGACATCAACGGTGTTCTATTGAGATGCGTTGGGACAGGTCAGATTGAGAGGATCTTACAAGAGTTCCATGACGGGGAGGCAGGAGGCCATTTCACCCCACGAGTAACAGCTCTCAAAATCATGAAAGCTGGTTACTATTGGCCTACTATATTCAATGATTGCTACTCATGGGTCAAAAAATGCAAGAAATGTGCATTCTTCACAGGGAAGGGAAGGTTAGCAGCACTGCCCCTTCGTCCAATTTCAGTAGATCATCCATTCATGCAGTGGGGATTGGACTTCATTGGAGTCATCAATCCCAATTCGAGTCAAGGCCACAAGTGGATTCTTACAGCGACAGACTATTTCACCAAGTGGACCGAAGCAGTAGCGCTCAAAGAGGCAAGTGAATCTAACATACTAGACTTTTATGAAGGTATAGTAACCAGGTTCGGTGTACCGGCCACCATCATATCAGATAATGCATTAGCATTCATAGGTTCAAAAATTACAGAATGGGCTGTCAAGAATGGAATCTATTTGAGCACCTCTTCAAATTATTACCCACAGGGTAATGGACAGGCAGAGTCCACAAACAAGAATTTGCTAAAAATCATCAGAAGGACTCTGGATGAAAATCAAAGAACATGGCATACAAGGCTAAAATCAGCGTTATGGGCTGACAGAATAACACCAAAGAGGTCTACAGGTAATTCTCCCTACAAGTTGGTCTATGGGAAGGAGGCAGTATTGCCTATATCATTAGAATTGCCAGCCTTGGAGCTCATGAAGCAGCTTGAGTTATCTGAATTCGAACCAATGGAGGCCAGGTATGCAGAATTGATGGAATTAGAAGAAATCAGAGAACATGCGGTTCAGACGATTGAAAAGGATCAGGCCGTAGTAAAAAGATGGTTTGATAAGAGAGCTAGAGCAAGGACCTTCCAGGAAGGGGACCTAGTTCTGAAATGGGATGCAGATCGGGCAAAACCAGGAAGGCATTCCAAGTTTGATGCCATCTGGAGTGGTCCCTACATGGTCACGGGATGCAAAAATAGTAATGCCTTCCAATTGTCTGCATTGGATGGAGAGGAACTTCCGATTCCGGTTAACGGAATCTATCTTAAACATTGCTACTAAGAGAAATGTTTTACCCTTGTAAATATTAGTCTAGATTTTTCTTATTTCCTCTAAGTGCGTATGCACATTGTCCTGTTGTAGTTAGGTTTCTATTTCCCTAAGTGCTTTGGCACAGGTTTCGCTGCTCTCGGGTCGTTTTCTACAGTTCGGAGTGTTGCTGGAGAAGAAGTTGCAGTATCAGGCTCGTTTCAGGTTATCGCTTATAACCCCATGCCCAATGGATCGCTAAAAGGCCACTGATCTTCTACCTAGCAGGCAGGTAACCCCGCTGAGTCGTCAAAACTGTTGTCAAAATTTCACCCCCCAGGGTAAATTTCGATAACATGCATCAAAAGTTGCAGAAAGGCAAATAGGCCGATCCAGGAAAAATCATGAAAATCAGCTAAGTCCTAGTCCTAGAAGCAAGTCGGGACATTCGGGACAAAATTGCGCGGATCGGCCGAAAGGCCTCCAGGCGGCCCAAGTAGCAACAGGACATCTGGGACAAAAGTACGCAGAGGGCGAAAAAGGCACGAACCAACCGAACCCGGGCGAAAAAGGGCCGAGCAGGTCAAAGAGAAATGGGACAAGCGGGACAAATGGACGCGAACCGGCCGGTTCGCCTGAAATCAGCACAAAGAGCACAAAGCAAAATGGGACAAAGGGACGCGCGGGACGCGGATCGCCGAAAAAGCCGAAAGCCAATAAATTTGTGCCACGTGTCATCGGCCAAATGAGGGACAAGGAAGCCCATTTCGGGCGGATCGGAGGTTTTTGTCCCAAACGGTTTGGGACATCCGGGACAAAAAGACGCGAAGGGCGCGAAAGAGCTGGCAGGCCCGCGGACTAATCAAAAGCTGCCACGTGTCCTCATAGGAGTAAAGGTCAGAAAAGTCAAAGGGTGAGTTTTCGAGCACCGAGCCGAACAAATAGGATCGTGCCACGTGTCCCATTTAAGGGCCCACGAGAAAATTTCAAAGGAAAGCCACTGACAAGTAGAGGAGAGAGAATTATTCAGCGAATCAGAGCTTGCCACGTGTCATCCAGGTGGCAGAGCACGGGAAGAATTTCAAAAATCCGTTTTCACCTGTTTCGTGCCCTAAATCTTCAGATCGCCATAACTTTTGATCCAGAGCTCGGATTTGTGCGTTCTTTATATCAATGGAAAGCTGGTAAAATTCTCTACACGTTTCCAAGGTCAATCTTGCATTTTGGTTCAGTTTGGAGGATGAAAATCAAGAGACGCCTCTAGCGCGAATAACCAAACAGAAGTAATGCGTCAACAAACAATTTTAATACAGCAGACAGCTCGCCGCTCTGTTAGGCAGCCCACCGTTTCACCAGGATCCACCGCTTCTGCCATGATGAGATGAGTTAAATACATTCAGGAGGTGGTTGGGGCAGATTTGAATTCCTCTCTCTTTTCTCTTTCATTCTTCCTATAAATTGTGAGGGGCTTCTTTCTAACGGTTGGACATTCTTGTTTTGCAATCCCTCCCTTCTCTCCTGCTTGCAAGAGAATTCGTGGAGTTTTCAAGCCTCCCACATGGACTGTAATGCCACTGTTGCCTCTTGGCCATTGCAATGTATTGAATCGATTCTCTGAGCAATATATATGTCTGTGATTAAATTTAAATCCTCTCATGTATTCATTGTTGTCATTTTGATCTCTCATTGCATTTCGGTTACCTGTGCATGGTGTGGTATTGCATCTATATGGTCTGTGTTTATTTTTGCAAAGCTTATGTTCTTCATTCCTCGGTGCATCACCTCCTAGCTTAGGTTTATTTTTATGCATTTCTCTCTCCCTGTTTCCTTGGTAGTTAGATTAGTTTTTTGGGTAAACCTCTGCGTTTCATTGGTGCATCTGAACAGAGGAATAGGAACCAGCCTTTCTCTGGAGAATCCTTCTCATTTTTCAAGTCCCACACTTGGAGAAAGGATTCAATGTTATGCAATCACACTGGATGCCTAAGAGATCAACCTAGAAACTTGATCTGCATCCAGGGGTGCTGTGATTTTACATCAATAATACCCACTTCCCCTGCCGATTCCAAAATATTTGTCTTTGTACAACACCTCCATTCACCTTCTTATTTACCTCACGATGTTTACTCAATCAACCGACACCCCGACTCCGAGTGACCTTTGATATAAAATGTATTCCAACTACCTTTCTATCTCCATCTTACCTCTTGATCTCACTGTAACGGACAATGCACCTTCCTTAAGAAGGTCTCCCATTTCGTTATGTTAGGGGACTCCTCTATAAGTGTGGATTTGATGGTATTCTCCTACGATGCCTCACAAGTTTTGAAATTCCTTACACCATCAAGGAGGTTCATGATGGCATATGTGGAGGTCACTTTACCGGCCTTGTTGTTGCTAATCATATTCTTCACCTAGGATATTACTAGCCGACCCTTAACCATGATTGTTACGACTATGTAAAATGTTGCATGAAATGTCAACAACATTTCAACCTTCATCATACACCTAGTCATGCCTTACAAGTCGCTCATGGCCTTTGGCCCTTCTCTCAATGAGGTTTGGATCTTATCAGAGAAATCAATCCTCATTCTTCCCAAAGCGATCAATGGATCATAACCACTACCGAAATACTACACAAAAATGGGTGGAAGCCATACCACTCATCTCTATGAAATCGAGAAAATATGTGAGTTCATTAACCATCACATCATTTGTCACTTTGGTGTCCCTCATCGCCTCATCACTGAAAATGGAAAACAATTCAAAAATAAAACATTGCAAAAAAATTTGACGCCTTCGACATTTAGCTTAGTTTCTCCTCACCTTATTACCCACAAACCAATGGCCAAGCTGAATCCACTAACAAAACCCTCAATAAAATTCTCATGAAAGTGGTTGATGATACTGGGAAGGATTGGCATATGCACATTCCTTTTTCTCTATGGGCATACCGCACTAGTATTCACACTTCCACTGTAGCTACACCCTTTTCATTGGTCTATGGTACCGAGGCTGTTTTGCCTCTTGAAGTCCAAATCCCCTCACTTCACATTTATCTCCATGACATGCTTACTGATGATGACTTTTTTAGGACCACTTAGCACAACTAGAGTTATTAGATGAACATCGTCTTAACACTCTGGATCACCTTCAAGTTTATCAACAACGTATCAAATGTGCTTATGAAAAACATGTTCATGAATGAACCTTCCAAGTTGGTGACCTTGTTTTAAAAGAAAATCAACATGTAACCAAAGCAGAAAAAAATAAATGGGGTAAATTCACTCCTAATTGGCTTGGACCATACATCGTAACTCATACCTATGGATCGGGTGCCTATCGTTTGTCCTCACTTGAGGGTAAACCCAAACCTGAGCCCCTTAACACATTACATCTTCGACCATTCTATTGTTGACTTGTTGTCCTACCTCACCCTGTGTCTCTTTACAGGCTCGTCCCTTGAGCACTATCCACTCCATCCATCTCCCTAACGATTAAACAAGAATCATGTGATTACCCGTCACCCTTTTTCCTTATCTTAAATATGTGCACCATGGCTCTGCACATGACATGATTCTCATGGATACTTTTCATCTTCTTTTAGATGGGATCCCATGGTCATTCACCCTTTCCTTCTCAACAAGAACCAAATGCTTCGTTATAGTCTCGTCCATGACTTAAAATCCAAAAAAAAAAATGAATCCCTCAGAAGGACATCTTCCAAATAAGGGATCAACTCCTTGAGTCAAACTTCCAATATAAAAGATGAATCCCTCAGAAGGACATCTTCCACCTTTAATTGTCACTATGAGTACATTTCTCCCTCGAAGGACAACTATAAAAATCTCACAACTCTCTACATAGTCTTTCCAAAAAGAGGACTATGTTCTCAAAAAGAAAAATTTAGAAGCTTCCCACATCGATCAGCTTCTTGAAGACCTCAAGGAGACATATATTCCTCTTGTATAGACTTCCTGCTTTGATCATTCTATCTACAAAGTAAAAAAGAAAAATAAAAATAAGTTTTTTTTTCATGGACTTGCCTATTGTGATCTTGGCTCTATTGCCAAAGGCATTCTATTTCCCATTTTATGACCCAATTACCTATACCTCCTTACCCATTGTATTTTAATGTCAAGCCTCAAGGGACTCTTTGAACCCATGACATTTGGTGATTATGTGACTATTCTTCATCTTTAGAGTAATCAATCATGCAATGTATTTAGGGTCTTACATTCATTAGCTTATCTATAGATGTGTTTCATACGTTTTGATATTTTCCAATCGGGTGCCTTTCTTGCCCCCTCTTATCTTTTCTCTTCTTAATTATCTTTTGATCTTCTTATATAGGACTTGGTCCTTCGACGCTTACCTTTGGGGTCATCCTCCCCTTTCGCTATAGTCACCCTCACCTACAAAAATTTTCACTATCATGTACCCCCACCTATTAAACCTAAACCCACAACATGACCACAAACCTACCAACTCATTTTCATCTTCTTCCCTAGCTTATGGGAGAACTACATTGGTCTGAGGTCCCTTTTCAATGGGACTATGTAGGTAGCACTTCCAAGACATGGGGCCCTAGAAGGTTAGCTCAGCCATTCTTTACCCTAACCATTTCCCCCCCTTTTATTTTTTTACCTGATTTCTTGTTCCTATCAAAAACCTCGACATCTATACCATATACCACATGACTTTTACCACTTATATTATTTCACATTTTCATACATAACTAGCATGTTCCACATTTTACACTATCTCATGCATTTATATTACCATTTGTTACCAAAATACCAAAATGAACATCCATGCCTAAACCAACCTAACTCAATCCATGCCTAACAACCTGACTCAACCATGCCTACACCAATTTGACTCAATCCATGCCTAAACCAACCTGACTCAATCCATGCCTAAACCGACCTAACTCAATCCATGCCTAAACTAACCTGACTCAATCCATGCCTAAACCAACCTGACTCAATCCATGCCTAAACCGACCTGACTCATCCATGCCTAAACCAACCTGACTCAATCCATGCCTAAACTAACCTGACTCGATCCATGCCTATCACCTGACTCGATCCATGCCTATGACCTACCTCTATCATGCCTAGCTCATCTATTTTCCATCCATATCATAATAAAGTAAAACTCATACACATCACAATAGCATCACCTAAATATCATCTATCTCCTCATATGTACATATGTGAATCAATACAATGTGCACCCATATCACGTAAATGTGTATCTCCAAAATAATAATCATCATCTCACAGGCCGCTATCCAATACAAAATTGTCTTTGGCTCGCGGGGACGGTATCATATACAAAATAGGTGATATATTGTCTCACATCTGCTATAACATATTTGCCTCATCTATAGTGTCGACAATCCCCTCTGTCCCAGATCGGTGGCTCACTACTCTCGTTCTACCACTAGATGGCCTCGACATCTGATGCTGACCCCCATGCACTAATAGATGTCCTCTGCTCTCTCCTTTGGGCTCGTCGGCCACCTACACTCTCAGCACTATACATGCGAGACTGTGTCTACTCACTCGAGACTGTCTCGTGGTGGTCTCATCACACCATTCACTAATATTTGTAGCTCAAGCTCCTCCTTTACTCGTACCTAAGGCTCTCACTCTCTACTCTACAGTATCTCGTGGCTCTGGCCTCTCGGCTGTACCTGTGACCCCTACCTCCCAGCTGTCCCTACCTAACCCTACCTCTGTATGACCCACCACTAGCTATATGCCACTTTCATCCCCATATCATCTTGTGCAATAGTCCATGGGCTCCTCCTCCTCCCCTGTTGACTCTGTTGGATGGGGTGGAGACAAAGGTCTCTCCACCTCCTCTCTCCTATACTGTGGGAAGGGCGGGGTGCATCCTGCACTAATCCAAACTGTCACCTCACTCGGTCGACAGGTATCATCTTGTGCTCCCTAGCATGGTGTCCCTCTATCCATCTCTATAACTGTAGTCCCTCCAGCTTTACATACATCCCTTTGTAAGAGGGATAGGTCACATAGGGTCTCCAGACTATATCTACACTACACAGGCTCTCCGGTCCTGCATCATAATACGCTACATCATATGTAGCCCGGGCTCTCTGTACACCACCCTCTGGCACCCATTGCCTATAACCAACTCGAATGACTCCCGCTCAAATGCATCTTCCTGGGGTAGGCCTGTTGGTCACACACACACAATGTGCTCATAGGCCCAACAAAGTGCAGAAGGAAAATGCAACATAGACTGAATCTCCGCAATCACCCGTAGGCCCACAACTCTCTATATAACTACACCAAGAAAGTTGGTGCCCATGTAAAAATGGTATGATCAATCATCATGTCCCAAAGGACACCCATCAATGATTGTGGGAATCTCCCACCCTCTGAATCTGGTAATGCATAGCACCCGATCGCCTCCATCATCAACACTGTCAACCTCATCTCCTCAGGATGGGTAGCATAAACCTCTTGGTAACTCAGGTTGGTGTTGTGGTAGTGCAACTCGCCCGCTCTCTCTCCAAACACCTCATCTATACACCTCACCATGACCTCTGATGTCACTGAGTAAACTTGGGCTCCACTAATTGGTAGCCTCAATATCCTATATATATCCTCTAGAGTGATGGTCATCTCCCCTGTCGGAAAGTGGAAGGTGTTGGTCGCAGAATCCCATCTCTCAATGAGTGTGACCATCAGACTCTACTCTCTCACAACCCGCCCATAATGGTGGATCCCAATCAGTTAACATCATCAAAGTGACTCCACTCCTTGAAATTCACCTGCTCATGTAGCTCTAGCAATATAAGCAGCTCCCGGTCCCTCATCCGCAGCTCATCTCGGGCCTGCATCCAACCAACACTATGTATTAATACACTTTCCCAACTTACCCTGTGTTCACCCCCAAACCACCTATTCTTCCTAAAACCCCTCTACCCTAATCCTTACCCAACCCACCCACAACCCATCCCCTCTCTCTTAACCCACACCTTTACATATCTTACCCTACCCATTGACCATCCATTTCCACTGCCTAACCCATTTTTGCCTATTTCTGGCCCCATTTCCTTATTTTCACACCGACTCTAGGTTACCCATAACCGTCATTGGTAGCCTTTAACTACCATCGGTCACTGTGTCATGACCGATGCCGCTTCTACATGACCGACACTTTGGTCACCTTTGTGGTGTCGAGCGGCTTTGAAACCCAGACAATTTTTTTTTTTAATTTTTGACCAAATCAACCTAACTACCCAACCAAACCTACTTAAACCTTCCCTACTTCCCTTCCCACTTCTATTGACCTACATTCCAACCTCCCCAACCCAATTATATCCAATTTACCTCCCAATTAAAAATTCAAAACCCCCACGTTTTTATTATAACCCATATTTTCACCTACTTAATCAATCAAAATCATTAAGCTATGGCATGGAGCTCACCGATCTCTTAGCCGTCATCATGGTGGAACCTTCGGCCTCCATGTCACTCCTCTCAAACCTCTCTCGGCCTCCACCATCCTCACCTAACCTCCAAATCTCTCCACCAATCACCTCGACTCTCCAACCAATCTACTCAATCCACCGATCTCGTGGCCCCACCTCTCACTCAACCAATATCACCTATGTGGCTCACCAACCAAGCTATCGACGTTCTCTTTTTTTTCCCTGTTCTTTTTTCTCTCTTCTTTTCCTTTTCTCCTTTTCACAATGCACAAATGAATTTCAAATGACGGGTTTTCTACTTTTTATACCCTACCCGACTCAACCGATGTCGGTTACCCTCGACTTATGCCGATCTGCTTCCCTAGCTAATCACCGTCGGTTCCATCCACCATCATCGTTTCATCCCGACTAGTTTTGGTTACCCCTGTGTACTCATTTCCCTCCCATACCCCAACTTGGACCACTTTACCTTCACTTCTGGTCCTACACCTTCTTCAACATCATCTGCGTCAACTGTTGAGGCCTCATTATTTTACCTCTACCTCGGCCTCGCCTATGCCATGATCTTGATATTTAGACCTAGACACTCACTAGTGACCTTTGACCTCATGTGTTTGCTATACCTTGCGTGATCAATTACTGTGTTGATTGACCTAATGATCCTACCTAGCCTATTTTCGTGACTGTTTATCCTGACCACCTTTGGTGTACCGGAACATACCTAAACGTTCTTGCACCTAACCTATGTTGTGTTTCCTGACCTTATCCTATACCTTGGATACTGGATTCACTTCACCCTTGTTTGGATAAACCTATCGACCTTAGACGATGTAGAGTTTTCCTGCTCTTCAACCCGGTAGTGTGTTATAGTTTATACGTGTGTGTGTGTTTGACTATTGCTACCTTTGACCCTGACCCATTACCTAGATCACCCGAGTAGACCTTTCACCCTCTTCCCCTACACCCACTTACCTTTTCCTCACATTTACCTTTTATCAAACCACTCACCGCTTCATCCTGTTACCTTGTCAGTTCCTGGTTTGAGGGGGATCACCTTCACCCTCACATGGGGCAACCACATCTTATTTTTGTTAGCATCGCTTACCAATACAAGCTATGCAACAAAAAGGGGCAAAATGTAGAAACTAAAATTAGGTCACACTCCCCTTTTTCCCTAGACATATAAGCACCCTTTATTACATTTACCTAGCCATGACCCCCTTTACATCACTAATATTAATTTAATTAATTTAATTAAATTGATGCATTACCCTCAATATATTTATTATTTAAATAATATCCCCACATACAGTTCACTTAGACACCTCACCAAGCCAACTCAACCTAAGACCTATTCTTAGAAAGTTACCATAACTAACTAAGACTTACCCAAACCCTAAAAATCAATGCCTACACTCCCTCTAACCACATTCCCGCATGCTCACAAGAAGCTCCCAGTCTAATCCATGGGATAATGACACAAGATCCGAGGAAATTAGGAGGATCTCCCTAAGTTTGGTAAACCTAGGAAATCTCACCTTGACCGACATCGGTTACCCCTAATTGTCGCCGTTAAGCGGACCACCGTCAACTACCCCCTTTAACCCAAAACAACTTTATTCTCAAGGTTGGAATTTGGAACTTGGAAGTGAGAAGCAAGAAATTTGACGAGAAAGAATGAGATCTCAAAAAGATAACACATCTTCAGAGAGCCAATTCCAGCAAGAACTCACATCCAAGGAAGGAGATTGAGCATCTTCTCCTACACAACCATCCCAACCACGTTTGGATCTATCTAAGAAAAGAGGAGTGTGCATGCAGCCCATGTAGAAGATTTTCTTCAGTTGGTGATCACTTGTAACCTCCAAACCCATCATCAGCACCTCCATCCTTCACACACATACTTTCAGAAATGAAATCCAAGTAAGTATAACATCATACTTTCCTGGTTATTTCATTTTATCATCCATTGTTTATCTTGCTCCCTATTGACCATCTCCAACATTTTTTACCTCCATAGACCCATCAAACCTTGTAAAAACCTATTCAATTCACCCAATACCCCGCCCCGACCAACCAAATCCTATGTGTAATCATAAAGGAGACCAAAACCCCATTCTCGTGACATTTTCAGATCACACAAGAATTAGCGCCGGTTATATCTAATCGTGGTCGGTCACCCCCGACCGACACCGGTCTCTCGTGTTTTCCCAAACAACCTTAAACAAATACCTACCCACCTTATTTCACTTCATCCTCACTCACCTATGACCTACCCGAGACCTTTATTAGACCTACAAAACTCAGAACCAACCATTTGACCCATGGATTCTATTTTAGCTTCGCCTGTTAGATTAGATCTATTTTCTTATTGTGTTTTTAAGTGAGATACCTAAATCATTTTAAAATAACAATATTATTTACTTTTTTACAGCATTAATTTGTTTAAAATAGTGGACTGACAACCATCTAGGAAGTACCATACTTCCCGGATCTAGCTTACACTAGGCAGTTCACTGCCCATATTGTTTAATTCTTTCTAGTGGTCTTGCTTTCATTACAGGTAGTTCCTCCTAGCCAAAAGGAAGCTCTCATGGTCAGTTGTGGATTCGGAAGTCATATGCACGCAACAACCCATCAACCGACATTTGAACAGGTATTCCTCCTACGCTCGTTACCCTATCTGTTTCGTCAACAATTCAAAGAAACAATCTAAGAAAAAGGTGAAACATTTGGATTCTCTAGTATCCTTACTCTCTTCTCTTCTTATTCTATAAAGAGTGCAATTTATACATGGGTACCTTATTAGGACATTAGTTTCTAGGACCCATTTGATGGATCTTTCTTAGGTTGTTTAGGGAGTCTTCTATCTTTTTATGTGTATGTTTTTCCCATTAGGTTACCTCCATTACTTTAGATACTTATTGTACATGGGTACCTCAACAATTATAGCTAACAAGATCTATTTATTGTTTCGACTTGTCATGCTTCATCTTAAATTATGATGAAGGTGGGGTTGTTGGTGTGAGGTACTTTCATTTTCATCTTTGGAAAATTTCCATATCACTTAGTAACTCATCTCACTTAGGTGAGATCATATTCCTTAGGTGTCTTTAGGATCTATTATATATTGTGTCATAGAATTTTTCATACACATCAGTGTGGGTCAATGCATCATACAAGAGTTACTTTCCATTTCTAGAATGTAAATCATTTCTCCCTTGTGGAGGTATGATTGGTATTACATTGGGAGTTACAAAACACTCCTATTTGTACCCTCTTTCTTGATCTATGAGAATGAGTATCCCCTTTTCTTTTACATTCACATTTCATGGTGATTGAGAGCTTTCTTACTACATGGAAATGTTTCACAGAGTCATTCGAGTGCAACTCGGTTGATGTGTGTTCCATCACGTTTGATCCTCATTCTCAAATTTTCTCATAGTTGGTACTTACAATATGGCTCCACCTTAATGTGAAAGTATATCCAAAAATATTATATAAGTAATCATAACACAATCATTTAATCAAGTAGTAAAACCTAAGAATTTTAGCACTCACCTTAAAACAATTACTCAAAACACATACAAAAATATCCTAAATTTACCTAATAAATAAAACTATATTATAATAAGACACCATATAGGTTTGAATCAATCTAAAATAGTATCAAGAGTCAACATTACTAAATAAAATACCCTCAAATCCAAGCTAATAAAAAACAAGCCAAGTCATTACAAAGAATTATTAAGTGATTAGGCTATGAAATATAGTTGCATCCATAAAGTATTATGTTTCATCTGGAGGAGGATAAATACATATAATGTGATGCCTCCTCAATAGAGTACTAATATAGGAATTGTATGGATTTCACTTTAACCCAAAAAAAACATTTTTTTGGGGATTTAGCATAAGTTTCTTGGGATTGAATAATTACATAAGGTTTTACACATCTCCAAGACCTAATATCCACATAAAAGAATAATTACATATAGGTAGTTATAGCACATTTACAAGAAACAACTATCTAAAGACCTAATATCCAAAGAGAGTTGATTCAGATTTAATGTACAATGTAACTTCAAAATCATAGATGAAGAGCAAGCTTTACATTTTACATAAAACCAATAAAATAATACATCAGTCACCCATATAGGTTTAAATAGTTATAAAGCACCATCTTCTACAAGAAACAACTATCTAATAGGACTAAAATACCAAATGGGTTATTCCAAAGAGAGCAAAGCTTCAGTATTTATGTACAATGTAACTTCAAAATCATAGATGAAGCATTGGCATGATATTTACGTACATTTTATCCTTTTTCACACTTAGATCATCTTCCAAACCAATAAAATATTTGGTTGCACTAATATTTTCACATTTTTACTATATTTAACATGTTCTCTAATTAATATATCTTTCAATGCTATATATTAATGTAACACCCTGAACTGTTGTTACTTTCTCCTAAGCATTCAAGTGTTGATATGTGATTTCTAGTAAATGGATTGTGTACCTCGATTCGGAAATCATGCTTGATATGTATTAAATTTCTTGCAGATTGCAGATCTTGACTGAGTCAAAATATTAATAGACTCTTTTATTTATTTCATCTTGTGACTGAATATTAATCTGATCACGGAATGAAATTATACAGGTATTCATCAATAATATCTAGACTTGGACCAGAGGAATTGATCCAAGTAATGCTTTAATTTTGTGAAGTGATAAAATTAGATCCCGAACCTTGAACAGGTTGCAAGGTATGGAAGCATTTGGTAAGCTGGTCAGGAGTATGACTCAGCTGATCTTGAGAGATGAAATGGTTCCCGATATCTGGTATATCCGGAAGGTCTCGATTAAAGACCTGTAATAATTCATTGACATACTGATTCTGTAATAAGAACAGGAGCGGCTCTGTTCTAGAAAGTATGATGCAGGTCTCTCCGAGTTTTCAGGAGAAGGACCAAACTGAATTACTAAGGGTTAGTAACCTAAAACAATAACCTAACCTAGGGGTTAGATTATTGTTAGTCTAACCTAGACCTAGGCTATGTGTTATGATCCTAAAATAATAACTAAGTGCAAAATGGTTAGCATGGTTCTTACCCTAAAACTCTAACCTAAGATACTAACCTGGCTAACTAAGAGTTTATGGGAAGGGGCCTTTGAAGGGTGGCGAACCATGGGCGCTATTCTCTATGGCAATAAATGGGAAGGATAAGGATGAGGGACAGGCAGATGGCGGAGGCTTAGGCGGCGGCTAACCTTGGCAGACTTGGCAATTACTAAGTTTTGAAATGAACTTGAGATTTTGATGGACTGTCGCCAATTTTGGCGGTCGGTGGGAGTAGAGATTAGGCGGGAAAATTGGTTTAATGGCATTTATTGTTTAGGGAGTCGAGCCCGGAGCTCGCGAAACGGCATGCAAACGAGAAGTTGGAAGGTTTGTTTGGTGTATCGCGATTTTCGGTCTACTCTCTCTCTCTCTGCTAGTTTACTGGTTCTTCGCACCAGTTCTCTTTGAGTTGCATGGCGAGAATGAATTTCTCTGGCTCTTTTCTCTGCCATGGAGGATATATTGTAAACGGGACAGCGAAATTTTGTTGGTCGCTGTATTTGGGAAAAAGAAAAGGAAGTTTGAGCTCTTCCTGTTGTCTTCTTCGGAAATTCGATCAAAATACAGGCATGTTAGGCCCTATCCTTTAAATATTTTGCTGTCTTTCAAATGTCTTCATTAAAACAACTCTGTTCATTTGTTTGTGAAGATTAGATAAATTTTCTATGAAGATTTAGTTGATTTTGGCTCTGTATCTCTTCTGGTTCGATTTTTGGCAATTTCGCTTGTTGGGTGTTTGTTGAAATCGAACTTCAACTCGTTTGTTGTGTATTCCTTCTGGTTTAAATATGAGAGATTTATATTTATAAAGGTTTGAATGCTCGGCCTGTTTGGCGAGAGCCCGTCGAATATACTTGTGAAGGGTATAGATCACTGTTTTGCTGTCGACTTTCGATCGTCAATGCTGTTGTGAGACAGTAGGGAATGATACTGGTGTACCATTTGATTGTTCTGTGCTTTTGAAGATTTTCGAAGCTCTGTCATGGTTTTGTTAACAGCGACTAATGATACTTTGTGGGTTTCATTGTTTTCTAATTTCTGGCTTGGAATAGGCAACTGTTGAGTTACCGTAGTCTTTAACGACTCAGTGGATTTCATGATTGAATCGTTTACAGTAATCTACTGTTGTGAATGTAGATTCATCTTGAGTTTTGTTATTATATTGTCGTGGAAGCCTTGTGGAAAAGACAGGTTTTGTGGCTACTGTTATTGTAGTAAATACTGAGTATTGACTTTTTGTGGATGTATTGCCTTTCCTTGCGAAAATTGTTCGAAGGTTTCGAAGCAGCTCAGTTTATTTCATTGTTTTGGAATGAGTATATTGATTTGCTTATACTTGTTTCATTCGGAATGTTTGTCTTGAATGGCATGGAAGGATTTATCAATTAATTCTATTTTTATACTGTTGTTGGGTTTGTGATTATGGGCGCAAATCCGTTATCAGTATGTAGTGTGAATTAGTGGATTTATTAGGATTGAATTCCGAACGACTGTGAGGAGACGTTTCAATGTTCTATTTCTATTTTGGTCACTGTTCAAGTTAAAATGTGTATATACAGTTGTTAAGTGTTGATCCAGTGACTTGAAGAGAAAATCTGTACTGAAGACCTCTGTATTTTCTTGGAGTACTTTGTGTTGCATGTTGCTTTGGTGGTACAGATTCCTTAGGTGATCAACTACATATTCAACCTGTTCTATTTGTGCTAAATTATTGGCAGAGTACAGTCGGGTTTCTTGGTTGAAATAAGAGCTTGATTGTTTGTCTGATTTTTATATGCGTCATTGATGACTGTTTTCGTGTTCTGGCCCTGTTTGGGTGAGTTGCACTAGGGATTTGCATGCACCAAGGTAGGGATCGATTGATGATGTTCCTTTCCGTTTGTTCAGCCCGATAGACTGAGAAAGTATAAGTATGCTAAGTTCCTTTCTGTTTGTTCAATTCGATTGACTGAACATGAATTGGAATCAATGTGTGGTCATCATAGCATAGTTTCTCGGAAACCTTAAAAGGCTTAATGTTATAGAGTTGTTGATTACAGCAATACGCTTGAAGCTCTTGCTTTCGAACTTGGTTCGAAAGCCTTACTGTGTTTAGGAGAAACTAGTTTTGGACATCAGACTGATTTATGGATAGTTGATGTGTTAGTTGCTGTACAAGAGATTTGCTGAGTTTCTATTTTCGTGATTTAGAACAGTGATCTTGATTTCGGCCTGTCTAACTTGTTCATTTATATACTTGGATTGTTCTCATAAGTGAAGGCAGTACAGTGATGAACTTATGTAAAAAGGGAAGTAAGAATGGATTGATTCTTTCTCTTCCTTTATTTAATATTATTGATAATGAACTATCAGTAGGAAATTAATTTGGTAACGTTTTGGTAGGATTCCAAATTGTTATGATATTTCCTTTTTTTGAAAGAATGCAACAATCTGACCAGTGTCGTGATTTGGATTCAATGATCGTTTATATGCCTTCGTTCTTGTTTCTTTAATATCTGATGAAAAATTAGAAAGTGTTTAAGACTATTCTGTAACAATGATAGAGTTACATGTTTGTAATCATTTAGTATTACAAGGACATAGCCTGAATATGTTTTCTTATTTGGATATTTGATCTCATTTAAACAGGGTGTTTAATGGAAACAATTGATGGATTGCAATTGTTTTAAAAGTTAGTGCTTATCATGCTCAGTTCATTGAACTGACTCATGTTGACTATTTTTGCAGATGGTTGCCGTAAGAGGTAAATACAATGCAGATCTGGCAGTCCGATCAGATAGTTTATTTGATTTATTATGAATTACAGCTTGATTTTATGGATGTACTATATGAGAAAAGATGTTTCTTTTCCGTTAGCATTATATCAAGTATGCTGTTGCATAAAATGTAATTGTACGAGTTTCGAAAGGAATGAAAATAAGTGTTTGATACTTATGTGTTGTATTCTATTATGAATGATGAACTTCTTCGGTTTACGTAACGAAGAGGCATAGTTATCTTTGTATAATATGGATGCTTTTGTGATTGACAATGAAAGCTTGTAAGTAATTAGACTAAATTCTTATGAGTATTTAGTAGTTCTAATTTGATCTGGATAATGCAATATTGTAACTTAAATATTGTCTCTCTAGAAGATAGGTTAAAAATTGAGCCTAAAAGATAACGCTAAACAAGTTGGATTGAATTACTAATCCCTAGTCCTAAGTATAATAGGACAATAGTAGATTGGATTCTTAATCATTCATAGCTTTAAAATGAAAGGTATGATATGAATTCAGTTAAGAGAACTGATAGGCAATCAATGGAGTTTCAGGTGGCAATCTCAAGCATAGGTTATGAGATATTGTCTGAATCTGTTGCTTAGAATCAGATGTATTCTAATGACTCCTTGATAGAAACTAGACCATAATACCTCTACCAAGTAATGGAATAATAGAGGAGGGTCGTCTTAAGAAAATGAATCCAGGGATTTGCAAAGGCTAACCTTAGGGAAAAGTCTTAAGAAGTAATTTAAACTCTAGTGCGTAACGCTTGTTTTGGGTAGATCTTCTCGAGGCGGATCTAAAGGTTGACGGCATAAAGTCGACTGCAGGGCTGTACCTCCGAGAAGATTAGGATCTTCTCGAAGTTACAACAATGCAGGTGACTTATGGCGACACCCCTTGCATTGATCGTTGAGATTTACACTTGATTTCGCACGAGTTACCCAGGGACCGATTAAGAACGTGGTCATGTTATATGACTGCCTCGAAGATTTGGGGTGTCATGACACACTGGTTGAACTGCAAGGTTGAACCAGTATGTCATCATATCCCTAATCCTCGTAGGCATCCATATAACATTATCACCTTGTTAATCTGCCTCGAGTGATTAATTTGTGAAAGAAAGGATTTGACAATGTCACCGTATAAGACATTCTATATAACATATGAATGGGGTGAAGGGCGTATTCAGTTGGCGAGTATGCCGTTAAGGAATACGAGACATGAACAGATATGTTTCAAATCTTTGGCCAAAGTATCGCAAGCTGCTGATTGCGTTGTCCTGATTCACCTAGTCTAAGGGATGAGATGCCGATGAATAATGGTAACAGTTATTCAGTTAGATTCCTTGGACAGAGCATTCTGAATTCCCAGATTAGGGAAGAGAACCGCAAGAGTGATGTGTTAAATAAAAACACCGACTCTTATTACTCATGAATAGATCGGTAGATTACCGAGTCATGGAATGAATAGATCGGAAGTACTCCGAGTCATTACAGCTGCATATGGTTGCTTGTTATATGAATGGTTATTTGAATTGTGAGTTCTAAATTATGTATTTAGAACCAGTATGCAATTATCAAAAAAAAAAAAAAAAAAAAAATTTCACTTGTTCTAAAGTTAAAAATGAGGATGTTACATCTTGGTATCAGAGCTGAAGGTTGCAGCTCTTGGACCTATTGAGTCCATAATCTGATAAAAACCCGAATTTTCTTGTAACAGAAAATGGTTAGAACAAGGGGGAACGTTGCGAGTAATGCTCCACCTGAAGAAGGAGTGGCAACAACCCGAAGCTGGATGAGATCCTTGCTGCCTGTTGGACACAAGAGATCGTTTAGTTTGTACTCGAACAAGCGGTGATGGGAATGAGGAGGAAGAAGAAGCTGATAATGATAATCAGCAACCTCCTGAGGACAACCCCGAAATGGGTGTTGATGTTAATGCTGGAAATGTACCTGTCCAACCAGAAAACAAAAGGGCCAGATTGGCAGCAGAACTCACTAATGATATAAAAAGGATAAGCCCACCTAAGTATGATGGCACCACATTAGGAGATGGAGCTGAGAACTGGCTCAGCGAAATGGAGAAGTACTTTGCTATAAGGAACTTCTCAGAAGAAACCAAGGCAATATGGGGAGCCTATCAGCTTTCTCACGAAGCATCTTCGTGGTGGGATAGCCGAAAAGCTGAACTAAATATTGATGAGACCAATATCACTTGGGATCAATTTAAAGGCTATTTTAGGCAACGTTGGCTGCCACAACTTTTCTATGATCAGAAAATGACAGAATTTCAGAACTTGACTCAAGGGAAGTTAACAGTAACTGAATTCTGGGAGCGGTTTACAAAACTTCTCAAGTATGTACCGCAGTACCAAACTGACGAAAAGTTCAGGATACGGAAATTCATCATGGGATTGAATCCTGTGATAGGGGGAGAGGTCGATGTTCACAGTCCAACCACTATGGAAGGAGTTGTTGAAAAGGCCATAAGGCAAGAACAGAAATTGAAGGCTATTTCTGCTCATAAGGAGGAAGTGCGGAAGAAGACTGCAAACCCTTCTTCAACCTCTCTTGCACCCAGAAAAGGACCATGGAAAAAGTTTGGGAACAAGAGTAAGTTTCCAGGAGATAACAATAAGAAGGCAGCAGTAAATAAGCCTGCAGGAAATGTGAAGGATAATTTTGCAAAAAATTATAATAATGGTCAGAAGTCCTATGGAGGACAGCGTGACAATTATAAAACTGGAAGCAACTTTGAGCCTAAGAAGGGACCTGTAGGAGGCTGCTACACTTGTGGTAAAGATCATTACGCAAATCAGTGCCCTTTGAAGAAGGATGATCGTAATCAGCAGCATAAGATACATGCTGCAGTAGCGGACAAACAAGCTGAAAAGCAAGTGACACCTATAGAAGTTCCGGGTAAGTTATTCGGCATACCTGTCACTATTCTTTTTGATACAGGAGCTACTGAATGTTTTATATCTAACAAACTAGCTTCTAAACTTAAAAGAAAAGCTGGAAAAATGGATAAATCTTGGACTGTACAGTATGGTAATAATTCTGTTCATACAGTGAGTATGTGTCTTTTTGGAGCGGTCCTTGACTTACCTAACTTTTCCACGGAAGTTGATCTCTATGTTGCACCTTTGGGATCGTATGACATTGTCATCGGTGTTAATTGGTTAGCTGACCATAAAGCAAAGGTAGATTGCTATGAAAAGAACATAGAATGTTTAGATGATCAGCTGGAATCAGTAGAAATTCAAGGTGTGAAACGAGAAATTACAGTTAGAAAGCTGTCAGCTATGCAGCTTAAAAAGGCTAAGAATAAAGGATGTACCCTTTATGCAGTAAAGATATCTGAATCTTCTGAAGAAGATAGTGATTTCATGAAGCAAATCCCACTGTTACAAAGTTTCAGGGATGTTTTTCCTGAGGAATTACCAGGGTTACCACCCAAGAGAGAATTTGATTTTACTATTGAAATCAAGCCTGGAACTGAACCTATTTCCAAGGCGCCTTATCGGATGACTACTATTGAGTTAGTCGAGCTAAAGGCTCAGTTACAAGAGCTTTTGTCAAAGGGATTGATTAGACCAAGTGTTTCGCCTTGGGGAGCACCTGTGATATTTGTGAAAAAGAAGGATGGAACTCTGAGACTGTGTATTGATTATCGGATGTTGAACAAAGCAACAATTAAGAACCGATACCCACTTCCTAGGATCGATGATCTGTTTGATCAAATGCGTGGAGCAGCGGTTTATTCTAAGATAGATCTTCGATCTGGTTATCATCAGCTAAGAATTAAAGAGGAAGATATTCATAAAACAGCTTTCCGAACAAGGTACGGACATTATGAATTCACAGTTCTAGCCTTTGGGTTAACTAATGCACCTGCAGCCTTTATGAATTTAATGAACAATATTTTTCAAGAATACCTGGACAAGTTTGTACTTGTATTCCTGGACGATATTCTCATTTATTCTAAAAGTGTTGAGGAGCACAATGAGCATCTGAAGATAGTTTTGGGAATTTTGAGAAAGAGAAAGCTGTATGGTAAGTTATCCAAATGTTCTTTCTTTGACTCAGAAGTTCACTATTTGGGTCATGTCATAAGCAAGGAAGGAATCGCTGTAGATCCTTCGAAAATAGTGGCGATAACTGAGTGGCCTACACCAAAGAATGTGCATGAAGTAAGAAGCTTCATGGGTCTTGCTGGTTACTATAGAAAATTTGTAAAGGATTTTTCTAAGGTAGCTGCACCAATAACTTCATTGCAGAAGAAGGATAAGAAATTCATGTGGAATGACAAGTGCGAAGCGGCTTTCAAAAGTCTGAAAGACCAGCTGACTTCTGCACCTATATTGGCTGTACCAGACCCTAATGGAAATTTTACAGTGGTAACTGATGCTTCTGGGGAAGGTCTTGGGGGTGTTTTGCTACAAAATGATCAAGTCATTGCTTATGAGAGTAGAAAACTTAAGATTCATGAGCTGAATTATGCCCCTCATGATCTGGAGCTTGCTGCCATTGTTCACGCACTTCAAGTCTGGAGACACTACTTACTAGGGAAACCTTTTGAGTTGAAAACTGATCACTTGGGACTGAAATATATTTTTACTCATCACCCCCAATCAGAATGCTGAGACAAAGAAGGTGGTTAGAATTTCTATCACAATATGACTTTGATATCGGTTATATCAAAGGAAAGGAGAATAAGTAATGATGCTCTAAGTCGTAGGAGGCACATTTCTGCTCTTATAACATTAAGAACTCAGTTTAAAGACGAGGTAAAAAGTGCCTCAGAATCAGATACATATTTTCAGCAAGTAAAAGCAGCGCTTGCTGCAGAACCTAAAGATAAAAGGTATGAAGGTTTTCATTTAGATAATGAAGGAATCTTGCGTTATGAAAATAGGGTATATGTTCCTGTGCTGGATGATTTGAGAAAGAAGTTGTTAGTTGAATTTCATAATTCACCTTTCTCTGGACACCCGGGTATCACAAAAATGTTAGCTGATTTGAAACAGCAATACTTCTGGAAAGGTATGAAAAAGGATGTGATAAATTTTGTGACTCATTGTCTGGAATGTCAGCGGGTGAAAGCAGAGCATATGCATCCTGCTGGATTGTTGTATCCTCATAGCATACCGCAGTACAAATGGCAAGTAATAACCATGGATTTTGTACAAGGACTACCCATGTCCAGGAATAAACATGATGTTATCCTGGTAGTTGTAGATAAGCTAACTAAGGTAGCTCATTTCATCGCTGGAAATCTAAAGGATGATTCTCCAGTGCTAGCCAAGAGGTTCGTACACGAAATTTTCAGATTGCATGGTGTACCTGAACTGATTATTTCTGACAGGGATCCTAGAATGACGTCAAGGTTTTGGCAAACGCTTAACGCAGCCCTAGGAACGAAACTAAACTTCAGTTCTGCATATCATCCAGAAACGGATGGGCAAACTGAGAGGGTAAATCAAGTGTTGGAGGACATGTTGCGAATGTATTGCATGGATCAACAGTATAAGTGGGAAGAGTATCTCCCATTAGTTGAGTTCGCATACAACAACACTTATCACTCATCTCTTAAGATGGCACCTTTTGAAGCACTTTATGGAAGAAAGTGCAGAACCCCTGTAAGTTGGGACAGTGTAGAGGATAGAGTGGTAATTGGACCAGAGATTCTCACAGAGATGGAACAGCAAGTTAAGCTGATTCGTGAGCGATTAAAGGAAGCAGCGGATAGACAGAAGAGCTATGCTGACCTTAAGCGGGTTGATAGAAAGTTTGAGCTTGGTGATAAGGTTTTTCTGCGTGTTAAACCCAGAAAGAGTTCTATAACTTTTGGCAAGGCTGCCAAGTTGTCACCACGATATGTGGGACCTTTTGAAATTGTCGAGATAATCAATCCTGTAGCTTATCGTTTAGCATTGCCTCCTGCTCTATCTCGTATGCATGATGTTTTCCATATTTCTTTGCTTAAGAAATACGTTTCAGATCTGTCACATGTTTTAAATTGGAATTCCTTGCAGGTCCAGGACCCAGGAATAATCGTGGTTAAACCCACAAGGGTGCTGGAAACTCGCCAGTTGCATTTAAGGAATCGAGATATTCAGCAATGTAAGGTCCAGTGGGACCAGTTTAGCGAAGAAAGTGCAACTTGGGAAAACCTGGAAGAGATGAAAACTGCTTTTCCTTCTCTTTTTGCAACAGAATGAAATCTGTTGATGAAATACTTTTATGAACTGATTGTTTTTAAGTATTTATGAAAGCCTGATTAAGGCAGACTTTATTCAGGTTGAATAAAAGGGAGGTGACATTGATTTCTGAAACTATTAAATATGGAAGTAAACACATTGTTTGTGTAATAATAAATTGATTGACCGGAAGGTTAAGTTTAATATGTAATTCATCGGGACGATGAATCCTTTTAGGAGGGAAGCATGTAACACCCTGAACTGTTGTTACTTTCTCCTAAGCATTCAAGTGTTGATATGTGATTTCTAGTAAATGGATTGTGTACCTCGATTCGGAAATCATGCTTGATATGTATTAAATTTCTTGCAGATTGCAGATCTTGACTGAGTCAAAATATTAATAGACTCTTTTATTTATTTCATCTTGTGACTGAATATTAATCTGATCACGGAATGAAATTATACAGGTATTCATCAATAATATCTAGACTTGGACCAGAGGAATTGATCCAAGTAATGCTTTAATTTTGTGAAGTGATAAAATTAGATCCCGAACCTTGAACAGGTTGCAAGGTATGGAAGCATTTGGTAAGCTGGTCAGGAGTATGACTCAGGCTGATCTTGAGAAATGAAACGGTTCCCGATATCTGGTATATCTGGAAGGTCTCGATTAAAGACCAGGTAATAATTCATTGACATACAATTCTGTAATAAGAACAGGAGCGGCTCTGTTCTAGAAAGTATGATGCAGGTCTCTCCGAGTTTTCAGGAGAAGGACCAAACTGAATTACTAAGGGTTAGTAACCTAAAACAATAACCTAACCTAGGGGTTAGATTATTGTTAGTCTAACCTAGACCTAGGCTATGTGTTATGATCCTAAAATAATAACTAAGTGCAAAATGGTTAGCATGGTTCTTACCCTAAAACTCTAACCTAAGATACTAACCTAGCTAACTAAGAGTTTATGGGAAGGGGCCTTTGAAGGGTGGCGAACCATGGGCGCTATTCTCTATGGCAATAAATGGGAAGGATAAGGATGAGGGACAGGCAGATGGCGGAGGCTTAGGCGGCGGCTAACCTTGGCAGACTTGGCAATTACTAAGTTTTGAAATGAACTTGAGATTTTGATGGACTGTCGCCAATTTTGGCGGTCGGTGGGAGTAGAGATTAGGCGGGAAAATTGGTTTAATGGCATTTATTGTTTAGGGAGTCGAGCCCGGAGCTCGCGGCGGCATGCTGACGAGAAGTTGGAAGGTTTGTTTGGTGTATCGCGATTTTCGGTCTACTCTCTCTCTCTCTGCTAGTTTACTGGTTCTTCGCACCAGTTCTCTTTGAGTTGCATGGCGAGAATGAATTTCTCTGGCTCTTTTCTCTGCCATGGAGGATATATTGTAAACGGGACAGCGAAATTTTGTTGGTCGCTGTATTTGGGAAAAAGAAAAGGAAGTTTGAGCTCTTCCTGTTGTCTTCTTCGGAAATTCGATCAAAATACAGGCATGTTAGGCCCTATCCTTTAAATATTTTGCTGTCTTTCAAATGTCTTCATTAAAACAACTCTGTTCATTTGTTTGTGAAGATTAGATAAATTTTCTATGAAGATTTAGTTGATTTTGGCTCTGTATCTCTTCTGGTTCGATTTTTGGCAATTTCCGCTTGTTGGGTGTTTGTTGAAATCGAACTTCAACTCTGTTTGTTGTGTATTCCTTCTGGTTTAAATATGAGAGATTTATATTTATAAAGGTTTGAATGCTCGGCCTGTTTGGCGAGAGCCCGTCGAATATACTTGTGAAGGGTATAGATCACTGTTTTGCTGTCGACTTTCGATCGTCAATGCTGTTGTGAGACAGTAGGGAATGATACTGGTGTACCATTTGATTGTTCTGTGCTTTTGAAGATTTTCGAAGCTCTGTCATGGTTTTGTTAACAGCGACTAATGATACTTTGTGGGTTTCATTGTTTTCTAATTTCTGGCTTGGAATAGGCAACTGTTGAGTTACCATAGTCTTTAACGACTCAGTGGATTTCATGATTGAATCGTTTACAGTAATCTACTGTTGTGAATGTAGATTCATCTTGAGTTTTGTTATTATATGGTCGTGGAAGCCTTGTGGAAAAGACAGGTTTTGTGGCTACTGTTATTGTAGTAAATACTGAGTATTGACTTTTTGTGGATGTATTGCCTTTCCTTGCGAAAATTGTTCGAAGGTTTTGAAGCAGTTCAGTTTATTTCATTGTTTTGGAATGAGTATATTGATTTGCTTATACTTGTTTCATTCGGAATGTTTGTCTTGAATGGCATGGAAGGATTTATCAATTAATTCTATTTTTATACTGTTGTTGGGTTTGTGATTATGGGCGCAAATCCGTTATCAGTATGTAGTGTGAATTAGTGGATTTATTAGGATTGAATTCCGAACGACTGTGAGGAGACGTTTCAATGTTCTATTTCTATTTTGGTCACTGTTCAAGTTAGAATGTGTATATACAGTTGTTAAGTGTTGATCCAGTGACTTGAAGGGAAAATCTGTACTGAAGACCTCTGTATTTTCTTGGGGTACTTTGTGTTGCATGTTGCTTTGGTGGTACAGATTCCTTAGGTGATCAACTACATATTCAACCTGTTCTATTTGTGCTAAATTATTGGCAGAGTACAGTCGGGTTTCTTGGTTGAAATAAGAGCTTGATTGTTTGTCTGATTTTTATATGCGTCATTGATGACTGTTTTCGTGTTCTGCCTGTTTGGGTGAGTTGCACTAGGGATTTGCATGCACCAAGGTAGGGATCGATTGATGGTGTTCCTTTCCGTTTGTTCAGCCCGATAGACTGAGAAAGTATAAGTATGCTAAGTTCCTTTCTGTTTGTTCAGTTCGATTGACTGAACATGAATTGGAATCAATGTGTGGTCATCATAGCATAGTTTCTCGGAAACCTTAAAAGGCTTAATGTTATAGAGTTGTTGATTACAGCAATACGCTTGAAGCTCTTGCTTTCGAACTTGGTTCGAAAGCCTTACTGTGTTTAGGAGAAACTAGTTTTGGACATCAGACTGATTTATGGATAGTTGATGTGTTAGTTCTTTGTCAAGAGATTTCTTTGAGTTTCTATTTTCGTGATTTAGAACAGTGATCTTGATTTCGGCCTGTCTAACTTGTTCATTTATATACTGGTTGACTGTTCTCATAAGTGAAGGCAGTACAGTGATGAACTTATGTAAAAAGGGAAGTAAGAATGGATTGATTCTTTCTCTTCCTTTATTTAATATTATTGATAATGAACTATCAGTAGGAAATTAATTTGGTAACGTTTTGGTAGGATTCCAAATTGTTATGATATTTCCTTTTTTTGAAAGAATGCAACAATCTGACCAGTGTCGTGATTTGGATTCAATGATCGTTTATATGCCTTCGTTCTTGTTTCTTTAATATCTGATGAAAAATTAGAAAGTGTTTAAGACTATTCTGTAACAATGATAGAGTTACATGTTTGTAATCATTTAGTATTACAAGGACATAGCCTGAATATGTTTTCTTATTTGGATATTTGATCTCATTTAAACAGGGTGTTTAATGGAAACAATTGATGGATTGCAATTGTTTTAAAAGTTAGTGCTTATCATGCTCAGTTCATTGAACTGACTCATGTTGACTATTTTTGCAGATGGTTGCCGTAAGAGGTAAATACAATGCAGATCTGGCAGTCCGATCAGATAGTTTATTTGATTTATTATGAATTACAGCTTGATTTTATGGATGTACTATATGAGAAAAGATGTTTCTTTTCCGTTAGCATTATATCAAGTATGCTGTTGCATAAAATGTAATTGTACGAGTTTCGAAAGGAATGAAAATAAGTGTTTGATACTTATGTGTTGTATTCTATTATGAATGATGAACTTCTTCGGTTTACGTAACGAAGAGGCATAGTTATCTTTGTATAATATGGATGCTTTTGTGATTGACAATGAAAGCTTGTAAGTAATTAGACTAAATTCTTATGAGTATTTAGTAGTTCTAATTTGATCTGGATAATGCAATATTGTAACTTAAATATTGTCTCTCTAGAAGATAGGTTAAAAATTGAGCCTAAAAGATAACGCTAAACAAGTTGGATTGAATTACTAATCCCTAGTCCTAAGTATAACAGGATAATAGTAGATTGGATTCTTAATCATTCATAGCTTTAAAATGAAAGGTATGATATGAATTCAGTTAAGAGAACTGATAGGCAATCAATGGAGTTTCAGGTGGCAATCTCAAGCATAGGTTATGAGATATTGTCTGAATCTGTTGCTTAGAATCAGATGTATTCTAATGACTCCTTGATAGAAACTAGGCCATAATACCTCTACCAAGTAATGGAATAATAGAGGAGGGTCGTCTTAAGAAAATGAATCCAGGGATTTGCAAAGGCTAACCTTAGGGAAAAGTCTTAAGAAGTAATTTAAACTCTAGTGCGTAACGCTTGTTTTGGGTAGATCTTCTCGAGGCGGATCTAAAGGTTGACGGCATAAAGTCGACTGCAGGGCTGTACCTCCGAGAAGATTAGGATCTTCTCGAAGTTACAACAATGCAGGTGACTTATGGCGACACCCCTTGCATTGATCGTTGAGATTTACACTTGATTTCGCACGAGTTACCCAGGGACCGATTAAGAACGTGGTCATGTTATATGACTGCCTCGAAGATTTGGGGTGTCATGACACACTGGTTGAACTGCAAGGTTGAACCAGTATGTCATCATATCCCTAATCCTCGTAGGCATCCATATAACATTATCACCTTGTTAATCTGCCTCCGAGTGATTCAGCTGTGAAAGAAAGGACTGACAGTAATCAGTATAAGACATTCTATATAACATATGAATGGGGTGAAGGACGTATTCCAGATTGACGAGTATGCCGTTAAGGAATACGAGACATGAACAGTATGTTTCAAATCTTTGGCCAAAGTATCGCAAGCTGCTGATTGCGTTGTCCTGATTCACCTAGTCTAAGGGATGAGATGCCGATGAATAATGGTAACAGTTATTCAGTTAGATTCCTTGGACAGAGCATTCTGAATTCCCAGATTAGGGAAGAGAACCGCAAGAGTGATGTGTTAAATAAAAACACCGACTCTTATTACTCATGAATAGATCGGTAGATTACCGAGTCATGGAATGAATAGATCGGAAGTACTCCGAGTCATTACAGCTGCATATGGTTGCTTGTTATATGAATGGTTATTTGAATTGTGAGTTCTAAATTATGTATTTAGAACCAGTATGCAATTAAAAAAAAAAAAATTCACTTGTTCTAAAGTTAAAAATGAGGATGTTACAATTAATGTTTAAGTAATAATCTAAATATATATCCTATTCTATAATTATATTGTAATTTAACTAATCAAAGGAACTCCTTCCCTTCCTAAGAACATATTTATTTTTTCAAATTAAAAAATTTATAATTAAATTTTTAAAGTATTTTCGGAGATTTATATATTTTTGAGGAATTTAGGAAGATTCTAAGTATATGAGTTTAACATGAAGATGATTCAATCATAAGGTTGTGTGTGTAATTCACATAAGGTTCACTAGATTTTATTCAAATAGATTATTTTCTATTAAAATATCCTATTTGTCACTATTAAATGTGTAATCGAAACTTGGATGATAAGAAGGTCCATACTAGAGATGCACACCCTAGATCATATTTTACAAAAGACATGGAACTAGTAGGTAATATTTCACACTTTATTAAAAATTTAGGATTTTAAATGATAGATATAACATAAGGGTGAATTTAAACTAGGTATCAATAATAAATGAATAATAACAAGGTCATAATCAAATTATTAAATAATGATTAATATGTTAGGGTTGTAAACATGGAATGTAAGGATGGATATTTTATAAAGATAGGATTATAAGGATAGGTATAAGAGAAAGTATATTGAAATAGATTGATAATATGTTATTATACCATAACATATGTGTGACCAATGAAAATCATTTAAATATTAAATAACATAAAGGAAAAGAGTGGTTAGAGATACAAGATTTCAAAAACAATTGATGTATTAACTTCCCTAGGTTAGCATTATCTTATAGGAAAGTTGATGTGAGGGATTAAAATAAAATAGAAGAATACCTAGTAAAACATCTTCTTGAATACTCCTTTAATTCTAGGAAGAATATGGAAAGTGCAAATCCTATGTTTAGGAATCCTAAACTCCCAAATAATCTAAGTGAAGATTCCACTAGTTAATAAAAATAAACTTCAATACCTATAAGTATTTAAGGGAAGTTTGGATAGTACTAGCATCATACCAAATGAGTAATTTTTATATTTTAGAATTATTTCTTATATTAAACACACACACAAATTATGATTACACATTACAATATATTCAAGCTAATGGTATTTCCAGTGAATAATGTTTTTAGCGTTAAAAGTAGATATTGAGGTGAATTTAAGAGGATGAAAGGTGATATCCTAAGGAAGTTATAAAAGATAACTATAAATGTATAAAATAATTAAAGGTGTAATATCATTACACAACACATAAATTCCCTTTCATAAGTACTTATTCTACCTATCTTGATGAAAACATTGCTGGTTGCACTAACTATTTTTGGTTACCCTTGAATCTTGGTTATGTCCCCAAGGAGACCACTATAGGGAAGCAAGTGTGTCAATTGTTCTTATAAAGATCCAAAGTTTTTAAAATTGAAAAATTAGGTATATAGATATTCTCCAACTGAAGATAATTAATTTTCATAAAAAGTGTACATGGGATTGTATTTACAAAAATATTTAGGAAATATTAGAAAGATCCTAGATTATTTATATAAGATTTTGGAAGTTTCGATTTAATGTGAAAAGGACTTGATTAAAAGGTTGTGTGTTTAATTCACATCACGTTTACTAGATTGTATGTAATTAAATATGTGCCTATTAGATTATCATTTTATCTTTAGGTAATGGTGAATCTAACTAGGATAATGAAAAGGGCCATACTAATATCAATTTAAGATATCTAATAATATAAATTAAAAATAATTACATAAAATAATTGAAGAGAGAGGAAACATAAGTTATAGAGAACAAATTTGATAGTAAATCCACTCTAATTATTTAATTCATGTACGAGATGGACATAAATACAATTTGTTGATCCCATAAAGAAGTAGTGAAGTGTTATCTCCACAATACCCTTTTATCCCTAAATATCTCACAATCTCAAAAATAGCTACATGATATTATATCTCATAATAATATTAATCCATCATAATATTATGAGTTTTTATGAAAACTTATAATATATTACAAACCAATATGATTTGTAAATAAAAATTATTAATTTCACACACTAAAACACTTTAATATAATAATATTACTAATGTTCACACTAGAACACATTATTTTCCCAACAATCATCCCCTTATTGTGAACATGGGGAAAGCTTCATTTTGTACATGCTCACGTTTAAGTATGGTTTAAAAATTTGGTTTATCACCAACCAAAAGTATGGTCTTACATTTTGGGTTATCATTAACCACAAGAACATTTTTTAAAGACAACTAGTAACCCTAAAAATAATGTTTTCAAGGAAAACCAACAACCCTAACAAAAGAGGGTTTAATATGGTTAACCAATAACCACTAAATAACATCATACTTATATAATTGGGATTACATAGGAATCTCATGTTACTTAATGAACATGTATTATTCTTCAAAATAAAAACACACAACACACTGTTGAAAATAAATAAGCTACCAATGCATATGCGGCCCCATTTTTGGTGGCTAATGAGCAGACAATTAAATTCCTCCTTCCTTGGTTGTCTTTGTTCTCCAAAGATATTTTGACATAATATAGGTATTCATCATAATTATACCCACCTAATTTTTTTTTCTATTTCTTATTCACAATCAAATCCCTCCTTAACAATTACATTGGCTTCATCTATTTTGAGTTTACCCTTTATAATATCTCTAGTAATAACAATATAAAAGAATATTTATGCCCCTTTTTCTTATAATAGAAACATTCAACTTCCTCTTTATTCTTGGAGAAGTTTGTATGCTTCTTTTTCCATATAATGTGGTTTCTTATTATATACCTTATTTAGTTATTTTTTCCTCAGATAGAAGAGTTACAATCATGTCATCTAGTGTATGTGACGACATTTGACCATGGGTAAAAATAAAATTATTGTACTTAGGAGGCAGGATATTTAATAAAATAGCTTTGGCATCCTCTTCATATACTTATTATTTTCATTTACTCAATTGTCTCATGAGAGATCTAATATTGTTTTACATGAATGAACATACTAACTCCATCATTCAATTTAAGTTTGAACAATTTCAATTTTAAAGTGAATTACACATTTACAAATTTTCCAAAAAAAAATTGTTCAATTCTTCCCAAATGAAATTAGACGATTTTCCTAAATCAACATGGTGAAGTTTAGAATATGATAATGCATGTCCTATGATTTCTTTAGCCTTATCATCTCTATTTTCCCATTCCACTACTTTACTTACATCAGTAAGTTTCTTTTCATTACCACTAACTATTACCCATAGGTTTTTATTAATTAGTTACATATTTATCTTTAAATTACATGTATAGAAGTTTCCACCATTAAATTTATCTAGAGGAATTGGCATATCCATTAGAAAATCAGAAACACTTACTAAGAATGCTAAAAACTTGCCGAAATTTCTTACAGAGCAATTTAGGATGATCAAAGAGGATCATTATCAATTCATAGAATATTTGGTGATCTATGAAAATATGAGACATGATCACTGATATTTCACAGAATCATTAGTGATTGGTGTGATTGATGGTCATTCATGTGTGTCGATTACAATTTTTTAAAAATAAAAGCTTTGAAAATTCTTATTTGCATGTAAATGGATATGCATGAATCCTACAATGACGCTCATAGCTCAAACTCACCTTCTCTAATACCAAATGATATCAATTTAAGAGCTCTAATAATCTAAATTAACAACAATTACTGAAAATAATTGAAGGAGGAAACAAAAGTTGTAGAGAACAAATTTGATAAGAAAGACACTCTGATTATTTTATTTATGTGTGTTATGGATATATATATATATATATATATATATAATTATTACCGATCTCGATAAAGGATTCAAGTCTTATCCCCATAATCTCCCTTTATCCCAAAATACCTCAATATTAAATATAGCTACATGAAAACTCATAATATATTACAAACTAATATGAGTTGTAAATAAAAATCATTATTTACACACACTAAAACACTTTAATATAATAATATTACTAATGTTCACACTCGAACATTGTAATTTCCTAACACATACTAAAGATACAAATCTTAGAAAAAAATGTGTACTTAGTAAGTGATGTACACACTCTATAAATGGTGCAAGATTACAAATCCTAGATTTAGGATATGGGTGGCATAGAACTAGCTCCCTATATTAAATAAATAATAACAATATTATAATCATATTGTAACAAGATATATATTATTACGCAAGGTTTATAAACATGGACTGTAAAGATGTATATGTTATAAAGAATGTAAATGCAAAAGGGAAATTTTAAGGTAAGGGATAGTAACTAAATAATGCAATAGATTGAGAATATGATTATCTACTCTAAAATATAATTGACTATTTAAAAATCATTCAAATTTGAAATAACATAAAGGAATATAGATATTAGAGATATAAACCTAATTGTATACACCATTTGATCATAAACTTGTCCTAGGGTTAAAAACACCTTATGAGAGAGTTTATATGGGGCATCAAAAGAAAATATAAGAACACCTAAAAATCATATTTTTATGATTCTCAAGAATCCATAGGATAGGTAGACCATTATAAGTTCAATTCCTATGCTTGGGAATCCTATGTGCATAAATTATCTAAGTGTATACTCCAAAATATAAGTAATACCAACTATTTGTACACCCTTATTAGATTATAATAGATGAAAGTGAGTTACATACAATTAAATTATGTAAAATGGATCTACAAGAGGTTATTTTGATTAATTAACTTCCAAAGTTAACTATGCATTATAAAAATAGTGCATTAATTCTTACAAATAATGTATATGATATGTCATGAGCTCAAAAGAACAAGAGGATGAGTGCACTTAGCTGATTATATATAGATATGGGAAGTTTGGGTGTGTAGATCACTGGAAATGGGAGATTTGAAACCGCAAGTGCTTCATAATTGGAATTATATCTAGAAAGTGACTTAGCGTAGGATGATCAGATTTTCCAATACTATTTGTATGGTTTTTCACCTACAATACATTTTTTAACCTAGTATGAATTTTACTTTCTAACTTATTGAGGTTATCACCTACTTAGAAATGTATGTCATTGTTAAATCTTGTTTTTTCACATCTTATGAACCCCTCGAATATTATGAGTATGGTCTTAAAACCTAGCTATGGGTGGGAGACCCTATAAAATAAACATTATTTGGGTCAAAGTGTAATTATTAAATTGATGATTTCAGAAAAAAATCCAAAGAGGCCTTAAACCATAAGTTATTCTCCACATAACATGTGATATATAAATAAATGGAACAATATTTTGTAGTTAGATCCTCCATGACGATGAATGAATTGAGTTTGAATCTTGTTATTACTTGAAGTACAGATTCTTGAGTTATTTTAAGTGGGTAAGTTGATTCTTTGACCTACTAGAATGCTTCATACATGTACAAATTTATACATTAATGATTGTGCATGAGTTTTCAAAATATTTAGGGATCCTTATGTTCCTTTAGTTGTAGATTTGGAAATAGGATTTCATGAGAATGTTAGGTTATGCTAGGTTAGAAAATGAGGTGAATTTAACTTATTTATATATAGTTCTTAAGGTAATTTATGATGGAAGGGATGACCTAGAGGGATTAAATGACCAAAAAAAGAATATTAAAATGAAATATCAAATGGAGGATATATCTTTCCAAAACCATACAAGTTAGCTAGGACTAAATTCTATAACCCAACCACCGAAGATGTTTCTAAAAAGGGATGAAAAAATGAAAACTAAAGGATTCATTGTGTCGAGGTGGATTTTCTGCATTTAAATTACAAAATATGTCAACACATGATTGTTTATGAATATAAAAGTACAGAAAAGAGATTTGAAGATGTACCAATTGGGGATAGAAATAGTGTGTTTTTCTTAACATGAGTTCATTATTAAAACTAGTAGTTTTAAAGGGTAAAATTTTAAATTTAAGTGTCTACATTTCCCCCATGTAAGTATGGAATTAAAAATATAGTATTAAAGGAAAATACACCTAAGTGTGTAGACAAACTTTATGTTTTCTATAATTTTCTTTTGTAGTGTCCCATTGTGTTGGTGTTGGAATACTTCATGATGATTCTTTCGACACAAAGAGTAGTCAATGTCCATAGTAAATAATTGAACTTTCACTCAAATATAATATGTAAAATTTTGATTTGCATAAAGTGAAATAAAGAGATGAAAAATGTGGAAGGTTTAAACCTATTTATTTTGTGGAGGGAGAGGATACATTTCTTTATTTGCACATAAAGATTTGGGTTTGAGTTCCTTCCATCATTTTATATCCCCTATAGTTCCATGGGGATAGATGTACCACCTCCTACCCCATATATAGATATCCCCCTCTATATGGGATCCATGGGGCCCACCAAATTTATCTCATATAGATATAAAGGCCCCACACAACCTACCCCATATATATCTATATATATGAGGCATAACATAGTTATTCATTAGTCCTTATTCATAGTCATTAGTCCCTATATATGTTGATGGGAATATCTATACCCCATATATGGAGAGAGGGTTGAGGACATACTATTATTATAGATAGGCCCCTATCTATAGATGTGGAAGATAGATAAGATATGAAAGTTTGATGAAGAAGTCGGGTGATCAAACCCTAATTTTTTAGGATAAACCAGAGTGTTAGGTGCATATACCTCAACATAGAAATGGATAAGTTAAATATAATAAGAGTGGGATACCAAATCACCCCATTAATGAAAAATACCATATATAAAATTCTTGCAACAAATCTTCTATCAAGAAAAATAATATATGTTTAAATAATTATAGAGTATCATATATTGCCTGGACTAAACCATTCAACAAGAAAAAACTACCAAATAGTTTGATCCATAGAGAATAGTTCCATCCCTAGGTATGTTGTAACTCCAAAATTATAAATGAAGCATTTGTAAGAGATTTATATCTATTTTATCCATTTTCCATGCTTAGATAAGATTCCAAATTATTTAAAAATCCAAGTTCATTAATTTTATCATGTTTTAATATATTTAACATATGTTCTAATTTATTTATATTTATGTGCTTTATATGTATGATAAGATAAGAATATTAATGTTTACTTAATAATCTGAATATAAATCATGTTCTAACCCTAACTTAGAATTTATATAAGAAAAGGAAATACTCCCCTTGCCTTTCTCATAACTTACATATTTTTCTGGGTTAAATCATTTGGTGAACCCTCATATTTATCAAACCCTTAATCTATTGGGCTTAGGATACCATATTCCACTTCATACCTTCTATCTCTATCCGTAGTTATTTTTAGGGTTTTATTTTTATCTATTATATTTGGGTATACTCCCACTTCTAAGAATTTACTTATCTTGTTATCTATATTTATTCATCATGGCTTACCCTTCCCCTACAAAAATATTTGAATATAGTTACATAAGGTATAATTTTTTTCCCTTGAGCTAAAGTATGATACAATACCTTTAAATAATTCCATTTCTCTCCTAAACTTTAAGCTAACCCTTTTCTAATACATGTATTTATCCTCATTTTTACCACGTTATTATTTTCCTACTTATATATTAATGTTTAATATAAAGTCATCCTTTTTTACTACTCAAATCCAAATTGATTTCATTCATCCTTTCACCCTACCTCCCAATCACTTTGAATATATTTCTAGATACCATCCCACCCCCATTAATCACCATAATATTATATTGGGATCACTAATCCATGATACCAATACAAGATGATGAATCCCAACCACTAGGGGTAATCACCTTATTCCTTGAGTGCATTCTTCTCCTACTTATAGACATATTGATCCATAAAAGTGTTATGAATTATTATATAAATTGATATTAACACATACTAAAATATCTATCTCATAATTTCTTAATTTATCACCCACTTACAAGAAAATCTTATAAGAGTCATTATATTGTAATATCCCCCTACTAATACATAATCATCTCTCCTTTTCTTTTTCATTAACACATTTAAAATCACGTATAAGGATATTGATTTTATTCCTATAGAATTACCCCTAAGAATATAAGTGATCAATTTTAACCTCTACTGTATTCTTTGCATAAATCCATTGGTCTATGGTTATAAGGGTACTAATTAATAACAAGTCCAGCTTAAATGTTTACACTAGTTATTTTCTCCAAAAAAATGTGTATCTGTACGAGAAATGTTATTAAGATAACTATTGTTATTAAATGATGTAATAACCTACCGTAGCTCTACAAGTGGTAAAATCAATTTGGATGTACTATTTGTCCCTAAAATGGTACCCACCACATTTCATATTATGGAAAATTCTCTTCATCATAATCATTATTAGGTAAACCTTGGATAAATTTTATGGAAGCCATTAAATCATCATGATACTTCACAACTAGATCCACCACACCTAGGTGCTCTTCCATCAACATGGGAAGATCAACATATTTATCTAAATTTATGAAAAAATTGGCATACCTTAAATCTTGAAACAATATGTCTACCCTTGCATCATCCGTTTTTTGAACCGTGTATTTCATTTTCCTTATAGGAAGGATATTTTTAATTTTTCCATTGATGGGTATGGTGAAATATGACTAATCCATCTGTATGCTACTAGTATTTTCATCATGATCTTATTGTCAAGAATATTTGTAAATGACACTTGAGAATACTTCGCTTGGTCAATGAGAGGTACATATATGGTTTCCATAGAGTTAAAATTACCAGTAGTGGAATTGAGAGAGAGATCAATACCTTTAGAAAAATTTCGGGTATGACATTGTCAGAGGGAACAAAGTAAATATTGAAATTATTTAGTTTATACCAATTGACTATCAAATTACGGTATAAAGGTTCTACCTTCCCATAATTATAGGATGTTGAAGAAATAAGGTTTTGAGAAGGATTCATATGAGGATTGGGGAGTGGTTATTTAATGAGATAATTTTTAGAACACGAATTTGCAATACTTCCTTTGATAAAGTTGACAAGTATATCAAATTAATTAGGTCGAAGTTTTCAAGTACTTAGATTCAAAAATATGAATTTTGGCTTTCTTAACATGGTAAATGATGTGAAAAGGTGAAGAAGTTGTAGGAACATCAAGAACTATGACAACCTTGACAAGATTAGAATTTGCATTTTTATTATCAATAGAAGAAAAAACTAATTTGACAAGAGGAGATGAAATAAATTTACTCAAAGAAGTGGATTGAGTCTTGATTGAGGTAGTATCGGGTTTCTTCTTGGATAACTTTGTAGAATTGGAAAATGATGATCCTTACTTTGTTGTTTTTTCATAGATTCACCATTTGAAGATTCATATGCTTAACATAGGTAGCGGAAGAAGAGGTTTCTCTCTCTTTTTGCAAGCATGTGAGCACTACATAAGAGTAACTATCCACGGATTCTTCAAAATATTTATCATAGGATTACACATAGTATCTGATGTTTACATATCCATATTCTTCTTCTATTTCATTTTCTTATTCAAAAAAACTAACTCTTTTTCTTCATAGGCTCAACATATTACTTTAACTAGAAGAGCTTCCAATAAAATCCTTTGGGGTGCTCAAGAAATTTTATTCTTGTTCCTATTTTTATGTAAGGAATATTGATAAATTTATTTCAGCAATGAAGTCAATTCACGACCAATATTTACAACAATGGATTAGTCCTTACATATTTAAAACTTTGGACCTTATTCCTTCTGAATAGTTCTTGATCTTCCCTGATATGATAAGGTCATCTTCCACTTAAATGGAAATTTCTTGAGTGTTATCCAAAGTTTTTAGTTGAGATGTCCATAATATGAAGCCAACATCAGGAAATTGAGAATTTATGAAGAACATATTTTTATTATCTATAGTAGGATGAGCACTAGTAGGAGTCTTTTTTATCAACTTCTTTATTTTTACCAAAAAATTTCTCATGGGATCATATGGTTATTTCTTCTTCAGAGCTAAGCTGAGTAAGGAGAGAATGGGAATTTTCCACAATCTTGAATCTTACTTCAAACATAGTTTTCATGTCATCCCATTCAGTGATTGAATGGGGTGAAAAGTATTAAAACCATTCCATAACATAATCTTGAAATGAATCAATGAATAACCACATGGAAACATTTTCATGTTCTTCTCAAAGAACAATACATGTTGTGATAAAAACTATGACATGATCATTTGGATGTTTCTTTCCATCTTCCTAGAATTTTATAAAATTCTTTCTTGATACTTTTGGTAATTCATGCACTAGAGGACCCAATACTAGCGAACTAATTTTTGACCCCAAGGTATAGGTGTATCCATTTCTTCTTCTTCTTCTTCTGGTGAGATGATATCTAATGGTTCTGCAATTGATTCTCTAATGGGATCTTTAAGTGTATTTTTAGGAACTTTTCTTTGTATTAGTATGGGAGAAAACACGAAATATTCTTATGCTTGTGGGTCAAACATAATATTATGGAATACTACAGTTCAACTTGTCTCGATTTTATTTTCCAAATCTTCTTTCTACAAGTTTTTCTCAATGCAAAAGAGAAAGAAATTAAACTAGAAAAATGCATATTTTTCTGTACAATTACAAAAAGGATTTTCAAGGTTCGAGATGGGATGTTTTTGGTATTTTTAGTTTATTGATTTTTATAAATTTTTAGAATAAGTTTTTATTTTCAAATATATTTTAAGGGTGCACAAAGGGAAAATATTCCCAAATGAGTTGCTAAAAAATGTGAGAAAAAAAAATTACAAGTAAAAATAAGTGGTTTTCACTAATGGTCATGGGGCTAACCCATTCTTTCTTGGGTATGGGGAGGATCTCATTAATGAATGTAAACTAACTAAAATTGTAGTGTGGAACTTAAGATTGGGATCACATAGTAATACTCCACTAAACCTATGTCAATGTTCTTGTACAATATACAAGGGAGGAATATGTTTTGAAGAGAGGTAAAGAGGAGTAGGAGAAATAGGGAGAGAGGTTTAATGTTATAAGTAAGCACTAGAAAATTCTCACCAATAATAACCAAATTATGTCCACATTCAGGTAGAATAACACAACAATGTAAGCAACATAATCCTAATAAATTAGATATAAATTTATATAGTTCCATTAATGAAGGAAAAGAATTTCATTCTTGGTTGTAAAATACTACAATGCTTGAAAAGTTGGAAAGTAGAGAGGATAGAGGAAAAAAGAAAATTAGATTGAGGAAATATTTATTTTATTTCTGTTGTAGTAGTGAAATCCAACAACTTACAACAATCAACAATTTTCAACCCGTTAGATTGGATAATTCATCCCAACTTATAGCTTAGAATATATTTCTTCCTCTCCCCCTATGTGACCTTTCATCTCACCACCACTTGTGACTTTTCACATTCCCTAGGAATGAAGTTAAGTCCTTTTCTTATTTTTGAAAAGGGAATTTTACAATAAAAATAAGTCACTTAAGTGAATAATACAAAAGAGTGAAAAATTACATTCTCAATGAATAAATATAATGTTAGAGAGAGGAGGGAGAGAGAAGAAGAGAGAGAAGTGAAAATCTAGAGATGGGGAAGCTTTGTTGATGAAGAACCTGATTCTAATGGATCTTGAGTGAATGTTCCATGAATGAAGTTTCATTTTTAACCTCTTTTGAGTTAGAACAATGTGACTGAAAATTTGTCCTCCTGTGAGATGAGGAAACACTCTAAGGCATTGAATGAGTTTTTTAGAAACATGGCTGAAATAATTGCAATGATATGGAAACATGATGATCCTTTTTAACACAATGTTGGAGTTATAATATGAAGATCATCACCTTTCTCTTCTTGGCTTAAAATTTCACCTCCATGACATAAATATTTCCTTTTTGAATGGAATCAACCCCAGGATGCCCAAAAAAATTCTTGCTCACTTTTTACTCATTGGAAAATGTCTTCTCCTCCAAATATAAGAATTTCTCCTTCATTTAACTAAAAGTGTATAGTGTGAATTATTAAATCTATCAAGTCCCTAATATGTTCTACACTATTTCAAACTTCTCTAGGTGTTATTTATTTAACATGAGAGGCGCAACATACTTGTTTCTTAACTAATATCTTGAAACCTCCTATTTTTCATAAGCCTTATTTTGATAATTCCATTTTAGTTACTAGTTGCTTGATTTGGCACTTTTGAGTTTCCTTGATATGTAAGGTGAAATGGTAACTATGAGATCAAATTATTTGTAGCACTTATTATTTATAGACAATGAGTCTTATGAAGGCTTACCGTTTTTATAAGTAGGTCTCTTTTAGTGTCACAATGGAATAAGAGTGGTAGATCACAATTTTTGTTATTTCACAAGGATGCTTTGTGTGTGCATGTATACTTTGCTTAATGCTAAATCAAATGAAGCAAGAACTACCACCTAAAATAGTTCTACAATTTAGCTAAAACAAAGCATAAACACCATCATGATAAGAATTAAACAAGGGTTAGATGCTAGCATTCATCAATACAAAATTTGAAACTAACAATGCTAAATATCTAAACTCCTCTATTCTCTAACAACAAATAAATGAATGGACCTAAGTAAGCTCCATGGCTATCAAAATAGTTGTCCTTAATGCTCCAAGAACCTAGGAATGGGGGCTAATCAAAGTTGGGCTACAAGACCCTTTTGACACCTCCCATATGACCCAAGCACTTTAAGAAAGAGGCTTAACTCTTCAAGATGATGAACTCTCAAAAGGGCAAGGTGCAAGCTCTTAGTCTCTTTGCTATATGCTTTGCATTTGCTCTCTTAGAAAGTTTAGGTGTAAGTAAAAAGGTAGGTGGAGGGCTCTTTATATAGCCCAAAGGATAAAGGATTCAACACATTCTCATGAATGTGGGATAAAGGTAAAACATGATTAGGAATGGATAAGGTTGTTTTATTAAAGGTAACCTTACTTTAGAAGGGTTTAATACATGTTTAGCAAGTCATGGGAGTTGGGGGGTATTTTAATTAATCAAAGGTGATTAATTAATAGGTAGATGTAAGCTTATAGAAGCTAATTAGAGGAATATTAGTACGATTTAGGCTATTATAAGGGGATTAAATCAATTAAATATTGATTTATTGGTTAAATGGAAGGGAAAGCTAATTAATTAATAATAATTAATTAGTCTAGGTAGAAGGGGTGATTTATTAACGGAAAGTCGTTAATTAGGGCATTTGTTGGATAGGAAACTTAATTAATTAGCTTAGTGTAATTAATTAATGATGATATGAGGGAAAATGAGTGCTTTTGACGATATGTCATTGATTTGCGAGAAAGGGGATAATTAGCACAATTTAAGTATTTAAATTGCTTGGGCGTAATTATAGGTGTCTACATTTGCCCCTCTTTGGGGTGGCATAAGTGATGCCACTTCAAAGATAGTAGACAAAAGAGATTTTGAAGAGATGGAAGAAAAATTAGTAGGAGGGAGAGATGCCCCCTCGAGTGTCGATGGGGTGATAGAAGAACTCGATCGACGATCGAAAAAGGTGAGAAGTAGGCAGAAGAATGGGGACGAGGCAGGATGCCCCGAGGAGAGGGAGAATTAGGGGTGAAAGGGAAGTGGTGTAGAAGAAATATGGATGAGGGGAGAGAAGAGCTTAACCTCTAGCCGCTTATTTGTTTGGAACAAATTTGATGTCATCATATTGCCATAGGAACTACATCATCGGTCCTTATGAAAAATATAAGCATACGACAAAGGTAGAATGACATGAAAAGCCATACTATGAACAATTGTCCATTGCTGAAAGTACCAACTCCACGCAACATACAATAATGCAATGCAATACGAGAAGGAAACAAGCTCATATAACAGGGAAAACAAGTACGAACGCACATATCTAACCCAACAACGGTCAAGACAGTTGTACAAATGTTTTGTTATCAGTGCTGAAGAGATCCATAAGTTCGTGATTGATGAAAAGGGTTAAAAATGATGCCCCAAGCAAGGATACATGCAAGGGGAAATGAAAATGGACACGGGGTCCATGAAAATCATTTGTGCGCAACGAAATAGCACCAGGAAACCAAAAGTGCCCCAGAGTACAGACGAAGCAAGCAGCTAAATTTTGTGAATGGTTGTGAATCCAGTGATCCGTGAGTCATATTAATCGGGGAAGATGTGAGACAAACCAACAGGATATGGAGAAAATACCATGCGCAAGACACAAGTTTCAGCCGTAAGAAGCAAGTTACCATTTTGTAGGGTGTTTTACTTTTTAGGAATTTTTTGAAAAATTTTGCCTTGTTTTTATATTTTTTGATATATATATATATATATATATATATATATATATATATATTGTTTTTGTTGTTTTCTCGAAACAATGTTCTATTGTTTTTGTGTTTGGTGAAACAATTTTCTATTGTTTTTGTGTTTTCTCAAACAATTTTCTATTGTTTTTGTGTTTTCTCGAAACAATTTTCTATTGTTTTTGTGTTTTTAACAGTTTTCCAAAGCTATGTGCAGGTAACCAAGAAAGCATGGATGCCCCCAGCGTTAGGTGGGGAATATACAAGGGCAGAAGCCACGCACTTATGAACAAGAAGGTGAAGTCGTTGAGTTGCCCCCAGCGTAAGATGGGAAATAACGAAAGACCACGTCCCTTACAGACGAATAGAAGAAGGCAAAGCCGGATCAAGGCTGGACTAGATGGTGTGCACAAGGAAACTCGAAGGTAGAACCAGGTCCAGGACAAAGACAACTACCCTTCTAATACAGAATGCTTGTGAACAACGAATCCTCCCGAGGCGCCGGAAACCGGTTTTCACCCAAGGACTTGTCCAAAGTGCCACAATTGCGTGGTTTTCACTAGTGGATGACCTATTTTCTCTTTTTTTTTTTTTTATGTTTTTGATTTTATTTTTTTATTTTTATTTTATTTTTTAATATTTATATATATATATATATTTGATGTTTTTATTTTTTTGTGATTTTTATGACTTTCTTGTGCCATGTTTAGGCATAAAACCTCTTAAGATGCATGGCATTCATGGGCTCCCGGAGCTCATCACCATTGGGGTGAGCTAACTTGTATGCCCCTGTGCCATACTTGGCAACTATGACATAGGGTCCTAACCAGTGTGGTTCGAACTTCCCTTTCTTTTCTCGCTCTGCTCTGGTGTTGAACTGGTTCTCCTTCATAACTAAATCACCCACCTCAAACTGGCGAGGGATGATTCTCTTGTTGTAGTTGTGGGAGATTCTGTGTTGATATACTTTCAGGTGATTAAGAGCGCGAATGTGCCTCTCATCTAGGAGCTCTAACTCAGCCAATCTTGCCACTCGGTAATCTTCATCCTTATCCAAATAGTCCCAAAGAGAAATTCGCAGGGATGGGAGTTCAATCTCTAAAGGGATGATAGATTCTGTCCCAAACACGAGGGAATATGGCGTCGCACCCGTAGGAGTGTGAATTGATGTTCGGTAGGCCCAGAGGGCTGGGTGGATTTGTAGGTGCTAGTTTTGACTAGTTTTGCTAACCATCTTCTCCATTATCCTTACCAAAGTCTTGTTTGTTGCCTCAGCTTGTCCATTACCTTGAGGGTAATATGGCGTGGACCATTTCAATCTGATTTGGAACCGTTAGAAAATACCTTTCACAATTTTGTTGTTAAATGACTTCCCATTATCTGTGACAATGGCATAGGATACCATATCGGCAAATAATGTGATTCATGATGAATTTAGAAATCTATGCTCCTGTGACATAGGTTAAAGGGACAGACCTCCACCCATTTTGTAAAGTATTTTGTAGCTGTGATGATATGTGTATGACCATCAGATGAGGTAGGAGTTAGCTTCCTTATTAGATCAAGTCCCCACTTGGAGAATGGCCACGGGGTAGTGATCGGTTGCAATGGTTGCGATGGAGCATGGATGAAATTTCCATACTTTTGGCATAGCACACATTTTCTAACATAATTACAACAATCAGTTTCCATGGTGGGCCAATAGTAACCTACTCTTAACAGTTTCTTAGCCAAGACCATTATGTTTGTATGTGCTCCGCATACTCCTTCGTGTACTTCTTTAATTGCCTAGATTGACTCCGGCACATCCAGACAACGTAACAGATTCCCATCGTAGCCACTGACGATAAAGTGTACCTCCTAAAAGGTGTAACGGGCTATCTCGGTGAATTAGGCTCTGCTTTTTAGAGCGGGAGATTTCGGGAGGGAATGTACTATCCTTAAGATAGGTGAAAATGGGTTCATACCATGGTGAATGGGGACCAACAACCTCACAAGCCAAGCAAGATTTCGGCATGTCATACGTGGGTGGCATAGATTTTCTATGAAGAATGGCATATCATTGTTCCTTGGTGGAATACGAAGCATAGATCCCACTGTTGCCATAGCATCCGTTGATCTATTCTCGCACTCTGGGATTTGCTCAAAGGTAATGCGCACAAAATACTCCTTCAGAGTTTCCACCAACTTCTTATAAGGTATGAGCTTGTCATCCTTAACTTTATACTCATCATTAACCTGTTTGATGATTAGCTGTGAATCACCTACAACCTTCACATGTTGAATATTCCACTTGATGGCTAGCTTCATCCCTGCAATGAGTGCTTCATATTCCGCAATGTTGTTCGTGCAAGGGAAGGCTAGGTGGAAATCTTGTGGTATAGGATCACCTGAAGGAGTAATAAGGACCACTCCTGCACCTAAACCATGAAATGTAAAAGATCCATCAAAATGTATCTCGCCATACGGATGATTCTTTAATGTAGAGCAAAGATGCATCCGGCAAATCCAGACTTAAAGGTTCTCGTGCTTTGCAAAGGGTGCTTCCGCTTACTTTGGTCGCAAGTACTTGTCCTTTAATTGATTTTTGATGGACAAATTCTATATCAAACTCACTGAGTAGAATGATCCAATTATCCATTCTACCTATGAGGGCGGGTTTGGACAACAAATACTTGAGTGGGTCGACCTTGGATATGAGCTTGGTCTTAGTATTTAACAGGTAATGGTGAAGTTTTGAAAGGTAAAAACAACAGCCAAGCAATCCTTCTCAATCTGAGGATAATTACGTTCATAGGCGATGAGGGTGTGACTCAGATAGTACACTACTTTCTCTTTATGGCTAAGGTCATATTGGGTGAGCAGTGCACCAATAGCATATTGCGTAGTGGAAATATAGAGCAAAAGTGGTTCTCCCGGAGTGGGAGGCATGAGGACAGGTGGATTAGCCAGGTACTGTTTAAGCAAAGCAAAGGCTTGTTGTTGCTCAGGTCCCCAGATGAAAGTGATGTCCTTCTTAAGCAAATGAGTGAATGAGTGACATTTATCTGCAAGCTGGGAGATAAAGTGGCGAATGGCTTGAATTTTCCCTTGCAAGCTACGCAGTTGCTTGATATTCTCAGGTGGAGGCATTTCTGTGATGGCAGATACTTTAGCAGGGTCTACCTCAATACCTCGTCTTGACACGATGAAGCCTAATAGTTTCCCAGATAGCACACCAAAGACACACTTCTTTGGATTTAGCCTGACTTTGTATTCACGTAGGCGTTCAAAGATACGCCGCAAAATGATAGGATGTTCCTCTCTTGTTTTGGACTTTCCCAGGATGTCGTCTACATAGTCTTCCATGATGTCATGAATCATATCATGAAATATTACTGTCATGGCCCGCTGATAAGTTGCTCCCGCATTCTTAAGGCCGAATGGCATCACCTGATAACAGAAGGTGCCCCAAGGAGTTGTGAAAGCTGTTTTGTGTTGGTCTTCCTCAGCGATCTTAATTTGATTATAACCCGAAAAGCCATCCATAAGTGATAGCATTTCATACCCTGCGGTTGAGTCAACAATCATGTCAATGTTGGGCAATGGAAAGTCATCTTTAGGGAAAGCTTTATTGATGTCCCTAAAATCTGTGCAAATTCGGATACCAATAGGTTTCTTCTGGATAGGAACAATGTTCGATATCCATTCAGAATAATCAATTGGCCTGATGAATCCTGCTGCAAGCAACCTTTCCAACTCTTCTTTAACTAACAAGGCCACTCTTGGGTGCATCTTTCGAAGCTTCTGTTTGATAGGCTTAGCGTCTGCGTGCACAACCAAGTTATGCATGACCAAAGTTGGATCTAAGCCGGGCATGTCTTTGTAAGACCATGTGAACACATCAATAAACTCTCGCAGTAGCATAGTGAACGTCTTTTGTTCTCTGGCTGAGAGTGATGCTCCCAATTTTACTATCTTGGGATCTTCTTCGGTACCAATATTGACATCAATGGTTTCTTCAACTAACAATTTTGATAAATCCTCCATACGCGTGGGATCGGGAGGTAGGTTGAGATCTTCATCCAAGGATGTCTCTACGAGATTTTCATCCCTAGCGTGGTCACTTTGTTTGTCCTTTGATTTTCTTATTTGTTTGTCAGCCAATGCCTCAAAGAGGTTTTCACTGTGTGACTTGGACTTTGATTTTTTCCAAGGATTTTCTTTAGAACTCTTGCCCTCACTTTTCTTTAAATTTTGCTGACCACGAAGTTCAGCCTCCTCGCCGAAGTAGGCGCAGGTGTCTAAGTCGATAAAGAAACCCTTCTTGTGATCTCCAATGGGAATTGTATCCCTTATGCCCATGAACTCTGCAATAGCATCGTCATTCTCAAATAAATCTAGTAGCACATGACATTGTTGGTCCCATTCAACAAGGGAGGGGTATACAAGGTCAAGGGTTGGTTCATTGGGGGTGATGGTTAGGACAGCATTATTCATGAAAAGGTTCATGGAGGCCAAATCCTCATATTGGCTACAACAGAATCCGTATCGCTCATTTGTCTCAGATAATCGGAGCTATCCTCATGCTCGTAACAAGTTGCATATTGATTGTTGGGGTGTGCTCCATAAGGGTGAATCCCAATGCCATATCTTTTTATTTTGAAATGTGGAAGAGGGACTGGTTTTCTTTGTCCTTGTTCATTCCTCCCACATCCTAGGCCTTTGTAGCCCATGGAGTACATCATTCGCTAGATTTTTCGTATTCTGGGGTTTGATAACAAGATGGCTGAGTGTCCTCAGGGACCCAAGTAGTAGGTGGATCAAGTAATTTTTCCTCAGCTAACAAGCCTCCAGGTAGGAATGACCCAATAGTAGGTTCCTCTCTAGGTCTCCTGAAGCGGTAGTTGGGTCGACCTCTAGTCTTGGGTGACAAGGAGAGGTTAGAAACCAAGAGTGCTTGTTGTACATTATACTCCCCACAGCCATATTCCAGAATTTTCATCTCCCATGAATTAAATGGAGATGTTGAAGTAGATGCCCCATGAGTGCAAGAACTAAGAGAATTTGAATCTACTTGAGATTCCATGGCCTCATAATGAAGAGGGACAACTATATCCGTGGAGGGAAATGTGTATGTACCCTTTCGTGTAAAGCTATTAAGAGCTCTACAATGAGCAAAGGGCTCTGAGTCTCCTGGTATTGTTACTGTATGTCCCTCATGCTTCAGCTTGATGCATTGATGAAATGTTGATGGCACTGCTTACATGGCATGGATCCATGGTCGGCCTAGAAGCATATTATATGGAAGTTCCAAGTCTAAGACGTGAAACTTTGTCTGATGGCAAGTGGGGCCCACTTCCATTGGCAACATAATGTTGCTTGCTGACGACTCTTTCCACGTTGTCGTATGCGGTGATAGTGATGATATGGGACTCAAGATATTCTTTCGTATGTCCCAATTGTTTGACTAATTTAAGCGTACAGATGTTCAATCCAGATCCATTATCCACAAGCACTCGTTTGATTTTCCTGCGGGTAACAACTACCTCAATGTATAAGGGAAGATTATGTGTAGGATTCTCGGTAGGGACCTCCCTATGGTTGAAAGTGAGATGCTCACTGGGTGCAATATTTGCCACCGCGGCTTGAAGGTATGCAGGATCGACTTCTAAAGGCACTCCCGACCCCTGAAGATTTTGATACAAAATGTCCTTATGCACATTGGATATCTTGAGAAGATCTAAGATCGAGATCTTAGCAGGTGTCTTCTCAAGTTGTTCTAAAAGGTTATATTTACCAGTTTGCGGGGTCAACAAAGAGGGTTCTGGAATCACGAGGTGGTCACGCCTTGTTATTCGCAGATGCAGTCCTTTCCCCTTGATCCGGATGGTATTGAAACGGTTAGTAGGGTAGCGAATACATCCGATAAGTGAATCGTAATGATTGTTATCTCTCTTGGTATACAAGTAATTCATGGCTTTATAGGTTTGGGATGACTCCCCCCGATCCGGTTTTTCCTTTTCCAACTTATCATGCTTGGGAATGGTTCCTTATAAATCCCCATTTTCTCGTTAGGTGTTTGCATGTGGCTAGGGTTATTCACCTCTATCTCCCGTTGTCAATGAAGTCTTGAATATAGTGGCAAAGTCACAAACATTTGTCTATTTTATGACCTTTAACGTAATGCATTTCACAGTATTCATGATCCTTATACCATGAAGGTTTAGGAGTGTTGTCATCAAACGGTTGCATTGTAGGATAGGTCATCATGTGGGCCGCATCCAACTGTTTTAGTATGATAGACAATGGTTCATTGAGGGAGGTGAATGTTTGTCGCTTTGGTGGTGGTTGAATTGGGCCCTTGGTCAGTTTAAAAGGTTGACTGGTTTGGACCGTTTGAACACGTTTGGAATCAGTGATTCCGTCTCCCACCATGTTTTTGTTTTTGTTAAAGATCTTCGGATTTTCAACGGGTTTGACACTTTGGTTGTCTTTAGATTGGGTTTTGAGGGTGCCTTTGGCAATGAGAGGCTTTTCTATTTGAATCCCTTTCTCGATAACCTCCTCAAAGGTGTGGACACAATGGATTTGGAGGTGGAAAGCTATATCTGGGTTGAGATTAGGGACGAAAATACTGACTAGCTGCTTCTCAGGGAAAGCGCAAGGGAAGCGACTAGCTATCCCTCTCCATCGTTGGAGGAAGCTGGCGAAGGTCTCATTTGGGCGTTGTTTTGTGCTACACAAGTCTGCCATGGTGACGTCACTCTCTATGTTATATGAGAAATGATGCACAAATCTTTCCGCCAATTCTGGCCAGGTGAAAATTGATCCTCGTGGCAAGCGCGTAAACCATTCTAATGCTTGACCTCTGAGACTCTTAGGAAAAAGTCTGATGAGGTAATTATCACTATAAGACACCTCTTGACATGCCATGTAGAAATCTTTAACATGATCCCTTGGGTCTCCCTTTCCTTTGTATTTGTCGAACTTTGGCATATCAAATTTCTTTAGAAAGGGTTGAAGGGTCATTGTCTTGTCAAAAGGATAGGGGCATAGTTCTTCGTATTGGTATTTCCTAATACTCCCTATATTGCTTTCTTGTATGCTCGCAAGAGTTGCTTTCATAGATTGCACTTCTTGTGTGAGCAATTGTTCTCTAGTGGGAGAAGTGGGTACGTGTACACGATGGTACCCCATGTCTTCTTCTCCTTGGTTTTCTCGATGGAGTTCGTGGATCCTAAACTTAGGCTTTGACTTTTGAACGTTCTTGTTTGTGTCTTTTTGTACTTGGAAAGTAAGCAAAGCTAGTTGTCAGCTTAAGTTACTGAGTTGTTGTTGGATTGTGACTTGATTTGTGTCTTCTTCTTCTAAAGGTTCCTCCTCTTCATATTGTGGAGGTTCTTCCCCTGTCTCATGTTCTATCTTGTTTCTTTGTGGCACTTTGATGAGGGGTATTCTATGCCCTACCACTTTATCATTTTCTACGTAAGAAGTGGAAGCATGCCCACCTGTTAAAATATCTTCCATATTGATAAGGGGGTGTTCCTCCTTAGTAGTGTCATTTGTAGGTAATATTCGTTCATTCTCGGTGGGCAATTTGGCCCCTAATTCGATGACCCGTGCAAAACTCTATCTTTATTTCTAAGGAGAAACTCATCTAGTAGAGTGGGGTCAAAATCAAAGTCTGCGTGTGGTGATTCTAATTCGTTTCCACTATGGTCGACCATTTCTTCTTTTTTCTTTTCTGCAGAAAATAGTGGTCCTAGATCATGTCCAATAAATGGGTTTGACCCTTGTCTGTTAGAGGTTTCCCAAGCTTGCGCCTGTTGTTCCTCATATGTTTGTTTCTTTAAACCTAGACGCGTCTTGGGAGCCATGTTTTCGTGATAAATTTCCCTAAGGTAAGGTATAGATTTGTTCAAAATTCAATGTCTACCCCTAAGTGAAACACAAGATGTATGTGTTAAGAGTAAATTAACAGTGTGAGAATACCAATGTGATAGAGTGATAAATTCACCAATGAAACAATCGTTTGGTACCAAAACCTAATCAAATGAAATACTTCCTAGACTACGTTTCAAAGTAATTTGTGATACCAGATGATTAACAAGATGTCTCCACTTATGCCAAGTTCAAAGGAATGAACAAGACGTAAGTAAATACATGAAGTTAAATGCGATCTCCCAATCAAGATATACGATGAGCAAGCTCAAGTCTGATTAAGACCTATATCTCAAAAAGTGCCAATTATGATTTGTGAATGACACAACAATATCACCAAGATATGTTAACCCACTTTGCAAGAAAGTGGAGTATTGATATCGAGGTGTTATTGATATAACACGCACAAATGGTAGTTCCTAACACCTTTTGAAATCGAGGTAATAATAAAACTGAACAAAAAAAGCTCAAAGTATAGCTAGGAATAGTTAAGAATGTGTGCAGCGTAACCGTACAATATAGGTATTTATGTCGAGTTTACAAGAAACAAGACGTAAATATCGAAATTGTAATGATACGAGACAAACAAACTAACTCCTCTATGGAAGTCTGCAGTGATGAACCACGCCTAACTACAATGACGATCTTGACGTGGGTATCAAGATCACAATGGCTACCAAATGACGTGAAAACGCCTCCACTCACTTTAGACGTTTAACTAACCCAGCCGCAAACATGGATGGGCGTAAACGGACATAAAAGTGAGAGAAACAGTCGAATGGAAACACAAAGGTAATCACACCTCTTTTGATCAACAAAGTGTCAAAAGAATATGAAGGAAATAAATCAAGAAAAAATGACAAAAATGCTAGTCTTACTTGGCAGATTTTAGCCGCTCCTAAGGCAAGTAAAAATTAGGCGAAAGTAATACGTCACACATTTCTCAAAAAGAAGGTTCACAACTCAACACTGTTTTAAAGTGGTCAAAGTGGGCTCCTAGCCAAAGTATATTCTCCTAGGTGGTTCTCTCGCCCTAGGTGTTACAAAGTTTCCATGAGCGAGCGCGATTTACCCAAAAAGTCACACTGACTAGTTTGGGAGTATCTTGGCTTTACTTTACCCCCTTCAAGAACAATAGGCAACTAGTGTGTCTACATGTACTATCACTGGGGTCACCACAATGGACAACTTGTAACTCTATCTCACAAAGGAATCACTAGTCAAGTAGGTAGTGCGGAGCACTTCCTGTTTCGTCCACAAGGTTCCCTCTTACGTGGACTACTTTGGGGTTCCTAGAACCACCCCCATTGTTGTAGCTTAAGGCGTTATGCCAAAGGGGTTATGTTCCAGTTGAGCGGAGAGGGACGTACCCTTTTCCGAAACCTGCAATACAGTGTTTTGAATATATTTTTTTTATCTTGTTTAATTAGGTGTGGTTTGTTTGAACACCTTTTGAAAACCTGTATAACAACTGTATTAGTAGTTTTTGATTTCGTTTTGATTCCTCCTTTCTTTGACAAGCGTTTTTAGGTCCTGCACTCAAGCGTTAGTAGTTCTCCAAGAAAATCACATTATTTAAAAGAGAATTAAGAGTTGCTTTTGATTCTCAAGATCATCCAAGGATGCAAGAGAAGAGAATACACAACAAATAATCCAACTAAAAAGTAAAGAAAATCTTTTCGATCAATGAACCATACAAAATTCTTGATAAATGTTCATTCCCTTTAAACCAAAAGTGAAAGATGAAGTTTCCAATTTACCAAATGTTATAAAATGAAGACTAAAGTTTCTTTTGATTCTCAAGATCACCCTAAGGTGTAAGATAAAATCATACACAAAATTTATCCCAACTATATAGAAATGGAAAACTTCAAATCAAAGGACCGTTAAAAAATGCTTTGTAAAAGGTTCATTCCCTTAAGCAAAATGAATAATTAAATTTCCAAGTTTAATCCCAATGTTAAAAATATATAGATCAAATTTTTTTTTATTCTCAAGATCACCAAAAGGTGTAAGAGAAGAGCATACACACGCTTTGATCTAAATCGAGTAAGCATGGAAATACAACATTCATCAAAACATTAGACATGTTAGAAAATGACCAGTTTTAAAATAATAGAAAAACCTGTAACTTCTGTAAGTGTAAATCCTAAATTTATGTTTTCATTGCATATTTAACTTCAATACCTTTCCAACACAAAAAAATGGAGTCATTTTGAGGTCAGGAGCAAAAGTTATGGCCTTCGGAAGATGGGTTACGCATATGCTCTTATGCTCATGGGTATGCACTTGACATGCACTTAAAAATGTCAAAAAAACGTCCCTTAATATGCAAAATGGGAAAAAATTTCCAACCAAGATTCAATTTTGACAACAACCCATCACATTAATATCTGAATAGAAGACTCAACACTATCAAACATTAACATACATGCTCAAGAATTTAAGATTTTCAAGAAATGACAAAACTAGCATGTAGAATGATGAAAAAGTAAGCTCTAAAAATGAAAACATGATGAAATCTTGAAATTTTCTCACCAACATTAAATTTTGACAGCAACCTACCACATTAATATGTAAATATAAGACTCAGCACTATCAAACACTAACCTACATGCTCAAGAATTGAAAATTTTCAAGAAATTGACAAAACTAGCATGTAAAATGTTGAAAAAGTAAGCTCAAAAATGAAAACATGATGAAATCTTGAAATTTTCTCACCAAGATTAAATTTTTACAGCAACTCACCACATTAATATGTAAATATAAGACTCAACACTATCAAACACTAACCTACATGCTCAAGAATTTAAAATCTTCAAGAAATTGACAAAACTAGCATGTAGAATGTTGAAAAAGTAAGCTCTAAAAATGAAAACATGGAGAAATCTTTAAATTTTCCCCTCAATTCCAATTTTGACAGCCCTTCACCTCCTTCATACCTACAAGGAAGACCCAACACATGCAAACTCAACAAAACATGTTAAAAAAATAAGTTAGATCAACATGTGTAAAAGAGGGTTAGTAACCAAAAATAAAACTTAACTACAAAAACTTGAAATTAAGTGCAAAGGACAATGGAGTAAGTTCCACCGGGTGTGCCAAATGTGTGCATGTATACTTTGCTTAATACTAAATCAAATGAAGCAAGAACTACCACCTAAAATAGTTCTACGATTTAGCTAAAACAAAACATAAACACCATCATGATAAGAATTAAACAAGGGTTAGATGCTAGCATTCATCAATACAAACTTTGAAACTAACAATGCTAAATATCTAAACTCCTCTATTCTCTAACAACAAATAAATGAATGGACCTAAGTAAGCTCCATGGCTATCAAAATAGTTGTCCTTAATGTTCCAAGCCTAGGAATGGGGGCTAATCAAAGTTGGGCTACAAGACCCTTTTGACACCTCCCATATGACCCAAGCACTTTAAGAAAGAGGCTTAACTCTTCAAGATGATGAACTCTCAAAAGGGCAAGGTGCAAGCTCTTAGTCTCTTTGCTATATGCTTTGCATTTGCTCTCTTAGAAAGTTTAGGTGTAAGTAAAAAAGTAGGTGGAGGGCTCTTTATATAGCCCAAAGGATAAAGGATTCAACACATTCTCATGAATGTTGGATAAAGGTAAAACATGATTAGGAATGGATAAGGTTGTTTTATTAAAAGTAACCTTACTTTAGAAGGGTTTAATACATGTTTAGCAAGTCATGGGAGTTGGGGGTATTTTAATTAATCAAAGGTGATTAATTAATAGGTAGATGTAAGCTTATAGAAGCTAATTAGAGGAATATTAGTACGATTTAGGCTATTATAAGGGGATTAAATCAATTAAATATTGATTTATTGGTTAAATGGAAGGGAAAGCTAATTAATTAATAATAATTAATTAGTCCAGGTAGAAGGGGTGATTTATTAACGGAAAGTCGTTAATTAGGGCATTTGTTGGATAGGCAACTTAATTAATTAGCTTAGTGTAATTAATTAATTATGATATGAGGGAAAATGAGTGCTTTTGATGATATATCATTGATTTGTGAGAAAGGGGATAATTAGCACAATTTAAGTATTTAAATTGCTTAGGCGTAATTATAGGTGTCTACACTTTGCTCCAAATTTTGGAGGATTTCAATTTCCAGAACTCAGTAGTTATGAAAAATGAAATTTTATTTTGGGAAATTTTTTTAAACATTTAAAAAAATTATACCACCATTAGATGCAAGGTTAGGATCTTTTGAATGAAATTTTTGAGATGGGGCTGGTATTAAAATCTCATGACAATCAAATAGGGGTTTAGCAATTATCATGAACTTTCCATTCTTAGCATATGAGGCCTCTAGCATAATTTTAGCATCACAATAATAAGGAGAGTTAGGTTTTAGAGGGAAAATTAAGAAATAAAACATAAAAATGGATAATTGTTTGAATATGAATATTTTTATTCTAATGTGTACGCCTTAACTCAAACTTGACTCAAGCAAGCTTTATTAGAGTTAAATGAGTGTTGATACTGAGAGTTGCACCTTAAAAAATAAGATAAAATAGGGGAAAGGGGTACATAAGGGAAACACATGTGTGATTTTCACTATATCTGGATAAGTTTTACCTTATGGTCTCATGTGAGTTAGATGAAGGGGCTATAAATTAGCATACAAGGTTGTATTATGATTTTGTATGTGTCCAAGGGCTAGCCGAGAGAGGAAGAGAACGCATTTTGTTCCCCATGTCACCATTTAACCTTAAGTACTATCTAAGGGGACACAACATGCTCAAAAATGCACTAAGGGGTTCTTCATCACAAGAAAGTGGTCTATTTATGCATTATGCTCACCTATCCACTCAAATCACAAGTTTTGAGTGAATAAAAACTCTTTAAATGATGGGGTGTCACATTTTGGTGTCCTTTTTATCCCATTTTCACCTTAGGGAAAATAAAAGCGATTACATCAAGGGTGAAAATGTGTGACCAAGCCATTTTGAAATGTTGATGTCACCTTCCCGGTGTAAATTAGGAGACGGGGAGTGCTTTTTCTACCCTGGGAAAATAAAAGAGTGTTTTGGGTTTAAAAATTATATTCTTTTGACTCAAAATCACATGTGCATAATATTACATCCATTTTTAGGATCCAATTATGTACGTAATTCAAAATTTTGTACTATTCACCTTTTCAACATGAAGGATCAACAATATTTACATGAGCTATCATAGGAGATCTTGAAGAATTAGAAAATTATTGTGATGCCCATTAAAACAACCCACTTGGGACCCAAGAAACAGCCTAGGGTTAGTTAGGAAAATCATGGAATAATTTTTTTTTACTAGAAGTGTCCACAACCAAGGTTGTGAGAAAATAGTTAACACTAACAGTTCCGAACAAGTTTAATCTACTTGAACATAATTTTATTTTATTACAATTCTCGAGAGGTCACAAGGTCCAAAATTTAGGGGTAGAAGTTTCACTTAGGTTCGGGGGTAAATTAACACCATACCCACTTTCTAACAGATCGAGTTTCAACTTGAATTTTCTTACACTTAACGCATTCAAAATTTCTCTAAATCATTCCCATTGGATAGGAAATATTCTCACCTTTCCAACGATATAAAGAATTCCTCCAAACTCCTTGTAAAACTCCATATATGGACTAGTAGACCTTAGGGATCAAATTTTCCCCCAAGGGGACATGTGTCAAGTGCGGAAGAAGACCCTTAGTCGGGTTGGCAGGTTGCGGGGTGGGTTTGGAATTTTTCCCCGCATGGGTACAAAGTTTCCAATTTTCCTGCACCTCTGCAGTCCTCCGAGGACATGTGTCGTGCTCTAAGACAAGGTAGAGAGAGGATGAGGGAAGGGAGGGTTGCTGGTGGTGTTAAGGAAAATTCACCAGAGGGAAGAAAAATATCATTTAGTGCCCACGGGTCCACCAGGGATAGGTGGTGCTCAATGAGATGAAGCGAGAAGGGAGAGAGAGAGAGAGAGGTGGGCGGAGTAGCGGTAATAGTTGGTGAATTTTACCAAGGGCACAAAAGGGGCTAGTTTGATGCACGGGTCTGCGCGTCCACAAAGGAGACTTTCCCATGGCAGGGGTAGGAGTGCGGGGCTGCGAGGGAAAAATAAAAAAATTTCCAAAACAAAATTTCAATAGATAAAGTCGCAAGGGCTTCCCCACCGCACTGTCACTCCATGTTTCCATGTGGCAACCTTTGGTTGGTCGTGGGTGTGCTGGGAAAATTTCAAAAAAATTCCCCTACAATTTTTTTTTAAAAATTTTCTAAGGATTTTTAACAGGAATTTTTTGGGCCACGGGCCCTCCAGGGAGAATTTTCCCAAATTTTCCCACTAAGGAAGGAAAACTTCAAAGTGCCATAAAATTTTCTAGAAAGCTCATTTTTGGGTAAACGAGAACTTTCTGGAAATATCTCGATGCCCTGTTTGCATAGGAATCATAAATTTTACATTTTGATAAAGTTTGAGGGGTCAATTTTATGAAAATGGATTGCATAAGGATTACTCTAGGAAGGATTTAGAATGTTTTAGGAAGGTAATTTCACTTGTTTGATTTCCAATTTACATTTTTCCAACAATTGACCTGGAAAATGAATGTGCAAAGGATTGGGCTAAGTTTTGCAATGTTTTAAATTGTTTTCTTAAGTGTTATTTTTCAATTTGAGTTCCTTGATAATACAACATGCTAAATTTTAACATTTCCAAGTTGATTATAATGTGCAGTCCGAACTGTACATTTTAATTAAATTTATTTCTCGGTTTTAAAATTTACAAGAGATCAAATTAAAAGAGGTCCATCTAAATTTTCATCATGCAAGTATGGCATTTCATTTCCAATCTAATCTAATACATTCAGTTGTTTTAAACAAACCATTCTAAATCAAAATGCAAATACTGAATTCCATTTTACACATTTCCAAAGATACAAAATACAACATTATTTCCACGTACATTTTTTTCTTTTCAAATAGAGATCTAACTATCTCTTTTTCATACAATGAAACATTTAATTCAATCCATGGTAGGCTTAAATTTTTTCCTTCTTCAAGCAATCATTAAAAAACAAGAATCCAGTTTCTTTCTTTCCCAAAACATATATTTAAAAACAAGGAAAAATAATACAATTACATCTCACGTGTTTCTTCCTTTTTCCATTTTCCAAAATAGGGATTTCAAATCACAAACTAATATTCCAATTCAACACAACAATTCCAATGAGGGAAAGTCTTACAATTATTTATTAATTCAAAAAGGAATACTTCTTTACATTCTTCCGTTCCTTGAATGCAATTAATGAATTCTATTTCTTTCCAATAAACAAAACAGAATGTAAATGTCTTTCACAATTTGAATAAGTAACTTTCATGAATAATTACATGTATATTTTCTTCAAAAAATACATTACAATTTCATCCACATCAAAGTGGGAAAGGTTGCAACTAAATTTTTTTCACAAGGGACTAGTAAAGCTGTCTTCTTCGCTCAAAAACAACAACATGCAAGTTTCCTCCATTTTAAATTTGATCACAACAAAAGTGGGGGAAAAGGAATGCTCTCCACCCAACTAAGACATCTAATGAAAGGAGAATCCATCCTTCATCATTGGCCCCGAGCCCCAACTACAATACAATAATAGGTGTAATTTAACCCATGGCAATAATCGGCTTCCACTAAACACACAACATTCTTTCAACATGCATAATTCAATATAAAACACAGTCCAAACAAAAACATCAGTCTACAATGCATTTACAAACATTCAAACAGAACTCAAGATTTTTCATGCAAGCCAAGGAGAAAGGACTATAAAGGAATCTACTTATGCTTCCCAATGGGAACTGGGCATCCACCAAAACAAACCACCAATAAATTTCACCACACATATCCTTATGCCCCCTGCAATCCCTCCTTATGCCCCCCACATATTTCCTTATACCCCCCAGAAAGTAAGAAATGCAAGCTATTTCTTTTCCATGGTGGATCACAAACCCAATCTCCCTCCACAAATATGATGCCACTAGCATTCCCTTATGCCCCCCCACATGGATTCCCCATATCCTTCTTCTACATTATCCCTATGGCAGTATACCCAACTAGCAAACAAATAAATCAAAACCATGCACCATTCATTCATACACAAAGAAAATAAAATTCACAAAAGAAGAGCTAAGCTCCTACCTTTCCATGGTAGCTTTTGTTTCCAACAGAAAGATTTCAATGACAAAAACAATCCCAAAATAACAATGCCAAGTGTGAAATTATCTCCAATCTTTTCCACAATCCACCAGAGCTCCAAACAGCAAAATGCGCCCCCAAAGAAGTTTGCAAAATGATTCAACAACCAAAAACAAGCAAAGAGTTTGAAATTTATATAAGGGGGAAGAGAAGAGGATGATGTGGATCCATGTAGGATGCCACATCACACATCCTCAACTCAAACACAAAAGACAAAATTTCATTCTCCCAAGCACAATAAAGAGGTGGGTGAAAATATGACAAATTACTTGCACACTCCAAAATCCCACACCCCAAAGGACTGCAAATTAAATAAAATGTAAGAGAGTGCAATCAAAACTTGCAACATGATTAATAAAATGCATTATAAAAGGTCTAAAATCAGCCTTCCAACCATAGGTATGGTTGGTAAATTAAATTGAGAGGTATGGGACAAGTTTTACTTGTCCCACAAGCCTCCAAAAACAGCCCCCAAGGAAAAATTCAAATTTCTAAGGAGGTGGAGTGTTTCATACTCCAAAATATGACTTACACAACTTACACATCCCTTACATATTTAATACAAAGAGCCAAAAACTTCCATTATTACTTTCCCATATCCCAATTTGATTTATTTAAATTTTAACCATATGATTTCTCACATTAATCTACCACAATTTTAATTAAATAAAAGAAAGGGAAACATTACTAATAAAATATATACAACAATAATAAAAATTAACCACATTAATAATTACATAAAATCCATGGTAACATATAAAGGTGATCCCGCCCATGGGAATCCCTAACAACAATAGACACAACATAAGAAAATAAGTTACCATGGTGACCTTGTCGAATTCACCTAGAATTCCATTGTGGTTGGTCTCCAATCCCCTAATGTTTGTTGTGATATTAACCTATAAAACAAAATACCTCCTTCGGCCTCATGGCCATATCAAAACATCCAAAATGAATATAAATATAATCACAAAATCATAAAAATATGTGAATCACAACAACATCAAGGAAGTTCAACATTATCACATATAATTTATATCAACACTATATCATTTGAAATTTAATCAACTACTATCCATTTTCTAGATCTACTCATAATATCTAAAATCACATGTCTGAAAAACATCCATAAAACATCCATGTCAAATAGTATATCATCATCCACATATGAGTGTCTCTAATAATCATCGTGCATCATAACCAAATCAAGATCAACAATAATCCATGATCAAATTTCTAACATCATACTAAATCAAAACATAATAATGTCCATAATGTAATCAACCGTATCAAAATAAGTATCAACATGTGTCAAAGGGAAGTGGGTACTACATCCCCCTCCCCTTAGACTTGACTTCCTCCTAGAAGTCACTGGAACAAATGTTGGCCGAACTAATAATAAGGTAGCATCCTCCCATGTAGCTACAGTCTCATCATATATATCCCACTGCACCTGGACCTGATCAACCTCTCTACCTCGAAGGCCCAAGGTCCTGCAATATAGGATGCGAATGGGCTCCACCATCACCGCCCCGATCCTACACCTACAATGATGTCTAATCTAACACATGAGAAGGATTTACAATATATCTCCTGAGAATTGAAACATGAAAAACATCATGTATGCAAGACAAGATGGGTGGAAATGTTATACGATAGGCTAAAGGTTCGATACCCTCCAAGATCTCAAAAGGAAAAACAAATCTAGGAGATAACTTAGAACCTTTTCCATAACAGATAGGGATCTTGTGTGGCACGACACGAAGGAACAAATTCATGCCCACATCGAAACTATGGTTGATCCTATGTTGATCTGCATACTTCTTCTACCTGTCATGTGCCTCCTGCAATCTCTACCTGATCAACACCACCTATTGCTCTATTTCTTGTAGAAGGTTTGGTCCAAGAGATACTCTATCCTCTAACATATCCCATCTAATAGGTGTCCTACACTCTCTACTATACAAATCCTGAAAAACAGCCATGCCTATAGAACTCTGAAAACTATTATTGTAGGAAAAATCCACTAAGTACAGGTACTCCTCCCATTTAAACTACTAATCCATGACATACATATTGAGCATGTCCTCTAAAATCTGATTCACCCTCTCCCCGCCCATCTGTCTCGGGGTGATATGTTGTGCTAAAGTTGATTCTCGTCCCGAGGACATATTGCATGGTAGTCTAGAAATGTGAAGTGTACAAAGGATCGTGGTCACAAATGATCTTCCATGGAATCCCGTGCAACCTAAAAATATCATCTAAGTATACTCATGCCATTGCTCTAGCTGTATAAGTGGTCTTCACCGGAGAAAAGTGAGCCACTTTTGTCAATTTATAAACTGTGACTATAATGGCATCGTGGTGATATCTCGACATTGGTAGCCCAACAATGAAGTCCATGGAAATGGTGTCCCACTTCCATTTCGGTATAGCATGAGGATAAAGAAGTCCTGCTAGATTTTGATGCTTTGCCTTAACTCTCTGGCACTCTAAACATCGTGACACAAACTGGGCCATGTCTCAATTAACTCCTCTCCAATGGTATAAGCTGCTGCAAGGTGGCATGCATCTTCTTCACCTTAGGATGGGCTAAATAGGGTGTGCGATGTGCCTCTACCAAAATTTCCTTCCTCAATCCTCCATCTCTAGGAACATATATTTTGCCTCTGTACCTAAAAAGACCATCTTTCTCTAAGGAAAAACCATCAAACTTCCCCTCAAGCGGTATCTAAGACACTGATCTCTGCTCATACCGCAATGTGGAAGTTGTCAAGAGGAAGTTGTTGAAGAATCCCGCTCAAGCAAATCTATGCTCACTTGAAGTGGCCATAGCCACATGTATCGTCTACCGAGAGCATCTACTACCACATTCTCCTTCCACTTCATATTATCTCTCTCCATATCATACTCACAAAGCAACTCTATCTAACACCGTTGATGAGCTTTGAGATTGGGTTATGTGAAAATGTGATGAAGACTCAAGTGATCTCGTCCGAGTGTGAATCTCCGACAAGAAGAAAATGCCTCCATCTAACCAAAACATGCACAACTGCTACAAGCTCAAGATCATGATTTGGATCATTAATCTCGTGATCTTTGATTTTGCAAGACTCAAAAGCTACTACTCTACCCTCCTACATCAACACACCTCCAAGTCTTGCTAAAGAAGCATCTATGCAAACAAAGAACTCACCCTGTGGATCCAACACTACAAGAATAGGTGTTGTAGTGAGGCACTCCTTTAGTGTCCTGAAGGCTTACTCGCATCTTTCCAACCAAAAAAACTTCTTCCCTTTCCTCTGAAGGGAAGTGATAGGGTGCGTAATCGAGAGAATTCCTAAACAAATCTTTGGTAGTAACCTACTAATCCCATGAAGCTGCACACCTTGGTCACTATAGTGGGTGCTGGCCAATCCATAATGGCTCTAATATTTGAAGGATCAACTATGATACCTTCCCTAAAAATGATATGTCCCAAGTACTACACCTCTGTCTGAAAGAAAGCACGCTTCTCCAAGTTCTCGTAAAGCTACTACTCCCGAAGACACTAAAGAACTGGTGAAGGTGCACCTCATGCTCCTCATGCATATGTGAGTATATCAAAATGTAATCTAGAAAGATGAGCATGAAGCGATCTAAGAAGGTCTTGAATATTCCATTAGTCAAACTCATGAACATTGCGGGGGCATTAGTCGAAGAAAAAGGCACCACGGTGAACTCATAGTGCCTATATCTCATGCGGAAGGTGGTCTTATGAATTTCCTCCTCCGAAATCCTTAGCTGATGGTAGCCTGAATTAAGATCAATCTTAGAGAAAACCGTGGCTCCCTTAATCTGATCAAACAATTCATCAATACGAGGAAGGGAAAATGTTTCTTGATTGTTACCTCGTCAATTGGTGGTAATCAATACAAAACCACAAAGATCCATCCTTCTTCTTCACAAAGATCACTGGTGCACCAAGGGGATACACTAGGATGGATAAGGTCTTTCTCTAAAAGGCCCTAAAGTTGTAACTTCAGCTCATATATCTCTAGGATGGTCATCTCGAGAAGGCTCTCGTGAGATAGGTTCTTCTCCAAGAACTAGATCTATATGAAAATAAATCTCACGTGGGGTGGTAACCCTGGTAGCTCCCCTAGGAAGACATCTACAAAATCTCTCAAAATGGGATGATCATCTAGCGATGGTCCACTAGAACCATCCTCTAAACATCACTTTGACTATAACAAAGATACATCTGACAACCCCATCACACACACTGCTTAAGCTACATAGTGGAGATGGTGCAAATAGAAACATGTCTCTTGACCCCTGAAATCACTAACTCAACTCCCAAATCATCTACATAATACATAGTCTTGTGGTAACAATCCATCATGGCCCTGTGTGTAGATAACCAATCCATACCCAAAATGACTCCATACGAGCCCAAAGGAAGGATACAGAGATTTGAGGTAGTGGTGAAAGGTCCCAAATCTACTACACACTCCTTAACTAAGGAGTCTATAGAGATCTTGGCTCCAAAAGCCATATTGACATCCCAACTAAGACCCTGCCTAACTACGGCTAGCCTGCACCGCTCTACTAAAGATGGTGCTATGAAAGAATTAGAAGAACCAGAATCAAACAATACAAAGGTAGGAATACCACCAATGCTACCTGTGGTATCAATGACTGTGCTCTGATGCTCTACCAGGTGGTTCTCAAGTGTTGTATAAATCATGTGGTTGCGTCCCATGTGTCCAACCATAGGTTCAAAGATCTGTGTCTTACCCTTGTTGTTAGGGTTCTATGGGAAATCTCTCCAAAATTTTCTAGTAACTCCACAACCAAAACACCCTCCTGATCCTCCCTAATGAGTAGCACCTCCAATAGGTTCCATGGAAGTCTATGGCATGGATCTCGATGATCCGGCTATGGTCTGCTAAGGTTTCTGCTAGCGAACTCCCATTGAATGAGCTCTAGGTCCACCCTGTGTCCTGATGGGACCCCTAGGAGGAGGCCCCATACTCCAACCTCTCTATGCATCAGCTCTCTATGGAGGTCTATGAGGTGGGTGGGACTGTTGCTGCTACTATTGTGGCCTAAAGGATGACTATATTGAACCCTAGCCACCATGAGGGAGAGGCACCGACCCTCGATCTACTATCTTACATATGTTGTATGCGGATATGGACTCGATATCTATCTTGTTAGGTCTTCCCTCGAGTATCCTCTACTAAATAGGCCTTCTCGACAGCCTCAGCTAATTTTTGTGGGTAGTGGATCTGCACTGCACCTCCAATATCTAAATTCAGGCCCCGGATGAACTTGTGGATCCACACCTGCTCATCTTGCATGTACTCTACATAGTGGAGTAGATCCAGAAATCTAATGAAAGAGATGCCTGTCGAAGGTCATGGAACTCATCGATCTTTGCTGAATGAACCTCTCGTGACAAATACCTACTCCTGAATCTCTCCTCAAATAGTTCCCAGGTCACTATCTATGAATCTACATGGAGCTTCTGCTCCTCTTTCCTCCACCATTGATCTAGAGGATCCTCACCGAGAAACACTAATCTAATATCTTCTCAGAATAAATTTTAGTAATTTTTAAAGCGTGGAGAAAAATTATACGATTCCGTCGATATCTCGTTTGCAGGAAATAGAGCTAGTATGCAAAAGTTATGGCCCACTGAAATTTCAGGGCAACTAGAAAATTTTGGGCACAAAACATAGAGTGGACACGTGCACTTGCCATGTGGACAAATTAAAATGTGACACGTGGAAAGTATAGATGATGAGGCAAAATTTGTTTTGGAGTGCCGGTCTTCGACACTCGGTTATAGAGGGGTGTCTTGGCCTCATTTTCATTTCATATATCAAGAGCCTTGAATTTATATTCTTCATAGTGTAATTATTTGATGCATGTGGGATATTGTTAAGCCAACTTTGTAAATGGCCAAGCTTATTCAAACTTGATGTATTACTTCCTTGCCAGACATTTCTCCAAATATCCTAACTCCTTATCCCTCCACGTTGAAATATCCTCCAAAATCTATTATTAAATACCCTAACTAACACCTAATCTAAACCATGTGCTTCACCTATCCATCCAAAAAATGCACCCACATCCTAAGCGGCTAAGGTGGCTCTTAAGCCAATGCTAAACCTGCCACCTTTACATTATTAAAGGCCTTCCTCCATTTTCGCACCCACAATGTGGGATAAAGCTCTACAAAGCCGCCTAAGGAGAAGGAGAGGGAAGTGGAGGTAGGGGGATTTGAACCGCTAACCTCCCATGCAAAACAATAGACACCTAACCATCGATTCATCAGCTTGGAAACATTATAATATGAGCTTTATTGTACTTGAAGTAGCATTTGAGACTGTGTAAATTATTGATTTGCTCATAACTTGAGCTAGGGATGGAATTTTGAGATGAAGTAAAAAGTGAATCCTATTATTTTTGGTATAGGAACATGATGAGAAGATCAGATTCTTGTAGAAATATTTGTAAATATTTATTTTTAATATTTTAATACATCGGTCCCATTCAACCGGACCCAGAGACGTAGGCCATAAGTGCCGAACTCTGTTATCAATTCTTGTGTCAAATTGCTAGTGAGTCATATCTTTATTTTCTATTTTTACACAAGTAATTTCAGTTTTAATTATTTTATTAAAAATACAAGTGGGATATAATTGTCAATTTTATATCAAAAATCAAGACAAATAAAAGTTAAGTGTGTGTGCAAAATTGCTAGTTAAAATTGATTTTTAGATCACTGGTATCAGAGCTGGTTTTGAATAATTTTTATTCAGATTAACTCTTTTAGATTACAAGTTGTGTGTTGGATGTTAACAAGGTCTTGATCTAAGAAGGGTGAAGGAGAGTTAGTTGAAGGAGATCCCAAAATTGGTACCAGATGATCTCGAATTCCTACAATGGCGGATCGAGAGGAAGAAAACTTCGTCAATCATTCCTACATATGAAGGAAATGGTGGAAGAAATGTACCAAGATAGACAAAGGGAAAATGGAACTAGAGAAGGTAAGAAAGAAGAAAGTTCTAGTTTTTATATTCCTAAAAGAGACCCTTTAAAATATGATTTTCCTTCATTAAAGTTAGATATTAAGTTTGAATTGCCTATGTATACTGGAGAGCTAAATGTAGAGAAGTTGGATAACTAGGTCAAGCATATAGAAGTATATTAGGGTTTTATAGAATTGTTGATGATGAAGCAAATATTCATCTAGCAAATCTTCGGATGGGTGGCACAACACTCATTTGTGGGAGAGTAAGCTTCAGGAAGTGGAAGAAACCAAAGGTATAGAAATCACTTCTTGGTCTGAATTTGTTTCAAATCTTAGGCAAAAATTTTATCCTCTTGGTTTTAAGAAATAAGCTATGATGGATTGGAAAACATTAAGACAAACTAAGGGACAAAGTGTTCAAGAATACACACAGGAATTTAGGAAAAGGGATCTAATTTTGGGAATTTCCTAAACACGAGAAGAAACATTTGCTTAAATATATTGGTGGATTGCATAGTTACCTAAGGCATATGATACTTGTTTTAGGTCCTACTAATCTTGATGTAGTATTTGTTCAAGCAACCCATTTGGAAGCATGGGGAAAATGAAAATCAGCCCTCTTTTTCTTATTTTAAATAAAAGAACAAGCAATCTAAAGGAAAAGGTTCTAAAGAACAATGAAAAGGAAAGGGTAAGCATAAGAAAAACTCTATTGTTAAGAAGGAAGATGAAAAACCATTTTGTAATCATAGTAAAAAGAACCATGATGAGTCTAAATGTTGGAAATTACATCTTGAATTGAAACCTAAATGGATGGTTAAGAAAGGAAAGGAAAAGAAAAAAACATTGTAGTTCATGATCTTGGGTCAGATTCAGGTGATGAAACCAAGATCACAACTATGATTTTTCAAGGTAAATCAAAACTTTCAATTTCTAACAATATTAATACAAATGTTTAATCTTCTTCTAGTAAAAAACTATACATGATGATAAGAAAAGGAATGAGCTTTTCCACATTAGAGTGATTTCAAAACATATGAAAATTGATACTCTTTTTGATAGTGAATCTCAAGATAATCTTATTTCTGAGGAGGTTGTAAAGAAATTAGGACTCAAAACTAATCCACATCCTAAGCCTTATCCTTTGGGTTGGGTTTGTGATGATGCAAAACTGTAGGTAACTAAAACTTGTACTTTCAGATTTGCCATTACAGACAAGTTTATAGATGAGGTTGAATTGGATGTAGTTCCTTTGGATATTTGTGGGGTGGTTTTGGGAAGTCCTTATTTGTATGATCGTAAAGCAATCTTCTATAGGGAAGAAAATAAATATTTGCTTGTAAAGGATGGAATTGAGTTTATTGTTAGAGCTCACCGTGAAAAGAATAATCTATCCTTGGTAACTACAGGTCAAATGAAAAGGCTAGTAAATTCAAGCAAAATTTTTTGTGCTCATGGTGGTCAAATCCAAAGAGAAAGAACATGAGATGGATTTTGAGACTTGTGATCTGAAACATAAGGATGAATTGGTAAAAATTGTTTCTGATTTTAATGATGTTTTTCAGCATCCACAAGGTCTACCTCTGAAAAGAGGGGTTCAACATGAGATATAGTTGTTTCAGGAAGCACCTCTTCCCAATATCATAATGTACAGGTTGTCATTAGTAGAGAATGAGGAAATCAAGAGACAGGTAATGGAACTTTTGGCTCAAGGTATAATTCATCCAAGCACATCCCCATGTGGTTCGCCAATTATTTTGGTTCCTAAGAAGGATGAAACTTGGAGAATGTGTGTTGATTTTTGTGATTTAAACAAGATTACTATAAAGAATCGTTACCCTCTTCCTAGAATAGATGATTTACTAGATCAATTAAAGAGTGCAATTTATTTCACTAAGTTAGACTTAAGAAGTGGTTATCACCAAGTAAGAATTGCAAAAGGTGATGTTTGGAAAACTACTTTTAAAATGAAACAGGGATTGTTTGAATGGTTAGTGATGCCTTTGGTTTTTGCAATGCACTGACAACATTCATGAGAGTTATAAATGATATCCTTAGACCATTCATTGATAATTTCATTATTCTCTACTTAGATGATATTCTTATTTTCAGTAAATCATGGGATGAACATGTTAAACACATCCAGAAAGTCTTAGATGCACTAAGGAAAGAGAAATTGTATTTGAAGATGTCAAAATGTGAATTTGGAAAACATCTTTAATTTACTTGGGTTATATTGTATGAAATGGTGAATTGAGAATTGATCCTGCAAAAATAGAGGTTATTGTGAAATGGCCTAGACCCACTAATGTGACGGAAGTTAGGAGTTTTCTAGGTGTAGTTTAGTACTGGAGAAAATTTATTGCTAACTTCTCATATATTGCATCTCCTTTGCATGCTTTGACAAGTATTAAATAGGTATTTCAGTGGGAGGAAAAAAAAAAAAGCTTTTGATACACTGAAAGAGGAAATAAGTACCGCTCCAATCTTGGCACTTCCAAATTTACAACATTCATTTGAGATTGAGACAGATGCTAGTGAATATGCAATGGGGGCATTTTTGATGTAGAACAAACGACCAGTGTGTTACCATTCATAAACCTTTACAAGTTCGGTAAGAAACTATAAAACTTATGATAAAGATTTGTATGATTTGGTTCAAAGTGTTAAAAAGTGGAAGAATTATTTAATGGGAAAAGAAACAATTATACATACTGACCATCAACCGCTTCAACACTTACAAACACAAACCAAATTTCAGTAGTCTAGACATTTCATGTGGATGAGATTTTTGCAACAATTTCATCTTGTAATCAAGTATAAAAAAGGTATTCAAAACAAGGTTGCTAACATGTTATCTAGACCACCAGTGGTAGTAGCATCTATTCTTTTGCAACATAGTTCTTTGGCTCATGTTAGTTACAAGGAACAATATGTTAATGATGTTGATTTTAGAGAAGTGTATGAGGATCTAGTAAGTGGGAAACAAGTAGGAGAAAAATATTATCATTTTCATGAAGGATTGTTATATCATTCTAGTAAAGTTTGTATTCAGAAAATGAACGTGTGCATTTGATTAGGGAAGTACATACTTCTCTTATTTTGGGGCATTTTGGTGTTAGTAAGACAGTTGCATATTTACAGAAATATTGTTATTGGCCTAGAATGCATAAACATGTAAATAGGTATATTAAGGGATGTTTTCTTTGTGCCACAAGCAAGCCAAGTAACAGGAAATTAGGAATTTACACTCCTCTTCCTGTTCCAACAAGGCCTTGGGAAAGTGTTTTCATGGACTTTGTAGGAGGCTTGCCCATGACATGGAAGAAACATGATTACTTATATGTGGTAGTGGACAGATTTAGCAAAATGTGTGTGTTGGTTCCATGTACTAAACAAATAACTGGTGAGGGAACTACACATTTATTTTTTCAGTTTGTTTGGGTTCATTTTGGATTACCTACTTCAATTATATCTGATCGGGATTCTAGATTTCTTGGGGAATTTTGGTCAACATTGTGGGGGTTAATGGACACAAAATTAAAAAGAGCACTGCTTTTCATCCATAGATCGATGGTCAAACAGAGGTTGTAAACCACACAGTAGTACATTTTCTTAGGGGATATTGTGGAAAACATCCTAAGTTATGGGATGAACATCTATATTATGTGCAACATGCTTATAATTGTGCCTTACATTCTTCTACTTTGAAGTCTCCATTTGAGACTTGTTATGGATATCTGCCTAATTCTCCTTTAGATGTATATTATGGACATGAAACTATTGTTAATGGTTCAAGTGATTCTGACAAGGCTAAAATATTTTTTTAGAGAATTCAACAGGTTCATCAGTATGTCCGTGAACAATTGGAGAAAAGTCAGGCTAAGTACAAAGTCAGGCATGATAAACATAGAACTGATCACAAGTTCAAAGTTGGTGATTCATTTGAGCTTCACATCAGTAGGGAAAGACTGACAGGGAAGGTAAAAAATTGAAACCTATAAGGTATGGTCCATTCCAAATATTGGAAAAAATTGGTAACAACGCTTTCGGTTAGATTTTCCTCCATATATGTAAATCTACTCAGTTGTTAATGTTGATAATTTAAGATTGTATGAACCGACTATGATTGTTGATCATGATGATGATAACATAATGCCTTCCAGTGATGATTTTCTCCTGAGTATCTTGATGAGTTGTAGGAAGACATAATTTTGGACAGGAAGGTCAGAACTTCGAAGGGGTGATATTGAGTATCTTCATGTTGGGTTTAAAGGAATGCATCCAAACAAGGCTAAATGAATGGAAACCGGAAAGGTGAGGGAGAAATACCCTCACCTATTCACCAATTAAGTTCACTTTTGGGGTCCAAAATTTTCTCAGTGGGGAGGAATGATCCAAAGGATCCTCACTGAGAAACACCGATCTAAGATCTTCTTAGAATAAGTTGCAGTCATTTTAAAGCGTGGAGAAAAATATATGATTTTTTTATATCTCGTTTGTAGGAAACAAAGCTAGTATGCAAAAGTTATGGCCCACTGAAATTTCAGGGAAATTGGTGAATTTTGGACAAAAACGCAGAGTGGACATGTGGACTCACCACATGGAAAAATTAAAATGCAACATGTGGAAAGTATAGATGATGAGGCAAAAGTTGTTTTGGAGTGTCTTTCTTCAAAACTCGGTTATAGAGGGGTGTCTTGGCCAATTTTTCATTTCATATATCAAGAGCCTTGAATTTATATTCTTCTTAGTGTAATTATTTGATGCACGTGGGATATTGTTAAGACAACTTTGTAAATGGCCAAGATTATTCAAATTCCATGCATTAATTCCTTGCCACACATTTCTCCAAATATCCTAACTCCTTATCCCTCCATGTTGAAATATCCTCCAAAATCTATTATTAAATACCCTAACTAACACATAATTTAAATCATGCACTTCACCTATCCATCCAACAAGGCACCCACATCCTAAGCAGCTAAGGTTTCTCTTAAGCCAATGCTAAACCTTCCACCTTTACATTATTAAAGGCCTTCCTCCATTTTTGCACCCACAATGTGGGATAAAGCTCTACAAAGCTAGCTAAGGAGAAGGAGAGGGAAGTGGAGGTAGGGGGATTTTAACCACTAACCTCCCATGAAAACAATAGGCACCTAACCATTGAGCCAACCACTTGGAAACATTATAAAAGGAGCTTTATTGTATTTGAAGTAGCATTCGGGACTGTGTAAATTATTGTTTTGCTAATAACTTGAGCTAGGGATGGAATTGTGAGATGAAGTAAAAAGTGACTCCTATTATTTTTTGAAGAGGAACATGATGAGAAGATCAGATTCTTTTATAAATATTTGTAAATATTTATTTTCAATATTTTAATAGATCGGTCCCATTCAACTGGACCCAGAGACGTAGGCCACAAGTGTTGAACTCCATTACCAATTCTTGTGTCAAATTGTTGGTGATTCATCTCTTTATTTTCTATTTTTACACAATACTTCCAGTTTTAATTCTTTTATTAAATATACAAAAGGATAGAATATTCAATTCTTATATCAAAAATCAATACAAAGAAAAGTTAAGTGTGTGCATAATTTCTAGTTAAAATTGATTTTTAGATAAACGTTACTCCTACTCCATCCCTCATTAGATGGATCGTAACACAAGCTTTCTTGTTGCTAGGACAAGTAAAAATATTGAAAGCAATGTATGCTCAAGCTCACTAGCAGGGCTTACGCCTAAAATTCACCCATGTCACCCGAGTAATGTGATGGCCAAAGCTTCAGGATCTCCATGATGTGATCTCGGCAGCCGTGTTCTAATGGCCTCTAGGTCTCTCGATGTCCTCATCCCTAAGCCTAGGGCTTCGATACCACTCTTTATGCTCTGAAACTTGGTTACCATGTCCCCTCGGTAGTGACTCTGCTCTAGATGACTCTGCATGGGAGTTCTCTCTTCTATGCTCCTTGCTGGGTTGAGGAGATACCTGACCCTCAATGGAAGGGGCTCTATCATGACTAGCTGCATGTCCTCCTCCCAATCCTCTACATAGAGTGGAATTGACATCCTGAATTGTCTCGTAAGATATGGGGTAGGACAACTGCTACACCTTGATCCAATGGTGGTGGTGGTGGTGGTAAGTCTACGTCTATGTGAAAATTCCCCTTTCCCCATCTGCACCTCCTACACAAACCAAAGTGAGAGTTAGTTCATTTTTCTAGGTTTTTATTCAATTTCTAAACCAAGTTATTTTTTTAGAGTTGATAATGTGTTAGGTTTAAGTTTCATGTCCCAAGTTTTCTAGTGTGCCCAGATGGCCCAAGCTTTTAAACCAAATAACATGAGGGTTTACACACGATAACAAGTGTGATTCTTGTTAAAAAACCCACTTGGGACCCAAGAAACAACCTAGGGTTAGTTAGGAAAATTATGGAATAATTTTTTTATTAGAAGTGTCCACAACTAGGTTGCAAGACAACAATTAACACTAACAGGTTCTAGAACAAGTTTAATCTACTTGAACATACTTTTCTTTTATTACAATTCTCAGAGGTCACAAGGTCCAAATTTTAGGGTTAGAAGTTTCAATTAGGTTTGGGGGTAAATTAACACCATACCCACTCTCTAACAGGCTTATAGTTTCAAATTTATTTTTCTCACACTTAATGCATTCAAAATTTCCCTAAATCATTTCCATTGGATAGGAAATTTTCTCACCTTTCAATGATATAAATAAGTCCTCCTAACTCCTTATAAAACTCTAGATATGGACTGAATAGCCTTAGGGATCAAATTTTTCCCCAAGGGGACACGTGTCGAGCGGGGAAGAAGACCCTTAGTCGGGTAAGCGGGTCGTGGGATGGTGTTTGGAATTTTTTCCCACTCGGGTGCAAAGTTTTCAATTTTCTCGTGCCTCCACAGGTCCTCCGAGCACACGTGTCGAGCTCTAAGCTAAGGAGGGGAGAGGATAAGGGAAGGTCATGGCGGCGGTGGTGTTAAGGAAAATTTTCCAAATGGAGGGAAAAAATCATTTAGCACCCACATGCCCATGGGTACGCCAAGGACACGTGGTGCTCAACGAGATAAAGTGGGAAGGGATAGAGAGAGAAACAAATGAAGTGGTGTAGATAGTTGGTGAATTTCACCAAGGGAGGGAAAGGGGTTAATTCGATGCACAGGTCTGTGCGTTTGTAGAGGAGACTTTCCCATGGTAGGGGTGGGAATGCGGGGCCGCGGGGGAAAAATAATTTTTTTTCCAAAACCAAATTTCAATAGATAGAGTCACGAGGATTTCCCACCCCGTGCGTCTACCACCCCATGCTACCACGTGTCGAAGCCTCGGTTAGTCATGCCGGGCGGGGGAAATTTCAAAAAGTTCCCAATAATTTTCAAACAATTTTGGGAAAATGAGGATTTCTAGAAAGATATCGATGCCCTATTTGCATAGGAATCATAATTTACATTTTGATAAAGTCTAAGGGGTAAATTTTACAAAAATGGTTTTTGAAAAATGAGGATTTTTATATAGCAATCGATAATTTTTAACTTATAAATTTGATCACCTCCTTCACACAACATGCCAAATAGACATGAAGGATTTAGAATGTTTTAGGAAGGTAATTTCACTTGTTATATTTCCAATTTACATTTTCTTTTCCAACAATGATTGAGAAAATGGTGGAAAGGGATTGCGATAAGTTTTGTAATGTTTTAAATTGTTTTCATAAGTTTTCTTTATCAATTTGAGTTCCTTGATAATTGAAGAATGCTAAATTTTAACGAGTTCCAAGTTGATTATAATGTGCGAGTCTAAATCAGTACATTTTAATTAAATTTATTTTCAGTTTTTAAAATTTAAAAGAGATCAAATTAAAAGAGGTCCATCTAACTTTTCATCATGCAAGTATGGAATTTCATTTCCAATCTAATCTAATACATTCAGTTGTTTTAAACAAACCATTCTAAATCAAAATGCAAATACTGAATTCCATTTTACACATTTCCAAAGATACAAAATACAACATTATTTCCACGTACATTTCTTCTTTTCAAACAGAGATCTAACTATCTCTTTTGCCATACAATGAAACATTTAATTCAATCCATGTTAGGCTTAAATTTTTTCCTTCTTCAAAAAATCATAAAAACAAGAATCCAGTTTCTTTCTTTCCCAAAACATATATTTGAAAACAAGGTAAAATAATACAATTACATCTCACGTGTTTCTTCCTTTTTCCATTTTCTAAAACAGGGATTTCAAATCACAAAATGATATTCAATTCAACACAACAATTCCAATGATGGAAATTCTTACAATTCTTTATTAATTAAAAAAAAATACTTCTTTACATTCTTCCATTCCTTGAATACAATTAACAGAATTCTATTTCTTTCTAATAAACAAAGCAGAATGTAAATATGTTTCACAATTCGTATAAGAAAATTTCATGACCAGTTACATGCATATTTTCTTCACAAAATACATTACAATTTCATCCACATCAAAGTGGGAAAGGTTACAAATGAATTTGCTTCAAAAGGACTGACAATACTATCTTTTCTCGCTCTAGAACAACAAAATGCAAGTTTCCTCCATTTTCAATTTGATCACAACAAAAGTGGGGGAAAGGAAATGCTCTCCACCCAACCAAGACATCAAATGAAAGGAGAATCCATCCTTCATCATTGACCCCCGAGCCCTAACCATAATACAATAAGAGGTGTAATTTAACCCATGGCAACAACTGGCTTCCACTAAACACACAACATTCTTTCAACATGCATAATTCAATATAAAACACAGTCCAAACAAAAACAACAATTTACAACTACATTTGCAAACATTCAAAAAGAACTCAAGCTTGATCATGCAAGCCAAGGGAGAAAGACCTATAGAGGAAGCTACTTATGCCTCCCAATGGGAATTGGGCATCCACTAGAACAAACTGCCAATAAATTTCACCACACATATCCTTATGGCCCCCACATATTTCCTTATGCCCCGCACAAAGTAAGAAATGCAAGCTATATCTTTTCCATGGTGGATCCCAAACAAAAAATCCCTCCACAAATATGATGCCACTAGCATTCCCTTATGCCCCCGCACATGAATTCCCTATAGCCTTCTCCTACACCATCCCTATGGTAGTCTACCCAACCATCGAACAAATAAATCAAAAACATGCACCATTCATTCATAGAAAAATGAAATAACATTCACAAAAGAAGAGCTAAGTTCTTACCTTTCCATGGAAGATTTTTTTCCAACAAGAAGCTTTCAATTCCAAAAACACAGTCCCAAAACTACAATGCCAAGTGTGAAATTATCTCCAATATTATCTGCAATCCATAAGAGCTCCAAACACAAGAAAATGTGCCCCCAAAGAAGTTTGCAAAATGATTCAACAACCCAAAACAAGTAAAGAATTTGAATTTTATAGAAGAGGGAAGAGAAGAGGATGATTTGGATCCATGTAGGATGCCACATTACACATCCTCCACTCCAAAATCAAAAGACAAAATTTTATTCTCCTAAGCACAATAAAGAGGTGGGTGAAAATATGACAAATTACTTGCACACTCCAAAAGCCCACACCCCAAAGGACTGCAAATTAAATAAAATGTAAGAGAGTGCAATCAAAACTTGTAACATGATTAATAAAATGCATTATAAAAGGTCTAAAATCAGCCTTCCAACCATAGGTATGGTTGGTAAATTAAATTGAGAGGTATGGGACAAGTTTTACTTGTCCCAAAAGCCTCCAAAAATAGCCCCCAAGGACAAATTCAAATTTCCATGGAGGTGGAGTGTTTCATACTCCAAAATATGACTTACACAACTTACACATCCCTTACATATTTAATACAAAGATCCAACAACTTCCATTATTACTTTCCCATATCCCAATTTGATTTATTTAAATTTTAACCATATGATTTCTCACATTAATCCACCACAATTTTAATTAATTAAAAGAAAGGGACACATTACTAATAAAATACATACAACAATAATAAAAATTAAACACATTAATAATTACACAAAACCCATGGTCACATAGAGGTAATCCCCCGATGGGAATCCCTAACAACAATAGAGACAACAAAATAAAACAAGTTGCCATGGTGACCTTTTCGAATTCACCTAGAATTCCATTATGGTTGGTATCTAATCCCCCGATGGAAAACAAAAATACCTCCTTTGGCCTCGTGGCCATATTAGAACATCCAAAATGAATATAAATATAATAAAAAAATCATCTAAATATGTGAATCACAACAACATCAAGGCAGTTCAACATTATCACATACAATTTATATCAACAACTATATCATTTGAAATTTAATCAACTACTATATCATCATCATATAATATCCATTTTCTAGATCCACTCTTAATATCTAAAATCACATGTCCAAACAATATCCATAAAACATCCATGTCAAATAGTATATCATCATCCACATATGAATGTCTCTAATAATCATCGTGCATCATAACCAAATCAAGATCAAGAATAATCCGTGATCAAATGTCTAACATCATACTAAATCAAAACATAATAATGACCATAATATAATCAACCGTATCAAAATAAGTATCAACATGTGTCAAAGGGAAGTGTGCATTACAATTATTTATATTTCCATCATGTGGATGATTCAAATATATTTCCATTAATTATTTTATAATATTTTAACTCCTCATGCAACTCCTAGAATCTCTCAAACAAGTTGACTTTCTCTGTTAGAGCCTTCATTCCTTGTGCCCAAAATGACCTAGTTTTGCTTAACTTGTTCCCGACATCAATTATCTCCACAATTTTTCCCTAAAATACATTAGATAAATTCATTTCTCTATTTTATAACTTCTATATGGTTTAAATATTCCCTTATATTTTCATAAGGATGTCCATGCACTGCAATATGGCTAAAAATAACCAATTTAGTGCTTTGGAGAACATTATTCCATCTCATAGCTTAGTCTTATCATGAAATAAACATAGATTCATTCTCCAAAACATGAAAAAAACTTGAAACCCATAGTATGACCTTACTCTTATTTGGAATGTGGATGACACAAACTTAGAGTGGTTGCATGAGTTGATAGGATGGCTAGAAGAAGGGTTCATAATGGTGGGAGATAGGTTTTAGAGGATAGGATTAGTTGTCATGGAAAAAAAATTCAATTTTGCATGATATAAATTTTTCATGAGAACAATTTTGTAACCCCATGGACCACACCATTTTATTAGATCTAGGCCAAAAATTTTAAATAAAGAAACATAGTAAAAAATATGAAAAATTCCCCATGTCCTTCACATCTACTTAACACCTAAATAGAAATTATCTAACTATAATGTACTAAAATGTAAATGGATAAAGGAGACCCTTAACCCTAAGATCCTTGAAACTTTAAATGAATCTAAGTGTAGTGGTGAAGGCTTGAAGTACTTCATGCCCTTGTAAATAATCTAAACTAATTAAAATGGTTGTAAAATAAACTCAAGAAACTATTCCTAAAGGTGAAAGTATGAAACTAATAAGAAATATTATCTAACTACTCGTAGGAAAAATTGTATGAAGATGTCAAAACCTTCAACACATTCTTGAATAAGTATGTATTTGAACATGTGTATTATTTTTTGAATTTTTATATTTGTTGTTATTTTTGAGTACATGTACCCTATGTATACATGTATTTTATCCTAGAATTCTATCTATGTATTTTGTAGTGTAGAATATAACAACATGGATTCCCCTATTTTGAAGAATATGTGATAAAACATTTGATTACACATATTAAATGAGTATATGTGTAACCATGTTTGGTAAGTCGATAATCTGTGTATAATCACATAGAAGGATGTAGTGGTGGCCATCAATTATGGAATTTCAAACTTGTAAAAGATATGTACATGGTAGAGAACATGGTGCACAAGAAGGAAAATAATAGAAACAATATTATTAGTAGTAGTAACTCATCTATAAGAAAATAAGTGTAGAGAGATAGATAAAGTAAATTTAGAATTAATAGTAAGAAAACAATGTCACACAAAATATATAGATCTAAAAGTATGAGACACCCATTGTGTCACAAGACAATCAAGGCCCTTAGGCCTACAAATATAAGAATAAAAATCACACAATATAGGCATAGATCCAAAAACAGGGGACACCCATGTTTTCACAATTTAATGAAGTAACTTATGCCAAAATCAGTTAAGAAATAAAATAGTAAAACACATAAATAGAAAGAATGTATAGAAAAATAGAGTCTTAGAATATGATGAAATAAAATATCAATTGATATACATAGAAACATGTGAAGAAATAGGTGAAAACAATGCACAAAGACACATTTTAGTCTTATTATCTCAAAATATAACATATACACAATATATTTAATCAAGTTTAATGAGGAAGTAGAAAGGAACTACTATAAATAAATACAACTTGTGTTTAATGTAGAATATATGAACGCAAATGTATAAGAGCTCTGGGTTAAGTGACGAACAAAACATGTCACCATACATCAACTGTGTATGTCTTGCATCAATCTCAATATACAAAGTGTGATCACAAGTGTGTAAAGAGTAAAGATATGTGTTACATATAAAACCAAATTTGTAAAAATTATGTATAACTAAATTGCTAACAATATAAGCTATGTTAAAAGGTCCTAGTTTTGTATTTTTACAAATATATCAATTATTTGTATTTTATAACTACACCAATGTGTTTTTTTATTTTTGAATATTTAGTTATGTACATGGAAAGAGTACATTAATAAGATTAAGTATAATATTTTCGTAAGTGCATGATGATCATGGGATTTTCACATGCCTATAATTAAGTGTTTCTAAATGATACACACTAGGGATAACTCTCTCAATAACTATATATGGGTATAACTAGTCGGTTTGAACTTTCCTTTCAATGCTTTATTAACACTTATATTTTGATTTTCTTTGTGATTGAGATCACCAACTTGAAATTCATCAGAATGGAATTTTTATTATATGCACATTTTATGCATTCTTGGTATATAAAAAGGTGTTCCAAATCTAATCACCTTTTAGAATAAATAATTTCTGACTCATTTAGTCATTTTTCATGATAATCATTCTATTTGATAATGTATTTTAATTATACACATAGTGAGAGGATTTATAATTGTAATAGTAAAATAACTTCAATCCCATAAACTAGAGAAAATGGAGTAATGTTTGTAGGTGTACATTAATTTTTATGGTAAGCAAAAATGGTGTAGATGATTTGATTATGCTAGATAGTACCAATGTTATTTTTATTATAGGTAAATGGTTTTGAAGGGACCATACCCTGTAGTACAAACAAAAAGGCTCAACAACCAAGATAGACATGAAAGTAAAAAGTGGTTTTTTGAAACATGGGGGCCACACCCCAACCAAAAGCCAAAAATCTAGATAAAACTATAAGAGTACTAAGGCATGGGCCAACTACCTACAAGAAGCCCAACAACAAACAAAAAACAAAAAAACAACAAAACAACAACTTAGAAATAGTAAAACAAATACTACACTAAGAATATAGTGGCATAAAAAGCACTAAGAAATATTTTCTATACACCTTAAATATGACTCTAAGTTCCTTATATAGATTCATGACTACACCCTAAAATTAGGGTCTAGATTGGTCTCTTTAAATAAATTTTCAGTGATCCTCCCATTCTTCCATGATGATGCAGGAATCCCACTAATATCAAAAATTTGGTTAATATGAACCTGGAGGAGAACAAAAACTACTCTGTGAATGGCAAGTTGATTGTTTTATTTCTCCTCAAGTGCTTTGATTTGACTAGAGAGTGATTTTACTTCCTCTTGTAGGATGGTAATGGAGGCAGGGTCTGTGGTGATCTTACTACCAGTCTTTAGGAGAAAATCAACATTATCTTCAATATATTTCAAAGCATCACCGCTATTTAAAATTTTCAAGTATAGGAGTGACCGAGCACTAGGAGTAACATGACTGATCCTCGAAGGATTTCTACCCCAATTATCTCCTTATCTTTCTTATTACTTTTGAGAATCCATTTAGTAGGTGGAGGTTCAACAAAAAGGTCATGAAAGCTAGGATTATTAGTTCTAATACGGGGATGTTGGGGAGGAGGAGGAGCTAAAGGATGGTCAAGGTCATTTTTAATTACATCAAGGATAAATTAGTGAATAAGGAAGATGACTCCTTGATGGATTGGTAGCACTCGCCTATGTCCTTGAACCTCTAAAACATTTTTTTCCAAAGAATGAAAAATGTAATAAGGAAGACAAAACTTTTCATCTCTCTTGAAGTGATTGAGCATAACCAAATGGTGCAAGTGAAGGGTAGAGAACCTTCCTTCTATCATAATGTAGCAAAACACCATGTGGTCCACTTAATCAAAATGTTGTGGAATGGAAAAAATGATGATGAAAACATGTTTTGTTTGGACTTATTCCCACTCATCCAAAAAGAGTTTTTCATCTGCATCCTTGTGAAATTTATTGTGAAAGAACTTGTTTCTCTCCATACTCAAACCCATGATGAAGGAAATGAAATGATTTGAAATGTTGATGTCTCTTCCCTTAAAATTGATATTTTCTCTTTCCAATAAGGTACAAATTATAGGGAGATATGTTGATCATGGCCCTTGATCTGTTGTATGAAATTTGTGAAACCTCCAACATTGAGGGCTTCCCAAAGTTCCACATTATGTTTTCATTAGGTGTCGAAAACTAGTTCTAATATACATAGTGTCCCTCTCATTATGGATGGAATTTTTGGCAGAGCTATTATAGGCTGATGAAAATAGTGAATAAGCCTTTTGACAATAATTTGGTAGACAACAAGATGGATTATTACCAAAAAAACCCTTCTCCTTACTCCAACCCTATTCCTGAAAACAGATGCCCTCAGTATTTGAGGAGAGGATTAAATGAAAATGAATAAATTAGATCTGATGCAATTACCAAGGATGCAATTTTCACACATGCGTAGGCTTCAAGTTAAGCTGTAATGATGGGTTGGGTGGTATCTTCATTAATGATAATAGAATGAGATGTGCATTTAAGGTCATTATCACTATGCCACTCACTATAATTATTCATGTGAACACCTACATTAGTAAGTGCATCTGCAAAACAATTACCCTCCCTATACACATGTTGAATAATAATATTAAGACCATTACATAGCTTATTAGCTTCCTTAATGAAATAACTAATGGTCCTATTGGGTGTTTGGATTCATTTGGTACCTAAATTTGTTCTCATTTTCGATCGAAAAGGATCAAAAAAATGGCATGAAGCTTGAAGCAAGATAGATCTTAATATATGTCATTTTGTAGACGGGGATGTGATCTAACTAGAACTCAAATTTGTGGAGAGATGGATAGCACTTTGAAAGGATTTTGATCTAATCCTCACTATTTTAGGTTGTGCCTTTCAACCAAGGTAAGAGAACCTATATTACAACCTCTGTTTTGTGAAGGAGGTGAAGATATCCTTATATTGTGCATATTGTATGGAGATGGCCTTGGGAAAACATGATCAATTTTCCATTATTAAAACTCAATAGAGCTGTCACTACTAAATGATGGAAATGCTTTCAAGACAAGGTTGAGGTTGCTGGAGACATTGTATGATCCTGATTTTCTTTGTGCATTTTTGTAGATGGGTTAGATTCTTTTGTTGACACACAATACAATGCGGGGTAGTATGGGTAGGATTAGTTATTCAAAAAAAAATTGGTGGGGTATTGACAAGACAAACTTGGATATATAAAATCTTTAACAACCTCTACAATACTTGAACAACTATCGGATAAAATGCTTCAAATAATCAGGATGTTCTTTCAACCGAGAAGATGCATAAATGGAATCCCAGGTTGCACTCTTCACACAATTTTTGAGAACTCACCACAAAATCTTGAAGTAAAGAACTCAATTAAACAAAAAAATCCTTGATCAAACCACACCTAAGGTACCCCCAAAGGCTTACAAGCAATCCCAATCAATAAATGAAGGTGGAATGATTTTAAACTCCTTATTTTCAATGCCAGATGAAATCTCTTCTGACAAATAAAAATATAAGTGCCACTAAACTATTAATAAGGATGAGATCTTGTGTGATTTCTAAATACTTTCAATGCAAGATTGTAACAAGAACAATGAAAACTATTTGCAAGTATTTAAAATGATAACAAACATCATATTTCCCATAAAAACACAGATTAACTCAAAAGCTTGTTAGATTCATCACAGGGGAGAGTTTCATGAACAATATCAGAGCTATGTGATGGCTATACACTTATAACCAACTCACATACATGAAGATCCAACACAAAAGAAATTAACATGGTTCTTTGTTGGGTTTCTCGAGAAAATAAGCTTTCTCTCAGAATTTTCTCATGATTTTCAACTCCCCCTTTTTGCATTTTCCAAAATACATTATATACCTCTTGCCACATTGGAGCATTCTTTTGAATTAAATCATATGCCAAGGGATCAAATTTTTTAAAAAAATTCCTCATGATTCATTGAAAATTACATTTAACAAATTTCCAACGAGAGTTGTCGGTGTTTAAAAGTGAATCATTTCACCTTAGACCTTTTTGACCAAAAGGGGAAAAGTTCCCTTTTCCTTTCGTGGCCCACACTTCCCCACTTTTCCACCATGCCGCCATGTTTCCACCTCCTACTCCAATTCGGACCCACGGGATTTTCCTCATCTTTTTTCCCCTTTGCAAAAAAATGGCCAAAAATGCCTAAGTTCCCCACCAAGCTTCCCATTCTGCCTTTGCATAAGAACATGACACATGTCCTCCCGCAAAGTTGCGGGGGGAATTTTGAAATTTTTCCCAAAGACCAAAAATGACTAAAATTTTAAGAGAAACCCATTGATCCTTTTCCAACCAGAAGCGGCCACGTATGAGGAGAATTTTGAGCTTAAAGTTAACATTTAAATGACACCATCGTATGACCGTAAAAAAACATAGAGTTTTCCAGTGACCTCTAAAATTGATTTTTTCTTCATGGCTGAAGGATTTTTTTCTCAAAAAACAAGGGGAAGTTGATTTTATGCAAGTTTCTACCATGGCGAAGGGTTTTTGAAGGCATATATGCATGAAACGAATAAATTTTATTTTTCACGATCAGGCAAGAGGGAAAACATGGCATAGCCCACAAATTTGGAAAAAATAGGGCACAAACAAGGCATGCATGGGTGTTTCTTCACAAATTAGGCATGGAAAATTATTTTTCAAATGAATTATGGCATGGGAGTGGAGGCAACAACTTCATTTCACCCATTAAAACTATAGAAAATGTTTCAGGAAGTGTAGAGTGAAAGGAAAATTAGGGAAAAAGTATAGAGGATCAAAATGGACACAAACATCGGCTCCTGCTCAAGGATGGGTGAGTGCCACAAGAAAAACGTAGACCAAGTTCCAAAATAATCCATTGGGAAAACAGAGTCATGAGCCAAAAATCACCAAAACTAGCCGAGAATCGACAAAAATGGTGTCACATAGTAAGGCAAACCCAAACTAACAAAACACCAAAAATAGAGTGAAAAACCAAACGGTATACATTGTACAAGCTGGTGCATACCTCAAATTTGGGGATTAATCCAAGAAATTCTTTAGATGCCTAACTCTAATAGGTAGTTCAAGTAATTACCCATCTAAATATTTGAGAAAATAGGTATTCTCACCGATTCGGATATTAATGGAGTAAGGGCCCATCTACAATGCATCAAATTTTCCATGTTTTCCTTATCCTCATTTATGATATCCCACAAAAACTAGATCTCCAATATTGAATGCCCTAGGAGTGACCTTCTTGTCAAAAAATCTTTTCAAATTCTCTCTAAATCTGATATGCCTCTAATGGGATGCTCTTCTCTCTTCATCTAGCTCCATAGTCTGATTGATCCTTGCTTCATATGGACAGACCTCTTGATCCTCAAGCTGTTGAGCAAACTGAAATGAAGATAACTATAGATGTAAGGGAAGTAGATCTTGAGTTCCATACACGAACTCAAACGGGCTCTTACCAGTAGCTCTCTTGGCAGTGATTCTATCAGCCCAAACTATAAATTTCAGTTGTTCACCCCATTTTTTCTTGTTCAACTCCAAGGTCCTTCTAATGATCTTCAAAAATTCTTATTGCTGGACTCAACTTGTCCATTTCCTTGGGGATTATAGTTTGAAGAATAATTTAAATTGGTTCCATACTCCTTGCACATTGCCATCAAAGGTTTAGCTCTGAAACACATGGCATTATTAGCCACAATTTTGATTGGCACACCAAATCTGCATATGATATTGTTCAACAAGAAGTCCATAACAACTTGGTGTGTTGCTTTCTTGGTGGGGATTTCCTCTACCCACTTGGTGAAGTAATCTGTGGCTACAAGAATCCACTTATGGCTAGCACTAGAAGGATCTAAAATCTCACCAATGAAGTCCATTCCCCATTGTTTGAAGGAGCTTCGATTGATACAGGATGAAAAGGAAGGAAGCCTAAAGCTTTCATTCTTCCAAAGAAATGATGGCAACTTTCACATTTTCTAATCAACATGGTTACATATTTGAAGATAGTAGGATACCAATAACTATCTCTTAAAACATTGTGTGTTGTAACCCTTCCATCAAAGTTTCCTCCACAAACTCCCCCATGGAAATCAGAAATTACTTTGAAAGCTTCATCTTTAGTTACACATTTCAAGAGGACACCTTCAGGGTTCTTCCAAGCCAGCCCAAAGTCAGTGATGATGTATTTTTGAGAGGCCAACTTGAGGGCTCTTTTCTGATTTTTATTTAAATGATCAGGACAACAAAGGTGTCTAAGGTAAAATATTATGTCCTTGTACCACTCAGAACTTACCAATTTCCCAAAAACATCTGCCCTTTCTTCCTCTACCTCATTCACTTCCATAGTTTGCAAGTTTCTCTCAACCATGAGCTTAGCAAGACCCAAACCTCTTACCAACTTTGTGGTCTGGATGTCCATATCATACTCCTCTATTTTTTTCACCCATCTACATATTTTACTTGAGATCTCCATCTTCGATAAGATGTCTTTTACCATGGTGTGAGGAACATAAGAAACAACTTTCGAACTTAAAATATAAGGCCTAAAAACCTTTTTTGCTTTCACCAAGGCAAATTCTTGTTTTTTCATGATTGTGTACTTTAACTCGGCAGCTTGTAAATCCTTACTAAATAAGGCAATAGGCCTCTCAGCCCCATCTTCATCCTTTTGGAGCAAAACAGATGCAATAGTATTTTCATAGGAAAAGGAGAAGATTTGGAAAGGCTTGTAATTCAAAGTTGCCAAGACAGGTGCATGTTTAAGTGCTTCCTTGATCCATTCAAAATCCTGAAAAATAGCCTCCTCTCATTTGATAACTTGATATTTCTTCAACATGCATGTGATAGGAAGAGTCAAATCAGCAAAATTTGAAACAAACCTTCTAATGAAATTGATTTTCCCAAAGAAAGATTAGATGCCCTTCTTCATTCTTGGAATTGGCACCTTACTAATTGCTTCTATTCTCTTAGGATCAATTAAGACACCAGCCTTTGAAATAATATGACCAAGTAGCTTGTCCTTTTACACCCCAAAGTGACACTTCTTTGGATTGAGAGAGATTCCAATTTCTCTACATCTGATCAACATTCTTTCCAAATGATGCAAGTGATCTTTTCTGCTCTTTGAAAATACAGTCACATCATCCTGATAAACTGTAATGAAGCCATTTATATAACCAGAAAAAGCAACATCCATTTCTCTTTGAAATGTAGCTCTAGCATTCATGAGACCAAAAGGTATTCTCACATAAACATATGTTCCCCAAGGAGTGGTAAAGGCAGCTTTAAATATTTCTGACTCCTTGATAACAACCTGGTTGTAGACAGAGAAACCATCCAAGGTGGAGAAAAATTCAGATCTAGTCATTAACTGCAGCATGTTCTCCATGTTTGGAAAAGGATAATTGTCTTTCAATCAAGCTCTATTCAAATTTTTGAAGTCTACATAAAGTCTGATATCTCCGTTCTTCTTTTTAAGCGGCACAAGGTTTTCAACCCAAGATGAATACCTTGTGGGTTGAATGGTCCCTCCCTCCTACAGTTTCTTCAATTCATCTTGCATTTTCATGGAGAGGAGTGGATTAATTGTCCTTTACTTCTGTCTGAATGGTTTGGCCTTTGTTTCAAGAGGGATCTCATGTTGAAACAAGTCTTCTCTATATGCTTTCAGCTCTGAATATGACCAGACAAGGAAATCTTGATATTGTTTCAACAATTGGAGGTAGGACTACTTTTTTTCTTTGTTTAAACTACCACCCAACAAAACTTTTCTTGGTTTCTCCTTTGTTCCCAAGTCATTCTCTTCCACATCCTTTGAGGTGGATATGTTTCTATTGATGATGCAATCATCATTGCTAAAATTTGACTAGAGAGTAACAAGACCTCTAGGAATGGTGTTAGTTTTCAATTGGATAACATATTTTCCAAACAAAGCATCTCTTCCTTCAGTCATACACACAATTAGTTCCCAATCAATATGTTGATCTATAAACTTGCCTTTATTTCATAAGAACCTTTGCACCTAAGGATCATCATCAAACACTTGCCAATGCTTGATGTTGTCGGGGACACTGGCCTAGTTAACGGTTCAACATTATACTCACAATAAGGTGAAATGGTGCAATCTCCAAATATTGACCCCATCACTACCAACTTGTCGCAGTAGCATTCAAACTTCTATCATGGTGCACAATATTGAAGGAATCAAACATCTCAATTAGATCCCAAACGACATGCTTATCTTGCTTCATCCGCTGATTTTTTTGTAGCATACATTTTTCTTATTTTTTTGACAACTAGCTATGAATATCCCTTTGTAATGATGTCCTTAACATCATACTTCCATGCAATTCTCAAACCCAACAACAAGGCTTCATACTTAGCAATGTTTTTAGTACATTCAAAATTAAGCTTGAAGGAAAAAACAAATTCTTCCAAGCTAGGAGAAAATCAGCACCATTTTCAAATTTGGAGCAAGCTCCATCAGTCTAAGGAGAACATTTTCAAGGCAATTTGACTGATCCATTTTGTGTTATTTTCCATTAGCAAATAATACTTCATAAGAAGCATTGTTTGGGAATGCAACATTTTCTTTTCTCCATAGAGCTTGACAGGAAAATTCAATGAGATCATATCTTTTTCTCCATAGAGCTTGACACTGCCCTCAATGGGAATGGTGGAAAAATACATATCCATTTGGACACTCCCTCAACACTTACACTTTCGACAATAACATACCCCATTTGGTAGGGAAATCAACAATTACAACATCTAATTTTAAATTCCTTGCGGGATAAGATGCAAGTTGCACTACCAAACCCTTCACACAACCAACAACTAGCGCTTCTCTTGAGTCTATAGCAGTACATTTTCCATAGGCCGCTATCACTTTGATATTCAACTCATCCATTTTACAGTGTTATTTTCCATCAAACATATAATAATACTTCATGAAGAAGCATTGTTTGGGTCCTCAATGAGATGTCCCCAACATTTCTCCAAGATATTTCTCTTGGTGGTGTTTTAAGGAGCTTGATTTGAGGAGGCTGTCCAACAACTTTGTATTTCTTGGAGAATGGTGGAAAAATACATATCCATTTGGACACTAAGCAACTCAATGATTAGAAAACTCACTTTGATTTGGCTCAATACTTTGGCTATGACATGGGAATATAACATACCCCATTTGGTATGAGGGGAAATCAACAATTACAAACATCTAATTTTAAATTCCTTGTGAGCAAGGATGTTTTAGGATAAGATGCAACTCCTTTAACAACTACCTAGTGTTAAATCCCTTCACTACAACAACACCAACATTGTTTACTAGAATACCGCATTACTCTTGAGTCATCAAAGCTCTTGAGTATTCATTTTCCATGGCGAAATCTTGCACTACATCAACTTCAAGAGCTATCACTTTGATATTCAACTCATTCATGACTTCTAGAGGCATGCAAATATAATCATGCGAAATATAATCATCATTATTAGCTTCACCTTCTTTCTGGTCCACTTCACATGGAGGATGGGGTAAAAACACCTATCACACCAATCAATATGGAATCAAACAATATAAGTTTGTGAAGTAGCCTATCCTTGATGATGAAATTTGTGAAGCATGGGTTTTCAACTATCAATGCCCTTTGATCTTGTCTCATATTGGTACTTATATGAGGGTTTTTGTCCTACCAAAATTTTCTCTAAATCAAGTATCTTGAGATTTTTAGGGTTTATCAACTTTACACCATCTCTCTTGAAGGTTTCCCAATGCCTTCTTATCATTTGAATGCATCTGCATATTTGATTAAACAAGACTCATCACAATGCATCTGCATATTTTGATTAAACAAGACTATCACAAGGCCTCAGATTAAGCAGGCTGACCTTCTCAAATTTTTGTTAAACCTTGTGTTAAAGTCATGGACTGATTCATTGGGGTCATTCTTAATATTCTCAAACTCAAACAAGAGAAATCTAGGATCAGTCTTGTCACCATATTGCAACCTAAATTCATTCTTCATCTTAGTCCAAGAATCAATTGAATTATCAAGAAGATATTTGTACCAATCCATAGCATCCTCTTCTAGTGTATGAATGAACAATTTAATATACAAATCTTCAAACTCTATCTCGAAATCTTCCATCATATTAACAAAAAGTATGAGATTGATCACCGATTATTACATTGTTACCTTAGAATTTTGGCAATCTATTTCTAACATCTTGTGGGACAGCATTTGGGTAACCATCCATTCCTCTAAATTCTATAGGACCAAAGGTGTTAACAACAAATGGAGGTCTAGGCTGAGCCATATTGTTTGGTGGAGGTGATCTTGGAGGTGAAATAAGCTGATGAGGAGTGCAAGATCCTCGGGGCTCAAGAATTTGATTCACAAGACTAGTATTCTCTAAATGTTGATTTTCTTGGAAACTTTTATTAGGATTGAAACATACATGTGTAGATTGAAGAAAGAACTTACAAGGTACAACAAAATGTCCTTCACTAGCTGAGGAAAACAAGTTTATGAGAGGATTGCTTGAATCAGAATCACTTGAAGAAGAGTGATAATCCTCAACCAAAGGCTGCTCTCTCTCAACTATGGATACATCTTTTCCGATGTCGACCTTTAAAAAATTTCCAAACTCTTCTCCCTTCCAGCAATGAGTTTCTTGAATCTATAAACAAATTCTTAATAGAGTCTTTAAGGAAGAGACATCTTCTTCCTTCCAGTTTTGCAAATATTAGCAACATAAAAGTAAATGACATAAATGTTAAGACACTGGTAATTTATTAAGATTATAACAACATGGAGTTGCCACTAAGGACTTTCACCCTAGTTGTGTAAATGCACTAAAATACTCTGTCAAATACCTATCAGCATTAAAAATCTTACCAAACTTTATAGATCAGACCTGTCTTTCTTTGAAATTATCAATCACAAATGCAAATGAAGTGTAACTACTACTGGAAAATGATAAAATTTGCAGGGAGGACCTATATCTTCACTCAATCCTTACAAATATGATTATAAAATGATGCTTCAACAATGTATTTGCATGCATAATTTACAAGGGACATTTCCAGAGTTTGGTATGCATTCAAATATCTCAAATATGTATACACATGGATCAGATTAAACTAAGAGAATATCAAACTTAGAACTCTACTCTTCATTCCAATCTTATAAATCTAATCAAAAGATGATACTAAAATTTGTAATTGCACATAAATCACACAAGAAGCATTACCAGGGATCTGAAATACTAAAATCTTGAATAATTCCCCAATAGTGGTGTCATTTAGTGTTGGTAACCAAATTTGTTCTCCTTTTAGTAAGCAAGATCGGAAAAATGGCATGAAGCTTGAAGGCAGATAGATGCTAATATATGCCATTTTGTAGCCGGGGATGTGATCTAAATAGCTCTCAGATTTGTGGAGATATGGATAGCACTTTGAAAGGATTTTGATCTAATCCTCACTATTTTAGGTTATACCTTTCAACCAAGGTAGGAGAACCTATATATTGCAGCCTCTATTTTGTGAAGGAGGTGAAGATATCCTTATACTATACATATTGTATGGAGATGGCCTTGAGAAAACATGATCAATTTTCCATTATTCAAACTCAACAAAGTTGTCACTACTAAATGATGGAAATGCTTTCAAGACAAGGCTAAGGTGCTTTGGAGACATTGTATGATCTGATTTGCTTTATGCATTTTTGTAGATGGGTTAGATTCTTTTGTTGACACACAATGCAAAGCGGGGGTAGTATGGGTAGGATTAGTTATTTAGATGATTTTTGGTGGGGTATTGACAAGACAAACTTGGATATATAAAATATTTTACAACCTCTACAATACTTGAAAAACTATCAGATAAAATGCATCAAATAATTAGGATGTTCTTTCAACCAAAAGATGCATAAATGGAAGCCCAGGTTGCACTCTTCACACAATATTTGAGAACTCACCACAAAATCTTGAAGTAAAAAAATCAATTAAACACAAAAATCCTTGATCAAACCATGCCTAAGGTACCCCCAAAGGCTTACAAGCAATCCCAATCAACAAATGAAGGTGGAGTGATTTTAAACTGCTTATTTTCAATGCCAAACAAAATCTCTTATGACAAATAAAATTACAAGTGCCACTACATTATCAATAAGGATGGGATCTGTGTGATTTCTAAAGACTTTCAATGCAAGATTGCAACAAGAACAATTGAAATTATTTGTAGGTATTTAAAATGATAAAAAGACATCATATTTCCCAGAAAAACATAGATTAACTCAAAATATTGTTAGATTCATCAATGCAGGAGAGTTTCATGAACAATTTCATAGGCTGTGTGATGGCTATACACTTGTAACCAACTCACATTCATGAAGATCTAGCATAAAATAAATTAATTTGGTTCTTTGTTGGGTTTCTCAGAAAATGAGCTTTCTCTCAAAATTTTCTAATGATTTTCAACTTCCCCCTTTTTGCATTTTTCCAAAATGCATTATATACCTCTTACCACATTGGAGCCTTCTTTTCCAAGAAAAGCATATGCCAAGGGATCAATTTTTACAACAATTCCTCATGATTCACTGAAAATGACATTTAACAAATTTGCAACGAGAGTTTCTAGGTGTTTAAAAAGACTAAATCATTACAAATATTTGGATCATTATCCTTTGTGGAGGCACGTTTTTCATCCTCAAGGCATGCAGGCCCCTCATCCTCTCATCATTTCATCTTATCCTTTTCCAATTTGGTTCTCAGAACTTTATAATTTGATATTTCACATTTTACATGGGCCTGAGTAAAATTTATCTCAAAAACACCTCAAATCTACAAATTGAGTCATGAAAATCGATTCCAATGATCTTAGAAGGCCAAAATGACATGGAACCACCAAAAATTGATGAAATTTGATGCAAAATTCACAATTCCAAGCTTCCTGGAGAAAAATGGCGGCCAAAAATGAAAATGTATAGTTACCCTTGATTTGCTTTTTCACCTTCAATCTGGGCCCTCCACGTGTCAAAATATGATTGGAAATCAATTCGGGCTCACCTTTTGTCTTTTTGACATTTTTGAAAAAATGGAAAATTTTGACCTTTTCCTCCACCCTTGAATTTTGGTGATGACACGTTGCACATGGTGGGTCCCATTGGGATCGCGCTCCAATTCTGTGCATTTTGACCCCTTTTGAATTTTGGAAATTTTTCACCTTTTACCCGGGGGCCCGTGCCTCCGATTTTTTCTCCTGCCATGTGTCGCTTTCTCTATCGCTAAAATCCATGGGCTCAATTCTCATTTTAACTCCTTTTTTAGCTAAAGGAAAATTTTCCCTTTTTCTTCCACCAGTCCGCCGACCTGCTCTACCCACCACGTGTCTCCCTGTGGCTCATTCGTGGGCCCGTGGCTTAATTCTTTGTCTAAATTTTTTTCACAAAAGGGAAAAATTCCCCATTTTCTTCCGTGGCCCGCACTTCCTCTCGAGCTTTTATGGACACGCATCCACCTGAGATTTTCCATGGGGTCGCGCTTCAAAATTTCACCTTAGGCCTTTTTGACCAAAAGGGAAAAATTTCCCTTTTCCTTCGTGGCCCGCACTTCCCCACTTTGCCACTGCACTGCCATGTGTCCACCTCCTACTCCAATTCAGACCCGTGGGCTTTTCCTCATCTTTTTTTCGTTTGCCAAAAAGGGCAAAAAAATTCCTAAATTCCCGTCGCCTTCCCATTTTTTCTTCACATAAGAACATGGCACGTGTCCTCTCGCAGAGTTGTGGGGGGAATTTTGAATTTTTTCCTAAAGCCCAAAAATGAATAAGTTTTTCAAAGAAACCTATTGATCCTTGTCCAACCAGAAGTGGCCATGTATGAGGAGAATTTTGAGATTAAATTTGAGATCAAATGACACCCGTATGATTGTAAGAAAAAAAGCAGTGTTTTCCGGTGACCTCTAAAATTGATTTTTTCTTAGTGGGTGACGGATTTTTTGCTCAAAAAACAAGGGGAAGTTGATTTTATGCAAGTTTCAACCATGGGGAAGGGTTTTTGAAGGAATATATGCATGAAACAAAAAAATTTGATTTTTCACAATCAAGCAAGAGGGAAAACATGACATAACCCACAGATTTATAAAAATTAGGGCACAAACAAGGCATACATGGGTGTTTCTTCACAAATGAGGCATGGAAAATGATTTTTCAAATGAATTAAGGAATGGGAGTGGAGGAAGAAAATTCATTTCACCCATTTAAACTATAGAAAATGTTTCAGGAAGTGCAGAGTGAAAGGAAAATTAGGGCAAAAGCATAGAGGATCAAAATGGACACCAAAAGGTTCTAGAGAGGTTGCTAATGATATTCAAAGAGTCCCCCTCCATAATTAGATTGTTCAAATTGATAATCATAGCCATTCTAATCCCCTAAAGAGCGTAAAGGGCCTCAACAAAATGATTGGATAGTTTTCCTATGGGGCCTACATAAGAAGCAATGAGTTGACCCTGTTGTTTTCTAATGAGGCCTCTTCCTTTAGCTACCCCTGGATCTAGAGGAAACATCAAATTTTAACCTAAACCAACCATATTTTGGGGAAATACATTGAACATGATATCTATCAGTGTTGGGTAAGGAAATTGAAATCTGTTGAACATTAATATTCCATGCCTTTAAGTATCTCTCCTCTTCTTTAGGATATTGTGCTTTTTCATGAGGTTTAAACTTTAGAATGTTTTCTTTTTCTGCAACTATAATTTCATTCATAATACTTTGGATAGTTTTTTGGTATCTCTAAATATAAGAGAGTTATGATCATTCCAAATTATCTAAATAGTATAGGGGAGGAAGAGAGTGCAAAGCCTCGAAACAAATTATGTTTGAAAGGAGGATGCCACTAAACCTAGACCTATATGATGTCATCCAGAAAGACAAAAAAATACCAAATGTATTGAAAATAATATTCCATAGAGCATCAACTATAGGGTAGTGAAAAAGAAGATGATGGATAATTAGTACCATATTTATCAACAATTATTTGGAGAGTTTTTTAGAACAATTTTATTAGAAGCCTCATCATGTCCCTTTCCTTATGGGTAATAAAGACAAGACAAAGCATGTTTGATTTAGAGTTTTGTGCAAAACCTCTTAAAAATGTGATTATTAAAAGAGGACATGTTATCTATAATAACATATAATGACCCTCCAAAGTGAGTGATGACATGTGTGAGTAATAATTAACATATTCCTTTGCCCATAGTAGGTGGTAAGGGTTTATATTATACCCATTTAATGAAATATTTTTGGTTGTAATGATTAAATTATGTCCCTATGTGGAATTTGGATTAAATTTACCAACCATAATGAAACCCCATATAGGAAAAGGCCGTAAAGAAATAATGGGTTGTAATACGTGAGGTGGTACCTAGTTAAGGTTGTTGTGTTCGACATTGATAACAATAGTTAACCTATTGATGAAATTCTTGTTCTATTGTTGGCCAATGACATCCTTTGTGGAGTAATTTTTGAAACATAACTTTACCATTATAGTGAACACCGTACTCACTATTTTATAGTTGGGACAATGATATTTGTGCATCATCTCCTAAACAAAACTAAAGGCATCCATCAAAGGAATGTTTAAATAATGAGCCTTATATAAGGACATAGTGTAGCCTCATGTTACAAATGATAACATTCTTGAGGTTAGGCATTGTCATGTTTTTTTTTCAGTACATGTAATTTATATGTTAGTAAAACCATTAAGGATTTTCACCACTTCACGTGGTAAGTAAGACCTTAAGAGTGTCAATACAATTAGTAGAAATACAGTCTTTATGTAATTTCCAAAAATTGAAAGTGGCATAATCATCTATTATATCTATGGATATCAATGAGGTATCACTATCCATGTCATTTAAGTGTCGATTTTCCTTACATAAAATATTAGTGATGGAATAGGAATTAAATGTTGAAAATAAATTATTAATGAGAGTGTTACATGGTATTACATGTTTTTCTTTTATGTTGTATATATCTATATTATATAATATATATATATATATATATATATATATATATAAATTAATGAATAATAAGTTGTGGCTCTCTACAAAAATTTATGTTTTGAATTTGTAGCGTTTAATTGGTATAAATACCTAATATTAATGCTTCATACTTAGTGATATTGTTAGAACACAAAAATTCCTATTCAATATGTAAAGGGAAAGGTCTCACCATGAGGAGTGATAAATACAATGCAAACCCATATCATAGTGCCACACTGGGACTCGCAAAAGTACATAGTCCATTTTTGAAGTTAAGGTTTTAACTAGTGAATTCATCCAAAAATTATTCATTGATAGGGGAGGGATCCAAAAGTGGATCTTTGGAATTATAGACAGTAAGAACAAGTCCTTTAATTGATTTTGGGAAAAAAATTGATATAAATTTAGTTAATATAATAATTCATCATTCTATATGAATAAAAATATGTTTAGAGGATAATAATTAACAAAAATAATCCAACTTGATGATAAAAAGTAATTATATCTTAAACTTCTAGTGTCACACTTTATCCTTATAAAAGATCAAAGATAGACAAATTTTTTTACTAGACTATAATTGTTCTTGTAAGGGAGTATTGTATGATTAATATCGTAAATGGCCAAGGTAGGGTTAGTATCATCATATTGTGAAAACAAGGCACCGAGGGCATGTTACATAATAGATATGTAGAGAAGTAGTGTTTTATCTTGTATAGGTGGCATAATAACTAGTGGGTTGAGTAAATATTATTTAATGTCATCAAATGCTTGTTAAAAAATTACATCCCACTCAAATGTAGTGTGTTTTTGTAATACTCATGCGAAAGGCTAAGTCTTATCAGCCAATTAGGAAACAAAATGTTGAATGTCCTAAATTTTTAATTGTAGGGATCATAATTTATTTAAATTCCATGGTGGTGGCATGTCAACAATGGATGTTATTTATTTTCATTGATGTCAAGAGAGTGTTAGTTATCATTGATGTCAAGATGAAGTTTGTTGTGATTTGGATGTAAAATTGAGTTTATGGGCATGCCATAGGTCATTGATGTTAAATAATGAAAGAGGGTGAATGTTGATTTTTTTTCAATGATGTCAAATGATGCCTTGTTGAAGAAGGTTGAGAACATTCAAAATCCCAGTCATACCCTAAAGAGACATAGTGAAGATATGAGCCTAGTTATGAGGCATGTTGGAAGATGGATGAGGTATGGATGAAGTACAGATGTTTTTCAAGTATTTGAAGGTTATTTTTTCACTATTTCATCATGAGAACATGGTTTAAAGGAATGTTGAATCAAGAAAACCAAGTTGTAGAGAGAAAAAGTGAAGAAATCATGACCTACCGAGGTACGAGGTTTAGTTTCCAAGGTAAGTATGGGCATGTGAGCATTGTAAAAGGTGTAAATTTCCCCAAAAATGAATGTTTTAGGATTCTATAGATCTAAACTACATATCTATGATGTTTTCTAGACAATTCTCAATCACTAAGTGGTCATTCCAAGTATTTTCTATGACTATTTTTCGGGACAATATTGGTAGTTTTGAGTGATAATGAAAAAAAGATGTTATTGAGTATTATGAAATTAGTTGAGGTGTATAATGAATTTGGTTATGTTTTTAGGTCATGGAGTATCTATATATATAGGTTTTATTTGGCATGGTTGAGTTGTTCATGTAGACAGGCGAAGCTTTGTGAGATATATTAATCGAATCAACCATTTACAATAGTGCAGGCTACAATATTTATACATATTGGATAGCTGGGATACAAACAAAAGAGGAGTTGCAACAATGCAACAACCAAATTAAAATACAGTAGCTTCCAAATCACATCCGAGGAAGCACAACAATAATACTATTAAAACAATATATAACAACATCCATAATGTTTTGAATAAAATAATAATATGGTTTATAATATAACCATATTAAAAAATTATTTAATTAATAAAATTAATTAAATAATTAATTTATATTATGCATAATTAAGTAACCTAACGTCCCCCTTAATTGTGCATTGTCTCAAGAGATGAGGAGAGGAACTCTCTGAACAACTAGAACTTGTCACATGCAAGTGACTTTGTGAATATATCTGCCCGTTATTCGGTCATTAGAAAAAATTGAAGCCAAATGTTGTGCTTCAACACATGTTTGCATATGAAATGAACTTTTACTTCAATGTGATTTTTTCTCTCATGAAAAACTGGATTGTGAACAAGTTTGAGAACACCTTCATTGTTGACATACATGGTGTTCGGTTTGTCCTGTGGTATTTTGAGTCTTTCTAGTATGTGACGTAGACAAATTGCTTCACAGATAGCTTCTCCTACATAATGATACTCAAATTCTATGGAAGAGTGAGAAACAAAGTGTTATTTCTTGCTTCCCCATGATATTGGTCCAGATCCCATAAAGAATAAACATCCAAGTGGATTTTCTATTGTCAATGTTACTGCATGATCTAAATCTAAATATCCAGTCAAGAAGAAGTTGTCATTCTTCTTGTATTCTAGACCAAGATCGATGATCCTTTTAGATATCTCAAGATGCGCCTTACTACTTTCCAATGAAAAACTTTGGGTTCCTGCATGAACCTGGATAGATAGCTTACTGCAAAGTTGATATCTATTATAGTGTAGGTCAGGTAAATGATTCTCCCAATCAACTGTCGATAGAGAGTGGCACTTACCTCAGGAGATGGATTTGAATGACATAACTGTAATATGTTCTCCATAGGTGTAGCAATTGGTGTGAAATCCATCATCCTAAATTTCTCAATTTTTTTCTTGGTATATTTCATCTGAGAAACAAAAATGTGATTCTCTTTCTGCCATACATCCAATCCAAGACAATAGTGCATTAGCCTAAGATTGGTCATGTGAAATGATCGATTAAGATCTTTCTTCATTTCATTGATCATCTTCACTAATCTACCAGTGATTATTAGATCATCAACATAGACAACAACAATCACAATCTCCCCCCCTTGATTTTTGAGGTAAATATTGGGATTGTATGGATTTCTAACAAATCCATGTTGTACGAGATGCTCATAAATCTTGATGTACCATACCTAGGGTGCATGTTTAAGGCCATACATAGATTTCCTGAGTCTACATACCTTTGCTTCTTGACCAGGTACTACATATCCCTCAAGTTGAGTCATGTATACTTCTTCTTTTAAATCTTTATTTAGGAAGGAAATTTTTTACATCAATCTGGTGGACTTTGTAGCCAAACTATGCGGCTAGAGAAAATATCATCCTGATCATTTTGATCTTAGTTATGGGAGAAAATGTCTCCTTGTAGTCAATTCCTTCTTTTTGTGCATACCCCTTTACTACAGTCTTGCTTTATACGTTTCCATTGTCCCATATTCTTTGTACTTTGTTTTAAATATCCATCTGCATCCAATTGGTTTTTTCCCTGGTGGAATATCGACAAGCTGCCAAGTGTTATTCTTCATCACTAATTGATATTTAGAATCCATGGCATCTTTCCAAGATTTTCACTGTAGGGATTCTTGGACTATAGAGGGCTCATCAGATTCAATAACTCTACTCATCAAAGTAAAGTTAAATTCTTCTCTTGCTTTATTGTGAGTCTATGGTCCATGGGTGGATGTATCTGGTGGAGCATCCATTCTTGCATCTCGTAATGTACTAGTACACCACTTAGGCATACGCTAAATTGTTCCCATGGGTCATGGTTCTATCTGATCAACACCATCATCCCCATCATCAATTTCATCTTCTGATGGAACATCAAATTCAATTTTTACGATTGGTGAAAAATCTACATCTGGTGAGTCTAGAGGAGGAGTCTCTGCTTCATTCTTCTTAAAAAACTCAACATCTCTATTGGTGTAGACTTTTCTGGTCTTAGGATCCATTAATCTATACCCAAGAGTCTCTTCACTATACCTAATGAAGACAAGTTTTTATGAATTCGTGTCCAATTTATTTCTATTCTATTTGGGTATGTGCATGCTTGCTTTACACCCAAATACTCGAGGTGTGCAATAGATGGTGTCCATTTTGAGCATGGTTCTTGTTGTGTTACTTTATCAAGAGAAACTATGGGCACTCTGTTCAAAAAATAAACTATTGTCTTTACTACTTCTTCCCAGAATGTCTTTGCAAGTCCAGAGTCATCGATCATGCATCGCACCATTTCCATGATAGTATGATTTCTTCTCTCAAAAACACCATTTTGATGTGGTGTGTGTGGAGGATGTATTTTTTACGAATCTCGTGATTTTTAGGTAGTATCTAAACTCATTCACGGTTAATTCCCCATTGATCTAAGAGGAGAGTTCTTATGTGACGACCAGTTTCGTTCTCAACTACTACTTTGAACTTCTTGAAAGTTTCAAAAGCTTCACTTTTCTTGCGAAGATAAAAATCCACATTTTTCTTGAATAGTCATCAACACAAAGCATGAAGTATTGGAACCCATAATGACTTGGTTACATCAGACCGCAAATATCGGTGTGAACTAGGTCAATTTTTCCATGAGCTCAAAATGTAATTTTCTAGAATGAAGCTCTGTGTTGTTTTCCTACAAGGCAGTGAGAAAACTTGTCTATATCCTTCTGAAGAGATGGTAGCCCATGTACCATATTACGCCGGCGAAGTGTCTCGAGATACTTGAAACTTACATGAACAAGTCTCAATGCTATAACTATGTCTGTGCTAAGGTGGAGTTTTTAGCCATGAGTGCTTGATCATCTCTGTGAACAAAATCAAGTTGGAACATGCATCCCACATTGAAGGATTTTTCAACTATTTTTGAGTCTCTTGATTTATCTCGAATCAAACATGTTTTCTTGCTGGAATGAATATCAAACTAAATTTTTAGGTTGTGATCTAGGAGTTGGATGACTGAAAGAAGATTCTTTGTCAACCGAGGGACATATAGGACATTGGATAGTCTGCGATTTGCGTGAACCAAGGGTTTTAGAAATGTTTTCAATCCCGAACTAAATATTGAGAATCATCACCCAACAAAACATGTTTTTTCAAAGGTGTGTCCCTTATTGAGATAAACTAGTCTCTATGGCTGGTCATGTTTTGATTGGCTCTGAATCAACATACCAAACATCACTAGATGACATGGAAGGTTCACTAGATCAAGCAAAGTGAACAAGTAGTCTTCATTATCGAATGTTCTTATTGCTAAGTGATATTATCTTGTTGATCGGGGTTTCTTTTCCAATTCCCCTTTTTCTTCCTATGATTTTTGTTAGAATGTCCTTGTAATATTGTTGTTGTTGAGGTCTAGAGTTTCTAGATTAACCTTTTTGTAAGTATTATACCAATAATATTTTAGGTCATGTCCTCTTTTGTAGATTGGACATTGCTTTTTTTTGTCTGTCCCCTTGATACCGATTTTGATTTTGGGACTTTTGATAGGAATTAGGTTTTCCTTTACCTTGTACTTTCCATTTTTGATGCAAAGAGAGTGCCTTCTTCTCTTTATCATCCTTATTATGTATGGTTTCCTCTTGTTGTAGTAAGTTTACCAATTTTTCAAAACTAATATTTGTATTCGACATGTTTAGTATTGTAGCAAAAATGCGGTTAGAAGAGGGGAGTTCTCTCATAACAATGGAAACAATAGCATCATTTGTGACCGCTTCTCCTTGGGCTAGAAGTGAATCCCTCAACTCTGTAACTCTTCTTAAGAAAGCTTCTATTTTTCATTCTGCTTAAACTTTAATGTGTGTAACTGACTCTTCAAATTCAGTATAACATTCTTGTTCTTGGCCTCGTATATTGTGCTCAACTTATCCCACACTTATTTGGCTATTTTTTCATCTCGAATGTGGGGTTACACATCGTCAAACACTCCAAACAAGATGATGAGTTTGGCCTTCTGATCTTGCTTTATCAAATTGTTGTTTTTTTGTTGTATTAGTAGTTGATCTAGTCAGAGTACCATTCATAGTAGGCTAGATCTCTTCAAACTCAAGTTGTGTCTTGATTTTTGTCTTCCATGCAGCATAGTTGTTTCTCTGAGTAGTTGTGAATCTGGAAGAAAAAAATTGGGTGCATTGGTGTCCATTTTGAAAAAAAAACTGATAGGGTTTAGCTCTTATCACTCTAGGTATAAGGTCTCCCAATCTATATACCATTAGTTTGATATACCAAACCTTTCTATATATGTGCCCTTTCAATATACCCAGCGGTACATGGAAGAAGATCACCCTTTCTATATACTTAGGGGTATGTGAAAGAGGTGTTAATGTACGTGAAAGAATTTAATACGTGGTACCAAGATAGTATTGAAAGGGGTCTATGCAATTATTGACACCGGCTCAAAGAAATATCCTCATATGCACGCGTAAGTTCGTTATATACTTGGATAATTTCTCTGTCTAGATTTATGTCATGCAATCATTCACTAATGGATGGGTGGCTCTTAGTGTCTGTGCAATGGGATCTTATTACTCCTGTTGATTTAAAGGTTCGATGCCCAGAGGACATTTTTACGAGATATATTAGGCATTAAGTGCGGTATTAGTCATGATGGCTTTACCCTAAGCTCTTCTTAGAGGTACCATATATATCGAACATTGTGAATGAGATCTAAGATCTCGTGAGTGTTGCATAATCAATTTTATACCGCTTTTGATTACAACTTTTCTTCCAGTTTCGAGCAGGATTTATAATATGTGTAGTTGACTATGATAACCTACAAATTAGTAAAATATATTACAAAGCATGCAATAACATTCAAAAATAATTAAAAACTTGTTTTTTTGTGAGGCCCCGGTGGCTTCGGAGCCCAAAATTATCCTTGATGCTGGAAACCATTAAAAAGAGGCCCAAGATGAAGTTTTTGGTTGGTCTTCCTTTAGAAAATGTTTCCTAGAATGAAAAAATAGGCTTAATGGGAGGAAATAAAATTTTGTCCTAAATTAGGGATTTTCTCACTAAAAATTTGGAGGCCTGTTTAGCTGTAACTAGCAGTGGTTAGCGATGGTTTTTCCACCAAATATGCCTCCAACTATGGTGGTTTCCAAAAATTTCCGCCAAATTTCAAAATTCAAAATTTCATGTTGGGGGTGGCATTTGAACACCAAACCTCCCGCTTCTAACTCTTTCCTTTTAACCGCTTAGGCTCTTATGAGCGCTTAGCTATAAAATGAAGCATAGTCTATTTGAAGTAGATGAAAAAATGACTTACCTCATTAAAAAAATGTGGTATAGGTTCCACGTGGCCTGCATGTTGGAGGACGAGATTGCATGCGGATGCGGGTTAATCCAAGCGTAAAAAATGGATCTTCAACTTTATCTCCTTGTTGGGAATGCCTTTGCATATATTTTGTATTACTTTTACACTATTTGTTTCTTTTTGCAGGGTCAAATGGCTTGAATGGAGAGTAACAGGTGAGGATGTGGTTTTGTATACCTCTACAACTATGTTTTTTTATTGCAGGGCCATGGATGTTGCATTGGATTTTTTATTAACCGTTTGGATTATGTAGGAGGCTCGATCACGGTTCGGCCACTACAACCCCCAATGCAGGTACAAGTTGGCACAATTTGTTCTCAATGCAGAAGCATGGATCATTCACCTTTTGCAAGTCGCCAATCCTTGCCATGTAAGCAATCTAATTCGGCCTCAAAATAGAGCTCGACCACTTTGAACATGACTCATCATTTGAATCGCCAGCCAGCTCTTTGTGTGTTCGGTCAGGAGAAATACAAAAATGCAAATGAAGGTCAATGATTTGTATATGCTCATCTTGATGGAGAACACCTTGACTCGGTTGGAGTAATCTGTTGGTTCAGTTTGCAAGGAATGACTCTTACTCAGCTTTTGCAAATGCAACAGTCAACAATAACTCAACTTGAATAGCTCGGTGGGAGCTTGATCCTCCATACAAAATAATCTCCAATTTTTAGCATAGTCCTCCAAATGTAGAGGTCTGATAAAAAATATCAGAGACTAAAATGCTCCTCTAAAATAAAGGTACAATCCTGTTGTGGAATTTTATTTTTTAAATTGCATCCAAGGAGAAAATTTTTCCTGGTGTAGGAGGCACCTAGGGAAAAAAAATTCATTGCAAACACCTAGAGAATGGAAGGAGGTTGTGGAGATGCAAACATTTTGGGAAGTTTTTGGAGGCAACACAGGATCTCCTAGAGTGTAGAATCTCCTCCAAAATTGTATGCTTCCTCTCTCCAACCTTCTCTACTTCACAGGTCCAGATTCTCACTCTGGTACCAAATGTAGAACAGGGACAGAATCCTATGAGATATATTAATCTAATTCAACCATTTACAATAGTGCAGGCTACCATATTTATACATATTGGATAGTCGGGATACAAACAAAAGAGTAGTTGTAATAATGCAACAAAAAAATTAAAATACAGTATCTTCCAAATCATATCTAGGGAAGCATAACAATAATACTATTAAAACAATATATAACAACATCCATAATGTTTTGAATAAAACAATAATATGATTTATAATATAACCATATAACAACATTATTTAATTAATAAAATTAATTAAATAATTAATTTATATCATGCATAATTAACTAACCTAACAGTTCAAGGTGTCACAAGTTTCATCTTATAAGATAGATTTGTTGGGTATGCATTCCTAATACGACAATATTTTTTTAAGGTTCTTTCATTGTGTAGATCCATGGTGAAGAGATTTCCAGGAATGGATAGGGTCATAATATGACTTATTAAATTTTTTTAAAGTGGTTTGAGATTTGGAGATGACTATGGTTCATCAATAAATTTCAAAGTGCAATAGGAAAAACCTAATTAATTAGGCCTTCTTGAGACCTAATGAAGAGATTGATCTTATGATGTAATTATGACTGACTACTATTGAATGGATTCTTGTTTTATTCATGGATTTAACATGTTATTATCATGTTTTTGATCTATCATGGCCGAACTATGAGATGTATTCTTGTAAGGCTAATATATTAGCAAGGCTAATTAGGCCTATTTGAGGTGCTCGAGGGTATGGATGAATTTGTGAGATAATTATGCAAGATGGAGAAAAATAAGGTCTTATAGAACATATTATGAGATAAATGAACTTATGATGATCATCCTACATGTGTTATGTATGTGAAAATCAATTCCTACATGACCTAGTGACTGTGAAGAAGATAATAAGCAAATAAGTATGAGAGTTAGTTTTTAAGTGTTCAAGAGTAGAGAAGAAGGGGTGTGGAATTAATTTGATGATTGGGCATCAAATTGTGTGAAATATTCATGAGAGCATTATGATGTGATTGATACATCAGAAATACAAATAAGAGATATAAGAAGAGATAAAAACTTAGAGAAGAGAAAAGAAGAAGTATACCATGGTGGTTTAAGAAGTGATCAAAGAGAAGATGATATGAGAGAGTGTCATCATCAGTTGATAAAAAACAAAGTTAAGGTGAAAAACATTTAGAGGTGGATTATTTTTTTATGAGTCTTCTTTCAATTTTTTTCTTCCTTGTTGAGTTGGTGCTTCAATAAAAATTATGGAGTTGGTGCTTCCTTACAAGTTAGTGTTTTGTAAAACCTTAGGGCTTAGTACTCCTTGTGGATTTAGTGATTCACTAAATATTTATTTTTGTTTTATAATACAAACATCGGTGGGTTTTCTTCCACTTGAGGGTTTTCCAAATATATGTTGTGTTCATGTGTGTTTTATATTATTTCACACTCATGTGGATGGTTGATATGTTACTTTGATGGTTTGACATTGCTTATATAATGATGACTTATTAAATGGTTCATGAAAGTCAAGTAAAATTAAATATAATTGAATCTAAAAGTTTTAATGTCGTGATTCACCCCATTGATTATTCTTCCAAAAATTGGTATTAGAGTAGGTCTTTTGGAGAAATTATAACTTTAAGGTGATTGTAGAAGAAAAATATGGCAAGTAATTGATATTTCATGTAAAATATCTTATCGACTATGCTTGTATGGTGTTTTTATCCTGGTTTATTAGATGTTGTTGCAAAAGGAGTTTTAAAAATAATGAAGGAAAAAGTGACAATAGTCCATCTAAGATAAATTATGAAAATTATTGCAATGAAAATCTACTCATGGACAAGTAAACATGTGGTGAGTATTTCAACAGTCTCATGGGAGATTCAAAAGATCAAGAGACATAACTAGACCTAGAAGAAAAGTTGGTGAGTGACCTACAAGAGTTAAAGAAGAAAAGAAATAATAACAAAAATTTAAGCCTTTCATCAAAGATTATGAAGAACAAATTAGTAGCATGGTTGAAAAATACAATGAAATTCTTAATGACATTTTGATAAATCATAAGTCTACCAATGATAAGTCAAGTCTTGGTTTTGTTAGAGACCACAAGAAGAGAAATGGAGATGATAAGATGGGTCTTGAAGATCAAAAAGATATTCAACCCTCAAAGGATGCTAGATCATCAAATAATGTTAGAGAAAATATATTTCCTCTCAATAAGAAAAACTTTGTTAGATAGCCAAATTTTATATAAGGTAATATAATTATTTCAATGGTTACTACTTTACATGTAGTTAGTTTAGTCACAGAACTAGAGAGTGTAGAAAAAAATTCAAGAATGAGTATTGATGTGACTATGTAATTCACACTCCGTATTATTCAAGAGGAATGAAACATGTTATTTACTACAAATTTCATAAAAGAGGTCATATTTCCATATTATGTCATCATAAATCACCTAGACAAAGCAAGAACATTGAAGCTCCTAGAGTTCAAGAAAAAAAAACAAATAAAATAGGTGTACACCAAGAAGTCTTACCCTATGGATAAAGTGAAATATGAGTTAAATACATTCAATAAAATCATGAAATCAGATTTGGTAGATAAATAAAAAGATAAAAATTTCATAACTTGTGAAGGAGAAAAAAATTCAGTCAAGATTAGTCCTAATCAATCTACAAGAAAAAATGGATTGTTTTCTATGGAAGAGAATAGACTAGATATTGAAGTGTTCCAAGAGTGCATGATATCATCTCATATAGAGGAGAATTAGTATGATGTTGACATCAAGATAGAAGTGAAAAAGAATAACAAGTGGATCCTAAAGATAGGATATCAACCTCATGAATGTAAATTATTCGAGAAAAGAGTGGAGATCTAGGAATCTCTTGAATCCATGATGTTATAGATATCTATGACAAAATAGTGTCTCTATTAGGATTCATTTAGGAATTCATCATCAAATTGAAGAAACATGGAGATTTGTTACATGGTTCATTTAAGACCCCCTCCAAAAAATTATTATGGAATGGGTGGCGAATCGACAAAAGTAAATTCTCATTATTGGTGAATGTAGGAAATGAGTGTTTTGTGGTGGTGGTAAATGAAGGTGTTTTTTTTTATTAGAGGTAAAAAAGGGTTGAGGGGACCCTACCCCATACATAATGTTACCATTTCCTTACAAAAGGCCAAGGGATAAACCATTGAAGCCCTACCACAAAACCAAAATAGCACAAGACCAACAACAAGGAAATACAAACATAAAAGGAAGAAACCAAACAAAAAATAAACTAGTAGTAGAAAAACCAAGAGACTAACAACAAAACAAATTAGAACTAACAACAACCATACAATATCCCATATACGCAGTCACTCTTTTATCAGGTCCCCCACTGAATTCATGCATCCGTTCCATTCTTTGACAAGAGATTCAGGGGCCTCCAATTCGGGGCCTTTACCCTCTTTTCCCTTTACTTAGCAAGATCCATGGAGTGGATCATCTCAGATAAAAGCTTAAGATGGTGGATGGTACTCTTAATGTTGAGAAGATGGATGTCATGAATCTAGAACATAACTTCTTTCATCTTCAACATGTCCTTGGCCATTTCCAGGCTTCTCTCATTGGCATTCTTGAGTTGTTCACTAAGGACCAACAAGGAAATATTTTCCACTTTATCAGTTAAATATTTCAAATCCATGGAGACCATACTAATCTGTGTCTATTAATGTCGGTATCAAGCCTATAATGCTCAAAATCTCACATGAAAGAGTGAGTCTTGACAGCCAAGTCTTGAGCAGTGAATAGTTTAGATTGGGAAGTCTTTGAGTGTGCAGGCTCTCAATGGAATCCTCCAAATTCTTGGAGTGTTTATCATCAACAGAATCTATTATCCCCCTCGTCACTATTATCCCCTTCTGCAGTGGCCTTATCCAAAATAGAACCCGAGAAGTCTGGATTCCCATCATTGTTTTCCCCTAAATCTAAAATCTCCACTTCCTCCACCTGTTTAGGATCCTCCTCAACCCTGCTACGTTTTTTGACAAGTACCATGACTCAGATTGGATCTAGTACGCTTAGCCACAAGTTTTCCAAGTGGGTCTTCACTAAGACTGTCCTCCTTGGGCACTGATCCTTCAGTGGTGGAGGCCCCAATTTTGTCATTTTTCCCCAAAAGGGGAGTACCCATCCTAAGCAAGGCTTTAATGAGGCCCTGATGCAGAGGAAGGGAGAACCATAAATCACTTTATACCTACCTTCTAAGGTGATGTATGACATAAATGCTGAGCAATTTCATCATAAGGGTGGGGCAGATTTCCACGAGCATACCCATTGTGAAGAGAGACAGGTGTACCCTTACCTTGCATGAAACATTCAATCTCCAGACTGTAATCCAAATTTGGCTTGTAGATACATCTGCCTTCTAGAGATAAACCCAAGACCTTGGAAATAAGCTTAGGAGAAATGGTAAAGGATAAATTGTTGACCTGGACATGGCCCTCCTTCCACGTTTTCACCACCGCCTCACTAAGCTTCTCATCGTGGCCATCAAAAATATTGAAAAAGGGCAGCATGCCCACCTTTTCAAGCAGAGTTTCCACCTTGACAGACATCTCCTACCTCTTACAGGGTTTAGTGTGAACTAAGTCTCCCCCCATGCTACTGGCTCTATTCTTCCTTCTATTCTATAAAATGTTAACTTCCGAGTCCTATCTTCACACTTCCAGAGAACAAAGATGTCCAGCCTGCCCCTTCAAGGAGAAGAAAATAAATTTGGCACAGTGCAGTAATCATGGAAGATTGTCACGAGTCTGAATAAATTTTTCCTCCTCATTTGTAGAAGTGTTAAAAGTTAAACCTTCCCTTTTCATTATTTCAAAAAATTTGGCATGCATCATGATGGGATCCTCTACCACCTTTAGACCCCTAGTATTCACCCCCAAATTGTCCATGTAACTCCGTGAGAGAATTTCCTTCATGGTACACATGATTAAAGGAAATGGCCTCAAAAGTGGATGCAAGAAGTTTAGTTTTATTTATGAAGTCCTCAATAGATATAGAGGGTTGAGAATTTCCTTTCAAATAAGAAATGATATAAAGAGAGTCCCCTTCCACTTCAATATGTGTTAATCCTTTCTCCTTAGCTAACTTCACCCCCCAGAACATTGCAAAGCAACCTCAACAACATTGTTGGATTGGAGGCCAAGATCAAAGAAGTACGCAAGAATAAATCTACCTTGGGAGTCCCGAAGAACACCTCCACCCCTAGCTTTCCCAGGATTACCTTTTGCAGCACCATCGAAATTGAGTTTAAAGAAGCCATCCTTAGGAGGATTCCATTTAATCCCCAAATGAGGATTACATATTTTGGATTTAGGGTCACCTATAAGGTTCCAATTCTTAAAGAAAGGAAGTTCATTGTCAAGGATTTCCATTTCATTTTTCCTCAGTATAGAGAAGTTGTTTCTAATGACTGTAGGAGTTTGTTAATATTCACCCTAATAGGAAGTTTCTTGTTCTTGAAAATCCTTCTATTTCTTTCTTTCCACAATTCCCACCATAGGTGACCCAAACTCATAACCCAGATATTTTTAAGTCCTCGACTAAAGAAAGGGAAGCTCCATTGAATCCAAGCATCCTTGATCTCCTTAGGAATAACCCCAGAATAGAAGAAAGCATAAGATGGGAAAAGGGGCATTCTAGGAGAAGATGATTTACAGTTTCCATATTCACTTCACACAGAACACATCTATTGGCCATCTAGAAACCTCTTTTAGCTAGATTATCAATAGTGAGAATTTTATTCATTACTGAAAGCTAGCTGAAGACATTAACCTTTGGGGTTATGTTCTTATTCCAAATCTTACCAGCATTTAAATCTTCTTCACTAGTCCCTTCCTCAAAAAATAGGGAATAAGCAGATTTGATAGAGAAATTACCACTTTGATCTTTGTCCCAGACTATTCTATCCTGGTCCTTACTGTTAGAAGAAACATAATTTTTTAGGAAATCATTGAGCCTACTCAAATGATCATTGAATTCCTATATTTCCAGTTCCAAGATTTTCCATGTCTGAAAGTTGTCATCATCAGCCATATAGTTAATGATTTTATCACCATATTTATCTTCAAGCTGACTAGCAATTTGGGAGAATTGATCTTTAAGAATAAAATTCCCAGCCCATTTATCTTTCTAGAAACTTATCTTGTTTCCATTTCCTAATTTCCACCTGCTGCCCCTAGCCACAATTTCTTTTGCCCAGTTAATAGCTTTCCATATGCATGAGCCATTGAAGGATGCCGGTTTGAAAATCCATCTCTTGTCATTAATATCCATCCAGTATTTTTTCTTTAGAATTTTGGTCCAGACTCCATTTTCCTTAGTTAACCTCCATCCAATTTTTGCAAGAAGGGATTTATTCATTTTTGTCCAGTCTCTGAGACCAAGTCCCCCAAGATTTTTAGGTTTACAAACTCTATCCTAGGCCACTAAGGGAATTCTCTTTTTCTTTCAGTGCCACTCCATAAGAAGCGTTTTGAATTTTTTCTAGTTTGTCCCCAACACTACCAGGAAGTTGGTAGAGGGACATGGCATACACCGTAGACTCTGAAGAGAACTAATGAGCAGGGTAATCTTGTTAGCCTGGGATAAGACATTAGCTTTCCAACTAGCAAGTTTTCTTTCAAATCTTTCAATTAGGAAGTTCCAATCTGAACTTGACGGTCTCTTAACCCCAAGAGGGATACCAAGATAAAAGGTAGGGAAGGATTTGAAATCACATCCCAAAATATTTTCTATCTTCTTACAGTGATTATCCATGGTATTAAGGAAGAAGAGCGAGCTCTTTCTAAAATTTACCATTTGTCCCAAAACTTCCATATAGTCATCAAGGAGAGATTTTATTTTCCTTGCTTTAGGGATAGAATCTTCCCCCACCAGAAAGGTGTCGTCAACAAAATGCTGATGCGAAACATTTTCCATCTCCCTTGCCAGAGAGATCCCTTTGAGAGAACCATTCTCAGTTTCAACATTTAATCTTCTACTTAAAGCTTCTACCAGAATAATAAAGAGGAAGGGGAGATGGGATCCCCTTGCCTCAGGCCTTGAGAGCTAGGAAAAAACCCAAAGGGAGACCCATTGATGAGAATAGAGAACCAGACATTAGAAATACAAGCCTTGACCAGATTCCTAAAGGAAGCATCAAAACCAAACCTGTCAAGGATTTTATCCAGAAAGCACCATGAAACCCTGTCATAAGCTTTGGCCATGTCCAGTTTTAAAAATAGAGCAGCCTTCTTACTGAGCTTAGCTGAATGGATCATCTCTTTGATTGTAATAATTCCATCCTGAATCTGGTGACCAATGACAAAACCCCTTGTTGATCAGAAATGATAGAGGGGAGCAACAACTACAGGTGAAGAGCCAAGATTTTGGTGCAAATTTTATAGGATGTATTGTAGAGACTTATAGGTCTGAAATATTTTAATTCCATAGCATTACCACATTTTGGAATCGAGAGAAAGAAAGGTGTAGTTCATGTCTTTCAACATAACTCTCTTCCTGAAAAATTCCTTCACCACCTCAAAAACATCTTTTTTAATAATATCCCAAAAGTGCTGAAAGAAAAAGGCTTGGAAGCCATCCGGTCCAGGAGCCTTGTCAGGGTTAAGATGTTTGACTGTGAATTCCACTTCCTCCATTGAAGGGATCATTGAGAGCATCAGATTATCTTCCTCAAAAACCAGTGGAGGAATGCACTTTAAAAAGTCTTGCTCCTTACTCAAATTTGGCATATTGTTATTAGTCAGTAGGTTACAGAAGAAGGAGATAGCTTCTTCAGATATTTCTTCTTTTTCTTCCACCATAACACCCTCTTCATTTCTAATTTTATTTATTCTGTTGAACCCTCTACATTTTAAGGTGGACAAGTGAAAGAATATTGTGTTTTTATCCCCTTCCTTGAGCCAGGTAATTTGATATTTTTGCCTCCAGAAGATTTCCTCTTTTCTCAGAATGTTATGGTATTCCACCAGAAGGGACCTTTCCTTTTCATAATCCTCAACATCCATCTTAGATTTCGACTCTCTGCCTGTCTTTGAAAGTTCTGCAGTCCAACTTGGATATCCGCTTTCTTCTGAAAGATATTTCCAAACTTTTTTATTCCAGTCTTTGAGTTGGCCTTTGACATACTAGAGTTTTTTAGAGAGTCTATACATAGTTGTTCCTTTAACCTTCAGTTTCCACCATTCCTTAATGAGGTCATACAAGTCTTCATTTTGGAGCCACATCTTCTCAAAACGGAAAGGTGTTCTTCTTCTAGATGGATTCTTGATTTGTAAGAGAATAGGATTATGATCTGATCCTATCGGGGGAGAGAAAAGAGAGAGATATCCTGGGTTAACCACTCCTCCGAAACAAGAACCTGTCTAATCTTACTTGGATATGATGGGATCTAATTCTTCTATTAGACCAAGTAAAACTACTTCCTTTAAGATCAATATCATGGAGCTATGAAGAAGCAATAAAGTCATTGAAGTCCTCCATGCCTACTAAACTCCTTAGAACCACCTTTTTTTTTCCCTAGGGTCTGAGGGGTATTGAAATCCCCTAAGACAATCCATCCAGATCCTTTGATGGAATGATTAAAGGACATCAGGTGATGCTAAATAATTTTCCTTTCCTTATGAAGGGTGGGAGCATAAATATTAGATAGGACCCAAATATTTCTATTTTCCAGATCCCTCATCATCACCACCATATGATTATCTCTTTTGACCAGGAGAGTTCCTTCATAGCGTGCTAGATTCCACATCACAACTAAGCCTCCAGAGGCACCTTTTGAACTAACAACAAAAACTTTAGAATTATTCCAAAAAGACTTGCAGGAGCTTAAAAAAAGATCTTCTTTCATTTTAGTCTCTTGTACAACTAACACATCTATTTTCTATCTTTCAATCATATCTTTTAGAATCCTCCATTTCACTGGGTTATTTAGCCCTCTACCATTCCATGAGATGTAATTCATTTCCACATATTAGGTTTGTTTTTCTTAAAGACCTTTTGGTCTAGGCACATCTGTTTCCCTGAATCTATTTCCTTTTGGGTTTTTTTCCTTGATTCAAATTTGCTAGGCCTACCATGTTTGCTAGTGGCCACTTCCACATTTATAGGATTCTCAAACTCCTGAGATTTAGGAGAGGATAAAGAACTCTCCCCTTTTTTCCTTTTGAGTCTACCTTTCTTTTTCCTAAGGGGTTTTTTTCCCTGGGAGTTCCTTTGTTTCCAAGATAATTTCTTCTTTCTTTTCTTCCATCAATTTGAGAGGGGAAAAATTGATATTCATCATTTCTTCCATTGAAAGATCACCGAAAATACTTCCTTTCAACTCCTCACCAGCAAGGGGACCCTACTAACCTTCTGCCCCTCAGGATCTTCCCCCTTACTCTGTTCCTTAATAGGTTCCTCCAAACCTGAGTCCCCCAACTTCCCAACATCCTTTAACTTGTGATCAATCTTAGCCAGTTCCATGAGAGATTCCTCATTCACTTTTGAGGAAAAAATCTCTATCTTCCTACCCTTCATGAAGTCCTTAACAGGTTCTTCCATTTTTCCCCCTAACTTAGAGTCTAACTAGGACAAAAAATTTCGATTTCCTTCTATTTACCATAAGGGTGAAGCCATCCTCCTCCATTTCCATGGCAGATTTAGTAGGGGTTTCACTTACTTCCTTCTCCTTTATTCTCAAAGAAGTAGAAACTTTTTTAGATTCTTTAGAGAAATCTTTCCTATGATCTGTTGCACTTTGCATTAGACCTTTCCCTTTTTCCCCCTTACCTTCCATTCATGGCACAGGAATATAAAGTTTAGATACCTTGAACTTGCAGTTCTGGGTCGTATGACCCCATCCATTGCACTTGGAAAATTTTGTAGGAGATCTTTCCATTTCAATATTTTTCTCCCAAGTCCCAAGATATGACTTTAGTCTAATGCTATTGGGAATATCATTATCAACGACTGTATAAATACCAAAATGAGCACAGAAAAGCCTTGTCATTTTCCTGGTAGCATTATCAATAATGACCAAAGAGCCCAGGGAGTTTGATATGCCTTTGAAAATTTATTTGTGCCAAAATTTCAAAGGTAATTTAGGAAGGTGTATCCAAACAGGGAATTGGTTCAAATTTTCCTTTTCCAGATTAAAATTTGGTTCCCACTTCTTAAGATACCACCTAGATTTTCCCCAAAACTAGGGTCCTTCTTCCAGAACCTTCTACATATCCTCATGGGTATTAAACCTAAAAAGAAAAAAACCATTAGAAAGAGAACTTACCTCTAAATGACCTAAAGGAATCCATTTCAGTTTTACCCATCTTCTAACAACATCAATATTGGGTCTCCCACCAACCAACTTCCCTACCAACGATTTGTTTAGATTTTCAGTAGTATGTTGCAGAAGCGTATCAAGAATTTCTAAGGTGCATCCAAAAGGCTCCTTAGCTGCTTGGAGAGATAACTTCTATAATTTTGAGTCCAATCCACTGTTTCTCACTTTATTCGATTTGTGAATCAAGTATGTTTAGTAGGAGTGTTCCTCCCCCATTGATCCACAATCCCAACTATTTCCCCTTCCTTAGGATTTCCACACTGAAACTCTGATCTTGGTAGTATTTCCCTTCCATCACTTTCCATCCAAAAAAGATTCAAAAGCTCCTCCCCGCTCTCGCATTTTCTCTATTCAATGGAGGTGTTTTTCATTTCACTAGTGGCGAATGTATTTTTTGGTTTTTTCCCCACCAAAAATTATGTAATGTTACGGACACCATGTGTAAAATATTTCTTAACAATAAAAAAATCAAATCGAAAAATGTTATACTTTATTTGTTATTGGATGGTTACAAAATTCACTTATTCATGGATAATAACATATTATTAGTGGTCGGTAACAAAATACACTTGTTCCTAGATGGAAACAAATTTTTGTCTTTCCTTGACATTCCCAGATGGTGACAACCTATTTTTATCCATTAAGAAACTTTCTTTGAATCGATTTGTTCCTAGATAGTAGCTTGTTAGCTAAAAGTTGTAAATGCGGGAACATAGTTTTTATTTCCGTTGACTTTTTTCTTACCTCTTTCTATTATTCCTTCATATTTTTGTCTTATAATTTGGATTCTTCACAAACTCATTAACGAAATTTGAAATTAAATTTTATTACTATATTATATGAATTAATCCTACATATAATAACATATTATAACATTAAGGTGAATATACTAACATTGGTCGGCCCTTAGTAGAAACACAAAGGTGAAATTATATTCAAATCTATTTAGGACCCAGTAAAGGTTTGGCTAGTGCACTACCGTACAATAGTCACAAATTATAAAATTCAAAACTAAACATTCCTAATATTCACCTATTCACCCCTAAAATGAACCATGTTGTGTTATGAAAAAGATCCATGAAATCATGTTGAAGACTTGAAGGTGGGTGTGAAAAGATGATTACAGAGTTGTGATTATATGATGACTTGATCAGTCTAGTCATATTCATGGAGATATGTTGTAAAGGATGGGTATCAAGAAGGTTTTTTTAGGGTAAAACAATATATAGATAAATTAAAGAGTGTGGTGATCATGTTTAAAGCTTAGGATTGTATCTTGAGGCCTAATTTAGGTTTGTGACACTTGAGAGTAGGTGATTGGTCTGTAAGACCAATATGAATTTTGAGCTATATAGACTATGTAGCTATGAATGATATAAATATTACAATGATTCCATGCATAGTGTTGATTCAAGTGATGATCGAACATGAGAAAACAATCGACAAAGGTTAGAAATATGGGTATGTTGGACGGTGAAATCATGAAAAGTAGTATGAAGAACTATTCATTGCAAGTATTAACATGAAGAGTGAATTTTTCTTTTGTATGAGGATCCAAGGAATATGGTGTATTTTCTCAATTATCAAATCATAAATAAAATGGGCATGATATAGGTCTACCATAATAAAGCATACATGTATGAGACTTGGTTGAAAGGGTAATGTAAAGAAGAATTCATGGTTTGGTGATGGTGACTTATGAAACATGAAGGAAGTGTAATGATCTAAGATGTAATAGTGAAGCAAGAAGTGAAGACATAGTGTATAAGGATGATCATGATGTAAGGAATATGTCATGACGAGATTTATGTTTTTTGACTTGTAGGTGGAAGATTGAAGCATAAATGTTCTTTTTTAGAATGGAGGTCTAAGATTGTTCCCTTCCAAAAAATTATTTAGTTGTTATCTAACCTAGTTGTATTTGGTATCGAAGGAGTCTTGATATAGAAAACATAGCTTTATTACTTTGTCTTGATCAAGAGGAGAATACGGACATAGGGGACATTTTTGGCCATGTAAGCTTGAATCAAGGTATGAAATTTTTCTTGTGATTTTTGAAGTGATCATATTCATAATTATTTATGTATATGTCTAATAATATAATGGAGAAGTCCTAGTTATGTTTTGAGAAGGTATATGATTGTTGCATCAAGGAAACATTAGTGAAGCTTACATAAACTCAATTGGTATCTAACAATTATTTAATGAGTCATGAAGTATGGGGAGATAATCATATTTTTACTAGCTCCATGAAAATGTATGAAGTTCCAATAATTTATAAAGGTCATAAAGTCATGTTGAAGAGTGTAAACATATCCGAAAGTGTTGTTGGCATATGAAAGGTAAGACAATATATGTCCTTCGTTTTTACAATTGGTAGCAGATGGTAGTCGAGTATGATATGATATTTTCATATGATGAGAAGTGGTATTGGCATCCCCAATTTTTTAGTTGATATAAGTTATATGGTTATCTAGTGTTTAATGGTCATGCTAAGGATAATGTAAGAGGTCTAGGTCTTGTGATCTGTGTTCTTACGGAGAAAATATGCATGGTGATAAGGGAACATGTCAAATTTATTTGTGCTTATAGGTTTTTTTATGTTTCTAATAGTTTATTGATTCAATTATGGTGAGTTCTAATGTTGATATCAAAGGAAAATAATTAAGAAGTTACGGGTATGGTTATGTCTTTTGAGATGATCAAAAAGGAGGAGAAATGGCTTGATAGTTTTGTTTTCGTCTATTATTCATGAGGAGAAGCATCTGCTCAGGGGAAGTTTTATAAGTTGTATGTTGTGATGTGTAAGGATAGTGAATGGTTTCTTGAATGTAAATATTATGTTTCCTAGAATTTTTCTACAACAACCGATATTAGCGTAAAGTGAGTGTTTTTGGTCAAAAATTGGTGTCGCATATCATTATGTTTGAGATTAGATGACATTTTGTAGATGAATATTTTCCATTAATGTTAAAAGGAGAGAATAAAAATATGGATAAATACCATAGGTGGAGGATGAATAAATGGGAAGAGTACTAATTTGTAGAGATTCAGACTACAATATGTTTTCCATCAATGACAAAGGGGGATATTGTTATATGTTTTTATTGATGTCAAGATGAATTTTCTTGTGAATTGGATGTCAGGCTGATTTTTTTAATGTCATAGGTCATTCATGTAAAATAATGAAATAGGTTTAATTTTTATTTTTATGTTCAATGAATTCAAATTATGCCTTGTTGAAAAAGGTCAAAAACATTGAGAAGCCCAATCATCTCATGAAGAGACATGGTGAAGATATGATCGTATTCAAGAGGCATGTTTAAATATGGATGAAGCATGGATGTTTTTCATCTATGGGAATGTTTTTTTTATCATAGTTTGAGCATGAGAACATGGTTTATGATGCATGAAAAATTGTTTCAAGGATAGTTGAAGCACGAAGATTAAGGTGTAGAGAGAAAATGTGAAGAAAGCATGAATTAATGAGTTATGAGGTTTAGTTTTGAAGGTAAGTATGTTCATGTGAGAATTTTCAGAGGTGTAACAAGTTTTCTTAGGTATGTTCATGAATATTTGAGGTTGGGGTTTTAAGGAAAATCATAAAAAGTGGTTTTGAGGTCCGCACCTATACCTAGTTCTTGAATTTTGCCTATCATAATCAAGTAGGTTGATCATTTTTCAGTTCCAATACGTACATTAAAACATATACATAATATAGGCACATTGATTCAGCTACATGGACGAATTTTTATGTCATATTTGGAATATTCAGAACAAATTTAGTTTTTGGTCTTACCAAGTTCAGAAGAGTGAAGATCCCAACTCAAAGTGATGTTTTTGATGCTCATTGGCACATGAAAATTTTATATGTGATCCTAATATATTTAGGATAGATAGAGGAGTGTCCTAGATAATATATTCATGAATTATTTTGGGTTTTAAGGATCATATCATTATGAAAATCGTTAACACCAAAACTACTGATAAACCCTTCTAGAACCTTAGCTTGAAGTCGATAGGATATATATTGCACAGTTAGGATCAGAATTGATTTTTTTTTCTAATTTTGATGATTGGATCATGTAGAGGACTCTCCCATCTATCTCCAGGTGGTGGTAATTTTCTAGATGAGAGAGAAAAAATTTAAGTATAAGACTACTTTATGAAGAACTTATTGTATTTATCAAGTTTTGTATTGGCCAAATTACAAAAATGGATGTTTGAGGATGTTAGAGATATATAATACATATATATGATGTTTTATAGAAATGTTTTAGTCACTAATTGATTATACCAATTCAATTATTCATGATTATGTTTTGGGACAGTTTTGGCAGTTTTGAGTGATAATGAAACAAAGATATTCTTAAGCCTTATGCTTGGAGTTAAGGTGTCTAATGCATTTAGTGATGTTTTGAGATCACGGATTATGAATCTATGGATTTTATTTGGCATGGTTGAGTTGTTAAAGGTTGTATAAGAGTAATCTTGCAAGATATATTTTCTTACTATAGAGTCTTAATAGAGTTGTCTTGTTCTTAAGGTGATTTCTTGGTATAAATTCATGGTGAAGAGATTTCCAAGAATGGGAAGGGTTATAAGAGGTATTAGTAAATGTTTTGAAAGTTTTTGGTCTTTGGATATGTCTAGGGTTGATCAATAAATGTTAAATTGCAACGTTAGGAAAAACCTAATGAATTAGGCATTTGTTAGTGAAATAATTTTTCGTATGAAAAATTAAGTGTTTCCACCAATTCTCACAGGCTACGCCCATTATTATTATGTATGTGGAGTCTCCAATTATTGAATGTAAACTATCTAATCATATATTAATGTTTTGTGGGTGTCCAAAGTGGGGACGAGTATCACAGAGGAAATATTTATTGAACCTATAATAAAGTTCTTTTACGAGGTAAAAGGGATGAATTTATAGTGGTGAGGGGTGAAGGAGATAAATTAGGAAAGGGAAGGTTATCATTGTGAGTAGGAAATAACAAATTTCACACATAATAACTAAAGTATTTCAACATTCAATTATAGGAAAGAAACAATGTAAGCCATTAGTGATACTAACAAATTAAAGACACACAGTTCCTTATATTCATCTATCAAGGATGTAAATTTCCTTCTTGATCACTATGCTTACAAAGTGCTAAAAATAAATACAATAGAGGAAAACATGATAAAGGGAAATAGAATAAATGTAGATTTTATTTCTTGTGTTGGTGATATAAAAATCAACACCTAAGCCACAATCCACAATTTCTACCAAGAACTAAAATTTCTGGATCTTTTGGAATATAGAAATAATCCCAATTTATAGCATTGTGAATTTATCTTTCATCTACCCCCACATGAACCTTCACGTTATCATTCAACTTATGATTTTACATCTTCCTAGAAAATGAGAAGTAAGTTCCCTTTTTATAAATTAAAGGGACTTTTAAAATGTAACTTTTTAAAGTCACTTAAGTGAATGAAAAAATACCATGATTGCATATAATAAAGAATTTTAAAGGGGAGATAAGAAAGAGGAAGAAAGAGAGGAGGAGGAAGGGGATGACATATCTGATGAAGAACTTATTTATTCATGATCCCTGGTGAGGATTTTACAAAATAGGATCTTATTCCATGAATTCTATGCTTAATGTATCTACTATAGATGTAAAATTGTCCACCTTTGGAATGCAAATGCAACTCAACACTTTGATCCATGCCCCAAGAACATCATTTATCTTCTTACATTGACCGATCCATCATTTATTATTCTTTTAAATTATTGAAATAGAGTCCCACGATGTTGTGATAAACTCTAATACATCTTTTTTGAAGGAGAGATAGACACATGCCACTTCCTTGACCAACTCTTGAAATGAAACAATGAGTTCTTCTAATGATAAATTCCTGGTGAGTGCAGGGAACTTAAGTTTTTAAACACAATTATAGACCTCATTCAATATATTAAAAGAATTTTGTACAAAAGATTCCAATTCATAGATGGAATATTTAAGAATTCCATATGATGTATCCATCATGTGGATCCAAACTTGAGACAAGTTCTCATTAGATGATGCAAACACATTTTTTTCTCACAAGAGTGTGAGAGTCAAAGGAGATCATCATAGAAACTAGTGGAAAAAACTCATCCAATAAAATTACCTATTTTACAATCACATATTTTTATTTCTTTACTTCTAAAAAAGTTGAAAGAATGTACTTGATTTGAGAGATAACCTCTAAAAATAATTCCTTTCCTTACTCAAGAATTTTCTAAATCACCTTCTCATTACCCTTCCCTTGCATCATGTAACCCTGTAATTTATTGATCACCTTAGGATCAACACTATTGATTAGAGGAACATCTTCTACAAGAAGATAATATGTTGAATCGAGCTTAAATAAGGGTTTAATGGTGAACAATGCTTTTACCTATTCCTCTAATTGCATAATTATTTTCTTGTATTATTCATTTTGTGTGAGGACACGGGAATAGGATTCCTTAAATATATTAGAATCACCCTCATGTTAATATTTTACCAATTATATGAAGATCAAATCATAGTATGATGGAGTCATCTCCTCGAGTAAGTTTTTCCCTAGGCACAGAAACTTCAACATATTGGTTACATGAGGTTCCCTTGAAGAAGTGGGACGTTTTCTGGGCCTTCTTCATTCAATTAGATTTAAAATTTATTGACATAGCTCTAAGATATGACATGATAGATTGTTGTGTCATTCTTGACTCAATTTTGAGCATTTCTTAAATCTATGGGAATGGATCTTCAAGATTCCATATGATGTTCATCACCAAAGTAGTTTCAAGAACTTGATGTAATAAAACTTTTTGTTCATCATGGGGTTAGCTCTGCCATTAGGAAGACATATTCAAGTTCCCTTGAAGAGATGAAGGTTGTGTTGTGGCAAATCAGCAAAGCACCCTAGATGCAAATCAAGGTTCTAAATGATGTTGAGCATCCAGCAGTGTGATTGCACAACATGGAAACCTCTCTCCAAGTGTGGGACTTGTGAAAATGAGAGAGGAATCTCGAGAATGAGAGGCTGGTTCCTCAAACTCCTCCGATTTAGATCTATATTTTTCAAAACTATAGAGGTTCTAATCCTAATTCTACCCTATATGCGAGGAGACAGGATAAAAATGAAAAAAATTAAACTAAACTAATGATGGTGATGCACCAAAAGGAGTGGTGAAACATTTTTTCCATATAGATAGACATAAATTCATGAAATGCAACAAGGGAAAACATACACAAGTGATAGATGTAATTAGAGGTCTTAAAATGAAGTAAAACAATACAAACAAAGGTGAAAGCATTCACGAGTTTGTCTGTCAATTCCATGTAAAAATCTCTTGCATTCCACCATCAAAGAGTTATAAACCTGTTACATAAACCGTGAAAAGGTCGATTCTTACAACTATCACTTGCTGGAGGTGAAAGAAGAAGTTTTTTTAATTCCAAAAGTGTTCCCCCTTTGAAGAAATGAGCCAAATTTGGCTTTTTACGGTGCATGGGTCGAGCCGGAGAGAGAAAACAAAAAAAAAAATTTGGGAGCCCATTCCTCATTGATGAAAATGCATTAAATCAGCATGGGGACCTTACAAACCCATACCCTATCATATTTGACCAAATTGGAGGAGAATGTGACCCATTCTCGTATTAAATTTGGTCGTTGAAATGTCATTTCGGCCATGGACACGTACAGAGCCATTTTTGAATTTTTCTCTCCAACTGAACCAAAATAAGAAATTAACCATTGAATCATGTAGATAATTTCAACAGATTTCCAATGATATAAAGAACGTGTAAATCTGAGCTCTGGATCAAAAGATATGACAATTTGAAGATTTAGGGCAAAAAAAAACAAAGCCAAAGCAGATCAACGCGAAAATATTTGAATTTTTCTGTACCGCCACTTGGATGACACGTGTCGGGATCTGATTTGTCTGCAGGTTCATCTTATAAAAATTCCTTTCAGCCCCTTAAACCACGGACACGTGGCACTATTTAATTGGCTTGGGCACGAGGGGCACACTTTTACCTTACACCAAACACTTAGCAACTTTTCAACCTTGTGACATATGGCACGTTCGATTCGTCGCGGGCCTCCTTGTATTTTTTTCGGCCACTTCACATTTTGAGTCCCACATGTACTTTTGGCTCGGATGTCCCAAACTTTCTGGGACAAATTTCTCGTTTCCGCCCGATTCGGGCTTCCTTGTTCCTGTTTGCGGCGAAGACACGTGGCAAGATTTCATTCTCTCTCGGCTCTTTTCGGCTTTAAAAGCGTCCCCGCACATACTTTTGGCTGGATGTCCCAAAGGAAAGTCCTCTATTTCAGCCAAACCAGCCGGTTCACATCCTCCACGCACTCTTGTCCCAACTGCCCTGCATCGCTGGGACAAATATCTTCGGCCCGCCCGAAATGGATTGCTGCTTTCAACTTTTCAAAGTTCGCATCCTCTGTGTACTTTTGGCCCAGATTTCCCAAACCGCACGATAACAAAACTTGGCAATTTTTTTCACTTTCGGATAGTTCACCTTTTCGCGTCCCGCACGTCCCGATGTCCCAAATTGCTGCGCGGACCACTGGCGGCTTTTTGGCCGATTTGCATGCTGACTGACGTCCCAACTGTCCTAGAGACCGCCTGGACTAGGACTTAGCTGATTTTCATGATTTTGGGCCTTGAATCAATCTACTTGCTCAGATTGAATAATCGATGCATGTTATCAAAATTACCCTGGGGGTGAATTTTGGATAACAATTTGGCGACTCAGCGGGGTCATCTGCCTGCTGGATGAAGTTACCAGTTGCCTGAAGTAGTCCATTGGGCATGGAGTCATCAAATATTCTATTTAGAACCTCAACTGACTTAGAATGTGCAAGGAGGAAGATGGAATATCACCTGATGGAAGCAAGGACTGCAAAACATCTCCATGGACAGCAAGTTGTGCCAAAGCACTTAGGGAAAACAAAACTAACCTACAGCAAAACAATGTGCACAAGCACTTGGAGGAATGAAAATCTAATCTAATATTTACAAGGTGGTAAATTTCCCTCTAGAAGTAACGCTTGAGATAGATTCCATTGACTGGAATCTACAGTTCTTCACCATCCAATGAGGCCAATTGGAAATCATTGTTGTTCTTGCACTTCATGACCATGTATGGGCCACTCCAAATGGCATCAAATTTTGAATGCCTTCCCGGTTTTTCTCTATCCACATCCCATTTCAACACTAGATCTCCAACCTAAAAAGATCTATCCTTGGCCTTCCTATCAAAGGTCTTTTTGATCAAAGCTTGACCCTTTTCCATTGCTTGGGATTCTTGATTTCGACCTCCCAGACTCCATCAACTCTGCATATCTCACCTCCATGGGCTCAAACTCTAGCAACTCTAATTGCTTCATGAGTTCCAATGTTGGCAACTCAAGTGACATGGGCAAGATTGCCTCTCTTCCATAGACAAGCCTAAATGGAGAGTTACATGTGGATCTCTTGGGAGTTATCCTATTAGCCGGGTAAGTGCACCAAGTTGGGGGACAATTAAGTGGACATCAAATCCTAAATTTTACATTAAAAACAACAAAACATCAAATTTAGTCTTTCGCGGACTTGAACCATGCCGAAAATTAAAAACTATGTCATAAAAATGGTACCATTGCGTAGGGGAGACTATTAGCTTTGTATAAATACTAATTTTAAAGTGAATAGAAGAGGATAAATATCATTTTATAATTTTTTACTAATAGTAGGTCTTTAAGACACTTTTTCCTGTGAATGTTTATGTCTACGTTTAAGACTGCAAAATTTGGTTCACTTATCAGAATGTGATAAAACTTGTACCATCCCAACCGTGGTGAAATTATATACATGTTCAAAAAAAAAAATTATTTGATTTCAATATTTTTTGATGAAGTTATGGCGGGAAAACAGAAAGTGCTCTGTTTTCTTTATGTTTTCATACCACTTTCACGGAAAAAATCATAAAAAATAAAATATTACTCAAAAAAATACAAAATAAAATCCATCCCAAGATAGATAGTGGCATATAACTTCTCACCAAAGGAAAAATATATATATCAATTTTTGGTCATCCAAATTGTGGGCAAACGGACTATAATCTTATCGGCGTTTTTAAAAAAAAATACCAAGTCATTGAATTTTGAGTGTTTAATATAGCTAATCTTGTCCATTTTTACAAAAATTAGTATTTTAGAAACTAGATTTGGATGCTACAATTCATATTAGTATAATTTTGTCTAATTTTGAGTGTATGTATTGATAATAATCCCTAAAAGTTGATATTATGTTGTTATTTGCAATATGATGTCCACAGATGACCCTATATTTGTCCATCAACTTCTGCACTTACCCGGCCCATAAGGCTGATTTCAGTTTGGTATGCCAAGACCCTCGATTCTCATCAAGAGTCCTCCTAATGATCCTCAACAAGTTCTTGTTTCAGAGACTCGGCCTGGCCATTACCTTGAGGGTAATAGTTTGATGAAGTGCTTAGGTAGATCCCGTTCTTGACAGCCCACTCAGTCACCTTGGATCCAATGAATGCCAATGCATTATCAGAGATTATTGTAGCAGGTATACCAAATCTGGTTGTTATCCCCTCATAAAAGTCTAAGATGCTAGACTCATTTGCCTCTTTGAGTGCTACTGCTTCTATCCATTTGGTGAAGTAGTCCGTGGCTATCAAAATCCATTTGTGCCCTTGGCTTGAATTGGGATTAATGACTCCAATGAAGTCCAAACCCCATTACATGAATGGCTGGTCAACTAAGATTGGATGTAATGGAAGGGCAACAAGTCTCTCTTTTCCTGTGAAGAATGCACAATTCTTACACCTCTTGATCCATGCATAGCAATCACTGAAGATTTTAGGCCAATAATAACCAACCTTCATGATTTTTAGAGCTGTCACTCTTGGTGCAAAATGACCACCAGCTGGTCCACCATGGAACTCTTCCAACACCCTTTGAATATGATTTGTGCTAATGCATCTCAGCAGCACTCCATTCACATCCTTTTTTAACAAAACTCCATCAACAATGGCATACGAGACAGCCTACAATCTAAAGTGTCTCCTTTGGGTCTTGTTCATCTCTGGAGGGCATAGGCATGTGCCTAGGAAGTGTATAATACCTTGGTTCCAGCAAGGAGTGGGGGCAGCATTGTCTTCTTCTTGATTGCCACTTGGCTCATGGCTGTCTTGGACTGTCAAAACAGCCTCTTCTTCATTGCATACTTCTTTTTGCTTCCCCAAAATCATTTACTCACACAATCCTTTCCCTTTTACCAGCTTGGTGATCTTGATCTCAATGTCATACTCCATGACACGGGTGATCCAACCTACCCTTTTCTCATTCAAATCCTTGTTGAGGAGGAATTCCTTAACCCTAGCATGTGAGACCAGCAACTGGACCTTGTTGTTTGAGACTAAATGCTTGAATTTCTTCAAGCTTCTGATTACTGCAAGTACATGCTTCTCAATAAAAGAGTACCTCACCTCATAGTCATCTAGGCTCTGGCTGAAGAAGGCAATTGGCTTCTCATCATTATCCTTGTTCTACTGTACCAAAATGGTAGAAATAGTGTCATTACCTCCAAATGCATAGAGGATGAAATCCTTGGAGAAGTCCGGGTTGATGAGAGTTGGTGCTTGAGAGATGGCTTCTTTGATTGCTTCAAAACTCTCCTTGCCTTCTGCTGTCCACTTGAAATCCATGCTCTTCTTTAACATTTTGGTGATGGGCTTGACAAGGGCTGCAAAATCTGGGTCAAACCTCTGAACAAAGTTTATCCTTCCCAAGAAACTCTGAAGGGATTTCTTATGGCTTGTCAATGGTAGTGCTCTTATGGCTTCAACCCTCTCTAGATCAATTGATAATCCTTCTTTGGAGACAATATGGCCAAGGATCTTTCCTTCATGTGTAAGAAAGATACACTTATTAGGATTCAAAAACACTCCAAATCTCCTGCACCTCGTGAAGACTTGTCTCATATGAGAGAGGTGGTCTGATGCATTTTTGGAAAAAACAGTGATATCATCAAGGTAAATCAGCACCACGTTGTTAATCAAACCTTTGAATTCCATGTCCATTGCCCTTTAGAAGGTAGCACCAGCATTGGACAGCCCAAATGGCATTTTCCTGTATGCAAAAGTTCCCCATTTGGTTGTGAAGGCTGTCTTGAACTGGTCTTCTTCCTTCACCATAATCTGATTGTAGCCTGAGTAGCCATCAAGTAGTGAAAACCTCTCGGAGCCAGCCACAACTTGCAAGATTTGCTCCATGGAAGGGAGTGGGTAATGGTCCTTGAGAGAGGCTCTATTCAAGTCTCTGAAGTCAACACACAATTTGATCTCTCCACTCTTCTTTCTGATTGGAACTAAGTTGGTAACCCAACTAGAATGCTTGATTGGGAATATGATCCTTGACTCAATCAGCTTGTCCAATTCTTTCCTCATGAGAGGCTCCATGTGTGGATTGACTGGTCTTTGTTTCTACCTGACAGGATTAGTATTTGGATCCAATTCGATGGTATGCTGAGCTAAGTTGGGATTGAACCCTTTCAAGTCTTCATAGCTCCAAGCAAACACATCAGGGAACTCTTGACACAGTTGTATGAACTCATACCTTTCTTGATCAGTTGTCATCTTTCCAATTTGCAATGGTTTGTTCTCTTCCACCAAGATGGATATTGAATCCTCTCTTTTGAAATGAATGTTTACTTTCTCCTTTCTAAACTGATAATTGGGATTAAAAATGGACTCCAAAGTGATCAGTCCCTTGGGCAACTTGTTAGTTCTCAGCTGTACCACCTGGTCACCATACTACTGTTCTAACTTTTCTTGATTCTTAGCTGAGAACTCAGCTTCTTCTTGTAAGAAATGAATGATTTGCTGGTTATTCTCAAACACTTGCCAACTGACATTGTTATCTGGCACTGAAGGCCTCACAATCACATGGATGTTTGGTTGTACCTTGTCTTGTTGAATGCTTTATACAATGTCAAAGGCTGCCCCTATTACTACAAGCCTATCAGCAGCTTGATTCTCTTTCCTAGGAATGGATTTGATGCCAAAACCCTCAAAATCTTCCATGAGGTCCCACACCCTATTCTTGTAGCTTTGAGTAGATCATTCTTGGCGGTATGTTTTCCCTTGACTTGATTTACAATCAATTCACTGTCACCAAAGACTTGCAAGTTCTTTATTTTCTTCTTGATTGCCCAATGCATCCCTTGCACCAAGGCTTCATATTCAGCAGCGTTATTGGAGCATGCAAACTGAAATCTAAAAGCTGAATATTACTTTACTCCTTGAGGTGAAACAAGCACGCTCCACCTCCTACACCTTGTCTACTCCTTGATCCATCAAAAAATAGCTGCCATACCTCATTGTCATCTTTATGGTTTGGCTTGGTGATGCCAGGAATGGGCTGATTTTCTTCATGTATACAATAGACCCCTAGCTCAGATTCTTCTACTTCTTGATAAGGATCAAATGCATGTACCTTGTTTGCCCATTCATCAAGAGTTAGATCCGGGATGATTCCAACCTTGGTGTCAACCTCATCAGTGCTTGGGTGATCTTCTTGATCAAATGCTGAACAATTGGCGTTGATCTAACTTGGAGTGTAAGGCTCAATGTGGAAGTTTGCAATAGGTTGTGACCTGATTATAGCTTTGGTTCCATACCTCATTCTGAACAGCATGTGTGACCAATGAGTAGACAAATATCCTCCAATATTGGTGTGAAGTCCCTTGACAAGCAAAGGGCAAAGAGTGGTGGAAGGTCTATGACTGATACATATTTTAAAACAACAACATTTGGACATGCATGCAAGGTAAGACTCAAGTTTTTAATCACTCCAACTGTTTTTACTACTATCCCATCCAGCTGAACTAACCCTTTGGATATGGTTTCATACTGGAGCCCTAGCTGATCAGCTATTTGTTTAGGCATTACTGAGCTACTTGCCCCGGAGTCTATCATGTAATTATGCACTAGCTGATTTCCAATGATCAATGAAACATAGAAAGGAGGGGGTTTCAACATTTTACCTTGCTGTCCTCCATGATCTCTCCAAGCTGGGCCGCATTTGTGAGCACTTTGTCTTGCATCTGAACTTGTTGATTCAAAGTTGGCCAGTCCTTCATGGTAGCTTGCAGCAGATCTCTTTGGCCTGGGATAGATAGGGATTCCCACATTGATATATTGACGTTTGTCTTCTTCATCTGATCAATGATACTGAATGGTGATGAAGGATCTCTTTGTTGTCCCTTGGTTTGCACATTCACTCCTTGCATGTGGGCAGCAACAACTAGTATTTGAGTTGGCCTAGGGGCTGTTCTTGGCTGCCCTTGTGCATTTACAACCGGATTTTGTTTGCCAACCACTTGTGGAACCATAGAAGGTCATGGATTGGTTGGGGCTAATGGTTGTTCTTCACCCAAATTCCTCCTTTTTGACCTTGTGTTGGCTACAACACCTTGAGAAACTGCCTGGTTCATGCCACAAAAATCCTCTGCTTGCCAATTTACCAATGTGGTGTCATTTGGGGCTGATTGTTGTTGGAATGTTTCTTGTTGTTGGTTGTTTCCTTGACTGCCCTCACCCTCCACACCAGAGTTGTCACCATTAGTGTTTGATTCAAAGCACCATTGAAGCACATGGATTGGTTATGAGGCTCATTGCATGGAAAACACCAATCATACTCCTGGGCAATGTTGTTTTGTGTTGGCACCAATGCCTTAGAGGCAGATATGGCATTTGGATTGTAGGGCTGAAATGGTCTATTGGTAGGAGGCCTTGTTTGATTCATATTTGCAGCTGGATTAGGTGGCCTTTGTGGTTGGTATGGCTACCTGTTAGGCTGAGCTTGGGGTTGATAAGAAGGTCTAAAACCTTGGGCCTGCTACCTTTTGAGAGTAACCAGCTCATTGCCTAGGTTTTGCAATTGCTTCATGACTTCTTGAAGCTCATTTGGGGCACTTGGAGATGAAGTGGAAGCTTCATTTGAACTCTGATTTCTAGGAGTGGGAGGAGCCAAATTAGGTGATTGATTGGTGTTTGGACTCTCTAAACTTGGAAACAATGGCATGGGAGGTCTAGGGCAAGTTACCACTTGGATCAAACAATTTTCAGCCCTAATGGCAATGCTTATAAGCCATAGGGATAGTTATGCCTCCCATGGACTGAATCAACATAGAAATATCAGAATTTAGAGCTTTGAGATAGTAGAGAAAAGCACCTTTTGTTGTTGGCCCCACTGGAATTCTCTCCCAAGTCTTTTGAAATCTGAAGTTGAAATCGGTCAGCTGTTCATTGGGAGCTCTCTTGATGGTTGTCAGCTACTCCAAAAGAGACAAGTTGTCTCCCTTTTCTCCAAATTGCTCATGAAGTGCTATACACAGTTGATTCTAATTTGTGATAGAACCAGCTCCAAGGCTCCTAAACCATTGCAATGCTTTACCCTTGAATGAAGATGCTAGTAACTTGACAGCCACTTACATCTCATTGATTTCATGAATTACACAAAGGTTAGCAATATCTTTAACATGATCACCTGGAGTAGTCTGATTTTCTCCAGTGAAGTACGGAATGTTCTTCAAGGCTGTAATAGGAATTAGATGTTGTGCATTGAGGGCAAGTGGGCTGCCACTGTGAAGTTGACATAGGGGTTGTTTTGTGCCATTCTAATTGGTCTTAAAACCCTTGTTGGTGAATGAAATGCCTACAGTGGAGGAGTTGAGAGAGCTCTGTTTGGTGGAGATGGAGACCTTTGAATCCTTCTTCCTCTTTTCCTTCTTCTTGGAGATAATTGCAGGTATTCAAATAGCACTTCTTCTTCTCCAACTCTTGACCTTGTGGTGACTCTTCTCATGAGTTTTCAGGCCTGCCTTTGCTGAAACCAGTTGATTCTTCCCTTGGAGTCGCGGATATGCAAATAATAGCTCTTTTCAAGCAAGAAAATTACAGCAGATGCACATCAACTTTGCTGCGATAAAAATGAGACCTCTAGTGTCCCACCGGGAGTGCAGAAGCTGTTGTGGCACGTCAGCAAAGACACCCCCGGATGCAAATCAAGGTTCTAAATGATGTTTAGAGCATCTAGTGTGATTGCACAACATGGAAACCTCTCTCCAATTGTGGGACTTGTGAAAATGAGAGAGGAATCTCAGAATAGAGGCTAGTTCCTCAAACTCCTCTCGATTTAGATCTATATTTTGCACAACTACAAAGGTTCTAATCCTAATTCTACCCTAGATTATAGGGAGACAGGGGATAAAAATGCAAAAATGAAACTAAACTAAAGATGTTGATGCACCAAAAGGAGTGGCGAGACATTTTTTGCCATGTAGATAGACACAAATTCATGAAATGCAACAAGGAAAACATACACAAGCTGATAGATGTAATTAGAGGTCTCAAAATGAAGTAAAACAATACAAACAAAGGATTTGAAAGCATTCACGAGTTTGCACTATCAATTCCATGTAAAAATCTCTTGCATTCCACCATTAAAGAGGTATAAACTGTTCTTTGTGAAAAAGTTCTGATTCTTACAACTATCACTTGCTAGAGGTGAAAGAAGAAGTTTTTTTAATTCCAAAAAGTGTTCCCCCTTTGAAGAAATGAGCCAAATTTGGCTTTACAATGCATGGGTTGAGCCGGAGAGAGAAAACAAAAAAAATTGTGGGAGCCCATTCCTCATTGACTGCAAATGCATTAAATCAACATGGGGACCTTACAAACCCATACCCTATCATATTTGACCAAATTAGAGGAGAATGCGACCCATTCTGTATTAAATTTGGTCGTTGAAATGTCATTTCTGGCCATGGACACGTACCAGAGCCATTTTTGAATTTTCTCTCTCCAAACTAAACCAAAATTAGAAATTGATCATGGAATCATGTAGATAATTTCAACATATTTCCAATGATATAAAGAACATGCAAATCCGAGCTCTGGATCAAAAGATATGACGATCTGAAGATTTAGGGCAAAAAACAGGCAAAACGGATTGGCGGGAAAATATTTAAATTTTTCCCGCGCACTGCCACTTGGATGAAACGTGTCGCTCTGATTCTCCCACGGGTTCATCTTCTGAAAATTCCTTTCGAGCCCTTAAACTGGACATGTGGCACTATTTAATTGGCTCGAGCCCGAGGGGTGCACTTTTACCTTGCGCCAAACACTTAAGAACTTTTCAGCCTTGTGACACGTGGCACGTTTTGATTCGTCTTCGGGCCTCCTTGTCTTTTTTTCGGCCACTTCACCTTTTTACGTCCCACGCATACTTTTAGCTTGGATGTCCCAAACTATCTGGGACAAATTTCTCCGAACCGCCCAATTCAGGCTTCCTTGTTCCTCTTTGCGGCGAAGACACGTGGCAAGATTTCATTCGCTCTTGGCTCTTTCGGATTTTCGCGTCCGCATGCGTACTTTTGGCCCGGATGTCCCAAACGAAAGTCCTCTGTTTCGGCTAAACCATCCAGTTCACGTCCTCCACGTACTCTTGTCCCAATTTTCCTGGACGGCCTAGGACAAATATCTCCGGCCCGCTTTGAAATGGATCGCCTTTCAGCCTTTTCACCCGATTCGCGTCCTCCGTGTACTTTTGGCCTAGATGTCCCAAACCGCGTGATAACAAAACTTGGTGATTTTTTTCACTTTCACTGTTCTCCTTTCCGCGTCCCACGTGTCTCCGACATCCCAATTCTTCGCACGGATCGCTGGCGGCTTTTCGGTCGATTCGCGCACCGACGTCCCAACTGTCCCGGAGACCGCCTGGACTAGGACTTAGCCGATTTTCATGATTTTGGGCCTTGAATCAATCTACTTGCTCGGGACTGAATAATCTGATGCTTGTTATCAAAATTACCCTGGGGGGTGAATTTTGGATAACAGGCTGTAATGAATCACTCATGATTGAATTGAAAGGTTCTGTGAGATCTTCAATGTAATTTTCCTACTTACGATATCCCCTGCAATACTAAATCACTTTTTCATTTTTATTGAATATCATCCCTTTTGAAAACCCATGTTTGATAGATCTTACTCATAGTGCTTTACCTCAACCAACTTACCTTGAGTCCCTTATCTCAAATCACCTTGGCTCACGTATGTTAGATCACTTTGGCCAACTCTCCCAACTCACTGATCTCAACTCAACTAGTTTACCTTAACTTGCTAGCCGAGCTCAACTCAACTCACTCATCTCAACCAACTTCACCAGCTCATTGATTTCAACATAACCAGATCACCGAAGAGGTGATGGTAGATCAAATCGATAGAAAAGTTATGATGAACCCATTATATTAAATTTTAAGTGATATCTTAATTATTTTTGAATATTTTTCAACTACACAACGCCTCTAGATTTTACCTATTGTGCCCTTCCATGTTCTCGCATTACATCAGGACACAAATTTTACAAGGATATTGGTTTAGGATCCCTATGAAGAGTTAACTTCATTGATTGATATATGAACCACATTACAACCCTATGAAGATGTTAAGAGGTAGAAATAAGAGTGAAAGTAGAGCCAACTATAACTTTCTGCATCCAAAATGAAGACTTTCTATTTTTAGCAGGTGATACTAAGACCAACTATTTTGGGATATTTCAATTATTTTACTCAAATTTGAACTTATTAATCCTATAGAATAATTATTTAAAATATTTTGATGATTTTTTTACTATTGGTAAATAGTTTTTTGAAAGGGACTATACCCTTGAACAACAAGGCTCAGAAGCCAGAATTGGAAGTTTGAGCACAAAGAAAGAGATCAGAATCCAGATAGAACAATGATGACCAACTACAGAGAACTTTTTGCAAAGAAAAAACCCACAACCAACAACACATCAATAAATAAAAAATTGATGTATTGCGATCAAATAGAAATGGTACATCAACACCATTGGAAAAGAAACACTCTGATGATCGGCCATGAAAAATGAAAATAATGTAACCCAGCCGAATACTAAAAGAGAAAATCATCTAGGTGTAGAGCTCTCCTTCAGGGTGAATTTTTTTCCTTTTTCGATTGCTACCCACTTGAAGGAGCCTCCACGATTAGAGGAGAATAAAAAGGAGTATTTTAGTTATTTTGCATTTGTCCCAAGTGGGGCGGTCATGTTATAATCGAGAGATATATTTTTAGTTTCCTTATTTCCCTCAGCAACTTGTGCATTTTTCATGCTACTAATAATTCGAGTTTTGGATAGAGGGGTTTCCAAGGCATAATTGGATTCAGCCATGATATCATCTTTTTATTCAAGATCCTTTTTACATCAAAAATTAGGTGTTTCGGGAGTGTGTCTTTCCACCAATTGTGCTTCTCATGTTGACATTTTTCCATCCCACAAGAAGTAGAGGTGTTTCCTAAGCCAAAACATCTTCTACACTGGAAAGGTAAAACTTCATAATCAGGAGTTTGTGACCAAGTTCTATTTTGCACTCTAAGATCTCTAGTTGCAGGAATATTTTTATCAATGTCAAGTTCCACTAGGATCCGGGCATAGGTAGTATGGGTGTAATTAGTGGTTTGAGAATCTATATAGAGTGTAGTTCCCAAGGTGTTGCCAATGGATGTCAGATAGTCATGACTCCAGAATTGGAGAGGTAAATGGGGTAGCCTGATCCAAATAGGTTTCCATGAGAATGATTCTATGTGTGGGTTAAAGGATGGGAACCAGGGTTTCATGACCAAATATTTTGACTGGCAGGTCCAAATCTTGGAAGCAATGGTGTCTTTATCAGCTATTGAAGAGAAAGTCACAATGAAAATACCTTTAGCACACGGATACAAGTCTATCTTACCAGTTAAAGTTGGAGTCCAATGCTTAGAGATCCATGCATGAAGAACAGGAAGGCTGGGCCATAATCCCCCGAATCTACAAATCAAAGCATGCTCTTTGTAGTAAATCTTAGATGAAATGACATCTTCCCCAAATGTAATACATGGGGTAATGCATGCAGGTTTCCTGGAGGATTCCTTGCCTTTCAAAACATCTTTGAAGGAGGTTCCAAGAAATCCACATCTATTCTCTATATCCAATGTTGGAATAACAAGTAAATCTCCCTGTTCTAGCACACCACAAATAGAGACTTCCAACAATTATTTAAGATAGCCATTTCCCGGCATATTCATAGGAACACCCAGAAGGAGCTTGAAAATGGCTAGGGTTTATACCGCCATCCATGGGCAGAGGTTCGCCGCAAAATGGAGCACCCTGCATTAGTACTAAAGGTGAGATTGATCCATGACCAAGGCAAATCCACAAAAATAGGATCTAGATTCATTCCTCCTCCATCATTTTCCTCTAGCAGAGGAGCTCCTACCGGATCCTTACGTGGATCTGCAAATTTAGGGCTTGTTGGCTTGCGTGAAGCTAGGGCTAGGGCTCGACTAGAAACCATTGGTCTAATATTTATGTTATTATAAATTATATTTTGATGATTATTTACCCTTTTAATAAATTTTCTATAATATTTATGTTATTTTTTTCTTTTTTGTCAAAATTGTCAATTTTATCTTGCCTACTATTTTACATTGTTTCCAAATGATTTGAATGATTAGAAATTAAAATTTGAAGGAATCGGTATTTTTATCATGTGGATGGAATGAAATATTATATTTTTATCATCACAAACATTATTTTTGAATTTGTCTCTCTATTACGACCTCGTGCTCCAAATTTCATTGTGATCTACCCCTTTGAAAATATTAGAAGTAAGAATAGAAAATTTCTAGGGAAAAGGTTTTAGGCCTAAAGGTGTAATATAAATTTTCAAGGATTCACTGAGATTTATTTATCGTAAGAATGCTTTAAAGAAGAAAACTCAGCTCAAAATCTTGGTAGGATTAGTTTCTCGATTCATTGATAATGAGAAAAGATTCATTCTTGCAATCATGAATGCTCTGGAAATATTTTAATAACATGATGGTTGTGTTTGTAGGTAATGATAAATTTCATATCATAAAAAATTTCTTACACCTCTAACTATGTGAATAAATTAAGTGAAAATAACTTTTTTGAGTTACTTCTCCTAGCAGTGTTTTCTCCTCACGATAGTAGAAACAACTCTTGTTTTTAAAAATTAGGGTATTTTTTTTTTGGAATGGAGAAAAAAATTATATACCAATTTTAACCTTTTAAAAGGGGAAAATTTTTACAAGAAAATGTTCCCTCATGTGGACTTGACACTGTGAACACAAGATTTAGTGAAGGAGGAGCTGAAAAAAGCTAGTTTTAGCACTTAGAGGATTGAACTGGTCATATGAAAAACCATGCGGGGATAGATTGTAGATAATTTCTTGTCCCATTTAGAAGGGTTACATGAGTGACGATAAAATTCACCCTATTTTGATCATGCCAAGTTTCATCTTCACATTGTATGATGGGGAGAGGAGAGAGAAACCAGGTAAGCACTCTAGAGAGATTAACTTTATGATATGAGAAACTAGGAGGGATGAACCTGGGGGTAAAAAAATTTGTCTTATTTGCCCCCTTCTAAAATGGGACAAGAGGGACATTAAATATATCCTCATACTAGAGATGACAAGTTTCAACACTTGAAATTTGGATAGGTATAGGAGACGTAACTGCGAGAGAGAAAACTTGTTCGATGTTGTCAGAGCTCCAAGAGGTCATTTTTATGAAATTTAATATTAATTTTACTCTCAAGAGAATTAAAAGAACAATGGTATTTTTTAAGAATAATAATATTCCTTCATCATCAAATTTGGCCCCTTTTTCTTCATGATAATAGATTGTGTTTTCCAAAATTGAGCTACCCTAAGAAGTAAACATGTCTTGTGAAATATTTTATTATTTCATCATGAAGGTAAATATTCAAGATTTTCAATGAATTTGTTTTCCTTACAATTCCATACATAACTCCTAGAATCATTCATGGAAGATCAAGTACCATTTTAGACTACAAGCTCTTTAACCCTGAAAAACCTTCTTTTCCCAACTTTTCCCTAAACTTTTAAACTTCTATAAAATTTCATAAATAACTTCTAACATGTTATAGAATCTCCAAAAACACTTACAAATGATTTTGGGATTTCAAGTTTATCGAAGGATGTATACCTATTGTGAAACAACATAAATTTACCTTTCTCGGCCTTTCAAAAAAACTAGCCTTTATAAAACACTCATTGTATGAGATGAATGACCTTGTTACAATAATGCTAAAAGTAGCGAAATATTTTTCATCACATGGGAATAACTTACAAGGTCTGGTTGATCATGATACAATAGGAAAATTGGCTAGGGATGGGGTTCTAAAGACTCAGGAGAAAATATTTCACATTTGGGTCTAGTTGTCATGTTTGAATGTTTGAAATGTTCATGCTACACATTTTCATGAAAATAGTTGGTTCTAGCCTAGGGACTAGCTATAGATTGAGAAGAAAAAGGACATGACATGTAGTAACCACAAAATATTAAGACACTTAGTTGACTAGTGTCTTTTCCATTGGGATTATTGAGTAATTTCTTTGGAACAAACACATAAGCAAACACAAATAGAAGGAAAACACACTAAAGGTTGAAAAGCACACAATGAGAAAAGGAAACTATATTAAAATTAATGGAAACTTATAGACATGGGGAAATAATGTACACATACCCAAAAATAGGTTGGGAGAAGTACACACCATCATGGAACAACAGACTAAAATATGACATCGAAGCTTGATGATCCGTAAACTTCTACTTTAGAACTCTATGAATCACACAACTATGTTGTTCTACTTTCAACTTTGGAAAATGACAGGTTTTCTTGAAAATTAGAGCTTCGTGACTGATTATCTAGTGCTATAGAAAGGAAATTGCAGAGAAGGAAATAATTCAAACTTCAACACCAAAAATTTTATCCTGGAAACCTCCAATGGAGGAAAACTGGTCGGGAAGGGAAATTGCTCTTTCTTCCCACTTTTATTGGTCTAATATAGAAAATTACAGATTACAATAAGTATGCAACGAAGCAACAATGTAAACCTTCTCTCCAATTACTTGATTTCTCTGTTTCTACACCTTGCTCTTATAATTCCATTCCAGCACTGAAGATCTTGCTCACTACTCTCATTAAAATCTTCTTCTCTATCTCTCTGGATCTTAAAATCTCTATTATCTTGTTCCTTTCATGCATTTATAGGCCTTTGCATGTCCTCGCATGCACTAGAGAATGTGAAAGGACATGGAAGGGAAGAGACATGGTTGGGTGCTTCAAATTTGTGTCCATTCATATTACATTCTTCTTTTCTGTTCGAAAGTATCAGGACCGCCACCCTAAGCGGTGGTAGTCTCGGGACTACCACCTTATCTGGGTGGCGATTTCAGACCACCACCCTAGAGGTTAGTGGTTCGAAACAACCATTCTACACAAAGCGGTGGTTCCTTCCAAAACCTCCATTTACCTCATTTTCTCACTTTTCTTGTTTATCCTTCTTGGTGTTGATGGAATTGATGAAGTGGTGTGTTTTTATAGATCCCTCTAGATCATACCTCCCCTACTTAGGAGGCTTTTGGTCCCATAAAATATTATTGGGGGAGTGGTAGAGGAATCAACTCCCTCTCTTGCTCCTTCGAGTACCACTGGGTCTACCTTGGTGTTTTCTTTCATCCAACCCGTGAAGACTCCTGCGAATCTTTGGTTTGTTGTTCTAGTGTGACATCCTCCTCTAATTTTCCTCAAGTACAATCCTCTTTAGAAGGTAATTTTTTATCTTTCCTTCTTTTTCATGCATAGATTGCATTATTGGATGTGAGCTCTTGTAACTTATTATCGCATGCATCTGCATGAAGTATAGACTAAAGGTTTCTTCTCTAACTTGGTCAAGTATGGCGAAGGTACCATATTGCAGTGGTTTAGTCCTTGCCTATATTTTTTTCTTGAGATGGATTGGCCTAATCCTCTCCAATTGCATTACTTCTTTACTCACCATTGTTCCTTATATCTCCTCTTCTTCTTGTTGCCCCACGGTCAGTCTAGGGAATTCGTAGGTAGATATGGTGACCGTAGCTTAGCGGAAGTTCATTTTATTCCTTGAATGAGCAGTTCCTGTGGTGGATTCTTCTATAAAAACTGACAAGTGCTATCCAAATTATCTAACCTTTGGTCAGAAATATTTGTGCTCTCATGCCCATTTTTTTTCTTCTAATGAAAGAAAACAAAATTGATGATTTTCCTGAATAAGTCTTGGTGCTTGGTTGGCACTTACCATAGCTTTCTTTGATTTTCCCTGGTGTGCCCCGATGTTAAAATTGACTCCGTCCTTGATCCATCTGTATTATTTCTCCCTCCTTATGAACACAACATCCCTGGCATACAAGTAAGGACTTCCAAAGACAACGTCAAATGCATCAAGTGGAATAATATCAGCCTCTAATACATTTATGTATTGGGTATTTATCCCAAACTGAAACTTACACTTCCTTATAACTTGTATTTCTACACCCTTCCTCACTCATCCCAGTGGGTATGGATGTGGGTGCACGTAAGTCTCTAGACCAAGTTGTTCTACAATTACATCAGAGATCAAATTTGACTAAGAACTAGAATCTACTAAAGCATTTACCTTAGTCTTCTTGATTTGGATTCTGATTTGAAATAACCTACTCATCTCTTCTTCTTCTTCTACTACCTTATACAAGTTAGTGACCATGCATCCCAGCCTCTCATCTACATCCGAATCATCCTCAATCTCCACCTCTCTTTATGTCTTTATAATGGCCATGGATTTATTGGAATCCTTGGTTTGGTGCTTTGGGTGTAATTCCGGATGCAACTTCCAACATGTGGCATCAGTATGTCCATTTACATCACAATTTTTATAGAAATTCTTAGGATCTTTACAAGTATGCAAAGCAATAGTGGTATTTTTACCTTTCCATTTACCTCTACTACTTGTCTTCCCTTGTTCTTTTCATGTTGTTCTATTGACTGGCCTCCCTTTGGCTCTATTTCTCCTTGCTTCTTCTCATCATCAATGTAGTATGCTTGTACACAAGCTTCATTGAGATCCTTAGGATTCATGGATATTACCTTCCTTCAAAGGTGACTTTGAAGTCCTCCCAAATACTTGGTCAGAATTTCCTCATCCTCCAAGTCCATATTAAGCAACATGGCTTATCTCCAAAAATCTATAGCGTAGTCTTGCACGCTTTGACCGTTGCCCTATGTCAAGTACTACCACTTAATCATAATGTCAGTCTTATGGCCAATAGGATATAAGTTAGCTCTAATCAATTCTTTAAAATATTTCCAAGTACTAACAATAGGATGTTTCTTCTTCTCATAAGTGGCTAGATGGGTTTCTTACCAAACCAGAGCATGACCTTCCATTTTGAGATGTGCAAAGGTGACCCTTTGTGCCTCAGTGATATTATGTACGCTAAAGTAGACTTCCAACTATTTTAGCCATTTATCCAGTAATTTTGCATCTACTTATCCTTCAAAATTATGTATTTCCACTTTTGTTTCAACTTTAAAAGGTGTATGTGTAGATTTTACCTTCTCGTGTACAATTGGTGTCTCCTCATGGTCTTCCCATTCTTCCTCTTTGTGGCTCTTTCCAATATTGAATTTTTCAGCTAGTTCTCAAACCACTGAGTCCATGGAATCTTGCTTAACCAAAGTCATCTTTGCAGAGCTAAAAGCTCTTCTTTTTCTATGCAATCTATCCATCATGGTCTCTAACATCTCGACTCTATGGACCAAGTTTACTTCCTCCATTTGAGCTTGAATTCTCTATTTCTTCGTAGAAATATTTAGCTCACAAGGTAAAAATTCTTCACATTTGGACCTTGTCACTATCATACAAAATCACAAGAAATATTTGAATACCACAGTCCTAGATATATAATCAAATCTCGATACCAAAGTGATTCGTAAACTTCTACTTTGGAACTCTACGAATCACATAATTATCTTGTTCTACTTTCAACTTTGGAAAATGACATTTTTTCTTGAAAATTAGAGCTTCGTGACTAATTATCTAGTACTATAGAAGGAAAGAATTCAAACTTCAACACCAACAATTTTATCCTCAAAACCTCCAATGGAGGAAAACTAGTCGGGAAGAGCAAATTCTCTTTCTTCCCACTTTTATTGGTCTAATATAGACAATTACATATTACAATAAGTATGAAAATAAGAAAAAATGTAAACCTTCTCTCCAATTACTTGCTTGATCTTTTTCACACCTTGCTCCTACAATTCCATTCCATTCAAAACCATCAAGGGATTTAGAAACAAGTGAGTACAATCTATTTCGAAACCATTCTCACTTTGTTTTCCGAACCATTGCTTTCAAATACCTACTAACTCAAAATTGACCTTGAAATCATTTTCATAATTGTAATCCTATATTTTTCATGGAAAAATTCATCACCCTTGAGTGAATGTTGTAGTATGGACTCTTGTTCAAAATTGGTACGGCATCCAAAGGTATTGAGAGCAAGTTGACCTTTACTCCACTCACAAGACTCCTACATCTTTTCACTTTGTTTTCAACAATCACCTTCAATAAAAATTATCTCAAAATTTTCATTTGTATCATCATTCATGGTAATGTTGTTGTCTTAATGATCAAAAATATCCATATGATATTTCATACTTTCCTTCTTCTTTGGTTTCTCAAGAATGCACTCTTCTTCATAAAATGAGAAAAGTAAAATATTACCTTCACCCTCATTCTCAACATCAAGGGCATTGAGTAGAACCTTGATCTCATCTATTTTATGTGTATCATCATTGATCATTGGTGCATGAAAAGGATAAACAAAACTTTCCTCATATATATTGCATTTTCATGGCCGAGTCATAATCTAAAGATTGGGTTGAGGGTCTTTAATTTCTTCGGATGTCCTTAATGTTGGCATGTCGATATTGAGTTTTAATTGATGTAAAAATAACATTAATGATAGATAAGCATGAAGGAGAGCTATAGGAATCTTGTAATGAGTGTGACAAGGTAGGACAAGGCATGTCATGAGAAAACCTAATTGAGACTTTGCTTCTTGAGTAGCTAGGAATTGAGAGGCATAATGATGATGTGATATCATGTAAATATTATGTTATAATAGTTGTATCATATATGTGATGAGGAAATACAATCAACATGGTGAATACAATAGTTCAAGTGTGGAATTGGTGTGACTAGCTCGGTCTAATAGGCCTATTCCTTAGGCCCGATTAGCAAGATGACCAAGGATGATGGATTGAAGGCATAAAGTTTATAAAGAAACATGGTATAGGCATGAGAAACACTAATAGATAATTTTAATGTTATACATGATGAAAATAGTGTAGGTTCATAAAGTTGGAAGTGGAACTAGAATAACTAGGACTAGTTCTAGGACCTAGTATAAGCATGAGGTGAAGAATGGAACAAAATAAGTTGAATAAATGTAGAGAAAGCATGTGGATAATTATGTGACATTTTATAGGACATGTGTAAGGTTTTTCAAGCCATAATTCACTTGTTATAGGTATTATTAAGGTCATTTGTATGCATATTCTTGAGAACAAGACAGATAAGCATGCACAAACCATGACGGTAAAGAAGGTACACACATATTTATTAGAAAAAGATACTTGGTACATGAAAATTGGGTTGTTATAGTGATGTGGACCGAGTTTTAGCTAACAATTAAGAATAAACTTGAATTTATTAAGTTTTTAGTGTTATCGAGCTCTCAAAATTGTAGTTCACAACTCAAGGGTCAAGTTTTCGGTGCTCGGAGGTATGTAAAACTTGTTCATGGTTCCCTAATATTTTCAAAAAAATTGAGCATGGAATATATAACATTTAATAGTTTTAATTAATGAGAATTAGGTCCTATTATTTATGTATTAACCTTAAAAATATAACCTACTCCAAACCCTCACAAAACCACACCTTTAGAGAGATAGGAAAAATATTAACAATTTTGGAAAAAATGACTTGAATGATCTAAGTTAGTGTTTTGGAAATGTATAGGACTCGAATTAATTAGATTTGGTTGTGGTTTCACTCTTCAATTTAGGTTTTAAGATCATAAAATAGATCTGTTTTGAAGATAATTACATGTATACTCAAGTGTAGAAGGATTCATGTTTGAAATTTTGGTGTGAAATATATCTTGGTAGTTTCCCCAAATTCTCATGAAAAGCTATAGTCTTTTTGTGTGTAAAATATTTATGAATAAGATCAATATAGATGACCTACCACTAAAGGATCAAACAAGCCAAAAAAAGTCAGTTGGATTTGAGAGGGTATTGATGAAATAACATGATTTCAAGTGCAATATGGACATATAAGGTTTATATAGGTACATTATGACTTGTTAAATCTCATAAGTTTATTTGGTGAGGTGGTTTAGTGTTCAAGATATAATAGTCAAATATTCCCTTTTACGCATGTCAAGTAGGTTTGAGGAATGAAGGTGTAATTCCAAATTTATCCTCATAACTCATGTATGTGAATGTTTTTAAATGGAGTATAGGTTCCATGTGAAGTATTAAAGGTATTGGTTCATCATGAAAGTGATTTTTTGGTGTTGGAATCCTTTTATGCAAAAATTGTTATTGTGTCCTACTGCACTAAAGTGTGATAAGTCTTAGAGATGCATGCTTATTTGAGCCACATACCTTGAAATGGTGTAAGATAATAGTTTTATGAGATGCCCAAGGATCATTAAAATCCATTAATGTGACATAGAAGTAATTAAAAAATGTTAAGTTAGTGAACTAACTCACTTTATGAAGATTTTTTTTCTATGCATGAAAGCACACTAGTACCTTGATCAAAACTAGTATCTCATTGCATAAATGAAGGTAGTGGTGGTTGCTGAGTTTTGAAGGTTGAAAAAATGTCAAGAAAATATCTCCCAAATAATTATAATGTTTTTAATGCTTATATAAGTGGTAAAGGAACATGCTTCATGAATGTGTTTTTGTTCCTCCATAACTATGGAGCTCAAGATGAGATGAAAAGAATAAATGACCCCTTGTTCATTGATATGAAGAATAAAATGTAGGTGATGGTGTCATGAATAATGTGAAGAGTCATTCTTTATGTTTTTCTTGTATGACTTGAGTCTGAATGTGCTTCATGCCTCAAATTCCAACACTAGTTTTGAAGCTCTTGCACTGGTCACACAAATCAGTTGTGATGGAATCTTAAAGTGAAATGGTGAAGTGTGAAGGTTGTCAAATGTATAGAGTAAAAGGAGAGGAGTTTTATTACTCAAGTAAATTTTCACAACACTTATTTCCTTGGCTAGTGAGATAGAGGAAAAAGAAATGTATGTTGAAAGGAAGAAGAAATAAGAAATGATAGTTACAAGGTGTCGAAGTCGATGTCATGTTAGGTTATAAGAAGAAAATCTTATTTTATGTCATAAGGTACAATGAGTCCAAGAGTTTAATCATGATTCTCATAGGTTCTATAACTGTTATGAAAACTTATGAAAGGTTTGTTTTTATAACTGACATAATTAGAGAGGCAATGATGAGTTTGCATCAACTTTAGATGATGTTATCCACATTTTTCTACGAGTTGAAAGGACAAGGAGTTTAAGGGGTGAATGAGTAAGGAAGGTTAAGTGTAATAGGAATTATCCTCATGTATTTTTGTGCCAAAGTAGGCATTGAAATTATTTTTGAATGACTATGTTTTGATGCAGCATGAAGACATGTAAAACTAGGTGAATTAAGGAGTATGTAAGAATTCTTCATGACTGAAATTTTGATATTATTATGCATGCTTAAGAGAGGATGTGTTTAAAGGAGAGATTGTCAATAATAATGTGTGTATGAAATAATCCTTCTATGACAGCTTTTGGTAGCTGACTAAGAGGATGAGAAAAGAGATGAATCAAGGTGATAGGGTAGGTAAAAAAATGCTAAAGGAGATGAATAAGAGATCACAATATGTTGTGTGAGGAAAATAGAGGAAGGTGATCAAAAATATTGTAAAAGTATAATTTGTTTCTTAGAAAATAGGGAGTTGAAGCTTCCTTGTAATTTGTAGCTTGTAGAAGGTCAAGTAGGATCTTGATTGAAGTTTTAGGAGTTGGAGTTTCCATGTAAATAGGAGCTTGTTAAATGTCAAGTGGGTGATTGGGTAAATTATGGAGTAGGTGCTTCAAGTTGAGTGGTTTATCAAAAAAATTAAATCCTTGTATTCTTTATAAGATAATTTTTCCAAGCTAGTGCATTGATTTTAGTGGGTTTTTCTCCCTTAAAGGGTTTCCCACATTAAACCTTGTGTTCATGTGTGTTTTATTACTTATTTCTCATATTTGAATGTCATAAATATCTCATGGTTAATGATGATCTATATTGAATAGATGATTGATTTTATGAAGAGTTTTCAAAGTTTTGAGAAGTACTTATTCACCCCACACCTCTTAGTTATTATTTTTTCCAACACTTAAGATGTCCTCCACTAATTTCTTCTTTAGTGAAACCTCAAGTAACCAATATCTTTAATTTATTACACTGGAAAATAAAATACTACTCAAGAGATGACTCTTAGAATATGAATTGATCTACATATCATTGGGATAAGCTTCACATGATGGTGATTCTCATATGTTCAATGAATCATATTCCCACCTCATTGCTCAGAATGAAGAATATAAACAAACAATTATGTAATTGGAGGAACAAGTAAAAACACCCAAAGTGCTTACATTCAAACCTTCTTGGAACCCGATTTAACATATACTCTTCTCATAGAATAAATTTCTCCTATTACTAGTGTTGGTATTTATGGGATCAAGAAATTAGAAGGTTACATGATGCAGGGGAAGGATAACGATAAGTTGATTGACAAAATCATCGATCAAGGAAATTCATTATTTTTCGAGGAAATTTATATCATAAAGTAAATTCTTAAAACTTTTAATAAGTAAATAAATCAAAATACTATATTTTAAAAGAGGTAATTCACTTGGATGAGGTGTTCCCACTAGTTTCTGAGATGAGCTTCTTCAACTCTCAAACTCTTGTGAGAAAACAATGTGTTTGCATCGCCTAAAGAGAATTTTTCTTAAGTTTGAATCCACATCATGGATACAAGATATAGGCATTATAAATTATATTTTTATTAAGTATTCATTCTAGCATCTTTTTGCATCAGAAACATTATTTTTGAATTAGGATCCTCATTATGATCTCGTCTTTATAAATTTCACTATGTTCCTCCTGTTTAAACTCTTGGAAATAGAAAAATCAATTTTTGATGGCAAGGGTTTTAGATGGAATATATCATTTAATCCATTATGGATTCACTGCTCTTTAGTTAACATAGAGATTATTTGGATAATAAAAATCATCTCAATCCCTTGGGACGATTAGTTTAAGATTCACTTTGGAAATGAGAAAAGCTTCATTCTTTTAATTATGGAAGCTCGGAAAGATTTTAACAACATGGTGGATGTTTTTTAAGATAATTATAGATTTCACATGATCATCAATAGATTCTACCTCAATATTTATGAATAAATCACGTGAAAATAATATTCTCTAAGTTACTTCTCCTCTTGGCATTTTTTTCTCCTTACGACAACAAAAACAATTCGTATTTTTAAAACTTAGGGTTTTTATTATTTTTCATGGAGTGAACATATATGTCACAATTTTCCCATTGGAAAGGGGGAAATTGGAATAGTAAAATTTTCCCTCATGTGGGCTTGACACTTTTCAACAAAGGATTCTCTGTGAAGGAGGAGCAGAGGAAAGGCTAGTTTTAGCACCTACACGCTTGAACTAGGTCACATTAAATACCATGCCGGGGATAGAGTGGTGGTAATTTTTGTGTCCCCTGTATCCCCTTGGGAATGGGAACATAAGGTAAAATAAAATTCACCCTCATGTGATCAGGCTAAGTATTAGTTTCAATATTTAGAATGGGAAGAGGAGAGAGAAGCTAGGTAAGCCCTCCAAAGAGCTTAACTTGATCATATGAGAAACCAAGAGGAGGGGATGAGGTGGGGAAATTTTTTGTGTCCCTTATGCGAACTTCAAAAATAGGACCATAGGGACACAAAATTTCACCTCATCCCAGAGGTGACAAGTTTCCACACTTGAAATTTTCCTAAGTATAATAAATGTACCTACGAGAGAGAGAGAGAGGGAGAGAGGGAGAGAGATGCACCCACTTTTACCAACTTGTCCCTAAACCTTCAAAACTTCCCTAAGATTTCCTAAATCAATTCCAACATGTTATAGACTCTCTAACACCACTTCTTGATGATTTTTGTCTTTCAAATCTACCCTCAAGGATTCACACCTATCGTGAAACAATTAACATTTTCCTTTCTAGCCCCTGCTAGAGACTAGCCTTTAAAAACACTTCATGGTATGAGATGAATGACCTTGTTGCAATATTGAAAACATTAGGGAAATTTTTTTCATCACATATATAGAAATTACAAGGTCGATATGAGCATGATACAATTGGAAAATTGGCCAAGGAGGGGGTTCAAAAATACTAAAGAGAAAAAAAATCATATTTGGGTCTAGTTATCATGCTTGAAAGTTTGAATTTTTCATGCTAAACATTTGCATGAAAATAACCTTCTTGAGACATAATGAATAGATTGAGCTTATTTTGTGGTTATTAACAACTAAGGTATGATGTATTATTATTTGATTCATTTTTTTAACATGTTATTTTCATTTTTTATGATTTATCATGGTTAACCTATGAGGTGTATGCTCTTAATACTAATATATAAGCAAGGATAATTAGGCCTATTTGAGGTGTTTGAGGGTATGGATGAAATGGAAAGATAATGATGAAAGATAGAGAAGAATAAGGTCTTATAGAACATATGAAGAGATCAATGAACTCATGATGATCATCCTATAGGTGTTATGCATGTGAAGATCAATGCCTACATGACCTAGTGATGGAAAAGAAGATGATAAGTGAATAAATATGAGAGATAGTTTTTAGTGTTCAAAATCATAACATTAGGCTTATGGAGTTCATTTGATTATTTTGAATCAAATTGTGTGTAAGAGGCATGATATCATTATGATGTTATTGATACATCAGAGATATAGATCAACCAAAGAAGAAGAGAGCAATATAAAATAACATAAGTATACCATGGAAGTTTGAGAAGTGATGAAAGAGAAGAATATTTGAGAGAGTGTAATCATCAATTGATCAACAATAAATATAAGGTGACAATCATTCAAAGGTGGTTGATGTTGTGCTGATTTGATGTAAGAGAATCACTTATAAATGTTCAAATTTTGGTTTTCCTATTTTTAAGGGTGTGTAGGGTCCATTTAGATGTCTTGATGCATTTCTAAACCATTTGTAATAATGAACAATGTAATAAGTGGTCTTTGGGGTTTTCCCTCAAAAACCACGTTTTAAAATATTTCAATTAGTTCATAGGTGTGTTATAGGTTTAGGTGCTAGTGTAGGTGTAATAAATAATTCAAATGGGGCCATAATCGATAAAATCACCTTGAAATGACTTCCTTGACCCTATCAAGGCTTTCAATCCTCTTGGTTAGTCTAAATCCTAGTTAGGTTAGGGGAGTTAGAACCCTAACTACCCTTGTTCTCACCTAAATGTAATAAATTAAAATGAATGAAGGGGAGTTAGTAGGTAGGAAAAAGTGCTAGAAAGGTGTAGTATTGCTTGTGAGCCATGAGAGCTCAAGTAAGAAAGTTTATAATTTGAAGATATCAAATAAAGGGATTTCTTGAGCAATATGCGTAAAAACTATATTGAATGTTTATTTTTATTTGAATGTTTTTAATGGCTTATAATGGTGATATACAGGTGTGAAATTTTTGTAAATTCTTAATGAATACATGTGAGAAGACTAAGGAGTTGTGAAATCAAAGAAAACATTCAATGTATGAGGGAATGGTGATACTATTTGTAAGAGGTAAGACTATGAATTTTCTACTTGCATGACAAAGTGTCTCGTTGGAGTATGAATGTTTCAACACCTATGCGATGGTTTAAAATTAATTAAATATAAGTATATGCATATATTAGGGTTGATAATAATGTGAAATATATTATATGAGAGCTAGTAAGAGTTTAAGACTGTAATTCTACTTTTGAAAGTCATAAAAAGGTTTTTATGTGACTATAAGCTATATCATAGAGAAAGAACAATGGTTAAGTTTTTTCAAGGCATAGGGAGAGTTGTAATTAATTAATGATCCTTGTAGAGTGAAAACTAAGTGTAAAAATCAAGAATCTTCATCTCAGGAAGTGATACCTTGTTTTAAGGGTTTAAAGACAAAAACATTGTTTAAATTCTAGAAGAGATCATTTTAATCTATTTCAAGGTGATAATCAAGAAGTTGTTGGTGTATGCAATATTTTTAACAAGTTTCAAAATATTCAAAACTAAAATGGTTAAACTCGAGTCTAAATGTTAAGAATGCACATTTTTGAAGGGTTTGTAAAGAATGTCATGACTATAAGGGTCTTATTCCATGTTTTGTTTGAAGTTCTGGAGTTTGTAAATATTTGAGAGAGAATTAATAATTTCATAAAGGAATAAGATTCATTGCACGAGCTCAAAGTGATAAGGTGTTTAGGGAGAAAAGAAACTAAAAGCATATTCAAATAGTCAAATCTTTGACAATCAAGGTTATATTTTTGGAATAGTTGTATTATGGAAAAGACTAGAAGGAGTCAAGGAATAAACATGTTGGGAGTATTGGTAGTGTGTGTGAAGTCTTAAGGAGGGTGTAAACTCACTAAGAACCATTAATCTAAAAGGTTTTCTTTGATTGTCCTATATAATCTTCTTGAGAAGCATAGTGAGAAGCTTGTGGAAGCGTTGGTAGAAAGGGTCATGATTGTGATCAAGTGAATGATTTAGTTTGGGTGTTGGTGATGTTGAGAACATGGAGAAGTAATTGAGTGAAAATAAATATATACTGATTCAAAAGAAAGCTTAGAAATAAAGTAAGATGGCAGTTGTGTGTTTAGGAACAAGAAGCCTTGAGAAAGCCAAAACTAGGAAAATAACATGAATGGTGAGAAAAGAGTGTATGCACATTGAGAAATACATGAACAAGGTGTATATAGGTGGTTTAAGCTGTTTTAAAAGTTGGAAATAGTTTTCAAGTGACTAAACCCTATGAAATACATTGAAACCCTAGAGAGACCTAATTAACCCTAGCCTAAAAAGGAGAAGGTGGAGTTGGAGAAGTTATACAAGGAGTTAGAAGATAAAATTTATCAAGAAGAAAGAATACTAAAAAGGGTATCCAGAAAGATAAGTAATTTTTCTTGAAATTTTGTAGGTTGTTCCAGATACAAATCTTTGGGTGTGTGAATGGCTCATACCTAGACATATTTGGAAATGATAAAACAATAATAAAATTACATGGGATTAGAGTTGAGTTATAAAAATTATAATTTATTTTAGTGTATAAAAGGGTATCCAAATAGCTTGATAGTGAATTCTAATTGTTTTAAGTTTGTTCATTTCATCAAAATTAGTCATTTCGGAGGGCTCAAGCTAGTTTGAATTCTAAATGGAGTTTGGTAATAAATGAAGGTGTGAAAAATTTTCAAGTGACCAATCAAAATTTTTAGGTGATTTTGAGTAGGGTTTAAGTGAATATAACATCTCAATTGGTCTTGGTATGTGTTTGGTGGTTAAATAATTTTGTAACAGTTCTTGAGATCTTGGTATATTTGGTGAGTTTGGTTTTTTTCTCTTGTAACTAAAAATATTTTCTTATTTATTCCATCACTCTACATCATTTGTCTTCCTTACAAGTTGGTTTTCATTAAAACCTAGGGAGTTTGTACTTCCTTGTGGATTTAGTGCTTCACTAAAACCTAGGGAGTTGGTGTTTCCTTACAAGTAGGAGCTTGTTAAAACCTTAGGGGTTGGTGCTCCTTGTGGAGTTAGAGCTTCACTAAATCTTGGGGATTTGTAGCTTCCTTGTAAGTGGGTACTTGATAAATTCATGTTGGTGCTTGATAAATTAGGGGTTGGTTCTCCTTACGAAGTTGGAGATTCACTAAATATTGAATTTTTAATAATATAAAGATTAGTGAGGTTTATTACGCTTGAGAGTTTCCAACATATATGTTGTGTTAATGTGTTTTCTATATTATTTCATGCTCATGTGGATTTTTTTTTTCTTTGATGGTTTGAAATTTCTTATATAATGATGACTTATTGAGTGGTTCATGCAAGTTAAGTAAAAGTAAACATAATTGAAGTAAAAATTTTGAAGACATTGATTCACCCCCAATGTTTGTGCTTCCAACAATGGATATAATATTTTTAGGTTCAACCCTAATTCCATGATGTGAGATGATATAACATAAAAATTACGTGAAGCGATACAAAATAAAAACTTGTGTGGGTTTAAAGGACACTATATATCTATAAACATTTGAACATTAGTCAAATATCATGGGAATAGTTAAGTCAATGTGTATATTTGGAAAGGAAATTATTAACACAGTCTTCAATAAATTTTTGAGTATAGTCATGAAATATGTGTGTCATATCATGTTGATTAGTAACACCAACATTATTTATCCTTAAGGGCATGATAGTTTAACAAAAGGTAACCTAGGTGGTATTAAAGGAATTTTTCTCTTGATTGATAAGATTAATTTTAATTTGATTGCATCCATCAGATCTAACCATTAATGATAACATTTCATACCTAATAGTTGATTCAACAATCATGTTAATGTGTGGGATAAACTAAACTATACTTAAGTCTCAATATTTGGTATAAATATTGCAATATCTAGAGAAATCTATCCTACATGTGCATTCTCACTGAAGATGCCTTCCTCTACATCAAGGATTCATCTAAATTCTTCATCAATATTTCCAGGATGTTGTCGTTAAAAACCCTTTCAATTCCATTCTTCCTATAAATCCTCACCAATGTCCTAAAAAATAAAAAAATGCAGGCCTCCCTCACCCCCACCAGCCAAAAGGGTTCTCACAAGTTCTGCTAAAGAAAAATACTTGGATGTTGTTTAAATATTGATGTCAATTATCCGAATAGAATGAATCCATTGGTAAGAAAATATATGAGTACTTAGAAAAAAGAACATGCAGAGAAAATTAAGGCCATTAGGGAGGATGTGGTTATTCTTCTCAACAAGGGAGAAATAGATAAGAAGGCCCCTACCATCGACATTGAGAGAAGGTTTGAAGAAATAAATCATAATAAAAAGGCTAGGAGGACACTTTGGAGGATATATTTATCAAAAAAATTAATTACCTCACTATGCAAAAGGCTTTCCTTGAATTTATTCAAGTGCAGGTTTATTTTTTTGTTAAATCGTGGCATTCCCTCCTATATTTGGAAAGGAAGCATAAGTAACAAAATAGATAATTTCCTCTTCCAGTAAGGGTCCAACACAACATATAGCTCTTAATATTTTCAAAATTTTGGGGGAAATTAATTTTTGTAACAAAAATATTACATAAAGGTTTCTTGGTTCCTTCTATTTTGTGTCTTTTTGCTACTTTTTGGCGGTTGTGCAGTTGTTGAAATACTACAATGTAGTAGTTTTTTGGCTCCATGATGGTATTTTTTCCACTACATATGTTTTCTATTGAATTATCTAGCTCCTAGGATTTTCTCCTAGGGTGTGGCCCACACATGTTAAAAAACCACTTTGTGTATCTTGCTATATCCGGCCTTTGGGATTTTTGTACTTTGAGGTATGGTCCCTTTCAAAAAAATTATAACTAATAAAAATATTAGTACAAATATGGATCTCACCATTTGGTTTATCCATAGATACTATATTAGATATGCATTTGGGTAATCAATTCCAGGATGGGTGAATACAAAATTGAAAATTCTTTAAAAGTTATTTGTGACCAATACACTTGCGACCGTAGGGTATATCTTCATTTTATTTATTTTGTGTGATTCGCATTGGATATAACAAAATATTGTGTATATGACGGATGGGTTAATGCCAGTAATTTCATTATAAATATAATATAAAAGATCATGGGAGTCCTACAACACCTACTGATATATTATTCCTTTTTGTGTCATTAAGGAAGTAGAAAGAAGCACTAAGAAAGGGTCATTCCTAGTACTAATACTAAAATAAATATTTTCTTTATTAACAATTGTGGACAAATGCTCAATATATGGGTGATTTTGAATGATATCAAGATAATCAGGTGAATTATTGGGGAAACCCCATCCCCAAAGTACACATGAAGATTTAAAGCGCAAAGAAATCTATTATTTTAAAAGAAGGAAGGGAGATCCTTGTATATGCATAAGTGTTTGAGGAGATATTCTTCATTAGCAAATTCATCCAAAGATGGGATTTTATGTGATGCACTATTATAAATGATATCTATTCATATAAGAACCAAATTTGGTGTCGAATGCATAAAAAGGACCTATAGTGAACACTTACGTGATGTAAGAAGGAATCTTAGTGATAGCAAGATTTGTATAAAGGTTGGATAGAATACCTAATGACTTTTTCATTCTTTTACAAATTAAGTGTAAGGGCTCCTGAATTCCCTGGCCATAATGATTGAGTCCACTTTTGGTAAATCCATGTTGTACTAAATTATTGTAACCTATAATATAATTGTGATAAGAAGGAGAATGAGTTAGGATGTAAGGAATGAATAAATAATCGGGATTTGCGGTGGAACACTATTTAAAAGGAGTGGGAACTACCTTAATGGAGTACATGGTTCCTTGGTAGGAATATTTGAGACAAAAATGAAGAGTATAATGGATTGCACCTATGGCATGAATCCAATCATATCCTAATAGAAAATTATAACTAAATTCATTATTCATAACATGATAAATGATAGGAAGAGTTTGAGAGGCTAGAGTTATGTTTAATGTGATTTTTACTAGTGGCTAGTATGATATGTTATCAAATCCATGTATACTAATAGTAGAGGAGGAAAATGTATTTGGTAGGGATAGAAAAATGATGAAGAAAGGAAATATTACAAATTTTAACACAAAAATCACTTTGTATATGAGAGTTCACCCTTAACAAAGGTTTTTAACAATTACTTGAACATATAGATGGATTACATTATGAATAATATCTTGAGGAGGTATTTCTTTAAAAATTAAATATGTGGTCTCTTATTAGAAAGGAAAATCCTTTGGAAATACTACTAGTACATACTTAGGAGATGTATCGGGATGAATTCGAGTGTGAAGAAGTTTAATGAGTGCATCCTTACACATGGGATTAACTTTTGATATTCATGTGAGGAATTCATTATTATAATGAGAAAGATAAAAAGAAATCATATAAGAAGAATCATACAAGAATATTTTAAAAATGAACCCTAATTTAATAAGGGTATTGTGCACGATGTTCAATTTAAGATTTAGGTTTACCATATTTGTTACACCCTTATTATATTATAATAGATCGGTGAGTTAAATACATTAAAAGGATGTAAAGGTGATCTCTGGAGTTATTCAAATTAATGTAGTTAAAACATTAAATATGAAATATTATAACAATACATTAATTCTTGTAAATTATTTATACAATGTGTTATGAGCTCAAAAACAAAAGAGGATATGTGCACTTAGTTGGTTACATATGGATGCGGGAAGTTTTGGGTGTTTATACTACTATAAATTCAAAATATAAACCTATAAGTTCTTCATTTAAAAAATTATAGCTAGAAATTGACTTGGTACATGACCGTATCGATTTTCTAGGAATCTATGTATGGTTTTGCAATTGATGTATTATTTTGGACCTACTCTAAATATTTCTCTATAACTTCCTAAGGTTGTAATCCATTCGGAAATGTATGCTTATGTAAAAAAAAAAAAATTCTCATACTATAAATCGAACCAATTATTTTGAGTAAGGTCTCAAACCCTATCCATGTGTGGGAGACCCTTCAAATCAAACATTATTTGGGTTGAAGTTTAATACTTGCAATGATGACATCAAAACTAATCAAAAGAGGCCTCAAACCACATGTCATTATCCACCTATCATGTGATATCTAAATGAATGCAACTAGATTTGGTAATTGGAAACTCCTTAACAATGCTTAAATTGAGTTTGGCTCTTGCTAATACTCCTAGTGGGGATTATTGAGTACTTGTAAATGGGGAATACGGATATGTGACCTCGTGTAATGATTTAGACCTATAGTAATTTTTTCTCTAATAATTATGCATGAACTTTAGCAATATTTAGGGATCCTTGGGTGCTTTTAATGTTATATTTTATAATAGGAGTTCATGATAAAGCTAGGTTGTGTCAAGTTAACAAATAAGGTGAGATTAAATTTATTATATAAGGTTCCAAAGTTAAATTATCATGGAAAGGTTACTATAGAGAGATTAAATGACACAACAAAGAATATTAAATTGAAAAATCAGTTGGAGGATATGTCATTCCAAAATCATACAAGTCATCCATGACCATATTCCATAAACCAAATAAAGTGGATGTTCTGGAAAGGATTAAAAACATGAAGAATAAATTTAACATCCTATCAAGTGGTGTTTCTATGGATTTAATGCATTTAAATATAAAAATATGATGAAATATCAGTGTGTATGAATAAAAAAGATACATAAGATACCTCAAGATATAACGAGTAGGGAAAAACAAAGTATTTTTGACTTAGCAAGAGTGCATTTTCCAAACCAGGAATGTAAAATGGTAATTTATGAATTTTATTGTCTATGCAAGCTTCAAGAACTCTAATAATTTAAGGGTAGGTTTGAAATTATAATAAAACTATATTAGTGATGATGTTGTACTTAAATGAGCACTCGGATGGTTTTAGACATAGTCATCATGATTGGGAATTGTGTTCTCTACTATTTAATGACATCTACCATGTTTTATGTTATTGGCTATTAAAAGCTATAAACCATATGACATCAATTCTGAAAAATTAATTATCATGGGGTTATGAAGGAATTCTTATCTAATAGAAGAAACCTCGGAATTTATTGAAAGGATTTCATGATGAAGGTATGTGTGTAGTGAAAGGACATATGGAAGAAACTTTAAGAGGGTGTATGATGATTTCATTATGAGATTGTAAAAATATTAGTGTAATGTCAAAAGATCGAATCATATAGGGTGTAAAATAATTTAATTACATGTAAATTCCATCTCATTAGTACCAATACTAACCAAACCAATGCAATCATTATTAGTTTCATATTACCATTTCTAGTTACTCCCCTCTCTTGAAAATTTCCTTAAGGACATTACTCTAGGTAATCTAATTTACCCATAGTTCCTTCAAAGATCCAAATTACATGAAATCTACGAATAGGTGTATATTGCTGAAATGTTGAGGGTACTTGTGGCGATTAGCTTGAAGGAAATATCCTTACAAGACATAAATAAAATTTTTGATTTAACTAGCCCAGATGAGGCCTTTGTAAGGGCTCTATTTGAAAGTAAAGATCCATAAGATAGTAAAGGGCCCCTAACATATTAGGAATTTTGAATCTCCCTTATTTTGAGATTAATCAAGATCAATATTTTTTCTCAGACTTCCAATCCATGTACTATCATCTCTTTCGGTGGGAACATCAAAAATATCCAGAAGAATTGAAGAAATTATGGATTTAAAGGAGGTATGTTGTGGAAAGGGTGACTGAGTATGAGTTTCCCTTCCTATGTGATGAAATATTGTTGCTAAAGGAAATTTCAAAGGAGTGATACATACTTTATGAAAAGAGCTCGATTGATGCAGTGCCAACCATTTCTCACAAAATAGAGGAACTGGAGCAATGAGTCATCCTTTTGGAAAAAGGTCAAGCAAGACTTGTGCCACCTCAATTGTCTACAATACCAACACAATCATCAAGAAGAAAGAGGGGGAATCAAAATATCATCCCCCAATTATCATTTCTGATGAGGAAGAAGCAAATCCTTCACCTCCTTAGCATTCCAAGGCCTCAAGTTCCATTACCAAGGGAGTTAAGGGAAATTTTTCTCTCTAACCTTACATTCATCTAGTGTAGTGGGCTCCCTTTATGGATAAAAATTGTTAGGACCACCGCCTATTCCTCGGCCAAGAGAGAATCCACCTTTTATGAGGAGGCACTGGGGTGAGTCTATTTCAAAATATCTTGTTCCACCAGGTCCCGGGTATAATACTTGCTCTTCCATCTGCTCCGAGATGTTCCTCTTTAGTATACTCCTTACTGAGGAAAAAGGGAAGATGTCATTTCCTATAGGTGGTTTGGATCTTCTGGACTGGGTATCATCTTACCATAAGAAGATAGATCTGAGAAATATCATGGATGGCCCTAGGATGACTATTGAATTGTTGATGAACATGGGGATGTATCTCAATTTAGCTCATTCGTTGTATTTTCTCAATCATCCCGAAGGCTTAGAGGATTTTATATCAATGAAGAACATGCTATTGAACAAGACATCCCCATTCGAGGAGATTTCAAAGTAGGAGTAGTGGATGGTTGACTATTTTTCTTTTCTTGTTTCTTTCTTATTAACTTTTCAAATATGTATGTAAATTTTTCATCATGGGCTAGGGCACTATAGAACCCCAATTTTTATTTATGTCGAAACTCCTTCAAATTGATATTTAGTTTTCATGAAACAAGGATAATAGTTATAATAAGATAAAAGAATGGCTTAGGAAAATAAATATCAGGATCCGCTTGCTCGATACATCCATGTACTGAACCATTATTTTCTTTTATTCCCATGGCCTTGCTTACATTTCTGTAATCTAATTTTCTGAGCTTGATCTGTGTAATTATCTTCTATGATCATTTCCTAGGTTCTGCAATCAATCTCACTTATTTCAACTAACTCTTTATCCTTTTTGTGCAATTCTCCTCTTTTTTTGGATTCAAAAGTCTTGGGCTCTATATCAGCATTGTTTGCAAAATAAACCCATCATAACACATCCAATCGTGTCACACCACGTTTTTTCTCCATCCTTTAGTTTATCACATCTTTTCATAACCTTTTGTGGCTTATTTGTATGATGTAATTCACTTCATTTTGATCTGAAGCTCATCTTTCACTATTACCTTAGTTCACAACATTACTTAGAGTAGCGTAGTTATGAATATCTAGCCGATGGGACTTTTCATTATTCTATGGAAATTTCCTTCCTTCCACGGACTTATTCTCTTTTGAAGTTATTCTTGGGTGACACGTGGAGGCATGTGTGTTCTTTTCCTTGGTTTTTACTCTTCATCCAACTTTGGTTGCCCTACCGCATGTAAGTCACATGATCGATCCTCACAACTTGGAAGCTCCTAATTTCTTACACTTCTTCAAACGTGTGCCAAATAGACACATGGATAACCTTCCTTCTTTCTGTGGTGATGTTCCTTAGTTCTATGGCTTCTCAATTTTTATCTCCCACCAAGTGATATAATTTTTTTGCAATCTGCAATTTACATTAGGGACAAGAAGAGAAACATTCAAAAGGGAAAAACCACAATTTTACATAGTTTTTTCAACCTATTTCATAAGGTTTTTTATTAATGAAACACTTTCACAAGCCTTAACCAAAAAAGAGAATCAACACCCTAAACGTAATGTTTTTATTTGTATTCGATGCAAATATATCTTTCAAGCATGCATTTTTACATGAGCGGACCAATTAGAGAGAATTTTTTGAAGGCATACACTGGACAAAAGGGTGAGATGAAATCAAGCACTAACATGATTAAGTGTTGTATTCTTGGAGAAGCTCTAGGATGAGAAGGAATGGACCTTTCTTTATATGTAGGAGTGACTCTAACAATAATCTTCTTAAGTGAGCTATGGTCTATATCCTACTTTTATATTTAGCCCACTAGTTCTAGCATACTTCCCTATAAGTGTATAGGTGACCTTTTGATTCCTCATATTGAGGATCAAAATTTGATCATTGGTCTCATCTTTATATACCAGTCAACCTTATGTGTTTGATTCCTATAATTCTAAGTGGTAATGTCATGGGTACTTTTGTAAAATTGTTCAACTCTCTCTGTTGGAACAAAAATTCTTAGAGCATGGTACTCGAAATGAAAAGATAAAATGTGTGAAAACATATTCTTATCCTTTTTCAATAATTTAGTTTTATAGAACCCATTGGGAAGGGTAGAGTGGGAAAATTAGCTTTTTGTTGCTTCCCTTCTTTTTCCATATGGTCGATGTCATGTATAAAATGATATGTAATTTCTTTTCTGTTAGTTTTTCTAGAAATAACTTTGGAAAAATTAAAGGTATGGATAGGATTCCCTCTATCCTAATCACAATGAAATCTAAATAGCACAAAAATTATCCCCAAGGAATTAATGTGTTGATTATCCTCGAACTCACCCTTGGTATTAGGGTATCATATATAGCATTAAAAATTACATGGTACTAATGATTAAAAAATACCTCAATGATCTTTTTATAATTTTAGATATGCTTTTTTTTGAAAAAAACTTGGAAAATGTGTGTGGGTGTTGAGGACTCTAATTAGGGACCCCATGAAAATGATTCACTACACATATTTTATCTATTAAGTAAGACATCATATAAAAATTTATCCCTTTTGTTTCATTGCTACAAGGTTAATGTAGAGGTTGGAAGATAAAACCCCATCTAAAGAAGGAATATTTACATCATTGATTATCATATCCAACAAGGGCACACACATTTTATTTATGTCTAAAATATCTTATAAATTGAATAGTATATTCATCAAATACATTCTAACTCTAACTCCCTACCTAAAAGATCTTATACACTTCTTATCGGTGGGAATTTTGACTTCAAGTGAATTTGGTCATGCATCGACTCATTTATCATTTTCCTAACTTTATTCGTATGCCCCCATTTCTCCATAGTATCTTGATCAAACTTAATATTGGATAAACTAAGTTTATAGTAACTAAATAACACATCTTTAGTGATATTACCAATTATATTACCTCCTTTTAACACCATGATTCCACCTCTACAATATGTAATTTACACCTACTATGCCCCATAGTAAATAAAGGCATGGAATTAGCTCTATTTTTCCTACTAAAATGTGCAATTGATTCCATTGAATGGCTACTAAGTTGTTCTAGACACTAAACCATAGACTTTAGGTATATTTCTAGGTCTTGATCACATACTAATACTAATGTGATTCCTAAGAGAGAAAAGTACTAACTTTTCACTATTTTAGGCTTCTTTGCTTTCTTTTTGGTTTTCATCTTGGTCTTACACACCCCACTACCCTGTCCGACCTTTGTTACTTCAGCTTTTTTGATTCTAGATACTAGTGCCCAAGCACTCTCATCCCTTTGGGCATCCCAACATCTTTATATCTCACTCGTATCTTTTGGGTCTTTTCTAGTTGTTGGGAAAAAAAAAAATTGGGAGTCACATTTTTAGTGATTAATTATGAAATTAAAACAAGGGAATCATATAAATACAATGATATATGACCATAATAAAGGACCAATCACTAAGCATCTATTACTATCACCTAAGGTTGCATACAAATTCATTTCAAGAGCATCATAAACATCCATATAGCTATCATCCAAGGGACAAGGGACTGCATTCTTCTATATACACTTCATAGGAGGGGAAGTTCATATTTCCATTCACACATTTATTTACATCTTCTACATCTACTTATTGATTGATATCAAATGCATCTTGCACAAGATCCACCTAGGGCCTGATTATTCACACATACATGCATAACTATATGGAGTCTAAAATGTAGTGGAGTGCCTAGATTGTAAGTTCACTCAGTCGGGTAACCACCGAGGTCAATTCAAATCCGCATTTGCATCTTTTTCTTTTTAATATTTTATGTGTTTTTGGGTTTTTGGGTGTTCTTTATCTTTATAGGTTATAGGAGAATTTTGTGGGCTTAATGTGACAAACATGTGACAAATGAAGACATCTTGTGAACATCTCATGACCTTGTAACAATCATTTTCGAGGTTCTACAAATTCATAGGTGTCTACAGAAGGTCCTTGGTGCATAAGCACCCCAAACCTAGTCTAGGAACCCTATTCCAACCATTCCCGATGATTTTAAATTTTTTTGGGCTTAGTTGTGAGAGTCTTTCCTTCAGTTCCATTAGTATTCTATCTTGGTAAACCTTCAAGATTATTACAAAATCAGCTAAGTAATCTAACCCTTATCTTGTACCTAGGGTTTCAAATTTAGTTGCTTATTGTTTAGATCATATATGTACTTTATTGCTTTAATGATCCTCTTCCTCAACATGGCAAGCAAATGGCTGACTCTTTAGCCAATCATACATATCGTGCAAGTGCCTCCTCCTTATTTTAGGGCTCTTGACTTTCTAATTTCTCATGCTAATTCATCTCCACCATTCATTACATTCTTTTACTATGATCATCATGATACATTCTCTTCTAATCACTTCCACATTAGTTAATCTATTGGATGTATTTCTATCAAAAACACCATGGTTCATCCATCGCTTCACATAAGTTTATACTCTATTGAACTTGTGATCTCTATCCACTATCCATTATTACAAATTTCTTATCCATTTCTTGGATCTTATGGTTATGTCAAGCTTCATATTATAGTTGGTCCTCTCACCATGCTTGTGACTTTCCTTTTGGCATCTAGCATAAAATATTTTGACATGCTCTTAGGTATTCCTTGGCTCCTCGTCTCTTAGGAAATCATTTCCATGAATCACTTGTTTCTAAAATTCATCCATCACAAGAAATTCATCACAATCAAAACAGTTTCACCATACACACCATGTCCTTAACCTCCTCTTGAGGTGGCCATAGAACTTGCTATATCATGTAGGTCCTCTAGACCTCTTAAATATAAAGAAAAATATACTCCTAAATCTCCTACTCATGCATGTTCTACTTAGATTCATCATTATATTATTCCATATCATTAGCCTAGGTTCACCGCTTGGATGACTCCTCCATATAGGTGCAAATACCCTCCTCAGTCTCCTTCATCTAGGTGTGCATCACCTTGTCAATATCCCTTATCTAGATGCATGTAATATCATCGGTGTTCTACATCTAGGTCCACCTCACTTTCGTGTTTTCCATCACATATGTGTTCACTACCTCTAATTCCATTACACATACACCGTAAATATCAATCACGGCCGGACATATTTATATATTCATACATTGGGCTGAGGACCCTTATCCTTTAATTTTATTAGATAGCTTTATTGTAATCACACACTTGGGGGAAATCATTTTTATTCATTCACCCCTTCTATCATTCTCATGTGCCACTCATTTATACTTCACATTTATTCTTCCTCATTTATCTTAGACACATTGATACACACAATTTATATTGTCATTATCTCGATGACACAATCTTGTGCTACGGTTGACACTTGACTGTTGAGAGCATACTATATTCATGAACCTCACACCATACACACTCCACATTTCACACTCGATTCATTCACAACACATATTTCTAATGCACACTCATCACAACACATTTCCCTATGATGTACTCTATTTCCATGTTTCATACTCGACTACAGAGGCTCTAACTGTAAAATGAACCTCGCCACACTCACTCACTCGCTACGCTCTATACTTCATTGATATATCTATCTAACACATATAACTCAAACCATTTACGATGATGCACTCTTTTTCTATGATTCGATCTCAAGTCGAGGGGTATTTAATAAATGTACCTCATCTCATGCATACTCATCCACATAAACTTAGGGGCACACCTTTGCTCCTATCACTCTCACTTTGTATTCCATTCCATTCCATTCACACTCACAACATACTACATATCTTGGTTGCATATTGTTCTTTCTTACTTATACTCACATGTTACACTTTGCTTACTATGTTAGACGGATATTTTGTATGTCATTATCTTTATCATACACACATGCACATTCACTTTCCTTCTAGTTGTGAATGTAAAATTCATGCACATCTATTACATGCAGCATGGATGCTTGGAATAGTACCTCTTACTAAACCCATAGTGGCTGCTAGGGGAATCTACTATTATACACACTACCGGTATTAATTTTTAATTTTATACTATTTCCTATTCATACTAGCACACTCTTATATCGAATTGTACACAATTTAACATAATTTTTATCTATATAACATGATAATGGGTGCTTCATATGCATCGTTTTCTTTAAAGGAACTATTTGCTACCATGGTTGTCTGTTACACTTTACTTTCTCTTGTTTTCCATTGTATGAAATTATTTTGGGATTTATCCTATGTATTTATTTTCACTACTTGTATGCTTTTGGTTACTTTGGCCCCGATTTTCTTGCAACATCGTGAGTGATGTTCCACATATGCAACCCTCTCTTCATGTTATTTATTGTCTTCTATCTTGCTATCTTACACTTTTTCTTCTACATGCATATTTTTCTTGCTTGTACTAACACATATTTTCCATCCACTTTCTTTACATGTGTCTTGGTGTTTACCAATCACATTCCCTCTCCCCCTGAGGATTCAATTTTAGATGTACATTGGGTCCTCCTTTGCACCGAATTTCCCTAGAAACATCACATGCAACCCAAATGAGGGGAGGCATACATCAGGTGAATCACTCACCCTATATAACTTGATTCACAATTACAATACAACAAATTTTAACATAGAATCATTACAATCTATAACTTCAAAAGGGCTCTAAATCTGACTTGTCTCAAGAAGCATAACACATACGCCAGTTCTCAGCTACAAACATGAGTTCTTAAGGGATCCTAAACCTTCCTTAGAGCCTATGACCAGGGGGAAGTTACAATTTTTTCTCTTATAAACACAATTTTCAATAGTCTACACATCAATATTCTTAGTACAAGAATAGTCCTCCAAAGAATCAACATGTATATGTTCTCCTTTTTTCTATTTTCATGGTGGATCAAACTAGATCATATTTTTAAAAATTAGGAACACACCATCTACTACAGTGGTGTATAAATTTTCAGGAAGCAATCAAAGGATGGAGAATAAAACTAGACCTTTCTCCCAAAACTTCTTCTTTCGTGGCATGAGATCACCCAAAAATCTTGCACTTGGTGTGAGATATCCCCAAAAACTTGTTATTATATATCATTTTGAGGATCCTTTCTATCTTTTCACTCATCATGGATTAGGTGCACATGTTCCTTTTCATAATTTGTATACTTATTTTACAAACTTTTTACACGATTGATCAATTTTTTTATATAAACATATTTAACTACTCTTTTGCAGGTTCATCCTTATCGGACATGGTAGTCACATCATCAAGAATGAAGAAACAAAAAAATAGCTACAATGTGACATATACACATACAATTTTCACCCGTAGGGTCACTTCCTCTTCTCTAGCTCCCATGCTTCAAATTATTCACTCCACAAATTTTCTTGTCTCCTCGGCACGCTTTTGTCATCAATCTACATGGTTATCAGGTACACATCTCTTATCTACTTTATGTTATCAATAATTCACTCAACAACATAAATTGGGGGAATATTAGACACTAAATCACACACTTTGGGTATATTTCTAGGTCCTAATCACATACTACTATTAATATGATTCCTAAGTGAGAAAAGTACTTATTGATCACTGTCTTTTGCCTCTTTTCTTTCACACTCCATTTCCTTGTCCAACCTTCATTACTTGATATTTTCTAAGTATGGACACCAACACCCATCTAGGATGTCGGTGCCCATGCACCCTCATCCCTATGGGTGCCCCCAACCTCTTTATATCTTAGTCACATCTTTTGGGTCTTTTCTAGCATTTGTTGGGAATCTTTATTTCTTTTTTGTCATCCTTTTAGTGATTAATTACAAAATTCAAATAAAGGAATCATAAATATTCAAATATATATGACCATAATAAAGGACCAAGCACTAAGCATCTATTACTATCACCTAAACTTACATCCCAAGACTTTTCAAGAACATCAAAGAATCCATCTAGCTATCATTCAAGGACAAAAGGACGGCATTCTTCTACATACACTTCATTCGAGGAATTTCATTTTTCCATGCACACATCTATTTACATATTCTACATATAGTTATTGTTTGCTATCAAGTGAATCTTTCATAATATCCACTTACGAATGATTCTTCACACACACACGTAGAAATATATGGATTTTGAAATGTAGTGCGATGACGAGATCATAAGTTCACTCGGTCAGGTGATCATCGGGGGTCAGTTTGAATCCCCATTTGCCTCTTTTTTTTAGCATTTGATTAATTTTGGGGTTTTGTAGGTGTTCTTTCTCTTTTCCTATTATAGGATAATTCCATGAGCATAGTGCGCCACACGGGTGACTAACAGGACATCTTGTAAACATCTTTCTACCCTGTAAAAATCATTTTTCGTAGGTTCTATGTAGTCACAGTGCCAAAGAAGGTCCCCAGTGCATAGGTGTCCACTGAAAAGATCCAGTGCCCTAGTCCCACCGTTCTCGATGGTACTACATTTTTGGGCTTGGTTGTGACAATATTTCTTCTAGTTCCATTAATATTCTAACTTGGTACACCTTTGAGATTATTGTGAAATAAGTTGAGTACTTTATCCCTTCTCTTGCACTTAGGGTTTCAAATTTAATTTCTTATTGCTTAGGTCAAATATGTACTTTACTACTTTATCATTTTTTTGTGACTCTGTAATTAGAATTTAACTCTTATTTTCAATATTTTTAAAATTAGTTGGCCATATACTTCATTTTATCTTTTTTTTTTTCATCATCATTATCTATTAATCTTTCTTCTTAGACATCCATCTTCAAATCCATGTAATGCTTTACCGTATAAATTTGTTATCAAAGACTGTGTCTCCAAAGATTTAGTTTGAGAAGAAGTTATGGAAATGGGATTTCATTGATAATTATCTTAAGAATCATTTGAATGATTATAAGTTTAGAAATATTTTAATATTAGAAAATAGATATTCTCTATTTAATCTCACAATATCTCAACTTTAAGTTTCAGCTACTTTGTTTTAACTCAAATACAAGGTATTTTCTTATGAAATATTTACACTCATTTGAATCCTACATATACATGCTAAAATGGTGGCATACCATTTTGACATTCAATTTTACTTGGCCATCTGTGCATTTTAGCATTAAATTTGAGTTGCTCATATCTTTTACAACTTATGTGGCTTCAATTAGCTATTTTTCATGATTATTCATGTCTTCCCATAAATCATATTAGTATTGTTACTTATAAATTATTAAAGTGATCCTGATAACTTTTTATTTCATTTCATTTATAAGAATAGTGTCAAAATGATAAAAGCTGAACAAATGAAAAGTTTCCATGTGTGTACAAATTTCAAGCATAACTGAGATATTTAGATTTCTCTGTCAATTATCTTCCAACATGAGATGTGAGCTAATGATAAATTTCCATGCAGTATCATAATTCACAATATCATTCCTTGGATTGACCATTTCAATTTCTTTTAGTAGTGAACTAAAAATAAATTCCCAAGATGCTGAAATATGCAAAGATTTACCGTCCCTAAACATGAAGTGATGTGAAAATCACATGAATGAGTAATGTCCACATAAGTCTGAATTTGTAAGATCCACAAAACATTTATCCAATTAATTTATGAATGGATAATAAATGAGATAACTCCATATCACCTTAGAACTACCACAACTTGCGAACCATGAGAATATATGTTAAGGTACATAAAAAATGAACAAACAACCACCACATCACTTCAAAAATATCATAATCGATAAGATGAAGCTGTGAATAAACATTGATGGTTTGATCAACATTGTGGTGATGGTATTCAAAATTTCATAGACCAAAAATACATGTTTCCTTTACAAGTTGAAATCTTGAAACTTCACACTTAAACTACAATTTTTGTAAGACATTGTTAGTCCATAAAAGTAATTTTATCAAAACAATGTGAAAAAATTGTAACCAAATAACTCGGTTATTTAATCATAAGGAAAAATCGTTCTTGAATATTTTTTAAACACATTAAATGGCCCCATTATTTATATTCAAATCATGGGGAGGTATTTTTATAATAAATCCTAGCTAAGTTATCAAATATAGGGATATAATCTAATATTGTCCACATGGTTTAGATTTAAAGGTGGTCAAGGAATGTTGAACTCATACATATAGAGGATAGTATCTCTAGACCTATCATAACTATATGTGTATAAGGCCTAAAACCAATTTAAATATATGTATCTACTATGACTCCAAAATAAAGAGGGTAATAACCAAAAGGTGGATAAATACAAGGTGTGTAGTAATAATATGACAATGCAATAAACCAAAGAAAACATACATCTACTCTAGTATTTAACAATGAATGACCAACAAAAATCATGTACAAAAAGATAAGGAATGAAAGAGAGTTAGATAAATTACTTTTGGTGTGTGTGTAACCATTGATGCATAATCCTCCCAAAATACAACAACAACGAGAGAGAATCTATATGGGTGGAGAAGGGGAAGCTCAATAAGGAGATATCTACTCATAACTTATTATGGTGAATAAAAAGAAAAATAAATAAGCTCTAAGGATCCAAATTTAAGTAAGATGTGTGAAATAGTGTGAGTAAGAGAAAATCATGCACAAATTATATGTAAGAAAGTATTTGGAATGAAATGTTGTGGTTGGTGTTTGGTTAAACACACACACACACACACACACACACACACACACACACACACACACACACACACACACACACACACACACATGATAAAATCACTAAAAGGAAATGGTTTAGCACCTCAAGGTATAAATTAGACTCATCTCACCTCACTCTCTCAGCTCAATGGATGATCATGACCTCTCTATTCAGTCCCTCCGTCCAAAACAAAATTCTCAATACTTTGTCAATAAACTCAACCCTTTATTGTTCTTATTGACCACCACTCTTCAACAATGACCACCCCTTAACAACATAAACTTGGGAAGATCCTCTTCTATCTATAGTCATGTGCTTGGAATTTTCCCACTTCTCTCTCCTTTGTACTAGCTCTTTCACTTTTCCTCCTAAAAATTTGAATTTGAATTTGGATTCTTTATTTTCCTTATCCACACAATATTCTTGTAGCCCATATCAGCACGCCACAACATCTAGTGGTTGCATTCTCCTTACTGACATTCTATTTTCTAGTCACCATTAACCACGTGACCATGCAGATCCTTTGTGTCTGTTCTTTCTTGTTTAAGATGTCACTATATCCTTATCCTCTCAAGCTTCATTATTTTCACCCTTCTATCATTCCCTTTCATTATTCTATGAATTCCTCAAGTTTTTATGTGCTTCTCTTACTTCTCCTTTGCACCTTCCTATGATAAGGCATCCTTGCACACTTCTTCCCTTCTAGCTTTCATGAAACTTGTCTCCCATGCATTCGTATACTTAGATAATTTCTTTGACAAATTTTCGTATGTGCTTCTTTATTCTCATGGTCAGATCTTTTAGCCTTATTATCCCACACTCTTATTCTCATGTTTCATTCTTTATCTATGGGAATTTCTTCCATGTATGCTTCTAGGATTTGTGAATTCAAGCCATATATTTCCCATCTTTATCATTTTCTCTGGAAAATTTCCTCGCTTTTGTCCTAATTATCATGGAATTATGCCTTCTTCTCACAAAATTCCTCACTTTCAATGTTCTATCAATATTCCTCCTTACTTCTCATTACTTACTACCATGACTATGCATTTTATTCTTGGTAGCTCTTCATCTTGTCACGCACCTCCTTGTGAGCTTCTTTCTCTCGACTAGTTACCTCATGGTCATCATTCTACAAGTCCTTTTCAGAATCTATTATTTTAGATGCCCATTTATTCCACACTTTTGTGCTTCTCTCATGGATACTATCCACTTTATTAATATTTTTCACTTCTCTGAAACCTTCCCCTATTTTATCTCGGTAGGTTCTCCTGATTTTTTGTGTGTATTTTTGTGCTCTCCTTTCCTCATCTTATTTTCCATCTAATTCCCACATACCTCCTCTCTGTTTATGTAGGTTTTAATAAGTCCTAGGATGTCCTTACATCAAAAAACCATGGTATTAAAACTTAAGGTCCTCCTCAATTAGATTTAGTGAGTGGAAGAACCATCCTTTCGCAGTATTTGTAGGGCATAAAAATATTGGCTAAGTGTAAGAAGGCGCGTAGTCATGTGGGACCTATTTGAAGAAGGGTGTGCAAGGTGAAGGCAAGTAGGCAAGGGTTCTAGTAGGGTTTTGTAGAACACACGGTGCGGGCACGTAAGACAAGATGGGTTTTGGTACTTAGCCATATTCGGCATTCCAAGAAGCACACGAGAAAATCTTGAACCATATAACATGTGGAGTGGATAAGGTGCCAGCCTAGTAGTTGTATGGTCGAGAATGGAATATTCCATGCATGTGATGGAAGGATCCAAAAAGACACCATTGCAAAGAGTGAAGAGCTCGGATCAAAGGAAGGATGCTCCATTGGAGGACCACATGGACACTTGGCAGCCGATCTGTTATCTTAGGAAAGGATGGCGGTGGAGACTAAAGCTATATATAGAAATTATTGGGTAGAAGAAAATATAGAGAGATATGAGAGAGAGAGACATACACCAAGAGTGACATCAAATAGCACTAGATAGGTGAAGCTCTACAGGAGTAATGAGGGATACTTTGGGTTGGGATTAGCAAAACTTTATGAGTGATGGAATATTTAGAGGATGGTTCTCAGTAACAAGTTTTTTCATGTGGAAAGAAAATCTTAGAATACGATGCATAACTCTATTCTGCATTGTTATAGTGGTCTCCGCTATGGCCTTAATGAATGTAATGTGGTTATTGAACTTGTTAACATGAATATAAGGTTCTGTTCTAAAGAATAAATTTTGTTCATGGGAATAAACGTCGGTGCATTTCCTTTGTGTTATGAATCAATTCTATATTATGTTTGATACTTCTCTTTGTTATCTAAATAGATGCATTGATATGATAGCTCATCCTAATTTCTTATAATGAATGCATGGTTCTTTTATTTCATGCATCTAAATTTTCTTTAACGATGTATTCTCACAAGAATCATATAAAAGAGGGGCTTGGCACCTGCGCATGCCTCGGGTGAGCTCCCAGCACCCACTGGGTGATAGGCCGATGTGCATGGGATTAGACTATTTTTCCAAGGATATAAAAATGACTACATCTTGGTTTCGTCGTCGGGACCCTATTTTCAAATTTGTTGTGAGAAATGGCATACATCCTTGTCCCTGTGATGCATGATGAATAAACATATGACCTTGGAAAATGTTGAAGCATGGTTAAAGAGAACGAAGGATGATTTTTCTCAAATATTCAAAGACTTGGACTTGAGTTTGATGCACGTAGATGGGTAGAAGTGAACATGTACCATGAGTTGTACATGAAGCTGCTTGTTATTTTTCAAGTATAAGTATATGAATGGATTTCAGCATATGCATCTAGATCAAGTTGGTACTATAGACCGTGCGTATGGACAGAGGATGATTACCAGAGGTGTAGGATGTGGATCGACTTGAATGTTTATTGTTGATTATTTGTGGAAAGGAATTCTCACTAGTTATACTTTGGTATATGCTAGTTCTACATACTCTTGCACAAAATTTTCTTAGTTTGAGTTTCTAAGGCATCCTAGAGGATAATTTTTGTGTGTTATCCCCCTCATTATGAAGATCTTGATCATTACCTTAAGTTTAGAGGCTTTTCCCATGGCCGGATAAGATTTTCTGAGCATTGGGTGAGGAAGCTAGGGTGGAGGAAGATGGTGGAAATTGCAGATGAAAAATAAATGGGGGAGAGATGACTCAAGTATAGTGAATCTCATGAAAGGGATATGTTTGGACAACACAAGGTTGCAAGTTTGATAGATCTATGGAGGAAGATGTTATTGGAAGGAGTTGATGTTCATGCAGATGATGTGGAACCTAAGTAGTCTGTACTACCCCATCTTAGAAAGTGTGGGAGAGAATCCATTTCCCATTTTGATGAGATTTCATCACTTGGATAAAGGATATTCATCGGCACACATTTGAACCCACCTGGAAACCAACCCCTGGTGCTTGGTTTTCCAGATCAAGGGAGGAGTATTTTTAACCCAGTTGATATCAGTGGGAGTAATTGATCTATTCCTAGGAAATATAATTTCTCATTTGGAACATCCATGGTTGTGCAAACCATTCTGGTATTTGGAGGAATTTTTAGACAAGGTGTAAATACGTAAGGGCTGGGTATCACGTCTAGAAGTGGCGCAAAACACACAACTAGTAGTGGGAAAATATCACAAAATATAGGCACGTAGTTCGGTGGGACATTGGAAACACTATGCATGACCACTTAAAGACATTTATTGGCTACGGGAGGTGGATCCGGTGGTATAGGAGCTGGAGGAGTTGGTGGAACTAGTAGATCTAGAGGATTTGGTGGGTCATGAGGTAAAGGACACGGTGGATCTCGCTAGGTTGTGGAGCCTATTTTCATGTGAGGAGGTGTTGAAGACTGTACACTAAGAGTACCCTACACTTTTCATAGTTGTCTCGCCAAATTTTATTTTAGCCTTAAAACGTGCTCGATATACTTTGGGAAATGTGCTTTTCTCATTTAGGTGGGATTTTTGACCCATAGGTTTATGGGACGGTTTTGGCCCATGGTTTTGATACCCACTGATTTTGTAAAATTGCTTAAGTAGTTGTCTATTTATATGGTTTTGTGCATATGGTAGGTATAATGTAACATTATAGATGTGTTTTGAATTCGAGATGTGAATTTATAGAGTTTGTTGAGCATAGCTCCAAACAAATCTAGGTATTGTATTGAGAGAGTGGTGGCTTGTTATAAAATCGAGCAAGTGATTCTTGGTGGACGTATCCTGAATTGGGTGAACCTTGTTAAATATTGTCTCTTTATGTTGTGTTATTTTATTTTGCACTTTTATTTGAGATCGTAATAATTTCGCATATTAGTTTCTATTTTTACGATTCTCGTGAGGGATTATTCGCATATTGTATCCCTTATTTACTAACAATTGGTATCAAATCTTGGTTTGGTTTGTTGAAGTGTTGAATAGTAGGGAAATTTTTATCTTGAGTGGGTGCTATAGTAGATGATGGAAAATCTAGGGTTGATATATTCAATGGGTAGAATTTCAGTCTTTGGAAGATGTAGATGGAAGATTACCTTTATCGAAGGGTCTTTATATTCCATTGTTTGAGAAGGTGAAAAAACTCTCGAGCATGTTGGATGTGGAATGGGATTTTCTTTATAGGAAGGCACTTGGGACAATCTGGTTTGTGTCTTGCATCTTTGGTATTATTTAATGTTTCAAATGAAAAGACTACAAAATAATTGATGGATGCATTAGGAAGTTGTATAAAAACCCTCTACCTCAAATAAGATATTTTTAATGAAAAATGTGTTTAATATGAATATGTCTAAAAATGGTTAAGTATAAGATCATTTAAATGATTTTAATACAGTTGTAAATATGCTAGTTTTGGTTATAATAGAATTTGATGAAGAAGTTAGGGATTTATTAGTTATGTGCTCTTTACCCGAGAGTTGGAATAGCCTAGTAATGGTGGTAAGCAACTCAGTTCCATCTAACTCGAAAGTTGAAGTTTGAGGATGTTGTAGGGGTGATTCTAAGTGAGTAAATATGAAGAAAAAGCTCGAGGAATCTTCTACTTCAGGATGCTTTGACAGTGGAAACTAGAGGGAGACAAAAGAATAGAGGAAGCCATGGAAAATCAAAGGATCAAGCAAGGTCAAAATCCAAAAGTAAGATAGTATGCTTTGGCACTGTGGAAAGTCTAGGCATACAAAGGACTTTTGGGAGCTTTAGGACAAGAAGAAACAACAAGAAGAAAATAAGGAGGAAAATGTGGCAACAGGTAATGTATGTCAGGATGCTTTGATTCTTTCTTTGCACAATATTACTGAATCTTGGGTTTTAGATTTGGGGGCTTCTTTCCATGCTACTCCACATAGGCATTATTTTTTGATTATGTTCAAGGATATTTTGGGAATTTTTTTCTTGGGGATGATGAGCCTTGCAGCATAGTTGGAAAAGGTTTTCTTGAGTTAAGATGTAGAACGGGAAGACTTGGCTATTGAAGGATGTCATACATGTGCCTACATTAAGATGAGATTTGATATCGTCGGATAGTTGGGAAGTGATGGCTATACTATGATATTTAGAGTGGACTCTTGGAAAGTTACCAAGGGTGCTCTTGTGATATTTATAGCACTATTGTTTGTAATCTTGTGGCTTCATAAGTAGATACAACATTTTGGCACTATAGGCTCGTCATATGAGCCATAAGGGCATGGATATCATAAAGAAGGATTTGCCTAGATATACGAAATAGGTTTGGAGTTCTATGAGCACTTTGCATATATGGGGAACAGAAGTGAGTAAGGTTTCTCAAGGTTAGACCTACAAAGAAAGAGAGTCGAGTTAGAGTTGGTGCATTCTAATGTGTGGGGGCCGGCTTATGTATCATATCTTGGGGTTCAAGTTATTATGTTAATTTTATTGATGATGCAACAAGGAAAGTTTGGGTTTATTATATTAGAAACAAATCTGATGTATTTGACACTTTTGTTAAATGGAAAGCCTTAGTAGAGAATGAAACAGGTTTTAAGCTAAAATATCTTAGGTCGGATAATGGAGGAGTATTGCAGTAATGAATTTGATGATTATTGTTGTAAGATTGGAATCCATAGGCAAAATATGGTTCGGGAACTCCATGATAAAATGGAGTGTTAGAAAGGATGAACAAAAAAATAATGGAATGTGCTAGGAGTATGAGGTTACATGCAGGACTGCCTCTTTCTTTTTGGGTAGAAGCGGTGAGCATAGCTATGTACTTGATCAAAAGAGGAACTTCAAGTGCCTTGGATGGAGGAATACCTAAGGGTTCTTGGTATGGTAAGAAAGTTGATTATTCATTTCTTAGAGTCTTTGGATGTGAGCTGTTTTTCCATATAGACAAGGATGATAAGACCAAGTTAGAGGCTAAATCAGAAAAATATAGTTTCATTGGTTATGGTGGTGATGAATTTGGATATAAATTTTGGAGTATTAAGGAAAAGAAAATCATTCAATCTAGGGATGTGATCTTCAATGAGAAATTCATGTATAAGCAGAAGATTGCGGGAAAATAGGGAAGAATCCAAGAAAGAATATGTAGCGGTAGAGGATATTCCACATGGGAAAGTGACACATGAATCAGTTTAGGAACCTCCTCAACAAGAACTCCAAACTCCTATATTGAGGAGGTCTTCTAGGGTAAGAAGAGAGCTTGAACATTTTTCTCATTCTCTTTATTATTTATTACTCACTGATAGTGGAGAGCCAGAGAGCTTTGATGAAGAAATGTAGGTAGATGTCAGTAAGAAGTGGGAACAAGCTATGGATGAGGAGCATCAGGCTCTAATGGAGAACCAGACATGGGATTTGTTAAAGCTACCTGAAGGAAAAAGAGAATTACAGAACAAGTGCATGTTCAGATTCAAAGAGGAAGAAGGAGGAAAGAAAAGATATAAGGCCCGGTTGGTGTTTAAGGGGTTTTCACAGAAAAAAAGGTATAGATTTTGATGATATTTTTTCTCCTGTAGTAAAAATGACTTCTATTAGAATTGTTCTAGGAATAATTACAGAAGAGGACTTGCACTTAGAATAGCTTGATGTAAAGACTACATTTCTCCATGGTGATTTGGAGGAGGAACTATATATGCAGCAACCAGAGGGCTATAAGGTCAAAGGTAAAGAGGAGATGGTGTGCAAACTGAAGAAGAGCTTGTATGGCTTGAAACAAGCTCCACGTAAATGGTATAAGAAATTTGATAGCTTCATGATGGAGAAAGGTTATATTAGATGTCATTCTGACCATTGTGTGTATACAAAGAAATTTGAGGATGGTAGTTATATTATCTTGTGTCTGTATGTGGATGACATGTTGGTTGCAAGTAAAAACATGTAGGAAATAAAAGTACTCAAGACGTAGCTAAGTGAATCCTTTGCTATGAAGAATTTGGGGGTAACCAAACAAACCCTTGGTATGATGATATCTTGAGATAGGAAGGAACAAAATTTGACTTTATCTTAGGAAGAGTACATTAAGAAAGTCTTAGAGAGGTTTAATATGCAGGATGCTAAATTGGTTGGGACTCCTTTCGTAGGCCATTTCAAGTTATCAAAGGAGAACTGTCCCAAGATAGAGGAGGAGAGAAACTAGATGTCAAGATACCTTACTCATCATTGGTTGGAATTTTTAAGTATGCCATGGTTTTCACAGGCCGATATTGCCCATGTAGTGGGGAGCGGTGAGTAGATTTATGAGTGATCAGTAAAGATCAGCTGGCGGGCAATAAAGTGGATCCTTCGGTATTTGAGAGGGACCATGGGGATAGTTTTGTGCTATAGTGGATCAGACACCACTTTGTGTGGTTATGTAGATTTAGATATGGCTGGAGATGTAGACATCATGAGGAGAACAACATGTTGTGTTTACACTATAAGCGGGACAACAGTGAGCTAGATTTCACAACTACATAATCTAGTGGCTTTGTCAACCACAGAGGCTTAGTATGTTGCTGCCATAGAGGTAAGAAAAGAAATGATTTGGTTACAAAAATTTCTTGAGGAGTTGGGACATAAGTAGGAGGAAGGAAAGTTGCATAGTGATAGTTAGAGTGTTATACACCTAGCTAAGAACTCTACTTTCCACTCTAGGATGAAGCATATACAGTTAAGGTACCATTTCATCAGGATAGATTTGGAGGAAGAGAAGTTGAAGCTGGAGAAGATTCATACCAGTAAAAATCCTATAAACATGATGACTAAGGTGGTCACAAGGGAAAAATTGAAGCTATGTTCATCTTTTGTTTGTCTTCACGGAAACTAGTGAAGGGTTAAGAATCTTTCTCAAAGGAAAACTAGTCTCAAGTGGGAGATTGTTAGGTTGTGGAGCCTATTTTCATGTGAGTAAGTGTTGAATACTGTACACTAAGAGTACTGTGCACTTTCCATAGTTATCTCTCCAGGGTTTGGGGCCAGGCTAAGCCTTGAGCAGGGGTCCAGGGGTGGCAGCCCCCAATAACAGGGGTTCGAGGGCGTAGCCACCCAAAAAAAATATTTTTTTACCTTAAAACGTGCCCGATATACCGAGAAACATGATTTTCTCATATGGGGGGATTTTTGACCCATAGGTTTATGGGACAGTTTTGGCCCATGGTTTTGATACCCACGGTTTTGTAAAACTTCTTAAGCAATTGTCTATTTATATGGTTTTGTGCATATGGTAGGTATAATGTAACATTGCAGATGTGTTTTGAATTCAGGTGTGAATTCTATAGAGTTTTTTTAGCATAGCTCCAAACAGATCTAGGTATTGTATTGAGAAAGCGGTGGCTTGTAATAAAATTTGAGCAAGTGATTCATGGTGGATGTAGCCCAAATTGGGTGAACCATGTTAAATATTGTCTCTTTGTGTTGTGTTATTTTATTTTTCACTTTCATTTGAGATATGTAATAATTTCTTCATATTAGTTTCTACTATTGTGATTCTGTGAGGGATTATTCTACATATTTTATCCCTTATTTACTAAAAGGATCTAGTGGATGTGGTAGAGGAGGAAACACTAGAGGGAACCAAGGCTATGGATCAGGAGGACATGGGCCTTAGCCACCTCCACAAGTATTTTTGATATGTCTTTTAACTTACCATATGATAAGGGTATTGAGGATATTGTAGAGCATGTCCACAAGTGTGAATTACTATGGCATGCGAAAGGTATCACTACCGCATAGCTAAAGGAAAGTAAATTTGTAACAATGTTGCAAGGGCATGTGCATAGTTGGTATCATTAGTATGACCCCCATCAAATGGTGGTAGACTATTATGCATTGAATAACATCTTATTAGCTTAATTTATATCCACGAATTTAAACAAAAGAGAATCAGCACCTTGAAGGAGATCCAACAAGGAATGGTAGAGAGTGTGTGGGAGTATGATGCACGATTCAAGACTCTCTTGTCAAAACTATCCTATGACATTTACCCTTCTCAACGTGATCAATGGTTTGTTGGACAGTTAATAACACCATTCATAAGGTCACTTTCAGTATAAAACTTTCACAAAACCACACGAGGTAATTTCTAAGGATGTTGCAAGCATTAACAATATCGTTAGCCCTTTTCTAGAGGCTCAAATTACTGCAATGGCCAAATAGTTGGAGAATTTGTCTACGAATTCAGCACATGAGGTTCATAGTGGTCTATGGTGTACAAATTATGAAGTGGTAGACCTTCCAAAGGATAGTTTCCCTCGAAAGTCGGCAGCACGTGCCATGTCGGTGGGTGTGATATTTTTCATGGGGATCATGATGAAAATAGGTGTCCTCTACTACAGCACATAATCCAAGAGAATATTTCTTGTTGTTGTAATATTTTTACCTCTACGTGATGATACCAAGGGTTGGAGACCGATTGACTAGATTCATGATGTTATTGATCTTGATGTTTGTCGGACTAGTCTTGCAATTAGTTCCAACAATAATGATCGTCACTATGAGGAGCACACAAATCGAGGAGCATATGGAAGAATTTTTAACAGAGTATTTCATGGTTACTGATAACCACGGTGGAGGAAGAAGTGACTTCCCATGAGGAAATTGTTATAACTGTGGATCGTGAGCATTATAAGCATAACTATCCTGACCTATTGTAATGCTCATGGTGTAAAAAAACATAAGTACGAGGAGTGCCCTGAATCTGATTTGTTTAAACACATGAGCCAACATCACTTGAAAGACAAAGGCACTGGGATGGTGAGTATAAAGAAGGTAGACCCTTAGTGGATGCCAAGAGTGACATGTTAGTTTGGATTAGAACATGTGCTAGTAACAATGTGAGTAGAGGTTGTGTGCGCAAGGGGATGCCAAGACAGAAATTGGTTGTTAGGGAAGAAGTAGTACATGGGAATTATTTAGATCCTACTCATTAGAAGGAAGTGTATCAAGATACTATGGATGTGATTTGGAGTTTGCAAGGGGAGATCCAATGTGTAAAGGAGAAATCAAAGCAGTTGGAGAAAAGGAAGATTGCCAAGGCTTTGAAGGAGGACTTGGATGAAGTCAAGGAGTTATGTATAATGTTAAGGAAAGAGAATATTATTCCTTTGCTAGGAGAATGGTTGATGGAGAAGGTACCACAAATTGGATCAGAGCATAAAAGGAAGGTTTTGCATGCAAACCTTCCTCCTCATAGCCTTGACTATGATAAGGAGATTACTTTAAATGTAGTTGTTGATGGTTGGCTTTTGAGTAATATCCTCATCGACATGGGATCCAAGGTTAATGGTATTACCTTGGATGCCGGCATTAAATGGGAAGACCCACATTACAACCATATTTTAATATGTTGTATATGGAAAACAAGACAAAGGCAATTCCCATTGGAGTCTTGAAAGATGTGGTTATCACTATTCAAGGGGCTAAGTTCACTAGAGACTTTGAAGTATTATCACTCAACGAGGTGGATAATTTCCCAAAGCATTACTTGGGCACCATTGGTGTTATAAGAACAATTTCAACATGTGGTTTAATAAGGGATGTATCATCTTTGAGAACAAGGAAGAAACGGTGATTATCCCTTTAACATATGGGAAATCAGCACCCTATACTGAGCCCTTAGGAGAGAAAGTCCTCGACATAATCTATGTACGCTCCATCAGAGATCCTGAGATAATTCATCCCATGGAGGGAGTTATCCAATTTGAATATTCTTAGTCCTTGGGTGATACCACTAATATGGTATGTGACAAATGGGTGCATGGGAATTATGAGTTGATTAGGAATTAGTTGATAGGATCGGAATGAGGGTAACAAAGGTGTACTCATTCCAATGCCTAATAGGCAAGAATTTTTGAGTTACTATTGATGCAAAATCACAGCACCCCTGGATGCACATCAGGCTTCTAGGTTGATGTTCAGGCATCCAGTGTGATTGCACAACATGGAAACCTCTCTCCAAGCGTGGGACTTGTGAAACCGAGAGAGGAATCTCCAGAGAAGGCTGGTTCCTGCTCCTAAACTACCTGCCACAAGCTATTCCAGTGCAGAAAGCTAATCTAATCCTAATCTAACCATGCCAAGGAGACAGGAGAGAGAGAGAGAGAAGGGAAAAAACAACAAAAGCCTACACTAAAACGGTGATACACCAGAGAAGGAGGATGTTGAACATCTATCAAAACTGCCATGGGACAAAGAGAGGTGAGCAATGGGAAGGATGGACAGATGCATCACAAGCCCAAGGATAGATTTCACACAGAAAATGTCCCAAAACTCCATGAACACAGCTCCAGACCTGCAATGAACATTCAAACATGCACAAATACCTGCAATGAAGAGAGGCAAGAAGAAAACAAGCAAAAACGAGAAAGGATGGACAGATGCATCACAAAACATGTTTTGTTGCTTTAAGTTCGCCTGCGTAACATCATTCCATTAATAAGAGGCAAAAACACCATTACAGAGCAAGGAGGAGGTTCGAACTCCATTTTCAACCCTAGAGAAGAAAAGAAGGGAGAGCAGAGCAGAAATAATGAACCTCTTTTTTTTTTAAAATGAGCCAAATCTGGTTTTTAAATTGCATGGGTCAAGCCTGGGGACAGAAAATGTGGGAAAAGTGTAATCCCATTCCTCATTGAATGCCAACGTATTAAAACGGTAGAGGATACCTTACCAACCCATACCCCGCCATCTTTGACCGATTTGGAGGAGAATGCGACCCATTCTGCATTAATTTGGCCGCTGAAATGTCACTTCGGCCATGCACACGCGTCAGATCTGTTTCTTAATTTTCTCTCTTTAGACTGCACCAAAACTCGAGGTTGATCCCAGAATCATGTAGAGCATCTCAACATCTTTCCGTTGATATAAAGAACGTGGAAATTCGAGCTCTAGATCAAAAGATATGGCGATCTCAAGATTTAGGCACTAATGACCAAGAAAGATTTGAAATATTTTTCGCGCTTCGCCACCTAGACGACACGTGGCAGCTCGATTGGTCACGCAATTCTCTCTCCTCTACCTTTCGGTAGGTTGTCTTTTGAATTTTCCTTGTGGGCCCTAATGGGACACGTGGCACTATCCCATTGGTTCGAGATCGGTGCTCAAAACTCGCCCCTTGACTTTTTGACTTTTCTCTTTGTGGCACGTGGCGATTTCTCATCATTGGTCCTCGGCCCCTTCAGCTCCTTCGGCGTACTTCACCTCCATTTGTCCCGGATGTCCCATTTGATTTTGGGCCCTTTGTGCTCATTTCGGCCGGTTCGGGCATTTAGCGTCCATTTGTCCCGGATGTCCCATTTGATTTTGGACCGATTTGACTCTTTTCGGCCGGTTTGGCGGTTCGCGCCTTTTTGCCCGATTGTCCCATTTGATCGCTTTCGATTAGCCAATTTTTCTCAAATCGAACCAAAGCATTTCGCCCGCGCGCGTACTTTTGTCCCCATTTCCCCGTTGCTTTGCGGGCTGTTTGTGCTTACTTTGGCCGAGCCGGCCGGTTCGGGCCTTTTTGTCCCAAATGTCCCGACTGCCCCTAGGACTAGGACTTAGTCATTTTTATGATTTTTTCTTGGATCAACCTACTTGCCTTCTGCAACCTTTTTTCACATTTTCTCAGAGCTTGCTCTTTTCCTCTCGACAGGGAACTTCAAAAATATTTGAGGGGACTCTAAAGAACATGATTTTTGGCCCCGAATCAATCAATTTTCCTGGGACTTGAATATTCTGATGCATGTTATCAAAATTACCCGGGGGGGTGAAATTTTGACAACAGTTTGGCGACTTCGGACTGGGGTCATCTCGTCGCTAGATGAATGATCAAGAGCTGAAGCATCCATTGGGCATGGAGTCATGAGTTACAACTCAGAATCGATCTCGAACTTTGAAAACCTCCTCTCGAGCCACTTGGAAACCCATTGAACCTCGGAGTGTCTTCACCAAGATGCCATCTAAAATGAATGTGCAGAGCAAAACCAGCAACACCAAAACTATGTACAGAACTGAAAATCATACATGCCCCAAATGGAACATGTAGAGTGTGCACGAGCACTTCTTCTACTGAAAGCAAATCTACCTACTCTACTCTAGCTGGAAGCAAAGGCAAGCTAAACAAACCCTGCAACTGGTTGTGAGAAATAGCTTCCTTTCTTCAAAATTGGCAGCCATGCAATTGATTTGGCATTGATCATGGCTGTTTGGATGGATGGAAAATCAACAAGAAGCTGGTCTTCTATCCAAATCATCAAGGTATCAATTGAAAAATCCAATACCTCTTTTAGTTGCTCTGCTTTTGGATTGGAGAGGTATGGCAGCTGATCCTTGGTACTTTGTAGCTCATCCTCATGCTCATAAGCAAGCATGACTGGTTGTGGCTTCTCCTTTGGCTCCAACGAAGCCAAATACCTGATTAGGCAAGGTCTGATCTGTTTGATATGCCCATAGCTCGATTTTCAACTCCAAGAATGGAGTCTTCTTGTAGACCCTCTTGAATGGATGATGTGGAAGAAATGGTGGAATCCTTACATCCTTTCTCTTCCTCCAATGAAGAACATGGAAGATAAAAATCTTCCAATCTTGATCCCAAAGAGCTGTCAGTAAGATGCAGCTGCTGCAAATGAAATCTCTCCTTCATGGCAGCAGTGCTCGTGTTTGGAATGTGGATGATGAAAGAGAGAAAGGTGAAAGCTCAACCGGCTCTTCTCCATCAAAAAAGTCCTCCAAAATCGGCAGTAAACTACCTCATTGCTATCCCGCTCGCTCGTTTTCAACTTCCTCCATGGTGTCCTCTTGATCTCGCAACTTGACCACCATGGTTTCCTTCACTCTCCAATATTGATTTTGAGAGATCAAACTCCTTTTCAAAGTAATAGAACTTGACAGAGATGAAGTGGAAAGAAGAATCGAAGGTTCTCCCGTAGCCTCGCTTTGTGCTTCAAGCCCTTGGATCTGCACTTTTCTCCTCCACAGCCTAGGATGTGCTCCTCTTCTTTTAGATTTGGAGCAGCTTCTCCTTCCTCTAATGTTTGAAGAAAATCTTGCTCTTGATTGAACTCCTTCTCCAAAGCATGAAGTTTTTCAAGTCAAATTCTTCAATTTTCTGCTCTAGAGGACAAGTTGGGACTGCAAGATCTTCTTCTTCTGCTGCAACCAAATCAGTCCTAACCACCATTTGTTCAACCTTAGCCTCTTCTATAGGCTTAACCATCAAGGGGATCTTTGTCATCCCAAATTTGGTAGCCCAAACCTTCAAGTCATCTATCATTTCTTTTCTGTTGGGCTCCTCTTCTTGCTGTCCTTCGATGACCGATTTTTTCAATTCCATCTTCCCCATATGAAATTGGGAATGCAAGAGGAGGAATGGGTTGAAACTCAACCGATTTTATACTTTTTTGTGGTGGTGGAGGCGGTGAAACCTCTTGTTTCTTTGGAGGAGGGGTATTTCGTTAGCTCTGTGGAGGGGATGACTGCTGGAAGGGAAAAGGAAAGAAGAATCGAGATGAGGTGGAAGACTGGGGGGTGGAGAAATGGATTCAACACTTGGGACAGCAGATGGAGGGTTTGAAACTTGACACTGCTGAAATGAAACAGATTGGGAAAGAGGAAAAGGAAAGGCATGAGATGGTGTGCTTACCCGTTGACAAGGTTGCTGAATACTTCTCTCATACACCTCTATTTCTTCAATCCACTTTGCAAGCAAAGGCAGCGTTGCAATCATGAAGTCAAGCTTCTCCTGAGGGCTGTAATGCCTTGGAAAAGGTCCCACCCATGGACAGGGTGCTCCATAACCGATTCCAAAAGCTTTCATCTGTGCCTGAGCCCTGGACTGCACTATGTTTACCTCCATCTTTTGGATTTTCTCCAACAGACCAGCATCTTGCATCTGATTGTCTTCATTATATGCATACTCTTGCTCTCGGGAAAGCTCCATAGCCAAACCGACTTTGCACCGATGTTCATATGAATATGCATGCTGATCGGAGGATTTGTAAAACCCGTTGGAGGTGGAATATACCGATGTTGTTGATATGAAATCCATGATGGAAATGAAGTCATGATTGCACAACTTCAAAGAATGAGGAATAATGAAAGAGATGGAAAGAAGGATGAATGGAAAATGAATGAAAATGAATGGAAAGGAAGGTCTCGCAACTTCGAGAGATGGTTGTTGACTGATGGAGTCGCTGATGTCTTTGCAAGTGCCTCCAAAGGCTGAAATCTTCACAGGAACACATCAACCTACAAAAGATGAAGTGAAAGACCTCTAAGGTCCCACCGGGCGTGCCAAAACTGTTGATGCAAAATCACAAAGCACTCGGACGCACATCGCTTCTAGGTTGATGTTCGTGCATCCCAGTGTGATTACACAACATGGAAACCTCTCTCCAAGCGTGGGACTTGTGAAACCGAGAGAAGAATCTCCAAGAGAAGGTGGTTCCTGCTCCTAAACTACCTGCCACAAGCTATTCCAGTGCAGGCAAGCTAATCTAATCCTAATCTAACCATGCCAAGGAGACAGAGAGAGAGAGAGAAGGAAAAAATAGCAAAAGCCTACACTAAAACGGTGATACACCTGAGAAGGAGGATGTTGAACATCTATCAAAACTGCCATGGGACAAAGAGAGGTGAGCAATGGGAAGGATGGATGATGATACATCATAGGCCCAAGGATAGATTTCACACAGAAAATGTCCCAAAACTCCATGAACACAGCTCCAAACCTGCAATGAACATTCAAACATGCACAAATACTTGCAATGAAGAGAGGCAAGAAGAAAACAAGCAAAAATGAGAAAGGATGGATCAGATGCATCACAAAACACATTTTGTTGCTTGTAAGTTTGCATTGCAACATCATTCCATTAATAAGAGGCAAAAATGCCATTACAAAGCAAGGGAGGAGGTTCGAACTCCATTTTCAACCCTAGAGAAGAAAAGAAGGGAGAGCAGAGCAGAAAGAATGAACAACCTCTTTTTTAAAATGAGCCAAATCTAGCTTTTACATTGCATGGGTCGAGCCCAGGGGACAGAAAATGTGGGAAAATGTGTAAGCCCATTCCTCATTGAATTCCAACACATTAAAACGGAATAGGATACCTTACCAACCCATACCCTGCCATCTTTGACTGATTTGGAGGAGAATGCGACCCATTCTGCATTAATTTGGCCGCTGAAATGTCACTTCTGGCCGTGCACACGCGTCAGAGCTGTTTCTCAATTTTCTCTCTTTAGACTGCACCAAAACTCAAGGTTGATCCCAGAATCATGTAGAGCATCTCAACATCTTTCCGTTGATATAAAGAACGTGGAAATCCAAGCTCTGGATCAAAAGATATGGCGATCTGAAGATTTAGGGCACATGGGAAGATCAAAACGAATTTTAAAATGTTTTCCCGCTCTTCGCCATCCGGACGACACGTGGCACGTTCGATTGGTCACACAATTCTCTCTCCTCTACCTTTCGGCAGAAGTGTCTTTTGAATTTTCCTTGTGGGCCCTACCTGAGACACGTGGCACTATCCCATTGGTTCGGATCGGTGCTCGAAAACTCACCCTTTGACCTTTTGACTTTTTCTCCTGTGAGGACACGTGGCAGTTTCTGATTGGTCCTCGGCTCCTTCGGCTCCTTCGCGTACTTCGCCTCCATTTTTCCCAGATGTCCCATTTGATTTTGGGCCCTTTGTGCTCATTTCGGCCGGTTCGGGCATTTCGCGTCCATTTGTCCCAGATGTCCCATTTGATTTTGGACCCTCTGGACTCATTTCGGCCGATTCGGCCGGTTCGGGCATTTTTGGCCCGCTTGTCCCACTTTGCTTCTTGACCGACTTGACTCTTTTTGGCCGGTTCGCGCCTTTTGGCCTGATTATCCCATTTGATTTTGGACTGCTCGGCCCTTTTCGCCCTGGGTTCACCTGGGTTCGCGCCTTTTGGCCCGATTGTCCCATTTGCGTCCCTCTCAGTGATTAGCCAATTTTTCTGGTCGAACCGGCATTTTCGCCCGCCGCGTACTTTTTCCTAGATGTCCCTATTGCTTTGCCATGGCTGTTTTTGCTTACTTTGGCCGAGCCGGCGGTTCGGGCCTTTTGTCCCAAATGTCCCGATCGCCCCTAGGACTAGGACTTAGTCATTTTTATGATTTTTTCCTGGATCAACCTACTTGCCTCGCAACCTTTTTCGCATTTTTCGAGCTTGCTCTTTTCCTCTCGAGACAGGGGAACTTCGAAAATATTTGAGGGGACTCTAAAGCAACATGATTTTGGCCCGAATCAATCAATTTTCCTAGGACTTGAATATTTCGATGCATGTTATCAAAATTACCTGTGGGGTGAAATTTTGACAACGATTTACTACTGTCAGGAGCATACCCCGAGGCTTTCTTGTGAGAAATGGAGGCTCGGTGGAGGAATGAGGACAAGAGAAGGAACTCGATCAATTATAAATTTCTTAGAACTACGGCGTGCTAGTGGGATACTCATCATGAGAGCCTCCTAGAGTGGTGCGAGGTAAGAGTTACATTTTCTGTAAGGTTCTCCAGGAGCAACACGCCCACTATCATCCAAGACTACCATGGTAAAGAGACTACCTCATTTCATGTCCAAGCATGTGAAAAGGCCGGATGGGAAGCATAGAAGTGTTACCACCTTTGTTATGGGTGCATAAGTTATATTCCACCTTACAAGGTTGTGCACGCATATGGTATATTCATTGGTAAATGCATCGTCAAACAGGTAATTGGAAGGAGGAGTGGTGGCTGATCTCATTCAAGCTTTTGAGTATAGGAGTATAAAGCCATCAATGGATAAGGTGTTACAAGTAATCAAGCACCTTATAATGGGAGATAACACCATGATAGAAGATAGAATATAGGAGCTACTAGGAGAACCTAGTTTAGAGACAAGTTTTGATGAAGAGGAATCAAAGAAAGTACAACTTGAGTAGCGCGCGTGCATGGAAAAGGAAAAATGAAAAATGGTCTATGTAGTAGATGGTGAGGAAATGGAAATTTTGGATGTTAACCATTCTAAAGGTACACGTGAATTCATAGATAGTGTTGATGAGTGAGCACACACCTATCACGAACCCTTGAAAATAAAGAAGGTTAACATTGGGAAAAAGACAAAACCTAAGGAAGCTATCATTTGGGATTAATGGTTAGAAAAATAAGTTTCAAAGCTCACCTGATTTATTTTTCAAGGTATTATATTTGTTCCCTTACATGTACCATGAGCTCAAAGGTGTCCACCATTCCTTGGGGGAGATGAAGATCAAGTTGAAGGAAGGTACGCGCCCGATCCGAAGAGGCCTTATCAAATGAATCTGAATTTATGCATACAGGTCAAGGAAGAAATAGATAATATGATATCATCTAGTATCATTGAGGGTATGAAGGAATCATAATAGATAAGCCCAATGGTCATCAGTATCAAGAAGGATTGAAGAATAAGGATCTGTGTTGACTATAGGGACTTGAATGTATTATGTGTCATCAATCCTTTCCCAACTTCCTTTATTGAAGAAATTCTGGAGGGAGTGGCTGGGTGTGAGGTTTACTCTTTCATTGATGGGTTCTCAAGGTATCACCAAGTTAGGATTGCAAAGGAAAACTAGAGAAAGATCATTTTTGCTACTGAATGGGGAAATTTTTCCTACACAGTTATGCCTTTTGGATTGAAGAATGCACTTGCTATGTTCTCATGCATCATGGTAAAAGAATTTTAGAAATTCATCCATAAATTTCTTCAATTTTACCTAGATGACTTGGACTATGTATGGGTTAGTAAAAGACAATTGTGAAAATTTGAAGCTGATGTTTGAGATATGTCAGCAATTGAGGATATCCTTAAACATTAAAAATGTGTCTTTACAACTCCATTTGGAACCATGTTAGGACATATTTTATGTAAGGAATGCTTACTAGTAGATCCGCCAAAGTTGTAGTTGTTGTAGGATTAGGGAGCCTACTAGTCAAATCATAGTGCATGGATTCCTTGGACATAAGAGGTACTACAAGAAATTCATCAAAGGGTATGCCAATATTTTCGCACCCTTGGAGGAATTGTAAAAACACAGGAGTTCCTTTCATTAGGAGAGGCGCAATGTGAAGCCATTTGAGGATTTGAAGGACATGCTTGTCATTGTGCCCATACTAAAATTTCCTTCTTGGGATAGGACTTTCCATGTGCATGTTGATGCCTCAAGAACAACCATGGGAGCAGTACTAGCATAGCTTGGTGAGGGGATTTTTATCACCCCTTGTGTTTTGCAAGTAGGAAGTTGACACTAGCAAAAAATAATTACACAACTACTAAGGTTCTATGCCGATGTGTATTGGAACATGAGCATGTGGAAATTATGGAGGAAGTGTATGGTGGGATTGTAGGAGGACACTATGTAGGAAATTCAACTGCATGGAAGATTCTACTAGTTGGGATTTTGTAGAAACCATCTACCAAGATTGTATATAGTTTTTCAAGGCTGTGACCATTGCAATGCCTTGGCGCAGACACGGAAGGAAGGAGGGATGAAATTCCCTTACAACCAATAGCAGGTGTTGAACCATTTGAAAAATGGAAATCAACTTTGTAGGGCCAGTATTTCCAACCACGTGAAGGAATAGTTCGTAGTATATCATTACTTGCACTGATTAGTTGACAAGATCGGTAGAGCCAACACCTACAAAGGATTGCACTACAACAACAGCTGCTAGAATTTTATGGGAGAACATAATTAGAAAGTATGGTTGTACTTTTAAGCTTAACAAGTGATAGAGGTACACATTTTTGTAATGAAATGGTCATGATTATATTAGTAGAAGTAATGGTGGCCCATTACAAAGCTACCCTTTATCACCTTCAAGTGAATGAAGCTGCTAAGGAATTTAACAAAATACTAAGTTATGCGTTGACCAAAATCTATGACGTCGAGGAAGACAAGATTGGGATGACACGGTATCAATATTTATATGGGCATACGGGACAACCTACAAGAGGTTGAACAAGGCCACACCATTCTAATTGATGTTTGGTGTGGGCTGTTTTCCAATTGAATTCATGTTACCATTGCTACGTATAGCACACACGAAGGATTGGCTAATGAACAAGTGCTTCAAGAGTGGATCGATAAGTTGATGTTGTTAGATGAAGGAGATCACTTGTTAGATGGAGTTAGAAGATTTAAAAGGAAAGACAAAAGGCATGGCATGATCGTCATATCAAAAACAAGAAATTTAAAGTTGTTTAGATGGTTTGTTGTATGATTCCAAGTTTCTACACCATTCGAGGAAGTTAAAATTCAATTTGTTTGGAATTTACATCATATCATAGATCCTTGATTCAGAAACTTTCTAGTTACTACAAGTACTAGATTGGATCAGATTACCAAGTCATTTCAATGGGAGTAGGGTAAAGCCCTACTATAAATAAGTCTTCTTGATGTTTATAAATAAGGACTTATTGCTAGTTAGCTTAGGATTTCCCTTTATTTTTTTTTTCTTGTGTTTCCCTTTCTCGTTGTTCTTACTTTCTTTTTGTTTTGTTTTACACCTTGTGCGGTGGTTACCACATTATTTTCTAAATTTGTGTATGCCCGGATGGTCATGCATCTGTTTTAGTGTGGGGTGGAGTAGTGCAAAGTAAATTATAATCTAGTAGTAAAATTTGAATGGCCCAGTAGATGGAAGCACGTAAGATTGAGAAAGTGCGTGGGGAAACGGTTGATAATGGATTGTACTATCAAGAAGTTTGTAACAAAGACAACATACGAATAATGAAGAGCACAGGAACAACATGAGGTAGGTGAGGGAAAAAATTAGGTAAAGGATAGAAGAAGTGCCTTTAGCATTGTAGATGTGCATGTAAGAGTCTTTGGTTAGATTGAATTTTTGCATGCCATAAGGTTGTAGAAGGTTTTTCATGTAGGATTGGGCACGTGGGTAAGGGTGCTTAAGGTCGGCCTAGTGGAAAAAGATACATTTAATGTTAAGTATGTTGGTTGGTGGTATAGCATTTATTGTTGGAGAGGAGAAAAAAACTATAAATATGAGGTCGGAAAGTCATTATTTTACCTTTCTATTACGAAGTTGAAGTGCTCTTGCGAACTAGGGCATCCAGAGATATTTGTGCGAAGGAAGAAGAATCATAGAGATATAAGTGTGTGACTAGGGTGGATTTACAAACCAGGAGGAAGGAGTACATGGGCGTGAGGAGAGTTTTTTTAAGTATTCCATCTTATGGAAGGGTTTTCCTAGCTATGTTTTGGCAGATAGGGCATGAAGAGAGAAGGATTTCTTCACAAAGTTAAACCTTAGATTTGAGCAGATTAGTAGAATAGAATAAGGAGTTTAAAATTTTAACTGAAAAGAAGAATGACACCAAATAAGGCTACCATTTCACCAAATAACTAGAAGGGAAAGGGGAAAGGAAAACAATCCACTGTCATATTTAGCTCCAATGAGGAATGGTAAGCAAAAATGTAGTACCCAGATGGAGTGTTTCTAGGAAACGAGTGGGTGTTGCACTTGAGAAAAATGGTGTGAGAGATTACAACCATCACACAAGCACTATAGAGAAATAAATGGTGTTGGAGCTGGTTCATCCAACTAATAAGAGGACACCAGATGGAATGCCAATATATAGTGACAAGGTGAAAGTAAAGTTGGAGAATTCAAGGCTATTGCAATTGTATGAGTTTCCTTATTTTGGCAAGCCGAGCTATATCGATTGTTGATGTTGCATGTTCATGAAAAAAACTTCTACTTTGGAGACCAAAAGATTCACATAACACCTCGGTTGATATCCAAATTCATTGCTCTGAATTGTGAAGGAGAATCCATAGATGATGATTTGGGTGATAAGGATGTCATCAAGGAAACTGTGGAGGCTTATGACTACAAAAAGGGTTTGTGGTACTTTGACATCACAAAAATCCAAACCATGTTATGAGGATGGTTACGCACTTGGTCACCAAGCTTAATGATCAAGAAATATGGACACAAGTAAACAAGGCATGGTTAAATGTATGTCGGAAGATCTCAAAATGGACCATCTATAACTTGTCTTCCTTTATTACAGATGAGATCGTAAGAAGTGTGCAGGAAGGAGAAAAGATATTATTTGACAACATTCTCCTCACCATCATCTTCTTAGAGATTGGAGTGCTTGATGGGCTAGAGAATTTCATTTGGGAGTATCCAGAAGACAATCCCTCACCCATAAAAATATTTGAGAAATATAATTGTGAAACCATGACGGTCACCCACAAGGCGCGCCTAGAAAAGTGGTACAAATGAATGCAACACATTCTGTGGGGTAGAATGGATGATCATTGAGAATTTTCCCACACTCATGGATGGAGAGGAAGATTTTATAGTTTATCAGCATTTCTGTATTGCCAGGTTTACATTTACAAATGGGTATAAGATCCCATGGTGCAAGCTACCCTTCTCCTTCACCACGCAATACTTTCAAGCTTGAGGGTCAATTGGTTCAAGGATGCCAAAAGGCTAAGGTTCGACCTTATTTAGGTAGACCAATACCACCATGAGCTATGTCAAAATATCATATACCCTAAGAAGTAAGCATATGTGGATAAGTATGTCTCCCACGAAGTACATATGATGAATTCGATAATGCATCTGATCTCCGGATGGGCTGCAGCTCGGTTATATCTATGCATAAGGCCTAAGTTTGAGAAAGGTACCTATCTAGAGAGTGATGTCTCCATCCTAGAAGACCCCACAAGGAGGAAAAAGGCCAGCTGAAGAAGAGGTAAAGAGAAGAGTTGTAGGATAAGAAGACACCAAGTGTGCAAACCACACAATCGGTGGTCGCGTCGGAAACAATTTCTAATCCTAGCACTTACGCAAGCAGGAAGAATTCCTCGGTCAATGAAAATACCCTAGATGAAGAGGTTTCAGAGAATGAAGGACCCCTCACACATTAATAATCACTAAGGAAGACATCCTATTAAGGAGAAAGAGAATAAAGAATATCCTATACTAGAATCACCAGTTAGGAAGAAGCAGAAGGTGGAAGAAAAGGAAGAATCAGATGAGACAGATATCCTAGAGGCCTACATTGGTGATAGGCATGATGAAAATCCCAAAGAGGTGAATACCATCGGTATATAATGTACATGACTGCGAGGAGGAGGAATATGAAGAGGATAATGATGAGGAGGAAACAAAGGATCAAGGAAAGGGGGTGAGCGAAGAGGTAAGCACCAAAAATTAGGGAACCCCAAGCCTCACCAAGGAACAAGTGGAAAAATCTGCAGAAAGAGAAGTAGCAAGCATCATTAAGGATTTGGTGGAGTAGGAGTTGGAGTGGAGCACAGATGAAATTTTGAAGGAAATAGAAGAAGAAAGCATTGGGAAATAATATGGTAGCATGGGTGGGAATCTCAATTTGGTGGTAAGCTTCCCAAAGGTTGTGCGAACATGTGGGAAGGGAATTCTTGTAGCACAAGGGAAAGGAATGGGATATATTAATGATCCAAAATAGGTGTTACATGTGTGCTTAAAAAGCACCGTACCAATAGAACAACTTTTGGATATGACTTTGTTTGATGAAGAAGGCACATATCCATGAACCTGAAAGATGTTATCTTTAGAATTTGAGTCCCACGTGGATGAACCTGAGTTTGAAGTAACTCGGTGTAGAACTGATGAAGGTGCTAAATATAAAAGGAGTAAATCCCCTGGTAAATGCTCAATGATTATTAGATGAGTAGGTCTGCAATGTGCTCAACAAAGTTTTAGTTGAGATTGAGGCCAGACTATTCGAAAGAAATGATAGAGTAAGATTCTTGGAGGAGGAATTGGAGAAGGAAAATAAGGAGCTAATTGAGAAGAGAAAGGAATTGAAGCAAGAAGAGCTTATTAGTGCACAATTAATGCATGAAGTAAAAGAGGAGATATCAAGGGCGTGTGAGATACACAAGAAAATTGAAATGATTATGGGTGTTATTGTTTTAAAGCATCTTGACCTAACGCCACGAGCGAAAGAAATATGAATCAGCCTTGTAATGTCTAGAGGATTTGACCCACATCCTCACAATGGAAAGTTGGTCGGTTTCCTTAGAGACTATAGAATAAGCACTGGCATTCCAAGATAAATAAGAGAAGCTGAAGGTTAACGAGATCATTTCTCGATATACCGAAATCCTTACAGAGGTAAAGGCCTTCGTGTAAGTTATTGAAGTTGCATATGACAACTATGTTACTAGAGATAGAGTGGAAAGCATCCTGGTCACCACACATGAAATGGAACTCAAGGAGTTTCAAGAGAAGAATAAGGAAAACAATGCAAAAAGGGATAAAATCTTAGATGAGGTAGATAAGAAGTCAGAAGCTATCAAGACCTTGTGAGGCTTGATCAAAAGCTGGCTAAAGGAATTATAACCCTAAATCACCCATAGGATGGATACACTTGATGACTTGGGAAAACAATGAGAGTGTATTGTTGAGATAATGAGTGCCAAAGGGGAGGAACTAAATTTTGAGGAGCTGAGTGCCGTAGTTGAAGACCTCTATCAACAAGTGCAGAGTGAATTTGACACCTAGGAAAAGCTAGAGGAAGAAATAGGGAAGGATTTCCCTCTCCTCCTTTAAAAATAAGCATGGTTCTCTTTCATTTTCCCCTTTATTTCATTATTTATCCCAATTCTTTATTCCTTCATTATTTTTCCAAATATACAGATCCCGTTATTCTTTATTTATTGAATAAAATTATTCCCGAGGATGGAGAACAATCATCGTGTGGGGTGATGTTGGGCTTCGAGAATATTGGATAAGTAAAAGAATGTGCATGGGCATGGCGTGGGGGACCTATTTGAAGAAGGGTGCACAAGATGAAGGTGCGTAGGGAAGGGTTCTATCGGGGTTTGGTAGAACACATGGCGCGTGTGCGTAAGACAATAAAGGTTTTAGGACTTGGCCATACTCATCATTCCAGGAAGCACATGAGAAAATTGTGACCCATCTAGCATGCGGAGTGGATAAGGTTCCAACCTGGAAGCTGTATGGTCAAGATGGAATACTCCATGCATGCGATGGAAGGATCTAGAAAGACATCATTGCAAAGAGTGGAGATCTTGGATCAAAGGAAGTATGCTCTATTGGAGTACCAAAAGGACACTTGGCATCTAATCTCTTATCTCAAGAATGCATGACGGTGGAGAATAAAGCTATATATAGAGATGCTCAGGTAGGATAAAATATAGAGAGATAGGAGAGAGAGAGACACACCGAGAGCGACATCATATAACACTGCTTGTATCGGTGAAGTTCTATAGGAATAATGAGGGATCCTTGGGGTTGGGATTAGTAGAACTTTATGAGTGATGGAATATTTAGAGGATGGGTTTGTAACAAGTTTTGTCATGTGGAAAGCAAAGCTTAGAGGCCTGATGCATGATTCTAGTCTGGATTGTTATATTGGTCTGTTATGGCCTTAATGATGTCTTTCTAACATGATGGCCTTAATGATGTCTTTCTAACATGAATATTAATGATGCATGATTGTAATGTGGTTATTAAACTTATTAACATGAATATAAGGTTCTATTCTACAGAATAAATGTTCATGGGAATAAACCCTAGTGCATTTTCTTTATGTTATGAATCAGTTCTATATTTTTTTTGATAATTCTCTTTGTTATCTAAATGGATGCATTGATATGAAAACTCATCCTAATTTCTTAGAATGAATGCATGGTTATTTTCTTTCATACATCTAAATTTGTCTTTAATGATGTATTCTCACAAGACTCATATAAAGGATGGACTTGGCACCTGCACATGCTTGGTGAGCACCCAAGGCTTGGTGGGTGATAGGATGGTGCACATGGGATTAGACTGTTGTTCTATTGATATAACAATGACTACTATTAGTCTCTTCCTCTCCATCCATCCATCCATATTTCTCTTAAGCTTCTTTTGAAACTTTCTCTAATACTTAGCCACTCCTTGAAGACTTTTCTAATTCCTCTTGTACTTCCTTTTGAGTTCATTTTTTCCTACGAATTCTCCTTCTCTAGGTAGATAATTATCACTAATCCTTAATGATTTTCCAATTTCCCTTCAACTATGCAAGTCTCTCGATTACTTTGTTTCTACTTCCTCCTTATAGCCTTTCCGTATTTATTTCTTCATTTTTTTTCACCCTTCCATCATGAATTCCTTCTTTTGCACCTTCTTTATCTATGTGTTTCTTCTCCTTTTTACCTTCCTTATTTGGGAATTTTAAGTTTTCCTTTCCTACATGCATCTCCTTTTTTATTTTTCATTCTTCCACCATGAACCCTTGTACAAACATCCTTCTACACATTTCTCTGGTGTAACTCCTCTATGGCTCCACACTTTTCTTACAACTAGAATTTTTAAGGGATTATTCTCTCACTCATCTCTCATTATCTATTAGACGATAATATTTATGAGGGAATTTTTCTCTCCTCCATATTGTAGTGAAAATTTCATCATACCAATTCTTTTCTTTGCCTCCTCCTATCTTCATATGCCTTATTCTTTATGTAATACTTCTAAAGCTTCTCCATAAGAATCCTTCTTGATATCTTTATCAATCTATTATCCTCCTTATGTGTCTACTTCAATGTACACTTCAAAAACTATCCTTAATTTATTTGCATTTGTTTCCTTTGGGAAAATTATTCTAGGTCAGACCATTCCTAGCCTCTCTTGATGCCAACGCCTTTATATGTCTTCTCCTAAATTTTATATGAACTATTGTAACGCTCCCTCTATTTTTCGTTCTCCCCCACTCCTACACACCCTTGTGCATGCCTCATCTCAAGATTGTTGTAATCTCCTTACTAGGATTTCCCTTTTTATACACACTCTAGCAACCTATTTGGATTGTTTGGATTTTCTTGTGATGGTGCTAACATTGTTGCTCATATCTTCACCTTTGCACTTATTTACTCATCCTAGAATTTTTTCTTCTATGCAACATGTTGGGCCTCTCTTTCCTACTATGGTATCTTCCTTTTCACTTTCTACTATGCACCCCACTCCTTGTCCCTCCAAAGTATTCTCTCTCATGCATCTCTATGTATTTTGAGTTCTTTTCCTTTTACTATGCACTTTCTTCCTTTTGATACTCTTCCATTTTCATGGCCTCCTCTCCCATCTGAATTCATACCTCTATACACTCATGGTCCTCTTTGGCCATCTCTCTTTCTTCTTGATCATCCTCCTTTACTAGTGTGATACTTTCACGTAGTGTTATCGATGTACCTCCACTTGCACGTATTTCGTGATACTCCTTGGCGGAAACATCTTCTCTTGATGTTGCTCCCACATTGGTTTATTCTTTTCTATTAATTTTTCCCTACAAAATATTTGGCTATGCCTCCATGCATGTCTTCTCCTTCCGGTGTTCTTATAACACTTCTTGCATGTTCTTTCCATCATGCCCTAAACTCTTTCAATTCTTTCACTTTCTTCACCTTCTTACCACCTCTACTTGCACACGAACTTTCTTCTTTATGTGGTTTTATTTTGCATGCTCCACTCAATTACACACCAATCAAACTCCTGAATCTCTCCCAACATTTGCTTAAGCTTATCCATGACTACCACATCGACACATCTCACTTCCTTAGAATCATCTTGACAACATCCCACTTTATTCACTTGTATTCTCTACCCACTTGTCATAATGGAGAACACAATATCTTGATTCTATTTTCCTCACATCCAAAAATCTTCTAGTTGTTATACTTCTTCACTTTCCTGTAGGAAAGAACCAAATTCGATACCACTTGATGAATAAAATGTCATCCCCTTCTTCTTTAGAGTCACATAGCGGATTGAAAATTGTTAATTTTTTATTTATATTTCTTTAACAAGTCTTTATGACATCTAGAAGGTTCTCACTTAAAATTATTTTAAAATGTTGGTGCCTCAAGTAATAAACAAGGAGCATCTCTCCTCATTTTATTATCTCAATGGTTGATCTCAACCTCTATACTTTGTCGCTCTATCCGACTAACTTTTCTCATCCCTTGGTTGACCAAATCAACCCCGTAGTGGCCTTAACAAACACCACTCTTCAACAGTGACCACCCCTAAACAACCTTAACTTTGACGAATCCTCTCTATTTATACTCATGTGCCCAAATTTTAATTGCTTCTCTCTCCTCTATGTTGGCTCCTCCACTTTTTCTGCTCAAACTTCATATTTGAATTTGTCTTCTTTACTTCCCTTATCCATGCAATCTGATTCAAACCAAACTCCTTATGCCACTATTCCATTTTCTGTTAACCATCAACCACATGAGCGTGTAGATATAATATATATGTCATTTCCTCTACCATATGTACTATATCTTTATCCTCTTGAGCTTTTTATTTTCACTCTTCTAGCATGCACTTACCTTATTATATGAATTTCTCAAGTTCCTTGTGCACTTTTCTTACTTATGCTTCAAACCTTCCTATGCCAATGCCTCATTGTACACTTATACCCTTTTATCTTAAAGGAAACCACTCTCCTATGCATTCTAATACTTAGCTTCCGTCTTAGACAAATTTTCTTTCTGCGCCTCTTTCTTCTCTTGTCTAATTCATCTGGCCTTCTTTCTATCCCAAAAACCTATTCTCATGTGTCTTCCTTGACCAATGCACATTTATTTCACCTATGCTTATAGTATTTATGAATTCAAGCCATCTCTCTCTCATATTTTCACTTTCTATAACAACCTTCCTTGTTTTTGGCCTAATTATCATGGACTTCTTCCTTCTTCGACTAGTTACCTCACGATACGTAACCTTGAGTTTTTACTTCCTTGTTGTCATTTGTCACTTAAAATATCTATCTTTCTCTTGGAAGCTCTTCATCCTTCTATGCACCTCCTTGCATGCTTATTTCTCCCAATTAGTTGCCTCATGGTTAGAATTCTACCATCCTTCTTGGCAGCTCTTCCTATGGTTGCATATTTATTCTACATTTTCGTGCTACTTCCATGGATATTAGCCATGTATTTAATATATTTAACTTCTCTTTGAGCTTCCCCTTCTTTCATCTCGTTAGATTATCCTAAACTTCAACGCACCTCTTTTTACACTCTCCTTTCCTTATCTTTTTCACTTTCTAATAATTACACACCTCCTTCTACGAGTGGAATTTTTCCTAATTCTTGGGATACTCATGCATCACTATATGAGAAATTCTTGATGTATAGGCATATGTGTAAATTTTTATAGGTACCACGGGATGCCTAAACGATTATATAGTTGGAAAGCATCTTGGTAGTGAGGCCGTGGTAGGTTTTAGTAAATTTTTGTAGGTTACAAAGGAGAAGGTAGTATGGGAGCCCTATACAATTATTTATAATGGGAAATTATAGATTATAGGTCATTATGTGTGGTGGGTGGAGACACACCTAGTGTAGAGAGTATCATTACATTTTGGGATTTTTGTTCATGTGGCGACCCCACCTCTCCCATTATCAATATAGACATACGAGGTAGAGATGAGGTTCGGATATGACCGGTGGTAGGCATACCACCATTGCAACCATGTTAAGTGAGTCATATCCCATAGAAATGTGGTACGTGGTAGAAACAAAGAGGATATGGAGGTGCGTAAAAACCTTATATAGTGGAGATAGAGGATAACCTTTAGATATAAGTAGCCAAATATGAGAGAGTATATAGGATAGTTACATGACATCATGAGTGACAACTAAAAGGTTCTGAAGTGGAGTATTTATCAGATATAGTGGACCAAATAGTAGCGTACATGATGTGAACTGCAAGAAGAGGGCTAATACTACGACAAGATCACCCATGTTTATAGTTCTCCAATATAGTTGGACATTGGGTATAGGATCTCTCCCTTTCAAATATGAGGAGGTGAGGGTAGTTTTGGAGGCCAAGAAGATGGAACTATCATAGGATAGCATCCTATGCAAAAAGGTAAACATTGAGAGTTGGATTTTTAATATCTATGACATTTTTATGGTTATAGAGAAGTTGAATTAATTTCTAATGCATGTGTTGTTTTTTTTTAGGGTGAAATGTTGATTCTTGGAATAGGATAGAGGATACACATCATAATATCCTCTATGGTTTCCTTGATCGATGGATGCTACCATGATGGAGGATCTAATATAAGTGGTAGCTAAATTTTCAGGACATGATTTTAGACTCATGGGAGATTAATATCATGAGCTTTAAAGATATATACACTTTAGTAGTGGTTAATTAAGGAGATATGACATCCTTGGTTTAGGGACTTCTCTAGGCATTATCATTTATAACATAATAAAAGGTAAAAAATATTATCAAATGCACATAGGGTGGAAATTTGCTAAGTATAAGATGCATCCATCATTGCGGTGTTGAAATTTTTGGGTGACTAGAGTAAAGGGAGAGGATTCAAAGGATTTTTTTACATGCATGTCCTTAGAACAATCCCTACTTGTAACTAGTCAGAAACCATCATCTCAAAACTTTTTTTCAACTCCATCGAGGGAGGGGAAGATGGGTATCGTTATTCCCTTCATTTAATTAACTTTATGTTGATGTCATATTCAAACCAGGGGTGTGTATAAATATATGCAACAAGAATAATCTTAGAGATCTAGTAATTGATTGTAGGTATTTTGTATTTTATGGGGGATCTATTCAATGTCTTAAGGACTTTCTTGGATAAAAACCTTATTGGAATCAAACTATGAAAACACGTTAGAGGTAAACACACTTTTCCTTGAAAGTAAACACACTTACTGAGAAATGATTACCTGGAAAGAAACACACAAAAATAAACACACAATTGAGAATGCTTGAAAAATGATTGCAAAGAAATAAGAAATTAATCTAGAACACCTGCAAGGACAAGTCTACAACAAATTTTAACTTAAGGAATTTGAAAGTGATATAGAATTAAAAGATCTAAAATTATAAATACCAACAAAAATGAGGATCCTGGTTCTTGGAGGAGTGGTCCTTGCTCGCCTCGAAACAGGATTGGACAACTTAATTTTCTCTCAAAATAGAAATGGCTATTTTATTGATAAATCATTCTACATTACAAAAATGTGTTGGATCTGTGTATATCAAACTATATCTATCTTCATATTCTATATCTATATTCCTATATATAATCTATCTCCAAGTCTCTATGTATAGAATTATTCCAGGGGTCCATTTATGGCCATAATTGTTCCATTGAGACGATGGAATTGAATCATTCCCAGAATAGATGTTGAATTGGAACATGGTTGGATGTACAAATATGAGATAATTATCCTATATATGTAAGTATGGAGAGTCAGAAGTCTTCTAATCACTACTGATTGATAGTATCATTGATTTTACATATCACTTGTCGTTTGGAATAGATTCTTATCGTTCGAGAAATTTGAAAGATTTTTCGGAATTAAAGGAAATCATTCTAGGTCTAACCGAGAGATTTCTGGAGCTATCTACAAGAGTTTCGGAACTAATTCTAATAGTTCCAGAACTAAATACTAGAGTTCCGAACTAAATACTAGAGTTCGAACTAAGTCGAAAGTTTGTAACTAGGTGATAAATCTTGTGACTAGGTAATGAAGTTTAGGAACTATCTTGGAAGTTACGGAACTAAGTCAGTATCGAAACAAATTATTTTAAAAACATGTTGACTAATTCATACTTTGTTCTTCACTGATTGTGACTTTCTTTATTACAAAACTGAATTCCAAAACACTTTGTTAGGAATTACAAAGATTTTAAACATTAGAATCATAATCAACAAAATATGGAAAATTACATCCTAACTTATATCAGATCAAATAAAAGTCACAAAATGTAGTCAAACTTAATCAAAAGGAGAGTAAGATGAGATCATTTATTGTACATTTAATGGGCATATTCTAGCCTCATCATTTCCCCCATACTTACTTGTTTGTAAGTCCCTTTACAAACTTTACTCTTCAAATTTGGGGTTATATATTCTACATTCCATTTGATTTCTTAGGTCAAATGGCTGGAACTGAATATCCCAATGCTTTAATTCAGAGGTACTATACCCTGCTCCTACTTCTACTTTCCTCTGCCATGCATCAAATTCAGTGGGATCTTGTGGTTCTCTGTTTTGCCATGGTGACATGGGGGTGAGGAGTGGAGGTCTTGTTCTCATTCCTATCCATATGCCCTTGTGTTTTTCATTGATCGAGGAATTAGCGTACATAAGTCTTTTTCTCTATGAAAACTCCAGATTAAGTTTGTGGGAGATATTACTTCCCTTCTTCTCAATGCCACCATGAACAATTCCCTTATTTTCACACATGCCTCATAAATATCTTCAAAAATTCCTCTTCATAAGAGGTGAAGACATTAATATTTCTACAAATTATCAAGATAAGGTTCCTTGAACATTTTATCGAATACATGGCATCGAAATGTGTAGCAAAGGTGGATGGTTTACCATAATGAATTCTCATACGAGACCGGGTGAACCAACCTTTAATAGATGCTCGACTCCCTTTTCTACCATGCAATCTGATTTTGAAGAGCAGAAACAAATGCATTAAGTGGTTCTCACCTACATACAAATTGATCATAAAACTTGATTTATTTTACAAAGATGAAATTACAGAGATAGAATTCATGGAGAATATTCTTCTTCTCTGCATTGGCTAAGGAATAAGCTACTCGAAATTAGCTTCATATTTTATTTCATGTGGAAGGAAAAATGCTATCCTTGACAACTTCCAGTTAATGAATTGTTCCTCTAAAAACACATTATATGCAAGAGAAGATCTCCTACATGCAAGAATTTCTCACTCATCATGCAAACCATTTGTATTTTCACAAGATATTTAAATTTTTCATTTTCTTCTTTGTAAAACTTTTCTTCCCATTCTTTTCTTTCTTTCTTCTCTTCTTCTATCTTGCTTCTCAAGTCCTCATTAGATGTCTTGGCTTCATTGAGTTCTCTGCAAGTATCATCCCATAGCTGTTTAAGTGGCCAATAAGTTAATTCAATTTTTGTAGAGACTGTTGATAGAGTATTTTGTTTTTTGGAATTTTGACATTCTTCCTCTTTCTCCATTATTTGTTGTTTAACTCTTATCAATTCCTCAGTCTTTTCAGTGAGTTGAGTTGTTAATTCCCCAATGACCATTTCTCTCTGTTCTAATTTAAGTTTGAGAAAATTTAACTCCTCATCCTTTTCTCTAATAACGAGTTCTACTCTGGACAGAAACAAAGCCTGTTTAACTTGTTGTTTCTCTTCTTTCTTTGAAAGTTCCTTGGGAGTTAAGCATTCTTCTTCTACCATAGGGGTTTTCCTTTCCATTTCTAAGATGTCAATTCATCTTCTTCATGTGATGGTGTTGTTGATTCACCCATCTCTTGGAAAAATTGATCCTCAAATCTCTCATCTTCTTTTTCTATCTTTGTTTGGGTTGGTCTGGGAGGATTCATGGCCATGTTACCCAAAATATTAGCGCTTCCTTTTCCAACCCTTCTTGATCTTCCATTTCCTCCATAATTTCTCTAGACCTTTTATGAATTCTCCTTCTTTGAGGAGCCTCAAAATGTATAGAAATGGGTCTCCTCCTAGAGATTCTTCTGATTTTCACCTCTTGCTCTTGCCTAGGTGAACTATCACTATCAGAGATAGATATTAGCTCTCCTGTAGCTACTGCAGAGGAAGGAATTTCTTTAGAAGGCACAGTTGGTTCTGCAGTTTTAGTCCTTCTTCCTAGATCTTCTTCTTTTTGGTATTTCCTCTCCACCTAGTTCTTTCTTTTCCTCTGTAGTGGCATCAATTTCCAAATTAATTACAGGAGAAGGAGTTTCTATTACTCTCCTAAGAATATCAGGCTCTACTTAAACTTGCTAAGAAATTTCTCCCACATTTCTTCTCCATTTTTCTTCGAAAGAAAATGGTGCTAGCACACTAAATGCACTAACCCATGATGCTTGATTGTTCCCACACCCCAAGAATACCTCTGGGCCATTATATGAATGGAATAAAAAAGAAACCCTAGAAGGTTTACTATATATTCTAGTTTTGTAGCTCCATATCTAAGGTATATGAGGATCTTCAAAAATTCCCTTCCTACTAACCTAAATTGACCATCATAGGTTAAATACTTGACTATCCAAAATGCCACTCTGTCAAAGGGTTTGGGAAAGCTAGCCCTTCTGACCCCTTTTATGATTTTCTTCGTGTTGTAAATATATTGGGGTTCAACTTCCCCCTTTTTCAGTAGGGTTTCAACCAGGTCTTTTAATGTCCCTTTGACAGGGTTTGGGACATGCACAATTGGCACTCCAGATATATTACTGATTGTATTCATAGAAAAAGGAATGAAAACATTTCTAACCTTTTTCCTAGATTGCTCTAAATTTATAACAAATTCTCTTACCAATTCGTCGTTATACTTGGGGAACTTTCTCAAAATTCCATCCATCTGCGTGATGAAAGATATCTACCACTTTTTCATTTGCAATGCACTAGGTATCTGTTGTCAAAATTTCACCCCCATGGGTAATTTTGATAACATGCATCAAAATATTCAAGTCCCAGGAAAATTGATTTATTCGGGGCCAAAATCATGTTCTAGAGTCCCCTCAAATATTTTGAAGTTCCCTGTCTGAGAGGAAAAGAGCAAGCTCTGAGAAAATGCAAAAAAAGGTTGCAGAAGGCAAGTAGGTTGATCCAGGAAAAAATCATAAAAATGACTAAGTCCTAGTCCTAGGGGCAGTCGGGACATTTGGGACAAAAAGGCCCGAACCGGCCGGCTCGGCCGAAGTAAGCACAAACAGCCCGCAAAGCAACAGGGACATCTGGGACAAAAGTACGCGGCGGGCGCGAAATGCCGGTTCGACCGAGAAAAAATTGGCTAGCAATCGCTGAGGGATCAAATGGGACAATCGGGCCAAAAGGCGCGAACCGGCCCGGCGAAAAGAGTCAAGTCGGTCCAAAATCAAATGGGACATCGGGACAAATGGATGCGAAATGCCCGAACCGGCTGAAATGAGCACAAAGGGCCCAAAATCAAATGGGACATCCAGGAAAAATGGAGGCGAAGTACACGAAGGAGCCGAAGGGGTGAGGACCAATGAGAAATCGCCACGTGCCACAAAGAGAAAAGTCAAAAATTCAAGGCGAAGTTTTGAGCACCGATCCGAACCAATGGGATAGTGCCACGTGTCCCAGCTAGGGCCCACAAGGAAAATTCAAAAGATAGCCCACCGAAAGGTAGAGGAGAGAGAATTGTGTGACTAATCAGAGCCTCGCCACGTGTCGCCTAGGTGGCGAAGCGCAGAAAATATTTCGAAATCTGTCTTGTCTACATTAGTGCCCTAAATCTTGAGATCGCCATATCTTTTGATCCAGAGCTCGGATTTCCACGTTCTTTATATCAACGGAAAGCTGTTGAGATTCTCTACATGATTCTGGGATCAACCTCGAGTTTTGGTGTAGTCTGAAGAGAGAAAATTGAGAAACAGCTCTGACACGTGTGCACGGCCAGAAGTGACATTTCAGCGGCCAAATTAATGCAGAATGGGTCGCATTCTCCTCCAAATCGGTCAAATATGGCAGGGTATGGGTTGGTAAGGTATCCTATGCCATTTTAATACGTTGGCATTCAATGAGGAATGGGCTTACATGTTTTCCCACGTTTTCTGTCCCCTGGGCTCGACCCATGTAATGTAAAAGCCAGATTTAGCTCATTTTAAAAAAGAGGTTGTTCATTCTTTCGCTCTGCTCTCCTTCTTTTCTTCTCTAGGGTTGAAAATGGAGTTGAACCTCCTCCCTTGCTCTGTAATGGCTTTTTTGCCTCTTATTAATGGAATGATGTTCTGTGGAAACTTCAAGCAACAAAACGTGTTTTTGATGCATCTATCCATCCTTTCTCATTTTTGCTTGTTTTCTTCTTGCCTCTCTTCATTGCAGGTATTTGTGCATGTTTAAATGTTCATTACAGTGTCCGGAGCTGTGTTCATGGATTTTGGGACATTTTTCGTGTGAAATCTATCCTTGGGCTCGTGATGCATCTGTCCATCCTTCCCATTGCTCACCTCTCTTTGTCCCATGGCAGTTTTGATAGATGTTCAACATCCTCCTTCTCTGGTGTATCACCGTTTTAGTGTAGGCTTTTTCTATTTTTTCCTTCTTCTCTCTCTCTCTGTCTCCTTGGCATGGTTAGATTAGGATTAGATTAGCTTGCCTGCACTGGAATAGCTTGTGGCAGGTAGTTTAGGAGTAGGAACCAGCCTTCTCTGGAGATTCCTCTCTCGGTTTCACAAGTCCCACACTTGGAGAGAGGTTTCCATGTTGTGCAATCACACTGGATGCCTGAACATCAACCTAGAAGCCTGATGTGCATCCAGGGGTGCTGTGATTTTGCATCAACAGTTTTGGCACGCCCGGTGGGACCTTAGAGGTCTTTCACTTCATCTTTTGCAGGTTGATGTGTTCCTGTGAAGATTTCAGCCTTTGGAGGCACTTGCAAACACATCTGGCGACTCCATCTGGTCAACAACCATCTCTGAAGTTGCAGACCTTCCTTTCCATTCATTTTCATTCATTTTCCATTCATCCTTCTTTCCATCTCTTTCATTCTTCCTCATTCTTTGAAGTTGTGCAATCATGACTTCATTTCCATCATGGATTTCATATCAACAACAGCAGTATATTCCACCTCCAACAGGTTTTACAAATCCTCCAGATCAGCATGCATATTCATATGAACAGCAGTGCCAAAGTCAGTTTGGCTATGGAGCTTTCCAAGAGCAAGAGTATGCATATAATGAAGACAATCAGATGCAAGATGCTGGTCTGTTGGAGAAAATCCAAAAGATGGAGGTAAACATAGTGCAGTCCAGGGAGGCACAGATGAAAGCTTTTGGAATCGGTTATGGAGCACCTTGTCCATGGGTGGGACCTTTTCCAAGGCATTACAGCCCTCAGGAGAAGCTTGACTTCATGATTGCAACGCTGCCTTTGCTTGCAAAGTGGATTGAAGAAATAGAGGTGTATGAGAGAAGTATTCAGCAACCTTGTCAACGGGTAAGCACACCATCTCATGCCTTTCCTTTTCCTCTTTCCCAATCTGTTTCATTTCAGCAGTGTCAAGTTTCAAACCCTCCATCTATTGTCCCAAGTGTTGAATCCATTTCTCCACCCCCCAGTCTTCCACCTCATCTCGATTCTTCTTTCCTTTTCCCTTCCAAACAGTCATCCCCTCCACAAGAGCTAACAGAAATACCCCCTCCTCCAAAGAAACAAGAGGTTTCACTGCCTCCACCACCACAAAAAAGTGTAAAATCGGTTGAGTTTCAACCCATTCCTCCTCTTGCATTCCCAATTTCATATGGGGAAGAAGGAATTGAAAAAATCAGTCATCAAGGACAGCAAGAAGAGGAGCCCAACAGAAAAGAAATGACAGATGACTTGAAGGTTTGGGCTACCAAATTTGGGATGACAAAGATCCCCTTGATGGTTAAGCCTACAAAAGAGGCTAGGGTTGGAGAACAAATGGTGGTGAGGACTGATTTTGTTGGAGAAGAAGATCTTGCAGTCCCAACTTGTCCTCTAGAGCAACAAATTGAAGAGTTTGACTTGACAAACTTCATGCTGGAGAAGGAGTTCAATCAAGAGCAAGATTGCCTTCAAACATTAGAGGAAGGAGAAGCTGCTCCAAATCTAAAAGAAGAGGAGCACATCCTAGCTGTGGAGGAGAAAAGTGTAGATCCAAGGGCTTCGAGCACAAAGCAGGCTACAGGAGAACCTTCAGTTCTTCTTTCCACTTCATCTCTCTCAAGTTCTATTACTGAAAAGGAGTTTGATCTCTCAAACTCAATATTGGAGAGTGAAGGAAACCATGGTGGTCAAGTTGCAGATCAAGAGGACACCATGGAGGAAGTTGAAAACGAGCAGCAGGACAGCAATGAGGCAGTTTACCTGTCAGATTTGGAGGACTGTTTTGATGGAGAAGAGCCGGTTGAGCTTTCACCTTTCTCTCTTTCATCATCCACATTCCAAACACCAGAGCCTGCTGCCATGAAGGAGAGCTTTCATTTGCAGCAGCCTGCATCTTACAGCAGCTCTTTGGGATCAAGATTGGAAGATTTTTATCTTCCATGTTCTTCATTGGAGGAAGAGAAAGGACAGAAGGATTCCACCATTTCTTCCACATCATCCATTCAAGAGGGTCTACAAGAAGACTCCATTCTTGGAGTTGAAAATCAGAGCTATGGGCATATCAAACGGATCAGACCTTGCCCAATCAGGTATTTGGCTTCATTGGAGCCAAAGGAGAAGCCACAACCAGTCATGCTTGCTTCTGAGCATGAGGATGAGCTACAAAGTACCAAGGATCAGCTGCCATACCTCTCCAATCCAAATGTAGAGCAACTAAAAGAGGTATTGGATTTTTCAGTTGATACCTTGATGATTTGGATAGAAGACCAGCTTCTTGTTGATTTTCCATCCATCCAAACAGCCATGATCAGTGCCAAATCAATTGCATGGCTGCCAATTTTGAAGAAAGGAAGCTATTTCTCACAACCAGTTGCAGGGTTTGTTTAGCTTGCCTTTGCTTCCAGCTAGAGTAGAGTAGGTAGATTTGCTTTCAGTAGAAGAAGTGCTCATGCACACTCTGCATGTTCCATTTGGGGCATGTATGATTTTCAGTTCTGTACCTAGTTTTGGTGTTGCTGGTTTTGCTCGCACATGATTCATTTCAAAGTGGCATCTTGGTGAAGACACTCCAGGTTCAATGGGTTTCCAAGTGGCTCAGAGGGAGGTTTTCAAAGTTCAGATCAGATGCAGGTTGCAACTCATGACTCCATGCCCAATGGATGCTTCAGGCTACTGATCATTCATCTAGCAGGCAGATGACCCCGCTGAGTCACCAAACTGTTGTCAAAATTTCACCCCCCCTGGGTAATTTTGATAACATGCATCAGAATATTCAAGTCCCAGGAAAATTGATTGATTCGGGGCCAAAAATCATGTTGCTAGAGTCCCCTCAAATATTTTCTAAGTTCCCTATCTGAGAGGAAAAGAGCAAGCTCTGAGAAAATGTGAAAAAAGGTTGCAGAAGGCAAGTAGGTTGATCCAGGAAAAAATCATAAAAATGACTAAGTCCTAGTCCTAGGGGCAATCGGGACATTTGGGACAAAAAGGCCCGAACCGGCCGGCTCGGCCGAAGTAAGCACAAACAGCCCGCAAAGCAACAGGGACATCTTGGGACAAAAGTACGCGGCGGGCGTGAAATGTCGGTTCGACCGAGAAAAATTGGCTAACTGCTGAGGGATCAAATGGGACAAGTTTGTCCAAAATCAAATGGGACATCTGGGACAAATGGACGCAAAATGCCCGAACCAACCGAAATGAGCAAAAAGGGCCCAAAATCAAATGGGACATCTGGGACAAATGGAGGCGATGTACGCGAAGCAGCCGAAGGGGCCGAGGACCAATGAGAAATCGCTACGTGCCACAAAGAGAAAAGTCAAAAAGTCAAGGGGCGAGTTTTCGAGCACCGATCCAAACCAATGGGATAGTGCCACGTGTCCCAGCTAGGGCCCACAAGGAAAATTCAAAAGACAGCCCACCGAAAGGTAGAGGAGAGAGAATTGCATGACCAATCAGAGCCTGCCACGTGTCATCTAGGTGGCGAAGCGCGGGAAAATATTTCGAAATCTGTCTTGGTCTGTTCCGTGCCCTAAATCTTCAGATCGCCATATCTTTTGATCCAGAGCTCGGATTTCCACATTCTTTATATCAACGGAAAGCTGTTGAGATGCTCTACATGATTCTGGGATCAACCTTGAGTTTTGGTGCAGTCTAAAGAGAGAAAATCGAGAAACAGCTCTGACGCGTGTGCACGGCCAGAAGTGACATTTCAGCGGCCAAATTAATGCAGAATGGGTCGCATTCTCCTCCAAATCAGTCAAAGATGGCAGGGTATGGGTTGGTAAGGTATCCTATGCCATTTTAATATGTTGGCATTCAATGAGGAATGGGCTTACACATTTTCCCACGTTTTCTGTCCCCTGGGCTCGACCCATGCAATGTAAAAGCCAGATTTGGCTCATTTTAAAAAAGAGGTTGTTCATTCTTTCTGCTCTACTCTCCCTTCTTTTCTTCTCTAGGGTTTAAAATGGAGTTCGAACCTCCTCCCTTGCTCTGTAATGGTGTTTTTTCCTCTTATTAATGGAATGATGTTCTGTGCAAACTTCTGAAGCAACAAAACGTGTTTTGTGATGCATCTGTCCATCCTTTCTCATTTTTTCTTGTTTTCTTCTTGCCTCTCTTCATTGCAGGTATTTGTGCATGTTTGAATGTTCATTGCAGGTCTGGAGATGTGTTCATGGAGTTTTGGGACATTTTCTGTGTGAAATCTATCCTTGGGCCTGTGATGCATTTGTCCATCCTTCCCATTGCTCACCTCTCTTTGTCCCATGGCAGTTTTGATAGATGTTCAACATCCTCCTTCTCTAGTGTATCACCGTTTTAGTGTAGGCTTTTGCTGTTTTTCCCTTTCTCTCTCTCTCTCTCTGTCTCCTTGGCATGGTTAGATTAGGATTAGATTAGCTTTCCTACACTGGAATAGCTTGTGGCAGGTAGTTTAGGAGCAGGAACCAGCCTTCTCTGGAGATTCCTCTCTCGGTTTCACAAGTCCCACGCTTGGAGAGAGGTTTCCATGTTGTGCAATCACACTGGATGCCTGAACATCAACCTAGAAGCCTGATGTGTGTCCAGGGGTCTTTGTGATTTTGCATCAACGAGTATCATCCTCTAGTTCCAACTTCTTGTTAATCCCCATGATATAAAGGTGATTCAAATTCATTCTTATTTAATCTTGTGAGGGTTGGCTGAAGAAATTTTCACTTAGTTGCGGAACTAACGAATTTAGTTGTGGAATTACTATACTTAGTTGCGGAACTTTTGTGTTGTAGCTGTGGAATGTAAACCTAATTCACTGCTTCTTCCTTGAAGTTTCACTGTAACTATTTTTCACTTTGTTTCACACTAATGATAACTCATTATAAGTATGTCACCAATTTATTCCATTAATATATTTCTCGTGATTACTCACTTTTAATCATGATGTATAATAGATCACTCATCATATCAAATTTTAAATAAAATCTAATCACACAAGCAAAATTTTAATCTAACCTTTAATAAGTTAAAGACATAATTACCATCTTTGATGATGTAATCCCTTTGTCATGATGACTCATCATTCCTAAAAAGTGAAACAAAAGGAAAATGGTTAGAAAAACAGATGGAATTAGAAGAATTTTTTTATTCGAATAAGACATTTATTTGAGAAGATCAACCACCATTTCTGGTTTTCAATTGATCTTTGAGAGAAACTTTTTTTGGGGGGAAGAATGCCATTTACTAGTTTTCACTCTCTTCCCTTGTTTTTCTTTTTCTTTTTTTTTTTTTTTTTTGGGGAAGAGAATGCCATTTACTTGGTTTTCATTCTCTTCCCTTTATTTTGGATCTATCCATCTGATTATTTGATCATTTTGGAAGAATTGGGTTCTTCCATATGATCAAATTCTTTATCTGCTTCAATCTACCTCAAGAATTCATCCTTAGTAGGAGGATTCCTATAAATATTTAGCCCATGACCATTGACCAAAATTCTTCTTCAGCTACCATCAACAGGAAGTAACTCAATAGAACCATTTTCAAATATTTTCTCAATTTGATAGGGTCCCAACCATCTGGTTCTCAATTTTCCTTTGAATTGTTGGTACTTAGAATCAAACAGCAATGCCCAGTCTCCTACTTTGAATTGCCTTTTCTTGATATGTGTATCATGTCATTACTTCCTTTGATCTTGGATTATCTCTGTCTGCTGAAGTGCTTCCATCCTCAATTCATCCAACTCATTGAGTTGAAGGATTCTCTCCTTTTGAGCTACATCCAACTCAATACCCACCTTAACTGTTGTCCTTAATGTTTGTAGTTCAAAATCAATAGGAAACAAGGGATTTTTCCCATAGACTAACTCATATGGTGAAAACCCTATTGTAGTTTTCCAAGTTGTATTGTAAGCCCAAACAGCTTCAGGTAGTCTCTTTACCCAATCTCTTCTTCCTACTTCAACTATTTTGGTAAGGACTTTTTTAATTCTCTATTTGTTACCTCAACTTGTCCATTTGATTGTGGGTGATAGGGAGATGACTTCCTATGATTGATTTCATAATACATTATGAAATCCTAGATCATATTAGACATAAATTGTGGTCCCTAATCTGAAACTATGCTCCTTGGTGCTCCAAACTTTACCATAATTCTATGCCAAAGGAAATCAACAACTACTTCTTCAGTGGCATTTGTTAAAGCCTGCACTTCTACCCACTTTGTCACATAATCAATACACACAATAATATGTTCCTTCCCTTGTGAAGAAGGACTAAAGGGACCAAAAAAATCCAACCCCCATCTCTCAAATGGTTCAATCACTACTTGAGGTTACAGAGGCATTTCATTGGTAAAGGTTGGTTGTCCCATCCTTTGACAAGGATCACACCGCCTGATATATTTCTTCAAATTTTTGTACAAAGATGGCCAATAATTACCAGTGCTAAGTATCTTATGAGTTGTTCTTTTCACTGAATATTGTCCTCCACTTGGTTCATCATGACATGCCCAGAGGATGTCAAAGATTTCATATTCTCTTACACACTCCTGTAAAACCAAATCAGGACCACACTTAAATAGAATTCCATTTAACCATTTGAATTATGCACTAGTTTTGATTAACTTGTTTATTTATTTCCTAGTGAAAGGAGGAAAATTCCTTATTGCAAGATAATTTTCCATATCAGCAAACCATGGTGTATTAATGCAAATAACAAACAATTTTTCATCTCAAAAGTTGTCCTTGACTAGACTTTTCTCCCCGTAGTGGTGAGTCTTGACAAGAAATCGGCTACCACATTAGATTTACCTGGATTGTCCACAATGGTAATATAAAATTCTTGTAAAAACAATAACCATCTAATTATTCTACCTCCAACCACTAGTTTGTTCATTAAATATTTAATTGTTTAGTGATTTGTATGTACAAATATTTTGTACCCTGTAATGTAATGTCTAAACTTATTAATTGCATAGATCACACAAGAAATTCTTTTTCAGTGGTGGTGTAATTTCTTTCAGTGGAAGTAATATTTTTGCTAAGGTAATAGATAGCATACATTTTCCCTTCTTCATCTTTCTATCCCAAAACTACACCAATGGAATTATTTGAGGCATCTGTTTGGATATGAAAAGGTTTCTCCCAATTAGGTCCTCTCAATATTGGGGCAATTATTAATTTCTCTTTAATTTCTTCAAAAGCATGTTGACACTTTTCATCCCAAATAAATTCACAGTCCTTGGTAAGAAAATTAAACATGGGGGTAGAAATTTTACTAAAATCCTTGATAAAGCATCTATAGTACCCAAGCATGTCCTAAAAATGACTTGATATTAGTGGGGATCTGAGGAATAGGTAAGTCTGAAATAATTCTAATTTTTTTGATCAACTTGAATCCCTTTTTTTGAAATATGTTGTCCTAATACAATCCCTTCATCAACCATATTCAAAAAAACATGGCTAAGAGACAAGTGGTGTTTCTCACATCTTGTCAATACTCTATCCAAATTTTTCAAGGCATCATCAAATGTATCTCCATGCATAGTAAAGTCATCCATGTATACTTCTACATAGTCATTTGTTAGTTCTGCAAAAATTGGTAATAGAGATCTTTAAAAGGTTGTTGGAGCATTACATATTCAAAATAATAATAACCTATAGGAAAAGGTACCCCATGGACATGTAAATGTAGTTTTATCCTGATCTTTAGCAACAAATTTGATTTGATTATATCCACTAAAGCCATCCAAGAAGGAAAAGTATTGTTTACCTGAAAGGTTGTCTAAAACTTGATCTATGAATGGTAAGGGAAAATAATCTCTCAGTGTGGCTTTGTTCAGTTCCCTATAGTCAACAAAAATTCTCCATTTTCCATTCTTTTTAGGGACAATTATAAGAGGAGACACCCACTAGCTATCTAAGATAGGGTAGATAAAACCTACTTGTAATAGTTTTTCAATTTCTTGTTTGACTATATCCCTTAAGGCTAGATTTATCCTTCTCTGAGGTTACCTAACTGGTTTAATGTTTTCAGTATAGATGTGATGAGTGTAGATACTTGGGTGGATTCCTTTCATATATTTTTAATCCCAAGCAAAATATTTAGTATGATCTTTCATAACATCAAACAATTTATCTTCTTCATTGTTCTTCAACTAGCTATTAATATTCAAAATTTTACCCGGTTGAATCTCAACATGTTTGGTTCTAATGTATGATGAACTGATTTGTTGAAAGGTTTCCATTAAAGTATTTAGTGGACATGCATGTGGCAACAACATATGATATGTAGAAACATCTCCAAAAGTTCCTTGAGACAGAATGTTGGACAAAGGACAGTAAGAAGAATTATGATACTTATCTTGTTGTAGGTCAAACTCCTCATCACTGTTGTTTTCTAGAAATTATTCATCTTCTCTTGATATATGTGAAGTTGAAGTTATAGATTCTTCCTCTCCCCAAGAGAAATCTCATTCCTTTGGAGTGAAATTATCTTCATTTACAAGGAATTGTTGTTGGTGTGGTTCTGGAACTAATTGTGATGGTTCTAGAACTAACTGTGATGGTTCCAAAACTAACTGTGATGGTTTCAGAATAGATTCCATAGGTTCTGGAACTAATTTTTAGGTTCCAAACTATTCCCAACTACTCCAAGGAAAATTGGTATACATCCAATGGTGGGTTAATCATATCTTTTATTTCCGTACATGATCCTATAATATTATCATGGCCAACAAAGACAAATTTTTCTCATTAATATCAGGATTATCAACCCATAATTTCTCTTGATTATCACTAAAAGGTAATGCAGAGGGATATAATGAAATTTTCTTAGAATTCTTACCATTTAAAATAGTCATACCACCTGACCTGCAATCAATTAAGGCAGTAACTGTAGTTAACCATGGTTTGCCCAAAATAATGGGATAACCCAATGTTTTACCTTTTAGATGCAATAAAAGGAAGTCAACTAGATATTCCCATGACTCCACCATAACCGCCACATCTTCAATAACTCCTTACGGTTTTGCAATGACTAATATTCCATCTATAATATGGTGTTAGTAGGTTATATACCTGTTAATGGCAATGTTTTTCAGAGTGTCCACTGTCATTACATTTATATTTGCTCCCAAATCAACCAAAACATTATGTATATCTTTATTCCCTATAGAGACAGAAATAACAGGGCTTCCAGGATCTCCATATTTGGGAAGTAGGAGCTTTCCTACTAATAAATCAGCACGTTTCCCATCTACCTTAATAGTCCTAGGTACTGCTTCTTTCTTCCATGCCTTTTCAAACATAGCATTTTGATTAATTTGTTCAATTCTAGAATTTCCTTAATTTCTTGTAGTAGTGGTATTTCAATATTCAGTCTCCTTATTTCCTACACCAATTCATATTCCTTGATTTCTATAGCTTCTTTAAACCTCTCTGGAAATGGAGTTTCAGTAGAGTTTCCTTCTGGTTCCTTATCTCTTTCTTTTTCATCTTTCTTGGGGGCAACCAGACTAGGGGTTTCAGTTTCTTCTGTCATTTCAGTGATGATAACAGGTGGACTGCCAACTATTTTTCTAGATCTAGTGTGAATATCCTTACAATCCATGGCGTTAAGATCAACTAATTTTTCTGGTTCTGTTTCGTAGACAGGAGTTGTTTGTTTGTTTCTTGGGTTTGTTACTAGCTATGTTGGTATTTGCATTTTTACTAGTTTGTGAATTTTGTGTTGGGGCACCCATTATGGCTTGTTGATTCTGATTAGGATATGTTTTCCCTTAAGCATAGTTATTAGGGCTCCATCTAGGTTATGACCAAGCATACTGGTTATTTTGACCAGTCCATGGTTGTTGGTGTCCTTGAGCATACCAAGATTTTCCTGCCCAATCCTGGGGATTCCAAGTTGGCTGAGGGGCCCAAGGTGGTTGTCCCCAACTTTGTGGTACTATTTGAGTAGCCCATGGCATCCAAGGATTAGGAGATGACCTTGGCATGAACTGTCCTTGGATAGGTTGTCTCTGGAAAAAGTTTACTTCTTTTGATGTGCTGGTTTGTTTGAGCTGATTCTTTAGGAATGGAAGAAGAGAACAAGCGTGAATATCATGTTCTTTAGATTCACAGATAAGACATACTTCTATTTTATCCAAAGGACATTCCCTTATTGCATGCTTCTTCCTACATCTAGGACAATACATGGCTAATGGTTCAGTTTTGGCATTTTCTTTAGCTTGTAATCCATCCATAGTAGAGGTTAATTGAACTAAAATGTTTTTTTAAGTTTCATAATTCATTCATTAGTTTTTTCATATCTGGATTCAAAATTTTCACTGATTTTCCCTTCCTAGGTCCACCCCTTGTTCTGGAATAGCTTCTACAAATGTCTTTAATTTCATTCATCCTTAATTGATCAATGTTTCCACCTCCTATCAAGTTAAGAGATTCCCTAGATTCATCTTCCAAACCTTTAAGAAAAATGGTTTTACTTAACTCTTCTTGAAGTAAAAATCCACACCTTTTACTTACAAAGAGGAATCTATCCAAATAATCTTCTATATTCTCATCCTCCTCCTACTTGATTTTGAAAAACTCTTCCTTCTTATTTCTCCCTCTACAATAATCTTGATATTTGTCTAGGAAGGTAGTTTCCATTTATGCCCAAGTGGTAATAGAGTTGGATGTTAATCCCATGAACCACCTCATTACTGCATCCTTCAAAGTGGATGGAAACAACTTGAGTTTCTGATTATCTATTTTGTAGTCATAGGTCTGACATAGTACCTTAAACTCAAATAGAAATTGGTCAGGGTCTTTAGATGACATCCCTCTAAATGTGGGTAAATGTGTAGGTGAAATATTTTTCATTGGTGTATCATCATCCAATTGAATTGGATAAGTAAAGGTCCTATCAGGTTCCCTTTCAGCTTCTCATGCCATTTTTGAAGTATTTTCTAAAATTTTCTCCCAATCAATGTGGTATGTGATATGCTTTGGGGAAGGTGAAAAATCAGGAGTAGGAGGTTGACTACTCAATTGAGAATCAAAACTTACCCTAAATGGATCTTGAGAAATAATCCTTCTCCTAAAAGTTCCACTTCCTTCTAGTGACTGATCCAAGAATTCCAAAGGTGGCAATTCTACTTCTTGTCTTACAGGGGATAATGGTGCCTCCAATTCTTGGTCAACTTCCTTATTTAAACTAGAGGATGATGTTAATTCTTGTTCATATATTTTTGGGAGAAATCTACCCTTGGAGTCTCTTGGTCTACTCATAAATTTTGTGATAGCTTAGGGAATATTTCTTCAATTACTAAATGTATGATTGTTTCTCTTGTTGACACCTAATTAGAAAATTCTAACTAGTGGGTCCCCGGAAATGGCACCAAAAATGATGGGTGTCGTTATTCCCTTCATTTAATCAACTTTATGTTGATGTCATATTCAAACTAGGGGTGTGTCTAAAGCTATATGCAACAAGAAGAATCTTAGCAATCTAGTAATTGATTGTAGGTATTTTGTATTTTATGGGGGATATTTTCAATGTCTTAAGGAATTTCTTGATTAAAAACCTTATTGTAATCAAACAATGAAAACATGTTAGAGATAAACACACTTTACATAAATGAATTACTAGAAATAAACACACTTTTCCTTGGAAGTAAACACACTTTACTGAGTAATGGAATTGCTGGAAATAAACACACAATTGAGAATGCTTGAAAAATGATTGCAAATAAATAAGAACTTAATCTAGAACACCTGCAGGAAAAGTCTACAATAGATTTTAACTTAAGGAATTTGAAAGCGATACAAAATTAACAGATCTAAACTATTTTCTCTAAAAATATAAATACCAAAAAAATGAGGATCCTGGTTCTTGGAGGAGTGGGCCCTTGCTCTGCCTTGAAATAGGATTGGACACCTTAATTTTCTCTCAAAACAGAAATGGATATTTTATTGATAAAACGTTCTGCATTACAAAACTTGTTGGATTTGTGTATATCAATCTATATCTATCTTCCTGTTATATATCTATATTCCTATATATAATCTATCTATAGGTCTGTATGTATATACTTCTTCCAGGGGTGCATTTATGGCTGTAACTGTTCCACTGATATGATGGAACTGAATCATGCCTAGAATAGATGTTGAATTGAAACATGGATGGACATGGTTTGTGTGATAATTATCCTAGATCTGCAAGTATGGAGAGTTGAAAGTCTTCTAATCTACTCCTGATTGATAGGATCATTGATTTGACAAATCACCGGCCATTTGGAATAGATTCTTATCGGTTCGGAACTTTAGAAGAGTTTTAGAACTAAAGGAAATCATTCTAGGTCTAACCGAGAGAGTTCCAAAGCTATTTGTAGGAGTTCGAACTAATTCCGATAATTCCATAACTAAATACTAGAGTTCGGAACTAAGTCTAAAAGTTCCGGAACTAGGTGATAAAGCTTGTGACTATGTAATGGAGTTCGGAACTAGCTTGGAAGTTTTGGAACTAAGTTGTATTGAAACAAATGCTTTCAAAAACATGTTGACCGCTTCATACTTCATTCTTCCACCTGATTACGATATGCTTTATTACAAAACTGAATTCCAAAACACTTTGTTAGGAATTAAAGATATTTTAAACGTTAGAATCATAATAAAAAATATGGAAAATTACATCCTAACTTATATCATATCAAACAAAAGTCACAAAATGTAGTCAAACTTAATAAAAAGGAGAGTAAGATGAGATCATTTATTGTACATTTAACGGGCATATTCTAGCCTCATCAAGGGATGGTTGAGGGATGGTTGATTATATGATTTTGTGAGATATTTGTTGTATAAAATGATTGATTTTGATATTTTTGTGTGTGTGAGATATATATATACACCATTTTTTTGATGATATTGTTTGGATCGATGTTATTGTGTGTTTAATTTTACAATTCCATTTTCTTATGTATGCACAAATATATCGTCATTTATGATTAAGAAAAATGAAATGATAAAAGGTTTTAAGATTGATGTATTTTGAGTTTCATATGAGATAGGATGGGATGAGAATCAGTGATAGGGCCATCCCAAGAAATATGATATAAACCCAAGTGGAATATAAGAGGAATATGAGGATTGTAGTATCTAAATTAGGAATCTATGACCATAAAAACTCAAGTGTTAAGGATAAAATAACATGGGAGATAAAAAAGAATTTACTGAATTATCCAAGATATGAAGTAATGGTCATATAAACAAATGTGGGAAGGATGAACCCAAGTGGGAGATAAATATCAAATATAGTAAGATGTGTTAATGACAACATGTAAAGTATTGACATGCATAATTGATTATGTCATCTATGTGATGTAAGTATTATTTTTAGTATTAATCATAAGGTCCTTAGGGTTGTTTTTGATTATGTTGATACCTTGATGTAATTCTAATCATGTGGAAAAGAGAAAACCGTTTATCCTAGGAGAGACCCATATGAGCACACCACAATAAATTTCATTAATTCATACCTCTATACACTCATGGTCCTCTTTGGCCATCTCTCTTTCTTCTTGATCATCCTCCTTTACTAGTGTGATACTTTCACGTAGTGTTATCGATGTACCTCCACTTGCACATCTTTCGTGATACTCCTTCAGCTGAAACATCTTCTCTTAGTGGTGCTCCCACATTGGTTTCTTCTTTTCTATCATGTTTTTCCTACAAAACCTTTTGCTATGCCTCCATGCATATCTTCTCCTTCCGATGTTCTTCTAACACTTCTTGCATGTTCTTTCCATCATGCCCTCAAATTTTTTTCAATTCTTTCACTTTGTTCACCTCCTTACCACCTCTACTTGCAGGAACTTTCTTCTTTAGGTGGTTTTATTCTACATGCTCTAGTCAATTCCACACCACTCGGACTCTCTGAATCTCTTCCATCATTTCCTTGAGCTTCTCCATGACTACCACATTTGACACATATCACTTCCTGGAATCATCTTGACAACATCCCACTCTTTATTCACTTATATTCTCTACCCACTTTTCGTAATGGAGAACCCAATATCTTGATTCTATTTTCCTCACATCCATAAATCTCGCTAGTTGTTATACTTCTTCACTTTCCTACAGAAAGAACCAAATTTGATACCACTTGATGAATAAAATGTCATCCACCTTTCATTCACAAATCAACTTTCCAAATAAATAATTCCTTCACATTGGCTAGTTTTTTATCACTTGCTTCCTATCAGATCTTACCTTTGAGAATTAATGCATTTCCACATGCACACACTGGATCTTGATGAGTAAAAACAAGGTGTTGTTAGGACCTTGTTCAAACTCTTATTGTAGTATGTATTTTGTCTCACGATTAGTGCCTTGGGATAATCATCTTTTCATTTTCAATCTTCTAGCTACATTTTCCATATCCTTCCATAGCATTCACACTGTTCTTCTTCTTTTTCATAACATCCATGTGTATAATATTTCCTTTTTACCATGTTTACGGGAACCTTTGTCCCCTTTTAATAAAACAATATTCTACTTCTTTTCTATCATATGTTTCTTGGCCAACTTTCACTAGGGGCATGCTCTCTCCTTCTTAGCACTTCAATGGTTTGATTTCATCATCTTGTTGAACCTATCCTTCATGGGCTTGATCCAACATGTCTTTTTCTTGTATATATGTGAAGATTTTTCCTATATACATTCTCATCTAACGTTGGGGCATCTTCGCATCTTCACTTTCTTACACATATACATCCAAGATTTTCCTTGTATATTGCCATCTCTCACTAGGGTCATCTTTGCATCTTCATATTTCATTTACATAGCTTCAAAAACTTTTTAAAATCCCAAAAATTGGTAAAATCCTCACAAAATCCAAAAAAATTGTAAAAATCAAAAATTGGTAACAAGCATGCACGTAGTTGAAGCATTTATCGACGCATTGTACTTAAAAATAAAAATTTATCCTATAAAACATATTTCTTTGGTCCTTTCTTTTTCTTGTCATAACGATTCGTGGATCATCTTGATCTACCTCCATTAAAAACATGTTTGTATGCCTTTCGCACAATAAATTGTTAGGTACTATTTTGCAAAGTGCACGATTGGTTTTTTCATAAGACCAAAGTTTTCTCGTTATTCCCCTCACATGTATCCTTGCTTGGGGAATAATTTTAAACCCTTGTTGTTAAAAAAATTGGGAACAAAATCTTGATAAAAAAACATTGGTGCAACTTTCTTGAATGTTTTTTTGTTTCAAAGTATGTGTGTTTGTTACTTGTTTACCTATTATGATAGCTTCTTTAATTTATCGTATTGAATTGTATTATGTATATTGTATTGAGTTAGTGTTTTAGAAATGAAAAAATTTGTATTATATATTTTCATGTTATTATACACTTTTTTTGTATGCGTATATTTTAATAAGGACTGATGACATAGATCACATGCAATATGATGAAATACAATTGTTTTGAATGAACACTAGATGAAAGCTATTTCCATCCCCTTCATCTTGATTTTTCTTCATTATCACTCTTTGATCAACATTTTTCTTCCAATTCATTTTGTTCAATAGGGATCACCTTTATCCCCACCCTCCCCCTTACATTTCTCCTATCTATTTCCTTCATCTTTTCAATCATCAATCAACCTCTTCCATCGCCCCATGACGCTTTCAAGGTGAATCCTTAATTCTATTAATTTTATTCCACTCCTTAAAAATTTACTTTTCAGTACTTGTCTACCATATTTGTAGTGGAGTCTCTTATGCCACTCAAAAGAGGGTCAAATGTGGACACCTAAAATCTGCTTACGTAGTTTTAATACTTAAATTGCACTAACTATCCTCTCTCCCATCATTTCCATAACAATTAGCACTTTTTTTCTAATCAAATAACATTTCCTTCATTCCTATTCATTAATTACATTTCTCTAATTAATTATCCTTCCTATTTCTCAGATTTTGATTAACGACCTTTCATTAATTAGTTTTCCCTTCTACTTGGGTTAATTAGTTATTATTAATTAATTATGATCGCTACTCTAAATCAATAAATTGTCATTTATTGGATTAAATTCCTCTAACACCCCTCAAATAATAATAATTTACCTTTAATTATCTTCTATAAGATCGCATCTACCTATTAGTTAGTCACCTTTGATTAATTAAACACCCCTCAACTCCCATGAGCCAATAATGATAAATTAAACTCTTCTAAATAAAACTTACTTTTTCCAAAGCATGATTATCCATTGCTAATATTGCTTAACCATGATCCCACATGCACTAAGATGTAAATATATCTAAAACATACAAGCTATATAAAGTACCAAGATCCTTCATCGAAAACACGTACTCATGATTTGAATAGTGAAAACTATAATCATTTTTCTTTGAGAATTCTCTATTGATTTGGATTAACTTCTCTATCTTGCATCCATTCGCTCAAAATTGAGTAGTATGGGAAGATCTAAAAATGGCCTTGTAGACATTTCTTTGTGAGATTCCATCCTTAATTCTTTATGTCACCAACATCAACTTTGATTGCTAAATGATCTAGCTAAGTTCATGTTTAGCTAGAAATCTAAAGAGTAGGAAAGAACTTATCATTTAGTTGTTTATGCATTGAACAATTTAGTTTCTATAAGCTATTATCTTGATGGTTCTATAGTAGATTTGATGTTTTTTTGAAGCTATTAGGTTTTAGTTTCTTTTCATTAGCAATGAAAAATTATATATGAACACAAAAATGAATAACTATCCTAATTTTTTCATAATGATCTCTTCTAAACTAGGTAGGGAAGGAGGCTACCCCAAAGTGGGTGGAATAGGGATGTTCATGGAAAAGAGTGCAGTGATAATATGTTCACTATATTGGGGTGATGTACTAGGATTTCTAAAAACATTATTTGGCTACGAAGATGGGAAAACTCTTCAAGAGAATGACATTCTTTAACATTTGATTGTGTAGAGGTATAAACATGGGAAGGATCAACCTGAATAGGTTTTAAAGAAGGTGATCTAGCAGAAATTTATAGAAGTGGGGTATTATCTACCATTTATATATGATCTTCCATGGTATAATTGATACCATAGGGGTGACGACATAAGATTTAGTATGGAAAAATTGGATGGGATTGTCCCTACAAGAATGTCTACATAGGGGTTTATTTTGTTCACCTAGACTAAGGACTTGGGGATAGGAGCTAGTTCATGAGGACTTTTGTGAGGAATATGGATGGATGATTTGGTAATGGATAGCTTTATCTAAAGTAGGATGTGTGGGTTCAATACAAGTTATAATGCATTCAAAAGCATATATTTGAATCGTAATTTCAGTATATGCACTAGTAGAGGGATAGGAGGTATCGAAAACATTAATATTTACCTTACCATCATTATTAATCTAGGATTTTTCATGTTAAGATTCATCATAAAGGGAGTCATTATAGATTTTGAGACAATCGTTATCTTGATGAACCACCTCATGCCAAACACATTTTTGGGATTTTTCATGTTCCTTAATAGCCTCATCTAATGTTTCTCAAGTGATATCTTTTTGAGAAAATGTGTTACCAAGGAGAAAGGTATAGGAAAATTATTCAAGGGAATAAAAATTATCATATTAATTTCCCTAGTTGGTGTGCCACTAATAGAATTTACTCTCATCGTACCATTAAGGGAGATGGTGAGAGGGGTCTAACACTATGGTAAAAGGGTGAGGCATGCATTATCAAAAATATTCCTTGGATAGAGGTTGGTGATAGTCATTTTGGGAGGAGGTAGAAAGTGATTGGTAAGTGGATTTTATATGTTATGGATGGTTCTATTAGAGTAAGTTCCCTAAGGAAGAGTATACATGACTCCCTCATTAGTAAAATTATTTTTTCTAGGATGCATAAGGACTTAGATGTTCTTAGGATTTTTTTTCTTTAGAGAAATATTTTTAAATTATCTCATGATATAATCTTCCAACTTAGCTTGTTCAAATGTTTATTCCTAATAGGAAGGGGAAAATTCACTAACCTTATATTGAAGGTGAGGCTCAAGTTCTCTCGAGGAACAAATAAGATCTTATTGGGTATGTTGTGTTCATCCCTAGTGGAGAAATTCTTCCAACATTTGATGAATGTTTGGGTCGATTCATTATCAATCTTATTACAATTAATGTAGGAATGAATGTTGTTTTTAATGAGGTTGCGATATTGGAGTTCACTAAATAATGAAGTTACCAAGATTTCTATCTCAAAAATAGAGTTGGATAAGAGGGTGTTATACCAATCTAAGGAATCTCCTGTCTTAGTTAGGAGCTTAATGGAAGCATAACAGTTATTCTTGACCTAATCCTTAGAGATTTTGAAAATCCTTGATATAGAAAGTGGGTTTAATTTAACCATTGTAAGTGATGGAAGTGGAAATAAAGTGTCCAAAGAAGTGATGTAGGGAGATAATCGTTGTCATTGTTTGGATTGAAGCCTTGTTGTGAATCGGGATTATGCAATGATAATTTTACTAGGCCCATCTAGGAATTGGATGGCTTTTCTTTTTTATTATGCCCCAAGAGAATATTTAAGGTATATTACCATGCTAGGTTAGGATGGTGTGTAATTATAGAAATTGATTTACAACCATATTTTTTTGTTGAATTAGATGGTAAATGAGATAAATGATGAATTAGGTAGAATTTCTTTTTCTTAAGGATAAAAGGTTTTTGACTATAACCCTACCAAGGTACAAAATTCCAATTCCAAAAAGAACATGTATTCTCGAGAAGGAAAATCCAAAAAAATGTAGCAAAAATACAGTAAAGAATATCCTTAAGTGAGATTTACTTCATTTATTTCTTGAAGGCCTTCTCAAATTTGTATTACAAGAGGTATCAATATTGTTATCTGAACTATAGTTTTACCTATCTTGGTGAGGCTCGAGATGGTTAACATTAGCATTAAAATTATAAGAAAGGTAGTGTTCAAGATGCTTACATAGCATTTCCTGAAACTCTCCTACGTACTCAGGAAATCGTTGCAGAAACTTTTTTGTAGCTATAGTATGATTAAATTTAGGTAAATGCTCATGTTCCCTTCTTCTTCAAAGTTAAAAGATAGGGTTTTAGATGCTATATCTAGTTTGTATGTTTTGAGTTGGGGGCTTGGACTTCTTAGCATGTTCTCATATGGTAATGCAATCATCATGATATGGAAATGGATTAGGAAGGCTCTAATTATGAGAGTTATTATGTTGAGACATATATGGTTAAATTAAAGATGTATAAAAATTACCCAGAAATTATTTCATAAGTGAGAATTCTTTAGGAAAGCTTATCAAGATTGTTTTTAGATGAGATCATCAATATAAGATTTGAAGAAAATAGAATTTCTAAATGAGATCGGCTCTTTAGTAAACTCTTACAAGGTTCGATGGAAGGGAATATGTATGATTATGATGGATTAAATGTGTAGTAGATTTCTTTAAGGGATGAAGGAATTCAAAAAAGTAGAAAAGTAAAAAGTAGTGAATATGACCTAATTTTAAGTAGATTAAGATTCTTGTCAGAGTTCGTTAGAGTGTATAATGGGTAAAATAGAGGTAGCCATATAGGTTCTAAAATATAGGGATCCAATCTATGATTGTCCACATCGTGTAGATACAAATTTTATTAAGGAGTGTTAAAGTCATAAATCTATTAGATATTAGCCCTAAAACTATGATAGTTATATGTTTCAGAGGCCTACAACAAAGATAAAGATAGGTATCCTACTATGATTCTGAAATAAAGAGATAAACAACCAATATGTGGATATAGCCAAAGGGCATAGTAATACTAAGATATTGTAATAAACCAAAGAAAACATACATATATTTTATCATGTAGCAATGAATGACCAACAACAAAAAAACATGTATACACAAAATAAGATACTAAAGAGGGTTAAAAATAATTACATGTAGCATGTGTGTGACCATCTGTATAATCCTCCCTAAATAAAACAACAACATTGAGATATAACCAATATGGATGGAGAAGGAGAAATATCTACACGAATATCTCTATTGTGACCTAAATACAAAAGAGGTAAGCTCCAATACTTGAAATTCACTAAGAAGTGTGATATTATGTGAGTAAGTGTAGATCATGCATAAATTGTATGTAAGAAAGTAGTTACAAATTGGTGTTGTATTTTTTATTTGGTCAATCATGTATACTCGATGAAATTTTCCATGGGTGATTGCATCAGCTATATAAAAGATAAAATAGATGTAATCACCCATGTTTTATGGTGTTTCCTTGGGGAAACCCTTAGGTAAAAGGATAAAAACATGAAGATTAGAGGCTATAATATCAATGGAGATATATGGTGATGGTCCGTGAGTGACCGAAACTAAGGATAATATTGTGTGAAAATATACGCAAGTCGAAATAATGCGACAAGGAGACATGATGAGTGAAATGTGTGAACACGGGGAAGAAACAAGGCATGTATAAGGTGACTACAGATAATAGTTATTTATCTCAAATGTTATTGTTTGACCCACATGACCAATTAATATTATATCCCAAACCCATAATTCCCTTTAAGGAACCTTCTCTAGAGGAGAATGCATCAACACCCCGTCATAAAATAAATGTTTGAAAGCAACAAATATATGTTGTACAAGATAAGATAGTACTTCCCTACTCAATTTTTCAGTTCCAAAATTCATATTAAATTTTAACTCATATTTAATCTATCATTTCCACCTATTTACCCATCTATATCTTATTTGTTCTAACATGTATAGATAACTCTTCATATCATGTTTTGTATTTGAGAAATCGTTTATCAAATGTTTACACATTTTAATTTATTATTCTAGTTATATATGGTTAATTTTGGACTAATTGGATCTGAATAATTCCCTATTACAAACCCTTAGATCTTATTTATTGTTTTTCACTTCCCATAATGTATATATAATTAGCATGTAAAGATTTGGTGAACCTACCTCACGATTGAATATTACACCTTTTTCCCAACCCTAGCTACCCTAGGTTTTCACATTCAAGTTGTATATTCATATCTAAACATGATTTTCATATTTCACATTCCCTAAATTTGGTTTTCACAAATATCCCTAGGTTCTCATGGTTGGTACTTCCCTTTAGGTTTCCTTATAGGGATTTCTAATTATTAAATTACCTTTCATCAAATATCTCAACCATAACGGCTATATTTTCAAATTAGTCAACAAAATTAGTTATTTTTATATATTAAATGAAACCTACTTTTGTTGGGCATTATTTTTAGCAAAAAAATTTAGAAGTGAAAAATTCTATTTTTTTAGTAATAGGGGCATATTTAGATAAATATACACATTTTGCAAATTTCTTCAAGGATTTTATTCCACAAATTAATATTGCAAAAAAAAAAATCATTAAAATCACTTTTTATTTCTATACATAGATGTTTTACAAATTTGATAACGTCATTTTTTGTTAAACATCGTATTGGGCCTACCTTCAATACTAATTTTGGGATTACTCTCATTCATATCCAATAATCAAATTTTTAGGATCTATCGTCTATAAATGTATGATCTATTTTATTTTTTCCTTTCCTTATTCTTTATCACCATCTTGTGTGTACATCACTCTTCTAAGGATATTATCTTTAAAAAATTGATCGGTTATATCATATCGATTCCTCATCACTATATTGCTTTATATAATTGACAACATCAAAATTTATAAGGATATATTGCGATCTATTCAATCTTTACAATGTCATTTCCAAGAAAATTTTAATCTTTGAGTACTAATATCAAGTCTCTTATGGATGAGATATCACATCTATATGATCTCTCGAATACCCATGTCAATTATGTCTTTACGTATCATTATCATTCTATTTATAAGGCTCAAGGAAACCAATGTAGTAAAAATTATATGTATAATGCATGTGCTCATTCAAGTGAAGTGAAATTCCTACATAGAGGAAAAAATATGTACTTTTACAAATACATCCGAAAGAACCTCTTTAGTTTGAAAATAATGTTAGACATATTTTATATGACATGCATGATCAACATCATGATCAATAAATTTTATACCTGATTGGTACCATCCCATCTATTAGCATGAAAAAAATTAAGGAAAACTATTTTTTAATTATCATGGTATTAACAAACATCGTGAAAATTATTATTATGTTTTACAATGAAAAATCCTACAACTTGAGTGTAAAGGAACTATTTCCTTTGATACATGACATTATAATAAATCTCCTATGTATTCATATTCATTCCCTAAATCTAAATGGGTTCTTAGATTTGATACATCTATGCCAAACAATCATGATGCAATATTAAATAACACAACATCATATAAGAAATTAATACATCATTTAGAAGATCCAATATCTATGAAATAATTACATCATGTACTATTATGCACATGAAAATGGAAACAATACCAATAGAGTATGAGAAACTACATTTCCTTAGAGCATGTAGAGCATACACAATTATATTCGAAGGGCAACAAAACAATGCATTTTATAGATATCTCTAATTCACTACAACAAGATGGGGAATATTATGATGATGAACCTCTTACATATTTGGATGATGATATCGATTGAGATAATAATAATATGTAAATATGAATGATCCTCTCAATGTCATGGATAGTATTGATCTAACATTTTTCATCAATTATAATGCAAAATATGACTTTGATCCTAGTTACTATGACACTAATAATTAAAAATTTGATATATTTGATGAGCATCTATGACAATAAATTTTATATCCTATATTGATGAATAAAATAATAGTGTCTTGATAGAATTATTAGGCATTTCTCAACAAATTTCTACTAAGAATATAGTTATGAAAAGTAATAAATATTATATACAACTAAGTATTGTAATTAGTTTTCCAATGAGAAAGAAATATATTATCTCATAAATCATTAACAAGCATGTATATTTAGATTTTACAATGGTCTTGCATCCTTTATTTCTTTAGTTTCTATATCATGTCAAATTAATAGCCTTGATCATACTAATTTATAAATTTTCACTTGATATTCCATCATTAGATACACTCACTCATGGATAATCCCTTATTAAATGTTTGGGGGCCCTCACATATCTCCCTTCCTTCTTCTCAAGTAATAGTTTTTCTTACACTAATATATGTTCCTACATACTTTTGTAAGGGTGTTGCTTCCAATAAGTTTTCTAATACTTATAATTCTAATGCTACTCCTTACATTTTATATCAGGCCAATCTAATCACACAAAGTATCACAAATAAATCAAAATTTCTATTAATAAAATTCAATATCTTGTAGCACACTTCTCTAATAAAAATTACAATCTATATCATTTTATTCATAATACTTCTAATGGTTATTTCCTCTTTAATTTTCTATCACACATAATATGAATCTCCTACAATTTATACAAGATTATCCCTATTATACTATGACATATTTGAAGCGTACTCCATCAACATCTAGATTCATTTCAGCTCTTTATAGATTCTCTTATTGTATATCTTATGTTATCCCCTTTTCATATCCATAGTTATTTTTAAAATAGTTCAAAAACATTAAGATAATCACATAATACAAAAACTTTTTTATATTTGCAAAAAAACCAAACCAGAACATTTTTATCGTTTAATTAGATAGATTGTTACTTTATACATGTTTTTTCATGTTGGTTTGACATATATAACATATTTTCTATATAATATTTACACATATGCGTTCACGAGGTATATTGAGTATGATGTAAGATACACATAGGATGACACATAATGAAAAATGTCAACTTGGTTCATTCCCATATAAAATACTCAATAAAGTTAATGTACACATCCTTATCGCACTTGATTATATACATAGTGTATATGTTATATTTTGAGATAACAAGACTAACACATGTATCATGTACATTACTAACCTATCTTATTATCTATATTTTACTATAACTATTTCTAGTACTTGTTTGATACATTAGTATCACTACTCGCTTATATATATTATTTCCTTGTTTGACTACTAAGTTGTTTGAATTTGTGCTTAAGGATGACTATTTCCTTTCTTGATTATAAAACCATGATTGTTGAATTTATACAACTTGAGTGTCTTGATTTTATTCCGAAATCATGGGTGCCCCATGTTTGTGGCTTTATGTTTATCTTATATTTACAATTGTTTCTTTGTATGTGACACATAATTCTTTCTACTATAATTATTTTGTAACATTGTATAAGTCCCATGATTGTGGTTTTATGCCTCAATGTGACTATGTTTCTATGTATCTATTCTAGTAAATATTTGGCTTTACATTAATGTTTTTATTACTACTCTAGTTTATGACATGATTTACTTCTACTTTTATTTATCTATGATATTATTACTTTGTATTATGACATGATTTTCAATTTTAATTGTTGCTCTTACTTTTATACACATGTATTATTGCTTGTTGTGTCTTTCATGTTTCTTTCTCAAAGCATAAAATGGTTTTCACCATATGAGCCCCTTTTATAGGCACAAGTTCTCAATGGTGGCCACCATCCCATTCTTATATGTGAGCCTACTTAAATTATCATATTTATTACACATGGGTACACATCTATTATTTTGATACATTTTGTCAAATGATTTATCTAATGTGCCTCAAAAGAGGGGGCATCCTTCAAGATGTATTATACATCTAGAACCATATTATTGACATAGGAATATGTCATTACAAGTTCCATATCATAAAAATATGAAAAAATAGTAAAAATTGGTAGAATCCAAAGTAGATCAAAATCTGTAAAGTGAAACCAAGATAGTGGTGTGGTCCTAACCCAAGTCATTTTTAGAAAGGGGCATATTCTCAAAAAAATAGTTTACTAATATTTTATCAACTATTTATAGGTTTATCATAGAATTTCATGTAAATATTACTTAATTTAAAGCATGAAATAGTGGGCATATGTACTTTATTCCTTCTCCTCTACACGGATCAAACATATAACAAGATGGTTTAAGAGAATGGGCCTCCTCCCTATGATATTTTATATTTTATTAAATTATTTTTCAAAAATATAACACCTTATAAGGATATGGTATATTCATTATATTTTGTGGTATTATATTACTTAGTAGTTACAATAGTAAACAATTAGAACTATATCCATCTACAATACAGTGTGATCTCGTGGTTGATTTAGATGGTATCAAAGTGGCTAAGTTAGTTGAGGCTTTCCTTACTCTTCTCTCACAAGTTTCTAAAATAAATGTATTGAAGTGGCTAATTTTTGCATAGGTTATAATTCCTCTTCTATTACAAGATTTAAAATGGGTACCTCGGTTCTTATTTCTCTCTCTAGTGTTTTGTTGCACCTAATACTCTAGTATCTCCTTTTGCATATTTGGGGACTAATCATCACCAACCCTTTGACATCTTAACAATGATTCCAAATCTCCATAGTATAATAAGAGTGACAAATCCCCCTCTATAGAATAATAAAGTGAATACCTTATATATTTCTCATCTCCTTTGTTTACTTTATACAATTTTAAAGTTACAAACATTGTCTATATTTTGAGTTATAGTTCAATTTCTATCATAGAAATTGACTACACTATATATTTCAAGTTTCATCATGGATCATTCTAACACCAACAGTCAAATAACAATTATCGAGTGAACAGAAATTGTGTGTGTATACTTGGGAATTTTTTTCTTTTATGAACGAAATTTCAATTACACACTTAAAGGGGGAAATCTAGACACTATAATCAGATAACATGTCCTTTTATAATTCCAAGTTTGGTTATGCTACATGTTTAAGGTAAATACTCACATTCAGTAATTAAACTAGTATAAAAATATATATCTTTCATGACTTTATCATATTTACACTCTCCTTTGTCATTAATAAAGTAAATATTGTTTAGTTAAAGAATTATCATGCCATAACTTTTTTTTATTCTGTACATATCTCCTATACAAGATTGTATGTGTTTGGTTTGGATGTGGAATCTAGTCCTTGTGTATTTTTCTAGTCCTAGCCTTTCACATTCTTTGAATTTATTTTCAATATAAATATATTTTTTGGGATATTTTATTTTCAAGTTTTATTCCTTATTAAAATATTTCACCTACGAAATGCTATATAAGAAATTCAATATCAATTTATAAATCACTTAGCACTCTTACAAGCTCCTATTGAAAATATCTATCCAAAATCAATTAAGGTTCTCTTAAATTTTCCCAAATCATTTACACATAAATTATAAAAATACATACTATACATTTGAAGAACTAGACCAATTCAAAGAGTATAGATTGCTCCATTTTCATACATGAAAAGATCATAGATACATGTCATAGAAAGAACAAATTCACTCCAAGAATTATCAAAAGGTTTCAAGGAAAAAAGGGTTAATTCATGTAGATGAGTCACACCACATGAAACTACCACCATGTTGGGTAAATTCTATGTTATACAATTAGTTTTTATATTTGTGTCAAGATACATGAGGGCACCCTTATGGGATTAGATGGTATTACAAGTACTAAAGAGAGATACATGAGGCTTGATCCCACACGAGGGCATATAGTGTATTACTTTGATTAGTTTGGTGGGGTCAACCACTATTGGTATCCAATCCTTACCACACATATGATTTCTCCTTTTGGTTTTCTAATTCTTTAATAAATGGTATTATAAGTTTCTACAGTTTCCAATTTTTTGTTGTTGATTACGGTTCATCGAAAAGTTATGAAAGAAATATTGACGTATAAAAAGGGAATTTAAAGTAAATTTAAGCACGCGAGAAGTATTATATCTTAATTCCAAATGTTCTAAGACCATATAACTCCATTCAATACCATACAATTCCAATTCTGGACCGTACATAGGTTACACGCTCGTGCCCATGCTCAATTATGAGTTCCAAAATTCATAACAAATCATCTCCAATATATAACCTTCATTTTCCACGTCTACACATTCAAATCTTATTTTTTATATCATTTAGAACTAATTCTTCATCTCCTCTTGTATATTTTAGATATTGTTTATCCATAATTATAATTATTAATGTATTATTCATGTTGTGTATGGTTAATGGTCAATTAATTAGATCATCATAATCCATTGTTATAAAACCTTATATCATATTTATTTTTGCACTTTCCATAACATATATTTAATTAGGGTGCAAAAACTTGTATCACTTATGTTATACTAATTCATTTTAGTTATTTTGACTTTGATGTTGCATTTTATTTTACTAGAGACCACATCGTGTACATGTTTTATGACAAGTGACAATGTTTGATTAAGGAATATGTATACACATTTTTTTCACTCTTACTAAGTGGATTAGTTTCCACTTTCATTAAATACATTTCCAAGATCGAGGAATAATAAGAAATGACAACATAAAACTAGAAATAATTGTATTAGGTTTTTTATAAATGGTACTTATGAGATTTAATTGGTGTGTAGTCTCATGATGTTACACCTTATATTCTTATATATACTCACACCTTATTTTTATAATATCTTTATGAAATCATATTTCATCCTCTTATAGTCACCTCCATATCTACTTTTAGCATACACACACCTTCATCATGAAACCCTTTCAAAAAATTTGAGTCTTCTTTAATCAAATGATACTTCCTTCAAGACCTCCATTATAGTGCATTACCCATTACTAATGGTATCAACCATGGTTGATGTCATCTTATTTTTATTATTTAATAGTTGACAACATCAATACAATCTATATTATCATCTATCAGAATAGACTACAATACAAAATCATGTTGATTATATCTATATTAAATTTAATTTATCATTCTAAAAAACAACATCACTCGTTCAATATATTGGCTCTCGTGAACCTTTCCTTAATGCCTTCTCTATTGATGTTGGTATTATTTATCAATTGGATTCTACACTAGGATTATTTTGGTCCTTAGTGTTTTACACCCTTTTTTTCAATATAATAAATTAGTGAATTAATTACATTAACGATGTAAAGGATAAATACAAGGGGTTATTTTGTTTAATTAATTTCCAACATTAATCATACAATATAATAAAAATTCATTCATTCTTACATGATATAATACTAGCTTAAAAACATAATAGGATGAGTGCACTTATCTAATTACATGTGATTATGGGAAGTTATGGATGTGTAGACTACTAGATCTAGGAAATATGGACCTGATAATGCCTTCACACTAAAATTGTAGCTAGAAATTGAGTTGGTGCAGGACCGTACAAATTTTCCAGGACCATCCATACACTTTTACCTATTATATAGTTTTGGACATATTCTGAATATGGATTTATAAATTTCTAGGAGTTTTACTTGCATATAAATGTTTTTTATTTTCAAACCCTAATCTTTGGTCATACTAAAAAAGCTTGATAAATATAATGAGTATGATCTAAAACCCTATCCATGGGTGGGAGATCCTATAAATAAACATTAGTTAGGTTTTGGAATCCTTATGCATTTCCAATGTTGGCACTATTTTGAAGAGGCGTAAAACTATATGTCATTCCCTACCTTGCATTTGATATCTAAATGAATGTAACTATTGTTTTAATAAATGGAACCTCTTTGACAATTCTTGAATTGGAGTTTTTTTTCTTGCTAAAATAATTGGAGAATGGATTCTTAAGTTATTATAAATGAGATAACCATGCTTCTTGACCTGATATGATGCTTCATATATATATATATATATAGTGATTTCTTTCCTGATGAATGTACATAAGCTTTGGTGAGATTTAGGGAGTCTTGGGTGCCTTTTTGGAGTTTAAAAAATGATTATGTCAATGTAGTGCCATATGATTTCTATTTTTCCGATTGAGAGAGTTTATACTTTTTATATAGGTATAAAGGTAAATTATTTTCAACCTAGAATTATTAAATGACCAAAGAATAATATAAAAAATTAAATTAAAGATAGAATGTATTTTAGTACAAAACCATACAAGTCAGTAAATACTAGATAGAAACTCCCAACCAAATTGGATGATTTTCACAAATGAAAATTGAAATTTGTATCTTATCAATCGAGTTCTTGTTGTTGCAAATCAGCAGCACCCTTGGATGCAAATCAGGTTTCTAAATTGATGTTTTAGGCATCCAATGTGATTGCACAACATTGAAACCTCTCTCCAAGTGTGGGACTTGTAAAAATGAGAGAGGAATCTCCAGATTAGAGGTTGGTTCCTCAAACTCCTCTGATTAGATCTATTATTTGCAAACCGTAGGTTCAAATCCTAATCTTATCCTAATTTGTAAAGAGATAGGGATAAGAAATGCAAAAATTAAAACTAAACTAATAAGGGTGATACACCAAAGGAGTGGTGAGCACTTCTTGCTCATGAAAATTGACACAAATCAGAAATTGCAACATAAAACATCATGCATGGTTGGTAAGCTGTAAACAAGGGTTTTAAATGAAGCAAACAACACATACAAAGGATGAAATCATTAGCTTATTGTGATTTTCAACATCAAAATCCTTGTATTCCAACACCAAAGAGGCAGAAAAACCTCGTTATCCTGGAAGGTCGATACTTTTCAAAATCACTTTGAAGGTGAAAATAGAATCTTTTGTGCAAAAAGTGTTCCCCATTTAAAAATGAGCCAAATGCTTTTACAATGCATGGGTCGAGCCCAGGAGAGAGATAACGTGAAAAACATGGGAGCCATTCCTCATTGACCAAAATGCATTAAAAACAGCATGGAGGTCCTTACAAACCCATGCCATGACATTTTTGACCATGTTGGAGAAGAATGTGACCCATTTTTCATTAAAATTGGTTGTTAAACGTCAATTTGGTCCATGCAGAAGTGTTTTTTATTTTCTCTCTCCAAACTGAACCAAAATTCAAAATTGACCATGGAAGAATTTTACCAATGATATAAAGAACATGAAAATACAAGCTTTGGATCGAAAGTGGCGTTTGAAGATTTAGGGCAAAAACATGCCCAAAACGGATCGGTGGAAAAAAATTCAATTTTTACCTCTTTTTTGCATTTGGAAAATTTTTCCAAAAATCCCCACTCTCCACCACTTTGCCACATGGTGGCTTCCTAAGTGGCCTCCTAAGGGAAAATTTCCCAAAAAAAGAGAGCCATAACTTGAAAAATATGAGGAGTTAGGAGGAAAACTTTACCTTTTCGGAAAGATGAGAAAGAGCTCTATCCATTGGTGCCATTTCAGAGAAAGATTTGAGTTCTGGAGATCAAAAATGGAGACTAAGGCACAAGAGAGGCAAGAACACAAGGAGTTAGCCACAAAAATGAGCAGGAGCACATTTGGATAACAGTTCTTTTATGTATATTATGTATTTAAATATCAAACTTTGTCAACATATTAGTGTGTGTGACTAATAAATATATACAAGAGACCTCATAATTTACTAAGTGGAGATAGAAAGAGTGTTTTTATTAGAAAGAGTGCATTATCAAAACCTGTTGTGTTAAAGGGTAAATTGAAAATGTGAGTGTCTAAACTTAGCATTACCAAGTATAGTAATTATACTTACTATTTTATACCCAAATTTTAGAGTCCATGGAATATTTAAGAAGAGGTTTTCCTATTCCTTCTTTGTGTACATATGATATGCCACATGAAATCTCTCATAATGTTTTATCAACCCTATGGGTTAAAGTACCATTGGGTTTTTAAATTAGGTAAGTATATCTATACTCTATTATCTCTTATTTTTATTTTAGAATTGAATGATTTTTGATTGGTCATTCTTAGGTTAGATTATAGTTACATATTATCAATATATTACATTATTTATTTATCATCCCTTACCTTACAATCCACTCTTTTGTATTTACAATCCTTTATAACCTATCATTCCCTACAATCCATATTTACAACCCTTTCATATAATATATATCTTTTAAAATCTGATTCAACCTTTTATTATCATTTTATCGACAAAATCTAGTTAGAAACCACATCTATCCTAAATTTATGTTTTAGAACACTATATATTTAATAGAGTGAGGAATATCACCTATTAGTTCTACATATTTTGTAAACTACAATATAAGGTGTGCATATTTAGTATGACCTTCTAATTATACTTTTCTAAATTACCCATTACCTAGAGATAATGAGTATATCTTTTTATATCTATCACTCCTCATTTTAGAAAATATGGAACCCCTTTTTATAAGTTATGAAACATGGTCATACACTTCCAACAAGTCCTTGAAATTATATTAAAAGTAAACTATGGTATCGAGAAACATATTTACCAATATTAAAAATATTTAGCTTACTCATGATCTAGATATATTCTAATTTTTTATTAGTCATGGTTTAAATTACTATTAAATGTTTGATTGTTTTTTCCATGAAATTGGATGAGAAGATTTACTTATAAAAACCAGCCTACATGGTTTGAATCATTCACAATAATGAATTCTTCTATAATTAATTTCATTCAGGTCTAATAAAATAAATATCATGTGAATATCCTATAAAATAGGAGGCAAGTTTAACTACACAACCCATAAAACTCTCACTGAATAAGTCACTCAACCAACTCATATTTACATGAGTTATTTATTTACATCTTCACATATTACAAAAATATTATATTCTCACACATACAAATTTTTCACACTAAAATTAGTTTCCTAACACTCCCCCCTTAGTTTAAACATGGAAAAAAAGTTACACGTCCTCTATAGTGTATCACCCCTACATTCTCATGATCTAGATGGTTTTGGTTTTCAGGATATCCAAAACCTCAAGATGGTTTTGCAATGTGGCTAACCAACCAAGCCAAAAAAGGATAAATTTTCAATGGATTACAAACAACCACAACAAATGATGTTATTCTAGTGGCATACCAACATCATAAAATGATACTTTTACAAGACAACCAATAACCTATAAGGATGGTTTTACAAGAAAACCAACAACCTAAATATCACGATATTGCTTTCTCCTTGTGTTTTATATATTTCCACTATTTTTACACATTAGGGGATTATATAGGAAATCCTAATAAATTTTTATGAATCTTAATAGGAATGTAATTTTATTGTTAGTAAAAACACAAAACATCATAGAAAGAAACAACAACTAAAAATCAAACTACTTCTAATTTTTTTTTGTGGCCCCATCATTGGTGAGTGATGAGAAGATGTTGATTTTCCTCCTTCCTATGTTGCCTCCATCCTCTACCAGGTGTGTTTATTTACTAAAAAAATTGGACATTGAAGCTCATCAATTTCCACATTATACTTTATTATTTTCTCCTCCATCCCCCCATAATGTGAAACATGTTTTTTTTAGTATGGGATTGAGTTACATCAAAAATGCATGTATGAGGAAAAAATAAATATTTTTGAAACTTTTCACAGTTGACAAAAAATATGATAACAATAAAACATTTATGAAATGACCAAAAAGGACAAGAACACTTTTATATTGACTAGATTTACATGACACACTATTGATAAATTTGTGATAAAAATGAGATAATATATTTTGACAATGACACTTTTGTAATTTTTTTCATGGGGGTGATTTCAACACCTTTAACCACAAGACTCAACGTAACAAAAAATTATAATTTACTTTTGATAATTTCAATTGAGTTGAATCTATAATTAATACATGCACTTATATATAATTCTATTTATGATGAATGCGTTTCTCTATTGGAATGATCTTGTATAATTCTAACGGATCAAATAAAATCGACATTACAGAGGAGGAGGATATAGGAAAATACATTAAAATCTAATGATTATGTGCACCCTAATAGATTATCGTGTCTCAAGAATCATGTTGTAAATGTTACAATGAGCATGTACCATGAGAATGGTTCTACAAAAGTTAAATGCACATCGACACATGTGCTCAGAAGTAGAAGAAGCAAAATCAATACATCTAGACATTTTTCTCAACTAAAGCACCTCCTAATCCTCAATATTATTCTTTCGCATAAAGAAAAGAAAATAGTATCAGGAAATAGTTTCCTCTCAAAGATAATTGAAACCACTACAGATATAGACACGGACCTAGATCAATCAATTTATATATAGTAAAATGAGGAGATATTAGGGCTACATATTTATCTCTATGTGCATATCTGATTTAACCCATACCAGGTCTAAAGATCCCTCTCACTTGCAAGGAATTCAAAGGCTAATTCGGGAACTACTCCAACCATCACCTTCACCTCATGATTTTCTTCAATATTCAAATATGGTTGTGCATCAAAGACATAATAATATTTTAATTTCACAAAGCTATGGTCTTGGTTTTCATCAGTGTGCAACCTATTTATAGTGTAATAATGCTTCCATAAAAATTTTATGTCATTGTGAAGGTTATTTAGAGGCCAAAGATAGGGATTGTAAAAGTTTTTGTGAGCACATTATTCTTAAAAATATCGTGTTTTGAGGGGTGAGGTGAAGTTTGGATGGTTTCTTGCAATTTTTATCATCGTGAAGGTTTTTACATGCCAAGAGATAGGGATTGCAAAAATTTTTGTGATCACATTCCTCTTGAAACTATTGTGTTTTGAGGGGTGAGTGAAGTTTTGGAAAGTTTTGTGGTAGTGAGTTCCCATTGCTGTCATGATGAGCAATGAAGGGAAGGAGTGGAGGAGTTACAAGTTTTACTAGGTAGTTTTGATGTTGATAGGATGGGAATTTTGGAGATTGGGAAGAGAAGTTAGTGTGGGGAATTATTCCCCGTGAATTTCATAATACAATTGTTTATCATGGTCAGTCATCATGGGATGATGACTACTTTCACTCCCTGACATGATAGAGGGATGATTATTTTATTATATTTTCAATAATAATATTTTTTTTAGTATACAATTTTTTTTAGAAAGTAAATCAATTAAAAATCTTACTTCTTTTACCATGATCCACTATTTAATCAAATTTTAGATCATGGTATTTTAAAAAATTTTACCCTTTAAACATACAATAATTAAAAAACATTAAAAAAATTAAAAAAATTATTTAATATATTTATATGGTTTGTATACATATCTATATACAACTTGAAAATTATATTTAAATATCCATGTTATATGCGACACTTATTGCAAAGATTTATAAGTATTTTATGGTTAAAATGATAAATAAATGTAATCGGACATCAAATTTAACCCCTAATTGTGATGAATTTAGGGTCTACCTAGACACCTTCATCACGTTTGTATTATTTTTTAATATATACTATATAGAAAGTTAACGAGTTGTTTATTTAATATGACACCATGTGGGGATTCAAACATATGTTCCTTTTTCTAACAAAATCCTACCTCTAGTTTTGGATCACCTATCATTTTTCTAACCACCTTAGCCATCCAACCTCCTTCCCATCTTCCTTCTCATTTTACATTCCTCCTTCCCATCAAAGCTAACAAAATCATATTCAATAGGGAAACTAATTTGTTTCTTTATTGGTTTATTCACTTTAACACAAATCAATGACTTCCCTTCAATATGGATTGTCAACTCTTTTTCAAATATTTCAGAATCTTGACTAGCTCTTTGTTAGGTGTTGGGGATTGAAAAATGGGTTTCAACTTTATTTTCAAATTTATTTTATGTTGTTTCATTTTTACTATGTTGAAGACATAACTATTTCCTTTCCACCTTTTTATTTCCAACTTTCCATTCATGTAGACCTTTGTCTTATCTAACAAATTAACTTTTGACCAATAAATAACCTTGATGTCATCAAGATTGATAGGTATATAACATCTACATGTCACTCATGTGACCATTACATTAAATGTTTCCAACAAATACTCGAGCTTATAATTAAAAAGTGTGGTTGTAAAGTGCTACAAGAAGAAAGCATTGTGGATGGGATTTGAACATAAATTCTATTATAATTACCCCATTTTATTTTTGTTCACTTTAAGCATGAATTATACTCATGTGAAGAGTGTGAGAAAGATCATGACTATGAAGTGGAGCACATATAATAGATATATATTTTTTATTACAAGAGGTATCAACAACTGATATTATTTGGGAAATAACAATTTATGAGCCATGGAATAGGTGTGGGACATGTTGCTATTTTAATTTTAAATTTTTATTTCCAACAGCTTACATTCATGTCTTCATCTTATCTACCAAATTAAACACCATCCAATTGATGATAATGATGTCGTAAAAAAACTAGAATAAAAACATAGGAAATTTTGATTGGTAGATAAAATATACATGTCCCTCATATGACCTAACTTGGAGGGGCTCAATTATCAATTTGAACCCATGTTCCTCCATCCACCAAAATATTACCTCCATTCTATGTTCTCCTGTTTTTATAACCACCATAGCCACTTATCCTCCTTCCCATCTTCCTTTTTGGTTTGCATTCCCTCCTTCCCTTCAAATCTTACAAAATCATATTTAGCACAAAACCAATTTATTTCTCTATTGGTTTATTCAATTTAATGTAAATCAATACACCCTTAAATATTTACCATAAACTCTTTATCATATCTTTCCCATTTATTCTTTAACAAATCTTTATTGTTATCTTTTTGTTAGTGTTGAGAATATAGTACATGGATTTAAACTTTTGATTAAAATTTATTTTATGTTATTGTATTTTTATTACTAGGAAAATTTATAAGTATTTATTTCCCACTATTTTATTTCAAACTTCCATTCATGTATTCATCTTAACTAACATTATTTTAAAAAGTAAAGGGCATTAAATCATTAATCTTGATGTCATAAATATCGTTCCAATCAACAACCTTAATTTTTAAAGCTCGATCAACATATAACATCTACCTATCACTCATATTAGCCCATGTCACATGATGAGAATGGTTTTCCTTTTTCCAAAAAATATAGATAGTGTCCATGGTTAAAGGAGATGGATTCCATTTTTCCCTAACTTCAAAAAATAAACAAATATTTTTGTATTCGGGCTCATACAAGATGAGTATCAAAGTGTGAAGTATTTTGGATCTCAAATGTGTGCAGTTCATTCAAGCTCTACATGATGCCCTAAATTTTGGGGCCATTGATCATGGAAGTTTTCTTTCCATCATCTTCATAGATTGTTCAGTTAAAGTATGGAGGAGGCTCACAACCACCCAATATCATTTTATCACATGCCTCCTTCCACTGTGGAAAATATTCATGACTCATAATCAGATATGGTTGAATTTTTAGCACCCATTTCACCTATCCTCCATCAAACCCCTCCTTCATCACCTCTCTTCTTCTCACCCCTTATTTTCAACTCCTTCAATTTTATTTATTCTATCCATCATATTATGTGTTTCCATCATACATTTCACATATGATTTCTAGTTTAAATAATACTTGAATACTAAACACATTATCTTCTTAACTAAGTGTATGAATATTAACATAACCAATGTTTCCTTGTTAACAAACTTAACTATATCCTTTTTTTGATAATCTAAAAATAAATCAATATTATATAAATCATGGGGGACATGAGATGAGGTGAATGTTGAATTATTATTCTAACAACTTATTATTTACCTCAAAAATCCAGAGTCCACTCCACAACAAACATCCATGAGTAAGCCACCCTCAATACATATTAAATATATTATGCCATGTTTAACTCTTCATCTACACTTGGAAATCCATGTCAAATAATTTTCTTCCTAATTTGACATCGATGTGGAGGAGCAAGCCAAGGGGGATCTACACCTTTTTACATACTAGCCAAATGTGATGCCACTTCTAATTTTGATCAATTTTACAAGTAGGTGATGTAGACACATAGAAAATATGCTTCCGCAATTTTAATGCCAAAGTGGTACTAACTATCTCTCTATCTCATCATTTATGTTATAATTAGTTATTTTTTATAATTAAATAATGTTTCCCTTTATTCTGGTCAATTAACAAAACTTCATTAATTAACTAACCTTTATCACATTTTGATGCCAATTATCAACAGTTTGTTAGCCAAATCAATTAATTAACTATTACTAGATAATTAAGTCTTTTTAACATTATATTTAATCAATAAAACCTTTTATTGGCTAAATCCCACTTTCAAATGCCTCAAATCATATCAAATTCCTCCTAAATCACCTCAAAATAGCCTAAAAGTCTTATTCTAGCCTATTAATTAATTCTAGTTGATTAATTAAAGCACCCTCCAACTCCCATGAGTTATTAATCACTTGTTAATTCTTCTAAGAATGCTTAATAAGTCTAAATATACTTTATCCTTTATCCCACATTCATTGGGATTAAATATTTCCCAAATAGGAAATCTATATAAAGGACCAAGCTCCTACCTTCACACCTTACACCATACTTTTGTTAGTATTATCATAAAGCATATGATTAAGATCCTTATCCATTGATTTGGAATAGCTTGTTCATCTCTTCCATCCATTACTTCATGTTTGATTAGTATATAAATATCTAAACATGGCCTTGTAGCCATTTCTTAGTGAGATTATTTCATCATATTAAAGCAACAACACAAATTTGATATCTTGTGATCTTCATACGCTCACATTTTAAAGGAAATCATACATATATATAGTAGGAATATTTATTATTAAATTATTGATTTCATGTTAATTTCATTTTATCATTCCAATTAGTTATGATCTTGATGGTTTTATGGTAGATTTTAGCTTAGCTTTAGACTACTAGGTGTTGGTATACTTTAATTAGCTTTGAAAAGTTTATATGAACACATTTGGCATGAGATTGTTGACAAAAAATGTCAAAAGGCTCAAAAATTTGTCAATTTGAATCAAATTTGACAACAGCTCACCTCTTTTGATCCTGCAAAGAGTATAAAAACAATGAAATATCAACTAATATAGTTAAGAAACTTCATATTTATCTATAAATGCAAAATAGGGTTAGTAAACACAAAATTCAAAACTAATCTAAAAATATTGAAATCAAGGACAAAGGACTAAAGATCCATCCCACCTCAAATGTATTCATCTAAAATTTAAAAAGATAATTAAAATAATAAAACCTAGTAATCTAAAGATAAGATAAAATATCCAATAAAATCATCATGATGATTGCTTATTGGAATGCTAAATGAAATGAAAATCATCTAACTAAAAACATTCCTACTATATATGTATGATTTCCTTTAAAATGTGAACCTATGAAGATCACAAGAAATCAAATTTATGTTGTTGCTTCAAGATGATGAAATAATCTCACTAAGAAATGGCTACAAGGCCATGTTTAGATCTTTCTTTACTAATCAAGCATGAAGGAATGGATGCAAGATATGAACAAGTTATTCCAAATCAATGGAGAAGGCTCTTAATCATATGATTTATGATAATACTAAAAAAATTATGGTGTAAGGTGTGAAGGAAGGAGCTTGGTCCTTTATATAGATTTACTATTTGGGAAAACTTGAATCCCAATGAATGTGGAATAAAGGATAAAGTAGATTTAGACTTGTTAAGCATGATTAGAAGAATTAATAAGTGATTAACAACTCATGGGAGTTAGAGGGTGCTTTATTTAATCAACTAGTATTATTTAATTGGCTATAATAATTTTTTTAGGCTATTTGGAGGTGATTTAGGAGGAATTTGATATTATTTGAAGCATTTGAAAGTGATATTTAGCTAGTAAAAGTATTTATTGACTAAATACAATGTTAAAAAGGCTTAATTAACTAGTAATAGTTAATTAATTGATTTGAAGAGGATTATAACTAACAAATTGTTGTTAGTTAGCATCTAGAATGTGATAAAGGTTAGTTAATTAACAAATTTGTTAATTGACCGAATAGAGGAAACTTTAGTTAATTATGGAAATCACTAATTATAATATAAATGATGAGATAGAGGATAATTAGTATCACTTTAGCATTAAACTTGTTGTAATGGATTTTAGGTGTCTACATTTTCCCTCTTTGAGGTGGTTTAAGTGATGCCACTTCAAAGATAGTAGAAAATTATAGCCAGATAAATTTTGAAGAAAAATTAGTAGAATGAAGGATGTCCCCTCGAGTGTCGATGGGGTGATAGAAGAGGTCGATCGATGATTGAAAATATGAAGGAAATAGATAGAGGAATACAGATGGAAGAAACTCTGCTAGTAATGAGAATTAATATATGAAAGTGGAAATAGCTTGTGTATCCAAATTTTTCAATAAACAACTTTGTTTCATCACTTTTCTTAAATGATCAACATCATCGACCCTTATTAAAATGTACATATACAAAAATGCGTAAAATAACATTAAAAGCTATAATACTAACATTTTTCATTGCTAAAATGCTTAACTCCATGCAACATAAATAATACATAATGCAATGCAATACGAGAAAGTAAACAAGATAACCTGACAGGGAAATAAGTACAAACACACATACTCAAACAAACAACATTCAAGATAGTTGTACCAATGTTTTTGTTATCAATATTTGGTTATAAATGTTTGTGTTTAATAGATAGGGTTAAAAATGGTGCCCCAAGAAAGGATATATGTGAGTGGAATAATGAGGACACATTTAGTCCTATGAAAAATAATTCATGTTCCATGAAATAGTATAAGGCAACTCATTGTGTTAAGATAGTACATACATATAAAGAAAATAGCTTTGTAAATGGGGATAGATCAAAATGATCCATGAGTCATTATGACAAGAACAAATGAGGACCCAAGAAATATGTTTTGTAGGAAAAATTCAATGTTGAGGATAATGTGTCCTATAAATATTCAGCTTGCATGTATGTTTTTTACCAATTGGTGAAAAAAATGAATTTTACAATTTTTGGATTTTTGTGAATTTGTACCATTTTTTGAAAATTTTAAATTTTGAAAAAAAAAATATTTGGAGTTTTCAATTTTGTAGAATAAAATATTGTATAAGAATGACGAAGTTATGGGACATCACCAAAAAACATTGGAAAGTGAAAATATGCCCCCGGTAGTAGAAAGGGTTACCGAGAAGCACAAATATGCCCTAGTGTAGCAAAAATGTGTGAAAATGATTATTTATTAAAAATAATCATCTCAACGAGTACTAGAAGAATTTAGAAAACCATGATGATCACCTAGTATTTTAGGGGCATAAAAATTATGTGTGGGGTCAAAATGGAAATAAATACAAGCCATGGGGGTAAAAACCATCACGGCGTGTTATTTGGTTTTTACCACTATTGAGATTTGTGAGAGATTTTCTCTGACCTTGGAGAGAAATGACACTAATTCAAAACCGCAAACACTGTGCAGACTGAGTTTGAGAGTTCACGATACCTACCGTAGACACTAAACTAGTAAGTACACAAAGTTTTTTAACTTTTGAGTTCATTTAATAAAATTTTTAGCTAGAGGAAATTAGTGGGTTCACCATAGCATGAGACCTAGGGAACACTAGTGTTAATGGGGGTGTGCAGAGGCATGAAAAGGGGAGCACATAGGTAAGAAAATATTTAGGTTAGTTATTCCAAAACTAGATGTGAAAGTAGAAAAGTATGTACAAAAATGGGTGCACATGCATGAATTCACACATACACAAAAATGAATAAGATTATGCTTAGTGCACTAAATTTGTGCATATACTAAAATGAATGTGTAGCACGAGTGAAATTTGTGCATACGCAAAAAGAAATGTAGGTACTAAATTGTGTACACTAGCATGAAGTTTGAACTAGTGCCAAAAGGAGCGTGCTAGTGCAATAGATCTTGCGTTAGTGTGAAGTTTAGTGCCTTATTCCAGTTTTAGAAGAAAAATCCAAAAAAATTGACCTTAGTGAAAAATTTAGGAATGAATAGAAGAGTATATAATCAAGTAGAACACCTTAGGAAGATGTTTTTGGAAGAAAATGATGTTAATGAAGTGTTGTGAAATCTTACGGGAAAGATTGTGCAAGTTGGATACATACGAGTAGCATGGGTGACTCGGAGCTTTTGAGAAAACCTTTACATGACGACTGAGCAAAGAGAGTTTATTGTTTTTCGTCAGACGAGGCTAGAGGCCTTATCTATGTAGCTCATATGCCCTAGATTAGACTAGATCATGCCTTTCTCACACAATAATGGAATCTTAGAATCTAAGAGAGATGGCTAAGCAAGATCCAATGTTTAAAACTACCTACTAGCTAACATGATCTTGTTTCTATGACACGTGGGAAGAGAGGGTGAATGGTATATTATCTTAGTATTGATTTGGGTAAAGATGGATAGACCATGATGGAGATCAAGGCATGATCTAAATACGAGCCTACCTTTGGGACATGTTCTTACGGTGAGACATACCTTGAGAGGGAATGGTAGTGGACCTCTATACACTCTTTGATGATTGCCTATTTGGCTCTTCTAGTCTTGTAGATTGCCATACAAACTGATTCAATTTAACTACAGATGTTACTATTTTTGATGTCTCTTGTTAAAGCATCCTACTTCGACAAGATGAATACACACTTTCCCCATGGGATGGAATAGAGTACTACATAGACTTATGGATGGTGAGTTTCTTTTTTGATCTAATACATACTAGATTATTTATATTGGGACTTAAATTTGATTGCATACTTAGATGAGAAGAACCTAAGTCGGATCAAGGACACTGAGGAACTACATATATGGTCATGAGACCACATTTCAATAGGTCGCCCTCATGGATTACTTTGAGACAGAGAACCTTCGTGTCTCGTGATGATCCCTCCTGTGCTATAGATGGGAGCTAATGGGTGAGAACGTGCACTCACACATGAGAGATATCACCTATTATAGGAATTTTTATGATTTAGAGCTACAGATGATCATATGGTGGCCCTAAATATTATATTAGTGGTAGGATGATGGCATAGATCTTGGCACTTTGGAGATAGATCATTTCATCATCATTGGCAGGGCTACATCCAAGAGAGACTTACCAAGTAGACCAAGTTCATAAATAGTTTGTCCACATTTAGAGCATCACGGGTGACGAGATGTATGCTACGTGCGTAGGACGTGTGAGGTTTTTGACATGGGACCATGGATTGGGTCATAAATCCAATGATCTCTAGATAGATTTTCCTATACCATGTCATGGTAATGGGTTACATTTCCCCATGTAGTTTATTTAGAGACTTCAGCTGATTATGGAGCATGGTATGCTACAATTTTTCCCCAACATTTGAATATTCCATAGGTTGTTATAGAGGTAGGGAAAGTGATAATGGCCTAGGTTTACTTTTGGATTTATAGCTAGGATCTCAAAGAAAGAGCTAGATTAGGCCAACCTTGAGTAATTTCATTGATGTTGTGTTAAAGGGATAGGGCCCATAGATTCCATAGGTAGCATGGGACCAGTTAAAGAGGAGCCGACATAGCCATAGATATAGGCTCCATAGTACAAAGGTGTAGGGTTTATAGAAGGCCATCCCATAGGTTGCATTATAGCAGGCCATCTCACAGTGCATATCTTGATTCCGGTGGTATCAAGTTCACTTCCTCATATATTGAGTCCACCACACAATCCAACGAGGGATAGATGGGATGGAGGAGATGAAGATAAAGGGGACAGTGGAGATGGTTGGAATGGATGGGGATCACCACCACATATTCCAATGGGTGGGAGATGGATGGAAGATTATAGGTTACCATTGGGATCACCATTGAGACAAGGTTATGCACGAGTTCAAGTGATCTAACTATCTTGAGGCAAATGTTACAACAAGTGACAACACACTAAGATCAATTCAGTATTGAGAGGGACAAGTTTTCGTGGAGAGGATACATTGGATGGTAGATAGGACACATTCCCATGATAATATAGCCAAGATTACAGGAGAGTGTGATGCTCTACAGCAGGTAGCCATATCATTTGGGGCACAGGATTTAGTTATTGATTTGGCTAGCTAGTGGCAAGGCTTCATACTACATGTTCTTTATACCATGAGGTTTTTCAAAATGGAAAGAGAGCTATACCGTTCAGCCAACTAGATCTATCAGTATATCTTGATCTATATCTTAAAGGACATCATGATCAGTGAGGTCCATACAATATCTGTCTCCACAACATGGAGGATCAATGCAACAAAGTGTAGTGTCACCTATGGGACCATCTTAGCAAATTCCTCCACCTAGCGGTAGGTTAAGGAGTCCAGGGGACTTATCACACCCAATGGGATAGATCCTTAGTCCTTTTTCCTTGATTTCAATCTTTTTAGATTAGTTTCAATTTTTTTGTTTATCAACCCTCTTTTGCATTTATAGATAAATATGAAGTTTCTTAACTAGATTAGTTGATATTTATTAGTTTTTGTTCTCTTTGCAATATTAAAGGAGGTGAAGTGCTATCAAATTAGATTCAAATTGACAAATTTTTGAGATTTTTGAAAAAAATTCAAAAATATCGTGTTTTGGTGATCTTTTAGAAACTCGTACATTTGTTATACCCCTTGTGTTATTTCTTTTATGCTTGCATTACACTGATGGGCTTTTCTAATGATATTCTATCTACTATAATGGTGCAATACTATATTTTTCTACTTTGTGTATGGCTCGTATAATCGCTTACTCCGACTCGCACTACCAATTAGGTGGCTTGCGCTATTGATTCTTTGGTCGTGCTAGTGTGACACTTTCTATGTTTTTGACATAAACTCGTGTTCTTGTGTTAACCCTTCACTTTACCACTCGAGTATCGTGCATCTATGTTTAGGCTCATGCTACTACACTAGAGGATCATGTTAATTCTACATATGTTTTGAATAATGTGTTCTATGTTGAATTTTGGCACTAATTTTGAGGTTTTAGTTTCTAATTTTTTGTGTTTTAGTTGTTTACAGGTTTTCCTAACTATTTTCTATAGGTTTTAACATTTCTAATCATATTTCTAAAAATTTCTTAAGTTTTTAATGAATGATATTTCTTACATGCTTTATACAAGTTAGGCTAAAATTTTGTGTATTCTTTTCTCTTACACCTTGGGGTGATACGGAATCAAAAAGAAGCTTGTAATTTTCATTTTTTCTAACATTTGGTTAAATTGGAAACTTAATCTTGCATTTTTGTCTTAAGGTAATGAACAATTTAATTTTTTTTTTAATTTCATTTGATTTAAAGTTTCCATTTTCATTTATATAGTTGAATGAAATCATTTTCTTTGCTCTTCTCTTGCATCCTTTGATGATCTTGAGAATAAAAAGCAACTTTGGTTCACTTTTTATTAGAAATAACTAAAATCATTTTTGTTCAGGACCTAACACTTATAAAATACTTGGGATCTAAACAAAATCTGACTACACATGTGTTTTTGGGTTCCAATGGTGTATTAAACCACATTTCTTAATCCAAAACATAAAAAATACACCACTTTATTCAACAAATTATATTTATAGGTTTGGTTAAGAGCTATAGCTCATCCACTTTAAAATGGGGGAAGTATCTTGGCATAATCCATAAAATCATTGTGAGGATTACCCCACAAACCCCAAAGTATTTTACACCTTGATATAAATGGTAAACAAAATGGGAAGTTCCCACTACCCAATTGACTAGTATGCCTTTGTGATATTAGCATCAAAATTATCTTCATGTAACCTAATGTGATACAACTAAATGCAATTTATTAATCATTATATAAAAGAGGGTAAAGTAAACCAATTATACTCCTTAGATATTCCTAATGGGATTTTATTGGAAAAACACACTCGTAGAGATAGTTTGTGACACCTAGAGAGTGAACCAATATGAAGATTTTGGCTTAGGGAAAACTTGATTTTATTCATCGTGTTCTATCGAGCTCTCACAAAGAAATAAATTTTTAGGATTAAAACCTTGTCATTTCAAACAAGAGGAGATTCCATCAAATTTTGAGCCTAGTGTTATTCATCACAAAATTTACAAAGTGTCACTTTTCCTAGTTTTTCACTTGTCCTAAGATAAGGCCAAACTCTGCCAAAGTTACACTAAGTATTTTTCATCACCACTTCATTTACTCCTTTATTTTCTTGTTTTCCATTTGGTAAAAATATAACATACATACGTAGTGCTATCGAATATTTTTTCCACCACTTTTGCATCCGTTTACATCCTTATTGCGAATTTGATAGTAAGCATTGAAAGTGTGTTGGTACATCTTCATATCTTGATACCCACATCAAGATTATCATTGTAGTTAGGTTATCTCATCATTTAATTCCTTTTATTTTTTATGTTGCTCATATCATATTAATATAAATTTGATACTTACATCTTATTTTCTTTGTGAAATTTATCTAAGTCTCTAAGTTGTATTGTTAGGTTTCTTACATAAATAAAAACTTCTTGTTATACTTAGACTTGGTTTTGATTCCAACATTCCTTAAATTTTGAAAAGCATCGTTACACTACTCACATTGTAGTAACATCATTTTTATACTAAAAATCTTTCCTTTATCTAAAAATCTTGATTAACATGTCCAAATAGTGGTGTTGCACTACTCTCATTCAGTAGCCTCCTTTTCATAGCTTAGACTTTTTTTCTTTCTAAATTTTTTTAGTATACCTTGTTAGGAGATCGTATCAACACCTTCTTAGTATTTAAGTCTTCTTTATTTTTAAATTTACCTAAGTGTTTATATTGTGTTCTCACTATTTTACTAAACCTATACTCTAAGAACATAGGGAGTGGTCATTCTTGTGATTATATCATAGTATTATACTTGATTGTTATGTCCTAGATACTTCTTGTGTTATGGTACTTTGGTCAGTGTGTCATTATTTATTCTTTGGTATTCTTGGTTCATATTTCCTCGATCCTTTGGATTGGTTATTCATTATTTTACATTATTTGTGATGAATTTACGTCGTTACGTTGTTTGGTTTTTCATAGGGTCCATTTTAAATCCCCTTAGTAAAACCTTTCTCAATATGCCTCCTATGAAAAGGATGGGTCATCATAAATTAGGGTCAAATCCTTTTATATATGACAAGTTAAACCCACTTTTGAAGACAACACCATGGTTGATCATAGTGGTGGTGAGGATAATTATCCTCAGGTGGACTTTGAATTTATCCCCGCCCAAATAGATAACTTCTTGTTCCAAAATAGAAATGAGGTTCTTATGTATATTGTAGAGTTAGGGTCAAGCTTCCATCTACATTTGATCCATCTCTTCGCCATCATGGTTCAAGGAGAGGAAGAAGTGGAGCATCATGTACGTAATGTGATGAAATCTTAAACCCAAGACATGATTCTAATTCTAGCCAAATGAATGAGGAAGAAGTTCCCTCTCAAAATGATGGTGGATATCACATCCCCATTGTCAAAATACATTATGAGGATCATGAAGAACATGTTAATCATGAGAAACCTCCCTCTCATGAAACTTGTAAAGAGATACCAACCCAAGAGGTTACCTTAGAATAAAAATACAATCCCTTTCTCACCAATTTACAAGATTGGTTTCACATGTTAATAAGGAATCAATGAAGAATCCTAGACAAGAAAAACCTAGAGCTTTGTATCAAGATTTTTATACCAATACTCCTAGACAAGAAAAACCTAAAGCTTCACATCAAAAGTTTTATACTAAGACTCCTCGTCAAGACAAATGTACATAAATGTATGAGGAGTTATACACAAACAATCATGAAAATTATGGCAATGAAACAGGTAAACTTAGTCATTTATATAAGCCAACATCACCTACACAAGGGTAAGTCTTTAATCAAGAGTGGTTATCCATGAAGAACCCCCTTATTACTTTATAAGAAGGAAATGTAGGAAATAGTAAAAAGTATCAGTTTGAGGATCTATACCCATATCCCTTTGATGGCTATGTTAAAAGTACCTTTCCTCACCACTTTGATTTTCCCAAGTTTGAAAAATAAAAGGTAAAAAGGTGATGGCATGTCAAGAGGTTACATTTAGTGATAACTATCTCATTCACCTTTTCCCACAGAGTCTAGGGGTTCAAGCACTCAAATGGTTTTTATATATACATAAAGGGTCCATTTCTACATGGAAAAAAATTATATAACACTTTGTGCCTCACTTCTCCTTTAACATGGAAAATTATGTTACCATGTTAGATTTGTGTAATCAAAACAATGGAACAATGAAATCTTGCTATTTTCTTACAAATATATGATGGGCTCGATAGCAGAGCTTCCCTATCTCCACATAGAAGATGTAGTTGGTTATCATATTCATATTTAACTAACTTATTAATATTATTATCCACTTATAGATGTATTGTGGAAACACATTTAAAGAGGTTATATAAAAAGGTAGTCAAATTGAGAAACCATTCCTAAAAAAAGGTAATTTGAAACCCTTCTCACGAGATAACCTTGATTCAACACCTAATCACGATTTAAATCCTAGTGAAAAATAAAAGTTCATACTAAACAAGAATAAAAAATAATAGGTGATGGTATAATGGAATCCAAATGAGTACATGTTGTTCAAAACCATGTTCCTTTGAAACTTTCTAAGGGACCTCCATTTTGAGTTTAAATAATGTACTTTCACCCCTCTATTTGAATCTATGTCATCGATATTAAAATAGTTGGAGATAATTAATCTAGTTAAGTGCCCAAAACTATATCCTATGGGGATGATGCACCTAAGCCATCATGGTTTATAGAAAATAAATATTGCATGTTTCATCATGTTAAGGGTCATAAATCTAATAAATGTTTGAATTTGAAACACTTCATCCAGGACTTAGTTGATAGTGGTGATGTGGAAATGGATTCCATTACCCCTAGTAAATCTATCAATACAAACTTGGGAATTTACAAAGAACCTTTCCCTAAGCATGGGTTGTGTTAACCCACCTTTTGAGAATATAAACACCATTAATATTAAAATGAAGGAGTGTGCCATGGTAACATGACATGCTCACCTTATTATCTCAAAACCTCCTCTACCTACCCCTCAAGATAGTCATTATGATGTTTTAGAGAAACTTGAGAAAACTACTGCTAATATTTTGATCTTAGATATTCTTAAAATCTATAATGTTCACAAGGACATCCTTTGTAAAACATTACAGGGGTCAAGAGTGTCATTTGATATTGACCCTACACACTTCCAAGCCATGGTTGTGTAGATTTCTCCAATAGAGCACAAAAACTTTAGTCATGAAGAGATTACTTAAGAGGATCCTAGCCATAACTTACCCTTACACATTGAGGTCATTATCAATCATAAGAAGATAAAAAGGGTGTTTGTGGATGGTGGATTGGGTTTGAATATTTTCACTTTGAAACTAGTTTCGACAACTAGGTTACACTAAAACTGATCTAAAAAATAAGGTCATCACCATCAAGGCATATGACAATGAAGAATGGAAATCAGACGACATGATCACTTTCTCGTTGGGAGTAGGGCCAAATACTCATGATACTGAGTTCCATGTTTTATACTTAGAGCTTCCTGATAGCATACTACTCTATCTTCCATGGATTCACGCCATGTAGGTTATACCTTCTATGTAACATCAGTATTTGAAGTTATATAATGAAGGAAAAATTATTACTATTCAGGGGGATTCTCAACCCTTTTCTCATTGCAGATAATTTTCAGGTTATTTTCCCACAAATTATGAATTTCCTTCTATAGATATGGGTGTTCCAATACAATTAAAAGAGCTCACCTCACGAGTTGATCTAGATACGTTGTCTACCAATGATAATGGTGATTCTATGCCAGATTCTCCTTTTTCTTCATGGGAGATGGAAGTTGTTGCAAATGGTTGTGGAGAATATGATCTCCAATAGGCCCTTTTAGTTTCTAACCTTCCTTTATCATTCAAAGTGCATGGCAGGCCTTGTTACAAATAACAATGGTCTGGAGAAAATTGTAACGTCAAACCTTTTACTCCTGGTGATTTATTATCAAATGAGAAGCTTCTTAAAAATATTGGATCATGTCCTTCATATGATGAAATGGCTCCATGATATCAATTAAATCAGTTTACTATCCCAAATAAAATGATGTATGCTATGGGATACAAAGGATATGGTTATAGAATCAACGAACAACGTATGTGGGAAGCTCTTCCACTACCCCATCGTAAGGTTTGTAAATATGATATTGGCATTCAGCCATATGGGTATCATCCCCTTGAATTCAAGGCTTCCTCTTCTAAACGAGAATATAGTTCATCTGTATAGGAAATTGAAATAGATTCCCTGTGTAGTCTTTACAAAGGCCTTACCTCCACAAACTTGTTGTTTGACACGGCTATCTTAACTACAACCCCTATCATATCCCCTACCATTCTAACATTATATATTTTCTACCGTCACTTGTTAACTGGGACCAACAAAAACATATACCAATTGACATTTTGAAAGCTCGAAGCTATTACTGAGTTTATAGGTCTTCATGACGACATTCCAGTGGGTGGTCATAAGAAAGGATTACCTATCAACCTTAACGCATGTATGTATTTCGGGGAGGAGGAGGGTTTTTGCAGTCATCAAAGTAAAAAATTAAGAAATGGTAATATTTCCACAGAGAAGCCTTGTAAAAATAATAATTCCAATTCTTATAGTGAAAACCTCTTTGAGGCACTTACAGACAAAGAAAAATAAAAATCAATGGACAAAGAAGTTGACCAGCTTGAAGGTGAAAATCTCATTGAGACACCTTTAGAAGAAGAAGATCTCAATCTCCCCTCGATCCTACATGCATGGAGGAAGAATCTAATTTTCTTGTGGAGGAGACCATAGATGTCAATATTGGTATAGAGGAATTTCCTAGAATGGTCAAGTTGGGAGCTTCGCTCTCAACCCAAGAACAGAAAACCTTTGTGTTGTTTTTGCGTGAATTTGTAGATATCTTTTCTTGGTCCTACACCAACATGCCAGAGATAGATCCGACATTAGTAGTGTATAACCTCATTGTGCATAAACACTAAAATACTATAAATCAACAACTCAAAAATATGCATCCTCGTGTCACCTTTTTGGCAAAAGAAAAGCTAGAAAAATTATTGATAGTAGGCTTCATTAGGTCTATTGATAATTCAAACTGGATTTTGAACATAGTCCCTCTACAGAAGAAACCCGTCGGTATTAGAATCTATACATATTTAGAGATATAAATAAATCTTGTCCTAAGGATGACTTCCCTCTTCCTAATATCGACATGATTGTTGATTCAATAAGCTGGCTATGAAATGTTATCACTCATGGATGGATTTTCAGGGTATAATCAGATTAAAATTGTTGAGGAAGATCAACACAAGATAGATTTTACAACCCCATGGGGGACATTTTGTTATCAAGTCATGCCCTTCGGCCTCAAGAATGTAGGTGCAACATATCAACGGGATATGATTATCATCTTTCACAATATGCTCAATGACATAATGGAAGACTATGTGGATGACATCTTGGGTAAATCTAAGACTAGAGAAGATCACCCAACTATCTTATGTGCATATTTCATTGTCTTAGAGACTATAAGGTCAAACTCAACCTAAGGATATTTGTCTTGAGGTGTCTTTATCGGGAAAATTGCTAGGATTCATTGTATCATAGAGAGGAATTGAGGTAGATCCCACAAAGGTTACAACTATAACAGAAATTCCTCCTCCTAAGAACATTAAGCAATTATGTAGCTTACAAGGGAAGATTCAAGAAATCAGAAGATTCATCGCCCATCTTACAAACAAGTGACACTCATTTGCACATCTTCTGAATAAATATGTCAACTATCATTTGGGTCAAGAACAACAAGTTTTTTCTTTGCTTAAGGAATATCTATCCAAAATTCATGTTCTAATTCCTCCCACTATAGGAGAACCACGCTACTATACATTTTTGCTACTCAATTTGTAATTAGTGCACTATTGGCCCAATATGACATAGAAAAGAAATAAAAAGTTGTTTACTATCTTAGTCGTACATTGATTGCTTACAAACTCAACTACCCGCATATTAAGAAGGCTTGCTTGGCCATCATTTTTTCTTTTCAAAAACTTCGTCATTATTTTCTAAATAATAATACCAAGCTCATATGAAAATTGGATCCATTGAAATACTTTTTATCAAATCCAACACTTACAGGAAAGATAGCCAATTTAATGATCTGACTCAGCAAATTTGATATCGAGTATGTTCATCATAAATTAGTTAAAGGGAAGGTGTTGATAGATCAACTAGATAAGCCCCTTTTCCAAGTACTAACAATTGAGTGTGAAAACTCCATATGCTTCTACATTGTACCTTGAGGAATCTATTATAGGGCATCTGTACTTTGATGGCTCCTTTACATTTCACGGATCAGGTGTAGGAGTGGTGATTATCACTCCTTTAGGAGATTTGATCCCTCAAGCATTCTGACTTGGGTTCCCATGTACAAATAATATAGTAGAATATGAATCCCTTATTGGGATGAAACTAGATATCAAGTGGTACATTAGATAAGTGAACATAATAGGTGATTCTATGTTGATCATCAAATAGGTAACTAACGAGTATAAAGTTAAGGATGAAAAACTTCTTCCTTAAAAAAATGGTTGACACTCGAAGGAGTTATTTGATAAAATTACATTTGAGAAAACCCAAGAGGATAGAATTGAGTAAAAATGTTATGGCTAGGTAGGTTCCATGTTACGCATCTCACCCGAGAATAATGGCATGCCACTCTTCGTCTAGCATCTACGAATACCAACATATGACATGTTGGAGTCTTTTTGGTATGTGAATTTATTGGTCGCTTTTCCCCCTAGTATAGTGAAATTTTTAACTACCTTCATGATGGAACCTTCCCTGGATACATTTCTTGTTTTAACAAAATAAATCTCATCTAGTGTATATCCTTCTACACCTTACTTAGAGGAACTCTCTACCATAGAGGCTATGATGGGAAACTATTGGCTGTCATAATTTGGATGAATCCATCTTAGTGATTAAGGAGGTGCACGAAGGAATCTATGGGTCCCATATGAATGGGATAGTCCTGGATAAAAATATACTAAGAGTAGGATATTATTGACCTACCAAAGCAATTATTTTTGTAAGTATGTAAATAAATGTTTGCAATGTCAGAAATATGGAAACTTGATACATGTGCCAACACAATCATTACAACCTATTACAACACCATGTCCTTTTTCAAAGTGGGGACTCGATCTCATTGGTAAACTTTCCCCTACATCCTCTGATGGCCATATGTTCATTATTACTACTAATGAGTATTTCAAGAAGTGGGTAGAGGTTGTTCCTCTTACCTATGTCAAGGGGTGGAAGATATCCAAATTTATAATGAACCATATTATTTTCTTATACGAATCCCCTCTACCATTGTAGCTAAAATGGTAAATAATTCAAAAACAATTATAAAGGAGTTTTTTCAACTCTTTCAAATCCAACTCAAGTATTCAACCTCCTATTACCCTCAAAGTAATGGACAGTTGAAGCCTCAAATAAAACCCTTGTTCATATTATGTAGAATATGGTGAATACAATAGGTCATAATTGGCATTTGTAGATTCATCTCACCCTTTAGGCTTACAGAACATCCATCCACACCCTACGGGTGCTACTCCATATTCCCTAGTATTCGCACAGAATCCATATTACCCCTTGAGATCGAGTTCCCCCTTTGTGCATAAAGCTAAGAGATTACTTAGATAAAGAGGAGTACATAGTGGCTTGACTAGCAGATCTAGAGCTATTGGATGAGAAGTACCTTCATGCCCTTGATCACCTCAAAGTGTATCATAATTGATTGTGTTAAAGTTACAAAAAGAGTGATACCTCACCAATTTGAGGTAGGATACCTTGTTCTAAAATAAAATCAGTTCAATACCACCAAGGATCGTGAAAAGAAAGGTAAGTTTGAGCCTAACTGGTTAGGGCCATATGTTTTGGTCGCTAAATTTGGTTTAGGTACATACAAGCTTACTTACTCTAATGGTGAGGAACTTTGGGAACCCATGAATTCCATGCATCTCAAGTGTTTCTATGCTTAAGTATGGGGTCCCTAAAATATCAGAAAATCAACAAAAAATATAAAATCAAAAAAAGTAAAGAGAAATAAATGCATCCAAGTGTGAAAACCATACAATTGTGGCACTTTGGAAAATTCCTTTGGTGAAAACAAGTTTTCGGTGCCATTGGAGGGTCCATTTTCCACAATCATCTCAATATCTAGGATTATGATGGCTTTATCCTAAGCTATTATTTTCCTATGTCTGAGATACTTTTGAGCCTATCCCTCTTGGCCTTGATCCGGTTGATCCTACTTTTGTATGCAATATTTTTCTTTGTATATTCCCATCTCACACATGTGGGGAAATTTTCATTATCACTTCTTGCACATAATGCATGACATTCTTCCATTGTGCATCCCATCTCTCACTAGGGGCATCCACGTTTCTTCATTTTCTTACACATATCTTTGGAAAACTTCTAGAAAATCTTAAAGAAACATTAAGATAACTTTTTGAAAATCCCAAAACATTCAAATATGTTAGTTGGAAAAATAAAAACATTCAAATATGTTTAATTGAAAAAAAAAAAAACAATAGAACATTGTCTCGAGATAATAACAAAAACAATGCAAAATGTCTCAAAATAGTACCACAAAAACACAAGAGTAATTTTGTTTATTAGTTGTTTGGTTATACATAGTTTTGTTGTGTTCTTTAAATTAGATTCATTTTCTTACTTAGATTAAGTGTTACTTTAATCTATTGTGGATTTCATTGGGTTCATTTTTATCTTGCATGTTTGTACATAGTTGTGTTGTTTTGATTATATTTGATTAACTTGTGCTTGTCTTGTTTTCTTGTACAATTTGTTATCATATCATCATCTATCATCACATATCAATAAATGATAAGCTACATCATCATACAAATGAAAATTAAACATGTATGTTAAGCTAACATCATATAATATCATCAAAAGAGGGGAAAGAGGGATCACCTTCTATCCCCCTTATCATAGACCATAATAAAAACATGGGCTAAACATGCTATCTCATATAACACAAAATGTGATAAAATAACACAGTCCATCATCATCATATATCCATATAAATAAAAATTTCCATGTACAAAACAATGTGTCTTAATATACATTAGATACAATAAGCCATCATGGGAATGGATAAAAAATGTTCCTTCATCACGAGGCATAATAAAAAACAATACATAGTACATTCATACAAAAATGTGCCTTCATCACGAGGCATACATACAAAATAATACATCAATAATCCAAGTCAACCATGACTCTCAGCCATACCTAGATTACCTAGCCTGCTACCAAGTGAAAGCATCTACTAAGATTGCCCCATAGGTGGTACTACACTTTGTTACATTGAGCCATGTTGCACTGATCCTCCATGCTTTATGGAGATGGTTATTATACTAACCTCATTGATCTTTATGTACTCTAAGATCTAGATAGGGATCTATTGATAGCTAGATAGCTTAATGGTATGGCTTGCTATCCCTCTAGAACATACTCATGGTATAAATCCCTATAGTATGTAGCCTTACCGCTAGCTATATCCAAATCAATAACTAAATCATTTTCCTTAGATGTTATAGCTGATCTCCGTAGAGCATCACGCTCTCCCGTAATCCTAGCTATATTGGCTTGGGATTTTTCTTATTTTTCATCCAATGTATCCTCTCCACGTCCATTCAGTCCCTCTCAAAAGTGACTTGATCCCACTATGTTTTCACATGTTGTAATTTCTACCTCAAGATAGCTAGATCAACTGAACTCTGCATAACTTATCTCAATGGTGATCCTCATGGTAATCTACCATCTTCCCTCTATCCTCCACCCACTGGACTATGTGGTGGAAATCCCCATACATCCCAACCATCTATATTATCCCCTCTATCTCCATCTCCTCCATCCCTCGCATCCCTTTGACTATGCGGTGGTCTCAATATATGAGGAGGTGAACCTAGTACCACCGGAATCTAGATATGCACTTGTGGAATGGCCTAATATAATTACACCTATGATATGACCTATTGTAAGGGAACTTGAATTTTTGGTTGTGTGGGCACATGAACCTATGGTACCTGTGGAATTTATGGGTCATGTCTCTATAACACAACATCAATATCCGGCTAGCCTAATCTAGCCCTAGCTCTAAGAGCCTAGCCCTATAAACCCTATGCCACTATGACTATCCCTACCTCTATAAAGCATCTTGTGGAATAATCAAATGCTTTGGAAAATTCTTAGCATTCCATAATTTATAATCAATTGTACTCCCCAGATTAACTATATGGTGCAATACAACCCATGGCCCTGATATGGTATAGGAAAATATATATAGAGCTCGACACTGCCCAATCCACGGTCCCATGTCAAAAGTCCCGTACGTCCTACGCACGTACCACATATCATCACCGGGATGCCTGAATGTGGAAAAATTGTCTCGAACCTAGTCTACTCAGTACCACTCTCAAATGTAGCCCCTACTCCTAAATATTAATTAATCTATCTCAGCAGTGCAAAACTCTATGTTATCATCCCACACTAATACAACCTATTGTCCACAATGTAATCATCCATAGTTGTAAATCATCAAAATCACACCTATAATAGGTGGTATCTCCCATGTGTGAGTGCACTTCATCACCCACTGGCTCCCATCCATAGCAGGAGGGTTCATTTGGTGTTGTCTTAAAGAACTTCATGAGGGTGACCTATAACAATGTGGTCCCATGAGTATATCTACAATATTGTCCCTGATCCGAGGTTCTTATGACTTCAGTATGTGATCAAATGCAAGTCCTAATATAATAAGCTAGTATGTAATGATCCAAGTAAATAATCTCGCCAACCATAATCATGTGTACTACTCCATTCAATCCTAGGGGAGAGTGTGTGCCAGATTTTTAGGAAGTAGGATATCACCGACAACATCCATCAAAAATACTAGTATTCAAGAAAATATTTGATCATTAAAGAGTGTATAGAAGTCTACTTCCATCCCCTCTTAAGGTAGGACTCATTATAAGAACATATTGCAATGGGAGGCTCAGATCCACCCACTATCTCCATCATAGTCTATATGTTCCGCCTCAAATCGGTACTTAGAGAATATGCCATCCATCCTTTATTATCATGGACATATCACTAGTAGAGTATGTAGCATTGACTATCGCTATGCCATCTCTCTGCTAAGGTAGTGAGTAAGGTGTGATCTAGTGTCATTTGGGGAATATGAGCTACATAGCTAAGGCTTGTAGCCTCCAAAACAACAATCAGCAAGATTTTACAACACTTCATAAGCATCGCACATAATCTCTTATTTGCCCATGTCGCTCGCACATATCCAACTTGTGCAATCTTGCCTACAATATTTTACAACACTTCATAAGCATCATTTTCTTCCAAAATATCATCCTAAGGTGTTCTACTTGATTCTATGCTCTTCCATTCATTCCTAAATTTTTCACTAAGGTCAAAAATTTAGAATTTTCCTTCTAAAACTGGCCTAAGGCACAAAACTTCACACTAGTGCAAGCTTGATTTCTTTAGCACATTCCTTTTGGAACTAGCACAAAATTCACACTATTGTGCACCATTTAGAACCTATGTATTCATTTTCATGTATGCACGAATTTTGTACCTACGCATTCCTTTTTGGATATGTTTGAATTCATGCCTCCATGCCCATTTTCACATATACTGTTCTACATTCGCACTTTATGCATATCTGGAAAACTTAACAACTATTTTTGAACCTTTTCACATTCTATTATTGTCGAGTGTGCCCTAGGGCTCATGCTACCATGAAACCTCCAATTTCCCTCGCTAAAAATGCATTATTAAGTTTACAAAAAAAAACAATTGTGTACTTAGGCTGTAGTAGGTTCTATGGCAGGTCTCTAAAATCTTGAACTCAATTTGCGTGGTGTTTGCAGTTATGAATCCACACCATTTCTCTCAAGGTAAGAGAAAATCTCTCAAAAAAATTTAATAAGGGTAAAAACCAAAGAACTGTCGCGATGGCTTTTACCCCTGTTGCTTGGTATTTATAGCCAATTTGACCCCCCGCATCATTTTTCACACCCCGATGGGCTAGGTGGTTGTTGTGGTTTTTCTGAATTCTTCTAGCACTCATCGTGATGATTATTTTTAATAAAATCATCATTTTTCACTGGTTTTTGCTATGTTAGGGCATGTTTGTGCTTCCCAACGACCATTTCGCTACCTAGGAATATTTTCACTTTCCATCATGTTTTGGTGATATCCCACAACTTCATCATTCTTATAAAATATTTTCTTATATAAAATTCAAAACTTAAAAAAATTGCTAAATTCAATTTTTTTTTTTTTAAATTGTAAAATTCACGAAATCAAAAAATTATAAATTTCAAAATTTTCAAAATTTGGTAAAAAGCATGCATGCAGTTGAAGCCTATATCGGATGCATTATCCTCAAACATTGAAATTTTTCCTACAAAACATATTTCTTTGGTCCTCTCTTGTTCTTTTCACAATGACTCGTGGATCATTTTGATCTATCCCCATTTACAAAGTTGGTTTGCTTGTTATGTATGTACTATCTTAGCACAACAAGTTTCCTAGAATCTGTTTCATAGTGTATGAATGCTTTTTCATAGGACTAGTTGTGAGCTCAATTATTCCCTTCGCATGTATCCTTTCTTGGGGCACCATTTTTAACCCTTTTTATTAAACAAAAACATTCGGTAACTGAAGCTTGATAACAAAAACATTGGTACAACTATCTTGAACATTGTTTGTTTGAGTATGTGTGTTTATATGTGTTTCCCTATCAATTTAGCTTGTTTACTTTCTTGTATTGCATTGGATTATGGAATATGTATGTTACATGGAGTTGAGCATTTTTAGCAATGAAAAATTCTAATATTATAGCTTTCTATGTTATTTTATGTGTTTTTTGTATGCATACATTTTAATAAGGGTCGATGATGTCGATCATTTAAGAAAAGTGATGAAACAAAGTTTTTATTGAACAAGATGGATGCACAAGATATTTCCATTTTCATCTATCAATTCTCATTACTAGCAAAGTTTCTTCCATATGGATTCTTCTATCTATTTCCTTCATATTTTTTTATCGTCGATTGACTTCTTCTATCACCCCATCGACACTTGAGGGGGCATCCTTCATTCTAGTAGTTTTTCTTCAAAATTTTCTTGGCTATAATTATCTACAATATTTTAATTGGTGTCGCTTATGCCACCTCAAAGAGGGGCAAATGTAGACATCTAAAATCAACTTCCATATTTTAAATGCTAAAGTGGTACTAGTTATCCTTTATCTCTTCATTTCCATTATAATTTTTGATTTCCACTAATTAACTAATGTTTCCATCTATTTTGGTTGATTAACGACACTTCGTTAGTTATAATCCTCTTCAAATAAATGAATTAACTATTACTAGTTAATTAAGTCTTTTTATCATTGTGTTTAATCAATAAACCCTTTTGTTGGCTAAATCACATTTTCAAATGCTTCAAATCATATCAAATTACTCCTAAATAACCTAAAAATAGCCTAAAAATATTATTCTAACATATTAGTTAATCCTAGTTGATTAATTAATGCACCCTCCAACTCCCATGAGTTACTAATCACTTGTTAATTCTTCTAAGCATGCTTAACAAGTCTAAATCTACTTTATCATTTATCCCACATTCATTGGGATTCAAGATTTCCCCAAATATGAAAGATATATAAAGGACCAAGCTCCTTCCTTCACACCTTACACCATACTTTTATTAGTATTATCATAAAGCATATGATTAAGATCCTTCTCCATTGATTTGGAATAGCTTGTTCATCTCTTGCATCCATTCCTTCATGTTTGATTAGTAAAGAAAGATCTAAACATGGCCTTGTAGCCATTTCTTAGTGAGATTATTTCATCATCTTGAAGCAACAACACAAATTTGATTGCTTGTGATCTTCATAGGTTCACATTTTAAAGGCAATCATACATATATAGTAGGAATGTTTGTAGTTAGATGATTGATTTCATGTTAATTTCATTTTAGCATTCCAATAAGCTATGATCATGATGGTTTTATGGTATATTTTAGCTTAGCTTTATACTACTAGGTGTTAGTCTATTTTAATTAGATTTATAAAGTTTATATGAACACGGGTTTAAAGAGGTCTTACACGTAATAATTTAGGAGATCTTGCAAAGAAAAATATCTAGTTGACCACATTTTTAAACATCTATACAAACCTGAGAGTGCATAGATTCTTAAATCAATACCTTAAATTTCTTGAAGTCAATTGAGACATAGTAAATATATTGGACAGGTTTCCTCTTATACCAAATGAAATTGGATAAGTAGTTTTGCTAATAAAAACCAATTTGCATAGTTTGAATCCTTCACAATAATGAATCTTTCACTGATTAATTTATTTTAGGTCTAATAAAAATAAATAGCATGTGAAGATCTTATAAACTAGGAGGTAGGGTTAACTACACACCCCATAAAACTCTCACTCCAAAATCACTCACTTAGCTCCTATTTATGTGAGTTGTTTATTAACACCTTCACATATTACAATAATATTATATTCTTACATGCAAATGTTTCACACTAACATTAATTTCTTAACAATCTATAAAATTTGTTTCCATAGGTATATATAATGATAGACTATGTATAGGTCCAAGACAAAAATATTTGAAAGATTTAGCACTCTATCGATGAGGAGTACTAAGAATGTTTATTTTATGGCCAATTTCTCTATTTATTCATTAAGCTATGAATCCATCAAGTTTAATTCAAAGACAACAATTTGTGGAAGATTAAAAATATTCACATTGAGCCAAGTGTCCTCAATTGGTCCTTTACAAAGTAAAATCTAAATGGAAATTCATGTTTAATGGATTATGGTTGGAAAAATTCCAATTATCAACATGTATCATTTATTATCATCTTACGGTTTGGTGAGATTAATTCTAAATGAGGTTTTATACTCATATATATTGTAGACTAGTACCAATAAAAGCCACATATTGGTAATCTATCATTTGATAGATTCACGGTTTTTAAAGACTTATATTATACCAATTTAGGCCACATGTTAAACATACATTAAAACATAATCCAAACTCTACAAGTAGATTATAATTGTAATCATTACCATGTATCATTGGTATATCTAAAAATTATACATATGAGTGAGTGCAAGAATCTATAGTATACATAAGAACCAATGATCAATAATTTTCCACTATTGGCACTCTAGCCAATAAAATAGAGATATAATCATCTAAGTCATAAATGTCAAGTCATCCAAAATTGGTAACATTGATGCTTTACAAGTGTCAATCATCGGTGAGAGTTGGTTTTTTTTTCACATAAGAGATACAAGGCTAGATCATTTAATCGGGATCTCGAGTCACTAAATTCAAAATCCATAGTTTTTAGAATTTCATTAATGAGATCAAACCATAATAACCAAATGTAAATAAGGAAATACCAAAATGTGATCACATTTAACTTAGACCAATTCAAAATATGCCTTTTGCTTCAAAATCTTTAAATTTTAAAATCCAACTCGATTCATTTTTTATTTACAAAACATTATTGAATAGATTGCATTATCATAAACGAGATAAATACAAAAATAAAAAGAGAAGAGAATCAATCAAAATAGTCATAACACCTAATAAGGATGACTCTACTTCATCTCCATTGTAAGAACTTGTGGATACTTAGTACACCGAATCTCTCCTATTTTGAATTATGAATTATATAAAGTTATTCTAGGAGAATAATGACTCGATAAAGTTTATAGAGGAAAAGAGATCTCATAAGAAGACCAAATATAGTATCAAGACATTCAATCTATTAGGAACTTTGGACTTCACAACATAGCTATAAAACTAGAGGTTTTCCCTGGTGAAGACTTAATCATAGATGTTATGAATAAGAGAAACATTAAAGTTATTTCCCTTACAAAAAGAGAAACATTTAATGTTATATACAAAATGGATCCTCCAACACATTTTAATAATAATGAAAGCGTAAAGGATCATATGGATTAGAGGTATGTATTTGAACAATTTAAAGATTGGGTGATTGATCCTTGATAATTAAAACCGAAAAACTTCTCACGTCTATTACATTTTTTAGGTAAGGAGTTGTCGACACTAAATCATGCACTTGGGTACATTTCTAGGTCATAATCACATGCATTGCATTCATAAGTTTTCCAAGGGATAAAATTACTAATTGATCGCTATATTTGGCCTCTTAGGTTATTTTTAGTTCTCCTTCTTGGCCTCACAAACCCTACTTCCTAGTTTGACCCTCAATACTTCACTTTCTCTAGCTTTGGACACTAGCGTCCAGCCAAGATGCCAGTGCCCGGGTTCCCTAGACCTCTTTGTATCTTTTTCACTCCTTTTTGGGTCCCTTTTAGCTATTCGGATTCCTTATCTCTTACACATCCACCTTTTAGTCATCAATTATGAAATTAAAACAAGGGATGCATATAAATACAATTCTATGGGATCAAATTAAGGGACCAAGCTCTAAACATCTATTTTCACCACCCAAGGTTTCATCTCATAAGCATCTAAAGAGGATCATTACATCCATATATATTCACTCAAGGTACAAGAGATGGTTATTCTACATAACACACATGGGAGGGGAAGTTTATTTTTTCCATGGACACATCTTTTACATCTAGCTAATTGCTCTCTATCAATTTTGACATGCATAAAATCCTCCTAGGGCACAATTCCACACACACACATAAAAACTACATTCATTCTAAGATGTAGTGTAGCACTCAATCATAAGATCACTTGTTTGATAGCTAAGGATAGTCCAACCCCTCATTTTTCATCTTTGTTTTTTTATGATTTGATGTGCTTTTGAGGGTTTTGCAAGTGGTCTTCTTTATTGTAGGTTATCGGTGACATCAACGATCATAGTGCAAAAGTATAGCAACAAAAAATGAGGGTTTTAGACAAGTTTGAAACCCTGTAAAATTCAATTTCGAGCATTTGTAGTACACATGATATAGTTCATCAAAGTTCGGTATAGAGATAACATAGTCTACTGAGTCTCATACATGGCTCAAAATCAGGCTTGGGTCCTTACTTCAACATAAACACTAGCACCCAGAATTAGACTTGGGAGCCTAGGAGCTTCTGTCTCTTCATGGGAACTTAATACCATGGGAAAATACAAAGCATTTTTACTTCAAAGCGTAGTTTTCATCATTGTCACAATGGCTTATTACAGGATAGATAATCCTTCAAAACTTGGCAATGGATCATAATTGTTTGAAATAGATCAGATTTATACACACCATTTACAGTGGTTTTTTACTTTTGGAAGCCAAAGTTTGGAGAATAACACTAGACCTTTCTCCCTACACTACTTCTTCCATGGCATAAGATTTCCCAAAAACTAACATTCGGTCTGCGGCATGAGATCTCCTAAAAAAATCATTCTTCATCAACATCTTTCGGATCCTTTATATCTCTTTCACTCATCATGGATCAAGTGCACATGTTCCTTTTTCTACTTTTCAACATTTTACACACTTTTTACATACATTTCATACATTTAGATCGACACTTTTCTATATACATGTATTTGACTACTTGTTCATTCTTCTCTTTTGGAAGCTTTTCCTTATGGGAAGTAGTATTCAACATCAGCACACAACAATCACACTTCAAGAAAATCATTAACAATAGGTACAACATCAACATTTACACATACACTTTCACCCTAGGGTCATCATCATCACTTTTTACTTCCTCTTCTCTATTTTCCACGCTTCACTTTTTATCACTCCACACTTTTTCTTGTCTCAAAATGCTCTTCTACATTTATATACATGGCTATGAAGTATGCATCTATATCTACTTTATGTTACCGAGATTTCTCTCACCAACATAAAGTGGGAAAATGTAGACATTAAATCATGCACTTGGGTACATTTCTAGGTCCTAATCACATGCATTGCATTCATATGTTTTCTAAGGGAGAAAATTACTAATTGATCACTATATTTGGCCTCTTAGGTTCCTTTTTGTTCTCCCTCTTGGCCTCACAGACCCTACTTCCTGGCCTCGGCCCTTGATACTTCACTCACTTTGGCTCGGACACTAGTTCCCATCCAAGACGTCGGCGGCCGGGTTCCCTATACCTCTTTGTATCTTTTTTCTCCTTTTTGTTCCCTTTTAGCTATTGGGAATCCTTATCTCTTAGGGGTGAACCTTTTAGTGATCAATTACGAAATTCAAGAAAGGGAAGCATATAAATACAATGTTATGGGATCAAATTAAGGGACCAAGCTCTAAGCATCTAATATCACCACCTAAGGTTGCATCTCACAAGCATCTAAAGAGCATCATTTCATCCATCTAGCTTCACACAAGGGACAAGGGTTGGTTATTCTACATCACATGCATAGGAGGAGAAGTTTATTTTTCCATGTACACATTTATTCACATCTTTTACATCTATCTACTTTCTCACTATCAAATGCAACATGCACAAGATCCTCCTAGGGAAAAAACACACACACACACACACACACACACACACACACACACACACACACACACACACACACACACACACACACATTGAATTACATTGGGTGAGATGTAGTGTAGTGCTCGATCATAAGATAAATTGTTTGACAGTTGAAGACAATCTAAATCCTCATTTTACATCTTTCTTTTTTATGATTTGATGTGCTTTTAAGGGTTTTACATATGGTCTTATTTATTACATGCTATCAGTGACATCAGCGATCATAGTGCAACATTATAGTGATAGACAACGAGGGTTTTAGACAAGTTTGTGACCCTATAAAATTTAGTTTGTGAGCATCTGTACAAACCCTAGCACCTAAAGAGGGATCCTAGTGACCAGGTGCCACAGTACTAGTCCAGGTGCCTTGGTCACTGCTTCTCTTGCACTCCTACATTTTATGGGCTCAGTTGCAACATCCTGGAATTCTATTTTTCAAGTCTTCCAACTTTTCACACTACCGAGATTATTACAAAATCAGCTAAGTGTTCTCACTTTTCATTGCACTTAAGTTTTTAATTACTTTTCTTATTACTTAGGTCATATTTGTAGTTCACGTCTATATTATTGTTATATCTACTAATGTATCCTATCTAGGAATTTATCAAAAAAACTTAAATATTTGATTTTTTAAAAATCGGGGTAAGAGTGGCCATGCTTTTGTTAAATAGATTATATGTAGTTGATAAGGATGAACATATCAACTAGACATGGGTTCGCTTTATTAAGCATGATTCTTAAGGATGAAAACCCTAATTTTGAAGAGCTTATAGAGTTTAACATAAGGTATCCCAAGGAGGGAACTTTAATATTTTATTCTACATTGTGGACCTATTTTTTTCCGTATATTTAATGCCAAATTTTCTAATTGATTGCACACATCCACTACCTTAATGTATGTTGTATTTTTAAAGTTATACAACCACAAACATGGGCCTATAATGAAGGATATTTGTGAGGAATTTTACCCAAATGTATATCATTCCATTCATACGTTAAAATGTATGAAATACTCCAGGAACTTTAATATTTTATTCTACATTGTGGACCTATTTTTTCCGTATATTTAATGCCAAATTTTCTAATTGATTGCACACATCCACTACCTTAATGTATGTTGTATTTTTAAAGTTATACAACCACAAACATGGGCCTATAATGAAGGATATTTGTGAGGAATTTTACCCAAATGTATATCATTCCATTCATACGTTAAAATGTATGAAATACTCCCTACTTTGCCAAAATCTATCAAATATATTGGAGTCTATTGGTATTACAGGCACTCACCCTAATCAAAATTAAAGGATGTTTAACACATACCTACAAGATACTAATGAAAGTTCCTTAAATATTAATTTATATTAAAGTATATTGTTAGTAAGAGAATCAAATTGTGGGAGGGTAAAAATTAGTTTCAAAAATACCATATCCATTACTCCCTCTTTAGTGGAAATTTTCAGATTTACCACTTAGCCTACCATATTAATATTTGAAAGATAACATAGTCTCTTAGTTATAGGTAATTATACATTTATAGAGTCTTAGTTATAGGTATGCTTATTCTTATGTGTAATTTACTTCTATTGAGGTTCAATATCACTTGAACTCATCCACTTTAGATGATGTATTAGAACAACTCAAAGTTATAGGCTTGTTAAAAGACCTAAAAGAAGATCATGTTCAAATACCACTAGGTTACCCTCAAAATATAGGGAGATATTTACAAATGAGTATATTGAGGATTTTTCCTATGCCCCCTTATGCAAAAAAATATTTATAAAGATTAATAGGAGATGCTTCATCCTCTACTAAGATCACATCAATGGATCAAGTGTCGCAAATGGCATCACTTCCATTAGTTTTAGTACTTCCAACCATGATATGAACAATTAGAGAAATTTAAGCCCCTACTGAAAAATGAAAAAGAAAAAAAATAGAGGTTTTTTATTATCTCATCTAATTAGAACATTGTAAGTTCCCCTCCCCGCACTCAATTATAAAATTCTATGTCCATGGTCTATACATTTATTGTAGTGAATTTTTTATCCTAATTTTACTATGATTGGTGATTGTAATTATCCTATGGTTGTTTCCACTTCCCTTTATTCCTGTTTCTCCCATTTTCCCCATTTTACCTCCTTTTTGCTAATTTTCACTTCTCTCGAGTATTTTATCTTCAACTTATTCCACCTTTCCACTATCATCTCCATCATCTACCATCATCTCAATATCCATTATCATTCCTATAAAATGGATATTTTCTCAACATTCCATCTCTTTCATGTAGATGACAACATCATAAGGGTTGGGCTTATCCATGTCCTTACCTCCATTACTCACTCTCCTAAATTATCCCTAAATGTCCACTTCGATGAGGGACACTACAAGTTTTAGTGGGTTATCCCATTGCAAGGAAAATGAAAACATCCCCTTTTACTCTTCTTATGGTTTAACCCATGATGATTTCTTCCTAATCTATTCAGAATTCACCTACCAATGATCTTGTAAGTTTTTCCTCCACCTCTATTGTCATCATTACCTCTACTACTTGATAAATTTTAGAATCCTCCAAAAAAAAAAAAAAATTGAGATGTCCAAAGAGAAGTGAAAATAGTAGTAAATGATGAAAATGTCTCAAAAAATTTCATATCATCATCAAGAAGTCTCTTTGTATTATAATAAAAGGGAGAAAAGTTTTTAAAACATAACTACAAGAAATGTTACAGCCCAAAACTGAGATATTCTTATTAGAATAGAGGACAACAAGGGTTTCTCAAAGAAACTAACAAGGGAAGGATATCCATCCATTTATCCATTTTACATTATGGATGCCTCCTTTAATACGGATAAAGGATCATTACATGAAGCAAGAGAAGAGGCCAATTCAATAAAATTTCAAATATCTATACTACCTAATATTTATAATTATGTACATCTATTTTTAAGGTACTTGTTTTCTAAGTTTAAAGACATCTCCTCAGCCAAATAGAAGGCAAGTATTGCGGAAGGAAAACTTTAAAAAATGATAAAGGAGGTTATTAACATGAAAACAAAGACAGAGGTTATTTTTGAGGCTTGTAAGAATAATATGTTAGCTAAAGCTTATTTTATGACCATAAATAATTTCATAACTATATATACCAAGATAGCTAAGTCTAGCATTGAAAGTTCATAATCTTCCTCTTATTTGGTAGTTACATGTATACATCTCGACCTATTCCACTACAAAATTGTTTCTCTATTAGGAAAAGTTATGTCATCTCAACTTCTACATGCGAGTTAGACATGTACATTTAGTTGAACAATTTAATATATTTTTCCTTTGGTTCATGGTATCTTTTTATTAATAGTTAGAAATTTTGAGCCAATTAAACAACATATGAATGCATGATTTAAAACTTAACACATAAATGAAGCTTAATAAGCTAAAATCGTTAAGAAATTTATAAGGGGAATACTATTTTTTTAATCTATAAACATAATTGAGGATCCATAAAAGCCCCTAATTATAAACATTATTTCCATGGATAAAAACTACATTAAATACCAACTATCTTAGCACCATTGATAACATGCAACTCCCTCAAGTTTTAGTTCCCGTGTGAAGTCATAGTAAAAGGGGGTTGTTTTATACTTGTTTTGAAGATTTTGTTCATGTAAAAAAAGAGTCACCATTTATTATGATTCAAATTTTTCTTAAAAAAAATAGAGCACTTATAATTAGGTAATTCATTGTAAAATATGTGAGATTATTCTCATAATAATTTTCCAAGATTTTTTCAGCTTTAGTTTATTGTTTAGCTTTCTTGTTTTAGTTATTAGATTATATTTTATTTTTTAGGAGTTTTAAAAGTATGCGAGGTTATGTTGTTTCATCCCATATCTCTATATAAACCTTCAAACTTAGTTGTGAAAAATCATCTTAACATCATGAATCAATACAAAGAAGTAATTTTAGAGCTACACATGGTTTTGTGAGTTGTTTTATTATTTTCAATTGTTGATTCATGTCTTGATGCCTAGACAAAAAAATATCTTTTAGTTACCAAGTAGAGTTTTCGTTTAAAATTTTAGTTGAATTTACAAGGTAAGATAGTGAGCATAAGATAATCTCACTTTCATTAGTTTATGTTTCTTACACTTATATTTATATATGTGTTTTGAAATATTAGAATTCATTATTTAGAGATTTTATAAAGTGTGAATTATTTTGTTTTTTTGTGGAATATAGTTAGCTTGGACAAATTATTATTTTAATTAACCTATGATTTAATATTTTTAATTAAATTTAATTATTAGCTTAGATTTTGCATTTTTTCCCTGTGTTTAGTTTCCTTTGACTTATTGCCTGAGGTTTATAAATAAATAAGGTAAAACTACCTCTTGTATTATTTAGTTTGTGTGTGTGGTTTATTTGAACTAAAAATTTCTCTATGCTTAGTGATGGAAAGAGAGTCTAGTTTAATTCTTCCTTACCATTTTCTCATTTTTTAATTTTTTCATTAATTCATAAATCACTTAGATAAGATTGTAAAAATTGTGAATATTGGTAGGTTGCAACAAATCAAGCTTCAATCGGTGGATTTTCCAAAACTCACTGGTTTCTCCATAGGTTAACATTTTTCCACATAGTTCCCAATTGAGATATACATCCAAAAGTATTTCATACCTTGAATCCTATTTCTAGCAGGGTTTTTTAGTAAGTAAAAATAATTTCATGTCTTTTATTAAATCTTGTATAACAAACTTACATCAACTGATAAATATAGTGCTGAAGGAGTGCCTAACACATCAACTTAACTCTTGATAAAATTCTTAATATTTATGTGACACCCTACCGCACAAGATATAAATATGATTCTAAGAGTTTTCTTTAACCTTTATAAATCCATAGAAAAATTAGATCAGATAAGAAAATTAGAAAAAAAATTCAAATAGTCCCAAGTTCTCCAACATATTTTCCTCCAATAATTTATCTTCCACCATATACGAACTCTCAAATGGCTCATCTTGTTTGGTTATGAGGTATTATACTTGTAATTCTATGAGGTATTCGTTATTATCCTAGGAACCCAAAGATATATTTACCTACATAAAATTGTGATGGTAGTATGAATAATGAAGAACATGTAACTTTCAAGTCTACTTTCATATTAATGAGTGTTACACATGAATACATGGCTTTGATTGTTTCCCCTCACTTTACAAGACACTTCTTATGATTATTTTCTCAATTTTATAGATGATTTTATTATTAGTTGGAGTGACTCTAAAGAAACTTTCTTATCCAAGTTTAGTCAAGTCATTGATCACAATGTCTTGTATAGGTGGTTTTCTAGTCTTAAGAGAGAAAATAATGAACCAATTAGAGATTTTGATTCTATATTTTAGCATGTTATGGAGAGTTACACAATTTTATAAACCTACGATAATATTTCCTTGGAAATAGAAAATAGTGCCTTGGATTCTTTCACTTTTGTATCTTTAAGGAGAGCCAATGTAACCACCCTTACATAATCTCATGTAGATTTTAATATGTAGAAACACAACTACACCCTCAAAGAACAAATTTTTTCTATCATACTTACGGCTCTCCAAAACATCCCAGCTCTAAATCATATCCCTACTCTTAATAAATTTATATTACACACTAAATTTAAAACCCCAAAATATTTCTGATTCTAGTAGTAAATCCTATAAAACAATTATCCAAGTCTAAAAAATTTTGAGTTATAAGGAATGAAAAATCTCAGAAATTATTTTTTAATTTATAAAGACATGTAGGAAGCAATGAAAACAAAAATAGGAACTATTATTATCATATATATAACCACCAAAACCAAAAAATGGAGAGACTCATGTGATTGACACTAAGCTTTTTGACATAAACATTTATGATTTTTCACTTTCCCATTGGTGTAGAGTGTATAATACTTGTTTACACCCTTATTAGATTATGTGAAATCTAAGCATCGATAATTTGGTACACTAAAGGATGTAAGAGGAGCTATGGGGGATTATTCTAATTAATTAAATTCCAACATTAATACTTATAAATAATGTGTGAAATAATTTATGAAATTGAAAACATAAGAGGATAAGTGCACTTATCTATTTACAAATATATCGGGAATTTTTAAGAGTGTACATTACTAAAACAAGGAGATATAAGATTGATGATGCTTCATCCAAAAAATAATGATTAGAACGTAACCTAAGGTAGGATCATACAACTCTTTCAAGACCGTCCATATGGTCTTAACCCTATTGTATGGTCTTGGATCTAATTGTATTCTTGTTCTATAACTATATGGGACTCTCATCTACCTAGAACTATTTGTTGTTTTCAAATCCTTGTTATTGGTAATTTTACAAATCCCTCTTTAAAATATCTCAAATCTTAACCATGGATGGAAAATTCTAGGAAAAAACATGAGTTTAGTTGTGGGAACGCTATGCAATTCTAAAATTGACACTACTTTGAAGATGCCTCAAACCACATGTCATTCTACACCTAGCATGTGACATCTAAAAGAATGCAAATATCTTTACCAAGTTCTTTGAAATTTCTTGAGTTGAGTTTAGATATTGTTAAAATACTTGGAGAAGGGGTTTTTGAGTGCTTATGGATGAGATTCACTAATTCCTTAACCTGATAAGAAGTTAAAACCTATAACTTGATTTATCACCTAATGAATTTGTATTTTATTTTACGATATTTAGGGATCCTTGAGTGTTTGTTGTAAGTGTTTGAAGTGAGTGTTTCAATGTATTTTAATAGGATTTATAGGTTATCAAATGAGGTAGTGGTAACTTGCTTATTTAGGGTTCCACGGGTAAATTACTAAATAAATACCGACCCAAAGGAGTAAATGACCCATTGAATAATTTGGAACTAAAATCATAGATGGAGGATATGTTGGTGAAAATTCATATAGATAGGTTAGGACCAAATATAAATTCCTGACCAAACTATATGGCCTTGATCAAGGATTAAAAAATTAAATGAATTTTACATCTTGTTATTTTGACTTGGTATTTAGATTTTATATATTTTACTTTAAGAATGTGTTCGAATATCGGTGTGCAAGGATAGAAATGATAGAAAAATGACCCCAAAATTGTTATGTAAAACCTATATTCTAGGTAAATTTTCATTGTTATTATGTTTTACTTCTATCTTAGTTACCATATATAACTAATCATTACTTAGGTAGATTTATTTTACTTACATGAGTGGTTATCGGTTTATTATTACTTTATATGGTTTAACAACCATATTTTTATTTATCATATTATTGTGCTTCCCAGGTGTATTTAGCAATTTGTTGTAACTAAGTTGGGTAGTTTTTTGTAGTGTAATATCTGTAAATATTACATCACTCTCACATTGTAGATTGATTCATTGCATATCAATAAACTAATCAATATTTTTTCCATGTTCGTCATCTAAATTTATTATCAAAGTAAGTTAGGAGCTTGTACAATTGAGAATAAATTGTAGCAATATAGAAAGAGGGAGAGTGAGAAGTCTTAGAGAAGAAATCTACACATTTGAAGAGCCTATGCAGCCTCCTAGAGTTTCCTAACCCCACCCCTACATCCCCACACTCCATGATCTCCATTTCCAGTAGTTTTTATTTTTTGTATTACTCTGGGAAAGGAGGATTTGCCTAAGCACTACCTCCTACACCAAGATACTATGTGGAAAACTCTACCTTAGAAAAGTTTTTAAAAAATCCCCAATAGGGGTTTTACCTCTAAATTTAAAGGTTCCTTTATCCATAGCTAAGTTTCACTACATCTCTAAGTTTAGAAGACTATGCTATTTGCATCGGGTTGTGGAAATGAGATGGCTACCAAAAAACAAGATATAATTCTAATCTCGTTACTAAGATAAGTGGAAATTTGGGGCTTGATACACCGAGAAGATAAAATGAGTTGGGCCTTTGCTTCCACTAAGCTAGTTTGTTAAATCTTTGCACTAAGATGGACAATGTGCAATATCAATTCATCAACTGTCAGGCCTACATCACCTAGACATGATGCTAAGTTCATTATGAGCTAATCCATTTGATGCAAGTGGGTCAGTTTACCCCAAATCTACTGACTTGATCACATCACTGGAACATTAGGTGAGTTGTGATGTGTATTGGTCAATCCAAGCTGAAACACCATCCCCCTGCCATATAAGTGAACCTACAACCCTCCCAAGCAAGGTTCAATCCTATCCAACTCCCATCAATCCATATCCACACCTACATTGGGTTGGACACCAAGCGATCTCGAACCCTCTTTGAAACTCTACCTCCTAGTTTCATTAACAAGTCAAGCTATTGTTAACCATTTTGATCTTCACCTACAATGCGTGTTTCCTATTGTCAATATCTCCTAACCATGTGACCTAATACTAATCCCTTTAATGCAGGACAAATCACAAATAACAAAGTAATAAAAACATATTAAATTAAAATCAAAAGTAAAGCATAGTTAAAATAAGAAACCCTAGTAATTTTAGAGGATGTCTCAACCACCCAACTTGCCACCAAGTCACTAAGTCGGAAGAGTCAAGTGTACCATGTTGCTAAGATGGGTAGATAACCAACTCACCGAGTTAAAAATCCATCTCACCACATAGGTAGGTGGTTTCTTTTTTACTTTTGTTGAAAAAAATTTCTACCCCTCCAAGTTTATCCCCCTTCTAAATCCCTCTAGCTATAGCTAACCCGACTATCAACTTTAATGTCAAAACACTATTTGAGACCAAAAAAATTCTCCTATTTTCTATAGAAAGTAATTCTGAGCTATTTTTGCAAAAGGGGTTCCCAAAAAGGTCATTTTTCAAAGTAGTGTTTTGTGTTTTTCACATTTTGATGCATTTTGGGCTCAAGATACCACTTGGACCCTCAAAATAAAATAAACTTGTAATTCTTATTTTTTTGCACAAGCAGATGTAATATAATTTTTTGTGTATTATTGAATTGTATTTTCAAAATGTACCATTTATTTGGGAAAATATATAAACTCATTAGGGAAAATTACTCTCCCAAGTTCTTTTTTCCCGACTCAATGTTTTTTTGTGGTGAAAAATACACCTCATGGAAAAATAAAATTCAAATTCAACTTGATTTTGAAGATATATGCCCTATTGTAAATGGTTCAACAACCATATCACCAAAATATGCAACACATCAGTGTTAGTTTGATTGGGCCAATCAAAAATACAAGTTTATTATCTTATTCACATTGTCTGATGACAAGCAACCCCACATTCGAGATGCCAAAAAAACCAAAGAAGTAGTGGACAATATGAGCACAATATATGATGCCAAGAATAAGAACATGACTCTAAATGTGTATAGTTAGTTGCATACATTGAAATTCAAGATGAATGAGAAATTTGAGGATTTCTTGTATATATTTTCAACATTAAGGGCTCCACTTATAGACCTAGGAGAGGAGATATCATATAATACTCTCGTTCCCATTTTTTTGAGAGAAATTCCTCCCTCAAACAAATTATTTTGACGATAATAAACTTGTAAAATTATACCATCATTTTTGAGAGGCTGGTGAACTTTCTCTAGAAAGAAGAGTCACTATATAAAAAATATGAAGAAGAAGAGCAAGAACTATCTTCTCATCCTAAATAGAATAACAAATCACACTCTATACAAAAGTCCCAAAACTAACATTAGTAAGGGGACAATCAAAAGAAGAAATTTCCAAACTATAAAAGAGGACATGATTTGAAATATTTTTAGTACAATATGTACAAGAAAGGGTCATCGAAAAATTGTGTGCCTAACAATGAACAATCATTATAGGGATAATAACACTACAAGCAAAGGAAAAATAAGGAGAACTAGAGAAATAAGCCTCATCATCAAGGTAATGTAGTTGAGAAGAAGACCATTCAAAGGATGAGGACTTCTTGTACACTTCCTATTCTAGTGAAGAAACAACATTATCTAGTGTAATATAGTACATTGATTCGGGATACACTTCACACATGACCAGATGTAGTGACCGGTTCTCCACAATATGACACACACCCTCAAAAAATCATGTTTGATTGGGGGATAACTCTTCCTACAGAGTACAAGGTATTGGGAAAATTTCTCTACCTCTTGGTTCACAAAATTGTAGGTTATTATATGTTTTGTAAATCCTTGGCTTGAAAAATAACTTACTTTCAATCAGCCATCTTCTAGATCATAATGTGAAGATTAATTATTATTATCATTCTAGTAATGAAATTTTTTTATTTACTGATAAATCCATAAGCTCAAAAAAAATCAAGAGATTAAAATGTGGGATGGATGTTCCGTCTTGATTTTTTCCATAGAGATGATCGAGACTCTAGTGGATAATAATAATTCTTCCTCATAGTTATGGCATCGGAAGACTTAGTCATATCAATTTTGGATATATCAACACACTTCACTAGTGAAATATGTTGATAAGTAGTGAATAATGTATAAATAAGTGAAAATTAAGGTAAATTTTAATGAGAAGTAGTTAATAATGTAACAATACAACTGAAGTGTGAGAGCGGTGAAAGTAGATGCCCGAGGAGCCTTGGTGGGACTAGTAAAAGGCATAGTTCCAAAGATAATTGTAGCATGTAAAAACTTGTAAGATATTTTCATTCACATCTAGAAACCAAGTGAATGAGCATGTGCATATGATAAAGATAATGACATACTGAGTATCTAACTAACATAGTAAGAAAAGTGAAACATGTAAGTAGAAAAATCTAGCAAGATTTAATGCAACCAAGATATGAAAATGAAATGTATGAGTGGAATGGTATGCAAAGTTTGAAGATTATAGGGAGAAGTGTTCCCTAGTGGATGTGTATGATATGAGGTTCATTTATAAAATCCCCCTCAATAGTCAAGGATGAACCATAGAACAATAGTGCGTCATCGGGAAATAGGTATGAGAGTGTAGATGCTAGAAATAAGTATCATGAACCATAGAGCATGAAGAGTGAAGGATGTGAGGTTAATTTCAGATTTAGACCCTCAACAATCAAGTATAAATTGCGGAACTAGAGTATTTCATAGGGTAATGACAATACATTTTGTGTACCAAATTTTTAGGAGTATTGAGAAAAATTTAGACATGAAGCATCGAGCGTAAAGTGGAGTAGAAGATGTTAGTGACAATTTATAATGAGTGGAAGGGGGAAGAAATCGCAATGCGCCTCCAAGTTTGTGGTTAGAGAAGGATCAAGTAACCTCATCTAGGAGATCATCGGTGTCAAGATCATATACGATTGTATTTGGATTGAAGACCTAGTAAGCAATGGTGTGGGGTTGATCATATAAATATCCTTTACGTCATAAATTGTACATTACCATAGCATATTATTCATAGTAAAATGTGGTTGTGGACAATTGTGTGCATACCGATTAGTGATATTTTGAGAATAACCAAGGAATGAATCATTACAAATAGAGTTGTGACCAAAAAGAATGGGAAATGTTATATTATTATGATTGGGATCCAGAGTGCCACCAATGTAGTCATGCCAATACTGCATAAGTGTGAGTGGAGAGGAATGTGGAGTATTGATGTAGATCCCTACATTAAAATCATTTACAACATCCACAATGCATAAGAAACCAAAATCTCATCTATTCAATCACCCAAAATCATTGAACTTGCCACTTTACTCAATAAGACAATTTTTCTCAATAGGATAAAAATATTAAAACACTCTATCAAAGGATAAAATCACTTTAAACATAGTTAGAAAATCCAAACAAACTTTTGAATTCACAAAACCATTTTCATCACTTCATCTTTCATATTTTTCCTTTTTGCCTTCATATGCCCTTGTAACCCTAAAAATGCTATTTTTGAGAAAAATCCTTCAATATTCAACTTTAAATTTTACTGGCAAACTTTTTAGGAACCCGTTATCCTTATTAACATGCATGTAAATACTTAGATCTCAACTCCTTTCCTATAAAAAATTATGCTCTTTTGTAATTTTACACTAGGCATTAATTAGCCCTCTAGTTGTACAAAGCTCCATATTGAGAATGACCCAAAAACATTAAATCATATAGGGTTATTTTTTTATACCCTTTATTTTTTTGTGCTTCTTACTAATTTTTATCACTCAATTCCCTATTCTCTTCACCCAACTTCAAATCTTCACTTTTAGGCTTATTACAAGGTCTGAGCTAGGGTTTCAATATCCCAACTTAGGTTTGTACCACCATGAATTATTTTAACTCCTCAACCACCTTAGACCACCTATTCCACACTTTTTTAATATCCTTTCAATGTTCAAACACTATTTAACTCCATTCCACCAATATTTCATGTTTTGGCTTAACTAGCATTGTCATGGACTAATTGTCCTCATGCACTTTGTTTTCTAAATCTGCGTTCAAAAGTTCCCTTTAACTTGGGAGATGCTCCACTCCTTCCAACACCTTTATCTCACATTTCATGATTATTTCAAATTATTCTCTCCAATACTTTTCTTATGCATTCAATGTTAATACATTTAATTCACTTTCATAAATAAGATTGTCTTAGTGGAATTTGTGTTTAAATTTTCCTATTCAAATTTCTATTTTCTTTAATTTTCCAATGTTTTTGTGTATTATTCTCCTAAAATGTAACTCATCTTTTCAATACCTTTGTAGACTTCCCAAGAATGTGTTAAACTATTCACAGATATGGTTCCCTCACAAGGTCTTCAAAATAATATTTTAGAGGTTTTGGACTATACATGTAACTTTTACCTTTTAATCCCTTAGTGGTTCCACTCACTCATTGATCATCATACCTCAATGTTTCCAGTAATTCTATTACTCCTTCACTTGACTCTATATACCCCAATAAGGTTTTAATAAGATCCTTACACATAGTATAATGGATCTTACGTCTCTTCAAACTGTGCATTCACATATTTCAACTAAGATACTCCATTTTATTAAACTAAGTCTTTTTCCCAATTGTTGATACCTCTTGGCCATGTAGATTACATATTGATTAACCCTCATAATTTTTAAATCAAGTTTCATTATATATTTTACAACATTAATCCCATTATCTCTTAAATCCAAACCATCATACTAGACAACTCAATCCAGAATAAGGTATATATAAGAAACTAGGCCCTTACTAATTTGATAAACTTATTTAGTCCTTGTCATCTCACTTAATGATTCAATATTCATAAAACATGAAAAATTATAAATGCATGTAAATTCTTCTAATTCATAAACAAAACTTTGAGATAACAACCTCGGTCTCATAAGATCACAATACTCAAAATTCTAATTTAGATACAAGATATCATATTTTCTTGTCCCCTGAAGAACACTCATATATTTTCCACTTCTTTTCAACCCTTGAATCTTAAAAAAACATAAGAAGTTCCTTACCTCATAATGAAGGTTGCAATTCATAACAATTCATCATGTCTAAAAGTAGAATTCTAACATGCACAAAGATCTTAGTTTGTTTTTTTTTTCCTCTTCCTATAAGATCATTCACTCAACCAATACCCTAAACATTGTTCATACTTATCTTTCACTAATTTGTATTCCTACAAAGTTATTTCCATTCATTAACATCCTTTCTTAGCATGGTCATACTTCTTCATAGTTTTCTTAAAATCCTTGTACTAGACTTCCTTTGCACCAAAAGTCACCATTTTGAACTTAGGAATCTTCTAAGTTCCTCAAGACTCGTATCTCTCCTTCTTATCTTTGTAAGACATTCACACACAAATTTCAATGATATTAACACCTTGTTACATAAACACTTAATATACCATGCCATAATATACATTCAAATGCCATTTTCAGACAAAAGAGATCTTTCATTAGATGTAAATTATAAATTGTTACAAGATCCTTGAGCCCTAAGCTCATTTATAGATATGTTTTTCTATCCTATAACTTCCTCACCAACCTATACTCACTCCTTTATTCGAATTACTCATCATGATTAAAGACAAGGAGAAGATAGTTAGGTTTCCATCCCCTATTAATACATGATTAACTAACTCTAGTGATTTTACATCTTGGTAGAGGTTAAGTATGAGAGAGAACATGACATTACCACTTATTTATTAACATTATAACTATTTGAACCCCTAACTTACTAACACACTAACACTTAGAGCTAGGATACACTAGTAGGCTAATTTTAATATTTAAATGTGGATCTTTGGGGAACCTCCAAAATGCCACTTATTACATCATAAAGGGACCATATGGACTAAATAGGACTCAAAATCCTCCTAAAAATCCTACACATTGTAGACAAAAATCATGCACTTTAGACATTATTTAGTCCCAGTCTTATACTACTATTCATATGGTTTTTTCATGAAGAAAGTACTAATTAACCCCTATCTTTTAGCCATCTTATTTTATTTCATCATTCCCAACCTCTTGCACCCACATGCCCAGTCATATTTTTTCATTTCACATTATTTTAGCTTTGAATGGGGCACCTAGGCTAGTATTGGGGTGCCCATGGGTGCCCTAGTCCCACTAGGGGCACCCCGATCCTTTTTTAACTTTCCTGCCACTTTTTGAGCACTTTTTATCCATTTTAGCTTCTTATCTTTTTGGTGGTCATCCATTTCATGGTTAATTATGAAATTAGATCAAGATAACCCTATAAATATAAAGTTATGAGACCATAATGAGGGACCAAGCACTAGTCACTACTATCATCCACCTAGGGTTGCATTCATCTAAGGCATTTAGAGATCATTTGCATTCACTTAGCTCCATCACAAGGGAAAAGTTTGGTTCATCTACATCACACAAGCATAAGAGGGGATTATATTTTATTCCATCCACCATTCTAATACATTTTTACACATAGTTATTTCTCATTACTTCAAAAAGTGTGACTGGCACAAGAGCACCTAGGGCACATGATTCACACACACACACACACATTAGAACTACATTTGGGTTTGAAATGTAGTGCAATGCTCAATTAGTAAGCCCATTGTTGTGGCAGTTAAGGTCAGTCTAACCTATTCATTTGCATTCTTATTTTTTTAGGGTTTTGATACTTCTTGTGGTCTTTTGCAAGTCTTCTATTCATCTTGGATTATCAATGACATTCAATGTGGTGTAGCAAATCTAATGTGACACACAAAAAATGTTTTAGACCACTTACAAGACATGTGAAACTCAGTTCCACACCTTTTGCATAGACCAAAGTGCCCATATTGTAGACCAAGGTACCCATAGGCACCCTAGTCTCTCTCCAGGTGCCCCAGTCCCAAGAATCACCCAGATCTTTCCTTTTTAAGACCTCTCGCATAGGCATTCCTACTTCCAGATTATTTTATTTATTCTGTGACATAGTTCAGTGAGATACTCTAATTAGTTGAGTTAATTCCTCACTATTCTTGCTTATTAGGGTTTCTATTTCCATTAGATTAGTCTTTTGTATTATTTTCCGTAGTTGTTTATTACAATTATTTACTATATTTACATGATGTTCTATATTAAATTAACTACTATTATTCCACATTTTACTTAACTTTAGTTAATCATTTTGGTGAACCCCACCACTTTCATGCTTAGGATCCTCATTTTTCCTCTCTCATGGCTTCTAAGGTCTATCAAGTCTCTTTGCTTCAATTGATTCAAATGCACCCATCTTGTAAAGACTCTCTCCAAAAAACCCTAGAGACTATGTATTTACCTATCAACATTATGCCTACTCAAGTCAATGATATTTTCTACCATATTTATGATGACTCTCTTGATTCCAAATCCAATCAATCTATTTGCAAATCCATTCAAGCTCTTCATTCTTTATTTCAAGATAAATTTTAGGCTATGGAATCCACAATCACATCTCTTAAATCTGAAATTCAACAACTTAAGGATACTTCTCAGTCTCATGATTTTTCTTCTTCTCATACTCATCGGATGTCTTCTACACGTACTCATATTAGTGAACCTGAAGTCTTACTACTTCCTACACCTCTCAAGTTTAATCTTAATGCTAAGAAACAAGATGTTATTCCACATCTCATCACTCATAGAATCATTAACTTTCCATCTACTCATGGTTATCCTCCTATTAGGATTTCCAAGTATCAAATTCTTCCATATTGCAACTATCACCGACTCAATGGAAATAATGACAATAATAGTTATATGAAGTATCAAGTACCTTCCACTTCAGTTTTTCTCTCATTTTTTGCACAACATTCTAATACAAATGATGAATCCCATTGGGTTCCTTAATTTTATCCTTCTATATCTAATGATAATCATACCAACATTACTCGGGATCATTCGCAATAATTTAAGCACCACCTAAGCAATTATCTCTCAAAATTAATTCAACACCGCCTCCTACTGAGTCGTCTTTAGTCTCACCAATTCAAACCACATCACCACCTCCCACAATAAATCAACCTTATTCTCCTATTAAGTATTTTGAAGCATCACCAATACCACCAAAGCTACCACCATTCAAGATTCCTCCCCATCCTACTCCACTTTCACATCCAATCACTTTTGTCAAAGAAACTACTCCTACTGATGGTCAAGACACATTTAAAATGCCGCCACCATTGCATGGTCCTATTGTTGCTTCATCTTACCATTGTGTTGGCTCTTTCTCTTATCATGACATAGATAACGCTCTCCCCACAATGGAATGGCACCTCTCGCATTGTTTCATATATCTCCATCATCATAGTACACTTGAGGGGCATTGTACTTATTTCTCCCCCTCCTCATATTTGCATCAGATTATTGTTCATCTTTAAATCATCATACATTCATATCCTTGCATAGGAATATTCATCACATATTTTATCATTGACCATTACCCGATGACACACTCTTGTGCTTTGGTTCACACTTGACTATTGAGGGCTTACTACACATGAACCCCACACAATGCACTATAGGCATTACACATTGCATCTATTCACACACTACACATTATACACCATACATTCTACATTTAGTCTACAATATTTTTAAATTTTTGCATTTATACATCATCCATCATACTAGTCTTCATCATACTCACCTAGCATTTCATCCTACATACTATACGCTTTTAGGCACACTACACATATGTACTACATACACATCACATGGTTGTTTATCATTTTCATTACATATGCTACATCATCTTCTACGCGCTGCACTCACTACCCTAAAACGCACTTTAGTTTCTCATTCCATACTCGACTTCTAAAGGTTTATAAAACAAATTGACCTTACATTCATCACACATTCATCATTTTACATATCATCATGCGACATTCATAGGTTAGTGACATAGATTATAGGCTAAATGGTCATCTATTCTATCATCGTTTAGTGGTATATTCTGTAGGCTACACCATCACTCCCACGTTCATCTTGTCGGGATTTATGTTTCAGCTATAAGGTTCACATACACGTTATTTCTAGGTCGCATATCATCACCATAAATATATACTCACCACAGTGCATTAGACACAACACACACTTCAATCATTTCTTGATAACACACTCTCATTTACGGTTCATTCTTGAATTCTAAGGGGGTAAACCAAATGAACCTGATTTCATACATCTCCATTCACTCGGGGGCACCATGAGATCTTACCATCCATTTTACATTCCATTCCATCCATTCATAGCATACTACATATTATGGTTGCATTTACTCTTGCTTAATTTTTCCTATTCATGTTCGTTTTATTACACATGTTAGTAAGATTACTTGTATGTCATTTATATATATCATCCACACATGTGTGTTCACATATTTTTCTATTTGTGATCAAAAATATAAGTCTCTTACACATAGTATGGATGCTCACCTTCTACCCTTCCTACATTGGTCGCTAGGGAATCTAACTTTGTCGCTCACACGGGTGTTATTGTTTCTTTTTGTACTTATCAATTTAAATTACTTGTTTATACACATTTTTACATACTCGTTATTTTTCTAACATGCTAATGGGTGCTTCACATGCAGCATTTTTTTATGTAGGGATATTTTGTTCCATACTTGTATGTTATATTTTCTGTTATTGTTTACTCTTGTATGCGGGCTTACGCCTTATGTTTGGTGTGCACACTTATTATATATATGCGGCCATTATGGCCTTGAAATTATTTCAACATCATGAGTGATGTCCCATGTTTTCATCCCATTTTGTGTGACTTGTCTTTTTCATGTTTACATGACAACTTTTTGGTATCTTTTACACTATTTGCGTAGATTACACATTGTTTAATACATGCATGCTTGTTTGTACTAACACTTGTATTTAGTTATCCTTCTTATTTGTGTGCACCTTGGATTATACCAAGCACATTCCAAGTCGTCGTATGGGAAACATATAGTCAAATGGGGAAACAACAACAATAATAACATCAACAATAACATTATTTAGTAGCACACACAATACTAACCATGTAAGTACATCATACACAGTAGTAATTATACATGTTTCCACCCTAGGTTCACTCTCATCACTTTTTTGTGTATTTTCATCTATAGTTTCCATGCTCCATCATCTTTTTACATTCCATGCTTTGTCCAGTCCTTCATCCTTTTTCTACATCACTCTACATGGATTATCAAGAACGCGTCTCTATCTAATTTATATTACCAATATTTCCACTCACCAACATAAAGTTAGGGAAAATGTAGACACAAAATCTTGCATTTAAGACATTATTTAGTCTGAATCTTATATTACTATTCATATGGTTTTTAAGTGAAGAAAGTATGAATTAACCCTCTTCTTTTGGCCATCTTACTTTATTTTCTTTCACCATTCCTAACCTCTTACACCCACATGCCCAAAGTAAACTTTTGTCATTTCACATAATTTTAGCTTTGACTAGGTGCCTAGGCTAGTATTGCACCCATGGGTGCCCTGGTCCCACCAGAGTGCCCCGATCAAATTTCCCACCACTTTTTGGGAACTTTCTAGTCGTTTTAGCTTCTTATGTTTTGGTGGTCAGCCATTTCGGGGTTAATAATGAAATTAGATCAAGAGAACCCTATAAATATAAAGTTATGAGACCATAATGAGGAAATAACACAGTCACTTCTATCATCCACCTAGGGTTGCATTCATATAAGGTATTTGGAGATCATTTGCATTCACTTAGCTCCATCATAAGGAAAAAGTTGGTTCATCTACATCACATAAGCATAGGAGGGAGTTCTATTTTATTCCATCCACCATTCTACTACATTTTTATATCTATTTATTGCTCGCCACTTCACAAAGTGTGACTAATATAAGAGCACCTAGGGAACATTATTCAAACACACATCAGAAATACATTTGGGTATGAAATGTACTATAGTACTTAGTTAGTGAGCCCATTGTTGTGGAAGTTGAGGTCAATCTGATCTATTCATTAGCATTCTTTTTTTTTAGGGTTTTGATACTTCGTGTGCTCTTTTACATGTCTTCAATTCATCTTGGATTATCAACAACATTTGGTGTGGTGTAACAAATATGATGTGACACACAATGAAGGTTTGAAACTACTTAGAGGACTGTGAAACTCAATTTCGAACCTTTCGCATAGACTAGAGCAACCATACTAGACCAAGGTGCCCATAGGTGCCTCAGTCCCTCTCAAGGTGCCCTAGTCCTGAGAATAAATTGAGATATGTCCTTTTTATGACCTTTGCATAGTCATTCCTACTTCTATATTATTCTTTTTATTCTATGACACGATCAACGAGCTCCTCTAATCAGCTAAGTCACTTTCTCACTCTTCTTAGATATTAGGGTTTCTATTTCCATTAGCTTAGTCATTTGGGTCACTTTCCATAATTGTTTATTACATTTATTTATTGTATTTACATGTTGTTCTACATTATATTATCTACTATTATTCCAAATTTTAGTTAATGTTAGTTAATGACACACCTAATCAATCAAAAAAAATTGTGTACATGATGCCCCTACATCAAGTATGTGTAAGGAATAATGATAAATGGAAGATGTGAAGGCCATAATTATGCGTAATGAGTACACATCCTTGATAAAAGTGAGGGGTTGAGGTGGGGGAGGATATCTTCAAATGTGAATCATATTGAGGCTAATCCATCATGCTTGCAAATAGTGTTAGAGCAAGTACATGGTCGAATGGAATATAAGACTAATAAGAATCGTGTATGTAAAGGGGTTGAGCTACGGTGCAGAGTGAACTTGGGGAGATGAAGGAGATGGTATGATGTCCCAAAATGGATGGTCCCCTAAAAGGTATCATGGCATTAGTGGAAGAGGAGGTTTCTTGAATTGATATTCACCAAGGCTAATAGTAACAAAATTGTAGTGGAATTAGGAATCATTATTTCAAGAGGAGTAAAGTTAATATTACGTAATGTATCATCATTAAGCTCTATGACATCAACCTCATCAACAGAGAATCATTATTACTGGCATTATCATGCTAGATAGAAGTATCAAGGATATTGGTAGGAGTGGAGCTAAATGTAGGAGTGAGAGGATCCATGATAGGTGGGATAGTGGTAACTATAGAGGTAGTCAAGTGGGTGATATGAGATCAATATTATGGGTAGGAAAATATAGAGTGCATGTGGAGGTAGAATATGGATTAGGGGCACTAGATTGACCAGCATCGTATGTGTTTATATTACGATATGGAATGGGATGTGATGGAGGGATGGGCATGGCGATGACGGGATATATGCGAGAATTACTTGAATGGGCTAGGGTCAACAACAATGGTATGTTCATAGCCATCATATAAGAATTTAATGCACCTATGAACTGTAGAAGGAACAACATGCATTACATGAATTTATAGCCTACTAAGTAAGTAATTGAATTGAAATGAGGCATTGATAACAAAGAATATAGTAGGAATAATTTTAGGCCCAACTTGTAGAGGTAAGGTGGTAGTTCTGTGTATGTGTAAATAGTGAATCATATCCATGAATAATAGTAGAGGATTTATTAATAATTGATAGAAAAATCATTTTCTGAGCAAGGATATAACACATATATTTATAGCATATCCATTGTTAATTAGTACACACTTGATAAAAATGGATCTAATAGTATCGAGTGATAAGACAAGGTGCAAAGGGGTTACTAGAAGAGGAGGGAGGAATGTCCTCATCACTAAAGGATATGGCATGTGATAAATTTTTGAGGGATTGAATGAGATGGGTGAAGGAAATAGGAAATTTATTACTTTCAATGTGGATGGAATGGAGGGTGACTTCTAATGTATCATGATAATTAGGTTCACTACACAAGAGATCATAAAGAGATATTTGGTTGGTGTATTCTTAAGCTTCTAAATTATGGCATAACCATTAGAGGCGGTGGTAGTAACTACAGATGTAATAGGTGGCGGAACACGATAGACGGTGAAGCTATAAGAGAATGAGTGTAGTGAGTGGTGACTACATTGATGGTTGAATCAAGAGGAGTAATGAAGTGGGGAGGATGATGAGTAAGGACTTGCATAAAATCGTGTAGCGATGGCAGCCATGCCGAAACCTTTGTAGGAGTATAGAAGGGATAAGAGGATTGATCCATGAATTCGGAAGAAGGGTATAGATGTTGATGCATTCGCATAAGGTAGGGTTTGAGTGATCGGGTTCACTAAATGATTTAATAAAAATGGTGAATTAAATATAATTGCAAAGTAATTACTATAAAGAATGGTATACAAATGTTAATATACAACAAGATGCAAGAAAACTACCATGTATAATATGAATCCCTAAGAAAGAGAGGGAGATAGGATGCCTTAGCTGATTTTCAAATTAACATGAAGTGATATGGGAAGGGTAAAGTGTTGAGCAATTTGTAAAAAATTTCATAACTTCTCACTTTGTAAATTCTACAACCTTGAAATGAGGTTGGATATGGGCGCCTACTGACAAGGTAGGGGTTCTGGAGTCTTGGAGACTTTTTTAGGAGGTGACTATGCAATATCTCGGGATATTTTTTCTTCTCTATCACAAGGGTTTCAAACTAATTCCCTTTTGATCATCTAATATTCACTCCTTGATCATCGATGGTACCTGTAACCTGCAAGAAATAAGTTCACCTACACATACCCACAAACCACATCAAACCTAAAAAGTGAAACACATAATGGGAAGTCAGATTTACCCTAGAAGTCACTTGACAAAGCAAATTTACAATGAGCACTACACTGCATCTCAAAATTCATGTAATTCTTGTGTGCTTGTGAAAACTATACCCTAGGATGCCCTTGTGCAAGTTGCACTAAATAGTGCGCAAGAATTTCTCAATGATGTAAATGTGTGGATGGAATAAAATAAACTTCCCCTTCCTATATTGTGTATGTAAAGTATGCATCCTGGTCCCTTGAATGGATGTTAGATGTATGCCTTTGAAATGTTTTATTGCCTTTGGAAAACAAGCTTAGGTGGTAATAGTAATTTTTAGTGCTTAGTTATTTATTTTGAATACATAACTATGTATTTATATGATTCCCTTGTTTTAATTTCATAATTGCCAACTGGAATTATGAGCCATAAGTGAAAAATATTCCCAATGGATAAAATATACCCAAAAGGACGATTATGGTAAGAAAGTGTCAAGGGTACCTAAGAGGGATAAGAGCATCGGGCGTTATTGTCATGGATGGGCGCTAGTGTATGAAGCCATAAAAGATAAATAAGTAATGTTTTGAATGGATTGTAGGGTGTGTAAGACTAACGAGAAAGAAAAAGACAAAGAAAAGAAGGCCAAATATAGTTATAAACCACTTGTTATCTTACTTAGGAATCATGTAAATTCTAGCATGATTTTAGGACATAGAAATGTCCCAAGTGCGTGATTTTTGTCTACAATGATCACATATTGTAGCATGGATTTACTCATATCCCCTCTTATTCAAATATGTCTATCAAAAAGATAAAAACAAAGCTTTTCATTTTGGTTTTATATGTGGATGATCTTGTGATCACATGGAGTTCAAAAATCTCATTGAAGATGTTAAGAATGATATTAGCAAATGCTTCAACATGACATATTTGAGGCTAATTAACTATTGTTTTATCTTGGAGATATAATAGAAGAATAATCATATTTTTATCTCCTAGATTAAATATACTAAGACATGCGGAAGAGTATGGGATGTCTAATTTTAAATATATGTCCACACCAATGGATGTAGACACAAAATCACGCACTTGGGTACATTTCTAGGTCCTAAGCACATACTTGCATTCATATGAATCATGAATGATAAAACTAGTAATTGGCAGCTATCTTTGGCCTCTTTTCTATTTTTCTTGTGCTCTATTTGGTCTTCTGACCCATTCTAATATTTATTACTTTATCTTTCTTGACTCTAGACAACGGCGCCCAACCGGGACGTCAACACCGGGTGTCCTTGTCCTTCTTGGCGCCCCCAAACTCTTTGTATCTTTCTCACATCTTTTGGGCCTCTTTTATATTTTAGGATTCTTGTTTTCTTATGGGCCAGCCTTTTTGCCGCCGATTACAAAATTAAAACAAGGGAATCATATAAATACAATGTTATATAACCAAAATAAAGGATCTATCTCTAAGCATCTATTATCATCACCTAAGGTTACATCCAAAGGCATCTAAGAGCATCAAAGGCATCCATATTAAACTTATACAAGGGTTAAGGGACTACATTTTCTGCATACATGTATAGGAGGGGAAGTTCATTTTTCCATGCACACATCTATTTACATTGGTACATCTAGCTATCACCTGCTACCAAGTGCATTGGCACAAAGGATTCCTAGGGCACGATTCTATCACACACAATAAATACATGGAGTCTAAGATGTAGGGTGTTGCTCGGTCATAAGTTTAATTTTTGGGGTATTGTGAGGTCAGAAAAAACTCCCCATTTACATATTTTTCTTTTTAGGATTTGATGTGTTTTGGGGTTTTACAGGATATCATTTATTTTTTAGATTATAGCCGAATATAGCAATAAAATAGCAACATATAGGAGAGCAACAAAAAAAATTAGCAACCACCTTACAACACAAGAAAAACCATATTTTGATCTCTTGCATAGTCATAGGTGCCTACCATTGGTCTCGAGCACTCATGTGTTGCGGTCATGTTCCGAGGATCGCTAGTCTTGGCTCATCCAGAAGTTCGAGAATTTTTTTGTTTGATTGCGATACTATGTTCCCCATGTTTACCCAGTTCTCCAGTCTAGAATACTTGAGATTAAGTAAAATATCAGCTAATTATTTTATCCTCTCTTGCACCTACAGTTTCATTTTTATCTAGTTTATTGTTTGTGTATCGGATATGTTCTTTATTTTTATTTATCATATGTGACTTTATAAAATTAGGGTTCATCATATTTATATTTTAATTAAATCATTTGGTCAACCAGCATTCAAACATTATGATATCTTCATTTTTCTTATTGTATCCAAACTTATTTCATGACACATAAAGCTCTTGAACTCTCTTTATATGAATTACTTCAAAAGCACCAGGTTTGCGAAAAGACGCTCCCATAAAATATGTACACACAATGTACGTCCCTCACGATACGCCACCTTTAAAAATAAGTTCCATTTTCAATCGTATCTTATACTCATCTATTAGTTCTGATAACAAATATTCTCTAGCTATATTAGATTCAATTTAAGATTTACAACATGTTTTTCCTGATAAATCTCAAGTTATGGAATCCACGATTATATCTATCAAAGTTGAAATCTAAGATCTCAAGGATTCTTCTCGGGATAATGCTATTAGTTCTTCTACACCTTCTTTGTCATTCTATGTCTTCTATATGTGCCCATATCGGTGAATATCAAGTCTTACTTCTACCCACTTCTCTCAAGTTTGATCTAAATGCCAAGGAAAAATATATTCTTCCATAGATCATCACCTAGCAATTAATCAACTTGCCATCTACTCATTCTTATTCTCCTTATTGGCTTGCTAGATATCAGATATCGGTCATCTATATTGTATTTATCATCAAATTAATGGAGATAATGACAATGAATGTTATGCTCTAAAATAAAAAGTTGGCTAACTTAAGCATTGTGGTCTTATTGCATTTGTTGTACAACCTATTGCTATATGTTCATCTCTAATTGTTGCATCACAATGGGTTCATAAATCTGATTCATCTATATCTCATGAGCATCATTCCATCATTACCAAAGTTACTTCTACATTAAGTCAAGATCCTCCTAAACAATCACCTCCTCCTACTAATTCATCTACAACATTAACAATGGAAAATAAGCAACGGCCTCTCAAAATCATTCCATATTCTTCTCCTATATAGTATTCTGCAACGATATCAATCCCAAATAAGCAACCACACACTAATCAAGACCAAAAACCTATAGAGGACCTCTTTCAACTTTCTTATTTCACTCTAAAATCTTGCCATGATAGTACTCTTGCTCTTACTCACCATTGTGATAATAGTATACTTTCTTATTATATATTTCAAGCTCTCTCACCGTTGCAATGTCTTTCTTGCATTATCACATAGCTCTCCATTATTAGTACACTTGGGGGGCATCGCACTTCCCCCCTTCTAGCACTATCAATTATTTCTAATAATCTACTATCATACTTAATGCTTCAAGCTTCATGATTCATCTTTCTAAGCACTTTTAAACCCTTTGATACACACATTGTATTGTTATTACCCTATGACACACTCTTGTGCTAAGGTTCACAATTGAGTGTTGAGGGCATACTACATTCATGAACCTCACACACTACACATTTCATGCTTCGTGCTTCACGATAAATCTTTATATAATTTTCTTATCACACATTCTATTATCCTCTTCTACAATCTACGTTTTATGATTCCTTGATCTATATAACGCATAGTTCAAACCATTTCCCGATGACACAATCTTGTTCTATGGTTAATTCTTGACTATCGAGGGGTATTTTATAAATGAACCTCATCTCATACACCTCCAATTAGGGGCATGCTACTCTTATCCTTTTCATATTGCATATCATTCCATTTCATTCATTCACTACATATTGCATATATTGGTTGCATCTATTCTTGTTTACTTTTACTCACACATACACCTTGTTTCCTATATTAGCCATATATTGTGTATGTCATTATATTTCTATATACACATGTGTGTTCACTTATTCTATATTTTTTAATGAAGAATTTTTGCATATCGTTACACGTAACATTGATGTTTGGCATTATACCTCTTACCATTCCCATTAAGGATCCTTGGGGCATCTACTCTCTTACACACTATAGGTGTTATCGTTTCCCTCTATACTACTTCATATGCTTACTAGCATACTACTCATTTCGTTGATACGTACACACTTTGGCATACTTTATTTACCTTTCTAACATGAAAACAGGTGCTTCATGTGCAACATTTACCTTGCAAGAACTATTTTCCACCATGTTTATTTGTTACACTTTGATTGTTATTATCTTATATTGTATGTCACTATTTGTGGGATTTTCCTGTGTCTTATTTGATCACTACTTGTATATTTTTAGCCTCTTCAGCCCTAATTATCTTTTGACATTGTGATGGATTTCTCATGTTTACAAACCACTTTTTGTGGTCTACTTTGTCTATACTATTGCTTGTTTACATTGTCTTCTATAGCATGTTTTTCACTTTTTCTACTAACACATATTTCTAGCCACTTTGTTTGCATGTGCCTTGGTTTCTACCATGCACATTCCCTCCCCTATAGGGTATCATTTTAGATCATCATACGGTCCTCTCCCTTAGGTCACATCCTCATACCGATGTTGCATGTACCCCAAATGAGGGGGCATATATTGGGTGAAACAGTCACCCCATAAAATAACTCGAGCTTTTGTACATGTTTGCATTGTATAGAGAACAAAGTCATAGTTATATAATGACCCAAAAATTTACTTGGGTCCTCATTTCAAAACAAATTTTCAATAGTTTGCGAGATCAATTTACACATTACCGAACAATCCTCCAGTGAATCGAATACATTCTATCTTCTTTTTCCTTGGATCAAACTAGAAAAAATGGAATAAAGAAGGATCACACCATCTACGTAATGGTGTATAAATTTGGGAAGTAGTCATGGATGAAGAGTAAAACAAGGGCTCTTTCCTTAACACTCTTTTATTATGGTGTGAGATCATCCAAAAACTTAGGCTTGATGTGAGATCACCTAAAAAATCATTCTTGGCATGAGATCACCTAAAAAACTAGCTCTTTATGTGAGATCACCCAAAAATATTGCTCTTTTATAGCATTTCAGGACATTTTTTATCCTTTTTTACTCATGACGAATCAGATGCACACTTTCCGTTTTACACAATTTCTCATACTTATGCATATTTTTCATATACACATATTTGACTACTTCTTTTTCTCTTATTTTATAGGTTCTTCCTTAATACGCAATTAAAATCAACCCCACATCAATGAACACATCAAGCTATAACAACAATAGGTATAACATTATACAATTCATACACTTCACCCCTAGGGTCACTTCCTCTTTCTTAGCTTCCACGCTTCATTTTATCACTTCAAATTTTCACTTGTCAACTCGACACACTTTTTCCATTGATCTAAAAGGAACAAAGGATACACATATCCTATCTACTTTATGTTATCGATTATTCACTCAAAAACATAAATTGGGAGCAAATGTAGACAAAAATCACACACTTGGGTACATTTCTAGGTCCTAATAACATACTTGCATTCATATGATTCCTAAGTGAGAAAAATAGTAATGTGACTATCTTTGGCCTCTTTTTGTCTTTCTTGTTCTCTCTTTGGTCTTATAGCCAAATATGATATTAATCTCTTTATCTTTCTTGGCTCTGGACACTAGTGCCCAACTAGGATGCCAACCCCCAATCCCTCATCCTTTTGGGTGCCCCTAACCTCTTTGTATCTTACTCTCCTCTTTTGGGCCTCTTTTTCATTTGGGTACCTTTTAGTTGTCAAGTACAAAATTCAAATAAGGTAATAATATATATACAATGTTATGTGACTAAAATAAGGACCAAGCTCTAAGTATCTATTATCCTCACCTATGGTTACATATAAATGCATCTAATAGCATCAAATACATCCATCTAGCACTCAAACAAGGGAAAGGGACTACATTTTCTACATACACGCATAGTAGGGGAATTTCATTCTAACATCCACACATTTATTTACATTGTTACATCTATCTATTATTGCTATCAAGTGCATTGGAAAGGGCTTCTTAGGGCGCAATTTTATCACACACACACAAGAACTACATGGATTCTGAGATGTAGTGTAGTGCTCAATCATAAGTTTACTTTATCGGGTGACCGTTGGGGTCATTCTGACTTCCCATTTACATCTTTTCTTTTTAGGATTTGATGTGTTTTGTTTTTTTATAAAACATCATTTTTTCTGATTACTGAGTCAAATACAATGATTAGCCAGAGATATACAAGTGACCAATAATTAAGGTTAGTGACCACCTTGTGATGCAAGAAAAACTAGATTTTGAGATTTTGTGTATTCATATGCAACTACGGTGGTCTCTAGCTCCCTGGGGCCCTACTCATGTTCTAGGCACCCTAGTCCCGATTCATCCAACAATTATAGAAATTTTTGTGTTTGATTGCTTGGCTTTGGGTTTAATAGGTGTTTATTCATTGTAGGTCTAAAACAACATTGGTGATCTGCTTTGTGACATCCACACGAGATGAAGTGAACACGGGCAGGAATTGTAACATCCTCATTTTAAGTATTTAATAACGGGGAATTTTTATATACTTTATGCTTCTTGATCTAAATACTGTATATTTAAATCCAATATAAATCTTAACTTTCTTGTTCTAAATTCACATCATTTAGAACAAACATTCATTTAACTAATCCATCTCATAACAATAAACCATATGCAACTATAATGACTTGTTACTAAACCGATCTCTCATTTCATGACTCGGTATTAAACCGATCTCTCATGTTTATACCAAATATACTTTTAGTTCCCTTATTCCATTAAAATTCAATCAAGTGTAAACAACTAAAGATCCTATCCGGGTACTTGTTACGCATTCCCATCGATATGACACATCTTTAGTCTATGTGAAATCAAGACAGTGCAATCGGTAGCTTACGATACTTTGGCCAAAGTTTTAAGACACGTATGTAATTTCTTTATTCCAAGATGACATACTCGTCAACAAGAATATGTGTTTGACCACACTCAAAAAAATGTATCTATATTATACTATCTCAACTCATGTCAATCACATCCATGTCCTTGTTAGATACTAGGTAGAGCTAGCATGCATAGACTAGTGTTGATAGTCTACTTAAGGTGACTAAGGGAAAACAAGTGCATCCAAATCAAACTACGTCGCTTCAGATCCATGTCATCACCCATAGTCATCATAAGATGACATTGGCACTAAGCCATGTTGTTATCACTAATTAGTTTATAACAAAGACCTGGATCCACATTTTATGAAAGAAAATCTTAAGGGATCTAGGTGGATAATCACTCCATAGCAGTGGCTCCAAAGTAACCAAATAATGACTCACATCATTAAATACATAATGTGTAGTAGTGAATATGTTGCAAAAATCCGTCGAGCTCCATTAAATGAAACATCATAACTTAACAAGTTCATTAATTCATCTAATTCATAGCTTATTAATTCACCCTTATTACTCACATATATAGGTGTCACTAGATGTCCATACTATAGTTCTAAATTTTTCCCCATATTTCTATAGGTTAGTGATGCACGATTAGTTCATTCAAAACCAACCTATGGATTATCTAGGGTTTGAAATGAATATTCCTTTATGTAAGGATCGTAACATTCTTTTATTCAAGTATAATATTGGCATATTTAAGTTTGCATTAATCTTAATGAATTAAGCGCACATTTCTCATTAATTCAGTTAAGTGTCATGCTCCTAATTTAGTTATAGAAAATATAGGGCAGCATTAATACATTTCACATTAATAGGAAGAGTTCATTTATACATAGCTAATAAGTTTAGGTATGTATCATACTTTTATCAAGTAACATATTCTATCAAAGTTAATCAAACACTTCAACATAAGCATACAAATTTTCTTTACTTACAGTTTAATTATAAGTATTCATTTGTACATACCTTTATTATGTCAGTTATTTTTCAAACTGCAATAAGTATTTAGACAACAAGTATGTATTTAAGAATCAATACTTAAAGACCATTCCAATCATATAAGTATATTCCCATACTTTCAGGTTAAAGGACATAATATCATATTCATATGATCATAATAGTACAATTCATAATCCATTCAACTAATGGACTTTATCTAATAGTCCTTCACTTAACACATTAACAAGCTACATAGATAGCAGTCCATGTCTCTTTTATTTCATAAGAGTAATCATTCACAAATGCATATAGCATTTCAATAATCATACTTATGCTTAGCTTAGAAATATTATGAATACAATCTGCATCATTTTTAATAAAGGAATCACAACTAATTTCTAACATTAACATTTTTTCATTCCTCTTTGAACAATATGAATCAAGTAAACATATTTATTTCATTCAACTTTAAATATCCTCAAACACATTTCTGCCTACACAATCAAGCATGTTTCCAAGTAATTACAATAAATGGGCCATATGCATTTCATGTTTTCAAACATAAATACTTCAAGGAGTTTATACAATAATCATGTAACCAAATCAATTAACTTCAATCAATAGAATAAATGCAAATTTTTATATAAGTCTTCCTTCTTTCATCTTTCATGAAGTCCATCTACAAGATTGTTAGCATCTATCAATTCATATGAACTGAGCATGATAGGTACTAAATCTTCAGAAAAACATGCTCTAACTTAATAATTTCATAAAAGGAACACTACTTTTTAATGAAATTATCCTAAGGTTCAAAAGAAAGTAAACAACTCTTTTGATCATACCACAAGAACATTATAAATGAACCCATAAAAAGAAGACAATTTTAACACATGCATTACACTTAATTAATTCAATCAGATGTTAATTTAAGACACACAAAGTACCCCAACACATGTAATTTTTCATAATCAATCAAATAATAAGTGCAAGAATACATAAGATTGTAGTCATATAAGCCCATACTTATATGATTGTAATCCTTATATCTTACTACTTAAGTTTACACAACTTATCATACAATTGCTATATTTCCTTCAAGTAATAACAAGCAAGGTAGTAACTTAATTATAATAATATGAGTACAAGATAATAAGGTTGCATTCATTTAATCCCATACTTATATGATTGTAATATTTTAAATTTTTTTAACAAAGATTTCTAACTTAATCAACCAATTATTATATTTCATTCAAGAAATAGCTAGCATGGTATTAAATTATTTACTACTATGTTATAATAACTAAGTAAATTCCAAGCAACAGTAATAACCAAGTAACTAAATATGAAATGAAACCAAATAACAAAACAAGATCATCCATCAGGAGGAGTTATTATGAATGAACATTCCTTTTAAACTCAAATAAGAAGACATTGATTTCTGGGAAAGAAATCGATATAAATGACTAAGCTTATATACCACAGTCACCTTCACAGTGATCAATAAAGCTAAGCGAACCATCACTGAAAATATATATATATCTTCAGTCTAGGCTACCCGTGGATGTAAAAAGACTCCACAGTGATAGAAAAGAGTAAGAACCAAGAAAATTGTTGCTAATCAATCCACAATCCCAAAATCAAACCTTAAACAAGATTCAAAACTATTTAACAATTATTCACATTAAGAATATAAATATTGTTACACATTTCAGAGGATAGGAGAGAAATTTTCACTCTAGGTAAGAAGTCGAGTTGAACTCAATCATCACAATATCCTTAAAACTAGATCTCTCTACAAATTCATACCGGTTCGAACCATACTTAAATTGATTGCATACGAGTATGGAGTTGGTGTCGGTGTCACTTTGACTAGAGTGAGCCTAAGGCTCAATGTGCATCGGTAAAAACTTAAAGCGATTCGCATTAACTTTTAAAGCATGTCGAGTGTAGAAGATTTATCCACATAAAACCCATCAACATATAATCCTTTCCACAAATGTGGAATGAGCGAAGCATACAACACAAAATACAATTAGGTGTATGTGAATATCAAAAGAACATAAACACAATAACACCCACTTCCTGATATATGTTTGATCTTGCAAAACTTATATTAGACCCTACATTAAAAGGTATTATCAAAATAAGGATTACAGTGCTTCAAGATGACACAAAAACATAACCGTAATAGGCATTCATTTTTCCAAAACAACCCATCATAGTTATACCCAAAGCCATTAATCCATAGTCAATAATACACTACTATAAGTCATTTTAACAAAATACAACTAGATTCAAAACAATAATCCATAATACAACCATATAATCAAATAATAATATGAATACACAAAACCCAGAACTAGAGAACATGATTCCATTTCAAGAGAAGAGTTATTTTCATGAAATAATTAAATAGAGAAAATTATTTCAAGGAGTTAGAGCCTATCATGCCTAGTAGAGCTCCTAAAATTATTCTTCAAGCTCCCAGGATTCCTTTCCAAATTTCCACAATAATCTCCACAATCAAATCAAACCATTTTCCATAGAAAACCCTCCATCCTTTCCTCCATCATTTTTATAACCTTCACATTTATTTCTTCCACTATTTTCTCCACGAAATAGTGAGATTCATGTCTATCAAAATGACAAATACCAGTTCAAGAAAACAAAACTCCACATGCAGAGAAAAGGAACTAGAGTAACAAAATGAAAAACAAAAAGCAACTAAACACTTTCCATGAAAAATTGAAATGATTTCCTAAGGAGGTTCGGTTTGAACTTTGAATCCATTAATACCGACAAATTCTAGTGATCCTACCAACTCCCCTTGCCAACTAAATTGGACTTAACCAATTTTATTTTAAACTTCCCCTTCTATTTTATTTAACACCAAGTTTGGCTTAGTTTCCAAGTTTATCTTGGCCTTCAACTAAGGAGTGGTGGTGGCCCTCCATTAATTTTCATTTAATCTCTAAGTACGTGTAAACCGGCACCATGCCATTACCTTACCACTTAACCTCGTCCTTTAAAATGAAGACCCATGGTTAGATCACGGTTAGGGTTTAATTCTAAAAAGGTAATATTTATCCACTTAGTCATATCAATCTCCAATTATAATAACCTTAGATAGAACACCTTTAGGTTAGGTTGTTTTATTTAATCAAAATATCCCATGTCTTAGGTCTAGGTTAGGTCCATAGAAATTTAGATGTCACCATAGTATAGGTTAGGTCTAAATCAATAACAAAATAAAGGACCTTTCCAAAATTTTATTTCTCACATTATTAAACATGTTCAATATGAACCAGGCCTTCCAAGCATGCAGAATCCTTTATCATAGTAACAAAGTTATACACAAATTGAGATTAGAATCATTATAACTAGATCAATATTAAAATTGAAATTCCAGAATAAATATGAACTCATGTAGTCACTATATTAAAGTCATAATCACATATCGATTTAGGAGAATACCTTGGATCACTACAATTGATCCAAGGTGCTATCCTAATCTGATATTGATAAAAATTCAATAATTATTCCAAGACATTAATAGTTTTCTAGATTACCTAATAGTTCTAAGAACCTAATTCAAACTTTCCACAAGATGAAACCAATAAGTTCATTTCTCAAACCAGTTAAGTAAAGATCACAACATTAGTACAATTGTTGCCATATGATTGATTAATATGACAGATGCTTAAGGAACTGATGTCATTCCAACAACATGATTTAAGCAGTTTAGTAGAGCACACACACACTCAAGAACACAATCACATGTCAATGTTTCCAATCAATTCATAAAGAAGCAAGTACATATGTAATAACAACAAAGGCATTACACGAACACTCGGTGACACTCCATATGAGGTTTTCTAGTCATTTTCGCATAACAGGGAACCCATATCTTAGACCATGGTACCCAAAGGTGACCTTATCCTCTCCAAGCACCCCAGTCTATCCAGATAGTCTAGATCTACACTTTTCTAGGCTCCTATGTGAAGGTTTCCTCCTCCTGTTCATCCAGTCTCCACTGCGACATAATCCCGTGACATCATTGAATCAACTAAGGCCTTCTTAACCCTCTTTACACATTAGGGTTTTACATTTCATTTCTTATATTTCTTGGGTATATTTTATTATTTTATTACTTCATTTATTTAGTTATTTTACTACTCCTATAGCATTAGATTACACTATGATTATCCTATTTTGGTTTAATCACTATGGTGCAGAGTGAACTTGGGGAGATGAAAGAGGTATTATGATGTCCAACATATGGAAGGTCCCCTAAAAAGGTATCATGGAATTAGTGGAAGGAGGAGGTTTCTTGAATTGATATTCACTAGGGCCAATAAAAAAAAAAGTGTCGTGGAAGTAAGATTCATCTATTTCAAGAGGAGTAAAGTTAAGATTGCATAATGTGTCATCGTTAAGCTCTACGACATCAACCTCATCATTAGAATCATCAATGTTGGCATTATCTTGTTGGATAATAGTATCAAGGATATTAGTAGGAGTGAGAGAATCCATGATAGGTGGGATATTGGTAACTATAGATGTAGGTGAGGTGGGTGATATGAGATCGATAGTATGGGTAGGAATGGAAGGAGTGGATATGGAGGTAGAGTAGTAGGGGAACTAGATTGACCAAAAACTTATGTGTTGATATTGTGATATGGAATAGGATGTGATGGAGGGATGGGAATAATAATGACAGGGTCTATGTAGAAATACCTGAATGGGTTAAGGTCATCGCAATGAATGGTATGTTCATAGCCATCATGTAGGAATTTAACACACCTATGAACTATAGAAGGAACAACATGCATTGCATGAATCCATGGTCTACTAAGTAAGAAATTGAACTGAAATGAGGTGTTGATAACAAATAATATAGTAGGAATAATTTTAGGCCCAACTTGTAGAGGTAAGGTGATATTTCCCATGCATGTGCGAGTAGTGGAATCATAACCATGAATGAGAGTAGACGATTCATTAATTAAATGATCATAATGTTCAATTTATTAAAGAGGGATAGAGAACATAGATTTATAGAAAATTCATTGTCAATACCACATGCTTGATAAAAATGGAGCCAATAGTGGGAGTGATAAGCAAAGGTGCAAAGGGGTTTTAGTAGTGGAGGGAGGAATGTCCTCCTCACTAAAGGATATTGCATGAGGAAAATTTTTTAGGGGTTGAATGAGATGGGTGAAGGAAATAGGAAAATTATTACTATCAATGTGGATGGAATGGAGGGAGGATTCTAAGGTATGACAACAATTAGGTGCCATTTGCGCTTGAGAGATATTTTGGCTGGTGTGTTCTTAAGATTTTTAATGATGTCGTAACCCTTAAAGGTGGTGGTATGAACTACAGAAGTAATAGGTGGTGGAACAGAGATAGGTGGAGTTATAGGAGGATGAGTGTAGTGAGTGGTGACTACATTGATGGTTGGATCATGCATAGGAGTAACAAATCGGGGAGGATGTTGAGTACGGACTTACATAAAATCAGCAACGATGGCAGCCATGCCAGAAACCTTGGTTGGAGTATAGGAGGGATAAGAAGATTGATCCATGAATTCAGAAGAAGGGGATAGATTTTGATGCATTCTCATAAGGTAGGGTTTGAGTGATCGGGTTCACCAAATGATTTAATAAAAATGGTGAATTAAATCTAATTGTAAAGTAAATACTATAAAGAATGATATAAAAATGCTAATAGACAACAAGATGGAATTAAACTAACATGTATAATATGAAACCCTAAGAAAGAGAGGGAGATAAGATGACTTAGCTAATTTTGAATGAACAAGAAGTGATCTAGGTAGGGTAAAGTGTTAAAGAAACTATAAACAATGTCATAACTACTCACCTTTGTAAAATCTACAACCTTGAAATGAGGTCGGACATGGGTGCCTACAGAGGAAGAGGGGTGTTTGGGCCTTTGGAGATTGTTTCTAAGCGTCAATGACTATGTAAGAGCTTAGGATATGCTTTCTTCTATTTTGCAAGGGTATCATAGTTATTCCTTATTAGTCTCCTGATATTCACTCCTTGATCACCGATGGTACTTTTAACTTGTAAGAAATAATTTCACCTACACATACCCGTAAACCACATCAAATATAATAAGGAAAATGTAGATTGTGTAATTTATCGACTCCAGGAGGTCACCCAATAGAGTGAAATTACAACTGAGTGCTAAACTACATCTCAGACTTCATGTAGTTCTTGTGTGTGTGCGTAGAAATTATGCCCTAGGATGCCCTTGTGCAAGTTGCACTAGATAGTTGGCTATAATTTCTTAATGATTCAAATGTGTGGATGGAATATAATAAACTTCCCCTTCCTATGTTGTGTATATAGACTACACATCCCATTTCCCTTTAATGGATGTTATATGGATGCCTTTGAAGTGCTTTAGTGCCTTTGAAAAGCAAGCTTTGGTGGTAATAGTAATGCTTAGTGCTTGGTCCTTTATTTTGAACACATAAGTATGAATTTATATGAGTTCCTTGTTTGAATTTCATAATTCATAATTGGAAGGTTGACCCATAAGCATAGAAATTTTTAAGGAACCCACCTAAAAAAGACTTATATATCATAGCAAATATGGTCATAACTAGATTTGTTGGGTTGGCGAATTATCTAAAATTAGTATTCGTGTCTTCAGTGAAATATAATATATTTTTTGAAGGAAATTATATATGGAGTGGTGACTGAATGATAATTCATTGGCATGGAGGATATTTCTTACACAAATTCATTTTAAGCCCAAATTGAGGTCTGTCATATGTTCCCTGATTGTCACTCTGCCTCACCTAACCGTGGACTGAAACTTTATTGAATTGGTTCATTATGTGGGCTTGGAGTCCATGGAATTCCTTTTCCTTGAGGATTCTCAAAATTCCACCACATGCTTGCCAAATATCCAATTCCAAGTGTTATAGATCCTTTTGCATACCATTATGCTTAGGTGCCGGATCGAGTGACACTTGGTTTGCTCCTCATGCGTCGTCAAGGCTTATAAAGAGTTTTAGTGGCTTCTTAATTAGTTAGCGGAGTCTCTCTCTCTCTCTCTCTCTCTCTCTCTCTCTCTCTCTCTCTCTCTCTCTCTCTCTCTCTCTCTCTCTCTCTCTCTCTCTCTCTCTCTCTCTCTCTCTCTCTCTCTCTCTCTCTCTCTCTCTCTCTCTCTCTCTCTCTCTCTCTCTCTCTCTCTCTCTCTCTCTCTCTCTCTCTCTCTCTCTCTCTCTCTCTCTCTCTCTCTCTCTCTCTCTCTCTCTCTCTCTCTCTCTCTCTCTCTCTCTCTCTCTCTCTCTCTCTCTCTCTCTCTCTCTCTCTCTCTCTCTCTCTCTCTCTCTCTCTCTCTCTCTCTCTCTCTCTCTCTCTCTCTCTCTCTCTCTCTCTCTCTCTCTCTCTCTCTCTCTCTCTCTCTCTCTCTCTCTCTCTCTCTCTCTCTCTCTCTCTCTCTCTCTCTCTCTCTCTCTCTCTCTCTCTCTCTCTCTCTCTCTCTCTCTCTCTCTCTCTCTCTCTCTCTCTCTCTCTCTCTCTCTCTCTCTCTCTCTCTCTCTCTCTCTCTCTCTCTCTCTCTCTCTCTCTCTCTCTCTCTCTGGTATGTGTGTGACGAATTTAATCAAATTTCAAAAAAAAATCCTAAACATGTTGGTGAATGAGACCAAATGAATAGGAAGGTTCCATAGATTTCTTGGTGATCCAAGAATTTTTAAAACCTCAACCCATCTATCATGTGGTGATTCAATAAAAATATATGTTGGGATTGGAGATCCGTTGGCTATTCACATGGGAAAAATTATTTTTGTGGAATTTTTGGGTGAAACATGGTCACTTCCATAGTCATAAAAATAGCCAAATTCATATTCTAGAATTCCTAATTTTATCCAAATTATGAATATTAGCCACAAAATTTTCCCTACCCATAAATGAAAAATATTCCCAAAAGATAAAAGAGACCCGAAAGGAGTGAGTAGGGTAAGAAAGGGTCGGGGGCATCCGGGAGGAAAAGAGCACATGGGCACTACTATCTTAGTCGAGTGTTGGTTTCTAAATCCATAAAATATAAATAAGTAAAGTTCCAACTGGGTTGTAGGGTGTGTAAGACCAAAGAGAAAGAAAGAGACAAACAAAAAAGGCCAAACATAGTTGTCAACCAGTAGTTTTCTTACTTAGTAATCATGTAAATGTTAGCATGCTTTTAGGACATAGAAATGTACCCAAGTGCATGATTTTGTGTCTAGAATGATCACCTATTGCAACATGGATTTACTTGTAGACCCTCTAATTCAAATATTTATATCAAAAAGATAGGCATAAATATTTTTATTTTGGTTTTGTATGTGGATGATCTTGTGATCCCAATGAGTTCAAACAATCTCATCAAAGATGTTAAGAATGATCTGAAGAAATACTTTGACATGAAAAATGTGGGGAAACTTCACTATTATCTTAGCTTGGAGATATGATAGAAGAAGCGTAATATTTTTATTTCCTTGATGAAATATTCCAAGAAACTCTGGAAGAGTATAGGATATCAAATTGTATATCGATGTCCACACCAATGGATGTAGACACAAATCGCGCGATTGGGTACATTTCTAGGTCCTAAGCACATAATTACATTCATATGAATCATAAGCAAGGAAACTAGTTATTGAAAGCTATCTTTGGCATCTTTTCTATCTATCTTGTTCTCTCTTTCATCTTTCAACCTAGTTTGATATTCATTTCTTTCTTTTTCTTGACTCTAGACAACATTGCCCAACCAGGACGCCAGCACCTAGGAGCCCTCATTCTTCTAGGAACCCCAACCTTTTAGTATATTACTCACCTCTTTTGGGCCTCTTTTATCTTTTCAACATCTTGTTTTCTTATGGTTCAGCCTTTTAGTTTTAATTACAAAATTCAAATAAGGGAATCATATAAATAGAATGTTATGCAATAAAAAAAAGGACCAAGCTATAAAAATATATTATCATCACCTAAGGTTAAATCTAGAGGCATCTAAAGGCATCAAAGGCATCCATCTAGCACTCATAAAAGGGACAAGGGACTAAATTTTTTGAATACACGTATAGGAGGGGAAGTTCATTTTTCAATCCACACATCTATTTACATTGGTGCATCTAGCTATTTCATGTTATCAAGTGCATTAGCACAAGGTCTTCATAGGACACGATTTTATCACACAAGCATAAAAAAATATGTATTATGAGATGTATAATTCTCGATCGTAAGTTCGAGTCTATCGGTATTGTTGGGGTATTTTTGACTCCCCATTTACATATTTTCTTTTTAGGATTTTATGTGTTTTAGGGTTTTTCAAGATATAATTTATTTTCTGATTACATAACTAAATACAAGAATCACCACCGATATATATGCAACTAACAATGAAGGTTAGCGACCACCTTGCGACATAATAAAAACTAGATTTTGAGCTCTTGCGTAGTCATAGGAACCTACTAGTGGTATCTAGCACCTAGACACCTGGTCTGTTCTAGGTGCCCTAGTCGGCTCATCCAAAGTAGTTCTAGAATTTTTTTGTTCAATTGCGATAGATCTGCTCTTGTTTACAAATTATCTAGTCCATAATACTTTGGGATTAAGTGAAATGTCATATGTATTTTATTCTCTCTCTTGTGCTTAGGGTTTCATCCTTTATCTAGCTTATTACTTGTCTCAAATTTGTGCTTTATTGTTTATTTATCATATGTGACTCTACAAAATTAAGGTTTAACATAATTCTATTTTTGTTAAATCATTTGGTGAAATTGCATTCAAGTATTCTAGGATATTCATTTTTCTTATTATATCAAGTCTTCTTTTATGGCTCCTAAAGCTCTTAAACTCTCTTTATCTGAATTACTTCAAAATAACCTAGTTTACAAATATGCTCCCATAAAATCCATACACACAATTTAACTCCCTTGTGATATGCCACCTTCATAAATAAGTTCCATTTTCAATCATATCTTATACCCATCTATTAGTTATGATAACACATATTCTCAAGCTATCTTAGAGTCAATTCAAGATTTACACCATGCTTTTCAAGATAAATTTCAAGCTATGGAATCCATGATTACATCTCTCAAAGTTGAAATCCAAGATATCAAGGATGTTTCTCGGGATCGTGCTAGTTATTCTCCTACAACTCTTTCTCATTCTATGTATTATAGATGCGTCCATATTAATGAATCTCAAGTCTTACCACTACCCACTTCTCCTAAGTTTCATCTCAATGCCAAGAAAAATATATTCTTCCGTAGCTTATCACCCATCAATTGATCAAATTTTCATCTACTCATTCTTATCCTATTTATCAACTTGCTAGATACAATAGTCATTCGTATTACAATTATCATCAAATAGTGTACATAATAACAATGATTGTTATGCTCTAAAATGAAAAATTGGATATCTTAAGTATTGTGGTCTTATTTAATTTGCTACACAACATACTTTTATATGTTCATCTCCAATTACTACATCTCAATGAGTTCTAAATCTAATTCACCTATATCTCATAAGCATCATGTCATCATTACCAAAGTTCCTTTCTGAAGTAAGTCAAGAGCCTCCTAAGAAATCACCTCATCTTAATAAGTCATCCACAACATTACCAAGTCAAACTAATAAACTATTGTTATCCAAACTAACTCCCTAGTTATTTGGACAATTTATACTTCCATTATGGCTCTAAAGTTCTACATTGCAGGTCACGCGTGCTTCAATTGTTCTATTGGCATGTTTCTTTGGCCATAATTCCTTATGCACCCTTTTGTGCTCTCCATTTGATTTGCACCTTCCATATTTTCCTTATCTTTTCTCTATTCTACCTCATTTTCCCCTACACCCAATCTTTGTGCATTATTTTTCCTCCCAAGCATTTCACGCATCCTCCGCATGCACTCTAGACTTGCTTCCCAAAATTAGCCTGAGTCCCTGGCATTATTGCATTCTTACTTCCTCACTACTGCACATTATTTTGTAATTATTACACCTCTTCCATTCATTTCTCCAGAAGGTGCTCCTTTTGCTCCCCCTTTTGCATTACTTTTGTGTGCCTCATGTTTCTTCTACGCTTCCTTCCTTCGTGCACTATCATGATTTCATATGTGCCAATTCTTGTGCCACATGGTATCGGACATTAAGTGAATCACACTTTACATACCAAAGTTTTCCAACTAAGCACTAAATCCATACAACCAACCAAGGTGTAACACGTGGCATAAGTTGGAAAAATAATTGATGATGTGGGTTACACTCTAAATCACTCAAGTTCAAATTTTGGTAGGATTGGGTAGGTGAGAATAAGGAAAACATCTCTCATGACATTAATGAAAGATTTGATTGATCCAACCACTAGATTTGATTCATATCTCACCCATTTTCTTCTCCTACATGCCAAATAGACATAGAGAAGTGCATTTGACATATTTGCGCAGTGAATTTATAAGAATTCATTGTTGGTTATTGGTGGTCGAGTTTTCAAGTCATATTTTCCCTCCTTCTCTCATCGATTCATCTATAAATGTAAGAGCATTGCTCATTGATAAGGGTTGGATCCTTTTAGTTTGTATAGGAATTGCCTTGCATTTTGATTTTTGACCTTTATATCTGGCCTTACATGAAGATATTGGCCTCATACACCATTATAATTGAGTGTGCATTCCTCAAAGTAATATAAGAATTATTGTGTGGTTATTCTCTGCCTTAATAACTGTTTTCATTCTTATTTTTACCTCTCTTTCACGTTGTGTGCTTATAGTGCCTTCTCTTGTCCCTTGCATATCCTTTTATGATTGTGTCTCATGAAAGTGATTGTGTGACTGTGTTTTGGTTTTTTCTACATGGGTTTAGCATTTTCCATCATTCTCACTCAAATTTGATCGTATTCATCCCAATTTCTTTCGGTGCTATCACCACCCTTAGTTTATCTTTCCATCTTTATTTCCTTCTTTTATGCCTAGACCCTTAGCATATTTATCTTAGCATTTCCTTTCCAGCATTAGGAGTAGCAATAGTAGTAGAAATAGGTAGAGGAACCAACATTATCCGGAGGTTTGTCTCAAGCTGCAAGGTCCCACAACTTGGAGACAATCCCATTGTTGACTCAATGACTCAGTTATTCCATATCTGAGACATGGGTGTAAGTTTGAGTGATGATAGTTTCTAGAACACCCGGTGGGACCAACAATGAAAGCTTAAATTTCATCATTGTTAAGTTCTATTGTGTGACTTAGTGATTTATATCCTTTAGAGGTTTGTTTCAACACATATTATGACTCCAAACTTCTAGATCTATTATTTTCAGCAGACTCTAAGTGCCTTTCATGAGAAGATTACATACGAGAAAAGTGCAGTGGGTGAAGCATATTTTAAGTACCTCTATCTATCTCTCGAGGATAATATGTATTAGAACACTTGAGCACGCATCTCCATCTCTAGCAAGTTGTGTGCATTCCACTCCTCATAACAAACCTACACACCCTACAATTGCACTACAACCACCCCCTCCTTCGAGGAAATTTTCCAACTTCATCGACAGAAGCCATCTTGTTCTAAATGCGCAACATGATATTCTAGTAGCCACACAAGAGTATTCCATAATTTACTATTAAAAATTAATTCACCCTTGTTGAGCACATACGGGATATAGAAAACATGTGTTATGTCTATCTAATCATTCACGGTGATGTAGCGGTCGGGTTGCTTATAGCATCATTCAAAGGGAAATCTATCTAGTGGTACCATGGCTTGATACTGCATCTATTGCTGCTCTGGATGAGTTTGGAATAGCTCTATGCGATTACTTTGAAGACAAGGCGAGATCATCTTTCACTTTGGTGGATCAAATGACTACAACAAAAAGGGCACCAAATGAAAAGATGATTGATTTCAATATCATGTTTGAAGAAATGGGATAGAATCCCTAAAGTGGTAAGGCCTATAACCTAGCATGCTTTCTTGTATTATCTAAGAGCCTTGAATAGTGACATCTCAATCATGTTTCAATCCACAGGTGGTAGAATCTTACTTTTCTGCAAATAACATTACAATAAGGGTAGAGAATAGTCTCATTTAGGAGGTAGAGAATAGTCTCATTTAGGAGGGAAAATTAGCTCTTATACCCCTGTTCCCTTATTCCCAAAGATGTCTCTAGTGCCTGACCTTCTATTACTCTCATTCCTGAGAAAATTGATCAACCTGTTGCATCCACACAATACTCTCCCATGCAGCAGAAAGAAGATGAAGAAATGAAGGCCTTGATTAGAAACTTGTCTTATAAAGTTATATCTTTAGAGAAATAGTAGGTACAAGCCTTCGGGAATAGTTCTAATCAAGGGCATAGTAAAAAATTCAGTCCTAATAAAATCAATAGGCAAACCAGATATATGGACAGAACCATCAAAATGATAGATCGCATGCCAATGTGCATTTTCCCTTGCAAGTGGTCCCTCAGACATGACCTCTCTCGAGTGCCCATCACAAGACAAGCACTTATTCCAATTCAAAACAACATGGCATAGAAGTTAGAATGGTGCTTTCCCTATAACATGCCTCATAGTGAGTATCACTACACTAATGTTGGACGCACATGCCTATATGATTCAAAGTTACTTCTAGTTGTGCACCTTTGACAAACACAAGTGAGCCCGAGAGTCGGGAAAATCTAGAAGCTCCTTCAAAATAAAACTTAATATTCTTAGCATGGAAGACTTATATGTAATTAATCAAGCTGCAGATGACAATAATAGACCATGTTCCCAAGTTTATGACAACATAAGATACAAGAAGAGAATGTTGGAGTCTCGTGCACAATTCTTAATTCCCATAGAACATGTTGATCCTCAAAAACAAAAATATGTGAATAAGGCATCCAGCGGTAAAAGCATGTAGGTTCCTATGTGCGAGGCTCCTTGTAAAACTCTTCCTGAAGTAGTGCGTGCCCCTCCTTTGGTAGGTCAAGCCTCTGTGCAAGCTAAGGTTCGTACCCCTCTTTTTGAAAAAATAATAAAAGATGTTGTTCTACCCTAAATGCACAAATCAATGGGCCTTTCATTCAACATTATGGACTAGATGAAGAAGACAAATATAAATGTCATAATGTGGGATGCTCGCCATTCCATCTCGGTGTGACTGTTGTGTGAAGCATTGGCCCGGCTTCCGCATATTGATGCTGTTGTATAAAAACCACTCGCCGCTATCAATATATATCAAGAAGAGGAGAAGAAATTAAGGTTGTAAAAACCCCACCCTTTTATATGTCTTTTATCATAGGAAAACACATTTTGTATAATTGTATGATTGACTCAGACGCTATTACTTATATCGTGCCTAAGAAAATTATTGATGTCCTAGGTATTAAGTATAGCCCCTTATTTAAAGGAGTCTTGCAACTTGATGGCTCAACTGTCACCACTCTAGGAGTCATCAAGGATCTTGAGTTAACCCTCCATACATGTCCTAGTCTCACTATAACTTAATATGTGTCAATCATTGACCTACCTCATTTGTTTTCCTTATGTCTATCAAGGGATTTTATTGCTAAAGTGGGTGGTTACTTGTCTTCTGATTGGTCCCATATGTTACTTAAGACAAGGTATGGTACTCGTTTACCATACAAGTTGATCCAATATTTTCCTATCATGTTGAGTCATATGTTCCACCTCCTCTCCAAGCCAATTACCTAATCCGTGAAGAACAAGTTTCAGTTATTGAAGAGTAGTATGTTCCCCTTCTTATACCTAACTTAGTGCTAGATGAGTGGGTGGAAAGGCATCATAAATTTGATCCAAAAGCTGAAGATCTTGAAGATTTTGAGATTGGGCTTGGTACCTACTACATCCTTGAAGAATAATTTGTGTTGTCGTGTGCGCTAAAGAGAAATGGAAAATATTTTGGTCTGTGGAAGTTGTACTTTGATTGACAGCCCAAAAGTAGAAATGGTGTTGCACATGGATTTTTCTCATTTCTCCCAAGGGTGAGAATTTATTCTTTGCGCACAAGTTACTGATTCACATGATCCAACAATGTGGCAAAATATGAAGCACTAGTGCATGGTATTCTCATCACGAGATGAAAAGGATTAAGGTGTTGTAGATATTTGGGGACACATAATTTGTTATCCACTAGCTCATAAACAAGTGCACAACAAAAATAATTATCTTAAATCCTATAAACAAATATTTTGGGACCTCCTTGAGATTTTTCATGCTCTAAATCTGTAGGTGGTGCCAAGAATAATGAACAAAGAAGTTGATCGGATGGTTGCACTTGGTTCTGAGTTCTTCGCCAAAGAAAAGAATTTATCAAGGGTAATGCACATCATGTCAAAATTATAATAAGAGAATCCATCCTAGAAAATAACACTAGTTGGTAAGTGTTTAACAACAATGCACATATCGTCCAATTCATTCGGAATGAAGTGAGTTCTCTTTAAGCATGGAAGCTAACTTACATGATAGCTATGGTGACCAAGTGATCTAGCTAAAGACAAACAAGTTGCTTAAAGGGATGATCACATCGAGAAAATATTTATCCCTGATGTTGAGTTCAAGAGTGAATAAAATATATGTGCATGACACAAGAAGATTACTCCCCAGTCACTATTGTAATCAGTAAAGAGTTGTTGCTCAGTAAAGCTTGTGCACATGATGAAAAGCGAGCCTTCATGTCTCTATTCTAGAAATACAGTGAAATATTATCATGGGAGTATGAAGACATGAATGGTTTTGATCCAAATGTTTCTCAACAATCCATTGACCTTGATCCTAGTATCAATCCCATCAAACAAAAGAAAAGGCTAGTCAATCCAAGGATAGAGCCCTTCATGAGGAAAGAATTATCTAAACTCATTGAGGAAAAAATAATATTTCTCATCAAGTACTCTACTTGGTTCACAAATCTTGTTCTAGTATGCAAGAAGAATGGTGAAATCAGACTCTGTGTTGATTTTAGATATTTTAATAAGGCGTCTCGAAGGATAATTATCATTTTCCTTATATGTTGTAAATTTTTCATATTGTGGTCGACGCGCAAAGATTCTCTATGTTGGATGGGTATTCGGATTCAATCAAATCTGTTCAATGAAGAGGGTCAATTCAAAACATCATTTACAACTAAGTGGGGAACATATGAATATCATAATATTCCCTTTGGTCTGTCAAACACATTGTGACCTTTCAGCGCGTCATGGATATTACCTTCAAAGGATATATCAATGAGTTCATCTTGGTTTACCTAGATGACATAAATGTCTTCTCAAAGTAGAGCGCAGATCACATGGTGCACCTGGAGAAATTATTTGAGAGATGTAGAAATTTTGGGGTGTCTCTTAACCCCAAGAAGTGAAATTTCGTAGTGGCACGGGACATTTGGGCCATCTAGTCTCAAAGGATGACATCATAATTGAACTGAGCCCGTTTTGGCCATCCTGGCTCTTTCCTACAACCACACAAGAAATACCTATAGTATTTCTTGGGAAAATAAATTTTTAGGAGATTCATCCCTAAATTTGTAGGAATGATGAGGTCCATCACCCTCATGCTCAAGAAAGATAAATCTTTCACATGGACAACAGAAGGAAAGGAAAGCTTCAACAAGATCAAGAAAGAAATTACTCGCATTCCAACACTCGTCAACCTAAATTATGCTAAGGATTTAATCATTTATGTTTTTGGTGCTGATGTGAGTATTTTTTTGTCCTAACATAAGAAAATGAACAAGGGATGGAGAATCCAAAGTGGATTTCTTAATTAAAACAATGAAGGATTATGAGTTGAAATACAAAGTCACCTTTGAGAAACAAGTTTGCACCATTATGCACGTGCTCAATAAGTTCAATAGTATGTTCGCCATAAATCATATCAAGGTGTTATTTTTGCACTCAGGTGTGAGATAATTCATCATGGGAGTAGAAATCAATGAGAAGAGAGCGTGATGGGTGATCAAAATTATGGAGTATGATGTGACTATCAAAGCCACAAAGTTGGTCAAAGGTAGTGTGCTTTGTAAATAACTTAATCGAGGGTGCACAGAATGAACCTAAGACTTCATTATTTATGGATGAAGATCTCCCACGTGTAGAATCTAATCAAGATGTAAATCTTAGCGCACATAGTTGGATGAAGGACATGATCACATTCATTTCTAAGGGCACATACCCTCTTAGTTTGAACAAAGAAAAGAGGAGGCATTTGAGGATGCGATCAATTATATATGTTCTAATTGATGGCCTTCTCTTCAAAAGAAATCTTGATGGCATGTTGTTGAGGTGTATTAACAACATGTAGATTGAAAAAGTGTTAGCATAATTTCATGATGGATTCTCTAGTGGACACTTCTCTGCCAAGACTACAACAATGAAGATCATCATGGTAGGATTATTTTGGCCTACCCTATTTGCAGACGTGCACAAGTGGGGCATGAAGTGCAAAGAATGCATTTTATTTCTGATAAAGAAGAAATTGGCAGTGCTTCCCCTTTGACCAATCCAAGCAGATCATCCTTTTACACAATGGGGTCTTGACTTCATAGGAATGATCAATCCTCCTTCAAGTTTTGGGCATAAATGGATGCTAACAATTGTAGATTACTTCACCGGATGGACAAAAAAATTTCTCAAGGAATCAACTGATTCAGTCATCCTTGACTTTCTCTAAGGTAATGTAACAAGGTTTGGTGTTCCTCAAACTATTATCTCCGATAATGTGAAGGCCTTCCTTAGTACTAAAATTTCTGATTGGACTCTTAGCCTTGGAATTTACTTGAAGACCTCATTCAGTTATTACTCGAAGGTAATGACTTGGCAAAGTCAAAAATAAGAACCTAATCAGGATCATAAAGCCAACAATGAATATCAACTAGAGACAGTGGCATACAAAGGTCCTATGTGCGCTCTGGACAAACAAAATCATAATGAAGAAGGCAATAGGAACTTCATCTTATAGTATTTTCTATGGAAAGGAGGCTAAACTTCCTTTTATACTTGAGTTAAATCCATTATCACTTTCCCAACAGCTAGAATTTAAAGATGTGGATCGAGAGAAATGAGAATGGCAGAGCTGGTTGAACATGAAGAATCAAGGAATTCTGCCATGATCAAGATATAACAACATCAAAATTTAACAAAGAAGTGGTTTAATAGAAAGGTGGGGCCTTAAGATTTCAAATTTGGGGACTCGGTCCTAAAATTGGATGCTGAAAAATCCAAACTAGGGTGTCATTCAAATTTTGATGCACTTTAGAGTGGCCCATATATTATCGAGTTCTTGTAAAGAGGATAACTCTTTCAAGTTACATCATCTTTATGGAGGCATGTTATACATCCCGATTAATGGGATTTATATCAAATCCTTCCATTAATCTTTCTACATAATTTTATATATACTAGATTAGTTTCAATTCCTCCAGTGCATTGTATGCACATTGTCTTGTTTGTACATAGTACTTTATTTCCATGTGCTTCTTGTGCACGCTCTTTTGTTGTTTCCACAAGGTAATTAATCTTCCAATAGTTTGCATCAATCTTGCAAGATCTAAGACAAGGTTCGAGAAAATGCTTCAAGTGGCTCAACGGTTATATCTTCAAAGTTGTAGATCGGGGTTCATATACACACTGACTCCATGCCCAATGGATAGTCCAAGCTACTGATCTCCTTCATCTAGTAGGAAGATGGCCCCAAAATTCACCAAATTGTTATCTAAAGTAAATCCCATAGTTATTTTGACAACTTATGTTTTCATTCTAGCTCTAAATCTCTACATTACGGATCTCGTGCATTTTAATTGTTCTCTCGGCATGTTTCCTTGGTGCAGAGTTCCTCATGCATCCTTTCACACTCTCCATTTACTTTGTAACTTCCATATTTTCCTTCACCTTTTCTCTATTCTATCCCATTTTTTCCTTTTCCCAATCTATGTGCATTTTCCTTCTTCCCAACAGTTTACGTATCCTTGGCGCACACTCTAGAATTGCTTCCTAAAACTAGTTGAGCCTCGACATTCTTGTGTGCCTCGTTCCTTTCCACCACACATTAATTTTTAATTATTGCAACTCTTCCATACATTTCTCCAACAATTTTTCCTTCCATTCCTCCCACACACATTACTTTTGCGTTCCTCTTACTTCTTCCACACTTCCTTCCTTCGCGTTGTCGCGCTCTCTTATGTGTTAGTTCCTATAACACGTGGAATGTTAGACATTGATTAAATCACACACAACCTACCAAAACACACCAACAGGGCATCAAATCCTTGTAACTAACTAAGGTGTGACATGTGGTAGAAGATGAAAAAATAGCTGATGACGTGGGTTACACTCTAGATCACTCAAGTTCAAATTTTGGCGGGATTGGATAGGTGAGAAGCTTGGAAATGTCTCTCATGCCATTACTGAAGGATTTCATTTCTCCAACCACCAGATTTGATTCATATCTTAGGCATTTTCTTCTCCTACATGCCAAACAGACATGGAGAAGAACATTTGATAGATTTTCAAGTGAATTTACAGAAATTCATTTCTGGTTGTTAGTGGTTGATTTTTCAAATCGAATTTTCCATCCTTCTCCTCCTCTCATCGATTCATCTATAAATTTCACATCATTTCTCATTGATAAGGGTTGGATCATTTTAGTTTGTATAGGAATTTCCTTTCATTTTGAGTTGCAAACCTTTAGATCTAGCCTTGCATGAGGATATTGGCCTCGATTCCATTGCGATTGAATGTGCATTCTGGAAGTAATAGAAGCATTATTTTTGAGTATTCTCTTCCTTAACATATTTTTTATTCTTCTTTATTGCTTCTCTTTCATGTTGTGTTCTTGTTTTTCCTTCTCATGTCCCTTGCATCTCTTTTCTGATTGTGTTTCACGAAAGCAATTATATGACCGCATTCCGGGTTTTACTACACGTGTCTATCCTTTTCCCTATACATTTTCCATTGTTCTCACTCAAATTTGATCATATGCATCCCCCTTTCTTTTGGTGTTATCACCTCCCTTAGTTTAGCTTTCCATATTCATGTCCTCCTTCTATCCCCGATCCCATGTCATATTTATCTTAGGATTTCCTTTTCAGCATTAGGAGTAGTAGTAGCAGAGAAAATAGGTAGAGGAACCAGCCTTCTCGATGGTTTGTCTCAAGTGTGCAAGGTCCCACAACTTGGAGACAATCACATTGTTGACTCAATGATTCAGTTCTTCCGGATCTAAGACATGGGTGCAAGTTTTAGTATAAACAACTACCTCTTAAAATCAATCCATCCTCTTCTTTTGTCCAATCATCTGCAGCTATATCAATCCCAAATAAGTAACCACTCACTAAGCAAGACCAACAAACTCTAGAGGGCCTCTTTCAACTTCCTTCTTTCAATCTAAAATCTAGCCCTGATACTACTCTTGCTCCTACTCACCATTATGATAACAATATGCTTTCTTATGATACATTTCAAGCTCGACACCATTGCAATGTATTTCTTATATCATCACATAGCTCTCCATCATTAACACACTTTGGGGGCATCACACTTCCCCCTTCTAACACTATCAATTGTTTCTAACAATCTACTATCACACTTAACACTTAAAGCTTCATGATTCATCTTTCTAAGCACTTTCAAACCCTTTGATACACGCATTGTATCATCATTACCCTATGACACACTCTTGTATACGAGTTCACACTTGACTATTTAGGGCATACTACATTCATGAAGCTCACACACTACACATTTCACACTCTGTACTTCATGATACATCTTTCTAGCATTTTATCCTCAAACATTATATTATCCTCTTCTACAATCTACGCTTTATGTTTCCCTAATCTATCTAACACATAGTTCAAACCATTTCTCGATGACACACTCTTGTTCTATAGTTCATTCTTGACTATCGTGGGTTATTTTATAGATGAACTTCTTCTCATACACTTTCATACACATCCGCTTAGGGGCATGCTTCTCCTATCCCATTCATATTACATACCATTCCATCTCACTCATTCACAACATATTGTGTATCTTGGTTGCATTTATTCTTGCTTGTTTATACTCACATGTACACCTTGTTTACTATGTTAGCCGAATATTTTGTATGTTATTATCTTTTTGTTAGGAATTATTATTAGTGCTCACATTATTATAAAAGTTAGATTATAATTATGTTGAGTTGATATTACAATTGTTATAATATATTTTTTTAACAATATATTATTATAGAGTTTTGTTGTACTATAAAGTTATAAACGGGTAAGTTGTTTGTTGACTTCCTATTTTCTAGGAAGTAGTTCTTCTATTATATTGGCTATATATTAGCCAAATATGTTGTGCAGAAATATATGGAGAATTAATAATATTTTCAGTGTTCCTACTGTGTAATTCTGAACCAAACTTTATATTTGGTATCAGAGCGAAATCTAGATGAGAGTCTTGTGAGAGGGACGAGAATGTAAAAGAATTTGTGTAGTAATCAGTATTTGGAAGAATTTTTTTAACAGAGAACTCTTTCACCAGTGTGTTTCGTGCCATTGTATTCTTGTATGGGTTGTTGGTATGGTGGCTGCATGTATGAAGTTCTAATGCTCTAATTAGCATTTATATTGAATCAGTCATAGCTGTACATCAACAGTGCTCACGAATAATTTTAGACTGCATCCCAACTCTGTCAGTTCCTCGCTTCTTATTCACGTTCGGTCTACACAACCTGTTTTGTATTGAGATAACAGTGACCACAGCTGAAGCGTGGTGTTATTTCGGCGTTTTGCATGCATTATAAAAAAAACTCAGTTGCATTCTAATATGTGCGGCGGTCTGGCGGATCTGAGCATTATTCCATATCCTGCAGTTGTCAATAGATTCTCAAGCCGTCCAAAGAAAACTGGAGATAAGAACAGGGTCGATTTACATGACAGTTTTTTCAACGTGCCCTCTATACTTGCCATTTGTCCTCTCCAAGATCGCAGAAAAAAAAGGTCTATGTTTTTTGTTAATGTCGATTAGTTTGAAGTTTTTTTTTTTTTGTTTATTTATTTGGTCAAAAATAGTTCGATCTAAGAGTCATTTTGAGTCATTTTGTTATAGTGTATTGTAAGTCATCTTAAGTCTTTATAATAGGAGTTTGTCATTTGTGATTATTTGTTTATGTCAGTATCAAATTAATATTTAATGTTATTTTTTACATTAAATGTTCCATTAGTCATCAAAGACATATAAATTCAAGATTAAGTGTGTACATGTCATAGGTCTATGTCAAATTTGTGAGTCATTGACATTTGTCATGTGAAATTATCTTATGTCAAATTATACGAGTCATCGTCAAAGTTCGAAAAATCTTTAAAAGTGACTTATGTTTGTAGTTTTGTCATTGTCCAAATACATCATATAGTAGCGTCATCGTTAAAAAGTCAAAAGTCGAAAATTATAAAAAAAAAAAAATTGCCTTACAGACGCAATTTCGGTGTTACCCGACGTCCGAGAAATAAAGTGTTTCACATTGCGGGAGGGAAGAAAAGAATAAGATCAATGTGGAAACAAATGTGCTTCATGTTCACATCTTGCTGAGTTAGCAACATGTTGATGGAGGAAGGAGGCATAGGAGGATGGAGGACAAGCAGCGTCCTCTCGTCAGTCACCAACGACGAGGCCGCACAAAATGATTTGGTGGCACAGGTGTGCAGCGTGAGTATATGATTTTCAGTGTGGTTTCCATTTTCTCAGAGTGCTTCTGTTTGCAGTGTTCCTGTTTTGTGTGGTATTTGATGGATGTTGGAAAGAAAGTTGTGTTGGAGCGCGAGATGACTGCGGTGATCCTCTCGACTAACTTGGTCCTCATTCGCCGTACTTCGTTGGAAGATGGTGGCTAGAGAATACATTCACTAGCATTAGTGACCATGTGCAAAGCAAGACCTAACTAGTAAGATCCATTAGGAGTATGTTCTTCGATGCGTTTGCTTCTCAAGTATCTATATGAGTGGAATTTCACATTGTGGGGGAATACATACCAATGTTCCATTCCCATTTCGCACCCAAAACGGCTTAGTCAAGGAAAGCTTCCAGTGGCAGTGGCAGTTTTCTATGTTGTTCGAGATCGAGTGGCAGCGATCAAAGACAGAGACTACAATTAAGAACATTATGATTCTTATAGGAAGTAATGTGAAATTTTTTCAGTATTTCTTCTATTCTGCAGTTTTGAGATATGCATGTTGTGTTTCCTACATTATTCCCTGATGTATAAGCATAGTGGTGAATAGTATCACCAGAGTAAGTCAGTTCATGGATCTTGAAAGGGTTTGTGGGAGGATCCAGAAAACCACACGAGGTCGACAGTTGATGAGGTTCCTGTCACTTCAAGGTTTGTGGTAAGCCTGTTTAAAACCATGGAAGGAGAGAGCCTTTCTTTTGGATCAAGGTCATGAGTCACAGAGTTGGACATGCCACAGGGGTGAGCATACTGCAGAGGAGTGTGTGGATGTTTTTCTACCATGTTCGCACTAAGGGGGGGAATGTTAGGAATTATTATTAGTGCTCACATTATTATAAAAGTTAGATTATAATTATGTTGAGTTGATATTACAATTGTTATAATATATTGTTTTAACAATATATTATTATAGAGTTTTGTTGTACCCGTAAAGTTATAAACGGGTAAGTTGTTTGTTGACTTCCTATTTTCTAGGAAGTAGTTCTTCTATTATATTGGCTATATAGTAGCCAAATATGTTGTGCAGAAATATATGGAGAATTAATAATATTTTAGGTGTTCCTCTTTGTGTAATTCAGAACCAAACTTTATACTTTCTATATACACATGTTTGTTCATGTTTTCTCTAGTTGTGAATGAACACTTTTACAGATCATTACACATAACATTGATGCTTGGAATTGTACCTCATACTATTCCCACCGAGGATCCTACGGGAATCTACTTTCTTACATGCTACGGGTGTTATTGTTTCACTTTATACTACTTCCTATGCTTACTAACACACTACTCATTCCATTTATACATACACACTTTGACATAATTTTTTTATCTTTCTAACATGCTAACGGGTGCTTTGTGTACAACATTGGCCTTGCAGAACTATTTTCCACCATGGTTAAACTATTACAATTTGCTTTCTATTGTATGTCATTATTTGTTGGATTTTCCTATGTCTTGTTTGATCACTTTGTTTGTATGTTTTTTTCCACTTTGGCCCTAATTTTCTTGTGAAATTGTGAGTGATGTCCCAAGTTTGCAACCCATTTTTTGTGGTCTACTTTTGTCTACACTATTTTTTGTTTCCATTTTCTTCTATAGTATGCTTGTCACTTTTCTACTAACACATGTTTCTAGCCACTTTGTTTGCATGTGCCTTGGTTTCTACCATGCACATTCCCTCCCTATAGGGTATTAGTTCAAATCATCATCTGGTCCTCTCCTTTGGGTCGTATCCTCCTACCAATGTTGAATACAACCAAAATAAGGGGAGCATACATTGATGATATATTCACCCCATATAATAGCTTAAAGATTCAATACATGTACGCACATTACAATAAAATAACATAGTTACGGTTATAGAATGACCGAGAATCGACTTAGGTCCTTAGTTCAACGTAGACACCAATTCCTAGATACAAACATTAGCACCTATACTCCTGACCTTTCCTAGGCACCTATGACCAGGGGTAGTTACAATCCCTTTATCATATCAGTAAAAAAATTCAGCATTTTACAGATCAATTTACACACTACACGCACAGTCCTCTAGCAATTAGAATGCATTCTATCTTATTTTTTATTTGGATCGAACTGGATCAACATGAAACAAATCAGGATCACACCATCTATGGTGGTGTATAAATTTGGGAAGTAGTCATAGATGAAGAGTAAAACTAGACCTCTCTTCTCAACACTCTTCTTTTGTGGCATGAGATCACCCAAAAAACTCAGGCTCGATTTGATATCACCTGAAAAACTTGTTCTTGGCATGAGATCGCCTCAAAAACTATCTCTTGGCATGAGATCACCCAAAAAAATTTCTCTTCTATAGCTTGAGTTCAGGATATTTTTTATCCCTTTTTACTCGTCATGGATCAGATGCACACTCTCCTTTTTACACAATTTCTCATACTTTTACATACTTATGCAGATTTTTCATATACACATATTTTGACTACTTCTTTTTCTTTTATTTTGTAGGTTCATCCTTAATACGCAATGAAAAATAAGCCCACATCAACAAACACATCAAGTTATAACAATAACATGGTACAATTCATACACTTCAACCCTAGGGTCACTTCCTCTTTCTTAGCTTCAATCCTTCATTTCTATCACTTCACGCTTTCACTTGTCCACTTAGCATACTTTTTCCATCGATATAAAAGGAACAAAAGGTACACATCTCGTATCTACTTTATGGTATTGAGTATTCACTCAACAACATAAAGTGGGGGTGATGTAGCCTAGAATTTACCAAGAATAACCCTGACACACCTGGATGGCATGTTTTAGCCTAGACTGAGAGCTCACCCGAAGTGCACACAAAGGTACCAGGTCCCTCTTTAGGGTTGTTGTTGCAGGTTGTTAGCATGATGAAGACTTAGCACATGCAGTTCCATTACTAACACATCATTCTACAAAGCATACAGATCTATATCTAAGGGAGAGCAGACTTTAAACAATAATCATGATGGAATCAAGTACATGCAATATCCAATTACACACAAGAATACACTCAGATTCAGCCAATATCCTCCATTATATTAAATAAGTATATAGAAGCTTCATTACAATAATAGTAGTATGTGCGTAACAGATTTAGCAGCATAATCTCACTATATCTCTCTCTGTATATTCATCATCATACATATATCTACTACGCAGTTCACTACATATATATAAGGGTGGGGAATTTCCCTTCACCACTTATCTAATCCCAAAATAGGTCACATGCTATTATTAGCCACGCACCATTACAAAAATAGCCACACATGTAAGTGCACTAACAATAGACTACTGGTAGTTAATTGACAGTGATAAATCTATCTCCAGCCTGTGTCCATGCAAAGCGCTTCATATCCAATCCTCCAAAAATAGCCAATGTGTGGCGTGCATGTCTTTACCTCATTTGTGTGCTTTGCATGCCATCTCTAAAAATAGACCTTCATGAGAAAAAATGGCTAAGTCCTGAAAGCTAAACTTTTTCTCCACGCACGTGTTCTCCCTATCTGTTTGTGCCTTTGAATATGACATATTTTCCCATGTGGAATTCTTGTGTGCTTTCTGTCAAGTGTTCTCTGATCAACATTACCCCACACTAATTGCATTGTCACCCCGAAATGGTTATCTCCAAAAACGAATCAAAGAATAGAAGAATAGAAATAATTTGAATGAATGAAAGAATGTTCTTATCCTATGGTTTCTTCTTCTGTATCCTGACAAATTAATTCAGGATATTCCTCCTTAATCTCGGCCTCCAAGGTTTTCCACTCAACGAGTGCTTCCTCTACTCTTTCTGGAATTTCCACAGCAATAGACTCTAGTTCCTCCTTTGCAATTTCTCCTTTCTCATTTTACAAGACCAACACAATGTTGGACATTGCAGTCATCCTTCCCTCTAGCAAATCCATCTTCTACACAATGAGTTTCCCAAGCTCTTCTAGCCAATTTTTGTGTGGTTCTTGGGTTGTTGTAGGGCCTCGCACTTCTATTTGACCAATGCTAATCTATCGTGCAGCCCAATGTGTCATCTTTCATTACTTTCTGGACCTCATTTCTCTCCTCTAGGGTTTTTATGTTGATGAGTGCCTCTGGAGCTGTACAGATGTTCAAGGCTTGGTCTGCCTTCTTCAGTACTTCCTGTAACGCTTGTAGCAATCCCTCATATGATGTAATCTTCCGCATCACTGTATCCTTTTCTTGCTCTGCATCTTGTGTTGGATCCTTTGGCTGGCATGTGCAGAGGTTCATCTTCAAGCACTAGGTCCACCAATGTACCTACATAGTGTATTTCCGAAGGAAATTTCTTTAGTACCTTTGGCTCTAAGTGTGGCCTAGCTCTTATGACATTATCACCAATTTCCTCTATGATGTTGATAAATATAGAGTTCTTTTTCTGTGCTAAGTTTCTTTCCTACATTAGGCACGTTATCTCCTTATCCTTAGTTTTGATTTCTTCCCTTAGCGCCCTAATTGTGGTAGCCTTGTCCATATTCCACCTTTCCACCTCTATTGAGACTTTAACCAATGCATTGCTCACCTATTCATTTGACATAATAGTAGGATTTATTGTTATGTGTCTAGCTTGAGGTGTATTTTTCAACCTCCTCAACACACATGACTCTTCACACACATCAAAATCTGGTTCATCCATGTGTGTGTGCATCGACCATGATAATTACTTCCTAGTGCACACTGTTGCCATATCTTCATCCATTAATTCCCAGCCATATAAGTCCTTTTGTGTCAGTGTGCTTTGGAAACGGGCACAGAAAATTTTACCTACATCCTCAGATAACCCATGGCTAGTGGAATGTGCTCTCCACTTGTTCTTCTTGACCTAGGCTACTTAGGAACTTGAGCCTCCAGATTTGGAACTTGTGTTCCCATGTCCTAAGTAGTCTTTGTAGTTGTCTCATCTGTTCTCTTTTCTTCCTCTTCTCCTTCCTTCATTTCTTCACCTTGTTGTCCTTCAACATTCTCAGGAGGTGTAGGAGAATTAGGTGTGCTTTCCTCTGACTCTTCCGCTTCCTCATTCAATTTTAGTTTCCTCCTTCTTTTCACGGTTTTCTCCTTCTATGGAGAGAGTCTGGGTGATTTGTACATTGTTTGTGGAGTAGCACCTTGGGTCCTTGTTCTCCTGAACACTCTCTTAAATCTGTGCTCTCCTTGGACTGCATCCAAGTCCTCTTCATCCCCCTCTTGTGGCTAAGGTGGTGTAGTTGTATCTCAGCTTCATCCTTATTCATAGGATTTCTTCTACCTCTATGCTCCAAACCCCCACTATCTTTGTGCTCATCCTCCTTATCCTCCACTTTAATTGTCTCTGTGGACTTAGGTGTTGGGATGTTCTCCATGGTATGCTTACCCTTTGGTGAGCCCTAGGAGCACGAACTCATTCTCCACGTACTTGTTATTCTCCAACTTGGGCTTCAATTGAAGGTACACCAGGGCTACTCCAATATCTCCCATAGCAAAAATTATTGGTTTAATGCTCAATACATATGAAATGATTCTTTCAATATATGCATGCCATCATAGATACACATATTTATTCCTTAACATGTGGTAGTCAAAATCTACCTTTTTGCATTGAATGTTAGTCATCGTGCATCTAAGAACCTATGTCCGACACTGGAAGTACCTTGTTGTGAAGGCATATGGTAACTTACACCAAGGGCTCCATGCTCCATCTATCATGGTGAACTGCGCTATGCAAAAGTGTTGGTATACAACGAACTAAACTACCTTTCCAACCACCAAAGGCAAGTCCTTGGGGATGCACCATTCTTCTTCAAATGTCGTGCGGAGCCTATCGTACCATTTCTCAGCCCTTTGCTTGACTGGTTCTATCATGGATCCTTCATAGAGGTATTTGTTGAACCACTCCGCTGGTGACTTATGCTCCATGGGATACTCCCATATCTTCTCTTTTGGTCCATCAAGTACTCTGATCTCCATGAACACCAGTGACAATAGAACAACTCCAAAGCTGATCTTTCCTCCTGTGTGCACTTCTTCAACAATAGTTTCTACAATGTAGCCTAAAATATTGTAGACTACCCCTTCAAACATTCTCTTCGCAACATGCAGCCACATGGTGTTCACTTGTGACCACCTTTTGGGGTCATTTAGCTTTCGTCACAAGGTGTGTGGCTACCTACACAACTAGATACTTCTTTATTTTATCGATGTCTATGCCACGTAAACCCTTTGTGTACTCCAGCTCCTTTCTAGTCTCCAAGATTGTGGCCTTGTCTATTAAATCATTCTTCAAATCTTCTCCTATGCCCTTCAATCCTTCATATGTGGAGATTAGCACGGCTGAAATTCTAGCTCTGCGTCTTGTAAAGTAGAAAAATATTCATGCACTCTGCTCATGAGCCACTGGTACAAGGGCTCATATTTCCCAAAGTAAGGGAGCTTGTATAGCTAGTAAACTCCAATCTTCTTCAAGAGCTTCTCACCAACATCATCGTACACCAACATGTCTTCCGTCATGCATTTATTCGTCTTTGTGTTCAGCAAGGCATCAAGCTCCTTCTTATTCTTTGTGGTACGGTGGTTGTACTCACTCACCTTGCTTCTCCTTATGTGATAATCCCACTCCTAGCCTACGATGACCCCTTCGGATATTGCATTTCAGAAAAATTGCTTTCAGAGCCATCTCCTCTTCTTCTATGACCACCTTCTTCTTTCCCTTCACTCCTGTTGTAACTACTTTCTTGGGTGCCATTTCTACCTTGTAATCCTTTGTAAATACTCACCTCTTGAATTTTGCAATGTGTGAATCAAACCCTATCTCGATTCAGCATGCCCTAGGTGAAATTACGTGCCCTCGCTCCTCTTTTTCGCCTTGCTTTGTTCAAACCCTTCATTATCGGGGACACAAAATCTTAATGTGCATGGATCTCTTCGTCACGACTAGCTACACACCTTTCGCACCTCAATTTGATCACTTAGCTCTTCACACTTAGCTCCTTTTCAAATACTCTTAATCGCAACGGTAAAAATGAACTCGCATCCCATCCTTATATAAATTTTCAAATTTTTGATGCATTTATTACTCCTTCACCTACCAAATATCCTCTCATTAATTGACCAATTCCATTCTTTCACGCGATACATATTCACACCCAAATTTATAACCTTCTAGCATGCCTTCCTACCCTTTGGCCATAGACTTCTCTTTAGCGTGCTTCCTTGCGCTGAGTACCTCATCACTGCACCTTCTTGGTAGTTGTTATGGCCTCTACTTACCTCACGTTATATTGTCCCTTCATTCATCTCCATCTTTGGTCACTTTTTAGAGGCAATCCTTTGACTTGAAAAGCACCCGTAGTAGCTTATTCCTTTCACCTTTCAATTCCCACAATCTTATACCTGGATATCGACAACCACCCCACACTAAAAGTATGTGTAGTCCTCTACGCATAAACATGCTTCATATAGTAATTAGCTTCATGTGCATAAGCGTGCTTATTACACAAGAACAATAACTAAATTGAAAAATCATAGCAACAACGAAGGAAACACATTAAGGAAATACAGAATTGAAAACCTAATCTAAATGGTAATACTGCCTTATTACAAACACCAAGAAGAATTATTTATAGTAGGGCTTCAGCCTACTCCCGTTAAAGTGAGGAGGTAGCCATGTTCCATCAAGTGCTTCTAACTAGCAGGTGCCTATTTCAAGGATGTAAGTGATAATATATGGCCCCAACCAATGTACCTTAAGTTTTCTTGGATGGCACAAGAACTTAGAGTCATACGAAGTACTAGTTGTCCAATCTCAAGCTTTTTATCCCTGATGTGCCTGTCATGCCATGATTTCTTCTGGCCTTTTCTTGTTTCTAACTCTATTGTGTTATGGCTCATCGCTCATCTAGCTTAATTATCTTTGTAATCTATTCTTCTAAAGCTTACTCATCAGTTAAACCTCCAACGCATGCAATACGTAAAGAAGGTAACATAGATTCTATAAGAAGAACTACTTATGTGCCAAACACTAACTGAAATGGTGTGGCTTTGTTCAATCTCTTATATGTTGTCTAATATGCCCAAAGTACTGCAGATACTTTTTCATCCCAATCCTTTCATCCAACATCACATTTTTTTCAATGTTTGGCTCAAAATTTTGTTGAAACCCTCAGTAGTTCCATTTTCTTGAGGATGATAGGGTGTAGTCTTATGGTGTGCAATCATGAACTCATCCAATAAAATTCGATTGTCTCATTAAGAAAATGTGTGCCCCTATCATTGGTAAAACTCAAAGGACATCCATACCTTGTAATAATATTTTCCCATAGAAACCAGGCTGCTTATAGTTGTTGTACAGTCCTTTGTAGGTGTTGCTTCTTCCCACCTTGTCAGATAATATATGTGCAAGTTATGATGTAGTGTGATCTAGTTCTGCACGTAGCTGGTGAAATAGGACCCACAAAATCTATAGCCCATTTCTCAAATGGTTCTGCGCTAGCAATAGGTCTTAGAGGCATTTCATCTCGTTGACTGGTTTTCCAAGACGTTGACAATGATCACATGCCTTACAAAATTCCTTACAATATTTATATAGGGTCTCCCACCATAATCCAGTGAGTAGAATCTTGCGTGTTGTGGCATCACCGGCATAGTGGCCACCTGCAATACCACCATGAGCTTCTTCCATAATATCCATGCACTCATGTTCTAATACACAACGACGCAATACCTCATCTCGGCCCAATTTGTATAAGTCACCACTGATTAACATATAAGGTGCAACGCATATAGCAAGTTGTTTCTTCTCTAAGGATTTCATTCCTTCTGGTGTCATCCTTGTTCGTAGAAAGAAAAAAATTTCCTCTAATTCTGATGGTGCGTGTTGTAACCTATATAACTATGCATCTAGCATGGTATCCTCAATTGCCTATGCTTCTTCTCTTGACTGTATTATTGATAGATGGTTTGGTCTAGAATCACTTTTTCCTAGTTTTTACCATAACTATGAAATCAAATTCTTGAAATAAGATCACCCATTGACATATGCGCCCTTGCAAAACAGGTTTATTTACCAAATACTTCAATGTCATGTGATCTTTATAAAAGATAAATGGTGTAGCTAGTAGGTACTAGTGGAATTTATGCAATGCATAGATCATTAACAAAGCTTTGCGCTCTGTAGTTGTGTAATTTTTTTCTGCAGGAGTCAACTTTCTACTAGCAAAAAAAATAGGATGATCTACAATACCTTCTCCAGGTTGAGCCAACACCGTGCCAATGGCCATGTCAAAGGTGTCAACGTGTACATGAAATGGTTTTCCCCATGATGGAAAATGTAGAATAGGCACGGTAGTAAGTTTCCCCTTCGATGTCTCAAATATGCACTTTGTTGTTGTTCTCCCAAGAAACGTACCTTTCCTTTTCAATAACTCTTCTAATGGTGTGGAAAATTTGGCATTTCCTTTGATAAAATTTCTGTAATATCCTTTATGACCCAAAAATCAGTGCACCTCACTTTGGTGGTAGGCTCCTTAGGTCTATAATGATTTGTAACCTTTGTTGGATTAACCAACAAACCCTCCTTACAGATTATGTGTCCTAAAAGTATCCCAAATGGTGTAGAAAATATGCACTTCTTGATTTTCAAATAGATATTCAACTATCTACACCTTTCAAACATTAAGCGCAGATTGTCACAGTAATCCTTAACTAATCCATACACCATCCAATTGTTTAAATATACATGTAAAAAGTTGTGAATAAATTTCTTAAATACTTGGACAACTATGCGCGAAAATACATTAGGTGCATTTTTCAGACCAAAAGGCATGATGGTATAGGCAAAAGGTACCCCATTCAATAGTAAATGTAGTATTTTCTGATCCTCTTGGGAAATTCAAACTTGATGATACCCAGAGAACCCATCTATAAACAAATAGATTTCGTACCCTGCAACACCTTCTAGTATTTCCTCAGTGAATGGCATAGGAAATGGATCAGTTACACATGCAACATTCAACTCCCTATAGTCCACGCATATCCTAATCTATCCATCCTTCTTGATACTGATCACCATTGGACTAACCTATTCGACTCATCAAGGGCTTGAAAATCCCAGAATTTAACATGTTATCAATCTCTTCTTTGACCTTTTCACGCAAATTGGGGTTCATCTTGTAGGGTCTCTTTCTTACTGGGCGCACACCCTCTTTAAGCTTTATTTTCATCTCTCCTAATGATTCATGCACACCTTTAAGTTCATGGTACCCCCTAGGAAATAAGTCTTGGTAATCCTTAGTAACTCTATGATTTTTGCCACTTCAGAGTCTAACCAATAGTCTCTAATTATGGCTTCCTTAGGCTCAATATTTGTTCCAATATTCACCCGCTTTGTCTTCATAGGTTCATGATAGGCATGTGTGGTCTTATCCGAACTATCCAATACCTCACGCCTCCTGTTGAATGGTTTACATCCAGATTATCTACTTCTTCATCATCCACTAAGTAGACCATTTTTCCTTTCTCTTTCTCAAGGAAAGCGCGTTGAAGTATTGTTGCATTGACCTCTAGTTCTTCATCAAGATGCGCTCCTAAGTCTTCTTTACCTAATAACTCTGAAGGAGTTCTTTAGCCTTGTCATTATCTCCCATAGTTAAGAGCTTTATGAATTTCAATGCTTCTTCCACCGAAGGCTTTGTAGAGAAGAATTCAAACATCTGGGTCATTCCTATGATTAAATTCTGCCAATTTCTAGTTTCTCTATGGAGTTCTACATACACATACCAAGCACGCACACAACCTTGTAAAGTGTGTTGAATCTTGTGAAGCATCCATTTTTCCATCAAAGAACAAACTACAATGAGGTCGAATGTCATTACATTTGAGAACAAGTCTTGAACCACCACATCCAGCTCCAGTACTGCCCAATATATTTCCAGGTAACAAACATACTCACCAAGTCTCTTGGAAAGGTGAAATTTGAGTTGCTTCGTGGCTACATTTGTAAAAAACAATGTAATAAGGGGGAATGTTAGATTAATTATCTATCACATTCTTTATTAGTTTTCTTTGAACAATTGCCTCCTTATGATACATGGCCATTCTGTTATGTTTACCGACCACCGTCTTAACTATTTCTTCCTAAATATATTTTCTTGTTGTGATTTGAATAAGGCAATACAATTTTTCTCAATTTCCATACATGCTAAATATAACTTCTTTGTTCGAAACTTATCACATTTTGAGGTCCATTGTTCAACTTGTTTTATCTTTACATACTAACATGTCAAGACATTATGATAATTCAATGCATAAAATCTATATAAAAATATTAATTTACCGAGTTCTAAATATTTTTCACCATGTTCCTTGCTATTGTCCAGACAATACAATTTGTGCCAGGGCCATACCATATGGTCCTGACCTCTTTGTATGGTCTTGGACCGACATGTCTTCAAGTGCACTTTCAATTTCGATTATTTCTTTGGGCCTTTATACTTTCTCTGGGTCGACCTTTCTCAGGTAAATCATCTACATAACCCTATATAAGCAAGTAAATGCTACCTCATTTCCTAACCTAGAACTCTAAATAAAATGCACTAGAGCACTCACTTCATACACTTGTAAAAGGCATTAAAATCTCCCTAAATCTTAGAATTACACATCTACCATCATTAAGGCAACACCCACATCAGGTATGAAGCTACAAAATAGGTCAAGGCAGTCATATCTCTCATTTACAAGTATCTAAAAATCCTCTTTTCAAGTATTTTTAGCAAGTGCCAAGTCAAAGAAAGCATGGTCAAAGCAATTTTCAAATCTGATTGATCTTTCTAGATATCACATGCTAGGTGGAGAACGACGTGCCATTTGAGGCCTCTTCAGAGTAATGCCAATGTTGGTTGTGCACAAGGGTGCCCAACACCTTTCTAATGTTTGTGTTGTAGGACTCTTCATCTATGGCCATGGTTTTAGACGATGATAAGTCCATTTAGAGAGCTTCACGCGCATGTGCGACAACTAAGGTTTTACAACGATAGACAAATCTAGGAAGGCGAGAAAAAAAGTTACTGTGAGTTGTCTCGGAGAGCATGTCCAAGACCATATATAAGGTCCTAGACTACACGTTATGGTCCTAATTGTGTTGTATGAGTCGACCCATACATATTTATTATTCCAACCTAGTTTGTGAGGGTTTCTAAGATTCAATTCTCTTGATTTCAGTATTGTACATTCCCATGATTTTGAGAAATCAGTTATGGCAAGTTAAGTGCCTCTATACCTTTGTTTTTACTTTTTATTACATGTTAGGTTAAGTGATGTGTTACAATCTTTCTTATCTGATCTGAGTTGTAAATCTGATTTAGTGTTTATATTGTATCATCCTTGTTAAATCAATAATCAACTTTGATATATCCCATACCTAATTAAATTGAACCCAAAATTTAATTTACAGTTAAACATATAGTTATCTATCTTACAACTCTTGTTGTGGTGTAGAGGCCACCATTACATCCCTTTGTGTATATGGATCATGCTTACCACCAAATTCTTACTTTTCCTAGTGACACCTATAGGATCTAGTTAGGTCTTGCATCTCATATAGTTAGTGATTGAGCGGAAATACCCCTTTCGGATCCATTACAACTTCTAATACAAACAACCCTTGCTTATAGCCCCACCTACTTTGTGGACCATTTTCTTATGTGTGTTTTTGGCTCTATGATGATCTTTAGTATATCCTAATTTAGAGACGTTCCTTATAAATCATTGTTAACTTGCATACATAGAACATATAGACAATACCAACCGAAGTTCAAAAGAAAGAGTTAAAGGTTATGGATGTTTATCTTTGATTGACTAGTTGGAGCTTTTATCTCGCCACTTGCTTATAACATTTCTGAGAGATGATTGTACGTGAAGTCAAGATGGATAAGTGAAGCTTTCAATAGACCAAAGTGGGGGACTTTAAATACTTGGTAAACCTTGTTGTGCAACTCTTGTTCTTAATATCTTGAAGACCTTTAGGCTAGTTTGTCTTCCTTGGTTAAGCTCGTCTTGGCCCGAAGTCTTCTTATTCTTCCAAAGGTGGATTTGTAAAAATGCAAAAAGAGTGAATTGTTTTTGTTGGTTTTGAGAATTGACAAAGAGAACCCTATAAATATGGATCAAAGTCATAAAAGTCAAATCTTAGTTTTACTTAACAACCTCAATTGAGTTGATGACATATAAAGAATTATGAAGAAAACAATATTCACATTGGCATGGGGTGATACGTCGGCCAAAACAAAGGGTGTTTGCAAGATGTAATTGGTCATGTCAATGGTGTCAACTATGTGTTGTCAAAGATAAGAACATTTGGTCAAATAGGGGGATGAGAACTTAGGAGGAGGTATATGTTGATGTTATAGTGACATGATGACGAAGTCGGGACACATCTCTCACAAAGTGTTATGAGTCTACACAACTTGATGTTGATGCATCCATAAACATACATCTAGGAAGTTCATATATCTTGGAAAATAAAAATGTATAAAGTGAACATACAATGTACATTGTGGAATTTTGAAAAAAAAATTAATGAAAATTTATTTGAATTTTTCCTTGTTAACAACTATATTAAAGCCACGAGTCACGAATTAATGTGAATTTTATAGAGAAGATAATAAAAAGCTATGTATCATTAGTCGCTATATATTTAAGATATATCTATAGTAATTAATATAAGTATATTCAAAATGAAGTGTCAAATGTAGAAGAAAGTTAGCAAAAGGTCGGAAGGCACGGGTAACGAGGTTACCGATATGGTTTGATTAGATCCCTCGTGTGGGAGTATAAGATGAGAAAGAAACAATGTGTGGCGAGGAAAAAGAAGAAGAGGAGGAAGATGAAGGCGCTTGGTGCTGCTGCTGCTTCATTTGCATTTGCATCTGCATCTGCATCTGCATCAATTACAAGGCCCACATCCTATTCGTCTATCAAATTCCTGAATCGCCGGGGACTCCAGGTGAGCAGGAGAGCCGTGAAAGAGGGGGAGGAACAGGAAGAATTGATAAGAGGAAGAGGCAGAGGCAGAGGCAGAGGGAGAGGAAGAGGTCTGTCACTGGAATATGCGGAAGGAGCAGGAGTGGGAAGAAAGAGCAGGAGCAGGAGCAGGAGGAGTGTTGAGGAGAAGGAACCCTTGAAGCCTGAGCCTGAAATCAAGAAGTGGGAGTCCATGAGCTTTGAGGAGAAGCTCCTCCAAATTTATGTGGGGGAGAAAGGTATTTTATTTTGGTTGAATAAGTTGGCCTATGCTTCCATATTTATCGTTGTTGGGGTTGGATTGCATTCAGGTTTGTGGGGCCTTCTCTGGGATTATATCACCTTCAGAGTTCTCTCTTAGAGCCCACAAAAGCTTTTGGTGGAAATTAGGGAACTCCTTTCCTTTGTCTCTGTCAATGTAATACCCTCCATTCCATTCCAGGCAAGCTGCAACCTACCCTTTCCTGTCAATGTAAAGAGTACCTTGGGGTGGATAATCAAATTATTGCCTTCTGCTGTTTCATATTATTATCTCTAAATCTAGATCCAGCTTTAATCATTACCATTACTTGTTTTTTGCATGTTGTAATGCGAGTATGTCATCATATCGATATTGGCTTTCAGTCTTAGGCAGGTGTACTGCATATAGTTACAAATGGAATTGATCAGTTGGGTTTGCCATCTCTTAACCGGTGGACCAAATTGCAGAAAACTAAGGAAGCACATTTATAACATGCTTCCCTGACCTCATCACTCCATTGTAACAGTGCAACTCTGTCTTCTCCTGCTAATAAACAGAGGAATATGCTTTATGTTATGACATTATTTCTATATATTGACTTCTGTGCCAGACAGAGGACTTGTCTCTGTTCATGACACTTCCAATGGAAAATAATGCCATCAGGAAAGTGGAGCATTTCATTCTCCTTAACAACTCAGAAACCAAACCAATCCAAATTGCTTAGACACTAAATCATTGATGTACCTGATGTCGTATTTTTTAATTACGGCCGGATCTTATAGGCTCGCAACTTGGGACTATGATCTTCCTTATTCTCCAAAATTTATTCCTTAGTCCAGGCTTCTTCCAGAGAAAACTAGCACTCCTACTAATCTTCTTATAATGATTTTCTATAATATTTATATATAATTTTCATGTTGAATCTCATTTCTAACGTTAGAGCCATGGATTGATTACACACACTCACCTTGAGCACGTATCTTTGAATTGCTTAATTGTTCCAAAGTATGTTGATTAGGGGTAAATTTAAATGTCGACTTTTTCCTTAACATAAAACTCCATTCAATTGTTGGGATTTTGTGCAGGGACGCAAGCAATAAACGAAATAAAAACATGTGAAAATAAGTAGATATGAAATAAACTAGAATATACCAAGAATATTGATAGAACATTTATCCCGAGAAAACTCTTTCGGATAAAAAAACTTAGCAGAATGTCAACCTTGTATTAACTTAAAAAACTTGCAAATACAATAACCAACATCCAAACTTGTAGCCTCCAACAATTAAGTTTTTTTTGCATACCTCTCACAATGTGAGCATGTATTTTTATAACAAAAGCACATCCTTGTCTCTTCTACCATTTCTCTGAAAAAATTATATTGCACATCAATGTGCTTTGTTTGAGCATAATACTCGTGGTTTTTTGTGAGAGCAATTGTACTGTGAGTCACAACTTATCCTTACTTGCCTTTTGTATGAACCCAATCGATGCAAAAATCTTTGAAGCCATAATGCTTCCTTACAAGCATGTGTTTCCGCCATGTATTCAACCTCTGTGGTGGAAATAGCAACACTTACTTGATGTTTTCTCATCCAACTTACCGCTCCACCAAACAAGTTGAAAATGTAACCATTGGTGGATCTTCATAGATCAAGATCTCCACCCTAGTCAGAATCCACAAAATCATGTAGACTCAAATATTTTCTTGCACCAAGGGCCTTCCCTTGATATAACAAATACCATGATCATTAGCTCCATGTAAATATATGAAAATCCACTTAATTGCGGTCTAATGCTCATGCCTCGGATTTTCGATATACATTTATTATTACTACTACATGTGTAATGTCGGGGCTTGTGCAGTAATTGCATACATCAAGGTTCCCACCGCACTCACGATATGACACTTGTGTCATGCCCTCTAACTCCTTTTGTGTCTTTGGACATTGTTCAACAGAGAGTTTTTAACCAATTGGAAGGGTTTACTTACCGGCTTCTTGTCTTGCATTCCAAACCTTTCCAACACCTGTCTTCACATACTCGATTTAGCCAAAGCTTTCTGTTCACATGATCCCTTTTGATCTTCATGCCCAAAATTAACTTTGCAACACCAAGATCCTTCATGTCAAACTTCTCAGAAAGTTGAGATTTCACCTATTTGATCATTTCTCTATTGCTCCCAACCATATAACATATCATCCATAAACTTGTCTCCTTTTTTTGAAGTACACACAAGGATTCGCCTTGCTTCTTTCAAGGCCAAATTTGCGAACACACCCATCAAACTTCTGATTCCACATCCTTGGTGATTGTTTCAAGTCATACAAGGAATTCTTCGTCCTCTTTACCTTTGACTCTGAAACTGTTATGTTGTTTCATGTAGATTTCTTCCTCAAGCTCTCCATGCAAAAATGTTGTTTTAACATCCATTTGATCTATCTCCATATCATATGTAACAACAATAGCTAAAAGAAATCTGATAGAAGTCAATTTTGTAACAAGAGAAAATACCTCACCAAAGTCAATTCCTTCGACTTGAGAGAACCCTTTTACAACTAAGCAAGCCTTGTATTTCTCCAAGTTTCCCTACGCATTAACTTCTTCTTGAAAACCCATTTGCAACCCATCAATTTTCTTCTAGGAGGTAGATTTACCAAGTCCCATGTATCATTCTCCTTTAAAGACTCCATTTCCTCCTTCATAGCCATCATCCAAGACTTACTCTCATTTGAATCGAGAGTTTCCTTTCTGTCGTTAGATCCTCATTATCTATTACCAATAATAGAAATATTGAATGGTAATCAAAACAACTAAAAATTTGAGGTCCTCTTCAAATTCTTACCGACCTTCTAAGTCCAGAAGTAGCACTATCATCCAAATCAACTTCTAGATTTTTCCTTGGCGTGATTTCAAAATCAGTCATCTCATGATCTCATAAAGTCCTTATTCTAGTGAGTGCTCTTGACTTCCTATTTAACTTCATTACCTTCGAGTTGCCATTGCGGTGAAACCTCTTGATCAGTCTAATTCTCATCTCTCCTAGCCTCTCCTTGATCTCATAGTGAGACCACCTCTAGAGATTCTACCTTTGGTTTCTTTACCTCTTGAGCTGTCTTTTCCAAATCTTGCTCTTTCACGAATTTCATACCTTTCAATTCCCTAAAGACAACATTTCAGTTGTAAAAAGCCTTTTGGAGATGTGGAAATTCCACAACTTGTAACCTTTGAAACCATTCCCATACCCAATAAAGATGCACTTCTCAGACCTGAAGTCAAGTTTCGTTCTCTTCTCCTTTGGGATATGTCTTGTATACTTCACATCTAAAGACTCTTAGGTGTTCAACGAATGGTTTATTTCCCATCCAAGCTTCATGTGGGGTATTATCCACCAATGCTGATGTAGGTGATATGTTCACCAAATAATATGTAGTAGGCACTACTTCAGCCCAAAATCTCCAATCTAAGATGACACCACTTATCATACGCAAAGTGCCTTATCCATCAACGTTCTATCCATGCGCTCTGCCATTTCATTCTACTATGGAGCATAAGGAATTGTCTTTGCTTGATTATTCCACAATTTTCACATAATTCATCAAATTCCTTAGAGCAATACTCTCCTTCATTATCTCGTGCACAAAACCTTTATCCTTTTCTCAAACTGGTTCTCAACTAGTGCCTTAAACTTCTTAAAAGTTTTGAACACTTCAATTTTTTTCTTGAGAAAATATATCTAGGTCTTCCTAGAATAGTCATTTATGAAAGACACATAAAATATCGACTTTCCATGTGAGGGCACCTTCATTGGTCCAAATACATTGTTGTGTATAACCTGTAAAATACCAATTGAATGAGTAGTAGAAGTGTAAAACTTTGCTCTATTTTTTGCACACACAATGTGCACAAAAGTCAAATTCTGAGGGACAATTTAAAATTCCTTTAACCATGCCTTTTGATTGCAAGACATGTAATGCTTTTTCGCCAATATGGCCCAACCTTTCATGTCAAAGCATTACTTTCTTCTCTGGAAGCAATTCTTTATTTTTCGCGAAATCTCATTCTTGTGATATTTCCCCCGACAATTTTTGTTTCACCCACTAGAACTTGTGGCAATATTTCATCCAACTTTTCCTTTGACAAATTTTTATTTGATCTAGTATTGGGAATCCACTTTAGAGTTTTTTCCTTTGATACATCAGAGTTGTTGCTTGCACCAATTGTCATGCTTGCATCAAGTTTAAATAGAGTTCATGTGCGCACTCCTCTGTTGGAAAAGGAGAATGTAGAAAAGTCTGAAACATTGCGAAGGTGTATAAATACAAGGAGAGAAAGTGGTTAGGAAGTAACCGTATGACAGGTATGCATAATTGCCTTGTAATACAATGTAATAACTATTATTTTATGCTAGCATTCCCCCCTTATTAAATTGTTTTTACAAATGTAACCCCGAATCATCATCTTTTTGGATTCACCATCTTGTTGCAGGCCACAACGTGTCCTCGCAGCTTCTTGTGGCAAGGACGCCGTCTGGATTTTTATGAATTACTGTGACCGGATGTGCTCTCCTTTGTCAAAATTTGCGGATAAAGAGGTGAGCTTGGTATGCTCGTGTAGTGAGATGCGGACGCTCCTAAGGGCGTTTGATCTCATGTTCGTCATTGCATCGTATCCTTCTACAAGATTGGCATGACTCTTCTCTGTTTGGACATTGAACAAGACTTAGTCACTCAATCCACTGTGTCCTCAAATTACAAGTTTTAGAGACTTTAAGTAGCGCAAAGTAGATACCGGCACTCTCAAGGGCTTAATTTCGGTCTCTCGACAATTGCATGTCTCTATGGTTGATTTCAATATTGCTAACATCTTCGGGCACGATTGTCATGCTCTCATATTCTTTGGATAGGATCATAGGTTGGTTGTTCACGTTCTTCTTTTATATATTTATAGCAGATTTGATGAATGAAGTTGGGGTTTGAACTTGTGTTGTTTTGATTGATTCAAAAAAATTTCCACACGTCTCCCGATCTTTTGTACACTGCGCATAGGTCCGGTTTGTTCGCAAATTTCTTCCATCACAATGGTTTGTGGTGGCTTGTCACTGCTTTTGGCATAGGTCATGTGTACGGTTCTAGGATCGACGAGGAGGTGTACAACCCCGTGCAGTGGGTATGTGGATTGATGCGATGTTCAACTCGTTTGCAAGCTCAATGTTTGGATTTTTCACGAGTCTTCGCAACGATCCAATGCAAATCAACTAGCTCGGTCGGTAGCAATGTTGGCTTGGCTAACCTTCAATGCAACATTGGTCGATGACCCAACGTTTAACAAATGATCTAAAAATTTACGGCTCATAGCAATGCACTTATGCATAAGCACCAAACACTATGCTTCATACATGCTTCTATGTTGGTCACGTCCTCCTCTTCAAAGCAGTAGATTCACCACAGAGATGGAGATAGTTGTAGTGTGAGCACGGAGGACGGTTTTGGAAGCTTGCTCACAGTGTCTAGCGTAAACGAACGCATTGTTTGATTTCCAAGCTGACCCTTCCCCACACACACCAAATTGATTCTCTCCATGCGGGATGATGTATTCACACTCAAACGTTCGGTTGGTAGATAGTGCTAAATCCTTCCACCACCATAAGAATGTTGCATATGATCAAAGAGCTTTGACATAGGTGTTTGGGTGCTGCTCCTTACACACAACACCGCAAATATGAGTGAGCAAGAATGTGACACATCAACAAACAGGACGAATAACAAAATGGTTAAGCGCCAAATAGGTCAACCTTCACTCATGCCTGTTTGCAAATAGTTTTCAATGCCAAAATTAAACAATTGATCGCCTTAGCCATCGTGCACGACACCAAACACGACCGCCTTGTCGCTCTAATACCCTTTGTTGGTGAAGGAGAATGTAAAAGTTTGAATAATATTATACATTGTGAAGAGTGTATAAATACATGGAGAGAAAGTGGTTAGGAAATAAGCGTGTGATAGGAAGGAATAACCGCCTTGTAATACAATGTAATAACTATTAGTCTATGCTAACATCCTCTTGCCATAACTAGATCTCCACACACCATTTTGCACCCATCTTTATTGAATGAGACATGTACTCTAACATCATTCATCTTGCTTATTGAAACCAAATTTCTAGCAAGGCTTGGTATGTGCAAAATAACAAGGAGGTTCTTGGTCCTCCCATCTCTAAACTTCAACTTTACTCTTCCTCTTCCCACAATTTTGTAGGTCGAATTATCTCCCAAAAACACTTGGCCGCCATCATACACCTCATATTCGTAAAACTATTTCCTATGAGGGGTCATGCCGAACGATGCACTTGGATCAATAATCTATGCATCAGTGCATGCATGTGCGCTCAAGGATGCAAGGTAAGCATCACCATCATTCGTGCTTCCTCCTTCGAGAATGTGAATTATTTTGTGGTTTTTTTTCCTTCTGCCTACAATCCTTCTTAAAGTTCTTGTTTTACCAGAGTTCCAACACTTTTTTTGAATTTGATCTAGGGTTTTGGATCTATTTTTAGACTTGGACCTTTTATCTCCACCCTTTTCTTCGAGCCTCTCTCTTTCTCTCTCTCGTGAAGTGACAAAGCTTCTTTTAAGTGGTAGGCATCGAGAAAAATTTCTTCTCATCTCATCAGATAGTAAAGTTACAACTATTTCATCAAGCTTTAGTTTTGTAGTGGTACTTGTAATAGCCATCTCCAAATTTTCCCAAGAGTTTGGCAAAGAACAGAGAAGAGTAATACACTTATCCTCATCATCCATCTTGACATCAATGGATAGTAACTTACTTATGACCAAGTTATATTTTTTCAGGTGCTCTACAATTGAGTCACCATCATTTATTTGCAAAGAATACTACTTAGAGAAAGTTCGTTCATCATCATGATTTGCCCGATACAATTTCCTAACTTATCATACAACTCCTTTGTTGTTTTCTCAATAGAAACATTCAATAACGCAGAGTTAGACATATTACCCGATAATACTTTTTGCCTTCCTATCAATCTTGTTCCGCTCATTTTGTGTTAAACTTACATGAGCTTTTGGTGTAACTGCTATCCACTAATCCCTCTTTATCAAAAGGTCCTCCATCTCGAGTTTCCATTACTCGAAATTTTTTCCATCAAACTGTCAATCTCAACTCTTGTGCTACTAGCTGCCATATTAGAGATTCTACCAAAAACCATTTAAAGTAAAGCAAACAAATCCCCACCAAGTTCGCATCCTACCTTTGATACAGATGTTGAGATTTTGTGCAAACATGCAAGCAATAAAATAAACCGAATATGCAAAAATAAGTAGATCTGAAATAAACTAAAACATACCAAGAATATTGACATAGTGTTTATCCTGGGAAAACCCTTCGGGTAAAAAACCCAGCAGAACTTCAACCTTGTATTAACTTGAAAAACTTGCAAATACAATAACCAACATCCAAAGTTTTAGCCTCCAACAATTAAGTCTTTTTAGCATACCTCTCACAATGAGATCATGTACTTTTATAACCAAAACACATCCTATAATTAACCTTGCTTGGAAAGCAAGCTAAAGTATTAAAATAATACTTTAAAGCAAAGCCTCTCTTTTACAATGAACTCAAGTTACAAAGCTAAGTTAGCTTTACTATTATTAGGCACAACCATTTCTTTAAAGCAAAGCACTTAAAAATAGCCCAACATCTTCACATAGACGTTACATGGGAAGGTCACTACCAACATCAATTTAGTAAAATTTTATCGTTGGACCAACCTAGTAGCACATTTGGTTATTCTTTGTTTAATTTAAACTATAGTTAGCAAATCCATATATGTAGATTCGTTAGGGAAGAAATTTTCTTGGAAATCCCGTGCTCTTGAAAAAGTAAAGAAATATTCAGTCCAAAATATATACTTATTATATATAAACATAATTTCATTAAAATATGAAAGGACAAATACAATAAAAACTGATAACATGATAATGAAGGATTTCAAAAAAATTCAGTACTAGTTTTTCATCGATATTTCGGGTCAACATTTGTAGTCTAAGACATTAGTATCTGCCCCTGATGATGGATATATACACAAGGTTGCTTAAAAAAACTTTTAGCTTTGTTTAATTATATTTTAAAAACAGGGCCAACCTGAACCGAAGATAACAGAGAGGCTGAAATATCCGGAACCTCAATGGTTTAAACTCCATATTCCATATTTGGTGGCCCTTACCAAAACCTAATTAGATCGTTGTCCACTTCATGGGAGATTTCTAATTTTTATCCCCTTAAAACCTTGTTTTTAAAATTATATTTACAGTTATCTTTAAGGGGATCCAATCCTGTAAAAAGAAAGGATGTTGCATTTACCACCTAATCTGATATAATCTACATTTTCCCCGTCCTCACCGCCACAAAAAAAAAAAAAATGGAAAAAGGAGATCTTCACCAGAATTTCAGTTTTTACTCAATTTGAGAAAAGCAACATGAAAACAAGCTCAAGCTTACTGTTATTGTAAAAACTAAGTCCCATGAAACTGAAAATTCATGCATATTCCATTCCCAATGGCTGAGTGTGAATCCAAACTGCCAATCTGTGTTTTTAGAGGAGAATCTGATCCAATGCTTCACTGATTATGAGCCAGACTGCAAGATAAAGCAATGTCAGATCCCCCTCTTTCCTTTCATCATGATAGGGAATCTTATTTAAATTCTACACTTGCACTCTCTCAAATTTTCAACTAAACTTTTGTGTCATGCTTTGAAGAGCCAAGATGGTATGTTTTATGTGTGTACAAGAGCGGACTGTGAATGTACAGTCCCTTTCACCCACAATGCTTCCATGCCTCAGAAAATATAACTTATAGTTCTTATACCAATATTTCCATTCATCACCTATGAATTTGTATTCATTTTTAATATTCTGAAGTGTGTTATCTATTCCTAGACTAGAATCAGCGCTTAATGGTGCTTGCAAATCGCTGATAGGCACCTATATTTATAGGCTTATTTACCATAAATAAATATGGAAGCCCTGACTTCCTCGGGAACATTTTGGTATTGATTCTAGTTTTTATGAATATACACTTGAAAGAAAAATTCTATCGTTACGTTGAATTTAGTTATTATTAGGAATGCTTATTTTTCTATGGAAATAAAGTGACATATACATATGATCATTGTTACTTAAAGAGTTTTGCGAATGAGCTACCCACATGGATGGTTTCATTAAAAAAATAATAATTTATGCAATCACATACACAATTACATGGAAATTATAAATTGTAGGATACCTTTCTTTATAAAATACAGCCGATCCAAAACATCACAAAAATGTTAAGTCTTTGTAGAGCCATAGATTACATTGAACACAACAACGTAAACCAAAAAAATAACTCTATATGTAATTACAAACACTTGCACAAAATATATACTGTGAAGAATACACACATATTAAATGGTAATCATTGGGAAACAATTACTCTAGTCAAGTCATCTAATGTTTCATACAAACCATGTTGAATATGATAGGTGAATGGTACTGGAAACTACAATAACAAAACATTTTAGAATATAACAATATTTAATTAATACAAAAATATACAATATGAAATATGACTACAATCTCATCTATACAAATGACATCGGCATAGCACTTACAATCTGTAAGGACCTAAAATGAGTACCACTTGCACACATAACACATGGCATAAGAATTAAGGAAATCAAATTTTACATTTAAAAACAATAAGTATATATTTATCATAGAGAATTAATATATCCAGAATCATTGGTATGATAAAAATACAAAACCATCTAACAAAAGGTTTAATAGAACTTGTAATTCAAATAATAAAACTCTAAATAAAATATTAAAAAAAATGAAATGATATGTACAAATAAAATATCAAAAATGAAATAATATGTACAAATAAAATATGAAAAATAAAAATGAAATAATATGTCCTAAAGTGCATTTATATTTGTTCATATAGAAATAAGTGAAACCTTTTCCAAATTTTTAACAAAAAACGATATTTATTGGATAACTACTGAAATTTAGAGGGAAATTTAAAATTACAACACTCAAAGAAAACTAATGGAAGGATTAGATCATCCAAATTACTCATTTGATTATCCACCGCATGTTGTTTGATCGTCATGTAGACAATATTTAGGCTTGCTTTCATCTTCACAGATGACCAAAAGTTAAACTAGTACGATATGATGGCCATGGAAACATGGGCTACAGATTGTAAACATTGGAAAAAAAAACAATATTATTTTTGAGTCCAAACCGGTTGCTTAGTAGACACGATATTGTTATAGCAAGAATTTTTGGGAGGAGGAAAAATCGTATGGTGAGATTAGGCCTAGAATTTCAAATTATCTCTGCTGTCAAAATTGAATTTTGTTGACGGTTTAGTTCTTTCATGTGCCTATAAATTCCAATTTTTTCTATAGCTATTTTTATGATTTCTTTTGTATATTTTCATATATTTATAAAGGATTATTTAAAAAATTTGACAGTTTTGTAAATTTTCAGCCTATCATTCTCTACGACATCTTTTTTTTTACCCTGTAATATTTGGCAAAAATCACAAAAAAATGGCCCACAACATGTCAATTTGCAAGTCTGGGTGAGACAACAAAATGGTAAGCTGTTCATTTTTAAAACATTGTTGGATGTCTTCTAGATTAGTAGGCCAACAGAAACATTTATTGCACCTCCTTAATTTCCAAAATTATCGGCGGTCAATAGTTATGTGGATATTGACCAACAATCATGCATGACATGTGTTTGGTAGTATTTATGTACGCGTCTAATTTCTCAAATTGCATTCAATGCAAAATATGTTTACATGATATAAAACATTTTTTTGTTCCATTTTCGAAACTTTTAGGGCTTTTGGAGGGACTTGTGCTTTGGGTGCTCTACTAGGGTTTGAGTTTTATGCTCGTTTCTACGGCACAGTATTTCTGTCACACCACCTTTCTTCAAGGTGGGACATTTATTTCGCGTTATTTTGCATTAATTTTGCTTTCTTCTCTCTTTGGGTGGTGGCAACAACCTATTTTAATGGCATGCAACAGATGTATTCCGCATCTCTTGATGTAGGTTTGGGTGATCGAAGCTCTGTTAACCATGCCTCCAATAAAGAAACGAGCGAGGAAATTCGTCCCGAAGGTCTACGACGAGGTAATGATCCTCCTCTGCCTAACCCTGATGTTGTTTTAGATGCTCCTCAGTTTGATAAAGCTTGTTCATGGCTTGAATCTTTTACTCTAGTTGCGTATTTTGTTGGTCGTGTCCCCCGGAGAGTATTCTCAAACAGTGGGTTCACAACCACTGGCAAGGCCATGGTGTCAAGCTTGAGGGTGTCCAAAATATTTCCAAGGGATTTTTTTTTGTTTCGGTTTAACAACCCTGAGCACTACAAAGCCATTGTGAACCACGGTCCTTGGTTCATCTGGAACACTTTGGTTATCGTCTCCCATGGACACACTTTTCCAAGTTTGTGAACACGCTAAGTTTAAAGTTCCCATCTGGGTTGAGTTCCCTAGTCTCCCTTGCCCCTTTGGAGCTTTGTGGAAGAGTTGGTCAAACCCATTGGCCGTTTTGTCTGTCATGAGCCGAATAAATTTTATCTCGCCAACCCGCATCTTTGAGTCTATGTCGAAGTGGACCTCGCCAAGGACCTCAAGGATTCGATTGAAATTCGAGTGGGGGATACCCTTTTTCTCAATGAGTCCTTTACATCAACTTGTCCAATACTTCTTTTCGTTGCCAGTTTGTTGACCATATGATTTGGGAATGTCCTATAATGGCTTCCTCAACCCTTGTCGCCTCGAAAAAAAGAATGCCAACCCCAAACCAATCCCTTCTACTACTGAAGAGGGTTGGACAAAGGTCAAAAGTAAGAAAAACCCTAAACCCCAACCAGGTCTATAAGCCTATTGGGGTTTCCTCTTCGGCTTCAAAACCTTGACTAACAAGTAGCTGCGACTTCTCTTATTGTGCATTGTACCCCACTTATGGCGTCCACAATTTTTCTGACTCCGGCAATCTCACAACCACACTCTGAGGTGATTGTTCACTCTGAAGACAAGTCCACTCGCAGCGTTCTCGCATCCCTTCTTCTACATCAAATGATGAGTATGACCCGCCGTAGTGCCGCCCTTTCAAAATGAGTGATTATGTTCCTTTCTCCAAAATTGTTGGCTCTTCTATCTCGAAAATCAATTCGCCGTGTTAGGGAGCCTTGAGGATGAACAATTCATGAATCTTGATGGTTCTCAATGATTGGTTTTTCTTGGAATGTTTGTGGGATTATTGAACTGACCCGTAGGTACATGGTTCGGGACAATTGTCAAAAGATTGGTAACATGCATGTCTTGTGTCTTCAGGAGGTTAAACTTACTGGGTTTCTTCTCCAATTAGCAACCCGTACTATCTGGTGGTGTCATTTGTCATCATTCCAATCATGAGCCTGGGAAAGGGGGTGTTCTTACTCTGCTTTCTCCTTCATTGCAGCAATCTATTGTTTCTTGGGGCTCTGACCCATCTCATCAAGTTGTGTGGTCCCTTTTTGATTTACATAATCATTATTGGTATTGTTAATATTTATGCTTCCAATGATGTTGTTGAATGAGCGCTTCTTTGGCGGTGGCTCACTGATGAGTTACCCAATGCACATTGGATCCTGTGTGGTGATTTCAACATGGTGGAGTCTATGGAGGACAAAGTGGGCCGCCTTCCTATGCGTTGGTGTGTTGGTGAACGTGAAGCGTGGTTCTACATGCGCAACAAACTTGGAATTTTGATCCTAACCACAGCTTTAGACATGCCTTCAGATACAACCTGGTTTACTTGGACCAACTTCGAGACAAAGGGTCGGGGATAGGGTTGTCAAATGGCTTGATCGAGCTTTCCTCCCGAACAACAATGGTCGTTTTGCTTCTTTACCAATTTTGGTGGTCGATCTCTGTTTGGGAAGGATCTCTTCTTTCAAATCATTCTCCCATTTTCTTTGACCGTTAAGGCCTCGAAACTCCTAGTTCTATCTCAATACAACCCATCTTCACCATCGAGAATTGTAGCTCACATTCTCCGTATCTGGAACTTGGTAGATCGTCCCTCCGATGTGCATGGGTAGATTGACTGAAGGTAAGAGGCCATTGTCAGAACTACAAACTTTCTTCACATGTATGGATGATAGGAAACTTTATTCCGTTGGCGAGATCACAAAGCTTCCACTCGGGAGTATACCATAAGCTTGAGGGCCTTCAGCGCTTGTCATTCAACACCAAGCTTCAAACCGAGGTGGCTCTATGACATCTCAAACTCAGGATGAAGGAGGTATACTAAGCTTGTGGGGCTCAAATCAGAGCTTGTTTGCATTGGCTTAAAATTGGTGATAGAGTGACCAAAGAGTTTTTTTCCTTCCTTCGGCCTCGCCAAACCTCCAATTCGATTCGGGCTATCTAAGATATCATAGTTCGCCTTACCGACCTTCCGGATGTCCTGCAAGGATTTTGTGCATCATTACCATAATATTTTTGTTGCTCAACCCTACCCTCCATAAATACATGTTGCCACCTTGTAGTGTCTTCTTGACACATCCCTTGTAAGATTTACGAAGCCTAAAGGGTTTCTTGCGATTGAGCTCTTTGTGTCGATGATCTTAAAGAGGCAATGATACAAATTAAGGTCATGACAAAGCTCTTGGCATTGATGGATTTCCATGTGAATTTTATCAGGTGTTATGGGATATTGTTGGCCCCAACCTCCATCATGTCTACTATGAAGCAATGGAGACCAATTCTCTTGGTGCTCTGATAAATCAAGGAAACATTAAATTCATCCCAAGTCTGGAGACCCTAAGCTCATCACTAGTTGGCGACTGATTACACTTTTGAATGTGTGTCATACAAGATCATTGCTAAAGCTCGCTATTTGGATCTGCAACATCCTGCCTCTTATTATGCATAGTGAACAAACTAGTTTTATTAAGAGCAGATTCATCTTGGATAATATTATTGTTGTTTGGGAAGGCATGGAGTGGGCAAGAATCTCCAAGCAAAAGGACCTCTTCATCAAGATTGATTTTGAAAAATCTTATGACAGTAATCGAATGGCCTTTTATCACATCCATGCTTCAAGCTCTTGGGTTTGGCCCTAGGTTCATTCGTTTGATTAACATACTCTTCCAGGATGTCACTGTTAGGATTACCATCAACGACGTGCAGTCGATATGTTTGAGCTACATAGGTCTATCTGCCAGGGTTGCCCCTAGCTCCATCCCCTATGTGATTTACTTGAGGGTTCAACTACTTTCTTGCCAAATCTACTTCTCAAGGGATTGTCAAGGGAATTTATCTCCCAATTCTGAACAACTCATTAATGGGAATTTTTCGATGATTCCTTTTTAACTTTAGAAGAAAATGAAGAGAATATCACTAATTCCTTTCGTTGTCTTGATATTTTTTATTTAGCTTCAGGTTCTTCCATTCAATGGAAGAAGACTCAATGTTACGAGCATTCCTGGATCCCATACCTCCATGGTTGGAGGGATTTTCTGGTAGTGGATTCACCGGGGTGTAATTTAAATTTCTTGGCATCCCCTTTGCTTTTCAAGCTACTCCTGCCACTCTCTAGTCTTATGTTGTTCAGTGGGTTGAGAAAAAAAATGCCTTCTAGATTACTAAACCCTCTCTCTTGCTAGAAAATTCTAGATTTGTTCAAAGGTGTTAGCTGCTACGCACGTTTACTACTCCTCTTATTGGGTGCCCTCTAAGGCTTCTTATGCCAAGCTGGAAAAATTACTTCGTGATTTTTTGTGGGCAAATACCAATGGTCATAAAGGCTTTCACAGAGTGGCTTGGGATATTTGTTGCTCTCCTAAAGATGTCGAGGGTTTAGGGCTAATTGACATTTGGATCTAAGGCATTTCCCTTAGTGTCAAATGGATCATCCAGAGCTTAGAAGGATCCAATACTTAGAAAGTCTTGTTTTTCCATTGTATTTGTCAAGGCGCTCCTTTTGGCAAGCAAGCTTGGAAGAATTTGGGGTTTCAAAGTTTTACTTTCTTTGGTGCCTATTAAAATTGGGGGAAATTTTGTTATGCAGAGTATTTGGAAGGCGTGGGAGGTAGTCAAACCCCACCTAATTTGGGTCGGGGATGGCTTCAGATCTGGGATTTCTATCAACTCTCATTCCCTATGGTGGTCTTCTATGCTTAATTTTGATAATGTTCCTTTTTCCATGGTGTCATGGATTAAAATTCTTTGGATTTTCAAACATGGTATCAAGCTGATAGGTGATTTGTTTTGTAAAGGCCACCCATTCTTGGAAGCCCTGGGTGCTCATTAAAGCTCAATTCAATCTCAAAAATGGTGATAAGATTCTATTATGGAAATTAGAATGTCATACCTGTTAAAGTTTTGCACAAAGTGGGAGTCTCTCCTCCTACTCATTGGTGGCGCGACTAACATTGGCCTTCGGTGACGCCCTTCACTCGGTACAAACCCCGACATGGGTACCAAAATTTTTCACCTACACACATTCCTTATGAAAAATTGAATAATTATTGGAAGATTAAATCTTGTCATAGGGTTTGGAAATGCAGGTTTAATATTATTTGGAAGGCTCCCATTGAGCCAAAAAGGTGCATTTCCTTTGGTCTATTTTATACCAAGGTTTTTAGTTTGCAAACAACTTCAGAATTTGGGAGTTGCTAACCCTTTGTGCCCTACTTGTCACCAACCTGAATCTCTTTTACATATTTTTTGGTATTGTCCTCTTGCTTAGTTGGCCTGGAAGTGGATTCACTCTCCCCTTCAACCCTTTCGCCCTAAAACCTTCACTGGAAAGTTGTCTTATTGGGGGAATCGACCTTGCTTCCTACAAAATACAACAAATTTTGGCAAATTTTCATGCAGAAATTCTATTTCAAATTTGGAAGATTAGAAATGAATCTATTTTTAATCACACTATTCTTAGCCTGGAATTTTCTGTGACTGCTAAAACACGTTATTTCTCATGTTTTGCTTCAGATCTAGGTCCAGGAGGAAAAAGTCCGCTTGGAAGTGGAACACTTGCAGGATATCCTCTCCTAATGGGGAAGCACCCCGTGCTTGGTCAACCAAGTTTCTTCTTTACCACTTAATTACTCCCAACCTTGGCACCATTATCCACTCCACTCCAACGCTCAGCCCCTATGCCCAAGGTGTTTGACAACGTCTGCGTTCTCAAGATCGACATAGCCCTTCCCCGCCTTGGTGGCATGATGGTGGTGTTTTTTAGCATCTTGGTTGCGGGGATGGGTGGGGGGGGATCCTCCCCCCTCCCATGATGGCGGTGGCTCCGGCTGGGGGGATCCTCCTCTTGATGGTGGTCATGTCTCTAGTTGTCATTCTTCATCTTTAGCTTCCAGATCCAGACGGGGTGTTGTTCCCCCTGATAAATTTCCTCACATGTCATTAGCTATTTCTTCAGATTGGAAGGACTCAACATCCCTTGATCAGGAAACAAGCTGAAACTCTCTACCTACTTCTCACCCCCCCGCTTTGGGTTGGGGAGAGGTTTCAAGCAGACTTCCCTCCCCTTCGCCTCCCGTGAATTCCATGTTTGCTTTTCGCTGCTTAGTTGGTAGGCCTTGTGGCTATTATAATTTCTTTTTTTGGCTTGTTTCTCATGGCACATGTTTTCCGGTTTGATGCTTATGGGGTGTGACTTCTCCACCCGCTTTTTTGATTTGGAACTTAGTGTAATTTTCATGTTTTTATCAATATAAAAGTGTGCTTTCAATTAAAAAAATGTTTACACGATAGTATTAATATTCTCGATGTCTCATTTCCATGAGAGTGAGTGGAGCAAGAAACAAAGGAAATATCTACCATCTCACCAAAATCTCTACCTACAAAAGTAATGGCTCTTTTGGGGAATTTATTATATAATTTTTATGGTGAGGTGTCTCCATAGTTAGGATGATTATTGATTGATAATGTAGTAAAAATAAGTTATTGATTTATTTTATTTTATAATTTGTAATTAAGAAAACTAATTGAATGATAATTACAAGAAATGATTGCAACAACATGTTCATCTTATATCAACGATGTTCATCCTATAGTGGCATATTTGACAAATAAAGTGTCACATCAAGTATATAAATCTCTACACCAGAAGTAGCACCAATAGTTAATAGGAAATTAACATAGCTAAGATGGTAACGTAGTATAGGAATCAAAGTCTTCCTTCATTCATCCTATTCACCTTCTCATCGTGTGGTGAAGAGTATGGACAAGCCAAATTTGGATGTAGGTGCACATTGATTGTTTCACCATTTCCACATGAATAACCTATATGATTTTTATGCACTCTTTAATGTCCACAAAGTACCTTTGAGCAACATATTCAAGGTCTTTATTCCTTGTATGAAGATTATTCATTTACATCTATTTATACTGTCATATTTGTATGTAGTAAAGAGTTTCATGTATTTCAAAATAGAGTGTGTGCAGAGAGGTTTTGGCTACCTCTATACCTAATTTTTCACTCTTATTGACTTTTCTCTTTGCATGAATCTTTGACGCATTAAACCGTTTGGAGTGATGTCTTATAAGGCACTCTCAAGAGTGGGGATGATAAAAATAGTCAAACTATCTAGATGTACATGTAAGAGAATTTTGATGTGCTATTTATTGTTCTTTACACTACATGTCCCTAATTCCACATGTGAAATAATGGGACCCCTTTGGCATTTCTCAAGGTAATAAGGTATTTTGCAATATCATGTTATATCTATTTGACAACTGTATGATGGGAAAAAATAGGTTCCTAACCGACTTCTCAAATTTAGGGATTTAATCTAAAGTCTAGACACACGACATAGATGTAAAGGTCGTTCTCAAAGAGCGCTAATGTCGTAATTCTAGATGATAATGACCCTAACCATAGAATAACTATATGTTTCCAAGGCATACAACTAAGGTAAAGATAGTTATCCTACTAGGATTTGTATGACAGGTAAAAGAGAGGCTCCCAGTTGGGTTCTCAAATATAGGGATCCAATCTAAGATCGATCACATTGTGTAGATACAAAGGTGCTCGCCGAGCGTTAGTGTTGTTATTCTAAAGGATAATAACACTAACCCTATGATAGCTATAAGTTCTCAAGGACTACAACTAAGATAACCAAATATATCCAACTAGGATTCATAAATAAGAGTAACCAAGGGGTGGATAAAGCCAAGAGGTGTAATAGTAACAAAACATTGCAATAGAATAAAATAAACATACATCTACTCTAACATATAACAATGAATGACCAATATACAACATGCACATACAAAATAAGAAACTAAAGAGAGTTATAAATACTTACCTATAACATGTGTGTGATTGTTGATGCATAATACTTCCCAGAGACATCACCAAGAGAGAATCACTATGGGCGGAGAAGGGGAAAGATAAATATAAAATCTCTTGTCCTAACTCACCATGGTGACCCAAATGCAAAAGATGTAAGCTCCAAGACTCTAAGTCAAAAAATAAGTGCAAAGTAGCATGAAATAATGTGAGCAAGAGAAATTACAAGTATGAGATTGTAAATTGGGAGTATTTGATGGTAGTTTGGTCAAAGTATATATACTCGATGCCGTAACCCATGGGAGAAGGCATCGACTATGGAAAATCAAAGCGAGCACTATCACCCATGGGTGATGACATCAACCTTTGGGGGAAACCCTAAGGTCAAAGGGTGAAAAACATGAGGAATGAAGGCCAAAAGGTAAATGAAGGAGAATGACAAAGGTCCAAGGTGACCAAAAACAAGAATAATGGTGTGCAACAAGAAGAGTCAAGTAAACACAATGAGACAAGTAGACATAATGGGTGTAGTGTGTGGCCATAGGAAAACAATGAGGCAATGGTAGGATAACTAAGGATAAATAAAAATATCTCTCAACAGTTTTGGTCTAGCCCACATGACCAAGTCAGATCACACTCCAATCCCGATAGGTCCCTTAAGGCACTGCTCGGGAGGAGAATGCATCGGTAGTCCTTGCACAAAATTTTTATCAAGTGTACAAAAATGATGTATACATATGCCCTAACCAGAGATCATCGTGTGTCACAATAGTGAAACACAAGATGATCTTCGGAGAAATATCTATGCAACATGAAATCAAAAGAAAACTATGGAAGGAAATATGAAAGGAAGTGCTAAATAAAATATACCTACTTCGTACTTTCCTACTAGTGTTTCTTAGCTTTCCTATGCCAGTGCAATCGTTGCTTGAAACTCTAAATAAGCAAAAATGAAAAGAAATGTCGAAGATAATAAATAATATAATACATAAATCACATAGCTAGGAGGGCATGGGGACGGATGTATCGAACGTAAAACATGATGGAAAATGGAAAATTTTAGTCAAGGTGGTAGTGATGTGTGATATGTCAAAATGAAAGGCTCATTGCCATAAGCGTGGCACAATTTTTGGAACATTTTTAGGGTTTGTCATTTGAAAGATATGATGGTATGAATATTTGAGGAAATCAAAATGAAATTATTTATATGAATGGTTATAAATAGTAAAGGGAGGAATTAATTTGTCATTTGCAAATTTGAGATTAAAATAAACTAATGAGATAATCCAAATCGAGCAATTTTAGAAATGACGATGATAGTAAGAAACAATGAACAAGGTTTCAAGATGGGGCACACAATAGTGTGAATCCCATGATAGGTGTTGTTTTTGAATTCAGAATGGGTAGCTCGAGAAAATGAAAAAAATGCATGTTGGGGGAATATTTATCTAGTGAAATTTTCCTTAAAGATAGTCAAAATGTAGATCAGGTTGAGGTATAGGTGGGTTTAGTATAATTTTTAATTTGGAGGTCATTAGGTTAGTTTTGTAATTAAGGCTAGAAAAAGTCATGAGACCCTTAAAAAATGCCATCAACCATAGAGGCTAATCATTCATAGTATGGTCAATGATGTTTGAATAGAGGGAATTTTTCTACCGTGGTCGATGGCATTTGACTAGAGAAAAGTTTTTCTACCATGGCTAATGGCATTTTTTCAACAGTGAGGATGATGCAGAAGGGGACGTGAAACTTTTCTCAAGGGTCGATGGTGTCTATTGGATCATAAAAGTTAAAACAAAAACCGCTAGTTTTAAACACACATTTAAATATCTATCTCATAATAAAACACATAAATACACAACCATAATAACATTTTTTTGACAAAATATTTAGATCGTCATCAAATATATAATCCATGATTTGCTTACATATAAAAATTATCTTTACAAAAATACAATCATATAATGGGGCATGGACCGTATATAGACCTAGCCTACTATCACCAATGTGTGACCTTGTTGGCTATACCGATACATTCCTAAGAGGACTCATATTGGCTATGCTTGTGGGACCTAGACCATATACATCTTAAAAATGATACAAACTCTACATTTGGGGCATGTACCCACAATATTTCCTCTTCGAAGCCTACTTGTGTGATATCCAATGTCACCTTAGAACTAACTTAGCCTAGTGTCTATTTGGCATGGCATAGACATCCTCACTTCTACTCATGATCTTCCACCACCACCTCTAACTGGATCACATGCTCACAATCTTGCTTCTGCATTACTAAAATCACCTCTAAATCATGAACATGTCCATGTGTATCCATCTACTTTTTTATCCACCCATCCAACTCCCGAATATGGGCTTGATCTAACTCTTAACTCGCCATAGCTCTGCTACCTTTGTATATAGTTTATCCCACTAAGCTATCACATCATGTGACACCAAAAATATATCCACCTGTCACCTCCACATCTCTACCTCTACCGTGACATGGTCACCCTTTTGATGCCCACACTATGTTTCTCTCACCCACATCTACATACTCTTTTGAATCCTTCCCCATGTTTGTCCACGAGTCTATCTTTCCACTCCATCTATCTCTACTACTAGACCCTATGCCTTGTCACCTTCACCGTTATCTCTATCATATGACATATATTTTACATCCACCTACTCAAATCTCTCCCCAATGGTCCCCTCTAGATGATATACTCTACGTTACTCTCTTCATATGGGGTATCATTTTCCTATAACTATGTCACCTTTGCTTCATCCTCATATATATATATATATATATATATTCCCTCTCAAATATCTCTCATTTATGGGGATTCTCCTATTGCACATTGCCGTGGTCCATATACAACCCAACACACATCATAGTATTGAGTCATGGCTACATCATCAACCTCAAAATTTTCCATTATTGGATCACCCTCCTCACCGCTCCCTCATATGTTGACACTAGTTCTCCCTCTACATTCATATGTGAATATGTAATGAGATTTAGGGACAATACATGATGCATTCATAACTATCTAAGCACTCTACTATACTAAAATAACTCCATCTCCCATGTTCAACGTTCAATCACCCATCTAGGTCACTACACCCTCTCGCAACCGCACTCCATCCTCCCTCCACATAAGTGCCTCTACTTCCTAATATGACCTCTATATTATGCATTTGCATCTAGACTATCCATTATGTGTCAAAGTAGTTCTCCACATTACCCTCATAGGGCATGTTTCGAATATCTCTCGGTCATGTCTCCACCGCAAAAAAATAGTGACTTTAGAAATAATTAATCATGCATTGAATATGGTAAACTTCATGTCCTACCCATTTTTATATGCTCACACACTCATACCAATAAAAATAATCCCATAATCCTACTCGTATTTATCTAGTGTATTGATGTAGCTCCACATATGTCTATGCTAATAGTACCTGATCCCACACGTAGACCCTAGCATGCTCCACCAACTACACTAATACCTTGCTAAACCCCTAAGGGAATGAATACCTAGTCAAAATTTGGAGGATGATGTTGCATATCATACTACACATATAGGGCAACAATATGGTCTATACCCCTTGATCATATATGTATATGTACCTAAATATCTCGTTGTTATGTGTACCTAAATATACCATTGCTAATCTCAAAACCCTTTGTTGCTAGCTTATATAACCTCTAAAATATCGAGTCTCTCATATTTAGATTTTTCATTAACCTCACTTATTCCCCCTCAAAAGTTATCCGAATATATGCCACGTGTCCTCCAAGGTGTTAGTGATCTCATCAATTAGCAAGTGAAATGTGTTCGTATCACTATCCCACCTCTCTAGTATTTCCGTCAACACTCGATCTATCCATACATGTTTAATCCATGTAATATAGAATATGCCCACTCACTAGATCAGCCCTAACTTACTTTGAGTGATTTCATGTTGCATCCGATACATAAAGGTGGATAATTGGTGGCATAATATAACTAATGGTATCCCTTGCATCCATCCAAACACACCCCCATTAGTCTCACAGAGCATTAAGCCATCCAAAAATACAAAAGTCCTCATAGTTGCAGAATGTGCTTGTATCTCGATTACATCGTTGTCATGACATGTTTTCTATGTGGTTACAACACTATTGTAGGGTGGTCACAACTACCTCCATACACCCGAATCTCTATAAAAATAAAATTAAATAAAAAATATACCCCAAAATATACTTACCTTTAATCAGTATGGCCCTATACCTCGGCATAAATATCTCTTATGGATGCATCATATCTATCCACTCCAATCTCCCTCTAACCCCCACATGTATAGATGACCCCCTTAACAGTCATAGTCCCCATTTATCCCCCTTACTCATAATGACATCACACTCTTAATTCGGGCTATTCACAAGTGCGATCTATTTTCCCCACCTCACCTCCTCTTCCACCCTTGTGCTCCCCTTTTATTATGGGCATGACCACTCCATTCCTTTTCTTGCTTCCCCACTCTCTCAAGATCCAAACCTCTTATTGTGGGTGTTACCTCTATTCCAACCTCACCTCCATTGGCTAATGTGACTCCAAAGTAACCCACTCTACCTACCCCTATCTTCCACTTAATTGTAGGTGAAACTATCATCCCACTTACCTATGTTCCTATCTTCCTCGCTCCATTCCTTACTCCTTAGTCATGGGTGTAACCATCCCATGACTTAAACCATTTTCCCCATGTTTCCTCTCTCCACTTGTTCATCCCATACCCTTACTCATTCACCCTAGTTGGGAGTTGCGCCCACAAATATTCCACTTCCCCTTCTCAAATCCATTTTTCTTCACCTACCGCTACTCCTACTACTATCTTCCCCTTTCTCCTTCAAATTTCCTCCTTTTGTATCACATCCCTACCCAACAATCCCCCATAACCTTTGTGAGCTCTTCCACACTTTTAACTCCTTTTCCCCACTTCCCACTCCTCTCACCCACCTTAGCTTCTCTCCTCCCATTGTCACCTACCCTTTCCCACTTAGCATTCCTCTCACCCACCTGTCCACCACTTATCTCTATCCCATACTCTTATCTTCTCATCCCAGAATCGCAAACATGTCGTGACCTCTTCCTTCCATATCCTATGCCATCTTCTTAACTCTCCTCAACCTTCCCTTTCCTCCCTTGGCCACCTTATTCTTCTTCTTCCTCAAACCCTATAACCTATTTCTGTCTCCCACCCAATGCTCTTGTATTGTAAAGGGTCCAGCTATTGACACAACCAACCCCTTTATCCCTTCACTTTCCAAAAATAAGGATCCCAACATCGATCATGCATGTGAATGTAAATGATCATTATTTTCAAATCAATGACCATGGGGATTGGCCCTAGTCATGTCCATGACTGGGTCAATCCTCTATTCAATAGAAAACCCTTCATACTTGACCCCTATCATGCTTATAATTGGTCAACCGCATTCTCTTTCACATGTCACTATAATCTTTTCAACTAACCCAAAACTATTAAAATGACCCTTGGATCTAGTATCGGGATTTCCGTGACTATGATGAGCGTCACATATTTCAAAGTGGTCAAATACATTCCAATGGGTTCTCGACCTAGTTTTTCCTATGACCGGACCAAGCCTCACAAAAATATTAAATCTATTCAATGAGGCCTTGAGCCACTCATGCTTAGGACTAGGATGAGCCTCACCCCTCTTCACACATGATTCATATACATAAATGGGGTCTTGACCCAGTCACACCCATGATAGGGTCAAGCTCCACATTTAAAAATAAAACCAAATGCAATAATATATATCTATAGTCCCATCCTCGATCTCGCCCATGATAGGACCATCCCAACATCAAAACAAAACATGGACATTTGGGCTTGACCCTTGTCACTCCCATGACTAGGTCGATCGATGTCGTGTTTGAGGCTAGGCTAGCCCCACTCTTTTACATTAAAAACACATTCAATTCCACCATTTGAATATTCACCACCACGCGGTCTATGGCTTGGTCATCTTTACACCCATGAAGAATCCAATTTACTCTATATACACAAGAGCATCTAGCCTATCCCTAATTAGGCCCACAACTAGGATGGTGCCCCTATATCAAAAATAAGACCTTTGGGATTGGTATTAGTTGTGTCTCGACTAGGTGACCCCTTACATTTGATGCTTACTAGCTAATATGTTTTACTTCATGATGCACTATATTTCTCCCCTTTCACTTTCTCTCCCCAATGCACACCTTTCCCTTGTGATCCCTAGTCCATCATTGTGAGTAATCTACCTCATGTGCTTTTAAATCTCTCTCTATGAGTGCTCCAATCCATGCACTCCCCATTATACCCTCATGCACCCCACCCTTTGTGTTCTCTAGTCTCACCCTACGTTTGATTTTCCATGCACTCCCGGCTATCCCATCCACTCCCAAGTATGCCCCAATGCATGCTATAACCCTACACTCCTTGGTCTATGCCGGAATGAACTTCTCCCTGCACTCTTTGGTCTACCTCTTTCTCTCCACTCACCAAAATATGTATTTACTATATTTTCTTCCTCATTTTCCTTGATTTCTCACCACCACATTGATTTTTTCATGTTTCTCAATTGCCATATTTTTGTTTCACTAGGATAGCCTAGGACATAAAAATATATTACTTAAGGGACAATAATACACCAAACTCTTCTCATCAATCTTATGACACATAATATATCTATAAACCATCTCTACCAACTGAAAAAGTCTACCTCGAAATATAAATCTATCAGTCCCTTCATAGAATTTGGCTTAAGTGAGCCTTAGACAATATTTATAGGTTTTTGTCTATCTAGTTAACCATCTAATCCCATGTGCATGGAAACCATTTCCATTGAGTTTGATGAACCCCATCTTGTCTTCAACTGTTGCATTACATCATACCTACCATGAAACTTAGCCAAAAAGGAAAAATGTAGACATAAAAACGCACCTTGCACATATGGTCTCCTAAGCTAAAAATACAAAAACACATCATAAAACAACAATCCTACAAAAACAACTAGAAAATGTAAAATCACATAAAAATGCATATTAAAAACACATCATCACCCATTTACTCATCCTCATTCCATCACATTTAATATATCACATCCTTATATAAACTTAACCACACCATCTATCCATTTGCATCTCCAATGCACAATGAACCCTTATCATCTCAAATCTCTATGCAAATTATGCCCATATCCATCCCAATCTTCTATAAACCCCAAAATATAAAATGATACCTACCCCTCATTTCACCCCCTAACTCTTTGTGTACCTAAGAATTACTATAGTATATTTTCTTCCTTTCTTGCATATCTTTGTCTATAGGTCATTAGAGAGGTGAATTTGGATCTCAAAGGATTATTTTAGCCCACAACACAACTATTTTGGTAGAATTTTAACACATGTCTCACTAATTGCTATGACTGGTTTGTGACCTTTGTGTGATTTTTTCGTCAGTTGAAACTACATACGCTCTATAATACAATCATGTATAGAGCCTTATTTTCATTTATTCATTTTGTAATTTCATTTCTCAGAGTTTCTTTTTCACCTTAGAATGGTTAGGGAAATGACTAAGGAACGCCACCCAACTAACATTTTCCTATAGTGTTGTGACTTACATATTTATATTTAGATTTGGGATACTTAACCCAGTTAATTCAATGAAAGAACCTTATGAAATCCCTCTCTTATTCAATGGCAGCAATGTAAGCCTATTTTATTTACTATGTTTGATTTGAGTTAATTTTATTTGATATATCTAACACTTCTTGCATGGTGGATCAAAATCTATGCACATATATGGTTTTGATCCTTTATTTGATTAAGGAATATTTTACTGATAGATATCTCCATTTGAATCATAATTTTAGTGTAGTTTAATTAACATATCTACCTTGTGTGTCTACTAATTTGATGACATTCATCTATCCATATTTGATAATTTGGTTTAATTAAATTGTAGGATCTATTATTTATTTCTATTTTTTCTTATTTTCCATGGTGATTTGATTATTTCATGGAATCTATTAGATTTACCTTTATTTTTCAAATGTTAATTGTTTGCCTCACATTAAACAACAATCACACTTAATGAAATCTTAACATCCTTCGTGATTAAAAAGGGTTTGATTTCACCTCGACCCTTATGATAGGAAAAGGGTTACGTTCTTGTCTATTATAATGTTTAACAACAATATACCTCAATGTCTATAACAAGGAAACAATCAAGTTTGAGATTTAAACTAGGACATGTATGTGAATTATGACTATTATGTACTATTTTTGGCTATGATTGAAATTTCTAATTGTATTAGTTTCCTTTTTCAATTACATTTTTATTGATTTTTTATTTTATAAAATGTATTTTAACTTTTCTTTTGTTTTTTTCTATTTCTCCTCCATAGAAATAGGGAAGGCTAATAAAATGGGTATGAAATATGGGTAATATTATATATCTAACACCTAGCCACTATAAAACATAACCTACAAAATACTCAAAATCACATCTTAGAAAATAATGTTATCATGAAAACAACCTTAGTGGGCCTAATAGGATGTGCGATGTAATAGTTATATGGTGAGCTATGATTGGGTTTCCCAAATCATAATGTCTACAAGAGTGCTGAAATGATTGAAAATTTTCATATGTTTTTCACAAGAGTGGGTAAAATATGGATGAGAAACAACCATAAATTGTAAGAGTTTAGCTATAAGAAGAAACATTGAATCAAGGAGTGCAAATGATACTTTCAATCATTGTTACTCATATATAAGAGGATACATGGATAAGGCATGTGTATAAAGATAAAAAGTAGGTAATAAAAGAGGATGTGTGCTTGTGAGTAGGGCCCAAATTTAATACCACATAAAATTACCAATTAATAGCTAATATAGATACTAATTTGAATGGTAAAATAGGTTTTAGTATCTAAAAGGTAAAAAAATTAAGGTAACATCAAAAAAATGAGAGGTAGGGAAAAGTAGGATATAAATATGTCAAAAAATATAAAAGGTGCTAGTAGGGAAAGAGTATTTGAATGAGTTAATAGTCCTAGAGTGGGTTTTGAGATACTAGCTGGGAAATGGCTCAACCGGACTAACTACACTACAAATAAGATAAGGTAGGATATAAAGTGTTAGATATGAAATGCAATCGATTAGACTAACACATTTGTAAATATAGATTGTAAAAGGCTAATCAAGAAATTCATATTAAGAAACATGTAAGGATAATATAGGATGTAAGGTGCTAGTTAGGATGCTAGGCTCAACCAAAATAGAAGGCCTATAGATAAACGATGTAAAGAAGTAGCCAAGAAAATAATACTTATTGACCTATAAGGTTACAAGATAAGATGGAAGGTGATATTTCAGATATTAGGATTCAACCAAACTAGAAAGCATGTAAATGTATGATAAGAAAAGTTGACACTAAAAATCACAAGGATAAAATGTAGGAGTATATGATATATGGGATTCGTAAGAGGAAACATAAGATGTAAGTAAATTAAATCATGATAAATGAAAATAATGATAAACATATCTAAGTATAACAAGAGGAAAAAATAAAGTTATATATACGAAAGTAAATATGAAATGGAAGGTCAAGCATAACACTTATATAGAACCGAGTGTTCATAAATTTCTTAAAGATACGACCTTTGTTTTAATCAATAGTTTTTTGTTCCTACCAATTATTTAAATAGGTATAGACCTCACCATTTTTGGTCATACAATCCCTCCTTATCCGAGGTATAATTACATTTTAGGACTAGTTTTCCAATCTCAAAGTTCTAATTTTTAACAACTTTGTTTGGTTATTTTATAACATGTGTTTTATACCGATGATTATGTTGAAGAACATTATCACATTTTCATCGAAAATTTGAGAGTGTGAAGATGAAATATTTTAAGTTTCTCATTTAGGATGTGTTGGCTCCCAATTTTGTTCCTCTACTTAGATGAATGAAGAAAGAGAGAAATGTCTCTTTAGAAGTGTGTCTCTCCTCCAATCAAGAGAATATTTGAGGAAAAAAATTATAGGGTGGTTAACCTATTACTATTTGGGCTCTTTGAAACCCAAGAGAGAGACCCTAAAACAACCCAAGTGATGTCAAATGACATGGATAATGCAAATATAGCACATCAGACCCACCCAAGCAGCCTAAACACTATCATTTCCCACCTAATTGGATTTCAGTAATAGAAAAAATCATAAGACTACTAAAAATCGGGAAAGGGTTGCAAACAAACAAATCACTACAACAAATATGTATCTAGAGTTATAACAAATAGGCTTCTAAGAATGCACAAGATAAAAAGAGTTCCCAAGGAGGGCTTAACAACAAGATATAATTAAAAAGGGGGTTTGATCATTCCAAATTCATACGTTCCTTTTCCATTGGGCCAAATCTACAAATATAAAATGAATGAGTCAGAGATAACACAAGATTTGCATCAATTTACAAAATTGCTAAAGTTCCCACAATTTAGACAATCACTAATTCACATACGCTAATATATAATAAACCATCGACCACCAAACCTTATAATATAAAATATAGCATTAATAATTATCTAAGTTTATTGAGTGTAAATAAGGTTGAAATTCTACAAGGATTTTATAACCAAATGCTTTAGTGACTACACATCAGACTTCGCACCTAATTACCAAATGGAAACTCTAATAATTTGAGTGAATACACTTCTACCTCAAATGATAGCTTCCTTTATAATCCACTATCTTATTCATGACTCAATAAAACAAACATGACTACTCTCCCAAATATTTATTATGATATCCTTGAATTTATTACATATATTCCTTTTCCAAACATATAAAACAAATCTAAAATGAACACCTATAGATTAAACTATCAAAGGGATAAGAGATCTAGAACAAAATGACCAAGCTCAAAGATGATTAGATGATGCACATTCTTCATCTATTTATAAAATTGAGAGAGTATTGTAGAATTAAATCATAGGGAAGTTCATAGCTTCGAACCAATGAGAAGAGAGGAACAAACATATAGAAATTTATTAGTGGCTCCATCATTGATAAAATGACACATGGAACCAAGTTTCATTCAATTTAAGATCTCATGGACACATTTTAAAAAAACAAGGGAGGCCCCACACATGATCACTTTGGAGAAAATGATAGTAAATTATGGAAAATGCTATCAAAAATTCTATCACAAAATAGTCTACAAATACCTCACTAATTCACCCAATTTTTTTCCAAATGTGTATCCCTCTTGATAGAGATTTGGATTTTACATTCAAAAGTTATGGTTAGTTGAAACTTCCCAAGCCGTTTAACATAATTGAAAACCATTGAGTCATCAAATTTATCATCAGAGATGATTCTGCCATGTCTCTCATCCTCATTGGTGACCTTGTTGAATGATATACACTCGAGTTGAAGCCACGTGTCCACATCCTATTAGTATCATGTTCTTGGGTTAACGAGTTCTCAGGATCTTCCTGTAACTTTGGGTCTCAACTTCTCAAAGAATTTTAGTGACTGCGATTGGTCTACGTGAACCAATCATGAATTTTCAAGGTTCACTTTGGGATATCAAACCTCTCCATATGCTCTCAGGATCTTGGGATCCTAGATCCCCATGCCTTCATTTATTTTGGGTTTGTACCCAACCTCAAGGTTCATAGAAGGTCCTCATTGGTTCACGTTGATCAATCATGGATTTTTGTGTGATCGATCCTTCTCAAATCTCATGCTTGAAACCTTTATCCATGGTGATCAATCACATACTACCATAATAGTCCACATGAACCAATGTCATTTTTTCATACTCTCAGGCCTTTGGATCTTCTTGGGGTTCTCGGGAACCTTTTGTCTTTTTTTATTTTTCAACTCGAGAAAAAAGTGAACAATAGAAATTTTTCTCCACTTAAAAAAGGTGGTCACTTGGATTATAAGCCTGAACCCGATCCTTCCCATGGTGAATATGAGCTTACTTATAAGTTGAACAAAAAAAGTGACCACCACATGAAGGATTGAGAGAGAAATTTGGTGACAGATGTGCTTGATATAATCAATAAAATTTGACAAGTATGCCAATTGAATGAAAATAAAGGTTTGAATGTTAACTGAATATTTAAGATCTAAAAACTCATCAATATCTTCCAATTTTTTAGTGTAACCTGAACACATGCAGAAAAAGGAAGTGGAATTATATTTGGAGAGTTTAAATACATAAGGATGCAAAAATGATAGTTTTATCACCATTCAGATCCAAATTTAACTCTAAGGCCCCAAAATGAGGTGAATAATTTTAGGTGTGAATAAGATGATCCCATGAAGAGAAATGTGAGGGTAAGGCAACTTAACTTATAGTGGAAATATTTCCCATGTTGTAGAATAGAAAAAATGGTTTTCCTCGGTAGAAATGTAAATACTAGATCGGTATGCCCAAAGTGTGGGATACAACAAAGGTGCCAATCGGTGTAGGATTCTTGAATGATATTCAAAAGGTTTTTTTGAGAATCTTATTGGAAGATTATTCTTGGCCATTATATTATCTATAATAGGGAGTATAAAACTTGTTTTTAATTTCAAATTTAGCTTAAAGTTGTTTAATTTTATTACATTTGAATTTTCAATCATTGTAATAAATGTTGAGTTATGGAATTTCAAAGTGTCATTTGATATGATTGATGACGAATTTGATTGTTGTTACATAGGTCACATTAGTGAGGGGTATTTTCTAAACCCACTTTATGAATTACATGATAAAAAGGATGATAGAGGTATACATGTCCTATTAATGTGGTAATTTACAATAAAATCAAGTCCTCACATGGTCAAGGGTAAGGGAGATTTAAATCCTTGGAGCATAGCTAGGGAAACATAGATAAGGTTTTCATGAAGGTAACAAGGTTTTCATCATTCAAAAAGAACATATGAATCTACCTTAAGGGTAGGCCAATATAAGCCATGCATAGGCCTTTCTAGGTGGTAGCTTGTCCACTATAGTGACATCCAACCCCATGTGATTGGTTGAGGATACAAGAGACCTTTTCCTCCATAACAAAATGTAGTATGGTAGCCTTGAAGCTATGATAATATATAATTTTATTTATAAGAACATATTTGATTTTTTTAATGGATTTTTAATCTCTTTTAATAATCAATGTCATGAGGATAGGTTTAGTGTTCAAGGGAACGTATGCAATCCTTATACCAAGAATTTTCCCTCTTTGTGATAGGTTCCTATGAAATATGAGAGTGATTAAAGGAGATAACAAGGGTGAAAAGTGTTGGGTTTATAATATTAAGTGGGAAACTGCTTATTTATGAAACCTACCAAAGACTGTATGTTTTTGGTTTATAGCTTATATTTAAAATATAAGCATGTTGGACCCAAACAAGCCATCTTTTAAGATTGGATCATGACCACCCAACTTATATATACCAAGGTGATCTCACTAAAGATAAGTTACATAGGTTATAACATGTATGTGATCTGATTATAGATACATGAGGAAAATGAGGTGAAACTCATGAGAGAATGTATGAGATGGTTTATAATACCTTTTTGAAGGTGTAGTTACATGTGGAAATAGTGGGAGTGATGGGTAAAAGTTTATTCTCAATAAAGATAAGTGATTTTTCAGTTGGTTTTTTTACCTTCCATGGTTTTCCCACTTATATCTTATGTGTATTTGTTCATTTACTTTTGTTCACATGTTTACATTTTGTAATCTATATTATAAACATCTAAATATAGTTCTTAATTACTGCACTTCATAAACTATAATCTTCAGCAATTTATATTGTGGATTTATAATTTGTAACATTATTTATCTCTTAAATTTCCTAACAAAAACGAGATTTCTAGATTTTTATTTGGAATTGATCTTCAAGAAGTACTTTATTATGGATAAAGTGAGATGTTATTAAAGGTAATGAGTTTCCCATGGATTTATTCTCTCAAGTGATGGATTCGATCAAGAAAGAGGAAAACTATGTGACCAGTTTAGTAACTATAGTGCCAACATTGTTCCCCCAACCTATTCCCCATTATTGTCATTTTCATGCACATTAGTGTTATAATGTTTAAAATATTGTGCAATATTTAAATTTATATATGTATCATTAAATAGTATCTATAGTAATAAAATAAGGCAATTTTTAAAATATTTTTCATGCAATAACAATCAAGGGGTGATGGTGGGATAAAAAGGTTGTGAGCACGTTCACTTTTACTTTTGACCTTTATTTTACCATCCATTTGACCATCACTAAAAATATCTTCCTTCATCTCGGTGAATTCAAATGAAAAATTGTAATATCTTGGCCATACATTGAGTTTAGAGCCATTCAAATTACTCCCCTTTTGTGGGAAAATTTTAAACAAGGCGTCGAGTTTATTAATAATTATAGTATGAAAAATATAAATTGTTATACACACACACACACACACACACACACACATGTTTGTGTGTGTGTGTGTATTCATGTACATACATACATACATATACTCATATATACATTTATGCATATATATATATATATATATATATATATATATATATATATATATATATATATATATATATATATATATATATATATATATATATATATATATATATATACATATATATACATATATACATATATATATATATATATATATACATATATATATATATATATGTATATATATATATATATATATATATATATATATATATATATATATATACATATATATATATATATATATATATATATATATATATATATATATATATATATATATATATATATATACATATATATATATATATATATATATATATATATATATATATATATATATATATATATATATATATATATATATATATATACATACATACACATATCTATATATATATATATATAGACATATATATATATATATATATATATATATATATATATATATATATATATATAAATATATATATATATATATAAATATATATATAGATACATAATATAATATATATACATAAATAAATATACATACATATAGACACACACACACACACATACATACATACATACATACATATATGTATGTATGTATGTATGTATGTATGTATACATATAGATAGATGTGTGTGTGTGTGTGTGTGTGTGTGTGTGTGTGTGTGTGTGTGTGTGTGTGTGTGTGTGTGTGTGTGTGTGTGTGTGTGTGTGTGTGTGTGTGTGTGTGTGTGTGTGTGTGTGTGTGTGTGTGTGCACAAATTGATATAGATATAGCTTTAATTTTAAATAAATCTATACAAGAACAATAAATAAATAAAAAATAGTAAAGAATTAATTAATTAAGGAAAAATCAAGGTTGGTGGAGAAAAGTGATGGTGGGTTGGTGGAGATTTTTGGGGGTAGGTGTTAGATGAAATATGGGAGAACTGAAATAGGGTAAGGATATAAGTTAAAAAATAATGGAAATCATAATTGTTTTGATAGATATGTGTACAATAGGTGGAAGAATACACAAGACATGCCAACTATATGATAAAACACCTTGAAGGGACTACAAACATCAATTATCTTGCATAATGTATACACCATATTTTTGATGCTTTCAAAACATTTATTTTGTCCTAGGGTTGCTAATGGATTATCTTTTTGGGCAGGTTCCTTAAGGGGAATGCTCGAATTGGGGTATAATCATACTTGGTCATGTGGGCTATACCATATCATTTGAGAGATATCACTATTATCCTTATTCACCATATATGTGTGATTTAATATAAATTGAATTAAATATATATTTCAGAGTAAATTTTGTAGTGTACGATATATAACTAATAAAATATAGTAAATGGACAAGAAATAATATGAAACCCTAAGTAAGAGAGAGAGAGGGAGAGATGACCTAGCTAGTTTCCGAGTGATCTAGAAGTGTTCTAGACTAAGGAGGCTGCTGAAATAAAATGTGAAGAGTGTCTTCAAGTCTTGCTAGAAGTTATGAAACTCACAACTATGTCGGAAAGGAGCACCCACATGAGGATGGGAGCACTGGTGTTAATGAATGGATCGGGTGCTAGTGTCCTCCGAGATACTCAACTTATGATCTCTTGTACAAGATGGAATTCATCGTTGATACATTTGCCACTCTATTTTCAATTCAATGTCCTCAATTATACTTTTAACTTGTAAAGAAAGATACCTAGCTACATATGTCTACAAACCACATCAAATCCTAAAAATAAAGGTGTAGTACAAGGAATTAGAATGACCCGGTTGTCCCCGAAGAGTGAACTTAGTACCGAGCGCTACACTACATTTTAGAATCCATGTAATTTTGTGTAAAAGTGCATGTAATGATTCCCTATGATGCCCTTGTGCAAGTTATACAATGATAACGTGATAGATCTAGAATTTATCAAAATAGAATGCGATGAAATAAAATGAACTTCCCTTCCTATGTTGTGTATGTAGAAGAATGAATCCATTTTCCTTTTAGCGAATGTGCTAGATGGATGATTTTAAGTTCTCTTGTTCCTTTGAATGAAAAATTAGGCGATAATATGTAATGCTAGTGCTTGGCCCCTTAGTTGAGAGCTATAACTATGTATATATATATAATTCCCTTATTTGAATTTTGTAACTGAAAGTTGGAAGGCCGACCTAAAAGTATAAAAGATTCCCAAGAAGTAAAAGAGACCCAAAAGAGTGAGAAAAGGGGAAAAAGGGTCAGAATATCCCAAGAGGGACATGAATGATTGGGTTCTAGTGTCTTAAGCTGGGCATTAGTGTTTGAGGCCATAAAAGATAAATCAGTAGAATACCAATAGGGTTCGGGGGGTGTGTAAGGTAAATACAAGTATAACGAAAAAGTAAAAGGCTTGAAAGAAATTGTCAATTACTAGTTTTCTTTCTTAGGAATCATGGATATATTAGTATGCTCTAGGATCTAGAAATGTACACAAGTGCCTCGATTTTTTGTTTACAACATCCCTTATTTCTTCCCTTTTCTTACACATTATACCCATTATGTCTATTTGTCCCATTGTGTCTACCTATTTCCTTTTATCAGACGCTATTATATTTTCTTTCCATCACCACAAAACTTCATTATTTATCATAACTTATCTTTTTGCCTCTACTCATGTTTTTCACCTTGTGACCTAGGGTTTCCCCCAAGATTGATGTCATCACCCAAGGTCGATGATGTTTGTTTTGGATTTTCCATAGATGACACCATCACCCATGGGAAATGGCATCAAGTATTTATCCCCCTTTGTTTCCTTGTTATTTTCACCAGTTTACAACATACCACTACACCAATTACTTTACTATCACTTTCCTATCCGCTCTTTCTCCCACTATTTCCCATTTCTAAGCTGATTTTTGAGTCTTATAACTTGCCTCTTTTGCATTTCGGTCACAATAATGAATTAGGATGGGAGATATTATTGTTTACCTTTCTCCTTATCCACCCATAGTGAGTATATCTTAGTGATATTGTCTCTAGGGAGGATTATACATCAATAATCACACACACGCTACATGTAAGTTTTTCTAACCCTATTTAGTCCCTATTTTGTATGTGATCATTGTTATTATTCATTCCTTTCTATATATAGAGTAGATGTATGTTTTCGTTATTCAATTTATTTTATTATTATTATTATTATTATTATTATTATTATTATGCCCCTTGGATTTGTCTACCCATTGGTCATCCCATCTTATTTCGAGAATCCTAGTAGGATACCTATCTTTATCTTAGTTTTAGGCCTTGGAAAACTATAGTTATCTTAGGTATAAGGATATTATCCTATAGATTTACGACTTTACCACTCCTTGAGAACCTTGGTATCTACACAATAGGGATGATATTATATTGGATCCCTATATTTGGGAACCAATTTGGGAGCCTATATTTTACTTGTCATAGACTTTGGTGAACATGAGGAGAATCTTGGTTCACTTCAAATTAGGTTAGATTCAATCCTTTTTATTTTCCTACTTTTTGAAATTCCTTTTGCCCCATTATAAAACCATACAACACGGATGATCCAAAGATATAGCCATCAATATTCCCTTTTTGATGCCATCAAACCTTGTGTATATTTCTGCATGGGCATTCTCATTTAGAAATCCTCACCTATTTAACACTTTCACCGCTTGACAACATCAACCCTCATGTAGATTCCCCTACAAATCCGGTCTCGTAAAAAATATTTTCTCACTTATCAACTTACTATCAATTCCATCAGCCCCTATTCAAATTTATTTCATGAATAAAACCATCTAAAAATGATTTCCAAGTAATCTTCCTCTAAGAATTTTCACTTCACCAAAAAATATTTGCTTGGTTATTCTATTACATCTTGGTTGATTCATATATCTCTCATCATAACATTCTTTAATTATTACCTTCCTAATCTAGTTCCACATTATGTTTATTTCCTTTCCATAGGAACCAACACTAGGAATTCAAAGCCCCCATCTTGAATTATATAAACAAGGTATAGCATACGAAACCTTGTCTTTGATCTGAAGAAGAGGGGGAACAAGAGGATATCGCCGAGTTTGATTATACCTACGCTATGAGAAATTTTCTAAAAAAATTCCAAAGTACATAAGAGAGTCACTCGAAATTCTATCCAAGTGTCTTCAAGACTATATTTCTCAAAAATTATATTCCTATATAAACTATCTTAGCCTCCTCTAGATGGAGTGAATCCTATTTCAAATGATAATGCAAACATGCCTTCAAATACGGATTCTACCCAACTCATCATGTATCTCATAGACCATTTAATTCAACAATAATCTAGGGATACAAATCAAATTCTACAATTTCAAAATAACCTAACTCATCTTGTTAATTGATTATAGATGGTCTCTTGTGGAACGAAAAACCCAATTTAACTCCCTCGACTTCCATTTGGGCCCAATAAACTTCCCATTGTCAGGCAACCTACCATTCATAACAAGACCACTCCAGCCACTCAAAGAGAACCACTAGCTCCTGCATGCTTTTATGGACATTGGAGGTGTATCCCCTTCCATCACTTATGATGGTTCTACGGACCCCAATATCCATAACAAGAATGTTGGAAATATATATAAAGATTAGGTTAAGAATAATTCATATTCTTCCACCAAGATCTTAACTAAGAATCTCACAGAGATGTCTTGGATTGATATCAAACCCTCCCGACTAGCTCCATTGTCAAGATAGAAATCTTGGTAACCACCCCGAGTCAATGAATTCCAATATCATGATCTTCTTGAAAACAAGATTATTTCCTTCATCAATTTAAGAAAATGGATAACGAATTTTCCCAAGCCTTCATCAAACGTTGGAAAAACTTGTCCACTAGGGCTAAAAAAACATGCCCTATGGTAGCTTGTTATAACTATTTCTTAGAGAACTTGAAACTTGCCTTTAATACAAGGTTAAAATATTTTCCCCTACCTCGTTAGAAGAAGCATTTGAACAAGCCAAGAACCAATATTATCTCATGAGAGAGTTTGAAAATACTTCTCTAAAGAAAACAAAATCCTAAATATGTCCAAGTCCTCATGGTTACTAGGAATACTAATGTCATTAATGGAAGAGTCACAAATAATATTCCTCATGACACTTTCTCTAATAGGATCATCCACAACATCGATCGATACGACACCCAATCACGTCCTACCTCCTTCCATGATATTTGTCACCAAATTCAATCTAAGGAACAACTTTAATTATGTCTACCTCACCTATTTACTATGTCAATAGAACCTTCTCACCCTTTCCTCAATATTATGATAAAAGTAAATTCTACTGGTGGCATGCCAATTGGGGTAATTCATATCATAATTTTTGTTCTCTTCAATACTTTTCCTATACCTTTTCCTTCATAAAAACTTTGATCATGAAGCTATTACTCGATAAAGGTTAGATGAGGCCATAAAGGCATGTCACAAATACCAAAAATGTGATCAACATGAAGTGGTTCATCAAGATAATGAGTGTATCAATATATAAAATTCCCCATTCTTGATCATTCCAAATATAAAAATCCAACATTGATCATACCAAGTAAGTTATTTACCAACACCTTTGTAGATACCTCGTATCCCTCTACTAGTGAATCTAAGAAAAATATGGTTCATATCGATGGTTCTAAGAACATTATTACATATATTGAACCCTATTATCATCCTTCATCCTATGATAACTCCTATAGGATCATCTATCCTTATTCCTCATGAAAAAAACCTCACGAACAAGCCCATATACCCAAATCATCATCCCGGGTAAATGTCATCTGGTCTGCATCTCGAGTTTGCCAATTCATACACCATCACCCCCTATGGTAATATTTCTACAAAGGCCAATCCTGTAGAAATGAAAGTTAAAAATACACTCCCATAAATTTATGATAGCCCCTCTCCTTCATAATCTATTTAGAGTGATCCTTCTAAGGTTCAAACTACTTCATATCCTAACCTTGAAGATTGGAATACTGTTGCAAAAATTTCTTGACTCCCCAACCAAATCTCATTATTAGAGCTCCTTCATACCTCACCCCAACATTGTGAGCATCTTATGACCAAAATATTTGACATGAAAATTCCCTTTCCTCCCTCCTTGGGGAAACATCCTTTAGTTTTAGAAGAGAGAATCATGTGTCAATGTGAAGAGTTATATATTTCAATGAAATTTCCACCAATCACTCTACATGTGCTTACTTCCCTCTTGATTCTATGATCCTCAATGAGCTTATGTTTCATGCTGATAATGCTCCCCTCTTTATATCAATCTAGATTGGCCACATTATGATAAAAATATTCCTCATAAATTAAGGTTATGAAACTTGTTTCACCTCTTTATACTTCATTTTGATAATTTTTTTACTCTATATACAACTTACAATACACTTGAAACATGTGTCAGGGATATGCTCGTAGACAGATACCCTAACGGGTTTCATTTTTCTCCCTATTATTTTGCCCTCTCATACTTGTTTGTGTAAAATTCATGAATTTAAATTTCTCATTGTCTAATAATAGCCTCCTAGGATAATAGTGGACTCATCACATGTGTGTAGTCATGTCATCCACCTGCCAATGTATTAAGTTTGCACACTTAGGCTATCTATAAAGTAAAAGGTAATACCAACCGTAGGAAATTTTACCAACTTAAATAACGTGGAAAATTTAAAATTCTTATGATTGAATAACTTCCTACCATCCCATTTTAGTAATATCAACGCCACAACTATCTAATGGATTCACTTCATGTCTATTGTGGTCATCCGGAGATTTTAGGCCGTAACCTTGTCGATTATCAATATGATGATCCTAATGAAATAAACCTTTGAATTCATGCCTCTGACCTTCTTGATGAAATTATCTTCTAATTAACTCACGTATTATGACCAAAATTGTGTAAAAAGGATTCCAACCACGTCCCTACCACTATCACTCATAGTCAACATCCTCTTGTAGAATATCTCATCCAACCTGAGACTATCATCAATTGATGCACTATCGATGTTACTACATTTGATAATGATGATTATTATTATCTCGATGATACTTGTTATCCAAATAACTCTCCTAGTTATTTGGATAAATTTATATTTTCATCTTGACTCGGTGTTTCCCATTTCAGATTACGCATGCTCAAGATTGTTCTTTTAAGACACCTTGGCACAGTTGTAGTCCCTCTACACACCCTTGCACACCTTCTTGCTCCCTTTCACATTCTTCTATCTCCTTCCATTTTCCCTTGCACGCCTTCCTCCTACATGCCCACTTTCTCTCCTATCCTGTCGTGCACTCCTTGCATGCACCTCTACAGACTTACCTTCCAATCAGCTAAGTCCTTGACATTCCTCTTGCACGCTTACCTAGACTCAGTTCTTTCGCATGTCCTCTTTTCTTTCTCCCTCCACACACCTTCCTTTAGTTGAATTCCCACGTCTTGTTTTCATACTTGCCTTCTGCAAGTATGCCTTCCTCTCACGTGCGCCCCTCTTCACCTCTTTCTTCCACTTCTCCCTTGTGCCCACATTCCACGTGTTCACCTTCTTTCCATGTGGCAACTTGATGCTCCTTCAAAGGAAAAATCTTGAGCGGGTTTCTAAATGAGCGAAGAGCCTCCATGCGTTCGGTTTCATAAAAGGATAGGGTTGGGTTTGAATAGTCAAAGCATTGAGACAGGCCAACAGAGGATGCCAAGTGTCACCTAGTGGAACTTGAAAAGTGAAATACAAAGGTTTCCCTCGGACATGCGCCAACTATCCACATGTCTAGTTTTAAAAGGAGACTGTTTTGGTAATCTGGTTCCCACCTTTTTACTGCACTGATTCAAATTTCAAATGAGCATATATTTTGACTCGTTGCTCGAAATATGACAAATATATCACCGTTGGAAAGATATCATCATCGTTTATGCAATGGATATTGGAAAATTTAATTTTCGAGAATTTAGGTGGGGAAAAAATGAAGAAAAATATTCATGCCATTAACACTTGATCTATTTTCCCTCAAAAACCAAATCAGATTTGATCGATCCTCCATTCCCCCTCCTTCGAGGTGCCGAACAAGTAATTGCTGCAGACACAACAGATTTGGGGAAATTTTTTAGGAGGCATTAACGATGGTGGTTGAGCTTTGAATTAGTTTTCCCACTTCTTTCTCTCCTTCTTTTCTCTGGGCTAAATCTATAAAGGAGGGGTCGGGGCTCATTGTAAAGGGTTGGACACTCGGATCCTTACACTATTTTCCATACTTGGCTCTTGCATGTGGATATTGGCCTCCTTATCATTGTAATAGTTCTGTGCATTTTTGGAAGTAATAGAAGCATCATTTTGTGACTATTCTCTATCCTAATGTGTTTGCATTCCTTCTTCTTGCCTCTTCTCTTGCATTGTGTATTGTTGTGCTATTCAAGTCCCCTGTAGTTCCATACTTGGTTGTGTTCCATAAGAACGATCTAGTGAATGCATATTTCATTGTGCTACTCATGCCTAGCCTTCTTTCACGCATTCCCTATCATTCTCACTTAGAAAAGATAGTGTTCACCCCTCTTTTCTGGTGCTATCACCTTTTAGTGTAATTTACTTCATGTTATCCTTCTTTCCTTGGTCCCTTGGCATTCTTAGCTTAGTTTCCCTTTTCAACACTAGGAGTAGCAGTAGCAGTAGAAATAGATAGAGAAACCGGCCTTCTCCAGAGATCTGTCCCAAGCTCATAAGGTCCCATAACTTGGGGATGGTTCTATTGTGGTATCAAACTCCTCAACCATTTCGAGATCCAAGACGTGCTTACACGTTTGAGCAACCAACATTTTCTAGCACACCCAGTGGGAGTAGCATTGAAAGCTCAAATTTTATATCTCTGAGTTTTGGTGTGTGAACTTAGTGTTTCATCCTTTAAAGAGGCTTATTTCAAACACATATAGTGACTCCCAATATTTAAGATCTCTGTTTCGGAAATCCTGAGCACCTTTCATGAGAAGAGTGCACACGAGAAGAAGTGCAGCAACTAAAGATTCTTTTGAATACCTCCAGCTATCCTTGAGAAGAGTTTGTCCTAGAAATCCTACGTGCACATCTCTATCTCCGGGCGTTGCACCTATTCAATTCCTCCTTAAAACACACAAATGCGTGCCCTGCAATGATGAATCAATAACCTCCTCCATTAAGAAGCTTTATAAACTTTAATGGAGGGATTCCCTTACTCCTAGCCATGTAGCATGATATGCCAAATGGTGTGCTCAAGAGTATTCCTTACTTTATTGGTGAGAATCAAGTCACCCTCGGGAGCATATCGGGATGTAGCGAATGTTTGTTTACTCTATCGATCACACATAATGATGTAGTAGTGAAAGCCGCTTATAGCCTCTTTCAAAGGCAAAGCACTTCGGTGGTGTAGGGGCTTGAGACTTGGATCTATTAGAACCTAGGATGAGTTGGGAACAACTATATGTATTTATTTTGAAGACAAGTTAGATCACCTATCTTTGGTGGAGCAACTGATAACAACAAAAAGGACACCCAATGAGTAGATGACTGATTTCAACATCAGATTTTAGAAGACTTGGGACAAAATCCCTCTTGTGGTAAGACCTATAGCCCAACATGATTTCCTTTATTATCTAAAGGCACTCAATAGTGACATTTCAGTTATGATCCAATCTATGGGAGGTAGGAATTTACCAAGCTACTTATAAAATTGTAGTAAGGTCAAAAATAGTCTCATTTAGGTGGGAAAGTTGGCTCCTAGACCGCCCATGCCCTTGTTCCCAGAAATGTCACAAGCGCCCTAGCCTTCTGTGGCCCCTATTCCTACTCCTGAGTAGAGCACACAACTAGTTGCCTCAACATCCTATTCTCCATCACAACAAAAGGAAGATGAAGAATTAAAGGCCTTGATCAAAAATTTATCAAACAAGGTCATATCATTAGAAAGGAAGAAAGCGCAAGCCTACATAGAAAATTCCGGTGAGGTGTATAGCCAAGGTAATCAGCCCCGATAGAATCAATATGGAAATCAAAGATACGTGCCTAATCAACAGAATGACAGATGACGAGAATCACGCTTGAAGAACTGTAAAAGGCTATTTTTTCTCTTGAGGGGGATAAGGCTCCTGGACCGGATGGGTTCTCTATTAATTTTTTTCAGAAGTTCTGGGAAATCTGCTTGGAGAATCTTCTCAAAGTGGTGAATGAATTCTATAGAATGGGAAATCTTCTAAAAGAGCTCAATAACACTCACATTGTGCTGGCACCTAAAAAAATGGATGCAAAAGATTTCAAGGACTTCAGACCTATCAGTCTTGTTAATGCCATTTTTAGAATCTTTACCAAAATCATTACTACTAGACTACAACTCATAATGAATGATCTCATCTCAAGGCAGCAGAGTGGCTTTATTAAAGGCAGGATAATACAAGACGGAGTGATTATGGTTCACGAGACTATACATTCCATGGAAAATAATAAAAAGGCAAATATGGTCCTTAAGCTTGATATGAATAAAGCTTTTGACAAGGTATCTTGGGTCTTCCTTGACAAAGTTTTAACTAAATTTGGGTTCACGGAAAAATTTAGAAGAATTATTAAATCTTGTATATCTACCAGGTTCTCAGTGGTTGTTAATGGGGAGCCCGTGGGTTTTTTCACCAGCAGCAGAGGTCTAAGAAAAGGAGACCCCATCTCCCCTTACTCTTCATTCTTTTAGCCGACAACATTAGTAAAACAATTGTGCAAAGCGGTTCAAGACGACCTTTTAAATGGATCTAAACCCACTTCCACCAGCCCAAGTGTTTCCCATCAACGTTTGCGGGACGACACTATCCTTCTTCTTTTGGATTCAGTTGTGGAAGCTAAGGCTATTAAGGCTCTATTACAACTCTATGAATCTGCTTCTGGGCAAGAGATTAATTATGATAAAAGCACCATATTCTTTTTCAACACCCCTGTGGAAAGACAGCTCAAAATTGCTAAAATTCTGGGCTGTCAAATAAGTGCACTTCCAGCCACGTACTTAGGCCTCCCTCTCGGCACTAAGAAAGTCTCTCACAAGGTGTGGGATGAATTATTGGTGAGATTTCAGAAAAAAATGGCTGGTTGGAAAGGTGCCACTCTTTCTAGTGCTGGTAAGTGCCTACTCATTAAAAGTACTCTCCAAAGTCTACCCATCTATATCATGTCACTTTTCAAAATCCCATCTTCCTTCAGAGAGAAAATTGAGAGGACTCAGAAAATTTTTTTATGGCAAGGCATGGAAGAGAAGTTCAAATTTCACTTAGTGGCCTGGGATAAGGTCTGCACCCCGAAGTCTATGGGAGGGCTGGGCATAAAAAATATTGAGAAAATGAATGAGGCACTCATTGCTAAGATGGGCTGGAGAATGCTGTCTGAGAAACAACCCTGGATTGATTTAATTAAAGCAAAATACTTAAATCATCAAGTCTGTTTACTCCTATCTGCATGATGAACACCTCCCCTATGGCTCCATATTTTGGAATAATTTGGTCAAAAGCAGAAACTTCATCAAGCAGGGTAGCAAATGGAAAGTGGGGGATGGCAGGGAGATAAACTTCTGGGAGGATAACTGGTTTAGTGGTAATCTAATGGACAGATTTGGGATGGCTAAGGACAGCCTTACAAGCAAGTATGGTACTAAAATCAAGGACTACATTGAAGGAAATGGCACCAACAAGAATTGGAAAAAAATTACTGTGGAGTAAATTGATCTAAAACAAATTACTTCCTCCCTTTAGGATCTTTTAGATCTCTTTCCTTTAAGTCAGCTGGATTCCAAGGATGAGCTGGTTTGGAATAATTCCCATGATGGGAAGTACTCAGTCAAATCTGGTTATATCAATATTTTTCATAGTAATCAATCTGATTTTAATTGGAACAAGATTTGGATGCCCGAATTAACTCCCAAAATAAATTTCTTTCTTTGGCTGGCCATCAGAGGTAGAATTCTCACCACTGACAATTTGATGAGAAGAGGATTTATAATTCCTAATTGGTGCCATCTTTGTAGGAATGACTATGAAGATATCAGTCACCTGTTCATACATTGTGATTATGCCAATAGAATTTGGAACTTTGTCCTTTCTAAATTCGAAGCTCTCTGGGTGTTGCCGAAGGATCTTAATCAGCTATGGAATCAATGGAACCCACCCTTCAGGCATTGTGTTATCAAAAGGATCTGGAAATTGGCTATCCCACATTTAATCTGGAGGATTTGGAAGGATAGAAATGATATCATTTTCAGAAATAAGAAACAAAATTATAAACTCAGTATTGGAAAAATTTCTAAAGGTATCAAAGAGGATATTGCCAGATTCAAACCTCCCAAGAACAAGAGTTATCCTGAGAATGAAGAGTACATCTTATCCAATTGGCAGATTGGAAATTGGAGCAATCCTGGGAATAGTATAGATAGATCTTCGATCAAATGGCATCCTCCTGATTCTAATTGGTACAAGCTGAACTTTGATGGGGCCTCTAAGGGAAACCCTAGGACAACAGCAGGAGGAGGAGCAATACGGGACCACAAAGGTAATTTGATTGCTGCATATGCTGGAAAAATGGGAATTCAAACCAATCATTTTGCCGAAGCATTATCTGCTCTCTGGGGCTTGAGAGTTGCACGGGCTCAAAATATTCAGAACCTTGTTGTTGAAGGGGACTCCCTAAATATCATTAAACTTCTTAATCAGTCCTCATCTCCTAGTTGGAGTATTAAGGATTTTATCTCTGAATCCATAAGCATCAGTCATACCTTCAATAGCATCAGAATCATGCATACTTACAGGGAGGGCAATAAATTGGCGGATGCACTGGCCAATTATGGCATTAATATAAATTTCACCATCTGGGATAATAACAGTATCCCTAATCAGCTACACAACAGCATTCATGCGGACCTTCATATGCAAGCAATCCCTAGAGATGAGTCCTAATCTTTGGAGGAAGATCAACATCAATAACACTCTCACACGTGTTGCTTTAATGAATATGATGAGGCAAATAATATCAAATATACATGATAGTAAGAATTATTTGGGGAACTTCAAGTGGAGTTATCTAGATTTGAAAATCGCGCATGCGGGATGTACTACAGCTGTTGATATCCGGATTCATAGCTCCTCGGAAACCGATGATAGATGTAATGTGATTGTTGACAGGGAAAGGGTTACTCTCACATGCGACTTCCCGCAGGCTCAGTTCAGCAGTTACGCGGCCGTTCGTGAGAAGACCAACGGCTATAGTTCTCAGTTTTGTGCGGCCTTCAACAGCAAGAAGCGGACAGTTCTCTACACTCACAGACATTTGAGAAATTGCTGTAACCAGTATATCACAGAGAAGATGGGAGGACCTCCCTGCCAAATTGAGCCATGCACGGACCCCGACTGGAAGGAAAATACAGAGCTTTGGAACACTCTCAGCAAAGGAGGCTTCACCAACTTCGTTGATAAGGTGCAGGGACATGACCAAAGCATTTCTGTATGCTTTGCTAAGGAGTGGAAAGAGCGGACTGTCGACTATGGGGGACAGAAGATATTAGTCAATGAAGATCTTATTGCTGAAGCGACCGGCCTTAGTTTGGAGGGGTACCACTTCTTCAACAAAAGGGTTGACAGAGATGCTGAAGAAAGAAGATTTGTGGAGGGAACTGAGAAGCTCACATTTGGCACTGCGGGCCTGCTTGTCAGCTCAATTCCACCACCCTATGATGAGGTCACTCACATGATGATTCGATTCATCTCCTTGGAAGGTAGGTTTGTCACTGTCCCTGCTAAACATCTTATCTTTTTAAACCACTTCCGTAGGAATCGATTGGTTTGCTTCCCCCATTATCTGCTGAACTCCCTTGAACGCTCCATTTTGGAGTTTCAGAAGCACACCCGGGCAGTTCCCTTGCATCAAGGACTTATTTTGTTGATTCATAAATGCTACCTTCTTAAGTACCCTGGTCTTCCTTCCTCTCCTAGCCCGGCTCCCCCTTTGTTGGGCTCACGCTACCACCCTAATTCTCCCGCTGCCCCCTCCATCGTTGCTGCCACCCCCATGCCGGCTACAAAATCTTCTCGTTCCATTCCCCCTGCTGCTGCTCCCATCACCCACTTCACCTCTACCTCTAAAAGACCAGTCACCAGGGCTTCCAGGAGGCTCAACCTTGAGACTCTTGCTGTGGAGAAGGAGCCTTTTGAACTTGAGATTGCACATGACCTGCTGAATATCAGTAGTGCCAGTCCCCAGGAAGTGTGGATGGATAGCTCTTCTAAGAGGTTGGAGGCCTTAGAGGCTGAGATGAAATTGCTGAAGGATGAGGTCAAGAACCTTGCTAAACAGAAAGGAAAGAAAAGCATGGAGGAGGAGGGAAACATTGATAGCAGTCAGATTGAAGACATATACAAGAAGCTGACCTCCTTAGACTCCCGCTTAGGGAAGGCCAAGACTAGACATGATTACAACATTGTCGCCTTTAGGGTGATTGAGGAGTTCATCGAGGGTCATGCCAAAAGTGTTTCCAACCTCAGCGGTGTCCCGGCTGCACTTTGGGGCAACGAAAAAGAAAGCAAAAGAACCATTGAGGAGCTTGATAAGACTGATGCTGCCCATATGACTGCTTTGGGTATGTTTCATGCCTGGAAGAGAATCAAGATCAGTATCGATAAAGCTGCCAAGAAGTAGTTCTGGATGCTTCTGCTACTTTTAGTTGTTTTTTTTGTTTCTCTCATGGTCGGTTTCTTGCTTTTTTTTCATTTTTTTGTCTCGTTTGAGTAGTTGTTTCGAGCTACTTAGAGCTTCATTGTAACACTTGGATCTTGATCCATTCTCTCCGTTTCTCACTCTTATTCCAGCTCTCAGGCCTTCTTTTGTATTCAAGGGTATAGTCCCTTTCAAAAAACTATTTTCCAATAATAAAAAAAACAGAATGAAAGATGACAACCTAATGCACATCTTCCCTTGCAAGTTGTTCCTCCGACGCCTTCTCTCCTAGCTCCCAAGATGCAGCCGGGTGCTTGTCCCGATTCAAAACAACTTGGCACAATAATCGAATGGCGATTCCCTTACAACATACCTCATATTCAAAATCATTGTGCCAATGCTACGCATGCCCAAGCCTTCATGATTTAGAATGCGTCATCCCGTGAACCCTCAACAAGAACCCATGAAGTAAGCAGTCCATAAGGATCAAGTTCCTCCGAGTCCAATTTGATGTTCTTTGGCACATAGGACTTTTGTGTAATCAACCAAGCTCCAAAAATAGAAATATACCCCGCTCCCAAGTTACTGAGATAACATGAGATACAAGAAAATAATATTAGAATCGAGACACACAGTTATACCCCGACAATGCAAGCAGATCCTAAAAATAAGAAAGAATCGGACAAGTCATCTTGAAGTAAAAATGCTCAAATCCCCTGTGTAGGAGGCCCCTCATAAAGTGATAATCTGAAACATCATGCACTCATCATTTGGTAGGCCAAGCCTCATTGACTAAAATTTAGGCTTTTGTGCCTAAACAATCAAGAAGGGACATTTTTCCCCAAATGCACAAGGTGGGGGGCTTTTGTTCGACATTGTTGACTAGATGAAGAAAAAAACATAAACATCACAATGTGGGATGCCTTGACCATTCCATCTCATCGGGATATGTTGCATGGAGCTCTAGTGCAACTTCCACACATTGAACTGGTTGTGCAGAAGCCACATGCTTATGTCAAAATATACCAAGAAGAGGAGAAACAAGTAAGTAAAGTTGTTAAAACCCCACCCTTCTATATGTCCTTGATTATAGGAAAACACCTAGTGCATAACTACTTGATTGACTTAGGCGCTAGTACTTCTGTTATGCCTAAGAAGATAATTGATGTCTTAGGTCTAAAATATAGCCCTTTGTCTAAAGGAGTCCTACAACTTGATGGCTCAATTGTAACCACCTTAGGAGTCATCAAGGATCTTGAGTTAACCCTTCATGTATGTCCAAGCACTCGACAATTACTCAAGATTTGTAAATTATTGACCTACCTCCTTTGTTTTCCCTGTCTATCAAGAGAATTTACTACTAAAGTGGGTGGTTACTTGTCTTCTGATTGGTCTCATATGTTACTCAAGACAAGGTATGGTACCTGGTTTACCATACAAGCTGAGCCTATATTTTCTTATCATGTAGAGCCATATGTCCCATCCCCTCTCCAAGCCAATTGTCTTATCTAGGAAGAACAAGTTTCAGTTCCTGAAGAGAAGTCTCTTCCACCCTCTATTCCAGACCTAGTGCTTGATGAATGGGTAGAAAGGCATCACAAATTTGATCCCTATGCTAAAGAACTAGAAGCCTATGAAACTAGGCTTGGTACTTATTGCATTCTAGAAGAAGACGTTATGCTTCCACGTGTGCTCATGAAAGAAAAAGTTCAAACTAGTCTATGGAAGTTATATTTTGATGGATCTAGAAGCAAAAATGGCGCAGAGGGAGTGGTTCTCATTTCCCCTAAAGATGAGAAATTATTCTTCATGCATAGGTTACAGTTTGCATGCTCTAACAATGTGGTAGAATATGAAGCGCTAGTGCATGGCTTGCTCATTGCTGAGAAGACAAAAATTAAGGCACTGCAGATCTTTGGGGACGCAGAATTTGTCATCCACTAGGTCACCAACAAATGGAAGACAAAGAATAAGCTTCTTAAAGCTTATAAACATAGAGTTTAGGACCTACTTGGGAGATTTGATGTGCTTAATCTGTAGGTAGTTCCACTTGCAGAATGAAAAAGAGGTGACCAAATGGCCGCGCTCGGTTCATAGTTTTCTCATGCTGAGGAATTTGTCAAAGGAAACACTCAGCACATTAAGATGGTGATCAGACCATCCATTCCAAACAATAACACTAGCTGGAAAGTGTTTGATAGTGATGTGTAGATCATCTAGTTTATCCAGAATGAAGTTGAATTTTCATCAAGTATGCAAGCTGACCTCGATGCCAACTATGGTGACCAAGTAATGCAGCTGAAGAAAAACAAGTTTCCTAAAGGTCTATTCACCTTAGAGAAAATGTTTAGTCCTGATGATGAGTTCAAGGGTGAAGAAAGATACATGTGCACCACGTAAGAATATTGCTCCTCCATTACTATTGTGCACGGAAAGGAGTTGCTACTCAGTAGGACTTGTGCGCATGAAGAAAAATAAGCCTTCATCTCTCTCTGTCAAAAATATAGTGACATTTTCTCATGGGAGTATGAAGACCTCAAAGGTTTTGATCCAAGTGTTGCTCAACACTCTATTGACCTTGATCCTGGTATCAAGCCCGTTAGACAAAAGTAGCGGCTAGTCAATCCAAAGATAGAGCCCCTCATGAGAAAGGAACTATCAAAACTCATTGAGGAAAAAATTATCTTTCCTATCAAATACTCTACCTGGGTTGAAAATCTAGTTCCAAAGACGTAAGAAGAATGGTGAAATCAGACTTTATGTTGATTTCAGAGATTTGAATAAGGCATCTCTAAAGGATCATTATCCTTTTCCTTTAATGGAGTAGATTCTGTAGACTGTGGTTGACATGTAAAGGTTTTCCATGCTAGCTAGGTATTCGAGTTTCAACCAGATCCTGGTCAAGGAAGAGGATCAATTCAAAACAACATTTAAAACTAAGTGGGGATCATATGCATACCAAAAATTCCCTTTGGTCTGTCAAATGCGGGTGCAACATTTTAGTGCGCCATGGATATTTCCTTTAAAGGTTACATCAATGAGTTCATCTTGGTTTACCTGGATGATATAACTATCTTCTCAAAGCAAGGCACAAATCACATGACACACCTAGAAAAGGTCTTTGAGAGATGCAGGGAATTTGGGGTATCTCTTAACCCCAAGAAGTGTAATTTTGCGGTGGCTCAGGGAAAGCTATTGGGCCATGTGGTTTTGAAAGATGGTATCATGATTGATCCTGAGCACATTTTAGCCATCCTATCCCTTTCCCTTCCAGGCGCACAAAAATTCCTTACATTCCTTCCTTGGCAAGATTAACTTTGTTAGGCGTTTTATTCCTAACTTTGCGGGACTTGGTTCAGCCCATCACCCTCATGCTCAAAAAGGACATAGCCTTCAGATGGACAACAGAAGGAAGATAAAGCTTCAATAAGATCAAGAAAGAGATTTCTTGTGTGCCAACACTCATCAATCCAGATTACTCAAAGGATTTCATCCTTTATGCTTATGGTGCTGATGCAAGCATTGTTGCTGTCCTAACATAGGAAAATGAATAAGGGTGGAACAAACAATGACCTTGTTTAGCTAGATGTGAAGGATTATGAATTGAAATATAGTCACATGGAGAAGAAGGTATTTTCCATCATGTGCGTGCTCAAGAAATTAAAAATCATGCTTGCCAAAAATCACATCAAGGTATTAGTATCCCAATAATATGTCGAGGCTTCATCATGGGTGCATAAATTAGTGATAAGAGAGCGCGATGGGTGACAAAAATAATGGAATATGATGCGACTATTAAGGCCACAAAGCTAGTAAGAGGCAAAGTGCACTTTGTAAGAAGATTATCGAGGATGCACAAAGTGAACCTGAGGCTTCATTATTTCTAGATGAAGACCTCCCGAATATAGAACATGAAAAGAATATAGAAACTAACGCACGTGATTGGATGAAGGACATGATCAAATTCCTTTACAAGGGTGCATACCCTCTCGGTTTTAACAAATAAAAGAGAAGGCATCTGAGGTTGTAATCTATCCCTTATGTTTTTATTGATGGAATTCTCTTCAAAAGAAATCTAGATGGCGTGTTGTTAAGATGTATTAATGATGCGTAGACTAAGCAAGTGTTAGTAGAATTTCACGATGGATTCTCTGGTGGACACTTCTCTACCAAAACTACAACAATGAAGATCATAATGATAGGTATCTTTTGGCCTACCCTATTTGCAGATGCACATAGGTGGGTCACAAAATGTAAGGAGTGTGCTTTCTTTATAGGAAATAAAAGATTGGCAACACTTCCCCTCCGACCAATCCAAGCGGATCAACCTTTTACAATGGGGTCTTGAATTCATAGGCATGATCAATCCGCCTTCAAGCGCTAGACATAAATGGGTGCTGACAACTATAGATTACTTCACCAAATGGATAGAAGCTTTCATGCTTAAGGAATCAACTAAGGCAGTCATCCTTGACTTTCTCAAAGGTTTAGTCACAAGGTTTGGCATTCCTCAAACCATTATCTATGATAATGCAAAGGCCTTCCTTGGTGCTAAAATCACTGATTGGGCTCTAAGTCTAGGCATTTACTTGAAAACCTCTTCCAGCTATTACCCTCAAGGAAATGCTCTGGTAGAATCAAAAACAAAAACCTGATCAGAATCATGAAGAACATAATGAACATCAGCCAAAGAAAATGGCATATGAAGGTCTTGTGCATGCTTTGAGCAAATAGACTCACAATAAAAAAGGAAATATGAACTTCACCTTACAAGCTTGTCTATGGCAAGGAGGATGCACTTCCTTTGACACTAGAACTAAATTCATTGGCTCTTTCCCAACAACTAGAATTTGAGCATGCAAATCAAAGAGAAATCAAGATGGCAGAGCTGGTTCATCTGCCATGATCAAGCTAGAACAAAATCAGCAAGAAACAAAGAAATGGTTTGAAAAAAAGCCTAAGCCTCAAGATTTCAAAGTTAGGGACCTGGTTCTAAAATGGGATGTTGACAGAGCTAAACCAAGGTGCCATTCAAAGTTTAATGTCCTTTGTAGTGGCCCATACATCATCAAGTCTTGCAAAGAAGCTAACTCTTTTGAGTTAACTCATCTGGATGGAAGCACGCTACAAATCCTAGTAAACAAGATCTATCTCAAACCCTTCCATTAGGTTTGCTGCATCATGTTGTTTATATTAAGTAGTTTCAATTCCTCCAAGTTTTCTCCAAGCACATTGTTTGTTTATACATAGTTATTTCCCCTCATGTGTTTCGTGTGCACTCTTTTATTACTTCCAAAATGCAGAGCTTCTCTCAGCAGTTGTGAGGTTTAGTTCAGAGTTTAGACAACTTCAAGTGACTCTAGGGTGTTCTTCAAGTTGCAGACTAGATCTTCAAAATTAAGCACCCAACTCCATGCCTAATGGAATCTAAAGCTACTGGTCTCTTCATCTAACAGGCAGATGGCCCCAAAAAGTCACCAAAACGTTATCCAAATAAATCTCCTAGTTATCTGGATAACTTATATTTTCATCCTGACTCTGGTGTTTCACATTTCAGATTGCACATGCTCAAGATTTTTCTTTTAAGACACCTTGGCACAGTTGCAGTCCTTTTGTGTGCCCTTGTGTGCCTTCCTGCTCCCTTTCACATTCTTTTATCTCCTTCCATTTTCCCTTGTGCGCCTTCCTCCTGCACGCCCACTTTCTCTCCTATCCCATCATGCACTCCTTGTGCACACCTCTACAGACTTACCTTCTAATCAGCTAAGTCCCTAGAATTCCTCTTGCGTGCTTACCTGACTCAGTTCTTTCACACATCCTCTTTTCTTTCTCCCTCCGCATGCCTTCCTTTAGTTGAATGCCCACATCTTGTTTTCATACTTTCCTTTTACAAGTATGCCTTCCTCTCGCACATGCCCCTCTTCACCTCTTTCTTCCACTTCTCCCTTACACCCACATTCCACACATTCACCTTATTTCCACATGGAAACTTGACGCTCCATCAAAGGCAAAATCCTAAGCGGGTTTCTAAACGAGTGCTGAGCCTCCACGCATCCGGTTTCATAAAAGGACAGGGTCGGGGTTGAATAGTCAAAGCATTGAGACAAGCCAACAGAGGATGCCAAGTGTTATCCCAATGCAAATTCAAAATATAAATACAAAGGCTTCCCTCCAACATGCGCTAACCATCCACATGTTCGGTTTCAAAACGAGGCCTATTTTGGTAGCTGGTTCCCACCTTTTTGTACGGACCTGATTCAAATTTCAAATGAGCATATCTTTTGACTCAATGCTTGAAATCTAACAAATATGTCACCGTTGGAAATATCTCAGCCTCGTCTATGCTATGGAGATCTTAAACTTTAATTTTGGAGAATTTAGGTGGGGAAAATGAAGAAAAATATTCGTGCCATTAATACTTGATCTATTTACCCCCAATAACTAGATCGGATTTGATCTGATCCATCATTCCTCCTCCTTTGAGGTGCTGAACAAGTAATTGATGCAGACATAATAGATTTGGGGCGGATTTGTAGGAGGCATTAACGATGGTGGTTGAGCTTTGAATTAGTTTTCCCACTTCTCTCTCTCCTTCTTCCCTCTAGGCTGAATCTATAAAGGAGGGGTGGGGCTCATTGTAAAGGGTTGGACACTGGATCCTTACGCATGTTGCTAAGGACTCCATATTTTCTGTATTTTGAGTTATAGACCTCCATACTTGGCTCTTGCATGTGGATATCAGCCTCCTTATCATTGTAACAGTTCTATGCATTTTGGAAGTAATAAAAGCATCGTTTTGTGACTATTATCTGTCCTAACATGTTTGCATTCCTTCTTCTTGCCTCTTCTCTTGCATTATGTATTGTTGTGCTATTCAAGTCCCCTACAGTTCCATACTTGGTTGTGTTCCACGAGAACGATCTGGTGAATGTGTATTTTCTATGCTACTTATGCCTAGCCTTATTTCACGCATTCCCTATCATTCTCACTCATAATAGATAGTGTTCATCCCTCTTTTCTGGTGCTATCACCTTTTAGTGTAGTTTACTTCATGTTATCCTTCTTTCCTTGGTCCCTTGGCATTCTTAGCTTAGTTTCCCCTTTCAGCACTAGGAGTAGCAGTAGTAGTAGAAATAGATAGAGGAACCGGCCTTCTCCAGAGATCCGTCCCAAGCTCGCAAGGTCCCATAACTTGGGGATGGTTCCATTTTGGTTTGAAACACCTTGGCCCTTTCAATATATGAGATGCGGGTGCACGTTTGAGAAACCAAAAATATGTTCTTAGCAGGGTACACCTAAGATAAGGGCACGAAAATCCTTCATTACTAATATGCCCCTGCACTTTATCTTTAGTCATAAAATCAACAATATAGTCATCTCCCTACAAAATAAACATCCCACCTTCGATATCGAGAAAGAAGATCCCATGGACGATGATGATATCTATTATGATCTTGATTATAAGAATGAGATTATAAACTACACTCCCCTAACTACCAATCTAATTCTGAGCCATAATTTTATCCTTTAGTTATCCTTCTACAATACCTCTTGTGACATCTCCATCTCCTCCTCTCCCTCATTCACATACTGCTATACCTCTCCCTTCTTTAACATTAACACCATCATTTCTTATTATTATGGCTCCTAGATCACCCACAAATGAGCCATAATATACATGGCATGAGGTTCTTGGACAATATGTTTCTAATTGTAGATCCTATAGATGGCATATGAGGAAACTCAAGGTGGAAGTCATGTAAGGCCAACAAAATAAGGCCTTGTAACCATATTTTCCACTCCACTCTTTTAATCTCATCATGGTTTTTTCGACACACAAATGATACTTTTCGGGTTTTCTACCTGCAAGTGTTGACTCAAGAGAATTATCATCATGTTTTATACACTGAGCCTAATATCCCCTATCACATCATTCGATTCCATCCTCTAGCTCTCATAATTATCTCCCTTATCCATCCCTTGATATCCATCATGACTTCCTCACACAAATATCGAATAAGAAATTATCCATTTTGTACATATTCCAAAGTACATTGTGGTATCAATATCATATAAGAAAACCTCTAAGACCTCATGATTCATAATCGCTAAAAATCCTACATGATGTAGATGACATCATCAAAAATATATTCCAATCATTCACATGTCATCATTGAGACACTTTATCTTGATCTATTCCTATCTATCTCTCTTTTGGGTTATTCCATGCCACTTGGGTTTATACAACCATTAATTCCTATGTTAAATAATTTGGTAATTCTTATCTCTCTCACTTGGGTTGTTTCCATCCCGATTGGGTTTATATAGCCATTATTTCCTATATTAGATAATTTAGTAATTCTTATCTATCTCCCTCTTGGTTTATACCATCATGCTTGGGTTTATATGGCCTTTTCTTCCTAGCTTGGATAATTTTATAACTCTTATCTATTTATTTCTTGAGTTTATATGGCCATGGATTTCAATTTTTGATATTATGTTCACCACACTCCTCTCATTTCTTTCTTAGGTTGATTTTTCATTGCTGGGATGTCCCTATCACTTTGGTCCCCATTCCATCCTATCTTATCCACAATACCTACTCTATTAATCTTAATTTTTTTATCATTTCATTTCTCTTAATCGTAAATGCTCCTAAATTTTTGGATACATAAGAAAATAGACATATAAAAGTAAATATACATCAGCATCCATACATAAGGCATCCCTAAAACAATGGTACTTCATATATATATATATATATATATATATATATATATGCCAAAATTGTTTTATACATAATCATATATTTAAAAAATCATACAATCAACCATCCCTCAAGCATCCCCTCCCTCATATCGAGGTCAAAAACACTTTGAGCTAATAGTGCTTGAATACTTACACATAGGGATCGCCCAAAAGTGTCGATCTATATAGAGCCCTTGAATTATCCCCCTTTTTAGCCACACTAACCTCTAATTCTACAATGCAAGCCACATCCTCCCGAGATGATTCCGAAATATGTGCATGAGATAATCTATCTCCTTTTCTTTCACCAAAGTGTTGTGTGTTCTGCAAAAATTCCTACACCTAGGATGACATATCTCATGAACTCGCCATTGCTAGAAAATCTCTATTACTTTGAAGCTCATGTGTTTCCTCTCTAAAAATCCTAAAAACATCCATTGAATCTCTAATTATTATTTTCACTAGATTTGTCATCATTATCATATTTGTTAGGTCCAAGACAACATCCCAAATCTCAAGATGCACTCCTTAATCATCGCATCCCACTCTTCTATGGTATTCCCTGTAAGAAAAAGAACATCTTATTAGAAATCTACTCAATATATATGCCAAAATTACAAATCTATGCTATCCAACAATTTTAATTTAATTTAAGGCTCACTTGGCTCATCGGGTTACTCCACCATGAAAACTCCATCTACTCGGCCTCCCAAAATTTCCCCGCTCCCTCATAACTCAATCATTAGGATCCCACAAATTGTGCTCACCTATCTCAAGGAACCAATATCATGTAAGATATTCTTAGAGCCTCCCTCCTCTTCCTTGTCCATCCCATCATGTATGTTACTATCTGAGAATCTATATCTAACAAATATCCTCCTTTGAGTGTTCAGTAACCTCCACTCATAGTTCTATCCCCGAGACCTCTATACCTTCTCCTCCTCTTCAATAGATTATCTCTAGGATTTCCTCCACCTCTAGTACTGAGGCCCCTCTTCACCTCTTACTCCCCTACATCATTATCACCTACCACCTAGATTTGGGGTACAAATCACTCAACATGGTCATAATGGTGGTATGCCTACAACTAGTCTTGATCTCTCTCCTCTTTATAGTATGTCTCGTCGATACTTGGGAGAGGTAGGGTCACCAATGAGCCGAAAAACCAAATTGTAAAGGAACTCTATCCACTATGTGTGTCCCCACCCTCCCTATGTAATTAATTTTAATCTCCAAGGTCCCTCCATTACCAATTTAGTTGGCTAGTTGGGCCACTTTGGTCCATATCCATATATAGGGATCTCATATGAATTTATCCTCTTTGACCTACGGTAACCTCCCGAAACCTACCACTCACATTATTACTAGGCTATTCTCCCACTGTAGAATCCTCGGGGCATCTCTTACTACTTGTATCTATGTACCCATATGAATATACACTAGGAACAAATCATATATCTAGGTTGATAAAATTAAAATAGGCCCTACTTCCCTCACGTGCGTCTAAGCTACATTCTATAAAAATCATGCACTAGTTGGACCCATATAGTTATGCCCCAATTGAATTGAATGCAATCCTATAATGCATTTTTGCATGCCACTAGCACAAAAAGTGGTATAACCCCATCTGCATTGCAACAAAAAACTTGTGCCACAACCATACTGATGATAGCCTTCCATATATTTAGAATTTTTTTAACATATACAACACTCAATCATATTATCAAAGTGCTTGGGTGATACTCATTTCTTCCCATGGCCCATTGTTTAAGTGCTATCCCCTTTCATGTATCTGTAGACACACCAAAAAGCATACATAATCCTTGAATTGGTAGTACTAGAATGACATGTAAATCTTGTAGTGTCACCGCAACCTCTATAATATATCTATTGGATCTCCACCTAAAGGTGTTAGACCTAATTTCCCATTGGATTAAGAATATCTATATCAAGTACACATCTAGTGGGCTACACTAATTACATGAGGCATCCAAATATGACACCTTATAATTGTGCAATGTCCTACATGGAAAAACCCCTCAAAACTCTAGTAACCATGCCACATCTACAAATATCCATAATCGAATCCTCTATGGCACATACAAAAATCAAATAACAAGTGCCCATTAGATCTCAATACAATCCATCATCACAAGTAAAAAATGCACCCAAAAACATCGAAATTCCAACTTTCCTACTACATCATCCCCATTGACAAGATTTCATCATTTCTTGAGTAATTTTCATAATTTATCTATGTCATTTCCCTATTCATAGAATGTAATAAACCATGGTAATAAAATCCCCTTATCTAGACATCGTTAGCCATGATATGATTGGTCATCCTATCATGGATGATCTTGTCAATTTCAGGGCCATGTGAAATTTTTTTGTATTAATTACAAAAACTTTACTTAACGATCTCCAAATTGGAAATGCTCAAACCCACCTATACCTCGAACTGATCTACATTTTGACTATCTTTGGAGAAAATTTCACTAGATAATTTTTCCTAACATGCATTGTTCCCCTTTTTCCTAGTTACCCATTCCGATTAAAAACAACACTTATTATGGGTTCATAAGACGCTGCGTTTCCTATCTTGGCCACTATGTCTCGCCTTGCACTATAAACATCGTCACTAAAACCAATCGATTTGGATTATCCTAGAGCTCAATTTTCTTAATCTCAAATTAGTAAAGTGACAAATGAACTCCCTCCTTTATAATTTATAGTAATTATTATACCTCATTTTCATTATGATTTCCTCAATAGTCATGCCTTCATATCTTTCACACTACAAACCCTAAAAACACAATGTAAATTGTGCCACGTTTGTGGTATAAATCCTCTCATTTTGACATATTACATGTCTCTCTACCACCTTTTTCCCCAATATTTCAATTTTACGTCCGATTATGTTCTAGTGTATATTTTTAGTATTTCTTCCATAGGGTTCCAAGAAGCTATTGTAATTGCCACATGCAAACCAAGTGACACTTGAATGTAAGTATGAGGTAGGTGTATTTAATTTAGCATTCATTAATTCTTTTTAACAATTTACCTTTACCATTTATTTCAAATTTTTTCTTACATAGATATTTTTCTAAAGACCATGTCATGTTTCAATATTGAGACATACAATGATGTTTGATTGGGGTATATGTATACACCATAATTTTTATTCTTTCTAACCATTTTTATGTAGGGGTTGTTGATGAAATCTCCTCTTGAGTGGGTACCTTAAGGGGCATGCCAGATTGGGGTATGATTAGATTTGGTCATGTGGGCTAGATAAAAACATTTCAGAGATGTCACTCATATCCTTAGTCATCCTATAACTACCTTTTTTCTTCCCTTCACTCACAAACTATACCCGTTATGTCCACTTATCCAATTATGTACCTATTTATTTAATTTTATGATATTATCCTTTCTTTTGGTCACCCTAAAACTTTGTTATTCAACATCACTTATCTCTTGGCCTCCACTCATGTTTTTTTCCTCATGACCTTAGGGTTTCCCTAAGGTTGATGCTATCCCAATTGGGCGGTAGTGCATGTTTTGGATTTTACATAGCTGATGTCATCATCCATGGGAGAAAATGTCAGGTATTTATACCGCAATGATTCTATGTTATTTTCACTTATTTACAACTAACAACTACAAAAATTACTTTTCTATCACTTGCTTATCTACTCTTTCTTATAGTGTTTCACATTTATTAGTTGAATGTGGAGTCTTGGAGCTTTACTCTTTTGCATATGAGTCACCATAGTGAGTTAGGAATGGATATATTCTTGTTGATATTCACCCTTCTCCACCATCTCTCTTGGTGATGTTGTCTCTAGAGAGGATTATGCATTAGATGTCACACATATGCAGAGCTACGAGGTAATTATTGTTAACCCTCTTTAGTCTCTTATTTTGTATGTGCTTGTTATTTTTGGTCATTCATTTCTATAGATTAGCATATATGTATGTTTGATTTATTCTATTTATTTGTATTATTATTATTATTATTATTATGCCCCTTTGATTTATCCACCCCCTGGTCATCCCATCTTATTTAAGAATCCTAGTAGGATATCTACCTTTATCTTAGTTGTAGGCCTTAGAAACCTATAACTATCATAGGGATAGGGATAATATTATCTATATTTAAGAATTTATTACTCCTTGAGAGCCTATATATCTAAAAAGTGTGGTTGGTATTTGATTGGATCCCTATATTTGAGAACCTAGTTGGGAACCTCTCTTTTACCCGTCGTACACATAAAACATGTGTAATTTTGGAAAAATGCCTAAATTTTTTTAGCATCAATGATGCCATGCTTTCACGAATTCCATTAATAATTTTCAAATAAACATCTCAACTCTCTACCTTATCTTAAAATACCATAGTTCAAGATTGGTAAAATGGCTATTTCATAGTAACATTGGACATTATTAGGTGAATACAAGTGACATGTGTAAGCTAGACTCGCTAAATTTACCAACATCCTTTTAGTGCTACTAAATAGGAGATGTTAAAATGGATGAAATAATTTTTTTATGGAATGAGATGATATTAGGGTATGCAAATGGACTATGTAACAATTCTCTCAAACTCCTTGAAGTAATTAAGCACTTAGAGTATACCATTATTGTGTAAGATTTGTTTCTATTTTTTATTCATATGCAACCCTGTTAGTTTAGAAGATGGTGGTTTTAAATGACTCAAGAACCCATGATCTCATGAAATGTAATGTATATAGGGTATTTGAAAAATGGGTTATGTAGTTAGAATAAAGTGTACATTGTTAACTTCAACTTGGCCTCTCTACATAAAGATGTGATATTTATATTGGAAACAAATCGATTTGGAATGGGAATTAAAATTGTATGATTATAAATAAAGTGCCTAAAATATATTATCCTATACTAAAAGGGAAGTTATGAATGAGCTTTTGGATTTATTTGTGGAGCATAGTAAAGAGTTAATTTTATCTAATGTTTTAGTTGCAAAAACCTTGATAGGTATGAATGAAAATGTGGAAGCATACAAAAATATCATGAACCATTTGGAAATTGTAATTGAAGAAATGTTGTCTTATAGATGCTATGAATGCAAGGTAAATGTTGTTCTTGAAAGGACATTAAGGATTTTCAAATAATTTCCTTTTCTAAATGTCATCTCATGTAATTCCTTAGTTGTGATACTGCACAAAATATTTTTTTTTGAAAGGTCATGAGAAATCTAAGGTAATTTCATTTTATGTTTTAAGAGAAACCCAAAACATTTGTAGCATCCTTCCAACTTATGGTAAGATGGGAGATTTTATTAAGGTATGTCATTTCTTTGAAGCACAATGGAATGGTATTTTTGTTAGATGTTGTAGTGAGAATGGACCATACTAGGCACTTGGAGGTTGTTTTACCAAATAATTCTAGTCTTAGGGAGCATATAAGAATGTTTATTCATACTCTTTTACCATATTTTGTGGATGTTGTATAAATACTCATATGTTTATATGTGGGAGCTCACAGTTTATAATGCCAAGGAAAATAATTTAAAGTTTATTAGTATTTGAGTTTTGGGAAGACCATCTTTGGAAATTTCTATAGAATCTTGTTACACATACGAAGGTCCAATAATTTGTATGTGCAAAGAAATTATGTGTTATGCATGAGAAGAGGAATTTGTGCACCGATTTGGATTCCTTCTTGTCATCCTACTAATAGTCATCTTGAAATTCTTACCTAGTGAAGGAGATCTCCACTTTCTCTTCTTTAACTATTAGAGACATGCATTCCAAGTAATTTGATTTGTGACTAGATGAGGGATTTGAAAGGAGTATAACATTATTTGAGCTATAATGAGATGTTTGGAGGGAGCATTAATTATTTAATTGGGATTCCTGTAGGGTACACATATTTTTAACAAAGTTTTTCAAATTTCTTGGTGTTGTGGGTTTCCCTTGTTATATATCCATAAATCAAGATCATTGAGAGGGCCTTGGGGGTTTAAAAATATACTTGTATATTGGTTTTTAAAATGGTATAAGTAGTTCCTTCCTTCCACCCCTCTCTTTGCTAGATGTTGTAGAACGCATCTTGCGAGAATGATAGTGAATGAGAAATTAAAACATATTAGGTTGTATTAGAGTTGATTATCCCTCTAATTATGCATGTACTCTTTAACCTTTTCAAGTTCCTATTCATGCACATTTCATATTCTATCTATTAATGTAATTGTTTGTGCAAATACATTTTTTTGAACTTTTTAAATGTAATTTTATAGTTCTAAGAAAATATTTGTGTTTTTTGATACTTTGGACATTTTGATTATCTCATGAGAGCCTTACATTAATTAGTAAATGCCAATAAATTGTGATGTATTTGTATATGTGTCAATGGCTTACACTCCCAAGTCTTCCATTCTACACGAGTATTGCGATGATGAATAGGAAACACACATGAAGTGACACATAAGAGGTTGGTTTAAAGGGGTTGTGGCAAGCGCTAAGGTCACATATATAGAGGGTAGTAATCCCTACACTAGGTCAACCTAGGGTTTCCAAGGGCAGCAGTCAAGATAGAGGAGAATACCCTTCAGGATATAGGTAAATGAGGGAGAGATATAGATTTGTGGTTGATAAGTCAAACTTGCACAATCTATACTACGTATAATAACTAAAATGAAAGAAAGGAAAGATAATTAGGTGATTATTTAAGATCCCTATGATAATAAGTACTAATGTACATACAATACTAAGATAACATAGAACAATCTAGAAAGAAAATGAAATAATCTATGCAAAATGAAAAAGAGAGTTAGAGAACTTACCGTGGGGTGGTCGTTGAAGCATCGATCTCTCTCAAAGAAGAAACATGTTGAAAGAGAATCAATATTTGGTGGAGAATGGGAACACCATTTCTATCCTAGTCTCACTATAGACGACCCAATAATGCAAATAATCTAACAAAGAAGAAGAGTGTCTAATGCAAGTAAAGTGTAAGATAAACCAAGGGTTGAATGATAAGATGAAAATTTGGCACAAAAGATCGAGTGAATGGAAGTTCTTATGATTAAGACTTCCTTTATTCATGAATGTCTAGGTGTGATGACTATATATAGATGACACCATATCCACGTGGACGATGGTGTTGGTCGGGGAAAAAATCTAACATCAACACCATTAAACACAAATAATGGTGTCAGCTAGGGAACAACCTAACACCAACACCATCGACCACAAACAATGGTGTCAGCCAAGGATATATAGATTCCATGTGAAGTGAAAAAGAGGTGTCATGGATCAAGAAAGTGAATGAATACGGTGCCAAATGACAAAATACTAGAAATGTGTTGAGCGCGCAATGTGTATGAGACATAAAGGGACAAATATAACTAATGCAAAGATAAAAAGGATGGGACCACATAGTAGTACTATCTCTATGTACTATCTCTAACCCATAATGATTATGTGAATAATCATACACCATACCTAGTAGGCCCATTAAGGCATCATTCAAGAGATAGATACATTACTGACCCTTATCTCGAATAAGGAAAAGCTGTTAGTAACATGTATGAAAGATGAAAAGTGAAAAATTAGGTGTATAAAATGTTCATGTGCATTTGTAACTTGGAATTCACGTTGAAAAGGAAAAAAAAAAGTGTTACGATAAATTTTCCACTTTGTTGAGTTAGATCTATGACTTTTCCATTATAATTATTTTTACTAGAATCCTATTTATTATATTTATCATGCATGAAAACTCAATTTTTTCATGCTAAAAATATTTTAACCTTGTAATACTAGTTAAAAATCAACATGCAATAATTAGTGAAGGCCATTATTCCTGAATCCTAATGCCATAAATGATACTTCTCATGTTTTAAATTGATAGTAATTTGTTAGAAAAATTTAATCCCATGATAAAATATTAATTTTGTCCTGGTTTCAAAATTAGATTTATGTGTTATTTGGAAGGAGTGTCTTCCAACCTTCGAATGCCATCTAAAATGGTAGGTTTAAAATGAACATACCTTAGCAAATTTTTTTAACTTCCTACTAGTTCTTTATAAGAGAATATTATAAATGAGATAGTTTTTATTTTCAATTTTCCAATGATTTATATGGCCATTCCACATGAATCTAATTATTCTAGAATTAGATTATTCTTAATATGTTTGACACTATATTTCAATTCCAAATCTCAACCTTTATTGGGAATATCAATTAGAATAATGGGGGTGTCATTGGTACAAACCTAGTATTGAGTCACGTTATAACCTTATTATATCATTGTATGATCAATTATCCTTTTTGGTCACAATGTAAATTTCTATCGAAGTGAATTATGTTAGAGAAATGTGTTTGGTATTAAATAATTGTGATGAGTTATAATTTGTGAAAGTAGGTAAAAATATTTCAATATGAACATTGCTAAGTGTCCATTATGACATAATAATTAATAGTTTATTGTTTCTTATGATGTTGATTTATCTCTTGTGTTGGTACCAATTTTTTTCTCCTTTTAAGTCGAGCGGCATCAAAAATATGACATGAAGCTTGAAGGAAGATAGATCTTGATATATGTCATTTTGTAGTGGGGATGTGATCTAACTAGCACTCAGATTTGTGAAGATATGGATAGCACTTTGAAAGGATTTTCCCTCACTATTTTAGGTTGTGCCTTTCAACCAAGGTAAGAGAACCTATATTGCACCCTCTATTTTGTGAAGGAGGTGAATATATCCTTATCGTTGTGCATATTGCATGGAGATGGCCTTGGGAAATCATGATCAATTTTCCATTATTCAAACTCAATAGAGCTATCACTACTAAATGATGGAAATGCTTTCAAGACAAGGCTGAGGCTAGCGGAGACATTGTATGATCCTGATTTACTTTGTGCTTTTTTGTAGATGGGTTAGATTCTTTTGTTGAAACACAATGCAATGCATGGGTAGTATGGGTAGGATTAGTTATTCAGATGATTTTTTGGTGGGGTATTGACAAGAAAAACTTGGATATATCAGATCTTTGACAACCTCGACAATACTTGAACAACTATCAGATAAAATGCTTCAAATAACCAAGGTGTTCTTTCAACCAGAAGATGCATACATGGAAGCCCAGGTTGCACTCTTCACACAATCTTTGAGAACTCACCACAAAATATTGAAGTAAAGAGCTCAATTAAACGCAAAAATACTTAATGAAATCATGCCTAAGGTACCCTAATGGCTTACAAGAAATATATGTAGTCAAGGAAGGTAAAGTGATTTTAAATTTGTTTATCTCTTTATCGATGAATGATTTTCTGAGTATGAGATTGCAAATGCCACTAAACTATCAACAAGAAATGGTGATCTGTGTGATTTCTAAATACTTTCAATGCAAGATTGCAACAAGAACCATGAAAACTATTTTCAGGTATTTAAAATGATAATAGACATAATATTGCCTAGAAAAACATAGATTTAACTCAAAAGCTTGTTAGATTCATCAACAGGGGAGATTTTCATGAACAATCTTAGAGCTGTGTGATGGCTATACACTTATAACCAACTCACATACATGAAGATCCAACACAGAAGAAATTAACCTAGTTCTTTGGTGGGTTTTTCAGAAAATGAGCTTTCTCTCAGAATTTGCTCGTGATTTTCAACTTCCGACACTTTTCATTTCTCAAAAATGCATTATATATCTCTTACCACATTTGATCCTTCTTTCCCAAGAAAATAATATGCCATGGCATCAAGTTTGTTACAAAAATTCCTCATGATATTCTGAAAGTGACATTTAACCAATTTTGTGAGGAGGAGATGCAGCATGCAAAAAGGTAAATCATTACAAATCTTCATCATTATCCATTGTGGAGGCACATTTTTATCCTCAAGGCATGCATGCCCCTCATCCTCTCATCATTTCATCTTATCCTTTCCCAATTTGGTTCTACAACTTTATAATTTGATATTTCATGTTTTGCATGGGCATGAGTAAAATTTATCTCAAAAACACCTCAAATCTGCAAATTAAGTCATGAAACTGATTCCAATGATCCTAGAAGGCCAAAACGACATAGAATCGCCAAAACTTTGATGCAAAATTCACAATTCCAAGCTTCTGGAGAAAAATGGTGGCCAAAAATGAAAATGTATAGTTGCCCTTGATTTGCTCTTTCTCCTTCAATCTGGGCCCTCCACATGTCAAAATATGATTGGGAATCAATTCGGGTTCACCTTCTTTCTTTTTTACATTTTTGAAAAAATGGAAAAATTTGACCTTTTTCTCTCCCCCTCCGCCCTTGAATTTTGGTGATGACACGTGGCACATGGTGGGTCCCATTAAGATCACGCTCCAATTCTGTGCATTTTGACCCTTTTTCGAATTTTGGAAATTTTTCACCTTTTACCCAGCAGACTGTGCCTCGATTTTCTCCCTTGCCACATGTCACTTTCTCTATCGCTAAAATCCATGGGCTGAATTCTCATGTTAACTCCCTTTTTTAGCCAAAGGAAAAAGAAAAATTTCCCTTTTTCTTCTGCCGGTCCGCTGACTCGCTCTTCCTGCCACGTGTCTCCCTGTGGCTCATCCGCGGGCCCGCGACTTAATTCTTTGTCTTAACTTTGTTTGCCAAAAAGGGAAAAATTCCCCATTTTCTTCCATGGCCTGTACTTCCCTCTAACCTTTTTATGGACACGCATCCACCTGCGATTGGCCACGGGGCCGCGCTTCAAAATTTCACCTTAGTCCTTTTTGACCAAAAGGGAAAAACTTCCCTTTTCCTTCTGTGGCCTGCACTTCCCGCTTTGCCACTGCGTTGTCACATTTCCACCTCCTTCTCCAATTCAGACCCTGAGCTTTTCCTCAACTTTTTTTCCCTTCACCAAAAAGGCAAAAATTCCTAAGTTCCCCGTTGGCTTCCCACTCTGCCTTTACATAAGAACATGACACGTGTCCTCCGCGGAGTTGCGGGGGGAATTTCGAATTTTTTCCCAAAGCCCAAAAATGACTAAGTTTTTCAGAGAAACCCGCTGATCCTTGTCCAACCAGAAGCAGCCATGTATGAGGAGAATTTTGAGCTTAATTTTGATGGTCAAATGACACCCGTACGACCATAAAAAAACACAGAGTTTGCCAGTGACCTCTAAAATTGATTTTTTCTTCGTGGGTGAAGGATTTTTTGCTCAAAAACAAGGGAAGTTGATTTTATGCAAGTTTCGACCATGGGGAAGGGTTTTTGAAGGCATATATGCATGAAACAAACAAATTTGATTTTTCATGATCAAGCAAGAGGGAAAACATGGCATAGCTTGCAGATTTGGAAAAATTAGGGCACAAACAAGGCATGCATGGGTGTTTCTTCACAAATGAGGCATGGAAAATGATTTTTCAAATGAATTAATGCATGGGAGCAGAGGCAACAACTTCATTTCACCCATTAAAACTATAGAAAACATTTCAGGAAGTGCAGAGTGAAAGGAAAATTAGGGAAAAATCAGAGAGGATCAAAATGGACACCAACATCTTGAACCCTATCTATTTGATTGAGAATGACACTCGTGTGAAAGAAACTAATTCTCTATCTCTCTCGATGTTGAGAAGACAATGTATAACACTTACTAGAAGGCATATAAAATATTCACACTGAAGAGTAGAGTGCGTTCAAATGTGTGGGAGGATGGGGAAGGAATCACACGTGGACGACAAAGATAGATTCAGGACTTAGCCATTTTCATGATTATGATCTATTTTTGGAGGATGGCGTGCGAATCACACAAATGGGATGAAGACTTGCACGACATGCATTGGATATTTTTAGAAGAGAGGCTATAAAGTACTTTGAATGGAAGTGGCCTAAAGATAGAATTGCGAGTGATAGCTAACTAGGAGAGATCTATTGTTAGCGCACTTGCATGTGTGAATGTAATTGTAAAGGCATATGTCCATTTTCAGCATGTGACCTATTATTGGACTAGATATTTGGTGAAGGGAAAGTCCCCACCCTCATAAATATGTGATGAATTGCATAGTATAAGATATATGTATATGTATAACTGGATTACTATGAGAGTATCTTTGTTAAAAGCATTGCGCATGAGCATATAATGTTATTATATAAGAAGCTTCTTTGCATTCATGTTTTCTTATATAATGGAGTGTATTAGCTGAATCGAGTATTAATCCTAAGTATAATGGTTTCTTGCATGCTTAACTTCATTATGGCTATCAATTAAATCTGTTATTCTTAGATCTAGATCGAACATATACTATAGAATGATGTATTAATTATGGAATTGAATGCATTAAGTCTTCATCATGCTAACATCCTACAATAACAACCCTAAAGAGGGGCCTAGTACCTTTGCATGCTTTGGGTGAGCACTCAATCTAGGCTAAGTGATGTGCCAGTGCGCCTAGGCTTTTACTAGTAAATTTTAGGTTGCATCATTGGTTCCATTGTCGGGGCCCCTTTTTAAGTTATTTTCAGGATGGTTCATGATGAAGACATACTTCTTGAACCTAACAAGCATTGAGGAGTGGCTACATGACCTAGAAGAATAATACGTACATAGGTTCATGAATGGATCTAAGTTTGACACACACATGTGGGTGGATCGAGAATCTATATATTTATTTACATAATGAAATATTTTCCACTATTTTTCTAGTGGAATTGTACGAGTGATTGGTTTCTTATGCATCTAAAAATTATTGGAGGTATCACACACTTGTGTGGAAGCAGGAATAATTTTAGACCCTTTATGATGCTGATTTTATTTGGAATCGCACTATGGATACATGGTTCCATGTTGTTTTGAATAGTTATATCTTGGAGTACTCAATTTCCACCTATTTGTGCCCACAGGTAGCTGAATTCTAGTTTTTACGATATCCAAAGGGAACTTACCTGCAAGGCATTCCACTAGTGATCAAAATTTTGATGGTAACCTTGAACTTAAAGAGTAAACTGATGGCTAGCTAAACCTCACCATGCATAAAGGGAGCAAGCTTCTTTGAAAGATGATAGACACTGGAGGAAGAGAGGTAGAGAGAGGAAAGGCACTTAAGTATAATGAGGTGCATAAGAGGGAGGTAGAGAAGCAATGAGAGGTTACCGAGTGAATGGCATTGTGAAGAGAGATAGTTTGGGAATGATTTGAAGTTCACACAAAAATGTGGAACCCAAGCATCAAGAACTCCCCATTTAGGAAATCATGATAGGTAACCCTCCTTGGCCTCACGTAGAAGTGCCATAGAAGAAATGACCTAAGCCATGGGGGCACATTTGAATCCACCTAGAAACATTGACCTTACACTTGATCTTCCAAAGATTCTAGCACAAAAAATAGTCAGCAAGCTAATTCAAGCAGTGGGAGAGAAGGATTTATTCATTAATAAGTACAACGATGGCAGTGAAAATGGATTCATTGTTATATGGAAGTACCTTTTTGGGTGTATCATCTACATAGAATTCAAGCATGCATACTTTTGGACTCTCTTCTGGGAGTGGTAACACTTCGCAGACTATAGGGGTAGAGTTCGACTAGTGTTGGGACATAGGAAGTACATCTTCTGGTCTAACCCCAACTACAAGTTCAAGATCAAGAGATATAGGTGGCTCTAGCTCCGGTGGATCTAGTGGTTCTAGAGGTAGAGGAAACACAAGAGGTTCTAGATCAGGTGGGTAAGGTATGCACTAACCCCAAAATATTTACATGGAGATGTCTCTTTATCTCCCAGAGTATAGGGGCATGGAAGATGATACTAAACACGTACACATGTGTGAAATACCATGGCGCACAAAAGTAATCACGACTTCTGAGTGTAGGGAAAGCCAATTTTCTACTATGTTACAAGGGCATGCACAGATCTAGTACATAAAGTTTGATGCTGATCAGACTTGCGTGGACTATATAGCTTTAAAAGATACTTTCCTCAAAGAATTTCATATCCCTTTGTTTGAGTAGAAGAGTATAAGCACGCTCAAGCATATTAAGTAAGGCACTACCGAGAGTGTCGAGAGTATGATTATCATTTTAAAATGTTGTTATCCAAGGTTTCTTATGGTATTCATGCAAGCCAACATGCACAATGGTTTGTTGGAGGCCCGATTACACCTTTAGAAGGAACTATCACATAAGACATACACTCGATCCTGTGAAGCACTTGAAGAAGTGTTAGCAATTTAATCTACCTTGAGAAAATGTCAAAAAATAGTCATATTTTTTTTTGAGAAAATACCTTGTATACAGTGAATTCCTCCAAGTCTCGAGGTCTTAAATTTTTAGAATTTGATTTCAGAGATTTTCTCTTTTGAAGTTTTAACTGCTTGGTCTTGGAATTACGTTTCAAAAATTCGAAGTCCGAAATCCTAAAAGTCTGAAATTTCAGACTTTGGGCTTTCAGGGTGCATAGTTTTTATTTGAACAATTAGTGATTTTGGACCCAAAATCTTCGAAGTCTAAAAAAAGTCGAATTTTCAGAATTTCGGGCTTTTGGGTTTCGGAAAAAATTGGTCAGACTTTTGGTAAATTCTTTTCAGACTTCTGAAGTCCGAAAGTCCAAAATTTCAGACTTTTAGGCTTTTGGGTTTTAGAATTTTGAGGATGATTTGTGAGTTTTTCCTTTCAGACTTCCGAAGTCTGAAAGTCGAGATTTCAAACTTTCGGGCTTCGGGTTTGATTTTTTGTCACCATTTCTCTTTTAGCCTCCAAATCCCAAATTTTGAAATCCTTGGAATTTCGGTTTTTTTAGAATTTCAGTGTTTTTATAAGTAATTAATTCTTCACCAACCCTGTACGGAATGGACTTTTCCCATTAATATCGGGATTTCTATTTAAACTTGATTTTTTACTGTCATTTTCACCTGACAAGTTAATCTGACATTCCATTTTCTCGGTTTTTGTGACGTCATTTTCAAGGTATTTTGATTTGTTTATTTATTTTTGGTTTAGGTCTTCATTTGTTTTCTTTCTCGTTTGGTTTCCCTCTATGTGTTTTTCAAACAAAACAACTCCCTTAAATCGCCATGCCTATATTTTGAGTCTTTTAGGTTTGTAGGTTTGTTTTTGGTTTCTCTATAGTTTTCTAAGCTTCTTCTCAAACGATTTTAATTTTTTAGGAAGGTTATTTTCCTTGTTTCCATCCGAAAAAAAAACTGTTCATTTGTTTGGGAAAAGTTTTTGAGAGAAATTCATTTCAGGGAACTTTTCATTTGAACTTTGGAGAAATTCATTTCGGAAAAGAACTTTGGAGAAATTCATTTCAGAAAAGGATTTTGGAGAAATTCATTTCGGGAAAAGTGTTTCGTAGAATTTTTATGGTAACTTTCCATTTCAGAACTTTAGAGAAATTCATTTTGGAAAAATATTTTAGAGATGTCCAGTTTGGAATTTTGGAGAATTTGATTTCGGAGGTTTCTTTTGGAGCTTTTGTTTGTAGGATTTCAGAGTTTTCTGTTTTGGGTTTTCGGGATTTTATTTTTGGAATTTCTCCAACTTCAGCTTCCAAAATCCAGAACTTGATGTCTACTTCTAGTTCAAAGGGAAAAGAGAAGATGAAGTATTAGTTTCTTGGAGTTTCCCTCAAACATGCTTGTCTTTTGACCTAGGCAATATAGGAGACACTGACTTAGGTCAAATTGAATTTCCAGATTTCTGGGATAGAGTCAAGGCTCCAAACAAGAAGCCTTGGATGCAAGCCATTTATGATAGCAGGCTCATCCTTGCTGCAGGTTTTCCTACTTCAATGCATTGTCCAGAATTGGTTCTAGCTACAACTGCCCACTTTGATGCAGAGTCTATGATAGTCAGAGATGCCGATGACAAGGTGGTAATTCACCTAGACCCCGAATTCTTTGAAGATCTGCTCAAGCTACCCGATGTTGAAGATTACGCTGCCATTTCACCAGAAATAGCAGTAGAGCATTGGGACAAAAATGTTGAATCATGCACAAAAGTTGTGATGAAGAGTTACTTGGATAAGAGCATGGTTAAGTTACCAAAAACGTTGTATAGGGAAGAATTTATCTAGGAAGTCAATGATATCATTGTACTCTTAAGTCGTGTCTCAGGTCTTCCATCTGCAAAGGAATTCCAAGAGTGGATGTTCTTATACATTGCCACTATAAAAAAGAACAAATATCTTATCAGGTGGGGAGAGCATATCAGTAGCTCTATCTGCTATCAGTTGAGTAGGGTGTCAACTACGAAGACTTTCTACATGACATATTTTCTAGTCTATGTTGTTTCTACCATGGGAGATTTTGTAGATTGAATACCAAAGGAATTCACAACACTTCTCAAATTTATGACTTATATCCCCAACTCACCCTGAATGAGGGAAGCAAACATTTTGAAGGATAAGTGATGCCTTCTTCACAGTCATCCTCTACCATTTTGACAAGGAACTATACAATCAGAGGATATCCGACGAAGCTTTCAAGGAAGTGCGAGAGTGGGGAAATATATCTCCAGTTCCCTACATTTACCTATATTTGGGTTCCAGGTTTCATAGGTGCCCCAAGAAAATTTCCAAGGTGTCCTATAGATAAATGGGTTCTATTGGAGTTGGTTTGACATAGCTATTGGATTATCATTGAATCCAAAACAAGCATCACAAAGTGGGAATGCATTTCCCTATTTCAATTGGTAGGTACACCTACCTGAATATTCACAAAGCCAAAAATGTTGATGTAGAGATGGCTGAGGTAACCCTACAAAATTTTCATCCGTGAACCAGCTTTGACTATTGGGGCAAGTTTGGTGAAATAGGGCATTCCAATGCTCATATGCCCCAATTAGAAGATATCTGGGTCCATTGTTAGGATGAATACATCATCTAATAGAGGGATTTTGAGAGGCTGACTCTGGATGAGATTCGGAAATATGGTATAGCCGATGTGCCAGAAGACATGCAAGACAATGATGAGGTTTTGGATGAAGCATACAAGAGTGGTGACATTTCCAATCAACTCGCTGCCATGGATTGATTGGTATATAGAAGAATGCAGTAATACGAAAGAGAGGGCGGGGCCCATTCTTTAGAGGACCTACAACTGGTTGGCTACTTTTGGAATCAAACCCAAAGGAGTTGAGTAGACTATAAATATAGGAGCCCCACCAATCATAAGCCCAACAACACCTATAAAGGGAAAAAGGTCAATCCAAAAAAACCCTATAGTTCCAAGAAAGATTTTGTTCATTGTTGGTGGCTCATCTCTTCCCAAAACTCCTATTTCTCAAACTGTACCTCTAGTAACAACTATGGTAGAAGTGGTCATAGTCAGTGATTCTCTTGGTACTTCACAAGGCCCATCAGATTCCTTCTTCTCTCCCATTGTCCCTTCCTGTATCAGTTCCTCCCACTTCTACCATCAGTTCACTCTTCCCATCTCCTTCTATGGCCCAAGTGTTCTCATCCCTTCCAACTCTCTCGGCTAGAGAGAATATTGGGTCACCTTTTCTTTCTTCACTTCCTTTATCAATTCCACTTCCTTCTGTTCCATCCTCTAATATCATTGTGTCAACTCCTATTGTTGTACTTACATCCACTCCTTCCATTACCACCACTTCTATCCAAACACCAATCAGTGTTTCTAGCACCCTTTCCTTGACTCATGTATCAGGTATTGCATCTACTACTCCATCTTCCTCAGTATTAGCTATCTCGAGTGGTTATTCAGGAAGACTCCTAAGAAGAAAAAAGAAAGTGCCTCTAGAAGATGTTATAGATCTCAGCATTCTGGAGAAAATACCCAAGAGATAGATTAAGAGACCAAGGACCATGTCAAATCGACTAGTAAATCCATTTGGAGAATAGGTGATAGATAAGGCCACACCTATGAGGGAAAGACCAAAGAAATAATCATGACTAAGGATTATCGGATCTCCAAGTTTTCATTAGGAAAGGCTACTCATGAGGGAGCTAAACAAGATGTACATACTGCTCTTGGGGCTCTGATGGAAAAATATGACAAAGATAAGGCCACAAAGGATGAACTCAAGACCAAGTTTGAGCAACTCACAACATTGCTATGAAAATTAACACAACCCACTCCATCTACCGAAACCTCATCTACTACGGCCATGACAATTTCAGCTACCATTGATGATTTTTCTTATCATGAGCTTGAAAATCTAGGCCAGAAAGGGAGATCAATAAATGGGTGGATAGAATGGATATTGCTAGAAGCTAATCCTTTAATCAAGGAGGCTGTTGATATTTATAATGATCTACAAGATGGGAGGGTTACTATTTTGAAAATGGATGAAACCTTCTCTGAGGAAAATAATAATCTGAATTTGAACCTGGCAACATGGAGTGAGATCAGAGCAGTGGATTCCAATTTTCTCCTTCAAGAGGAAGTGATCGATGATGTCTCCAAATTATTTGAATATCAAAAGGCTATGGAATTCCGGTGCCAAGTATTGCAAGATTTGATCAAAAATTTAGATGATAAATGATTGGAAGTTACAGATGCCCTGAATGATATTTTAGAAGAGTTTGATATTGCTAATTGCAAGTTTTTCAATGAGAACATCGACGCTCTTCCTATGGAACAAATTAAAGAAAGTTTCAAAGACTTGGTGAAATGAGATGATGAAGTCACTAGAACTTTCAGCTCTGATTCTATTGACAGGTTGGTTTTGTGCCATAATTTCATAGGAAGAATGCAGAAAGTCGTGAGCAAGATGAGAAGAGTCTCGACGGGATAACAAGGGAGATCGAGATAGCAGATGTGGTGAATCAATACGCATGTGGACCTGAGGATGAAGAGGTACATGGAATAATTAAACGCTTCATCGAATACAAACATCGACTGACCATGTGGGAAGAAAGCCAAAAGGAATCTGTGAAGGAGGAGGATGTTGCGAGAACTAGGTCGGGATGAGCAGCCATGAGAGGATGGATTCGAGCTCCGGATCAGTCAAAATTATAGGGTTGACTGAGTCAAACCCTTGTAACAGTTTTTGCTATTTTCATGGGAGCTTGTTCCCTTAATTTAATAACATTTCTATTTTTAGTTAAATGTTAGTTAAGGGCCCAATTGTAATGGCTCAGCCAAAAAGAACTTATAAATAGATGAATGCATAGGAGTAAAGGAGATATACATTTTTAGATATTTTTGGTGAAGTTTCTCTCCAAGCTTGGGAGAGCACTTTCGATATTTTGAAACCTTCTAATTTTATTCATAATTATATCTTGCCATTGAAAGTTTGAATTAATGTGTGGAATAATTAGTCATTGCATGCTCTGTGAATGTGATTCCTTGGCATTATTGATTAGTTTTCCTTTATTTCAGATTATCTATTTCATGTTGTGAAGAAATAGTGTAATAATATTTCATCAGTTGTGAGAATATATTTTCTTTCTGTTGATTAAAAGTTGCACTATTATTATCAAATGAAGTAGATGTTTACAGTGTGTTTGAATCTATCCTTCGATAAAATTATCTATGTATCAAATCAAATCGTATCTTTCTCATATGTATGTTCAAGTTTAACAAAGGAACGTGTGCTTCCAGTCTATGGTAATTGTTTCCCTTTCAAGGTTGCAATAGGTGAAGGTGGCCAATGATGCAAGCATCCTACCCACATTAACCCTTCTAGAAGTTAAACATTCCTTTTCTTGGTGCATCACCCCTTCTAGCATAGATTTTATTTTCTTGCATTTTCTCTCCCTTATCCCATGAAATGTTAGTATAGGTATAGTTAGCCATCTTTCTTGCATCAAAATTAGTGTTGTATTTTGGTTTATGAAAAGGAAGCTGATTCTATTCTCGGAGGCTCACCTTGAGCCCAAGTCCCATGGCTTGAGAGGTGATCCCATGTGTCCCAATCAAACTGAATGTCATGATTAATTTACAGGCCATTCGGTGGGTGGAGTGATTTGGTGACAATAGTTTTTAGCACGTTTAGTGGGATAGAGAGTTTGTACTTCTCTTCTCATTCCATTGATAAAAGGTACCTGAGGACTCCATCTCTATAGATTTAAAAGTTTAGTACATCAACTTATGTGAAGAATTTGCATAAGATATTCTTCAAGGTGGGACAACTATATTCATACAGAGATTTATTTGTCTCCCCCAAGAAGAAGGGGAAGAAACCTTTCAGTATCATCAGCTACCACTTTACCTCGTAGAGGGCATTCAACTCCTCTTGAAAGACATTTTTCCCATCAAGACACAACCAGATTTTGAATGTCATGGTAGCCAATACTTGTCCTCTATTCAATACCAATAGTCCTTTGTTGTTAGCGCAAAGAGATGCCATACCGACAACTACCTTGAAAATTTTACCATTTTACACTGGGGAGACTAATGTTTCACCTCGGGAGCACATACTAGATGTAGCTAGCATCTGTGTAGTACACAGTATCACGGAAGATAATGTGGCAGTTTGAATCCTTACTACTTCATTCAAAGGTAGAGCACTTCAATGGTTCCAGAGTTTAGCTGCTAGATCCATTACCACTTGGAATGATTTAGGCATGAATTTATGTAAATATTTGAGGAAAAAGTGATAATCTCTCGCTTATAGATCAATTTCATACTATCAAGCGGTCTCCTCAAGAGTATATGAGTGATTTCACCCTCCATTTTAACGAGAATTGGAAATGGATTCCTATAACTTGTAAGGCCATCTCCAGAAAGTGTATTTCTATATTACTTACAGGCATTAAATAGTGATTTTTCCATCATGATTTAGTCAATGGGGGGAACCATTATCCCGATGCTTATGAAGTTTTGTATGAGCTGAAAATTTCTTGATTTAAGTAGGTAAAATTGATCCTAGGCCTCCCATTCATGTTTTTACAAAGATTATAGGCACAGAAAACAACCAGTCATTGCCCTAATTCCAATAACTTCTATTCCAGTAGCCATGCATTCATCCAATCCCTCAAATGATTTGGCTGAGGTAAAGTCATTATTAAAAAATATTGGGAATGAACTTGTAGCATTGAAGAGGTAGCAGTCTGAGCATGCTCTCACCCTTTCAAACCTAATATTAGATGAACTGTCCTCCATTTTAAGGAAATGGTCAGCCATAAATCCAAGCCATAACCCAAGCTACAAATGTGAATCCTTTGAACTTCTGGAATCCCTCAGCTGCCAACTCATCTAGAGCCATAGTTCCAATCCAGAATAACCTCGTTCAAGACTATGAGTGGTGTTATCCTGTTCTCTACCCCATAATCAGAACCTCTTCCCAAACGGAGTTTTGAGTCAAGATCTTATGGTCCAAGGTATATCAACCCCATCTAACTCGTCGGATGAACCAGCAGCCCAAGATAGTCAAGCCTAGATCACTGAGGAAACCACATTACTAAATTGGCAAGCCGATGATTTTTGTGGACTGAATACCGACACATCCACAATAGCAAATACACATTCTAAGAAGAGGGCAATAGATCCTCAAAATTCCAAAACTAAGTAGCAAACTTCCAAAATTGAGCAGGCACCTACTTCATGTCCTCAAGCACAATCATTGGTGGATAAAGACGTAGGGAAGAAATTACCAGAAATGCCTACCAATCGGCCTTCAAAGGGTGATGGACCTGTAGGTATTACAGTGCCCAATAAAAATTTCCCAAAGGAGGATTCTAGTGCTCAAAAGGTTATCACAAAAAGTAGGGGCAATACCATTTAGTATTGTGGAGCAGATGAAAAAGACTAATTTGAGTGTCACCATGTGGGATGTGCTCTCAATTCTATCACAATGGAATTTGCTACGAGAAGATTTGAACACTTTGAAACTACTGATAAAACCTCAAGTCATGGAGCATCCATAGCAACCAGTTTGTGTCATCCAGAAGAAAAAGGGATTCCTAGGGCCAATAAACCGCCACCATTTTATATCTCTCTAATCATTGGTGATCATTTGGTTCATAATTGTATGATCGATTCGGAGCCAGTAGCTCTGTCATGCCTAAATAGATTGCAGATGTGTTGGGTATCCCATATACCCCAATTTCAAAAGGAGTTGTCTAGTTGGATGGTACTACAGTCAAGATAGTTGGAATCATCAAGGAACTTCATCTTACTATTCATGCATGTCCTAGCTTTTCATTCACACAAGACATATCAGTTATTGATCTCCCCCTCTTTTTCCATTTTCTTATCACAAGATTTCACTGCCAAGATGGGCGGCTATTTATCGGTGGACTGGTCACATATGATCTTGAGAACTTGTTATGGGATGAAGGTAACTATAAGAGCAGAACCAATTTCTCTTACCCATGTGGAACCATACATGTCCAAACCCATAGATGGTAACTACGCCATTTGTGACCCAGAAGAAGAGGTTGTGGATCATGAACCAACTACTCTTGTAGAGGAGGTGCCTGATATAGTGCTTGATGAGGTAAGTATAGACCATCAATACGACCCGTATGCTAATTTATTGGCTAACGAAGAATCTGGTCTATTGTTTTTGGATGAGACTAGATTGGGAACTTATTGTATACATGAAGAAGGTACAACCATGCCTCAGTTGGTTAAGGTAACCAAGTGATTTCAAAGGACTGTGGAAGCTATTATTCGATGGTTCAAGGAGTAAAAATGGATCTGGTGTAGGAGTCATGTTAATTTCTCCAGGAGGGGATAAATATTTATCTTTTGGTTGCAGTTCAGTTGTACTAATAATGTCACCGAGTATGAGGCTCTTATACAAGGGATTGAGCTAGCCCAACAAAGAGGAATCAAATCCCTAATCATTTTTTGTGATAGTGAATTGGTGGTTCATCAAGTAACAACCTACAGTGCATCGAAAAATGATCTCTTAAGATCATATAAGAATTGAGTTTGGGACCTAATAGAGGAGTTCAAAGCTTTGGAATTCATGTGGTTCCTAGAAATAAAAATCAAGATGCTGACAGGATTGCTACTATTGGATCTCAATATGATATACCTATGGACCTCATGAAGGAAGGGTAGAAAATAGTCAAAATGGTTGTTCGTCCCTGTAGTACTAGATAATGTAAGTAGTTGGTAGGTTTTTGATAGTGATGAACATATTGTTCTTTTTCTACAACAAGAAGCAAAATTTGCTGCCAAACACCAAGGTAAATTGTAGGAATCCTATGGTGACCAAGTCATTTAGTTGAAAGGAAATAAATTTCCAAAAGGCTTGGTCATGCTTGAATCTATCTTCAATTCGGATGACCAGGCCAAATGAAAAAGCACAAATATGGTGGTCAAAGAAGAAGATTTTGAGGAAGTTGAGGTGGCCAGCGAGAAATGTTTAAAGATTGGTAAGGTATGCACTACTCAGGAAAAGGAAGCTTTCATTGAATTGTGTCGAGAATATCATGATATTTTTGTATGGAGCTACAAAGACCTACGTGGTTTTGACCCAAGCCTATCTCAACACACGATTGAATTGGATCCGAACTCTAAGCCAGTTCATTCAAAAAAAGGCCAATCAATCCCAAGTTTGAGCCACTAATGAGGAAAGAGATAACTAAGCTTATCGAAGCTTGCATAATTTTTCCCATCAAGCATTCATTGTGGGTAGCTATCTAGTGCTCGTAAGAAAAAAGAACGAAGAGATTTGACTTTGTGTAGATTTTAGGGATTTGAACTATGCCTCATTAAAGGATCATTACCCTCTTCCATCAATGGAACAAATCCTCCAAATAGTGGTAGGAGCTCAAAGGTTTTCTCTATTGGATGGCTATTCAGGGTATAATTAGATTCTGGTCCAAGAATCTGATCAATTCAAAATGGCTTTCACCACTAAGTGGGGCACGTATGCATACAAAAAAATGCCATTCGGATTGTCTAATGCAGGGGCTAATTTTCAAAGAGCCATGGACATGGCATTTAAAGGACTCATCAATGATATGATCTTGGTTTACCTCGATGATATAACTATCTATTCCAAACATGCCAAAGATCATATTGCACATCTAAGGAAAGTTTTTGAAGGTGTAGAGAGTTTGGGGTCTCACTAAACCCTAAAAAATGCATTTTTGTAGTTCAAGAAGGCAAGTTATTGGGGCATATTGTTTCAGCTGAAGGACTCTCAATCGACCCAACCAGGATTCTAGTCAATTTTGTCTCTATCCCTCCCAAGTCACAAGAAAGGTCTCTAGAGTTTTGGAACTATAAACTTTGTTTGGAGATTCATTCCCCAATTTGCAATGTTAGCCAAGCCACTGATGGCCATGCTTAAAAATAAAATTCCTTTCTCATGGAAAAATAAGGAGAGAAAGCTTCAAGGCTATCAAAACTACTATTTCCCAAGCTCCTACGTTGGTAAACCCCCGGTTTGACAAGGATTTTATTCTCTATGCTTTTCACAGGTCATGAGAGTATTTCAGGTATCCTCACTCAGCAGAATGATGATCTGATGGAGAAACCAATTTCCTTCTTCAGTTAGTCTCTCAAGGAATATGAGCTCAAGTATTCTTTCATCAAAAATAGGTCTTTACGGTCATTCAAGCTCTGAAAAAGTTCAGGCACATGTTGTCCAACAACAAGGTACATTTGATGGTCTCTCATCCTAGTGTTAAAGAGTTTTTGTTGAATAAGGAGATGAATGAGAAATGTGTTGGGTGGATCACAAAAGTAATGGAGTATGATGTACACATTAAAGTCACTAAACTTGTTAGAGGCAAGGGGTTATGCAGAAGAATTGGCTATAGACATGGAAATTAAGAATGTTAAGGATGTTGCACTCTTCAATATTGATGAAGGAAATGATCAGATTGATTGGTTAACTAAGATGGAAAATTTCCTCCTCTCGGGAGTATATCCTCCAAATATGGATAAGATTCAATGACATACTTTCCATCTCTGGTCTATTCCATATGTTGTGGTAGATGATGTTTTTTTCGAAAGGATTTGAATGCAGTGTTATTTTACGCTGCATCAAACTAGAGCAAGTGAACAAGATATTGGAGGAGTTCCACAATGGGTTGTTAGGAGGACATTACTCAGCATGAATGACTACTACCAAGATCATGCAAGCCGGTTACTACTAGCCAGACTTGTTCAAAGATGCCCATTTTTGGGTAAGGAAATGTAAAGAGTGTGCTCTTTTTGTAGGCAAATAGAAGCTGACAGCTCTCCCATTGCATCCCATTTCAAGTGGATCAACCCTTTGTTCAATGGGGGTTGGATTTTATTGGTATGATCAATCCTCCATCCAGTGAAGGAAATAAATGGGTCTTACTGTGATAGATTATTTCACTGCGTTGGATAGAAGTGGTGGCCTTGAAGGAGAGAAATGAAAAATATGTCCTTGAATTCTTGGAGAGTATCATGACAAGGTTTAGTGTTCCATTTACTGTTATCTCTAACAATGCAATGGTGTTCCTCGGGATGAAAATAAGTGAATGGGCCATCAAGAATGGGGTCTATCTCAAGACTTTGTCTAACTACTATCCATAGGGAAATGGGTTGGCCGAATCCAACAATAAGAACCTGATAAGGATCATCAAGTGCACAATGGAGGCCAACAAAAGGACCTGGCATATGCAACTTAAGGTTGCTCTATGGAAGATTGAATAACACCTAAAAAGGCCATTGGGGTTTCACCTTTCATGCTGGTATATGGACGAGAAGAAAAACTCCCACTTTCCTTGGAAATACCTTCCTTGGACTTGGCCTATCGGCTTGAGGTTATGGAGGATGATGCTTTAACAATGAGATTTTTCTGAACTCATGGAGTTGGAGGAAATTCAGAACACAGCTATGCATACACTCACGCAACATCAGACTCAGGTTAAAAAATCCTTTGACAAGAAATATTTTGATAGATCATTCAAAGAAGGAGATTTGGTACTTAAATGGGATGAAGACCGGGCTAAACTAGGCAGGCATGCTAAGTTTGATGCCCTCTGGAGTGGGCCCTATATTATTACAAGTTGCAAAGAGGTGAATTATTTTCGTCTATCCAGACTCAACGGAGAAGAATTTCCCATTCATGTGAATGGGATACATCTCAAGGCTTGTTTTTGAGATTGTTCCACCCTGTACAATGTTTTATCTTTTCCTCCAGTGCTTTGCACATCATTTTGCTTTCTTTATTTTTTGCATTTTTGTTTTTGTTTTCATTGTGTTTTCTCTTTAGGAATCTTTTTCCCAATGTTTTGCTTAAGGCTACTAGTCTAAAAGCTTAGCAGGAAAGCATTCCCTGGAGGTTGCCAAAAATGTTAGCAATTTAATCTACCTTGAGAAAATGTCAAAAAATAGTCAGACAATTTTTTTGAGAAAATCCCTTGTACAATGAATTCCTCCAAGTCCCGAGGTCTTAAATTTTCAAAATTTGATTTCGGATATTTTTCTCTTTTGGAGTTTTAACTGCTCGGTCTTGGAATTACATTTCAAAAATTCTGAAGTATGAAATCCTGAAAGTCTAAAATTTTGGACTTTTGGGCTTTTGGGGTGTGGAGTTTTTATTTGAACAATTAGTGATTTTGGACCCAAAATCTCCAAAGTCGAAAGTTTGAATTTTTAGACTTTCGGGCTTTCGATTTTAAAAAAATTGGTCACACTTTTGGTAAATTCTTTTCATACTTGAAGTCCAAAAGTCTGAAATTTTGAAATTTTAGACTTTTGAGCTTTTGGGTTTCAGAATTTTGAGGATGATTTTGAGTTTTTCCTTTCTGACTTCCAAAGTCTGAAAGTATAAAATTTTGGAATTTCGGGCTTTCGGCTTTTGGGTTTCGGGTTTTGGAACTTTTTCGTCACTATTTCTCTTTTAGCTTCCAAATCCCTGAAGTTTGAAATCATGAATTTCTAATTTTTTAGAATTTTGGGTTTTCGGGATTTTGGGTTTTTTCCAAGAAATTATTTCTTCACCAATCCAAGATGCGGAATGGAATTTTCCCATTAATATCAAGATTTCTATTTAAAATTGATTTTTTACTGTCATTTTCACTTGACAAGTTAATCTGACATTCCGTTTTCTTAGTTTTTGTGATGTCATTTTCAAGGTATTTTGATTTTTTTATTTATTTTTGGTTTAGGTCTTCATTTGTTTTCTTTCTCATTTGGTTTTCTTTTTGGTTTCCCTCTGTGTGTTTTTCAAATGAAAACTCCCTTGATTCACCATGCCTTATATTTTGAGTCTTTTCAAGTTTGTAGGTTTGTTTTCAGGTTTCTCTCGAGTTTTCCACGCTTCTTCTCAATGATTGTCATTTTTCAGGAAGGTTCTTTTCCTTGTTTCCATCGGAAAAATCAACTGTTCGTCTGTTTGGGAAAAGTAATTCGAGAGAAATTCATTTTGGGAACTTTTCATCACCGAACTTTTGAGAAATTCATTTCGGGAAAAGAACTTCAGAGAAATTCATTTTGGGAAAAGTGTTTCGGAGAAATTTTTTGGGGAACTTTCTGTTTCGGAAAAGATTTCAGAGATGTCTAGTTTGAAATTTTGGAGAATTTGATTTCAAAGGTTTCTTTCAGAGATTTCATTTGCAGTATTTCAAAGTTTTCTTTTTCGGGTTTTCGGGGAATTTTTTTAGAATTCCTCCAACTTTGGCTTTGAAATCTAGAACTTGATGTCTACTTCCTATTTAAAGGGAAAAGAGAAGATGAAGTATTCATTTCTTGGAGTTTCCCCTCAAACATGCTTGTCTTCTGACCTAGGCAATATAGGAGACACTGACTTAGGTCAAATTGACTTTCCAGATTTCTGGGACAGAGTCAAGGCTCCAAACAAGAAGCCTTGGATGCAAGCCATTTATGATAGTGGGCTCGTCCTTGCTGCAGGTTTTCCTGCTTCAATACATTGTCAGAATTGGTTCTAGTTGTAGCTGCCCACTTTGATGCAGAGTCTATGATAGTCAGAGATGTCGATGAAAAGCTGGTAATTCACCTAGACCCCAACTTCTTTGAATATATGCTTAAGCTACCCGATGTTGAAGATTACATTGTCATTTCACTAGTAATAGCAGTAGAGCATTGGGACAAAAAAGTTGAATCATGCAAAAAAGTTGTGATGAAGAGTTACTTGGATAAGAGCATGGTTAAGTTACCAAAAACAATGTATAGGGTAGACTTTATCTACGAATTCAATGATATCATTGTACTCTTAAGTCATGTCTTGGGTCTTCTGTCTACAAAGGAATTCCAAGAGTGGATGTTCTTATACATTACCACTATAAAAAAAAATAAAGATCTTATCAGGTGGGGAGAGCATATTAGTAGCTCTATTTGCTATTAGTTGAGCAGGGTGTCAACTACGAAGACTTTCTACATGAAATATTTTCTAGTCTATGTTGCTTATGCCATGGGAGATTTTATAGGACTGAATACCAAAGGCATTCGTAGCACTTCTTAGATTTATGACTTAGATCCCTTACTCACCCTGAATGAGGGAAGCAAACATTTTCAAAGGATAAGTGACACCTTCTTTGCAGTCATCCTCTTGTTTTGAGAAAGAAGCGTAGAATTAGGGGATATACGATGAAGCTTTTAAGGAAGTGTGGGAGTGGGGGAAATATATCTCTAGTTCCCTACATTTACCTATATTCGGGTTCTAGGTTTCATAGGTGCCCCAAGAAAATTGCCAAGGTGTCCTACAGATAAATGGGTTCTATTGGAGTTGGTTTGACAGCTATTGGATTATCATCATATATAAAACAAGCATCACAAAGTGGGAATGAATTTTCCTATTTCGATTAGCGGGTACACCTACCTGAATATTCACAAAGCCAAAAATGTTGATGCAGAGATGGCTGAGGTAACCCTGTGAACTTTTCATCCACGAACCAACTTTGACTATTGGGGAAAGCTCGGTGAAACATGGCATTCCAATGGTCATATGCCCCAATTAGAATATATTTGGGTCCATTGTTGGGATGAATACATCATCCGATAGAGGGATTTTGTGAGGCTAACTCTGGATGAGATTCAACAATACGATATAGCCGATGTGCCAAGTAGACATGCGAAACAATGGTGAGGTTTTGGATGAAGCATACAAGAGTGGTGACATTGCTAATTAATCATTTCCATGGAATGATTGGTATATAGAAAAATTTAGTAATACGAAATAAAGGGCTAGGTCCATTCTTTAGAGGAACTACAACTAGTTGGTTTCTTTTGGAATCAAGGCTAAAGGAGTTGAGAAGAATATAAATAGAGGAGCCTATACGTACCCAAAATTGTAAGGGTATTGCGCTGCCAGAACAATGTTACACATGCCCCAATGATGATATAGGTCTCCTCGCAAGGTGTTCGAGGATCCAAAAATATCTCCAAGTGTACGTTAACATCCCGCATGCCCTGTTTAGCCTCCACGTGCTTTGTTTTTCTCTTTTCCCCTCTTTTCCTTTGCATTTTTGTCTTCAGTGACAAAACTGTTGCCTTGCCTAGGTGGCGGTCTCGTGACCGCCGCCCAGCAGGGTGGCGGTCCTGTAACCGCCCCCTGCTCAGGGTGGCGGTCCTTCATGCGTTCTCTAGCATATTTCTTTGAACGTGACTCACATAAATTTTCAACTTTTACTAGCTTTCTCACCTGCTTTGGCTAGTATTTATGTTTTATGTTCCTGGAATAGTGTTTCTTCATTGTTTAATGGTAAAAGAGTCCTAGTTGGAGTTACCTTTGGGTGAATGGGAATTCTATAAATAGCTGGTTTGATTACAAGAAAAAGGCCCCTCATCCTCTCATTTCAATAGTTTAGTCTTTCAGTTCTTGCTTAGGAATTCAATAGTTTTCATTTGTTGCATGCATAGTTAGTCTTATTTTGTTGTTTAGAAGCCACATGATCTTCTTGTTCTAGTGTTATTACTATTTCATACAATCAATTAAGGTAGGATAGTTTCATTTTCAGTCTGAAGCCATTAGAGTTGTAGGTTTTGTTTTTCAAGAAGGATAGTTTTAGGTTCTGGATATTTTGTGTTGTATGACTTGTAATAAATCCTGCTAGGAATTACATAAGCCAAGCTCTGTTCTCTTGCGCTATCCCTCTCCTACTCGCATTGTATTCAGTCTACATCCAAAGCTGCCATTGTTCCAATACCTACTTCTGTTGATGCTAGCATTACATGCTTTTCTAGATTCATGTGAGCATGAAGGAACGAGGAGACCACATTGAGGGGACAAAGCCACACACAATCAGATTTTCCACTATTATGTAAAATCCAGGTTCAAGCTTTCAAAGTTCTAGTTAAAATATACCAAATAGAGTAGTGAATTACTTCATTTTTGTTACGTTCATTGTCAATATTTCTGGGGAAGCTGTGGGGATCGATAGTTTCTGAGAAACTATGATTCGTTCCTCACTTCTGAGGTAGGATACAAAATATTTCAATTAAATTAGACCAGTTATCTAGTTATTTAGAATAGATTTACAATTGCACAAAAAAGTAGCTATACTTGGCTACCTTGTTTGTTTTTAATTTTGTTATTAGGTTAATTGTCATTTTCTAGATATATTAAATAGTTTTTATCTTAATTCTGTTAAATATTCTATCAAAAATACAAAAATAGAGAATTTATATATGTTGTGGATATACTTTGCATAATTAGTTTACTTTTCTTTAGTTAGATTTATATTGTTTGATCTTGTATGAAAATCACGAGACCTAGGGAGCCCAGGGAATACATTTATGAGCCAATCATGCCTCAACCCAATCTTGTTGCAGCAATAACTCGACATAGACCAAAATCTCGAATTCAGGTCTTCCAAAAATAACATACCTACAAGAAATAAGCTCACAGTTAAGAGGATTAAACATAGAAGACAACAAAGAACACATGTTTTGGTGAAAGTAGCCAAACTACAGATTGCTTTAATAGATATCTGCATGACTGTAGAAGGGATTGAAAGAGAGAAAATGTTCGGTTGTGATCCTTTGGTCCCACAGCCATATGTAGGAGACATCCTCATTGACATAGACACTAGCTTAAGAATTCAAGTTGCCAAAATGCCTGTAAGGTACTCTGAGAATATTGCACAACTTTTAGTTCTAAACATAGAGGCTGAAAAGGCATATGACTAATGAATATTAGGGATTAGGGATTGACTCTGCACATGACCATAGGAGTTCCATAATGACCATGAACTTACGGTTGTGATCCACATGTCCCACAACCAAACGGGCCCATAGGTCAATCAGACGTTGATGTTGGTTTACGCACATTTATATTTAGGTCCTCTCCACTTCCACCAAACATTATCACATAGCTATCCTCACTAGACGTAGCAGCTAATCAAGTGAAGGATTTCCTGACTAGACAAGAGAATCACCCATAGAATCCACTATATATCCTTCATCCATTTTTCATGACCCTGTCGAGGGATATCTACGAAGCATCCACATGTCATTTTCCACGTATTCCACAACCTATAGATCAGATCACACCAGAGCTTGATATTGATTAGAGCCTTAGAGCATTCATCCTCACTAAATGATCTATCATGCCAGTTCAGGTTAGGAGGGCCTTCTTTGCTTTAGATTCATAGATTCCATTAGTGCACGTCGAAGACATAAGATTGCCTAACTAGTTTTTTCGCACCGCACGTATATTCCATTTCCACGGGCTGTATCGGCATGTCCTCGGGAGGTTGGGTGTGAGGAAGAGTTACTTGTAGATTCCCATGCTTGCTTGTCACTTTTCCATCATACAAAATTGGTGAACCCGACGTGAACCTTCCTACCTTCTGGTTCAGAGTCTTATTTCTACTTGTTCTTCTAATTAGTATACTTTTCATCTTTTCCACCTCATTAGCCTTCACATCAGCTTCACCAAAAAAATTGGTGAACCCGACATGAACAAACAACTATTTCATCTTACCTACCTCATTAGCCTTCACATCAGCTTCACCCCCAAGATTAGTGAATCGATATTGATGGAACAATTTCTTCACTTTCACACTCTTCTTTTAGTTTTATCCATCTTCACTTCTTCCCATTATTCTGTGGGTATTCATATACCCCCCGAATATGTCAAGATTCGATGCATATGGCAGACCTCTCCTAGGTCTTGAAGCATACTACGATCAACTGAATAGACAACCATCACCCTCACTCTCGGATAGGGTGACAACTATTCAACTTACCGGTTTTCAACACAAACTCTGCCTCAAAGGACTAGATATAGTTATTCTTTCCAAATAGAGGAGTTGGATCAGCTCACTCAAATGCAACAACTAGAGCCTTCAGGCTCGAACAACATGACGCTCACTGGAGAATCTGGTTCATCTCCTTAGGTGTTGCTTAGACTGCAAATCAGTAGACAATCAGATCCATATCTATTTTTAGATGATGAATACTTAGCACGTTATGCTAGGAGTGAAAAACACTCTCAAAATATGTACCCACCCATAGGAGTTTTGCAAATACAACCCAAGGTATCATTCCAAGAAAACACACCCATTCCTCCACCCATACGAAATACCCTCGGTGATACTTGGCAGGAAACGATTAGTTTATAGCAGGTACCATATGCCTATACAACCTCAAGGCATACAACAAACACCACTAAGGAAAAATTCCATATATTCTTGAATGAGGTCATCTCAACCTTAGTCGAGAAGGTTAGAGGGTTGTAACTTGCTTAGGAAAGTAAAAATTTGCAATTAATGTAGGTAGGAGATTCCAATCCTCCACATAATCCTAGCCAAGTAGACCTCCTCACAGAACAAGGAACATTAGGCATGCCCCCTCAGTATTCACAAAAACACCAACTAGAACCACGTTCTCTAACGCCACTCCAGTGGAAAATATGATACCTCTCGATTTAGTACAAAACAATCCATTTCTGAACAATGCTCCTCCATACTTAAACATGTATTCCAAGTCACCACAGGGAGATATGTTCTCTTCTCCCAGCATGTTCACTCAACCACAGGGATTTCCTTATGCCCCTGCAAATACATATGCTACACCATATCAACAAACCATCCCACCTCCACCCCCTCAGCAAGCACCATCAATGGTCAAAACCTATGTGATAGGAACTTATTCAGAATATTTGAAAGAACCTTTGGAATTCACTATACGAAGCATCATGCTTCCAAGACCTCTCCCGATCTACCCAAATACAAAGGAGAGGGAGACCCGAATGCACATATTAAGGCCTATGCCACTGCCCATTCGAGAAGCTGTTCCCTTGGGATGGAGTACATTGCTAAAATATTCCCCAAAACTTTAGAGGGTATCGCCCTCGATTGGTATTATAGAATACCTGAAGCCTCAATACATTCATTTAAACAACTCATTTCATATTTCATCAAGGCGTTTGACATGAACAAATTGTTGAGAATAGGAATCAGAGAATTCTCACATATTAAACAAGAACACAATAAATTTGTTTCTCATTTCATCCAAAGATGGCGTACAATCCTCTATTCTTTAGCAAGTGCTCCAAACATGGATTAGATGGAACTATGTGATTTATTCCTTCATTCTCTCAGCAGAGAGATAAAGGAAGAAGTCCAGAAGTTCCCACTAAGAACTTATGATGAAGTACTTGAGAGCACCCTCCGAATAGATCAAGCTGTGATAGATAGCGGTCGCAAGACATATGGAACAAATGGGAGGTTAATCATCCCCAACCAAAACACTACAAATTATTCTACCAAAAACACCAATCAAGGACCTAAAATCCTTAACAAGAACCGTGGAGTGACAACAGATGGAGTAACTGACCAAATTAAAAGGCAAATGTTGTAAATGCTCCACCACCGGCTAACAATCAATGAAATAACAATTTTACCCCAACAATCAACGCGGTGGATTTTATCATCCAAAACAACAACAACAACAACAATGAAAGTTCCAAACATAGGGTCGAAGTCAAAGCTCAACCTGGATATCAAAACTAAAGGCAACAAATGCAAAAATTTAATCCTAATAGTCAACGGTTTAATCGAGTTTTGGACCACAACACGTGCCAAACCAACAACATAGGAGTTATAATCCCAACTCATATTGTGGTTTCCACAAAATTTGAGGCCATGACACTAGGACTTTCCGTGATTACAATAATTTCATGCAACATCTTCCGAGAAGAACAAAGATAACTTTTCATAGATATGTTTTTAACGGATTCTCGTGACACCTATCCAAAATACTTTCACAGGCAGTCTCCCTCAAAACAAACCTCTTAAGATCTTCAATGATCCACTTCCAAATCAAAATAACAATAATAAATTAAATCCAAGTGGGATGAACAAAGGTGTAATGACAGGAAATAACGATCATGAAGCCTCAACTTCACTAAATCCACCTGTCGTACCGCAATTAGGAAGTCAACCACGAACCAAGATAGTTGGTCTAGTGGAGTTAGATATCTTGAGCTGCATGTAGAAGCCATAATAAGAACAAAAGAATATTCTTTTCAACCAAATCCAACCTATCCACTAGAGCCAGATAACATTCAACAAATGTTGGTAAAACCCGTGGGTGCTTATGATTTAATTAATGACTTAACAAAGACCTTCTCTCACATCTCCTTTTTGGACTTGTTGAAGAACTCTCCTACCCATAGGGCTGCTCTTTTAGAAGCACTAGGTCTAGGTCATTTAATTAACATCACTCCACCTCCCGAAACACAGGTAAACCATATAGACTTTGATATCCACCCTCTGGGGCAGCTGGATAGAGATGCTGAATTTATATTTGATGTAAAAAAATGCCAACAGACGCTGAGATTACACGTAGAGGTGATCCAGCCTTACATTTACAAGTGTGGGTTTATAACAATTACGTTAAACATGCAATGGTTGACAATGGGGCAATAGTTAACATAGTCCCATTCTCTTTCCTTCAAAATCTAGGGCATGGAGAAGCAAATTGTTCCACGACTCAAAATACACTAAGAGGCTATGATAGCCTTAAGGCCACTTCGATTGGGACTATAATACTACCAGTCACCTTAGGACCCAAAAAAATCCTCACTAAGTTTTATATTATAGATCGGGAAACCAACTATAATATGATCCTCGACCGACCATGGATACACCGTATGAAGGCAATCCCTTCTACATTATTTCAGGAAATAATATTCTTTCACTTAGGAAAGATATTCATAGCAAAAGGTGATCTGAAACCATTTGATAGACATCTAGTAGACTTGAAGAAAATGCTAGGAGTTCACTCTGAGTTTGAACTCCCAACAAACCAACTTAACAAACCAACCAACTCAAAACCAGAAGAAAAGTTGATACCTATAATGGAGTTAGAAAATATGAACCTAGTCAAGAACATCTCAGCACTTAAGGACGAAGCTAACGTTGTAGAAACAATGTCATTAGGAACTACTAAAAAAATTATTGAGTTACTAGAGAAAGATTTGCCAATTTTCCTACCATTTGATTCCACAGGTATGGGATATACCCTAGGAGTTGGTTCTCTTCCAGTAGAGGAACTCTGCATGTTAGAAGTAACCAAAATGGAAGAAACAGATGCAAAGAATGTCTCAAAGCATCCATATTTCCTAGTAAATATTGGACCCTCCATTTCGTTGGAGCTAGATGTTGTTATGGAGCCGAGAGCGGGTGTGATCTTTACTTCTCCCGAGGGAAAGATCCTACCGTTCGCCTTTAAATTAAATTTTGAATGTACAAACAATGGTGCTGAGTATGAAGCCCTCCTCCTTGGTCTCATCATAGCTAAAAGGATCGGTATTAATGAAATCAGAGTGTTAGGAGACTCACAATTAGTAGCAAACCAAGTCTCTGAGGTGTATGAGACTAGAGCTGAACACTTAAAGCTATACAAAATAGCAGTATTAGATTTGAGCAAAGGATTTAACTTCATATCCATTGAGGCAATCCCACGAGAAAAAAACCTTCTTGTAGATTTGATAGTAGCCTCAACTTCACGTTTCACTCCAAACAAAGTGAGTTGGAAGACACCCGTTTCATGGTATCCCTTGTACTGAACCGTTAGTAAATAAAACATCAACAAACCCTCTTCTAACGCACATAGCTGAGAATAAATCTACTATCTTAGGTCACGTTGATAGTGATAGAGCCACTCTTGATTACCTAAATGCCTATGCACAGTTACATCTCACCCATCACATGGTAGATTTGTCCTTAATCCCACATTCATCTTCTTACTTTGGAAATCCCATGGTAGAGCTTCCCCCACAAAAGGAACTCGACATATATGCGGTAGAGAATGGAGAAGATCTAGAACTACCTCCAGCCCCGCCTGAGTTTGAAGAAGGTAACGCTTCTTTAATCGAAGGAACAATTGATATTAACATTGGAACGGAGGAAGAACCAAAGATCTTGAAACTAGGATCTTCGTTAACTCTAGAAGAGATAGAAATACACACTCGAATCCTCAAAGAACATCAAAAGGATTTTGCATTTAATTATAAAGAAATGACGGGAATTGCACCGCACATCGCGGTACATAACCTTGTCACCAAATCAGATGCAAAGCCAATTAAACAAAAATCGAGACCAATGAAACCCAAGGTAGCTCTCATGGTGAAGGAAGAAGTAATGAAACTTCTCTAGGTAGGGTTCATCAAACCAGTCGATTACTCTCAGTGGGTATCTAATATTGTCCTCATTCTCAAAAATAATGGGAAGATACACATCTACATAGACTTTCGAGACATTAACAAGGCATGCCCCAAGGATGACTTCCTGTTACCATCCATTGACGTCATCATTGACGCAATGAGCTGGATTTGAGATTTTGTCTCTCATGGATGGGTTCTTGAGATACAATCAAATCAGAATATCTGAACAAGACCAAGCCAAAACCACATTTATAACTCCTTGGGGAACTTATTGCTACATTGTTATGCCATTCAGTCTCAAGAACGTTGGCGCTACATACCAGTGGGCAATGACATACATATTTCATGATCTTATTCATAAAATCATGGAATCCTATGTAGACGACTTGTTGGCCAAGGCCAGAAGCACTGTGATCACCCAGAAGTGCTCCACATCATTCTTTCATGTTTGATCAAATACGGAGTCACACTAAACCCAGAAAAATGCATATTTGGTGTGACAGGAAGGAAACTCCTAGGTTACATTATATCATCATGAGGGATCGATGTAGACCCAGCCAAAATCTAGGCTGTTCTTGAGATGATCCCACCATCAGATGACTCTGGCATTAGATTGTTTCTTGGAAAGCTCGGTGTAATCCAAAGATTCATCCCAGATTTAAGCTTTTCCATTCATCCAATCAACAATCTACTCAAGAAATATTATGGTATCGATTGGACTGAAGATTACAATTAGGATTTCAAAGTAGCTAAGCACTTCCTATTATCACCACCCATGCTAATTCCTCCCAAGCCAGACCGCCCTTTGATCCTATACTCACAAGCCACTCATGTCTCATTGGCTTGCATGCTAGCTCAAGAAGACAATGATAAACGAGAACACGCGATCTATTTTATTATCCGAACATTGCTCAATTATGAAACATGTTATACGTCAAGCAGAATGAGAATGCCTTGCCATAGTCTTTGCAACCAAACGCTTAAGACATTACATGCTAAATAAAGAAACAAGGGTCATTGTAAAAATAGACCATTTATGAAATTTCCTCACGTAAGGGTCCTTGTTTAAAAAGGCTGGATGATTTATAACCTTAATGGGTGAATTCAAATTAACTTTTGTAAACCAAAAGTCTGTTAAGGGACAAATCATTATAGATTGGTTAGCCGAGAACTTGTTAGATGGAGGCGATCTAGTAGATCTATATTTTCCCGATGAATGCATATATTACATCGAAACTAGACCTCCCATCTCTGAATGTCCTTGGTATACTGATATTATCAATTTTATCATGGACCATACATATCCAGAAGGTGCTACACCACAAAAAATAAGGTGGTTACACATTATCGTAGCTAAATACGTTATTATAGAACAAGTTCTCTATCGTAAGGCTTTCGATGGAATGCTTCTAAGGTGTGTTGACACAGAAGAATCCAAGAAGATTCTCTATGAATCCCATAGTGGAATATGTGGAGGCCATTTTGGTGGTCATGCCACTGCCCATAAAATACATTGGATGGGCTATTTCTGGCCCACTCTAGAACACAACGCAGTAGAGTTTGTACGCAGATGCCATAAATGCCAAGAATTTTCCCACGAGATTCACATGCCGGCACAAGCTCTACAACCAATCACAACTCCATGGCCCTTTTCTACATGGGGCCTAGATTTGATAGGGAAATTATCTCCTCATCAATGGATGGCCATAACTTCATAATCACGGCCACCAAATATTTTACCAAATGGGTGGAGGCCATGCCTCTCACCACTGTACCAGGTTCGGTGATTGCCAAATTCATTTTGAACCAAATTATCTGCAGGTATGGTGTCCCACAAGTCATTATCTTGAATAATGGCATGTCCTTTAAGAATGACGAGGTTCGTGAGCTATGTAGCAAGTTCAAAATAAACCATCACACAGCCTCTCTTTACTATCCTCAAGCCAACGGGTAGGCTGAAGCAACAAACAAGACATTGAAAGCTATTCTCCTCAAAACGGTAAAAGAAAACAAACAAGATTGGCATTTAAAGTTATATTTGGCCTTGTGGGCCCACCGAACCTCAATAAGAACACCAACAGGAGCAACTCCTTTCTCATTGGTATTCGGAGCAGAAGTAGTTCTCCCACTTGAGGTTGAAATACCTAGTCTCCGCATCTCACTACAAGGGATTCTGGATGAGGAAGCTTATAGAGAGGCACGCCTCTCCCAACTAGAAAGCCTAGATGAGGCTAGGTTAAACGCTGAACAGTGGCATAGAGTCTATGCTGACCGGATGTGTTGGTAGTATAACAAAAAGGTCTATGAGTGAGAAATATATGAAGGATATCTAGTTCTTAGACTAGGCAATTTGGATCGATGAGAAAATCGTCAAAGGAAGAAAGTTTCGGCCCAAGTGGTTGGGCCCATATCGAGTCATGAAGGACTATAGAAATGGTGTGTATCTCTTGTGCACACTAGAAGGTGAGGAATTTGGTGAAACTATCAATTCCTTGCACCTTAAACGGTTTTACGCATGAAGCATCGGCACTATTTGTATAATTATATCTACATTACATATTCATTTAGATAGGTTCATTTTGTTCACTTGTTTCATAAAACTTGGTGATCAAGGGACTTGCTCTTAAGAAATTCATTACAAACTTCTGATGGTATTGGTAAGAATTCAAATCATACTTCTTCATTTTCATAACATCATCAACTGTTTCAGAATCATTTCATCAATTAAAGCTAGATATGACAAAGTCTTAACAGTAGCCATACCAAGGCCTGCATGCTTGTTCTCACTTTTGTTTCTTCCTAGGATAGGTGTCTTGCCTATGGTTTGTTCTAGAAGCTTCATGGTGTCACATCTATCCCGTATATAGATCTCTTTGGAAATAAGAACATACTGACATTTTGCTCAAATAAATAAGTTGAATATAGATCAAACAGAAAATTTTACTTTTACACATTTCCTTTCCCTACCAACCTTTGGTGATGAGCTTGCATCTCTTACTAGTGACATAGGGTTGGGAAAGGATGGGAATGCCCTTACTCACCTGTGCCTTGTCCATGGTGATAAGCCCATGCTTCCTACTAGTAGCATGGGGCAAGGTGTAGGGGGTCCTCTTGACAAGAAACGTTGAAGGTCATAAGAAAATAGTTCAAATAAACCTTTGAAATCTTGAGTCAAAAACAAATGAATTAGATGTCCAAAATTCCAAGAGAGTTCAAAACCCTGAAAACCAGATTTTTTCAACCAAGTGGCCATCTACAGATCTGAGTCTAGATAAACTACAAAGCAAGTCGCATTCTAAACTATGGAGTCACTTTAGTAGGGTAGCCTTGTAGCATCCTAATTTGGTTCCACAAACTCTTTGTCTATCTCCCATAATTACCATTTCAACACACCTCATAGCTTGTGCCCTTTCTAGCTCTCGGTGGTGAGCCCTTGCATCTTACTAGTTGCGTGGAGTTAGGAGTGGGGCAAGTGCATCTCGCTCATCATACAGATCTGTCATTACATTTTGTCAAAACAATATAAAGTACCAGAAAATTTCTTATGAAAGATAAAGTTCAAGATCACAAGTTCATTTGCATCATCATACATCAGCATCACGAAATACAAAAAAGAAAACATTTGTGATATTTGTTCTCCATTGCATACATTCTGAAAAGAATATAAAAACATTTTTTTATATACATCTAGTATACATGTGAAAATGAATCAAAAAATCCTAGACCCCAAGAGTCTGATCCAAAAAGAAGTGTAAATATATATAATCAAGTTTTATGTACAATGCCATCATGTGCTAGGCATGGTCAAAACACTCAATGAGCCCGAAAAATACAAAATGATCATATAAACAATCTAGCAAGAGTCACTACAAAAAGAGCCAAGTGGCCTCTCAACCCCTATGAGATCCCTCAAAAGGTACATGACCATGTCTAGAACTCCGGCTACATCGACACTTTGAGTGCACTGAGGGCTCATGGTCCCGAATAGTAGCTGTAGCCTCGCTATGAGAGTAGCTCCTCATTAGGCGCTCTGCAGTCCTATACCTAGCTAACTCAGTACGGAGGGAAGTCACCATCTTGGCCACATGCTAGACAGGGGCAAAGACATCACTATGCCTACCAGCTGCTGAAGGATCCCCTACATCCATGGATAGCTCGGTGCGAGTATTCTCCATGGGGAGCATCAGGGTATTAGTTAGCAGTATCTGCAAGCAAAGAAGAACACAAATTAGAAAATAATCAAAAGATAAAAATGAAGATGAACAAAACGAGAGATAGCAACTAAGGAAATCCTAGCCAAAAACAAATATTAAAAGAAGAGTGACAACTCACTCGGATCTCCGGGCCTACAAGAGGGATCCCTAGGATCAGTGCCTGCCATAGATGTCACCACTAACTCATGTCCTCCTCATGTGTCTGGGGAAACATAGCGTCCTACTACGGACTCATCCTCTCCACCTAGGTCCTGAGAGGGAAAATCCTCTGAAACTAGAGTCACCCTCTCCGCACTCTACTCTACCCTCTTGGCCTGTAAGATCTCCTGAGTGTCATGCCACTCGGGATCGCTATCCTCCTCTCCACCCAACTCACTGACCTCCATGTCCTCGGTCTCCTCCTCTATCTCTCCCCCTGTGAACTCCTCAGACTCGGAGTCTATATCAATAGGGTCATCACTGCTATGGGTAGGACCGATGACAATTTGAAGTAAAGGTGCTTGAGGAGCACCGACTCTCTCTCGAGCACGTACCACCCACCTAGCTGCAATAGGGATGCCAGGAGTAACAATAGTCCAACCCCAGCCTCTAGGACCTCCCCTAGCCTCCCAAACTGATTTGAACACTGGCACCACTAGGGGAAGCATATCAACGTAAGCAAGGCTGAATTGTTGAGGCACTCGATCAAAGGGGTGTGTCTCTACCTTCCCTATCTTGTCCACGAGCTGCCCTGTAGTAGAGCAGGAAATCAAAGTGAAGGTCTCCTCACCCCACAACCCTGCCATGGCCTGATAAGGTGTGGCCTCCATATCATCAGTAGTCAGGGAAGAAAATGAGCTGGTGGGGTGCTCTAAGCACCGACATCTCTATCCATCTAGCTGCCCTCACGGCTCGGGATCCACCACCTCTATGCCTCTCCCATAAGGGATGATACGCTCATAGACCCAACTCATAACCAAGGTCGGATGGCTCAAAGACTGTCCCTGTAAGTGAACCACCCTATACAAGTCATGATAGGTGGTCCCAAGTATATCGGCTCCCCAGGCATAAATCTGACCATGTGCCTCAATCTATGCAATAATAGGGGACCAACAGTAGAGTAAGGTGTCCCCTCCCTTGTCCCCGATCAATCTCAAGGCAAGGATCCCCATAATGGCCTGACGAATCAAAGGGATAGGCAAGCTAGGAATGGAATGGACCCTCACCCCCTTCTTCAAACCAGTGGAGACAATTGCATCTCCCATATGTGTAGCCCACTGAGCTATTTGAGCCCGTGACCCCGACTGTCTCAAGTGTAAGTCATCTCCCAATGATTGGGACTCCCAAGATGCAGTAGACATCCTCCAGGGTGATAGTCCACTCACCCTTGACTCTTGGAAATCGAAAAGTGTTCGATCAAGCATCCCAATACAAAAACAGGTCACATAGTATGTGACTAGAAGGTGTGACATGAGGAACCCGTGATATACGTAATATGTTGGCCCTCTGAAGGATATCTTGCTTGGCTTGAGAAAGTGCATCCAACACCTTTAAAAGTCAGTCACTCTCTCTCTCTCTCTCTCGACTCTATCTGATATATTCCTCCTTCTTCTATATACACCCAAAAACATGCAAAAAGGAGTAAGTTAGTATTTGAATCACATTAGAAAAATCATTAAAGCATACAGGAAAACAGAAAATGCAAAAACAAGTTAAAAACAAGGTTGTTTTATCATTCTGGAAAGGACCACCGCCCTAAGCAGGGTGGCGGTTTTGTAACCGCCGCTTTGAAAGGTGGCAGTCCTGTAATCGTCACCCTACTCAGGGTGGCGGTCATGTCTTGCATTTCCAAATGGGTCACGTACCCTAAAAATGCTCAAAAATGGATAAAAACACCATTTTGAACAAAACGAGAGCCTACCCATTAGGCGTCCCCCCCTAAGGACACATTTAAAACTAGAAATTTCAAAAATCACCCCCATGGTAAAGATTTCATCATTTTTACATTTTAGGTATAAAAATGGTAAATCGAGAAGAACTAACCTGTGATTTCATGGCTCGATGTTCCGCTCACGGAGGCATGATCACTATCTTGTCATGAATGTTTCAACTATACTCTCGTCAAAAACCGTCACCGTGGGTCCCAGAGCTCAAAATCAATCAAATCGACACGTGTAAATGAATAGGAAAATGGGCCCATTTTTATATATATAGCATTTTGACTCATTTTGAATGCCCTTTTTCGTAGGTTTGGAGCACCGACGGAGGTAAGTTCTTATCCCCGCGCAAATGGTAAGTCCTCACTTCATATTATTTTAGTATTTATTTTCGATTTATTTTATCTATCTGCACTTGAGTCCTCTTTTCATTTTGCAGGTAGCGGGAATTTTGGATGGCATCATTTTGACACACAGACGTGTCAGGTATAATTTCTAGCTTCCCATTTCGGGACCACCATACTCGGACCCACCGTTTTACACCTCATCATGGCTACAACGCTTCTCCGATGGGGCAATATGTACGTACTCAAAATTGTAAGGGTACTGCACTGAGAACAATGTTACGCATGCCCCAATGATGATACTGAGTCTCTTGGCAAGGTGTTTGGGATCCAAAAATCTCTCCAAGTGTACGTTAACATCTTGCATGCTTGGCATAGCCTTCATGTGCTTTGTTTTCTCTTTTCCCTCTTTTTCTTTGCATTTTTGTCTTCGTGATTTAAACCGCTGCCCAGCAGAGCGGTGGTCCTCAGAACCGTCCCTTGCTCGGGCGGGCGTAGTCCTTCACGTGTTCTCCAACACGTTTCTTTGAACGCGACTCACGTAAATTTTCAACTTTTACCAGCTTTCTCACCCGCTTTGGCTAGTATTTATGTTTTATGTTCCTGGAATAGTGTTTCTTCATTGTTTAATGGTAAAAGAGTCCTAGTTGGAGTTACCTTTGGGTGAATGGGAATTCTATAAATAGCTGGTTTGATTACAAGAAAATGGCCCCTCATCCTCTCATTTCAATAGTTTAGTCTTTCAGTTCTTGCTTAGGAATTCAATAGTTTTCATTTGTTGCATGCATAGTTAGTCTTATTTTGCTATTCGAAGCCACATGATCTTCTTGTTCTAGTGTTATTACTATTTCATATAATCAATTAAGGTAGGATAGTTTCATTTTCAGTCTGAAGCCATTAGAGTTATAGGTTTTGTTCATCAAGAAGGATAGTTTCAGGTTTTGGATGTTTTGTGTTGTATGACTCGCAATAAATCCCCCTAGGAATCACATAAGAAAAGATCTATTCTCTTGCGCTATCCCTCTCCTACTCACATTATATTCAGTCTACATCCAAAGCTGCCATTGTTCCAATACCTACTTCTATTGATGCTAGCATTACATGATTTTCTGGATTCACATGAGCACAAAGGAACGAGGAGACCACACTGAGGGGACAAAGCCACACATAATCGGATTTTCCACTATTCTGCAAAATCCAGGTTCAAGCTTTCAAAGTTCTAGTTAAAATATACCAAATAGAGTAGTGAATTACTTCATTTCGGTTATGTTCATTTTTGATATTTCCGGGAAGCTGTGGGGATCGATAGTTTATGAGAAACTATGATTCGTTCCTCACTTCTGAGGTAGGATCGAAAATATTTCAATTAAATTAGATCAATTATTTAGTTATTTAGAATAGATTCACAACTGCATAGACAAGTAGCTATACTCGGCTACCTTGTTTGTTTTTAATTCTATTATTAGGTTAATTGTCATTTTCTAGATATATTAAATAGTTGTTATCTTAATTTTGTTAAATATTCTATCAAAAATACAAAAATAGAGAATTTATATATGCTATGGATATACTTTGCATAATTAGTTTACTTTGCTTTAGTTAGATTTATATTGTTTGATCTTGTATGACAATCACGGGACCTAGGGAGCCCAGGGAATACATTTTTGAGCCAATCATGCCTCAACCCAATTTTGTTGCAGCAATAATTGACATAGACCAAAATCTTAGAATTCAGGTCTTTCGAACAACAATAGACCTACAAGAAATCAACTCACAGTTAAGAGGATTAAACATAGAAGATGACAAAGAAAATATGTTTTGGTGAAACCAACCAAACTACAGATTGCCTTAATTTATATCCGCATGACTGTAGAAGGGCTTGAAAGAGAGAAAACGTTTGGTTGTGATCCTTTGGTCCCACAACTAGATGTAGGAGACATCCTCATTGACATAGACACTAGCTTAAGAATTCAAGTTGCCAGAATGCCTGTAAGGTACTCTGAGAAGATTGTGCAACTTTTAGTTCTAAATATAGAGGCCGAAAAGGCATATGACTACTAGATATTAGGGATTAGGTATTGATTCTGCACATGACCATAGGAGGTCCAAAACGACCACAAACTTACGCTTGTGATCCACAGGTCCCATAACCCAATGGGCCCATAGGTCAATCAGACGTTGATGTTTGGCTTACACACATTAGTATTTAGGTCCTCTCCACTTCCACCAAACATTATCACACAAATATCCTCACTAGATTTAGCACTAATGAAGCTAAGGATTTCCGGACTAGACCAGAGAATCGCCAATAGAATCCACTATATATCCATCATCCATTTTTCATGACCTTATCGGGAGATATCTATGAAGCACCCACAGGTCATTTTCCACGTATTGCACAACCTATAGATTGGATCACACCAGATCTTGATATTGATTGGAGCCTTCGAGAAATCATCCTCGCCAAACAATCTATCATGCTAGTTTAGGTTAGGAGGACCTTCTTTGCTTTAGATTCATAGATTCCATTAGTGCGTGTCGAAGACATAAGATTTTATAACTAGTTTGTCTACTTCCCACGTATATTTCATCCCCATCGGTTGTCTCGGCACGATCTTGAGAGGTCAGGTGTGAGGAAGAGTTACTTGTAGATTCCCATGCTTGCTTGTCACTTTTCCATCGTATAAAGCCCCACTAATCATAAGCCCAAGAAAACCTATAAAGGGAAAAAGGCCAATCCAAGAAAACCCTGCAGTTCTAAGAAATATTTCGTTCATTGTTGGTGGTTCGTCTCTTCCCAAAACTCCTGTTTCTCAAACCATACCTCTAGGAACAACTATGGCAGAGGTGGTCATAGTCAGTGATCCTCTTGATACTTCACAAGGCCCATCAGTTCCTTCTTCTCTCCCATTGTCCCTTCCTGTATCATTTCCTCCCACTTCTACCATCAGTTTGCTCTTCCCATCTCCTTTTATGGCCCAAGTGTTCTCATCCCTTCCAGCTCTCTTGGCTGGAGAGAATATTGGGTCACCTTTTTTCTTCACTTCCTTTATCACTTCCACTTCCTTCCATTCCATCCTCTAATATCATTGTGTCAACTCCTATTGTTGTACTTACATCCACTCCTTCCATTACCACCACTTCTATCCAAACACCAATTAGTGTTTCCAGCACCCTTGCCTTGACTCATGTATCAGGTATTGCATCTACTACTCTGTCTTCCTCAGTATCAGCTATCCCAGAGTGGTTATTCAGGTAGACTCCTAAGTAGAAAAATAAAGTGCCTCTAGAAGATGTTATAGATCTCAACATTCGGAGCAAATACCCAAGAGATAGATTAAGAGACCAAGGACCATGTCAAATCTGACAGTAAATCCATCTAGAGAATGGGTGATAGAGGTTGCCACCCCTATTGAGGGAAAGACCAAAGAAACAATCATGGCTGCAGACTATCAGATCTCCAGGTTTTCATTAGGAAAGGCTACTCATGAGGGAGCTAAACAGGATGTACATACTGCTCTTGGGGCTCTGATGGAAAAATATGACAAAGATAAGGCCACAAAGGATGAACTCAAGGCCAAGGTTGAGAAACTCACAACATTGCTACGAAAAGTAACACAGCCCACTCCATCTACCAAAACCTCATCTACTACGGCCATGACAGTTTCAGCTACCATTGATGATTTTTCTTATCATGAGCTCGAAAAGCTAGGCCAAAAAGGGAGATCAATAAATGGGTGGATAGAACAGATATTGCTGGAAGCTAATCCTTTAATCAAGGAGGCTATCGAGATTTATAATGATCTACAAGATGGGAGGGTCACTATTTTAAAAATAGATGAAACCTTCTTTGAGGAAAATAATAATCTGAATTTGAAACGGAAACATGGAGTGAGATCGAGCGGTGGACTCGATTTTCTCCTTCATGAGGAAGTGATCAATGATGTCTCCAAATTATTTGAATATCAAATGGCTATGGAATTCGGTGCCAAGTATTGCAAGATTTGATCAAAAAGTTAGATGATAAATGATTGGAAGTTCCAGATGCCCTGAATGACATTTAAGAAGAATATGATATTTCTAATTGTAAGTTTTTCAAAGATAACATCAAAACTCTTCCTATGGAATAGATTAAAGAAAGTTTCGAAGACTTGGTGAAACGAGATGATGAAGTCACTAGAACTTTCAACTCTGATTCTATTGAGAGGTTGGTTTTGTTCCATAATTGTATAGGAAGAATGCAAAAATTCATGAGCAAGTGAGAAGAGTCCTTTCGGGATAACAAGTGAGATCAAGATGGTAGATGTGGTGAATCAATACACATGTGGAGTTGAGGATGAAGAGGTACAAGGAATAATTAAATGCTTCATTGAATACAAACATCGACTAACCATGTGGGAAGAAATACAAAAGGAATCTACGAAGGAGGAAGATGTTACAGAACTAGGCCAGGATGAGCAGCGATGAGAGGATGAATTTGATCTCTGGATAAGTCAAAATTATAGGGTTGAATGAGTGAAAACCTTGCAATAATTTTTGCTACTTTTATGGGAGCTTGTTCCCTTAATTTAATAAAATTTCTATTTTTAGTTAAATGTTAGTTAAGGGCCCAACTGTAATGACTTAGCCAAAAAGAACTTATAAATAGATGAATGCATAGGAGTAAAGGAGATATACCATTTTTTAGATATTTTTGGTGAAGTTTCTCTCCAAGCTTGGGAGAGTACTTTCGAGATTTGTGAAACCTTCTAATTTTATTCAGAATTATATCTTTCCATTGAAAGTCTGAATTATTGTGTGGAATAATTAGTCATTGCATGCTCTGTGAATGTGATTCCTTGGCATTATTGATTAGTTTTCCTTTATTTTAGATTATTTATTTTGTGTTGTGAAGAAATAGTGTAATAATCTTTCATCAGTTGTAATAATATATATTTTTTCGTTGATTAAAAGTTACACTATTATTATCAAAAGAAGAAGATGTTTAGAGTGTGTTTGAGTCTATCCTTCTGATAAAATTATTTGTGTATCAAATCAAATCGTATCTTTCTCATATGTATGTTCAAGTTTAACAAAGGAACGTATGCTTCTAGTTTATGGTAATTGTTTCCCTTTCAAGGTTGCAATAGGTGAAGGTGGCAAATGATGCAAACATCCTACTAACATTAACCCTTCTGGAAGTTGAACATTCCTTTTCTTAGTGAATCACCCCTTCTAGCATAGATTTTATTTCCTTGCATTTTCTCTCCCTAATCCCATGAAATGTTAGTATAGGTCTAGTTATCCATCTTTCTTGCATCAGAATTAGTGTTGTATTTTGGTTTAGGAAAATGAATCCAGCCTTCTCTGGAGGTTCACCTTGAGCCCAAGTCCCATGGCTTTAGAGGTGATCCCATGTGTCCCAATCAAATCAAATGTCATGATTAATTTCAAGGCCATTTAGGGGGTGCAATGATTCGGTGACAATAAGAAGCTTTACGTCTTTGAGGAAGTTGGAAGTATAAACATTGGGGTAAGCCCATTTTTAGAGGCATAGATCGTAGCTATGGGAAACTAGTTGGAGAAGCTATCGGTAAATTCAAGACATGAGACATGCATGGGGATTTGGTGCACATATTGTGAAGTAGAAGGTCACAAAAAGGATAGTTGTCCCCACACATCCGTGCGGTCACTCTTTGTTAGGTTAGACCTGTGAGATATGCCATTTAAACCATGATGTTAGCTGCTGCCCATTACTACAACGTGTGATAAGGAAGAACATCTCTTTTTACTATAAAATTTATAGGTCCACAAATCATGACATGGAAGATTGTCATTTGATTGGCTAGATCCATGATGCTATAGATATTGGTGTACAGACAAGAGTTTTAGATAACTCTGAAGGAAAGAACAAGCATCAAGATCGGGATCACAATCAAGTGCGCTATGATTGGAGTGAAGGGTGTTTTGAAAACTTGATTATGGCATAGGATGAGGATAACATGGTGGATTCAGAGGATGAGGTCATGGTCTTAGAAGAGGTGAGTTCCCTTGCAGAACATGTTATACATGTGGATCTCCAGACTACTACGAGACACGAATGTCCCGAGAATTTTACATGTTCTTTCTATGTAAAGAATCATAGTTATGAGGAATGCTGGACTTGTATGAGAATCTTAGTAAGTAGTATAAACAATAAAAAGGCACGGGGATGGTTATGATACAATGATTTATGGAAAATTAGTGTATGCCCAAGTTGGAACTAGAATGCAAGGCGTTGCAAGTTAGGATCACTACCGTCTTTGAAACGATGCGCACAAAGAGGCATTTTAGTAGAGGCCTACCATCACTAAGGAGGAGGTTTTACATACACGGTACCTAGATCCTACTCATCGGAAGGTGGTTTATCAGGTAACTATGGAGGTCCTCAGAAATCTTTAGGGTGAAATACAGTATTTAAAGGAAAAATCACGGAAGATGGAGCAAAAGAAAGCATCATAGATGGTCCAAACTTATATGGATGACTTGAGAGAAGTGTGTAAAATATTACACTAGGAGAATATCATTCCATTATTATGGAATTGGTTAAAGGTAAACACTCTGTGCGTAAGTACTAATAATAGATGGTGGATCCTACATGTGAATCTTCTCCCACATAGCCTAGATTATGACAAGGAAATCACTCTGAATTCTGTTGTGGATGGGTGGCTATTGAGTAATATATTTTTATTGTACAAAAGTCAATGTTATTACTTTAGATGCATGGGTAAAAATGGGGAGACTTCCATTGCAGCCATCCTCTAATGTATTGTTCATGGCTAATCAGACCATGGTCACTCCCATCATAATTTTAAAATATGCATTCATTTCCATACGAGGAGCTAAATTCACTTGAGATTTCAAGGTCGTAGCACTAGTAGAGGAAGGTAGCTTCTTAGCTCTCTTGGGGCATCCATGGTGTTATGTAAATAATGTTGATATTCAGTTCAACAAGGGTTATATCAACTTTGAAAACAAGGAGGAAATGGTTATATCCCATTAACAAACGGTAAATTTGTGCCCTATCTTGAGCCCTTGAGTGAAGAAGACCTAAATAGGATTTATGTACATGTCATCTGAGACCCAAAGGTTCTTGATCCATCTAAAGAATGAATCATTTAGTGGGAGGAAGTGCAGTTTATCAGTGATACTACAAGTGTTTCTTGTGATAATTGGGCTCATAACACTTATGCGTTGGTGGGGCACAAAGTAAAGAGCATATTTTCTAGGGATAGAAAACCACATTATATCAAGAGAATAGGTAACAAATTCATATCTTGTTACATCTGAGAAGGATACCCTATGGTGTTCCTGCGTGCCATGGAAGAACAGTGGGAAGACCATTTGAAGAGAAGGAATATTATAGCATATACCTTATGTGGGATAACATCGTGCTAGTGGGTGGTCCATAAGGATAATCTTGTAGGATGGAATGAAATTATGATTTCTCTTGCTACTAGGCTCTTGAGGAGCAATGCACCTACTAAAATCTATACTTATCATGGTAATCAACCCTTCGAGTACCATGTTCAACAAAGTGTGAGAGACTCGGACAGAGGGGAAGGAAGCTTTACCACCTTTGCTCTAGGTGCAAAATTTTTATTCCATGTTAATAGGCTATGTGCGTGCTCGGTATGTCTATGTAGAACTCCGTAGAGAGAATTTAAATTCACGGGATTTAATTACATGAATGATCTAGAGTTTGAATTCTTATCTACCAAGCCTTCAGTAGAAGAAGCATTAAAGGTTAGAAAGTGCTTAACTATGTGGGATAGTGCCAAGGTGGAGGAACTCATTCAAGAGTTAATTGATTAAGGGGACTCAGGAATGTATTTTGTTGAAGAAACAGAGACAAATGCCACACTACTTAAATGTGCTTGCCTTGAACAAGAAAAAGGAAAAATGGTCTACCTAGTGGATGATGAAGAAGTAGAAAATTTGGATGTAGACCATTCAACAGGTAGGTGTGAGGTTTTAGATAGTGCGAGATAAGGCCACACATGCCTATCATGAGCCTATGGAAACAAAGAAAGTAAATATTGGATTAGATCTTTGAGCATGAGGAGGCCATAATTGGAGACTATTGGTCGACTCAAGTGGAAAAAATTATAGAGTTACTACGAGATTATTAGGACTTATTCCCTGGGGTACCATGAACTTAAAGGTGTGCATGAATAATTAGGGGAGATGAAGATAAATCTTAAAGAGGGTGCACACCCAATTAGAAAGAGACCCTACAAGATGAACCCCAACTTGCGTGGAAAGGTCAAAGAAGAGATTGAAAAAATGTTGAAGTCTGGAATCATCAAGCCCCTCGATGAGTCTTAATGAGTTAATTCAAGTGGTGATCGGTATGAAGAAGGATGGACGAGAAGAGGATCTTTTTGGACTACGGGGAGCTGAATGTTGCATGTGTGACTGATCCCTTTCCTATGTCATTCACTAAGGAAATACTCAAAGGTGTTGCGTAGGTGTAAAATATATTCATTTACAGATGGATTCTCTTGGTATCATCGGGTATGATTTCCTAAGAGGATTAGGAAAATAATACTTTTACTACGAATGGGGTAGCTTTGCCTTTATTTTGATGCCTTTTGGAATGAAAAATGCACCTATAGTATTATCACGCATAATTGTTAAGGCGTTTAAATATTTTATTCACAACTTCTTGTAGGTTTATTTAGATGATTGGATGGTGTATGGACTTGTTAAGGATCATTGTGAAAATCTATGTTTAATGTTTGAAAGATGTAGACAATTGAGTATCTCTTTGAATATCAAGAAGTGCATATTTGCTACACCATTTGGAATACTATTAGGACACATAATCTGCAAGGAAGGTTTGTTGGTTGATCTAGCTAAGGTTGCAGTCATTATAGGCCTAAAAGAGCCTACCAGTTAGAGTGAGGTACATATATTCTTGGGTCACATGGGGTATTATAGAAAATTCATAAAGGGATATGCGAAGGTTGCCACACCTTTGGAGGAGTTATTGAAAGGAAAAGGTACATTCTATTGGGGAGAACCGTAGCAACATGCATTCAAGAAATTGAAAGAGAAACTTACTACTTGTGCCTATTCAGTTCTTTCCTTCATGGGACAAACCATTTCATGTACATGTTAACACCTCTGACATGACCATTGACATGGTATTGGCTCAACCTAGAGAAGGTATTATATATAATACTATCTATTTTACTATTATAAATTTGACTCCTACAAAGTAGAATTACACCACTATAGAGCGCAAAAATTTGTCAATGATGTATGCACTACATAAATTCAGATAGTACCTACTAGCTACACCATTTATCTTTTATACAGATCACATGACATTGAAGTATTTTGTAAACAAGCCCATTTTACAGGGGCACATATGCAGATGGGTACTCTTATTTCAAGAATTTTATTTTACGGTTGTGGTAACATAAGGGAAAAGTAATTTAGACCAGACCATTTATCCAAAATACGAGTCGGGAGAAGAGGCACAGGCCATTAAAGATACCATACCTGATGTAAAATTATATAGGTTACACTGCGTGCCATCGAATTAGAGGACATTGTTATCTTTCTATGAACAAGTATGAAACTCAAAGGAATGAAATCCTTGGATAAGAAACAACTTGCTATACGTGCGAAACCTTATATGTTGATTAGCGGTGACCTGTACAAGTTAGGCTAGGATAAAGTATTATGAAGTTGTGTACTAGAACATGAGCACACATATATAATGGAGGAAGCTCATGGTGGTATTGTAGGTGGCCACTATATAGGTGACGCCACTTCTCACAAGATTCTACTCGCTAGATTATGGTGGGAAACCCGTATAAAGATCATAATGCATCTTGTAAGGCTTGTGATCATTTTCGAGTATCTTGGGAAACCAGTCAATGAGATGAATTGCCTCTAAGACCTATTACTAGTGCATAACCATTTGAAAAATGGGATTTACATTTTTTGGGTCATATTTCACCAGCCGTGCGCGAGAACTAGATCACACTATATCATCACTTGTACAGATTATATAACAAGGTGGGTAGAAGAAATGCTTATAAAATATTGTATAATGGCTACAACAACCGAGGTTTCTATGGGAAAATATTATTACAAGGTATGAATGCTCTTTTAGTTTGACCAAAGTGATAGGGGAACACATTTTCTAAATGATACAATCCAAATTTTGTTGGATGAATTCATGATTGCACACCATAAGACTGCACCATATCATCCTCAAGAAAATGGGACTGCTGAGGCTTTCAACAAAATTTTTAGCTAGAAATTGACCAAAATTTTTGATGTTGGAAGAAAGGATTGGGATGATAAGGTTCTGTAGTCCTTTGGGCATATCGAACAACGTATAAAAGGTTGAACAAAGCCACACCATTTCAATTAGTGTTTGGCATGGAAGTAGTTCTTCCTATAGAATTCATGCTACCTTCTTTGCGTATTGTGCACACTAGAGGTTTAGCTGATGAACAAGAATTAGAAGAATGGATTGAAAAGTTAATCAAGCTAGATGAGAGACAAGTAATAGCACGTTGGATTCAAAAAAGAAAAGGCCAGGTAGAAAGCATGGCATGACATCCACATTAGGGATAAAAAGTTAGATATTGGATAGATGGTGCTCCTTTATGATTCTAAGTTTTTGCGCCATCTAGGAAAACTCAAGGTACATTGGTTGGGGCTGTATATTGTTATTCACATAATTGAAACAGATGCTTGTAAATTAGAGGCGCTTGATGGAATACGGCTACCTGGTACTTCAACAGAGTACGCTAAAGCCCTACTATAAATAAGTCTTCTTGGTGTTTGTAATAAGGCGATGCTACCATTTAGATTAGGTTTTAAATTTTGCATTTCCTTAATGTATTTCCTTCTTGGTCACTATGCTTTGTCAATTTAGTTAGTGTTTTTGTGTAATAAAGTGTGTTTTTGTACTAGAAGATAATTATTATTTGAAGAATTTTTATGCACAGAGGACTGCACATACCATTAGTGTGGGGTGGTTATTGATATCCAGGTACATGACTATTGAAAATAAGTACACATGGAAGAAAAAAATTGCTACGGGTGCTATTCAAGTTGGAGAATTGAAAAAAATTGCTTCTGGAAACAAGGACCATAGGTGGAGATGAATGAAGAAACAAGTATAATGTGAGGTAAGTAGGGGCCATGGGAACTACCAAGGGAAGGTGCAATGGTGAGGTACTTAGGTGCATAGAGTCGGGTGAAGATAAGTCCATGGTTAGAAGGTAGGAAGAAATGTTAGAAGGTTATAAATTGGATGTGAAGATGTACCACACGAAAGAATGAAAAATGGTTGATTAATGAGAAGATTGTTGGTAGGTGAAGGAGAAATAAATGCACTAACTTTTTAAAAATCTATATAAGGACGGGATGCGAGTTCATTTTTACCGTTGCAATTGCAATAATTTGAAAAGAGATAAGTGTAAACAAGCCAAGTGAATCATGTGGAGGTGCGAAGAGTGTGAAACTAGATGTGGAGAGAAGATTTGTGCACAAGAGAAGCTTGTGTCCCCATAGGTGAAGGGTTTGAGTGAAGCAAATGCGTTATGAAAGAGCTAGGGCATGCAATTTCCACTAGGGCATGGAGATTCAAACTAGGGTTTTAAATTACAAATTACAGAAGATAGAAAGGAGATATTTTCAAAATGGCACTGAAGAAAGCACCTACAACAAGAGTAAAAGGGAAGAAGAAGGTCGAAGTGGAAGAAGAAATTGCTCCCGAGAGTAAATTATCATAAATGCAGTATCCAGAGGGTGTGATTGTGGAATAAGAATGGAATTCCCAAATGTGTAAATGTAAGATCAATAATTACAACCATCGCACATCAGATAATAAGAAGGAATTAGATGTGTTGTTGATCATGAAAACAAATGCACAAAAGAAGACATGCCGGTGTACGATGATGCTTTGGAGAGAAGCTAATAAAGCATATTAGAGTCTACCAGCTTTATGAGATGCCATATTTTTGAAATTATGAACCATTGTATTGATGGTTGATGAGTAAATTCCATGAAGACTTCTTATACTTTGTTAGGCAGAGGGTTAGAATCACAAGCGCCTTGATTTTAATAGTGACATGACTAAAGGCCTCAGGAGCATATTTGGAGAGCGGCTTAATAGATAAAGCATCGATTTTGGAGATAAGGAAGGAGCTAGGATAAGCAAGGGTTTGCCAAGATGGAAATCGATAAATTGAAGAATTACCCAGTGAAGTACAGAAGCTTCCCATCTTGTAACAAATTTGAATGACCAAGAAAGGTGGTTAGGGGAATACAATGTGGTTTTACGTTGTAAGGAAAATTTCTCGAGGATTGGTCTACAATATAACAGATCACATAGTAAAGACAATTGTTGAAGATGTGTGTACAAGTGACAAAATATTTTTGGTGCTATTTTATTGTCTTTGAAGTTTATAGAGATTAGAGTGTGAGATGGGCCAAAGGAAAATATTTGGGAGTACCCCACGGAAAATAAATCTTTGGCAGAAAGATTTGATAAATACTTATGTGAAGGGACCATGAGTGAGCCATTTAAGTAGAGGGTGAAGATGTGGTATGACAGGCTCTACGCGGTATTTGAAGAGGAGTGGCACATACCCAAGGAGTTACCTTTAGTGGTGGGTAAGGTAGTAGAACTTATGGTCTACCAACACTTTTACATCATGTGATTTGTGATGAAGGACGGAGCTTGGAGCCCTTGGTGCAAACTACCATATACCTTCACAAAATGTTACTTACAAGCATTAGTTCACTGGTTCAAAGATGCATGCTACCTAAATTTTGTTGTAGATAAGGTGGATTGTGATTACCATACCCTGAGAAAAACATATGTATATCCAGACAGTGCCTCCATGGAGAGGCTTGTCTCGAGATGTAATAAACATGAAGCTGGTAAGTTTGGAAGTAGGTTTGAGCAATGCTTATGTATCTTCAACTCAAGCCCAAGATAGAGAAAAAAAATATGTGGAAAATGAGTTCACGCTTCCAAGGCCACCTAAGGGTAAGCATACAGTAGAAAATGTGCCAACTCCACAACCTACAAAAACTATAGTGGTGGATGAAGAGGAAGATGAATGAGAAGATAGTGGTGGCCTAGAGCATAGAGGATGAAGGTAGCCTTCAGATAAGGTAGAAAATAAGCACACAACTACACCACCTCAGGTGTAAGAAGGAGATGATGAGGACCTAGATGCAGTACAAGGAGAGCACCACTTCAAAAGGGTATTCAAGAGAACAAGAACCCAAGGTGATACTCTATAATCAATGTGCATATCACCTCAACTCTCTCCATAAAAGAGATAACTAAGAAGAGAAGAAGGAATTTGAAGCTAAATGAGGAGGCAGAAGATTCTGAGGAAAGTGCACTGAATCTCCTACACCTCCAGAGGACGTAGAAGAGCTAAAGGATGAAGAAATGAAGGAAGGAGGAGAAGGAGTAAAGGAGGTAGATAGAACAACGCAAGAGACTACTCAGAGCATAGCAAGCCAAACTCCAAATCTTGATGCTCAAGTTCCTAAGGGGCCAAGATTGAAGAGGAAAAGTGGGGAGTATATTGCACCAGTCCTGGGCTATGCTGAGGACACAAGTAAAATTTTCCATGCCCATTTCCAAAGCATGGTGGGCCTTAAGGAATTGTATGGATGGGAGCTGATGGATGAGGACATGGCCACCGTGTGCACAAGGAAACAACTATCTTGGTCAATGCAGACACATATGGACAAACCATACTTCAAATTCTGTAAAGAGTCTTGTGTATCTAGAAGATTGAGAAAGGAACCTCGAGACAAGACACATAACGATAACGCCTTTGTTATGTCCGATGAATAAATAATTAATGCCTTGGTAAAGGTATCTACAGAGTGGCAAGGAGGAATGTGGATAAATTTGAAACTATTACAGTGATGAAAGAATAAATAAAGGCCAACTATATGGAGATAACATGCCTACAATAAGATAAGGACTTGGCACAGAAGAAGAACACTATTTTCATCAGCATGGTAGAGGAAATTGGAGACAATATCCTGAAAGAAAAACCACACTTAGAGCCCAAGGTGCCCAAAAATTTTCCTTTGGAAATGCATTATGTAAAAACCTTGGTGGATTTGGTGCTTGAGGATGGACCTACGTACATGCCAGCCCTAAAAGATCCTGAGCAGGAAGTAGAGTGAGAAAAGGTTTCGGTGAAGAGGAAGATTGCATCTTATGAGGCATTTCTCCAAATCTTGCAGGAGGAGCTGAGAAAAGAAGACCAAGCATTGAACATTTACACAGCTTTGAAGGTGGTCATCAGGATAAGGACCATGGTAGAGGATAATGAAGTCCTAAAAGTGATGAAGGATGACACACTAGGTCATGTAGAGAGGTTGACATTGGTAAAACAAAAGTGTGAGGCTTTTGCACAAAGACAGAACCTCATAAGGAAAGGTTAGATGAGTTGGGGAAGGTTATAGTGCAGAAGATGGATCTTCTAGAGGGAAGAATGTCTGTAATGTCTAACATTGTTCTAGTTTTATAGAATGAAAAGGGGGACATTTCCTAGATGATCTAGAGCCTATTGCGGTAGATATTCCGAACAATGGGAGCCACACTTAGTGAATGGAAGACATTAGAGGCCAAAATAAAGGAAGAATATCCATAACTCATTCTTCCATTCGAAGTAAAGGATGTTGTTGAGTAAATCATTCTTTTTGTCAAAAATTCTTTACTATCTTCCATTTATATTCTTTCTCATTCTTTGAGCATTCAAGAGGTAACCATTTTTGGGGCAGAAATGTAGTTAGTGTGGGGTAATGTTGAGAAGAAAATTTATAACACTTAGTAGAAGGCATACAAAATATTCACGTGGAATAGAAGAGTGCATTCAAAGGTGTGAGAGGATCAAGAAGGAATCGCACACAGAGGACAAAGACAGATTTGGGACTTATCTGTTTTCACGATTATGATCTATTTTTGGAAGATGATGTGCAAAGCACACAAACGAGATGAAGAATTACATGACATGCATCAACTATTTTTGGAAGAGTAGATATGGAGTGATTCGCATGGTACGAGGGCTAAAGATAGAATTGTGACTGATAGTTAACTGGGAGAGATCTATTATTAGCGCACTTGCATATGTGGATGTAATTGTAAAGGAACATGGCTATTTTCAGCATGCAACCTATTTTGGGATTAGATAAGCGGTGAAGGGAAAGTCCCCACCCTTATAAATATGTGATGAACTGCATAGTATAGGATATATGTATATATAGAACTAGATTATTGTGAGAGTATGTTGTCAGAACTATTACGCACATGAGCATATAATGCTATTATTGTAAGAATATTTTGTGTATTCCTCTGTTTTTATTTAATGGAGTGTATTGGATGAATTAGAGTATTAATCCTGAGTATAATGGTTTCTTGCATGCTTAACTTCATTATGGTTATCAATTAAATATGTTATTCTTAGATCTAGATCTGAACATGCACTGTAGAATGATGTATTAATTATGGATTTGAATGCATTAAGTCTTCATCATGCTAACATCCTACAACAACAACCCTAAAGAGGGGCCTGGTACCTTTGCACACTTTGGGTGAGCGCTCAGTCTAGGCTGAGTGATATGCCAATGCACCTGGGCTTTGACTGGTAAATTCTAGGTTGCATCACTCTATAACCTTAGATATTTGAATGATTACCAAATTTGTGTGAATAAATATTACTCTCTCTCTCTCTCTCTCTCCTTCCTTCAATATTTTAATTCTTACATTTAATTTCTAAATTGGAAGGGTTTAATCCATGTAATAATTTATGTTGACTAATGGTATTTCATGTTTGTAGGAGGCTAAGGGTGAAAATGAAAATAAATGAATATAATGAAGATCTATGTCTATAATTATACTCATAACATGTGTTTTGTTTCCATGAAAGGGAGATTTTTGTTGATTATATGAACTTGAGAACATGAAAAATTCTTTGAAAAGTACACTTATTTTAGAATAATGATTAGCAATCGTAGTAATTGAATATTAAAATCTAACATGTTTGAACTATATATAAGGATTAAACACATGTATTATTATTTAGTTAATTCTATTAAATACTTCTTATACATGTTGACCTAAATTTACTTGTCTTAAATTGGAAAATGTTCTCCTTACTCATATGGAAAATAGGTTATTTTAATACTAATGTAATTAACTCGCTATAATTTAAATAGGAACTTTATTTTACTAAACCTAAGTCCATAGACCTTTGTTCGATTCTTTCCTATGTAAATCATGTGAAATTTAATATCTATGAATTATTTGAGTCACGTGTTGAGTTGATTTTGTTATTCCTATCCTTATATATTCCCTCTTATTCATATGACCCCCTCATTAAAAGTCCGAATTTAAAGAAATTTTCATAGTATGCATGACCTCTTCCAAAAATAATTGTCATATTCCTTGTAATGGAAACATGGGGAATTTTGAGTCTTTTTATCCCTACGGTGTGTACCATAAGGGATGATAACATGAAAACCAATATTAATTTATTTACCTTATGCCTTTTGTATGAAATAAATAAATGGAGGGAAATCCATTGATTATTCTAAATTGTTTTATAAGTGATTACTCTCAACATGTCATCATTTTTCAAATAAATCATAGAGTTTTATGACGTTTCATTTAAGGGTTTTTATTTTAACCTCTAAAAAATTAAAAGTGATTATAATTTATCTATAAACTATAGTAGATCACCTACTATCAAATAGTTTAAAAATGGATACCGATTAAAATTCTCAAATTATTGATTTAGCTTAATTGAAAAACTAATTAAAAACATCAATTCTAGAGTTAAAATATTCAAAATAATCAGTTAACGATTTTTTTCCATAATTTTCCTTAGCTTGTCATTAATCCATCAAAAACTAAATTAAAATAATGATAAAAAACAAAAATTAGAAAAGGATAATGACAAAGTGCTTGATAATGGATTTTTTCTATTTGGTTACGTCTCTGGGTTCATTTAATTGATGAACCGATCCATTATAAATAGTTTGCAAGAGAATTATTAAATGATTACAAAACCATAATGGAACACATGACCTGTAACAAATCCACGTAAAGATCTAGAAGAGTGCTGCAAACTTTTCGAAGAATAGTCTCCAAAATCGAATCAAAAATCCAAGTCTCCTTGAAATCTCTAGAAAAAATCCTTCACATGATTTAAAATTTTCTCTATTGGAGACTATAATGACTTCCTATAAGTCTCCATACACTATTTTGAGCTTATTAGATCATTACAATGCCTAACATGCCACTACATTGGCTTGGGTATTTGAAAATTCAATTCTACCTTTTTAAAAATTACGAGTCTATAAAAATCTCCTTCAAATAGAAATTCACACATATTATATATTGTGTAATGGTCATGGTGTAGTGGCAATGATTAAGTTTAGTAGGAGAAACATTATGGGTTAAAATCCCCTTAATACCACCTCCAAATATTTTTTTGGCATGTAGGTGGGTGTAAAATCCCACATGCATCAGAAGCACTAGTTTCAAGAATTAAAATAGCCTTTCACTATTTATCTTTTTCATGGTTGCGGCCATGTATATGATGTTTTTTCCATTTGGTACACAATCCCTTTGTAATCTTGTCATTTTGTATTGGTGAGTTGGTGTGATTTAAAGCTTGGGTGCTCTGCGCGAGTTGGTGGTTTGTTTAAACGAATTGAAATAGATATTCCTTCAGATTGGTCTTGATTCCCAAGAAGGTGATAATGTATGAGCTCTAATGAGTTGGTTCCCACTTGACATTGACCTGTCTAATGTGGAAGTAACTCAGTTGGTTTGGATAGTGAGAGGTAGGTGAAATGCCACATGGTGGCCTAAGGACCCCCCACATGGACCTATCAAAAATTGCCAACTTGTTGATGCTCCTATCTTGCCACGTGTCACCACCAGAATACATGACATAATATGGCATAAAACTATAGTGTAATTGGGAAAATTAAAATTAAACTACTATATACCACAACGGTCGTCTCTTCGAATCAAAAGTGGAACACACTTTTGAAAATAATTTTTTTGATATGCTCATCGAAGACTATAGGTTTAGGCTCGAGACATGTCCACACTATTTTTTTTTGTCAATCAACTCTAAAATTTGCAAATAGTATCTATGCACAAGCCATGGTACAGTTTGACTTATGCTTCCCTGTTGAACTAGTTTGACCATGATCTTTGACCGGTGATACCAGGAGCATATGGCGTTAGATTCACACGTTCCAATAAGTGTTGGAAAGCTATCAGAGTGATCTTCCATACTATAATGGTTTAAGGAGAAATAGAGAATTTATGACCACCTATAATGTCCCATGGTTCAATAATCTTAGCATCACTTAGGAAGGTACATACAAGTCTTATATCGGTGTGATTCACCCTCAAATATCTCAACAAGTGCTAACTTCGATATTTTCTTCATTAATGTTTCTTTGATATGTAACTACCTAATATGTTGTTTATTTAACCTATCATATAGAAAATTGTTAGTAATTTTTCTTCTATTTAAAGGGGATATATTATCTTCTCTTTGTGATGAAAAAACTTTTATGTATTCATGGGTGTAACATTCCTATCTAGAGGGACCATTTGTATCAATACAATTCATGATGTATCAAAATAAATTGGAGAAGGGGAGTTACCCTACTTTTTTAGTTTGGAATCAACTATTCGAACAAAACCTGCATTCCTTATGTTCAAGTAAATTTCCAAAACGAAATAAGTTAGATAAAATTTCTTAAGAACATGTAACAAAATATTGAATTGTATTTTTAATGTTTATAATGAGAAATGATTATAATATTCTATTAAAAATCAATGGAAATTTTCTTGGTCTTGGATCTTAAATTATGGCCGTTACATATGATATCTATTCATAGGTTCAAACAACCTAAGGGAAAAACTTATATCTAAATAGCTTGGTGTGATTGTATGGATGAGATACATGTATTATGTTGATTCTTGTCATGTGTGTTGCTTGAAAAGTGTATACATTTAGTAATTATGGACACATTTGTGATGTTGTACCACCATTTTCATATTGTACATGTGATTATATCAATCACGTGTTGTTTTGTGGCAAAATCCTTATTTTAGTGATATAGTTTTGTGATGAACATTGTACAAAACTTTGGTTGGTATATTAGGTTTTTGTAGGGACGAATTTTAGATTATTATTGCATCTAGGAGGTTTTTGTGAGTGGGTTTGTGTTTGATACTATTATATTGGGTGGTTAGTGTTGGGATGTTTTTGATGTTTTTGAGTGATGTCATGAATATGGTGAGAATATAATATTTTAATGTGAAATTTTTACTTTTTTACTTTTGATTTTGAAACTAGAAATGCTTAAATTTATTTTATTAGATTGATGTGATACTGATTTAGTCTATATTTAGAGTATAAATATCTAATTAGGATATAAATATAGAAAAGATGTAAATTTAGACTGTCCTTTCCACATTTAACATTCATGTTTGAAAGTACATCAAATGCATTAGGGTATCCAATGAATTGGGGCATATGGTAAGTATAGATATTGATAAGATGAATGATATATCTATGTATTTTTGGGATGATATAGCCATAAAATAGAGTTATACAAGATGACAACCATTTTCACTTTGTCTCCACAATTGGAGTTGTAACTTACCTTTGGAAAAAAAAATCTAGCATGAAAAATTCGACCTGCATAACCTATGCAAAGTTGCATGAACGTTTCACACTCATACACATAGGTAAATGACTATAAAAACATGTGTGACTGATGATCATGCTTCTATGAAGATGATATAATGTTTGAAATATGTGCTCAAGATTATGACTTTGGCCTTCTTATTTTGAAACCCTAGATCCCTTGAAAGACCCATAAAAATGTGTCAAGAATTTGGGTTGTGGCCCCACTACACTACTTATGTAGCACTAATATTATGAAGCATAAAACCACATAGTTCTCAAGTTATTAAAAGTGAAATTGTAATGATATAACTACATGTATGTAACTAGAATTTATCCTTAATACTTGATTATTATTTCTTGGACTTGGATTGATATGTTTTTGACTTGTCTGGAATGATATTGGATATATTTTGAGTGATTTATATCTACTTAAAATGTTTATCCTAATGTAAGATAAAGAAATAGGTAATATTAGGGTAGAATTTTGTGAGAGTTGGCGATGAAGATCAAGTGTTGCTATGTGATTTCTACGTAGGTAAAATGTGATTTCCAAGTGAGTAAATGAGTGGGGTTTGATTCATATTTATACAAATTCATGGATATTATTTCAGAGAAAAAGAAGAAATTGAAGGGGGTTATAAGATAAACATTAAAAAGATTCCATTAGAGGGGATTATATGGATCAAATGTGAAGGAAAAGATCAATTGGTTGATCTTTTCCCCACTAGAAGAACTATCCAAGTGGGGTAAAAAGATCAAGTGAAGGTCGAATATGTCTTCAAAGAATCAAATGAGGTATTTTATGGATTAAAATATATGTTCACACAGTGTGTGACCATTATAATGAGGTAGTACAAGTAGTAATATAATGATTTTACCATTGTTTGTTTTTGTAAGTCATGTGTAAGGGACATCGAGATAAAATATAATATTATCAAATTCGAATTCCAATTTTTTGATAGATAATAATTGGAAAAGCATCCAAGGGCTATGTACAGAAGATATTACATTGAAGCTCTCAAAATATAAAAACATCTATAAAAAAATATCGAGTCAAAAAGATATTAGCTCCAATAGAGCTAGAACAACGAGCCAAAACACCAACCAGCCAAACAAAGACCAAAACAAAAAAGACTAAGTACAAAAAAACACAACATCGGTCAAAGAAAGAGGTAGAAAAGGTCCTAGAAAAATTTCCCCTCATCCTCAAGTTTGGCCCCACAATCTATTTCTCGGTTGTCAATCTATTCATCATCATCGAAATGCTAATAGCAAGATTCATCCTCTTCCCTTTGTCAGCTACAACCACACCTTATACATTCTCGATCCTATGACCTAGAACCACCAACTCAACATTAGTACTCTAAGCACCCCTTATCAAATTCCTGTTTTCAGCTCTAATTTGGTTCACAATATCCTCTAGGAATCAATTTTATTAACAAGGAAATTTATCAGAGTATTCCCCCCATCAATCCCTTAGTAGGTCCATCCTCCACATTCTGACTAGCTAAATTTTGAAGCACAGTCACAACATCCAAATATTTTTTGGATTTTTATTTCATTTTGTTGAGTTTCAGTCTATCTACCAAAGTAAGATGATCTTCCCAATCTTCACCCAAACTAGACCCGATAACCCTAGTTTGAGGAACTAGGTTACCCACTTTCACAAGTAATAAAATAAGCCCTTGGTGGAGGAGCCACAATTTTCTCAGCTTGAAAGTATCTGACTGACACTTGAAGTGATTTGTAAAGATAAAATGGAATAATCATATTTTTACTCCTAAATTGATTGAGAAACATAAAATGTTGTGTATGAAGCTTTCTAAACTTTCCATCTAACGTAATGTACTTCATTAGATGGAAACATACCTCAGACCACCTTCCAGGAAACAACGTGCAAGCTATTCCATCCTCCATGTAGTATATTTTCTCATCATCCTCTAAGAAAGTATAAACCTCATCCTAAAGCCTAGTTCTGTCTTTGAAGACCTTACTGCTAGAGCAATCCATTTTTGTGACATGTCCAATTAGCTCCTCCAAAACCAGCACACTGATTCCATGAATTGTCACAACACCATTATCCCAAGCTGTAGAAAATTCATTTGACATGTTCTCATCATGACCTCTAAATTTTTGAAGGAAATGAGTAATCCCTCCTTTCTTGAAAATATCCTAGATAAATGAATTCCAAAATTTGGGTGTCTACATTTCTCCACTATTTAATCTAGTAAATGAAAATTTATAGTTAAATAAAATGCATACCTAATTGTGTAAACATATTTTTTGTGCATGATTTATTGAGATTTTTCCAATGCGAAACCTACAAAACTAGAGTATAGTCAATGTCCACATTATTAAAACTAAAAATGTGACTTTGAAACTTGGAAATATAATTGAAAAAATTATGGAGTACACCAATATGTGTAGAAATCAATTTTTTCCCTACAAAGATTGAGGCTTCTTAGTGAATAATTTTTATAGTATATTATGTGTTATGGTTGGGGAACATAAAGAATGGAATCTCATCAAATAAAATGAAGAATTGGGGAAGATTAGTCCCCAATGTTTGTAAATTATTCTAGTCAATATAATCAATGAGGTTGGGTGTGCAAAAGTAATTTCAAAACTCGTGATTTTTAGAGTAGTGCACTACTCAAATGTGGTACTAGAAAGGGTTCTCTAGGAATGATGATAAGGCTGATGGGTGTCAATAGAGAAATTGTACATCACTTACTCCATATTTGAACCACACCATTAAAAATGGATCTAGGTTCCAAGGTTCTATGATCGAAAGGAAATGAAATAAATGCATGCCTTTGTAGACACAAAATCTATGCACTTGGGTACATTTTTAGGTCCTAAAGCATACTAATATATACATGATTCGTAAGCAAGAAAAAAATAATTTGAAAATTTATTTTGGGCCTATTTATTTGTCTTTTATACTTTTATTGACCTTACACACCTATAACCACATTAATTTTTGACCGATTTATCTTTTATGGCCTCAGACACTAATGCCCAGTAGAACACTAGCGCCAAGGCACTCTTGACCCTTTGTATACTTTTATCACTATTTTGGGTCTCTTTTACTTCTTGGGAGTCTTTTTACACTTTTGGGTCAGCCTTCTAGTTGTGAATTACAAAATTCAAACAAGGGAATCATATATATACATAGTTATAACTCTCAAATAAGGGGCCAAGCACTAAGCATTTAATATTATCACCTAGGCATTCAAAGACACAAGATCATTAAAAAGAATCCATCTAGTGCATTCAAAAAAGGGACAAGGGATGCATCCAACCAAATACACAACATAGGAGTGGAATTCCATTCTATTCCATCCCACACATTCTCGTACATTTGGTACATTCTAGATATATCCAGCTATCATTATACAACTCTGCACAAGGGAATCCTAGGGAATCATTACACACACTTTCACACAGTACTACATGGAGTTTGAAATGTAATGTAGTGATCAAGACTAAGTTCACTCTTCGGTGACAACCGGGGTCATCCCACTACGCATCTTGTATCTTTATTTTTAGATTTGATGTGGTTTGTGGGCATGTATAGATATGTATATTTCTTTGCTGGTTATAGGTATAATTGGTGACATTGGAACAAGAATATAGTGATAAATAGAGATTAACAATGAATCTCCTTCGCATAAAAAGATCAAAAATTGAGTATTTGGGTGGACACTAGTACCCAGATCTAGTCATTAGCATCTCGAGCGCTCTTGTCCTCTTATGGGTGCTTACTTGATGCACAATTATGGGTTCTAGAACCTTTAGTGAGACATAAAAAAATCTTCTCATTATTTTTCAACAGTTCCTCACCCGTAACACTTCCTGATCACTCAAAAACCTACTAAGTCATCTTTTCTGTTTCACTTGCATAGGGTTTCATATTATTGTTTATTTGTTACTTGTCCATTTACTGCATTTTTATCATTTGTACATCATACACAATAGTAGTTACTCGAAGTTATATTTAATTCAATTTATATCAAATACTTTGGTGAACTGTGTGAATCAAACACTTGGATCCTTATTTTTCTTATTCTATCGGATCTTATTTCATGGCTCCTCAAGTCTCCTTATATTTAAATTAATTCAAATTCACCCACCTTTCAAATATGTTCTTTAAAAATCACTAGACACTATGTACCTCCCACATAATACACCACCTACATAAGTAAGTTCCATTTTCGATCATCTCTCGATGACCCTATCGATCCCGATACCATAAACAATCAACCAATCTTAGATTCAATTCAAGATTTACACCATGCCTTTCAAAATAAATTTCAAGCTATGGAAACCATGATTACTGATAATAATGGTATAGCTCTGGTGCCAAATGATAGAATAGAATAAGATTACAATGACCAAAGAGGGACGGAAGCCTCACAAATATTATTGATCATGAAATTAGATTACATAAAAATGCAAGAGCTGTAATATTTATAGATATTAGACAACCTCATATGGATAGACATGACACCCTATCAGGCACCAACTATGAGATGATAAGACCCATCTCACATGCACATGTAATTACTACTAATACCAATATTGAATGCAAGTCACTAGACTAGAGTGCACATGTTGCACATTATTAAATAAAAGACAATGCAATAAAATGCAATAAATATGCCTATGCTAAATTATGCTAACATTCCCCCCCTTAATTTTGCATAGTTTCCAATGAAGTGGAGAGGAACTCTCGAACAAAGGTGAATTTGTCACGTGCAAGTGACTTAGTGAAAACATCTACCTTCTCGTTCAGTGTAGGGAGAATCGGAGCTGTATGTTGTGCTTCAAGACATTCTCACATATGAAATGAACTCGTACTTCAATATGCTTGGTTATCTCATGAAATCTTGGATTGTGAACATGCTTCAAAAATCCTTCATTATCAACATATAATGGAGTATATTTCTGTTGTGGTAGACCAATTCCTTCCAAAGATTCGGCGTAGCGATATTGCTTCACAAACAACTTCACCTACAACTCGATACTCTACTTTGTAGAAGAATAAGAAACAAAGTTTTGTTGACTTCCTATCATCCATGTTTCCTGCATGATTTGAATTTGAATATCCTGTCAAGAAGAAGTTGTCGTTCTTCTTGTACTCTAGACCAAGGTCATTTCTACCCTTTAGATATCTCAAAGTATTCTCTTTGCTACTTTCCAATGACATATTTTTAGTTCTTGAAGCGTGATAAATAGCCATTGCAAAGTTGATATCTAGTCTAGTATATGTCGGGTAAATGAGACTCCGATCAACTACCGATAGAGAGTTACATTCACCATTGGTGATGGATCGAATGAGATAATTGAAGTCTCACTTCCATAGGTGTAGCAATATGAGTGCGAGTCCATCATCCTGAATTTCTTGAGTGTTGTCTTGGTGTATTTCAATTGTGACACAAATATATGATTCTATTTTTTCCATACTTCACCCAAGAAAATAGTGCATGAGCTTGCGATCTGTCATGTCGACGATTGATTAAAATCATTCTTTGTTGCATCGATCATCTTCATAATTGCTGCCTGTAGTGACTAGATCTTCGACATAAACAACTACAATGAAAATCTCCCCTCTTTATTTTTGAGGTAGAGATTGGGGTCATAAGGATTCCTTTCGAATCCATGACTTATGAGATGCTCATCAATTTTGATGTACCATGCCCTGTGGTGCCTATTTTAGGCCATATAGAGATTTTATGAGTCTCGCATACCATCATCTCTTTTTCCCGGTATTACATAACCCTCTCGATTGAGTCATATAGACTTCTTCTTGCAAATCTCCATTAAGAAAGGCACTTTTCACATCCATTTGGTGGACTTTCCAACCAAATTATGCGATTAGAGCAAAGATCATCCCGATTGTCTTGATCTTGTTTGTGGGAGAAAATGTCTCCTCATAATCAATGCCTTCTTGTTGTGCATACCCCTTTGCTACAAGCCTTGCTTTATACTTGTCAATAGTCCCATCGATTTGTACTTATTCTTGAATATCCATCTATATCCAATGGGTTTCTTCCTGGTGGAAGGTCGACAAGTTGTCATGTGTTGTTCTTCATCACTAACTCGATACTCAATCCATGACATCTTTCCAAGATTTTGATTGTAGGGCTTCTGAAATGTAGATGACTCAACTGTTTCAGCAACTCGCTCATTAGGGCATAAGTGACCTCTTCACGAGATTGATTTGCGAGTTCTAGGTCCAGGATTGGATGATGTGGTAGGTGCTTCATCAAAATTTGCATCTCTTATTAATTGAGTATACCATTTAGGTAAATTCTTAGCTGTTCCATTGGCTTGTGGTGGATCCAAGTTTTCACCATCATCTAATTCATCACTGTCATCTTCAGTGGGAACATCAAATTTTGTCTTCACAAGAGGTGTATTCTGCATGTTTGTTGAGTTGTTGAGTGGAGCATTTGCTTGTTTCTTCTCAAAGAACTCAACATCCCTACTTGTGTATACTTTCTTTGCTTTTGGATCCCATAATCTGTACCCAAGTGCTTCTTCACTGTATCCAATGAATATTAGTTTCTCAACTTTCATATCCAACTTGTTCCTATTCTTCTTGGGTATGTGCATGCTAGCTTTACACCCAAATACTCTTAGGTGTGCAATTGATGGTTTCCAATTTGACCATGCTTCTTGAGGTATCACTCCTTCAAGAGCTATTGGGCACTCTGTTCAACAAATAGACTGCAGTTCTTGTAGCTTCTGCCCAAAATGTCTTTGTTAAACCTAAGTCATCAATCATACATCACACCATTTCCATGATAGTACGATTCCTTCTCTCAACTATACCATTCTGCTGTGGTGTGTGAGTAGGAGGCATTTTTCGACAAATCCCATGAGCTTCTAGGTAAGTCTTGAACTCATTGCTTGTGAATTCCCCCCCTCGATCTGAGTGGAGAGTTTTGATCTTGCAACCAACTTCATTATCAAAAAGTGCTTTGAACTTTTGAAATGTCTCAAAGGCTTGACTCTTGTTTCTTAGACAATACATCCACATCTTTCTTGAGTAGTCATCAACACAAAGCACGAAGTATTGACATCCAAAATGACTTGGTTGCATGGGCCCATAAAGATCGGTGTGCCAAATCAAGATTTCCATCAGCTCTATATGTGTTCTTACGGAAGGGTACTCTGTGTTGCTTTCTAGCTAGGCAATTGTGACACTTGTCGGTGTTGTGCTTAAGTGTAGGTAATCCTTTCACCATGTTGCCCTTTTTGAAGTGTTTGGAGATAGCCAAAATTGGTGTGACCATATCTGCGATGCCATAGTTCTATAGATTGTGTGTCTTTGGCCACTAGAGCTTGATCATCCTTGTGGACAAAATCAAGTTGGAACATGCGTCCCACATTGGAGGCTCTTGCTACAATCTTGGAACCTCTTGACTTATCTCTTATCAAGCACACTTTTTCTCCATTATTAGTGTCAAAATCCAACTTCAAGTTGTGATCAAGGAGTTGACTAACTGATAGAAAATTCTTGGTCAACCCAGGTACATATAATATATCTATGATTTTACAGTCATGCTTTCCAAGAGGTAGTGAAATGTTTCCAATCCCCTTGACACTGTATGATGAGTCATCACCTAATGACACATGGTTCTTGTTAGGTGAGTCACGTAGTGTGTAGAACCAATCCTTGCATCCAGTCATGTGTCGAGTTGCACCTGAGTCAACATACCAGATATCTTGTGTGGACTTGGTTTCTTCATCAAATTGAGCAGAATACATGTGGTGTCCTTTATTTGAATCATCCTCATGTTCGACAATGTACCCTTGTTGTTTGGGTTTTCTTCGCCAATTACCATTTTTTCGCCCTTGATTATTATTGTTTTTGGACTTCCCTTTATTTGAATTGTTGTTACCCTATTGGTTGTTGGGTTTTGAATTGCTTGATGAACCCTTTTTGTAGGAATTGTACCAACAATCTTTGATGTCATGTCCCCCGCTATTGCAAATGGGAAACTTCTTGGTGTTGTCTTGTTGACTTTGGTCCCTTTGTTGACTTTGATTTTGTTGGGACTTTTTATTATTGGATTGAATTTTTCCCTTTCCTTTATGATTGGAAGATAGTGCTTGCTCATCTTCATGATCTTTGTTGTTCATTGCCTCTTCTTATTGGAGTAGATTGACCAACTTCTCAAAGGTGACTGTGTGTTCACTCATATTGATAGTTGTCACAAAGATACTATAGGAAGGAGGAAGTTCTCGCAACACAATTGGTATGAGGTCTTCATCACTTATCTCTTTTCCCAATGCCAATAGAGATTCCCTCAAAGTAGCAACTCATCTCAAAAAAGCTTCAACCTTCTCATTGTGCTTGAACTTGAGAGTATTCAGTTGTGATAGTAGGTTGAGGATGGCATTCTTGTTATTTACCTCATAGACTATGCTCAACTTATCCCATGCATCCTTAGCTGATGTGGCATCTCTAATGTGGGGTTGCACATCATCCGTTACGCCAAATAAGATGATCAACTTGGCCTTTTGATTGGCCCTGTCAAATTGAACTTGTTTTCTTTCATCATCAAGTGATCTTGTTGTTTTTCCATCTACAACTGTCCATAGGTCTTCAAACTCAAGTAACACCTTGATCTTCAGTTTCCATGTAGCATAGTTATCTCCTCTAAGCAGTTGTGAATTTGGCAAGAAGAACTTTGGTACTTGTGCACCCATTTCTGCAATCTGAATTTCTGACAAAGGGTAAGGCTCTTATCACTCCAGGTTTATGGTCTCCCTCTCAATATACCGTCAGGATGATATACCAAACCTTTCTATATACTTTCCCTTCGATATACCTATCGGTACATGGAAGAAGATCACCCTTTCAATATACCCGTTAGTATAGAAAGAGGTGTTAACGCACGTGAAATAATTTAATACGTGGTACGTAGACAGTACGGAGAGGGTTTATGCAAGCACAAACAGATGGGAGGGCTCAAATGTGTGTGTATTGTGTCTTTATTACTCCCCGTCAATTTTATAGGGTCGATGCCTGACAAATTTTAGGCATTAAGTGCAGTAGTATTTGTGATGACATCACCCGTAAGCACTTCCCAGAGGCACCGTATATATTGAACGCTTACTATGAGATCAAAGATCTCGTGTGATAGAACCAAACATAAAATAAAAAATTTGCACTTTTTTTTTTTCACTTTATACACCAAGATTAGTACAAAATTCTCCAAAAGTACATCAAAATGAAATTTTTGTGTCCCCCCTCTTTAGAAAAAAGGGTCTAGAATCACAAAATACACAATTTAGGCCAAATTTTGTTTTTACCCCCAATAGGTGTTTTTACGCTAAATTTAGTGGTGGCTTTAAATGTGTTTGGTGAGCTTATAAATTTGGAAATCTCCCAAAATTTAGTAATTTCTCAAAATTTTCCAAAAAAATAATTTAATAAAAATATGGAGAGAGTGGGAATTGAATCACCGCCTGTTTGTTCAAAGATCCAAACAAACAATCGAATATTGTTTTCACCTTTTCTCGAAACTCGTGATCTAGATTTTCTAAAATTTTGTGAAGTATCATACAATATTTTTCTTGAAACCCAAAAAACTTCAGATGAATATGAATCTTAGTTTTGAGATATTACCAATTTATCAGCTAGATCTGATTTTTTTCGAAAAAAATGATCCAACTTGTATGAAAATTTTGTCACATGTAGAGGCCGAATCGAAGATAAATGTAAAATGAAATTTTTGCATCTCCTTCTTATATTTATATTAAAAAAACAACACATCAATCTGACATTGTATGAAACATTTACGTCCTTTTTTATAAGAGCTATCTGCTGAAATTTTGTTGGGGACTGCTTCAACCTTTGCTCCCGAATTCTTCACACCTCCACTTTCAGATCTGATTTTTTTTTTTTTTTAGATTTGATATTTTTTTTTTCACTCTTTTTTAGATCTTCAAATTTTTTTCAATATTTTTCTCCTTTTTTGTAAGATCTTTTTTTCACAAATTGTTTTTTTTTTTGAAGATTTTTGTTTTTTAAAGATCTCCAAATCTGAAATATTATGCTAATATGTTGGATCAATTGGCTATGCCAATTACTAATCAATAAAAAAAAAAAAAAATTTACCTTCTAAATAAGTGGATAGGTCAAATTTTAGTTGAGGTATGCTTGGAAGGAATGGAGGTGTGGGATGCTTCAATGGCTCTCCTTTGATGCAAATCTTCTTCTCCAATGGATCCTCTTCAACCTTGCTTAGATAGAACCTGATCTGATACCAAATGATAATAATGGTATAGCTCTGATACCAAATGATAATAATGGTATAGCTCTGATACCAAATGATAGAATAGAATAAGATTACAATGACCAAAGAGGGACGAAAGCCTCACAAATGATCATGAAAGCAGATTACATAACAATGCAAGAGCTGTAATATTTATAGATATTAGACATCCTCATATGGATAGACATGACACCCTATCAGGCACCAACTACGAGATGATAAGACCCATCTCACATGCACATGTAATTACTACTAATACCAATATTGAATGTTATCCAACATAACAATATTGAATGCAAGTCACTAGACTAGAGTGCACATGTTGCACATTATTAAATAAACGACAATGCAATAAAATGCAATAAATATTCCTATGCTAAATTATGCTAACAATTACATCCATTAAATCTGAAATCCAACATCTTAAGGATTATTCTCATGCCCATGCTAGTTCTTCTTTTACACCTCATCCTAATCCCATGTCTACTACATGTGCTCATATAAGTGAAGCCCAAGTCTTACCACTACCAACACCTCTCAAGTTTGATCTAAATGCTAAGTAACATGATATTCTTTTTGATCTCCTCAATCACTAATTGATCAAATTTCCACCTACTCATTACTACACTCCTTATCGACTTTCAAAATACAAAGGTCTCCCATTTTGTAATTATCACAAACTTAATGGAAATCATGAAAAAATAAATTTAATCCTTTTTCGGGACTAGCATATAATTGAGAATAACCTATTATGAGATTAAATGTTGATTTATAAAAATATAAACACTTTGTTGAAACCTCCTTACCAAATTAATTGTATGCAAAATAGTAAGTAAAAGTACCTACAAACATCCTCTCTGAGTTGCACATGGTTTGTAGCAGGGAAGAATCCCTATGGAGACTTAAATCTAGGGCTATATGGCTGAAAGAGGGTGACAGAAACATGAAATTCTTTCATATGACCACTTTGAAGCATAGAGCTGTAATAGGATTACGGAAGTATCCAAAGGAAATGGAAATATCATAAAAGATCCATGGATCATCAAGGAAGAGGCTCTCAGATTCTATGAAAAATTGCTGAATGAGAAGAGTGCTACTAATGATGTGGCTGACTCTTTTATGCTTGAAGCTATCCCGCATGATAAAATTGAGGAGTAGGGATTTAAAGATATTACCAAAGTTGTTACTGTGGAGGAGCTTCAAAAATCTATTTTTTCTCTGGAAGGAGATAAGGCTCTAGGACCTGATGGCTTCTCTGTCAATTTTTTTCAAAAATTATGGGAAATTTGCTCGAGATGATCTCCTAAGGCGGTAAATGAATTTCTTAGAACTGGAGATTTATTGAAAGAGATTAATAATACCCACATAGTGTTAGCTAAAAAAATGGATGCTAAAGATTTCAAAGATTTTAGACCCATTAGCTTGGTTAATTCTGTCTATAGAATTTTTACTAAGATTATTGCTACAAGTTGCAGGTCATTTTGAATGATTTAATCTCAAAACAACAAAGCGGGTTCATCAGAGGGAGGATTATTCAAGATGGTGTGATCATGGTTCATGAGATTATTCACTCTATGGATAATAACAAAAAGGATAGCATGGTCCTTAAACTTGACATGAATAAAGCCTTCGATAAAGTTTCCTAGGCCTTTCTTGACAAATTTAGAAGAGTTATTAAAGCCTACATTTCAACAGCTAGATTCTCTATGGTGGTCAATGGTGAACCTATGGGGTACTTCACCAGCAGTAGGGGACTAAGGTAGGGGGATCCTATATCCCCTCTTCTCTTTATTTTATTGGCCGATAGCCTCAGCAGAACAATTACCAAAGTTGTTAAAGATGGTCTTCTAAAAGGCACTAAACCTACATCTACGAATCAAACAACTTCTCATCAGTAATTTTTGGATGACACTATCCTGCTCTTAGTGGCATCTATTTTGGAAGCTAGGGTGATCAAGTCCATTCTGAAATTCTATGAGGCTGCTTCTGGACAAGAGATCAACTTTGACAAAAGCTCCATCTTCTTTTTCAATACTCCTTTGGAAAGGCAAAATAAAATTGCTAAAGTATTGGGTTGCAAAATCAATGTGCTTCCCACTACTTATTTGGGGCTTCCCCTGGGTACTAAAAATTTTCAAACAAAGTTTGGAATGACTTACTAGAAATATTCCAAAATAAATTGGCGTAGGATGGAAAGGAGCCATTCTTTCTAGTGCTGGGAAATGTCTACTGCTTATCAAAAGCACTCTTCAAAATCTGCCTATCTACATTATGTCTCTATACAACATTCCCTCTACTTTCAGAGAAAAAATTGAAAGGATTCAGAAACACTTCTTATGGTAGGGAATGGAGGAAAAATTTAAATATCACCTGGTTTCTGGGATCAAGTGTGCACTCCTAAAAGGATTGGGGGCTTGGGCATAAAAGACATTAGAAAAATGAATATGGCCTTAATTATAAAAATGGGTTGGAGATTGCTTTCAAAGGAACAACCTTGGATAGATCTCATTAAGGATAAATATCTAGAGCAACAAACTGCTTCCTCCTTCCTACATTTTGAATTGCTTCCCCATGGATCCATTTTTTGGAACAACCTGATTCTTACCAGGAATTTTATTAGGAAAGGCTATAGATGGAAAGTAGGAAATGGCAGAGAAATCAATTTTTGGAGTGATAATTGGTCTAATCTTAGCCTCAATGATAGATTTGGTGCAGATAAGGAGAGTCTGGAAATGAAATATGGTACTAAGATCATATATTACATAGAAATTGATGGAAATCAAAAGATATGGAAACAACTCTCTGTGGACGACTTAGATTTAAACTCTGTGTTGTCCTCCCTTCACGAGCAGCTGGACCTCATCCCCTTGAATCAGGTGGATATCAAAGATGAAATTTTCTAGCACAAATCTAGAGATGGGGACTATACGGTTAAATCTAGGTACAATTCTTACTTTGAGAATACCCAGAATGAATTTAATTGGAGAAAAATATGGATGACTGAGTTAACCCCTAAAATTAACTTTTTCTTTTGGCTTGTGCTCAGAGGTAGAATTATTACTAATGATAACCTGATCAAGAAAGGTTTCATTATGCCTAATAGGTGTCATCTTTGCAAAAAATATTCTGAAGATATTAAACACCTTTTTATCCACTGTGATTATGCTACCATGATTTGGAGCTATGCCCTATCCAAGTTCAATGTTCTCTGGATGGTACCTAAGGACTTCATCCAATTCTGGACCCAATGGAATCCTCCTTTTAAACATTGTGTTGTGAGAAGACTTTGGAAACTGATCATGCCCCATATTATCTAGAGAATATGGAAAGATAGGAATGACATCATCTTCAGAAATAACAAGAAGCACTGCAAGCTCAACTTTGTTAAGATTGGGCATGTTGTTAAAGATGATATTGGGAGATTCAAACCCCCCAAAAATAAGAAGTATCCTGTTGATGAAGAATACATTCTTTCCAATTGGAAGATTGGAGCTGCTAGTTTGCAGATTAGGAATACCTCAAACATTGATAGGTCTTTGGTCCATTGGATTCCTCCTAAGAGAAACTGGTATAAACTCAACTTTGATGGCGCTTCCAAGGGTAACCCTGGTCTTTCTACTGGGGGAGGAGTTATCAGGGATCAAAAAGGCTGTTTAGTTACTACTTTTTCTGGTAAAATGGGGATTCAGACAAATCATTATGTTGAAGTCCTTGCTGCTCTTTGGGGGCTAAGGATTGCCAAAGATTTTGATATCCAGAACTTAATTTTGGAAGGGGACTCTCTTAATATCATTAATCATTTAAACCAAACTTCTCCTCCTAGCTAGACCATCAAGGAATTCATTATGGAAGCAAGAAATATTTTTCAAAATATCAAGAATATCATCATTAGACATACCTATAGGGAGGGGAATAAGGTTGCAGACACTTTGGCCAATATGGGCATCAATATTAATCTTACCATATGGGATAATGCAAACAACATCCCTAAGGAGGTTCAAACTAGTATTAATGTGGATAATAATGGAATTACACACGTGGAGTAATTTTAATTATGACATGGAGCGGGTCTTAACAGAGGTGAAAGATCTCATTTGTGTGATTTATCCTCCTTTTTACGGCCACATTAAAGCCATTAAACCTTGCCACAGGTGGGAGGTATTTCAAAAAGCAGGACAGCCATAAGAAAATTACAGACTCTTACGAGGGTTTCGAGTAGGTTATTTGTAGAATTGGTAGGAAGAAAGAGAAAATGGGAGGGGCACCATGTCAATTGGAGCCAAGTTGTGACCTAACCTAGAAGAATAACAAGGTACTTTGGAACCTCCTGCACAAAGGAGGCATCTCAAATTTCATTGAACGAATTCAGGGTCATGACCTGAACATTTCAGTTCACTTTGCTATGGATTGGAAGGATAGGAGGGTCAAGTATGGTGGGCACAAGGTTATAGTCAACGAGGAGCTGATTGCTGAGGCAACATGCTTGGAACTAGAGGGCTACCAGTTTTTAGTAAGAGGATTGATAGGGTCGCTGAGGCCAAGAAATTCTCGATGAGGGCGAAGAGCTGGAGTTTTTACTATGGGCATAAGGGTAAGTTCTATTCCCATGTCATATGATGAAGTGATGAATATGATGGTCAGATTTATTTCTCTGGAAGGACATTATAAAATGGTCCCTGTTAAACACCTTGTTTTTCTAAACCATTTTAGAAGGAATTTCATGGTCTGTTTCCCGCATTACCTTCTCAACTCCCTGCAGTGCTCTATTCTAGATTTTCAAAAGCACTCCGTGCTATTCCTTTGCATCAGGGCCTTATCTTTCTATTGCACAAGCTTTGTGTTGCCAAGTTCCCTGGCTTCCCAATTTCTCCTAGTGAGCCACTCACTACCACCTCCTCTGCTCCCACTCCCACTCTTGCCACCCCTTCCAAGTCCAAATACAAGAACCCCTTGAAAATAGACACCCCTCTCACTGGCAGGATTCTCAGAAGCTCCAAAGAGATGGAGGTTGCTCAAAACTTGCTTCATATCAGCAATGCCGGTATTGAAAAGGCCCTGCATCAGGAGGAGTCTCAAGTGGCTAATAGACTGGAAGCCCTGGAGAAAGAGATGAAACAGATGAAGAAGGACCTTCAGCATATGGAGAAGTAGAAAGGGAAAAGAAAGTTTGATGAAGAGAATGACAAAGACAAGGATCAGTTTACTGATATATATAAGAAGTTGAACTCTTTAGATACTAGACTGGGGAGAGCTAAAGATAGACATGATCACAACATGGCTATCTTTAAAGCCATAAGTGACTTTCTTGAGCAGCAAGTTTGGAGCATTGCTATGCTAAGTGGGATCCCTGCAACTATTTGGGGGAATGAGAAAGAGAGGAGTATGGCCTTTTCGTAGCTGGATGCTTCGGACTCAATGCACACAACCACTTTGGTGTTGTTTACCTTATTGCGAGACAATCAAGTCTAGAATTGAAAGAGCACTCAAGAAATAGACTCACTTGGGCTGGTGGGATTTGGTTTAGATGTTGTTCTTTTGTGATATTTTTGTTGTGACGTTGCTGCTTTTTGTGGTCTTGTTGTGGTCTATGTCCTTTTTTTTGCTTGGTTATAACTTGCTCTTGGTTACTTTTGGTAACAACTGTTATATCTGGATTTTGATCCTTTTTGTTGAATCTTCATAGTCATATCAGGCTGGTGAGCCCTTTATGTAACAGGGTATAGTCCCTTCAAAACTATTTACCAATAATAAAAAAAAGTTCCCACATATTTCCTCATATCATTATTTTCCCAATTAAACTAATTCATTGTAGTTAACCCTTAACCTATGCATTGCATTTAAATGCATTCCAATAATGTTGTTTAAAAACATGATAATTAATAATTTTGTCTATTTAATCATTTCTTATCATAGTTCATAATTCATCCATGATGTTAACATATATATTCCTTTATAGTTACAAGGTAACTATAAGTGATACAAAGTAGATTATTCCATTCAAGTGATAAAAAGTTCCTCAACGCAAGTGAAGAATTATATTTTTCACTTATGAAAGAAATGTTTCTTGAATTCCAACCCCATTCGACGAGATTGCAAAAATGATGGTAAGATATATTATGCTAGAAGGAAGGTACATCACAGTCCCCCTTAAGCATTTCATCTTCTTGAACCATTTTAGGATAAATCTTAAAATTTTCTTTCCTCATTTCATTCTGAACTCACTTGAGCACTCAATCTTAGAGGTTCAAAATCACACCCGTGTCATTCCCCTCCATCAAGGGATTATTTTTCTTCTACATCGACATTTTTACTCAAAACCTATTATCCCTCTAGCCCCCACCCCTCCTAACCCCAACCCTATCCTTGAACCCACCATTCTTACCCCCACCAATCCTATGGGACAGAGGAAGGTCAGGTCAAAAAACCCCTTTTACCCCCTTAATCATCCTTTCCCTCCAAAGAGAATTCTTCATAGCTAGCAAGAACAAGGACTTTGAGCTTTCCCAAAGTCTACTCCATATGGGTAACCCTGGACAAAGTAGTACTACTTTGGAGAAGGATGGAGACATAAAGAAGAGGATTGATGAGATTGAGAAGGACTTAGAGGCTTTAAAGAAAGAAATGAAACAACTGTCAAGAAAAGAGGGAAAGAGGAAAGTGGAAGAGGGACCTGAAATTTAGATTCAAGAGATTTACAAAAATCTCAACTCCCTTGATAACAGGATGGTGAATGTGAGAAGCAGACAAGATTTTACTCTCACAACTCTCAAAGTTGTTTACAATTTTTGGAACAACAAGTCAAGAATGTCTGCATGTTAAGCAATATTCCTGAAAACATATGGGGGGAAAGACCAGTCCAAGCTCAAGTATTTAGGAAGGTCGATAAGAATGACCCCTCACAGGTTACAACTATTGCATTATTCAGTGCCCTTCAGGAATTGAAGCAAATAATTGACAAAGCATCCAAGGGATGAGCTACTTGCAGCTTGCTTGGATCGATAGATTAGTGGCTGCTTTATTGCTGTTGTTTTTGGTTTTATAGTTGTTTTGGTACTTTTCCATGCAATTTTTTAACTGCAGCTGTGCTCTCTTGTAACATCCTGATTTTGATCACTTTTTGGTATGTTTTTATTGTAATATCTAGACTTTTACCCTTTTTGTACAAGGGTATAGTCCCTTTCAAAAAACTATTTACCAATAATAATAATTTTTTTACATATGTTACAACAATACATAGGTTTATATCACAAGTATCATGTTATAATTCATTCTGAAAAAAATATGTGATTCATTTCACATGTAACTTATAATACATAATGGTTTACATGTATTTAATATACATATTTACAATTCCTTTGGAAGAATATACATAAGTTTCCATTTCTTAATCACTTATAATCAATTACATCATGATAGATGTTTAAAATTAAAAAAAGTTACAAGTATACAATATTTACATCCATCTATCTCAAATATAATAATGGAATAGATATCATGATACATCACACCTAGATTGTGACACCATTATCTCCTTTCACCATATATCCATCCAATGTTGAAGTAGTGCATATGAGATAAAGAGTATCATTAGAGATCTTTAACTCTAACCATGAGCCTTACAAATATGAGCACACCTATCAGAAAATGAGAGTGGAACTACCATTTACAATAGGGAACATGCAAGTAATCAATAAGGTAAGAGAGAAATACCATGTGTAGTACATTCACCGAAAAAGTGGTAGACTTATGAATAAGGTAGGAATATGTCATCCTAATAATCATATAAGTAATGAATATGCTTTTCACCAAAATAATTAGGATAATAGAAGGCACCCTTAACTTACTAAAATTTTACAATGTACTAGGGAATGATATAACCCCATAGTGACCAATCATGAGGGTATATATTTAGTTTATCCAAAGTCCATCCCATACCTCCTTAGCACTTTTCATGTATGATCTAATACATTACGTTACCTAAACCATCCATTTACATCTCTCCCTACTCTAATAACACACATCTAAAACAACATACTAGGGTATGAAATAATTCCATACTGACTAATCATGAGGGAGTAATTTTAGTTTATCTACCTATTTGTAGTCAAGCCCATACCCCCTAACAATTGTGATCTTTGAAAATTTATTCGGGAAAAATTTCTGTCTATACATATCACTTTCTAGATCAAATATACATCTATTTAAGTACTCTCATTAACATCTCACAATAGGAGATATATACATTTCTCTCCCATGGATGGATCATAAAAATAAAAACTAGAACTAGGACACAAGTAATTAGAAAGCCTTATGAAAATAACATACCACTAAAAACATATCCATTACGGGCATCGAACCGTACTTCATTGAATCAATACATGGGAATATATCATCCAATATTTAGTATTTTAATACACTATATCATCTAGTAATTTTAGCCTATTTGACTTCCTTCTAGATTTGATGGTGGTTTTAGTTGGGTGCATAGTTCATCTATTGGCACCATGTTGGGCCTTTAAAGTCCCCACATCTTGTCTTAAGTTTTATCTAGTATTTTTTGAAGCCCTCAAAATTGGTTCCACTACATACCAATTGGTGCACCTATGCTATAATGTGGGAATATTTTAGTGGTGAATATTTGTTAATTCACGAATATTCCATTTTTTGAAATTTGAAATTGGTGAATTTTTATGGTACCATTTAGGACTAGTCCACCCAAATTTTTTGTGTGAAATTCAATTTTAGGGGTCGATTTTCCATTCCTACAAAATAGGAATTCAAAAAATTCTCCTGAATAAATTCAGTTTGTAGCATTTTTTATGCTACCAGCTGATATCATATAGTATGTTGTCCGCCACTAGCATAAAAAAGGATACCAGATGAAATCATACTATATGTTGTCGGTCGGTAGCATAAACTATGCTACTGACCAGTAGCATATAAAAAAGCTACCATTTGGTAGCATTTAATAGTGATTTCATGATGTCTTGATATTCGCCATTCACGTGAAAGATAATTTTCACATATTTGCCCAATATTTTATAAGGAGTTTTTTCAGAGGGACCCCTAAAATTTTCCCTGGATATAACTTATTAAAGTTTTCCTGAGACCTAAGAGTCTATGGTTATTACCACTTCACACTAAAAATTGTTAAGTTTTCTCTAGATGCCTTATTATCTTGGCCCACATAAGGTTTGGGTCTGTTTGTGTGTGACATGTCGCACCCATGGGTACCCCCTTTTGTATGGTTATATTCACTAAGTTAAAATTACACATGCATAAGGGTTAAGTTTTACTTAAGGATTAAAATCTATGTTGAATGCTTAACAAGTTGTTTACCATGGATATTTTGTCTCTGCACAAACTAGGATCTCTAGCTCGGTGAGTTGGTAATCCATGTCGGTGAGATATTATGTGAAGTTACTTAGTTTTGTTGACATAACAACAAGATCATATGGTAATTTAATATAACTCATTTCAAAACAATGATCTCAAATTAGGATGAGATCAAATTGAATGTTATCTTTATTGACAATACATAGCTCAAATATAGCTCAATTGAATTAGCTCTAGCTTAGAAAATTAATAGAGAGTGAATCCGTTTAGTTCGAATACAACTTATTTCCAATTAAACTTAACTCTAATGCAACTCGAGTTAGCTGAAATATCTCAAATAATAACATTAGGGATTTAATCCCACCCGCTTTTTAATGAATTTCTTAATTAATTTATTTTTCTTAATAATATATTTAATTTTATGTTTTATGAATGTGTGTGTGTATCACAACATATAAGACAACAAAAAGTAAAGTTTTCCATTGTTGTAAAGTGACAATATGGCATTCCTCTAAATATGAAAAGTGAAGCTATGATCCTTACTTTAGCGAGAGTGTTCAACACTAACTCATTATCGCAATGTGATCAAATTAAACTCATCACATAGAGAAACACATAAAATAATGCTAAATCAAAAAGGGAATCTATCAACTAAACTTATGGTTTTGTGTCATTTCTCATGTTCTAAATCACACATGGAAAATGCATCTATACGATATCCTTTTTCTCTAAATAACACATATACACATATAGAAAAGAGTACCTAGTGCTTTATTTATTTCATAAGATAAATGAAATAAAAATAAAAAGGAATATAAGGGGCATATAAATAGTATTCCCAAAGCGTAATGTAAATCCATAATATCATATATTAAAATTAAATCAACTAATAATTGATGTTTTACTCCCAAAACATGTCATAATGATAACTAAATAAAATCAAAGAAATAGAAAGTTTTATATCAAATGTGGAAGTAGCCACCTAAACACCTAAATGCGTCCAAAACATAGGTATTATAAATAGAGATGTGACGATAAAATCTAAAACATGAGCAGGGTCATGAATATATTTATCAAAGCGATATATGAAAAGCATTTTGGATGTGAGATAAATATGGAAAGGCTAGATTTTTGGCTATTGGCATATCCTCTCCAAGATGTCAAAAAGTGCCACAAACCATAGTACTAGCTTAATACCATTTATATAATGTCTTGGGATCTTATGTAGTTTTAATCTCAAGAATACCTTCATGGAAACCTAAAATATGCTATCAATCCTATGGTCATCTACATAATTCTTGGCTCTCTTTCTCCTGCTAAATGAAAATATAATAAGTATTATATACTTCTCCATGTCCTATAGTATAGTATGACCCACAAAAAAATTTACTTCAATCCTATCCCAACTCAAAGGATTCCTACACTCTCGACCATGTAAGGCCTTGAAATGAACTATATAAATAGAGTTGTGGTAGCTATTATTATAGATGAATTCCATTGCATACAAATAATCCTTATAGTGGGATTGCTAATCCACAACATACATGTAAATAAATTACTCCAAATCCTTATTAACCCACTCATTTTGACCATTTTTCTATTTTCGTAGGTAGTATTGAAGTCTAAGCGAGTACGATTCCTCCTGCAAGGTAGTAAAAATTCATACATGTACAACATGTCATGGTTAGAAATGATCATGACGTAGGAGCATCATTTGTTTTTAAATGACAACTTTTTGGCTTCCATTTAAATTTTGGTATGAGATAGGTTTTAGGGACAAGTTTCTAGTGTGTTTTTAATGTTTCCTAACCTAGTTGGGAATTTTATGTTTGTATTAAGGCTATTTAGGGTTTTCCTTAAAAATGGGCCATTCAAATATTTAAAGTTCTAAGTGATGTTTATTGGTATAGGCAATAAGATATGAAGAATAAATAATGTAAGAGATTGTAAAAGAACCTATGTAATGGAAATGAAGTTTTATCACCTATCTAATTAGGGATTATTATGTTAAACTTGGTTATTACCATAGTTACTCCTCACTTGGGTTAGGTCACTCAACCTAGTTGTAACTACCTTTCTTCCAAGACTTAATAGGGTATTCGAATGAGGAGGATTTATTAGGTTTTTAGAAGGTGGAGAACATCCTAGAGGAGATGTTAGAGATCCATCATGGCTCAAGAATATCGGTGGATGATCATGAGAATCTTATATGACATGTCTTGTACTAAATAAAGATTGATATTCTTGTAATATGAGTTGAATACATGATATAACAACTATGTGTTGATGCTTCTCTTGATTGTATGATATGATATTATTATTTTAGGAAGATATTATGAGAATGGTGATAGTTAGTGATTGTGTTGTTCTTATTTATTGAGATTATGAGGCATTTGAAATTCATCTCTGTGTGTTGCACACCAGCATGCTACTATTCCAAGAAATGTATATACTATCATATTCCATCTATCTTCCTCATTCCACCAAAGTAGTCCTCCATCTTGCACAAGAAAGAGTCATGATTCTCTAAACTATTGTGTAAAAGGGTAACCGAGTCTTTCCCAAGTTCTTGATCATGCACAACCAAATCATCCTCGTGAATCTTCCTTCACCTTCTAACCTACCACTTATTAAGTTCCATGGGACCAATTATCACAAGAAATGCTGGTAGTGTCGCTGATAAATTACACATATTCCCAATAAAGTACACCCTCCTTATATGGTTCCACATTCTTAGGGTCACGCACTCTATGTGCATATATTATATTGAGATCCTCCTCATTGATAGGATTGGTGTATGGCACAACCATTCAAATCATCCAAGGGTATGACCACGCGTTCATCCTTGTTATCAAAAAATGATATATCTTTTATTGAAACATAGATTTTCATTATTAACATAACACCAAGGATGTTCAATAAGCTATGGGAATTTATTTACCTTAGAAAGTTCCAATACCTCAAAATCACCTGTAAATTTATCTCCTTGAATAGTGATTGAAGCATCTTTCAACACCCCAATGGGCATGGACCTAGTTTTATTTTCCATATACATCACATTATAATATGGTTACATTTATGGCCTTCCCATCAAGTTCCAAGAATCTAATGCCAAAACATTGACTTCTACACCTGTTTCAATAATAATTTTACTCACTAACCAACCATCTATTACTACATCTAATGTAATCTCCTTGTCATATTCACGGTCATGCGGTGGTAAATATACATGGAGGATCTGATGCTCTCACTCAAATACCATGTGTGGTATTTTACTAAGAAACCATTCTCCCAAGAAAGGAATGATATTCTCCTGGTGCATCATCCTACACACTTATTTCAAATCATCCACCTCCCTTTAAGAAATTTTGACATTCTTTTCTCATTCTCTCTTGCACACCTATTCTTTCAAGTCCTGGATCCCACCACCGTAAATCCTTGATAACTCACATGTTCTTTTGATATACCTCCTTCTAATGGGATGCATCTGGATACTTAACATGTATTCCATCCTCTCTCCTGATAAGGGGTTTTTCTTTAAGAGGCTCATGCATGTGTGATGCTTTTGTGGCTGTAGTGACTAATACAGTTGACGTTTAGAATTAGTAGTCTAATTGGGTGCCCATTTTTCATTCTTCACGTGTTCTAACTTAATCATTATTATAAATTTATCCTTACTTTTTTCTTACACATATGTTCATAGAGGTATAGATAATCCTCAACCTTGTGCACCTTTCCACAGTACAAGTAGACTTGATTCTAAGAACACTTACATTGATAATGATTTGGTGATCCATAAGTATAACATGCACCATGTGTGAACCTTCCTCTACCACCATGTCCTGTGATCTGATATCCACCTAGAAATCCACCATATTCATTGTTGCACACTTAATTGGTCTATCCTTCTTGCACCTGAGAACTACTGGCCATAGTTGTCTGTCACAATCTAGTCTCATATGCCTCATGAACATGGTCAATCAAATGATAGTTAGATATATCATGGGTGTGTGTGTCACAAATATCACACTATATGGAGATGTTCTTCTATGTTGCATTCTGTAAGAGTGGGAAGTTTTGGACATCATGATTCTTACAGAAAATCTCACAAGATTGTAATAGTGTGCACACATCCTCGCTGAGACATATATCCTTGCCCTTCCAGTTTACAATTAATACACCATAACCCATTACATGTCTCATGTTCCAAATTAGTATAAAAATTATCTAATTAATTATCCATAGCTATTATCTATGCCTTGAGAAAAGGACTTACTCCCGTATCTCGCACTCAAAATTACTTTTGCATGCATAACTTCTTCTAAACTCTCACACAAATCAGTGAATGTTTTATGTGATAAATCCCTTTGAAAAGGAGTCAAAAACCTCCAATGAACTACTATGTGTGTTGGATCTAATGAAAATAATAATATAACTTGAACAATAAAGTTTTAAACTATGCATCATACTCCTCACACTCTCAAACAGACCTGTTTGGTGTCCTTTAGCGTGCTAATGCTTTATTTCTCAAACTATGGGATGTGAAATTTAGCTAAAAATACAATGCACAAAACATCATAATCCACCGTAGTTTTATGTGGATTAGACTTTCTATACCAGTTGTGTGCATACCCTTGAAGTGTGGTGGAAAATTGACTTTCCTTCATATCAAGAGCTATTATTCCCTTATCTCTCCATAATAAATCACACTTATGCACATGCTCAGTTGCATCTTCCACACCTCTATACTCTGGTAAGTGAAGTGACATCTCAAAGTAAATATAAGGGATTAAATACAATGGTTGTGATGCTGTTGTGGTTGTGGCCCTTATCCTAGAGTGGGTCTAGATCCTAAGCTTGATCCTACACTAGGGTTTCCTCCACGCGATGGTTGACCTGAACCACCTCACCCTCCCATTGCGACCTATGGTCCTTAGATGAATTTCCTTATATCCTAGTTTTTGTTTTGAATTGGACACCAACCATATATTATATACCCACACTAATTGGATTACTTGCAAACAGTCTACACACTAATTCCCTATCTTGAGGATGCACATGTGAAGGTACCTCCAAAATTACTCGTTCCAAAAATTAATGCCTCTTTGCGCTACCATGTGCACGTCCTTAGTCTATTACGACTCTTGAAGAATACCTAAAATATTTCTACTTGTATCTCCTCCCAAACAGGGAGATTATCCTTTCTCACATTTACTAAGATGATCTTCTACAACTACCTCTAGATTTAGAACACCTTACACAAGGGCTAGGTATCTAGGATGGGTTATATACACACCTACAATTCTCATTCTCTCCTTTGACTCAATCTCATCAGATTCCAATTAGGTTTCTCTACTATGCTTTCCCAATGTCAGAAGGAATGGATCATGTAGTCCCTCATCTTCTTTGGGGCTGTCATCACTTCCTCTAGCCATCATTCTTCTCAACCTCGGTGCCTCATTAACTTTCATATTTTGTGCATCGTTATATCAGATCCACATTTCCTCTCTCTATAGTTCTTCCACTAGAGATGTCACCACCATTTCCAAACCTTGTTCGATCACCTACGCATGGTCGGGTTTAACTTTCCATATGTTAGTTATCCATTCCTATTTCAGACATCAAGATCTATATAGCTAAAGCACAGGCACAAATAGGATCCTCATGGATCATGTAAAAAAAGTCTTCTTCCTTAGGGAAATATTATGTCAAAATCACGTACTCCAAGGTATAACTGTGCAACACACCTTCCCACCAACAATCCAAAACTCTTATCCATAGCTTGTCCAAATCAGATAATGCTTGATAGTCTTCTTGTATCCAATTTTCCTTCCTTCCTATCTAGACACCTCGATTATTCATGTAAGCTGACAACCAATGGTACAAATCTATTGGGAAAAATCTGAAAAATGTCTCATACAAGTAGTTATAGATATTGTATTCCACCCACTTTCATGTATTGAAATCAGGTCCATTGTTATATATGTGAGTGAATGCGTCATGGGCATCATATATACAATTCTTAATATTATCCAAGGATATTTAGAACACCATTTTCATGTAAGATCCTAGTAGATAGTTTGAAAAATAGGTACTTACAATGAGAACCAAAATGTATTCTTTTTATTTCCCAATATATGTGTGCTAACACCTCATTTAGAAATGTCTTGAAGCCCACCCAACACACGCGCAATCATTAGGTCCCACCTTTTTTATAATTAGCAATATGTTAGCATGAATGTTTATGCTCATAAAAACCATTTATACAAGAAAATACATCATAACATGATAATTAAAAACAAATATAATAAGGAAATCACTCATAGATAATGAATATTAATATTTTAATACCCATCAAGCCATGATCAAACACAATAACTCTAGCAATCCATAAGTAATGATCAATTATAACCACAATTTATTACATAATATAGAAGTTGAATACATTACAATTCATCAATGCGCTGGACCATAAACTCTCATCTGACTCCATACCAAGTACTTAGACTCCAAGATTTACTCTTAGATTATTACTCTATTCAAACTTTTCACTAATTCTCTCCCAATGACTATTACAATGAGCTATTACCTATATTTATAGGGTGCGGACTTTCCATTAATCACCTACATGCACCTTCCGATAATAGGTGTGCTCACAAATAAATTACATTATTTTTACAATGTATCCTAACAATATATGAAGCTATAAATAGTTCCATTCTTTAATCTTCTTTAACAACTATTTTTAGCCTTCTCCATGTGTTTGTTCTTTTCCTTTCCCTGCATGTTCTTCATTATCCTTTGAATGGTCGCTAAGTCATCTTGTTTTTTTCTATTTCTGGACCATTCTTTAGTGGCACTTCATATTTTTATTTTTTATATTTATCCATCTAGAAAATCAGCTAAGTCCTCAATATTATCTCGTATGCGCCAACCCCGCGCCCGACATGTTCCTTTATGGTGCACAAACCTCCACATATTAGTTTTTTATCACTTACTTTACTTGATTACATTCCCTTTCGCACAAATATTAGCTTCCACACATGTCTAATACTTAGTATTTTCCTTATACCAACATGACCATACATAAGAACAAGATGAAAGAGAGAACATAAGAACATAAAATTTAATTCGGAAACCCTTAAAGGGAAGAGGAACCACCGAACCTCTACTTATATTACTCAAAACAAAGGAATCCTACAAATATTACACATCATAATATATTTATTTAGTGATACACCAATCCCACAAGGAACACCAACCCCTAATTTAGTAGGGCACTAAACCTACAAGGAGTACCAACCCCCAATTTAGTGAGGCACTAGCCCCACAAGGATGCTACAACCCTCTAAGATGAAAAAGCACCAACTAAGCCACTTGAAGATGAAGATAAATTATGTTTTTTTTCTTCAATAACTGATGGTGATAAATAATTCATCTCCATGCAATCAAAATCCCTCTCAAACACAACTTCTTCTTTGCTCAAAATTTTCTTCTTCTTCAAGCTGATTTCACACCTTCCCTAGCTCAACATCACCTTATCTCTCTCCAAAAAAACATCACAAACTAATTTCCCTCTAAATAAGGTCACAAGGAACTTCATTACCTTTACTTCTCTCCTCATCAGGTCACATATTTCATCTCTTCCACAACTTACACAAATGAACCTTTTAACTTGCCTTTATACATGTTTCTTATCCACAAATCACATGGGTCAGACCCCATATAGTAAAAAAACTTAAATAATCATTATAAATTCCTATAAAAATCATTGATAGGACCATCTAGGTCTCCACCATCAACTAGAACCTTCTAGACCTCTATTAGGAAACAACAAGTCCTAAAACCCTTCAAGAAACTTACTTGCCAAATTTGAATGTGGAAGACCAAAACCAAATTCATCAAGGAATACAAAAAAATTAGAAATATTGTATGATCTCTCAAAAAAATAAAAAAATCATGAAAAAATCCATCAATCATTAAAAACTACTCAAAATAATCATCACTCCATAAAACTCACTTGAGATCATGCTCACTAAGCATCCTGCAAAATTACCTTCAAAGAATAGGTCATAACTTGCTCATATATTATGAAACACTCAAGTGTGATATATCATTGGAAATAAATTAAAGTATTGATCATTAAAAATTAAAATTAATTCATAACTTCACATGTAACACCTCTAAAACTGTTGTATTTCTAGACTAATCCAAACAGCCCCAAAATTGCTTAGAATCCAGTCCTCAAAGATAGGGCATAATTTGCATCCTAGGACCTCAAAAGTTATAATAAATAATCAAATACATGTATTAAAAATATCATTCTTCCATAAATGGTAAATTAGTCAATAGGTCCAATGGGAAACTTTTTCACAAATCGATATTTTACAAAAACTTACCTTTTTGGTGGGGCCCACATACTTTCACAAGATATAAAATACATAAATGGAAATGTGTAGGACTATTATATAACCTCTAATCATCACATTTTCATAAATAATCCATTATAGGATTTAAAAACCATTTTCTCCCAAGTCGCTTAAGAGCTAGGGTTTTAAGAGGGTTAAAAAGTAGTTTACCTTCTTAACGATTGTTTATAAAAATGATGATCAAACAACCTCATTATTCTTGGAAAATATTCATAACTGACATAATAAACAAAACCTAGGAGCTTGGGTCCCCATACAAAGCACACACTCCCCAATGAGCATATGAAAGTCAAATTTTAGCACAAAATCACACCTTTGAAAACCAAGTTCTAGAAAAAACATAATATCTTAAAACTCTTCATCGATGGACCTTACACTTGAAACATTACATCATAAAAACCTCCTTGATGATTTATAATTCCCATCCATTCCTGTTCATTCCTGAAAATCTCCATACACAAAGTGACTTAGACATGCTTAGAAGCCTTGTCTTCATTATAATTTCTTTAAAGGACCTAGAATATACATATTACATCTATAAACTGACCTTGAAAGCATGTTACTCATCATATGTAACCTAAAAAAACCTTCTCATTCATTCCCTGACCTACTCTACCTCATACTCCATGCTACCAAGCCATACACCATGCATTAGGTTTACGATTAGGATTATAATGACTTGACTCAACACATGCATCTCATGGAGTGACCTTGTTGACCTCTTATAGACTCATTAACACCTCTAAAAATTGGGATAAACATGTTATACCTCATAACATCATTCAAAATCACTGGAGTTTATACACACCACTCACTTTATTGACAATGAACTAAGCATATGCATAAACATCATGACATTCTATCACACTACCAATCAACCTTCAATATTAAACATGAATGAAACCTCACGGAGACACCTAAAACTCCTTGAATCCCTTTGAAATTAATGTTACACTTGACATCAATTACAATAACTAGACATAATGTACGACAAAGGCAAGAGTAGATAAGGAATTTACCTTGGCCATTATCACATGTTCTTAGTGTATTTAATTTCCAAACACTAATGTATTATTATTTTTTTAGATGCACTTGTAATATTATTTATATTTTAATATGTCAATAATTCACACATTATTGTGTATTTATCCACTTCTATTAATAGGAATAGTATCAAACATGTTATTGAATTATTTGATTTCATCCATCAATATTATTTTCTAATGCTTGCTTTCAAAGATACCACTCTCCATAACTAACCATACTCCCTCTTTTTGTCTCTCTCTCTCTCTCTTTGTGTATATGTGTGTGTATATGTATATGTATATATACATATATATGAACATAGAGCTAGTGTGGGTGGTAGTTTAACAGGACGTTAGTTTTTCATACTATAGCAAATTTAATTTTTAGATTCTTAATAAAATTTTTGCAATCATATTACCCTTCATAAATATGTTATATGTCTTTAGTTTAAGTTTAATTTATTTATTATATATGCATTCATGTGCTTTTTCTTTATGGTTATTTTTGTTGGTTCTAGAGAATATAGTTAAATTTAATATTGTATTAGATAAATATAAGATTCACCTCATGTTTTATTTAGGTTTACAAATTGTATCCATAGTTGTCTACCCTATGTTTTTATGTATCCAAATCATATATATAATTTTTCAGATTTTTCTTGCAGGTATTTATATTTATATAAGGTTTTTTGAGTTCCTTTTAAGTAATAATTATCTAGATCTAGTGATTTTCTAAAACTAACAAATATTATCCTCTAACATTTCCCTTCATGGGATATGGGTTGATCATAAATTATTAAAAGTGGTGGCTTACTTATGGTTTATATCAGGGTTCCTTTTAGATCTCCCGTGGATAGGACCATGTTCCCGTGGTTTTAAAACTTAAGATTTTTCATTCTAGGAAATTCAGCTTATCAATTTTACTTTATTATGGTGTGAGGGATACTAGCCCAATACTCAAGCTTGAGAAAACGCTTGTATGGATTTTATCTTCCACATACCTCACCATATATAATAAGTTCCTAGGTTTATTCCTTGGACCGATAGGAATCCTTTCATCTATTTGTTTCTATGGTGCGTGAGTAAGTACTTATCCTCGATAAGTTATGTTCTACATACCTCGTAGATAGTATGTGTAGATATAATAAAGGTGGAATCTTGAATATTAAGTGTATTGAAACATTTATCTATTTCATTATTTACGAATGGATAAGAATTTCAAACAACCTATAGAAAAAAACATCCTAATCTAGTGAATCCATCAAGTTAAGTGGAAGTTCAATGAAGATTGTTCAAATCTAGTTATTTAGTTATAATCGTAGTTCAAGTTTTTAGAAGTTTCAGTACAATACCTTAGTATAAAATCATTAAATATTATTTATATCATTTTAATTTTAGATCTTTTTTCAATTCTAGTACAATTCCATTTCATTTTTGGTAAAAATATTGTTCAGAATAATTCATATCCCCCTTTTTGTAGAACCCCAATTTTAGGTATACTTGGGGAAACATTGTTTTTTATAATTCTAGAATAGTGAGTAGGAAGTGTGTCCTATTGTGATTGGTACATCATGAAAAGGGGCATATATTTTGAATCATATGGACTATAGAACACTTATTTCAGTAAATTTGGACATATTCTAGTGAATCTAGACTCCAATATTACAAGTTTTGGAAGAAATCAATCACCATTTTTGCGTATATTGGATTCCATTTTCATTTATATTGGATTTTGTAATTACTATTATTGGATTCCATTAGTAGTAATATTGGACTCATAGGAGTTCCAATTTTGCTATTATTGGATTCCATTTCGCTATTATTCAATTCCAATATTTCTATTATTGGATTCAAATTTCACTATTTTTAGATTTTTATGAATTTGGAAAAATCATGTTGCGAGTATGTAACATTAACAACCACTAACTATTAAAAATCATGCATATGTTACATTAAAAAATAAAAAAATACAATAAATTATTACAAATTCAAGTTCAAAGTGTGGGGTTCACACTTTTAAAGTTTAGGATCACACTTTGAAAGTAAAAACCTTGATGTAAGGTTAGTGGCCTATAACTTTTACAAGGCATGAGCCCCTTATATTAAAATAAAAATAAAAAATAACATAAAATTCATGTAAAATCAAGTTCAAAGTACAAGGCTCACACTTTCAAATTTGGAGAAACTCACTTTAAAAGTGCAAGCCTTGCACTTTCAAAGTGTGATCCTTGCACTTTCAAAGTTTGAGTCTCACACTTTCAAAGTGTGAAGCTAGAACTTTTAAAGTGTGAAGAAGTGTGAGTTTTGCACTTTCAAAGTGTGAGGATCACACTTTGAAAGTTATGTGCATCCTTGATATTGGCATTGGCCTAACTTACAATAAAATTACATCCTCACCCCAAAATATACCTTATTTTTTATGAGGTGTTATATTTTTGGTGTTGTGTAAAAATTATTATGTAAAGGATATCAACTTCAAGTGTAATGTATGACATTAAAAAAATAAAATTACTTGAAGATTCTTTAAGATTCCACTTATAATCTTGGCTTTTATGAATTAATCCACCTGCCCTATTAACAATTGGCATATCACTATTATAGAATAATGTATAGACATTTTTTTTTATATTATATTAGTGAAATTATTGAAGCAAAATATGGAACTTGTGTCAGTTGGTCATTCAGGTTTTTGGGCTAAAATTGAAAATTGCTAAAGATAGGTGGTAGAAGTAATTTTATTTTAGTTTTCTTATCTCAGCCATAACATTATAATAACTCAAGTCATTTTTTATTTGATTGTACATGGCCTTAAGTTTACTATTTATTTTTATTATAAATTATATCTCATATTTATCATTAAAAGATGACAACATCATTAGGAGGTATGTATATCACAAATTCAATTACTATGAAAGAAATTATTATTTATACTTGTAAATTATTTCATTCTCCATATAAAAGATGCATCAATTACTTCCATGAGGAATAAAATGAAGTAATCCTTAACACAATGCAAACATAATGATTGTGAGAAACACAATCAAATGTCCTTGGAGATACATTGAACCAATATTGTATGGTTTACATCAATCAAAAGACATGTTGTGCCACAATTGTATTCTTTGTGAGTCAAAAATGCCACCACCTTTTCCCAGTGTTGGACACTGTGAACGAGCTACATTTGTTTCACACCCATCATTGTGGAATAATGTTGTGCTCCAATCTATTTTCTCAATTCCTTCTCTTGTAGCCCAATCTTGTAGCCTTGTATAAGTTGAGTAGATCTTCGTGGGTTGATTGAATGGATATATAACTACTAGGCCCTTTTTGTTCTTAAAGAATTTGATTGGAATATCATATTCAAATAATATGAAATCCAAATCAATGAATTGTACTTACAAAATCCAAATCAATGATGCATGTTCCAGAGAATAGAGTAAAAATGTAAATATTTTGTAGGGTCAAACAAGAGGTATATATGCTGCTCCATGTCTCCTTTCCTCCACTAACCACATTAGTGGGAGAATGAATGGCTTCCCATGCATAAGAAATCAAAGTATATATAATCATGATTTGAGTTCCATGATGATTGATGCAACTCAAAATAATACAACTTATGTGTCATACACAAGAACGGGAAAACATTGAGAAAATTAGGAGAATATGACTAAAGGATAAATGGTATAGTCACTAGATACCATATTTATTTGCATCCTGAAGTTTTGAAACAAATAATTTCCCTGGATTATAATCTAGTACATGCACCACCATTAACCAATGACAACAACCACCATGAAAAACAATAATATTCATGTCCAAATCTAACTGAAAAAATTTACAAAGATACATGAATACTTACACAACCGAAAACCTCTTTGCGGGTTGGCGATATGATATATATTAAACTACTACACATCCAATTTTGACAAAAACATTGAAGGAAAAACCAAATGTCAAGCTCAAACCCTAAAGAAAGAACAAAAAATAGGCATACACAACATTACTTTTACAAAAAGGATATTTTTTATAACAACCATCGACTATACCACAAACAATTGATTTTTTCATTAGCTAATATTAAGAAGAGAAAATAAAGATCTATTCAAGTAATAATTAATTTATAAGACAATACAAATTATAGTCATAATAAAAACAAGAGATCATTTATTAAGAAATAAGAGAGAACATTTAGGATAGTTTCCAATGATATTTGAGATTATTACCTCGACATTTTCAAAGGTAAAAATTTGAAAAGATTCACTTGAGGATTTGGTAAGGTGGCTTCCATGATTTATTAATGCTATGTCTTGATCTCTTCTCCAACAACCAAAAATTTGAAAAATCCTTAAACAATAACATTTATAGGAGAGAAAGGGCAAAAGGGTGAGTCACAACCAAAGAAAGCATGGATTTTCCATCGAAACAATGCACAAAGGGGCCTATAAAAAGGTACATTTAAAAACCAAATTCTTTGTACCCTCACTCCCCCACAACCTTTTATTGCTTTAAATCTTGTTATTTATGAGAAAAGACATTAACATTTGCTTGGGAAGAGACGAATACCCAACCTCCTTTTGGTCCTCCTGTCATAAGGAAAAAGTGATATCCATGGAAATGAACAATTTTTTTGTTGAGTTTGGTGGTTTCATTGCATAATGCACCCCCAACCATAACGCATCCCCAAACATGAGACAAATTCAGTGGAATTGGGATTAGCGACCGCTCGGCTAGTTAATGTATTCCATATAAGACATTGATTTTTAGACGCTTTATGAAAGATTTTTATATGAATAATAACATAATTAATAGATATATTCCATGTAAAACATAGGAAAATGGTCAGTGAGTGAATTTTGAATATGTTACGCTCACTTTAGGGTAACATTGCAAATACCTAAAGTGAGAAAATATGTGGTGTTTAAATAATTATTATCCCTTACGCTTCCGACAAGTCAATCAAATTAGAAGACTAATAGTTTCCTTTCCTCTTCTCTATACACATAGTTGATATAATTACTTAGCCAATTTCTATCTCCTCCAATTTAATTTATCAGTGGGTGAGAAAACAAGGTGTGGAAATTGGAAATTGGTAGGTAATCTACAGAATTTTAAAGTGCCTCGTGTTGACTAGGAAGGGAAGTAAAAAATTAGAAGCACCATGTTCCCATTTCCCATCCTTGTATTTGTCTATGTGGGTCCCACACTAGGCCAACATCACACGGCAAGGTGCAGAAGCGGGTGAAAGGGTGAGTGACGACCAAAGAAAGCATGGATTTGATATCATAATAAATGACAAAGGGATATATACATAAAAAGGTGTATTTCAGAACCAAGTTCCACATCCCCTCACTCCCCCACATCTTCTTACTGCTTTAAATCTTGTGATTTGTGTGAAAAGACATTGAAAATTGCAATGGACGAGATGGATTTAGGGAATTGGGAACAAATATAGCTAGGTTTTAGACCTAGTGTCTTTTTGGTCCTCTTGTTACAAGTCCAAAATGATAGCCATGACCATGAAAAAAATTGGTGTATCGAGTCTATTGGTACCATGCCACAATGCACCCCGTAACTATAGCACACCTCCCATGCTTGAGATGGAATTAGAGAATTGGGAAAAAATATAGCTAGTTGTTCGACCAAACTTCCTTTTGGTCCTCTTGTCACAATTCTAAAGTTACAGCCATGGCCACAAGCAACATTGACATGCCGAGTTTGATGGTCCACATCACATCAAACCCCAACCAAAACACACTCCCAACGCCCGAGACATATTTAGGGAATTGGGATGAATGACCGTAAGGCTAGTTAGTACGTTCCATACAAGACATTGATTTTTTAAGATATTTTATGTAACCTTTTCATATGTCCTATAACTTCATTAATAACTAGCTCCCACATAAAACATAGGCACATGGTCAGTGAGTGAATTTTGAATATTTTATTTTGGTTTAGGTACATGGTCAACAAGTGAATTTTGAATATTTTACCCTCACTTTAGGGTAACATTGCAAATACCTAAAGTGAGAAAATATATGGTGTTTAAAGAATTTTTATCCCTTATGCTTCTAAAAAGTCAACTAAATCAGAAGGTTAATATTTTCTTATCCTCTCCTCTATCTCAGTAAATTCAAAATACTTAGCTAATTGTTATCTCCTCTAATTTAATTTAGTAGTGGGTGAGAAAATAAGGTGTGGAAATTGGAAATTGGAAGGGTAGTCTACGGAAGTTGGAATCATTCTCGTGTTGATCTGGGAAGGAAAGTCTATAAAGGTTGGAAGAATCTTGTTATCATTTCCAATTCCTATATTTGTCGATGTGGGTCAAACACTAGGAAATGATCACACAATGTAATAAGTGGGTGAAAGGCCGAGTCACTACTAAAGAAAACATGTATTTTCTTTTGGAAGCAGTAACTTGAAGGATCTATAAAAAAGGTATATTATAGAACTAAGTGCCTTGTATCCTCATTCCCCATGTCTTCTTACTACTTTAAATCCTATGGTTTGTGAGAAAGTGGTGAGAAAAAATTTTGAAAATTTCAAAGGAGGAGAAAAATTTAGAGAATTGGGAAAAAATATAGCCAGTGTTCACCAAACCTCCTTCTCGGTCCTCCGTCACATGGCCAAAGTTATACTCATGGCCATGAACAACATTAGAATCCTAATTTTTTTGGTAACATGCCACAACACCCCTAGCCATAGCTCAACCCCACACTTGTGACGAATTTATGGAATTGAGAATAAATATATCTAAGTGTTTGACCCACCCTCCTTCTAGTCCTCCTGTCACAAGATCAAAGTAATAGAAATGGCCATAAATAACATTAGCGTGTTGAGTCTTCTAGTACCATACCATAATGCACCTTCTATCCATAACACACCCCCATGCCTAAGATGGATATAGGAGTCAAGAATATATATAGCGAGGTTGTTAACAAAGCTTCCTTTTTGTCCTCCTATCACAATGCCAAAGTGATAGCCATGGCCACAAATAAAATTGGTGTGCTAAGTTTTATGGTGCCATGACATAAGACACCCCCAGCCATAAAAGACTCCCCATACCTATGATAGGTTAGGGAATTTGGAAAAATTAAAGCTAGGTGTTTGACCCAACCTACTTCTAGTCCTCCTGTCACAAGAACAAAGTGATAACCATGACCATGAATATATTTGGCATGCTAAGTATGGCAATGTTACTATGTTGAATTCCATGTCACAATGCACCCACATGAATAAGTTTACTGAGAATATGACATCAAATGCATGTCCGACACTAAAATGGAATTGAAATACCCAAAGGACTCCATTTTCACATCGTGGTTTTGGAATAATAACACAAGTTTCATTTACAACTTTTTCAGTAATTCAAGTGTTGGCACAACGAAAAAAAAAAGTGCTTAGCATAAAGCCCCTTATAATGACAATGGAAAGAGGATTTCAAAGAGCTTTTGATGAGGGTTGTCAATCCTCACCATTAATAATGTCAATCTGGGTTGGTGTCCGAAGGTTGTATGTATTAAGAGAAGAATATCTTAGAAAAAAATTCCTTTAACCTCAAACCAAACTTGCATAAAACAAATCACACATGCAAAAATTTAAAGGAACACTTGTAGAAATGTAAACACACTTGGATAAAGGAAATCATTCTTGCAGGAATATAAAGGCACACTTACATAAAGGAAATCACACTTTCATAAATAAAGGTTGCATGAAAGAAATGAAACTTGCATAAATGAAATTGCTGAATTAAAAATAACTGAAAGATAAAAAGACACCTGTAGGTTCACAACAAAAATTGTACTGAAGAAGGATCACATAACATGAAATCAGAAGTTTACAACAAAAGAAAAATTATAGAAATAAAGAAACAAACATTAACACATTGATCCATATTCCTTGGAATGAGTGGCCAACTCATTCCTTGGAAGAGGACTTAATTCATACTTTTAATTTAGAACTTGCAGAATAACTTTACTTTAAAAGATTGGAAAGAAAGAACAAATCTTTATTTCTTGGGAGAAAAGAATTACATATCTAAGTGTGGAAGGTTGCATTTATAATTTATGTGTCCAACCAACTCCTTATTTTGGGAGATACAATCTGATCTTATCTTTATTCTAATCCTAACAACTAAGATCTCCATCTCCACAAAATATGGAGAGAGATATATTATTGGAGTCAAAGTCTTATCTCACTTATTTTAGGAAGATTTTCTCCCAAATCTTCTCCTTGATTTTCGGTAACAAGAATCATAATGATTTTATTCCTCTACATTATTGGAAGAAGATTTTCCTCAAAATATGATTTTGACCAAATACCTTTCTCAGATTTTCCATTTGACTTTGTTGTTTTTGATTGTGGAACTTTTGATGCTTGTTTGATATGCTTTTTCCTCGACTGCAGTTCACTAAAAGTTAGATTTATCTTCATTGGTAAAATTTGTTATAAATCTGAATGAGGTTTTTGTTAAACACATTTCTATGAACAAAAACCTCTCTCATATTTTCTGTTTGAATTTTCTATTTCTGTTTATGGAATTTTTAGTGCTCATCTGATACACTTTTCCTCGGACTGCAGCTCACTAAAAGTTAGATCTCTCTTCATTGGTAAAACCTATAGAAAATATGAATGAGGTTTTTGTTAAAAACATTTCTATGAAAAAAATGTCTCTTAGATTTTTTGTTTTAATTTTTTGTTTCTGTTTATGGAAATTTTAGTGTTCGTCGATACACTTTTCCTCGTAATACAACTTACTAAAAATTAGATCTTTCTTCATTATTATTGCTATGAACAAAAATCTCTATCATATTTTCCATTGGATTATTTGATATTTCACAATTCCTCAAAAAATATCAAAATCATGCGAGTTCCAGAACTAATCTTGTGAGTTCCAGAACTAACTCTGCGAGTTCCAGAACAAGCTTGCAAGTTCGAAACTAACTCGTGAGTTCCGGAACTAAGCATGCAAGTTTTGAGCTAACTTAAAACTGCTATAACTTTTGCATACGATCTCGGATTGAGATGATTATTTTTTTGAACTTGCATAATTTTTTGAGAGAAATCTGAATATGAAATCATATTTGAGTTTAGATGTACCATCCATGATCAATTCAAATTTTTCCAATACTAGCATTATCTTTCTTTATGGCCTGCATACACAAGACTTTGCATCTTTTCCCAAATAATCAATAGGATTAGTCAAAAAAATAGATAACAAAATATTTCTAAAGAATAAACAAGATATATATCTTATATTCTATCTTAAGAAAACTATAAGTTCCTAGATTACATTTAAATCCACTTTCAAAGGTAACTTAGAAGGACAAAATAATGGTAATTTATGGCCAATTTATGGCCTCATCATTACCCCACACTTAATCTTATGCATGTCCTCATGCATTATATTATTATCTCCTCTTCTTAGAGTCTTCTCCACATTGAGCTTATGCATGTATGCATTCCATATATAGTTCAAAGATAGGTTCTTGTGGATCTCTTTTTGTTGTTTTTAATTTCTTTTCTTTTGTAGTAGGTTCTTGTGTGGATCTCCTTCTACTATTTTTGATTTTATTTCTTGTACAATAGGTTCTTATGTGGATCTCCTTCTATTGTTTTTGATTTTCTTTCTTGTACAACAAGTTCTTGTGTGGATCTCCTTCTGCTGTTTTTTATTTTATTTCTTGTATAGTAGGTTCTTGTGTGGATCTCCTTCTGTTGTTTTTTATTTTCTTTCTTGTACAATAGGTTCTTGTGTGGATATCCTTCTACTATTTTTGATTTTATTTCTTTTACAACAGATTCTTGTGTGGATATCCTTCTGTTGTTTTTGATTTTATTTCTTGTATAGTAGGTTCGTGTATGGATCTCCTTCTGCTATTTTTTATTTTCTTTCTTGTACAATAGGTTCTTGTGTGAATCTCTTTCTCGCTACTTTTTTTATCTTCTTTCTTGTATAGAAGGTTCTTATGTGGACCTCCTTCTGTTGTTTTTATCCCCTTTCTTTTATAGTAGGTTCTGTGTGGAGCTCCTTCTGCTACTTTTGAATTCCTTTTTTGTACAACAGTTCTTATGTGGAGCTTCTTCATGCTTTTGATTTCCTTTCTTGTACAACATATTCTTGTGTGGATCTCCTTCTGTTGTGTTTCATATCTAAAATTAAAATACATACCTCATGCTTCTCCTTCTCTCCCACACTTAAGCTCATGCATGTCCTCATGCATGTTTTTTATTCATGGCTTCCCATAAATTAGACTCTAAAAGTTTGATTGCAAATAGGTGCACATATTTTTCATATAAGTAGGGGAGATATGAATTTTATCTTGCCTTCCTTGAAGATCTTAAAAGTGGATCTAACTGTAATAAAAAAACTTACAAGAAAGATTAAAAATAAAATAATAGAACAAAATAACTTGATCATACCTCTAGTTGTCCTTGTCATCCTATTGTTAACATGGTCAAATAGTGTCGAGAAAGAAGCCACCAGTAACAATTGATTACTTTTGAAGAATAGCCTCCTTTTTGTCTTTAATTGGCCAAGCAAGTTGGTTTTCCAATCAATTTTTTTCTTTTGATTGGCTAGCAAGCTGGTTTTCCAATCAAAGCTTTTTGATTTTTAATTTTTTTGCCTTTGATTGACCAACAAGTTGGTTTTCCAATCAAATATTTTAAATTTTTTTCTTTTCTATTTTTGTTGAAATAATAACATGAGAAGGGTTATAGAAAAAATTGATCCATCATCAGACTATATTCATCAAAGTACAACTTGTGTAAAATAGGAAGCAATGTCTAATATCTCATTTTTTTTTTCATACTTGGTAACTCCAAGAAAATTTCTAAAAATTATGTAGAAAATTTCTAGGTATTCAAATCTTAACTTGAATTGGAATCACCATAGTAATATTCAAAGCCCAAACTAGTGATCTTAGGAGATGGATAGTTGTTAAAAGAGAGAGTGAAGGTATCCGTGGGTCCCTCCAAAATCTGCATGCTCCTTGGTTGATATTGTTGGTGCTCCAAAATTTACATGCTGGTATCAAGAACAACTCTGGAAATTCCTATAGATCTAGTCCTCAGATGTTAGTATATAAAAATTTCTTTCCTTGATATTCACCATAATTGCTTCTTAACGTTATACAAGCATATACAAAAATGAAGAAATTGAAAGACATGAAAACAAATTTTTCTAATGGATATGGTTCAAGGATTGAATTTTATTATGGGATGAAAACTAATTTGGATGGGTGGATTTATTATGAGTGAGTTTTTATTTTGGCTCTAATGAAATCCTTGAATATGGATGAAGTTAATTAGAAATGCTACCACTTCATTATTACAAACTGGATAAGCTAGTTTTTTACTAAGGTTATGTGTAATAAGATCACTGAGTTGTTAGTTGATACAAGGGGAAATGGTGGTGGTTATCAAGAATGACATATGATATTTCATCAACTGGATCTACTTCTAGATTCAATATCATATTCTACCATTTCTAGATTTGAATTCTTTGTTCATACCATTATACCTTCTTAATCAAACATCACAATCATTTTCTTATACACAGAGTTAGTTTATAGGGAAATAAATATTTAAAATCTAATATTCCTAATTGTAGAAATGAAATTTTAATCTACTTGGAGGAAATAAAAGTCTAAAGAAACTACTTTAAAAATACTTCCTCTCACAGAATTGGTTAAAAGGTATTCTACTATCATTAGAATATTCTCTTAGAGAACTCTGAATCTCCTAATAATACCGTGTCCCTAGCAACAGTGCCAAAATGATGAGGGTCATCAATCCTCATCATTAATAATGTCAATCCAGGTTGGTATCTAAAGGATGTGCACATTAAGAGAAGAAGATCTTGGAAAAAAACTCCTTTAAACACAAACTAAACTTGCATAAAATAAATCACACATGCAAAAATTTAAAGGCACACTTATGCAAATGTAAACACACTTGCATAAAGGAAATCACACTTGTAGGAATATAAAGGCACACTTGCATAAAGGAAATCACACTTGCATAAATAAAGGTTGCATGAAAGAAATGAAACTTACATAAATGAAATTGCTGAATTAAAAATAACTGAAAGATAAAAAGACACTGCGCAGTTCACAACAAAAATTGTACTGAAGAAGGATCACATAACATGAAATCAGAAGTTTACAACAAAAGAAAAACTACAGAAATAAAGAAACAAACATTAACACATTGATCCATCTTCCTTGGAATGAGTGGCCAGCTCATTCCTTGGAAGAGGACTTAATTCATACTTTTAATTCAGAACTTGCAGAATAACTTTACTTTAAAAGATTGGAAAGAAAGAACAAATCTTTATTTCTTGGGAGAAAGGAATTACATATCTAAGTGTGGAAGGTTGCATTTATAATTTATGCATCCAACCAACTCCTTATTTTGGGAGATACAATCTGATCTTATATTTATTCTAATCCTAACAACTAAGATCTCCATCTCCACAAAATATGGAGAGAGATATATTGTTGAGTCAAAGTTTTATCTCACTTATTTTGGGAAGATTTGCTCCCAAATCTTCTCCTTTCTTTTCAGTAACAAGAATCATAATGATTCTATTCCTCTACATTATCGGAAGGAGTATTTTTATCAAAATATGATTTTGACCAAATAAATTTCTCAGATTTTCCATTGGATTGTTGTTTTTGACTGTGGAACTTTTGACGCTTGTTTGATACACTTTTTCCTTGGATTGCAGTTCACTAAAAGTTAGATTTATCTTCATTGGTAAAACCTATTGTAAATCTGAATGAGGTTTTTGTTAAAAATATTTCTATGAAAAAAAACCTCTCTCATATTTTCCATTTGAATTTTCTGTTTCTATTTATGGAATTTTTAGTGCTCATCTGATACACTTTTCCTCGAACTGCAGCTCACTAAAAGTTAGATCTCTCTTCATTGGTAAAACCTATAGAAAATTTGAATTAATTTTTGTTAAATACATTGCTATGAACAAAAACCACTCTCATATTTTTTGTTTTACTTTTACTTTTTGTTTATGGAACTTTTAGCGCTCATTTGATACACTTTTCCTTGACCTGCGCACTCACTAAAATTTTCGATCTCTCTTTATTGGTAATACCTGTAGAAAATCTAAATGAGAGTTTTGTTAATCACATTTCTATGAACAAAAACCTCTCTCATAATTTCCATTGGATTATCTGATCTTTCATAATTCCTCAAAAAATGTCAAAATTTGTGAGTTCCGAACTAAGCTTGCGAATTCTCAAACTAAGCCCTCGAGTTTTGGAACCAATTCTACGAGTTTTGAACTAACTCTATGAGTTCTCAAGCTAAGCCTGTGAGTTCTAGAGATAACTTAAAATAGTTATAACTTTTGCATACTATCTCGGATTGAGATGATTCATTTTTTGAACTTACATAATATTTTGAGAGGAAATGAATATGAAATTAGATTTGAGTTTAGATATACCATCCATTATAAATTCCAATTTTCCCAATACTAGAATTATCTTTTCTTTATGGCTTGCATACACAAGACATTGCATATTTTCCCAAATAATCAATAGGATTAGTCAAAAAAATAGATAACAAAATATTTCTAAAGAATGAACAAGAGATATATCCTATATTCTATCTTAAGAAAAATATAATTTCCTATATTACATTTAAATCCACTTTCAAAGGTAATTTAGAAGGAAAAATAATGATAATTTATGGCCAATTTATGGCCTCATCATCTTGAAGTACTATGGGAGCATGAATTATTTGGATCTCTCTAATAACAATATTTTAGGTAGTTTTGAGTCGCTAAAAATTAATGAAATGTGGACAACCAATCACCTCGCCATTATGACCATACTCGATCCCCACCTAAGATCACCTTGCTAGCTCAATATTTTCATATTCCAACATGATATTATAATCCTAATAGAAAATAAGCTCGATATTTTTTTATTGCGCCAATGTAACATAACGAACATTTGATATTAGTGACTAATAGGATAGTTATTAACTTTTCTATCATTATAATTTTTGATGTATCATCGATCCTTACGTGAGAGCACAAAATCTTCTAAAATGTGCTTAAAATGACCCTCAAATAGAACATAGGAAACACCACTCATGACACCAATTCAATGTCATGGATCATAAGATAGGAAAAGGAAATTTAAAGGAGCATTTGAATGTTTTCTAATTCAAGAAAAAATCCGTAGACGAGTTAGATCAAGGGTGCATTGGCTAAGAGTGCTTTTGGGTACGTAGAAAGTGAATTGTATACAAAAAATCTCACTTACATCAATGGCTTGGAAAAGGAATATTTAAATGAGGAAATTTATGCATGCTATTTGAACATTATGCATGTAAGGGTCGCTAGAACAATATGCATGCTAGAGTCACTAGAACTCTATGTTATTCTAAAACAAACTTATAGATATTGAAAAGCCTTAGAAATTTATAGAAAAGACATTGGTCTAGTAATAAAACTAACAAACATTGTGGGTGTTGTTGGGAAGGTCTGAAACATTAAAAATTTAATGAAACGAAGACAACTATTCTCCTCTCCATTACAATCACACTCATTCCACATGCTTTTAATACACAACTCCATGTTACCATTCAAATTTATTTACATTTCTTAGGAGCATGGAATCATCCATAATATTGTTGGGTGAGTTCTTGATTGAATAGTTTCATCAACATATGCTAGAATTCCATAATATTTTATATCTTTGTGGATAGACATATCCATAACTTATCATCAACTTCCAAAGTTTGAAATAGCTGTTACACACATATTTCTCATTGGATTTATAAATCATAATAATATAGTGATCACTAAGCTATTTTACTATGATTTTCTATTCAATTGATATTTTCAAAATAATAAACATCATACCTTAGCAGAAGCTAAGCCATTCATTCTAATAAGTAATAGAACTTAGCGGGTGCTAAGACATTACTTCTAATCCATAGCCAAGATTTTTATCTTTAGCAAAGGAATGAAGGCTATGATCATGATCCGAAGGCTCACTCATTCCTATGTCATGAAGTAAAGGATTAAATGGTCTTGATTTTTCATGATGGGCATGTTCATGAGAACCTTGTATTTAGAAATCTATATTCTTTTGGCCATGTTGATGAGCATGCTTAGATTTATGACTATGGTTATGTTATTAACGTGCTTTGATGTATGACTGTGGTTATGACTATGGTTATGTGATTAGTGTTGGATATGAAATTATTTTCATACAATGGGAAAGGTGAAAAGTAGATCATCGATACTTCAACGTCCACATCATTAATACACGTAGATTGGTGGTACTTAAATGTATAATGATGTGTTTGTGTATTTCATTATTTAATTTTTGTTTGTGTTAAATGTTATAAGTGTAGTTTTAAGAGTGGAATATTGATCATATTTTTGTGAGGGTATTAACTAATATAAATCACAATGTCCTTGATGGATTAGAAAGGGTCAACTATAAAATATTAGATTGGATTGTATCATTAATGTCACTTGTTCTTCCATTTAGTGATTAAGGTATGTTCTCACGTGTGCTCGAGCATAGGGGTCCTTTTTAATGGGTTGGTTGGGCTTTCTATTTTCATATTTTTTATTATGATTTTATAGGAAATGGATTTTCCCATGATTCCACTTCTTATTTTTTCTGTTTTCGATCGTGAGATGGCCTTTTATTCTAGTATTTCAAAGCATAGAATAAGTTTAATATTTTCCATTGATTCTGAACAATCTATGGAATACATTGAAAATATTTTGGGAGAGAAATATATCTTACTTTTCTGGTCATGCTTGGGTTAATTCAAAAATATATTCTAAGTTTATTGAGCACATTATGATCATTAATCTTGATAAATGTAAGGAAATGGTTATGGGTTGAAAATGGATTTACCCAAAACACAGAGTGGGTATGGAAATGGGTGTTGATAAAACATGTGTAACTTCTTGGCACTTGTTCTTGGCTAACTTAGCTCATCAAGTGGATTGGGTGGATAGGTCTACTTTCATGGAATTAGGAAGGAGAGTGGAAATTCTCAAGTCCTTCGTTGAATCAGTGATTAATTTCTATAATAAAAAGGAACTCGATGTCCTTCGACTACCTTTTCTTGATTTAATGTCCATGTTTGGTATGCACTTCACGCCTCCATGCTGGTGGGATATTCTAAGTGGATCAACATCATAGGTGTAGTATAGAATATTTTCCAAGGTTGGGACGAGATCCCCATTAAAGTCACCAAAAATGTTTGAGGTTGGGTCTACGGCGGTGGAGCTAATCAAAATCATAGACATCTCTTCCGATTTTGAAGCTTCACCGGGAAGAGGATATGTTGATTCTATTTCCTATCTACATAGATGTAAATAGTAGAAGGATATAATCGATCATATACCATTAGATTCATAATGCACTTTTTTTAAGCTTATAGAGTTTACTTATTTAAAAAATCAGCTCATATAAAGGTCTCGATCACTCTTGAGCCATTTCATATGTGGGTTTGATTATTTTCATTATTTTTTTAAATTTATCCAATTTTACGAGGTCAAGTAACTTTAGTGTCTTATAAATGAACTATCTAAAACTCTGCACATTCATCTAGATATTAAGAAACATGTAGTGAGTTGATGCCCAACATGTGATTCTTTCTTCAAAGTTAGAATTAAGAAATAGATAGTGAGTTAACACCTAATATGTGATTCTTTCTTCATAGTTAGAATTAAGAAACATGTAATGAGATTAATATGGATTATGTGCATTTGATTATTTATTTAATCGTTATTTTTAAAATAAAAACTATTGAGACTAGTAGCTGCAAAAACATTTCTTTCAATAAGTAATATGCCTTAGTGGTTTCTAAGAAATTTATTTGATACAAACCGACATGTATTACTTAATAACATATGCATAGGTTTGACCCTAGTGGTTACTAAGCTAATAAAATATTGTTAACAACCAAAAAATCCTACCTGAAATTTAATTTCAGCCGATAGGATACAATGCTATCATACCAAATCAAGATTTCCTTAGCAAAATTTAATACAACATGTCTCTACATAATGATGTTATAAAAGTACCCTACAAATTTTGTTAATAATCATATTTTTCTCGACTAGGAAAAATAATCCATAGCCTTCAAGAGTACAAAATGTCCGTTACAAAAATATTTCTCACTTAAATAAGTAAAGGAAAATGCCTAACAACCGCTAATATCTATTACTATGATTTGTTATTCAATCTCTATTTTCAAATATAATAAAATGTTGAGCCTAGCATCCACTAAGATTTTTTTATACACATTGATGTGTATAACGAAGAAAATATGCAAAGGTGTGAGCCTAGTGGTTGCTAATATGAGAAAATATTTTTTAAAATGAAAAAAACATAATTGAACTTTAAATCCATCCTTTAGGACATAATGATATTATACCCAATGCATCTTGCCTCAACAACATTTAAGATGACATGTCTCTACACCATGATGTTGTATGAGCACCCTAATTGTTTTTTAATAAACATATTTCTTCTCAACTAGGAAAAGCCCTCCATAGCCTTCAAGAGTAAAAATGTCCATTACACACATATTTATCATCAAAATATATAAAGGAAAATTCCTAACGACCACTAATATCTATTACTATGATTTTTTATTTGATTACTATTTTCAAAATAAGAAACTATTTAGCCTAGTGGCTGCCAAACCATTCCTTTTAATAAGTATTCAAGATCAGTAGTCGTTAAGAATTTTACTTGATACAAACCGATTTTTGATCTAACGCAAGTAGTGGATCTTAGTGGTCGTTAAGCATTTTCCTTAATATGGATCAATATGAATTATGTGTTATAAATAATATATATTGTGTGAAATATATAATATGTGATCCCTCTCAAGGGTATGTAGTGCAACACTTGGCTCCATCAGGGATTGTATAGCCAATATGATACAATTATAAATAATGAAAAATACTAGTGATCCAAAGTTGTACAAATAGTTTTTTACATTGTTAGAAAGGAATCCTAGGAATTATAGAGGCTAGCGGCCACTAGGCTTCTTGACAAATAAATGGACAACATAAGACATGCAAAGTTGTTCATTAACACCTATTGAAAGGAATAACTTAGTGGCCACTAAGACCTAAGGATTTATTATTTTAAATCCAGTGTTGGAATAAAAAATCATAGTAATGGAGCTTAGCGATCACTAAGTTTATTCTTATATATAAGTCGATGTGAAATATGTGTGAAGTGGAAAATTATGTTTTATTTTTGCTAGTGTAAAATGTAACTAACTCAAAAATATGGATAAACATAAGAAATATTATAAATTTCATGCCACGTGTCATCATTTTTGTGGGTGTTGTTTACATATTAATATGGAAAAAATTTATAGTTTAAAATTATTTTATAGGCATTTCTTTAAATATAAATTTCTTAATAAATTTGTCAATTATATTTTTGCCTAACTATCTTGGTTCAAACTTTCCACATGGCACATTTTATTTGAATAATTATTTGAAATTTACACACTATATCTAACAATATTGAATTTGATTTTGATAAAATTAATAATAAATGTGCATATATTACTCTATTACACTTTAACTCTATGTTTAGATTTTTATACTTATGTGTTATTATAATATATTTTTTACTATGCTTATATTAATATTTGTCGATGTTTCATAAGTTTCAAAAGAAATGTTTTTCGTTGTCCTACTCGCTCAAAAGAAAAATTTATAAATTTGTTTTCCCCCTATCCTGCACCTTTTATTAATGAGGGATAAATTAAAAAATTTAATTGTGAAATCCCCGCATTAAATGTGAATATTTCAAATTTCAATATCTTGCACTTTTTCTTAATGAGGGGGAAATTCAAATTTTCCTATTCTAGAATTTTTCAATTTTTGATTTTTTTTATGGAGTCTATCAATAAATATTATTAAATACCCTGAAGAAATATTTATTAGGTTTTTTTTTTTGGAATCACAAAAAATAATCTCTTGAAATAAGAATACAATATGCGTAGACAATAGATTACAAGTCCGAGTGCATGAATCCCAACCATTTTTGCAAAGAAGGAACATAAAGGAGGAAAGAAAAATAAATTTTTGATAGATTACACAGTCCAAGTGCATAAATATTGACCATTTTTATAAATCTCAATTGTAGAGAAGGAGGCACCCAAAGGACGAACTCAAAGGAGGAAAACAAAATAGGTTTCATATATAATTTCTCCGATAATTTTTTCAAGAGAGGAGATAGAGGTTTCACAGACATCCTCAAGCACACAATAATTTCAGATACTACTAAAGTATGTATTTATCAAAATAATCTACTATAGTGTATGTGTACCTTTGTTGATTACGGGAACTTTCAGTCACTCTATCTTCACATAGTTCTTGTGTTTTACATGGCAATCTATCCTCGCCCTTCCGTCCTCTCTGCTTTTAGTTCCTTTTCATTGTCTTATCAAACCGCTTTGTTCTTTTTGAAAAAACATTATTTTTTATTCCCTAACAAAAGAAAACATAACCCCCTTTACAATTTGTATTCTTTTTGAAAACATATTTTTTTGTTCTTCCCTAGCTCTTGTATTCATCTCGATTAAACAATGTCCATTTTCAGCCCTACTATGTCTAACTCTAGATTTTTTTGTGATTTTTTCCGATAGTGATGTCATGTCTCCCCAATTGTAAAACATGCATTACATATACACATTTTTAATAAATAATAATGGCTTTATTTAGTAAAGATTATTATTCATTATGACTTCCTTTAATGATTTTTATTAAGATGAAATAAATAAACGTGGCTAAATTTTTCAAATTTCATTGTTTATATGGTTTCCTCGTTGACATTTGGGAAAATCTTTTCACATTAACAAACATATTTAAAACTATATAACCATGTTAAGTATCCAATTGTATGATATATATTTTTAATTATATACGTTTTCCCATGTAGAAATAGTCAAATGTAATGTCTTTAACAAGCTTATTTTTGTAAAATGGAAGGTAAACATATTATATATACACGTAAATATTATTAAATATAAATTTTAATCATTATATTTTTAAATATATATTTCTTTTTGTAGACCTTATGTTATGCCACAAAACCACATAGCTTTGTGCCCTCCATGATATAATTATTTATTTTATGATCATTTTACACAATCAAAAGTTTGTCTAATTAAATGTGAACCTAGAGAATAATAGATTTCATATAAAATTTAATTTTTAATATGCTACATATCATTGGTGAGATATAGAGTTTTGTTAAATATATTAATACATGATTATACATGTATATGTATGTATCTATATGTAAAATCAATCATGAAATTTTTGTCTAGCCTAGTGGCCACCAAGCTATAATTCTTCTTTGTTGAAAACATCTGTGTAGCTTAGTGGCTACTAAATTTGAAGATTAGTATATCGCGTTGGTACAACATAAAAAGTAATTCAGATTAACGGCCACTAGGGTGTTTGATATTTTTCATACAATACAATTAGTAATAACTTACCTCAAAAAATGAGATAAGCTCCATTATTACTATTAGATTTTCCAAAATGATATTCCAAGGCTAGTGGCTGCTAAGTTGGATGTTTACTACATTGATTTGATATTCCAAGAAAAGTAAAGATAAAAAATATTCCAAGACAAGACAAATATTAATGATTTTCCTGAATACATGTATTTCTTGACATCTTGAATAAAATAAAATGCTTAGTGGTCACTAGACATTTCCCTTTACTCTTAAAACAATATTCACCATAGACCAACATGATATTCCATGGCTAGAAGTCACTAAGATCGAAGTTTATTATATTACTTTTATGAAACATAAAGAGCATTTGAGATTAGTGGAAGCTAGGCTAGTTATTACATTCCATGAAATAACAATAGAAGTGATTTCTTGGATAATTGAGCAATGTTTCAATTACTCGGGTTAGATATTCTAACACAATATTTTAATCCTAGTGGATGTGTTGGTCATCAAATAGGACTTTACGAAGAGCAACAGTCAAGGGACAAGAAGTCCCTCCTCTTTAATGGGAGAGGTTCCTTATTCGAGAAATGAACCTATTTAAAAATATACAAAACATGATTTTCTGGTTGAACTTAGATATAATGAAAGTGTTTTCTATAAAGATCATCAATTACAAAAGGACTGAGGAATGAGAATACGAGAATGAGTAGAAAGGCAACATGCAGAATTATAGATAACAGAGTAATTCTTTATGTATGCAAAGTTACAGTGAATTGAAACAAGATCATTTGTATCATATAAATAAGATGGAATTTAAAGACACAAAGTTCTGTAAATAACATCTGCTAGAACACAAAGTTTCTTAACATAACACAGACAAATGATCTTCACAAAATTAAATGAAAAGCTTGGGGATAAAAGAGATCAGATAGACAAAGAATGAAAAGCCCTTCTGTATTGATTTCTTTATGATCTATTTACACTTTCAGAAAATAAGCCAAGTTCTTCCTCTCTTCAAAATGGCGTGGAGAGGCCATTATATAGCTTACAAATCAGTTACTCTTTGTAACCACTTCTTTTAACTAAAGATTAGTTAAGGATTGCCAATCGCAATACCTCAACTTATTACAATGAATCCGAGAAAAAGAATTAGAAGAGAAGAGAAGAATAAGGAGAAGAAGACAGGTGGTTATGACTGGGAGGGACCCACTGACTTCAAAATTTGCTGCCTGAATCTCTTCAATGCCTCGGCTATGTCTCTGCCACGAGGGACTGACGTGTTGGCTGTAGACTGAGTCCAAAATCCGAGGCACTTCTCCATTTCCTTATCAAACTCGACATGAGTATGATAGTCTTTATTTGCTTCTTCAATGGCAGATTGAAGAGAGCAGATCTCCTTCATTTTCTCTTTGGAGATGGAGCTTTCCTTGAATAGATTATCTTTGACAAAAGCTCTGAATTGAGCTTTGATTTCTTGCAAGGAAAGAGGCACACCAGAAGTTTCATCCTGAAGATGACAATGTATATCTTTGAAAGCAGATACAACCAGTGTCTTGAAAGCCTCACCCTTCTGCCAGCTATTCTTCAGCTCTCCCAAAGCCTCCTCCAAGACTTTGATCTTCCACTCCACGCTGTAAACCCAGGACTTTGATAGATTATCCTTTGCATCATCAAAAACCTTACTCGCCAATAAAATGTTCTCATCTGTCTGTCCCATGAGGCGGAGGTCTACTATGCAACTGCTCCAAAGTTTGAGCTCTTTATCTATGATCCCGATAGTGGAGGAGAGCTTCTGTTGCAAGTTGTTCACCTTTCCGTGGAGTTTGAAAGCTTCATCGATGAAGTTCAATCCTGCAACAAGCATATCTTCCACCATGGCCTCCATAGCTCTGCCATAGATGGAATACTTGTGCATGTCTTTGATACTCTGTACTTCATCTTGGCTCAAAATTATAGGTGGCGGAAGGGTAGTCAATGGGGTAGGGTCCAAAACTTTGTCCTTAGACAAAAGAGATTTGATAAAACCCGTGAGAATCTGGGCTTGTTCCTCCAACTGTTCAATAGTTTTTTGCTGCCCTTTCTCTACCCTCCCAATGACTCTTGTGACCTGCTTTCCGGAGATTATGGATCTCACCTTCAGGAGTAGACTCTCCCATAGGAATCCTTGAGAGTTCTAGGTCAGATGCCTGTAAGTCCTGCTCTGATTTATCTACTGTAGGCTTAGCAATCTCCAGGAATTGCTGACCCTGAGCATCAGACACTATCCTGGAGGTGATTCTGGCTTTTTTGGCGCGAGGAGGAGTAGTGCCTAACAAGGCTGCCACAACATCAAAATTTGGCCCTGAGCTCCGAGAGGAAGATTTCCTCTTCCTACTGTCAACAAAAGGTTGCACCCATGCAAAAGAGGAAGAGGAAGCAGCAGGAGGGGCAAGAGGACCAAGAGACAGAGAGCTCATGATGCTCAAGGTTTGCACAGCTGTTGTCTCAAGTTGAGATGTGAGTGGGGCGCTTGAGACAATTGTTGCAGAGGAAACAATAGCACTTGGAAGTTCAGTGCTCTGGACTTCCTTATCTTTATCCGTTGGAGCTTCAGGAGCATTTGTAGGAGCTGGCACTTCACTCTCTTCACTTTCACTGAGAACAATAATGTTCTCTAGTCCCAAAGGCACTTCTACCTGCTTTCTCTGAGGATCTTTTTCCATAGGCTCCTTCTTAACCTCTTTGAATTTCTTCTGGTATACTTGGGTGGATGAAGAAGGAGTAGAAGCTGCAGGTCCTTGCGTTGATGAGGCAGGAGGGGTTTACACAGGTGTGTCTGATATGGGAGTCGATGCTTCCCTCCTTGGTGTTGAAACATCCTTAGAGGAGGATTCTCCTGAGTGCCTTCTAAGCTCTCGAACTTTCTTATCAAACCAGACCTTAGTCCTGACTAAGACTGGAGCTAGGATCTCGGCCAGATCATCTTTCTCTTTCTTGTTCCAATCCAAGTCCTCCAAGGGAGTGTGCTTAACCACATTGTCATACTCATATGAGTATAGATCAGAGTTGTCATCCTGGAGTCCTTCAGGAACTTGGTACAAGCCGAGTTCTTGGATCAATTGCAGAGAGAACCTGCCATAATGCCTCCTTCTAGCCTCAAAATCATCTGCACAGTCAGCCCAATAGTCTTCTGTATCTACCCTATGATGATAGATTATCTTGATGTTCTGTTCAATGAACTTCTTCAAGTCGAAGCAAGTTCTTGGCTTGAAGAAATGAACAGTGATGGGAACCAGGGCTCTTTCTATATTCTGTGCGTCCAGGGCTGTTTTACAAGTGTAATTTCCCAAAGAGATGGGAAAGTGCAAACCAAGTAATCTTCTTGTCTCTGCAAGTTCTGTGTAATTTGTCTAACTGCCTGCATACTTCTATCAAAGCCATCTTATCACTGCAGAACATGGGAAGCCTCAGAGGGGTGCTCTCATAGCCAGCAAGCCTGATATAGGAGAATTTTCTGAATTGGATAAAATAGGCACCGTAGTGCGATATCAGGTTCATGGCTTCATCAGAAAACCTTCTAGCAGTGTCACCTTCAAGAAGCCTGACCACGTACATGGTGAAAGCATCATTTACCCTTCTGAAATTGTGATTGCTGGTCTCTAGGTGAATCATGGGCAAGTAGGCATATACAGATCATCATCCTTGTGGGCATCAATGTAAGAAAAACCAAACCATTGCCTTGATGCCGCCAGAGTATACATCAGGTACGAAGTCATGTAGAACTTCTTCATTTGTTGTACATTGGACAGCTGCTCCGCCAAGTTCATGCTGATGATTTCTACCCAGTTGATATTTTGAGTTCCCTCGCACACCATGTTGATGAGCGGGCACATCCAGAAATGGAATTCGTTAGTAGAGGGTAAGCCCATAACCCGAGCCAGTAGGATTATAAAATCTGACAATTCTTCATTGAAATCAGCCCGGAAAAGAGTCTTGGATAGACGAGATGCTCCCTTCTTAGGGTTCTTTAGCCAGGACTTCGCCACCCGCGCCTTGTATTTGTCGCTGTCTTGATTGAACAGGGCCTGTGCTTGATTCTGGGAAACAACTATGGCATTATCCATTTCTGGAATCCTCAGTGTAGTGCTAATGGTGGCAGCAGTCTAGTTTGGTGATGAGTTCCCCATGTACGTTGGTCAATTCGCTCGAATCAGGGTCGAAGTGAGCTCCGCATGAAAGCACTGTATCAGCACATTGCACCGAGATTGGGAAACCTCCAGTGAAAGCCAAACCACTATCGTGAATCATCTGTGCCATTGGTGTAGGGTTTGCAGATCTGCCATCCTTGCCCAAAAATCACCAAAGTCAAGATGGCGAGCTTCACTGTCCCCGATATTGGGAACGGCAGACTCTAGTGGTGAGATTTGTTCCTGTCCCTGAAATTTGATCTTCATGTTGATAGTAATTCGGAGGGCAGAGCCGCAAGCTAGACTCGGGAAGGAATTACAGAGGGAAAGGATACGCGCGCAGGAATTTAGATTGTAAGGGTTCGAGCAAAGGATAGCATGGAAGCGGTGTGAAAAATGCATAGGGGGTTTTCTCATTATATAGCCGTTTAGGAGAGAGAAAGGTAATGAATGCGCATTTAATACATACCTACCAATTTGAATAAGCAAGACATTTGGGTAGAGTGGGAAAAATTAAGCACGAATGGCACTTGGTTCATTTGGGACATGTGGGACGCGAATGCGCGAAACACGCGGCTCGGCCGATTCGGGCGAAGCGGGGAAAAGACGCACAAATGCCTTTTGGGACATGCGGGACAAAAGTGCGTGAAGTACGCGACTCGGCCGGATCGGGTGAAAAGGTGACAATGGGTCCGAGTGAACTTGGGACATTTGGGACGTGAAAGCGTGAAGTACGCGGTTCGGGCGATTCGGCCGAAAATGGAACAACTTGTCCAAGTGAACTTGGGACATTTGGGACAAAAAGTTCCGACGGGCCCGAAAAAGACAAACTTCGGGGAAACCGGCCGATCGGGGAACAGAGGGCCCAATGAACTTGGGACACGCGGGACAAAAATGTCCGACAGGCCCGAAAAACACACAAAATGACCCAAAAACGTAGATTTTCTCAATTTCTCGACTTTTAACATTAAGTACAACAGAGAAGACACTTAAACTCAAAATTTTAAAATTTTCACTTTCTTAAGAGCAGGGAATTTTGAGTGGACAACAGTTGGCTCCTTCTGGGGATGACTTGGCATAAATTCAAGGAATGAGACAAGGTAAGAACTTAGACAAACTGGGAAGTAGACCAGTACCTTATCCATTGGGCCATGGAGTCAAAAAGCAAACCAATACAGAGGACAACACACCAAAACAAAAAGGAAAGAAAAACAAAACGTTGTACAGAATATACAAAGGACTCCCTAATCACCTATGACTTGAACAATTTCAGATACTGCCCACTATAAGGAAGTGGGAGAGGAGAACCATCCATGTAATCAAGGTAAAAAGAATTCTTACCAGCAAAGTGTCTGATCTTGAAAGGTCCGAGCCAAAGGGAATCAAACTTGCCATGGCTGCCACGAGGTTCATGCCTTTTATCCCATAACAAAACAAAGTGTCTCCAACTTGGAAATCTCTGAACCTGGCTTTCTTATCAAACAGGACCTTTACCTTCTACTGGTGAACAGATATCCTATCAGCAACCTCCAATCTATTCTCATTCAATTTGTGAAGATACATAATTCTCTTATCCAAAGCATCACTGAAACTGGTATCTTCAATGGCCTTCATTAGATGCAAGGCTGGCAGCTCCACTGTTACTGGCAATTGAGCTTCTACTCCATATACCACTTGAAAAGGAGACATTCCAATAGCTCTCTTTGGTGTGATCCTGTCTGCCCAAAGAGCATCATAGAGCTTCTTGTGCCAGTTTCGTTGAGACTCATTGACTAATTTCCTTATAATAGTCACCAAATTTTTATTAGTGGATTCTGCTTGCCCATTTCCCTGAGGATAGTAATCTGAGGAGTGAGCCAAAGAGATGCCATACCCATAGCAAAAATCCATTATCTCGGTTGAAGAGAAATTCGAAGCATTATCTGTCACAATCTTGTTAGGTACACCATACCTTACCAAGATGTTCTCTTTGATGAAGCTGCACACCACTTCAGAAGTAGTACTCTTTACTGGAATAGCTTCTACCCATTTGGTGAAATAATCCGTGGCAGTTAATACATGAGTATGACCAGCACTAGAAGTGGGATTAAGTGTTCCAATGAAGTCCAAACCCCACTGTTGAAAAGGTTCTTCAATTACAACTGGCTTAAGAGGCAAAGAGGCCAATTTGGGTCTACCCACGAAAGTCTGACAAGCCTCACATTTATCAACCCACTTGGATGCATCTCTGAACAAGGAAGGCCAGTAATATCCTCCACGAAGTATCTTATGAGCAGTGACCGTTGATGAATAGTGCCCTCCACATGCCTGATCATGAAAAGCTGAGAGTAACTTTTTTTCATTGTTCCTTGTCCACACATTTCAAAAACCTTCCATCTAACCCACGTTTGAACAAGGCGTTTTCCCACAACACATATTGCACTGACCTTAGTTTAACAGTCCTCTTTTCTTTGGTAGTCAAATGAGAGGGGCATTCTCCATAGGTGAGAAAATGAGTGATATCAGCATACCATTCATCAACTGAGCTAAGAAACAGAACGGTAGGAAGGCCAACTTTATCCTCCAGTAACTCATGTCTAGCTCCTTCAGCAATGAGCTCACAAAGGCCTTTTCCACGAACAAGCTTGGTCGGTTTGATGTCAATATCATATTCTTGGACCTTAGCAACCCAGTTCCCTCTCTTGGATCCAAATTCTTGTTGTGTGAGAATTGACTTAACAGTTGTATCTGGAACCAACACCATGGAATGAGAGTTGAGAATGTAAAAACGAAACTGCTTGACAGCTTTAACCACTGCAAAAGCATGTTTTTCCATCATGGTGTATTTTAACTCATGATCTTTCAGAATATAGCTCATGAATGCAATTGGGAGTTCGTGCTCATTAGAATCTTCTTGAGTCAAAACAACAGCCAAGGTATTATCTGTGGCATAGCAATAGATAATAAAATCTTTGCTGAAATCAGGACATGCTAAAACAGGAGTTTTAGCGATAGCTCTTTTAATACCTTCAAAGGATTCCTTTCCTTCAGAAGACCAACCAAACATTTGTTTGCCTTTCATCATTTGGGAAATATTCAAAGTTAACTCTGCAAAATCAGGGATGAACCTTCTTAAAAAATTGATCTTACCAAAGAAAGAGTGCACGCCCTTTTTGCTGGTTGGGAGAGGAATTTGCTGGATAGCTTGAACTCGCTCAGGATCAATCTTAATACCATCTTTGGAGACAATGTGCCCTAATAATTTCCCCTCTGTGACACAAAAGATAGATTTTTTAGGATTCAAAGAAATCCCATGTTCTCTACATCTTAGCAGAACTGTCTCCAGGTGGTCAAAATGATCCGCCCTTGTTTTAGAAAACACAGTCAAGTCATCAAGGTATATGACAATACACTTCCCTTTCAAACTTCCAAAGGCCAGATCCATAGCTCTCTGAAAAGTGGCACCAGCATTAATGAGCCCAAAAGGCATTCTCTTGTAAGCAAAGGTACCCCAAGGAGTAGTGAAAGTTGTTTTGTGTTGATCTGCAGTATTAACCTCTACCTGATTATATCCCGAGAATCCATCAAGCATAGATAACATTTCAGATCCTGTTACTGCTTGCAAGACCTGATCCATCATAGGCAAAGGATAATTATCTTTCAAGGAAGCCTGATTCAGATTCCTGAAATCAACACAGATGCGGATCTCACCATTTTTCTTCCTAACAGGCACAATATTGGCAATCCATGTTGAATGGTGAATGGGAAAAATGATTTTGGCCTTCAACAACTTCTGTATTTCTTGAAAGATGGTGTCAGCTATTTTGGGGTTGTATTGCCTCTGTTTCTGCTTAAAAGGCTTAATTCCAGGTTTGAGAGGAATAAAATGCTGCATATCTTTTGGTTTGAAAGCTTTTAAATCTTCATAAGAGTAAGCAAGAACATCCTTATACCTCTTTAAAAGATCAATTGCTTTTTTCCTCTCATCTGTTGTGCAACATTTTCCAATGTTCACGAGCTTAGGATCAGTAGAACTCCCAATATTAATTTTGTCATACTCAGCTGATTGTTGAGGTCCAGTAGAAGCTCTAGACTTTACATACCTGTCATGTTTATCAAATAGTTCCTCTAAACTCACCAATCCTTTAGGAATCTTGTTTCCTTTGAGTTTGATGCATCCATCCTGATCCGTTTCTTCTCCTTGGGTGACTGCTTTGTCAAAGGGCACATTTTCACGAGGCAGGTTGTCGCTTCCTTCAAAATACAGTTGTTCAAAATTACCCTTGAGTTCTAAGAAAGAAAGCAAGTGTTGATCATCATTGAAAACTTGCCAGTTATTTGTATTATCAGGTACACTAGGTCGATGGATCATCTCAATGGTGAACTTATCTTGAGAGAAGTCAGGATGAGGAATCAGTAGTGACCCTGAGACTGCTAGTGAATCAGCCCTGCTGTTCTTCTCCCTAGGTATTGCTTCGATGGAGAAAGCATCAAGAAATTCAATGGAATCCCAAACCTGATTCCGGTAATGTTTCAACCTTCCATTTTTTACCTGGAAAAGGTTTCTAACTTGCTTTACAATCAATTCCGCATCACCACGAGCCAGAAGATTCTTTACACCTTGTTCTTTGGCCACTTGTAGTCCAAGAATGAGAGCCTCATACTCTGCTGTATTATTAGTATTTTCAAACTGCAACTTGAATGAAAAAGGATGAAGGCTTCCTTCAGGTGACACCAGTAGGACACCAGCTCCAGAACCAGCTGAGGAACAACTTCCATCAAACTCTAAAATCCAAACACCATTAGGATCTTTAGGTGACACTTTGGGGAGTTGAATTTCATCAGGGGACATAATCATGTAGTTACCATGCCCCATATCCTCATAGAGTATTTGTGCTTTAGGATCATCCATTTTTGTACAATATACTCAGACTGCTTCTCAGGAAGCAACTTCTTCATTTGCCCATTAACAGGTATGAGTGCATGTGACCAATCCATTTGAATTTCTCCACCCACATCCTTACAGAAGTTCCTACTTAGCAACATCCCGTATGAAGGAGGAATATCTGCTACTAAGATGGTAGCCAAAACTTTCTTCTCAAGCAAAAAGCAAAAGCCACTTGTGCATCTTTAATTCTTCCGACCAGGGGCACTTCCTTACTCTCCATAGAGTAACAAGATCCATAAGTGTGTGTGAGGGTCAAGCCTAAGGCATGAGCTACTTTAGCAGGCATCACATTGTCTGAGGCTCCTGAGTCTATGACACAATTACTGAGCCTATGGCCAGCTATAAGAAGTGTTACATAAAATGGTTTGATTTTGTCATTGGGTGAGGTGACAGCGGCTACCAGACTAGGCTGTGGTGTAGAAGGAGTGGGTAAAAGGCCTTTAGAGGTGGTTTTAGAATGGGAATTGACAAAGTGAATCATTTTAGCAAAAGCTTTGGGATGGGTTTGATAATACTCAGCCTCTGAGATTTGAACCTTAGTCTTTTTCAGGTGATCAATAATATCAAAAGACCCAGAAGTGGACGGGCCATCATCACTTGAGATCCTAGGTTTATCAACTTTAGGGGAAAAAGAAGTAACTTTAATAGCAGGATTGACAGGACTCACCTTTGGTGTAGATGAAATGGGGATAGGAGATCCTCTTTTTGCAATTACGGGGATAGTTGTCGGCTGCTCCTTAGATTTCTTGGGGGGCTGCGTCACTTTCTCCCTCTGATTTGTCTGCTCTCGAGTCATGACAGTGAATGATTCGCTATTCATGTCCGCTACTACTTCATCATAATCATCTCCATCATCAATGCCCTCAGTGGTGAAGAAATTAACTCGAGATCCCTCAAGTTCATCTGCTTCATCATCAACTTCTTCCACAAATTCCTCGCAAGCTTCATTATCCTCATCATCATCTGGTTCCTCAACTTCACAGGTTGCATTGACAGGAACTTTAACAGGAGGTCCTTCAAGCGCTAATCTTGTTTGAGAAGCAGGCAAACGATTTCTGGGCTGAAAATTCCTCCTTGGAACGTCTGCATAGGGAGCATGCTGAGCCAATTGTTTCTTTATGGCAATGAGATCATTCGCAAGTTTTTGAACCAATGGATCAGTATTAGGTCCAGGGGTGGAAGAGGAGGAAGAAGCAGACTTAGATTTGGAAGGGTCTCTCCTCAACTTCCCTGACATGATTAAATCATCCTCGACACTAACAGCAAGAGTTTGATCTTCAGCCAATGTTGCGAGATTAGCCCTTCTTAGCGCATAACTAACTTCAGGTGATTGGGCATTTAGGAAGAAACATTTTTGGATTTGATCAACAGGTCGAGTATTTGGTGGAATTTTATTAATCAACCTGTTGAATCGGGCCACAAATTCTCTCATGGGCTCTTGTGAATCTTTCTTTATCTGAGAGATTTGGGCTAGCAAGGCATGCACATCTTCTGCTGGTTTGAAATGGTTTTCAAACCTAGTTCTCATGGTGTCCCAGCTAGTGATAGCACCAGCCGGAAGGTGATAGAACCAATCAGCAGCATTATCTTGTAAAGTCTCAACGAACAGTCTCACGGAGACGTCTTCATGTTCAACTCCCAGAACTCCACATGCAACTATGAAGGCTGCGATGTGTTCATCAGGATGCACTTTACCATCACCTTTGAATTTAGGGAAGTTCTTCCGGTTACCTCTGGGTAACTCATGCAAAGGCTGAGGAAGGGCAAGGGGCCCGACACGATGACCCCAGGGCAATGGTACCGCCATTCTTGGAAAAATGGCTTGGAGAGGAACTGCAACACCAGCAAGAATCAAAGCTCGAAGATTAGGACTAGCTGGCTCTGAAGGAATACCACCCGTAGGAATTCTATCTTGAACAGGTGGAGTGCTTGTCGAACGAGTCTTTCTATTTCTTGTTGAAGGGAAAGGAAAACCCTGCTGCTCCAAAAGCTGAAACTGAGAATCTTCAATACCAAGGGCCCTTCTCCCTCGAGTAAAACATGGAGTCGCCAGATCAAAGGATGATCAAAAATTACAGAACTGGAATATGATTTTCCCTAAGCGGAGTCGCCAAAAACTGTTGGTCGTCAAATAGGACTTTACGAAGAGCAACAGTCAGGGGACAAGAAGTCCCTCCTCTTTAATGGGAGAGGTTCCCTTATTCAGAAATGAACCTATTTACAAATATACAAAACATGATTTTCTGGTTGAACTTGGATATTACGAAAGTGTTTTCTATAAAGATCATCAATTACAAAAGGACTGAGGAATGAGAATACGAGAATGAGCAGAAAGGCAACATGCAGAATTATAGATAACAGAGTAATTCTTTATGTATGTGAAGTTACAGTGAATTGAAACAAGATCATTTGTATCATATAAATAAGATGGAATTTAAAGACACAAAGTTCTGTAAATAACATCTGCTAGAACACAAAGTTTCTTAACATAACATAGACAAATGATCTTCACAAAATTAAATGAAAAGCTTGGGGATAAAAGAGATCAGATAGACAAAGAATGAAAAGCCCTTCTGTATTGATTTCTTTATGATCTATTTACACTTTCAGAAAATAAGCCAAGTTCTTCCTCCTTTCAAAATGGTGGAGAGGCCATTATATAGCTTACAAATCAGTTACTCTTTGTAACCACTTCTTTTAACTAAAGATTAGTTAAGGATTTCCAATCGCAATACCTCAACTTATTACAATGAATCCGAGAAAAAGAATTAGAAGAGAAGAGAAGAATAAGGAGAAGAAGACAGGTGGTTATGATGGGAGGGACCCACTGACTTCAAAATTGCCGCTGAATCTCTTCAATGCCTCGGCTATGTCTCTGCCACGGGACTGACGTGTTGGTTATAGACTGAGTCCAAAATCCGAGGCACTTCTCCATTTCCTTATCAAACTCGACATGAGTATGATAGTCTTTATTTGCTTCTTCAATGGCAGATTGAAGAGAGCAGATCTCCTTCATTTTCTCTTTGGAGATGGAGCTTTCCTTGAATAGATTATCTTTGACAAAAGCTCTGAATTGAGCTTTGATTTCTTGCAAGGAAAGAGGCACACCAGAAGTTTCATCCTGAAGATGACAATGTATATCTTTGAAAGCAGATACAACCAGTGTCTTGAAAGCCTCACCCTTCTGCCAGCTATTCTTCAGCTCTCCCAAAGCCTCCTCCAAGACTTTGATCTTCCACTCCACGCTGTAAACCCAGGACTTTGACAGATTATCCTTTGCATCATCAAAAACCTTATTCGCCAATAAAATGTTCTCATCTGTCTGTCCCATGAGACGGAGGTCTACTATGCAACTGCTCCAGAGTTTGAGCTCTTTATCTATGATCCCGATAGTGGAGGAGAGCTTCTGTTGCAAATTGTTCACCTTTCCGTGGAGTTTGAAAGCTTCATCGATGAAGTTCAATCCTGCAACAAGCATATCTTCCACCATGGCCTCCATAGCTCTGCCATAGATGGAATACTTGTGCATGTCTTTGATACTCTGTACTTCATCTTGGCTCAAAATTACAGGTGGCGGAAGGGTAGTCAATGGGGTAGGGTCCAAAACTTTGTCCTTAGACAAAAGAGATTTGATAAAACCTAGTGAGAATCTGGGCTTGTTCCTCCAACTGTTCAATAGTTTGCTGCCCTTTCTCTACCCTCCCAATGACTCTTGTGACCGTTTCCTGGAGATTATGGATCTCACCTTCAGGAGTAGACTCTCCCATAGGAATCCTTGAGAATTCTAGGTCAGATGCCTGTAAGTCCTGCTCTGATTTATCTACTGTAGGCTTAGCAATCTCCAGGAATTGCTGACCCTGAGCATCAGACACTATCCTGGAGGTGATTCTGGATTTTTTGGCGAGAAGGAGTAGTGCCTAACAAGGCTGCCACAACATCAAAATTTGGCCCTGAGCTCCGAGAGGAAGATTTCCTCTTCTCTCTGTCAACAAAAGGTTGCACCCATGCAAAAGAGGAAGAGGAAGCAAGCAGGAGGGGCAAGAGGACCAAGAGACAGAGAGCTCATGATGCTCAAGGTTTACACAGCTGTTGTCTCAAGTTGAGATGTGAGTGGGGCGCTTGAGACAATTGCTGCAGAGGAATCAATAGCACTTGGAAGTTCAGTGCTCTGGACTTCCTTATCTTTATCCGTTGGAGCTTCAGGAGCATTTGTAGGAGCTGGCACTTCACTCTCTTCACTTTCACTGAGAACAATAATGTTCTCTGGTCCCAAAGGCACTTCTACCTGCTTTCTCTGAGGATCTTTTCCACAGGCTCCTTCTTAACCTCTTTGAATTTCTTCTGGTATACTTGGGTGGATGAAGAAGGAGTAGAAGCTGCAGGTCCTTGCGTTGATGAGGCAGGAGGGGTTTGCACAGGTGTGTCTGATATGGGAGTCGATGCTTCCCTCCTTGGTGTTGAAACATCCTTAGAGGAGGATTCTCCTGAGTGCCTTCTAAGCTCTCGAACTTTCTTATCAAACCAGACCTTAGTCCTGACTAAGACTGGAGCTAGGATCTCGGCCAGATCATCTTTCTCTTTCTTGTTCCAATCCAAGTCCTCCAAGGGAGTGTGCTTAACCACATTGTCATACTCATATGAGTATAGATCAGAGTTGTCATCCTGGAGTCCTTCAGGAACTTGGTACAAGCCAAGTTCTTGGATCAATTGCAGAGAGAACCTGCCATAATGCCTCCTTCTAGCCTCAAAATCATCGGCACAGTCAGCCCAATAGTCTTCTGTATCTGCCCTATGATGATAGATTATCTTGATGTTCTGCTCAATGAACTTCTTCAAGTCGAAGCAAGTTCTTGGCTTGAAGAAATGAACAGTGATGGGAACCAGGGCTCTTTCTATATTCTGTGCGTCCAGGGCTGTTTTACAAGTGTAATTTCCCAAAGAGATGGGAAAGTGCAAACCAGTAATCTTCTTGTCTCTGCAGGTTCTGTGTAATTTGTCTAACTGCCTGCATACTTCTATCAAAGCCATCTTATCACTGCAGAACATGGGAAGCCTCAGAGGGGTGCTCTCATAGCCAGCAAGCCTGATATAGGAGAATTTTCTGAATTGGATAAAATAGGCACCGTAGTGCGATATCAGGTTCATGGCTTCATCAGAAAACCTTCTAGCAGTGTCACCTTCAAGAAGCCTGACCACGTACATGGTGAAAGCATCATTTACCCTTCGGAAATTGTGATTGCTGGTCTCTAGGGTGAACTGCGGGTAGTAGGCATATACAGGATCATCCTTGTGGGCATCAATGTAAGAAAAACCAAACCATTGCCTTGATGCCGCCAGAGTATACATCAGGTACGAAGTCATGTAGAACTTCTTCATTTGTTGTACATTGGACAGCTGCTCCGCCAAGTTCATGCTGATGATTTCCGCCCAGTTGATATTTTGAGTTCCCTCGCACACCATGTTGATGAGCGGGCACATCCAGAAATGGAATTCGTTAGTAGAGGGTAAGCCCATAACCCGAGCCAGTAGGATTATAAAATCGACAATTCTTCATTGAAATCAGCCGGAAAAGAGTCTTGGATAGACGAGATGCTCCCTTCTTAGGGTTCTTTAGCCAGGACTTCACCACCCGCGCCTTGTATTTGTCACTGTCTTGATTGAACAGGGCCTGTGCTTGATTCTGGGAAACAACTATGGCATTATCCATTTCTGGAATCCTCAGTGCAGTGCTAATGGTGGCAGCGTCCAGTTTGGCGATGAGTTCCCCATGTACGTTGGTCAATTCACTCGAATCAGGGTCGAAGTGAGCTCCGCATGAAAGCACTGTATCAGCACATTGCACCGAGATTGGGAAACCTCCAGCGAAAGCCAAACCAGCTGTCGTGAATCATCTGTGCCATTGGTGTAGGGTTTGCATCTGCCATCCTTGCCCAAAAATCACCAAAGTCAAGATGACGAGCTTCACTGTCCCCAATATTGGGAACGGCAGACTCTAGTGGTGAGATTTGTTCCTGTCCCTGAAATTTGATCTTCATGATTGATAGTAATTCGGAGGGCAGAGCCGCAAGCTAGACTCGGGAAGGAATTACAGAGGGAAAGGATACGCGCGCAGGAATTTAGATTGCAAGGGTTCGAGCAAAGGATAGCATGGAAGCGGTGTGAAAAATGCATAGGGGGTTTGCTCATTATATAGCCGTTTAGGAGAGAGAAAGGTAATGAATGCACATTTAATACATACCTACCAATTTGAATAAGCAAGACATTCGGGTAGAGCGGGAAAAATTAGCACGAATGGCACTTGGTTCATTTGGGACATGTGGGACGCGAATGCGCGAAACACGCGGCTCGGCCGATTCGGGCGAAGTGGGGAAAAGATGCACAAATGCCTTTTGGGACATGCGGGACAAAAGTGCGTGAAGTACGCGACTCGGCCGGATCGGACGAAAATGTGACAACGGGTCCAGGTGAACTTGGGACATTTGGGACGTGAAAGCGAAGTACGCGGTTCGGGCGATTCGGCCGAAAATGGAACAACTTGCCCAATTGAACTTGGGACATTTGGGACAAAAGTTCGACGGGCCCGAAAAAGACAAACTTCGGGGAAACCGGCCGATCGGGGAACAGAGGGCCCAATTGAACTTGGGACACGGGACAAAAATGTCCGACAGGCCCGAAAAACACACAAAATGACCCAAAAATGTAGATTTTCTCAATTTCTCGACTTTTAACATTAAGTACAACAGAGAAGACACTTAAACTCAAAATTTTAATCCCACATGATGGTATGTATTTCAACACTTAGCTTTGCTAGGGATAGTCTAGCTAGTATGATTTAATGATAAATAATGAAAAATACTAGCAATCTAAAGCTATCTGAGATAGTTTTTACATTCTTTGGAAAGGAATACTCGAATATATAGAGGATATCAACTGCTAGGATTCTCGTATATAAATAAAAATACAACATAAAACATGTATTGATGTTCATTAACTCTATTGAATGGAATAACATAGTGGCCGCTAAGACCAAACAAAATAAATGGAGCTTAGTGGTCGCTAATATTTTTCTTTAAAACAAATCAAAATGAATTATGTGTTATATACACTATATATTATGATAAATACATAGGTATTTATCCCTATCAATGGTATGTAGTGAATCCTATATACTATACGAGATGAGAGGCCTTTACGATAGTCATTACATTCAGAGACAAGATAATTAGTAATTATTTGAATGTATACTTAGCATTGCTTGTATGGGATACATGTGCCAAATTTAGTAGTGACTACTTGTTGAAATTTCTATGTGAAACACATAACAAATAATTCTAGAGGTGATTCCTTGTTGAAAGAAATTGTTCGAGTAAGATTAGATCATAGTAATAGAATTTTATCATTTAATCCTAAGCGAGAATCCTATTCATTTTCTCCTTGTGTATTTGGTAAATCATTTTGGTCTATTTTATTTAATGGGTAATTTTAAAACAATATGCATGGACAAGATGGAGAGGATACTTATTCAATTTTAAATGTTTAACTTCTATTACTATGATCTAACCTTTCTTAACTATGCTGCTAAGGTAGACCATGAATTTTTATTTGGTCACTATTTTGAAAACAAGAAATTGTTGAGCATAATTGTGAAGCCATTCCTTTTAGTAAGCAATGGAGATTAGTGGTCATTAAGAATTTTCCTTGATAAAAACTTATATGAATTATGTGTTATACATAATATATCTTATGAGAAATACATAAGGCTTCATCCCTATCAAGGGTATGTAGTGCAACACTTATCTTCACTAGGGATAGTCCAATCAATATGATATAATTATAAATAATGAAAAATACTATCGATCATATCTATTCAACTTGTATTTTACATTATTGTAATGGAATACTAGAAGATATAGAGGCTATCGTCCACTAGGATTCTCATAGACAAATAATTGGACAACATAAAACATGCATTGTTGTTCATGAACTCCTATTGAAAGGAATAGCTTAGTGGCTGCTAAGACCTAACACAAGTAATGGATCTTAGTGGCCATTAAGAATTTTCCTTGATAAGAAACGATATGAATTATGTGTTATACACAATATATCTTATGAGAATTGCATAAGGCTATGTCCCTCTCAAGGGTATGTAGTGCAACGTAACGACCATTTGAGATAAGCAGCCTTTAGGCTAGTTATTACATTCTAGAGAAAATAATTAGAAATGATTTTCCTAAATACTTAGTGACTACTTGTATTGGAGTGGTGTGCCCAATTTTTGTAGAATTTTTTTTTGAAATCGTTGGGTGTAACAAATAAAACAAAATACCAATGGGGATTCCTTGTTGAATATTGTTGTTCAACAAGGTTAGATCATAGTAATAGAAGTTCATCATTTAATCCTAAAGGATGAATCATGTGCATATTGCCCTGCATATTTTGTAAATCATCTATAAAGGAAAATAGACAAACATGATTTACCAATAATGCAAGGCCAAGATGTACATGATTCTCCTTTAGGATTTAATGCTTTACTTCTATTACTATTATCTAACCTTGATGAATAATGGTCTTCAACAAGGAATCACCACTGGAAGTCTATGGTATTCATTTTACCTAGTAAATTCAACAAGAAATCACAGTAAAATTTGGCACACCTCTCCCATATAAGATTTAATGGATAGTTTGTGGTGGATAACTAATGTATGAAATCCCTTTCAAATCTACGTGATCAACTAATTTGATAGGTTTGTTTCATCACATCACTATTTTTCCCATAAGGTCTCCTAGTTCCTTATCACAATTTTTTTACTTCAACCAAAATATTGACTAAATAACTCTTGTACCACCAAGGAAAATCATATAAATGTGACAAGAGTGAGTGATTCAAGTTTTTTTAGAAGGAAACATTTAATGTGTAAAGAAACTAGGAAAATGTGTGGGACAAAATAGCGACATACTGAAAACAAAATTATCAAATTGGCGTGATTAGGTAGATTTGATAGAGATGGAATTTTTAGTTACATGGAACTCTTGTCGAAGAAGATAATGTTATAATAGAAAAAATAATCAAAACCAAATCCTAAGTTTTGTTTTGGGCATAGAGAATATTGTTCTGAAAATCACCCATCAAAGTAAATAGACACACAATTTACCAAATATGCATGGCCAAGATGAACATGATTCTACTTTAGGATGAAATGATGAAATTTTACTACTATTATCTAGCCTTGCTAAACAATGGTTTTCAAAAATGAATCACCGTGGGAATTCTGTGTTATACGTTGCACCTAAAAATTTCAACAAGCAATTGTTGCAAAATTTTACACACCTCTCCCATACTCACTTGTCGGAAATAATTTTGAATAATTTTTGTGGGAAGTTTAATTCATTTCATTTGAGAGTTAAAGGAGTGTTTGTGGTGGATGCACAGATAACTAATGCATGTCACGCTACAATAATTGGCCTTCCTTGTCAGAGTGGGTGGCATTAATGTAAATATTGAAATTTAAAATTTTGAAATATCCTTTCATTTCAATAAGTAATGGAGCATAATGATCACTAACAATTTTAATTGACATGAACCAATGTGAATTATGTGTTATAGACATCATATATTATGTCAAATACATAAGAATTGATCCCTCTCTAGGGTATGTAGTGTAGAATTTGGATCCACCAGGGATATTCCAACCAATATGATACAATTACTAAAAATAAAAAACACTAGTGATCCAAATATTTAAAAATAATTTTTACAATGACTAAATCTAATGGTAGGATCCTAGGACCACTAAGCTAGACCGTTATTTTTATTCAATCACTATTTTTTAAAAAAGAAATTGTTTAGCCTAGCGGCCACCAAGCCATTCCTTTAAATAATAATTGAGCCTAATGGTCGTTAAGCATTTTTTTATACGAATTAATATGAATTATATGTTATAAAAATATATCATATGATAAATACATAAATTTAGATCCCTTTCAAGGTATGTAGTGCATTACTTGGCTCTTCCATGGATAGTTCAACTAATATGAGATAATTATAAAAAAATTAAAATACTAGTGATCCATAGTTTATGAGATAGTTTTTACATTTTTGGAATGGAATCCTAAAAATATAAAGGCTAGCAGCCGCTAGAATTCTCATTGAAAAATAAATGGAAAACATAAAACATGCATATTTGTTTATTAATTCCTATTAAAAGGAATATCGTAGTGGCCACTAAGACCTAACAAAAGTAATGGATCTCAATAGTTAATAAGCGAGTTTCATTGATACAAACTGATATGAATTGTGTTCAACACACTATATCTATTGACGTAAAAATCCAAACAAGATTGTGATGCTTAGGTATAATCAATATTTGTCAAGGATGTACGGAAAAATACACCACCACTACACTAAGAACAAAAACGTAAATGGATGCATATAACATATTTTACTCCAAAACTCCATTATTTATTTATTCATAAATAATGATTACATATGTTTCTAGTACATACATATTCTCCTCATTCTTCCTATCTCTACTCTCATACAAAATATCTCAAAGTGACAGTCACTCATATTTCTCTCGTGATGTACACTTATACAATACATTACTTACAATAAATATACAAAGTACAATATGTTCCAAAGGACACTTCTTTTGACTTGTACCTTTGTCGGCTTCTATCTCATCTTGGTGTAATTTGTCTTTAATCTGTGGCATTATGTCAAATTCCATGGGTCTTTCCGGTGTTACGTGGATTATTCTAGTTTTCGAGGCTTCCTCCATGTATCATGGATTTTCTCGATTTCTAGCGTCTTTCTCTATACTTCCCAAACTTCTATAGTTTATCGCAGCCTTTTCCTTTTATGCACAAAACCATAATTTGTTTGTGGCATCATCCTTTATCCTAAGAATTGATCTAATTCTTTGTGGATATCTACTTACTTTGGGGATTTACATATATTTCCATAGATTGTACTAAAATTTGATGAAGAATCTTGTCAACATTGTCCCCCTCTTAAACTTTGTCTTGTCCTCAAGACAACAATGGATGAAGACTCTGTGAATTTCTTTAAAATTTTTGGCCAAAACCCTCATGTGGGAATTGACCACTAGGAGTTAGATATCTAGCTTAGGAAGGGTTCCCTCACGGATCGTCCAGAATGGATTTATGAGATGCAAAATGATGGAAGCATCAACCTCCCCAGGAACTTATATGCGGCATAAGGAAGTGTTCCTCCACTCGATTCACCATTGACTGGGTTTGTGGGACGCTTCAACATCCTATCCCTTATGGTGTAATTTGTGGCATATACTTTGTTATTTGAGTAATAATATTCTTTTTATAATTGAACTACGAAGCCAAATGGTTATTCACCTGTTCTATCCATTCTTGCAATTGTGTATTCTCTTGAATTAGTGGGACTATTTTAGATGGAGTGGGATGTGCCTGTACCTTTTTCCATCGATCTTGTGTAATTGTAGTTTCTTGTTGCATCCTCACTAATGCTTTGTCTAATCTGCTGCTACATTCTTGCATATCATATATATTCTCTTACCATGCCCGCTGCTGGTTTTGATATTTACTCATGAGTTTCTATCAATTTATCTCTATTTGTACCATCTTTATCTTTTAAAATATCATATTTTGTGGAAGCTTTGTGAACCTCATGTTCAGTTTCTCCAATTCTACCTTGTCTACTATGGTCATGCTTAGCCATCCAATCATATGTGTAATATATGGCAGCATTATTTATCTATGTCTCCATCTTTTCTACCACATTTTGTAATTCACCTCTTTTCTTATGATTCTCTACTATCTATGGTTTAAGAACTTCTAACTTATATTCCTCTATTGCAGTCTTGTAGATTCATTCTTTCTCCTCTTCTAAGTTAATGCGGTGTTCCTTTAAAATTTATCCTACCACGTATTACGTATCTCGAATCAACAGATAGTTTAGGATCAATGTTGATTTGTGGCTTGTCTATTTGGATAGCGGAAAGTATTTTATGTATTACTTATTCAAGTTCAACACATCTTTTCATCCAATCGTGAGTAGCACTTTTCTCTAATATTTGACTACAAGTTGATTTTTGTAATGGAGTGAGTTTATCTAGGTTGACTTTGACACCCTCCACGGTGTGTTCCACAACTCCTTTTTGTAGTTGGATTGATTTCTCTTTTTCCTTTCTTTGTAGATATTGCTTGATTTTCATTAATGGATCTCTGGGTGCTTGTGTAGATACTATACTCATGGAGGAGGAGGCTTGTAAGATTTGGTTTTCTTGTTTCTCCTATTCCTCCTTTTCTTTTTCTACCTTCTTCTTCCTTCTCTTTCTTTTCCTTCTCATGTTTCTCTTTCTCAGCCTCCTCTTCTTTTTCCTTCCTGTCTTCTTCTTCCTTTTGTTTCAAGGCTGCTTCTTCTTTAGCCTTCTTCTCCTTCTCTATTTTTTCTTCTTCTACTTTCTTTTCTGTTCTTCCATCATATTTTCTTTTTCTTCTTGCTCCTTTTTCTCCTTTTCTTCTTTCTTTTTTCTCTCTACCTCTTTTTTTTCTTTCTTTTCTTTATGCTCTTGTTATTTTTTTTCTCGTCTATCTCTTCTCTCTTTTTCTTCATTGTTTCTTCCAACTCTATTTTCTTCCTTTCTTTCTCAACTATCTGTTTAATTTCTTCTAGTTTTTTCTATTTTTCTTCTTTTTCTTTTTGTGCTTTCTATTTTTCATGCTTAGCCACCTCCTCAAATTTTTGGTTTTCATCTTCACTTTTCTTATTCTTATCTTCTTCCACTATTTTGTTGTAGGTTTCAATTCCCTATTTTATCTTTCTTTTCTTGTTTTTTAAGAAAACAATGAGTTATTCTACTTCTTTAAACTGATTTTTCTCTTATGTAGTCCATTTTTATATAACCTTCAGTTGTGATATTTCCTTTTGAAGGTCCTTCAAGCGGCTTGTTTCTTCAGCTTCAATTTGTTCTTGGATCTCTTTTATTAGTTCATCCGGAAGTAGGCTCATAATATCTTCAAGAACAAAGACAAATTTGTCTAAGTAATAGACTATTGCCTCAACTATTGCCATTTTTTCTCTGCCTGTGCTCACCACATATTCTTGTGCTAACTGAGAGATCATGTCTGCGGAGATAAAAATTTCTGATAGTATCTGTAGGCTATTTTTTGAGATTAGTTTCTATCCAAGGTTCAGGATCTTCTGAAATTTGTGGTACCTCTTGGTGTTGTGGATGTGGTGGTGAGGGAGTATATTCTTCTTCTTCTTCTTCTTCTTGATCCTAAAATTTATTCTACTTCCTCAAATTGTTCTTCTTCTTTTTCTTTGTTTACCATGGCTTTTTTTAACTTTTCCTTTTTTACTAGGGCTTTCTGTCTTTTGGTAATTGGTTTTTGAATGGCAAGGGATTTCTTCCTCTTATATGTTTGGGTTGCACTTCCACTTGTTTCTGATTTTTTTGATGGTGCAAATTTATGCTTGTATTCCTCAAAGGTTTCTTTAATCACATCATCAAAACTAGGAAGAACAAGTTTCCTCGGATCTACAAGGGTATGCTTTCAGTTCTTGTATTGATGTTTCTACTACCTCATCTGAAGCTTCATAGGGTAATGATGACACTTGACCTATCCATGGAACTAGTGATTTGATAAAAATATAGTCAATGTCTACAATAAACATAACTTTGTGTTCATATTTGGCCACTATTTGTTCTGTTACCCTAGATTTATTTGCAACTATCCCCCTGATTTTATCTGTCCATTTAATGAGTGATGTTATTTGAGTGATTACATCCATGGTTCTCATGTGTTCCCAGATTTTTTCTGCCATAGGGGTATCTAGTTTCCAATCTACCAATTCATCTTTTTGTGGAAGTGTTTTTGTAAAATACATTGCCAAACATATTAATATCGACCCATAATAGAAATTATGTTTCCCTTCTTTAATTCTCTTCACATTTCCATGAAATTATGTGGCTAGTAATTCAACTAGGTTATATTCAGACTGGGCCATTACCATATCTAATACCAATTATGCACTCACCCCATGGGTGCCATCCTCTCTATTTGTGTGATAAATTTTTAAACAAATGGATTTGGTGGCATACCTCAAAGTAGGGTTTTGAATATTTGCAATTTTGATGCCCCTTTTGCATGTTGTGATGCCCATTTCCTTCACCATATCTTTCATCGGGGTTTTCTTATTTGTTAATCTGACCATCCTTTGTCCAATAGCCCGGTAACCCTAGCCATTACTTCTATTGTGATCTGATATGGTTGATCAAGAAAAATCATTTCATTATGCAGATGACTGAGGAGAACCTTAATTGATTTATTTTCTCTATTGAAATAGAAAATTATGCTCCACACATCCAGTTTCAATTCTATAATAAATTTTGCTTTTTTTTCATACTCATTTTTTTGAGTAGTTAGATTTTACGTGAGAAACAATGCCCTATCTACCTGAAGCTGGGTATGATTGAACACTGGGTGAATGAATGTACTTCTGTAAATCCCATGTATGCGCAACCTTGAATGGAATGTGTGAAAACACACCCTCTGGATCATGTTGGTATGATCTCGTAGAATTTTGTACGTATTTGGATCATGTGAATTCCTCTTGTGTAACTTTAATTGGAGTATCCATAGCTTCTTCTCGTTTTCCCTAATTTTTCCCTAGCTCACTTTGTGGCTCTATTTGCTCAATCTCTTTGTATGATTATAATGCCTTAGCTTTTCATAATTGAATCCCTTATATAGTTTTGAATCCTACCTACCGCATTTATCATTTCCATAGAGGGTCAGATTCTTTCCATGTTCCTTGTTTTCTACTTTATTTCTTGGATGTCCTTGTTATGTAGTTTAAACACACGGTTCTTATGTGAATTTTATTCTTTTTGCCTGATTTATCGTATGTTCTTCATTTTTGGTTTTTCTTTCTCCTTTGTCTGGCAGTTTCTTTTATTTCTTTGTATCATGGTTTGTTTTCTTTTCTTCATACTTTGGTTTCATGTTTCTCCTTTATATGTGGCTTTATCTATTTCCTTTTTGCGTGGTATTTCATTTATTTATTTCATGGCATGATTTTGTTTCTTTGTTTCATGGCTTTGATGAATTTTCATGTCTTCCTTTATTTCACGGGTGTGCTTCCTCCGTAGTTTTTCTCTTCCTTTATTATGTAGGTATTTTGCCTCTGCAAATTATTATTTTTGTTTCTCTTTCCTTCTTAAGGGTAGAGATACCCTTGTGGGTTTTCATCCTACCCCTCGACCTATCCGTTGAATTTCCTAGTTTTCAAATAGGCTAGTATTTTTCTTTATTGCGTGGGTATTCCTCCTGCATTGATTCTTATTTTATCTATTTTTATCTTTTTCTAAGGGTAGATATGCCCTTGCGAGTTTTCATCCTACCCCTCGACCTACTCACCAAATTTATAGTTTTCAAGTAGGTCGGTATTTATTATTATTATTATTATTTGATTTCTTGTTAAGTTACATAAATCTTGAGCCTTGCTTTGCATTTACATGAACAAGGAGTTCTTTTAATTGCAAGGTCTATAGTTTCACTGCTCTAGAAGGTAGTATTTATTTGATAATGTATGGTCCCAACCATCTAACCTTCAACTTCCCTGGGTATTTATATTTGTTGTCATAAAGGAGTACCTAGTATCCAATATCAAATTGTTTCTTCTTAATGTGGTGATCGTGCCATGCCTTCTATCTTATTTTATCCTACGTTTTTTTGTACATGGCTATAAATATCCTTTCATATAATTTCTCCAGTTCTATCAATATTTCATGAAGGGAATCATCTTTTTCATCCTAAATGCTACTGTAATTCTCAAGCTAGGAAGAAAAAAATCTATGGAACTCGTGGATTCCAACCCATATACCAATTTGAATGGAGAATACTTTGTAATCTTCTAATATGTTTTGCGGTATTCCCATAGAGTGGTGGCTATCTTCAAGTCCTAATCGATAATTTGTAATGAAAACATCTTCATTAAAACCTTCTCTAATACCTTGTTAAATTCTTCCACAGTTCTATTTTCTGCAGGTGGTATGGAGTGCTTCTATTGTTATTGATCATGAACCCGCTCAATAGTTCATGGATGATTTCATTCAAAAAGTGTTTTCCTTGATCACTAGTAATACTCAAAGGGCACCCAAATCTTGTAATTATATTCTCATACAAAAATTTAGCCATTATTTTTGTGGTACAATATTTTGTGGGGACCACCTCCACCCACCTTGTTAGATATTCTGTTCTAGTGATGATAAATCTCACTTGAGAATGTTTGGTGGCTGGTTTAATTGGTCCTATGAAATCAATAGCCCATTTCTCAAATGGGGCTAGTGCCAATACAAGTTTGAGTGGCATTTCATCTCTTGCATTTGGTTTTCCCACTCTTTGACAAATATCACATGATCTAACATGTTTATGAGCATCTCTAAATAGTGTAGGCCACCATAGTCTAACCATCATCACTTTCCTTGTTGTTTTCTCCCCTCCATTATGTCTGCCAACTATGCCTTCATTTGCTTCCATTAAAATATTTTTTCTCTCATGATCTAAGGCTACTCTTGAATGGCATCATCTTGTTTTTTTAATAAGCTGTCCTGAATCAAAGTAAACAGAAATCTCTACACACAAAAATTCTTTTGTTGATGGGTATAATCATTTGGGAATTCTCTTGTATGTAGCAGCTAGGAAATATCATCAAATTCCTTAGGTATGGATTCAATTCTAAATAAGTGGGATCCAATAAAATCATCATCTATAGGCCCTTCATCTTCTCCATTCTCAATCCTTGACAAGTAATCTGGACCATTGTTTAACTTCCTAGGTTTGACTACTACCATAAAATCAAACTCTTAAAAAAGCATAAGCCACCTACAAATTCTTCCTTGTAACACTGGTCTATTTATAAGGTATTTCAATGGTTCATGGTCAGTGTAGAATGTGAAAGAAGTGGCTAATAGATATTTTATGTACTTCATTAAGGCATACACCATATTGAGGTCCTCTCTTTTAGTTGTAGTGTAGTTTCTCTCTGCTTTAGCCAGTTTCTTGCTAGCAAATGCTACTGGGTGGTCCATCTTCTCTCTTGGTTGTGTCAAAATTTTTAGGGTAAACATATTTTACCTAGGTTAATTTAGCATAGGTAAGTTAATTATTAAATTATGGTAAGTTTTTATAAACCATATTTTAATTGTATTTGGGAATAATATTCCCATAACATGTTGTTTGTCATTATTTGAGTTGTTATATGGTTCAAACAATATATTTGTAATTATATGTGCATGGGTATGTTTATTGTTACATTGTTACAACATCTCGTTTGTCTACACACGGTTGTTCAATTCCTATAATAATTGTAACAAATTCATTGTATTGTTGATTTTATTGATTATTAATAAAAGTGTTAGCATTCTATCTCTCTTCTACACTTTCATTTAATACTAGAGTTGGTTAATCTAGACTTGTGAACATAAAAAGTGTGAAGGTGTGGAAAGAGAGAGAAGAAGAGATAGGTGTAGGTTGGAGAAGAATTTTCACATTTTGAGATCTGTGAAGCCTCCTACAACTTATTAGCCCCATCCTTGCCTTACCACAACCTCATATTCCATTCTAGGTGTTTGGAACACAAATGTTTTTTACACTGGTGCCCCGTGTACGGGAAAAATTTGTTGTAGAATATTAAAAAAGTATTGTTCTCCCCATTAGGGTTTTTGTCACTAAATTTAGTGACAATGTTATCCAAAACTAACACTAGGAGAAGTATCAAATTTGAGTACAGATCTGAACATATTTGCATTACGGTCAAGCTATTTGTAGAGATCTCCATAAATCTCATTTTGAGCTCCCCTACTTCCCTCCACACCCTTATTTGGAGAGATCCCTCAAAAATCCTAAATGAGCTAGGCACATTGAAGGAGAATTCAGTATTGAATTCAACATTATAAGACTGAGCCACTTCTGTTAAATGAGCTACATTGGGTTGGTACTTGATCTCCACTTCACAGTGAACATGTTCATAATGAGTCACATTACATTGGAATGCTAAATAATTGCATTGGAAAGTCACATTGGAGAGTTTTGTTCTTTGATCCTTCCATTTCAACATTGGTCAAGTCATCAAACCAAGCTCATACCGTGTGTTGTAAAGTGGCCATTTCTTAGATAGATATGAGCTTTCATTTGAGAGTTCAATATTGCTCATTGTAAAGGCTAAAGACGTGTTGATCTCGTGTTAATTACCACATTTGGATTTGGTGAGCAGATTATTTAGCTCTCAAACACGAGTGTTGTCCCCCAAAACAAATCACAAAAAAGCACTGAAAACACAAAACGATGGAGATATATATATTAGAACATCAAATATACTCAAGTGATAGAGATCGAGACATAATAAAGTGACATTTAGAAATAAAAACCAAAAGGAAATATGAAACAAACTCTCATATCCACCTAGAGTGGAACCTAAACTTCCTACCACTACTACAAGTTCCACGTGGGACGAATGAGTCACAACCATGTCAATTTTAAAATGTTATTAAATTTATTGTGGATTTAAATACAAATAACTCATTTTCAATGCAAAAGCGTATTGGGCGCTCCATTGGTTAGTAACATAGCTTTAGGGGGAGTGGTACATGGTTCGAATCCCACCCGTATTCATTCCTTTTTCAATATTGAATTCAGAGGTGAAAATACCCAGAGTTGCCATAGTTAGAGGCACGATAAACACCCTAACCATCACTAAAGTCACAACTAAATTTAATGAGAAAACCTAAAAAGGGTCAAAACAATTTTTTTCTCCCACATCACTTATTTTTACATTTTGAGTATTTTTTTCCAAAGGGGGGTGATCAAAAATGCATTTAAGCTAATTTTTATGATTTTTCACTCGGAGAGTCGTATTGAGCACCAAAGACCACCGGGGTCCTGTAAAAAATAAAAATAAAAATTTCTTGCCATTCGGGTTTTCTAGAAATTTTAATGTAATTGCATATTTCGAGTGTATTATATTCATTTTCAGTTAGCATATTCAATCGTAAACCATTGTAACTACTTTAAAAATGGAAGATATTTGTAATCAAAATAAATAAAATTTGGTTATGTATCACTCACGAGATCTTCGGATCTTATTTGTAGCGTTTGGTATAAACAATGCCTCTAGGAAGCACTTACGGGTAAAGTCGTCACGACTTCTACTACACTTAACACCTAATATAGTTACAACAACCTCATCTTGGCATCGACCCTTTAAATCGATGGGGAGTAATAAGGAAACAATGTACACAATTTGAGCCCTCTCATCCATTCGTGAATGATTTCACAAATTAAATCTAGAATGAGTAATTATCCACGTATATAGCAAATTTACAAACACATATGAGGATATTTCTTTGAGCCGATGTCAATAATCACACAAACCCTTTCAAGTACTATATTGGTACCACATATCAGATTATTTTACGTATGTTAACACCTCTTTCATATCTTGGTGAGTATATTTAAAGGAAAGCTTCTTCCACATACCAACAGGTATATCAAAAGGGCACGTATATAGAAAGGTTTGGTATATCAGACTGACGGTATATAGATTAGGAGACTATATACCTAGAGTGATAAGATCCTTAACCTTTGTCAATTGATTATGCAAAATGGGAACCAACACCCCTAAATTATTTATTCTAGATTCTCAACTTCTAAGAGGAAATAACTATGCAACATGGAAGACAAAATTGAGTTTGAAGAGATTTAGAATGTTGTGGATGGTTTTGTAACCAGATCAACAACTGATACAACCCAACAATGATAATTTGATAGATATAATCAAAAGGCCAAGCTAATAATATTGTTTGTAGTGTCTAACAAGGTGCAACCCCACATTTAGGATGAAAAATCAGCCAAAGAAGGGTGGGATAAGTTAGTCACGAGTGTACGAGGCAAAAAGAAGAAGAATGTAACTGAATTTGTAGATTCAATTACACACACTAAAGTTAAAACAAAATGAGAAAATAAAATATTTCTTAAGAAAAGTTTCATAATTAAGGGCTTCACTTATATCCCTAGGAGAGGAGGTCACTAATAAAGCTCTCGTTCCCATTGTTCGAGAGCACTCCCTCCTTCATACCACATTTTTTGACAACACTCAAATTTTTAGATCGGATAGTCGGTTTCAACAAGTTAGTAAACCTCTTTGAAATAAGAGGAATTTATGTACAATAAAGATGATGAAGAGGAACAAGAAATTTATTCTCATCAGAAATGGAAAGGAAAAGGAAAAGGTAAATCTCATTCCTCTCAAAATTCCCAAACACAACATCAACATGGGGACAAATAAAATAAGAATAAGAATCAATGTCCTATCTGTAAGAGAGGACATGAGTTAAAATATTGTTGGTTCAATACCTATAAGAAAGGTTCATCAAGCAACTTTGGACCTCAAAATAAACAATCTTATAAGGGAAATTCTAACTATAATCAAGGGAATAAGAAGGGGAACTAGTGAAGAAAACCCCATCAATAAGGAAATATAGTTGAGCAAGAAGAACATTCGGATAATGAAGACTTCTTGTACACTACTTGATCAAGTGAACCTTCCACATCATCTAGTGATGTCTGGTATGTTGATTTGGTAGCCACTCGACACATGACCGGCCACAGATATTGGTTTACCAAAATGAGGGACATGCCTTCAAAAATCATGTTTTGTTAGGTGATGATTATTCATATACAATACAGGGGATTGGGAGCATTTCTCTTCCTCTTGGTTCATGTAATTGTAGACTGTCATATATACTATATGTCCTTAGGTTGAAAAAGAATCTAATGTCATTCAATCAACTCCTAGATCACAATTTGAAAATTTACTTTGATAGTCATTCCAGTAAGAAAATGTGTTTGATTTGATACAAATAATGAGGCTCAATTTTTTTACAAAAGCCTCTAATTTGGGATGCATGTTACAACTTGATTTTTTCCACAGAGATGATCGCACTTTTGGCTAAGAATTATTCCTCCACGCAATCTGTGGCATCAGAGAGTTGGTCACATCAGTTTCAAGTATCTTGAAACACTTCACCTGTAAAATATGGTAAAAGGATTTCCATCTCTCCAAAAGAATACAGATAAGTGTCCTCACTTCCTAGTAGTAAAACAACACATAACTTCATTACGAAGAGTACTTATCGAGCTCATGGTAAGCTTGATCTGGTTCATACCGATCTTTGTAATCTAATGCAACCAAGTCATTCTAGATTTTATTACTTCATGCTTTGTGTTGATGACTATTTGAGAAAAATGTATATATACTATCTTCGTAAGAAAAGTGAAGCTTTAGAAATTTTCAAGAAGTTCAAAGTTGTTGTTGAGAATGAGACTGATAGTCACATTAGAACTCTCCACGTAGATCGAGGGGGTGAATTCACCAATAATGAGTTCAAATCCTACCTACAAGCTCATGGAATTCATCGAAAAATGCCTCCTCCACATACACCACAATAGAATGGTGTTGTTGAGAGAAGAAATCATACTATCATGGAAATGGTGTGATGCATGACCGATGATTCTAGACTAGCAAGGAAATTTAGGGAAGAAGCAAAAAAGACATTAGTTTATTTTTTGAACATAGTTCCCACAGTTTCTCTTGATTAAGTAATGCCATATGAATCATGGTAGAAGTAGAAACCATTTGTTGCATACCTCGAGTATTCGGGTGTAAAGAAAGTATGCACATATCAAAGCGAGAATAGAAAAAAGTTGGATATGAAATCAAATAAATTCATCTTCATTGGCTATAATGAAGAGACTCTTGGTATAGATTGATGGATCTAAAGACCAAGAAAGTATACACAAGCAGAGATGTTGATTTTTTCCAAAAGAAGGAAGCAAATACTCCTCCTCCGGACTCACATGATGTAGTTTTTTTACCTATTGTACAACCTAAATTTGATGTTCCCACAGATGATGAAAGTTATGATGGGGATGATGGTCATTATCATATAGAACCATGACCCACAGGAGCATTTCAACATACACACATGTGGTATACTAATATGATACGAGATGTACAATTGGATGTTCCACTGGATACATCCACCACTAGACCAAGGAATTATAGTAAATCATGAGAAGAATTCAACTTTACTTTAATGAATAGAGTTATTGAATCTGATGAGCCCTCTATAGTCCAGGAATCCCTACAATCAAAAAATTGGAAAGATTCCATGGACGTTGAGTATCAATTAGTGATGAAAAATAAAACATGGCAACTTTTTGATCTTCCACCGGGAGTAAACCCATTAGATGCGCAGATGGATATTCAAAAAAGTACAAAGTAGATGGGACCATAGAAAAGTACAAAGAAAGATTGGTAGTAAAGGGGTACACTCAAAAAAAAAAGGCATTGACTATGAGGAGACATTTTCTCCCATAGTTAAGATCAAAATGATCAGGATGATCTTTTCTCTAGCTACTCAATTTAGTTGGAAAGTAAATGATGAGGCCATAATATGTCTCATTAATGTACAATAAATGATCTTATTTTATTCTCCTTTTTATCAAGATTGATTTCATTTTGTGAGTTTTGTTTGATCTAATATAAGTTAGAATGTAAGCTGACCATCTTTTGTTTATTTTAGTTCTAACATTTAAAAAATCAGTAATTCCTAACTAAGTGCTTTGGAAATTTATTTTGTAATAAAACAACTCACAATTAGTCAAAAGAAAAAAGTATGAAGTGGTCAACATGTTTTTGGAAGCATTGGTTTCAATACGACTTAGTTCTAGAACTTCCAGACTTAGCTCCAAAACTCCATTACGTAGTTATGAGCTCTATCACTCGGTTCCAAAAATTTAAGGATTAGTTATGGAACTCCATCACTTAGTTCTGGAAATTTCAAAATTAGTTCGAAACTCTTGCACGTAGCTCGAAACCCTCACAGTTAGATCTAGAATAATTTCCTTTAGTTCAAGAACTTCTCTAAAGTTCTTGAACCGATGGGAATTTATTTATTCCAAAAACACCTGGTGATTTATTAATCAATGATATTTTCAATCATGAGTAGATTGGAAGATTTTTTATTCTTCATACTCACATATCTAAGGATAACTATCATATAGTAGAACCTCTAGCTATGAACCAATTCAAAATTTATTTTGGGCATGATTTGATTCTATACGAATTAGTCGATGTTATGGCTATAAATACACATGTGGAAGAAGTATATATATGCAGACTTGTATACGAGATAGAGATATAGATATATACATAGACAAAGACAGACATATAGAAAGAAACAATACATTTTTGTAATGCAGAAAATTTTATCAATAAAATAGCCATTCCTGTTTTGAGAGTATATTAAGTTGTCAAATCCTGTTTCAAGGTTGAGCAAGGGCCCACTCTTCCAAGAACCAGGATCTTCATTTTATTGGTATTTATATTTCTAGAGAAAATAATATATATCTATTAATTATGTAAATGCTTTTGATTACTCAAGTTGAAATCTATTGTATACTTATTCCAGGTGTTCTAGATTAGATTCTTCTTTCTTTGCAATCAAATTTTAGCATTCTCAAATTGTGTGTTTATTTCCAAAGAAAGTATGTTCATTTATGTAACGTGTGTTTACTTAAAAAATCTATTCTATCATGCAAATGTGCATTTATTTCAAACAATCTATTTATGTAAAGAGTGTTTACTTCAACAAGTTTTCATAGTTTGATTTCAATAAGGTTTTATCAAGGAATCCTCAAAACATTGAGAAAACCCCCCAGAAAATATAAAAAGAAACAAATACCTACAGTCAATTACTAGATCACTAAGATTTCTTGTTGCATATAGCTTCGGACACCACCCCTGGTTTGAATATGACATCAATAAAGAGTTGATTAAATGAAGGGAATAATGACACCCATCATTTTGGCAGCACTGCTACTAGGGAACATAATAGTTAGAATCATCTAATTAGGTGTCAAAAAGAGAAGTAATCATACATCTAGTAATTGCAGGATCTTCCTTACGTCATCATAAAATTTATGTGTAGACCAAGAGACTCTAAGGGTCGATTCCTCCCAAAAATATCTGAACAAGAATCATCATCTTCTCAATCAAATAAGGAAGTTGATCAAGAATTGGAAGCAACATTGTCCCCTGTTAGGCATGAAGCAAAATTTCCACCTTTGGAATTCTTAGATCAATCACCAGAAGGAAGTAGAACCTTTAGAAAAAAATCATATTCCAAGACCTGTTTAGAGAAAGTTTTGATTCAAAATTAAGTAGTCAACCTCCGACTCACGAATTTTCACCTTCCCCAAAATAAATCCTATACCATATTGATTGGAAAAAAATTCTAGAAGGTACTATAGAAATGGCACATGAAGAAGAAAGAGAACCTGATAGGACCTTCACTTATCCAATTCAATTGGAGGATAATGATACACCTATAAAAATATTTCACTGCACATTTTCCCACATTTAGAGGAATGTCATCTCGAAGACCTTGAACAATTTCTGTTTGAATTTAAAGTCTTTGTGTAAAACTTATGATTAAAAAATAGATAATAATAAACTCAAGTTGTTTCCATCTACCCTAAAGGATACAAAAATGAGGTGGTTTATGGGATTACCATCTAATTCTATTACCACTTGGGCACAAATGGAAGTTGGCTTCCTAGAAAAGTATCAAGATTACTGTAGAGGGAGGAATAGGAAGGAATAATTTTTCAAAATCAAGCAAGAGGATGAGAATATGGAAGATTATTTAGAAAGATTCCTTTTTGTGAGTAAAAGATGTGGATTTGTATTACAAGAAGAGTTGAGCAAAACTATTTTTCTTAAAGGTCTGGATGATGAATCAAAGGAGGCACTTGATCTAATAGGAGGTAGAAATATTGATCAAATAAAAATGAATGATATTAAATACATTTGTAGAAGCTATTCATGAACAAGGGGTGGACCTAGAAAAGGAAAAATAGTTAAAAATTTAAACCCAGATATGAAAAAACTGATGGATGAATTGGAAAATTTCAAAATAGACATTTTAGTTTAGTTAACTTCCACCTTGGATGGATTGCAAGCTAAAGAAAATGCTAAAACTGAACCATTAGCTATGTATTGTCCTAGATGCAGGAAGAAGCATGCAATAAGAGATTGTCCCTTGAATAAAACAAAAATGTGTCTTATATGTGAATCTAGGGACCATGAGAGTGATGCTTGTTCTCTTCTTCCATTTATTAAAAATAAGCTTAAACAAAGTAACATTCCATCCACATCAAAAGAAGTAAATTTTTTCAAGAGATAACCTAGCCAAGGGAAATTCATGCCTAGTTCAGCTCTAAACCCCTGGATAATCCCATGGGCAGCTCGGTCGAGTGCCACAAAATTGGGGACAACCACTTTGGGCACCTCAACCAACATGGAATCCTCGGGATTGGGTAGGTCAATCTTGGTATGCCTAAGGACACCAACAAACATGGTATTGTCAAGGAAACCCGGATGCTTGGTCATAACCTAGGTGGAACCCTAATAATTATGTTCAAGGGAGGACATATCCAAATTAGAATCGACAAGCCATAATGGGTTCCTCAGCACAAAATTCACAAAATGAAAATTTGGTCCAAACCCAAATACCATCACAACCAGTAGCAAACCCAAGAAACAAAAAAACAAATCTTGTCCACAGAACAAAACCAGAAAAATCAGTTGATCTGAATGTCATGGATTGTAATGATATTCAAACTAGATCTGGAAAAATAATTAGCAACCCACCTGCTATAATCACTGAGATGAAAGAAGAAATTGAAACCCCTAGTACGGTTATTCCCAAGAAGGATGAAAAAGAAAAGGATAAGGAGCCAGATAGAAACTCTACTGAGACTCAATTTCCAGAGAGATTTAAAGAAGCCATAGAAACTAAGGAAATTGAATATTGAAATACCATTGTTACAAGAAATTAAGGAAATTCCATAATTGAAGATGTTAATTAAAATGTTATGTTTAAAAAGACCTGGAAGGAAGAAGAAGTACCCAAAGACTATTAAGGTAGATGGGAAACTTGGTTATTTATTAGAAGGAAAACTTTTTCTTCCCAGATACGGAGATCTTGGAAGTCCTATTATTTCTATCTCTATAGGGAATAAAGATATACAGAATGTTTTGGTTGATTTAGGAGTGGCTATAAATGTGATGACATTAGACACCTTGAAAACATTACCATTAACAAGTATACAACCTACTAACACCATATTACAGATGGAAAATTAGTCTGTAGCAAAACCAAAAGGAGTTATTGAAGATGTAATAGTTATGACAGAGTCGTGGGAATATCGAGTTGATTTCCTTATATTGCAGCCAAAAGGTAAAACATTTGGTTATCCCATTATTTTGGGTAGACCATGGTTAGCTACAGTAGTTACTTTAATTGATTGTAGATCAGGTGATATGACTATCTCAAATGGTAATAATTCTAAGAAAATATCCTTATATCCTTCTACACAACCTTCTATTGATTATCAAGAACAATTGTGGGTTAATAATCTTGATACTAATAAGCAAAACCTGTCTTATTCATCCATGATCATGTTGCAAGATCACGTACATAAGGTATAATATATGATTAGTCAACCATTAAATGAACACCAATTTTCCTTGGAGAAATTGGGAATAGTTCGGAACCTACGAACTTAGTTCTAGAACCTGCAGACTCTGTCCGGAATAATCAGATTTAGTTCCAAAACCACACCAACAAGTAATTCCCTGTGACTGTACATAATTTAACTCCAGAGGAATGAGATTTCTCTTAGGGGAGGAAGAATCGGTAGCTTTAGTTTCTAAGATATCAGGAAATGGTGAAGAATTTATGGAAATTAAGAGTGATAAGGAGTTTCACCTACAACAAGATAAGTGCAATAACTCTACCTACTGTCCTTTTTCCAATATTATGTCTTAAGGAACTTTTAGAGATGTTGTTACATATCATATGTTGTTGCCACATTCATTTCCAATAAATTCCTTAATGGAACCCTTTCAAAAATTAGTTCATCACACTTGGAACCAAACATGTTGAGATTGAGCTGGGTAAGATTTTGAACATAAACAACTGGTTGAAGAATGATGAAGAAGCTAAATTTTTTGATGTTTTGAAAAATCATACTAGATATTTTTCTTGGGACTACAAAGATATGAAAGGAATCCATCCAAGTATTTGCACTCATCACATCTATATTGAATACATTATACCAATTAGGCAACCTCAGAGAAGGATTAATCCAGCCTTAAGAGATATAGTCAAGCAAGAAATTGAAAAACTATTACAAGTAGGTTTTATCTACCCTATCTTAGATAGTCAATGGGTGTATCCTCTTGTAATTGTTCCTAAAAAGAATGGAAAATGGAGAATTTGTGTTGACTATAGGGAACTAAACAAATCCACACTGAGAGATTATTTTCCCCTACCATTCATAGATCAAGTCCTAGACAACCTTGTAGGTAAGAAATACTTTTCCTTCCTGGATGGATTTAGTGGATATAATCAAATTAGAGTTATTGCTAAGGATCAGGAAAAAACTACCTTTACATGTCCATGGGGTACCTTTTCCTACAGGGTATTACCATTTGGATTATGTAATGCTCCGACAACTTTCTAAAGAGTTGTATTAGCAATTTTTGCAGACCTAACAAATGACTATGTAGAGGTATACATGGATGATTTCACTATATATGGAGACACATTTGATGATGCTTTGAGGAATTTAGACGAGTATTAACAAGATGTGAGAAACACCATCTGTCTCTTAGTCATGAGAAGTGTTTGATGATGGTTGATGAGGGGATTGTATTAGGACACCACATTTCAAAAAGAGGAATTCAGGTTGACCAAAACAAAATCAGAATTATTTCAGACTTACCTATTCCTCAAACCCCCATAGATATCAAGTCATTTTTAGGGCATGCTAGATACTATAGGTGATTTATCAAGGATTTTAGTAAAATTTCTACCCCCATGTTTAATTTTCTTACCAAGGACTGTGAATTTCTTTGGGATGAAAGATGTCAACATGCTTTTGAGGAAATCAAAGAAAAATTAATCACTGCCCCAATATTGAGAGGACCTAATTGGGAAAAACCTTTTCACATTCAAATAGATGCCTCAAATAACTCCATTGGTGCAGTTTTGGGATAGAAAGATGAAGAAGGAAAGATGTATGCTATTTATTACCTCAGTAAAAATATTACTCCCACTGAAAGAAATTACACTACCATTGAAAAAGAATTTCTTTCTATGATATATGAAATTAATAAATTCAGACATTATATCACAAGGTACAAAATATATGTACATACAGATCACTCAATAGTTAGGTACTTAATGAAAAAACCAATGGTTGGAGGTAGGGTAATTAGATGGTTATTACTTTTACAAGAATTTGATATTACCATAGTAAATACTCCAGGGAAATCTAATGCGGTAGCTGATTTCTTCTCAAGACTGACCACTACAGGGGAGTAAGATCCAATTAAGGAAAACTTTCCATATGAATAATTATTTGATATTTCAGTTGATACACCATGGTTTGCTGATATGGAAAATTATCTTGCAACAGGGAAGTTTCCTCCTTTCACTAAGAAATAAATTAAAAAATTAATCAAAACTAGTGCACTATATAAATGGTTAAATGGAATGTTGTTTAAATGTGGTCGTTATTTGGTTTTACGCAAGTGTACATGAGAGAAGATGAAATCTTTGACATACTGAGGGCATGTCATGATGAACCAAGTGGAGGACACTTTTTAGTGAAAAGAACAACTCACAAGATACTTGGCACTGGCTATTATTGGCCATCTTTGTACAAGGATGTGAAGAGATATATCAAGTGATGTGATCCTTGTCAAAGGATGGGACAACCAACTTTTACCAATGAAATGCCTCTGCAACCTCAAGTGGTGATTGAACCATTTGAAAGATGGGGGTTGGATTTTGTTGGTCCCTTTAGTCCTCCTTCATAAGGAAAGGAGTACATTCTTGTGTGTATTGATTATGTGACAAAGTGGAAGAAGTGCAGGATTTAACAAATGCCATTGAAGAAGCAGTTTCTGATTTCCTTTGGCACAAAATTATGGTAAAGTTTGGTGCACCAAGAAGTATAGTTTCATATCAGGGGCCACAATTCATGTCTAATATGATCCAAGCCTTCACAATGCATTATCAGATCAATCATAGGAAGTCATATCCCTATCACCCACAATAAAATGGACAAGCTGAAGTAACAAATAGAGAATTAGAAAACATCCTTACCAAAATAGTTGAATTAGGTAGAAGAGATTGGGCAAAGAGACTACCTAAAGTTGTCTGGGCCTATAATACAATTTGGAAGACTACAATAGGATTTTCACCTTAAAACTACAATAAGATTAAAAAGAAGTTGAAAACGAGGATGATACCCAGCTTCTTACAAATGAAGAAGTGGTAGATTTCTTTAAATAGGAAGGGTGGTTGGAATTCCTGAAAAAGTTCTCGAAGTATAACAATGAATTGGTAAGAGAATTCGTTATAAATTTAGAAAAATATAAAACAAAGGTTAGAAATATTATAATTCCTTTTTTATGTGAATACAATAAGCAATGTATCTGGTGTGCCAATTGTGCATGTACCAAATCCTATCAAAGGGACCTTAAAAGAATTAGTTGAAACCCTACTACAAGAGGGGAAATGAAACCCCAATATATTTACAACACTAAGAAAATCATAAAAGGGATCAGAAGGGCCATCTTTCCCAAACCCTTTGATAAAGTATTTATTGTCAAAATTTCACCCCCCCTGGGTAATTTTGATAACATGCATCAGAATATTCAAGTCCCAGGAAAATTGATTGATTCGGGGCCAAAAATCATGTTGCTAGAGTCCCCTCAAATATTTTCTAAGTTCCCTGTCTGAGAGGAAAAGAGCAAGCTCTGAGAAAATGCGAAAAAAGGTTGCAGAAGGCAAGTAGGTTGATCCAGGAAAAAATCATAAAAATGACTAAGTCCTAGTCCTAAAGAAGGGATCGGGACATTTGGGACAAAAAGGCCCGAACCGGCCGGCTTGGCCGAAGTAAGCACAAACAGCTCGCAAAGCAACAGGGACATCTGGGACAAAAGTACGCGGCGGGCGCGAAATGCTGGTTCGACCGAGAAAAAATTGACTAACTGCTGAGAGGGACGCAAATGGGACAATCGGGCCAGAAAGGCATGAACCGGCCGAAAAGAGTCAAGTCAGTCCGAAGCAAAGTGGGACAAGCGGGCCAAAAATGCCGAATCGGCCGAATCACTGAAATGAGTCCATAGGGTCCAAAATCAAATGGGACATCTGGGACAAATGGACGCGAAATTCCCGAACCGGCCGAAATGAGCACAAAGGGCCCAAAATCAAATGGGACATCCGGGACAAATGGAGGCGAAGTACGCGAAGGAGCCGAAGGGCCGAGGACCAATGAGAAATCGCCACGTGCCACAAAGAGAAAAGTCAAAAAGTCAAGGGGCGAGTTTTGAGCACCGATCCGAACGAATGGGATAGTGCCACGTCCCGGCTAGGGCCCACAAGGAAAATATAAAAGACAGCCCACCGAAAGGTAGAGGAGAGAGAATTACGCCGACCAATCGAGAGCACGCCACGTGTCGCCAGGTGGCGAAGCGCGGGAAAATATTTGAAATCTGCCTTGGTACATTGTGCCCTAAATCTTCAGATCGCCATATCTTTTGATCCAGAGCTCAGATTTCCATGTTCTTTATATCAACGGAAAGCTGTTGAGATGATCTACATGATTCTGGGATCAACCTTGAGTTTTGGTGTAGTTTGAAGAGAGAAAATTGAGAAATGGATCTGACGCGTGTGCACGGCTAGAAGTGACATTTCAGCGGCCAAATTAATACAAATGGGTCGCATTCTCCTCCAAAATCGGTCAAGGATGGCAGGGTATGGGTTGGTAAGGTATCCTATGCCATTTTAATGCGTTGGCATTCAATGAGGAATGGGCTTACATGTTTTCCCACGTTTTCTGTCCCCTGGGCTCGACCCATGCAATGTAAAAGCCAGATTTGGCTCATTTTAAAAAAAGAGGTTGTTCATTCTTTCTGCTCGGCCCTCCCTTCTTTTCTTCTCTAGGGTTGAAAATGGAGTTCGAGCCTCCTCCCTGCTCTGTAATGGTGTTTTTGCCTTTTACTAATGGAATGATGTTCTGTGCAAACTTCTGGAGCAACAAAACGTGTTCTGTGATGCATCTGTCCATCCTCTCTCATTTTTGCTTGTTCTCTCCTTGCCTCTCTTCATTTGCAGGTATCTGTGCATGTCTAAATGTTCATTGCAGGTTTGGAGCTGTGTTCATGGAGTTTTGGGACATTTTCTGTGTGAAATCTATCCTTGGGCCTGTGATGCATCTGTCCATCCTTCCCATTGCTCACCTCTCTTTGTCCCATGGCAGTTTTGATAGATGTTCAACATCCTCCTTCTCTGGTGTATCACCGTTTTAGTGTAGGCTTTTGCTGTTTTTCCCTTTCTCTCTCTCTCTGTCTCCTTGGCATGGTTAGATTAGGATTAGATTAGCTTGCCTGCACTGGAATAGCTTGTGGCAGGTAGTTTAGGAGTAGGAACCAGCCTTCTCTGGAGATTCCTCTCTCGGTTTCACAAGTCCCACGCTTGGAGAGAGGTTTCCATGTTGTGCAATCACACTGGATGCCTGAACATCAACCTAGAAGCCTGATGTGCGTCCAGGGGTGCTGTGATTTTGCATCAATAGTTTTGGCACGCCCGGTGGGACCTTAGAGGTCTTTCACTTCATCTTTTACAGGTTGATGTGTTCCTGTGAAGATTTCAGCCTTTGGAGGCACTTGCAAACACATCTGGCGACTCCATCTGGTCAACAACCATCTCTGAAGTTGTAGACCTTCCTTTCCATTCATTTTCATTCATTTTCCATTCATCCTTCTTTCCATCTCTTTCATTCTTCCTCATTCTTTGAAGTTGTGCAATCATGACTTCATTTCCATCATGGATTTCATATCAACAACAACAGTATATTCCACCTCCAACAGGTTTTACAAATCCTCCAGATCAGCATGCATATTCATATGAACAGCAGTGCCAAAGTCAGTTTGGCTATGGAGCTTTCCAAGAGCAAGAGTATGCATATAATGAAGACAATCAGATGCAAGATGCTGGTCTGTTGGAGAAAATCCAAAAGATGGAGGTAAACATAGTGCAGTCCAGGGCTCAGGCACAGATGAAAGCTTTTAGAATCGGTTATGGAGCACCCTGTCCATGGGTGGGACCTTTTCCAAGGCATTACAGCCCTCAGGAGAAGCTTGACTTCATGATTGCAATCTTTGCCTTTGCTTGTAAAGTGGATTGAAGAAATAGAGGTGTATGAGAGAAGTATTCAGCAACCTTGTCAACGGGTAAGCACACCATCTCATGCCTTTCCTTTTCCTCTTTCCCAATCTGTTTCATTTCAGCAGTGTCAAGTTTCAAACCCTCCATCTGCTGTCCCAAGTGTTGAATCCATTTCTCCACCCCCTAGTCTTCCACCTCATCTCGATTCTTCTTTCCTTTTCCCTTCCAAATAGTCATCCCCTCCACAAGAGCTAACAGAAATACCCCCTCCTCCAAAGAAACAAGAGGTTTCACTGCCTCCACCACCACAAAAAAGTGTAAAATTGGTTGAGTTTCAACCCATTCCTCCTCTTGCATTCCCAATTTCATATGGGGAAGAAGGAATTGAAAAAATCAGTCATCAAGGACAGCAAGAAGAGGAGCCCAACAGAAAAGAAATGACAGATGACTTGAAGGTTTGGGCTACCAAATTTGGGATGACAAAGATCCCCTTGATGGTTAAGCCTACAGAAGAGGCTAAGGTTGAACAAATGGTGGTTAGGACTGATTTGGTTGCAGCAGAAGAAGAAGATCTTGCAGTCCCAACTTGTCCTCTAGAGCAGCAAATTGAAGAGTTTGACTTGACAAACTTCATGCTGGAGAAGGAGTTCAATCAAGAGCAAGATTTCCTTCAAACATTAGAGGAAGGAGAAGCTGCTCCAAATCTAAAAGAAGAGGAGCACAATCTAGCTGTGGAGGAGAAAAATGCAGATCCAAGGGCTTTGAGCACAAAGTAGGTTACAGGAGAACCTTCAGTTCTTCTTTCCACTTCATCTCTCTCAAGTTCTAGCACTGAAAAGGAGTTTGATCTCTCAAACTCAATATTGGAGAGTGAAGGAAACCATGGTGGTCAAGTTGCAGATCAAGAGGACACCATGGAGGAAGTTGAAAACAAGCAGCAGGACAGCAATGAGGCAGTTTACCTGTCAGATTTGGAGGACTGTTTTGATGGATAAGAGCCGATTGAGATTTCACCTTTCTCTCTTTCATCATCCACATTCCAAACACCAGAGCCTGCTGCCATGAAGGAGAGCTTTCATTTGCAGCAGCCTGCATCTTACAGCAGCTCTTTGGGATCAAGATTGGAAGATTTTTGTCTTCCATGTTCTTCATCGGAGGAAGAGAAAGGACAGAAGGATTCCACCATTTCTTCCACATCATCCATTCAGGTGGGTCTGCAAGAAAACTCCATTCTTGGAGTTGAAAATCAGAGCTATGGGCATATCAAACGGATCAGACCTTGCCCAATCAGGTATTTGGCTTCATTCGAGCCAAAGGAGAAGCCACAACCAGTCATGCTTGCTTCTGAGCATGAGGATGAGCTACAAAGTACCAAGGATCAGCTGCCATACCTCTCCAATCCAAATACAGAGCAACTAAAAGAGGTATTGGATTTTTCAGTTGATACCTTGATGATTTGGATAGAAGACCAGCTTCTTGTTGATTTTCCATCCATCCAAACAGCCATGATCAGTGCCAAATCAATGGCATGGCTGCCAATTTTGAAGAAAGGAAGCTATTTCTCACAAACCGATTCTGCGAGGTTTGTTTAGCTTGCCTTTGCTTCCAGCTAGAGTAGAGTAGCTAGGTTTGCTTTCGATTGAAGAAGTGCTTGTGCACACTCTGCATGTTCCATTTGGGGCATGTATGATTTTCAGTTCTGTACATAGTTTTGGTGTTGCTGGTTCTGCTCTTACAGTGCACGTTCATTTCGGTGGCATCTTGGTGAAGACACTTCAGGTTCAATGGGTTTCCAAGTGGCTCGAGGAGGTTTTCAAAGTTCAGATCAGTTGCAAGTTGCAACTCATGACTCCATGCCCAATGGATGCTTGTTAGCTCACGATCATTCATCTAGCAGGCAGATGACCCCACTGAGTCGCCAAACTGTTGTCAAAATTTCACCCCCCCTGGGTAATTTTGATAACATGCATCAGAATATTCAAGTCCCAGGAAAATTGATTGATTCGGGGCCAAAAATCATGTTGCTAGAGTCCCCTCAAATATTTTCTAAGTTCCCTGTCTGAGAGGAAAAGAGCAAGCTCTGAGAAAATGCGAAAAAAGGTTGTAGAAGGCAAGTAGGTTGATCCAGGAAAAAATCATAAAAATGACTAAGTCCTAGTCCTAGGGGCAGTCGGGACATTTGGGACAAAAAGGCCCGAACCGGCCGGCTCGGCCGAAGTAAGCACAAACAGCCCACAAAGCAACAGGGACATCTGGGACAAAAGTACACGGCGGGCGGGAAATGCCGGTTCGACCGAGAAAAAATTGGCTAACTGCTGAGAGGGACGCAAATGGGACAATCGGGCCAAAAAGGCGTGAACCGGCCGAACCGGCCGAAAAGAGTCAAGTCAGTCCGAAGCAAAGTGGGACAAGCGGGCCAAAAATGCCCGAACCGGCCGAATCGGCCGAAATGAGTCCAGAGGGTCCAAAATCAAATGGGACATCTGGGACAAATGGACGTGAAATGCCCGAACCGGCCGAAATGAGCACAAAGGGCCCAAAATCAAATGGGACATCCGGGACAAATGGAGGCAAAGTACGCGAAGGAGCCGAAGGGGCCGAGGACCAATGAGAAATCGCCACGTGCCACAAAGAGAAAAGTCAAAAAGTCAAGGGGTGAGTTTTCGAGCACCGATCCGAACCAATGGGATAGTGCCACGTGTCCCAGCTAGGGCCCACAAGGAAAATTCAAAAGACAGCCCACCGAAAGGTAGAGGAGAGAGAATTGCGCGACCAATCAGAGCCTGCCACGTGTCGTCTAGGTGGCAAAGCGCGGGAAAATATTTTGAAATCTGTCTTGGTCCTGCATTGTGCCTAAATCTTCGGATCGCCATATCTTTTAATCCAGAGCTCGGATTTCCATGTTCTTTATATCAACGGAAAGATGTTGAGATGCTCTACATGATTCTAGGATCAACCTTGAGTTTTGGTGCAGTCTAAAGAGAGAAAATTGAGAAACGGCTCTGACACGTGTGCATGGCCAGAAGTGACATTTCAGCGGCCAAATTAATACAAATGGGTCGCATTCTCCTCCAAAATCGGTCAAGGATGGCGGGGTATGGGTTGGTAAGGTATCCTATGCTGTTTTAATGCATTGGCATTCAATGAGGAATGGGCTTACACGTTTTCCCACGTTTTCTGTCCCCTAGGCTCGACCCATGTAATGTAAAAGCCAGATTTGGCTCATTTTAAAAAAAGAGGTTGTCCATTCTTTCTTCTCGGCCCTCCCTTCTTTTCTTCTCTAGGGTTGAAAATGAAGTTCGAGCCTCCTCCCTGCTCTGTAATGGCATTTTTTGCCTTTTACTAATGGAATGATGTTCTGTGCAAACTTCTGGAGCAACAAAATGTGTTCTGTGATGCATCTGTCCATCCTCTCTTGTTTTTCTTGTTCTCTCCTTGCCTCTCTTCATTTGTAGGTATCTGTGCATGTCTAAATGTTCATTGCAGGTTTGGAGCTGTGTTCATGGAGTTTTGGGACATTTTCTATGTGAAATCTATCCTTGGGCCTGTGATGCATCTGTCCATCCTTCCCATTGCTCACCTCTCTTTGTCCCATGGCAGTTTTGATAGATGTTCAACATCCTCCTTCTCTGGTGTATCACCGTTTTAGTGTAGGCTTTTGCTATTTTTCCCTTCTCTCTCTCTCTCTCTATCTCCTTGGCATGGTTAGATTAGGATTAGATTAGCTTGCTCGCTTTGGAATAGCTTGTAGCAGTAGTTTAGGAGCAGAACCAACCTTCTCTCGGAGATTCCTCTCTCGGTTTCACAAGTCCCACGCTTGGAGAGAGGTTTCCATGTTGTGCAATCACACTAGATGCCGAACATCAACCTAGAAGCCCGATGTGCATCCAGGGTGCTTGTGATTTTGCATCAACAAAGTGACATTTTGGATAGTCAAGTATTTAACTTGTCTTTGGTAAATCTCGGTCGGTAAAAAGAGAAGTCCTTAAAATTCTCATACATATTAGATATGGAGCTACAAAACTAGAATATATAGTAAACCTTTCAGGGTTTCTTTTTGACTCCATTCATATAATGGCCCAAAGGTATTCCTGGGGTGTTGGAACAATCAGACATCATGGGTTAGTTCATTTGGTGTGCCAACACCATTTTCTTGCAAAGAAAAATAAAGAAGAAATATGGGAGAAATTTCTTAACAAATTTAAGCAAAAACCTGATATTATCAGGAGGGTAATATCAACTCCTTTTTCTCCTACAAATAATTTGGAAATTGGTTCCCCTATAGAGGAAAAGAAGGAAATAAGTGGGGAGACTATACCAAAAAGGAGAAGATCTAAAAGAAGAATTAAAACTATAGAACCTATTGTACCTTTAAAAGAAACTCCTTCCTTTGTAGTAGCTACAGGAGAGCTAATATCTATCTCTGATAGTGATAGTTCACCTAGGAAAGAGAAAGAAGTGAAAATTAGAAGAAGCTCTAGGAGGAAACCTACTTCTGAACATACTGAATCTCCTCAAAGAAGAAGAATTCATAAGAGGTCTAGAGAAATTCCAGAGGAGATGAAAGAACATGAAAAGTTGGAAAAAGAAGCTGTTGATATTTTGGGTAGCATGGCCATGACTCCTCCTAGACCAAGCCAAACTGAGATGGAAAAATAAGATGAGAGATTCAAGGAATAGGTTTTTCATGGGTTTGGTGAATCAACAACACCATCACATGACAAAGAATATTTGGCATCTTGGAGATGCAAACAAAATTTCCTTTGGTAGAAGAAGAATGCTTAACCCCCAAAGAACTTTCAGAGAAAGAAGAGAAACAACATGTTATACGGGCTTTGTTCTTGTATAGATCAGAACTCATTATAAAAGATAAGGATGAGGAGTTGAACTCCCTGAAACTCAAGTTGGAACAAAGAGAGACACTCATTGGGGAACTAACAACTCAGCTCATAGATAGGACTGACGAATTAACAAGAGTTAAATGATAGATGATGGAGAAAGATGAAGAATGTAAAATTTCTAAAAGACAAAGTACTATGTCAACAGTCTCTACACAAACTGAATTAACTTATTGGCCACTCAAGCAGTTATGGGATGATACTTGTAGGGAACTCAGTGAAATAAAAACATCCAATGAGGATTTGAGAAGTAAGATGGAAGACAAAAAGAAAGCAAGAAAGGAATGGGAAGAAAAATTTTACAAAGAAGAGGGAGACAAATTTAAAAGTCTTGTAAAAATACAAATGGTTTGCATAATGAGTTAAAAATTGCTTGCATGCAAGAGACCTTATCCTGCATATAACATATTTCTAGAAGAACAATTCATTTGCTGACAATTGTCAAGAATTGCATGTGGCCTTCCACATGAAATAAAATATGAATTTGAGTTCATGACAACCTATTCTTCAGCTAGTGTAGAGTAGAAAAATCTTCTCTATGAATTCTATCTCTGTAATCTTATGCTAGAAAAGAACATAGGCTTCATGATCAATTTGTATGTGGGAGAAAGCTAACTTAATGCATTTGTTTTGTTCTTCAAAATCAGATTGCATGGAAGGAAAGGGATTCTAAGCATCTATTGAAAGCTAGCTCATTTGGTCTCTGCATGAGGACTCATTATGGTAAACCATCTACTTTTGTTAAACATTTTAGAACCCATGCCTTTGATAGACGGTTCAAGACACATTATCTTGCTAGTTTACAAAAAAGTATTGATGCCTTTACCTTTTATGAGGTGGAAAATTTTGAGGAGATTTATGATGGATGTTTGAAAAGATGGGAGCTTCTTATAGTTTCCTTGAGGAGAAGGGAAGTAATATCTCCCACAAATTTGATCTGGAGTCTGGAAAGAGAAAAATCTTTGTGCACACTAATCCCTCATATCAATGAAAAGCACAGGGGCATATGGATGGGAATGAGAAAAAGGCCTCCCTTTATTTTCACTCCCATGTCTCCATGGAAAAATAGAGAACCTAAAGATCCCACTCAATTTGAGGAATTAAAGAGGAAAGTAGGATTAGGATTAGGGTATAGTGTTTCTGAACTAAAGCACTGGGATATTGATTTCTAGCCATTTGACCTAAGCGATCAATTGGAGTGCGAGAATATGCAATCCAAGGTTTGAAGAGTAAAGTTTGTAATAGGATTTACAAACAAGTAAGTATGGGGGAAATGATGAGGAAAAAATATGTCTTATTAATGTACAATAAATAATCTTATTTTACTCTCCTTTTTATCAAGATTGATTTCATTTTGTGACTTTTGTTTGATCTAATATAAGTTAGGATGTAATTGTACATATTTTTTTTTGTAGTTATAATGTTTAAAAACTCTGTAATTCCTAACTAAGTGATTTGGAAATTTAGTTTTGTAATAAAATAGGTCATAATTAGTCAAAAGAACAAAGTATGAAGTGGTCAACATGTTTTTGGAAGCATTGGTTTCAATACGGCTCAGTTCTGGAACTTCCAGACTTAGCTCCGAAGTCCATTATACAATTACAAGCTCTATCACTTAGTTAGAAACTTTTGCGATTAGATCTGGAACTCCATCATATAGTTCCAAAAATTTTGGACTTAGTTCTGGAACCCTGCATGTAGCTTGAAACCCTCACAGTTAGATTTGGAATGATTTCCTTTAGTTCCGGAACTTCTCTAAAGTTCCGAACCAATGGGAATTTATTTATTCCAACAACATCCGGTGATTTACCAATCAATGATCCTTTCAATTAGGAGTTGATTGGAATATTTCTGATTCTTCATACTCATATATCCAAGGATAACTACTATATAGTAGTATATCTAGCCATGATCCAATTCAACATCTATTTTGGGCATGATTCGGTTTTATCTGAATCGGTAGGACAACTATGGCTATAAATACACTGTGGAAGAAGTATATATATACAAACATGTATATATATACATAGAAAAATATAGAGAGATAGAAATAAACAATACATTTTTGTAATGCAGAACATTTTATCAATAAAATAGCCATTCTTGTTTTGAGAGTATATTAAGTTGTCAAATCTTGTTTCAAGGTGGAGTAAGGGCCCACTCTTCTAAGAACCAGGATATTCATTTTATTGGTATTTATATTTCTAGAGAAAATAGTATAGATCTATTAATTTTGTAAATGCTTTTGATTACTCAAGTTGAAATCTGTTGTATACTTGTTCCTACAGGTGTTCTAGATTAGATTCTTCTTTCTTTGCAATCAAATTTCAGCATTCTCAAATTGTGTGTTTATTTCAAAGCAAGTGTGTTCATTTTTATAACGTGTCATAGTTACAACAATCTATTCTATTATTCAAATGTGTGTTTATTTCCATAAATCTATTTCAGCAGAGAGTGTTTACTTCTAGCAAGTTTTCATAGTTTGATTTCAATAAGGTTTTAGCTAAGGAATCCTCAAGACATTGAGAAAATCCCCCATAAAATATAAAAAGAAACAAATACCTACGATCAATGACATGATCACTAATATTTATTGTTGCATATAGCTTGAGACACAACCCCTAGTTTGAATATTACATCAACAAAGAGTTGATTAAATCAAGGGAATAATGACAACCATTAGTTAATCGGATCGATGTAAAAATGCCTTTACGAACTCGATATTTACAAGAAGAAGTCTACATGACTCAACCCGAGGGATATGTTGTACCCAGTCAAGAAATAAAGCTATGCGAGACTCGGGAAAGCTTTGTATGGCCTTAAACAAGCACCATGGGCATGGTAAGTCAAAATTGATGATCATCTTGTACAACATGGATTTGTTAGAAATCCATACAATCCCAATATCTACATCAAAAACCAAGGGGGGAGATTGTAATTATTGTTTTCTATGTCGACGATCTAGTCATAACCGATAGTTCAGTGAAGATGATTGATGTAACGAAGAAAGATATTAACCGATTGTTTGACATGATAGATCTTGGGCTGAGTCTGGGATTGGAATTATGGTAGACAGAGAACCAAATATTTGTTTCTCATTTGAGATATACCAAGACAATTCTCAAGAAATTTAGGATGATAGATTGCATACCTATTTCTACACCTATAGAGATGAGACTATAGTTATCTCATTTAGATCCATCTCCTATGGTAAATGCAACTCTCTATCGATAATTGATTGAGAGTCTCATTTACCTCACATACATACTGGACTAGATATCATCTTTGCGGTGACCTATCTATTTAGGTTCATGCGGGAATATAGAGTTTTTCATTAGAAGACAGAAAGGTGAATCTCGAGATATCTCAAAGGAATGGTGGATCTTGGTTTAGAATACAAGAAGAATGATAATTTATTCTTATTTGGATATTCAGATTCAGATCATCCAGGCAACATTGATGATAGGAAATCCACTTCTAGATTTGTATTCTTTTTGGGATCTAGACCAATATCATGGAGAAGCAAGAAACAACACTTCATTTCTCGCTCTTCTACGAGAATCGAGTATCGTGTTGTAGGTGAAGCTGTCTATGAAGCGATATGGCTACGTCACATACTTGAAGGACTTGGAATACCACATGAAAACTGACCACCTTGTATGTAGACAATGAAGGTGTTCTCAAACTTGTTTGCAATCCAATTTTTCATGAAAGAACAAAGCACATTGAGGTATAGGTACATTTCAAACACAAACATGTCTTGAAACATAATATGACTTGAATTTTTCCCAACAAATGAGCAACAAGAAGATATATTCACAAAGTCACTTGCACATGACAAATTTGAGTTGTTCAGAGAATTCCTCTCTTCATCCCTTGAGGCAATGCAAAATTAGGGGGGGAATGTTAGGGTAAACATATTTTACCTAGGTTAATTTAGCATAGGTAAGTTAATTATTAAATTGTGGTAAGTTGTTATAAACCATATTTTAATTGTATTTGGGAATAGTATTCCCATAGCATGTTGTTTGTCATTATTTGAGTTGTTATATGGTTCAAACAATATATTTGTAATTATATGTGCATGGGTATGTTTATTGTTGCATTGTTGCAACATCCCGTTTGTCTACACATGGCTATTCAATTCCTATAAGAATTGCAACACATTCATTGTAATGTTGATTTGATTGATTATTAATAAAAGTATGAGGCTTTTGTCCCTCTTCTACACTTTCAAAAACAACTCCAATGACTATTATAGATGTGTCCACATGAACATAGAATTGTATCTTCCAATCTGAAAAATAAAAATAGGTGCATGTAGAATTTTATCTTTTAAGATATGAAACACATATGTACACTCCTTAGACTAAGGGATTTGCTTATTTTTTCTTTTCTTTAACAATTATTCTAAACGAGCACTTATTTCTGCATAGTTTCTTATGAACTTCAGATGGTAACTAGTGTAGTTCATTATTGTCCTTATGTCCTTTTCAATTTTTGGAGGTGGTAAATTTATAATTACTAAAGTCTTTAAAGAATCAATCAAAAACATTATTTACATATTATTTGTCCCAATAGTGAACCAAAAGGAGTCAAAAAAATCCTTTTTTTCAAATTTAATGATATTTGTAAAGCTTTGCACCTCTGAAACATCAATCTCAATACTTGTATATGGTTTTTGAATAGGCCATAAACTATCCAATCATTAAGATAAACCTCTAGAAAATCATGAATAAAATATTTGAAGGAATTTATCATGATCCTAATAAACACTATTGGTGCGTTATTCAGTCTAAATGGCATGATTGTATACATGAAGGATCCCCATTTGGTGGAATAATTGGTATTTGGTTGGTCCTTTAGAGAAATACTGATTGTGTGGTAATAAGATAACCATCTATGAAGGAAGACACTTCTCTTCTAGCCACATTATCTAGTACTTCTTCTATAAAAGGGGTGTGGAAATGGATCATGTATGTAGGATTTGTTCAACTTTTGGTAATCTACACATACACGGATCTCTCCAATATATATTTTTTGATCACCATGGGAATGATCCATTCTACATCACAAACTAGTTTAACGATTCTAGCACTTAGCATTTTATAAATTTCAGATTTCACCTTCACCTTTAAATTTGGGTTCAATCTATATGGCCTTTTCTTCATTGGTTTGAACCCCTCTTTGATATGAATTTTCATCATTCCAACTTCTTATTTTATCCCTTTCAATTCTTTAAAATATTTTGGGAAAATTTCTTGGAAATCTTGTAACAATTCCACTACCTTAGCTACTTCTTCCTTTATCTAGTAATCTCCAATTTTAGCCAGTTTTTCAGTTCCCTTTGTCCCAATATTTTCATTCCTGATTTTCAATGGCTGGTAGTAGTATTTTTCTCCTTCATATTTGTTTTCTACTACTTTTCTCTCATCTTATATAAATTTGTATCTTAAGTTATCATGTTTTTCTTCCTTTTCCTGTTTCTCTACATTATAGCATTGTAGACACCAAATTTTGGTCACACTCCCCTTGGTCCCCTTCAATCAATTAATGTAATGTGTTCACCTAACCATGACCCATTTACCCCATATTTGTATTAATTTAATTAATTAAAATTAAATTAATGTTCATCCTCACATTATTAATTAATTTAATTACTTTAATTAATTTAATTTACACATCACCTAGACACCTCACCCTGGACCCATTCCAAGGGCATTTAACTCATAGTGACCAAGTCATCACTCTCAACATTGAGTCATCACTCCTAGTGCTGAGTCACCACTTAACCTAACTAACTGAGACTTCTTCCAAAAACCTAACTGGAATTCTTCTATGACCTTCCTACCTTCTCTCACATGAACTCCACTTCCCTAAGTAGACTCAATCAAGATCATGCCAAAATAGTAAAGATCTTCCTATTTTTGGTAAACCTAGGATTTCCTGCCTTAACCGACACTAATTATCCCTCAACCGACACCAATCACCTTAACCGTCATCGGTTACCTTATATACCCTTTTACAACTCTTTACCCAGGTTGGTCATTTTGATTTCAGAGAGTTCTATTGCATTCAAGCACAAATCAGAGACTTCTCAACATCCAGATGATGAGATATACTCAACCATAGGCCCAAGTAAGCACTTGATGCTCATCCTAAGGCATTAGAATATTCACGGGAACACTCTGGGAAGTATTTTTCTACGGAACTAACCACAAATTTCTTCACAGATCAACCACTTCCTTCCTTCACCTACCAGACCTACAAATGCAAGTAAGTATATTTGATTTTCATCATTTTGTACTTGCTTAAAGTGTAGGTTCATTATATTTTGTTATTACATCTTATTCTTTCTTGCATTCTTCCATCCCCACCTTCTTACCAATCTACCCATCCAACCACCCACGACCTTCTAGCTCTCCATACCTGACCTCTATGCATTCCTGAGTCTCCTTGGCATTATTACGAACCCAACCATCCTCCCTTCATCCTCTGTGTAATCACAAAGAAGTCTAAAACTAATTTTTATTTAATTACCACAAAATTTTCCCTACCGACGTTGGTTACCTTAACCGTCATCGGTCTCCCCTCTTAGCCGATATCGGTCATAGTGCTTGTTAAGCTTCCCTAGGCCCAATCAACCCTTAGTCTACCTAAACTTACCCCATATCTCACTAGAACCTCCCCAAAACCTCACAAAACCTCACCCAAACCTAATACCCCACCTATAACCTCACAATAGACCTTCCCAACTCTTTGTGTAGACACATAAAGAGCCCGAACACCCAATTTTGAAAGTTTTCCATTATCGACACTAACCGATATCGATCATCTTAAACCACTATCGGTCATCTTAAACCATCATCGGTCATACTGTGCAGACGACATCGGTCACCTTGATGAATGTCGGTCTCTATGATTGGTAATAATTCCTTAGACCAACAAGTTTCATAATAACCAAAAACAACCCAAACTTCACCAAATATTACCCAGTCCCCATCTATGACCCTTAGATCACACGACCAACCTACAACCCGACTTCGACACCTTCATCGGTGTAGTCATCAATAATTTAATTAGATTGACACAGATAGTAGTCTGAGGCACCTAAATCAGAACACTAGCATTAGATTATTTTAATTACATGTTTAGTTATTTTATATCAAGTTATATATCAGTGGATTGACAACCATCAAGGAAGTATCACACTAGATCCGGCTCATACTAGGTAGTCCACTAAATTTTTCTATTAATTGTATCTTTTAGTATTTTTTTGTATTACGGGTAGTTCCTCTTAGCCAAAAGAAAGCTCACATAATTAGCTTGGATCGGAAATCGAAATGTGTGCACTCAAACTTTGACCGATGTGATAACAAGTATTCCTCTACAAACTTTCTACCTTATTTATTTTATCGTAAAAAAATTGGCGAAACACTTTGCACACTGGTGGGACCCATTCGAGGTTCTTTTGTATTGTTCATTCCTAGGTGAAAAATTGTGTCTATTTCCCTTTGAAAGCATTCACATTAAATTTCTTCCCCTGGAACATTCTCTCTCTTCTACTTGTCTCATTGACACTTGTGTTTTGGATTAAAAAGAATCATTCTTTTCATTTTTGTATTGCATTAGTGAAAGACATATTCTTACCTATTCATCATTTCTTTCATCGAATGTCATTTTGGATTTGGGTCTAAAATACTTGCATATCATTTTTGAGTGTTGCATCTTTAGCTCATTTAAATATTGTGGGAAACCTATACGTTGGAAGTCATGCCTAGCTAATGGTTGAATAATTGAATCATAGTGCACACTCTCTTCTCTACACCAAACCACACAAAATAATTTACACATTTTCTTAAACAATATCATACCTAGAAGAAGCTGTCAATGATCACACGATCAAAGGATTGATAGTGGGCACCAAACTTGTTTCTCTATCTAGTAATTATCTCAGAGAAAGGATCCCCTTGCCAAAAATTTACCTGAAACCATCCTTAGTTATTGGATTTTTATAAGGAACCTTCTTTCAAACCAAAAAATTTTCTCTACTCATAATTTAGTCCTAAATAGCATAATATGGAACATAAAATCAACCTTACGTGTTTTTTCTTGGTTTTCGTTTTCGGGTGTGAGGACGTATATTCCATTATTTCTTCCTTTCACACTCCATAATCATAGTTGGTGTATTCTAACTCTTTCTGAGTGTGTCAAGCGTCAACCATTACCATACTTAGGTTTGGTTTGGTCTTTTATTAGATCTAAGACAATAATTTATTTTTTCTCCATATTTTCAAATTTCACAAGGTGGTAGCGTCGGTCCAATGATCATCATCAATTTACTCATATGACCATCATCAGTTTAACTAACCATTTTTGGTTTCCTACTTTTTGGTCATTTTAACCAAAGTAGCACTCATCACATTTATGCTCTTTCTGGGGTTCCTCAGATACTTCACCATACCTCTGGATATTTGAAATCACTATCAAACCCATATTTTCTTCATTTTCATCATTTATTGCCACATTTGTAAAGCTTTTAATTTTCCACAGTAACCGGTATCGGTCAACCTAACCATCATTGGTTACCCTCTGTCATTGACATTGGTTCCCCAACCATAAATCGATTTCTCGTGTTGTAATTTTTAGTTAAAATAGCAACCAATTTTCTCCATTTATTCTATTCTTTTGTGTCATCTATAGAGATCAAATTACTAGGTCTATGCCAACCCACATGGTTTTGAATCGTAGTCAAGCCAACACCCTCATATTTCATTCTAGCCTTCAACTACTCCCGCATAGCCCATTCCCGCCTTCCATTCTATCACCTATGGATCCCAGCCAACCTATCACCATTAACACTAGTAATGAGGAGTTCAAAAAACTCCTTGATTAGAACCCCACCGATTTATAATAGTACTTAGTATATTCATCCACTTGTGACTCATCTAGGAAACTTATCTACAACATGCTTGTATCCATCCCACCTACACTTGCACCCACTTCTACCTCCACCACTACCAACATTTCCCTAGCTACTTCCACCTTACCACCTATTGTTTCTCAGCTTGACCCCGCCTCATTGATATCTATTATACCTATGGCATCTATCACACCCATGACGTCTATTGCCCCTATGACATCCACTATGCCTACATCCACCACCCTCAGTATAGGCATGCCCATGTCTTCCATTTCCCATATACCTATCACATCCCAACCACCTTTGGTGTCGGTAGCCCACACTCCCTTCCAAAACCTCATCCTCTCTATCCCCCAATCTCTTCCACTAATCGCTACTAGGGTCTTTACATCCACCCCACCTACATATACATATTACCAACAACCACCTATTTCCTCTACTACTTACTCTAGTTACTTCCCCTCCACCTCCATTCCCTCTCATATCCCTCCATCACAATTTTTTATATGTAGCACCACCACACACTGGGATGTCGTCTACATCATACCAATCTTATTTACCCCCTCATACCTCAAGGGTGCCCCGTCATCACAACCCACCAATGACCTAATCAAAATGATGATGGAAAAGATGCAAACATTGGAAGCATTTGTCTCAAGTTCGCATAACTCTCTAACATATGACGATATTTGTAATGAGCCCATTCACCCATACCCTATGCATTGGGAAATGTCAAAATTCAACTGGTTCAATAGAAAATAAGATCCACAACAACACTTGCGGTCTTTTAAACATGTCTACTACCTGATCACTCACGATGATGTGTTGCTCCTTTAGACATTTCCAATGTCATTGACAAGACCCGCTTTGGATTGGTATAGTTCTTTACCTAGACATTCTATCCTCTCATTTAACCAGGTTGCTCAGGATTTTCTTGACCACTTTTCTATCAATATTGTCAAGAAATTCACCATGACTGACTTATATGCCACACACTAGTATGAAGATGAATCTATCACATATTTTGTCACTCGATGGTGCAACCTGATTAACCAACTTACATTCCAATTATCTCAAAAAAGTTAATAAAATTGTTTACGTGGCTTGTGCGGAGAAATTTCACCAAATATTCGAGGTAAAAACATTCTACACCTTAGAAAAGTCATTTACCATGGTCTGGAAAGTTGAAATTTGTGCCCTTGAAGAAAACAAGCTACAATTGTGTAACAAGAACATTGTGTTCAAATAAAATGATACTTATTCTTTGTCAAACCCAAAAATACCTATTCTACAACCAAGAGGTCTACCAATGTGGTCATTTTGAAATCTGACCCATCTCATCCATCCAACCAAGAAAAACCTTCATCTAACCTCTCCCCCATCCAGACCTTTTAGTTTAGAAGAGAGAAATACAAATATGCCCCCATAGGAGATCCTTACTCTGTCATTTTGGAAAAAATATTAAAAGATGGATCCATTACCCTTCCACCCATCAAACCACATACTATTTTTGACCCTTCTTTCCCTGTGCCTACATGGTATAATGAAAAGGATTACTGCAATTACCATTGCATTCAAGGTCATAATGATGATAATTGTATCACTTTCAAAAACATTGTCCAAGAAATGTTAGATAAAGGGGATCTCGTCTTCAACAACCCAAATGCACTAGCTAACCAAAACCTTCATATTTTCCAAAATCCATTCCCAAATCACACCCCCTCATCCAACCAAACCGGTGATTCCTCAGCCAATGACGGTAATATCCATGAGGTTCATGTTGTTTTTGACATCTTACCATCTCCTTCCACATAGTTTCCTCCTACTTCATCTATTGAAGAAATTCTTACATGAGCTCCTTCATCCACAGAGGAACCTATTCCATTTAATCCTTCACCCAAAAGTGAGTATCCCTCATCTCCCCTTACACCCATGGGGGATTTCACCATATCTACCAATGCATTTTCCCCACGCACCTCTCAATCTAATGAACAACCCACAATATTAACTCTCCTACCCATGGGAGAGTCATGCTTACCTTCCTCTTCACCAAAAGAAGAACCTACCTCATCCACCTTTCCTTCTCCCCAACATGTGGATGACCCATTGATAGTGTCCCTTTCGGTTGAAGATAATTCTCCACCGGATTTCAAGGATCCACTTGATTTTCTCTTGTCTCTTTTACCCATAGAGTCAGAAGCTAATCACTTCCCTGTTTCATAGACACCAGATTTATTTATGGGAGTCACCATGAAATCAACATTGGTTCCTTCTATTGCCATGCCATTCTCACAATTTTTGACCACTTAGAATACGTTGATCATTCCATTCCTTGGGGGCACCTTTGAATGCCTATTTTAACTCAAATGCATATTTCATCTATCGATAATTTTACCATTTACCCCAAAGTGTTTGGAGCAATGAAATCCATCATACCCAAGGTATTCATGATGATATATTCCACATCACCATATTACACATCACCTTCACCCACATCTACACCTCTACCATTACCTCCATAACCACCTATGCCTAAACCACTTACACCTTCACCTGTATCCAAAGCTACCCATACCTTGGGAGTCATGCCAACATCAAGCCTAGTCCATCCTTGTGACAAACCTGGATTTAGCCACATCCTCACAAGCTAGCGTGAAGATTATTCCCCCACCTAAGAGGAAGACCCAACCTCCTAGGCTGCATACACCAACTTTTCCTACTACCCCTCTATCATCTTCACCACTTCCATCTATCCTAGGACCTCACCCATTAACCTTGGCCAAATAGCCTCCTACCCTAGGTAAACTAAAAACACAATAGCCCACCTCCTCATCACAAGCCTCTATTACACCCAAATTACCTACACAATGTATGAATTTTTGTCACCTATATCCTTTTTACCGCCTATATGCAGACCACTTCTAGTAGCCTCATCATTACCTATGATATTTCCTTCTCTTCAATTAATACCTTCCACCTTGCCTCTTCCCATAGCCTTCACCACACCTCCATTATCACCTTGGCTAACCCATCCTCTTCCACCATCTTCCTTCCCTTTTAGATCACACATTTCTCCATCACCTTTACCCAAGAAGGTGCTACCAAATTACAAAAGTCCATTGCCCTCAAAAGAGGTAGTTAAACCTATAACACCTTTAACTGCTAGTTCATCTATAACATCTTTACCTAAGAAGGTGCAATCTAAACCTAAAGTTGTACTACCTACAAAATAGGTGGTTAGAAGGGCTCAACCTCTAATTCCACCTCATATGGCTCACCTACCACAAAAATCACCCACACTACCATTTAGACCCACACTAACTTTGCATTTGGATCCATTGGCAAGGTCTTACGCCAAAATTTTGGCCAACCTTTTAAAGACCTCTATCATCGCATTTCCCTACTTAGACCTTATGACCCACTCAAACCTAAACCAGAAGGGTTTGATGATACAAAAATTTGTGCTTACCATTGTGTGCTAGGGAATGATGTGGAAAACTATAAGGCTCTTAAGGTTGTTCTTCTCCACTATGTCCTCCTAAAGAAAAATTTAATGATGATGATATTTTAGATGAGGATCTTGTTCCATCTTCACCTATCACCACACAACTTTTCCCCTTACCTATTCAATGACCTTCATCTCCACCTCCATAACCCTTTTATCCACCTCCAACATTTGAGATCAATATGGTCTCGAACAAGAGAGCTAGCAGACCTCCACCAAAATGTCAATGCACTAATTTCTTTTCACAAAACCAATATATGCCCTCACCATATTTTTCCCCATCTTTTCGTTACACCTATCACGACTCGAGTTTCTCCTTTACCCCATATTAATATAGTTAACATTGCCACTAGCACCCGTAAAGACAAAGAAAAGGAGAAAACACCCATCCCATCCACCACTCTTGTACCAAATATCCCATTTGAACCTACATAAAAATCACAATCTATTGACCCACATACCCTATTTCGATGGGGTTGCCCTTCGTATAATGATTAAACAATTCCATCAATCTCCTATAAAAATGTGTTTGTACTACCTTGTCAAAACCTTTGAGTCTCATTGACATTCCCTTATGGAGTTTTTGTAATCTATTAAGGTTTTACCTAATAATCCAACTCTTGTGGAATCTATTATCACTACTCACCATGTGTCCTCTCTCACCACTTCATCCCCTTCCTCTCGCACTCGCTACCACCATCGTCAGTGTAGACACAATCAATTTTTTTGATGACGAGATTATACCTCTCTAGTCGGATGATCCCGACCCGCCCTATTCATTTCCATCTAAATTTATAATATACATGTTCAACGTATTATGATTGATGCCAGTGCTTAGTATCAAGATCATTTGTTCCCATTCATACAACGAATGCACATCCCTACAAATTGGATACATAATAACCTAGTTATGTTGCATTTAATGATGTGATCACTTCCAACCTTGGCACCACCATTATCCACATTCATGTGGGCCCCGTACTCAAAGCATAATTATTCTATGTCTTAGAGGGGGATTCCAATACAACATGCTACTTGTATAACCTTGGATCTCGTGTCATGGGTTGTGTTCCTTCAACCTTACACCATTGTTTAAAATTTGAACATGAAGGACATAACTATACCATTCTAGCCAACCCTTCACCATTCAAGACCTGTAACATGTTGTATCAACCCAATGATGTCCTTATACTAGTTAAGGCATCTACCACCGCTACCACCTCTCCTTCACCCATGACCCCATCCACAAATGTTGTCGCTACCTCTTCCACACCTAACTCCACTATTCCTACTACTGCCACAACCTCTGCAGCCTAACTCGTTCACCAACCCATCTACTTCTCAACCAACGAATGCTTTGTATTCCCCACCGTCCATTAAATCATCCATTCTCGCTACCCACATGCTAACCACTCGATCCCTTAGAAGGTATTTTTCAATGCCTCACTTTGGGGGAGTACCACATTTATAACATTGACACATTCCTTACTCCTCAAGAGTATGGTAAAATTCACCAAAATTTCCCCTATGTTCATGCATAGGAAAATGTTTTATGAAAAACAATTCAACACCAAAACCCTATGGAAAATCTATGACGCCTTCAAAGCATTCAACTCAGTTTTTCTTCACCTTATCACCCTAAAAAAATTGCCAAGTTGAATCAACCAAGAAAACCTTAAATAAAATTCTTATGAAAGTGGTTGGTGATAATGGAAAGGATTAGCACATGCACATTTCTTTTTCCTTATGGGCTTATCGTAGTATTATTCATACCTCAACTATTGCCACACATTTATCTCTGGTCTACGGTACAAAGGTTTTCCTGCCTCTTGAAGTCCAGATTCCATGTCTTTGTATCTCACTCAAAGATATGCTCAATGATGATGATTTTTTCCAAGACCATTTGACACAACTCAAGTTATTAGATGAACGTCATCTCAATGCTCTCGATTACCTCCAAATCTACAAAAAAATGTATCAAACTTTCCTACAATAAACGTGTCAACATACGAACCTTCCAAGTCGGCGACATTGTCTCAAGGAAACTCAACATGGAACACAAGAGGAGAAAATTAAATGGGGAAAATTCGCTCCTAATTGTCTTAGATCCTATATCGTTATTCATACCTATGGATCATATTTTTATCGTTTATCTTCAATTGAAGAAACACCAGAAATTGAGCCCCTCAATGCCTTGCATATTTGACCATTCTATTATTGATTCAAGTCCTAAATCATCTTATGTCTTCTAAAGTATTGTCCCTTGAGCACCATTCCCTTTCCATTTACCTATTTTAAGGATCAATGACTAAACAAGAGTCATGTGATCACCCATCACCTTTTAGTCTTATCTTTAATATCGGTACCATGGCTCTCGCTCATGACATGATTCTCATGGATAATTTTAATATTTTTCAAGATAGAATCCCATGGTTTTTCATCACTTAAAAACCCATATTTCATATCTAACCTCTGTGTACTATAGTTTTTTCTTCATAACAGGATCCTATCCTTCTCTATAGTCTTTTCCATGACCTAAAAGTCCAAAAACTAATTCAAAAATAAATATATGGGACTTTCAAATTCAATTTTTTTGAGTCAAAATTCTCACAAAAATATGACTCCCTCAAAAAGGACATCTAATATTTATATCTTGTTTCTATAATTAAACTACTCCCTCGAAGGACAACTATACAAAGTTATCTCTATTGTACATAATCTATCACAAAAAGAAGACTATTCTTGCAAAAATAAAATACAAATATTCTGAAGCTTCTCGCACTGATCAACTTCACAAAAACCTTAAGGAGATACTCTACTCATCCTATATAGACTTCCCGCATCAATTAGTCTATAAAAAAAAAGCAAAAAGAAAAAGATAACTTTTTTGTCATGGACTTTCCTATTTTGATCTCGGGTCTCTTTCCAAAAAGACATGTTATCGCACACCAAGTTATGCTAAACCAACCTTTTCACCTCATCAGCTTGCCTTTCTAACCTTCTACCTACTCAAAGGACGTGCCACAAATGTGACATTTTTTGATCATGTGACCTTCTTCACCCATAGAATAGTCAATCATGCAATGCCTTTTAGGGTCTTCCGTTCATAAGCCAATTTTTGGTATGATAGACTCGTCAAGGTTCTTATCAATTAGGTGAAACTTTTGTCTCCTCTAACCGTTCACCTCTTTTCTTACTTCTTGATCCTCCTTTACAAGACCAAACCTTTGACACCTACATTTAAGAATTCATCTTTCACTATAGACAACAACCATGCCTAAATGACCTAGACTCAACCATGCCTAAATGACCTAAACTCAACCATTCATAACTGACCTAGACTCAATCACGCCTAAAACCTACCAACCTATTTTTCTACATCATCATATTCTTCCCTAGATTATGGGAGAACTACATCGGTCTGAGGCCTCTTTTCATTAGGGCTATGTAGGCAACACTGAGGGCATGGGGCCCTCGGAGGTTAGCTTGGAAACTCTTTCCCCTAACCAATTTTCCCCCTTTATATTCACATTCTACCTTAGTTAGTTTCCATTTTACACAAAACTTGGAAATTACACAATCATAAAAATATATACATATTTACCATTTTATAACATCACCATATCATACATCAATCATTTCACATTTCCCTAATATCAAATATTTGGAAATTTACACCACAACATACATATACATCATCATTTATTTATTTTCCATACTACCAATAACTTGGAAATTAAATCAAACCCAAAAACATGACCAAATCATGCCTAACTCACCTAAACTCGATCATACCTAAATCACTTGAAATCCACGATGATTAAATAACCTAAACTCCACCATGCCTATACTTAACTCCATCATGCTTACATGACCTCGACTACCTAAATCACCTTGAATCCATCATGCCTAAATGACCTAAACTCAATCATGCCTACATGACCTCAACTCAATCATGCCTAATTCACCTAGTTTTCATCAATACACAATAAAAATGGAAATTAAAATGAGTACATCATCCATCCATTCAACATCATAATATATATAAATGGGAGAGTCTGTGTATCAATACATATATACACATATACAAATAAATACAAGTATCTCAAAAAAACTCTCATCTACAATCTAACATCTTCAACATGTATATATATATATATATATATATATATATATATATATATATCAAAAATCACAATAATGATACAATTTCACTTATAGTGACTAATCGTCACCTCACTTAACATGCCCATTTGACCCCCATGCATATTTTTCCAAAAAATATTATTGATTAATTTTTTTGACCTTACTAATACCTATTATACCCTACTCAAAAACCTACACCACATGTATATTTCCGTAATCGTGTTTAAGGACTTGTTATTTACCTATACCTCAGCCTTACTTGTTACCTACCTAACATACCCCGATCTGAACCAGATTTTGTGACATGTGAATTCATGTACTCGCTTATACCTTATGATGATGTTACTCGTGATATTTGACTTGATGACCTTACCTTGCTTAATGATGTGATGTTTTTCCCGACCAAACCTTTGGTGTCATGGAACAAAACCTATTACCCATTCCTAAACCTAACGTCATTATGCTTCATGAAAATATCCTATACCTTGGATACCTAAATCACTTCAACCTTGTTTGGATAAACCTATCTCCCTCTTAACAATGTAGAGTTTGCAAGCTCTTCCACCTAGTAGCGTATCAAAATCTATACATGTGCGTGCATTCAATTTCCATTACCCATTACCCAATATGACTATTACCCATTACTAAAAATGACCATACCCTTACCTACAACCCACATTCCCTCATTTTCATCACTTACCCATTTATAAAACCAATAACTGAATCCGTTTAACATCTCATCAGTTCCTAGTTTGAGGAGGATCACTTCCACCCACACTTGGGGCAACCTAACCTTCACTCATACCTGGAACACGAACTTCTTGTTTTTGTCGGCGTCACTTATCAATACAAGCTACGTGACAAAAATGGGAAAATGTAGACACCAAATTTGGGTCACACTTCCTTGGTCCCCTTCAATCAATTAACATAACATGTTCACCTAACCATGACCCCTTTACCCCACATTCGTATTAATTTAATCACTTACAATTGTGGTAATGTTCATCCTCAAAATATTAATTAATTTAATTAATTTAATTAAGTTAAATTACACATCACCTAGACATATCACCTTGTACCCATTCCAAGGGAATTTAACTTACAGTGACCAAGTCATCACTCTCAGAATTGAGTCATCACTCCCAGTGTTGAGTCACCACTTAACCTAACTATGGGACTTCTTCCAAAACCTAACTAGACTTCTTATATGACCTTCCTATGTTCTCTCACATGAAATCCAATTTCCTAAGTGGAATTAATCAAGAGTACACAAAAATATTAATAAATATGCCTATTTTTGGTAAACCTAGGATTTCCCACCTTATCCAAAGACCGATTATCCCTCAACCGACACCAGTCACCTTAACCATCATCAGTTACCTTATATACCCTTTTACAACTCTTTACCTAGGTTGGTAATTTTGAGTTCAGAGAGTTATATTGCATTCAAGCACAAATAAGATACTTCTCATCATCTAGACGATGAGATATACTCAACCATAGGCCCAAGCAAGCACCTGATGCTCGTACTCAAGGCATTAGAATATTCACGGGAACACTCTAGGAAGTATTGCCATGAAATTGACCACAAATTTCTTCATGGATCAACCACTACCTTCCTTCATCTACCAGACCTAAAAATGTATGTAAGTATATTTTCTTTTCATCATTCTGTACTTGCCTAAAGTGTAGGTTTATTATCTTTTGTTATTACATATTATTCCTTTTTGCATTCCTCAATCCCCACCTTCTTACCAATATACTCATCCAACCACCCATAGCCTTCTAGCTCTCTATACCTGACCTCTATGAATTCTTGAGTCTCCTTGGAATTATTACAAACCCAACCATCCTCCCTTCATCCTTTGTGTAATCAAATAGAAGTCCAAAACTACTTTTATTTAATTACCACCAAATTGCCCCTCTACCGACTTTGGTTCCCTTAATTGTTTTCGGTCTCCTCTTAACTCGATATCGGTCATAGTGCATGTTATACTTCCTAGGCCAAATAAACCCTTGATATACCCAAAATTACCCCATATCTCACCAGAAACTTCCCAAAACCTCAAAAAACCTCACCCAAATCTCATACCCCACTTAAAACCTTACAATAGACCTTCCCAAATCTCTGCTGTAGGACATAGAGAGAGACTAGAAACTCACTTTTAATATTTTTCATTTCCCATAAGAACCGATATCGGTTATCCTAAACCACCATTGGTCATACCTATACCGATATCATTTCCCCTAATCGGCGTCATTTTTCGTGCTTGGTAAAACTTCCTTAGACCAGCAAGCTTCCTAATCATCCAAAATCAACCCAAACTTCACCAAATATTACCCAAACCTTGTATGTGACTCTCAAACCACCTTCCCAACCTGTAACTTAACTTGAGACCTTCACTAGTTTAGTTATCAAGCATTTAATTGGATTGACATGGATAGTAGTCTTAGACACCTAAATAATAACACTAGCATTAGATTCTATTATTTGCATGTTTTGTTATTTTATATTGAGTTATATATCAATGGATCGAAAATTTTCAAGGAAGTATCACACTTCTGGATCCATATCATGCTAGGAATTCCACTAAATTTTTCTATTAACAGTATCTTGTGGTCTTGCTTTGTATGACAGGTAGTTCCTCCTAGACAAAAGGAAGCTCACACAAACTTCTTGGATCATAAATCATAAATGCATGCACTCAATCTTTGACCAACATGATAACATGTATTCCTCCATGAAATTTCTACCTTATCTATTTTATTGCACAATAATTCAGTGAAAAAGCATCTTATCCTCTCTCATATATTTATCGGGCTATCTTACCATTTCGGGATCTCCCATTATGTCTTTTTTTTTTCCTGAATTTTCTTTTGTGGCTTCCTCTGGAGTCATAAATAATAATTTTATAATATTTTGTAGAGCCCTCAAAATTTTTAAATCCACATCCCAAAAGGTGAAAGTATGGTAGAAATATTTCACTATTTGATCCCACTCTTTTTCCCCACCTAATCTCCTGGTGTGTGTACCATGATCATGGTATGGGCCCTAGGGTCCATATAAATAATTGAGTCCATAACAAGGGAGAGGTCTCCCTACATAGCTTCCAATGCTACTCACAGGCTTGAATATGTTTCCGCGGATCTGTTTCTCTAGTGTATTCAAGGATCGCGGCATAATAACCTTCACTCTCCAAGAATCTAGCTTTTAATAGTATAGTTACTGATTTCCAATGAGAGATAGTTGTTTTGTGTGCCACCCACCAAATCATGGAATTTATGGTCAAAGTATCATCCAATGCTTCCATCCTTTCCTTTTCATTAGGAAATATTCTCTCCATGATTTTGATATATCCTTCTAGATCTCCAAATCCTGAATATTTTGGTAATGTCTGATGAGATGCCCCATGGCTCAATATGTATACTCTCTTGATTGGAATTTTTTCACTTCTTCTTCTTCAGTGGAAAACTCCTCTTTGGCTGACATAAATATCTCCCTTTCTTCTTCCACTTGGGTAGAGTAGTATTCTTCTTCTTTTTCAAATGTATCTTTGGCGGGTATAAAAACCTCACCCGTGGCATAATAAATATTTTCTAAAGTGAAGATTCTTGGTGGTATCCTTCTTGCATAATGTAACTTTTAAGTCCTTGATTCAAGGACCCCATGTATCCATGTTTCAACCACATTATTTGAGATCTATGTAGTATCTTCTAATTTAAATGATATATCCCCTTCTAAATTTGGTTTAAATTCCTTGTCAATACTAGAAAATTTATTTAATGCATATATGCCTTAAATATCATCAAATTTTTATCCTTTTGTGTAATGCAATACTTCTTTGGCCCATGTAGCACTCATTCCTACATGTAGATGTATATGAACACATATTCCATTTATGCTCAAAGTCATTATATAGATGAAAATTGACATACAAATTTCAACCGCACTCAACCTTCCAAGGTCATGCCGAGCAAGCCAATATTGAATGTGTGTGGCTAACTATAGGAGGATCGGTGACTAAGATCGGTAGTGTGATCTCTTGGTAGCTGAGTTGGAAAAGGGAGATTTAGAGGCTATGATTGAGTGACATAAATTACCTATGGTTTGTTTGGATATCTTGGATCTAAGTGTTGATATAGTTTGAAGTTCCCAAATTAATCAAGATGAAATTAACAATCTATCTCTTCTGAAAGGAAACTAATCTAAACAAGACACAAAACTGAAATATTACAATCACAAAAATAATTCACTTTTATTCTAAATAACCTAATCTACTTCTACAATAAAAATAAACAAGCAAAGTAACCCGATGTGGTTATTCACTGTGTTGTGTGTATTAAAACTAATCTAACATAAAACAATAAATTTTCCAAATGATCTATGATATGTAGAAAAATTCCTATAGATATTCTCTCCTTCAGATCCATAAGGATGGGAAGAATAAGATCCGTCATTGGGACCTATTATTAATGATTTAAACCCTCGAAATTAAGTAAGTTCTTGAAAATGAAAGGAAATTGATTTCTACTCTATTTGATATGATGTAACAATAATAAATTGTAAGAATGAAGGAAATCAAACAACAAATCCAACCTAGAATTCACAGAATAGAGGTAAATCTAGCTATGTAGTAATTTTTCCCCTCAGTTTGTTCTTTCTTTCTCTGAGTGTTTAAAGGAGTTCAAGGGATTGGGAATGCAAGAACAACAATAGGAGGATGGTGCTTGACCAATGGTAGGTTGAAGGAAGTATGGATGCAATGCAAGTAGAAGAGAGATAACACAAGAGATTTGAGCTTGGCTATGCAATTCCTAGCAAGATTGTGGCAGCAATACAATGCAAGATACATAAAAATTCTCAGGCCCTTTGCTTGAATACAAGCATGTAATATATAGGAATGGAGGATGGGAGGTGATTTCAAGCTCAAGGTAAGAAGGATCATTTCAACTAATTAAATCTATTTCAAAATAGGAGGAAGTAAAACCAAGCAATCAAAGCTAATTTTAGACAATTCAGCTCACACTCGCATGTAAAAAGTGAAATTAAGTGAACTGTCACATGTTAAAACATGCGTGAGGGAATCTGGAAAAAGTGGGTAGGACTTCGCCCTATGCGGTGCAGCATTTTCAAGACTACCACCTTGTTTTGGGTGGCGGTCCTACCCACTTTTTCCAGATTCCCTCACACATGTTTTAACATGCGACAATTCAGCTTAATTTCACTTTTACATGCATCCGTGAGACAAATTGTGTTGGTTCTCCTTCCCCTACTTTTAAATAGATATAATTAGTTAGAACTAATCCTTCTTGCCTTGTTCTTGAAGGCACCTCCCATCCTCCATTCCTATATATTCCATGTTTGTATTCAAGCAAAGGTCCTTAGAATTTTTGTATCTTGCATTGTATTTCTGCCATAATCTTGCTAGGAATTGTATAGTCAAGCTCATATCTCTTGTGTTATCTCTCTCTACTTGCATTACATCTAAATTTCCTTCAAGCTACCATTGCTCAAATGCCATCCTCCTACTCCTGTTCTTGCAATCCCAATCCCTTGGAATCCTATGAACACTTAGAGAAAGAGGAAAAAATGAGGAGACAAATTACCGCACAGATGGATTTACCTTTGTTATGTGAATTCTGGTTGGATTTGTTATTTTATTTCCTTCATTCCTAAAATTTATCATTATTACATCATATCAAATAGAGTAGAAATTTGTTTCCTTTCATTTTCAATCAATTAGTTAATTTCCAAGAGGGTTTAAATCATTAATAACAACTCCCGGTGATGGATCCTCTTATTCCCATCCCTGTGGATGTGAAGGATAGAATATTTATAGGAGGTTTTCTACATACCATAGGTCATTTGGAAAAGTTATTATTTTAAGTTAGTTTAGTTTCAATACACACAACATAGGTGAATAACCGCACCGGGTTACTTTGCTTGTTTATTTTTAGTGTAGAAGTAGATTAGATTATTTAGAATAAAAGTGAATTGTTGTTTGTGATTGTAATATTTCAGTTTTGTGACTTTTTTAGATTAGTTTCCTTTCAGTAGTAGCATAGATTGTTAATTTCATCTTGATTAATTTGGACACTTCAAACTAGATCAAAACTTAGATCCAAGCTATGCAAACAAACCATAGGGAATTTAGGTTACTCTGCTCATAGCCTCTAAATATCCCCTTTGCCAACTCGGCTACCAAGAGATCACACTACCAGATCTTAGTCACTGATCCTCCTATAGTTACCCACACACTTTTAAGATTGGCTACTTCCACACAACCTCGGGAGGTTGAGTGCGATTAAAGGTTGCATGTAAATTTTCATCCTTACAAATTGGTGAACCTAATGTGAAGGATTAATTCCTTCTTATTTAACTTATTTCATTGCTATTACCTCATCTTTCAAAATTTTCCCCTATTTTGGTAGGTAGTGTATAACTTTTAAAATATGTTTAGAAGAGAGTTTGGTGGGCCATTTGGCTCGATAGATATTACACCAATGCGCAACCAAAACAATCCCCTTCTCTTTCAAGGTAGGGTGACAATTACATAAAAATGTCCAAACCTCCCTAGTTACACTTCAAACCCCATTAGCTATATAAGGATGGAGGAGGTTGATAAATTGTTAGACATGCAATACAATCAACCCAATGCAAATCATGTAGTTATAAAAATGGAACAAGTTCTTATCATAGGTTCTTGTTAAGACCTCACACTTCCATACAATCACGAGAGGATGATCTATTAACACAAATAACTAATCCTCTTCGTTAGATAAATGAGTCTTGTGATAGAATGAAGGATTTAGCCTCTGAGATTTTGAATACCTATCCTAAGATTTTTACTTTTGAGGAAGACAAGAATTATAACACTGAACAATTCATGACATGGTATCATGAGATTTCTCAATCAAACCCTATGCCATAGGAACCCCAACAAGGGACTCAATCCTCTCCCAACGATCTCATTTATACTTTAGTGGGGAGGATTAGAGAACTAGAAAGTTCCTAGACTTCACAACCAACACATGCAGTAGGGCATAACATGGGGTATCTAGTTGATAGCAAAGGATACATCCCTTCCAATGAACAACCAACACAATATCATGTACAACAAGGTTATCCAACTCATTTAAATCTAGGTGATCTTCTCACAGGGTTAGACACACTAGGGATGGGTCCTCATCCTTCTCAAGCTTATCCTACACAAGGGATTTCTGGAAGTGCATTCTTAAATGCCACCAAAATAGGCAATGCGATGTTCCCTAGTTTTATGTCTGCTAGACCATATCCTAGTACTATCCCACCTTACATGTATATGTATTCAAAAACTCCCCAGATGGACCCATATATCATTCCTACTCCCTACATGCCATATCAAGGGACCCCATATGTTCCTTTCAATGCTTATAATGCAGCTTATCCAACTCCTCCTCCTCCTCCCATCTCCTCATCAAGGATCTTCAATGGTGGAATCTTACATAATGGGTATATACATTTATTACTTAAAGGAGCCTCTTGACTTCACCATACATGGTGTCATGCTTCTACACCCATTGTCCAGATATTCCAAAATTTAAGGGAGAAGGATACCGAACGCTCATATCAAGGCCTATGCTACTACTATTAGGGAATTGCTTCCTTGGGATGTTGTAGTGGCTAATATATTTCCAAAGACTCTCAAAGGAATCACATTAGATTGGTATTACCATATTCTAGAAGCTTCTATACATTCCTTTAAACAACTTGTTTCTAAGTTCATCAAAGAATTTGACATGAACAAGTTGTTGCGTATAGGGATTAGGGATTTCTTGCATATTAGATAGGATAAAATGAATCTGTCTCCCATTTCATCTAGATATGGCGCCAAATTCTTTATTGCTCTCGCAATTTTTCCTAACATGGACCAAATGGAACTTTGTGATATTTTCCTTCACTCACTCAATCGAGACACTAGGGAGGAAGTCCAAAAGTTTCCTTTCCATGGTTATGAGGATGTGTTGGAAGGTGCACTTCGGATTGATCAAGCCTCTATGGACAGTGAGCGTAAGACCTATGGTCCTAATGGGAAAGTTGTATCCATAAATCAAAATAATTAAAATTATCAAAACAATGGTTTCAGCAACTAAGTACCTAAGGGTGTGAATCAAAATCATGGTGCTATTGATCAAGCCAAGAATGTTGGTTTTCCAAACAATGTCAACAATAAAAATAACAAAAACTTGGGAAATCAAAGAGGCCCTAACACTGTGTCTTCTGTCAACACAATTGATATAAATCATCCAATGCAAAAATAAAATCAAACCCAAGGCCCAAACCAATATCAAAACTCTATCCAAGGGGCAATGAATCATGGTTATAACAACCAATTTCAAAACTACAACTAAGGTTATAATCAACAATAACAAGACACTTATCAAAGACCAAGAGATTACGACCCTAACCTATACTGTGGTTTCCATAAGGTTTGAGGTCATGATGATAGGAATTTTCGTGATTGTAACAAGTTTCTGCAAATACTTCCCAAAAACCAAAGGAAACTCTTTATAGACATGTTCCTAGCAAATCCCGAAAAAAACTTGTAATCTAACTATACATGACCTATATCTCCTCGAATGCTAATGTGAGCATATTTCCATATCCACTCCGTAAACATCCTAAAAATTTCAAGGTGAATTCACAAAACAAAAACAAAGGAATTCCTATAGGAAACAATGACCATGATGCCTCAACTGCTAATAACTCTCAAAGTTGCTCCTAACCTTGGTTCAAATGATGACACAAAAATTTGGGATTCGTTGAGCTAGAGGTTGAGCATGAAATTAGTGAAATAACTCAAATGAAGGAGTATGTTTCACAACCCCTAACCACTCTTTCCTTCCCACAAGATTACGTTCCTATAATCTCAAAACTAGTAGGAGGCTATGATTTAATATTGGATTCGAACAAGACCTTTTCTCACATTTTATTCCTATATTTTTGAAGAATTCACCTGCGCATCCATCTTCGTTGCTCAATGCACTAGGTCTTGGTCATCTAATCCAAGTTACACCACTTCCTAGCGCTCAAATAAATCATATTGACTTTGACATACATCCTCTAGGACAAAACGATACTGACATCTCGGGTTTGTTTGCGATATATAAAAGATGCCATTTGACACCGAAATTTCTGAAGAGGTGATCTTGGCTTATTTTTACAAGTCTCGGGTTTATAATAATTGCATTAAGAGAGCCATGATTGATGATGAGGTTGCTGTAAATGTGGTTCCTTTCTCTTTCTTGCGAAGTTGGGATATGGAGAGATAAATTGTTCCTCTACACAAAACACGTTATGGGGTATGATATTCTTAAAGAGACCTCGATTGGAACTATAGTTATTCCAGTCACGCTTGGTCCAAAAACCATCTTGATGGAATTTTAAATTATCAATGGGGAAACAAGTTATAACATGATCCTTGAGAGACCCCGTATTCATCGAATGAAGGCTATCCATTCTATCATATTCTAGGAGATTTTATTCCTCCATTTGGGGAAGGTCTTCATCACTCAAGGGATTCTAAGTCATTCAATATAAATTTAGAAAACCTCAAGAATAAGAAATGAGTCCATATGGAGTATGAAATTTCGTGAATAAATTGAACAAACCACCTCTAACAAAAGAGTTAGTCCCGATCACCCTAGATGTTCATAAGATTGAAATCATTGACCCAAAAACATTTGAGGTGGAAAAAATAGATAAGGGTAAATAAATATCTATGAAAATAGTGTCCACTAAAACCACATCAAGAATTATGAAACTCTTAGAGAGTGATGATCGTATCTTCCTTCCATTTGAACCACAGGAATTGGTATTCTTCTCGTTTTACCATCTCTTCCCTCGAAAACCTAGGTCTATATGTGAACATGATAGAATTAACAAACGAAGAAGGGAAATTTGAGATTTAAACTATGCCCATCAAAACCATCTCTAGGGGTTGTTCTATTCTAAACCTTGGTTTTGACCCACGTGTGTGTGAAACTAAGTTTTCCATATCCATGGGGTAAGGCCTCATCATTTAGCAAGAATTACAAGTGAACATAATGATCTACATAGGAGTAAAGGCCAACCAACATAGTCATGCTCACCCACACACCATGTCTCAAAAACATGACAAAGAGGTGCATGAACACCTCTTTCGAAAAAAAGATTTTAATGATTAGACATATACACTTCTAAGTAAGGGTTCTAAGTTTAAACAAAAATGGTAGGCCCTTGTCAAGAGATTGGAAATTTTGAAAATAATGGTTCTCCATTGTGTACTTTTAGGGGTGAAGAATTTGATATTTGTAAACTTTCTTTACCTTGGGCATCATAAATGCATTTCCATATGTACATTAGTACATCTGCATTGCATTTTCATCTTCCAGATTCATTTCCTAAATTTGTGATCAAGGGACTTATTCTTATAGCAATTCCTAAAAGCTTATGAAAATATTGGTAAAACATTTAAATCATGTCTCTTCAAATATTCACGATGTCATCAATTGTTTCGAATCATTTTATCGATCCAAACAAAATAAGGAAAATATTTGGAAGTAACCATACCAAGGCCTGCATACTTGGCTCTACTTATATTCTCTTTCTAGGTTAGGTGGCTTTTCCTATGTCTGTTCTAGAAGATTCATGGTTTCACATCTATCCCATTAACATCTCTGTCGAAATAAGAACATTTTAGACATTTTTATTAGATAAATAAGTCAAATGAAAATCCATAGAAATATTTTGTTTTACACATTTCTTTTCCCTAATAACCTTTGGTGTTGAGCCTGTATCTCTTACTAGTGATGTAGGGTTGGGAAAGGAGAGAAATGCCCTTACTCACCAATGCCTTTCCCATGGTGATGAGCCCATACTTCTCTTGGTAGCATGGGGCAAGGTATAGGGTGTCTCTTTGAAAAACTTGAAAGTTAGAAGTAGTTCATTCAAATGTTGTGAAATCATACACAAAAAAAGTGAATTAGATGTCCAAAATTCCAAAAGATTTTAAAACCTCAAAATAATATTTTTTCAACCAAGTGGCCATCTACGGATCTTAATCTAGATAAACTGGAAAGAAATTCACATTTTAAACTATGAAGAAAACTTGAGTAGAGTGAGGTTGTAGATTCTAAATTTGGTCTTTCCAAATCCTTTTCTTTCTCTCATCATTAGCATTCAAAAATTTCTATAACTTGTGCCCCTTTTAGGTCTTGGTGTTGAGCCCCACATCTTACTAGTTACGTGGAGTTAGGAGTGAGGCAAGTTCATTTCCTTATCATATCACTCTTTTGTCACGTTTTGCCAAAGAAATACGAAGTACCATAAGTTTCTTGGAGAAACTAATGTTCAACATCACAATGTGATTGCATTATCATATATCAGCATTACAAATTGAAAAAAAAAATCCATTCTATTAGAATGATGTCCACTACATGCATTTTGAAAAGCATATGAAAATTATGAATTATAAACATCTAAGAGTAAAAACGTGAATCAAATCATCAATGTAAGAAAATTATATGCAAGGAATAACTCGATCCCAAAAGAGATTATGTATATATCATTTTGTGTCATAGTTTTGTACGATGTCATTACACACTAGGTATGGTAAAAATGCTTGCAATGAGCACGAAATATGAAAAAATTATATATTCCTCACAAAATGGAAATTAAGAAATAAAGGAAATCTTCCTATCCACCTCTTTGAGGCCCCTTATGACCATTCTAGTTACGAATTTACTGGGATTTCTTCTCAAAAGCATTCAAACAACAAAGGTCCAAGCCTAACACAAAATACCATTCCCAAATCCATTCTAATTCATCCATACTCAAAAATAAAAATGGTCTTGTCATCCCAGATCTCTCAAAAATCACCAAGTTGGTATGCATAAATGAATTGAAAAGTGAGTTTATTTTGATATATATATGTTGTTTTGACCTTGTTTTGAGTGTATGTGTTCACAGGGCAAGAGTGTTGGCATAGGTATATTTCTATATCCCCACTCAAATGGTAAGTCCTCTTGTCATTTTAATTTAGTGTTTATTTTTTGATATTTTATCTATCTACACTTGAGTCTTATTTTCATTTTATAGGTAGTAGGAGTTTGGACGGTAAAATTTCAATACACGGGCCTATCAGGTATAGCTTCTAACTCCCCATTTTAGGAACGCCATACTCGGACTCTACATTTTATGCCTTTTCATGGCTAAGATGCTTCTCCAGGGGGAAATATGTACGCACCTAAAATTGCATGTGCTACATTATCGGAAAATGGTTACAAAAGTCCCTAATGATGATTCAAGTCCTTTCAATAAAGTGTATGATCTCCAAAACCCATTTGCAATGTATATTTGTTACGTAGACATTCTTACTTAGCCTTTCCACACTTTTTCCAGCTTCTTGCCTCTTTCTGCGCATGTTTTGGCCTTTAGTGGAAGGACCGCCACCCTACCTGGGTGATGGTTCTGAAACTACGGCCCAAAACAGGGTGGAGATCCTAAAACCACCGCCTTGTGCATGGGTGCAGGCCTGCCCACTTTTTCCAGATTCCCTCATGCATGTTGTAACATGCAACGGTTCACTTAATTTTACCTTTTGCATGCATTCGTGAGTTGAATTATCTAAAATTAGCTTTGATTTCTTGATTATCCTTCCTCCTATTTTTAAATATATTTAATTAGTTGGGACTGCTCTTTCTTTCCTTGAGCTTGAAGGAACCTCCCATCCTCCATTCCTATATATTCCATGCTTGTATTCAAGAAAAGGGCCTGAGAATTTTTATGTATCTTGCATTGTATTACTACCACAATCTTGCTAGGAATTGCATAGCCAAGCTCAGATCTCTTGTGTTATCTCTCTTCTACTTGCATTACATCTAGACTGCCTTCAAGATGCCATTTCTCAAGTGCCATCCTCCTGCTACTATTCTTACATTCCCAATCCCTTGGACTCATATGAACACTCGGAGAAAGAAAGGACAAACTGAGGGGAAAAATTACTACACAGCTGGATTTACCTTTGTTATGTGAATTCCAAGTTGGATTTGTTGTTTGATTTCCTTCATTCTTATAATTTATCATTGTTACATCATATCAAATAGATTAGAAATTAATTTCCTTTCATTTACAAGCATTCGATTGATTTCAAGAGGGTTTAAATCATTAATAATAGATCCTGGTGAAGGATCCTCTTCGTCCCATCCCTATGGATCTGAAGGAGAGAATATCTATAGGAGGTTGTCTACATATCATAGATCATTTGGAAAAGTTATTGTTTTTAGTTAGTTTAGTTTCAATACACACAACACGGTGCATAACTAGACCGGATTACTTTGCTTTGTTTTTTTAGTGTAGAAGTAGATTAGGTTATTTAGAATAAAAGTGAATTGTTTGTGATTGTAATATTTCAGTTTTGTGACTTGTTTATATTATTTTCCCTTAGTAGTAACATAGATTGGTAATTTCATCTTGATTAATTTGGACACTTCAAACTAGATCAACACTTATATTTAAGCTAGGTAAACAAACCATGTGGAATTTACATTACCCGTTCATAGCCTCTAAATATTCCCTTTACCAAATCATCTACTAGGAGATCACACTACTATGTCTTAGTCACTGATCCTAATATAGTTAGCCACACATATTCAACATTGGCTGCTCCGGAAGGACCTCGGGGGTCGAGTGTGGTTGATGATTGTATGTAAATTTTCATCCGCATAGTCACCTCTTCTTCTTTGGAGCTTAAGGTACCATTATTTTCTACAAACCCTTATAAGGATAAAATGGCATTATATGAGGGATTATCGGATACATTTTATAGAACCTAAAAATTCACCATCTTTTTAATTCCCATGGAGTCCACTACTACATTTTTCAAGACGCCTAATGGTTGTCTTGATGACCCATTGAAAAATCTAATGAAGTATCTTGCAAGTTCCAAAGTAGGTCTTCTAATTATTTCCCATGTGGTTTTGGACATCATATTAACATCCGCACCAATATCTAATAGTACTTTAGTGATGGTAGTATCCAAAATTTCTACATCTAGGTAGATGGAGGACTTCCTCCATGTTTGTTGAGTCCAGAATATGTTCCTTTTCTTCTTATTGTATCCCCCTAAATTATATGGACATGGCGTGTTCTCTCTTCTTTATTCCAGTATTTGCTGAATTGTTTCAGTTTATCTATCAACCCATTATTGATGGTTAATTTTTCTATCTCCTTTAAGGCTTTAGCCTCTTCTTCTATGAAACAATTTCTCTCCCTTTCTTCACTGGCCTGAGCTTCATGGATGAGTGATCTACTCTTTTCAACTTCCTTAAAATGTAATTCAGGTCTAATCTCCTTAGGTTTCCACTCCTCATTAGAATAATGTTGTTCTTGGGGTAATCTTATTATTTTCTTCTTTTTAGGGGCCGCCTCATTCTTGGCGGCACTTCTAGTTGTGACAAAACTCTATATCATGGTTCTTCACTATTCTTTCCACTTCTTTCTGCCTTCCTCCTCTTATAAATTTATTTTTATTCCTCTCTTTCTTCTTCTATGGTTCTTAACGATGAATCCCTCACATACTTGTCTCTAACTATAGTTTCCTCATCCCAAGGGATTCTAGTAATATGATGTACTTTTATTTAGGCATCTTCTTCTAACACCTCTAATCTTATTGATCCACTTCTATAAAATTGTGTGGCTTTTGGAAAGTGGAATGCATCGTGTCCCTTATTATGGAAAAATCCACATGGATCAGGTTCTATATAATTTATAACAAGGTTCCCATATTTTCTACAGTTATAGTAATTCATTTGTCTTCTATCTTGGTAACCGCCTCCTTGATTATACCCCTCGTGGTAACTACCATCATTATATCCTTGGTAACCTCTACCTCCTTGATAATTTTCATAGCCTCCTCTAAAAATCCTCTAAATATCTTTGCGGTACCCTCCATGGTAACCTCCATCATTGTAACCTTGATAGTTAGGGTTGTAATTATTGCTCTAGTATCAACCTCTAAAATGTGGCTGACCACCTTGTTGATTTGGGTAATGCGGTGTAGTTATAATTTTTTGTGAAGGTTGTATAGGTGGAAGAGGTGCTGTAATTATCTGTGGTTGTGTAGGTAGAGGGTTAGGTGTTTTATTTTTTCTTATAGACATATCTCTCCTAGAAACGTACTTCAAGTCATATAATGCATCCACTAAGGGAAAATTATGATGATAGTGATTGTAAGAACCACATGCACTACAATACATCAGTTGGTTTGTAGGGGAGAAACTTCTAATAAAGGAAAAGTTTCCGAAGCATATTGGTCCCAAAGTCTATAGATCCCTCACCATGTTCTTTCAAAGGTAGTGTGTTGCTAGAGGATGCTTCTTATGATGAATGAATGCATATTGCGATTACTCTATTTTCATTCTCAACATATGGGAATTCAATTCTACTATGGCCTTTGACACAACATATTTTACACCATATATTTGGCCTCATATTATTATTTGGTGGGGAACTAATTTTTAATCCTCGAGTCCTCTGAATTTCTTGTTGTAATTTCAATTTTTCCAACTCTAATTACACCCTCTCTAATTCAATTTTAATTGAAGTTTCCCCTTCTCTTCTCCATGGTTGAGCTTCCAGTTTGATTTCCATTTCAATTTCTTTTTATAATGCTTTAAATTGTTGAGAATCTAATGCCGCTATGAGATAAGGAAGTAGCCCGAGGTGAACCACTCAACTCTCTATTTATCTGTCAAGGGATCTTCTAATTTTCTAGTAACAATGTTAAACCTCTGACTAAATTCCTTCACTGATTCTCCTTCTCTTTGTATAAGATATCTCATCTTGCTTACTCCTTTTGAAGGGGCTTCTGGGAAATGAAATTCTTTTTTAAATTCTCTTTCAATATCAGCCCATGGTTTTGGTCCTTGAGAATTTAGCCTCATGTACCACCGTAGTGCATCGTCCCTTAATGAACATGTTAAATATTGTATTTTAACAGCCTCATCTATGGTGTTATTACTCTTCCAAAGTAGGATTCCAATAGGAACAATTGTTCTAATGCATCGTTAAAGTGCTAGTCAAAAATGGGCATGTTAATCTTCGCACTCTTTTTTCTTGTGTATTTGTTCTAGGTAAGAATAAAAGGATGTTACTTAACTTGATTTGATTTCTTTGTCTTGCTATGAACTAGTTTTCAATTGATCTTTCTTCCCTTATCTATACCTAACTCAATATCAAAGTAAATTTCACCTAATAATTATTGGAAATATCGCACTGTTTCTTGTCTTCTCTGACTCTCTTCTCACAATAGTTGATATCTTTCTTCTAAACTCTTTTATTTTTGTAGATTCTCAAATGGTGTATCAAGGGACACATGGAATGGCATCCACTCCGAGGGTCATCTCCTTTGGGCTCACGTGTTGGTTGGGGGCGTGTCTTTCTTTGGTGAATTTTTGTAACTACTATTCTCCATAACTACCTTTCTATCTTTATTATTTCTTAATCTATATCCTTCTTCTAATCCTTCATCACTTCCTCTCTTTTTAATTTGTTTCTCTTTCTCTCTCTGTCTCTCTTTCTCTCTCCCTTGATCTTCCTCTCTGTCTCTTTCTTCATTTTTCTCTTCTACTATTTCTATCTTTTCTTTTTCTATATTCTCTTCCTCTTTCTTCTCCTCATCCACTATTTTTATTTTCTCTCCGAATTCTTCAACTAACTCCTTCATTCCAATGACCTCATCTTCTTCTTTGCCTCTCTCCTTAATCATTAACGGGGTCCTCAATTCCTCTTTGTTCCACCTTCTACTTCTAAGACTTTCTCAAATTCTAGTTCAAATCCTCCTACTAAGTACATGTAATTATTTCATGAGAGGTGATTGTGTTGTTAACTATTGTTGAGCTGTACTTTCTATCGTATATATGGGATTTCTTGGAGTAATAAACCCTTGTTGGTCTCTGCAAGATGTAGGTATAATAGCTAGACTTGAAGCATCCACCTCCATTTTTGGGTGAGCCAATTGTTGGCCTCCACTTGAAGTGAGTGAATCTTCTACCTTCTCTACTTTTTTTTCTTCTTTCTTAACTTTATTCAATTTCTCCTTCCTTTCTTTCATCTTCCTTTCTCTCTCTTCTCTTTCTAATATCCATTTTTCTATCTTCTTCTTGATTAAAAAAATAGTTCCAATGTCATAAATAGAGTATTTAGGGTATTAATGTTAATCTAAACAGGACTAAAAAGTTTTGAACAAACTAAAGAAGTATTGAAATAAATGTGAACAACTATTCTAAGTGGAATAAAAACCTAATATGTAAGAGGGAAAAGGGAAATGAATTAGCTGATTATTAGTGATCATCACAAAGTTGTCGTAAATCTAGAATTGGAACTCAACAATGTAGATGGACACTTAGGGGCCCTATGAAGGGCATATATAGGTTGTCTAAGATGACACGGGTTCTTGAGAGTGTCTTGGGGTGCCCCAGTGGCACCTTGGTTTTCATTCTAGGTGCTTATAATAGTATAAATACTTAAAATCATAATTTGGTATGGTCACTAAATGTCTCTAAATACTCTCTGTCTATAGCATCGGATTTTTGAGATAAATTGGATGAAGCCCTACAAAAGAAGAAGAAGAAGAAGGGGTTGGACTAACCTCAGCCACAAAACCGGTGGACTTATCACTGAGCATTGCACTACATTATGAACCCTGATGTAGTTCTGGTGAGTGTGTGTATGTCATGCCCTAGGTTCTCTTGTGCCAATTGCACTTTGTGAAATATCAAGCTATACAAGCTTAAGAATATGTAGATAATAGAATATAATTAATAAATTCCCTCCTCCTCTAAGAATGCGTGTGATACATACTTCCTATCTTAAATGTATGATGTTATGTGGATGAAATTGATGTAATGGATGTAACCCTAGATGGAGTGATAGTAGTGATAGAATGCAATGACCTAGGACCCTCATTATGGTCTTATAAGCTTTATATTTATAGGGATATCAAGTTTAATTTCGTAATTAATCCCGACAATGAGTGAAAGAAGATAAGGATGACCAATGGCTATAAGTGACCCAAAAATGAGTGAAAGAGGTTGTTCACAAACTGAGGTGCCCTTAGTGGGACCACGGTGCCTTGAGGCACCATGATTTAGGGCTAGAATCTCAGAGAAATTAGAAAATGGGGTGATAAGTATCAGGAAATATGTGGTAAAGATGAAATAAGAGATAAGAAAAAGGTGGGAAAAAGGTGGGATTAATTAGTACTTTGTACAATTGAGAACCTTCTAAATAGTAGTACAAGAATGGGATAAATATTGTCTAATGTGCAATATTTCCGTCTATATTTTCTTCCACATTATGTTGGTGAGTGAACAACTTAGTAACATATAGTAGATAGAGAAACATACCGATGTCCATGTCGAGTGTAGAAGAAAACACACCGATGGAATAGAAGTGTGAAATGGAAAAAATAAAAATGTGGAGGAGCATTGATTCTAAAGATGAAAAAAATGAAAAATTGATGAGAGTGAACCTAGGGAGGAATGCGTGTGTAGTTGTTACGGGTGTGTTATGTACTTTCATGGTTAGTATGGAAAGTACCGTCATGGTGTGTTTTCATTGTCATTATCTTCATCATTATTTTTATTTCCCCCAATTTGACTATTTTTTTCTCATACAGAAGACCTACAAAGAGAAAATGATCTAGTAGTCAAATATGTATGTAGTTAAAAACATTGTGTAAATTACGCAAATGTAAAGTACACTATAATAGAAAGTGTAAATGGAAAAATGGAACATGTGAACCTGATCCATGTAGAGAAAAAGGGTGTAGAAGGATGTCCTATAATGTCATGAGTTTTTTGGGTGATCTCATGCCACTCTAGCTAAATAAGTGTAGGGAGGAAATGTTCGATTTCTTCCAACTCTAACCACTCTATTGAAATTTGTTAAAGAGATCTTTGTACTTGCATTGGTTTTTTGGGTGATCATACACCACTAGATTGAGAAGTGTAGAGAGGCCACCAATGAAATTTTAATACATTGGTTAGTAGAGTGGCCTTCAAAAATATGGTAATCACAACAAAAGTTTTCATTGTAATTATATCCTTTGGGCCGCGATGGGTTTAACTCAAGTAGTGGTGGGAGGGTGATGAGGTTTCTATGAAGGAGTTGTTGAAAAATGAGGTGTGGTGCCACATGGAGGGTGGTAAATGTACGCCAAGGTGGTTGGGATGGTGTCTCCTTAAAAGGGGTCGTAATGGTGATTGTAAGTTTATTGTCGATAGGCTTCGATTTAGAAGGCTTAAATGGTGTCTTGGTTGTAAAATGAGAGGCAGGCGAGGATTATTCTTGATACTTTAGCTTTCCAATAGAGATAATATTAGATTCTTGAAGCTTAAGAGTATGACCCAATTGGTTGAAGGAAGAAAATGTTTCAAATATAATACTTTTATAGAGAGGCGGTAAAAGGTATTGTATAAATAAATTCTTGTAACTTAGAATTGGGAAGGACATTAGTCATTTTGGCAAGATTGTGTTTGTAGCGTAGAACATAATTAGTGAAATGCTCATTGGGTTCACCAAAATGTTGAACAAAAATAAGGTCATATGTCCTAAATGGATTATTTAGGGTATTAATGTTAATCTAAATAGTAGGACTAAAACGTTGCGAATGAAATAAACCAAGTATTGAAATAAGTGTGAACAACTATTGTAAGTTAAATTAGAACCCTAATATGCAAGAGGGAAAAGGGAAATGACTTAGTTGATTACTGGTGACTATTACGGTTTGTCGAGAGATTTGGGCGAAACTCAACAATGCAAACAAACACTTAGGGGCCCTGTGAAGGGAATATTTGGGTTGTCTGAGATGACAAGGGTGCTTGAGAGTGTCTTGGGAACCCTAGAGCACCTTGGTCTGATCTGGGTGCTTATAATAGTATAAATTCTCAAAACCTATTTTTTTATGGTCGGTAAGTGTCTTTGGATACTCTCTGTCTGTCGCACTAGATTCACTGGATGAACTGGATGACGCCCTACACAAGAAGAAGAAGAAGGGGTCGAATGACCTTCACCTCCAAAGCTGGTTGACTTATTTACGAGCACTACACTACATTCTGAGTAACATGATGTAGTTCTACTGAGTGTGTGTATGTCATGTCCTAAGTGATCTTGTTTTAGTTCCACTTTGTGAAATAGTGAGCTATAATATCTATAAAAGATGTAGATAATATAATAGAATGGATATAATCCCTCCTCCTCTAAGAATGTGTGTGATGCAAACTTCCTAGCTTTAATATATATTTTTTGTGTGGATTCAATTAATGTAATGGATGCATCCCTAGATGGAGTGATGGTAGTGATAGGGTGCAATGACCTAGAACCCTCATTGTGGTCTTATATGTTTTATATTTATAGGGATCTCAAGTTTAATTTCGTAATTAATATTGACAAGGACCTAAAAGATAAGGATGACCAATGGATAGAAGTGGCCAAAAAGGAGTGAAAGAGGTTGCACACAGGCCAAGAGGCACCCTAGGTGGGGCAAGGTACCTTGGGGTGCCCTGCAGTACGGGGTGTCATGACTTAGGGCTAAAACTTCAGGAAGTTATAAAATGGGGTGATAAGTATCGGTAAATAGGTGGAAAATCTGAAATAAGATATAAAAAAGGTTGCCAAAAGGTGGGATTAATTAGTACTTTGTACATTTGAGAACCTTCTAAAAAGTAGTATAAGAATGGGCTAAATATTGTCTAATGTGTAATATTTGCATCTACACTTCTCCAATTCCTTCTTTTCCGTGACTATCCTCACCCTCTCTTCCATCCTCCTCATCCTTTATTTTCCTCTATTTTTTAATTATCCCTCATAAATTACTATTTATCCTTAAATATCATAATCTCTCCTTACAAACTATCTATTCTTTTTCTTGTTCTTTTTCCCCATGTCATCCTATTTCGCCACCCCAACCAGAACCCCATTAATTTTGATAAGTCATGACTCTTGGATCACACCCTTTGCGTAAGCCATACCAAAATGTCTTTCCCCTACAAGAACTTTTTGTGCTTCTTTAGTTAATCCATTCTCAATTATTAACACTTTAATTAAGAAAGGGATTATTCAGTAGAAATCATCCGCAGTTCCAGTTAAAAATTCTTATTTCTTGTTGTCAAATATCAACTAACCTTGAATTTCTCTCATGATTATGAAATAATCTAAGGTATTCTCATACCAATAATCGATCGCTCTGGTCCATTACTCATCTAGATATTTTACTATTGTTAATTTTTCCGCAGTCCACTCAAAGGGTTATCTTAAGTATATCTCGTGTCCACTCTATCCTATTTGCATGTGCTAACAAACAGGGCCATAATTGATGAGGAAAATATGACCAAAAATATTCTCCAAACTCTCCAAATACTTCTACTTTTGCTACCTTATAAGTGATTTTTATCCTTTTTTATTCTCCTTTCACAAATATATCGATATGTTTTTCCCACCAATTTTCAATTTCTAATAACACAGGCTTCCAATACCCTAGTGGTGAAATATTTCCTAACATCCGCTTAATGAAATAAACCTGGGCTCAAACACCAAATTTTGACCTAAAAACCCCTACAGATATTGTGAGGCTTAGGTATAATCAATCTTTTTCAAGGATGTATGCGGAAATACACCACCACTACACTAAGAACACAAATGTAAATGGAGACATATAACAAATTTTACTCCATTCTTTATTGATTCATAAATAATGATTACATCAATTTCAGTACATACATATTCTCCTCATTCTTCCTATCTCTACTCTCATACAAAATCTCTCAAAGTGGTATTCACACATGTTTCTCTCATGATGCACACTTATACAATACATTAGTTACAATAAATATACAAAGTACAATATGTTCCAAAAGACACTTCTTTTGACTCATGCCTCTATCGGCTTCTATCTCGTACTAGTTTAGTTTGTCTTTAATCTATAGCATGATGTCGACTTCCGCGACTCTTTCCAATGTTTACATGATTCTTCCAGTGTTCGGTGGATTCCTACATGTATCATGGATTTTATCATATTCGTAGGCTTTCTCTATACTTCTTGTCTTTTATATTTTATCACAGACTTGTCCTTTTATGCATGAAACCATAATTTATTCGCAGCTTCATCCTTTATCCCATGGCTTGATCTAATTCTTTGTGGCTATCTACTAACTTTGGTGGCTTTACATATATTTCGTGGCTTATACCAACATTTTATGAAGAATCATGTCAACAATATCTTATGATAACCACTTAAGGTTTGATACCTCTTGAGGGTATGTAGTGCAACACTTGGCTCCACTAAAGATAGTCCACCCAATATGATAATATTATAAATAATAAATAACAATAACAATCTAAATATGTATAGATAGTTTTTAATATGACTATATATAATGGTAGGAGCCTAAAGACGGCTAAGGAAGACCAACATTTTTATTTGATAGCTATTTTGAAAACAAGAAGTTGTTGTGCCTAGTGCCCATCAAGTCATTTCTTTCAATAAGTAATGGAGCTTAGTGGTCATTAACCATTTTCTTGATACTAAGTGTTATGAATTATGTGTTATACATAATATATCTTCAGAGAACTACATAATGCTTGATCCTTTTCCATGGTATGTAGTGCGTAACTTTGCTACACCAAGGATAGTCTAGCCAATACAATGCAATTATAATAAATGAAAAACACTAGCGATCCAAAGTTGTAAATATAGTTTTTACAATGATAGGAAGTAATGGTAAGAACCTAGAGGGCATTCTATCACTATTTTCAAAATAAGAAATTTTTCAACATAATAGCCACAAAATCATTCCTTTTTAATAATTAATGGATCTTAGCGGTTGCTAAGCATTTTATTTGATATGAAATGATGTGAATTATGTGTTATAAACATTATATCTTATGATAAATACATAAGGCTTGATCCCTCTCGAGGGTATGTAGTGTAACACTTTGCTCCGTTAGGGATAGTCTAGCCAATATGATACTATTATAAATAATGAAAAATAGTAGAGATCCAAATATTTACGAGATAGTTTTTATAATGACTATATCTAATGACCATGATTTGTTATTTGATCACTATTTTGAAAACAAGAAACTATTATATATAACTAATGCATGTCAGGCTACATAAACTAGGCTTCATTGTTAAAGTGCATGACATTGATGCAAATAATGAAATTTAAATTTTTGAAGTACCAAATATAATAGGAATTCACTCTAGAATTTGGCACACCTCACCAAAAATAATCATGATTGAGTTATGAGGGCATTTTAATTCATCCCATGTGAGAGTTATTGGAGACTGTGTGGATAACTCATGCATATTAAAGGCTACAACAACTGACCTTCCTTGTCAGAGTGGGTGGTATTAATGCAAACAATGAATGGTTGATATCCTCTCCTTTACACACTTAGAAATAAACTACAAAATGTTTATTATTGATGTATTTTATTTTGACTTGCATAAAAGACACTAGTCAACTAATGCTAAGCTCCATTAAAATGATTATATATTTCAACATGATATTCCAAGCTCAATGGCCACTAAGATGAAATGTTGAGATTAATGACTATTAGGTAGATTATTACATTCCTCACAAGCCAATGATGGAAATTAATCTTCAAAAATTTATCCTTCCCTTTTTTATTCTATAGTTTTTTGAGGCATTTCATAATGAGTGTTAAGAAATAAATAACATACATTGATTTGTTATTAGCATATAATCATGTATACTACGAAATGTCAATTCTTCACATATTTTTGTTTGCTTGCATAAAAGACACTACTTAGCTAATGTCAAATTTCACTATTACGATTAGATATTATGACATGTTATTCCATGCCTAGCGGTGCTAAATGCGATGTGTATTAAAATTCTTTGACGTAACATTAAAAAAATTCTATTAAATGTTGCTAGGTAAATTATTACAATCTATACAATCCCATTATGTAAATTAATCTACAAAGTAATCATCCTTTCCATTCGTATTCTATAGCTTGTTGAAATTTTTCCAAGAATGGTAAGATCTAAATTTCCATGCAGAAATGATTTGTTAATCTACAAAAATAATCAGATTAAGATACAAACAACTCCTTGTTATTAATTTATTGAAAAAAACATTTATTCTTCCCATATATTTATGAATTATTAATTTGTTTAATTCCTTTAGCAGTAATATGCCTTCCATTGGTCACACTCCATTCACACAAATTCCATTCATTGAAGGAGTAGAGGGTTGGAAGAAGAGAGACAAGGAATGGTTTGTAGAAATGTATTCACCGAGAAAACTATCATGTTGATCTGTGGTTATTTTTTGTTGATGATGATGTCAACCATGAAGTTGGTATGGTTCTATCTTTATAAGTTATTGATCAATGAATATTGCATATTTAGGTTGAACGCATTGATGTTGAAATTAATAAGTGCCTTATTCTTGAAATGGAGTTGGAAGTTTCCTTATTTAGGAAATAGGAAATGTAAGATTCTATAGAAAATCATATGTATTCCTGTATTAAATATGGTTGGAATTTAGGGATGTTCATAGACTCGAAAAAAAAGGCTATGTAGCTATGACATGAATTTAGTTTTCAAAATACTATATAAATACGACAATACCTCTTCATTTGTCATTATTTGAATATAAAATGTTTTCTCTATCCACCGAAGAATGTCGAGATATTTACAATGCTAAAGTGAACTTATTTGTCTAAATTAGAGATAGATCCCTCTGAGTCAAATTTACATGGGCTTTAAAAGAATATTAAATCAGATGCATTGTTGAAAAAAGTGACTAGTATATTCAAGAAAGAAAAATCTTCAACCGTTGAACAATTTAATTTGTTTTTTTGTCAATGGTGATGTATTTCCAATTGAAGTTTCTAAGTTCCATGTAGCACCTCCAGAATATCAATACCATCTTGTAGATGATGAGAATGTTGACCTTCTTGTCCATTCAATGTTGATTAATGTTATTCCTACACAGAGGGACACAATTCTTCTTCCCTTTTTACATTCTACAAAGGAGATTGTGCAACTCGAGGATCTAGATGACCTAAAAAGGGATGATGTGTAGTTCTACATTCTTGATATCCAATATACAATTCATGCCCCAATTTGTTTTAGCCAAAATAAATTACAAGTCATTGCATACTAGGATGAAATTCCGAAAGGCTTGAATTATGTCTTCAAAATAATCTATCGAAGACATTATTAATATTTGCAAGAATACAAATTAAGTAAACAAAAATTGGATTGAAACCAATTTTATTGATTTAATCTATAAGGCTCAATCGATTTGTAAATTCCTAGGATTCCCTCAGAGGTGTGGAGTGGGAAATACAAAGATAGAGGAGTGGAGGGTAATGGATTTTATTTTTAATGCATTAGTATTTAAAATTTATTTTTTGTAATATGCACAAATTAAATATATTACTTTTGCATTGAATAGAGAGCTTTGAGAAACAATGTCTTTTTATTTTCAACGTGTAAAATCTAGAGAGTATTTATGAAAAATGGAATTTCCTATTGTTTCTTGAGGATACATGGAAAAAATGGAAATTTTTTTTTGAGTTGTTTAGATCACGTGGGATTGGTTGTTCTTGTTTTAAGGATTACTAGTCTAACTTTCAGTAAAATTCACTAGCAAGGTTCATGGCCAATTTCTTCAGGGATGTAAGAGGAGTGATTGATGAGTAACTATCAATACTAGTTGAAAAAATGCAACTAGGGAATGTATGGTTAACTATCTCTATTGAGGTAGGCATCATAACAGAGAATTTTTAATCTTACTTCTAAAGAGTAAAATATGATAGAAAAATGAGAGGAAAGGTTCTAAAATATTTGAAAAATAAATATCTAGATAATATTGTATTGGTATACTATAATAAAGCCAATGTTATTCAAACATTTGGACTACATGAATATCACTACCGCTAGTTGTGTGTACTATTGGGAGAAGAGAGAAAAGGAAAAAGAAAAAATGAATCCCAAGGAAGTGAAAAATTAGCAAGAAGAAAATTGATACGGAAGTGGCAAAGGTTATTCCCTGTGGATGATAAAAGAATATTAGACAACTATGTGATTTCAATGGAAGAAAAAATGTTAGAAATTATGGAAGACGCAAAAGATTTTACTTGTCAATCTGCATATCCCTTTCAACCTCAATCAACAATATCATCTATTTCATTGACTAATCCATTCAATGTAGAATGTCTGATCGCAAATTTCTATAATTTGTCTAATGATACAACTTCGATGAAATAATGGGAATTCTTAAAGTTGTAGGATATAGTATGATAAATTGTATTATTATTGTGTTCTTACCTATTGCTTATTCAAAAATGTTAAGAGAAACAATAAAAAATACATGTAAAAGGTTAAAGACAAGGGGAATTAGTTATGGATGGTTGTTATAGATTTTATGATAGCAATGGAAAATTTAATAGATTGTGTCTTATGTACACAATAACTAGTGTGCATAATTATGATGTTGACGATGAGGAGAGAAAAAATCATCAGGGAATGGATGGAGAAAATTTCACAACAATTTGTGACTACAAGTGAAATCGGCCTACGGGGAAAGACTCATCCGTTTCTTTACAAGAGATCTTACGAGTTATGGTCTCATATGTTCAATCAAATCTATTTCAGAAATTCTCTTATAATATTGCTTTATGGTGATAGTGTTGCATTGCACGCTTTAGTTTTAATCAAGTCTATTTACATGGTTTTAATTGTTGAGATTTGTAGTGCCCACATTTTTATAGCTCTAGTTATCTGTTGGTTCCTTTATTTCTAGACATGTTTTGATTGAGACTCTGATAGACTTTGGACATTTAACTATGATATTTTATCCTCATGGACATTATGGCATTTTGGGCGCGTAGCGCTAATTGGATTAGATTCATATACTGATATATTTCGTATGGTGTGATGACACTAACAGGGTTATATGATAGACTTATCGGTTAGATGTTAGTCTCTTGTGGTTAATTTGATTGATGATACAGTGTTTCGGATTTAATGATGGTGATTTTCATGCTAACCTAAGTATATGTCGTTGCAATTTTAATTGTGGATGATTCGTGGAAAACTATGTGGATAATTATATGCATTGCACTATCAATTGTAAATTATGTTCGGAAATTATAAGTTTGATTGAGATTGTGATGTATAGATGATGTTTATTATATTGGACAGTGCGGTTAATGTGTGCAATGGTGTGCGGTGTGTGGTATAGGAGAGCATGGGTTTTGGGCAGCTACGCAATTGTGCACAAGTGGCCCACGGGCTGAGTCCTAACCATGCTAAATTGTTTGAGGCCTTAGATTAGATGTATTTAATTGGGCACCAAAGGTGAACCCCTCAATTGTAATGTAATTATGTCTTGTAAAATTAATTAGGTTTAGGATGTGTTTGTATTAAGTAAACTAGCTTAGGGGTTAATAATCTTATCTTAAGTTAAGTGTTGGTTTTGGGAAGTGTGTGTGTGTTGGTAAAAGGGATTGGGGACCACATGTGAACCTTGGGTGAACCCCACACCCTCTACCCTTGTGCCCAAGCATGCCAAACCCGAAATTGGGTTATTTTGGGTAATTTTAGGGACCCCTTTTGAGTTTGGGGGTTCCCTTAGCATGAAAATGGGCCCTTGGACCCTACCTAATAGGTAGGGGGACCTATTTCCAAGGTTTGGAGGGAGTTTCCCTCCCATTTAGCCCCCTTTAGTCACCATCCATGTAAGATGGTTGGATTGTGTGAAAGTGTTAAAAGTTGCTCCACTTTGTTTTATTTTAGTTTTTAGTATTTTGGGTGAAAAGGGATAAAAGGTGAGTTTACTCTTACTTATTTTGTTTTTGGAATCTTTGACTCTTGAGAGGAGAGGGGGTGACACTTGTCACTTTCCCATTGGTGAGGAAACTTTTGGGATCCTCTTTTTATTCTTCCTCATGTGGGAAGAAGGGGTCTTCTTGGTTCATTTTTTTGGAGCACTTGGAGAATTTTGGAGCTTGGAAGGGAGCTTGGACAAAGGGGAAAATCTTAGAGTCTTGGAAAGCATTATAGAGGTAGGGTTCTTAATCTTCTTCTTCTTAGTTGTGCTTATTTTGTATGTATGCTTGATCAATGAAATAATGTGTGTGAAATATGTGTTATGTAGTTGTTGTTTGTTCTTGTGGTTTTCTTGTTGTCTCTCCACCATCATTTGGATTGATGGTTTTTGGAGAATGTAGGGGAAGAGAGAGGGATTTCCCTCTCAAACCTCATGGTTGTTGGTCAAGCCATGAAGGTCCCTTCTCATCCCCTCATATGGTTTGAGGTGGGAGAAAGGTTCATATGGCTTGATCCTTTCCCCATTCTTGGTGAGGAAACCCATGTGGGTTTGAAAATCCTCCCAAGAAGGATCTCTATAGTATAAGGAGGAATAAGGAGGATGTATGATTAGGAGGTATAAGGAGTTTTTATATATGTATTTATTGGTGCTCCTATGGTTGGACACCTTGATTTGGGCATCCTTCTTCCTCTCTTCCCCCTTGTGAGGTTGACATTGTTCTCCTCATGTGTGGTTTTCATTGTATAGTAGGTCTAAGTAGTTGAATGGTCTTATGTTTTCTCTTGTTGTGTGTTTAAACCCCATTATTACTTGTGCACATTGTGGAAGCTAGTTCCTCTCTCCCATGGGCTTGGGGGAGGCTAGCATGACTTCCAACCATGGAAAGGCATGTGATGATGCCTATTGGTTGGGTGGTAAACAAGCCATGTTTCTCTTGGAGTTGGATTCTTGTAGGAGTATTGGAGTTGGAGCTCAAGTTGGAGATAGTTGAAGCCTCTTGCCATCTTGGTCATCCTCTTCTTTTGTGGGCATTGCCTTCTCTTGTAAATAAATGTGGCTTTGTAAATCGTCATACTTTTGTAAAGATCCATTTTTATTGCACTTATTGTTCCTTGAAAACATTGGTCATCACTAAGATAGTTCTATTTTATAGTTGCAAGAATCTTGTAAGATTGCCATTTGAGTTATAATGAAACCAAGAACTTTTATTTTCAATGCCTTCATTTGGGAGAGTTGTTATTTAGAAATAGGCAAAATACATAGTCATGAAATATACATTTGAAATATTTAGTTGTGCTTTACATATAAAATCTACAAAAAAATTAGTGTGCTTGCATTTTATTTCAAAAAAATATGGCACTACATTTTGGTATCAGAGCCGTGGTTCAAACACACGGACTCTTTGGGTAATTTTGGTTTTATTTTATTCTTATTGTTTTGTTAAAAAAAAAAAAAAGTAATAAATGTTGTAGAAATTTAAAATACTATTTAGTCATTTCATTTGAAGGAATTTTAGTTGTTATATGGAGATTTATATTAGTATTGGAAGGAAATATTATTATTTTGAAATTTATCTCCTTTTTGTAAACTATTATAGATCAAAATATTAATTAAAATCAGATTTAAATGCATTTATACCTCTATATGAATTCTTGTAAAAATCTGATTTATTAAAAAGGAATAAAGAAAAAAAAAAAAAAAAAAAAAAAAAAAAAAAAAAAAAAAAAAAGGAAAGATATTCATTATTTATTATATATTGTTTTCAATGATACAATTTTCATTGTAATTTCCTACAATTTATTATACCCAATATTAAACTAATATATATATATATATATATATACACTTAATATATGTATATAAGGTAATATTAAACATAAAATAAAGATAAATATAAATTAATATATTACTTGAATTAGAATTATTTTAAAAAATAAAAAAACAAAAAAAAAAAAAAGTCTTTGGGAAGTGAAGCCCCCGACCTACCCCGCCAAACCCGCCTCGCCCCACCGGGACATACCGTCCCCTGCTCAAACCCCCCGATCCCGTCCCTACCCTAACCTACCCCGCAGCCCCGTCCCCTATCCCCGCCCCTCCCCACGGCCTGCCCGTGCCAGACCCCGCCCCTCCCCACGAACTCTCGGACTCTACCCTCCCTCGCGCTGCGCGCCCCATGCCCCGCAAACCCTGTCCCTTTCCCCCCTGTCCCGGACCCAAACCCGAACCCATGTTCACCCCCGCGCACCCTACCCGGCCCGCACCCTGTCGTGCCATCCGTGGCCACCGGACCCCTATCCACACCGCGCACCCCAGCCGACCCCCTTCACCTTCCTGCAACAGGAAAAACAAAACAAAAAAAAAATAATAACAAAAACAAATGTATATTAGATATTAATAAAAAAAAAAAGGAAGGGGCAGCAGAAGAGATCTCGCAAACCAAAAAAATATATATATATATGTGCTCATCAAAAAAAAAAAAAAAAAAGTTTCTCCTCAACAAGTTATATATATATATATATATATATATATATATTGGCATATGTTTGAAACCAAAACTCCATGAAGCCAACTTTTCACCTGCACATGTAGAGACAACAAAACAAAATGAGAAGAGGAGAAAGCAAGGAAAGGAAAACATAAGGATGATTAGGTCAGAGTTAGGGTAAATTTGAAATCAAGGGCTCATATTTGATTTGATCCAAAGGCCCATAATCAATCCTACACTTTTAAGTCATAGGCACTTTATGGGTATAGGAGGGAGAATTTTAGAAGGGTGTAATAACTTAAATAAAAGGGGGAGTGTGGGGGTAGATTAAATTAAAAGGGGGAAAACAAAATTAAATTTAAAGAGTGTGTAGAAAAATAAATAAACAAAATAAATAAATAAAATAAGTTAATGAAAGGGGGAAGACTAATTTTTGCAAGGGGTGTAAATTTTTGTTTAAAACCCTAGAGAGCTTAATAGATTAAAATAATTAAATAATTAAATTATTGCGGGACGGTATTAATTTATTTCGGAAAATAAATTAATTAATTAATTAATTATTATTATAAATTGATTATTAATGGGAAGGGGCATTGCTTCTGATGTTATAATGATAATAACAATAATAATAATCATTAAAATAATAAAAATAATGATAATATAACACTTCCAACAAATGTTTAGAAGTTTATAAAACATTTTTTTACCTCGGGTTCAGGATGGCACCCAAGAGGAGATGTTCAGCTCGAGGTTCGGGTCGTAGCGCACCTATGCGAGAGGCGCCGGTGCCCGATTTTGGGCCACATATATGGAGACCTGCAGGCGGTGATAGGTGTCGACAGAGCACCTCCCACCACCGCAGTGCAAGAGAGGAGGACATTCAGTTTGGAGATGAGGAGTTGATTGGTGAGGATGCACATCTAGAGCCACCTGAGCACGACATTCCGAGACGAGAGAGGTCACGCAGCCCTTCCATCCTTGGCGAGAGGGTGGCCTCATTTCGTCACAGCCGATCACATAGCTTCGAGGGACCTTTTGGAGATATGTGACCCCTCTCACCTGTTAGACCACATCGTCAGGATCGAGACACAGGCAGTGTGATTCGAGACCTTCTTCGCCTGCAGCCACCTACGTTTACTGGTTCGACAGACGGCTTTGGGGCGGAGTCCTGGCTTCTTAGCTTGGATAGCTACTTTGGCTTGCACTCTCATGAGAGCAACGTCAAAGCCAAGTTCGCCATACACCTCCTCCGAGATGCAGTAGGCATTTGGTGGAGGAATGAGGAGCGGAAGCTCCATTTGACTCGGGATACAGTGACATGGGAGTTGTTCGAGGAGTGATTTAGGGCCGGTATATGTCAGAGCATTTTGTGTAGAAGAGGATCGATGAGTTTCATGACTTGCGACAGGGTTCTGGCTCAGTGGCGCAGTACGAGAGCAGGTTCTTGGATCTCTTGCAGTATGTAGACTACCTGCAAGACAAAAATTTGCAGTCATTCGGGCCTGAATGCAGATATAGCAGGAGCTGTTAGGATGTTATCTCCTCCCACACTCGAGAAGGCCATTGAGAAGGCCTACTTGGCTGAGGAGAATAGGACCAAGGCTCAAGAGCACAGAGAAAGAAACAAGAGCAAGTTCAGGACAGGATTCAGGCATTCCAGAGTCAGAGAGCACGAGGAGCAAGTACACCCCTAGAGGAGGATTCGGTCTTCTCCAAGAAAGCATTGAGAGCTCCTCCACACCCTTCACAGCAGACACAGCATCAGGGATACCAGCATCGAGGGGGTAGACGGACTCGAGTTTTCAGCGAGGTGGGTCTAGAGGTGGTTTTTTGGGTCTAGAGACAGGAGGCCCGATACTCATCACTCCCACCCAAACCCCGCTCACAACAAATCTACTAGGGTTGCACCGTGCAGTTCGGTTCACCAGAGCACAGGAGGGACCCCATCTCAGAGAGGTACAGGGGGATGTTTTATTTGTGGGGCTCCAGATCATTATGTGCGTATGTGTCCACACAAGCCCACTACTACGGATATGCAGAGAGCTCCTAGATCCGAGCAGACGGTGGGTGACGTGGGACGCGCCCATCGTGTGTATGCAGCGGTTGACAACCGCCAGGCTGAGCATCAGGCCACAGTCATTGAGACGACAGGTACTATCAGGGGTATTTCTGTCTCAGTACTTTTTGATTCAGGTGCTTCTGATTCCTTTATATCACCTTCTATAGTGGACCAGTGTGGGCTAGTGGTGGCTAGGCAGCCAGATAGTTGGCAGGTTGAGTTGGCCTCTGGGGCTAAACTCGCCGTGGACTCGTATGTGGAGAGTTGTGTACTCGATTTGGGAGTCTTCTCCACTACGCTTGACCTCCAAGTTATTCCTTTAGGATCCTATCAGGTAGTGTTGGGTATGGATTGGCTCGAGGCTCATCGAGCCAAGGTGGATTGTAGAGAGAAGGTCATTGAGTGTCAGGATGATTTGGGTAGTGTAGTTGTGATTTCAGGGATGCAGAGACCCATTTCCTTGCGTATGATCTCGGCTAAGCAACTCAAGCGGAGCATGCGTAAGGGTTGTCAGTTTTTTACTATCACTATCAGTGATCATTCAGACAGTACTCCAGAGCATTCACCCCTTGATGATCATGTAGTTTTGAGGGAGTATGCAGATGTGTTTCCAGGAGAGCTTCTAGGTTTACCACCTAGTAGAGAGGTGGATTTCACCATTGACTTAGTGCTTGGATCCACACCAGTTTCCAAGGCACCCTATCAGATGACGACTTCAGAGCTTCATGAGCTCAAGATTCAGTTAGAGGAGTTGTTAGAGAAGGGTCTCATTCACCCTAGTGTATCTCCTTGGGGAGCGCCAGTCATATTTGTGAAAAAGAAGGATGGTTCTCTCAGGCTTTGTGTAGATTTCAGACAACTCAACAAAGTCACAATAAAGAACCGTTATCCGCTCCTAGGATTGATGACTTGTTTGATCAGATGCGGGGAGCTAGAGTGTTCTCCAAAATCGATCTTAAGTTAGGGTATCATCAGTTGCGCATTTCGAGATCTGAGACATTCATAAGATAGCGTTTCGCACAAGTTACGGGAATTATGAGTTCACAGTGGTTCCATTTGGTTTGACTAATGCCCCAGCTATCTTCATGAGCCTCATGAATGGAGTATTCAGGACATTTCTAGATCACTTTGTTTTAGTGTTCCTTGATGACATATTGATATATTCTTGTTCCGACGAGGAACACGAGGAGCATTTGAGGCGAGTACTTCAGGTTTTGAGAGAGCGAAGTTGTATGGGAACTTGGAAAATGCACTTCTTTCGAGACAGAGATTCAATACTTGGGTCATATCATATCAGGCGAGGGTATCTCTGTAGATCCCTCTAAGATTCAGGCTATCATGGATTGGCCAGCACCCACATCAGCCACTGAGGTGAGGAGCTTCATGGGTTTAGCAGGGTATTACCGCAGGTTTGTGCAGAATTTTCTAGGATTGCTCACCCTATTACTTCTCTTCAGAGGAAAGGGAAGAAGTTTGATTGGTCAGAAAAGTGTGAGCAGGCCTTTCAATTGCTTAAGGAAAGGTTAACCATGGCGCCCATCTTAGCGAGTTCAGCACTGACAGAGAGGATTTTGTTGTTTGCATTGATGCTTCACTAGAGGGTTTGGGAGCAGTTCTTATGCAGGAGCGTCGGGTTATTGCTTTTGAGTCTCGTAAGCTCAAGGACTATGAGCTTAACTATCCTACTCATGACTTAGAGCTTGCAGCAATTGTTCATGCGCTTGTGCGTTGGCGACATTTCCTTTTAGGTAGACCTTTCATCTTGAGGATAGATCATTGTAGCTTACAGCATATCTTCTCTCAGCCGAACCTCAACGCTCGTCAACGGCGTTGGATGGAGTTCCTATGTGAGTACGACATGGAGGTGCAATATATCAAGGGAAAGGAAAATGTTGTTGCAAATGCACTTAGTAGACGACGACATGTGCTTGCTTCTTTGACACCTGCAATGATCAGATTTGAGAGGCATGATACTTGAGCATCTTCCGAGAGAGGACGGGTTTTATGAGGTGCTAGGCGGATGTTGGATTCTCGGTGGTTCTTTTGAGGGAAGATATTCAGGATGCATGCTAGAGTCAGATGGTTTGCTTCGGGTCCATAGGCACATTTATGTGCCTAAGGCAAGTGATCTGCGTAGTTTCATCCTTACTGAGGCTCATCGAGCCCCTTACGCAGCACATCCAGGAGTGAAGAAGATGCATGCTGATTTGAGAGAATTATATTATTGGCCAGGTCTTCGTCGAGACATAGCAGATTTTGTAGCACGGTGTCTTGAGTGTCAGAGAGTCAAGGCAGAGCATTCTCATCCCACAGGACTTTTATACCCTCATGACATTCCGAGTGGAAATGGGATGTGATCTCCATGGACTTCATAGTAGGACTCCCTATGTCCTCTTATCGTCATGATGCCATCATGGTCACGGTGGATAAGTTGACCAAGGTTGCGCATTTCTCGCCAACCAAGGTCACCTATAATGCATGAGCCATTGCCAAATTTTTCATGGAGGATTTTGTCGATTGCATGGGATTCTGAAGACGATCATTAATGATAGAGACACCATCTACACATCAGTTTTCTGGACTTCTTTTCAGGAGGCCTTGGGTACACAGATTAATTTCAGTTCAGCTTATCATCCAGAGACAGATGGGCAGACATAGAGGGTTAATCAGGTTCTTGAGGACATGTTTAGGATGTACGTCATGGACCAGCGAGAAAAAGTGGGAAGACTATTTGCATTTGGTTGAGTTTGCTTACAATAATGCTTATTATAGCTCCATTGGCATGGCTCCCTATCAGGCTTTGTATGGATGACCTTGCAGGACACCTTTGAGTTGGGATAGACTAGATGACGGGATTATTTTGGGGCGGCTTACCTTTTGGATTTAGAGCAGCAGTTGTTCGATTCGGCATTGTCTTGAGCAAGAGCTAGAGCACGCCGTAAGGCGTATCTGCAGACACCAAGAGGATCGATCGTCACTTCTCAGTGGGTAACAAAGTCTTCTTGAGGGTTCGTCCTCATAAGAGTCCGATCTGTTATGGAAAGGGTTCTAAGCGATCGCCTCATTTTGTGGGGCCTTTTGATATTCTTGAGGTCATCGGTCCAGTTGCCTATCGCCTAGCTTTGCCACCATGCCTTGCACGGGCCCACGACATTTTCATGTTTCGTACTACGTAAATATGGCACTACAAGATTCATGATCAATATATTTTTTAAAAATATTACTATTATTATTTTTAAAAGTTAGATTGATTAAGACAACATTAAACAATTCTATTATTTTAATGCCTTTGAATTGATACATATAATAATGTAGAAAATCGAAAAGAGAGGAAGAAACCTTGAGTTCTAGGCCACTTAAAAAAATGGAGATGATTTCATTCATAACATGTGTCTTCTCATCCAACTTATTACATAAGATGTCACTTCCCATACATCCAATGAATCTATACCAAGTGATTGGCATTTACTCATTTTATAATTTTAACACCATGTTATATTTTCGATTGTCATTTTTTCATTTATTTAATAATACTTTACATTTTTATAGTGTTGATGCCAAATGAGGAGGTTTTTGGCACATCACACACGAATACTCAGAAAAAACCTGGTATGTTAGTCATGTGCAATCATAGAAAAAACCATTTATAATCCCATCATAATTGTAGGAACCTATAAAAATTGGTTTAGTTGTTATATTTATTTGATACCATGACCATAAAAATCATGGTGGCCGCTTAATATTATCAAATATTGTATAACCAAACATAGTCCATGAAATAATGGTTTAGCCTAATGTTCACTAATATACATTTATAGCTATGCAATATTGTCCAGCAAAGGGTAGTACGTTATATCGAAGCAAGTTATATCACAAATTTATTTACCTCAACAAGAAATTTATTTTGAATTGATTAATATTTTTTGAAATAGAGCATGCATCACAAGAAATTACAGAGGGCGAGGAAAGCCAATCCAAGCCACAAATTTAATCACTAAGTGTTAACCTACTGAAATGTTGATTATTTTAATTGGTTAATATTTAATTGCAGACAATTAAATAATAAATTAATTTTGTGCATTTGGCAAACAATATTATTTAATTATTTTAGATTTAGAGGGTTTGCTATATGAGAAAAACCAATCCTATAAGGTGGATTTCAAGTTCAATAAGAAGATTATTAATTTTCGAGGTGGCCTCAAAGAATTTTTAAAGTTACTATAATTAAAATTTTAAGTGGGGTTTTGGTCTAACATTATCTCTTTTGCATAAGTTGAAAATATGGTAAAGGATTTGAAAAAAATAGTAGTTGAATTGAAACTAATACTTTTTTTGGGAAAAGAACATTGACTTTGTACAAGATGAAATTACAATAAAAGATCTACAAAAGGTTTGGAGTAGATACGATATATTTTTTAGCCCTAGAGACAGATTTTGTATCACAATAGGTACAAAGGGAAACCCTCAAAGCAAATTTTATGGTGGGGAGGAAAAAAATGGAGAAATATTTTTAAAGATATGTGGTTGAAGAACGATTGTAGAGAAGATACATTGAAGAACAATTTATAATGATATTGCTAAACATTATAGAGAAGATACATTGATATGGTTACTCTTTATTTTATATGTTAATATTAAAAATTATAAGTTGGATGGATTTATATATTCACTCTGTTTAAGTTCGATTATAGATTTATAATTTGTTTGTGTAAATTACTAAAATAAAATATTATCAAAACAATATTTTGACTTATTTTTTGATCAAATTTGTAAGACTAAATTAATTCTGAGTTTTTATAGATTCAATTGGGAACCCTAAAAATTACTAGTTTTGGGAGATGAAGGTTTTCTTTTTGGAATTACTGGTATTGGTGACAAAATACCTCGTAATATGGTTCAGATTATAGAGTTGGGAATACTAAATACTTTGAATGGGTATTTAGTGTTGAATTGATAAGAACTGCATCAAAATATTTTGACATTGCCTTATGGTATACATTTATGGATTCAAATATGGTGAAGTACATGTTCACTAAAATATTTAGTTGGTTGCAGAGACACCCACTTCAGTTTCGTTTGGGGATGTGAAAAATGTAAGATGAAAACAAATACTAGTCAACAAATACTAGACATTTTTGGTAATGTCTATGGTGAAAAAAATATACTTTTGATCGATGACACGAGATTCATGTCATAAAAATTCAAAGAATAAATTACTCTCAAAACCCCAACATGCTAGAGATTTGATGGAAAATATAAGACTAATTCATTAATTTACACTCGATTATGTCCATGGCTGAAACATGCAGGAAAACACAAGAACATGTGTATATCCTTTGAAAACATTTGAATTATATTTTCTTCTTTCAAATCCAACAATTTATTGTACATTTATATGGAATATAATAACCACCTTAAAGATCTTAAAGATTCACGATTAGTGCACAATCATTTTTTTTATTCAAATTTTTGCAATATAAAAGTTCTTTCTAGTATAATGTGAAAAATGGCATGCAACTTTTATTTTTATCAAAATTCACCACCCACATCCATTTGATTATGTTTTTCTTCATTTTTAGATAAGAACATATCCAACATGAAATTGATAATATTTGATATAAATGGTGTATTGGGACACACCATTCACAAGAATGATTCGTCGCATGAGATGTTAAAAAAATTTGGTGTCATCGACCTCCAAAATAAATATTATTTTTAAGAAGTAATGTGAAATATTTCTTGCAATGTTGCAAAAAAATTTCAAAATAGCTTTATGGACATCAAAAATAAAGTCAAATGTTAATGACATGATGCCTTCATTCCTTTGATACAATGGCTTGGATGTTGGAAGCTTTGAGTTTATATTTACACAAGAGGATTATATCATGTCCAAACGTATCGATTATCAAGGTTATGGGAATCCCATCATATTTCTCAAAAATATTAAAATTGTTTAGAGAAATTTTAATACATATTATAATTGTAAAAATATGGTGCTTATAAATGACACTTTAGAGAAAAAAAGTTCAATGATATAGGAAAGTTCATAATTTTTGACACATTTATCTTTGAGACAGAAAGCGAAATCCGGTTTATTGCTATTTCTACTAGCAGGAACCTATGCAGTCTCATGATTCTACGCCTTCGGGGTTGGGATCTCATCCCAGTAGAGTGTTCCAGGCTGCGAAAAGAAAGGAATGAAAGAGGGAGAAGAGAAAGAACAGATCCGAAGGGAGAAAAGAAATGAATTCCAAAGCAGAAAGGTCAGAAGATTTATGTTTTTAGTTTGGTAGTAAACAGAGCCAAACCTACTTGCATAAATAAACAAAGCAATACTGATAAACAAATGACGGAAAAGTAGATATGAATCCAACAGATTAAACACATACAGATCTAACGTAAGAAAGATCTAATGTATAACACAGCTATTGAGCACAAAGTCTGAATAATTGTATTACTTGTTCTTTTCTGTTACAAGAAAGCTCAAGTATTCTTTCTCTCCTCACTTCTATTTCTATCTAAAAAATGTTCACCTTGAATACAACAAGTATTCTCATATTTATAGAAGATGAGGGAGAGAGAAGGCAAAATGGAGCCAACCACTTATTTACAAAGATATTTACAAAATATCTAAAAGTCATGTTGACTTTGACAACTTGGTGGATGACATCATCCCATGATGCAACATGGATGATGTCATCATTTGTGCCAACACATTTTAGACATTTCGAAAAGAAAGTCGGAGAATAGAGAGAAGAAGAAGAAGAAGAAGAAGCTACTCATCATCATCATCCTGCGGCCGAAAAGGGGTTGCCTGTTTCTGATGCTGCTCAGGTGATGATATGTGGAACTGAGCGCGGTATTCCAAAAACTTGCTGATCATTGGCCCAAATTGATCCTGTGATGGATCCTTGTGCCGTTCACTGATTGCTTCGCAAGTCTCCCGCTCGTCTATGAGCTTTTCAGGGAGTTTGGAATAATCTTTCTCCGCCTCGATAAGGAACCGATGAAGTCTCTGAGCGTAGGTTGTTGATAGATTCAGTGTCGAACGTGACCTCTGGCCCTGTCCCTTGAGAAGCTATCTCCTTGAAGATCCGGATAGTGTCATCGGCTGATCTCAAGGTAAGGGAAGGAGTGAGCAACCCTGGAGTCATGGCGAGGACAACTTTCTCCATTTGATGCATTGCATCCAGGGCCTCTTCCTTTACCTTGTCTATCTTTTCCAGAACGAATTCCAGCTGATCTATCCGATAGTCCAGAGTGGACATGGTTTTGTTGAGGGCCCTTGGATGGCCGAAGACTCCGAACTTGACCAGATCTTGGTGAGCAATCGAACATTTGTTGGAAGGTTTCGTGCTGGAGTCTAGCATGTTCTAACTCTTCTGATATCGGACTGCTAATGCTTGGAGTTCCTTATTCACCTTCTCGATGTTTAGGTATAAACTGATATACTCGGCGATTACTCTTTCACTATCCTTGAGGATCTGGCTCCTCCAAGCAGAAAGCTTGACCATACCACGCTTTCGCCGATCTTTGAATACTCATTGATCTTCTCTGGTGAGCAGCTCGGGAGTCTCGGCGGCAGTTGTGGGAGGTGCACTCCCCATCTTCTGTAAGGCTTGAAGCAGGTACTTGTTCTGCTCCTTCAGTAGCCTTTTCTCCTCTTTTGTTTCCTGAAGCTTTTTGCAGAGTGCATCAACTGCGGAAAGAGCTTCCCCTGGAGACTTTCTGAGGATGTCCCCATTGTGACTTGGGTCACGGTGAAATCTGTCGGAGACAGATCTTCTTTCTCTTTGAGGGGGTTGGGGTACGCTATTTCCATGACTCTCTCACCTGCAGCGCTCTTTGAGAAGCGTGTAACCGGCTTGTGCTTCTTTGCTCCTTTAGCTGGAATGACCGAAAAGTCCATCGGAGCGATGGGGACTTTCCTCTTTTGTTGGCTCATTTCTTTGAGAAATCCAAGCTGGTCCTATAGAAGAAGACCGAGAGAGAGGAGGGAGGCAAGCAACGGTAGAAGAGGGGAAAAACGTGGAGACACGCGGCGGCGGCATGGAAAGAATAGTCGAAGAAATGTCCACGGGAGGAAGGGGAACCGAATCTGCAGAGAAGACATAGGAAGGGAAGGGAGCTCGGAGATGAGGGAAGAAATAGAGGAAGACAAATCAGCGAGGAGGAGAAGATAGATGAAGAAGCGGGGAAAGGGTAGAAGAAGGGCGAGAGGACACGACCAAAGGGATGGTCGTTTGAGTCACTCGAGGAGGAAGGAAGAGAAGAAGAAGGGATAGAAGGGACCTCACGAAGTTGTAGCGACGCCGACATCACAGGTGGATGGGCGTATAGGACTATCCTCTGTCAATTCCTCATCAAGAGTTATGACTTGTTACGGCTCACGAGGGAAGAGGACTTTCGGGGGCTTCCTCACGAATGGTGCTAGGTTCACCTTCTACGCACCTTTGCCTTTCAAATTGCTTCTTTGACCTTGGAGGTGCGTTGCCCAAAGGGGAAGTTGTGAAATCTACCCCGAGGTAGATTAGTCCGTTCATGCGGCACCAATGCTCTGTTCTTCGCATAGTCTCCTTGACCCTCTCCTCAATTGTTTGAGGAGCCTTGTTTCTGTCAATGGCCGGGAAGGGCCAATTGTCCCCATCTGTGTCATTATACACCTTATCTACTTCATCTTCCGTAGTCTGGAAGCCTTCGGGGACAATGGCCACTCCGTATTGGATGATTTCCTCCAATGCTAAGCGCGAATGATCCTTTCTTCTGAGTTCCACCTCATGGAGAACGTCAATGTAAATATCCTCAATTTGAGGGACATGGATCGGATCGAGCTTCGCTTTTGGCAGGCAGCTTCTTGGGTCGAAGGTAGGCCTGGCTGGGAAGTCATGCTTCAAGTTGAGTAGCTCCAGCTCTGCGAACATTTCCTTCGCCTTATGGTGGGTGGAGCATGTGTATCGGCCCACTTTGAGGGGGAAAGGAGTTCCACCCTTCTTTCTTTTGAGGCACTTCTCATGGTATGTGACCAGCTGTCTTGACAGTTCTAGTAGAATCAGCTTAGGCCCAGCATACCTTGGTAGCCTGGTTGGCTCTCCCAAAAAGTTGGCAGCCCTTAGATAGGTGAACGTGGGAAATTGGGTGAACAGGGCCCCCCATTTCTCTGTGACTGCCACTATGTTCTTGGTCGTCCGGCTATGAGTCATGTTTGGCCTCAGTAGGCAGATGACATGATAGAAGAATGCATCGTTAACTTTTGCGAAATGTTGGATGCTATTCTCGGCCTCGGCTACTGGATAGTAATCAAATATCTTGGCACGAGGCCATACTCCACCGGTTCAGCCCCGGATAATCCCTGCGTGACTGCGGCAAGATAGACTACATAGGAGTTCATATGGAACACTCCTGTTGTGGCGAACTGTTGTATTTGCTCGAGAGATGGTCTTGCTTGATTATTTCACCCCAAAGAAAAGCGCCGATCGGGCAAATTCTTATTCATTGTCTCCAGTACCGCAAGCATCCACTTATGGAAATAGTGGGCATCCGAAAGCGAAGACTCTGCTCGGGAAAGTGATAGTATCACTTTGAGTTCCTACGAGAAATCACTTCGGTGGATAGTACGAGGCCACCGGTCACCACCTTCTTGTTCTTTAGGTAGACCTCATTCATCAACTGCATGCATTGGTCTTCGTTGTCTTCCCAGGCCTTGATGCATTCTCGTTGGCTAACAGCCACGTAGTTCCGGTGATGAGGGATGCCAAGTATCAACTCAAAGTGACGGGCAGTGAGGTTTATGACTGCCTCGCCCTTACTGTTCTCGACACATCTTGTGTCCTTGTTGTAACATTGCGCAATCACCATCATGAATTCGTTGTTTACAGCGCTGACGGGGATTCCTCCGGCGAAGTGCAGGGCACTGCCTATTAACTTGTCCATCCATGGACTTCTTGTAACTTTTTGAGTCCTAACCCAGAACTCATCCATGTCAATGTGACCCAATTCTGAGTCTCTGACATCCATACTGCACTCAGCCTGTGATTCGGGCATCCTGACCCTCTGATATTTGTATTTCATCTCTTCTTCTGTCAGCTTAGCTTTTCCTCTTGGTTTGGTGGGCTTCTTGCTTGACGTAGACATGTGTTCTTTCGAACTCAGTTGCTGATCTGCACGAAGAAGAAGTGAGACCCAATCCAAAAAGGTTGAATTAGTCATTTGATCTTCCATTGGAAAGCTAGCAGAAGAAAGAGTTAGAGATTTTAAGGCTCAGGGCGCGGGAAAAATGCAACTGGCAGGCCAAATAGATAAGGCGCACAGAAAAGGAATGTTGCAGAGGTTATACTGGCGCCAAAGGCGCATGGCGCATGGATGAAGCAGGTTGCATTTTATAGCAGGGCGCACAGGAAATGCGTGTTACATTGGGGTTCGGTGCGCCTTTTGGCGCATGGGAAGATTGTGTAACATTAACAAATGGTGCGCCAAAGGCTTTGGCGCGGCGCATGAAGGTTTTACACAACATTATGTTACTGCAATGGAGGGTGCGCCCGCCTTTCTAACTTTATACTCGCGCGAATAAGGCTTGTGTTGCATGAAAGCTGGGTGCGCCCTTTGGCGCATGGAAACATTATGCAGCATGGATAAAGGGTGCGTCAAAGGCTTTTAAGGAGGCGCGGGATTTAGACTTGTAGCATGCAAAAAGGGCGCGCCATTGAGGGCGCATGAGTTCTAGGTGCAGCATGACAAGAGGGTGCGCCATTGGCGGGTTTTGGTCATGTAACATGGCGGGTAAGTGCGCCGAGGGGCGCAACTATTTTTGTTGCAACAAAACGCGCCAGTGCGCCATGGAACTACACTAACTGCTCAAATCTTTCATTCTTTTCTTCCACTTCAAAAGTTACTTGGTCACATAAGGTTTTTTACAAAAAGGTTTTGCAGACCAAGCCCTTTCAAAACAGCTCCCCTTCCAGCAGATCTGGAAAGAGGGAGGGAGAGGAGGAGGAAAAGAAGAAAACGTGATGGAATAGCACAGGGGGAAAAACTAGCTTAATCATATTCCATTTAAAAGCGGCGCCAGTGAGAAACCAAAACCCCGACCAAAAACACAGACCAAGCACACAATCAAAAAGAAAGGGAGAACCTCTTACCTCGAATATATATCAAAAATTGGAGAGCGGGTCCACAGGGCGATGACAACGACAGAGCAGAGCTGACAAATCCAGAGCAATCACGTGCCTTGACAAAAAGGAATGAAAATGACATTGGGCGCGCACTGATATTTATAGAAAAACTTGTCATCAATGCACGACCACTTTTGAAATGGCGCATGAAAACTGCTGTCGACAGGGGAAAGTGTGCGCCCTTTGGCGCACGGAAGTATTCGACAACAGAAGAATGAGCGCGCCTTTGGCGCACCGTATGCATTGTCGACATGAAGTTATGTGCGCCCTTTGGCGCACCAAAACTTGGTGTAACACATAGATTATATGCGCCCTTTGGTGCACCGAAAGACGTGTTAACATGGAAAACCATGCGCAAAGGCTTTTAAGGGGCGCACCAAAACTTGGTGTTCAAGGCAAATCCATGCGCCCAACCAAAAAAGGCTCAAAAAGACTAAGTTGAAAACTAGATTTCCGGGAAGGGACTTTTTACGACGTTTGAGCGGGGATCCCTAATAAGGGATCGAAACAAAATTTTCCGTATGGTTATCGGTAAAATTGCCCTTGTCAATTTTACGGGATAACAGCTGGCTCCTTCTGGGGACTACTCCTGAGCGAACTCGGGGGTAGAGAATCCCAGTTCACATGTGCCTATCCATTGGGTAACTGAGTCAAAAACAAGGGGGACCGGAGGGAGAATGAAAGAAACACACGACAAAAGCAAACACACGACGAAAGCAAACACACAACGAAAATAAACTGTACAAAGAAGAGAGCAAGCTCTACTTCCTGAAGATCTTGAGATGTTGCCCGCTATAGGGAAGCGGGAGTTCAGCTCCATCCAGATACGAGAGATAGAAACTATTCTCTCCATTGAGTTGCTTGATTTTGAAGGGCCCTCTCCATAGGGAATCAAATTTTCCGTGCATGCCCTTTGGCTCTCTTCGCTTGTCCCATAAGAGGACAAGATCTCCCACTTGAAAATTTCTCTGCTTGGCCTTCTTGTCAAAAAGCCTCTTTACTTGATTCTGATGTTCAGTGATCCTGTCGACCACTCTTACTCTCTTTTCTTCAAGTTCATGAGATACATAATTCTCTTTTCTAGAGAATTCTGGAAAGTTTCATCTTCGATTACTCGTGCCAAGCGTAGAGCAGGAAGTTCAGCAGAAATGGGAAGTTCGGCATCAGTGCCATATAACACTTGAAAAGGTGACATCGAGAGATCTCTTGGGGGTAATGTGATCCGCCCCAAAGCGTCGTACAAAGACTTGTGCCACATCCGCTGATTCTCATCTACTAATTTCCGTATGATGGTCACCAAGTTCTTATTACTGGATTCCGCCTGACCATTTCCCTGAGGGTAATAATCCGAGGCATGTGCTAAAGTTATTCCATATTCATAGCAAAAACTAATAACTTCTCGGGAGGAGAAGTTAGAAGCATTATCAGCAACGATTTTGTTTGGAACACCGAACCTGACAATGATATTTTCTTTGATAAAACTGCAAACCACCTCAGAAGTGGCATGCTTGACAGGTATGGCTTCCACCCACTTGGTGAAGTAATCCATTGCTGTAAGGACATAGCTATGTCCAGCACTCGATTGAGGATTGAGTGCGCCAATAAAATCAATTCCCCATTGCCTGAATGGTTCATTGATGATGACCGGCCTTAGGGGAAGGGCAGCCAACTTGGGCTTGCCGACGAATTGTTGACAGGGTTCACACTTTGCCACCCAGGTAGCCGCATCTTGAAAGAGCGTCGGCCAATAGTACCTGGCTCGAATGATCTTGTGTGCTGTTACGGAAGAAGAAAAATGGCCTCCACAGGCTGAATTGTGAAAACTTTCCAGCAGTTTTACTTGCTGGGGCTTGTCAACACATCGCAGGAAGACACCGTCTATCCCGCGCTTATATAAACCGTCATCCCAGATGACATATTTAGCTGCTCTGAGCTTTATAGTGTGCTTCTCCCTCGCATTAGGTGCATTGGGCATTCGCCGTAGGTAAGGAAGAAAGCAATGTCGGAGTACCACTCGTCACTAGTTGCAACAAACAGAACTAGAGGCAGAGAATCAGGCTCCTCTAGAGGGCTTTGCTCTTCGTTTGCACAATCCTCTTTTCCTTTAGGACCTTCTAAATTTTCATTTTCAGCCATTAGCTGACACAGGCCTTTACCCCTTACCAGCTTGGTTGGTTTAATATCCAGGTCATATTCCTGGACTTTGCGATCCAATTCCCTCTCAAACTTCCTAACTCCTGCTGAGTTAGAATTGATTTCACCGCCGTGTCAGGGACCAGCACTACCGTATGCGAGTTCAGAATGTAATACCTGAAATTCTTCACTGCTTTGACAACGGCAAAGGCATGCTTTTCCAGCTGAGTCATTTTCAGTTCGTGAGGCTTGAGAGGAGAACTCATGAATGCGATTGGAGATTCAATATCCTCCGAGTTCTTTTGCATTAGGATTGCAGACACAGTATGTTCGGAGGCGTAACTATACATAATGAAGTTCTTGGAGAAATCCGGACATACCAGGACCGGTGCATGGGCAACAGAAGTTTTTATTTCTTCAAATGACCTTTTCCCTTCTTCACTCCATCTGAAAGTGGGTGATCCTTTCATCATGTTCAGTATGTGGCGGGTCTTTTCAGCAAAATCAGGAACAAAACGCCTGAGAAAGTTCACCTTTCCGAAGAAAGAATGAACACCAGTCTTGCTTGTAGGCAGAGTAAGGCTCTGAATAGCTTTAACCCTTTCAATATCTATCTTCGTTCCTTCTTTGCTAACCACATGGCCTAGCAATTTCCCTTCCGTAACCCCAAAAACAGACTTTTTGGGATTTAGGGAAATTCCATGTTCTCGGCACCTGGCCAGTACTTGCTCTAAGTGATCACAATGATCACTTCGTTGTTTAGAGAACATGGTTAAGTCATCTAGATAAACTACAATGACTTTTCCCATCATACCTTTAAATGCGAAGTCCATGGCCCGTTGAAAAGTAGCACCTGCATTAGTCAGGCCAAAAGGCATCCTGCTGTAGGCAAATGTACCCCAGGGAGTAGTGAATGTTGTTTTGAATTGATCTTCAGGCGAGACTTCAATCTGATTGTAGCCTGAAAAACCATCAAGCATAGACAGCATTTCTGATCCAGTTACTGCTTGCAGAACTTGATCCATTATCGGAAGAGGGTAGTTGTCTTTCAGCGAAGCTTGATTCAAGTTTCGGAAGTCTACGCATATGCGTATCTCGCCGTTTTTCTTGCGCACTGGCACAATATTGGCTACCCAAGTGCTGTGATGGATAGGGAAGATGATTCTTGCATCCAGCATCTTCTGAATTTCGGCCTGGATGGTGCCCGAAATCTTCGGATTATAGTGCCTTTGCTTCTGACGGAAGGCTTTGACATCGTCTTTCAAGGGAATATCGTGCTGAACGTCCTTTGGCTTGAAGGACTTTAAATCGGCATAGGACCATGCCAATACATCTATATATTTCTTCAGCAACTTGACAAATTTCCGCTTCTCTTCAGGTGTGCAACATTTGCCAATGTTTACAAATCGCGGGTGTGCCTCCGAACCTATATTGACTGGTTCTGTCTCTGGAGATGAGTCAGGATCATCTCGCCTCTTCTTTTTCACAAAACGGTCATGCCTGTCAAACAGGCGCTCCAGAGAAACCAGGCCTTTTGGAATTTTATTCCCTTTGAGCTGACATATGCCGTCGTTCTCCTTTGTTTCGTGGTTTTGACTGTTGATTGATTCACGGCATGTAGAGGTGGATCCTTCGAAATACAACTCGTCAAAATTTTCTGATTTTTCCAGAAAGGCAATGAGTTGATTATCGTCGTTGAATACTTGCCAATGCTGAGAGTTGTCTGGTACGCTCGGGCGGAAAACCACCTCAATGGTGTATTTGTCCATTTTCAAACCCGGGTGTGGGAGCATGAGAGATGCTGAAACGGCCAATGAATCGGCCATGTCATTTTGAGCTCTTGGAATTGCTCCTATTGAAAAAGCATCAAATTCTTCGATGTTGTCCCATACTGCGTTGCGGTAGTGCCTGAGCCTTTCATTTTTCACTTGGTAAATCCTTTTGACCTGATTTACAACTAGCTCGGCATCACCTTGTACTTTTAGATTTTTTATTCCTCTTTCCTTTGCGGCTTGCATACCAAGTAAGAGAGACTCATACTCAGCAGTATTGTTAGTGTTGAAAAACTGCAATTTGAAAGAGAGAGGAATCACCTCCTCTTCGGGAGATATCAGCACAACTCCAGCGCCACATCCACTAGTCGCGCAACTGCCATCAAATTGCAAGGTCCAGATCTCATTAAGGTCCTTTTCTTGAACAAAAACGCCCTTTGTACCTGTCTCGGTAGATAAGAAGTAGTTCCCCAACCCTGATGATTCAAAAAGGATTTGAGCTTTGGGATCTTCAGAGCTAGTGACCAAGTACTTCTTTTGGGATTCCGGCTCTAAAGTTTGCATTACGCCTTTGACTGGAATTCTAGCTTTAGACCAGTCCATGTGAATTTCTCCACCAACTTCGCTGCAAAAACTCCTTCCCAGCAAAATTCCATAGGCTGCTGGAATGTCAGCGACGAGAACGGTCATCTTTACCCTCTTTTCAGGGAATGCTGCGAACGCAAATTGCGCGTCTTTGATTTGGCCAATCAATGGCACTTGCTTGGTTTCCAATGAATAACATCTGCCGAAAGGTTTGGTAAGAGTGAGGCCCAAAGCATGGGTGACTTTCACCGGCATAACGTTGTCAGAAGCTCCGGAATCAATTATACAGTTGCTCAACTTATGGCCGTTGATTAGGAGAGAGAGATAGAAAGGTTCTATCTTGCCTGATGCAGATGTTGAAGCAACATTTATGTGGGATTCAGGAGGAGTGGAAAGGATTCCTTTTGGGGAAACCTGTTTAGATGTAACAGCTTGACTCTGAATATATTTAGTTAATCTTACAAGCTGTTCGGGATTTGACTGAAGATACTCAGCTTCAGACATTTGGATCTTGGTCTTTTTTGCATGATCTATTATATCGAACGCGGCCAAGGGTTGCGTTGGTGAGGGAATGAGTCCTTCACTTCGCGATGGTGGAGCAGGTTCTGCGATCTTGATAGGAATATGAGGGGGCTGATTCGGAGGAGAGATGGGCGGAAAAGACTTCTTTGCAAAAGACTTAATAGGGAATTGAGTAGGAAGAGGATTACCTCTTCTAACAATGGTTGGAGGCACGTTTGACACGACCTTCTCCTTCTGCACATGGGCAGCAACTTCCGCTTCCTTTCCTTGCGAGCGGGTAAAAACAGCATAGGATTGTCCGCTTGCATAGCCCTGAGTACTCTCTTCTTCATCAGATTCATCCTCATCAAATTCCATGTATCCAATAGTGGAGTCGCCAGTCGGCTCACCGACATCTTGATCATCTTCGTCTTGAGGTGAAGATTCTTCATAGTACTGCTCTTCCTCTTCAATTTCGGCCAAAGCATTGACCGGAGGAGCTTCAAGCGCCAACCGTGGAGCAGTTGCAGGTAGACGCGGTCTTTGTGAAACATTGTTGGGAACAAAACTCCTTCGTGGAACGTCTCGGTATGAGGAACTAGGAGCCTGGGCCAACTGCTTTTTCAATGCGAGCAGATCATTCGCCATCTTTTGGAATGCCGGATCAGACGAAGTAGCAGGCGAGGGATCTGAAGATTTGGACTTTGATGATTCCTTTCTCAACTCGCCAGATATTATCAAATTGTCTTCTATCCGGATGGCAGCAGCCTGAGCGAGAGGTAGAGTAGCTACTCGCTCTTGAAGGAGCAAGAAGCTGACTTTTGAGCTCATGGCGTTCACGAAGAAACACTTCTGATTCTCCGGTGTTGGAAGCATGGCAGTAGGGACACGGTTGATTAATGCATTGAACCGGGTGATAAAATCGCGCATGGTCTCATTTGCCTCCTTCTTCAGGTGAGTGATTCGTGATAACAATGCAAATGCATCCTCTGAAGGCTTGTATCTGTCTTCGAAAGCATCCCGCAAGGTGGCCCAACTGGTGATAGATCCGGCTGGAAAATGCTGAAACCATTCAGCTGCGGGCCCTTGTAGAGTTTCCAGAAAAAGGTGAACCGACACATCTTCGTGAGTCACGTCCAAAATACTGCATGACATAATGAAAAAGAGATATGTGGGAATCCGTGCTTTGATTTCCGCTCCCGTCGAATTTGGGAAAATTCTTTTGTTTCCGTGAGGAGCGCGTGGCTGGATGTGGTAATGCGAGAGGACCCATAGCATTTCCCCATGGTACCGCCATTTGAAAGGATGGAAAAAGCACACGAGTGGGAGGGTGGTTCCAGCTGAGCGACAAGGCACTACAAAGGGATGTAGATGTTCCTTGCAAAAGACTTTTCTTCGTGGAGGTGAGACACTCTGGATGACCGGCTAGCCGAGCTTAGCGCTGAAAAAGCGTGCCGGTGTTATGCTGAAATTGTGCCTTTGAAGCAGATCGAAAGTAGGATCAACTTCCCCACGGGCTCTCCTGCTGCGCGTAAAAGTTTCACTTGCCAGCGTACCTTTCAGATCTGCGATATTATGGCGCAGATTTAAACTTTATTTTTGGGTGTACTTGCTGATTTTCTGGTTTTTCTGACAAAAACCAGCAGCAAATACTTTTCTGAATATTTAAATACTATCCTCTTCGAAAAACCGATTGCGGTTAATGACAAATAACAGCGAGGATAAGATGGCAGGGAAGAATAGCAGGCTGATTTTCAGATCTGATTTTTAATTTTTCAGAGGGTTTTGAACTTTTTGGAAAATAGTCAAAAATTCAGATCTACGAAAAAATGTTAATTTTGATAAAAACTCAGCGAACTAAAGATCTGTAACTATGCCCGATCTACGGATCTCAGAAGAAAATTTTCAGTTTTAGGCACTTTTGCAAATTTTTGGATTTTCAACAAAAAGTGCAGATTTGCAAACAGGCAGTGATTTTCTTATATTTTTCTGATTTTATATTATACCACCACCATAGATCTGACAGATCTATCCATTCCCAGCGGAGTCGCCAAAAACTGTTGGTCCGAAAATCTGTCGCGCGGACAGATCTATGGATAGACGAGCCAACAGTGTTGCAGGGCTTAGCCCCTCTTTGAGACAGCAAAGCGGTTTATTGCTATTTCTACTAGCAGGAACCTATGCAAGTCTCACAGATTCTGCCTTCGGGGTTGGGATCTCATCCCAGTAGAGTGTTCCAGGCTGCGAAAAGAAAGGAATGAAAGAGGGAGAAGAGAAAGAACAGATCCGAAGGGAGAAAAGAAATGAATTCCAAAGCAGAAAGGTCAGAAGATTTATGTTTTTAGTTTGGTAGTAAATGAGCCAAACCTACTTGCATAAATAAACAAAGCAATACTGATAAACAAATGACGGAAAAGTAGATATGAATCCAACAGATTAAACACATACAGATCTAACGTAAGAAAGATCTAATGTATAACACAGCTATTGAGCACAAAGTCTGAATAATTGTATTACTGTTCTTTTCTGTTACAAGAAAGCTCAAAGTCTTTCTCTCCTCACTTCTATTTCTATCTAAAAAATGTTCACCTTGAATACAACAAGTATTCTCATATTTATAGAAGATGAGGGAGAGAGAAGGCAAAATGGAGCCAACCACTTATTTACAAAGATATTTACAAAATATCTAAAAGTCATGTTGACTTTGACAACTTGGTGGATGACATCATCCCATGATGCAACATGGATGATGTCATCATTTGTGCCAACACATTTTAGACATTTCGAAAAGAAAGTCGGAGAATAGAGAGAAGAAGAAGAAGAAGAAGAAGCTACTCATCATCATCATCCTGCGGCCGAAAAGGGGTTGCACTTTTCGATCTTTGCTCGGTGATGATATGTGGAGGCGAGAGCGTATTCCAAAAACTTGATGATCATTGGCCCAAATTGATCTGTGATGGATCCTTGTGCCGTTCACTGATTGCTTCGCAAGTCTCCCGCTCGTCTATGAGCTTTTCCGGGAGTTTGGAATAATCTTTCTCCGCCTCGATAAGGAACCCGATGAAGTCCCTACAGGCCAGTAGGTTGTTGATAGATTCAGTGTCGAACGTGACCTCTGGACTTGTCCCTTGAGAAGCTATCTCCTTGAAGATCCGGATAGTGTCATCGGCTGATCTCAAGGTAAGGGAAGGAGTGAGCAACCCTAGAGTCATGGCGAGAACAACTTTCTCCATTTGATGCATTGCATCAGGGCCTCTTCCTTTACCTTGTCTATCTTTTCTAAAACAAATTCCAGCTGATCTATCGATAGTCAGAGTGGACATAGTTTTGTTGAGGGCCCTTGGATGACCGAAGACTCGAACTTGACCAGATCTTGATGAGCAGTCGAACATTTGTTGGAAGGTTTCGTCTTTGGAGTCTAGCATGTTCTAACTCTTCGATATCGGACTGCTAATGCTTGGAGTTCCTTATTCGCCTTCTCGATGTTTAAGTATAAAGCTGATATACTCGGCGATTACTCTTTCACTATCCTTGAGGATCGGCTCCTCAAGCGAAAACAACCATACCCTACTCGCCGATCTTTGAATACTCATTGATCTTCTCATTGAGCAGCTCGGGAGTCTCGGTGCGATTGTGGGAGGTGCACTCCCCATCTTACGTAAGGCTTGAAGCAGTACTTGTTCTGCTCCTTCGGTAGCCTTTTCTCCTCTTTCGTTTCCTAAAGCTTTTTGCAGAGTGCATCAACTGCGGAAAGAGCTTCCCCCTGGAGACTTTCTGAGGATGTCCCCATTGTGACTTGGGTCACGGTGAAATCTGTCGGAGACAGATCTTCTTTCTCTTTGAGGGGTTGGGGGTACGCTATTTCCATGACTCTCTCACTGCAGCGCTCTTTGAGAAGCGTGTAACCGGCTTGTGCTTCTTTGCTCCTTTAGCGGAATGACCGAAAAGTCCATCGGAGCGATGGGGACTTTCCTCTTTTGTTGGCTCAGCTGCTGAGAAATCCAAGCTGGTCCTATAGAAGAAGGACCAGAGACAGAGGGGAGGAAGCAACGGTAGAAGAGGGAAAAACGTGGAGACACGCGGCGGCGGCATGGAAAGAATAGCCGAAGAAATGTCCACGGGAGGAAGGGGAACAAGCTGCAGAGAAGACATAGGAAGGGAAGGGAGCTCGGAGATGAGGGAAGAAATAGAGGAAGACAAATCAGCGAGGGGAGAAGATAGATGAAGAAGCGAGGGGAAAGGGTAGAAGAAGGGGCGAGAGGACACGACCAAAGGGATGGTCGTTTGAGTCACTCGAGGAGGAAGGAAGAGAAGAAGAAGGGATAGAAGGGACCTCACGAAGTTGTAGCGCGACGCCGACATCACAGGTGGATGGGCGTATAGGACTATCCTCTGTCAATTCCTCATCAAGAGTTATGAGCTCACGAGGGAAGAGGACTTTCGGGGGCTTCCTCCGAATGGTGCTAGGTTCACCTTACGCACCTTTGCCTTTTAGCTACTTCTTTGACCTTGGAGGTGCGTTGCCAAATGGGAAGTTGTGAAATCTACCCCGAGGTAGATTAGTCCGTTCATGCGGCACCAATGCTCGTTCTTCGCATAGTCTCCTTGACCCTCTCCTAATTGTTTGAGGAGCCTTGTTTCTTTCAATGGCGGGAAGGGCCAATTGTCCCCATCTGTGTCATTATACACCTTATCTACTTCATCTTCCGTAGTCCGGAAGCCTTCGGGGACAATGGCCACTCCGTATTGGATGATTTCCTCAATGCTAAGCGCGAATGATCCTTTCTTCGAGTTCCACCTCATAGAGAACGTCAATGTAAATATCCTCAATTTGAGGGACATGGATCGGATCGAGCTTCACTTTTGGTGGCGGCTTCTTGGGTCGAAGGTAGGCAGGTGGGAAGTCATGCTTCAAGTTGAGTAGCTCACTCTGCGAACATTTCCTTCGCCTTATGGTGGGTGGAGCATGTGTATCGGCCCACTTTGAGGGGGAAAGGAGTTCCACCCTTCTTTCTTTTGAGGCACTTCTCATGGTATGTGACCAGCTGTCTTGATAGTTCTAGTAGAATCAGCTTAGGCCCAGCATACCTTGGTAGCCTGGTTGGCTCTCCCAAAAAGTTGGCAGCCCTTAGATAGGTGAACGTGGGAAATTGGGTGAACGGGGCCCCCATTTCTCTGTGATTTGCCACTATGTTCTTGGTCGTCATTTATGAGTCATGTTTGGCCTCGGTAGGCGAGATGACATGATAAAAGAATGCATCGTTAACTTTTGTGAAATGTTGGATGCTATTCTCACCTCGGCTACGGATAGTAATCAAATATCTTGGCACGAGGCCATACCCACCGGTTCAGCCCGGATAATCCCTTGCGTGTGCTGCAAAGCATAGACTACATAGGAGTTCATATGGAACACTCTGTTGTGGCGGCTGTTAGCTACTCGAGAGATGGTCTTGCTGCTGATTATTTCACCCCAGCAAAAGTGCTGATCGGGCAAATTCTTATTCATTGTCTCCAGTACTGCAACATCCACTTATGGAAATAGTGGGCATCGAAAGCCGAAGACTCTGCTCGGGAAAGTGATAGTATTTGAGTTCCTCTGAGAAATCACTTCGATGGATAGTCTGAGGCCACCGGGTCACCACCTTCTTATTCTTTAGGTAGACCTCATTCATCAACTGCATGCACTGGTCTTCGTTGTCTTCCCAGGCCTTGATGCATTCTCGTTGGCTAATGACCACGTAGTTCGGTGATGAGGATGCAAGTATCAACTCAAAGTGACGGGCAGTGAGGTTTATGACTGCCTCGCCCTTACTGTTCTCGACACATCTTGTGTCCTTGTTGTAACATTGCGCAATCACCATCATGAATTCGTTGTTTACAACGCTGACGGGATTCCTCCGGTGAAGTGCAGGGCACTGCCTATTAACTTGTCCATCCATGGACTTCTTGTAACTTTTTGAGTCCTAACCCAGAACTCATCCATGTCAATGTGACCCAATTCAGAGTCTCTGACATCCATACTACACTCAGCCTGTGATTCGGGCATCCTAACCCTCTGATATTTGTATTTCATCTCTTCTTCTATCAGCTTAGCTTTTCCTCTTGGTTTGGTGGGCTTCTTGCTTGACGTAGACATGTGTTCTTTCGAACTCAGTTGCTGATCTGCATGAAGAAGAAGTGAGACCCAATCCAAAAAGGTTGAATTAGTCATTTGATCTTCCATTGGAAAGCTAGCAGAAGAAAGAGTTAGAGATTTTAAGGCTCAGGGCGCAGGAAAAATGCAACTGGCAGGCCAAATAGATAAGGCACACAGAAAAGGAATGTTGCAGAGGTTATACTGGCGCCAAAGGCGCATGGCGCATGGATGAAGCAGGTTGCATTTTATAGCAGGGCGCACAGGAAATGCGTGTTACATTGGGGTTCGGTGCGCCTTTTGGCGCATGGGAAGATTGTGTAACATTAAAATGGTGCGCAAAGGCTTTGGCGCGGCGCATGAAGGTTTTACACAACATTATGTTACTACAATGGAGGGTGCACCCGCGCCTTTCTAACTTTATACTCGCGCGAATAAGGCTTGTGTTGCATGAAAGCTGGGTGCGCCCTTTGGCGCATGGAAACATTATGCAGCATGGATAAAGGGTGCGTCAAAGGATTTTAAGGAGGCGCGGGATTTAGACTTGTAGCATGCAAAAAGGGCGCGCCATTGAGGGTGCATGAGTTCTAGGTGCAGCATGACAAGAGGGTGCGCCATTGGTGCGGGTTTTGGTCATGTAACATGGCGGGTAAGTGCGCGAGGGCGCAATTGTTTTGTTGCAACAAAAGCGCCCGGTGCGCCATGAGAACTACACTAACTGCTCAAATCTTTCATTCTTTTCTTCCACTTCAAAAGTTACTTGGTCACATAAGGTTTTTTACAAAAAGGTTTTGCAGACCAAGCCCTTTCAAAACAGCTCCCCTTCCAGCAGATCTGGAAAGAGGGAGGGAGAGGAGGAGGAAAAGAAGAAAACGTGATGGAATAGCACAGGGGGGAAAAACTAGCTTAATCATATTCCATTTAAAACTGGCCAGCAAACCAAAACCCCGACCAAGAACACAGACCAAGCACACAATGAAAAAGAAAGGGAGAACCTCTTACCTCGAATATATATCAAAAATTGGAGAGCGGGTCCACAGGGCGATGACAACGACAGAGCAGAGCTGACAAATCCAGAGCAATCACGTGCCTTGACAAAAAGGAATGAAAATGACATTGGGCGCGCACTGATATTTATAGAAAAACTTGTCATCAATGCGCCAACCACTTTTGAAATGGCGCATGAAAACTGCTGTCGACAGGGGAAAGTGTGCGCCCTTTGGCGCACGGAAGTATTCGACAACAGAAGAATGAGCGCGCCTTTGGCGCACCGTATGCATTGTCGACATGAAGTTATGTGCGCCCTTTGGCGCACAAAACTTGGTGTAACACATAGATTATATGTGCCCTTTGGTGCAGAAAGACGTGTTAACATGGAAAACCATGCGCTAAAGGCTTTTAAAGGGCGCACCAAAACTTGGTGTTACAAGGCAAATCCATGCGCCCGCCAAAGAAAAAAAGGCTCAAAAAGACTAAGTTCAAAAACTAGATTTCCGGGAAGGAACTTTACGACGTTTGACGCGGGGATCCCTAATAAGGATCGAAACAAAATTTTCCGTATGGTTAAAATCACAAATGTCATTATAATTATGTAATTTGTCCCTAAATTTAATTGATAACACCTTTTTGTATAATATGTGTGACTATATTTAGTAATGTTATAATATGATTAAGGCCTTAAATGTATTTCTATCAATAAATATGTTATTATTTAAAAAAGGTTAAATACTATTTTTATTTATAGTGAATTCTAATTTGATTAATGTTAATTTACCTAGATAAGATATGTTAACATTACCTAGCATGACTGCTAAGTTTTAAATATCTTACTTTAATATGTTAAAGTCATATAATCCTTTCTACTGCATAATGTATATTGCACAAATTATTCACATCATTTTATATAATAAAAATAAGAATTCCCATCACTCTATTCGAATACGAAGCATCAGATCTCAACACCTTCTAAGCTATTTGAGGTTATATAAAATATCCTCGGCGGTGGTCGGGAATTTAAATAATTGATATAGTCACAACCATCTCAAAAATCAGTTTGTTCATTGGTATTGTGTAAACAATCTTAATTTTCTATGATTTATTTTGTTAATTTGGGAGCCCATCTTAGGGAATAGTGTTACAATTAAATTCTTAAAATGATTTACTATTGTATCCTTTTTTATTTAGGGAATAGTGTTACTATTGTCCCTTTTTGATATTGTTGAGTCATATTATCCTTTTTGTACTTCTATTTCCCCTTGTGATCTTCAATGAGTAAGAGAGATTCAATGATGCATTTGAGAATTGACAGGACATCACAATGTTGTGCTCTAATGGATTTAAGTTCCTTTTCAATCTTAGATATGTTCAAAACTATGTCCTCATATAGGATCATTTCCAACTTGTTTTTTTAATTATTGGCAAATAGTTTTTGAAAGGGACTATACCCTTGAGTACAAAAGATGGCCTAGGAGTCGGAATAGGAATGAGAACCGAGAGAAAAGGATCGAGAATCCAAATGTGATAATGAAGCTCAAAGTAGCCAAAAAAGCTACCCAAACGAGACAAAATAGTAAAAATACTGCAAAAAAGAAGTAGAGAGATCGCAAAAAATCAACATAAAAACATACAAGAATAGCTAAAGCATCTACAACTACTTTTTGGCAGCTTTGTCAATGCTGGTCTTGATATTCTTCCAGGAGTGGAACATACCCAAAGTATTCATGTGGCAGCATCAGTATTATCCAGCTACTCAATGGTCCTTTTTCTTTCCTTATCGTTACCCCAAAGTGTTCAGGAACACCGTTGAGGTTGGAGACATGTTATCTCCGTTTTGAGTTTACGACAAAACGATTAGATAACCCATACGAAATTTTTGAAGTTGATTTTGCATTATGGCCTCTTTTAGCGCATTTCGGGTTTTCAGGTTTTACAGCATTCGACATGATTTTTAACATGCTTTATGTCTTGTGTCTTCCGAAACCCGAAACCCGCTTCCTATTGTGAAAATCGGGTTTTCGGACCTCCGGTGCATCGGAACATGCCTTACCTAAAACATGTTTTACGCCTCATGCTTTCCGATACCCGAAGTCCGCTTAGTCCTTTGTATCGGGTTTTCGGAGCTATGTAACATCTAAACACCTCATGTTTTGTGCCTCATGCTTTCCGATACCCGAAACCCGAATTGCACTAAGTCCCCTCGTGTCGGGTTTTCGGACCTCTCAAACATGCTGACATGGCATTCATGCCGAGTTGTCGGTGAATTGGCACGTGCCGAGCCCAAGTGTATTAATTGCCAATTTTCTTATAAATACGTGGATTTCCACGTCATTGTTACCGGACTTATTTTTAATTCGTGGATTTTTCGCACATGCTCTTCCAATTTCGAAACCCGACAGCTCGCCTTGCCCGATTGAATCACCTGTTTTCGATTTTCCATTTCTCTGATTGAAGGTATTTCTTTCTCCCTTCTTTGTTCTTGGTTTTTACGGATCGATTGCACGTGGTTTCTTCTCAATTTCTCACTGGGTTTTGAGGGTTTTCCTTCCTTCTTCTTTCTGGAGTTATTTTGAAAAGGGTTTTAGGTTCTAGGGTTTATCTCTTCTGAGACTACCACTTGGTGCTATTTCTTCCAAGTTTTATTATATGCATGGAACATGAATGACAAAAAAGGAGATTGCATGTTTTGGAATTCAATGAAAAACCCTGTTTTTCTTCTCGGGTTTTGAAGATTGTTTTGCAGAGTCGAAGACCTGAAGTGTATCAAAAGTTTGAGGCGTCGAGGTTTCTCAAAGTTCCGATCTCCATAGTGAGTGTCGGGTTTCCCAGAGTTCCCGTCATCAACGCAAGCGTCGGGTTTTCCTGAGTTCGACAATATCAGACGTGCCGGGCTTTCCCAAAGTTTCGGCATTACCAAGTGTGTCGGGTTTTTCAGAAGTTCGACATTTTCAACACATTGGACTTTCAGGATATTCTGACATCTTCCTCAGCGTGTCAGACTCTTTTGTTCTTCCGGCATATTCAGCAGATCGGGATTTTCAGTGTGGCCAACATCTCCTGAGCTTCGAACCTTTCTTCGTTCAACGTCCTTCATGTCGGACCCTGGTCCATCTCAGGAAAAGGCCGAGAAGTCTGGCAGAATGAAATACAAGTTCAAGAAGCCGGAATCTCCATCATACATTGATTGCAACTATGACATCAGAGACACTGAACTCGGAAATATAGACATGGAAGATTTTTGGAGTAGGGTGAGGAGTTCCTCCCAAACTCCATGGATGAAAGCTATAGCTGACAGTGGCTTGCCTCTCGCAGCGGGTTTTCCCATGTCCGCCCAATGTCCGGAATTCATTTTAGCTTGTGCATCCAGTTATGACTCGGCTTCTCGTTCTGTGAAGAGTCAGTCTGGTGAGGTAGTAATCAGACTGGATGGAGTTTACTTTGATGATCTCCTAAAATTGCCTAATTTTGAAGAATATGGGGAGTTGAACATCAAGTCAGCTCAGAAGGCCTGGGACAGCAATCAGGAAGACTGCATCAAGGATGTAAACAAAAAGTTCCTGATCAAGGCCAAACCGGCGGTCTCTAGATTTCCAAGGACTATCCCCAGGAGTGATTTCATCCAAGAAATCAATGATATTATCACCCGCTTTGAGTCGGGTTTTGGCTTTCCGAATCGAATGTATTTCATGGATGGATGTATCGTTTATGGTCACCATCAAGAAAAATCAGCAAGGGATTGGATCGGGGCACTCTCATCAGCAATGAGATTGATTCCCAAATGACAACGGTCTTGTCAATCGGGAAGTTTTATATGCTTTCATATATCGCATCTGCACGCAATGTAGGGATGAGGAACTATCCCAGGCTGGATACTAAGGGAAGCAGAACGGTGAACCCGGTTTATAAATATTTCCCTCAATTGACCAAAAAGGGGTCTAAAGAACATTTCAGAAGGGTAAATGATGCCTTCTTCTATGAAAATATCTGCAGGATCAACCCAGAGCTGAGGAAGACAAGAGTCTCAGACGAGGCTTGGGCCGAAGTTTCTAAATGGGGATGTATCTTCTTACAATTCAAGAAGTTTACATATCTTCGGACAGTCATGTACTCGGGGGAACCTTTTCGCCTGCCCACTATCCAGGGGATAGACTGATATTAATAGAATTGGTTAGGCAGCTGTTGGATTTTCATAAATTCCAACAAAGCAAACATAAGGCCGTTGTGTCCTTCCCAATTTCTATTGGGAGATATACTTGCTCAACAGTAATAAAGGCCAAAAATGTTGAATGTGAACTTCAGGACAAATTGAAAAAGCATATGAAGCCTCGAGATGGTTTTGACGTCCGAGGAGTGCTCAGAGCATATGGAACCCAGCATCTGCATAGGCCAAACATAGAGGATATTTGGGTTGATCTGCGTAACGAGGTTGTTGTTCGCAGGAAAGATAATAGCACATTAACTATTGCTGAGATTCAAACACTTTGGAGCTTTTCGATTTGCGGAAGGAATGAGTGACAATGAAAGTGTTTTGGATCCTTCCTATGATGGACTAAATGAAGACCAATATGTTTTCCCATCTATTGATTGGTCAGCCAGCGAGAAGGCCTCTATTACAGATAGGTCAGCTCTAATCCTTGCTCGTACCAAAGCATGGCTTTCCTCTTGGGGAATGAATTTTAAAGATGATGAGTTTTCAAAGTTGGCTGCTTCAGAGGCGGGGCCCTCCAAAAAGGAAAAGGACAAGAGATCTTTTAGGGCACCTATAAAAGTCAAGATTGTCAAGAAGAGGAAAGAAAGACAAATCTCTTCAATTATTTCTCCAGCTGAAACGGTGGATGTGCCAGAATCACCAACACCACCAGAAATAGGAGAAATTAATTTGGAAGAAGGAGGAAGCCAACTTCTGGTTTCATCATTTGTTGATTATCAAACCGAAGAGACCTTGTCTCTTACATCTCAGGCTTTGGAATCTGAATCTGTGCCTCCCCCTCAACAACCACTCCTACCTCCTCATTCTCCATCCACTTCTTCAAGCATGGCCGGTATTTTCTCTGGACTCTCACCCCTCTCTGCTGGAACCCAAGTGATCACCAACACTCCCCCACAACCTGTGCCTCTCTTTATTGAATCTACTACCACATTAACAACTGTTCCCCCTTCAATAGTAGAATCTTCTCCTCTTGAGAGTAGAATACCAGTTACTACAACATGGGCAATTTCCTCTGATACGCCACAATGGCTACTTGAGAAAACTCCGAGGAAGAGGAAGGTGATTGTACCCCTACCAGCCTTTGATTTCAGCTCACTCAAGGCTTCTACTGCGAAATCAGCCAAGAAACCCAAAACAGTTTCAAGGGTTTTGGTGGATGCTTCAGGAGATAAATTCACAGAGATTGCCACTCCCTCGGCTGACAAAACTAGAGAGGATGTGTGACCTCGATTATCGATAACCAGGGTGGCTCTAGGGAAAGTGACAGCAGAAGGGGCGCAACAAGATGCATGGGATTCCATAAACGTGTTGTGCCAAAAGTTGAAAGAAACAAAGGACAGCAGAGATGAGCTTAAGAGAAAAGTGGAGCAATTAACAGAGGTTTTGATTAAACTCTCACAACCCCTTGAATCCATACCACCTTCTTCTGTTTCTGTTGGATTCGATTTCTCATCAGTGCCCACAATTGAAAAGATTTCCAAACAAGGAAGGGCGGTTGATGAATGGATCCAAAGGTTGCTCCAACAGGGGAAGGAAGTGATTCAAGACGTGGTGAAAGTTCATCAGTCTTTAGGGGACATTCAGAAGGAGGGAGAGAAGATGGATGATGAATTCTCTCAGGAGATTGGGGATGCTTGATTTGACTTTTGAAGCTCTCCATGTATTAAAGAAAATCCCAACACATCTCTTGGTAGAAGAAGGTGTTCTTCCACATACAGATAAGCATTTCCAGCTGACCAAGGCCATCAGATTCAGAATAAAGATTCTCAATGAAGCCTGCAGCAAGTTGAGAGAATCAAGGGATAAATTGATCGATGGGAAAAGTGATCTGGAAGAAGAGTTGTTGAAGATTTGTCCAAAGGTGTTAGTTGGGAACTCAGGTATCCTATCAGTAGATGATCTCTTCAACCAAATTCGAGAGTCTTGGCAGGGATCAATACAAGGATTTGGTCTTGAAATCATCGATCGTTTTGTAAGGTTTGAGCATACTTTGGAGGCCTTAAGGAAACTCAGCAAAGGATTGAAAAAGCTTCCCGTAATGCAGTGACATTCATGAGACTGTGAAATTTGGAATGATCATTCCACTGCGCCTGATGAGAATGAAATGCAAGGCATAATTCGGAAGTTCCAGGAATTTCAGAGCAAACAGTCTCAGCTGGAGGAAGAAAAAGAGGAAGTAGCAAAGGATGACGATTCAGACTAAGTCCCAACATTTCATGTCATTTCAATCTGGAAATTGACATGTCTTTTTTTATTTCTGTTTCGTCACATTTTTGAATCAATATTTTGACTTGATCTCCTGTGTGAGAATCATGCAAAACTGAACTCTAGTTAAATTGCTACTTTTTAGGATCTGCCCTATTTTATCTCTACTTCTTTTTGTTATAAATAAGGGATGCTTTTGCATTGCAAAGGGTCGATAATTTTTGGAATATCTAGGGGCTATTGGAAAGGAGAAAAACTTTGTGTTTTCTTTCAATCATTTTGAAGAATAGGATTTGATATTATTTGGCAGACTTTGTGTTGTGGAATATATCTTACTTAAGATAGTGTTCTTATGTTCATGATCTTAAGCTGTTCTTTGCATAGAATCTTAGTGTTTCTAATTATCTCGGACATTATATTTATGATCTAAAACTCGTATGATTATTTCATGCTCTGTGTTTACTCGAAATAAAATACGTTTCTCCCATTTCCTTTCTACTTCTTTCATCGTAACAATTTCTAACCTAGTTCATTTACGAAAGCAATATCCTTGGATCGTGTGAATGTGGATTTCGGGATTTCATCCCAACCCCAATGGTTATATTAGTGTGAATACTTTGTATATATTGTTTACTGTGTTTTAGATTAGCAATAAGCAGGCAGCCTCACCTGTCTTTGAGGAGGGATTTTATCCCATATACTATGGTTGAACCTCATATTTTGGTTTGACAAAATATCCAACCAACAAGACACTATTGACATGTTGCTCAATGAACTCCTCAATCACCCTAAAGATGGCCATGTTGTAATGATGTCGAGTTTTGGCCTTCCCTAAAGCGGAGTCTAAGGAGTTCGACTTCTTGTAGATATCATCAATCCGGGCCGCTTATCAATATCCACCTCCTCCTCCTTTTTCCTCTTGCCTTTCTATTTAGCCAAGTTCTTAACCTCATCCTTCAGCAGTTTCATATCAGCCTCTAAGGCATCCAACCTTTTTGAAGAGCTTTCCATATGCACATCCCGGGGACTAGCACTGCTAATATTCAGAAGGTCATGTGTAATTTCAATTTCATGAGGCCCCTTCTCCACAGCAAGAGTCTCAAGGTTAAGCTTTCTAGAAGCCCTGGTAACCGGTCTGTTCGAGGTGGAGGCGAAGTGGGGGGTGGGAGCAGTAGTAGGGGGAATGGAAGAAGAAGCTTGGACGACCGGCGGTGGGGGTGACAACGCGGTGGCGGGGTAGAGAATGGAGAAACAGGTGGCATGCAGTGAGAACCCGGCAGAGGGGGAACCGAGCTAGGAGAGGATGGGAGACTAGGATACTTAAGAAGACAACATTTATGAAGTAGCAAAATAAGCCCTTGGTGTAAAGGAACCACCCGGGTATGCTTTCGAAACTCCAAAATGGAGCGCTCAAGAGAGTTCAACAAGTAATGGGGGAAACAAACCAAGTGATTCCTACGAAAGTGGTTAAGAAAGATAAGATGCTTAGCAAGAATAAAGTGACAAACCTTCCTTCCAAGGAGATGAACCGTATCATCCTCTCGATATTGTTAAATTTCTTCGACATCTCTTTGAGTTGCATGACTTCATCCTTGATATTTTTGTACTTGGATTCTAGATCTTAAATGCACATCAAATGGGAGGGATTATCACCCATGGAAAGGAGACTAATAATAGATTCATCCTCCTCCCGAATTGGTTGGGAATGAGATATTGTATTAGCACTAAAGGGGTTTTCACAATCCCTAGTTCTCTTGCAAGGGGGAGTGGGGAAGAGGAAGAAGGTGCTGAGAGGGGTAGAGTCAAGGAGGAAGGGGAAAAGGTAGGAGAGGAATAGAGATGGTTGGTGTGATGAAAGGAGGTAGGGTTAGGTGTGGTAGGAACATGAGTAGAGGGATCCAGGGGGAAGAAGCAAGGGGCTTGGAGGGATGGAAAATTTTGGAAGTCGGAGGAGGAAGAGAAGAAGACTTGGGTCCTGGGGATGGAGAGGTTAAAATGTTTTACTATAATTCTACCTTTAGTAAAGGAATTTTAATTTATTTCATATCTATATTTAAATACGAAAATATATCTGGGATGGTTTTACAATTAATTTTAATTAATTTCATATTCATATTTAAAAATGAAAATGTATATGGAATGGTTTTATAGTTAATTTTATATATTTATTTAGATAGGAAATTTTATCTAAAATAGTTTTACTATTAATTTGAAATATATATTTAAATATGAAAATATATCTAGAATAGTTTTATAGTTAATTACATTACCGTAGCATGGATCGTCATCCTCTTCTAGTTTCTCGGTAAGTGCATGAAGTTCGGGAGTAAAAGCGAACAAGAATCAAAAAAAAAGTAAAACGTGTACGTGTTTTAATTTTTTTGGCTCGAGAATCACTGAACCTATAATGCATATGTGCTATAACGTGTATGCATTTCAACCTTGATAATTGATAATCAAGGTTAGGGCTTATGGTTCGAGGATTAGGGTTTAGGGTTTAGGGATAAGGGTTTAATGTTTAGGGTTGAGGATTTAGGGTTTAGGGTTTAGGGTTTAGGAGTTAGGGTTTAAGGTTTAAAGGTCAGCGTTCGGGGTTTAGGGTAAAGGGTTCGGGGTTTAAGGCTCTAGGTTTAGGGTTTATGCTTTAGGGTTAAGGGTTTAGGTCAAAGAGTTCATGGTTCATGGTAGAGTGTTTAGGGCTTAGGGTTTAGGGTTTAGTGTTTAGGGTTTAGTTCTTGGGGTTTATAGTTTAGCATTTATGGGTCAGGTTTTAGGGTTTATGATTTAGTTTTTAGGGTGTAGGGGTTAGGGACCTTTAGGATTTAACATTTAGGCCTTAAGGTTTAGGGCTGGGCTAAGGTGTTAGGGTTTAGGGGTTATGGTGCATGGTTTAAGGTTTATGACTCGGCGTTCGGGGTTTAGAGTTATGGGTTTAATTTTTAGGGGTTAGTTATGGGTTTAAGGTTTATGGGTTAGAGATCATGGCTCTAGATTTAGGGTTTAGGGCTCAAGGTTTAAGGTTTAGAGTTTAGGGTTTAGTGTTTATGGTTAGGGTCTATAGATCGAGGTTAAGGATTTCAGGTTTAAGGTTTAGGGTTTAGGGTTTAGGGTTTTAGGTTAAGGATTTAGTGTTTAGGGAGAAGGTTTTATGGTTTATGGTTTAGGGTTTAGGGTTTAGGATTTAATGTTTAGGTATTAAGGATTAGAGTTTGTGGTTTATGGCTCGGGGTTAAGGGTTTAGGGTTTATGGTTTAGGCTTTAGGGCTTAGGTCTTAGGGTATATGGTCTAAGGTTTAGGGTTTAGATTTTAGGGCTCAGGGATAAGGGTGTAGGGTTCAAGGCTTAGGGTTTAGGGTTTAGGATTTGGTGTTTAAGGTTTAGGGTTTAGGGGTCAGGGTTTAGGGTTTAGGATTTAGTTTTTACGGTTCAGGGTTTAGGGTTTAGCATTTAGGGCTCATGGTTCATGGTTTAGGGTTTAGGGATTATGGCTTAGGGTTTAGGGCTTAAGGCTCAGGGTTTAGGGATCACGGGTAAGGGCTGAATGTTTAAGGTTTAGGGTTTAGGGTTTAGGTTTTAGGGTCTAGGGATCATGGTTAAAGGTTTAGGGTTTAGGGTTTAGGGCTCAAGGTTTACAGTTTAGTGTTTAGGTTTATGGCCTATGGTTTAGGGTTTCGATTGTAGAAGTTAAATGCTAAAATATTTAGGCTGAATGCTAAAATCCTGAAAAATTACCTATGTACTGACCAGATTATACTTTAAAAACTATCTCCTAAACCATGACTCATGGAGCTGTGAGACTAATTCCATAAGGTGCAGAGTGACCCAATTTCTTATATTTACATAAATAACTTTAAACTATAAGAAACAATAAAATATAAATAATAATAAATGACTTATTATTTATATTGTATTATTTCTTATACTTAAACATTTATTTATGTGAATAGAAGCATGTCAAAAGCATACATAATGTTTATACTACATAGAACGAGTACGCATTACAATGCGTATGCGTTATGTTTATACTACAGAATGCATAAGAGTTATGTAACGTGTACGCATTATAACGCGTACATGTTTTGCATTTTATCTTTTCCCAAGCCATGCCTCAAGGCTTGTGATCCGGTTTGAATCCCCAAGCCCGAGGAATGGACCGCAAAAAAACACAACAAACAATTTTACAAGAAAATGTAAAAATTCCACTTCTTATATGATAAATCAAAATAAAACAATTGATCCATTTTAAAAAAATTATACCACGGCGTAGATTAGAGTCTCTTCTTTCTAAAAATATATTTTTTCAAATTTCGACTAATATAAGGTTTCTATATTATTTATTTTCTAACTTTGCCTTTTTATAGATATTTTTGAAGTGTAAATATGTGTATATTTCATGGTGTATCTTTTTATTGGGTGATCAAATTTTTTTAAAAAAATTATACTAGCCCAAACTAGGCATAATTATACATATAAAAAAATCTAATTTTCGATATGTTTTGAGGTAGTTAGGGGGCACGTTTGGAGCTCCGTTATTTTTCAAAACATAAAAATTTTGTCCTATAAAAATCATAAATAAATAATATTTTCTAAAAAAATATTTAAAAATGGAGCCCAGACTAGATGCTCCTAGCTATCTTTCTAGCAAAGGGTTTTCAAAATTACTAAATGGTGCACAAAAATTGTGGGGGCACGAAAGTCACTCTATTATGTTTTTTAACAAAAACAAGAGAATCTGTTGGTATTTTAGATGTTTTACCCACTTAAACTTATCTGTTTTCAATAAAACTTAGTAGCTTAGAAACTAGACTCAAAATGCTACGATTCCAATTTCTACAACATATTCCAATTTTGAGTGTAACTATTTGGAAAAACTCGTACAAGTTGAAGTTTTTTTCTTTCGAAAAATGCATCTACTTAAGACCCCTTTTGATCCCCCAACTTGGTGCACTTACCCTTCTTTAGAATATATTCACTAATTCTCTAGTTACCCCGAGATTCAATCGCATACTAAATGAACACGGAAGTGTCGACATCTCTTGAATGTCATTATCCTTACAACTGCTAAGCCACAAGGAATTTTTAATTATTAAAATATGCATACTTAAATCTTAAAGAAATTTTAAAACTGATAAACACCTTATTCCAAAGAAAAATTAAGCCTATCGATCGCTAGCCTATATAAACTAGAAACATTTTCTTTTTATTGTTTTGTATATCAATGTTAGATTCCATGAAATCACTAAAAACTTTTCCAAGATCTTCATAGTTTAATCTTAAAAACATTTTGAAAGTGATAAGAACATTATTCCAAAGCAAAAATTAATCCCAAAAGTGCATTAGCCCATATAAAACAAAAACATGTTTTGTTTATTGTTTTATAGATCAATGTTGGCTTCCTTGAAATCATAAAATGATTTTCCCAGATCTGCATAGTTTAATCTTAAAGACATTTTAAAATTGATGATAACCTTATTCCAAAGAAAAATTTAAGGCTAGAGAATGTTATCTCGTATAAAGCAGAAACATGTTTTGTTTTTTGTTTTTTAGATCAATGTCTTGGTTTCATTGAAATCAATAAACAAGTTTTACTAGATATGTATAGTTTAATATTAAAGACATTTTAAAATTGATAAAAACCTTATTCCAAAGAAAAAATTAAGCCTAGCAGTTGTCAGCCCGTATAAAATAGAAACATGTTTTGTTTATTATTTTGCAGCTCAATGTTGGCTTTCTTGACAACATTAAAGGTTTTTTCCTAGATTTATTAATTTAGTCTGTAATCTAATATAATGGACTCCACAAGGAGGTATAACGGGTTCCACTATTTTAATTTTTGGATTCAAATAGTTTAATTTTTGGATTCTAATATATGTGATTTTGGAGTGTAGTAAATTCTAATATATGTGATTTTGGATTCCAATATATGTGGTTTTGGATTCCAATATATGTGATTTTGGAGTATAGTAAATTCAAATATTTAACATTTTGGAATCCAAAACTAGTAATATTGGATTCCAATATTGCTTGTATTTTTAGTTGTTCACACTAGAATGAGTCTAGATTTAGTGAAATAAATGTTATGGTGATTTTAACTTGATTTTAGACCAATAGGGTTTAGAGAAAAAATTCCACGTGGTTTTAAAAAATTATTATTTTTTTCTTATTAGGGACCTACACCATTGTGATTTTCCCTTTGAGGTGATCATTTTAACTACTAATCTGGTTTCCACAAAAATCCCATAAAAATATTCTTTATTTAATAAAATTTTAATAGATTTTTCCTATATGTAAATTGCACCATTTTTTTCTCACCGAGGTGATAATTTTAAGTGTTATTTAGATAAATAATATTTTAGAAAATTAAAAATATTTTTGACCAAGAAGAAATTTTAATACACAATATGGATGCCAAAATGGTAAATCTTATATGATATAATTATTTTAGCTAGAAAGGATACATTATTGGTGTCCTCCTTTGTCATCATTTTTACCACATTACAATGAATAAAAAATAAACACCTACTAACCCCGTAAAACTACCAAAATAGAAAAATCATTATGATAAATCTAGAGGAGATATTTGATAGTTAGTATCCCATGAGTTTAAGTTTCATTTTTAGTGTGAAATGTCACCTTAAATAGTTTGGAAAAACTTTTTGGAAAGCATGGTGTGATGTAATCATGTCAATACAATACAAAATTTCTTCCTTCATATAGATAACTACCACTAGATTAAGGATTTCATGACTCAAGTGAAGTGCTTGAAAATTTTACGTTTTGAAGATAGTGAAATAAAATCTATTGAAAAATCATTATGACTATTTTATCTACATTGGGTCATCTATTATCATTTTTGGTTTCCAAATACTACATACAATAGGATTCAATAGGTGAAACATATGTGTCACTAGAATTTGACAGGTTTTGTGAGAAAATTCAAGAGAATATGAAAACTTAATATTAATTTGTGATATCTAACCTAAAGGTACTAAGAAATACATATTGGTATTCAATGAATTTTATTCAAGTCTACCAAGTATAAAGGAACAAAATAATGTAAAACTAGGAAAAATATATCAACAAATAAATAATTTACCCCAATTCAAGAAAAGGGAAAAGGGAAATAATTAGGATTTTTTGAAAAGAATGTTGAAATGAATATGATAAACTAGGGAATGAAAAAATCATGTTTTAATAAAATGGCGTGCTCGGAAGAAAAGATCAAAAATAAATCTTCCTCCCTATAAGAAAGGTGTTACTCTTTTTGAAATGACTAGAAAATAAATAATTATATGAAAAATTAGGGTAATCTATTTAAAATTTTCTAAGATAGTAGAACAACAAAACATTATGTGGGAAATACAAATGCTAAATATGTTGATGGAAAATGGTCCATTGAGATGGAGAATGGAATGTTTAATACGGGTATCCATGTTACCACTTTTTCTACTAAATTATTATCTATTTATCATATCACCCATTCTTTTGAAGGAAAAATAATTGAATTTACCACTAACAATGTTATTATTAGTCAAGTTAAAAATAATTCTCCTATTACAAAACTACTATTAAGGTTGATTATCAAGCCATATTATATAATTCTTACTTATTTTTGTTTAATTAGCATTCACAACTCAAGTTTTCCCATGCAAATTATTTAAATAAACTTTGACATTATAATTTGGTCATCTTAATTAACACACATTTAAAAGTATAAATAAGTACAAAATCGTTGTTAGGTTACTAAAGGATTTGATCACAAATGGATTGTTTTCAATTTCTACCCTTAGAAAACAACACAAGTATCTATTTACGAACTAAAATCTTAGAGAGATGGTGAAAAATCGTAATTGGTCCATAATGACCTCATTTCATATCCCCATGTTTATTTTTAGAAGCATAAATATGTTCTTAACTTCATTTAAGATTTATCTTGCCAAACTTCGGTTTACCTTATAAAAAAATTGAATTGTTTTAGAGCTTAAAATTTTTCAAGGACCTTATTGAGAATTTACCTAGAAGTGGAAAATAAAGTGTCTTAGAACATATAATTGAGGAGAGTTTGTTAGTAACAAGATGATTATAATTTATAGAAATAAGTAGTTATTTTCCCTACACCCCATAAACTTTTGTTGTAGATGAGTGAATTGAAAAAATCTCAATAAATCAGATAATTTAATTCCACATTCCAAATAGCATCTTCCTCAATTTTGGGTAGAAAATGTTATATATGTAAACTACATTCTAGATTGTACCTTCTATCCAAGTAATTATTGTTATAACACTAAATGAAAATGGTATGGTGTTAAACATGATGCTTATAACTCCATGGTATTTATATGTAGGTCATGGGAAAATATCCTTGAAGATAATTAATATTTAATAAAAAGAAAGGACCAACCTTGTATCTTTTCTACTCGGTTTGAAAGTGTGAAGACATACCATCTTCTATTTTTAGGAACCACTCATTATTTTCCAAGGGGATCTAGTGTTTTATTAACAATATCAATATTATATCCCATCACCTAAACCTCATCCATTTCATTCTATCAATCTAAAAATAACTTCTGAAACTTATTATGATGAACGACACTTTTAAAGAAACCCATTTAGTGAGTTCCCTCAATTATATGATGTGCCATTTTTCCTCTTATACCTAAGTTGTATAATGAAACCAAATTATATTAATGGAATCCATGTTTGGGGATTCAATGAGAAAATTTGAAAACTTAGAGCTCTTTATTATATGTTCCATCTTGGAAATGAATTTGAGTCTATAGAAAGAGAAATACATAATGATGATGTCAAGGTGAAAAATAAAGTGCAAAAACATGATCTCCATGATGTCATGCTAAACATATATAAAAATCTTGTTCTTAATTATTCTAAGGATAATAGATCTCATAATGTACTCATAAAAATAATACATATTCATCCAACAACGTTAAAACCACTTGTAACCGCACAACTAAGAACCCTAAAACACGGTTAGTATGTAATACAAAAATCAATTAAATTCTTGCATCGACTTTATATACCTCTTTTCTCAACCTAATACCTACAATAATCTTTAGTCCTATCCTATATAGTTCATATTCCCGTAGAAAAACCCCAAAAAAATTTAAATTCTAAAACAATTGATCATATCATTACCATTATCCATCCTAAAAATACAGTGTAGATACTTAACCTAAATTATTATCTCTTCAAGAGATCCCTCTAACTAAGTCTCCTTAGGATTAGACAAATATTTAATATTCCATCTTGGATGAATAGGATCCAATCATGTAACTTTTTAATCATCCAAGAAAATAACATTTTTGACCACGTTAGGAATTCTCCCAATAAATTTGAATGTTTAATTTCATTTGTATTTGATATGAATATTCTTATCCACTAACTTTAGGGAGAGAATATCTCTTGTATGGTTGATAGATCGTATATTATAGTAACACGAGATAATTAAAATATTATTGATCTATAAATGGAGTAAGTTTTATAAAATCACTTTCCCATTAACTCTATGATGCTATAAAATTCTCTTTTGTATTGATTATCCTTCTCTCTTTATTTATGTTAAGTTTGGAAATGTAATAATCAAAAGGGCCCTCATTGATGAGTGTTTTAGAACATGTTTCACTCCTTTTTAATTCATCAAATCCTTAGGGTATTCAAATAATAATTTGAAATATAATTATATCATGTGTCAAACGTATGACCAAAGGTAAACTCCCTATTTGGTTTATATTTTGAATCACATCCCCTTGATCCTCACACCATTAGAGTGAAAGTTATGATCTTAAAATTTCCTTTTTCTTATAGAATTCTCATTAGATAACCATGTACACATTAGAATAATTTAACCAATTAATCTACATGTCAATGCATTAAATCCCCTCACCTTTTCCCCATGTATACAAATTCAAGGTCACACAAACACACAAAAATTTGAATAATTTAAACAATGTGTTGTATTTAAAATTCCCACTCTCATGGAGCAATTTTGTGTTCCTAAAAGTATCAATTTTTAAAATTCCCATCAATTCCCTTTAAGTATATAGTGGAAATTAAGATATTTTATATATCCAATCAACCTCCTTTAATCAAATGATGATTATCATGATGAAATAAAATTTGATACTAAAACCTTGGACCTACCTAATTCTATCATTACATAGTTTCACCTACTCTATGAACCAATTATAACAAGAAGGTAAGTGAGAAAATAAATATTACTATTGAAAAATATTTATATTCACTCATATATCATTCCTTCACCCGTATTGAAATGATTATATAATCCCTTAACATCAATATTTCTACCCCAGATTATGGTAGAGGCTACTTGATTGATGATTAGTTCTTATTTAGATATGACCATGATAATAATATAGAGATTCTATGATACCAATAGTCATTCTAATATTATTTTTATGTTATTAATTTTGATGAGTGGAAACCCTTCATTAGTGCATTTTCCCCACAATCCTTACAAACTACATTTAACCACGACCACGTCACCTTCACTTTTTAATATTAACTTTAATTATTTGAGCTTAAGGATGATGACAAGAATCATGTTTTTTATATATTGATGGTGGAGATGAAGATGTTAGGGATATTGTGTTAGTAATAATAGGAAAGTGATTTGGTATAAAATTATATGTATGAAGAATAATGTAATTAGTTGTCGTGTACAATGCATAGTTATAAATAATACATGTGTGAGTTAGTATATATTAATAATGAACATTATAAGAGTTATTGTAATATCTCTCATAATGGTCTAAAGGTGAGATTAATTTTAAGATATTACCATTATAATGATTTGGAATTATAAATGTAAATGTATTTCATGAAATAACATAAAATAAAATGATAATGAGTCCGTTAAACATTGTATTTCTCATATTTTGAAATTATGAACAAAGAAGGAGATGTGTCTTTTCTTTTTTGAAGGTGAATATATACTTTTTCATCACCCTTGTGGATGGTGTATAAGTTATGCATTTTCCATATTTTAATGTGTATGTTGACCATGTGCATTATCTTCACTTTAATCTCCCTTTTATCTAAATGTATTTAGTATATACATCAAAAATTCTAAATATGCATTGGAGTTAAAACTCATTAAGGGAATCTCATATTAATGGTTATGATTGAGGAATTACTACATTGCAAAAAAATTAGTATTAAATCACTCTAGTTTTTAGATCAATGAACTATTATTAGTGGTGTTTGTGATATTTTAACATTGGTCATTACTATATAATAGATAGAATTTATTATAGTTCCACGCAAAAATATTTGGACCATAGCTGAATTTATTCATTAATAATTTTTGACATAACATATCTAGTTATTTTTACTTTAAAGACTTGTATAGACCATTATTCACCTAATCTATCAATTCCTAGAGCACTAGCATATGTATGCATTGAAATATAAAGAAAGAGTAAATTTTATACCATGTGGGGAGGCTTGATAAGGGATCATATGGGGAACTACCTAATTTCCTACACAGGACCATTAGGTAATAATTCTAATAATTATGTTAAAGCATATGCGGCTGTGAAGGGCATGAGGATTGCTAAAAGACTTAAGTTCAAGAAAATAATTATAGAAGGAGACTCTCTATTAATTATTAAATCCATTGAAGGAAAATGCAAGGCTGGGTGGAACATAAAAAATATGATACTGGATGCTCAAAGTATGATGGGGGTCTTTGATGATGTGGCCTTATGCCATGTGTTTAGAGAAAGAAATTCCAGCGTGGATGGGTTAGAGAACCAAGGTAATGATTTGGAGGATTGAGGAGAATGGAAGGGAAAGGTACCATGGAGCCATGTTTAAAGCATAATTAATAGTGAAAATAGCATCCAAGAAAATGGGAAACCTACTCTGTCCCCTTCCCTGAAAGAACATGCGGATGAGGATGACCTCACTCTTGTTGATTGCCTCACCAAGATGAAGGCCGAAAAATGCAATTGTGGGGGAGGATTCTGGAAAAGATATGGGTGAGGATGGTCATGGGGAAGCGAGAACTTTGAGAAAATGTGATAGGGATGGTAATTTAAAGGGTTTCAAGGATTTGAGCAGTAAGGTTCAGTACTTAGAAGGGGTGCTCCATGTAATGGAAGAAACCAATGCTGGCCAAAGGGAAACAATGATGGATGTCATCAATGCTTCCAAGAAAATTGTCACTACACAGGTGAAGTCTAGGCGAAACTTCTAGAGCTAGAGGACTAGGTCAAAAATCTCAACAACAGGCTTGAAAGGATGGAGAAGAGCACCAAAAGAAGGATTTTCAACTTGCGCATCAGTAGCTCCGAGGATGAGCTAGAGGATGATATTAATGACAAAGGTGCTGAGAGTGGTGTGAACAAAGATAGCCATGATGGTAACAATGGGGGATCCCTAAAAAATTAACTTTTGATTCCGGACTGTTGGTAGAATTTTGGTGAAATTCTATTGTTTTAGAGGCTATTTCTCCTTCTCTCTGGTTTCCCCACCTTTCTACAAAGTATGGTCCTTAATTGTAAGAGTTAAGATTGTTTAAGTCCTTTCTAGGACTTTTTCGATTCCTTCTTGCTTGTTGTTTTTTGTTCCTCCTTTTGTAATGGCGGCGGGAGCCAATCCATATTTTTACCATATCTATTAAAAAACATCCAAGAAATCTCACATGAGCCACAAAGGATCTAGACAAGATCCATGGGAAAGATTTGGGAATAAAAATTGTTCTAGTTCGACCACGAAGAAAGTGATTATCTATTGTCTCAAGTAGAATAGATATCGTAAATAGAGGTGGAGTAATATGAAAATGTAGAGTAAGAACATGATGTGAGGAAAATGTGTGTGGATTGAACCAACCTTGTTATAATCCATTAAACAAGATGCCACTGATGGAGGTTGCTGCGAAAAGGAGGTTTCACAGAATTTATCAAGTGTATCAAAGGTAACGATCCCAACTTAGCCATTGATTTTTCCAAATCTTGGGATCATGGGAGGGTTAAGTTTAGGGGGTTGAGATGCATGTCACAAAAAAATTTATAGTGGATGTAACGGGAATTTCTATGGAGGGGCTTAAATTGTTCAAGGATAAGAAGCGTAGGAACCAAGAAATCTCCACCATTTTCAGACTAGATGAAAGGGTGCATATGTACGATGATGGCATATCTAGGACTTATATCCTAGAGAGGTGGGACGAGGTCTGTAAGGTGGTTATGAGATATTTAACCCTTGAAGGAAAATTTCACAAAATCTACACTCACCACCTCTCTATCTTGAACTATTTCTATCGTAACCAGACTATGAGATTCCATTTTTCCTATTACGGTCCCTAACTATTTCTATTTCATACTTTAAGGAGGAAAAATTAGAATCCCCTACATCATGGATTTATTTTGTTTCTTTTCCAGAATGGTAAACCTTTCCTGCCCCTATCCCACATCCCACTAGCTCAGATGAGGAGGTCTTAGCCAACATGATGAGAAGGATGACAAAGGACCCAGTAGTGTATGGCGGTGAAGATGTGGTCGTGGAGGTTATTTTAGACATGAAGAAGGAATTATTCTAAAGGAAAGGGTAGTGTAAAGGAAATTATTGGAGACTCCACCATAACCACTAGGATGGTTACTAGGAGGTAACTATTGATACACTTCTCAAGGTAATCAAACTCCTAGTTTAGGAATGGAGGAATGGCATATCAAATCCACAACCCAAGAAAAAAAGGATTAATGGACTTAAGATGGATTTTATCATGAAATAATAGAGAATAAACATTTTTCATGATCAATGTGCCAAGTAGGAAAATAAAAATAGGAGTCTTAGGTTTGAACTCAATAACACGGATGAAGATGAGAAGGTTTCGACACCAAAGGAAAAATAAGGAAATGAATCTAACTCTTAGGAAGGACCGGAAGGAAGGTCCATTTCTCGCACTAGGAGCAACAAGAAATTTTTTTTTAGCTAAGCTTTGGCGCAATGGTTCATTGGTCATGTCATTTTTTGTGTTTTTCATTAGTGGCTATATATGTATAATAATATTTGTATCTAAGGTTGTGTTTACCTCGCCTCTTGTTGGGTATTTTTCTAGTCAAGTTATTTTGTCCTATCTCGTCTCTTGCTGGTTTTTGGGTTGTTGTTTTTCCTAGATAATTTATTTCGTATGATGTATTGTGGGTTTTTTTGTCCCCAAAACCAAATAGTTACCTAATCTAAAAAAAAAAGCATATTCACTAAGGAAAATCTGGTTTGAGGTCAACGCAAAAAAGTATAATAAGCTTGAAATTTATGTGATCCATGCCATAACACCTTCTTAATATTATCTCCCAAATCATCATTTCCTTCAAAATTTCATATCCATGTAAGGTGTTTTTTTATTCCTAAGTGCATGTAAATTCCCATCAAATTTAGTATGTTAATTTTTTGTTAAATTTTAATTTTGGTAGGTGTATTGTTAGTCAATACTATTTTTCTTGATCATTCAAAGTGAGTAAAATCAACTAAAATAAAGTAGTTTAGTTTTAGGTATTGTGTATTAGATTTTGTTTATAAGGAAATGTTTATCTTTATTTGAACATGATTTTGAAGTATTTTTTTTTACCCATGCATATGTTTGTGCCAAAAAATATTCTCGTGCCTTTAAAAATGTAGAATAAAGTCTTGAATGATTTCCCCCACTTTTAAGGTGTGTGTGTGTGTTGTCCGATATTTTTGCACACTAAAATTTTGAAAAAAATTTCCATTAAAATTTCTTGCCAAGTCATCTTTCCGCACCATTATGATATTTCATTTGTCTATCCGGGTCTCCATAACCTATTTTTTAGATTCTTGCAACACAACATTGTCGTAATTCAACCTTTTTTATGTCTCACTATGATTTACACATCTATCCGAATTTGCAAATGATTCATAACTCTTGATTAGTGATGTTAACCTAATTATTTAAATTTAATTAATTATTAATATTGATTTAATTCAAGTTATTAATTAATTAACGTTAAATAATTAAATTAATTTCATTAATTAAATTAAAATAAAATTTTAACTAATTGAAATTTTTATTTATTTATTTTTATAATAAATTGGTGTTATTAATTTTATTAATTAAATTCTAAATTTAATTATTAAATTAATGATATCAATTTTATAAAAATGTTAATTAAAAGTCAAACCGAAGTTGAATGGATGGTAAAGGGGGTTTTAATCTCACTTCACTATTTAGAGCACTAGATAATTAAATTAAATTAAACCACTTCCCATATAACATATTGTTGAGATATTTTTCAAGAAGTTTGCAGGAAAGTTATACAAATGTTTAATTTGGCATTTGGAAAAATGAAACCCGATTCCCCACTTTCCCCCATTATCTCTATGAACAGATGCCATTGTTTGTGCTGCTTACCATTAATGTTGATGTTCATGTGAAAAAATGACATCGATTATGAAGATTCTTCACACGAAAGAAAAGGTAATTTACATCTTCAATATACTGTTATTATCACTTTATTTGCTTTCTTCTTAGGGAAGGAAGATCACAGGTTAAAGTTTTTGTGCACATCCAATGATCAAGGCCCTTTGTGTCCCGTTTATATCATTTCAAAGATCACTCTATTTACAATTTTATGTGGTACGTTTACTTGAACATAATGGTACAAATTCACACTCTGTGTGCCAAAAATATAGTAAATTGAAGAAGATGCCTTGATTTGGAAAGCTCGAGTTGCATGCAGACAACAGTGTTGAAGGAGCTACTAGGATTCTTTGGACTAGGATTATTATGGTACATTTATATCGTCCACACCAGACGCTCTTTTAGTATGGGCTTGGTCAATTTATGTTGATTATGTTTTTGTACCAAGTTGTCCTGTAATGTTAAAGAAAGTAAATGGAGAGTATGTTTGAAACATTACCAATTTGTTAATCAATATCTTGGTTCTAAAATTTTGTGATATAGCTTGATGAATATCGCATGATTAATAAACGGCAAGGAGGGTACAGGTTACATGCTTCTAGAGTCAACATAGGATAATAGATCTTTGTATAAATCTCTTGTGGACATGAAATGTTGTTTTTAATCAGATCAATTTAACAAATTCCTTAGCCATGTGAAACACAAAAAGAGCAGGAAACACATCTTATTATTTGTTCTTATACCATATCATTTTTTTCCATGAATCTAAATTTAACCATATCTTTATAATTTTTATAGGGCCTCCACCCAAAATTAAAGATTGCCTAGAGTTGTGTTACTCTATCCATTACCGCAATTAAATTCCCACTTCCCACAAATGGAGTAGCTATTTTTGAGGAAATAACTAATTGGTTTCTTCTTTCATTCTTCTTTCATTTCTCTCACATGTTGAAGAAGCTTGTGTTGACAAGAAGAAAGAAGTGGAAGGATTTATTTTCATTGATCCAATCAAATTTCTCCGAACAACTTGAAGCAGATAGAAAAGAACTTGATAACACATAGTCACAGAGTATCCAAAGAGAATAATTGTACATAAGCTGGTAAATGAATAAATATTTATATCTTGTAATTCATTTCCATCCATTTGAAGATCCAGATGCATACAACAAGAAAATAAAAATTCAATGAGAACGCAAGACTACGAGACCTACATAGGGAATAAAAGATAAAGAGTATTGTAAGGAAATGAATTGAATGGGATCTTAAGCCTACACCAAAACCATTAAACTAGCCAAAAAAGACAATGCCATTATTAAAAGATAAAATACAAATTAAAATCTTTTGCCAAAAGCCACACTAGAGAAATAAAAGGATAATTTTAACTAAAAATGGGAGATTTAGAACAGGGTATATGTGTCAATCAAATCATACTTAAAATATAATTTTTGATGGATATTGTAGTTTTAAAATCCTTATATAAATTCATGAAAAATGTGGAAGCATATACATGACACATGATCTTTTGAAAAAATTCCTTAAAGAAGAAACAATAAACACACACGGAGTGGGTCCAATACCAAATGTAGCGAGCATGGTGGATCATCATGTACCAACTTAACTTCAAGATTAGGCCCAAGTAGATGTGTTGTAACAATAATCTCAAAGTTTACATACAAGAAGACCAGTACCACTACTTGCGCATAGGCCAAAAAATCATTTGCATCCAACACGTGGGGAGAAATATAATTCTCTTCTCTAGCCACAATAAAATCAAAATTCATGAAATAAAACCACCACAGTCCACATGGTTGAGAAAGAGAACACTAGAAATGATAATTGTGCGTAATAATGATATATGAATGAACCTTGCACTAGTCTAGGAAGAGATACATGTGCATAAAGAAAGAAATAAGTAAAAATACAAACTAAATTGGAGAGTAAATTTACACATACGTGAGAGAAATAAAATAACTAAATTCCCAACGTTGGAGAGCTAGAATGGAGAGAAGAAAACCAAGCGCAGATGAGAAAGGGTCATAAAAATACCCAAAGTGCATGTAATTAGAGGTCATAACCAATGTGTGGAGATAAAACTTAGAAATATTCTTTTGCCAAAACAAAGAAATAGAAACCCGTGTAAAAGAAAATAATAAAGATAAAAGTGTGAATTCAAAACTTGTAAAAAACACTCATTGATGAGTTGTTTAATTCCCCTTCTAAAAAAATCACCCTCTATTTTTTTGAGCCATTTGTAGCCTTGAACTTGTATTCCCATGTTATACTACTTGAGACATTTCATTATAAAATGAACATTATGAAATGAATATTGATTAATATAGTTATCACTAATTACCTTTATTTTGTGGTATTATGAATACGTAATTATTCTCTTGATTACAATAAGATGTTTTATTGATGATGCATGAGATGAATATTTTTGTAGGAATTTTTAAATGTAGAAACTCACTCGCAAGTCAAGGGATCCATACAGAGTAACCCATCTACAACCAAGAGTAATCATCTACAACTAAGGCATCATCCATAGCAACCTACATGTAGCCAAAAGAACCTATCTACAAAAAAGCATCTACAGCCAAAGGAGGTCACACACATGAATAAATCCATGATCCTAAATATATTGGAGGATGTGGAGATCACACCTACATTTTCATGTGTCGTAGGAAGAAGCAATGATGATAACTAGGAGAGGATTCAATGTCATCATCTGATTATGTGATGCAACTTAACAAAGAAATAAGATGATTTAGTTAATGATTTAATAACTGGATGATTAAATTGATTAGTTAGTTAAGTTATGTGATCAATATCTAAACACATACTGAGTAGTTTTGTTGCATGCATGTAGTCTCCATATTTTTTAGCTAAGATCTTTTACTTAATATAACAAGAAATCCAAGTAGAAATCTATTTGTTCACACCTTGCTATAATGAAAGATATAAAAAGGAAATGATAATGTTGAGAGGAGGATCGATTTATAGATCAAGAATTATATAGAGTATTTTTATATTTTCCAACTATAAACTTCATATTATTGAAATAAAAGTCGAGTTTTGTCCATTTGTTATAGCCACAAGCCTTAAGAGGGGTTAGCACCCAAGATAGAGCCCACTTGCGGTTTTTTAATCATCTCCATTTTTATTGATTTTATTTAATCACATGATTACATTAGCAACAAATAAATTATGTATCTACATTCGAGTTTACATGTTTTTCCTTAGACTTAGTATTTTACCTCCAAGTCAAAATTTATTTCATTCAAGAATTGTTATTTCTATAGTTTTAGTGACAACAATGTATATTTATCCCTCCAAAATATCTATAACTATGCATAAAAAATGTCATTATTGAAATTCTACGTCCCTTGGTTTGATAATTAAATGATTGTAGATTAATAAACAACATACTAATTACTACAAGTTAATTTACACCACCATTTTTCGCATTGTTGTCAAGGATACTACTAAGCTAAAAGGTTTTTGAGAGGTTTTTCATTTCTTAAAAGAATTTTAGGTTTTAAAAACTCACCACCATACCCCACACTAATATATAGTGAGTGAGTTGATTAGTTGATGCATGCACCATCTGAGAGATGCTCATGGTAGATTTTTACCCAATCCACAAGTAGCACATGTTTCCATATCATATTCTGAAGAAAATATATCTTCCTATGTACAAGGTTTGATAGTAGAAGAACATCCTCCAAGTGAAAGTTCTGAAGCTGCTCCTAAGAAACCAAATATGGCAAAAGAAGTAGACCAAAATTATCAAAATGGGGCAACTAATTTTGAGTTTCCCATTACCAAAAATGATGAATCCACTTCTATGAAGAATATTTCTCCCTTATCCTTGCCTAACTTTCATGGATCCATAACTAAAGACCCAGACACCTTTCTATTTGAGTTTGATGTTTTATGCAGGAGCTATGATTATACCACATATGCACATAAATTGAAGCTATTTCTACTACACTCAAGGATGCATCCTTGAGATGGTTCATGGGTTTGGGAAGAAATGCAGTAACCACTTAGGCACAGATGAAAGAGAAGTTCCTTAATAGAGGACTATTGCAAGATGATTAGTAAAGGAGGTGATGAAATGTACAAAATGGCACAGAGGGAGGATGAACCATTGTAAGACTATCTAAAAATATTTTTGTTCTATGTTTAAAAGATAAGGCACACAATACTACCTCCTAAATCTCTCAAGTTAATCTTTTGAAGGGAATCGGTGAGGAGGACATGGATGCCTGGATCTGATTGGAGTAGGAGAAATTTTAAAATATTCCTTTGAATAAATATATGAAGCCTATAGAAATTACTCAAGAGATACTATGAAGAGGATAAGAAATGTAAGATCAAGAAGTGGATCAGCTACCAAAACAATTAAGAACATATCCAAGTTAGATATTGTCAGCATGTTTAAGAACATGAAGTAGGAGATTTTCAATGATATGGATAATCAATTTTATGCTTTGCATGCTAAAAGGAAAAAGGAAGATGTAGAGGAAACACTCACAGAGTTTTTCCATGCATGTAAAAGAAATAAATCTGACTGCAAATGAAGAGGATTAGCCAACATTGAAAAAGAAAAGGATACTTCACCTAAATTCAAGATGATATAAATAAAGGATGGACAAGTGTTCTAGGTTTTCAAAGTAAGCCATGACCATAAAGGAAATGAGGTATGTCACAAGACCATATGCCAACATTTCAAACTTGGTCTAATAATTCATATATGCAACCCCCACCCTAGGCTAATCCTAAAGATTGGGCTCCATATTCGACCATGAAAAAAAAGTGGCAACCTCAATTTCAATTCCAAAAGAAATGGAAACAATCCCCCTCAATCATGGCATCGCTTGGGGAGGAGGACAACAAAGTGGAATAACCCACCTCTTAATCACTAACAATCCTATTGTTGGTACCCAAATTTGTTCTCCTTTAGGGTCGAGAAGCATCAACAAGATATAAAGGATGCCTAGATTTGATGGATTTATATTTGTGTCATTTAGTAACTAGTGAAGGATCTCATCATCTATTTATGACTCGATCTTGGAGGAGTCAGCTAGCACCATACTAAGGGTATGACCTACCCTCCTACTTTAGGATCTTTCATTATCCAGGGTGAGAGGACCCATTTTATATTCTCGTATTTGTGAGTGGGGTGGATGTATCAAAATATTTGGCACTCCTTTGTAAATTAATTAAAAAAATTGGGAAGACATGGTCAATTCAACAAAGGCTAACTCTCACGAGTTGTCACTTCTAGACAATGCAAGATGTCTTCTAAACAAATCTCAAACTACTAAAGATAGTATGTAACTATCTTGATTTAGCATTTATTTTTTCTTTAATGAGGAAAGCATGGGTAGTTTTGGTAGGATTAGTTAGTTTTGGTTGTATTTGATTTGGGGAATTAAGTAGGATAAAGTTGATTATACCAAATTTCATGAAAATTTTAACACATGTTGGGAGATATATGAAGTGGAAGAAAAATACACCTCAAATATCTCACAATGAACCTTAACAGAACATTTACACTCGTGGAAGCCCAAGAATGCAAAATTTCACACAATATTTAAGGATTTCAAAAAAAAATCATGTTGAATACTTTATAAAACATAGGAGATTCACAATTTATCATGCCTAAGATACACTCAAGGGCTTACCAAGCAACATTTAACAAAGTGGAGATACATAATGAATTTAAAATTGTGTATTACACAAATGAAATGAAATCTCTTCTCAACAGTGTAATTATAATTTCCAGAATGATACCAAAATGATAAAGTTTTGTATGACTTAAAGGATCTCTAAAATAAGATTGCAATGGGAACATGAATAAATATTTTAAATTATTTCATCTTGACAATGTGAATACAACAATGCTCATGATTAACACAATTAATTCAAGGCTCATCAAATTTATAAGCAAGGGAAAGTAGATATATAGTCTTAGTGCTTGTCAATGGTTGTACACTTGCAACCATATTGACATGATCTAATTTGAAAGCTCAAAGAAAATAATAGGTTTCTCAGATGAGTTCTCGGGAAATTGGTTTTCTCTCAATTTTCCTTTCTCTTCTAAAATTTTATAAAATTTAACCCCCTTATGTGAGATTATTCTCATTGCATTTATACAATTTTATTCACTCATTCACTTTCCAATTTCCCCAAAAACATGAATCTTCAAGAGAATATTCCCTCTATAACATATAATTTAGTCTATGTTATTCTCATGAATATGCCTCATCAAATGTTTCCAAGTGTGAGAACTACGAGCCTTTCACAATTTTTCTCTATTTATATATGACTGGGATGTCATGTCATCACTTTTGGCCATTTATTTAATTATTATTTTTCACTTGGTGACTAGATATCCACTTTTGATGATTTCAAGCACCTCTAGGTGATTTGATTTGATAGATGCTCTCATTTTCTTTTCAAGAATCCATCTTAGATGTTGTGTATTTCTTTTCATGCCTTTCTGGGTTAGTTATCACACATGGTTCTTGTCAAATCAGATCAATCACATTTTCTTCTCAAATTCCAATTGATTTAACCTTTATTTTCCTCATGTAGATATATTATTTGGATATTTGAATCAATTTTACCATGATTGCACCTAGATCAACTCACCTACCTCAAATTTCCTATAAAAATGCACCATTTACTTCATCATTTCATACTTTCTTCTTTTGCGTATAGGAACTTTGAATAAATTCATTTTTATCATGGCAGGGGAACCAGTAACATCTAGTTTAAAGGAAATATCCGTGAAGACTTGCATTCTATCTTTGATTTATCAGGTCTAGATGAAGCATTTGTGAGGATGATTTTTGAAATTATGACCCTGAGGATTACATTGGGCCCTTGACACCTCCATCTATTCGAGATGCATTAGTTAGGAGACTTGTCAAGATAAGTCTCATGTTCTCTTCCTTTCAGATGATGTACTTTCACTTGTTCAGGCTTGAACTTCTAGAGAACTCCCAAGTCACTGAGGAAATTTTGGCTTGTGAGAAGGCCTAACATATCAAGTATTGGAAAACATGTATGCCCATTCATTTGTAATGAGGCATTTTTGTGAAATAAATCCCTCTAGAGTCATATGTGCTTAATGGAGAGATTTTTTTGGACACAGTTCCTTCCCTCTATCACTAATTGAATGCATTGGAGAAGTGTGTTTCAGTCTTGGAGGCAAAAAGTGAGTACACCCCCTCCATCTCCTGAACCATCATTTCCTTTTGTGAAAAAACATAAGGGTGAGTCTAGATCTGGGCCTTCTACTCCAATTACTACCTCTATGCCTTTTACTCCAATTACTACATTCATGCCTTCTACTCTAATTACTACCTCCATGTCTTCTGCTCTAATTTCTACCTCAATACCTTGTGCTCCATTTGTTCTAGGGTTAACTATGGTTGCACTTCAATTCAAACTTATCAATCAATTTCTTCTTACAAAACTAGATGAAAATGGAATTTTCTAAAGGTGGTTTGGATATGAGTGAATGGGTCTCTTCTTACAAGAAGCAGTTAGAATTTCTTAGTCTGTTAGATAGTCCCTTGTCTAGTATGGATGATATTTTTCAATGGGCATGTCTCGCACATTGGTAGGAGACATTATTTTTTTCAAATGGCACTAGGGACAGATGAACATGGGCTTAGGAAAAATAAATTAGTGAATAAACTTCCTCTTTGCAGAGAGGATTTTGTAAAGGAGTTTTTGGTATTGGATGCCTAAAGTTTCTTGTTATTGTCCCCTTTTTGTGATATAACTCTTGAGGATATATGTAATCTTTCTTTTCATGGGCTAGGGCCCCTATAGATCCCCATTTTTCCTTTTTCAAAATATAGAAAGTACAAACATCTCATTAGTTTATATGCTTTTATAATGGACATAAAATTTCATCCAAGCAATATAAAAATCTAATGCATTATATCAAATTACAATCTATATCAGAGAATAACAAGTTTTTAAAAGTACTATTCATCCTTCATGAAGCAATAGTATCAAATGAAACATCAATTATAAATGAAATATGAAAATAAGATAAAGTTTTAAGAATGACAAGCCTAAGCTTGTTCATCATATTTCATGTCTGCATCCTTTTCTTCTTCATTTATTCTCCTTCTTCTTCTTCTTTTGGCAGCCTTGCCACATATGCATCATACATTTGAAATATCTCATTGATTTCTTCTTCATTCGGACCCTATATGGTGTTGGAAAATCAATTTCTATCTTCTATTGCATTCACATAGTGGCCCATTTTCTTCTTGTATTCCAATGGCCTGGCTCTTAACTCTATAATTTTGGTCTCAATTTTCCTCATTACTTTAATAACTTCATAGGAAAATTCATCTTTCTGAATTCTTTTCTCAAAAGAACTAAACAAAAATTCAGCCTTTAGATCACCATAGCTTCTCTTGGATTTGTCAAAAATATATCTTCAAGTTTAAAATCAATAATCTAAGGTATCATCAACCCATTTCCTCTTAGCTTCTATCTTTTCTTTAATTCCATTCAAAACTTCCACCCTGATACCTACTAACTCCTCCATAACATGTTGAGTTCCCTAAATTATTGAGGCATAATCCCTTCTTTTTCAACCAATTCATCACTGAGTTGAGTTATATGGTTTAACTTGGGAAAAATTCCTTCAAAGTAGAAGATTTCATTATCACATCTACTCAATTAGGTCATCAATTTCATTAAGCCTATTCTTGATCTCTTCATAATTTTTCTTGGCTTCTTCAATTACTTATTTTCCCCTTTTTGTCAAATTCTCAACCCATGTGTCCATAACCTAAACTTTCTTAACAACCTTATCAATATTTTCCATTCCTTCAAGGGTATTAGCAGAAGTACTTGCTTGAGTTTGACTAGACTACCCAATTAATTGTTATAGACTAGAACTCAAAGCTTTGACTTGTTCTTTCAATTATTTTTAGTTATCCTATCCTCATCCACCTTTTACAACAATTCACTTACTTCCTCTGATACTCCCTATTTTAATTGGTCTCTTGAAGGATTTCCTAAGGGAATAAGTTGGACATTATAATCACTGGCTGTTATATTTTCTCTTTATTTCCATCATGAGGGATTTCCACTTCTAAAGTTTTAGATCCAGTGGATCAATATGAGTTTTGGTGAGAACTCTATCCCTTTTGGAGGTTCTTACTAGTTTTGGAAAAGATAGAGCTGTGAGATATATAGCCTTCATAGGGACAATTTCCTCTTCTTCTTTTGAGATCATCTCTTTATCCATCCTTTTGTAAGAATGGTCTCGACTTTTGTTTCTTGAAATTATTGTTGGGATTTCTTGGGGACAATCACCAACTAATTTGACACCTCTTGTACCTCTTGGATTAATGATTCTTCCTCTTTTCCTCTTCATTCCCACATTTATCTCTTTGTTATCACTCATATTGGTGAACTTCCCATGATTTTTTCCTTCTTGATCTTGAATTTGGGGCTGGCCTATCTCCTTCATAATTACATCAGTGATTATAATCTGTTATTTCTTTATTTTTTCAGCTGATGCAATCTTAAACTCAGCCTTTTCCTTGAGAGTTTATTGAGTTGATACTTATCTTACTTGTAGGAATTTTGTTTTCTTCCATGATTTCCATCTCTTTTGGAGGTTGTTGAACTGACACTTTATCCTCTTTTTGTTCTATTGACACCTCATGTTGAAACATGGTGGGTTGGATTTCAATTATTGGTTCCTTAACTTTACCCAAATCTTATACATCCACACTATCAACAATCTTATCCTCAATAGTTGCATCTTGTGTAACCTCTGCTATCTTTTCATCTACATTTTCCTTGTTTGAGATGGTTCACTATCCTTAGTGACCTTGACTTCATGGGAAGGATTTTTCTCAATTAACACCTTGTGTTTGCACTCTTTCCACTAGGTACTTCTGGTTTGTTTGATTTTGTAACTTCTTGGTCTATAGAAAACATTTTTGATGACTGAATCTTAATTTCATTAGTTGGCACATGAGTATTTTTTCTATTTCTTCACTCATTTAAAGATCACTTACATTCTTTACTGTTGGTTCATCAATAAACATGTCAAATGCATCTAATGTGGGAAAATCCTCACCAATATCAACATCCACTATCTCTACTGACTCTTATTGACTCTTGTAATTTCTCAAATGAAGGTACACTGACACTTTCAACTAACATGGCTTCATAATTTTTCACACCTTGATTCAAGACATCACTATCTACTAGATCAGATAAGACATTACCTTGAATTGTTTGTTCTTGAGTATTCCAATTGTTACTCCCTCTGAAGACAAAGATGAAAATGAAGGCACTGATGCTACATGTTATACTTGGGAAACATCAATTCTTTCATGTTATGGGGGATCAATCACTACATCCATGTGCTTATGTTTCTTGTGTGTATGAGCACCTTCTCTTACCAGAATTGGCTCATACACAATTTTGTGTCTCTTGTGTGCCCTTTCAAACTTCTTAAGGTCTAGTGTTACTCTCTTTTCTTCACCATGTGGCTTAGGTTGTGCATGGCCACTTGCTATGGCCCCACTCATTAACTTATCAACACTTTGGGGTTTTGGAAAAACATCTGGAGGAGTCCTATGAGTATCCATACCCTTTCCTTTTGATTGTAGTGGAACTGCAAAAGTGATAGTAGCATTTTGCATTGATTTTAGGAGCATTTCTTTAGTTTTTCTACTTTAGAGCAGACATAGAAGTACCAGTCCCATTGGTAGCAGAAGTCCATTCATCTACAAGTCCTAAAGTAGGCCTTTTTTAAGGAAATTGAGGAGCTTTTCCTCCCAAGGGATCCATTCTGTCAACTCCTTCTTTCAAGGGAGGAAGGTCATCTTTCAATTTTCCCAAATCCCTAAACTTATTAAGAAATCTTGTGCTTTGAATTGATAAATCAATGTTTTTAGGCTAGCCAATTCAATGTTCTTCTCATTACATTAGTTATTTGGGCATACAAGTCATCTGATTCCTCTTCATTCCATTCAAGGGGACCATTGGTTGTCCCTCCACCTTTTGATCAAGATAGTATTGACTCATATATGTGGATCATCCATAACTCCCTCAGGGATAACAATTAATCTTGAAGTCTATAATTTGGGTGAGATTCATTCTTGAGAAGTCTCTTAGCCTGACTCCTCCTCATCTCTATAATTCATCCAATAATCCTCAAATTGAGGCTCATGTTCAAAAGTGTTTGCAATATTGTTGAATACCCACCTGATGTCATAATTGGTCCTTTCCTCAAACCTTTCCATCTAAAACCTTTTCATCTCATCTTCCATTAATACGAGTTTTATAATTCAAGAGAAGGAGTACCTTAAAATATTGATGGGGAACTTGATGTTTGTCTTGTGTTTTCCAACAATTAATTTTTGAACTGGTGTTAATTGTCTTTGCCAATTCACATAAGGCCATTTTTTCATCTAAATATCTGGGTCAGCTTACATGGTTGGCTTCAAATCCACTAACCCTGATGTATGTAAACTTCATATACTAAATGAAATAACATCCATACTCCATGATTACTTGTCTAGCCTCCTCAGAAATCCTGTATTGTTCCCATTTTGGCCTGAATAAGCATATGATTGGTGCAAAGAAGGCATCATTAACCAATCTCACATTCTCTTTCCAATTACCCAACTGTAATTGAGGGAAGATCTTATGCATTTGGAATTTTTAAATTCATCATGTGGCACAAGGCAGGGAATCACATGTGGCCTACAATATTATAAATCAAGTAGGTCATCATGTAAAATTCCAATTCTCTAGTGTCACCCATCTACATTTTTTTTCAGTGCTATCATGTGGTCATGAAGTGCTTCTGCAATGAAGGTTTCCTAGAACAAATGTTCCCCTTCTTCTCCAAAACTATCCACATATAGGTGCACATCCACTCCTTGAATTCATTCATTGTCTCTAATCCATACCATTTGACTCAACAATATAATCACATCTTCTGCTTCCTCAATGAATTATGCCCTAACAAGTCTTTTAGGGATTCGAGTGGTTTCTTTCTTCTCTGTTAAAATCCATTTGGTATTTATAAGTTGGGAATATTCCTTTTTCTTAGCTTCATAATCTTGTAGGGATAAGTTGATACCTAGGTTATTGGATTTCTAATCACATGAAATTTTAGCATTATCCTAATGGTTATGGGTGTCAAAGTTAATACCTTTCACCACTTCCATCTAGTACTTCCCTCTTCTCTAGATCATAATTCATGCATAAAGTCTTACTAATTTTAGGAAGTGTACTGAGGGTGAAATAACACCAAAGCTAAAGCAATATTACTGGCTTGAATTGCTTCCATTAATTCACTCTTGTTTGGGCTATTGAATCTTTACAAGAATTCATCTAGGTCGGCATTCATCAAATCTGTATCCGTGATTTTTTCTAGATTACTAGTGATTCCGGAAGTAACAGGAAAACCTGATGGCATGGTCTTCATATTTAATGCCCTAGTTTTACTTTAAATTTCCTTGCAAATGAATAAGAGTACTTGGAGTATCTTAGTTCTTACCAATTTTTAGTGAATATCCATGTAATTTGGATTTGGTTGAAGGATTTTCAATCTCTATGGTTCTCTATTCATGTTCCGTGATCAATTTCATGTTGTTCCTCAAGAAATTATGCTAACAATGACATCCAGATCTCAACAAATGATAGAAAAAATATCAATGCATTTGAAGACTTCAAAATTCCTCCTTGATTTGTGTAAAAATGCATTAATGGAATTCATTAATGTGTTGCATCATGGTCCTTCATTTTCACTTTTCCCAATTTTAAATATGAGCCATCCATGTGGAATATCCTTATGCAATGTGGGCTTGGGAAACTTTTTGCACTTTTGCATCATGTTTTAAATACAGACATGTTTAGCTATTTGACCCGATCACCCACCCTTGACTTCCATCCCAAGTTTACACATGGTTGCATCCTAACAATGGCAGAGTTATGGGTTATTTTTGACTATTTTTTCTCTTTCTCAATTGAACTCAAAGTTACCAATTTTCTCGATGACCTACTTCCCCACTCTTTGCATGAGAAAGTGCCACGTGTCCTTGGTGGGTCTCGGGAGCTTCTTTACACTTTTATACTTTATCACCTTAGTGTCAAGAAATAAAATCAAGGCCGATCCCCACATTCAACCAACTTGTGACACATGTATCTCCTCGGAGGAGGAATCAATTTCTATTTTTGCAATTTTAACTGCGAATATTCGAAGGAATATTCATCGGGCCTTGGGGCCAAGTTAGCAAATTGTTAATATTATACGTTGTTGTAACTTTGTAACTTAAATCTTCCATACCACAACCAACTGGAAAATGCCACGTATCATGGGTGATGGAGACAAACATGAAATTTACAACATGACTAGGAAAGGTATACAAAGGCATTTTTCATGGTTAAAAATGATTCATGATCAAATTTTTGTAGGGATCTTTAAAAAAACATGTCTAACATGATCCTTGACCAAAAAGAGGAATAAAACCTAAACACGGGATTTTCAAATGGATTTAATCATGGTTGTAACATTTGAACTCACATTTTCTCATGGGAAAACTAAACAACATAAAAAATTTGAAAGCATGTTCAAGAAAAAGGGGTGAGATTATTTGAGCACCAACACCGGCTTCGACTCGGGGATGGCACCCCTATGGGTGCCACAAGAACCATACAAATTACACACATTGTAAACCAAGTGCCAAATTCCATTGGGTTATAGAGTCAAGTAAAATATGCACTAGGTCAAGTGATAATAACATCTCTCAAAATGTACCGAGAAACAAGGCAACTGGTCACTGTAGACCAAGAAAATGAAAAGGGAAACAAAAAACACAAAAAAATGAAAAACAAAGCAAAAATACTATACATTGTACATTGATTCATACCTTTCTTTGAAATCAGTCAAGAAAATGTTTTAGGTGTCCTTCATTAATAGGAAACTCAAGTAATTCTCCATCTAGATCCTTCAAGAAGAAAGTGTGTTCACCAATTTTGATATCAATGGAATAAGGGCCCATCCATAATGCATCAAATTTTCCATGTTTTCCCTTATCCTCATGTCTACTATCCCATAATAATACAATATCCCCAACACTAAAATTTCTAGGAGTTACCTTCTTATCAAATAACCTTTTGAGCTTCTCCTAAATTTAGATGCCTTTGGTGGGATTCTCTTCTTTCCTCATCTAACTCAACAATTTGATTGATCCTTGCATCATAAGGGATGACTTCTTCATCCTCAAGCTATTGAATGAATTGGTAAGAAGATAATTACATGTGTAAGGGAAGAAGGGCTTGGACTCCATAGACTAGTTCAAATGGGCTCTTTCTAGTGGCTCTTTTAGTAGTGATTCTATCTACCCAAACAAAAAACTTCAACTGCTCACCCCATCTTCTTTTTGTTAACCTCTAGTGTCCTTCTAATTATTTTCAAAAAATTTTGTTTCTTGATTCAACTGTCCATTTCCCTAAGGGTTTTAGTTAGATGCATATGTTAGGCTTATCCCATACTCTTGACACATAGCCACTAATGGTTTAGCTTGAAATCTCATGGCATTATCAACAACTATCTTAGTAGGTACTCAAACCTACAGATTATATGATTTAAGATAAAATCCATAACAATCTGATGAGTTTCTTTCTTAGTAGGGATAGCCTCAACCCACTTGGTGAAGTAATCAATGGCCACCAATATCCATTTGTGGCCTACACTTGAAGGATTTGAAATCTCTCCAACAAAATCCATACCCCATTGTTTAAAAGGGGCTTCAATTGACATTAGTTGTAAAGGGAGAGCACCTGAAGCCTTCATTCTTCTAAAAATATTTGAAAATTTCACATTTTCTTACTAACAAGGTTGTATCTTTAAAAGTGTGGGCCACCAATAACTAGCCCTTAAGATCTTGTGGGAAGTTACTCTTCAGAAAAATGACCCCACATACTCCACCATGAAAATCTGTAATTAATTTGGGGGCTTCATCTTCAGTAATACATCTTAGGAGAACCCCTTCAGGATTCTTCCATGCCAACCCATAATCAAGTGATGATGTAATTTTGGGAGGCTAATTTAAGTGTCCTTATTTGATTCTTATCTAAATTCCCAAGACACTCTAAATTCCTGAGGTAAAATATGATGTCCTTATACCATGTGGAGCTGACTAGTTTCTCATGAACATTCATATCTCCCTCCTCAACTTCATTTACTTCTATCACTTGTAGATTTCTTTCTACCATTAGATTTTCCAAGCCTAGACCTCTAACCAACTTAGTGGTCTGAATATCCATGTCATATTCCTGTAATTTTTCACCCATCGACATATTTTACTTGAGATTTCCATTTCTGATAAGATGTCCTTGACCATGGTATGGGGAACATAAGCTATAATCTTGGAACTTAAGATATATGGCCTGAAAAATTTTTTCTCTAACCAAGGAAAAGGCTTGCTTCTCCATGATGGTGTATTTCAACTCAGCCCCCTGTAATGCTTTACTAAAAAAAGCAATTGGCCTTTCATTTCCTTCCTCATCCTTCTGCAATAGTAGAATGCAATGGTATTTTTAGAGGCAAAAAGAAAAAAATTGAAAATATTTTTTGTAATCTGGGGCTGCTAAGATAGGAGCATTCTTTAGTGCTTCCTTGATTCTGTGAAATCTTGGACAGCTCCCTCTTCCCATTTGATAGTTTGATCCTTTTTAGCATACTTGTGATAGGGATAGTCATTTCAAAAAAATTGGAAATGAATCTCTTGATGAATTTTATCTGACCAAAGAAGGATTGAATTCCTTTCTTAGTTTTGGGAATAGGAACTTTTCCAATAGCTTCCACTCTTTTAGGATCAATCATGACCCTTATTTTGACACAATGTGCCCCAAAAACTTTTCCTTTTGAACCCCAAAATTGCACTTTTTAGGATTCAACGAGATGCCATATTCTCTACATCTCAAGCAACATCTTTTCCACATGTTGCAAGTGATCATTCCTCTTTCTTGAGAACATTGTCACATCATCCTGGTACATAATAATAAAATCATTGATATAACCTGAGAATGCTACATCCATAGCTCTTTGAAAGGTATCTCCAACATTCATTAGGCCAAATGGCATTCTCACATACACATAGGTACCCCATGGAGTGGTGAAAGCAATTTTGATTCTTTCTTATTGCTTTACTACCACTTGGTTATACCCTGAGAATCCATCTAGAGTAGATAACATCTAGATCTAGTAACCAGTTGCAACATGTTATCCATATTAGGAAATGGATAGTTGTCTTTGATTGAGGCCTTATTCAAATTTCTAAAGTCCACACACAACCTTATATCTCCATTTTTATTTCAAACTGGCACTAGGTTTTCCACCCATGAAGAATATCTTGTTGGTTATATGATGCCTCCATCCCTTAATTTTTTAACTCTTCTTGCATTTTGAGGGAAAGGAGTGGATTGATTGGCCTTTTATTTTTCCTAAATGGCCTGGCATTAGGTTCTAATGGTATCTCATGTTGGAAAAGGTCTTCCCTATATGCCTTCAATTCTGAATATGACCATGCCAAGCAAATCCTGGTACTTTTTAACAACTGGACATAAGAATATTTTCTTCTTTACTCAAGTTACTACCTAGCCATATTTTTCTAGGTTTTTCCTCAGTCCCCAAGTTTTTCTCTTCCACATCTCTTGAGGCTGACATATGTCTATTAACAATCTTGTCAACATTGTCAAAATTTGACTCTAAAGAAACCAAACCTCTTGGAATGGTATTGGTTTTAACTGAATAATATCTTTACCAAAAAAGGTCTCCTTACCATCACAAACACAAACCATTGGTTCCTCAGTCCACATTTTGGTTTGTAAACTCTCCTTCATTCTGTAAGAACCTCTGAACCTAGGCATCATCTTCAAAACCTACCAATGTTTGACATTTTCAGGGACAGATGGTCTTGACAACACTTCTATATCATATTCACAATAAGGAGACATTATACAATTTTCAAATCTGGATCCCAATACTACCAACCTGTCTCTACAAAACATTCTAATTTTTGTCATGGTATACTATGTTGAAAGAGTCAAACATTTCAATAAAGTCCCAAACTGCATGCTTATATTGTTTCATTCTTTGATTCTTGGTTGCATACAATTTCCTAACTTGTTTGACTACCAATTTTGAATCTCCTTTAACAATAATGTCCTTGATACCATACCTCCAAGAAATCCTTAAACCCAAAAGTAGTGCTTCATATTCTACAATATTTTTAGTGCACTCAAATATGAGTTTAAAGGAAAAATTGAAAGCCTCTTGGTTTGGAGACATAAGGACAATACCAACACCATTCCCAAATTTAGAGCAAGCTCCATCAAACATCAAAATCCAAGGAATGCCAATTTTTCAGGACATTTACACTTATCAATGCTATGCTCTTTAAAATCTACATAGCCCACAAAATTATCAACATCTACATCTGTATATAATACTTCATAAGAAGCATTGTTAGGTATTCAATCAGATGTAGCATCTTTTTCTCACCATAAAATTTAACAAGGCTTCCCTCTACTAGTATGGTTGCATATGACATGTCCATCTATACACTCCCACCCACACTAGCAACCCACTTTCTTGACAATAACATTCCCCACTTGGCAGGACAATCCACAATAACTACATTCATGGTTAAACATTTTCTGGGTAAGCTACCAATTACACTACCAATCCTTTAACATACCCAATCACCGAGCACCTCCCTTGAATCCATAGGTGCACTTTCCAAAATTTATGTTGTCACTTTGATATTCAATTCATTCATTACCTCAAGAGGCATCACATTACATGAGGCCTGAATCAAACATGTAGTTGTGCACTAATATATCCTTGATGATTAAAGTAGTATAGAAAGGATCAACATCAAGTTGAGATTCAACAAGAGAAGTACCTAGATATACCTCAGTGATTCTCCCAAGTCTTCCAATGCTTGTGGCACTTCTAGTTCTATAATGAAAGGGGAGTATCCACATTATTCACATTCTTTTTGGGGTATTACCTCTTCTTTGAACCCCAAATACTCAAATGCCCTCTTCTATGCTCAAGAATCCTAAGAAATTCAACAATAGGCACAATGAATTTGATTTGACTCAACATCTAGGCTATATCATAGGGATGTATTTTGGTAAGACTATATTGGGAGGGAGAGTTACTACCCCTTCTTGTGGTATGAGACTCTTTACAACTTGGGCATGAGCTGGGGTACAAGTTTTATTTGGAGTGATTGGACCTTTTCTAGGTGTATCCTTTTAGGGGGATCCTTTGGGATATTAGTGAGAAGTGGAGTTTTTGGTTTGCTTGTGGCCCTCCCCTTTGACAACTCTACTTCTGAGATTGTACTCCTTTTCCTAAGCAACCACTGCATTCATCAAAATTTGTATGTCTTCCTCAAAAGGAATTCCCCATCATACTTATTAATCATTAGAGCTCTCAAATATTCAAATTCATGATTAGGTAAATCAAAATCTTGCACCATATCAACTTCAATATCATCATTAGGAGGAAGAGGAGATACCCGGTGAATGCAATCCCAAAAATTTCTATAGTCTGGCACTTATCAGCTTAGTTGAAGTGGCACCTTGTTGTGGATTATCAGGAACTCCATCATGCATACATCACCATAAGTTTCATCATCATCTACCTCTTCAATTTCCTTATTTAGATCATAGGGGGATGTGGCAAGAGACACTTGTCACACCAATCAATAACATGGTTTTTTTTCTACCATGAAACCCTAATAGTCAAAGGATTAGGGACCAACTTATTTTCTCTTGGTTGTGGCTATTTATTTCCTGATCCCATGGGCCCTTTTCCTCTCTCATATGATCTGTGATCACCTCTAGGATGATTTCCAAATATTTTGGCCCTGAGGTTGGTGTTGGCCTTGAGAGCTCTATCCTATTCTTTTTTTTCTCTATGGAAATCTTATAAGATATTTCTTTAACTACTCCTACCAGAGTCTTCACAACTTCTTCCAGATCCACTACCTTTCCTAACTGAGGTTTCTTAGGATTAATCAATTTGACACCCTCCCTCTTAGGAGGTTTTCCAGCTACCTTAATATTGTTTTCAATTTGTAAGGCCATGGTGAAGCCTACCTTAAATTTATAGGTTCTTATCCCTCAAATAATAAGAAAATTTCTTTTCAAAAGCATTAAATATTTAATTAGGAAAGACTCATCACTAGGCCTCAAAATTATGGGCAATCTAGTCAAAGTCTTATTGAATCTGGTATTGAAGTCTTGAACAGGCTCATTGGGATTCTTTTTATATTCTCAAACTCAAATAAGAGGAACCTAGGGTCAGTCTTATCCCCATACTATAATCTGAAAGCATTCTTCATCTCATTCCATGAATCTATTGAGTTATCTAGTAAATCTTTATACCAATCACATGCATCTTCTTCAAGAGTGTGAATGAATAGATTTACATATACATCTTCATGTTCTATTTCAAAATCCTCCATCATATTAACAAAGAGTTTTAAGTGTTGATCACCAGTGATGGAATTATTTCCTTGAAATTTGGGCAACCTATTTCTTACATCTTGTGGTACAACATTAGGATACCCAACCATGCCTCTAAAATCTATTGGTCCAAACACATTGAAAAACAAAGGGAGGTCTAGGTGGAGGATGAGCCATGTTATTCGAGGAGGTGATCCTATAGGAGGATTAAAATGTGTGGGATAAGAGGTATTTGAGACACAGGTGTATGATCTTCAAAGTAAGTATCCTTTAATGACTCAGTCTCACAAAAACCCTATTAGTTCTAAGTGATAAAGGAGGGAAGGTGAGGAATACCTATTCCAGTTACAAATGATGGCCCTTCACTAGTTGGAGTGTTTATATTTACATGAGGACTTCTCTAATTCTAAAATTGTATTGAAGATGTAGAATAATCCTCTATTACAGGTTGATCACTTTCCATGACTGACACTACCTTCTCTCCTGACCTTTGATCCCCCAAAAGCTTTCCTAGACTTGTTTCTTATTTGGGTTTTTTCTTCCAAGATCTGGAAATAATATTCTAGTAGGATATTTGTTAAATAAGGACCTTCTTCCTTCCATCTTTATAAATATCAAAAAAAATTCAATTATCAAAGCTTAAGACACTTGCATTTACCTAGAAATTTAAACAAAATATGGAGTCACCACTAAGGATTTGCACCTTAGATGTGTAAAACATTATAAATGACTTGTCAATTGTAAATCAATACTCAATTTCTATAAATCTTGACAAATCTGAGCATCCTTTGTCAATATTTATCCTTAGCCAAGAAAATTTAGTGCAAAGTTCACTTAAACTAGGAAATATCATGCAAATAACTTTTGATCTTGCTTAATTTTCACAAATCTTAACAAAGGATGATGTTTAGACCACATATTTACATCTAAACATGTATGAAATATTACCAGAGGTCGATATTTGTATGTATTTACACAAATGTCCCTGAAATGGTGCCAAAGTGGTGTTGGTACCCAAATCGGTCCTCCCTTTGTGGTCGAGCAACATCAACAGGATGAGAAGGATTCCTAGAGGATGATGGATCTAGATTTGTGTCATTTTGTAGTTGAGGAAGGATCTCATCATCTCTTTATCACTCAAGCTCGGAGGATTCAGGTAGCACCATGTTGAGGGTATGACCTACCCTCCTACTTTAGGATCTACCTTTAGCCAGGTGAGAGGACCCATTCTGTAGTTTGTATTTGTGAGTGGGGTGGATGTATCAACAATATTTGGCACTCCTTTGTAAAGTAATTGAAAAATATCTCTGGGAAGACATGGTCAATTCAACAAAGGCTAACTCTCACATGAGTTGTCACTTCTAGACAGTGCAGATGTCTTCTAAACAAAGCTCAGACTACTAAAGATAATATGGAACCAACTTGTTTTAGCATATTTTTTTCTTTAATGAGGCAAACATGGGTAGTTATTTTGGTAGGATTAGTTGGTTTTGGTTGTATTTGATTTGGGGAATTAAGCAGGATAAAGTTGATTATACCAGATTTCAAGGAAACTTTTAACAAATGTTGGGAGATCTACCAAGTGCAAGACAAATACACCTCAAATAGCTCACAATGAACCTTCAACCAGAAGATGTACACTCATGGAAGCCCAAGAATGCATGGTTTCACACAATATTTAAGGATTCAAACACAAAATATCATGTTGAAGACTTAATAAAACATCAGAGATTCACAATTTATCACACCTAAGATACACTCAAAGGCTTACAAGAAACATTTAACAAAGTGGAGACATAATGACTTTAAAAAATTTATTACACAAATGAAATGAAAGCTCTTCTCAATAGTGCAATTGTAATTTCTAGAATGCTACCAGAATGATAAATTTTTGTGTGACTTAAAGGATCTCTAAAATAAGATTGTAATGGGAGCATGAATAACTATTTTAAAGTATTTCATCTTGACATAGATACAACAATGCTTCATGATTAACACAATTAATTCAAGGCTCATCAAATTTATCAACAAGGGAAAGTAGATCTATAGTCTCAGTGTTTGTCAATGGTTGTACACTTGCAACCATCTTGACATGATCTAATTTGAAGGCTAAAAAAAAAATAATAGGTTTCTCAGATGAGTTTCATGGAAATTGGTTTTCTCTCAGTTTTCCTTTCTCTTCTAAAATTTTAGAAAATTTAACCCCCTATGAGAGTATTCTCATCACATTTATACAATTTTATTCACTCATTTTCTTTCCAATTTTCCCCAAAAACATGAATCTTCAAGGGAATATTCCCTTTACAACATATAATTTAAGTCTATGTTATTCTCATGAAGATGCCTCATCAAATGTTCCAGTGTGAGAACTACGAGCCTTTCACATTTTTTTCTGTTTACATATGACTGGGATGCCATGTCATCACTTTTGGCCATTTATTTAATTATTATTTTCACTTGGTGACTGGATATCCACTTTTGATGATTTTTGAGCACCTCCAGGTGATTTGATTTGATATATGCTCTCATTTTTTTTCAAGAATCCATCTTGGATGTTGTGTATTTATTTTCATGCCTTTCTGGGTTAGTTATCATGCATGGTTCTTGTCAAATCAGATCAATCACCATTTTTTCTCAAATGCCAATTCATTTAACCTTTATTTTCCTCATGCAGATATCTTATTGGGATCTCTGAAGAAATTTTACCATGATTGCACCTAGCTCAGCTATCTTACCTCAAATTTCCTATAAAAACACACCATTTACTTCATCATTTCATACTTTCTTCTTTTACGTATAGGCACTTTGAAGAAATTCATTTGTATCATGGTGGGGGAACTAATAGCATCTAGTTTGAAAGAAATATCCTGTGAAGACTTGCATTCCATATTTGATTTATCAAGTCCGGATGAAGCATTTGTGAGGATGATTTTTGAAATTACTAACCCTGAGGATTACATTGGGCCCTTGACACCTCCATTTGTTTCAAGCTACATTAGTTAGGAGACTTGTTCAAGATAAGTCATGTGTTCTCTTCCTTTCAGATGATGTACTTTCACTTGTTCAAGATTGAACTTTAGAGAAATCCTGAGTCATTGAGAAATTTTTCCTGTGATCAGGCCTAATGTATCAAGTATTGGAAAATATGTGTGCCCATTCATTTGCAATGAGGCATTTTTGTGAAACAAATCCCTCTTGACTTATATGTTTTTGATGGAGATCTTTAATTGGACACATTTCCTTTATTCTATTGCCAATTGAATGCATTGGAGAAGCATTTTTTAGTCTTGGAGGAAAAACAACCAATGAGTACAACCTCTCCATCGCTTGAACCATCATTTCTTTTTTGAAAAAAACATAAGGGTGAGTCTACATCCAGGCCTACTACTCTAATTACTACCTCCATGCATTCTTCTCCAATTAATACCTCATGCCTTCTTCTCCAATCAAAGCATATAACTGTGTCCCACTTTTTTGTAGTTTAGTCTTGGAAAAATAACCAATGAGTACACAACCAAAACATGACCAAACCATATAAAATGAACCAACATTTCCATTTTTAAGAGGAAAAACATAAGGGTGAGCATCTAATTTACCGATTTTTTACATTTTTATAGTATTTTTAATTATTTATTTACTAATCAGATTTTAAAATATTTATGGCCCTCACCTTACTACCTCCATGCCTTCTCCATTACTACCTCCATGCCTTTTTCTCTAGTTGTTCTAGGGTCAGTTGTGGTTGCACTTCTAGTTCAAGCTTCTCAACCAACTTCTTCTACAAAACTAGAGGGAAAAGGGAATTTTATAAAGGTGGTTTGGATATGAGTGAATGGGTCTCTTCTTACAAGAAGTGGTCATAATTGCTTAGTCTATTAGATAGTCCCTTATCTAGTATGGATGACCTTTTGTAAATGGGCATGTCTTGCACACTGGAAGGAGACATTATTTTTGTTCAAATGGCACTAGGGATAGATGAACATGGGCTTAGGAAAAACAAATTAGTGAAGAAACTTCCTCTTTGTAGAGAGGATTTTGTAAAGGATTTTTGGTATTGGATGCCTAAAGTTTCTTATTATTGTCCCATTTTTTTGTGATACAACTCTTGAGGATATATGTAATCTTTATTTTCATGGGATAGGGCCCTATAGATCCCCATTTTTTCCTTTTTCAAAATACAAAAATTACAAACATCTCATTAGTTTATATGATTTTATAATGGACATAAAATTTCATCCAAGAAATATAAAAATCTAATGCATTGTATCAAATTACAATCTATATCAGAGAATAAAAAGTTTTTAAAAGTACTATTCATCCTTCATGAAGAAATAGTATCAAATGAAACATCAATTACAAATGAAATATGAAAAGAAGATAATTTTTAAGAATGAAAATCCTAAGATTGTTCATCATCTTTCATGTCTACATCCTTTTTCTTCTTCAACTTCTTCTTCTTCTTCTTTTTGTAGCCTTGCCACATATGCATCATACCTTCAAAAGAGCTCATTGATTTCTTCTTCATCTGGCCCTGTATGGTGTTGGAAAATCAATGTCTTGTCTTGTTATTGCATTCACACAGTGGCCCATTTTCTGCTTGTATTCCAATGGCTTGGCTCTTAACTCTTGTAATTTTGGTCTCAATTTTCCTCATTGCTTTAATAACTTCATAGAAAATTCATCTTTCTGAATGTTTTTCTCAAAATAACTAAACAAAAAGTCATCCTTTAGATCACCATATCTTCTCTTGGATTTTTCAAAAATATATCTTCAAGTTTAAAATCAATAGCATCTAAGGTATCATCAACCCATTTCCTTGGATTCTATATTTTCTTTGATTCCATTCAAAACTTCCACCCTGATACCTGCTAACTCCTCCATAGCATGTTGAGTTCCCATGAATGCCTGAGGCACAATCCCTTATTTTTCAACCAATTCATCACTAATTTGAGTTATATGGTTTAACTTGGGAAAATTCCTTCAAAGTAGAAGATTTCATTATCACACTACTCAATTAGGTCATCAATTTCATTAAGCCTATTCTTGAGCTCTTCATACTTTGTCTGGCTTCTTCAATTACTTCTTTCCCCCTTTTTGTCAACTTCTCAACCCATGTGTCCAACCTAAACTTTCTTAACAACCTTATCAATCTTTTCCATTCCTTTAAGGGGTATTGGCAGAGGTACTTTCTTGAGTTTGACTAGACTTCCCAATTAATTGTTGCAGACTAGAACTCAAAGCTTTGACTTGTTATTTCAATTATTTCTTAGTTATCCTATCCTCATCCACCTTTTACAACAAGTCACTTACTTAGCCTCTGATACTCCCTATTTCAATTGGTCTCTTGAAGGCTTTCCTAAGGGAATAAGTTGGACATTATAATCATTGGTTGTTATATTTTCTCTTGTCTTTCCCTCATGAGGGATTGCCACTTCTAAATTTTTAGATCCTAGTGGATCAGTATGAGTTTTGGTGAGAACTCTATCCTTTTGGAGGTTCTTACTGGTTTTGGAAAAGATAGAGTTGTGAGATCTATAGCCTTCATAGGACAATTTCCTCTTCTTCTTTTGAGATCAGCTCTCCTATCCATCCTTTTGTAAGAGTGGTCCAAATTTTTTTCCTACAATTCTTGTTGGGATTTCTTGGGGAAAATCACCAACTGATTGGACACCTCTTGTACCTCTTGGACCAATGATTCTACCTACTTTTCCTATTCATATCCCATAGTTATCTCTTTGTTCTCACTTTGTACTGGCACTTCCCCTGATTATTTTCCTTCTTGATCTTGAAGTTTAGGGCTAGCTAGTCTCCTTCAGAATTACATCAGTGATTACAATATATTCTTTCTTTATTTTTTCAGGTGATGCAATCTTAACCTCAACCTTTTCCTTGGGATTTTCTTGAGTTGATACTTCTCTTGTAGGAATTCCCTTTCCTTCCATGATTTCCAACTCTTTTGGAGGCTATTGAACTGACACATTATCCTCTTTTTGTTTTGTTGACACCTCATGTTAAAACATGGTGGGTTGGATTTCAATTATTGGTTCCTTAACTTTACCCAAATCTTGTACATCCACACTATCAACAATCTTATCCTCAACATTCATCTTATGTAACCTCTGCTAATCTTTTCATCTGCATATTTTCCTATTTGAGATGGTTCACTATCCTAGTGACCTTGACTTCATGGGAAGGATTTTTCTCAATTAACACCTCTTTGTCTGCACTCTTTCCACTAGGTACTTTTGGTTTGTTTGATTCTATAACTGCTTGGTCTATAGAAAACATTTTTGATGACTGAACCTTAATTTTAGTAGTTGGCACATGAGTAGTTTTTTCTAATTCTTCACTCATTTGAAGATCACTTACATTCTTTATTGTTGGTTCATCAATAAACATGTCAAATGCATCTAATGTGGGAAACTCCTCACCAGTATCAACATCCACTATCTCTACCTGAATCTTTTTCTAATCTTACAATTTTCAAATGAAGGTACACTGACACTTTCAACTTGACATGGTTTCAAAATTTTTCACACCTTGATTCAAGACATCACTATCTACTAGATTAGATAAGACATTACCTTGAATTATTTTTTCTTGAGTGCTTCCAATTTTACTCCCTCTAAAGAAAAGATGAAAATAAAGGCATTGATGCTACATGTTGTACTTGGGAAACATCAATTCTTTCATGTTCTGGGGGATCAATCACTACATCCTTGTGCTTATGTTTCTTGTGTGTATGAGCACCTTCTCTTACTAGAATTGGCTCATACATAATTTTGTGTCTCTTGTGTGCCCTTTCAAACTTCTTAAGGTCTGGTGTGCTATTCTCTTTTCTTCACCATGTGGCTTAGGTTGTGCATGACCACTTTTTATGGCCCCGCTCATTAACTTATCAACACTTTGGGGTTTTGGAAAAACATCTGGAGGATTATATGAGTAGCCATACCATTTCCTTTTGATTTAGTGGAACTACAAAAGTGATAGTAGCATTTTGCATTGATTTTAGGAGCATTTCTTTAGTTTTTTGCTTTAGAGAAGACATAGAAGTACCAGTCCCACTAGTAGCAAAATTCCATTCATCTACAAGTCCTAAAGTAGGCATTTTTGAAGGAAATTGAGGAGATTTTCCTCCCAAGGGATCCATTCTGTCATCTCCTTATTTCAGGGGAGGAAGGTCATCTTTTAATTTTCCCAAATCCCTAAACTTATTAAGAAATCTTGTGCTTTGAATTGATAAATCAATGTTTTTTGGGCTAGCCAATTCAATGTTCTTCTCATTACATCAGTTATTTGGGCATATGAGTCATCTAACTCCTCTTCATTCCAATTCAAGGGGACCATTGGTTGTCCCTCCACCTTTTGATCAAGATAGTATTGACTCACAGTATGTGGATCATCCACAACTCCCTCAGGGATAACAACAATCTTGAAGTCTATAATTTGGGTGAGGGTCATTCTTGAGAAGTATCTTAGCCTTGACCTCCTCCTCATCTCTACAATTCATCCAATAATCCTCAAATTGAGGCTCATGTTCAAAAGTGTTTGCAAGATTGTTGAATACCCACCTGATGTCATAATTGGTCCTTGCCTCAAACCTTTCCATCTCAAACCTTTTCATCTCATCTTCCATTAATCTATATTTTATAATTGAAGGGTAGGAGTACCTTCCAATCTTGATGGGAACTTGATGTTTGTCTTGTGTTTTCCAACAATTTATTTTGAAATCGGTGTCAATTGTCTTGTTAATTCACACAAGGCCATTTTTTCATCTAAATATATGGGTACTTACATGGTTGGCCTTCAAATCCACTAACCCTAATGTATGTAAACTTCATGTACTAAATGAAATAACATCCATACTCCATGATTACTTGTCTAGCCTCCTAAAAATCTGTATTGTTCCCATTATGGCTTTAATAAGCATATGATTGGTGTAAAGAAGGCATCATTAACCAATCTCACATTATTTCCAATTACCCAACTTGTAATTGAGGGAAGATCTTATGCATTTGGCATTTTTAAAGTCAGCATGTGGCACAAGGCTAGGGAATCACCTATGGCCTGTAATATTATAAATCAAGTAGGTCATCATGTAAAATTATAGTTCTCTAGTGTCACCCATTTGCATTATTTTTTTCAATGTCTATCATGTGGTCATGAAGTGCTTCTCTAATGAAGGTTTCCAAACAAATGTTCCCCTTCTTCTCCAAAACTATCCACATATAGGTGCACATCCACTCCTTAAATTCATTTGTTGTCTCTAATCCAACCATTTGACTCAATAATACAATCACATCTTTTACTTCCTCAATGAATTGTTCCCTAAAAATATTTTAGGATTCAATTGGTTGCTTTCTTCTCTATTAAAATCCATTTGGTATTTATAATCCGGGCATATTCCTTTTTCTTAGCTTCATAATCTTGTATAAGGATAAGTCGATACCTAGGGTTATTGGATTTCTAATCACAAAAATTTAGCATTATCCTGATGGCTATGGGTGTCAAAGTTAATACCACTTCACCACTTCCATCTAGTACTTCCCTCTTCTCTGGATCATAATTCATGGCACAGAGTCTTACTAGTTTTGGGTAGTGTACTGAGGGTGAAATAGCACCAACTAAAGCAATATTACTGGCTTGAATCACTTCCATTAATTCACTCTTGTTTGGCTATTGAATCTTTGCAAGAATTCATCTAGGTTAGACATTCATCAAATTTGTATCCATGATTTTTTCTAGATTACTAGTGATTCGAAGTAACAAGAAAACCCAATGACATGGTCTTCATCTTTAATGCCCTAGTTTTACTTTGAATTTCCTTACAAATGAATAAGAGATGAGTATCTTAGTTCTTACCAATTTTCTGGTGAATATCCATGCAATTCGGCTCTAGTTCAAAGGATTTTCAATATTTGGTTCTCTATTCATGTTCGCGATTGATTTCACATTGTTCCTCAAGAAATTTATACTAACAATGACATTCAGATTATCTCAAAAATGATAGAAAAAATCTCAATGCATTCAAAGACTTCAAAATTCCTCCTTGATTTGTGTAAAATGCATTAATGGTGGTATTCATTAATGTGTTACATCATGGCCCTCCATTTCTCTTTTCCCAATTTTAAATATGATCCATCCATGTGGAATATCCTTATGCAATGTGGATCAAGGGGAAATTTTTACACTTCTATTATTGTGTTTTAAACATAGACATGTTTAGATATTTGACCCGATCACCCACCCTTGAATTCCATCCCGAGTTTGACACATGGTTGCATCCTAACGGTGGTGGAGCTGTGGGTTATTTCTAACTATTTTTTCCTTTTTCTCAATTGAACTCAAAGTTACCAATTTTCTCCGATGACCTGCTTCCCCACTCTTTGCATGAGAAAGCACCATGTGTCCTTTACGTAGGTCTTGAGAGATGCTTTACACTTTTATAATTTATCACCTTAGTGTCAAGAAATACAATCAGTGCCCGATCCCTCATATTCAACCAACTTGTGACATGTGTATCTCCTCGAAGGTGGAAACAATTTCTGTTTTTGTAAACTTTAACTACAAATATTCGAAGGAATATTCATGGGCCTCGGGGCCAAGTTAGAAAATTATTAATATTATATAGTTGTTGTAACTTTGCAGATTAAAACTCCCATACCTCAACCAACTCAAAAAAACCACATATCATTAGGTAACGAAGACAAACATTAAATTTACTACATGACAAAGGAAAGGTATAAAAAGGCATTTTTCATGGTACAAAACTGATTCATGATCTAATTTTTATAGGGATCTTAAAAAAACACGTATAACACAATAATTGACCAAAAAATAGGAATAACAACCCAAACACGAGATTTCAAATGGATTTAATCATGGTTAAAACATTTGAACTCACATTTTATCATCGGAAAACCAGACAATGTAAATTTTTTTGAAAGCATGTTCAAGACAAAGGGGAAATTTTTTTTCGAGCACCAACACCTATAATCAACCTCCTTACCCTCAAAAAAATCTTTGATAAAAATCCGAGGTAAAATCTTAGGAAAAATAAAACCATCTACTAGCTCAACCAATGCCTAACCCTAACAATAAATTTTCTCGGCTAGCCTACACCACCGAACCAAACCAATACCATACCTAATCGGTTAATATCTACAATATCCACCTCCACTCAAGAAGAGCACTTTTTGCACCAAATGTACCCACCATTACTTAGATTGTTGATGAACCACGGATCCCACAAACTAATCCGCAACAAAGTAGAAACATGTTGTAGAACGATCCACAATAACATGAGAAGAATTATAGTAAGGATAAAATGTAGGCTAATGAGCCACCATTTCCTAAAATATTACAAGAAAATAAGATTGACCTCAAATCATAATCTTATTCTAATTTTTTCAACCAGTTGAAATATATTTATGTCAAAATTCCATTGATTCAAGCCATGAAGGACGTGCTAATTTATAACAAGTTAGTTAAGTACCTATGCATAAAAAACTTGGCATGAAGAGAACAGATCAGTCTGTTGTGCAAGTTATTGGACAACTAGCTAATATTATGCTTGGAAATTCAATTCTTCCAAAGTTTATAGACCTCACGTGATCCATTGGTAAATGTTTCAATTAATGACATAATAATAAATAACACTCTGATTGACTTGGGAAACCATAAACATCATGACCAAGTAGATTATGGATTATCTAAAGTTGCAAGGGCTAAGGCCAACAAAAGAGTCTTGCAGCTTGTAGATAGGTCAACAGTGAAACCTAAAGGAGTCTTTGAAGAAATTATGGTAGTGGTAGACTCTTTGGACTACCTTGATAACTTTATTGTTCTTAGACCCAAAGAAAGATTAGGAGGATATCATATCCACATCCTATCATCCTAGGAATACCATGGTTGGCCACTACTGATGCATTCATAGGATTCAAATCTAGTAATATGATTATTTCTAATGTAATTGCTACTAAAACTATCATTTTTTGCCGATAAGTTACATAAGTATAAGAAAAAGCAGAGATAGGGTGAGGGTGAGGAGGAATACTGTGAATGAAGGTGGAATGTAGAGTGTGTATGTTATGATTTACCAATCAAGTGCTAATTTTGAGAACTTTATTTTGCTAGGAGGAACTACCTATGAATGCAAAACAAGACCATAATATGAATATATAATTATATATATCGTGGACCGCCTAACGTGTGCTAGATCGAGAAGTGTGATACTTCCTAGATGGCTGTCAATTCACTATTTAATATAATTTAATGCAAGAAATAATGTAAATAAACAAAATCATACTGTAGTTGATATTATTTGGTTATCTCATTTAAATATAATAAGAAAAATTAATCTAATGAGTAAGGTTATCATCAGATCGGAGGTGGGGCAAGTGGCTAAGGTGACTAAGATAGGTCGGGATCAGTTTTTGGGTGGTTTGGTCTATTTGGGTGAGTGTTATGAGGTTGTTGTTATAGGAATAATTACCACAAATGCAAAGACCGATGTTGTTCGGATATGACCAATGTCGGTTGGCAAGAAGGTGGGAGGAGATGAGATGTAAAGGAAACTAGGACTCTAAAATAGAGATAAAGAAACTAATCTAAATAAGTATGGAAAGATGCAGGTCCAAATGCACTTACTTGTATTTGTAGACTGGCGGTTAGATGAGGGTGATGATTGATTTGTGGCGGTGGTCGAGTGTCATGGAAGTGCTTCCCGGAATGTTACCATGAATGCTTAACCTTCAGATCAATCTTGGTATTGATTCAAGATGTCTAGATGTTTAAGAGGGCTCTAGTGCATGCTTGCATGCAGATCTATCTCTTCTCAAACTCGAATAATTCTTCCAACCTATGGAACAGGGTTACCAAATTGAATATATTGTAATCGATGATAGTTTAGGTTAACTAGCATCGGTTGAGGGTTAACTGGCGTCGGTTAAGGGGGTAAATCCTAGGTTGCCAAAACAACAGATTTGGCTATCCTTTTACCATTTCTTCTCATTTCTTTGGGTCTAAAATGGTATCTTCTATGTAAGGAAATGGGCATACTATTAGAGAAATAATAGGAATCTAGTGTTAGGGTTAGAATGAGTCTTCTTTAGTTATGGTAAGTAGAGATTGAGTCCTAGTTAAATGGAAAGATGCTAAGAATAGGTCTATGATGAGGTGTCTAGGTGATGTGGTGGGGTGAGGTGTCTAGGTGAGGTGGAAATTAATTTAATTAAGGTATTTATTAATGGATATTGTGAGAATGGGCATTAATTTAATTATAGGTAATTAAATTAATATACATGTGGGGTGAAAGGGGAGTGTGACCAAAATTTAGTGTCTAAAATCATGCTTTACCACCTTGCAAAACCATTCAATGAAGAAGATCAAACCATTTGGGTTGAGGAGAAAAAATATATCAGAATTATAAAAAAAAATCATGATGCTAGATAAGTCATTCACAATTTAAGGACACGAAAAAGATGTTGTTATTTCCAACATCCTGCAAAATAACTATGGAAGGAGTGAAGAAGTAGATGGTAGATTACGGTGCCTAAGCTATCCTGTGAACCAAATTCTACCACAACAAAGCAATGTGAATGTTTAAGGTAAGAATTTCATGCTTTAACAACTTCTCCCACATGATTGCATACTGAATTTTGTAAGCAACAATGTATGTTCCATGATTGATCTCTCTAAGAAAGTGGAAATCACTCCAGGAAATACACTTAATGTTAACAAAATGTTGAGCATGCAGCAAGAGAAGTTATTGACTATTCTTCCATAAAAGCAAAAAACAACATTTTCATGGAACTATGGTGACATGCATGGGATCCACCCTAATCTCTGTACAGACAAGATATATATTAGAGACAATTGTAAGCCAATAAGGTAGCCACAAAGAATAATGAACCAACAAAGTGATAGACATCATGAAAGAATAATTAAAAAATTATTGGATCTTTGGATTTATATATCCAATTTCAGAAAGTCAATAGGTGTTAAACCTTTCCATTTTACTAATACGAGAATGGAAAATGGAGGATTTTCATATATTATAGAGTGATGAATGTAACAACAAAGAAGGATCATTTTCCACTCCCTTTCATTGATCAGGTTCTTGACACTCTGGTTGGTAAGAAATATTTTTCTTTTCTTGATGGATACAATGGCTATAATCAAATTTAGATTACACCAGAGGACCAAGACAAAACCACATTCACATGCCCATGGGGAATGTTTGCATATTTTATTCTTCCCTTTAGTTTGTACAATGCACCTACTACATTCTAGAGGGGAGTCTTGAGCATCTTTTTAGATCTAAAAAATGACTATATGGAGGTATACATGGATGATTGTAGTACAAAGTAGTAATTTTGATGAAGGTATGAATAATATAATCATTTTTTTGAAGAGATGAAAGGGACATAATATATCCTTAAGTAATGAAAAATAATACATGATGATGTATGAAGGAATAGTCTTGGGGCACTATCTATCATCTAATGGAATTTAGGTTGATCCAACAAAGGTATCTGTAATTATAAATCTACCAACACCAAAGAAATAAAAGGATGTGAGGAGATTCCTAGGCCATGCTAGTTATTATAGAAGATTTATACAGGATTTCAGTAATATTGCATAACCATTATTTTTACTACTAGGAAAGGATGTTTCCTTTGAGTGGACTGAAAAATGTGAGACTGCATTCCAAACTTTGAAGAAAATGTTGACCACTGCACCTGTGTTAAGAGGATCTGATTGGAAATTTCCATTTCACATCCATATTGATGCATCAGACCATGCCATTGGAGTTATTTTTGGATAGAAAGATGGAGTTCTAAACTACGCAATTTATTATGTAGGAAATTGATATTTAAATTTTTACAAACTAAGATTTTCTTGTATTTTCAAAATCCATTTTGAAGCCGAGTCTTCTCCAAAATAAAAGGGGGCTTAGCTAAATCATGAAGAGAGTCGGGCAAGCTTGGAAGATGCCAAGTGTTAAGAAGATGCTATTTCAAAATTCAAAGGATGGTACGAGGTCTCCAACTCCCACAAGCCTGCCACATGGAGTCAATAAAAGGGTCCCGCATGGGGAATGATTTTAACATTTATATACAATGAGTCCTTTACTTGCTGAAAGGAGTAAAGTATAAATCCCACAAACGGTGCCAAGTGTCTTCCCAGTGCATCCCCAAGAACCATAAATAAAAGTAGAGTCATAAGGATGTCCAGGCCTTCCATATGGATCTTGAAATATGAGGTCTCCAGTTTCAAAGAAAGCCATAAAAATATGACAAGCCATCTACCATGTATAAGTGATTTAGGGTCTTATCTGTAAGATCCTAAATGTTCGGGATTTTTCAAAGGATTGGAGGTGAGGGGTTGTCTAGCTTGTCATTTCAGTAGAGGATTAATGCATAGCCTTGTGTGAAGAGTTCCAACCTGTAAAGACTCAAGTTATTCATCTGCATTCAAAGGGTCATTTCATTACAAAATATATGTCATTTGAATCAAGAGGCCAGAACCAATGCACAAAGGGTCAAAATATCTGGTTATGTAATAAATAGCCGAAAGGGTTTTTCCTCAAAAGGTGAGTCCATCTCAAGAGATTCAGTTACAGGATGATTAAGATGCATTAAATAGGCATGGATCTCACTTTTTCGAAAGGGCCAAATAGTGAGGAATATTTGAGGAAATCTATTTCTATCACTTCACATCATTTATCATAATTAAAGGGTAGTTGGAAAAGAGTTCAAGAATTGTCTCTTACCTCCTTCTCCTCCTATATATTGTAATCAAAGTTTGATGCAAAAAGGAATTTTTTTAGATAGATACTAGTAGAGTTAATATTTTCTGCTTTGTCACAAGTCTCTCTTTTGTAAAAGACAGAGGTCTTGGAACTCTAGCCTTCTACCTGGGTTTTGTAACAACAATCTTTCCTCTTTTCTAAATGTAATACTGTGCACAACTATTGGAGTAATATATATGGATTATGGTGCTTTCTTTTCATCATCCACATATCCTTATTATCTTTGATCACCTTTATTTTCATGTAGAAATTGTGCATCTTTGAATGTTGTTACTATCTTTGAAGTTGTGCTTAAGTAGTTTGAGGTAGTGTTTTGTGTGACCCTTTCTGACCTATGGTGCATTTCATCCACCCTTTTTCAGTTATTCACCATTTCCCTTCTCAGGCAGTCATGGTCCCGATTGATCTCTTAGCAGGCTCATTTGGTGCATCGCATTTGTTTGTTTATGTTTCTCATTTAGTTCTTCTACCCCTATCTCACATTGCATAGAAGAGTCATCTTATTTAAAAATATAGATGTCTCCTTAGGGTGCACGTCCCACCAACCTAAGGATTCCCATGAATTTGATGACATGATCCACCAAGGATGGTCGTCAACATTTTTCTTGGCATGCCCAGTGGGACAACTCGAGTGATATTTTATTATGGCATCAACTCAGTCGATTCTCAATAGAAATCAAGCTTCAATGATGATAGTTGTGAAGAACATCTAGAAAGCACACGTGGTCGACCAAATCATTACAAAGGCTCGTAGACCTCCCTCTCATCCATTTTCATTCATCTATCTTTCCACACCTCCCATTTCTCTTCATCCTATGAAGTCATGCAATCATGAATTCATTACCACCAAGGGATCATCCCCTTGTCCATATCTAAGCCACCCATTCCACCCTTTCCCTTTCTTCGGGTAGCTATACTGCTCACACTAGCAAGGCAAGGATCTAAATCCAAAAGAAAAGGAGCATATGGTGAGAAGTGATACGGGCCCAAGAATTTCATGTCACCATCTGAGTAGAAGAGAGGCTATAGAAGTTTCCTCTATTTTTCCTCCCCACAAAGTAGTTCCCCAGAAATGTTTTTATCAATGGGTTTCATATTGCAAGATGAAACCATATATGATGGAATCTTTACAAACTCAAAGGCCATCATATAAAAGGAGGAGACCTTGGCACAACAGGAGGATGATGAGCTTGACTACTTATCAGATTTGGGGGATGCCTCGATGAAGATGGGCCTATGAAGATCACAATTATTGCAACATCATCAACCCTCAAACAACTGCTACCTTCCACTTATAACAGCTCCCAGGGACTAGTCTTAGGGCTCTAGACAAAATTATCATTATAATATTATAGCTTTCAATCAAAGAGCCTGGATTCATTAGAGAAGCTACTAAAAGGGAGAGGAGAAAGAAGGATGAATATGAAACCCTTCAAAGAGATCTGTAAAAATCCTCATTCCAAAAGATACATCCCAAAGTGAATGAAAAAGTTATCAGAGAAATTGAGCTTTTCCATAAGTTATTTCTCATTAGGACCAAGGAAAGTCTTAGCACCCATAATGTTTGATTTAAAACATGAGGATGATTTTCAAGACCCCGAGGGTCAACTATGCAACACCTCCAACCAAAAAATGAACAAAAGGAGGTATTCATATTATTTGTTGATACTCAGGTGGAAGAGTGAAGGGTAACTTTTCACTCTTACTATAGGCCATATCAATAGCCAAATTGATTGCATGGTTGTGTTTTATAAGAAAAGGAAGCTATTTTTCCTTTCTGTTTCAAGATTTTTTTAGCTTGTATCAATCCAGTTAGATTAGGAGTAGGAGTAGATTTTCTTTTAGCATAATAAGTTCTTACACACACTTTGCATGACTCATTTGAGGCATGTATGTTTTTTATTTTGTATAGGCCCACTCTTATATTTACTTTTGAGAGGCACCAGATCTTATGAAGACTCAGAATCGATAAAAAATTCACAATTAGATAAGGCAATTACAAGTTTCATTTCAAATAAATGCAAAGCAACTAAAATTAGCCAAAGGATTCCATTGGCCATATTTTCAATTTTCTACTCTCAAAAAAAATAAAATTTACCGAGTTTCATTATGAGAGTAGGAAGGTGTGAGAATCAACCAACAACTATGAATGCTCTGCAGAAAGCTGAAAGGGTCATGGAATCAGATTCACAGTGGCTTCAAAGCATAGTTTCAGACCAATTTTATAGTGGGAGATTGTGGGTTCTTTTCATTTAGCAAAGGCTAATGGTCCCAAAGTGAGTCACTAGACTATTATTTAAATTTCCACAGCTAGGAGTTTTCTTGTATTTTCATTACCCATTATGGAGTTGAGTCTTCATCGAAATAAAAAGGGGGAGCTTAGCTAAATCACGAAGAGATTTAGGTAATCCTAAAAGATTCCAAATGTCAAACAGGAACTATTTCAGAAGTCAAAGGAGGGGATGAGGTCTCAAACTCCTGCAAGCCTTCCACGTGGATTCAACAAAAGGGTCCCTCTCGGGGGGAATTATTTTCACATTTATATCTCACGAGTCATTTAATCTACGAAAGGAGTAAAGTAGAAATCCCATGGATGGTTCCAAGTGTCTACCTAGCACATCCCCAGGAACCATAAAGAAAATTAGAGTCATAAGGATGCGTGGGCCTTCCACGTGGATCTTGCAACAGGTGGACTCAGTTTCAAAGCGAGGCCATAAAAAGATGACAAGCCATCTGCCATGTATAAGTGATTTAGGGTCTTATTTGTAAGATCCTAAATGTTTAAGATTTTTTCAAAGGATCGGAGGTAAGGGGTTGTCTAGATTTTCATTTTAGTAGAGGATTAATGCATAGCCTCGTGTGAAGAGTGCCAACATGCAAAGACTCAAGTTATTCATCTACATTCAAAGGGTCATTTCATCAAAAATACGTGACATTTGAATCAAGAGGCCAGGAACTAATGTAAAAAAGGTAGAAATATCTAGTTATGTAATAAATCATTGAAAGGGTTTTCCTCAAAAGGTGATTCCATCTCAAGGGAGTCGGTTGTAGGATGATTAAGATGCATTAAATAGGCATGGATCTCACTTTTCTGAAAGGGCCAAATAGTGAGGAATATTTGAGGAAATTTGTTTCTATCACTTCATATCATTTATCATAATTAAAGGGCAGTTGGAAAAGAATTCAAGAATTGTCTCTTACCTCCTTCTACTTCTATATATTGTAATAAAATTCTGATGCAAAAAGGAATCTATTTTTAGATAGATACTAGGAGAGTTAATATTTTTGCAAGTCTCTCTTTTGTAAAAGATAGATGTCTTGGAACTCTAGGATTCTACCTGGGTTTTGTAACAACATTATTTCCTCTTTTCTAAATGTAATAATGTGCACAACTATTGGGGTAAATATATGGCTTATGGTTCTTTCTTTTCATCATCTGCATATCCTTATTATCTCTGATCACCTTTATTTTCATGTAGAAACTATGCATCTTTCAATGTTGTTACTATCTTTGAAGTTTTGCTTGAGTAGTTTGAGGTATTATTCTATGTGACCCTTTTTGACTTGTGGTACATTTTGTCCACCCTTTTTCAGTTATTCATTGTTTCCCTTCTCAGGTAGTTGTGGTCCTAATTGATCTCTTAACATGATCATTTGGCACATCGTCTTAGATTACTTATGTTTCTCGTTTAGTTATTCTACCCCTTTATCACCCTCCAGAGAGGAGCCAACTTCTTTAAAAATATGGAGATATCCTTAGGATGCATGTCCCACCAACCTAAGGATTCCCACAAATTTGTGCATGATCCACTAAGGATGGCCGTGAACAAAACTAACTTATGACATGTTGAACTTAACTATACTATCACAGAGAAAGAGTTCTTAGCAGTTGTGTATGCTATTAATAAGTTTAGTCATTACATAATAAGTTTCCTAGTTTTTATTAACACTAACCATGGTGTTATAAAATACTTGATCAAAAAAATAGTTGTAAGAAACAAAATAATTAGATGGTTGCTACTCTTGCAGGAGTTTGATGTCACCATTAGGGAAAAGCTTGGTAAGGACAATGTTGTAGAAAAATTTCTTTCAAGAATGGAGAATAATAATTAATAATAGGTAGTGGATTACTATTTCCTAGAAGAGAACCTATCTTTCATTTACACCACAACATCTTGGCATGCTGATATAACAAAATATTTAGTGTCAAGTAAGACACATCCACAATACTTATATTATGAAAAGAAATAAATTGTTGATAAAAGTTTTAATTTTTACGAGATACTGGATTTATATTTCAAACGAGGGTAAGATAATGTCATGAGAATATGTATAGATGATGATGAAATATATGATGTCCTCAAATCCCGCCACAATGAACCATGTGGAGGACACTTTATTGCAAAAAGGAAAACAACCACCATTTCATTAAATTTGGACTAAGCACCAATAATCTAGACTTCCAATAACATATTTCATGGTTTTATAAACATTAAATGTGGTTTCTCATTGTATTATTACCTATTTCCAATTGTGATAATATTGGTTTCTAAGTATGTGAATGTTGGTGACCAAATATGTCATTATAAGTTTTCATGTGTTGAATACATATATAGGTTAAAGAGGATTATCATTATAATTTTTTATTTCTTCAATTAAAGTGATAATGTGAGGCCTTGCATTCTCTCAATTGATTTTTATTAATTTCCTATTCTATCTTTTGAGTTTTTTCTCCTATTTTTGTCTTGAATTTTTTTCACTTTCCCATTTTATCTATTCATTTATTTGAACTTTGACAAATAATGGAAGGCATCCTCTTCTTAGTGTTCATTTATTTTTACTTTGATATAGAATGGGGGCCTCCCATTCTCCCTCTTGATTTATTTTTCAATTTCAAGGAGATTGGAAGGCCTCCCATTATCCATATTCATTGTTTTTCTAATTTGAGGGAGAATGAGAGGCCACCCATTCTCCATCTTCATTATTTTTCTACTTTAAGGGAGAATGTATATTCATTGCTTTATCACCTTATGAGTATCTAACACCAAACTTATGTTAATGGACTTCATAGATATGAATCACCCTTGTTCGTCATTACCAAACCCAAATCATCCAAGTTCAACAATATGCAACCATGATGACCTACCATTTATCCTTTACTGGACACTAAGAACCTTCCATTTTTCTCACACATTTACTTTCATAATGGAATTTTAACATTACAATTTTCATGTCATTGAAATTTATTAACATAACAATTTGCATGGAATTTTAACATTATGCCATTTAGTAGTATTGTTATACTAAATAATAAAAATTACAATCATATGGTTAAAATCATGAAAAAATGTGTAAATGGCCATTTGCTTGAAACATTACTGAGTAAATAATTAGAATTACCTTTTCCATCACAGTATATTGGAGTAGAACATATTTTTGGGTACATGTGTTAAATTTTATGGCCACCTATGCTTGTCAAACAATTTTTAGGTGATGGTAATTTAATGACATTACCCTTCAAAAATATATAAAACACCGTTATTTACACACTATGAATATAATTTATAAGATATCAATATTTTTTTATTATCAAATTTTAATATATATTCTTATAATTTTAAGTGTGCCACAAATATATACCTTGTGACCATTAATGCATGACGGGTTTCTCGGAGATATGTCCACCTTGTATGCATCCTTGCAAAAAAATATGTTTGCATAGTCATAGCAATCTTACATGTGGAGAATTGTGCATTTCTAGCATGGAAAAATGGGAATGTAAATGCCAACATTGTAATTGTAATATTCTATGTCATGAGACCTACTAGGATTTGTTGTGATCACCACAGCCGAGAAACCCTAATTTTTGAACATCCTTGTATATGAATTTGTAGGGATACTTTTCCCAAGATTTACAAGGGCGTTATCTAAAGCATTAGGTTATCATTTCACAAATGACTCTAGAATAATATTATTCATCTAATGTTTGGTTATGGAATGAGTATATTTTTTTGTTGAGCCTTCCCCTCACTTCTTACGTATATTTTATTGCACTTTTTGAATGTGTATTTTAATATATTTTACAATTTTTTAATTATTGGTAAATAGTTTTAAAGGGACTACACCCTGTTACAAAAAGGGCTCAACAACCTAATATAATAAGACAAATAAGAATCAAAATCCGAGATAATAATGTCCTAATGAAATAAGACTTATCCTCATGAAGTGAATTGATTTTACAATTCTAATGTCTTAATGAAATAAGACTTCTCATTGCAAGTGGTTTTCACCCCATGTTGAAATGGTATGTACATTTTTTTACAATTTTCTAAAAGTACATATGTATAGCAAACTCAATATATTTTTATACAAGATATCTAGATCTTACCTAGAAATTAACATGACGTACCACATAACCAAATAACATTCACAAGATATCAACAAACTATTTACAATAATCAACCCATCTTACAAAGAAAATATTTCCATATCACACAAAATAAATTACTATAATACACCTTTAACCTATAAATTTTTTTACATATTAATAATATTTTAGAATATTATGACAATTTTGAATAAATATCAAAATTTTTTATTTAATATGGAAAGAAATGCTAAATTATATCTCATATAATTATGTCGAAGGCGTCCCCCCTATGGGAAAGGCTTTTTCAGTCGTTCATGCCACTGGCCTAATTTTGACGACCATTTTGACATTTTCCCCCTCTATTAAATTTGACGGGAATCCTGATGGTTACGATGGGTGTATTGACGTTTTCTCTTTTCCCCATTATTGTTAGCAATTTTGTGATAGTGTAAAGTGCTTCTCACCGTGAAAATACCCACCACTCTATAAATATGTGAGGATGAGTACAATTATCATAGGGTCCATATACTAGATGTATCACTACTATATACTTGTACACCCACACATGTAATAAAGTTGTGACTCCAAAATCACAAACATGCTCCTCTAAGGCATGTATATACAAATTTTAATATAAGTGGGTGAGCATATATCACCCCATGCATACCATTATCCTCTCTCCTCAATCACATGTATGGTATCATACACATTATACAAAATAGAAATACCACTTCCATTCAAAGATAAGAAAATTGTTGAAAAGAAACAAATTAATTTTCACAATCTCATAATAATTGATGTTACATTTTCAATGTGAAAACTAGTAAAGAAAATCATATATCTTAGTGATTTATAAGTATAGAGTTTAGGAAATCTATCCCATACCCACTTTTTTGATACTATAGCCTCTCAAAAACTATTATGAGATGGAATATTCCACATTTCCTCTATAGTGATAGTAATCTCCCCTATCATGAGCTAGAAAATACATGCATATGCATTCCTCCTCTCAATGAGTGAAGTCTTCATATGCATACATTATATGGTATCTTCCTTAGAAGGGAAACATACCCAAGTCTAAATAATTAAAATATAGAAAATATCATAGAATATAAGCATTATCTAGCCAATATCACCATCTAATTATCATATTGGAACTCTCATATGTGTTAATTACCACTATAAAAAATAAAAATAAGATTTAATCAGTCATTTATGAGAGAAATACAAAGCAATTACAATATAAAATGTATAAAATAAATTGAAAAAATAGATAGAAATGTGGAAAAAATCATTCTATGCATGGAAAAATCATCCAACTATAGATGATATTGATAAAAGTATTCCCTTTTCTATCTCTGCGGGGATAAAATTGCTAGACAACATTTTCACTTTAGTTTTTTAATTTTTCTTTTTTTAGTTTTGCTGTTTATAGTTTGATGTTCTTGGTTTTGTCTTTACTATAGTTTACATGCTTTGAATTGACCAAACACCAAGGGATTGCCGAAAAATTTGTTTCAATGAAGCGGTTTATAGATAACCATTACAAGAATCAACTCAAGAACCTCTAGGATCGCGAGAGAAAGGTAAGTTACTTTTTTGTTACGATCGAAGAGTACATGATGTTGATTTAATACTTTTTTGTCTGCACAAGGAATAATTTTTTCTATTGATTAATTTTATTGAGGATTGATCCCCTAATATGTTTTTTTATCTTTACTCTATCTCTGTAATATCCATCACGAAAAGGCATCAATTGATAAAAAATTAGTAATTTAGTCTTAATCTTTATTTTTGTATTAATTTTTAGTGGTCCTAGATATTTAAACTTCATGTAAAGAAGTGAACAACAATGATTATTATTTCTTCATTTTTGCATTTGAAAAAGAGTGTCAATGGATGGTTATTAGCCCAAAATAGCAACAAAACATTCAAACCAAATGTACATGCATAATGAACAAGAGGGTATTCCGTAATGTTGAAGATCTTAACATCACTAGAAAAATCTAGATGTCTCAAGGTAAATGATTTTCTTGGGACTCCCCCCCTGTCTCCAAATGGTTATTAGTTCATGCATTTCATTGATATTTTTATAAAGCATCTCTCATTGAGAATCAATTCATCCTCTGTATTGGAAGAGGGTACACTAAATTCTAATTGTTGTTCTTTTGGGCTCCAAATCACTTGCACTATATACAAAGATTCATCCATCATTATTAATCTTTGAAAATGCATTTTTCACAATTTACTTTAAATCCCGAAGAGTATTGTCTCTATGAAAACAATGTAATCCTTTTAACACTCCTCCTTCATGGTTTACTTCACCTAAAAAGAATAGATCATCACGACCTATAAAATCCATGGAAAAGAAAATCAGTGTTTTCCATATAGAGATATTGAGGAGGGGGTTGGTTTTTAACAATAATATCATTTTGCAATTTCAAAGGAGGTACAATGGTCTATTTCCCTTCGCCTTTGTCTTGATACAACCGCCACACTGAGAGGAGAGCTTAGGGCTTGATGGAATGATGATATTTATGTACATGGAAATAGTATCCCAACGGGGTCCCTACAAATTCCATATGTAAGTGGATTTTCCATCGGAAAGGGAATTAATATACTCTATTGGTCCCTCACACTTCAAAAATGGAAGGTCTTTGTAACTCTAGTATCCTCCTGGAGAAATAAAGTTCTTTGACATGGTAATTAAGACCATTACTTGGAGCCAAAGAAAATATCTGGTGATTTTCTATAAGAAACCTAACAACTTTTTCATAAAGAGGAAGGTTTCTAAGATTGCCTTCTTAATAAATTCTCAGACTCACATCACTATTGTTGTTATGGCCCTCGACATGCAAAATAAGTGAATTGAAATAATAGTATTTTCATAATATTTTTATTTCTAGCAATGGCCTCTCTCAATATTGATTTAAAGTCATCAATAAAGGCATCATGTATAAACAAAAGTGATATACAATATGATGCAATGTAATTTCATCGAGTAGTCTAGGTATTTTGTGATTTGTGCCTTAGAAAGAAAAGTAAAAACAAAAAAATAAATAATTTATTATTAATATTTATTCATGTATTAATTTTTTATTGGTTCTAGATCTGTAAACTTCATGTAGAAACAAGTAAACAATAGTGATTAGTATTTCTTCATAATTGGCATCGGAAAAAGAGTGTCGATGGATGGTTTTAGCCCACAAAATTCCTTACACAAGGTCCAACAATCTAACAAATAGAACAATCACAGTAGAGGGGGTGTTGTGATGACCAATGCAATTATCATTAATGATTAATGTAATCCTAATTTATTATGTAATCAAAGACAACTTTCCCTTTTACTAACTTGGTTTTAGAAAATAGAGGATCTCCTTTAGCAACTATTTTAAATTAAATCTATAATCATATAACAACTAGTTCGGGTATTTTTGTAGGTGAAAAGGATTTTCATAATAAAGTTGGAGAGAATGTTATGGAATAATTTTTTATTAGGTATCAATGTAGATCAAAAATTTACTATAATTTGTCAAAAAGTTAGTTATTCTTCAGTCAATAATCATAGTTTTGGTATTGAATGATATATTGTTAATTTCAAAATTGCATTAAATTCCTATCTGATCAACATCCAAGAAGACGAGGTCTGCCTCATAACCGATTAATAGTTCCTATCAGTCACCAAATTTTCACTGTGGTTTGCGAAAATGTGTGCACAATTTGATCTTATTCCTCCACATTATGCAAAACAAAAGTTGTGTCAGGCCTCCATCATTTGACCATGCAAGCTCTTCAAAATTGCATAGATTTTTTCTGATTTTAGATGTGATCTATCTCCTATGAGAAATAGATGGATCCCATTCTTGAATTTAATCCAACTCCATCCTGGGATTTTCTTCAAGCCCTTGTCTTTCATCATTATTCTTAGTTTAGCTACATCATCAAGCCTACCTAAAGCCCAGTCATATATGTTATCCAAGAGTACATAATATCCAGTATGCTCATGTTCTAACTCAAACATGTTGTTTAGTTTCTTTATACAACATTACCATACATATCTATCAGTTCATTCCCCAAAAAAACATATAAAAGGAATCCCCTTTGATATATGTAAGAATGAAACTCTTTACCAAGATGTATTGCGACCAAGAAGGTACATATTAGAAAAACACCCACCATTGAATCGAATAAAAATTTGATACTTTCAATTGTAGTTCATAAAATCTTTGAAAGGCCTCCTCTGAATGTCTATTTTGGGAATATTCTATGAGGCATGGTCTCAAACACTTTCCTTGTCAATTCTATATTCCCACATTTTGCATACATGTTTTTCCATCTAAATTTTTCCTATCATTTTTGATATTGTAAAACCTTTGTCTTCCTCAAGAATATAATTCTCATTTGTATGGTTTGTTATTTTTGGTTCCTTTTCTTGTTCGCATTTTGTCTCATTTATGGATATTAGTCTTATTTCACCTTTTTAGCCATATCAATATGCTTTCTTTAGTTATTTTTATTATAGTACTTGTTAATTCATATGATGCTAAAGTGTATTAATAGTGATAGAGTTTAGCTCAACAAGTGGCCAAAATCTTGCATTTTGTGCGTAAAATTTGGATTTAGTTGTGAAACCATTTTATATAGTGCAATTGTTGAGCATTCATACTTATATATATCATATCTCTCTTTGAGTAAAAACATAATAGTTATAAAAATCCTTTGGATTTTTTACATGATCATTTTAAATAATGTATTTCAATTTTTTTTTTTAGAGGAAAAAACATATATAACTTATGTAAAATTCCTTCGGAGTCAACTAAGTAGCAATTTCTCTGTACTAATTTTATGTATTATAACATTATTGCATTATGAAGAAGCTAACATTAAAAATTGAAAGTATATAACTTACTTGGTGGCCATCCATGGGACAAAGGATGTGTTTCTTACACCCTTCATGTTTCTAGGATGATGGTATGGCTAGGAAAATTTCCCAAATTGTAGATGGTGTTAGTAATTAGGGAATATATTAAGAAATGTTTGAGCATGCCCTAATAGAAAAAAAGAACCAAAAACTAGTTGTTCTTTTCATGAGAAGTACCTATGTAGGTGCACTTCTCCCTAGATAAGGACTATGCAATGTTTGTCTAATTATAATTTTTTATTATTTTTTAAAATTCGTAGTTTTCCATCCATTTCGTGCCCATGTACCATAGATTTTCATCAAGATTATGTCTATAGAAAAAAATATTCTTCATCACTTTGAAGGTTATTTCAGTTTATAACCACATTGTACCTAATTATTGGGAGAGCTCAAAATATTTCAACTATTGAAATAAAATGTGAAACATTTGAAAGCAATGAATCAATTGATTGATGGTCTATTACCATTTCTTGGTGCCAGTAACATTAGATAGAATGGTGAAGGAACTATACAAATTAAAAATGGAAGAAAGAATTGATAATGAATTTACATCCAATAACATAGTTGAATTCAACATTCACTTCACTATTTACATAATTTCTTGAGAAATGTAGAGAAATACTTTTTATTGTTCAAGAGGTTTTGCAAGGAACATACGATGGATTTTCTAGATAAATGCTTAATAATTTTAGTTCATTATTGCACCCAATATGGTGAACATCGAGGAAATCAAATTAACTTCACTTTGTAAATATATATTGTTGCACCTAATTTCTAACCTCTTGACTCTATCAATATCATTGAGAAAGGATTTCATAAATTTTAAACTTAAAGAGTAAGGCAAGAGGATATTCATTATTTAGATGCATAGCTTTATGGACAAAAATTACATGACAATTCACTTCTTGTCAATTATCATATGTATTGTTCCTTGTAATGTTGTGATGGTGTGGTCTGAAGGAACATATCATATTATTATCCATTATATGCAACAAACAAATGTTGATGGCATAAGGAACCAACAAGTGTAGTAGTTGGTAAAGAACTAGTGGCTCAAAGGAGGAAACTGTTTTGAAGTTAGATTACCTATGAACTTTGTCATCAAATATTGTGGTGTATGACTAAAATTTTGCCAAAAAAATATGAGGGGATTTATCCTGTTCATTATTTCTCCTTCACTAATAAATGGGCCTCTACCGCATTCTTATCTTTTCCACACAACCATGAAAACATATTAAAATATTGTCAAGTTTAAAGCACTTACACTAATACATGAATGACCCTATTTCATAACCATTCTATTTCAAAGTGATATTACTATTATCCATATTGAAATGAATGAATTAAGAGGTATAATGGGTTTGTTACCATTCTCCTTACTAAAATGTTAACTTTAGATCTTGAGGGAATATATCATTTTTTCATACATTGGATATACATCAAGATAAAGATAATATTATTTAAAAAATAATATTGATAATGATTGCATAAAACATATATTTCCATCATCTTAAGTGCAACAAAATATAAATTTTCATAAAACCCATAACTTGAGATAAGATAAAATATCACATATTGTCTTTGACACAGTTTTCATTACCTATAGTAAATCATTCAACATCATTATCACTTTGGCTATCCTCAATTTGTTGAAGTTGCGCTCGATATTATTTAATGGCTGCATGCCCCTTTTCTATTATTCTTATTCTTTCTTGATTCCATCCTACTTTTGTTGACCAAGCCCAAATGATACTATTCACATCTATGTCACTTGTTCCTTCATTTCCTTCTTTCCATTCTTTTGTTTTATGTAAGAAATCCTCATACAAATTTTTTTCTAATTTCCCTTTTCAATTGGTGTCCACCATTGAACATTTACCTTATATGTGTCTCTCCTAGTATCCTTAAAGGGGTTGACATTCCCTTCTACTTTACCCATCCATATTCGGATTTTTTTCATATTGGTTGTATTAAAACAATTTTTCCTTATATAACATCTACCTTTGAATTGAATTCATCTCTTGGTTGTTTACATTTAGGTCCCACATAAATTTCTTCATTGGTAAGGACATTTTATCTCAAGTAATCATCTAATAGAAAATAGTTTATCTCAAGTAATAATCCAATAGAAAATAGTATTTGGCCTTGATTTTTGTAAACCAACATTACCATTCACTACCCTGATATCACCATTTAAAAATTCTTTCTTGTATTTAAAGAAGTTGCTTCTAGGTATTCCAAAAGCATTAAACCAAGAATTTTGACATACATCAAAGGTGTCAAACTTCATGGTAAGAATGCTTCTATTCCTTGTTATGTCATTTCTCTTTATGGATCCATTTTCTCCCAATGCATTCAACACAAAATATCTTCTTGAACCCTCACTCATATATCTAAACTTGCGCCAACCTCTAGTGATTGATCCACTAGGTATTATGGAGCTAAGACATTTATTTTTGCAATAATTCATCTTTCTTACTTTATCCAAGAAATATAATTCATCTTCATCTTCAGTATATCTTACATTTGACATATTGACATTTGATGCATTGGGATTCAAACATTTGTGATGTCTATATGGACTTCTTTTCAAAGGTTGTGTATATGTGTAATTCATGACATCAATAGGAATTAGACATGCCAATTGAGGAAGTGATTCTTCTAATGCACTCCACATATTGACTTCTATCTCCTTTGGAACTTCCTTCATTTTCACATCCATCAGTGAACCACTAAGGTATGCTAGTTGATTTGTAGGCCATTGTATGAGATAACCTTTTGATATGGTGTATGTGGAACAAGAAGGGTTAAATACAGTATTAACAAGAATACCAAAATGATTTCCATCTAAAAATTTAAAATGAACCATATCTCCTTCAAGTACATTTGTAATTGTCCCCTCTCCAACATATTTTTTCTCCTTTGAACAAAGATGGATTAAATTTTCTGAAGTCCTCTAAATTTCAAGTTGTGATCATAGGAATTTGATGAGGCCAAACATTCTAATGCAGCACTCTTTTTGACCTTCAGTATAGACCCTGTATTTTGATTCACCAATTTCTCTATTGGCCATGCTATTATACTTGTTTGGTTTCAATGATTATGAACAAATATTACAAGAAATTAATATCTTCTCCACCATCACACCAAACATTAGAGGACCCAAATTTTCACCTTGAACAATGTGGTCCTCAATCACATTTGATATAAAACCCATGGCTATATTATCTCCATGCACATAAAAATGTTGTTGAAGTATCACATTCTTTGCAATAAATTGGAGCCAATATTTTTAGATGTGCCATTAATGTGCTCATTGTATTCAATTTCAACATCATATGAATCAATTACATCCATTGAATTACAATTCAATGTTTCATCTATATCATTGATATTAGGTATTGATGAATCATCATGTGCTAACATTTTCTTCTCATCCCATGCAATATAGTACCCTTTATTTTTTATGTCTACTAATGTTTTTTCTTCATAAAAATGTCAACTAAACTTTCTCATCAATACTTTATGTATAGTAATGACAAATAATCCTTCTCCCATTCTTTGTCTGCAATGTAGATTTTTTCTACATGGATAAACTCTTCCCTCAATAAATTTCAATCCTTGTGAAAATAAATCAACATGTTATGCTTCTTCAAATATGTGAGGCACTTTGTGGGAAATATATAAATTTAAAAAATAATAGATTAATACATATAAACATAATATATAGATAAAAAATAGGCAACTATAAAACAAATAAAAATCAAAGTGAGAAAGTAGACATATTTGTTAGTATAAATTATAATTCCCATCAACATGAAATTTCCCATGTATAGCTAATAAAAACCAAAATATTGAGTACACATTCTAAATTAGATCTATATGTTTCTTATTTAAACATGTTTTATGGTGCTTACATGTTTTTTAATGTAACATAATTTTAATTCAAAAAATACAATAGGGAAATGGGGGGCCTCACATTCTCTATCTTTATTTATTTTCACTTTAAGAGGCCTCCCATTCTACATCCTAAGTGTTTCTTCACTTTGATGTAGAATGGAAGATCTCTCATTTTCCTTCTTAACTATTTTTCCTTTGAAGGTAGAATGGGAGGAATATCATTCTTACTCTTGATTATTTCTACATCTTGATGTTTCTTCACTTTGATGTAAAATGGAAGATCTTCCATTTTCCTTTTGACTATTTTTCATTTGAATTTAGAATGGGAGGCCTCTTATTCTAACTATTATTATTTTTCAATGTGAACGAGAATATAAGGTATCTCATTCTCCTTATAGATTATTGTTTACTTTGAGAGAATTATGTCTTTTTATATCTCTTGTGAATTATTGTTTGAATTATTTTTCACTCTAAGTTGGAATGAGAGGCCCCAAAATATAATTTTGAAGTATTTATTACTTCTAGGAAGAATGGGAGGCCTATCATTCTTCATCTATATTATTTTTGTTTACTTTGATGGATAAAAAGAGGCCTTGAATTAGAGGCCGCTAATATTTATTTTAAAACTTATTCATGTTTGAGGAGAATGAGATGCTTCGATTCTCTGTTTTGATTATTTTTATAATTTGTGGGATAACAAGAGACCTTACATTGTTATTCACTTTTGAAGAGAATGGGAGGCTTCCCATTCAATGTGTTGATTATTTTTATACTTTGAGGGATAATGAGAGACCTTATATTGTTCTGAATATCCTTTTTAAGAATGGTTAAATTTTAGGGAGAATAAAAGGCATCCCAATCTCCATTTTGATTATTTTGTTTATTTTGAGGGATAATGAGAGGTATTCGAATTAGAATCCCCACTATCCCTTTTAATAATTTATCACTTTTCTAGAGAATGGGAGGCCTCCCATTCTACATCTTCATTATTTTTTACTTTTAGGGATGATGTCTCATTCTCCTTGTATATTTTTAATTCCACTGAGTGAATGATGACATTTTATATCTCTTGTGAATGATTATTTGAAATATTTTTTCACTCTAAGTTGGAATGAAAGGCCCTGAAATATACTTTTTAAGAATTTATTACTTCTAGGGATAATGGGATGCCTACCATTATCCATGCGATTATTTTTACTTTGTGGATGATAAGATGCCTTCAAATAAGAGGTCACCAATATCCCTTTTAAGAATTATTCACTTTTGAGGAAAATGGGAGGATTCCCATTCTCCGTGTTGATTATTTTTATACTTTGAGGGATAATGAGAGACATTACAATGTTATTCATTTTTAGGAGAATGTGAGACTTTCCATTCTCCATGTTGATTATTTTTATACTTTGAGGGATAATGAGAGACCTCACATTGTTCTCAATATACTTTTTAAGAATGGTTCACTTTTAGGGATAATAAAGGGTATCCTAATCTCCATCTTGAATTTTCTTTTTAGTTTGAGGGATAATGAGAGGTCTTCCAATGAGATTCCCCTTTTATCCCTTTTAATAATTTCTCACTTTCAAGGAGAATGGGTGGTATCCCATTCTCCATATTTATTATTTTTTTACTTTGAGTGATTATGTCTCATTCTCCTTGTATATTTTTGTTTAATTTTAGAGAATCATGTCCTTTTGTATCTTTCATGAATTATTATTTGAACTATTTTTTCACTCTAATTGAGAATGAGATTCCTCAAAATAGAGTTTTTAAGAAATTATTACTTATAGGGAGAATGGGATGCCTCCCATTATCCATATTGATTATTGTGTTTACTTTAATGGATAATAACATGCCTTAAAATGAGAGGCCACCAATACCCATTTTAAGAATTATTCAATTTTGAGAAGAATGGGAGGCTTCCCATTCTCCGTGTTGATTTTTTTTATAGTTTGAGGGATAGCAAGATAACTTACATTGATCTTCACTTTCTAGGAGAATGGGAGGCCTCCCATTCTCCATGTTGATTATTTTTCATACTTTGAGGGATCCGAGAGACCTTACATTGTTCTCGATATCCTTTTAAGAATGGATCACTTTTAGGGAGAATCAAAGGCATCCCAATCCCCATCTTGAGTTTTTGGTTACTTTGAGGTATAATTAGAGGTCTTCCAATGAGAGGCCCCATTATCGCTTTTAATAATTTCTCACTTTCTAGGAGAATGGGAGGCCTCCCATTCTAATTCTTTTTTTTTTACTTTGAAGGATTATGTCTCATTCTCCTTGTATATTTCTATTTACTTTGAGAGAATAATGTATTTTTATATCTCTTGTGATTGATTGTTTGAACTATTTTTTAAATAAGTAGGAGCGAGAGGCCCAAAAATATAATTTTTAAGAATTTATTACTTATAGGGAGAATTATAGGCCTTGATTATCCATCTTGATTATATTGTTTACTTTTAAGGATGATAAGAGGCCTTAAATTGAGAGGCCATTAATATAACTTTTAAGAATTATTCAATTTTGAGGAGAATGGGAGGCTTCCCATTCTATGTGTTGATTATTTTTATAATTTTAGGGATAAAGAGAGACCTTACATTGTTATTCAATTTTGAGGAGGATTGGAGGCTTCCCATTCTCTGTGTTGATTATTTTTTATTATTTGAGGGATATTTTTATCAATATAATTTTATAATACTTCAATTTTAGGGAGAATCAAAGGAATCCAAATCTCCATCTTGATTTATTTATTTAATTTTAAGGATAATGAGATGTATTCCAGTGAGATTCCCCACTATCCTTTCAATAATTGATCACTTTCAAGGAGAATGGGAGGCCTCCCATTCCCAATCTTCATTATTTTTTTAATTTGAGGGTTTATGTCTCATTCTCCTTGTATATTTTTGTTTACTTTGTGAGAATTATGTCTTTTTATATCTCTTTTGAATGATTGTTTGAACTAATATTTCACTCTAAGTGGGAATGAGAGGCCCCGAAATATACTTTTTAAGTGGGAATAAAATTTAAGAACAAAAGGGTGAAAAGAGAATGAGAAATTTTTCATTCTCTCTCAACATTTATTTTTGAGAGTGAGGGAGAATGGAAGGCCTCCCAATCTCCTTAAAAATTATTATTTAATTTTTATTGAGAATAGAAAGGTTTATAATTTTGGGTAAACTATGATGCATCCAAATCTCCCTCATAGTGAAAATATTTTCTTTCTTCTAAAAAACAAAAACAATAAATAAGGAGAATGGGAGGCCTCCCATTCTCCCTCCAAGTGATAAATAAAATCTAAAATAAAATGACGAGATTATCATTCTCACTTAGATTTAATGTTTCACATTATGAGATAATACGATGCCTATTCTCCCTTAAAATAAAAATAATAAATAAGGAAAATCAAAGGCCTCCCACTATCCCTCATTGTGAAAAATCAAATCTAAAGGAGAATCTGATCTAATTTTTCACATTGATGGAGAATGAGATTTACCTCATTCTCATTGTTTATTTTTATCAACTTTGAGAGAGATTGATAAATCTCCCATTCTTGTTTAAAGTATAAAAATTAAACGAATGAATGTGAGGTCTCTCATTCTCTTTAAAATTATTTTTTTTAAAGAAAATGGAGGCCTACCATTCTCCGTCATAATTGTTTTCATAATTTGAAGGAGAATGAGAGGCCTCCAATTCTCCTTTAAATAAAAAAATAGTTATGAAGGAGAGTGGAGGCCTCCCATTCTCCTTCAAAAATATTTTTTTAATTTTAAGTAGAGCGAGAGCCTCCCATTCATTCTTTTAATTTGTATACTTTAAATAGGAATGAGAGGTTTCTCATTCTCTCTAAAATTTGATAAAAATCAATAGGGAGAATTAGAGGCTTCTCATTCTCCCTCAATGTGAAAAATTAGAGAATGAGAAACCTCCCATTCTTGTTTAAAGTATAAAAATTAAAATAATGAATGGGAGGCCTCCCATTCTCCTTCAAATTAAAAAAATATTTTTGAAGGAGAATGAAGGTCTACCATTCTCCTTCATAATTTTTTTCATAATTTTAAGGAGGATGGGAGGCCTCCCATTCTCCTTCATTTTTTTAATTTGAAGGAGAATTTGAGGCCTCCCATTCTCTTTAAAAATATTTTTTCAATTAAAGGAGAATGGGAGGCCTCCCATTTATTATTTTAATTTTTATACTTTAAACAAGAATGGAAGATTTTGCATTATCCTTCATAATTGTTTTCATAATTTTAAGGAGAATGGGAGGCCTCCCATTCTCCTTCAAATTAAAATTTTTTATGAAGGAGAGTGGAGGCCTCCCATTAATTTTCAAAAATATTTTTAAATTTGAAGGAGAATGGGAGGCCTCCCATTCTCCTTCAAATTAAAAAACAATTATGAAGGAGAGTGGAGACCTCCCATTCTCCTTCAATTTGTTTCTTTAAATTTGAAGGAGAATGTGAGGCCTCCCATTCTTATACAAAATAGAAAACATATTAAAAGTGAGATTGGAAGGTTGGGAAGCTACCCATTATGCTTCAAGGTGAAAAATAATGTTTAAATTATGTTGATGGCTAATGAGAATAAAAACATTGAACTTATTCAAATAAAGTAATACATTTAATATTTGTTGTATAGATTCATATTTTTTTAATTTAATCTTACAATGTGAATGTTGAGTTCAAAAAATAACTCTTTTAACATTAAAAAGTCATATGCATATAAATCTAAACTTAAAACCCCACAATTTATAAAATCTAAATATTTGTTTCTTGTGCAATGATGCATTTAAAAATGTGGGAGTTTAGAAATAGTTCATTACAATGAAGATAAATTTCATAATAAAAATAAAATCAATACATGATTATTTTTATTTTTGAAAACAAAGGAGAATAAATAACAAGAATATTTGAAATTGGAAGTCATACCAAAAGATATAGAAATTTACAAGTATTCTTCATTTCTTTAAACATATTTAATCATGGTTTTTTACATTATAGGTAAGTTTAATAATAAAAATAAATTTCGAAGTTGATTTTTTTGTTTTTGAACACATAAGAGAAGAGATAACAAGAATTTTTGAAACTGGAAGTGATAGTAGAAGAAGTAAATATTTACAGGTATTATTCTTTTTTAAAATATGTTTAATCGTATTCAAATAAATATGGAAAATGTAGAGAAATGGTACCTGTAAAATATGTATTTGTATTAATATGTAGTTTTTCTTTTCCTACTAGAAACTGAGATGCATATAACTCTGATATATTCCACTTCAAAGATAATCTTAAATAATGTCTGTGTAGTTGAGTTGAACTTGATATTTGTTGGATCGACCTTTAGTTTTTTCTAAGATCATTTTCAAATCCTGTAGCTACTACCATGACTGAATGTTTTTTAATCTTGATATCACCTTTAAATCATGTAGCCTCTTCCATTGATGAACATTCTATTTTTATTGAGATAACTTTCAAATCATGTTGTCGCTTCCATGATTATAACACTACATTGGGAGTTCATCATCTGGTAGTCTTGCAAAAACTAAATTCATGAAATGGAAAAAATGTTTACATTTTTTAAAACCCTTTTTGTAGTGTTTTAGATGCTTTGCATGGATTTTAAAATTCTAAATAGGTGGGATAACTATTTTTAATAGATAATCACTTTTTGACTCCCGTAAAAATTTGAAAATAAAAACATGTTGGGTTTAAAATTTATAATAGAAAACTCTTTCAAATTCAAAATGAGGCGAGACAAATTTGAAAATAAAAATAGGAGGGATATCTATTTTTAGAAAATAATTACATTTTTACCTCATTATGATTTTAAAATTAAAAATAGGTGGGATAGTTATTATTCAAGTACACATTTATGTATTTACTTGTGAATACAAAAATAATTTACATTTGACAATATTAATTGAAATTTAAAATGATGGGGATTGAATTTGAAAGTTAAAATTAAAAAATTGATACATAAATTAAAATAGTGGAAATAAATTAAATATATCTAGACACCATTTTAATGAAAATAAAAATAAACATGATGAAATAACAATTAAAAATAGGTTGATATAAAAATTTAAATAGGTCAAAAATAATAATTAATATAAGTAGAATGAATAATTCAAAAATAATAACAGAGACAAATTATTTTATGTGCAGGGATTAAGTTACAAATACTTGAGTTTAAGTGGTTCATTCGAAATATTTTTAGTGAATATTATTTAATGTATAGGCATTTAAGTATATTTTTGAATTTAACATGCTATATTAAATTGTTAATAATTTTTGTAATAATGTTAAATTAATATATTGTTATTGAAATTTTAAATTACCTTGAAACTAGCTAGCTATCAATTGTAAAATAAAGATCCAAACTAACTAGAAATGTTAAATTAATGTAATAATTTAACAATGTTTAATCAATAAAATATTATTGATGTTGAAACTAAATTAAATATTAGAAGGGAGGACTTGGGTAATTTCATGGGTTGGAATTCCTTAATTGATTTGAATCTCAGTGGTTCAAAATTCACTTGGTCCAACAAGAGAGAGGGGGATAATCTTATTCAAATAAGATTGGATCAGTTTTTGTCAATACTCAGTGGATTCAGCAACAACATTACACTCTCTCCACCCTTCCTAGGATTGGGTCGGATCATAATCCATTAATCCTCAAAATTGATGTCAGAGCTCACATGGTTGGTCATCCCTTTATGTTTGAAAATATGTGGACTACTCACCCTAATTTGGAACAAAGACTTCAAGACTAGTGGAACATTGAAGTGAGAGGTAACAATATGTTCAGGGTGACCACCAAGCTCAAAAATATCAAAGTTAATCGAAAGTTTGGAATAAGGAAAATTTTGGAAACATTTTCCTTCAAAAAATTAGAATAGCGAGAGGATCTCAGGATTATTGAAGAAAACATGGAACATGGAGGGTGGAGCCTTGAGGAAAAATCCAAAGAAAAGACCCTTATTTCAAACTACCATAATATCTTACATTGGGAAGAGGTTTCTTTGGAAGCTACAATCACAAATTACGTGGCTTAAGGAGGGGGATCAAAACACCAATTTTTTTCATATCTTTGCTACTATTAAAGCTAATAAAATGCATATTCAAGAGATCAAGAAAGGTAATGGGGATATTACCAATGATGATAGTGATATTTCTTCTACCATTGTTTCCTTCTTTAAAAACTTTTTGCTAAGGATCTTCTTAGTGATGAAGTTACTAAGGAAGAAATCCTTAACCTTTTTGAACTTGCTATTAGTCCTGATGAAAATCAGGAGCTCATTGTTATCCCTGATGAAGAGGAGATCAAAGCTATTTTGGATGCTATGGAAGGTGATAAAAGTCTTGGCCCAGATGGATTTCCTCTTTTTTCTTCCAACTCTATTGGGATATTGTTAAGACTGATGTGGTTTCTGTTGTTCAATAATTTTTCCAATCAGGTTACTTACTTAAATAGATTAATCATACTTTTATTTCCCTCTTACCTAAAAAACTTGGTGCTAAGGATCTGGGGGACTTTAGACCAATTAGTCTATGCAATACCATGTACAAGCTCATCTCTAAAATTCTAGCCTTTAGACTTAGGGAGACCCTTGGTAGCTTCATTTCTCCCAACTACGAAGATTTGGTGTCTGGTAGACAAATTTTGGATGGTATTATTAAAATTCATGAAACTATTCATTTTGTCAAACTTTACGGAAGGAAGCCATGATTTTGAAGTTTGGACATGCAAAATCCTATGATATATTTTTTGGGATTTTTGTACTCTCTTCTCTCTAAGTTGGGCTATAATCCTCATTTCATTAAAATTATTCAGGCTTGTACTAAGGATCCAAGATTTTAAGTTATCATAAATGGTAAACCCAATGGTTTTTTCAAAGCTGAAAGGGGGCTGAGTCAAGGTGACCCTTTATCCCCCTTCTTGTATATAGTTGTTGAAAATATGTGGAAATTATGCCTTAAAGCCCATAGAGAAGGTCATATGGAGGGGAGTAAGGTGGCGGTGGTATAGAAAATAAATTTCTACAAAATTTTGTTGACGATCGACCATTCCGGGTCAATATGTTGTTCAAGAAGCCAAGACTATCAAAGGCATTACTAAGAATTATGAGAGGGATACAAGGCAAAAAATCAACTTTAGGAAAAGCTATTGTTTCTTCATAAATGTGGGAAAGGAACAAAAATTTATATTGGCTACCATCCTATATTGTAATATTAAAATCCTTACGGATTCCTATTTAGGAATGCCTCTCTGTGGGAGTAAACTTGATGAAGGAGTGTGGAATCTTCTCTTAGAGAGATTTCATAAGAAGTTGGCCTCTTGGAAAGGCTCCCTTCTCTCTCAAGCTGGGAAGGCTCAACTTCTTCAGAGAAGTCTGCAAGGTATTCTTGTGTTTATAATGTCCATCTTTATTCTTCCAAGAAGATTCAAGAAGGCCATTGAAGGGATTCATAAAAGGTTCTTATGGACTAGATCTGAGGATAAAAATAGACTCCCTCTGGTTTCTTGGGACAAGGTTACCCAACCCAAGGATAAGGGTGGTTTGGGTCTTAAGAATATTCAGTTTATGAACCATGCCCTCATTTCTAAGGTTGGGTGGAGGCTTCATAAAGAAGTTGGTATCTGGGTGTCTGTTGTGAAAGTGAAATTTTTGCTTCCCTTTGGTGGAATGCTGATTTTTTTAGTGATTTGGTGCTTTTGAGAGGTTCTATTATATGGAATAACTTGTGTCAAACTAGGAAATTGATTATCAAAGGATACAAATGGAACCTTGGAGATGGATATAAAATCAAATTATAAGAGGACCCTTGGGTGGAGGAGGTTACCCTAAATTTGAGAAATCCTTGGAGGGAACTTTGGCATTTTTACTCTGATGAGAAAGGAGATCTTGTGTGTAATTATTGGGATGATGAACGTAGATGGTCCCCTATCCTTCCCCCTCCTTTCTTTCATGGGGATATCCAACCTTTTCATGAGTTAAATAGAAAACTAAGGGATCTTCATATCCCTCCTGATAGTTTCAAGGATGAGCTTATTTGGAGACTCACTGATACTGGGGATTATGAGGTTAAATCTGGATATTTGACAAACTTTGACCATATGGATTCAAATGTTATTTGGAGGAAGGTTTGGAACAAACATCTTATCCCTAAGATCATTTTTTCTAGGAAGTCATCAAAGGTAAGATCCTTATTGTTGACCATCTAAGAAGGAAGGGAATGATCATTATTAATAGATGTGGGTTGTGTAAGGAAAATGAAGAAACTATCAGGCACTTATTTCTGGAATGCCCTTTCTCTTTTCAAGTTTTTGCAGTGATCCTAGGTATCTTCAATGTGCAGTGGGTCCTCCCTGGTGATGTGGCTCTCTTACTTGAGTAGTGGAACTTAAATTTTTAGAATGACATGGTTAAAAAATGTGGAAGATGGCCTTGCCTCACATCTTTTGGGGAATTTGGATTGAATGTAACAATAGATTTTTAAATAAAAAATCAGTTAGCTCGAGAAAGGTTTCTGAAAAAGTGTTACGAGATCTTAAGGATAACTCCAAGATCCTTAAATATAAACAGATAAGAGTGTGCCTGAAGTGGGAGATGGATATGCTTAGGAAATTACAGGCTGAATCCTCCTTCAACATTAAGGAAAAACTGAAACGCATTGTCAAATGGATCAAATCACCAAATGGAAGCTTCAAGCTATACTTTGATGGGTCAGCTCATGTGATTGAAAAATTGGCTAGAGGAGGGGGTCTTGTTCGTGACCATAAAGGTATATTCATTAGGGTGTATAGGAAATCAATCAAACAACATAGCGGAGTCCTGGGCCACGCTTTGGGGAGTTATGATTTTTGTGACATAGGATTAAAAAATATGATTATTGAGGGTGACTCGGCGTGTGTCATTAATTATCTCAAGGATAGTAGAAAGTGTGGTTGGAAACTTAATAATTTTACTATGAAGGCACATGCCATCCTTGATTCATTTGATCAAGTGGTCATTCAACACTCTTATCATGTGGGGAACAAACCACATATGTGTTGGTAGATAAAGGTACAACCATGGTGGATTTGGAGATGTGGATTGGGACACATACTCCTTAGATTTAGGTGAATAAGCTCATTAATGATGATGTAATGTAGGAATAATGGTTTTGATGACAACCTTGGTTTGCATGCTCAAGATTATGAAAGGAATTTCCTTTTTTGGAAAACCAACCTTGTCAATTTCACTTGTTTCTTGGATCAGTGTATCTCTCGACTCTACGAAGGTATTTTTATTGCAAGTTTCATGGGGGTGATAGGGTGAGAATGGATCCCACCACTTTTCTCCATCTCAAAAATGACACGAGTCTATGGAAAGTGCTACATAAAGGGGTTTTACTAAATTCATTTGAAGGCTCAAAGGTAATGACCCTATCATGTCTATTGAATTTGCTACTACCTGGAAGGATGGTAGTTTTGTTTTTCATGGGGTTCATATTGATGTCTTGGAGGAAGAAATTTCTTAAGTTACTGGGTTAAAAATGGAGGGCCTCAAAAAATTTAAAGACAAAACTAGGAAGAAGCATGAAATTGTGATTTTCTTGAAGGTGGGGAAAAAATCATTGCTTATGATGATGGGATTTCCCGCACTTTCTTTCCAAATAGGTGGGATGATGTTTTCATGGTTATCATGAAGTATTTGACCCTTGAAGGGAAATTTTGTAAAATTTTTACCTATCATCTGACTATTCTCAATTGTTTCCATCGAGATTAGTCTATGAGCCTATCTTATTTTTTATCGACCGCTCCTCTTGACCATCAAGGATTTTAAGAAGGAAAAAATAGATATCCCCCTCCACTAGGGTCTCATCCTCAAAATTGTTCAAAGAGGTAAAATGGCCATCCCTTTCACTGTTAATGATCATGATTCATATATTTTTATTATTATTGGCAAATAGTTTTTTGAAAGGGGCTATACCCTAGAAAACAAAAGAGGGCCTAAAAGCCAGAATAGGAAAGAGAACCAGAACAAAAAGGATCAAAATCTAGATGGGTCAATGAAACCCAAAGTAGCCAAAGAGCAGCTACCACTACAAAATCAAAATAGAGTGAAAACTGGAGAAAAGTAGAAAAACTGTAGCAAAAAAACAACAATAACTACACGAAGTTCAGCAAAAGCACCCCCAATTACTTTTTAGCAGCCGTTGAAGTGGGTAGAGGGGGAACAGAGCCAGGGGAGGAAGGGAGGCTAGGAGACCGAAGAAGACATAATTTATGCATCAGGAAAATAAGCCCCTGGTGCAAAGGAACAACACGAGCATGCTTTTGAAACTCCAAAATGGAGTGCTCAAGAGAGCTAAGCTAGATAATGGGGGAAACATATCATGTGATTCCTACGGAAGTGATTGAGGAAGATAAGATGTTTAGCATGTACAGTGATGAACCTCCCTTCCAAATAAATGAAACACACCATCATGTGGGTAACCTCATCATAGGGTGAGGGGATCGAATTGACAAGTAGGCCCACCATGACAAAGATCATCTTCTTAGTTCCTTCAACAAATATCCTCTCCTCAGCTTCTCTATCAACCCTTTTATTAAAAAAATGGTATCCGTCCATGCCAAGGCCAGTCGCTTCAGAAATCAGCTCCTCATTGATCGTAATCTTCTGCCCCCCATACTCAATAGTGTGATCCTTCCAATCTTTTGCAAAATGCACTAAAATACTTTGATCATGGCCCTGAACCTTCTCCATAAAGTTGGTGATGCCTCCCTGGCTTAGAATATTCCAAAGCTCCACATTATCCCTCCAATCCGGATCTGCACTGGGCTCGATCTGGTAAGGAGGGCCCCCCATTGTCACTGTGCTTAACTACTTGCAAAAAATATTAGAAACCTTAAGAGCGCTAATACCAGTCCACCTTTTGCTATTATTATTCACGCAGTGAAAATGCTGATGAGAATAGCCGTTTCTTTTCCCACAAATACCCACGTGACTACTGATTTGAACCTGTGGAAGTTTGCATGTGGGAACTACGGCCCTTTTTCTAGCCCGCTCCCTATCATCATTAACATTATTTCTACCTTGGGGATCCGTAGAGATTTGCAGCCAGATTGTATAGAGCACAATGTTGCCCGCATGCACGACTTTCCTTTCAATATAAATCCACTTGAACTTTCCATTATTCTTCATACAAACTTGATTGTTCGACAAGAATTGTATAAGATTAGTTTTAAAGTCAGCACGTGTGGGAGCTTTATTAATCCACTCCCAATGATCATATCCCAAATCTTGAATTTTCATGTTTATAGATATCCACTTGAATGCTACTTTGAAGCTATTTAGGAATGTTATTATTATCCCAAACAATGTGGTTAACATTAATGCCATAATTTGCCAATGCATCTGCCAGCTTGTTACCCTCCCAGTAAGTATGTATGATCCGGATGTTAGTGAATGTTTGGCAGATACTTATGGACTCTGAGATAAAATCCTTGATGTTCCAACTTGGAGGTGAGCATTGATTAAGATGATTAATGATATTCAGGAGTCCCCTTCAAGAATGAGGTTTTGGATATTATGATTCTGGGCAATTCTCAGGCCCCATAAAGTAGATAATGCTTCGGAAAAATGATTGGTTTGAATTCCCATTTTTCTAGCATACGTAGCAATCAGATTACCTTTATGATCCCGAGATCACTCCTCCCCTGCTGTAGTCCCAAGGTTACCCTTAGAGGCCCCATCAAATTTCAACTTATACCAGTTAAAATCAAGAGGATGCCATTTAATCAAAGATCTATCAATACTATTACTGGGATTGCTATGGCTACTGACAGATCCAATCTGCCAGTTGAGTAAGACATACTCTTCACTTTCTGGATAACTCTTATTCTTAGGGGGTTTAAATCTAGATATATTCTCTTTGATATCATTAGAAATTTTACCAATACTGAGCTTATAGTTCTGATTCTTATTTCTAAAAATAATATCATTTCTATCTTTCCATATCCTCCAAATGATATGAGGGATAACCAACTTCCAGATCCTTCTGAAAACACAATGTCTATAGGGTGGGTTCCATTGAGTCCATAGCTGATTGAAATCCTTCGACACCACCCATAGAGCTTCAAATTTAGAGAGGGAAAAACTCCATATTCTGGTAGCATAATCACAATGGATAAACAAATGACTGATATCCTCAGAATCTTTTTTACAAAGATGACATCTATTAGGCATTATAAAACCTCTTCTCATCAGTTTGTCAGTGGTAAGAATCTTTCCTCTGATAGCTAGCCAAAGGAAGAAATTTATTTTAGGAGTTAATTCAGCCATCCAAATCCTATTCCAATTGAACTCAGATTGACTACTGTCGAAGAAAGTGTTATATCCAATTTTGACAGAATAGTCCCCATCAATGGAATTATGCCAGACCAGCTCATCCTTAGTATCCAGTTGACTTAAGGGAATAAGATCTAACTGAACTTGAAGGGAGGAAATAATTTGTACCAGATCATCTCGCTCCACTGATAGTTTTTTCCATTTCTTTCTATTGCCATTTCCCTCAATATAATCCTTGATTTTAATGCCATATTTGTTTACAAGACTGTCCTTAACAATCCCAAATCTGTCCATAAGATTGCCATTAAACCAGTTATCCTCCCAGAAATTTATATCCCAACCATCACCCACTTTCCATTTACTGCCCTGCTTAATGAAATTTCTGCTCTTAACTGATTGTTCCAAAAAATGGAACCATATGGGAGGTGCTCATCTTGCAGGAAAGAATAGACAGTTTGTTGATTTAGGTATTTAGCTTTGATTAAATCAATCCATGGTTGTTTCTCTAAAAGCATTCTCCAGCCCATTTTTGCAATGAGAGCCTCATTCATTTTCTCGATGTCTTTTATACCCAATCCTCCCATAGATTTCGGGGTACAAACCTTATCCCAAGCAACTAAGTGAAATTTAAACTTCTCTTCCATGCCCTGCCATAAGAATTTTTTCTGAATCCTCTCAATCTTTTCTCTGAAGGAAGAGGGGATCTTGAAGAGTGACATGATATAAATGGGTAGATTTTGGAGAGTAATTTTAATGAGCAGGCACTTACCAACACTAGACAAAATAGCTCCTTTCCATCCAGCCATTTTTTTTAAATCTCTCCAATAGCTCATCCCACACCTTGCTAGAGACTTTTTTAGTGCCGAGAGGAAGGCCCAAGTAAGTGGCTGGAAGCGTGCTTATATTACAGCCCAGAATTTTAGCAATTTTAATCTGTCTTTCTTCAGGAGTGTTGAAGAAGAAAATGGAGCTTTTATCATAATTGATCTCTTGCCCTGAAGCATATTTGTAAAGCTGAAGAATAGCCTTCATAGCCTTAGTTTCAATGACTGAAGCCAAAAGAAGGAGGATAGTATCATCCACAAATTGCTGATGGGAGATAGCTTGGCTGATGGAAGTGGGCTTTGAGCCTTTCAAAATACCGTCATTGACTGCTTTACCAATTTTTCTACTAAGGCTATCATCCATAAGAATAAAGAGAAAGGGGAGATGGGGTCCCCTTGCCTTAGCCCTCTGCTGCTAGTGAAAAAACCCACAGGCTCACCATTAACCACCACTGAAAATCTAATCGTAGAGATATCAACCTTAATAATTTTTCTAAATTTGTCTGGAAAAACAAATTTAGTTAAGACTTTGTCAAGAAAAACCCAAGATACCTTGTAAAAAGCTTTATTCATATCAATATTAAGAGCCATATTTACTTTTTTATTACTCTCCATAGAATGAATGGTCTCATGAACCATAATCACTCCATCTTGAATAATCCTACCTTTGATGAACCCACTCTGCTACCTAGAGATTAAATCATTCATAATGAGTTGGAGCCTTGTAGCAATTATTTTGGTGAAAATCCTGTAGATAGCGTTCACAAGGCTGATGGGCCTGAAGTCTTTGAAGTCTTTAGCATCCATTTTTTTGGGGGCCAGCACAATGTGAGTGTTGTTCAGCTCTTTCAAAAGATTTCCAGTTCTGTAGAATTCATTCACTACTCTGAGAAGATCATCCGAACAAATTTCCCAAAATTTCTGAAAAAAATTAATGGAGAAACCATCTGGTCCTGGAGCCTTGTCGCCTTCTAAAGTAAATACAGACCTTTTGCAGTTCTTCAAGCATGACAACTTTGGTGACATTTCTAAATCTTTGTTCCTCAATTTTACCTTGGGGAATAGCCTCCAACATAAAAGAAATAGCCTCAGCATTGATGATATTCCTCTCCTCAAGAAGTTTTTTATAGAAATCAAGCGCTTCTTCCTTGATGCTATTGGGATATTTTATAGTATTTCTGTTACTTTTAGCCACTTCCATGATCCTATTGCAAGCTCTATGCTTCAGCATGGTCATATGAAAGAACTTCGTGTTCCTATCTCCCTCTTTAAGCCAGATAGCTCTAGATTTAAGTCTCCATAAAGATTCTTCTCTGCTGCAAATCGTATGCAACTCTGAAAGAATATTCTTTTCATTAGTTTGGTCTTCAACAGATCTCCCCATTGTATCCATTTTAATTTCCAAATCCTGGAGCTTTTGTTTTAACTTCTTTTTATTATCAAACACATTGCCAAAAACTCTTTTATTCCATATTTTAACTTGCTTTTTAACATTCTTGAGCTTTTGAATCAATCTAAATTGTGCAGTGCCTTCACCATTCCATCCCCACCATTATTTTATCTTGTCATAGATGTTGTCATGCTCCATCCACATATTTTCAAATTTGAATGAGCTTCTGATGGGTTTAGTCCAATTGAGAAGATTTAAAGCCTAGCCTCCTGCATTAAAAAATTAAGAAACATAAAGTGGTTGATCGAATAAGGGCATTGTTAATGCCTTATGTAATATAAAAAGGTTACCAAGAATCTGGATAATAATTGCAACAAAAGGGCTTGGGAAATTTCTTATTAGGAGGCCAGACTTATGAGGGTTGAGACCAATAATGACACCATTCTCACAATCAACAAAAACCTCATTCAAGAGCTAAAAGATTTCCATCAGCGTATTGATTCCCATAACAAAACCATCAAGGGGTATCCTTGTTGATTTGTTATGACAGAGAACCAAATTTCTATTCTGCAAGACCAAGATTCTATTGATGAGGGAAAAATAAAGATGAAGTTGATGTTGATCTCATTTGATAAAGTGAGGAATTGGATACCGGAGATAGCTCGAGTAGGGTTGTTGACTCCAATCAAAGAAAGGAATAGAGGGACAAACATGTTGATACCCCGTAAAGAGAACGAGGATGTTAACCAAATGAAAAGGGTAATTATTAAGGGGTATAGTAAGAGGGATGGTGTTTCGAGCACTAGATCCCGTAATCAGGGCCATGATGAACTAATTATGTATCTTTTGCTGCCCTTTTTGTTTGGTTTTGTTTTTGTTTCTGCCCCTTTGGGGTCAAAAAAACTCTGTTAAATTTGTAAAATCTTGTAGTTTTTCACATCTATGTCGGGGCCTATTATCAATTACTTTTGACTCTTCCTTTGTGGCGTTCAAGTTTTTATCTCTAAAAAATTGTTCCTCTGTGTATGGGGTTTTTCGGTCCTCGTTTAAAACCAAACTTTTTTATCTTATCTAAAAAAAATTAAATATTAGAATATTAAGATATTATCTTTTTGATAGGTTAATTTTGATAAGTTAAATATTAGAATATGTACTATTATTTTTAATTAGTATTCTAAAAAACACATCATTATGAGAGGGAATGAGAGACCTCACTTTCTCCCAATTAGTGAAGTTTTAGAATTTAAGGAGAATCAAAATCCTTCCATTATAAATTAACATTATTTTACTTTGACTGAGAGTGTGAGACATTATATTTTCCTTTGAACTTGAGGGAGAATGGGAGGCCTCCTATCCTCCATAAAATTAAAGTATTTGAGTGATAATGGTAAGTTGTTGATTCTCACTCAAAGTTCTGATTTTTAAGAAAGAATTAAGACCTCTCATTCTAATTTATATAAAAAAATTGATTAATTTTCACATTTAGGAAGAATGGGAGGCCTCCCATTCTATGTCATCAATGTTTATTCTCTGTAAGATAGAAAAGGAGGCTTGTTATTCTCTTTTGATTTATTTGAAATTGATGTAAAATCATAGGCCTCCCTTTCTAAAATTTAATTTTTTAAAAAGTATGAGGGAGGAAGGGAGAGCTCCCATTATCTATCTTAATTGTTTTTTATGCTGAGGTATAATTGGATGCCTTCCATTATCCATCTTGATTTAATTTTTTAAGGGAAAAATATAATAAGAGATTGAGAATGAGAGGTCTTCTAATCCCTTTTAATTGATTTATAATTTTAGGGAGATTGGGAGGCCTCCCATTTTCCTCTATTTTTTATTGAGGGAGAAACATTTTATTTATATTGAGGAAGAAAGGGAGGCCTCCCTTTCTAACTCATAATTATTTTTTAATATGAGTGAGATTCCCTATCATTCTCCGTATTCATTACTTTCTACTCTGAGGTTGAAAAATATTATTAGAATAGAATGGTAGGCTTCCATTTTGTGAAAATTTTATTTATAATAGTAGAAAGAATGACATGAATCTCTTTTCACCTCTTGATTATAAGTTTACTTTGAGGAGAATTATTTTTTTCAGAATTGATAGAGAAAGGGACACATCTCATTTTCTAAGAAATGGATACATCTCATTGTCCATCTCAATTATTTTTAGATATGTGTGAGAATGGGATACCTCCCATTCTTCCTCTTTCCCCATCTCCCTCTTGATTATTTTTAGATATGAGTGAGAATGGGAGACCTCCCATTCTATCTCTTGATTATTTTTTCTTTGATATTGAACACTATTATTGGAAAAGAATGGTAAGCCACCATTCCATGAAATAAATTATTAGATTCAGAGAATGGTATGCCTCACATAACATGGAGAATTTTTTATAATTTTAAGGAAATTGGGAGGCCTACAATTTCTCTTTTGATTGTAAGTTTATTTTGAGGGATAAAAATTATTATTTTCATGTTGAGATAGAAAGGGAGATCTCCCTTTCTACCTCATAATAAGTTTTCAATATGAGTGAGAATGGGAGACCTCTCATTCTCCCTCTTTATTATTTTTTTACTATGAGGTTGAAAAATATTATTGGAAGAGAATGGTAAGCCTACCATTCCATAAAATATTTTTTATAATTTTAGGGAGATTGGGAGGATCATTTTTTCCCTCTTGAATACTATTATTGGAAGATAATGATAGGCATTTTTCAATATGAGTTAGAATTGGTGACCTCACATTCTCCCTCTTTATTATATTTTTCCTACATGGTTGAAAATTATTATTGGAAGATAATGTTAGACCTTTCATTTCATAAAAATATTATATAAGAAAATGGTAGGCCTTCCATTCCATGAAAAATTGATATTAAATTTTAGAGAGATTGGGATTCCTCTCATTTTACCTCTTGAATGTAATTTTATTTTTAGGGAGAAAGAGAGGCATCCATTTTTACCTAATAATTATTTTTCATTATGTGTAAGAATGGGATACCTCCCATTCTCCCTCTTGATCATTTATTTACTCTCAGGTTGACAACTATTTTTTGAACAAAATGGTAGGCCTCCCATTCTAAGAAAAAATAATTTATATTTTTAGGGAGATTGGAAGGCCTCCCTTTTACCCTCTTTATTGTAATTTTATTTTGAGAGAGAAGGGAGACGTTCCTTTTTACATCATAATATTTGTCAATATTAGTAAGAATTAGAGACATCCCATTCTCCCTCTTGATTGTTTTTGTACTCTAAGGTTGAAAACTATTATTGGAAGTTTACATGAAATATATTATCATAAAATAATGGTAGTATTCACATACCATGAAAAATTGATTTAGAAACTTAGGGAGATCAATAGGCCTCCCATTTACCCTCTTGATTGTAATTTTACTTTGAGGAGAAAAAACATATTTTCTACTTTGAGGGTGAAGGGAGGCCTCCCTTTCTACCTCATAATTTTTTTAATATGAGGTAGAATGTAATACATACCATTCGTGATTTGGATTTTTTTTACTTTGAGGTTTGGTTTTATTATCATAATAGAAATACCTAATGGTTAAGCCTCCCATTCCATGAACGATATTCTCAAGAAAATTATTTATAAATTTACATCAAGGAAAAAAATTCCACTTTGAGGAAGAAAGAGAGACCTCCCTTTATACCATATAATAATTTTTCAATATGAGTGAGAATGTGAGACCTTCCATTATCTCTCTCTATTATTGGTTTATTATGATGTTGAAAACTATAATTAGAAGATAATGGTAAGACTCTCATTATATTTAAAATATTATGTAAGGGAATGGTAGGCCTTCCATTACATGAAAAAATAGTTTTTATTTTATGGAGATTAGGAGGTCTCCATTTTTCCTCTTCAATATAATTTTATTTTGACAGAGAAAATTATTCTTTACACTTTGAGGGAAAAAGAGACACCATCCTTTTACCTTACAACTATTTATCAATATGAAAGAGAATGGGAGACCTCTCATTCTCCCTCTTGATATTTTTTAAATCTAAGGTTGAAAACTATTATTAGAAGAGAATGGTAGGCCTCTCATTCTATAAAACATTGATTTATAGTTTTACAGATATTAGGAGGCTTTTTGTTTATTTTGATTGTAATTTTACTTTGAGGGAGAAAGGGAGAGCTTCCTTTCTTCCTCTTAATTAGTTTTCAATATGAAGGAGATTGGGAGACATCTCATTTTCCTTGTTGTTTTTTTTAAATATAAGGTTGAAAACTATTATTGGAAGAGAATGGTAGGCCTCTCATTCTATGAAACATTGATTTATAGTTTTAGAGAGATTAGGAGGCTTCCCATTTATTTTGATTGTAATTTTACTTTGAGGGGAAAAAATTCACTTAAGGGAGAAAGGGAGAGCTCCCTTTCTACCTCTTAATTATTTTTCAATATGAAGGAGAATGGGAGACATCCTAGTCTACCTTTTTTATTTTTTTATTCTAAGGATGAAAACTATCATTGGTTAATAATTGTAGGTCTCTCCTCCAATGAAGGGTATTATTAGAAGATAATGGTAGGCCTCATATACCATGAAAATTTGATTTATAATTTTAGGGATATTTGGAGGCCTCCCAATTACCCTCTTGATTGTAATTTTACTTTTTGAGGAAGATAAAATATTTTTTCCACTCTAAGGAAAAAGGAATATCTCCTTTTCTACTTCATAATTATTTTTAATATTTGTGAGAATGTGAGACCTCCCATTCTCCCTCTTTATTATGTTTCTTACTTTGATGTTGAAAAATATTCTCGAAGGAGAATGATACTCCTCCCATTCCATGAAATATATTAGTGGAAGAGAATGGTAGGCCTCACATACCATGAAAATTGTTTGATAATTTTAGGGAGAGTGGTAGGCCTCTTTATATTTTATTAATGCTTAATATTGATGATAATCTAAAAAACTATCCCTACTATTTTTTTAGTGAAAAAATAATTAGATGTAATCAAGAATTGTTTATAGTTTATTTTCATTATTATTGATATTGAGATAACTTTGTTCAAATGTATCATTTGTATGAACATTATGGAAAAACTTGTAGTTTATTTTTCGTTATTATTTATATTGATATAGCTTTTTTCAAATGTCTCATTTGTAGGAACAATATGGCAGAACTTGGTAAAGTTTCATTTGTAGAAATACCACTACAAAAAGTTGATAGAGATTTTGAAAGAGGTATTTTGGATGAAGAATGGTTTGTTGAAGTACATAAGCCAGATAACTTTCATGATGACTTATGGATGTTTTAGATGATAGTTAATGATGTAATAGAAATTGGTATGGTTATAGCTACAAAACCAATAAATAAATATGTGATAAAGGTTCAAGTTGAGAGAATTGATAACATCACAAGAAAATGCTATATTTTTGAAATGGATCTCTATGTGGCCAATTATCATAAAGATTTAATGGATAGGTCAATACAAAATGATAAATATTCTTGTTTTGGTTGGAATTTACCATTCCCAAATGATAGAAATAATAAGGAAGGTGTGGCTACATCACAAGAAATATATAGAGGTATGTTGCAAAGTCTTAAAAGATGTATGGAAAACATACAACATATTCAATTCTTCATCTTCTTAATAGAAATTCTTCACACCTTGGAACTAATCCTGCACTTGTCAGAAAAATGACATATCACAAGTGTTCATATTTACCTTCATTAGAGGTAGATATATCTATTTCCTCTTTCAAGGAGATGAAAAAATATCCAAATAAATAAGTTGAAAATAAAGTAGAGACTCTCTTTTTAAAATCAGCTCTAGAACTTAGTGAAGAGGTAAAACATTTCTTGTTTGATGAAAAAGTGTTTTCTATTGATGTTCAAAGGTGTGAAATTTCACCTAAAGATATCTAATTCAGGAAGCTAGATGAATATGAAGTTTCAAAAATAGTTTCCTCAATGATACAAAATATGATTACAACTCCTCGAGATGCAATACTTCTTCCTTTCAACAAGATAACAAACAACTTGTTGAAATTATAATAGAGGAGGATCTCATGGATGAGAACATCAATTTTTATATATTAGATGGGCAACACACCATTAGTGCCCAAAAGAAAATACTTTACAATCCCAAATATGTTGATGTGCACAATCGTTATAGAATGAGAAATGCTAGAATCATGGCCCACAATGTTCCATTGAGTACAATATATTCTATTATTTTAAAGAAACAAAATCAATGGGAAAATAGAGTGTGGGTTGAGACATAGTTTATTGATATGATATCAAAAGAAAGAGAGCTATGGATAAGTTGTGGAAGACCTAAAACATCAGGAAGGGGAAATGAATAGTCAATAGAGTGGAAGGTGTGTATTATAAATTTATTTCAAATTTATATTTATTCAATATTTATAGTTAAATAGAAATTAACACTCATGCTTGTAATAAATTTAAATGCAAGGGTTCATTAAAAGGTGCTTGGATATATTTGAAATAGAAAAATAAGAAAGTTTGTGTGATAAGTTGACATTTGTGTACTTTTTGATTCTATTTGGGAAAAGTGGGAAAAAAATTGAACTATATAGATTGGGTGGATTAGCATGTTCACCCAAAAAATACAACCAAGATGAATTCACAACAAATTCAATAAAACAATTTAGTGCTAATTTTTTTAAGTGCATACGCGGGCTTGATGAAAATGAATTGGACTATCTTGCTGATGAGATATATGAAGGATGTGTTTGGTTGAGGAAATTATTTGAACCTAGTCAAGATATGAGACATTTTCCAATTATTGAAAAACAATTAAGGAAGAAAGAAACACAAAATAAAATATATTTGAATATGTTTGCATGAAGGATGGTGATAATTGTACAAGAATTCAATGTGATGCAAAAAATGTGGTAAATAAATATGAAATTAATAAAACCCATTTGGCTCAATTATGTCACATAATTGGTGAAGAAAAAAACTATATTATTGGTCAACAAAATTATCAAAAGGAAATTTAAAAAATTTAGAAAGGAAAAAAAATTGCTAAAAAGGGAAAAAGAAAACTAAATGAGGCTAAGGAACCAAAAATACCTATAACTGCAACACAAATATTATATTTTTATATTCAATCTTTTCACAACAATACTCTAGCTAGAGATCCATATACAAATAATTTTACTTGTTGTTGTATTTTTCATTTGGAATTAGAACTACATTAGAGAATATTTCTAGTTTATCTATGCTTGCATGTGATATTATTGTTATGGATATGTGTAATATTGTTACTGATGTAATAATAAAGGACCATGTTCACATTTTTGGGAACAAATGCAAGTAGATGTGTTTGTGTGTTTTTGGTTCCAATTTTAAAAGTACTAGTTGTGGTAGAAGTTGTGACAATATACTATAGAGATGTTAAGGATAATGTTTCAGAGCTTGATTATGGGTGTTATAGATTGTATACTTCCCATGGTTTTGATGGGTTTTTAGTAATATGTGTTGTTTATGACATCCATAACCATGATGAAGAGGAAGAAAAAAATTAGGTTGATTTAGATTGGGAGCATAATGAAGATGAAGTGAAAATTCCTTCTTGTAATGATCTTAATCTTATTGGGTCAAGCATCCATTCTGATTTGAGCGAATGGAGTTTTTGGAAAAATTTTGATAAAAATCACACACAAAAGGAGAACAACATTATCTCCATTTATACATGATGCACATTACTTCCAACATTTGTAAAAATAGGTGATCATTCTCTTGTATCAATTGTTGAAAATATTGACTAGGAGTTATTTATGAAGACATTTTACAAGGAAATTTCAACCATTGAGGATTCATGTGCATGTGGTGAGTTTTGTACCTTTCTATGATTATAATTTTTATTTTAGAAAGAGAAAAAATTAAATTATTATACTATCAAAATGTATTCTCTTAAATTGAAGTTTATTTTGTATAAGATAATATTTTTTGCACATTGACGAATTGAGGAAGTATGTGATACCTCTCATTATCCCTATAATTTTTTTCATGTGGCCTACAATTCTCCCTTTGATTGTTCTACTTCACTCTAGGGGAGAATGTGAGGTCATTCATATTCTCCATGATTTTCATGTTGATGGATAATGGGAGGCCTCCCATTCTTCCTTTAATTATTTTTCCACTTTGAGATAGATTGTTAGGCTTATCATTCTCCCTCTTCATTGTTAATTTCACTTCAAAATATTTTAAAAGTTAGATAATTACTCATCTTCACCTATTTTACTCTTAACAGATAATAGGAAGCCATCATTTCTCATTTATGATTTTATCACATTGAGGGAGAATATGAGACCTCATTCTTTTTATTTTTATTATTTCAATTTTGGAGTCTATTTTTAATTTTACAGATATGTGAACTAAACAAAAATTCGATTTCACATATTTATATTTTAAATTGATTTTTTTGTTGTAAATTATTTTTTAGTTTATGAATGTTTTTGATATCTAATTGGTCACATACTTAATGATGTAAGAATTTGTGATCTCTTTTAAGATGTTTTTAACTACCATTTTCATTATTTTTTCATAATTGGTCTAATATTAGTGAATATTTGTTTGTAGGTGTGGAAATACAAGAATTGAGTGTCTCTGAAACATATAAAGAACCACTTACATTGAATTTTTGGGATGTTTCACAAGGTATTGAATTGGATGCAACCGAAACAACAATTTCTCAGAAATTCGTAAATGCATATCTAATAGAAAAGATTTAGAAAATATTCCTGAGGAAGAATATGCAATCATACCTAATGTTGTAAAATATCCAGAAAATATAGAGAATCAAGAAGTTGAGCAAGGTTCGAATAACACTGCAACTGAAACATGTAATTAACTACTCACTTTTAAATTTCATATAATAATTTTTGTTGCAATTAGTGAATTTAAATGATTAATTATATGAAACATTTATTTTTCATTCGTAATGAAAATATAGATGCAAAGAGTCAGCAATTTAAGGACAAATACCACAATCTTAAGGTATAGTATAGGAAAAATTAGTTACTTTAATTTTTAAGCATGTTGTAATTGGTAGTTTTAGAGTATATGATTTAATAATTTATTTGTGCATATCTAAGTAGAAAACATCTCTTGATACTAGATTTGGAAGGTGTGCTAATTTTTAAATTGAATTCTAAGAATATCCAGATCTTTCTAGACTAAAGGATGTCATTATGTTCCAAGAAAAAGTTTATATCAATTTTTAAAATGCATATTTACTAAATTTGAGATAACATTTTGGTCAAGTTTATGTGGCCAAGATGTTAAATATTTAGGGAAGAAGATTTTGAAGAAATATGGGGATGGTAAGCAGAGAGCTTTATTTTATTATGGTGTTGAAATGTGCACAAATATAGATTATGAATAGGTAAAAGATCTGATTATAATATGGTCAAATATTAAATCATATGACACTACAAATACCATATTGATCAATTTTAAAATGGTAGGGGTTCCTCAAGAAAATTGTTTCATTGCACCAATTTTTTCTTTCTCGGATGATATGCAAGTTCATAATTGGTTAACGGCTCATGTTTTACATATCCTGAGATCTTTTGAGAATGATGTAAATGATACAAGATCATTAGTTAGAAAATTCTAAACGATATTAAAATGAAAAGTTTGAAGATACGATGTTGAAATCATTTTGAAGATAAGACAATAAAATCCCTTCCAAAGTTTTTTTTATTATTAGTAAATAGTTTTTTGAAAGGACTATAACCTTGTATACATAAAAAAGGGCCTATGGGTTTTTTTAATAGGAATGAAAAAAATTATAAGAAGGATCAAGATCTAGATAAGACATAAAAAAAGATTAACAAAAAGAGAAGATACTCCAAAAATCAAACTAGTTCGAACAATCATCATAGACGGCCTAAAAAACAACAAAAAACACGATGGAAGGCAAAGAGCAATGAGATCCACATTTACTTCTTGCGGCTTTGGAAGTGATTTTGGGTTTAATAGTCACTTAGAGGTGAACATAGAAATCCAAGCTGGATGTGAGTAGGTTCACTAATATCCATTGTTGAATGGTTTGTTTTCTTTCTTTTTTTGAGCCCCAAAGTAGTTTTGGTATTCCACCGAGATTAGAGATGTTTCCGGACATGCTTGCTCAATAAATTTCTCGATTGCACTAAATATAGCCATATTATGGTCATGGTGAGTCTTGGAGAACCTATTCAAATAAAAGGAGATTTTTCATAATTTATCTAATATTATTTTTGTAGATATCTTCAACTTGTTTATTTCAATCAATAGCCTCCTCCTCCTTCATCCTCTTATATTTTTGCTTAGATCTTTTTTGAATTCTTCTTTCAATAAAGAAACAATAATTTCTAAAGCTTAAATGCCTTTTTAATGGAGCTTTGGAAAATGTGTCTCCGAGAAGATCCAATCCTACCTAATGTTGTGAAGGATATTAAAAATGAGCAACCTCCAAGTCTTGAGGAACGTTTGAATAAACAAAAATAGGGTATCCGGGTTCAATATTTTAGAATACCTAGTTATAGGTCTAGTTGAGGTGGAGGCGAAGGGGTGGGAGCAGAGGCGGGGGATGAAAAGGGGATCCGAGAAGGAAGTCATTAGGCTAAATAGCAAAATGGTGATGGGGATAGAAGTGTATAAAATTTAGGTGATTTTTGAAAAGAAGGAACAAAGATGGGGGAATAATTGGAATGTCGTGGAAGCTTAAGAAGACAAAGTTTATGCAACAATAAAATGAGACCTTGATACAAAGGGACCGCACGAGAATGCTTTGGAACTCCAAAATGGAGCGCTTAGGAGAATTAATAATTTTAATGAATGAAACATATTTGAAATTTTAAATAGTGATTAAGGAAAACAAGATGTTTTAAGGGCACTATGACAAATCTCCCCTCTAAAGATATGTATCTCACCATCATATGGGTGACCTCGTAAAAGGCGGAGGGATAGAGCTAACCTACAAACCTACCATGACAAATACTAGTTTCTCATTTCCCTCCAAAAATTTCTTCTCCTCAAAGAGGGCCTGTCAATCCTTTTATTGAAAAATATGTAATCCATTCTAAGTTAATGTAATGTATTATTATTATTTATTTTATAGTATTGATATAAATTTTTTTTTATTTTTTGTTTTACTAGTGTACTTATTAAAATTATGGTAATTTTTTCATATCTTTAGCTTCAATTTTAATGAATTTATTGATTTTTGTAGTAATAGGGATGTACTTTTCGAATTTATTTGAAATTTAGTATACATCTTGTTATTTATGCTATAACATTTCATGGAGTTCAATTTTCTGATGTGGTTATTTATAGGATTAATTATTAATTTAATCTCTTTAATAATGTATATCATACATTTGATTATTTATTTGTTGAAATTATTGGTGTAATTATTGGGATGTAGTAATGCTTTTCATATTTTCTTGAGTTATAAGATTTTTAGTAACTAGAGATTTAATTACAACATGATTATTTTTATAGATAATATTTTTATTTAGGCTAGGGCCATTTACATGGAGAAATATTACATTGAAGCTCACAAAAAGTAAAAATTAATCATTAAAAAAACCCACAAAATTCTCAACTCAAAAGAGATTGACTCAGGAAATTGTTGATATTGGGAGTAGAAGAGATACAAAAACCAAAACAAAGAAGACCATGATATTATAGGAACTAAGCCATAAAAATTATGTGAGATAACCCCTATTTTAAATATGCTTCATATATATATTTGTAAAGGATTTATTCTCCTGATTTATTAGAGGTTGTAAGAGAACATTTTGATCTTGCTTTGTGGTTTACATTTTTAGATAGAAAAGAAGTACATTATTTTCTTGCACACTTTACTTGGTTATGAGATACAAAATTTTTGTTCACTTGGGGAAGAGAACATTTTATAATATCAAATACATTTAAGAGATCTCAAAGTGGAAATTTGATGCCTGTATATAAGAAAATTTTAAAGGATGTTATTGATGTGTACAAAGAGAGAGATATGTTGATTCTAACATATTATTCATTGATGAGGGGAAATACATATTTGAAGAGTTTGGAAATGCTAATTACTTTAAGATCCCACATAGTTGGGATTTTGATGGATCTTATGAGAAAGATAAAATTGTAAAAACCCATCTATGTACTTGGGTTAAACATGTGGGGCCTCTAAAAACTTGAGGCATTCATTGAGAACTTTTAAATTAACTATTGATGATTATTAATTGTAAGTGAAATTTAAATTGTGAACTTTCTTTTTTCTGTGTAAAATATATTAAATGTATATGTTGATTTTCTTTTTTTTATAATAATAGTGCTGACATAGATATTATGAATAAAATAAGGTAAAGAGAAGTCAACTAACAAAATGGAAAAAATTGATTTAGTAGTATTTTTTCACTCAATTTTGTTTGTATGAGTAAAAATAATATGGAAATTACACATGTTGAACTAGATGGCCTCCTAATCATCATTTAAATGAGCTAATCCTTAAGTGAACTAGATGGAATCCTATTATATCAATCTAAATAAAAATTAAAAGGGAGAATAGGTGGCTTCCAATTTTCCCTCAAATATCAACCAACAATTGGAAACCAAATATATTATGAAAAATTAAATTATTAAACTAGATGACATCATATTGTCCATTTGAGATCAAAATAACCATGAAGAGGTAGAATGTGTGGCCTCTCATTATCATGGAATGTAAAAACAATTGGAACAACTGGGAAGCCTTCTAATATGGGTATAAAAGGTAATATATTTACCTCCCATTATTTTTAATTAAAATTATAAATACAATAAACTTCTTATCTATTTTTCCAATGTGAGTGAAAATTAATAGCGAGAATGGGTGGCCTCACATTCTCCCTCATAATTTAATTAACTAGAAATTAGAAACTAATAATGAAATTATTAAAGACCAAGAACTCAAATGTTGAAAACCAATAATAACATATTTGAAATCAAAAATTAATATTTAAATAAAAAAATTTAGATGTAAAGAAACTAATAATGAACTTCTTGAAAAAATTATTGGACTAAAATTAGTCTAAATGTAAATTTTTTTCTAATGTGAGTGAAAATTAATAGGGAGAATGGGTGGCCCCCCATTATACCTCATAATTCAATTAACTAAAAATTGGAAACCAATAATGTAATTATTGGAGACCAATAACTCAAATGTTGAAAACCAATAATAACATTTTGGAAAACCAATAATAACATTTTAAATACCAAAATTTAGATGTGAAGAAACTAATAATGAACTTTTTGAAAAAATTCTTGGACTAAAATTAGTCCAAATTTAATGAAATGGTGGTTCAACAAAAAGATGTTGACAACAAGTTATTACTATCCAACACTTCATAAGGATGCAACATTATATACAAGGAGGTGTGATAGATGTCAAAGAATGGGTAAACCTACCAAATCATATGAGATGTCATTGCAGCCTCAAGTTAGTATTGCATCCATTTGAAAAATGGGGTTTAGACTTCATTGGTCCTATAGATCCTAAATCTCAGCAGAATGAATACATCTTGGTGTGCATAGATTACCTCACTAAATGGACAGAAGTGAAAGAATTTCCAAATCAAAAGAGTGAGAAATTTTCCAAATTCTTATATGACCACATCTTCACAAGGTATGGAGTACTAAGAGAAATTGTTACTAATCAAGGTACACACTTTACTACTGAAGTTATTTATGATCTAGCTAAGGAGTATGAAATCAGACATAGGAAGTCTACACCTTATGATGCCCAATATAATGGGTAGGATGAGGTAAAAAAATGGAAATAGAATCCATATTGACATAAAGTATTGCAGTCCATAGGAGAGATTGGGAAGATAGAATTCTAGAGGTAGTTTGGGCATTCAACATAGCATGGAAGACAACAATTGGCTTCACATCATTTAAATTTTTCTATGGTAAGACTAATTTTTTTGCTATTTAATTTGAGTACAAGACATTAAGGACTGCACTAGAACTAGGCATAGATTTTTCTAAAGATCAAAGGAAGAGAATTATCAAACTCAATGAGTTGGATGAAATGAGGATACTTGACTATGCACAATACAAAGGTAGTATAAAAGAAAATGATCAAATGGAATGAAAATTTCATAAAAATAAGGCAATTTGAATAAGGTGGTTGGTCCCTATTATTTGACTCAAATTACAAAGACCACATGGGAAAACTCAGGACAAGGTGGCTAGGTCCATATGAGATTGAGAAAATATTTCCCAATGGAGCTATAAAACTCACCACCATAGATCCTGTGAGGTTCAAGCTATTAGTCAATGGTCATAGGTTAAGGTTGTATAAGAAGCCAACTAAAAAAAGATCCTTCATGTAGAAGTTCAGAGGAAGTCAAAATAGGATGGAGATAAGGACATCAAAGTTAAGATTAGAAGTTGAGCATGTTGGTTCATCTTTTGAGATTTCAGAGGATTGAGATATTTAAATGGCCTTAGTATAGTAAGCTTCTTGAATAATCCAAGGAGAGTAAAATTATTATGACCAACCCTTTTTGTGATAAAAAAACACTCTACTAACATTTTTTTCTTATCATTTCTATTTTTCACGATCTGGTTTATATGTTGCAAAAAGTGCATAATCTCTTACACAAGGAGATAATGTAAATACTTAATGTTCCAATTGCATCAACATGTAACAAATCTCTATTTTGGTTTTCATGTCTTGCATAATTCATGATTGCATGAAGAAAAATAAGGAACAATCTACATGTGTGAGTGGTGACAAAGATAGTTGGTACCTGAATAGGTCAACATTCCCTCTTTGGGAATTATCTAGTTTAAGTAAGGAGCCTATAATAAAAATGTCACATACACTTGTAGAAACCATATTTTCTGCATCATAGTAGATGAAAATGCAGCAAGGGAACATTTACTACAATGCATGTGCAATCGTCGTCATAAATACTCCTCGAGATAGGTATACTCATACCACTTTATTAAAGTAACATTAGTATTATTATTTTTAATTGGTATTTATTCCATGCCATAATGTATTTAATTACAATCATACACCACCACCTTTAACCTATTAGCTGTCACTCCACATCACCCCACTCCATCACACCATTTCACCTCACATGATTGCTATGATAAATTCAATTTAATTCATTTCCTTTCTAAGTGCATGTGATTTGGTCTTGGAATTCAAAACATAACACTCAAAACAACCACCATAATCAAATTCTTGTATCATTCTTCCACACCATATGATTTCCATATCAGATATGAGGTAAGCTATAGAATTAAAAATGGGTGGATATTTAATTCTCCATGAGCCAACTAAACATTCTCAAATCCGCAACCAACAACAAATATTTCAATATTTTCAGCACAGTGGATGGATGCACTACATTGACAAATTCCAAGGTTTCAATGAATCTATGGTTAAGGAATTTTCTACTATATTTAATGATGGAGAAGCTAGGGTCAAAGGTTTAATAGTGTAGGTAAACAATGATATTTTGGAAGTAGTTAATGGGCTTCCTATAGAGTGTGAAATTTTCCCGAGAAAGCTAATCTAGAAGCAATCGAACAAGCCTTTTCTCGATGAAGATAATGCCTTCATAACTGACCGCCAAGGTACATTTAAAACCTCTCTCAAACCACTCTGGGATGAAATTTCCAACTATATTATCAAATATTTTACTTGTGAGGGTAGATATTCTAGACTAAATACAATCCATTTCAAGTTACTCAATCACTTGAAGAATGATAGGCATGTTAATGTACCAAATTTATTAAATGAGAGCTTGAAAAATATGAGTAGAGAATCACAAAGAAGGAGGTCATAACTTTCCCACTTTTGTCTTATTACCTTGGTTATCAAATACACATTAGATAAAGAACATCCTGAACTGAATTGGGGATATTTTTCAAGGGTAAAAAATATAGATGAATTTTTAATCATAAGAAGAAAATAAGAATAAGTATAGGTAGTTCTTCCACTCATACATTTGAACCCGTGGCTTCCACTTCTCATCCTGAACCCGTAACTTCGACTTCTCATCATGAACCCACAATTTCCACTTCTTTACCAATAGAAACCCTTGTTTATGAAAATACACCACCTACTAAAGAAAAGATCATCCATGTATCCCTTGATAGTATTCTCATTGTTGAAGCCCTACTTGGATTTTCAACTCTTAAATCATCCACTTCAAAGGGTAAGAGAAAATATTCCAATCCCACTTCTAAATATTCCGAGTCTCTTCCTACATCCTCCAAATATGCTCCTACACCACCTAAGTGTTCTCATAGACTGACGATTAAAAATCCAAAACATCGAAGGCCACAAAACCCTTAAAATATATCACTTGATAATGATAAATAAGATACATAAGATAATAGTTAGGAACATCAATTAGACATAGAACCGGGAGGCGTTGATGTTTAAATTCACGATAAAAAGGTCCTAGGGAGCCCATAGAGGGTATGGAATTGCATAAGGGAGAAGAAAGTGGAGAGAAAATCGTTCAAGAAATCCTTGACAAATATATGGAAGAATAGGTAGAATCATTTCATGTTGGGGTAACCGATGATGAAGAGCATGAAGGAAGTGGAGTTAATGAGGGAATTCATGATACAAATCATGTAGCCAAGGATGATGAACAAAGTATCAAGGAAGGACATGACCACATAGTGCTTGAGCCATAAACTAATAAGATAGAAATTGGGGATAATATGTCTGATGTTGTTGAAGAAATTATTGAAAATATTATTCATGAAGTTAAAGCAGAATAGACTAAGATATAGGAGGAGAATGTTTTTTTGTTATTTAGGAGATATTTGAGACCATACTGGAGCCTACTCCACCATTATTGTTACATGTTACCATGCAACAGTCTTATATGGCCCCATACACCATAAATTTTCATCACATAAGTTGTCGAGAGAACCTACCAAACTAGTTTACAGGAGCATAGAACACAAACAACATTGTTGGAATACTAGATATATTAGTTTGAAACCTGTGTTGATACATTACAAGGAAAATAGAAAAGGGAAAAGAAAGAAACCCTCTTTGAACACTAGTAAGACATGGATGAAAAATACAAGGAACTTAAGGCCAAGGATAAGGATATTGAAAGGATGAAGAAGAAGAAAAAGAGACACTTAAAGTGGCCTATGAGATAATCAGACACAAGACTCCTTCAAATTTCTATGTTATTTTCCTTAAGGATAAAATGTTGTAGCTCCATCTTACCTGTATTAACTCTGACATGAAATTTGACATCAGTGGATCTAGGAATTTCTTTACATTATATTTGAACAATCCTCAAGAAATTCAGTTCTTGTTATGTGAGTTATACATGCATAATTATGCCATTGAATATGATAGAGAGTGGATTCCAATCCTCTACATTGGAGATGTCCCAGATTAAATAACTTATTTCTTACTTCATGAATGAATTAGACAAAGAGAAATAGATGAAAGACTACAGGAACTTACAAAAATTTCAACCATTGATGGTTAGGGCAGAGGATTCCAATCCAAAGGTAGTCATAAAAGAGTATAACAAGTATATATAATACAAGGAGATCAAAAAGTGGGCATGGAAAATGAGAAAATATGCACATGAGAAAGTAAGGAACATGATTACCCATAGTGGAAGGGAGATAGTAAAATCATGTCATGTGCATTGGAATGAAATGACCCATGAAATGCAAAGGAAGGAGATGCACTCTTATCCTAATATCATATAAAATATCATAAGGGAAAATGTTTACATTTAATTCTCTATTAAATATGTAAACACTTGGATCCTAATTGGTTATCAAACACCAATATTCCATTTTGTTATACCACATTGGTATGGTGATATATCAATGGATGAAATGATTCAAGACAAGTACATATCGAATGATGCAAACTTCTCCACTAAGGCACCAAAGATAGATGTTCCAATTGATTTCATATGACTATGAAGCACCATCTAGGCAAACCCTAGGCCAAGTGAGGAGCCTAAAGATCTTGAATGAGGACATTCAAGAAGTTAATCCTAGGGGTGTGATGAGTTGTTTAATTCCCTTTCTAAACAACTCATCCTCTATATTTTTTTGAGCCATTTGTAGCCTTGAAATTTTATTCCCCTGTTATACTGCTAAGACATTTCATTATAACCTAAACATTATGGCATGAATACTTATTAATATAGTTATCACTAATTAGATTTATTTTGTGGTATTGTGAGTACGCATTTATTCTCTTGATTACAATAATATGTTTGATTGATGATGTATGAGATGCCTCTTGTTGTAAGAAACTTTTTTATGTAAAAATCACTTACATATAAGGGATCCATATGCAGCAACTCATCCATAGCCAACAGGAATCATCTATAGCTAAGGTATTGTCTCAAACAACCGACATTTAGCCAAAGGAACTTGTCTATAGCAAAGTGTCCACAGCCAAAGGAGGTCACACACATGAATAAATACATGATCCTAAGGATCTTGGAGGATGTGGAAATCACACCTAATTTTTCACTTGTCGTTGGAAGAATCAATTATGAGAACTAGGAGAGGAATCAACGCCATCATCTGATTATGCATTATAACTTAACAAAGAACTAGTTAATTTAATTCATGATTTAATAACTAGTTGATCAAACTGATTAGTTACTTAAGTTATGTGATTGATATGTAAACACCTACTGAGTAGTTTTGTTGCATGTATGTAGTCTCCAGATTGTTTGGTTAAGATATTTTACTTAATCTAACTGAAACTCCTAGTAGAACTTTATTTCTTCACGCTTTTTTTGTAATGAAAGATATAAAAAATAAATGCCAAGTGTTAAGAGGAGGATCGATCAATAGATCAATAATTAGATAAAGGATTTGTTATATTTTCTAATTGTAATCTTCATGCTAATGAAATAAAAGTATGAGTTCTGTCCATTTGTTGTAGTCACAAGCCTTAGGAGGGCTTAACACCCAAAGCAGGGCCCACTTGTGGTTTGCTAATCATCTCCTTAATTTTTTTTTTATTTTAATTATATGATTAGATTAGCAGCAACTCAATTTTGTATCTCGTGTTCTAATTTTACATGTTTTTCCTTAGATTTAATATTTTCCTTCCAATCAGAATTTAGTTTGTTTCCTAGCATTTTTATTTCTCAAATTGTAGTGACAATAATTTATCTTTATACCTCCCAAATATTTGTAATTGTGCATATAACATTGACATTATTGAAATTCTACGTTCTTGGTTTGATAATTAAATGATTTTAGATTAATATAAAAACATTCTAATTGTTGCAAGTTAATTTACACCACCACTCATCTAATGCAAATAGATCGAGATGGAATGGAGTAATTTATCGACATGATATCTGTGGACATATTAACATTTCAAGGACTATGGAAAATTTATTGGAAGGATAATATCAAAACCGATTACCCAATAATTTTTAAACCTATAAAAATCTTTCGAGCGGGGTGTTCTAAAAATAAATTCATTTAAATCTTTTCACAAATGACAAAAATATTAGAGAAAGAAGCTCATACCTAAACCAAATTAAAACAAAATGGGATTCATGATCAAATTAGGAGATTGGAGTCATAAATTTATAAATTCTCTTGATTATTTATATATAAAATGTGGCAGCATTCAAGGTGCATGTGAATTGTTTAAAAATGTCTCAACTAGATGTGGTTTTCCTTTAAAAAGATCAAATTTTTTTTTTTTCAAATTCCTAAATAAGACATTATGTTGTAGAATGTAATGATTACAAGATATGCATCAGAATCGGGTCTAGAGAAAGTGTTCAATGAACTAGATAGTAATATTCTTTTAATAGATGTTCCTTGGTTAATGTTCCGCCTGTTTCGGTTCCGCTCCTGTTCCGGTTCCGCTCGGCTCCTGTTCCTGTTCCTGTTCCACTCGGTGATGGTTGCTACGCGCGCCCTCTCGGGTCTAAAATCCACGCATTCTGGCAGGCCCCCACGAACCCTAAATGGGGAAAGGTTACCACTGATCCACGCAAATCTGTGAGCCCGCCACGCAAGGATGTTGAAAGGGATGGAGGAGGTGCGATTTCGTGGATCGATCTGGCCTTCACAAATGCGGGGAGCCCCGAGGACGGCGGCACAACCCATTTTCAAACTCCAGCTAGGGATGATCTTGTGAATATGCTGGACAATGGCCCTCTCAAACCCTTGCTGAAAGGCTCTTCTTGTGGGGGGCTGGAGCAGGGTACTTTTCCTGTTATTCAACCATTAGATAGCGAGAATAAACATGGATCCTCCTTCAAAGACATTCTAAAGGGAAAGGAGTCTTACATGAAACCTGCAGACATTACCCCATGTATTACATTTGGGGAAGATGTTATTTTATCTGAGATTTACTACAAAGAGCATGCTTTGATTTGTAGATTCGGGGGACTGTGGCCCAGCCTTCCGGTTCTTCACGCATGGATCTCTCAGCATTAGACTCCAACTTTAACTGGTAAGATAGACTTACATCTGTGTGCTAAGGGAATTTTCATTGTGAATTTCTCTTCAATAGCTGATAAAGAAAACATTGCTTCCAAACTCTAGACTTGTCAATCTAAATATTTGGTCATGAAACCCTGGTTCCCATCCTTTAACCCGCACACAAAATCTTTCTCATGGAAACCTGTTTGGATCAGGCTACCCCACTTACCCATTCAATTCTAGAGTCATGACTATCTGACAGCCATTGGAAACACCTTGGGAATTACACTCTTTATAGATTCTCAAACCACTAATTGCACCCATACTACCTATGCCTAGATCCTGGTGGAACTAGACACTGATAAAAATCTTCCTGCTACTATAGATCTTAGGGTGAAAAATAGAACTTGGTCACAAACTCTTGATTATGAAGGTCTACCTTTCCGCTGTAGGAGGTGTTTTGGCTTAGGACACACCTCTACTACTTGTGAGATGGAAAAACGTCAACATGAAAAGAGAAATTGGTGGAAAGATGCACTCCCAGAGCACCTAATTTTTGATGCTAAAAGGGATCTTGAATCAAAAGTAGAAACAGTGACTGAATCCAAAACTACCCTTGAAACCCCTCTATCCGAAAATCAAATTATTAGCAGCATGAATAATGCTCAAGTTGTTGAGGGCAACACGGATATGATTCAGGTAGTGGCTGTCCCAATTGGGACAAATGCGACTAAGGAGAATACCCCTCCTTTGACTTCTCCTTCAACAGTGGAGACTCCTTCAGGTTGGGTTACGGTTAGCAAGAAGAAAAAAAAATTCACCCTGAAGGAGGGCTTTCCGTCTGGATGATTCTCTTTGTTGGTGATCGGCCGGAATACATGGTTATCATTTTTGGGGCCAGATTACAACATGCTTTCCATTGGTGTCGGTGTACTATTGCTGGGTTTTCGTTGTTCAGCAGTTGTTTAGTTGCTGTTGAGGTTGTTGGTTGTTGCTTCTTTTTTGCAGATGATGTTCTGCAGTTGGTCCTTATTGTTATATCTAGATTCGGATCCCTTTCTTTGTGCTTATTTTTTCTATTCTGGCTTCTGAGCCTTGTTGTACAAGGGTATAGTCCCTTTCAAAAAACTATTTGCCAATAATAATAATAAAAAAATTCTTTTAATTACTTGGGATTATGAGGGAATTCATTATTTTGATAATGGGAAACTAATTGTCCAATATCTTCTTGTCTTTTACACAATTAATTTCTACTTCTATCACGATGAGGATCTAAATTATGAAAAGCTCCGGCCATTTGCTTGTCGAAAGTAGCACTAGAAAATGGTAGTTCAAGTGTTTGATGTGGATTGTATGAGAATTTTTACAGGTCCTCAATTAAGTAAGTTAATGAATTGGTCACATTCTGTTCTTTTTAGGATGAACACATTCAATTGTTACATGAGGTTGGAACATAATTAAAGAAAATATTTAGGATAAAGGAAGCTAACCTTTTGATTGTTGATAGAAATTATGCATTAGCTTTAGTAGAGTTGGATAGTCTTCATTCTCCTAGATTTTGGAATCACTAAATGTCTAAAGGAAAACAAATACTTTTTTATAAAGAGATCTCCTATATTTTTAGCGAGACCTATCAAGGGAATTCAAAAGTCAAGGATATGGATCTTTTCATGACATTAGATCGAGAATAATTTTTATACACTATATTGTACCAACTATTTTGAGATAATTGGATGTGCTCACATATTGTATGACATTGGCTACTATTGTGGATGGCAACAACGAATTATCTTTAGGTACTATAGAAGAAGTAGAAATTTGGGCTGTATGATCTATGGTGTTAAAAATGAGAATTTGATTACATTTGTATTGTTGAAAAATTAACCACAAAGAATTATAAAATCCATCAAGCACATTTGAGTATGTGTTTATTTCTACACTCTAATAAATTTCATCTCTAATATTATTACAATACAAATTATAAAAAGTGAGGTTTTCAAATTGTTAGACATGAGGATATGGAAATGATATTACATGGTGATTGTAAAGATACAAAGGATAATGTTCAATGTGCTTATTATTGATTATTATCAAGTAGAATCTTCTTACTCTCTCCATATCTTTGTGATAAAATTATTTGATTATTAATAGTAATTGTTTTTGAGTGGATACTCACAACCCTTACAGAAAGGATGGGATCAAATTCCAACTAAGCCTCTAGTGGACCCTATGAAGAGGAATTTGTTTTTAATAATGAAATGATAAATAAATGCATACAACCAGACAAGCTCACCTTTCCCTTTGTGCATAAATATTATGCATCATTAATGACACTAGAAGATGGTGAATAATTCATTGTTTGATAGTTAATGATTTTTATGTTTGTGCGAGAATTATTCTTGTAGTTATGTATGCTAAAGGTATAAAAATTAATGTTACTCACCCATTTCTTTATAAGTGTATCATGGAATGACATAATTGTTATATATGAAAATAATGGGAAATCCAAATGAGCCTAAATCCATTTCAATAGATGAAACTACATAGTGTAATAGTTGACAAATCCATCATTTTGAGTTTTATCTTAGGTATGAGCTAGCCTATTAAGATTTACAACAAGGAAAGAGATTTATGGTTATATTATCAAGCACAATCATTAATTAGATATTGTTGTTCAAAATTATTTTATCAACATGTATGTGATATTTGTGATAGAATAATGTAGGTAGTGAGAAAGCACCTTAGATTTGAGCTATTGAGTAAAAATTGATGAGATAGTTGTTTTTGATCCTCTTAATAATGAATAATTGAGAAAATATTTCAAATTACCAATGAAATTTGTAATTATCTAATTTGGTGAGAATAAATATGGTGAGATTATTTGATCCCATGTAAAACATATTGCAAATGGAATTATACTTTACCAACATTATCAAGAAAAATATATTAATAATATTATTTAGCTTATCATTTGATGGCCTAATAGAGAATTTCATGGAATATAAGTCTGAAACAATATAAATATGGTAATTTAATGTTCAAATCATAAATTGCTTCCACTTCACCAATGAGCGTTTACACATTATAACCACATAAAAATACCAAAATCTCTATAGAAGATCATGAGTGTGGTTATGCGACTAAATCCCCAAAGCTTTAATTATTAAAAGATTGTTGAATTATTATATAATTCAAGTTGGAGTTGAGATTATTTATAAAACATTGTAATAAACTATTAAAAATACGTGGAACCATTGTGTTGGTTCGTAACTACTCATGATAATGTTATAAAAGAGATATATACTTCGGGAAAGTAAATTGGAAAGTAAATCTTGGAGTGATTTTTTAATCACCCTGATAATTGAACCTGTGGATAGTAATTCCAAGGTAGACTAGGTTACAAGAAGGCAACGGGGAATGAGAGAGGGGCACCAGAGGTTTCCTAACTAGGGATACAACGTATAACCTTGGATGGTTCTGTCTAGGAAAAGGTCAAAATACACTAGGTTTATAGTATTTCTGTTAATACTGCGACCATAGTCTTGTGTCTATTAACCTGGATGTGCATTGGAATTTTGTATAGAATTCTTGATCATTGTCTCAAATAAGTGCTCTTTGAAAAATATGTAATCTCTGTCGAAATTTATAAAAAGAAGTTGAATTCATGTGCTTATTTAAATAAATGTGGATGTGAATGTATTTTCTTATTGTATTATATATATATTGATGAACTATGTAATCATTTTTATGTAAAAAAAGAATTCACAAAGTTTAGATATGTATGTCTATTATTTTAAAGCAGATTTGTGTAAAGTAATTGTAGAATAAGAATTGATAGACGTAAATGAAAATATTATTAGATATGTCTCTATATTTCATGGTCATGATCTCTACCTTTCACTCTTGAGCTAAAAGATTTCCTTGGATATAGTTAAATCTATGGTTCTAAATCCACCGATGCGGTGTAATATTGTGAAGTTCTATATAATAAGAAAGCTCCGTGTAAATTTACAATGTAATAACTTCAACAGAAATTATTAACTACTGCAAAGTGTGATCTAATCAGCACACTACATGCCCTTAATAATATCATACTTTTGTTAACTTGTATTTGTGAATGTGAAACATGATCCAATATATAAACTTTGAGTCACTTCGCATATCATGATGCCAACATTTTTTAACATTGTCGGTTGTTAACCAATCATAATGTTACACCTTTAACATTACTTTGTTTTACATTAATAATTTTTTAGAATTAGTCGAGAAGAGATCAAATCGAAGTCATTCACATTCTTTTACATGTTGTTTTCCTTTTTTAGAACCATGTAAGAGTGTAAAAAGAGAGATATTAAGAAGACTCCACATATGTATGGTTTTAACAGACCGTTTTGTTATTAAATGATCTTCGGTCATATATGTTGCACTACAAAGTGTGAACCAATAACAAAACACCGAGATACATACAGATTTCATAGTTTTAGAATCTATATACTCTTTATATTTTATCTCGTTGATTGTCTCAGGACCCAAAATTGTTTAATTTTTGGTTAATTCCATGAGCCTAGTGTTTGTGAGGAAAAATTAATCAAATTTAAATATTTAATTAATCATGTTTATCCATAGCCACATATTGGTAAATTTATCTTAGGTTATATTAATAAAATATAGTTGTAAATTCAAATTTTCTTTATCGGTTAAAATGAAAAAGTGCATCAGTCTTCCACAATAAGATATTTTGTTTTGTTGAGGGAAAATGTTGCATTTCAAGTGCATATTAGTTCCACTAAAATTAATGCTCTTACCAATCTAGCACAATGAACATGAAGGTAAAAAACCTTAGAGGATATTTCTCATTGACAAGCCCACATGGTGTAACAAAATTCACCAAGAAAAATTCACAATGGATGTGGATAAAATTAGATGGCCTATATAGTTAAAACTACTAAGAAGGATTGGAGACCTATTCAGAGCCACATATCCATGTCTTTCATGGAGTGACAACTCATGAAACACGTCCCAAATACAACATGGTTAATGAGTTCATTTCTTCAAAACTCGAGATAGTTAGACTCTTGGTCCAATAGATATGACGTTGATCAAAGATGTCATGATGCTCATCTAGGTGTCATTTTGGTTTCTAGGTGTACGTCCATGACATTCCGGTGGAGTCCATATGTACCCACTTTATTATTTTAATTAATAATTTTAATGAGCTCACTTATGTGATAAAATTATTTTCTTTTAATAAATTCATTTTATTTATTAATATAAAGTTATTAAATAAAGGGAAATTGCCCAAGCAGATTTACAAGACTCCTCTCGTGCCACTTCCATTGCCTTCTTCATGTCACTGCAGGCTATCAAGACAAAAATTGACAGAGCCATCAAGTAAAGGGTTGTTGTGATGTTGTTTTTTGGCTGCGATGTGGCTGTCATCTGAAGGCGGTTTTGGAGTTGTTACGTGGCGGGGCTCCTTATATTGTTTCTCTTTTGGTTCCTTTTTTATCTTTCCTTCTTATTTCGGATCTTTATGCGTTTCGATCCTTTTTCACCTATATTGTAATATGTGGCTATTGAGCCTTCCTTGGTTGACTGTTTTGCCCTTCTCTGGGCTGCTTCTCTCATCTTTACTATCTGGCTTTTGAGCCCTTTTGTATACAGGGTATAGTCCCTTCAAAACTATTTGCCCTTAATAAAAAAAAATATAAAGTTATTAAATTATAATGTCACCTAATTTTCTCTAAAGTGATGTCATGTAAAACCTAACTACCTTCTAACCAAATTTTGGGTTATAAAAGAAAATTAAAGCTTATTTTTAAGGTTCTAGGAGGTTGGAGAAACTTTTTGTCCTATGGTCTCAAGGTAGGGAAGTTAATAAAACATTGTGTTTAGATACTTTCCATGGAGATTGATCATTGTGAAGACTTTGTTGAAGAGATAGTAAGGAGACTTTGTGTTCCTTTCAAAGAAGAAATACATGAATGCTTATAGAAATTTGTGTCTTGAGATTCTTATTGGTTATGTTTGTTCTTATGTCAAATGTAATCTTCATTTCTTTCCTTTTCATGAAAATTACTAACATTCAATCTCTTTATTTTTATGGTGTACTTTCTAGTATATGGGAATGATATCGCATTTTCTTATCCTTACATATTACATCTCTACATTTTTTCCACTATATTTTTCTTATCCATTCTATTCCTTTCTTACTTTCTTTTCTTTCTCCTTTGTATTAATTTATAGGTTAAAAGTATCCAAAGCCACACAAACCCATCATACAAGGGAGCTTCCCCTCTCACACATAGGGATTGGATCACCCTATCAATAGGTGATCTTTCCAATGTTTCAAATTTTATGCCAAATAATGTAGGTGAATCTATGATGAGACCGATTAAACAAAAGCAACATGAAATCTTGCCAAAACTTTTTGTGACTCCCACGGGATCATAGTATCGAAGTATTGAAAATGAAGTATTTACCATTTAGTGTCCAAAATAAGGAACCTCCCATGGGATACGGGTTGGAAACTCTATTTATGTGAAGAAATAAGTGGTCATTTTTGACTCACATGATGGAATTTGTTTCACCCATCCCATGGGTAAACCATTTTGGTCCTTTGGAATTTCCACAATATTATCCCCTACTTACTGGTTCAAGGAATAACTTCCCAAATTTTTATAGATATGAATCACAAGATGCAAGTAATCATATTTATGATTTTTATGTTACTTATAGCATTCTTAGTGTGTAGGTAGAATATGTTTTAGTGATATTTTAAATTAAAACCCTCATTGGTCCTGCTACTAAGTGGTATCAAAATTTGGAGATTGGTTTCATCAAAAGTTGGGAGATTATAAAGAATAAGTTTTTGCAAATATTTGGACCTATTGTGTACATGCGTCCACTTCGTTCTAAGCTATTTCAAATCTAGATGAAATGATGTGAAGGAATGAGGAATGTTGTAGCAAGATTCAATATTTTTGAAGAGATATTCCACATAATGGGAAACTTAGTGAAAACAATCAAATCTATTCCTTAATTTCTACTCTTCACCTAGAAATTTAGTTCATACTACATAGAGACAAGATTCAAGACTTTCATATAACTTAACAAAAAACCCATTCAAGTTAAAGATAAATTAATTATTTCTAGGAAGATGAGAAAGAGTATTGTTGCATATTTTTCAAGTACTACCGACTTTCAACCCCTTGTGAAGAAAAAAATATCTATATTAATATTCAACATGCTCTACAAGAAAATATTCAAGGAATTATTCCTAAGGATGCATCAAAATTTTCCAACAAATAAGAGATAAATTTGAATCATCCTTCTCTCAGATGTTTGAATCTCACCATTTTTGGGGAACAATATTTTCTTAAAGATTCGGTGACAAAGAGACATGGTAAGAAAGTTTTTAAAGTGTATCATTTGTAGGGTGAAGATAACAATCATGAATATCACTTATCAATATATGATGATAAGGATTCTACCATTTCTTATGATATCAAAAATCATGTAGATGATGCCCAATTTGAAAATGATCCTATATGCCTTTCTCCTCAAGAGATACTAATATTTATTGGAAAAGAAGTTTGAGATCCTGAATATTTTTGTTTACATGATATCCCAAACATGGAAATTCCTTCCATCAACATCAATGAATATGATTCAAATGATGAATTCAAAATTCAAGAACATAAATCCTTGGTAGACGTATGGAAATAATATGATCAAGAAGATCTCTCATCGATAATATACATGCACTTTATAGATAAATTTGAAATTGTTCTTATTCAAGAATTTCGAAATCCTCAATCCCCTCATTTGACTCCCTTATCAAAAGAAAAAAATTCCTATCATAGAGTTTAATGATAACCATCATGCAAGGAAATAAAATTATGATTTTTAAAGTTCAAATATCATGTTCATGAAAGAACGAAAACTATAAAGATAATGAAGGAGTGATCTCTTCGGAAACATGTGTATATCATGGTGAAAAATACTCATGTGAAGAGATTATACCTTCTATGGAGGTAAATGATATTTTTTCATCGGAATTTCTTGTGCTAGAACTGATATGTAGTTTGTAGGAAAGTGATATCATCTTTATTAAGGTTTTTTCTCAAAATTTCAAGGAACGTATTCATTAAAAGATGAAAGTTTTGAATATGGTCAAGAATTATTTCTTGTTTTAGAAAAAAGTGTAAAGAGTAACTTATCATTGAAAATATTAAAAAAATATCTTCCCCTCAAAGTTTTTGTGGCGTACGGTGATAATGAAATAAAAGAGATCATGCTAGAATATCTGACAAAGATTCAATAACTACTTCATATGTAATCAATTCATGCTCTCAATCATGAATTTTTTCAACTCACCAAATATGAAGAACCAAAAACAATCAAGGGAATGCAAGATGATCTTCACTCACTAAGAGGGATTCTTGATCACAAAGATAAATTTTCAAATCAAGCTTCAGAGACTCTTGATGAAGGCCTTCACCATGGTGAAGATTCGAGAAAAGAGATTCTTCCTTTAATAAAGGTATGTGAATTTTCTTATGATGAAACATGTATGTAAATGGAACAAGGAGACATGGATGTATCCCAAGGTCTCATCTCAAGCCATAATGAAGAAAAAACCATTAAAGATATCATCTCAAATGTTGATCTGGAGAATAAAAACTATTGCAAGATTGAAGATGTGGGACAATTTCCATCCAATAATAATTCTATGAAGACTTCTATACTCATGAAGGAAATCAATGAAGAAATTAAAATGTCTTTTTCTAATTTTGAAGAGGAACAAGGTAGACACCATCAAGATTAAAGAGTTGTGCATAATTTGACATCATAAGTGAATCGGGTAAAGTGTGAAGGATTGGTTCAAGATACATATTTTTGAAGGAAATTATGATGATCAACTAGTTCAAGTTCACTCTTTCCCCCTTAGAAAAATAGTGAATTTGACTCTTTTTTATGCAAGGGCTCGTATTTATCCGAACCTTCCAATGGGTTCGTATAGTGCTTATGTTCCTTTCTATCAAACCTTGTACATATGTTTTTCCTTTTACCTTTCCCATTTTTTTGTTTCCTATTTTCCCTCTCGTCGGAGTTTATCTATAATAAAGTCTTTCTTGAAGGATATGGACTCAATTCGGTAACAAATTTGTATTATAGGTTCATTGTTGCGTCCTTAAGAGTCCTTATCCCCAATTAGAGCCATTTTTGTCCAAAAATTGTTCCACATCAAAATTTAAAAATTCAAAACTTTTGCATTAAGATGTCTAACTATATCATCTTTCTGCACCATTTTGAGATGTCATTTGTCTGTCATGGTCTCCATAACCCATTTTTCATATTCTTGCAACACTACGTTGTCAAAATTCCACCTTTTTGATGTCACGTTGCACTTTTCACACCCGTATGCCTTTGTAACACTTGATTAGTGATTTTAATTTAATTATTTAAATTTAATTAATTAGTAATATTTATTTAATTCAAGTTATTAATTAATTAATGTTAAGTAATTAAATTAATGTCATTAATTTTATTAAATTAAAAATTTAATTAATTAACATTTTAATTTTTTTATAATAAATTGATGTAATTAATTTTATTAATTAAATTTCAAATTTAATTATTAAATTAATGATATCAATTTTATAAAAATATTAATTAAAATTCGAAATGAAAGTTGAATGGATGGTAAAGTTTGGTTTTACTCTCACTTCTCCATTTGGAGAACTCGGTAGTCGGATAAAATTAAATTTCTTCCCATAAAACAAACCATTGATATATTTCTTCATAAAGTTTGTGGGGAATTTTTTCAAATTTATAATAAGGCATTTTTCCAAATGCAACCTGCTTCCCCACTTTTCCCCCTTCGCTCTCTCCTATTCTTGCAATTAAATTTGCACTTCCCACAAATGAGGGTAAATGTTTTCAGAGGAGATAACTAATTGGTTTCTTCTCTCATTATTGCTTTCATTTCTCCCCCATGTCAATGAAGCTCATGTTAACTAAAAGAAAGAAGTAGAAGGAATTATTTGCATTGATCCACTCAGTTGTTGTGAACAAATGGAAATGGATAACAAATAACTTGATAACACATAGTCACGAGAGAATCCAACATGGAGGATATGTTTATGCGATGGTAAATTAATATATATTTAGATCTTGTAATTTATTTATGGTAATGTGAATATATGGTTTTCTACAACAAGAAGATACAAATTCAAAGAAAAACAAGATTGTAGACCTACATAGGGAAGAAAAGAAAATATTTTTGTAAGGAAATGAATTAAATGGACTCTTAAGCATGCACCAAATCCTATAAACATGCAAAATAAGACAATGTCATGATAAGAATATAAAATACACATTAAAATATTGTTCCAAAAACCACGTTAGAGGTATAAAAGGAGAATTTTAACTCCTTAAAATTGTCTCCATAACCTTTTCCAATATATTTTCCTCTTGTTAGGAATTAATTATATCTAATGCGGAATAATTCCTCAGAATCGCAATAATAAGAAGTATGAATAGAATTACAAAAATAAAATATGCACAACACGAAGACAATATTTAACATGGCTCACCTAGTGTGGGCTACATCCACTAAGAACAATTGCTCGATTTTATTACAAGCCAACAGTCTTCATAATTACAATAATCAGATATTGTTTGGAGTTGCGCTCAACAAACCCTCCCGAATTCACACTTGAATTCGCACACACTATTCACCTTCACAAAAACACTCATATAAATCCTATTGTATGTCCATCTATTTATAAGTACATCAATAGGTAGCTGAAGAGGCGGTTTTACAAAACAATGGGTACCGAAAAACCATGGGCCCAAAAATAGCCCATAACGGTTACCCATTACCCATGGGTTAATAAACCACCCATGAAAATTTGCTTCGGGGCTTCAACCCTGGACCCCCTTGACCCACTCACCAATGAGTGGGACCGCTGTAAAAATATTTTAGTGTAACACATGGAAGGTGTACCAAACTCTAACATGAAAATAGGCTCCACAAACATAACACCTCTTATACCAAAATGGGAGATTTAAAGCATGGTACACGTGTTTGTCAAATAATATTTGAAAGTGGGATTTTGACATATATTGTTTTTTTAGATAAGATAAAATATTTTTGTTTTAAACTTGGGATGAAAAAGCCCCAAACAAAAAGAAGTCGGTTTCAAAAAAATAAACATGAAAGAGCCATAAAGGCTAAGTCAAAAAGACTTAAGGACAAGTGTGCGAAAAACATAGCCAAACTCCGGAAGAGTTTGCATATTAAACCATACATTTATTTTCCAAAACACCACAAAGGAGAAACTAAAAGAAACATAAAAGTAAGGGCAGCAAAAATCCAATAATTAGCTCTCCATGGCTTTGTTGTGAGCTCTGGTACTCGACCCACCATCTCTCCTACTAGTCACATTTATTATGACACGATTTGGATATTTTTCTTCATTTTTCTTAGTCTGGTCCTCCATGTTGGCCTCCTCCTTTTCTTTGATGTGGGTGTTCACCGCTTCCATTTCAAAACTCTCACCAGTATCATAAGCATCACTATCGGAATTACTAAACATGAGCTTCATGTTGGGTTTTCTCTCCTGATAACTTGATTCTGCAATATGGAGATCCTATGTTCCTTCATAACATAATCCACTTGAATACCCCTAATATTCTTATTCTAAAATTCAATCTTGTGATGGAAATATTTCAAATAATGTATCGATTCTTGTTAACAATAAGGATAGTGTCGTCAGCTGATTTGGATCTCATCAGTCTGGCCTCTCAATCAGAAAAATCTTGATCCCTTTTACTAGGAATCTCTCCAAAAAAATTTAATCCCTTTCTTAAAATATCATAAGGCATCCGCAATCCCCATGGAGGAATATTTTTCTTTCCTTTTTCTCATGTGGTTAAGGTGAGATGCTAGGGTTTTATGATCGAATTGGGCTCATTGTTATGACCAGGATGAGCAGGAATGATGGGGTTGCTTCTTTGAACAAGTAGAAGAATCAGGCCTTGATGGAGAGGGATGTCCACCTTCTTATTTTTGAAATCCTCAATAGTAGAAAGAAATGACCTATAGAGGAAGAAGGACAAGCTCATAGTCTAGTCTCTATGAAATAAATTTAGGATAGAGAGATGGTGTGAAAATATCTTCTAGAACTTCCCCTCTAAGGTCAGATATTTCATGACCACTATACATACAACATCCCATCTATTAGGAAGGAAATTTTAGGAAATACCATCATCATAAGCCACAATGTTCTCCCCAACTTCAAAGAAAGTAGCAATTTCATGTTTTTTATAGGTTTTATCCTTGTAAATTTTAAGCCCATCAATTTTTCAGTCCGTGATCTTAGAAATAGCTTCCTCATAAACCCTAATTTTAACCCCTATAAAAGTGAAACCCCCATCAATCCAAGCATTACCAAAATCCATAGAAAGTGTAGGATCATTACCTTTTAGTTGACAAATGTACCTAGTAAAGCCACCTTTTTGTAGCAACTTCCATAATGCATTGTCATTTTTAAGATGGAGAAAAGTGGTAGGTTTAGTGCGAACCATATCTCCTCTCATGGTTCCTTTGGTCTTGCATTATTTAAACACGTATATGCCAAAAATAGTCTAATAAAAACTTACATAAATACCAAATGAAATCTATCGAGCCTTTTTCAAAAAAGAAAAGTCCTTTCAAAAACCCAAGCATGAGAACTATGGGTTTCATCATTACTCAACCTCCTAATTTATGTCTTCATTAATCATATTATTGATATGACCCTAGGGGATACGTGTTCTTGGCAAAGTCACAAAATCTTCCATGTCAAGTACCTTTATTAGCCAATGCATCCGCTGGCTGATTTTTAACTCATAAGTGTGAAGGAAGTCCACTTGATCAAATGATGTTAAGATGCCATGAGCCTCCATGATTAAGTTATTGAGCTTCCATCCACATTTTCTTTGATCCTTGAGAGAATTAATCACACACATTGAGTCACCTTCAATAATGATGGTTTTTAAACCCGTTATTTATACATCATGACACCCAAGAGCATAGCCTTAGCCTCGATGTAGTTTTTTTAGGTTTACCATAGGGACCCACATATGCACCGATGCATCCGCCCTATTGTCACACACCGTAACCCCTCCACCCGCTTCGTTGCCCTTCAATTTTTCCGATCTATAAAAATAATCTTAAATCTTCCATCGGGTGGATTTGACCATTTAATATTTTGGTTCACACTCTTCTTCATGGGACTATTAGGAATGATATCCATGCTCTTAAGGATTCCCTTTTCCCAATCCATGGATAATCTCTATCCTATGTGGGATTTAAAATATGAGTATTATCTTTTAGATCCTATCTCACTTTTTCAATCACCTTCTCTAACCTAGACATCTTATTCCTAAAGATCATGTTATTTCGTTCTAAACATATTCCCCGTAAAGCGTGAGGAAGATCCAGTTTCCACATTTCTTTGACTATAGCATTCTAAAAATTGAAACTCCATTGATCGGAAGGAGGGCCACTTCCCAATAAGGACCAAATGCACCTTAAATATTCCAAGGACTGTAGAGAAGACTTTAAATGAGAAAGTGCAATCAAGAAAAAGGTGTTGAATAGATTATTTGTTTCCTTTGTATATCCCATGTCTGCATTGATATTTATCATTCCTCTTTTCTAAGTCTATCCACAATTAAAATATTAACTTTGATGACTTCCCAAAATAATACATTAATATTTGGGATAAGGTTATTATTCTAGACCTTCCTTGAAAGATTATTAGGTTCTATGTTTTTGAAGTTTAACAAATAGCTAGAATTAACCTCATATTCCCCGGTGCTCATGGTTCTCCAGATCATCTTGTCCTATGCTCTATCATGGGGAATTTGGTAATCCTTAAGTTTCTTATTTAGGTCATGAAAGGGTCAGATATCTCCATTAAAGTGAGGGGGAGGGAGGATGGGAATCCACTTCCTCTCTTCATCCCAATAGTTGTAAACAAGAACTCCATGTTCCTGAATGAAAAAGGCCAAAGCTCACTCCATGGTGCAACCAATTTCAGAGCTCCATCCTCAATCCAAGGATCCTCCCAAAATTTTATTTTAGATCCATCTCCAAGGTTCCACTAGCTTCATTTAATAAGTAACTTTCTAGTTTGATAGAGGTTATTCCAGAAGATAGATCCTCTAGGAATATCCATATCAGAGAAGAGTGCCAGAGTTCCGCCAAAGGGCTGCAAATATTTCACTTTCAAAATTTTCACCTAGATACCTTCCTCTCTGTGAAGTCTCTAGCCCACCTTGGCTATGAGAGCTTGGTTCATGAGTTGAATATTTTTAATCCAAGACCACCCCTATCCTTAGGTTGAGTGACTTTTTCCTACGCCACTAGGGGGATTCTATTTTTGTCCTCTGATCTAGTCCATAGAAACCTTTTCTGAATTCCTTCAATATCTTTCTTTACTCTACATGGTAAGGTGAAGATGGACATGATGTAAACCACGATGCCTTATAATCATATCTCGAAGAAAATGATATTTCCCACCTGAGATAGTAGGGAACCTTTCCAAGATGCTAGCTTTTTAAAAATCTCTTTATTAGTTTATTCCACCCTTAATCATTTTTTCCCATAAAGAGGCATTCCCAGATAAGTATCAGGGAGGTTCTTGATGTTACACTCCATAATTTTGGCCAATCTATTCTATTGTTCCTCCCTAAAATTAATGAAAAATAGGATATTTTTCTAAATTTTATCCTCTACCGCCAACCCTTTCATACTACTTGGTGATACCTTTAATAGCCCTAGCTTCATCGAACAAAAGATTGACCCGTAAGAAGAACTACATCATCAACAAAATCTTTTAGGCATTAGTTTTCAACTCCATTTTCCACTTTAATACCTTCCATAGTTCCACCTCCGAGATTTAGAGCAAACTCTGCTTAAAGTTTCAGAAACTATAATATATAGGAAGGGTGATAGTGGATCCCCTTGCCTCAACCCATTTCATATTTGAAGAAGCCATTGGGTTTACCATTAATTATGACTGAGAATCTCAGTTCTTTAGTACAAGATTGGATCATTTTAATGAAGTGAGGATGGTAGCCTAGCTGCATTAGAAGGGAATACAAGAATTCCCAAGATATTTTGTCATAGGCTTTCTACATGTCCAACTTCATAATCATATCCTCCCTCCCGAGAGTTCCATAAAGTGTATAGTTTCATGGATAGTAATTATGTTTTCCAGAATTTTCCTGCTAGGTACAAAGGCTCCTTGGTTTGGGGATATGAAATTACCAAGAGTCTCCCTTAATCTGAAAGCCAACAATTTTGAAATGAGCTTGTACATAGTATTGCATAAACTAATGGGTCTAAATCCCCCAAATCCTTAGCTCCAATATTTTTAGGGATGAGAGAAATAAAGGTGTGGTTGATTTGTTTGAGTAAGAAACCAAAACGAAAAAATTCTTAAACAATGAAACCACCTCAGTCTTCACAATATCCCAATACATTTGAAAAAGAAAGCTGGGAATCCATCCGGTCCTGGGATTTTGTCACCTTCCATTGCATCAAGGATAAATTTAACCTCCTCTTCAGAAGGGATGGCTATGAGCTCACTATTCTCATCTTGACTGATAACAGGTTCAAAAAGGTTAAAAATATCTTCCCTAGATATTTCATCAAGCATGAAGATCTTCAACAAATAAGTTCTTGAAGAAGGAAACAATGGTGGTAGAGATGTCTTTGTCCTCTATAGCCATTTCACCATTGTCTTTCTTAATTTCTTGAATTCTAACTTTATTATCCTTAATAGTAGTAGAGATATGGAAGAATTTGGTGTTCCTGTCCCCCTCTTTAAGCCAAGTAATTCTCAATTTCTGTTTCCAATAAATCTCCTCTCTATGCAAAATATTGTGGTATTCAACAAGAAGATATTTCTCTTTTAATTTATCCTTAGAGATCCATCCTCCTTGTTCCATAACTTCTTCCATGGCCCTAAGATCCTCAGCTATTCTTATTTTTTGGAGAAAGATATTTCCAAAAACTTCCTTATTCCAAATTTTGAGATTGTCCTTAATATTTCTTAGTTTAACAGTCACTCTAAACATACTATTACCTTTAAATTATATACTCCACCATTCTTCTATATTTTTTTCCGAATCGGATGAGCAGCGGTCCACATTTTTTTGAACCTAAAAGAAATTCAAATATGTTGCTCTCGATATTGAATTTAAGAATCAAGATATTGTTATCCGATCCAATACGAGATAGGGAGGATAAAGTGTATTGTTGCTCCTAAATCCATTGGGTATTAACAAGGAATCATTCCAATCTGATTCCCCTTCCCACTTGTTGGACCAAGTGTATTTTGAACCACTAAGATTCAGATCTATCAAGTGCATTCCAACCCAAAAAATTCCCTAGGTCCTCTATGATTATTGTAAACACATTAACACCTCCTTTATTTTCGAAGGAATAAGGGGTGTGTTAAAATATCCTCCTATTATCTAGTTTAAATCACTAAACATCCATATAAAAGTGGTCAATTCCTCCTAGAGAAGCCTTCTACCAGTAGTAGTGTTGGGAGCATAAATATTAGAGAGAATAAATTGTTTTCTCGAATTTACTTCCGATAAAAAAATAGCTATATGATGTTGACTATTGATGAGGGGGAATCCTTCCAGGCTATTCTATTTCCACATGCACAAAAACCCTCTAGAATCCCCAACTAATGATTGAAAATGAAAACCATCTTCTTTCCAAAAAGAAGTCTGAAATTCTTTCATCTTATCCCCATTAGTCGTAGTCTCTTATAACATTATTACATCAGGTTTCTCCTTCATTTTGAAATCAAACAGGATCCTATGCTTATTGGGCTGGTTTAAGCCCCTTATATTCCAAGATAAGAAAATCATTTAGAATGGGAAGGTTTTTACCTACCAACAATGGTTTTTGGTGTCCTTCCATAATGTCATTATTTTCTTCTTTATCCCTTTTTTCCTTCTCAGACGGTCTTCTAGGAGATTCTTTTTGGCCCCTACATTTTTATTTGATCTAGTTCTCAGGGTTTGATTCCATTTTGAATATGGTATAGGCAATGTATCTAGAACATGGATATCCGAGAACACCTTTATAGGAATTTATTTTGCCACTTCCTTATATTATTTTTGAAATATATTGTAGTTTCAAACTCCTTACTAAAATTACATAAAAATGTGGAAGCATACACATGACACATTATTTATTTGGGAAAATTCCTATAAGAATTAATACTAAACACATGGATCTAGGAACAATACCAAATATAACAAGCATGGTGGATCATCTTGTACTAACTTCACATCAAGATCAGGCCCAAGTAGATGTGTTGCAAGATGAGTCTCAAATTTTGTGTATAAGGAGATCAATACATGCGCAGATAGAAAAAAATCATTTGCATCCAACATGTTGGGGGAGAAATAGAGGTTTGTGCCCCAACCAAGGTAAACTCAAAACATATGCCAATCCAATGAGCCACAGTCCCACATAGATGAGAAACAAAATTCTAGAAATGATAATTGTACACAATAATGTTATATGAATGAAACCTCGCACCCGTGTAGGAAGAGATGCATGTACACAGAGAAACAAGTAAAAATCTAAACCAAATTAGAGAGTAAACTTGTGCATGCATGGGAGAAAGAAAATAAATAAATTCCCACAATTTTAGGGCTATCATGAAGAAGGGACAACCAAGTATAGATGATAAAGGGTCTTTTAAATACCCAAATTTTATGTAATTATAGGTCAAATACAATGCATGGAGATAGAAATAAAAATATTCTTGCACCAAAACAAAGAAACAAAACCTACGTAAAGTGAATTAAATAAAGATAAAAGTGTGAATTCATAACTGCAAGAAAACATTCGTCAATGAAAATTGATGGAAATGGAATGGATGAATTTATTAAAATTATATGTGGAGAACTTATCATTTCAAGTACTATGGAAAATACATTATAAGGATAAAATCAAAATCAGTACCCACTAAGCTTTCAAAATCTGCAAAACTATTTCTAACAGGGTGTGCTAAAATAAAATGCATTTAAATCTTTTCACAAATGACAAAAATACTAAATAAATAATCTCATACCTACACCAAATTCAAGAGAATGGGATTTATGATCAAATTAGGATATTCGGGAAAGAAATTGATAAATTATCTTGATGATTTGAATGCAATATGTGGAAACATTCGGGTGGCATGTGAAGTGTTTTACAAAATAACTCAAGGAGATGTACTTTTCCCTCGAGAAGATTAATTATTTTTTTGAAAGAGACAAACACGATGTTGTGTTGTAGAATGTAATGATTGTGAGATATGCAAAAATCGGGTCTATAGAAAGTGGTTGATGAACTACATGGTACCATTATTTCAATTACTTGGAAATTTGACGGAATTCATTATTTTTATAATGGGCCACTCATTGTTCATTATATTCTTGACTTAGACACATTGAATTTCTACTTCTAGCCTAATGAGGAGCTAAATTATGAACATTTGGCTACTATTCTGAAAGGAGTGATAAAAATGAGAGTTTAGTGTTTGATGTATATGGAAGTTTTACAGTCCTCAATTAAGGAAATTAATGAAGTGGTCATGTCATATTGCTTTTGAGGATGAATGCATTTGATTGTTTCATAAGGTTGGAAGAAAGTTAGAGAAAATATTATGGGGAAAGGCAACTAACCTTGTGACTATTGCTATAAATTATGCAACAACTCTAATAGAGCTGGTTTATCATCATTTTTCAGGATTTTAGAATCACTCTACGTATAAAGGCCACCAATTTTTTTGTACAAGAGAGATAAAATATTTTACACTGACCTATGGGGGCATTCAAAGGTTAAGGTATACAAGAAAGCTTTTTCTTTGTAATTTTAACTTGATAAAATGAAATAAAATAATAATAATGACCCTAGAAGATGACACGGTTTACCGATACCCATGATTATGGAAGTTGATGGATGTTGGATAAAGCACCTTCCTCTTGTGCTAACAAAGAAACATATAGATCAAAGAAGGTTAAACATGATATATTAGATAAATGAGTTACTCAAAAATGGTGATTCCATGAATCCAAAGGGACTTCCATAGAGGATGTTATCTCGCTTTGATACCATTAAGTATATCAAAAAGATAAATAAAGACAATAATGGATAAAATAATAGATAAAAATCTTCAATACTCGAGGTTGAAGGGTAGGTCCTATGGAGCTTTAAACATGGCTCAAATAAGGGTGGAATCAATTTAAACGGGCTTAAAGTAATCATACCAAAATTCCTCTGTGTCTTGTTGAATGTCATAGAGGAACTCAATTTGATTGTCAATGTCTTCTATGTCGGTGGAAAAATGTATTACCCACAATGTCAACTCATGAATTGTTTTTTATTATTCCCAAAAGAAGGGTTGTAGAAATATAGGGAGGTTTTATATGATTTTTATGGGATAATATCGGCCATGTATTTCCATCTAAAATAAATCCATGCTTGGAGAGAACAAGTTAAATGAGAAGGATTAACAAAAATTGATAATGAATTGATAAATTAGTGAAAAGATAAAATTTGACAAGGATTGATGGTGATTCAAGGAATCACTTTCAATAAGATATAATTGCATGTGATTAAGGTAATCACTTTGGTGATTCTTCAAAATGATTAAATTTGATAAAATGATAAACAAGGATTTAAAATGCGTATTTTTTAATTTTTGATGTTTAGATGAAATCTAAATGATGAAACAAGATAAATAAATACCTTTTTGTAGAAAATGGGTTGAAAGATGCCTAAAAATGTCTGATGAATCTAGTTAGAGATAATGGCCATTTTTGAGCTTCATTGAGAGAGATTTGATGAAAAAGTTATCAAAATGATGTCTTGGGTAAATCTTGAAGTTGATGCAAGTCCTCGTGATATCCTGGAATGACTTAGATTCACTTTGGATTCAAAAAAACAATTTTTTTACATGAGAAAAAGGTTTGTGAATATCCCTGAGAAAGGAGGAAAAATCCTATTTATAATTGCTAACGATCGGTTAAGATCGCCAACGATTTGGTTTTTTTGGGAAAACGTTTGGGAAATGGTTGAAACCACTTCCAAACAGGGTTTTTGGGTAAATGATGTGGGAAAATGGTTGAGGGAGGTTATGGATGAGTTTTGGAGGTTAGGATGTGAGAATAAAATAGATTTGAGTGGTTTTAAGATGGTTAAGGTAATTTCAAAGTGGTTAGGTGGTTTAGGATGTGTAAAATGGTAATTTATGAGAGTGTAAAATAATTTTTATGGAGGTATGGATAAAGTGACTTAGGATAATTATTTTTAGATAGGTTTTATATTAAATAATGTGTTTATAAGGTGATTTAGGTGGTTTGAAGGAATCCCAGTGTCTACATTTTCCCCTTTTTATCAAGTAGTTTGTGATGACCTAATTGCTTGACAAAAACGATGTGAGATAGTTTGTTTTGTGTTGGGATGGGTGATACCCCCTCAAACTAGGGATGCTTTCAACATGGTTAAAGGATCACTAGTTTTATTGAATTGATTATATAGGTTTAACATGTGTTTTTCATTTAAAATTTCCCCAAGATGAGGTATCATAAGAAAATGGATATCACCATAGAACCAAGTGATACAAGAACTAAAGGGTTTTGTCCTATAGACGTATGATTCATAGGGATAGAGAAAAAGGATTAAAAAGCCAATGTTGTTAGGATACCCAAAAAAATTCGACCTACTGCATATATGGAATACCAATATCATGATCATGAAATGATTCTTGTGAAGGATCACTAGTTTTGGGATCATCAAAATGAGGAACATTGTTGAAGGGTGTAGTAATGTGGTTGAAAATAGTTGTTGATATTGACAAAAGGATGTTTTTGATATAAAAGGATGGATCACCAATGATTTGGATGAATTGATGGTGATAAAGGGTAATCCTAGATGATCAAGATGAATCACTAGTAATTACAAGAATCACCAATGATTCCTTCGAGAAAATACTTAGGGGATATAAATAGTCAACTTTCTTAATAATTTTTTCATTTGCTATTGAATTTGTGAGATCTAAGGGGATTAATTATGTGATAATTAACCAATGGTGTTTGTATTACCATCTCGATGGTAAAGGAGACCCACTCATATTAATATATGTAGCTTTGTTTTGTTTCTTTGTGTGTTTAAATTGATTGTTTTTATTTTCTTTTCGTTAATGTCTATATTAGATATTTTTTTAAAATCACTGTAATCACCAAAGATTATGTCAATCTCCAACGATTTGTGATGGATCGATAGCGATTGATATTTTTCTAAGATTTGATAAAAAAATTATGGAGATCTATTCTAATCCATGCTTTTTATGTTTTTTGGATGCAGTGAAGGAAAATTTTACTATCATAGATAGTATTTTATTTATTTATGGGAGGTGAGGGAGGATATGTTGGATTATGGTGTATAATATAGCAATAATGACTTTCAAATCCATTATTACAAGCCTTACCGCAACCAATTCACCTTTCTCTGCATGTGAAAGACCACACAAGGTTCATAAGTTCTCAACCTAGTTGGTAATACAAGAATTGAGCTAATTACCTCTTGAAAGGTTCTATATGCTTCTTCATACCTTGTTTCCTCTTAAAATGGCACCATTCCATCAACTGAGATACCCTAATTCATGTATTTCATCTTTTACTCACCTTTCCAAAGCATCATATCTATCATTCTCTTCATTGGTTCACCATGAAAGTAATCTACTTTAGCTATTTCTAGGCTTCTTCCACCTTCTAGCTCCCTGCACTCTATTCAACCACCTTAGACAACACTAATTCATCTATAAGTTTGATGGAAAGGAATCAAGAATTCAACCTTTTAGTACTTGCTCAAAATTGCCACGTAGTCTCTTAAAACAATGCAATTGGATCAACCATGGTGAAGGAAAACCAAAGGCACCCATAATGAACTACTACCACTAATAATCATTCTCTAGTATCTTTTTCTAATTCCCTCTTCCTCACTATTTTCATTCTTTCTCAAAATCCCTTATTAGGTCTACTTTCATCATGATTTGTTAGACATAGATTCTTTTCTACAAAATCTCAAAAATAAAAGAAGTGATTTTAAAGCACCCTTTATTTATTTTTAGGTGCCCCTAAATTTTCTTGAATTAATTCTATTCCTAAACCACACTCTCTTTGTATTCTAGCCTTCACAGTTAGGCTTCTAGACTCTATCATAGTGTCTACCTACTAGCTACCTGTCAACTATCTCTAGTTTTTCACCTAGTGAAACCCTTATATTCTTTCTCCATCACTTTTTAGAGTCACTCCTCATGCTTTGTATTCAGTCTCAGGGATAAATTCCTTCATGAGGGTTTTTAATATACAATTTCCTCTCTAAACCCTACTTAACTCTTCCTCATCCGAGAGGCTTCCTTTAGTTATAGCTTCAATCGTAGCTTAATTCAAGACCTAAAAATTTCTAGTGAGATATGTTACAATGCTAATAATATTCTTTTCTTATAAGGAAGGTGGAAAACCCCAAAACCGAGACCTTATTTGATTTCGTTTAATGGAACCTCTAGATCACTATCTTAGTTAAAATAATAATTACATTGTTAAGTCGGGTGATGTTTGTACTTGATTAGCCTACATACATGATTTATTCTTTACTCTTAACAAATTGGCCACACCATGTATTTTATGTTCACCCTTTGAGATATTTGAAAACAACTAAGGATTTCACCAAAAAAATTCACAATTACAGTTGCTCATTCATAGGTCAACTCTTCAACAAACCAAACTTTGTATGTGATTCATATTTCAAAACTTATAGGAATGATTGATCAGGACCTCATACTTGTGACACCACAAATTAGTTCCTCAAAACACTTTTACAAGAGTGATTATTGTCATAATATATCATGGTTGCATGGTTATAGTTACACTCTTAGGTTATTTCATCTTACATGAATATAACCACAGAGTGTTTATTCTTAGTATCATACCAATATCTTCAAGTCTCCTCCTTGAGGTCTCATTGGAATCACTATAAATCCTTCATATGCTCAACCATAGTAAACAAATTTTCAAAACAATAATTCTCTTACAAGGAACATAGTATATGTTTCCTTTGAGCTTTCAAACTCATCTAAAGGAGGTTTTCAAGATTATTAAGGGACTAACATAAACCATACATCCAATTCATAGAATTAAAGAAATATTGACAAGACCAAAATCCTCCTACAGATTCTGAGATGTTGTTTTCCTAATTACTTTTCTACTATCCTTTCCTAAGACTTTACAATTCACATTATCCTGCACTATCATACAAAATGATAATCACATGAAAAATTCTATAAATGTTATTCACATATCATATAAGGATTTCTAAGACACATGCAAAGGATCTCCATGCACATTCAACAACTACCATGGTATTCACATAATTACAAACTTACAAAATCTTACACAAAACACTATTTTTCTCCTTTCTTGAAGATTTTCCTGATTTCCATTTGAATGGGAATGAGGTTATTTAGTTACATTAGATAATTTATAGTATTTTCATCAAATTACAACTAAATGAAACACCTTAGACCACTTGGTCACATGTGTAACCTTAATCTTGACATTAAGTTACTTAGCTTAAAGACCAAATTCTTTCTTCTAGACTCATGTCAAGATTCCTAGTCCCTAAAGGAGACCTAAAACACTCTCTTACACCTCATTTCATCTTCTTATAAGCTTATAAACTTCAAGATCCCATTAAAACAACTATATCAATCCAAAATTTCCTCCAAGACTCTAATTTGTAATTTTGGAGGGAAAGTAAATAATTTGAAATTTTAAAGGCCTAGAACCCATCTAACACACCTAATAACACCTATTGACTGTTAATACCTTATTAACATACTTTCAAAAAAAAATTGGATGTTTCCATCTATACATACATCCTAGAGTTGATGCTCCTACATCATACTCCAGGGGTAGGAAAAGTATGAGACTACTAATTTCTTTTCATATTCTTTTTCCAATTATTCTTTATCTTCATTTTATGTCTTCTTGCTTCAGTCTTCTTTATTTATTTTTACTTCTCCAAGAGTCTCATAGAATTAGTTTTTGTTTCCTCTTCTTTTCTTTGTTTCTTTGAGATCTTATTTGGATTCACCTTATTCATAATAAGTCTTGAAAATGTCTCATTCTTTGTCACACCTGCACATTCATAACCAAGAACATGATTAGTTTTTAAATCATGAGGATTCATTTCCTCCTCCACCATTTTTATAAACTTTTTCTTTTCTTATTTTTTGGGGCTTCTTCAATTTCGCTCTTGATTTCACCTATAAATTTTACATTGAAAAAATCCAACTCCATCATTATTTTCCATATTTGAATTCCCAATGACTCAAATCCTTTCACTATTGCTATTTATTTCTCTCTTTCATCCATACCATGTTATTTTTCAATATTCATCTCCATATTTTAGTCTATGCTTGCAATGTTTTATTTAGACTCCAATATTTCTCTAGCATTCACCTTAGCTTTCATCTCATCCTCTCCATTAAGCCAACTCCACATGAGTGTGATATTTTTCCATGACGTTCTTCACCATACCAACTACTGTATTATTACCTTTAATTTATTCACGGTGAGCTTGAGATTTCTTCTAACTGTCCTCACTTATGTTCTTTGATTCTTAATTTAAGGATTATTTTATTACCTCTCTTTCTTCTCCGGATGTACCTACAGTCACACACTCAAAGACAAAGTTAGATTTAAAAATGGGAGGCTCTCTAGCCCCTTCAAGTATCTCTTGCAATGAGTGCTTCTTCTTATTTACTAAAACTCTTCTCTTCTTCACTTTCTCTAAGAGATTCCAAAACTCTTTCTATAAATTCTTATTCTTCACTATTCTTATCCTATTCGAGGATAATTTTTAAAAAAATCTTATCTTCTCATTCTTCTTATCCTTCTCTCTTCCTATTTTATCCACCTTATCAAACGCATCCTTTTTTTCTCTATAAATAGCTTAATTGGCCACTTAAATCTTTTTTCATTATAATCCCTCTTTCTTGGCTTTGTGAGTTTATCCATTAGTTCACCAACATGGATACTTATTCCACATCTCTCTTAAGTGCATTGAATTTTTATTCCATCCATTCCTCTCTTTTCCTCTCCATCTCCCTTCTTTTTTATTTTCTTTCTTTCTTTGACTGATCAAATCCAACAACTCCTTGAATAGCTCCTAATAGCATTCTTCCATATCCTCTTTCAACCTTTATTCTTTATCTCTCTTAGTATTGTTTTTGATATTCTCTTCATTCACCTTGTTGAGCCACTTGGGCACCACATAACCATGTTCATTAGCTAATCCATAAATATTCTCTTGGAACTCCATGCTCTTTTCCTACATATACTTCACCAACACTTACAATCGACTTGTTAGTTTTAAGAAATAATTTCATAAAACTTATTAATTGATATTGTAGTCTTTGATACCACTAATGGTGTAGACAATAGCAACAAAAAATTTTAAATGCACTATTACAGGGCTTACTACAACCAATTTACCTTTTTCTACATGTGAAAGACCAAAAAGGTTCATAAGTTATCCCCTAGTTGGTAATATAAGACATCAGATAATTACCTCTTAAAAGGTTCTATATGCTTCTTCATACCCTATTTCCTATTAAAATGGCACCATTCCATAAACCTGAGATACCTTAATTCAATTTTTTTCATATTTTACTCACCTTTCCAACATCATCTCCATCATTATCTTCATTTTTTCAGCATGGAATTAATCTAATTTATCTTTTTTAGGATTCTCCCTACTTATAGCACCCTACACTGTATTCAACTACCTTATAAAAAACTAATTCATTTATAAGTTTTATGGAAAGGAATCAATAATTGAACCTTTTACTACTTGCTCAAATTTTCCATGTAGTCTCTTAATACAATGCATTTGGATCAACCATGGTGAAGGAAAACTAAAGGCACCCATAATGAACTACTACCACCACTAATCACTCTTTAGTATCCCTAAGGTGTACACAAAATTTCAAGACCTCACTCTTTGTCTAATTCTCCCTTTGTCACTATTTGTATTATTCCCCAAAATCCCTCATTAGGTCTACTTGTTTCACTAGGTTCTAGTAGATAATGAAAAAGATAAGGAAAAATTCCATAGAGGAATACATGTTGTCACGTTTTTAAGGTTGAGTGCATTCTTTTTTTATTTCGAACCAAACTAATTGTGTGAGATTCCCTTTGGCTAGGAGGAACTACATGTAATGCAAAATAAGACCACTAGATATCGTCAATAGCAAAAGGTTGGTAGATTACCTAGCATGAGCTAGCTACTAGAAGTGTGATACTTCCCCAATGGTTTTCAATCCATGGATATATATATAATCCAATACAAAATAACTAAACATGTAAATAAGAGAATCTAATGCTAGTGTTCTGATTTAGGTATCTCAAATTACTATTAATGTCAATCCAATTAAATGCTTTAATAATTAAGCTCGTGAACACATCGGGTCAGGTTGCAAGTTAGGTAGGTGGGTTGAGGGTCATAGACATGGTATGGGTAATATTTGGTGCAATTTGGGTTTATTTTTGATGATTAGGAAGCTTCTGGTTTAAGTCAGTTTACTGTGCACAAAGACCGACGTCGGCCAAGGTGTGACCAATGATGGTTTAGGATAATTGATATCGGTTACTCTATATAATGGAAGAATGTTAAAAGTGGGTGTGTAAAATATCTCTATATCTACACAAAGAGTTGGGGAGGCTTGTGGTGAGGTTGTAAGTGAGGTATCAGATTTGGGTAAGGTTCTATGAGGTTTTGGAGACATTAGGTGTAGTTTTGTGAGAATTGAAAGGGGAGGCAGAATCGACATCGGTCGGGTGACCGATCCAGATAAAGAGGAGAAATTGATGATTAAGGTAATCGGTGTCGTGAGGGTAAAAATGGTTGTAATTAAATAAAATTGGTATTTGGGCTTCTCTGTGATTGCACAGAGAATGGAGGGAGGATGGTTAGGCTTGTAAAAATTCTAGGAAGGCTCAAGAATGCCTAAAAGTCAGCTACAAAGAGGTAGAAGGTGGTGGGTGGTAGGTTTGGTAGATTGGTAGGAAAGTGGGAGTGGAGGAATGTAGCAAATAAAAATATCTAGTAACACAAAGATAAAGAACATATTAAGTAAGTATAGAAATGATGCAAGTCAGATACACTTACTTGTATTTGCAAGTTTGCTTACTAAAGGATGGAAGTGGTTAATCCATGAATAACGTGGTGGTCGGTGATGTAGAAATTCTTCCCTATGTGCTCCCGTGAATGGAAATTCATGTGGACGAGTATCAGGTAGGTGCTTGGGCTTGTGGTTGAATGTATTTTGTCATCTAGATGCTTAGAAAATATCTAGTTCATGTTTGAATGTAGATAGCTCTCTCAAAACTCAAAGTGACCAACATGTTTAAAAGGTTACAAAATTATATATAAGGTAACCAAGGATGGTTAGGGTGAATGACGTCGATTGAGGGTTAACTGGAGTTAGTTAAGGTGGGAAATACTAGGTTTAACCAAAATAGTAGATCCTTGCTATTTTCAGTGTGCTCTAATTGTTTATCAGGGTCTCAAGTGATGGTTAGCAATTAGATAAGAGAGAGTGTTATTTGAGAAGGAATAGGATTTTAATGTTAAGGTTAGACTAAGTCCTAGTCGAGTTAAGATAAGTGGATACTTAGTCCTAGTTAATTAATAGACTAAGAAAATGTCCATGGTGAGGTGTCTAGGTGATGTGGCTAGGTGTGGTTTAAAATAATTTAATTAAAGTAATTAAATTAATTAATAGTGTGAGGATGAACATTAATTCAATTTTAAGTAATTAAATTAATATTAATTTGGGGTGAGGGGTCATTTTTAGGTGAATACGTTACATTAATTAATTAAAGGGGACTAAGGGGAATATGACCCAAATTTGGTGTCTACACTACTTTCCTAGACTGTTAGACAAAAATTCTTTTATGGGGAGTCTTAAAAATAGAAGTGATTTTCAAGCACCCTTTATTGAGATTTAGGTGTCCCTAAATTTAATTTAATTAATTACAATACTGAACCACACTCTCTTTGTATTAAAGACTTCACAATTAGGCTTCTAGAGTCTATCATAGTGCCTACCTAGCTACCGTCAACTATCTCTAGAATTTCACCAAGTGAAGCCCTTATATTATTTCTTCTTCACTTTATAGACTCAATCCTCATGCTTTGTATTTAGTCTCAAGGATAAATTCCTTCATGAGGGTTTTTAATATGCACTTTCCTCTCTAAGCCATACCTATGTCTTCCCTCAACCCGAGAGACTTCCTTTCATTATAGCTTCAAATTCAACTTAATTCAAGACCTCAAACTTGCTAAGGATATATGTTATAATGATAAGAATATTCTTTTCTTACTAGGAAGGTGGATAAACCCTAATATTTGAGGCCTTATTTACTTTCTTTCAATGGAACCTATAGATGGATATCTCAGTTAAAAGAAGAATTACACTGTTAGGTATGATGATGCTTGTACTTGATTACCCTGCATGCATTATTTATTTTTTACTCTTAGCACATTGGCCACACCATGTATTTGATGTTCACCCCTTTGAGATCTTTGAAAACAAATAAGTATTTCTCCCAAACAAATTCACAGTTACAGTTGCTCAGTCACATGTCAAATCTTCAACAAATAAGAAAGTTTGCATGTGATTCATCTTTCAAAACTTACAAGAATTATTTATCAGACTCTCATACTCATGTCACCATAGATTAGTTCCTCAAAAAAAATTACAAGAGTGATTACTATGATAATATATCACATTTACACTCTTAGGTTATTTTATCATGTATGAGTAACACCATAGAGGGTTTGTTCTTAGTATCATAAAAATACCTTCAAGTCTCCTCATTGAGGTCTCAAAGTGGAATCGTTATAACTATTTCCTATGGTCAACCACAGTAAAAAATGTTTGAAACAAAAATTTTTTTACAAGTAACAAATTATATGTTTCCTTTGATCTTTAAAACTAATCTAAAGGACGTTTTCAAGATTATTAAGGGACTAACATAAACTATACATCAAATTCATAGACTTAAAGAAATATTGACAAGACCAAAATCATCCTACAAAGTTTTAGATGTTGTTTTCCTTATTGCTTTTCTACTATCCCCGGGCAAGAGTTCACTGTTCAATCTCTCCTAAACTATAATACACAATGATACTCACATAAAAACTTATAGAAATGTAATTTATAGATCATAAAAGGGAGGGTAAGTGCACCAAGTTGGGGGACAATTAAGTGGACATCAAATCCTGAATTTTACATTAAAAACAGCAAAACATCAAATTTAGTCTTCCGCGGACTTGAACCATGCCAAAAAGTAAAAAATATGTCATAAAAATGGTACCATTGCATAGGGGAGACTATTAGCTTTGTAGAAATACTAATTTTAAAGTGAATAGAAGAGGATAAATATCATTTTATAATTTTTTACTAATAGTAGGTCTTTAAGACACTTTTTCCTGTGAATGTTTATGTCTACATTTAAGACTGCAAAATTTGTTTCACTTATTAGAATGTGATAAAACTTATACCATCCCAACCGTGGTGAAATTATATACATGTTCAAAAAAAAATTTATTTGATTTCAATATTTTTTAGGCAAACGGAAAGTGCTCTGTTTTGTTTATGTTTTCATACCACTTTCACGGAAAAAATCATAAAAAATAAAATATTTCTCAAAAAAATACAAAATGAAATCCATCCCAAGATAGATAGTGGCATATAACTTCTCACCAAAGGAAAAAAATATATATCAATTTTTGGTCATCCAAATTGTGGGCAAACGGACTATAATCTTATCGGCGTTTTTAAAAAAAAAAACCAAGTCATTGAATTTTGAGTGTTTAATATAGCTAATCTTGTCCATTTTTTACAAAAATTAGTATTTTAGAAACTAGATTCTGGATGCTACGATTCATATTAATATAATTTTGTCTAATTTTGAGTGTATGTATTGCTAATAATCCCTACAAGTTGATATTATGTTGTTATTTGCAATATGATGTCCACGGATGACCCTATATTTGTCCATCAACTTCCTGCACTTACCCGGATTCTAAGCCGATGTAAAGGATCTTCATGCACATTCAACAACTACCATGGTATTCAAATAGTTACAAAATTACCAAAGCTTACACAAAACATTGTTGTAGGATACCTTAGGTAACACGATTAGGATTATCTTTTCGGATGAACTGTCAAATTTGTAGGATACCTTAGGTTAGTGGGATATGCACCCTAAGGTAACCTACATATTTTGAAAAATTTGGCTCTTCTCTCAGGTGTGATATAATGGTTAGAGAAAAAATGAAACATAGCATAAAACTAATGAAGTGATGCGCCAAAAAAGAAGACGTTAATCAAGAATTTATCTACTTGAATTGGGAAAAGGTGAGCACTGAAAAGGGTAGATGAAATGCACCACAGGCCAGATGTATACTCACACATAGCACCAATTAAAAAATCATCAAGCACAACTTCCAAAACCTATAATGAACACTTAGATATATGTGTAGTATACCGATAGTGAATAAAGACTATTAGAGATAATAAAACATGCAAAGGATGGACTAAATGCATCACAAGATATATTATATTGCTAAAAAAATCATAGTACAATAATCAACAGGTAAGAGGAAAGAAAAAATGCCACTACAAAGCCTTAGGAAGAAGGCTTGAGCTCCATGTTCCTACCCTAGCAGAGAAGAAATAGGGACCCATGAAAATAATTAACTCCCCATATATATCTTATAATGAGCCCCAAGATTACAATATATAGAATGAGAAGAAGAGAAGAGAACAATCCCCGTAACTAATTTTCCAACCACTTCCCAATTGTAATAAATGAGATGAAGTAAATGTAAATAGATTTGTGAAATTTGTCTCACATTGACCCCATGATCTACCTTTAAGAAATGAGAGCCATATTCATTCAATGCATTCTCAACTACTTTCCAACCACCTCCCTTGAAGTGGGCTCATATTTTAAGGAATACACCCTCAAATATTTATTACATATCCAAACTCCTCGATTGTTGTGCATTAGATTTGAGACAGGATTCCAATGACACATATTTTGTGGCATTTCATTAAGAAATTCTCTGTTTGTGGCCCTTTGAAAGATATGAACATTTAAATCTTCTAGGTGGTCCTTATTACTGATTCACGTGTGGCATTGACATGTCACTAATATTTTGTAACCTAATTCAATCTTGGATTCCATTCACATTGAGCTCCACGTAGAGGCCAAGTGCATCTCCATGGTTTCTACTTTTCTTGCATATTTTGAAAGTGCGCTGAGCTGACACACGACATCTTCCATAGATCCTTCTATTTTTCCTTGAGTTTATAATGGGACTCATTGTACATTAATATGAGGATCCTTTCCTTGGTGGGCCCCTTATCATTGACTCCATGTGGAAGTCCCATGGGGTTTTGAGATTTCATTCTTGCTTTTATTTTTGGAATTACGTCGGGATGACACATGGCACCTTCCGAGAGTCCGTCACTTTTTTCTTGAGTTGACTTTTTTGGGGATCGTCTTTATCACCGTGATTTTGCTAAGTATTTCCCCATATTTCTGAAGGTTTGACTCCTTTTGTATTCAGTCCGAGACTCTCAGAACTACCTTGATTACTCACAACAAGAATCTGCTTGTTATCTAATTTCAGCAGCAGTGGAGGAAATTAGATAATAGTTTGGCAACCCATGGGGACCATTATCCTACTAAATGGAATGAACCAGCTATATGTATATATTTATTGGCCATGGATTGTATATTATGAGCTTCTATGAACCTTAATGCCGAGTATTTGAAAGTGCCTCTTGCCCTTTTCAGAATCGCTAGCTGATCCTTGGTGCTTTTCAAATCTCATAAGAAGACTCTAAAATTTGTTTTGTGAGAGTAGAAAATTGTTTTTGAGATTGAATCTCACTTGTTGTGATTTTGAGTTTAGAGGATGAAATAGATTCTAAATCGGGCTAATAGTCAGTTTTACAGAGGTGTAGAGGCTCACCATAATTCATTCTAGAGATAGTCAACAAGGTTACTTCTGAGTTGATTTTATTTGCTCTGCATTTGTTTGATTTGAAGCTTTCAACTATTACAGGTAATTGTGGATCTCCCTGCTATTTTTACTAGAGGGCTTGATTTTTGTACCACCAAAGTAATACTAACAAAAACTTATATACAAAATATTAAATCATACATGCCTCAAGTGAGACATGCAGAGTGTGTAAAAGAACTTCTCTGCTGAAAGAAAATCTACTCCTACTCCTATACTAACTGAAATAGGAAAATTTAAACAACACTGAAACAAGAAGGAGAAATATCTTCCCTTCCTTATAAAGTGCAGCCATGTGATTAATTTAGCAATAGATATGGCCTGTAATAAGAGTGAAAAATTACCTTCCACTCCTCTACCCATGGTATCAACAAACAAAATAAATACCTCCTCAAGATGCTTATTATTTTATTGGAGGTGTTGTAGTTGACCCTTAGGGATTTGAAGATTATCCTCATGCTTTGAAGTGAGCATGACCAGTATTGGATTATCCCTTGGATCTGATGAGGCCAAACTCTTGATGATGCTTTCTTATAGACTTTCATGAATGGAGTTGTTTGCATGCTGATTTTGACTTTTTTGTGCTTCGCAAATAGTTGATCCTCCGCCTTGATGAATTTTATATATGAGTGGTGTCATCCTTGTATTCATTTTCCTCCTCTTTCATATCATCTTTGTCAGAAAATGTGGATTCTTTGATTGGAATAAGAAAGACTTCAATGATTATATCTTCATTAAGAGCTTTTGTATTTGATTTAGGGGGACTATCATGAGTAACTAGATGTTCCTACCTTGGAATTATTAATGAATCCTCAAAGGTTGTGATTTCTGTGGGATCTTCTTCATCAAGGCATTCCTCCAAGTCAGATAAGCAAGCTCATCGTTGTCCTATTGTGCCAAGGTTTCTTCCCCTTGCATGATGGTCTTTGAGTCTGCAAATTTTTCATCATGTGTAGCTTCATCTGACTCATGATTTGAATCCTCTGAATTTATTTTAATCATCCCCATGTTCTCCTCTTCTTTTGGATTTGTTTTTTTTTCATTTTTGAGGGGATGAATTTTTGGAAGGAAAAGGGATAGAATAAATGAAGTGGGATGAAAGGCTAGGAGATGGAGAAGGGAACTCAACATTTGGAGTAGTATGACATGATATAGCTTGGGAAGGGGGAAAGATGAACAAAGAGTTGGTGATTGACTTACCCATTGACAAGGTTGTCTCACACTTTTCTCATATGTTTCAATACCCTCAATCCACTACATAAGTGGGGGTAGTATTTCTTCTAAGAAATCAAGCTTCTCCTACGGGCTATAGTGTCTAGGAATAGGGCCTTCCCATGGACAAGGTACCCGTATCCTATCCCGAATGCCTTCATTTGTGCTATATCCCAAGATTGAACCATGTCTACCTCCATTATTTGGATCTTCTCTAGTAGACCAACATCCTCCATTTGACTATAGTCATCATATGCATACCCGTGTCCTTGATAGGTTCCATAGCCAAACTGGTTTTGGCATTGCTCATATGGGTAAGCATAGTGGCTTTGAATATAGGCATACTATTGGTTTGGAGAATTCATGATGCTTATTTAAGGCTCATGATACTGTTGAAAGTTTGAATTCCATTATGGGAATGAATTCATGATTGTACAACTTCATAGAATGAAGGAAAATGAGAAATGTGGAAAGAAAGATGAATGGATATGGATGAGAGAAATGTCTATAAAATTAGATAATGGGTTGTTTGGATCATGTATATTTTCCATATGTTCTTTGCATGTGCCTCCATAGGCTCAATCTCACCAAGAACACACCAACTTGATGAAATGAAATGATAGGATGCTTCGAATTTTCCAATCGGGATTTCTAGGAAAATTGTTGATGATTATCTTTACAAAAGAACCATCAAAGTCATAGGTTACCTTAGGGAACATGTCCCACTAACCTAAGGTATCCTACGACTTTGATGGTTCATCCATAAAGATAATCGTCAACAATACTCATATTGAAGAAAATTCTATAAAAGTTATGGGTAATTACATGATTCTTTTTTAGTCATAGATCCTTAAAATAGGTAAAATGGAAGGTGAATGATGCTCAAGGGATGAGCAGTTTTAACTAGATAGAATGTGATATAGGACTTGATTCAACAATAGAATGGTTGAATGTGTAAGGTATTGAGGGGCTTAGGATCAAGTTTACCTTTGAGTGAATACAAATGATAAGTACCCAATCCATAGGTATGAGTAACGATATAGGGTCCAAGCCAATTAGGAGAAAAAATTTCCCGTTTACTTTTCTCCTCTTTTGTTACATGTTTATTTTCCTTCAGGATGAGGTCATTGACTGGAAGGTTAATTCATGGAAATGTTTATCGTAGGAACATTTGATACATTTTTAATAGATATGGAGGTGATCAAGATCATTAAAATGGCATTCATCTAATAAATCAAGTTGTGCCAAATGGTCTTAGTGAAATTCATCATCGTTGAGCATGTCTTTGCGTGAGATATGAAGAGATGAAATATAAAGAGGAAAAACAACCTATGTATCGTAGACCAAAGAGAAAGGTGTGGTAATAATTGAGGTAATAATAATAGTTTGATAATCCCAAGGAAAAAGGAATGTGAGTATGTAAATCCTTCCTAGTATCATCAACTACTTTCATAAGAATTTTTTTAAGTTTTTTTTTCGTTGATTCCACTTGGCCATTGGTTTGAGGGTAGTAAGGTGAAGAAAAATTGTGTTGAATTTTGAAGGCATCAAAAAGTTTCGTAAGGTTTTCTTTTGAACTATTTTCCGCTATCGTGATTAAGCATTGAGGAACACCCAAGTGAAAAATGATGTGATGATTGATGAAATTGGGAAGAATGAGGATTGATCTCTCCAAAAGATCCAAACGCCATTGAGATAAATTCAAAATGTCTTGTGTGACTTGTAAGGCGTGAATAGGCATGTGATGAAGATTAGCATATTGTTGACATTTCACACAACATTTGACATAGTAACAAAAATCACGGTTTAGGGTTGGTTAGTAATATCCCGGTGGAGAATGTATTTAGTGATATCCAAACCACTCAAGTGAACCCCACAAATTTTTTCATGAACTTCCTTTATGGTATAGGTAGTTTCATAACTTGTAAGACATCGTAAGAGGATACTTTGTCAAAACCACATTTACAAAGAAGACCGCCCATGATGACATGGAGAGAGACACTTTTGAGAAATTATCATTGTCCATTACGAGTAAGATCTGGAGGAAAAATGGAAAGGGAAAGGTAATCAACAAACTTCTTATACCAAAGGTCACGTGGGTTAGGTTCAATGGTTCTGAAAAAGTTGAGGTCTTGAAATAAATAGGAAGGTGATTGCAACCTTTGTAGAGTGACAAATATTTTTGAGTTAGAGGGAGAAGTGGGAATTTGAGAAGTAAGGTAGGCCATGGTGTCCACAAATTTATTAGTGGAACATGGGGTGGTTTGAAGTTCATAATAGTCAAAGGTAGTAAAAATTATGTCAACATGATGCTTATACTTTTGAAGTATCTCATTACAACATTGGTATATACCATTCACTTGGTTTACAACCAGTTGGGAATCGCCAAAGATATTAATTGATTTAATATCTAAGGCGATGGTGGTTTGAAGGCCTAATACAAGTGCTTCATATTTGGAAATATTATTAATATGATAAAAATATAATTTGAAACATAATGACATAGGCTCACCGTCAAGAGGGATGAGGATAACTTTAACACCACCCTAATACTAACATTTGGAACCAATTATATTCCCAATCCATTTGATGAAGTAACAAATATGAAGGTTAGGTATATTTCTTTGGAAGGGTGATGCAAAATTGTCCCTGTTAAATATTTGGTCTTTCTAAATCATTTTAGAAGACAATTTGCATTCTACTTCCCACACTACCTACTTAATTCCCTTCAGTGCTCCATTTTGGACTTTTAGAAGCACTCTCATGCTATCCCTCTCCACCAGGCACCATCTTCCTGCTCCATAAGCTTTTGTCTCCAAATTCCCCGACTTCCCAACCACTCCCAAGCGATCCGCATGTCACTACCTCCACTACTCCCACTCCCATACTAGACACCCTTTCCAATCCCAAGACCAAGAACCCCAAGCTTCCAAAAACAGACACCCCTCACTATGTCATAGTTCTCAAAAGCACCAAAGAGGTGGAAGTTGGACAAAATTTGCTGCATATCAGTAATGTTGGCCTCGGATATGGCCTTGCATCGAGGGGAAGAACATTCATCATAGATTGGAGTCTCGGAGAAAGAGATGAACCAAAGCGTAAGAAGGACCTACAACGCATGGACAAGCGTAAAGGAAAAATAAAAATTGATGATGATAATGACATTAGAAAGGATCAGATTGTTGACATTTATAAGAAGGTGAACTCTCTGGATAGTAGATTGGGGAGAGCAAAATACATCCATGATCACAACATGGCTATCTTCAATGCCATCAATGATTTCTTAGAGCAAAGCATGTTCGAAGCATTACCATGTTGAGTGGGATCCCTAGCACTATTTAGGGGAATGAAAAAGAGAGGAGTCAGACCATCTTGCAGCTAAACACATCTGACCCAATGCACATCACCACATTGGCATTGTTCACCTCGTTGCAAACTATCTAGTCCAGAATCGACAGAGCATCCAAGAATTAAACTCACTTGAGTGGCGGGTGTCGTTTGGTTCACCGCTCTTTTGGTCTTTTTGTTGTTTCTATGTTACTTTTGTGTTGTATTGTTGCAGTTTATGTTCTATTTTGTTTCTTTCTTGTAACTATCTTTTGGTTACTGCTAGACATAGTGTTTTATCTAGATTTTGATCCTCTTTTGTTGGTCATTTATAGCTATATTTGGTTTTTTATCCCTTTTTTAATAGGGCATAGTCCCTTTAAAACTATTTACCAATAATAATAATAATAAATAAATAAATAAATAAAATAGAAAAACATTTGGAACCATCAAATAATACGGTCATCCGGTAAATGGTATTGTCCAAAGATAGGGTAGAAATGGATTCATCTAGGAAATTGAAGTTAGAGGATTTATTACAAGAGAGAGATGCTCGTGAGCTAGTCGGTGATGGTTTGTCCTTTGACATATTTTTGATAGATGAATTAGAGTTCCAGTGTCTCGCAAAAACATAATCCAACGTCCAACAAAGTTGATGTTGATATGGCTTGGCGCACACGTAATGCAAGGGGTCAATATTGGTGACAATAAAGGTTTTTGGTTAATTAGGTAGTGGTACGTTTAGTGGTGACAAAAACTAAGGCTAATTAGATTTCTTAAGAGTCATTGTATCTAGTTTCATAGTCGAAAGTGTATGAATTATATAATAAATTTATTTTTCCCTATGTTTCTCTTCATGATGAGCGAGCATGACACCCAAGGAATGATCAATGGTAGAAATGTAAAGGTAAAATGGTTGGTCATCCTTAGGTGAAATGAGCATAGGGGGTTGGAGGAGGTATTGTTTTAAGGCATCAAATTTTTTGTGGCATTCGTCATCCCATTTTATGGAGACATCCTTTTAGAGGAGATGATGAAATGGGTGGTAGTGGTTGGAAAGCTGTAAAACAAAATGATAAATAAATTGCAACTTTCCTTGTAAACTATGAAGTTGACAAAGGTTATTAGGTGAAGGAATTTCGAGATAAACCTTGATTTTAGCGGGGTGAAATTCTATGCCATGCAAATAAATAATAAAACCAAGGATTTTTCTAGTAAGGACAATAAAGACACACTTCTTGGGTTAAAGGTGAAGAAAATATTTGATAAGACGATCAAAGATGACCTTAAAAACTATAATGTGTTCAGCCCGATGTTTGGATTTGGAAAGAATATTGTCAATGTAATCTTCCAATATGTGATGCATAATGTCATAAATGATATAAGTCATAGCCTATTGATATGTGGCACTAGAATTTTTAAGGCCAAATGGAATGACATGATAGTAGAAGGTCCCCCAAGGAGTGATGGAGGTGGTGTTGTGTTGATCTTACGAGGAAAGTAATATTTGGTTATAACTTGAGAAATTGTTCATGAGTGATAGCATCTCACTTCCAGTGGTGAGATCAACTAGCTGGTAAATAATAGGTAGAGGAAATTCATCTTTGGGGGAAACTAAGTTAAGGTCATAGAAATCCATGCAAATTTGGAGTCCCCCTATCGATTTTGTGATAAGAACAATGTTATAGATCCATTGAGGATAATCAATGGGTAGGATGAAGGAAACCAAAAGGACACACTGGATTTCTTCTTTGACAAGAAGGGTAATGCGAGGATACATTTTCCGTAGCTTCTATTTCATGGGTTTGGATTCGGGAATAGTGATGATATTATGGACCACACTTTGTTTGGGTCAATCTTGGGCATATCGGCATATGACCAAGAAAAATAGTTTTTATGATCTCAAAGGAAGGAAGTAAAAGATTCATGTTTAGAAACATATAAATATTGGACTATTTTTAGAATATGTGGGTCATCCTAAGTGTTAATATTTATTTCAATGGTCAATTCATTTAACATGGTATGTGTCTCAGAAGGTAATGACCAATGAATATATGAATCCTCTACACCAAGGTAGGTGAGAATAGAATCATCATATTGACATTGAACGACATTAGTAGAAGGTGAATCATCATTTATCATGTTAACATACGGGAAGGGAAGAGAAAAGGAGCCTCACCATCTATTTGATAAGTTAGAGGTCCCAGGAGAAATGGTGTTTATGAAAAATAAAATAGGAGGAATGGATTCTAGATCCATAGACTTTGTAGGTGAAGGTGGTGAAGTTGGTGAATGAGGTGAAGAAGGTTTATCATCCTCAACAAGTTTGACTCGGGCCTACTTGGGAGATGATTTGAAAAATCCAATATCACCGTGGTCTTTATTTTTAGAGTGGTGCACAAGATAACAATATGACAACCTTGTTCATATAAACCAAAGCCAAAACCCTTCCATGCACAATGATGGAGGAAGGTGTGGGCGAAGTGGAATTTGGTGAGAGATTGAAGGTCAGATGAAAATGGTCACATTTAGGAAGGCATCTCAGAGAGTAGGTAGAAGTATCAAGTCCCCTATATGTTAATTTTGTGTGAAGGTGGGGAGGACCGTAAGGGAAAACCTCACTTATGTGGTGAATATTACCATACTTTTTAGGAGTAATGAATGTGTCGATGTTGTATAGGTGGTACTTCCCCAGTGATACATTTAAAAACACCTTCTAAGGGATCGATAGCATGTATGTGAGTAGAGGAAATAGATGAATTACCGGGTGGAAAAGAGTAAGAAGAATTGGCTAGTTGAGAAGTAGATAGGTTAGTGGATGAGTTAGGCTGCAAAGGTTATGGCTACGGTGGGAATATAGGAGTTAAGTGTGGAAAAGGTAGTGGAAATGTTGGTGGATGGGGATGTGGGTGAAGGAGATGTGGAGGTGGTGGTAGACGCGTTAATCGGGATAAGGACATCGTTAGGTCTATACAACATGTTACAAGTTTTGAAGGGTGAAGTTTCAGCTAGAATGGTATAGTTATGTCCTTCATGTTCAAATTTTACATAATGATGTAAAGTTGAAGGAATATAATCCATGATGTAGATCTAAGGTCATCCAAGAAACCTGTTTATACTAGAATTCCATTTCTAAGATACGAGAATAACCTCGGAATGGTATGGGGGCCCACGTAAATGTGGAGAATGATGGTGCCAAGGGTCAAAGTTATGGAATCATTGAATGAGCATAACATAACTAGGTTATTATGCATGTAATTAGCATGGATGTGCATTTGGTTTTACGCATGGGAGGAGATAATGGTGATGATGGCACCACCATCGATCATAATGCCTCAAACACGTATATTATATATGTATATGGAGATGAATAGGGTTGGATCGGGATCATCTAATCGAAGAGGTATAATATCATTGTTAGAGAAACTAAGAGTGGCTACTTTATGAGTGGTAGTGAGTGTAGAGGATGGGGATTAAGTTGTGTGATATGCCACATGGTGAGGAATGATAATGGAGGCCACAGTGTAGGGTGATCAAGTAAAACCTTGATGGATTGTAGAACCTCCATAAGGGCATGTTGATGACACTCAGAGGTTTGGATAAGGTTTTACAATGACATTTTGAGAGGAGATTGGTGTAATTGTTTAATAATTGTATGTTGGGTGACCCCATCAGAAATAGGGTATGTGGGTCCCTGAATGGTTATTATTGGTGCAGGTGTAGATGGTATATTGGGCATCGTATTAGAGGATGGGATGGTTTTTTCTCCTTTCCTTTGTATTTTTGGGTGTGAGTAACAATGTTAACCATATTAATATAGGGTGAGGGAGAAGTTGACATGATAAGTGTAGCAAAAATATGGGTAATAGAATGAAGGACAATGTTTTTATGAAAGAATTTGGGTGCATTGACATTTTGGTGGGGTTTTTGGCTAGGTCTCTAATGCGGACAATATTGATCTCAAATTTTTATGTGGATAAAACAGGTTGTGGAGGTGGAGATGAAGGTCTTTGGATAGGTAAGGGGTGAGGGTGTGTGGTGATAGGTGAAGGTCGAACAAATTCCTTGTCTAAAAGATCATCATCGTCAAATTTTTCTTCAGGAGGACATAGTTGGAGAAGAACGGTCTTTAGAGCCTTATAGTTTTCTACATCATGCCTTGACACATGATGATAGGCACAAATTTTGGTATCGTCAAACCCTGTTGGTTTGGGTTTGAGTGGGTCATAAGGTCTAAGTGGTGGCAATGTGATGACAACGGTCTCTAAAAGGTTTTCTAAGATGTTGGCATAAGACCCTACTAATGGATCATAATGGGAGGTAAGTGTGGGTCTAGATGGAATTGTGGGTTATTTTTGTGGGAAAGGTGCTACAGGAGGTGGAATCGGAGGTGGAATAGGTTTGACCACTGTTTTGGTAGGTAGTACTATTTTGTGTTTGTGTTGTACTTTCTTGGGTAAAGGTTTAGCGGATGAGCTAGTAGTTGAAGGTGTTGTAGGTTTGATTACCTCTTTAGAGGATAGTGGGATCTTGAATTTTGATTGCACCTTCCTAGGTAAAGGTGAAGAAGGAGTGCGTGATGTAGAAGGGAAGGTAGATGGCGGAAGGAGAAAAATTAGCCAAGGTGATAATGGGGGTGCAGTGAAGGTTTTTGAAAGAGGAAAGGTGGAGGGTATTGGTTGAAGAGTGGGTAATACCATAGTTAGGGATGAGGCTACCAAAAGTGGTGTGGGTATAAGTGGTAAAATGGTTGTGGGTGATGATGAAGGTGTACATTATGCAGGTAATTTAGGTGTAATAAAGGCTCATGATGAGGAGATGGGCTGATGTGTTTTTAGTTTACCTTGGGTAGGAGACTTTTTGGGCAATGCGGATGGGTGAGGTCCCAGGATAGATGGAAGTGGTGAAGGTGAAAGAAGGGTAGTGGGAAAAAATGATGTATGTGGCCCAGAAGGTTGGGTCTTTCTTTTATGTGGAGGAATGGTCTTTGTACGATCTTGTGAGGATATGCCTAAATCCAATTTTTAGGAGGATGGACTAGGTTTGACGTCAGCATGACACCCAATGTGGTAATGGTTCTAGACATGGGGGAAGGTATGGGTGATGAAAAAGGTTTAGGTGTTGGAGAAAGTTCAATTGTTGGTAAGGGTTGAGGTGTGGGAAAAGGTGATGAAGAAGAGTTCATTGTGATTGGTATGAACATGTTTTTTAATTTGTATGAAACACCTTTCGATAAATCATGGAGGTATCAATAGAAAACATTTGGATTTGGGTTGAAAAATGGTAGCCAAAACATCCCCAAAGCATGAAATTATCAACATAATCCAAGCCTTAGCCAGTGCATGAAAATGAGATTGTTGTAGGAAGAGATAATGTTGAGTTAGTGGTAATCCCCCTGTAAATAATTTCTATGAGACAGGAACTGGTTGGCTTAGGACTCTTTGGGCAAGAGAACCGAGAGAAAATAAATAGTATCCTATAAGGCTAATGGGAATTATCACCAACATGTAGTGTAACTTCTAAAGAATCTATGATGGGTAGGGGAGATGATGAGTAGGATGAGTTAGGTTCCTCTTTTGGTGGAGAGGAAGGTGGGCATGATTTTCCCATGGGTAAGAGAGTTAACACCATGGGTTGTTTGTTAGGTTGAGAGGTCTGTGGGGAAATGAAATGGGTTGATATTATAGACTCATCTGTGGGTAAAGGAGTGCGTGCAAGAATATCCTTGATAGAGGGGATAGGAGGAAATTGAGGAATGTCTGGTATGAATTTGAAAACAACATGAACTTCATGGACATTACTATCATTAGTCAAAGTTTCCCCATTTTGGTTAGATGACAGGGTGTGATTAGGAGATGAATTATTGAATATATGTAAGTTTTGATTATCCAGTTCATTCGGGTTGTCCAAGAAGAGATATCTATTGTCTAACATTTCCTAGACAATGTTTTCGAAGGTTATACAATTACCATCACTATGAACTTTAACGTGATGATAGCTATAGTAATCATGTTCCTTGTACCATACATGCATAAGATGAGTGGGGTCAAAACCAATATGTAGTTTGATGGGTGGAAGAGATATAGCTACATATTTTAGAACTTTTTCTAAAACTAAAGAATAGGATCTTCCATGGGAGTGTCATTTATTTATTCCCACCTAAACTGGAAAGCTTGAATGGGAGAAAGGTTGGAAGTAGGATTTGATTGATTGGATGGGTGAGATGGGCCAACTTTTAAAACTACCACATTGGAAAATCCTGTAGCTTTCAAATAATTATGTGTGGTTTTAGAAGAGGAAGAGGAATCGTTTTACTTCAATGTATCATTTTTGTTACGTAATTGAATTTTCTTCTCTTCTATGGCATGGATTTCAAGTTTTCTAGCCATGGTGAATTCCTCATCAAATGTGCAAAAGGTTTGAACTTAGAGAGTTGGTGCGATGTGTTTGGCACAAGCCCTAGTAAACAACTCTATAAGCTCAGTTTGAGGTAGTTGGAATGTGAGCTGGTTGATGAGGCTTCGCCAACAAGTGACAAAATATGTGATAGATTCATCTTTGTATTTTCATGTTGAGTACAAGTCAATCATGGTGACCTTCTTGACGATATTGACCAAAAAATGGTCCATGAAGGCTTGAGCCACTTTGTTGAATGAGTAAATGGAATGCCTAGGTAAAATATTATATGAATCCAATGATCTTCATGTATATGACATTGGGAATGTCTGCAAGAGTAAAGTGTTATCATGAACAGTTAGATAACATGCATGTTTGAAAGACCATAAGTGTTGTTGCGGGTCCTCTTTCCGTTGAACCGGTTGAATTTGGGAATTTCCCAATGTTTAGGGTATGGAAAAATGGGAATAGATGAATGAATGGCATCATTGCAAATTTAATCGTAGGTCAAATAGGTACGTGATCAAAAAAATAATGTTTCCAATATCTACATATTTTCCATCATCATTTTTATAAGCTATTGGGTAGGTTGTGATTATTGGGCACCCCCGTAGTATAAGGGGGTAGATGATGAATGTATGATGAGGATGGCATCCCATTATATGGTCGTTCCAAGTATGATAATTGTGAGGGGGATTTATGCATGCAAAAATATCCCAAATAGGTAATAGACGACATAGGGGGTTGTTGGTGATATGTGTAAGTAGGTGGGGTGGATGTAACGCCTCTTGTAGTGATTAGAGGTAACGCCGCAAGATGGAGAGGATGATATTTTGGAATGGATTATGGGTTTCCAACACCATGGGTGGCTATGATGCTATAGGTATATACGAGGTGACAAAGTGCATAAGGTTATGCTCAAGGTGGTTGATGAAGGAATGTTTGACACCATGGGAGAAAGCGACGCAAATGGTGTGAAAAATTTTGTACGTGTAATATATATAGATGTTATGGGGTCAATTTGTGACACCGAGAGGTGGTAAGGTGGAAGTAGGTAAGGCCAAGCTAGTAGTAGCTGATGCGAATGGGGTTGAGGGCAAGGGGAATGAACACAAGCATTTCGTATACTAGTTATCCCGATAAGTCTCGATTAGATGAATAGGATAAATAATATTGTAAGGAAATGTGATTTTGGTCAAGGAGTCTTGTGAAATCATTGTCACCAGTATAGATGATGATGGGCTAACTAGAATCCATAGGTGACTACATGGAAGGTGGTATGGGCTAGGCGAGAGCGGCTAAATGCTAGCGTGGAACACAAGGGAGTTGGCTTGGCTATGAGTCAAAAACATGTGAGTTAGCATAGAATTGGTAATATTATATCTGTAAATGATGCATAGGCACCAAGGAAATGGAGAAAATATGTTTTGGGAGGTAAAATGGTCATTGTTTTAATTAAAAATTAAAACACATGAACCGATGGCGGTTGGGTGAACTAAAGATAGTAATAGAATGTGACCGATAATGATTAGGGTGGTTGATACTGATTACTATGCAATAATCAAAATTTTGATAAATTTTGTAATAACTGATGAAAATGAAGACAAATATGGATTTGATAGTGATTTCAAAGGTATGATGATGTATCTAAGAAACCCAGAAAGAATAGAAATGTGATGAGTGTTGTTTTGGTGAAATAACCAAAAAAGAAGGAAACCGACAATGGTTAGGTAAACCGATGATGGTCAGATGTAAACCGGTGATGGTATCTCAAATGACACCAGTCATTATGAATTTCAAAAAGATGGAGAGAAATTGGGTTTAGTGACTTAGATCAGATATAATACCAACCCAGAAACATGAGTATGGTAAAGACGAACCCTAACACACTCAGAAACATTAATAATACACCAAATATGATTGTGGAGTGTGAAAGGAAGAAAATAATGAAGAATACAACCTCACAACTCAAAACACAAATCAAGAAAAACTAAGAAACACAAAATCCTATTGGTGAATTTTATGTTTTAGCTTATGTTATTTAGGACTGACTTATGAATAGAACAAAGTTTTTTTGAATTTTGTTTAATATAAGGTACCCTATGAAAATCAAAGAACTAAGGATGGTTTTAAGTAAATATTTGGATGGGGTGGTCATTTATTTGAGATAATTACTAGACAGAGAAACCAGCTAGGCACCCACTTTCAATCCTCTGATCATGTGATCATTGACAACTTCTTCCGGGTAGCATGATGTTTAAGAAAATATGTAAATTATTTAAGTGGTTTGGTATAGAGAGTGTGAAATGTGAACTATGATTGAATTAGTCAACCATTATCTAGCCATGAATTCCAATTTATAGGTTTCCATCACTTAATATGAGCTAGAATGGAACAAACAAGAATGAAATGCAAATTTTTAAGCCCAAATCCATAATTATGTTCGATGTAGAAAATAGATAACAAGAAGAGGAATGCTCTTTCACTAATGCAATGTAATAGAAAGAAAGACGTGTTCTTTTTAAAGCACCAAAAGCATGATTTATTTTAGACAATAGAAATAAGGAGAAGATTCCAAAGAAGAAAATTAATGTGAATAATTTTCAAAGGGAAATAAACACACAATTTTTACCTAAGAATGAACAAATGCAAAAGAACCCCTGATGGGTCCCACCGGGTATGCAAAAATGTTTCATCAGGTTATAGTAGATAATGAAATAGATAAGGGTAAATAGGATAAGGAGGAATACCTATTGTCATGTGGTTGAAGGTTGAGTGTGCATGTTTCTGATTTCTGATCCAAACTGATTGTGTGATCTTCCCTTTGGCTAGGAGGAACTACATGTAATGCAAAGTAAGACCAGAAGATACAATCAATAGCAAAAGGTTATTCAATTTCCTAGCATGAGATAGATCTAGGAAGTGTGATACTTCCTCGATGGTTGTCAATCCACTAATATATATAATTCAATATAAAATAAATGAACATGCAAATAAGAGAATCTAATGCTAGTGTTTTGATTTAGGTATCTCATATTACTATCAATGTCAATCCAATTAACTAATTTAATAATTAAGTTGGTGAAGGTTTCAGGTGAGGTTGGAGGTTGGGTAGGTGTTCTGAGGGTCATAGACATGGTCTGGGTAAGATCTGGTGTAGTTTGGGTTAATTTTTGATTATTAGGAGGCTTAATAGTTTAAGGCGCTTTACTGCATATAGACTCAACACCGGTTAGGGTGTGACCGATGATTTGTTCAGAAACCATTATCGGTTACTATGGATAATGGAAGAATGTTAAAAGTGGGTGTCTAAGATCTATTTGTATCTACACAAAGAGTTGAGGTGGCTTATAGTGAGGTTGTAAGTGAGGTATCATATTTAAGTACAGCTTCTTTGAGTTTTTGGAAACGTTAGGGGCATTTTGGTGAGTATTGACAAGGGAAACAGGAACCAACATCATTCGAGTGACCGATGTTGGTGAAGAGGATAAATTAACGATGGTTAAGGTAATGGTGTTGGTAGGGGTGAAATGGTGGTTATTAAATAAAATTGGTTTTTGGGATTCTCTCGTGATTTCATAGAGAATGGAAGTAGGATTTTAGGCCCGTAAAAATACTAGGAAGGCTCTAGAATGCCTAAAATTTAGCTACAGAGAGGAATAATGTGGTGGGTGGTAGGTTTGGTAGATTGGTAGGAAAGTGGGGTGGAGGAATACAGTAAATAACAAGATCCAGTAACAAAAAGATAAAGAACCTATTAAGTAAGTACAAAAATGATGCAAATCAAATACACTTACTTATATTTACAGATCTGGTTGGTGAAGGATGGTAGTGGTTGATCCATGAATAACTTGGTGGTAAGTGCCACAAAAATACTTCCTAGAGTGATTTTGTGAATGTAAATTCCTATAGATGAGTATCAGTACTTTATTAAGCATGTGGTTGAATGTATTATGTCGCGAATGATGATAAAACATATGGTTCGTGCTTGAATGTAGATAGCTCTCTCAAAACTCGAAGTCACAAACCTGGGTAAAAGGTTACAAAAATGTATACAATGTAAGCGACAATGGTTAGGTTGAGTGGTGTTGGTTGAGGGTTAACCAATGTCGGTTAAGGTGGTAAATCCTAAGTTTCACTAAAATAGTAGATCATTCCTATTCTAAGCGTGCTCCGACTGTCCATCCAAGTCTCAAGTGATGGTTAACACTTAGATAAGTGAGATTTTTGTTGGAGAATGAATAGGAATTTAATGTTAGGGTTATACTAAGTCCCAGTTAGTTAAGATAAGTGGAGACTTATTCCTAGTTAATTAATAGAGTAAGAATAAGTCCACGGTTAGGTGTCTAGGCGATGTGGCTAGGTGAGGTGTAAATTAATTTAATTAAAGTAATTAAATTAATTAATAGTCTGAGGATGATAATTTAATTCAATTGTAAGTAATTAAATTAATATGAATGCAGGGTAAGGGTTATGGTTAAGGGAATATGTTATGTTAATTAATTAAAGGGGACTAAGGTGAATATGACCCAAATTTGGTGTCTACACTACTTTCCTAGATTGTTAGAAAAAAACTTTTCTAGGGAGTCTTAAAAATAAAATAAGGTATTTTTAAGAAACCTTTTTGAGATTTAGGTGTCCCTAAATTTTAATGAATTAATTCTACTCCTGAACAACACTCTCTTTGTATTCTAGCCTTCACAGTTAGGGTTCTAGACTCTATCACATTGTCTGCCTAGCTACTATCAGCTATCTATGGAATTTCACTAATTGAAACCCTTATCTTATTTTTTCATCACTTTATAGGCTTTCTCCTCATCCTTTTTATTCATTCTTAGCGATAAATTCCTTCATGAGGATTTTTAATATGCACATTCCTCTCTAAACCATACTTGTGTCTTCCCTCAACCCAAGATGCTTCATTTCATTATAGCTTCAAATATAACTTAATTCAAGACCTCAAACTTGCTAAGGATATATGTTATAATGGTAAGAATATTATTTTCTTACCAGGAAGGTGGAGAAACCCTAATATTCAAGGCCTTATTAACTTTACTTCAATGGAACCTATAGATGGATATCTCAGTTAAAAGAAGAACTACACTGTTAGGTAGGATGATGCTTGTACTTGATTACCCTGTATGCATTATTTAATTTTTTATATTAGCACATTGGCCACACCATGTATTTTATGTTCACCCCTTTAAGATATTTGAAAAAAATAAGGATTTCTCCCAAACAATTTCACAGTTATAGTTGCCTAGTCACATGTCAAATCTTCAACAAACAAGAGAGTTTGAATGTGATTCATCTTTCAAAACTCATAGGAATGATTGATTAGTTCCTCATACTCCTGAAACCACACATTAGTTCCTCAAAATACTTTTACAAAAGTGATTACTATGATAATATATCACATTTTCACTCTTAGGTTATTTTATCATGCATGAATAGCACCACAGAGGGTTTGTTCTTAGGATCATACAAATACCTTCAAGTCTCCTCCTTGAGGTCTCAGTGGAATTGCTATAAATATTTCCTATGGTGAACCACATTAAACAATGTTTGGAAACAAAATTTCTCTTAAAAGGAATAGAGTATATGTTTTCTTTTAGCTTTCAAACTCATCTAAAGGAGGTTTTCAAGATTATTAAGGGACTATAATCAACTATACATCCAATTCATAGACTTAAATAAATATTGACAAGACCAAAATCCTCCTACAGGGTCTAAGATGTTGTTTTCCTTATTGCTTTTCTAATATCCCGGCCAAGACTTCATAGTTCACACTATCAAAAATAGCATACACAATTATACTCATATGAAAATGTATAGAAATTTTATTCATAGATCATAGAAGGCCTTCCAAGCCACATGCAAAGGATCTCCATGCACATTCAACAACTACCATGGTATTCACATAGTTACAAACTTACAAAAGCTTACACAAAATACTATTTTTCTCCTTTCTTAAGGCCTTTCCTAATTTCCCTTTGAATTGGAATTAGTTTATTCTATTATATTAGATAATTTATAGTCTTTTCATAAAATTACAATTGTATGAAAATCCTTAGACCACTTGGTCACATGTGCAACCTTAATCTTGACATTAAGTTTCTTATCTTAAGGACCAAATTATTGCTTCTATACTTATTTCAAGATTCCTAGCCCCTAAAGGAGACCTAAAAACTCTCGTACATCTCATTTCTTCTTCTAATAAGCTTATAAATTCAAGATTCCATTAAAATAACCATAAAAAAGCCAAAAAGGCCTCCAAGACTCTAAATTTCAGTTTTGGAGTGAAATTCAATAATTTGAAATTTTAAAGGCCTAGAACCCATCTACGAAACCTAAGAACACCTATTAACTGCTAATACCTTATTAACATACTTTCAAACCAAAATGTGGATGTTTCCATCCTTGCATACATCCTAGAGTTGATTCTCCTGCATCGATGAGGATTGTGTACATGTAGATGAGGTGGGTTTTCTAGATGAGGTGGGTTTTGTGGGGATGACATATCCATAGTCATTGAGGATTTTTATTAACGTTGATGGAGAGGTGGGATCCTGCCACCTATACTTTTTGTTATCAATGAGTGAGATGACCATCACCCTAGAGGATGTTCATAAGATTACTAGATTTTTCGGTTTATGGAGAGGGTGTATTTTGTTTTGATGATACTTAGAGGGAGAATCTTATGAGGATATTTTATTGAGATAATGTTTATGATGTGGGATATACGACATGTGGATTTTATTATCATACTTTTTATTCTTTAGAGAGAGATATTTTTCTCGATGACTATGATGATGATGGGGATTACATGTTTTTCTTTTCCCAACTCTAGTGGTGGTAAATTTCTGTGGATGATGAAAGGGGTAGTAGCAGAGATGATGGAGCATCAAAAATATTTGCATGATCCTTTTATTTGTTAGCATAGACTTACATGGAATTGTGGGCTGGAGGATTCATAGGAGGTTCAAAATCAATATTGTGTTCTTACTACAATGTTGGGCATTTGGTCTGAATTCCACTTAGAATGACATTATGTGGAAATATGATGGGGAGGTTTACTAGTTTTATGAGATGACATGTTGATGCAAAGAAGTATGGATTAATACTGAGAATGAGGAGCACTATAGACAAATCCTTACACGCTTAGAGGTGGGAGATGTACTATGCAATACATACATTATATTTCCAAAGTGGGGGGGACATGAGAGGGATCTGAATTCCACGTAGAAGGAGTTATGTTTGTAGGGATAATGGGGTAGATAGTGATAGCTTGTTATATTTGGTCACATTAGGTGGAAATTTGGTCTTATTCGGGATGTGCCGGAGGATCCGGTCTTATATAAAAATATGATGGGGACATGGATACACCTGTGGAAATGATTTTGTTTCATTATTATATTCCTCATGAGGAGGGAACCATGGTTTTTATGATCATGGAGTTTAGGTATCGTTATATTATGTCACCGTGATTGAAACATATAGAGCATGGTGGACTAGTGAATTTGTAGCATAGGGGTGAGATAATCTAGTTTAAGGAGATATGATTGTTTTGGCCCAAGCATAGGGAGGAAAGGGAGGTGATGGTGGTGAAGGAGTTGATGAGAATTATGGTGATGGGGATTATTGTGTAGATAGAGCAGCTTTGGAGGTTATCATTACACGTTTTATGGATGAGAAGTCATTAGTGGAGAGATAGAGATAGAGTTTGAGGATGGAGCATGATGGTTTGGTTGTGGAGAGGGATGGGTTGAGGGACAAGCATGATATTATTAGTCATTAGCTATCATATGATACCATATATCGAGAGAGATAATGAAAGCGCCAAGAGACCTTAAAAGGGCTATCGACATTACATGGACATTGGTGTCAAAGTGCCGATTTAGTAGCTCAAGCTCAAAGCCAAGAGTCAAATGGTACCACCTAACATGGAAATATTAGCTCAAGACTAGTATGTACGTGATGAGTTTTCATACAATGAGGAATTAATGGTGTAGAAATTTCCACTTGCACTTTGTTACGTGGAGCATCTAGCTTAGCGAGAAGTAGGTCCTAGTATTAGTGCAATGAGAGCGGGTCATCCACCTCGAGGACCAAATAGAGGGATAGATGGGGAAATGGTGGAGCTTCAGGATATTAATATGCTAGTGGTTGAGGGGGTACTTAGGGAGAATTGTTTGAGGTAGTGATTTCTTTTATGGTATCTTGTTTAATGGATAGATGTGATGTATTGTATTTTGAGGTATATGGATATTTTATGAAGTCTATATTCGATGTATACATTTTGATATATGGAGTTTGGGGACTCTAGATGATGTATAGAGACATGATTACATATATATATGATATGATAGGTTCTATTTATGGCTCATGTGTTGATTATTATGTTTGTGTGATGTCATTTAATTTATCAAATTTGATGATTGTTTAGATCGATATTGTTATTTTGTGTCGATGTGCAGATATTGTTTTTTGATGAGTGTTGGTGTTTAAAATATGGTATGTTAGAAACTTTTTTTTACTTTGATGTGATCAAAATGTGATTTAAATTTTGAATAAGAATTGTAGACACCTAAATTTGGTATCTATACATTGTCTTCTCTCGTGCGCGTATTTCACCTTGGTCTTATCTAGGTCCCCCTTTAATTTAATTCATCTCCCCTTTTATTTAATTTAAAAGGCTTACTTAATCATCTTATCACCTTTAATGCCCATCCAATCTCTATTAATTAATCAATTAATAACTCATATGCCCTTATAAACCTTCTATTTAGGATTTTTTTAATCCTAATACATACATCCCCTTTCTTTTATATCTTTTTTATATTGTATATATTTATCCCTTAACATTCCTAAAAATCCCTTTCCCACCTACATGATTTAAAGAACCTATTGTATATATCTTTCCCTCGGGTAGATATAGGCAAGCAGAAGAATATGGAAATCAAAGGAACTCAAAACCTGATATTTATTGCATCACCAATAGTCAAAGCGCAGTAAGTGTCACACATAAATGGATGCGCCAAGGCGCAGGTTAAGGGTGCATGAAAATGGATGTCGACATGTAAATGGATGTGCCAAGGCACAGGTTAAGGGCACATGAAAATGGATGTCGACATGTAAATGAATGTGCCAAGGTGCAAGTTAAGGGCGCATGAAAATGGATGTCAACATGTAAATGGATGCGCCAAGGCGGGTTAAGGGCGCATGAAAATGGATGTCGACATGTAAATGGATGTGCCAAGGCGTAGGTTAAGGGTGCATGAAAATGGATGTCGACATGTAAATGGATGCGCCTTTGGCATAGGTAAGAGAGTGTTGACACAAATATGGATGTGCCTATGGCGCACCTTTAGGAGGCGCAACATTTTGAGCGCTGACAGGAAGCAGACCCTAGCATAGATATTCAGATGGCCATAACTTTTGACAGGGAGCTCGGATTCATGCAAGGTTGGACTTTTTGGATATCTTTAATTGGGTGAGAACAAATTCTTAAAAATGCAAAATACAGTTTGCCACTTTTTGGGTTTTCTAGGGTTCTCACCTACCATCATAATGAAATGAATTAAATGCAACCTAGAGGTGGTTGGGGTAGATTTTTAATTCCTCTCTCTTTTCTCTCTCATTCTTCCTATAAATTTTAAGGAGGGGCTTCTTTCTAAATGTTAGACATTCTTGTTTTGCCCCTCCCTTCTTCTCTGTGGCAGGTGAATTTATGGAGTTCAAACCTCCCACCTAAAACTGTAATGCAACTTTTCCTCTTGGAATTTTGTAGTGTATTGTATCAATCTTTGGAGAAAATAATACATGTTTGTGGATGATTCTCAACCCTCTCTGTGTTCATTTGCATCCTCTTGATCTTTCATTACAAATCGGTTATCTGTGCATGATCTTGCATTGCATTTTAGTGGTTTGTGTTTATTAACAAGACAGATGTTCTTCATTCCTCGGTGCATCACCTTTGTAGTTTAGGTTTTATTTTATGCATCTTCTTACCCTGTCTCCTTGGAAAGTTAGTTTAGGTTTTGAGTAAACCCTCTGCATTTTTACATGTGCATTTGAACAGAGGAATAGAAACTGGCCTTCATCTCGGAGATCTTTTCCGATTTCGCAAGGTCCCACACTTGGGAAAAGCTCCATGTTATGAAATCACACTGAGAGTCTCAACCCATCGAGTTGCGTAGATATTCATGGGTGTTGTGATTCGCCATCAACAAAGACACCCTTCCAATTCTTTAAAACACAAAATTATGGACCTAACCACAAAAATCCACCCAATTAGGGAAACTTTCCCGTGGTCAAGCAATGACCCAACCCAACCACTGTGGACCCTATAAAAATAAGTTAAATCTTTCCATAATCAAGGAGAAATCATTAGATGCATGTAAATTTTGGGAGTTTTCTTTTGACTTGTGAAGCAACTCTCATTCTTGAGCATTCCTGCAATAGTTGAGACCACTTGGAGCTCCTTAAAATTCACTTGCATCACTTATAGTCATCCTTTATGAGCTTATCATTATATTCATGTTTCTTTATTCATATTTTATCATCTTATCATTGTTTTTCTTGCATCTAACATTTTTAGGAGCAGGTGATCCTCAACAACATTGAGTTCGTCATTAACCTCCTTTTACAACCTCTTCACTTGTAAGTCTCCCATTTCATCCTTTTGACATTGACCTTATCTAACTCTTCTAAATTTTCCGCAACCCACCCCGGTCATCGTTGAATCAGGTCATGTTTATCAAATATCTTAGCCAAATCACTATTTTTATGCCATTTTCCTATTTTTGATCCCTTAGATCCCTGTTGCAGTTGACTACAACATACACAATCCTCTGTTACATCTAGGTTACATTCAGATCTTGAAGGGCTTGCATATTTTACTCACATTCTAGATACAACCTCCTAGGTCATCGTCGACCTGCTTTAGCATAGTCTATTTCGTCGTTGACCTATACAAGGTAACATTTAATTTAATGTTATTTCAATCAAATCAGTATCTAGATTAGGTTTCATTCATTTCATAGATTCATTAGTATAGTTTTTTATGCATGTTATTTACTACTCATCTTTTACTTTTCTCTTTCTAAATAAATGGGGGTTTACATCTCGAAAGGAAGGTAACACTTCTTAGAGCCATCATTGTTCGAAAAATCCCCACATATCCTATCTAATCAATTTCCTTTTATTGTATTTCATTTTAAGGTTCATTAGATGCCGCGAGGATCAATTACTTCGTGCTTGTTCATCCACATCATGATTATGAGGTACTATAAACCCTCCATGTTCTAAGTTTCTAGTCATTTTCATTACTATTTCATTAACTTGTTTAGGAATGAAGAAATTTGTCCAACAATCTAGCACACCTAGTGGGATCCCCTTTAGGGATCCCTTTCTCTTACATCTTCTTTCTTATTTTTCTTCTACTAACACTGTAGTGCGAGGCCCTACTTCCTTCTTACTCATGTTGGTTCAGCCACTAGATCACTCTTCACGAAAGTTAAGATAAAAAGGACAAGCTTTATCCATTTTTTCCTCTTTTTCTTATTTCCTCTTTTCTACATCATACTTTCCTTTCCGTACATGTCCTCATTGAAATATCAAACTTTGATTTTTTTTTTTATAAATAACCTTTCCTTTCGCATCTTGCTTTCTCACATAATTTAAGTAGAAGTTTAACTTTTTACATCTCACACTCCTCACACACAATCCAAAGCTCACAAACCAATCAACACATCTAAATAAAATTCTTCCCTGGTAGACTGATTGGGATTTCATCACCCAATATGAAACCTCCTAAGACTCTCCCAAGCTAAAATAATCCTAAAACAAGACATAGATTTCCTTCTTCTATGTCATTCGTTATCCATCCCCTTCTCTATTTTTCACATTTTATTAATTAAAAAAAAAAAAGAACTGTTGGATTGAATTTCTTAGTTTAGTTAGCTTAAAATTGTTCGTGTTTCATGTCCATAATTACTTGTTCAAACAGCCAATAGAATGAAACTAAAATTCCTTTCAAATAGTTATGTCTGAACTCAATAGACATCTACTACAACATTTGCTTCGTCCATACCCTTGATTACCAATTTCATGAGTATTAATCCTTGCTTTAAGGTCTCTCACCTAGAATCCTCTGTTAAAGACACCATCTTAGGAAACAATAATCCCTTCTTCTATCATCATTCTATCCCATTTAGACCAACCACCCCTCATTCTACATCTTGACCTTTTGGATCTCCAGTTATCCCTCGTGGTGACTTAGATTTATAGAATCTCCTTAATTATAATATAGAGGCTCTCCAAGACTATATCCTTAGTAAATCAACTCAACTTCCTAAGATGGTCGACCATTTTAGTAGATTTATCCTTATTAGAATAATCTTGATGTCAATCAATAATTTTTCAATAAACAATCTTACCTTATCTTTTAACAATCCTCCACCCCATAAAAATGCTTATCTAGTCCTTTCCATTCAACCCAATATTCACTCAATCAATAAAAATATCACCATTACCCTTCCTATAACCACTTTGTCCCCAATATCACATCCCCTATTTGGACAACATGATCCCCTCACATCACATGTGAATATCATCACTTCCCAATATCCTCTTACGAGTGCTCTGACTTATTTAGTGTTTAACCCCTTTCTAAAACAATTTCAGCCCACTTATACTCATCAATTGTCTACCTAGTCTCAAAATCATACAATATCCCCATGAAACAAAAAAAAACACCCCAAACTCAACCTTTAACCCACATTTATCAAACAACCCTCCAAGCACACATTCAATCTCACCAACAATTTTATGCCACTACCTCACAAGTTGTGCAACCAAAACCCATTACCACCTTATCAAATGATCCTATGCATGATCTCATGAATAGGTTAGCCATCCTAGAGGTCATCACCATAGGGCCCAAAGTTTCATTGTCATATGAATAAATCTGTAATGAGCTAATTCATCCATCTATACCAATTAAGTTGTATCCTCCACATTGGGAATTTCCAAAATTTACCAATTTTAACAGCAAGGAGGATCCAAAGCAACACACTCATGCATTCTAAAATATGTGTTATCTCATTAAACATGATCATGACTTGATGCTATGTGCTTTTCCCATGTCTTTAGATTATCTAGCATTAGAATGGTATAATAGCATCCCTCAATATTCCATATTATCCTCAATTAGCTCATGCAATTGTTCTTAGAACATTTTTTTTATCAACATTGTGCGCAAAATCACCATCAATGACTTGTAATCCATTACACACTTTGAAGATGAGTCCATCATAGAATTTTTCACATGGTGGTGGGGCATTATAAACCAACTATCATTTACCCTTATGTACAATAAAATCATCAATCTCTTCTCATGTTTATGCGTAAAACATATATATTCTACCCTACAAATCCAATCCTTCCAAACCTTTGATGAATCCTTCACCATGTCTCTCAAGATTGATATACACACTGTTGAGCAAGGCCATTCAAAACTAAAATTGAACAAACCTAAACATGAATTCACTAAAACATCCACACATAATGAGAAATATAAGGGAGCAGCCAATGTTGTGGTCATCAAATCTTCTCCTACACCAACATCTAACATGTGGACTCAATAATGATCTCTATTGTCAAAACCTAACAACAATTCCAAGCGAGGAATAATATGCCTTTATATTTGACAAGTTGATAGCAACTAATATAATCATACTACCGCCTATCCAACTAGTTGATGATTCAAGACCAAAACCCATGTGGTATCATGAAGACCATTATTATAAATACCACAAAACCTGAGGTCACGACATAGATAAATGTCAAACTTTCAAGGATTTAGTTCAAAGGATCATTGAACAGGGAAGCCTTTAGGTTGATAATCTTAACGCTTCACCTAATCAACCACTTGAAATCTTCAAACAACCTTTTCCAAATCATACACCAATAAGCTAATCCAATACCACTTCCATAACCCAAACACCTAATGCTCATACTATAAACATCATTGATCAAGAACCTAAAACTTCTCCTCCTTCATCGCCAATCACATCAATCCCCTTTGATATTATTCCTACATCTACAAACCCGTTAACACTTGTCCCCAAAACCGCACCAATAATATCTACATCTACCTTGGCACATGTTCCTACTACTAGGATCCCATTTGAATACATATCATTTTCCCTAGAAGCATTTATGAAACAAAACTCCCACCTAGTTCTACGGTTAACATTGGTTCCACATCCAATACGTTACCTATTGTATCCACTTCATTACTCACCAAATCTACTTCAACAAATCCAGATATGTTACCTACACCCATTCCACTTTTCCTAGTATATCATCCTCGAGTTAAAATCGATGCCTCTTTCAGATATCTTACCTACACCCACATAAAGTGTTGAAAATGCATCCATACCACCTTCCTCCTCAACACCATCCTTATTATTTGAAAAAAAAATGAAAACACTTCAAATTCCAACAAACTAAAATAATCCTTCTACCTCATTGATGCAATCAATTCAATATTCACCTCCTTTGGATTCCATCAAACAAATACTACTTCCTATGCCTATATCAACTGTGAGACCACCTCCGGATCCTTTGTTGAAATTGTTTTTCTCCTTCTAAGGACACACACTTACAAATAAAATCCACAACCATTAGTACATTACCTCAAAAATATCTTGTACATTCCTACAAGAAAATTGACATTCCTATCTCTAAACCATCCAACACAACAACCTCTTCATCAAGAACATTTTATCAACCCAAACTGAAACCATCCAACACTAAGACATTAACCTATGCCAAAACTGAACCTAGACCATCAAGACATCAACATACTCAAACTTTATCATCTCATACATCTGCTTCTTCTTTAAAGACCAAGACATTCCACAAGGAAAAAGAACCTCCTAAGGCTTTGGGTGAATCATATACAAATATTTTCCAACACTTATTATGAATTTCCACAATCATGCTTCTACCTATTATGGCCTTCAACTTGAATAACAAGAATCCCTTGTGGTTTAATCCCAACCTTGTCTATGCATATCATCATGCCCTTGGACATGACATTGAGAATTTTAGATCATTAGAATCCATCGTACATGGCTTCTTTAAAGAATAATATATTCTCCCTATACCAAATTGATCTCTTCCTCCCATTTAAACATTTGCACCTTCTACCTCATCCATCCAAATGCAAAATTCTACCAGTTTTTATGATCCATCCCACCTCCGGGTGATGATTCTTCCAAGGATAGTCCCCCTTGTTCATTGATTTTTTTGAGTAACCACTTTATTTGGCCAACATGAGTCTAAATCAATAGTTCAACCGACAGCCTAAAACCTTCATTTCCATTCCTCCTCCTAAGGAGTTAACCACGTCATCAACACCTAAAGTTTCCATCTTAGCAACACCTAGGCCTATTGAACATAGTATAGTCAAACAACTCCACCAAGCCCCAATCAATATTTTTCTCTATAATCTCATCCAAAGCTTGCGGACCATAGACAGCTCTCTCACCGAAGCCCTAAAGTGTATTCTAAATCCAATGATGAGGATCTTCCCTTCACATCCCTTGTAGGAGTACTCACGAATTGTACTACCATATCATTTGGTGATGTTGAGATTCTAGATATCCCACTAGAATAGAATGATATTTCCCTGTTTATCATGGTAAAGATTAATGACACATTGATATGACAGTCCATGATTGATAGTGAAGTGAGAAACAATATCCTCTCATCACATACTTTCGATCAACATAAAATACCAAAGGACTCCATTTCCCAAAACCTCGTGGTTCTTCATGCTTTTAACAATGTTGTCATTCCTTCTTTAGGAATGGTCATTATTCCTATCTATGTTGGTGAGAATCTCCTCCATGAGGTATTTGACATCATAGAAGGATAATTTCAATACAGTGTTCTCCTTAGGTGGCCTTGGATCTACACCATGTGTTGTGTTCCCTCTACACTCCATAGTTCCCTTAAATATGAGCATGAGGGGAAGATTTTGACTCTTCCCGGGATGTTACTCCCTTTTGGATGTGCAACATGACTTATCGACCCAATGATGTCCTTTTTCCCAACAATGATCTATCTGCACCATCTACTAGTTCATCTATCCCCTCTTCCAAACTTCTTAATGATGATTCCTAGATAAGGTGATGGATAAGCTTATGCTAGGGGAGTATCATATTCTTACACTCAACATGTTTCCCACTCCTCACTGGCTTGGTAGAACTGAAAAGGCACCCATGTCCACAAAAAAAGGTTAGGGATATCATTTGTTTTGGTCCACCACATTTTCAAACCAACCTCATCTATGGTGGTTTTGACACCCCTTCTTCTCATGTCGTTGATCTTCCACATGGAAAACCTTATACCAATGGTTTTTCCTTCCTTAAAAACCATCCTTCACCCACACCTATCCCTACCATTATGCATGGAAGGTATTCGACATGGGATGCTATGAGAAGGGTCCACATAACCTCATTATTGATCAATGTTGTAAGCCTCACGAAAGGTTCGTGTTAGGATACCATGAGAAATCTACGACGCCATCCCACCATTTGAGATGTGCATAGACATACCTTATCCATCTTCTTCAACCCATGATTCCATGGATACATATGACACCATGTATATTTATTTTGAATTTTTTTAGTCTCCACCATTACTTGGGGCTGACCACCTATCAATTTGAGAACCGGACTAGGTCCCTTACCCTCTGTCATCCTAATATGATAGAAGAAGACTATTATACCATTGAAATAATTCAATGAACTAATGAAAACACTATTCTTTCCCACATGTGGGTAGAGGATTATTATCTTCATAAGACTTTACCATCCAACACATCCACCATTCTCAATGAGGCCACCATCGACATCAATATCGGGACTCCTTGTGAGCCTTCAATCCTCAAGGTGAGTCAATCTCTTGATGAAAACAAATTTTAATATTTTACCACATTCCTCTTGTGTTATATCTAGGCATTTGCATGGTCATATTCAAACATGCCAGGTATTGAAACTTCTATTGGGATCCATAATATCATCACCATTCCTAACGTGAACCCGATTAAGCAAAAGTTTTGCTACATGCACACTCGAGTTTCTCTCCTTATTAAAGAGGAGTTGAAATGTATCATTTCCATCAATTTCATCATACCTATTGACTATCCCCAATAGGTTTATAATATTTTACCCGTCTCTACAAAGTTGTCTAGAAAACTTCTCATATGTACTAAATTTTGAGATCTTAATCTCGCTTTCCTAAATACAATTTCCCACTTCCCAACATCGATCAACTCATAGATCTCACCATAGTACATGAGATACTTTCCCTTATGGATGGATTTTCTAGTTATAATAAAATTATCACCTCACCCGAAGACCAACATAATACTTTTCTCATCACCTTTTAGGGGAACTTTTGCTACCTTGTCATGCCTTTCAATCTAAAAATTACGGAGCTACTTATCAATAGGAAATGACTTATATTTTTCACAATTTCATCCATAAAACCATAGAAAAATATTTCGATGATATTTTAGGTAAATCTAAACATCTCTCGAAATCATCTTATAGTTCTTGAATTTCTTTTTGAGCACTTTATCCATTTTCCCTTCATATTAATCCAACCAAATGTGTATTTAGAGGGCTAATCTGGAAAATCCTTAACTTTATCATTTCTTTTAGGGGCATTGAATTTGACATTGTAAAAATAGGCAATCATTGAAATGCCTCTTCCTTCCAATCTTAAGTAACTCTATAGTCTTCAAGGCCAACTTCAATCGGTTTATTGTTTCATCTCGCAAATTTCAAATCGATGTCAACCCTTTCATCATCTTATTCATAAAGACATGGACTTCAATTGGGATCATGATTTCAAGAAATATTTTGATGACATAAAAATATCATTGGTCTCCACCATTGCTCATACGTCGACACAAGGGAAATCCCTTTTACCTATACATCTCTGCTACCGTTCACGCTCTATGGGCTATATTAACACATCATGATGATCAAGGTCACGAGTAGGCCATTTATTAAATTAGTCACACCCTTCATGATTGCAAGACTCGCTACACTTAAGCTGAAAAGTTTTATTACACCCCTTATTTGCCACATTTAAACTTTGACACTATCTTCACAATCACAAGACTTATGTCGTTACCAGTTTTCATCCTCTTAAGAAAATGCATTCTATACCATATAATAATGACCATGTTACTAGATGTCTTATTATCATGGTGAGTTTTACCTCAAGTTTATTTCTCAAAAATCCATTAAGGGACAAGCTATTGCCGACCAGTTAATATAAGCCCCTCTTTCTAGTACACATATACCTCATGAGAAGTTCCAAGACAAGTCCATTAACCACTTTCATCATGAGGATGAAAATCTTAAAATGAATCTCTTTTTTATGGTTCTAAATGTTGTGAAGGGGAGATATTGGTGTCATTTTCTTTCCTATTAGTGATGTTCCTATTCCCTAGAAAATAATCTCAATTTTGAGTGGACCAATAATATGGCAGAATACGAAGCCCTTATCTTAGGTCTTGAAACCACTCTTTCTAGGAATTCAGATCCTTGACATCTATGAAGATTCGAACTTATCATCAATAATTCATAGGTGAGTATCAATGTAAAAATGAAACTCTTAAAAATATCATGAAATTGTCCATCTCTACCTCAAGGATTTCGATACTTATACTATCCAAGTTGTTCCTCGCTCATGTTATCATTTTGATGATACAATGACATTAAATTCTGCTACTCTCATCCCTTAGACAATAGCGGAATATAATCTTTCTATTTTTGTTCACCATAGTGATCAACCATTCCATGACCTACCTTTCATTAATCTTGTTGAATCTAGTTTGTCGGATCTTTGGTATTCCCAAATGTTTAATTATTTATCCAAATCCATCCTTCTTTCCTATCTATCAAATAATGCTAGTATATTTTTCCTTTAGCATCCGAAATCCTATGTGATACTTGGTGGCATCCTTTATAAGAGTGGATTTGATGGTATTCTCCTTCAGTGCCTTTAATCACATGATTCTTCTCATGTTATTGAAGAGGTTTGTAATGATATTTATGGTGGAAACTTTAGTGGCTTAGCCATTTCTAAGCACATTCTTTGTCTTGGTTATTATTGGCATTATCTCAATCACGAATGCTTATGAATATGTCAAGAAATTTTAAAAATGTTAGCAACATTGCGATCTTATTCACATTCCTAGTTAAGATTTACAACCAACTCGGGACCTTTGGACCTTTTCACAATGGTGTATTGATCTCATATGTCTTATTGATCCTCAATATTCACAAAAACATCACTATATCATCACTGCAACTGAATATTTCACTAAGTGGGTGGAATCAATTCCCATCACTTAACCTAAATCTTGTCCAATCATTAACTTTATCTATTAGCATATCATTTTCCACTTTGGTGTTCCTCACAAGCTCATAATAGATAATGAAAAGTCCTTTAAAAAATATATCTTGGGAAGATCTGTGACTCATTTAACATCTAACTCAGCTTCTCTTCTCCATACTATCCTCAAGCTAATGGTCAAGCCAAATCCACTAACAAAACTCTTGAAACATTCTTGCAAAAACTATTGAGCGATCAGGACGTGGACCGGCATATCCATCTTCCTTTTTATCTGTAATCTTATCGACTAACATGCGTAATTCCATGATGGCTACACCCTTTTATCTTATTTCTGGTTATAAATCCATCCTCCCTCTTGAATTTCAAATTCCATCTTTACACATGTCCCTTCGTAACTTCATCTTTGATGAAGACTATTACTAAGCATGTCAAGCATAGCTTTAGCTATTAGATGAGTGTCTCCTTCTCACTCTTAAACACCATCATGTCTATTAAAGCACGTAAAACATGCTTTAAAAAATCACATCAAATAATATGAATTTAATGACGGTGACCTAGTTCTAAAATAAAATCATGGTATCACTACTCTAGAAAGGATCCAACACAAATATTTCCCGTAAGTGGATTGGAACATACATTATCACGCATAAGTATAGGTCAGGAGCCTATTGATTGGTATCCCTTGATGGTAAAATGGACGTGGAACCTCTTAACACATTGCACTTTTGACCATTCTACTATTGGTGTGTCTTCTAGTGAGTTTTAATCCACATCCTTAGATCATCCTTGCATCATTAGCCTCTTCCATCTTTCATTGTAGTGATTTGATATTATGTGGCCATTCATCATTTTCCTATGCATGACCTTAAATATGAGCACCATGGCTATGATCTTATCATATTCCTTATGGATAGCTTCTCCTTTTCAATGAGAAATCTATGATCATTACATCCTTTGCCTATTAGTTGACTATTGGAACCATGCAAAGGGTTTAGAGGTGTCTCTTTTACAATCATTTTCCCTTATAAGTGGTGTACTTAGCTATTCCTAGATCTTCCCCATGTCAAAATCAAAATCAAAGGATGTGCTAATCAAAATTCAAAGAACTCAAAAACAAACTACTCCCTTGAGGGACAGTCATTCATCAAAAAAAGGGGGAAAAGGGGAAATCAAAATAAAAATAAAAATAAGGAAATAGAAAAATTCCTCGAAGGATGACCATCATGTATATTATCTTTTTCATCCATATTACATATGTATAAAGTAGAACATACCCTTGAAGGATGGCTACTCTTTTTATCATGACATTGAAGGCTTCCCGCATTGATCAACCTTCCATTTTATTTACATCCTAAGAAAGCTTCCCACATTGATCAACTTTCTTCTAGCATTGCTCTTCCCCCTTTCCTAGAGCTGGGGCATAGATTTAGGGAACACCACTAATGGAGAACCCTCTTCCCATGTACAAGTTACATCTCAAACCCCTTTTTGTGTCAACATCAGGTCTATGAGTTCATTCCATCCATTGTCTCTTTATGATCTTTGATATAACTAATTGATGTTGGTTACATTCTAACACATGTTTTGGTCACATGTGCCTTGTGTTATTTAGATCCCATCTTGTTTACCTCCATTACAATTAGAGGTATATTTTCTTCATGCATTCCTTGATATGATGTAATGTAATTCATACCTATCGGTTTCCATTGCTTAGTTGCATTCTTGTCTCAATCAAGTGTCAATCTATCTATATATCCTAAGCATGTCAATAATTTACTTATCTTAAATCAATAACATATCCATGTTACTTTTCCATCCAAATCACATTATCATGATCAAATTCATAAAAACATGTAATCCTAATCCTCATTAACCATACAAAAATTCACATCATCAATAATCCATGCATATACAAATCCCAAGTAGCACAACATCACATCCAACATCATAGTCTAACAATCCAAGTAAAATTAAATCATTTCATCTTATATTTTTTCCATCACCATAAAATATAATTAAAACATGTAGCTAATCATCATCATCATCACATTAGATATCAATATCAACATCATCATTAATCGAAGAATCAAAATTACACAATACACATATATCAAATTACAAAAAAATGGTATCATATATATCAAAACCAAATATATCAATACATCATTACCCTCTAACAGGGCTCTCTCAAATAAGAGATATCAATAAAAATAAAATAAAATAGAATGTTATAGAGCCTTATATCATGCCCCTATAGGATAGATTCCTCTGTTTTTCTATTGGCCTTGTCGCCTCTACCCAAGCACTATCCTTGATGTATCCGAGCCACACTCACTATGCTCCCCGACATCCTAGCTTCACTTGCCACTCTCCTCTACTGAGATGATCCTAATATCGAGTGTCTTGAGAATATTTTTATCATGATCCCATCATAATACTTAGCCTCTATGACTAAGGATTTGTATCTATCAATCGAGATCATACTAGGAGGTGCCATATCTCCTTCTCCCTACTATGTTTCTTGTCCTCCACCTACAGCCTTGGTAGCTAGTATATTAGAAAGATATCCAAACAGACCCTATAGGCATCCCTCTACCACTAGTATCGATCCTTATCGTGTATAACTTTTCCCTCTCCTAAATAGCAATATCTCTCTCCACCCTTAACTAGTTTAACTAACGTAGTCCCGATAACTCTGCAAAGATCTCCAACTCCTCCATCTCTACCTTATGGAGCTACCTCTTCCTCAACATAAATCTTCTCTAACTCCTCTCTTTCCTCCAAATCCACTCGGCTTCATAGATAATAGTCATCCAATCATAAAATCCAGATCCAACTTTTACATCATCATTATAATCTCGGGTGCATCCTCCTCCTCCAATGGATATTCCATACTATGTCTCGACAACTCCCTATAAACCTAATCCCACGTATAAAAAATAGGATCATGTTGTATAGTCTGGATGACCCAAATTGTCATCACACTCAATCAAACTGAATGGCCTTGATCATCTCGGCCATATTATCATTCTCTAACTCGAAAACTAATCAACATACAAATCTACTCCTCTATCCCACCTATCTCCAAAGGCCTTTTTAGCCCTCCATCTCAAAATTCCAACATCTAGCTCTACGTGATCTCCAGTGACCCATGGAAGCCCTAGTGGTTGAATGAAAACAATGTTCTCATAGGCCTAGTAGCGAAACAAGAAACCTACTTCCAACCCTAAATTCCTACCTACATTGTACATTAATAGCTCATGGTTTTTTAGATCATTATTTTTAGTTTATGTTGATGTGTAGATATTGTTTTTTGATAAGTGATGGTGTTTAATATATGGTATGTTAGAAACATTGTGACTTTAAAATGTGATTTAACTTTTGAATAAGAATAACAATGGAATAATTTATTTTATACTATATTTAATACCTACATAATGGGAATAAATATTCAGAAGGCACTTGTACTTTTTCCTTTATAAAAAAGTTAACATACGACTAAGAATAGGTAGTCACATGTAATACCTTTGGTGTGGATGGAAGTGAAACTTGTATATTCTTACGAAATGATAAGGGTTTACACATGTAGGTTGCATGGGAAATTAGGTTCTCCTGTCAATGGTTTAATAAAGTGATGCCCCAACTATAAATTTTAATTTTTGACTCAAACTAATCAATGCGGGATGTTTGATTTGATGAGAAAATAGATCGATGTGGGAATATTTCATAGGATGATTTTTTAGTTTTGAATTTTTGAAGGATGGTCAATGTGAAAATATTTTTAACATAGGTATCCATCCTTCAATGGAGTGTTCTATAATATTTATTTTTGATTACGGATAGCCTTCCTTTGAGGGATCAGACTATGATTTTACCATGCGATTGTCCTTTGAGGGATCATTCTACTTTTCTTTTGACAATATGATTTTGATATTTGATAGTTGTCCTTCGAGGGATTAGTTTATTTAATTTTCACAAGGTTCATATATAGATATTTTTACTTTACTTTTAGCTGAGGGAAAACCCTAATAGACCATTTTAAGGAGGGGAAGAGATGTGTTCACAAACTAGACATGTGTGCCCTATGAAATATTTAATTGATAAATAAGGAGAATGAACGTAATGAATGTGGGGTTCCTACTAAGGAGGAAATTTTATGTGTGAATGGTGTGATGAATAGAGTTATGGTGCTCATCTTTAAGGTGTTTGAGGACAAGTGATGGAAAACCCCATACTTTATAATCATTACGATGATAAAATGGTCATTTAAAGGTGGAATAATATATTTGATGTGATTTATTCCATGATGGTAAATATGTTAATAGTAGAAAGGATGTAATTGTAAGGCATTAAAAGGTTTCTTTTTCAGTTGTATAATCAAGGGAGCGTAAATGATAAGCTCGTGACCCATACTTGTGAGTGACAATGTATGGATCAATCTAGTTAGAGGAAATCTTTCCACATTTAATCCTTTCCATAGTAGTGACTTTCCTTGAGAACGAGATCACCTATATTAAATTCACATTCTTTTATATGTTTTTCATATGCGTGTTTGATGTGCTCTTGATAGACATAATGATGTTTGAGATTGTTAAATGTTTATCATCTAAAAAATCTAATTGTGCTAGATGATCCTATCGATAGTCCTCATTAGGGATGAAATATATTAGAGATACATGGAGTGATGTGATTTTAACTTCAAGGGGTGATAATTCCTCGGATCCATAGACTAATCGAAGGGATTAACACCTGTAAGAGTAAGGATGCTTTTTCGATAATCCCGGAGAAAATGGTATTTCGAGATGTTAATTCCTGCCTACTCTGTCCACAGTTTTCATGAGGATCTTGTTAAGTGTTTTGTTAGAGGCTTCATCTTGTCCATTTTCTTGTGGATAATATGGTGATGAAAATATTATTTTGATGTTGAATGTATCACATAATTTCTTAACATATTTATTTTTAAAATATTTTCCATTATTTGTGATGAGTTTGTACGGGATATTGAAGTGACATATGATATGTTGATATATGAAATTGATAATTCTATTTACTTTATTAGAGGTTAAGAGAATGGGTTCTACCCATTTAGTAAATTATTTAGTAGCTATGATGTTATAATGGTGTTGTTGTGATGAGTGGGGATTGATTGTGCTAATGACATCTAACCCCTATTGCAAGAAAGGTCATATGTCTTGAGTAGGTTGTAAGGCTTGATGGGGGATGTGAGTGAGATTGGAATATTGTTTGCATTTGATGAAATTCTTAACATACAAACAACAATTTTGAATGATAATAGGATAATAATAGCCAAGTCTAAGGACATGCTTAGCAACAACAAGTACCATTGAAATGTCCACAACATATACTATTGTGGACGTCCTTAATGGCTTTAATAGACTTGTGAGATTTAAGGCATATTAATAAGAGGCCATCGAATCCATGTTTATAAAGGATAACACCTACGATGTTGTGGTGGGTAACACATTGGAGAAAAAACATTTTAGTATTTTTAGATAGGTTAATGAAAATTTTGGATTATGAAAGATAGTAAAATGTAAGAATTTACGAAAGGTCAGTTGGGTTGTTTTCGATGATATTGATAAAGGGAGTTCATTTTTGTGAGATGGTAGATCAAGTCTATGGATAAAATCAAACATTCTAGAATTTTTCAATTGATGACGGGATGAGTAATGCTAAAGAAGCCATGGTATCCATGAATTTGTTAGAGGATTGTGGAACAATTTGGATAGTGAAATGATCAAAAGATCTAAGAGGAATTCAAAAGTGGCTTTATGCATTTCAACACAAAGACATCAAGAATCTTCAAGCACTTGGAGATTAAATTTCATCATCCAAACTAAAAACTACTCCGTAAAACATACTCTATCAACTCGATCATCCAGACTAGGTTTGAGGCATCTTTTAGCTTCACAACACTTTTAAGGTATTCCTAAAATCCTCATTTGTCTTTTATCAATCACATTTAGCTTTTAAATAATCTGAAACATCATTTTGCATCATCAAACACTCATTTTTATTAAATTGTTACAATTATTTGAAATTGCTAGTGATTCCCTCAATCATCAAGTGATTTTCCTAATCACAAGTGATTCTTGTCCAATCTCTATTTTATCAAATTCTAGCATATTTTTGTCAAAACAATTTATAGTTTTTCATCATACCTATTTCTTTTAACATGTCTTTGAGAATGGATCTCTATTAGATGGAAATACCTGGTCAATCACATGAAATTACCAGCATTTATAGCCTTCTGATAGTCCAACACCCCTTTTTCTAGGAACAATACAATATCTTGCATGAGCTCACACTTTACACAATTCAATTTGTTGACACTGACCAAGACATTGAAGATCAATTTGAATTCCTTCATGAGATCGAACAAGAAATTGAGGATTTCTAGTATGACTACTTTGAACATGTCCAGATTGCATCTACCCTCACTTGGGCCACTTTTGAAGCCACACAAGACCTCCCCATTCATCTGGAATTCTAGAGCTTCTTACAATCTATCTGCATATCTATATTTGATTGTATATATTTTTCTTCATCCATATCATTGCTTTTTCAATCTACTTAATTGTCTAAAAGTGATTTGAAATCCTCAAAGGAAGTCCCTTTAGATTCCGGAATCGTATTTTCTCGAGAATCTAGCCTATCCATTTATCTAATCCTTTCTATTTAGTGTCTTTGAGCGCAGTTGATTTTTCAGATAGGAGTACTTTCCCATGCACTCGAACTTGATCACCTTCTATCAAACACCAAGTTTAAAATCCATCTCCATGGATATCGATAAACCCTTCATCTTCTCGAGGTCGGTTTTTATATTATTATTTCACTACATTAATTTGAGTAGAAAGGTAAACACATCTTTGAATATTTCGCACACACGGTGGGACCATATTCCCTTCTTCATTTGTGTTTTATTTCATTTAAATAAATTTTTCATTCATTTTTAGGCCTTCTTCTCTGTAATCGCTAGTGATCCAGTCAAATCACTAGTGATTGTGTGAATCACCAAAGGTGATTCTCGTTAATCGCTGAAAAATATTTGTGAATTATTTTGATTACTTATTGACATAGGCTCTAACATCCTTTCTTGTGGTGTTTTCTGTCTTTTACCAACCTCTTTTACAGTGCTTCTTCTTGGGTTTATTTTTCTTCCTTCTTATTTCTTTGCTAAAAAAATTAAAAATTAAAAAGGAAGCATTTTTAGGTGAGTCCTTTTCCTTTCTTATTGTTTTTATAATTGCATTTTGTTATTTGTTCTCATCAATAACAATCTTTTATATTGAATTTAAAATAAAACTTTCATCCTTCCCGATCACATAAATTAATTAAAAGGGTTAATTTGTTGCATTCACTTAATTCTTTGCTCACACACATCCAAATCAGATCACATATCAAAATTACATCAAACAATCCTACCCAGTGATAACTAATTGGATTTAATCACCCAATAGGGAAATTGAATTAGTGTTATGTCCGAGTATAAACAACTAGTTTTTGGTATATTGGCTAAGCACATGACTCCTTATCATTGTGAGACTATGAAGTGAGAGGTAGGCCCCAATACCGGGCCTCATACCGACATAAACACATATTTGGGTGTTAGAGATCACAAGTGCTAAGAGGGGGTGAATCAATGTAAATTAAAACTTTTACTTAATGACAATTTTAAACCCTTCAATAATGTACTAATTTAAAAAATAAGTAGTCAATCAACCAAATGTCTTGCACAATAACACGAACACATAAATTACTGTGGGAAACCCTTTCAGGAGAAAACCCACAAAAATTGTTGCTTATATTACACAAATCAAGGACTCATAAGAATATAACACATCTTAAAAGTTTTTTTTAGTGAGGCACCAACCCTATAAGGAGCACCAACCCCTACAGCTCTACTGATATTACACACAACAAAGGACTCTAGTGAATATTATACATTAACAGATATTTATTTTATAGGCACCCACCTACAAGGAAGCTACAACTCCTTGAATGTTCTAAGTTATAACTTAGACTTTATTTATATGCATTTTGATCATCTAGTTACAGAAATTTCTAATACAATGAATTATGATCACTTTCTTGTCTCATTATATGTTCTTATTTTCACTCTCTTCTACTCATCTAATTCAATCCTACTTGCTCAATCAATCTACCACTCTTGATGCTTCTCTCATCTGATAAATCAATGCATCATTAATCTACTCTCCTCTTTCCTCTCTCTTTTCATCTGCAGCTCTTGTTCAGCTAGATTGCATCGTATTCATTCTTGTGCCACTCTTATTTAGCTTGATGGCTTCCTTCTCTTACTTGAGAAATAACAAAAATAGTTCCAAGTTCAAACTATATTCACAATTGACCCAAATCTTCACTTCAAGTTACGTTTTGTGCACCTTCCGCTTGGTCTCTTGAAAATACGAACTATTAAATGCATGCATCTAGCTCTAGACATTGTTTTTTCTATATTCACTTGATTACACCCATTTCCATGCAATTCTAGAAGCTATTTATTAACCATTTTCCAAATATATATTTTCACATTTGCAATGTGATCTAGAAGAGTGATTTGTTTCCTTCTCTAATATTTTATTCTCGATGGATCACTTAGAGATTGTAATCGCATTTTGAAAAATTCAATAAGCACTAAATGCTAGCATAAATGGAATAGTGGATTTCTTTGCTATTTATGGAGATAAAGTTGTACACTTAGCTGAAATCATCCGAAAATTGAATCACCATCGATTTTAGAGAACCAATTCTCACTTGTCCATTTTTGAATCAATGTGATTGACTTCAACTTATATCTTGTTAATTCACAACTTTCCTTAGCTTCTCTTACTTTCTACTTTGTATCACTGCACTTCTCTTTATGTTGCGTAATTTCTTCTTTCATGGTATATTTTTAGTTATCTCGGATCTTTTATGCTTCTCACAACTTCTCCAAAGTTACATGGAGTTCCTTCTTATCTTCGACTTACCATGGATTTGTTCCATGTCTGTAATTCTATCTCTTTTACTTAGGGATTTTATATTATTCCATGCATATATTCATTCCTTAGCAACTTCTTTTATTTCTTTGTGACTTTTCTCTTTATTTGTGGATTTTCCTTCAACTTTGTGAATCTTCCTTCACTTCCATATATTCACCTATCTCACTTGCAATTTGGCCTTTGGCTCCATGTTTCTTCACGACTTCATGCCTTTACTTGCAGCATTCAATTACCTTATGTGGTTTCTTCGGACCTCCATGGATCTCTACAAACTTTGGGATACTCCAAGTCTTTAGCGGCTATCTCCTCATATCCGTGGCATAAAAAAACAATGACTAAGGCCCTTAACACTTATCTTTAGTCATCTTGAGCCTTTGTGGGCTGACACTACCAATAAACCTTCATCTTTTCAACTTTCTCACTTTTCCAATTCACTCATTTTTCCATCAATGTAGCTTGGCATAAACTAATCCATCTTGACATTAATGAAAACACATATGATACATGAAAAAGGTTCAACAATCACCCCTTTATCATTTATGGCAACACCTTATCGCTCGTTCATCAAAAACCTACAACTTTGATGGAAAAACATTTTCATACCCAGCTTCTTGGTAACACCCAGTCTTCTTCCTTTTGGTTGTTACATGATTAGATTCCTACTTTGACAATCTTATTTCTTATCTTAGTTACTCTCCCTATTTGGTTACATGACTATTTTTGACATCATATTTTTCTCCTCTATAGCTATATTTCTACAACACCTTAAAAATTACTCTCCCCCTCATGTTAGTATGATCACTTGGATTCGACAACAATAAATATTCTCCCTTTGAAAAAAATGACAAAGGACCAACTGGGTCACCTAACTATGATGATGTACATTATTTCCTTTTATAAATACTCGTTATTTTCTCAAGAATCTCCCCCTTGGATTATGCTTCTTATCCATCTATTTTGGTATCTCCATGGCAATGTTTCCCCTGAGTTGATGCATACTTTGATAAATTTGAGCTAATAGATTAGCTCCCCCTTACTTTGGCACTATTTAGGAGATGATATTACCTGAAAATGCTCCCTTTTTGTGTCTCCACACCCTCTAGTGGTTGGCAGGATTAGGAATGACCCTCAATTCATTCCTTAGGTGTTCAAATGTTTGTCTTGGTAGTGGATTAGTCATTATATCTACAATTTATTCTTTAGTTCTTACATATTCTAGACTGATATTCTTGTCATTCACTTGTTCCCTCAAGAAGTGATATATTATAGGTATGTGCTTGGTATTTGAGTGGAACACTAGATTCTTGGAGACACTTATTGCACTTGTACTATCACACAATAGAGGAATTGGATTTTCAGATTTTACCTTATAATCCTCCAATGTCTTCTTCATCCAAAGAACTTGAGTGCAAAAATTGTGGAAGCAATGTACTCTACTTCACATGTTGAAAGAGCCACTGATGACTACTTCTTTCTCAACTAGGAGACTAGAAAATTTCCAACAAAGAATCATTTGTTTCTTCTACTCTTCCTTTCATCAACGTTGACTACCGAATTTACATTTGTAAATTCATTTATGTTGAAGTCACTTATTTTTGGGTATTGTGATCCATATTCAACTATTCCTATAATATATATTATAATTATCTTGATGTCTTTGAGGTATGTTTTCCTTGGATCTTCTTGAAATCTTCTAACAAGGCCTACAACATGCATAATATCAGGTCTTAATGCTATGGAGTAAATTAGACTTCCTATCATTTATCTATACAAAGTGTTTTTGTACCTTACATGAGTTATCATCTCTTCTCATCTTGCATCCAACTTCCATTGGTGTACCAATCGATCTACATTCTTCCATCCTGAATATTTTTAGCATCTCCTTGATATACTTAGTTTGGGATATGAATATACCTTGATATGTTTGGCTATTCTACAAACCCAAAAGAATGAAAGATCTTCAAGCATAGAAATTTCAAATTCTTATTTCATCATATCAAAAATTCATATGTCATCTTATCAAGATCTCCACAAAATATGATATCATCTACATATACAATGAAAATTAGCAAGTTGTCTCCTTCTTCCTTGATGTAGATATTGTTATCCACAACACCTTTTCTGAATCCTTTCTCAATGAGGTATGAATCTAGTATGTTATACCAAGCTCTGGAAGCCTTTTTTAATCCATAAAAAGATTTCTTTAACCTACACACATAGTCTTTATCTTCATTTAGTGAAAATCCATTAGGTTGTATAATGTATACCTCTTCATTCATAACACCATTCAAAAATTCTGAATTCACATCCATCTGGAACACTCGATTTTATTACATACCATGTAAACTTAAACAACGCTATTTCTTCCATTCTTGAAATTAGTGCAAATGTCTTATCGAAATCAATTCCTTCAATTTGTGTGTATCTATTACACACTATCCTCGATTTTTTCTTGTCACCTCACCTTTCTCATTCATCTTGTTCCCGAACACACATTTGGTGCTAATCATATTCTTGTTCTACGCCCGAGTACTAGTTCCCATGTTTCATTCTTTTCAATCTGATCTAGTTCTTACTTCATGATGTCTACCTAATGTTGATATTTTCTTACTTCGCAACATTTTTGGGTTCTATCATTCACATGAGTGCTTTTTCTTCTTATTTTTCTACTCTCTTATATTCCTTCTTCTAAGAATGTTTCTTTATTTATTTCCAATGATTTGATTAAAAGGATGGTCCTTTTTGACTTTCCGGAGGGTGCCTTAGTTTCTATCCTTTCTTCTTCATCATATCCTTCTTCATGTTGACTATCTAACTCTTCATAATATTCTTTCTCTTCATGGTCACCATTGTGCTTAGTGCTATTTTTGGCGTATTGTGTCACATCCACCCTTATATTTGTGTTTTCAACAATTTTCTATAGCCACTTATTGTAGTACATGTAAACCACACTAACTACTGAGTAACCAAGGAATATCCCTTCATCACACTTGGATTTAAATTTTCCCAAGTTTTATTCATCTATTTTGATAAATTATTTTCTATCAAAGACTCTTATGTGCCTTACATTTGCTAGTCTCTTTTTCCACAATTCATAAGGATATTTTTCACTATTTATCCTCACTTGAGCTCTATTCAAAATATAGACCATGGTGTAAAATTCTTTACTCCAATACATGTATGAGAGTTTGGATTCATTTAGCATGGTCCTTGCCATCTCTGTACTAATCTTGTTCTTCCTCTCAACAACCCCATTTTGTTGAGGTGTCCTTACAGTTGAGAATTTTCTTCTAATTCCATGTTCTTCACAAAATTCATCAAACTCATTTGATTTAAAATTATCGATGAGTACATTATTTGATTAATTTATATGATTGATAATTTTTCATTTAAACATAATTTACTAGTGCATGGGGATGCTTTATATGGTTATATCTTAGTGAGTTTAATGCATTTTCCTTGCTCTTGTTCATGCAACTTGTTAACCATATAACTTCCTACTAATTTCCTTTGTGAGTGAAATGTGGTAATGTGAATAGGATAATAATGAACATTTACTACCATTTTTAGAGTGCTGTCAAGGAGCCTGAGTCTGGAGTTGGTATGCAATCATGGAGGAATTTTTCCATTAATGGCCTATAAACATGGGTCTTGTTTCTAGAAAGTTCTATAGGATTTTATGAACCTTAATCAAATGTTGTTAGTGGAAGAAATTAGTGCCTATCATTTTGGCATGATATGTAACCGAATGTGTCTATATAAAGACATCTTCTTGAGGAACAATGTAGTAGTTGGATAATATTGATAATCTGCAATATAGTTCATAACAGTTAGTATTTACTTTTGAGACGCACTGAATATGTCATATAAATTCTTTGAATCAATATAAGTGGATATCATTCTGAGTATCTCATGTTGTTAAGATCACCTCTATCCCAAGGAAGAGAAAGGGCCCACTTGACCAAGGTGACTAGAGGCTATTTACATTCATGCATGAATGTGGTTTTCTGATAAGTCATAATTTGTTTATTTCCTTTATTGCAATTTCCATTCGAGTGTTTATTTCCTTTATTACAATTTCCATTTAGAGTGTGTTGTTTCAATTCTACAAATTCAATTTCAAGTGTGTGTTATTTGAATTTAGTTATATTAATTTACTGTGTGCATTATAATTATAGAGAAGTATTTTTAGTAAATGCATTTCATTGCAGAAATGTCATTTATGTGTCTTAGCATTACATTTTTGTAGATTAACAAAAAACGAAGGGAGATCTAACAAAAAAAAAAACCCAAAGAACAACCATGACTGATTGTATAGAGATTTATTTCATATAGCATTAGACATAAAGCCCTAGTTTTATAATGAAACTAGCAGAACAACTTGTTAGTAAAATGATTTAAGAATACAATGACCCATCATTTTTGGTGCCATTTTTAGGGACACCATAAGCACAATATGCCAAATTTATTCACTTTACATGTTATGGGTGTTAATGGAGTTAATCTATGCAACCAGTCAAAGTCCTAGGCCTTGTTTACATAACCAACCTTGATGCATAGGCCATAGGACGATCAAGGGATATTTATACCACGCAATATCCAAATAATATCTTGAAATTGAATACAAGTAGGGAACACCAAACCGACACTCGAATCTAATCCAATGCATAGAATCCCATCTAAACATTCTGCTTCATCCTATTTAGAACCAAAACAACATTCAAAAATGGGAGACAATGGGAATAATGATAACCAACCCTTGGGAAGAACCTTTACCTATCCCATTATCTTAAATGAAGATGAGGATGCAACTATGAAACATATCTCACCATCAATCCTCCCTATCTTCTGAGACATGTCTATAGAAGACCACGATCAGTTCTTGTTTAAATTCAAAGTCCTTTACCAAACATATGAATACAGAATAGACAATCAAAACTTGAAATATTTCCTTCCACTCTTAAGGACTCTGTTATGCAAAGTGGTTCATGGGATTATCCCTAACTCCATTCATTCTTGGGAGGCCATGGAGACATATTTTCTAGATAAATATCAAAACTACTGTAGGGAAAGTGATAGGAAGGAAGAATTCTTCTAGATAAAGAAAAAATAATATGAAAACATAGAGGATTATCTAGCTATATTTCTCTTTCTCCATCGAAGGAGTGGTTATGAATTACATGCAAAAATCACAAAGACATTTTTCCTTAAAGGAATTTATGAGGAAACCAAGGATTCCCTCCATCTTATGGGAGGAGGTGATGTGTAAAAACTTAGTATGGAAAAAATCACTAAGCTTTGTAGAAGTTACTCTAGAACACGAGGAGGTATAAGGAAAAGAAAAACATCCAAGATTTCCCTAGGTACCTCATAACTTATAGAGGAAATGGCTAACATGAAAAAAACATCTTATCACAATTGAAATCAACCATAGATGGGATTAAATCAAAACCATTGCCACAAAATAACCTTTGGACATATACTTACCTAAATTAGGAGGAGACATCCCTTGAGGGAGTGTCATTTGGATGTCACAGACATGTGTTTGATTTGTGATGTTGTTGATCATGATACTAAGCATTGCACTTTCTTACCTTAATTGAAAGAAGGATTGAATGTTGTCTCTCACGCTGATGTAAAAGTAAATTTTGTTCAAAGGCCAAATAATCAGGTTGTGTATGTTCCTCGACCTTCTCAAAGCCCTTAGAGAATGTCATGGTCTCGTTAGGCTCTACAACCTACTTAGGAACAACCTAAGTGGACACCGCTAAATAGGATAGTTTACCCAAATCCACCACCATGGATGAATCCCTACAATCAGCATGGTTGGACACCACCCCCAATGAAAATCCATGAAAAAACCAACAATGGGCACTGTATGAAATAAAATCAACACGAGACCTTCTTCACTCCTGACTTTCTAAGGTTGTCTTTGAGACAACCGGTGTATAATAGAAATGGATGTGTATGTGTGGTGATGGTGGATTAGCTAATGAGGTAACCTTATATCTTTAACACACAATATCGGGATCTATGATTCTAAAGTAAAGAATGCTCTCCTAACCTCGTAGTGGTATCATGGATCAATCTGATAGAATAGCTTCTGGGAGACTCTAGTCAATATTGAGCTCCATCGATATTTTATTCACTGGTTGTGGAACACACAGAAAGTGACCTATAGGTTCTTTGTATAGATTTTTAGACAAGATCTTGGAAGTAATAATGAGAGACATAATGAAACCACAATGAATATGGATAAAAAATTCTAGTAAAAAGTCTTAGCCTAATCAGCTACTATGTTCAATAATGAAAGTTGTACAATGATATCATGTGGAAGGGCTGATGATCTAAGTATTGATGCACGCAAACTAGTGTTGATATCTAATTGGTTAGCAAGCCCATTGGGTTTTTGGACCTGAGGATCACAACCGAGAAAATCATGGAGGTTGTGGTCCTGTTATGGTCATGTGCATAATCAAACCCTATTTCCAGGAGCATTCCAATAATCGTAGGCTTGATTATCTATGATGTTTAGCGTGTTTAGTTGTTCTATTTTCTCATAGAATCTAGCAGGTGTGCGTAAAAATTACAAGCGTAAACCCATATCAATTTCTGTCAACAATTTTGACCCATTGGGTTGTGGGACCAAAGGATCACAACCGTATGTCTTTTCTTGTTGTGGGCCATTAATGGTCATGCGAAATGAATTGAAATAATCTTGGTAAAACAAGCTAACTATCAAAGGAAATATAATCTATTTTTTTGGTGTTTTTACAGATATCAAGGAAAAACAATGAAAACAAACTAATCTAACTAAAGTAAATGATTTTTATCTTTTCTAGTTTTTAATAAATACTTCTAACCTAATAAACAAATTAAATACAAGTAGTTAGCTAGATGTAGCTAATTACTTGTGTTAGCATGTAAATCTAACTCTAAAACAAATAACCTAATTTAATAAAAAACCCTTCAAACCCTACCTCAGAAGTGAAGAAAAAATCATAACCCTAAAAGAGATATTTTTCAACAAAACTTCCCAGTAATGTCAAATAACAAGCTTTCTAATGATTTGATCTACTTATATTTACGTAAGATATTGAAATGAACAATTTTACTACTCTATTTGATATGTAATTTAAAATAATGATTCATAATTGACAATTTGACAAATGAAGCAAAAATAAGTAATTCCAACCTAGATAAGTAAGACTTTGGAAAATTTGGTTGTATATGTTTATGTCCCCTTAGTTTTTTCCTTTCTTTCTTTGTGTGTTCGTATGAGTCCAAAGGATTGGGAATGTAAGAACAACAACAAAATAAGACACTTGAGTAATGATATCTTGAAGGTAGTCTAGTTACAATGCTAGTAGAAGAGAGATATGACAAGAGATCTAAGCTTGGATATGCAATTCCAAGCAGGATTGTGGTAGAAATGCTATGCAAAATACACAAAAATTCTTAGTCTTTTTCTTGAATACAAGCAAGGAATATATAATAATTGGGGATGGGATATGACTTCATGCATAAGACAAGAAGAGGTAGTTCAAACTAACTAAATCTATTAAAAATAGAAGAGGGAAGGAGAACTAAGCAATCAAATCAATTTTTAGACAAATCAGTTCAAAAATGCATCCTAAAAGTGAAGTTAAGTGAAGCACATGTTAAAAACATGCATGATGAATTCTAGAAAAAGAGAGCAGGACCATCGCCATGCGGTAGGTGGCATCGCAAACCGACGTGTTGCGTAGGGTAGAAATCACAGGATCTGCTTCCGCTGAGTGGCGCTTAAGAACTTCAGCCTAGGCGGTGGTGGCGGTCCCGGCACTAAACACCAAAACATGTACACAATGAAGTGGGAATGTGGAAAAATCATGGAAAATCTAAGTAAGAATGTCTAGGCTACAAATATACACTGCAGATGGGTTTAGGAGCTCGAACATCTTTTGAAAGGACATGAATCATCATTGGGGACTTTTGTAACTATTTTCTCGACAATGTAGCACATGCAATTTTGGGTGTGTACATATTTCCCCCTTAGAGAAGTGTCTTAGCCATGAAGAGGCGTAAAATGTAGATTTTGAGTATGGCATTCTTGAAATGGGGAGTTAAAATCTATACGATATACCCATGTGTCGAAATGTCACCATCCAAAATCCCGCTACCTGCAAGAGGAATAGAAGACTCAAGTGTAGATAGATAAAATATTGAAAAATAAACACTAGATCAAAATGACAAGAGGAATTACCATTTATACAGGGATATAGAGATTTACCTACGCCAACACTCTATCCCTTTGAACACACACACTCAAAACGAGGTCAAAACAACACTATGGCTACTAAACCGACATTAAGGGTACATAAATTAGAACTAAGGCTATAGAACCATTTTTTCTAAACACATCAAATATTATTACCTTGGTAAGTGACATTTCTAATGAAGATTGTAAAGAAACCTATGCTTATAATGTGGAATGTGCAGTCACTGATTTCTATTGTCCTTTAACCAAGATTATGTCTCTTGACAATGTGACTATTTTGCACATGCTTCAGCCTCATGTTTTTCCCTTGAATTATTTAATTTCTGATGTAGAGTTTTATATTTTAAAAGATACCAAGCAAGTGACTGTTGACATAGGAAAAGAGCTAACCATTGGTAATAACTTAGAGGCTAGCCAGGAGACTAGGGTTTTATAAATCTTGAGGAAGCATTCCCAAGATTTTTCTTGGGATTATACTGATATGAAGGGGATTCATCCAAGAATATGCACTCACCATATCTACACTGAGGATGTTAAGCCCATAAGATATCCGCAATGAAGAATTAATCCAAACACTTAGATACAATCAAAAATGAGATAGAAAAATTGTTGAAGGTAGGTTTCATCTATCCCATATCTGATAGTCAGTGGGTATCACCATTAGTTATAGTTCCCAAGAAAAATGGTAAATGGAGAATTTTTCTAAACTATATGGAACTTAATAAATCAACTAAGAAAGAATACTTTCCCCCGTCCTTTATTGATCGGTTCGACAATCTTGCAAGTAAGAAATATTTCTCCTTCTTGGATGGGTTTAGTGGTTATAATTGTGACACCTTTGGCAAATAGTTATATTCCTCTTTTGCATTACAAACGTTGGCATGTGATTTTCTTAAATGTGGTGTGTTTCCTTGATTGTTGAAAATCATGCTTGTTATGGATAAATCATTTCTTCTCTTGGATTCATTGAACTGAAATGATATGGCTTGCAAGAATCCATTTTAACTTCTTGTAGCTGAATTGCCATCTAGTTTTGAGAGTTGTAAACTTATCTCTTTTAACTGACTCATCCTTGGATCAATTCTAGTGATCCAAGGAATGTTTTAAATATCCTTACTAGAATGAATGGAAAAATTGACATTCATAGGTGGAGAGACATAGCGGACTGAACTTTGTATGTTACAAATTCTTTGGTCTTGTATGAGCGTGTCTTCATTCGATTGTAAGATTGTGCTTGGATCTTTGGGATTGATCTCTTCAGACATTTAATGGTGTAAGAAAATAAAATCTTCTTCACGACTATGAAGGATATCTAAATCCTAAACCTAAAGGATTATCCTAATGGTATCCTAAGCTAGGTAAAAGCACATACTTCCTAGCTATGTCTACTTATTTCGGTTTCAATCTAACCTAAGCTTCTTATTTTATTTCTTTTAAATGGCGTCCTAACCTAAGTTCTTGTGCTAAATGAATGAGGGAGAAATTACTAAGGTAATGCTAGGCTATTTTAACCTAATACATAATACTATATGGTTGTGAATTTGATCTAACCTAAGGTGGAAATTACCTATGGCAATGTTTTTAAGACCTAAGGTAATTATTTTTAGACTAACCTAAGTTTTGGGAAATCTATCCTAAACTATTGAAAAGGAACCTAGGGTCGCATGGCATTATGGCGATGGTTCCAATGGAATTTATTTGATTTGATTTGGTTAAATGAATGGAGGTACAACCAGTTTGGAAAAGGCAAGTAGACTTTAGTGGAAGCATACGTGGAGGATTCACTAAAGATGGAAATGCATGTTGAAGTGGAAATGACATTTGCCAATTTTAGGAGGCGGTGGCAAGGAGAGATAAGTGGGAGATTTGGGAGTAATTACATTAATGAACCTCATTTTTGCATGCAAACCATCTTGGAAACAAGGAAGGCAGATTTTTGGAGGTTGTTTGATCTTGCATGCATTGCGATTTTTTCTCTGCATGGAGCTATCTGGTTCTTCGAACCAAGTAGTTCGACTTCTACTTTGTGGCTATTTTTGTTTCTCTGGTCTATTTTCGATCGAAGGAAAGTATATGAGGAATTGGAAGAAAATATGTTCGGTTGTTGATCTTTTATGGAGGAGAAAAAGAGTTGGAAGCTGCTGGAAGTCTCCTTCAAATTTTCAGAAGCACTATCAGGCATGATAGGCTCTACCCATTAATATTTCTTGCTTTCTTCTAAATGATTCATTAAAAAATTCTACTCTCATGAGATAAATGTTTTCATGATTTTTTTGGTTATTTACTTTCTTGGTTTTATGAATCTCTATGGTTTTTGGATATAAATCCATTGCAAATAATGTTAGCCTTTGGAAACTCTCTCTCTATGCAAGTTCAGTGGTGACATGCATGTGAAACTCGTATTCAAATCTTTGTATTTTGTTCTAAACTTGTGTTCGAGATTGGTGTTGTTTTGAACTAGTATTCGATGCCTTTTGTTTCATTCTAAACTTATATTGGAGCCTTTTGTTTCATTTTGAGCTTGTATTGGAGCTTTGTGTTGTTTTGAACTTGTGTTTGAAGCTTTGTGTTTAGCACTGAACTTGTCTTCAATACTTGTTTTTCTTGAACTTGTATTCGAGGCATTTTGTTTGGTTCTATACTTGTATTATGAGCTTTGATTTTTCTTGTATTCAAGGTTTGAGATGCTTAGAACTCATTTATGGGATTGTTTTCACAAAAATCTTGAGAGAATAGTTTTGGTTTGAGTTGATTTGGTTATCTCTTTTGATATGTTTCCTCTTGTAGCTTCTGGAGTTGGAATGGTTGTGGTAATTCTATTTTTGAGACTATACCACCTTCTTTGAACTTGTAAGGGCATGTAAATATGGAGGATATTCTTCTCTCCTCTGCTATGAGAAAACTTGTGTCTTGTTGAAGACTTGAATATTTTATTTAAAGGTTAATTGACTAGAATTGTAACTTGTTGAGGGACTAAGGAACCTCTGGTTAGTTACTATACTGTTATTTACTCTTTGGTTTGATTTAGAACTCATTTGAAACAGTTGTTATCAATTTTAGAGGATTATAGAAATGCAATATGCATACTCCTTGTGATCGATGTTTGAAACAACACCTTCTCTGTCACAATATTTATAGATGGAGCTATGCAAGTCTTTTTGTTGTGAATTTTGTTCGATCAAGTTTGAGGTAACATTGGGACCTTACTTGTCTTATTGTGTATTGGGTATTCTTACTCTCTTCAGATCCTTTTAATTGATTTCTGGGTTCTAAAAGAAAGATGAGTTGAATACCCTAGTGTATTGAATCTTGTCGGTAGGATTTATTACCTCTGGTTCGGGATTGTTTCTTTATTTTGTTGTTTTTGGATCATAAACCCCTTTCTCTTTGTATTGAACTATCGAAGCCGCGTAATTGGGATTTTAGTTTATTTTTAAGTTCGTGATTATTGTTGAACTTGTTTAGGTTATACTTGATTTGGGTTTTGTATCCTTTGTTAAGTTCATTGAAAGAAACTCTGGGTCTTTAAAAAGAGAAAGGAATATATTTGTTATGGACGAGTATTTTGTTTTTGGGATCAGACTCGTGTACTCCTTTCTAAGAAATGAATTCAAATTTGTGTTTAATGAACTGGAATAGATAAACCAAGTTGTATTGATTTGTAATGGAAACTAGAAGTGTTGCTTTCTTTAAACTGTGTGTTTGGTTTTGTGTTCTCTCTTGGGAACTAGTAAAAGAACTTTTGAGTTTGAAATAGAAATGGGAATTCATTTGATAGTATAAATGAAATGAATTCTTTATTGGACCTATTTTTATTTAAGATCCTTTAACTTTTGAAAAGATAAGTTCATTTGATCGAAGTTATCTATATCATGAATCTTTTCTTGGCTTTAGAGTGATTGTTAACTTAGGCCTTCTTGACTTCTTGGGTTCCGATTTCTATCCTTTTTTCTTGTAGGAAATAGTGGGAAATCACTCTTCTGAGATGAAAATTTCTTTGTGGATTGGTTAGGCTACTCTGTACTTAGTAATTTGTTGTAATGATGTGGAAAGAGAATAGCTGAGTTGGTTATGTAGAAGAGAAAATGTAAACATGTTTAGACCAATTATTTTGTTTGATTGAGTCATATTTCATTTGGATTTGATATTGGAAGGTTTTATCTTTTTGCACTCTATCTTATTATGAATCCTACTTGGATGGACATGAGAAGAGATTAACCCTGTGTGAGTCTTGCTTTGATTTTTGGAACATCTGGGTTCGATCTTTGAATTTATGGTTTTAGATCTTTGAATGATATCTTCTAACATGTAGAAGTTAGTTAAGACTTACAGGTATACTGTTCTGATTCTCTATCCCTTCTTGGATTGATTTGGCATTCTTGTTTAGACATTGTATCTTTAATGTTAAATCATTTTATTGTTATCCTTGAACCGAAAGCAGTTATGTGTGTTCTAAACCTGTTTCTGTCTTTTGGATGATTAGTGTATGGGGAATAGTATGTATCGATTCTTCTTCTTTTGGCTTAAGTTGTAGGATGAATCATCCTAATATGATATATGTTGTAAATAAATCCTTTTGCTACATAGTAAAGATAAATGTGGTATTTCTATTATGATAGAATTATGAAACAATTGGATGACAAGATTTGTTGTTTGTTTAAAAGTAATTGAAAGGATCAATTAAACTATATGTTATAATGTAGGTGTTACGGATTATATATGCTCTTTTCTTAAAAGTGAATTCAAACTCATTATTGTACTTCTTATCTGGTTGTAATTACTTATGCTTATTTTTATGATATATTAATTGTTTCATTAAAGCAGTGTTGTTTTAATGGAACAATTAGTGGAATGCACTTCGTTTTAATGCTTAGTGTTTATCATGCTGGGAGTTCATTGAACTGACCCGTACTAGCAATTTTTGTAGATGGACATCGTAAGTGATAAAAGAAGGCAAAAATTTTATGATGCATTGGCTTATTTAATTCTAGATCTTATGTAAAGAATTTTGATTCATTCTTGAGTTTTATTGGAAAAGAGAAGTGATGTTCTTAATGATGATTGACATGTAATATGTATGAAATGCATAGTCTTGTAAATGTATATTTTTTCATGATAAAGCTGAAAGGTTTGGATACTAACTCCAATTTCTGGTTTAAATTTTATTGTACTTTATATGACGGAAAAAGTAGTGATATCTTGTCGATGTTTTTATATCTATTTGTATAATATTGTTGTTATCAATTGATAAGTTGGATTAAATAGGATAGAAAAATCTCCCTTACTATAATGAAATTTGTTAAATTGAAAAATATTTCATTCTCTAACTACAAAAATATAGTTTAATAATGAAATATGCAATGGTCATACAATTAAACTATATGAGTAAATAATGATAAAAAGGTTATGTTAACCCTAACATCTAACCATGTAGAGGAAGACTCTTCCTCTCTCAAAAGAATGAAAAATAAATGGAATGGTGGTTATGATCTTTAATCCTTGTGCTTCATTTATAAAAAGTAAACACTAGCTGAATCTAGGTGAATGATACACCTTCTTTGGACAACTAGGTTACATTAAGAATTAACTGATTGATGTTTGCTACCCTATTTTGGGGATAACTACTTGTTAGGCCATGTTAATGAACATCAATGCAAGCATGAGTTAATGAAGTGCTTAATATCAATTCAAATTAATTATGGATAAAGAACTTAATGAATGTTGGAATTAGGGTTAGGCATGGTTGTTACAATCTGAATCTTAATCCAATTAAATTAAATCTAATGTTCACTAAGGGGTATGTACATCTTGATGAATCAGTTCTAACACATGTTGGCACATGCAAACCACAATACTATACCTTCGAGAAGTCCAGTACTTCTTGAGGATACAAAGTTGTTCCAGTTGACATGTGGAAACATCCTTTTGTATTTATTCATCTAGATCTACACACATTTGGACTTGAGCTTAGTTTCTCTCTAGGTCAAGATTAGTAGCATGTTTAGGATAGGGAGTAGCTTTATATGACCAGGTGGTACCTTGACACATTCGGTTGACTTAGGTTGACCGAGTATGCCCATATACCCTAAGTCATCATGAGCATCTTCCTATAACAAATTATGTTGTTTACCTCGGCTAGGGTCAAACCTTGGGCAAGTGGTCTGACGTAAGTCAAGAAAGACCATACTAGATAACAGAAGAGTGAGGTGAATCACATATTTTGAAATGACGAGTATGTCATCTAATAATAGTAACATGAACAATATGTTGAAAATATTTTGCCAAAGTATCACAAGTTATCTTGGTTGTGCTGTCCTAACTCACCTAGTTTAAAGCAACATGATGTCGATGAATATTGGTAACAAATATTTAGACAGTTTCTTTAAATAGATCACTCAAGACTGGAATAGGGTATAGAAAACCAAGTATATGTAGTATACATAAAGTATTCTATACTTTAAGACAAACATGAGAGATCGGTAATTTATCGAGTCATTATAGTTGCATATGGTTATTTGTTATGAGATTGATTGACATGGAATGTGTGTTCTAAATAATTTTTATTTAGAATAGAGAACATTGTGTAAAAAAATCCCTTGTTTATAAAGTCTTAAAATGGGAATGTTACATCTTGGTATCAAAGCTGAAGGTTGTAGCTCTTAGACCTATTGTGTCCATAATCTGATGAAACTTAAATTTTATTGTTAACAGAAAATGGTTAGAACAAGAGGAAATGTTGTAAATAATCCTCCACCTGAGGAAGGAGCAGCAACTACCCAAAAACTTGATGAGATCCTTGCTTCCATGTTAGACACAAGAGATTGTTTGGTTGTACTTAAACAACAAGTAATGGGCAATGAGGAGGAAGAAGATGCTGGTAATAATAATCAACCACCTCCTGAGGACAATGCCAATTTAGGTGTTGATAATAACAATGTGAACATACCTGATCAGCCTAAGAACAAAAAGGCTAGGTGGCAAGTTGAACTCACTAATGATATAAAAAGGATAAGTCCACCCAAGTTTGATGGCACCACATTAGGAGATGGAGCTGAGAATTGGCTCAACAAAATGGAGAAGTACTTTGCAATAAGGAATTTATCGAAGAAACAAAGGCAATATGGGGAGCATATCATCTTTCCCATGAGGCATCTTTATGGTGGGAAATCCATAAGGCTAAGTTAAATATTGATGAAACTAATATCACATGGGATCAATTTAAAGGTTACTTTAGGAAACGTTGGTTTCGTAACTTTACTATGATCAGAAAAATGACTGAATTTTAGAACTTACCTCAAGGAAATCTAATCAGAATCGAGTATTGGGAGTGGTTTACTAAACTCCTTTAGTATGTACCTCATTATCAAATTGACGAGAAGTTTAGGATACACAAATTCATCATGGTATTGAATCCTGTTATAAGAGGAGGGTTGATGTTCACATGACCCAACCATGATGGAAGGGGTTGTTAAAAATCCATAAGGTAGGAACAAAATTGAAGGCAATTTCTGGCTCATAAGGAGGAAGTAAGGAAGAAAGTCCCAAACTCCTCTTCATCACCTCTTGCACCTTAGAAAGGACCATGGAAGAAATTAAGAACGAAAAGTAAGTTTTTTTTGATAATAGTAAGAAAGAAGCAATAAATAAGTCTGCTAGAAATGGATAGAACAATTTTTTCAAGAATAATAATAATGGACAAAAGTCCTATGGAGGTCAGAATGATAATTCTAGGGCTGGAAAAAAATCCAAGCCTAGAAAGGGACCTGTAGGTGGTTTTTATAACTATGGCAAATATCATTACACAAGTCAAGGTTCTTTGAAAAAGGATGATCATAATCAGCAACACAAGATACACGCTGTAGTAGCTGACAAGCAGGCTAAAAAATAGGCCATGCCCATAGAGGTTTTGGGTAAGTTATTTGGCATACCTATAACTATTATTTTTGATACTGAAGCTACTGAATGTTTTATTTATAGTAAATTAGCATCAAAACTAAAAATAAAAGCTGGAAACATGGATAAAACATGGATTGTACATTATGGAAACAATGTTGTTCATACACTTAGTATGTATCTTTTTGAGCAGTCCTTAACTTACCTAGTTTTTCCACAGAAGTTGATCTTTATGTTGCACCTTTGGGGTCTTATGATGTAATCATAGGTGTTAATTGATTAGTTAGACATAAGGAAAAAGTGGATTGTTTTGAAAAACATATTAGTTGTTTAGATGATTTACATAAAAGAACAGAGATTCAGGGTGTGAAATGTGATATTTCTGTTAGGAAACTGCCAGTTATGCAACTCAAAAAGGCCAAAAATAAAGGTTGTACCTTATATGCAGTAAAGATTTCAGAAAAAAATGAAGAGAAAAATGATGTCATGGAATGATATCCGATGTTATGAAACTTTAGTGACGTGTTTCTAAAAGAGTTACCAGGTCTTCCACCCAAAAGGGAATTTGACTTCACAATTGAAATCAAGCCTAGAACTCGAGCCTATTTCTAAGGCACCATATTGAATGACTACTATAGAATTAGTAGATCTTAAGGCTCAATTGCAAGAAATTTTTTCTAAAGGTTTGATTAGACCGAGTGTTTCACCTTAGGGAGCACCAATAATTTTTGTGAAAAAGAAATATGGAACACTTAGATTGTGCATTGATTACATAATGTTAAACAAAGCAACAATCAAGAATAGATACCCACTCCCTAGAATTGATGATATATTTTATCATATGCATGGAGTATCAGTATATTATAATATAGATATTCGATATGGATATCATCAATTACATATTAAGCATGAGGACATTCATAAAACAACTTTCAGAACAAGGTATGGACATTATGAGTTCACGATTTTACTTTTGGATTAAAAATGCACTGCAGCTTTTATGAATTTAATAAATAATATATTTCAAGAATACTTGGAAAAAAATTCTTGTATTCTTAGACGAAATTCTCATATATTCTAAAAGTATTGAGGAACACCATGAGCATTTTAAGATAGTTTTGGAAATGTTGAGAAAGAGACGGCTATATGGTAAGCTATCTAAATGTTCTTTCTATGACACAGAAGTGCACTATTTGGGACATGTAATAAGTAAGAATGGAATTACTGTAGATCCTTCTAAAATTGTAGCTATAATTGAGTGGCATGCACCAAAGAATGTACATGAAATTAAAAGCTTCATGGGGCTTGCTGGTTACTACAGAAAATTTGTAAAATATTTTTCTAAGGTGGTTGCACCAATAACTTCATTACAGAAAAAGGATAAGAAGTTTTTTTGGAATGAGAAATGTGAATATGCTTTCAGAACTCTAAAGGAATAGTTAACTTCAACACCTATTTTAGTTGTACCAGATCCTAATGGAGACTTCATTGTTGTAACGGATGCATCTAGGGAAGGTCTAGGAGGTATTTTATTACAAAATGATCATGTCATAGCTTATGAAAGTAGAAAACTAGACTTACATGAGTTGAATTATGCTCCAAATTATTTAGAGCTTGCGGCCATTGTTCATACACTACAAGTTTGGAGGCATTACCTACTTGGTAAACCTTTTGAATTAAAAGTTTATCATCTTAGGCTTTAGTATATTATCACTTAGCCAAATCTTAATGTAAGACAACAAAGATGGTTAGATTTTTTTATCTCAATATGATTTTGACATCAATTACATCAAAGATAAAGAAAATAGAGTGGTGGATTCTCTAAGTCATAGGAAGCACATTTCTACTCTTATAACATTGAGAACTCAGTTTAAGGATGAAGTAAAAAGTGTTATGGAATCTAACTCTTACTTTCAAAGAAGTAAAAATAGTGCTTTCGCATATCCAAATGATGTGAGGTATAAAGGTTTTCACTTTGACAATGAAGGAATCTTAAGATTTGAAAAATGAGTATACATACCTTTGCTAAATGATTTAAGAAAGAAATTGTTAAAATAATTTCACAATTCACATTTTTCGAGACACCCCTGGTATTACAAAGTTGCTTGCTGATATAAGACAAGTAATATTTCTAGAAGGGGATGAAAAAGGATGTTCTTGATTTTGTGACACATTTCCTTGAATGTCAAGGTTTTAAAGTTGAACATATGCATCTTACCGGTTTATTGTATCCTCATAGCATACCGCAATACAAATGGCAAGTAATAAGCATGGATTTTGTACAAGGGTTGCCTATGTCAAGAAATAAACATGATTTTATTTTGATAGTTGTTGATAAACTAACAAAGGTAGCACATTTTATTACTAGAAAGATGAAGGATGATTCTCCTATGTTGGCTAAGAGATTTGTACATGAAATTTTTAGATTACATGGAGTACTTGAATTAATCATATCTAGATAGAGATCCTAGAATGACATCAAGGTTTTGGCAAACACTTAATGCAGCTCTAGGAACTAAGATGAATTTTAGTTCTGTGTATCATCCGAAAATGGATGGACAGACTGAAAGAGTTAATCAATTTTTAGAGGATATGTTATGAATGTATTGTATGGATCAACAGTATAAATGGGAAGAGTACCTTCCACTAGTTGAGTTTTCTTATAATAACACATATCATGCCTCTCTTAAAATGGAACCTTTCAAAGCATTATATGGAAGAAAATGTGTAACCCTCCTTATGTCATGCCCTGCCTCGGGACAACGAAACCAAAACCAGATATTACTAAAGATTTGGAAAAAAAAATTAAAGTAGACAATAAGTATTAATGCTCTATTAATCCCCTTTCCCATTAATAACTAGTTTATAATATTTATTTAACTTATCCGAAATTAAAAGGCACTAGCCCAATAGTCAATTAGTTATTTTATTCTCCTATGAATTTTCAAGGGTCACAAACTTAAGTTTACCCCATTCTATTATAATTAATTTTCTCCCTCTTTTATTAATTTGACCACACACCCCCCCTTTTAAATAAGTCTCAAATCTACAAAAAAGGGCACATGACTTTATGTGTGTAGGAATAAATGGGAGCCCTAGGATAGATCAAATCCTGACCCTAGATCTCCTCTAGCCCTAAATTTTCCCTAACACAACTTTATCTCTTCTTTTCTTTTCATTTGGTTTTCATTTTGTTTTCCTTCTCTTGTATTTATTGCTTTCTTGTTGCAGTTATGTCTGTGGGAAGCTATGGAGTTTGTTCAATCAGTCTCTTTTGTTTTTTTGTTTTGGGAGATTCATTTAGTACACAAAAATTGTTTCTTTCTTTTATTTTTGAAGCACAGGTATATATATATATATATATATATATATATATATATATATATATATATATATATATATATATATATATATATATATATATATATTTTTTTTAGTTAAGGAGGTCACGACGGATTTGAAGAGGCGTAGTGTGGTGGTGGTGGAGGCGGCCATGGGAGATGCTAAAGCAAGGTGGATGGTGGGTGGGACAGGCGTGGAGGAAAAAGGGGGAAAGGCCGTGCGAGATAGGTGTGACAGAGCGGGACGGGTGGGACAAGCACAGTAATGGGTACATTGGAAGCCACGGGAGGATAGACGATGGGGGAAGGGTGCTATGTGGCAGCGGTGGTGGCCGGGGGAGGGTTTGGCCTCCCCCAAACAAATTTATTTTATTTTGTTTTATTTTAATAAAAGGTGATTTAATTTTTTAAAAGGTTTTTTTAAATATATATATATATATATATATATATATATATATATATACTATCATTATATATATATACAAAAAAACAATATTTTCTATAAGAAATATTTCCATATGTAAACTAAAACCGCAAATTAAAAATCTACATTAATAAAACAATTTAAACTAAGACTATATTATAATTTTTTTAATCTCAATAAGATTACTTTATACACAATAATAAATAATAAAGATTTCAACTTATAAAATTACTGATTTTAATTTTACTATTTTGATGCAAAAAGGAAACTTACAAATTTCAACTATTCACATTAAATGATTTTCTATTTTGTGGTAAAGAAATATACAAGTATTTCAAATGAGAATACTAAGAACAAACCATTAAATTTTACATGGAAAAGAATTTTCAAACTATTCACATTCCATCCAAAGATATTTCAAACTAAACAAGAGGAAGTTCTTTCTTTTCCATTGTAATGTCAAATGACCATTCAGATTTTTAAACAAGCAAAACTTTCAACAAGTAATATTATTTCTTTGATAAAAACACTTTTCCATTAAATAGTCTTTCTTGATCAAAAGGATATTCAAAGCAATTCTTATTAAAGGAATGTAACTATTTTCTATTCAATGCATTTTGAAGAAGTATAAGTGTTTCACAAGACTTCTCTTGCACAATTTCTCAATACATCATAATCCAACACATGCAATAACACACAAGATGACAATCCAACAAAACTCCTTCCCAAGTTGAAAGAAGGTTTTCAAAAACAAATAGAATACAATCTTACAAGTGGTGTTCAATACACAAGATGAAAACTTTTTCATGCCAAGGAATCTTCCCACATAGCCATACTTTAAAGGTTACAATGCAAGAAAGTTTCATAAGGGAAGAGAGAACAATGAGAGCTGAAGATGCCACCAAATCAAACTATCACCAAGCTTTCATCTTGAGATCCAACTTTAAAAGCCTTCAAGAAATCCACACAAGGAGAAGAAGCTTATTTTTCCACCCAACCATACGCATCATTACATGTCTTTCCCAAGGTTGGGATGCATGCTAGCCTCCCCTAAGCCCATGGGAAAGAGGACTACCATCCAAAACTTGCACAAGAATGAGGGTGAACAAACAATAATACCTCCACATGAAACAAGACAAATATAAAGCAAGACTCCAAATTTTTCAAAGGTGAAAAAAAAGAAGAACCCAAGTTCTACCTCTAAATCAAAATGGGGAAGAGAGGAAAGAAGTTCTCCAAAATTGTAACCAACAATAGTTGCATTAAAACAAGATCTCCATTCCCTCCTTATTTCTCCCTATTCATTCAAGCCCTCCTTATTTCTCCTCCCTTTCACCAAATCCTTCTTGGAAGGATTTTCAAACCCCAAAGGGTTTCCTTACCAAGAATGGGGAAGGAGGTTCAAGCCAAATGAACCAACTTCCCCACCTCAAACCATTTGAGGGGAGTCACTAAAATCCTACAAGGCTTTCCCATCAAGCCTATAAGGATTGAGAGGGGAAAATCCCTCTCTCTTCCCCCACAAATCCAAAACTCCATCATGTCGTATGATGGAGGGAGCAAAAACAAGTGACAATAAAAATTCAAATTAAACAACTACATTTCCAAGTAAACAAATCTAACAACTAGCATGAATACAACACATACAATAAGGATTAAGAGACCTACCTCAAAGAAAGCTCTCCAAAAATCTTTCCAACTTCAATATTTTCCACTTCTTGACTCAAGCAAACTCTAGCTCCAAATCCACAAGCATCCAAGCAAAAGCTCCCAAAAAAAGTTCTCTTCTTTTCCCATGAAGGAGAATTTGAAGAGGAGAAAGAAAAAATCCTCACAAATGAGGGGGTGACATGTGTCACCCCTCTCTTCCTTCAAGGTCAAAGATGCCAAAACAAAAGAGAGAAAGGGTAAAATGTCTTTTAGCCGTCTTCTCCCAAATTACTCTAAATGATAATAAGATAATTCTTGTGCAACTTTTAACAAGCACACTAATCCATACCCCTTACATGGATGTGACCAAAGAAGAGGAAAAAGGGAGGGAAAACTCCATCTAGCCTTGGAAATAAGCCCCCTACCTATTAGGTAGGGTCCAAGGGCTCATTTTTATGTTAAGGGAACTCCCAAACTAAAAAGGGGTCCCTAAAAATGCCCAAAATAACCCAATTTCGGGTTTGAAAAATTTGGCACAAGGTTTGAGGGCGTGGGGCCCACCCAAGGGTTGACATGTGACCCTAAACCCTCTAGATTAAGTACATCATTAATATAATTCAAAACTTAATGCAAGTGGGGTCATTAATTCCCCAAAACAAGTTTACAACACAAAGTAAACACCCTAAGCAAAATTAATAATTACAAGACATATTACATTATAAATAATGGTCACCCATTGTGCCCAAAACAATAATTCTAATGCTAAGGCCTCAAGCAATAAACATGGCTAGGACTTAGCCCGTGGGTTGCTTTTGTAAAGTTGTGTAGCTAGCCTGAGTCCCATTTTCTCCCGTGACTGTCACGTGCACATTCATTACACACATTAAATGAACTGTCTCGATAAAATATGAATTAACTACTAAATAATATATGATTGAATTCTAAACTAACATATCATCTTTCGAAATTGAAAATGTGACAACATACACAATTATACACAATCCAACTTAAGTTAGACATTATGAGAAAATGACATATATCCATAGAACCCCAACATGCAACGAACTAAGTATCCATAAATACTTAGTGATATCCATTAGTATCCATGAAATCATAAGATAATATGACAACATAGTAATCAAGCTAAATTTGTGCTATATGCCTAAATGTCCATACATGCCTAATCAGATCAAATCTCCTAATGTAATGTCCAAAATATAACAAATCTCTGTCAAAACATGTCTAAGAGTAAGGGGAATAACAAGTAATTGAGCTATAAAAATGTGGGCACTACATCCTCCTCTACTAAAATTAGAATTCCTCTTGAAAGTCACTGAAAAGGATAGGGATATTTAGCCCTCAAAGGTGTCACATCCTCCCAGGTAGTTGTTGTCTCGTCATATCGGTCCCACTGCACTCTAACCTGGTCCAAGTCTCGACCCCGAAGGGCCAACCTCCGGTGCTCTAGTATGCATACGAGCTCTAGTCTCCACTTTCCTCTGTCCTCTACCTATAATGCTAACCAATCCAAAACATGAGAAACATCTGGTACATATCTACGTAGTACAGAAACATGAAATACATTGTGGGCCCATGCAAGGTGTGGTGGCAAAGCTAGGCGGTAGGCAACTAGACCAATGACCTCTAAAATATCAAAAGGACCCACAAAACGAGGTGAAATCTTAGAACCCTTTCCATAGCGGATTGGGATCTTATGCGGGTGAACTCTCAAGAAGACCTTGTCACCCACTGAGAAGTGACGATCAATCCTCTTGGTGTCTGCATATGCCTTCTGGCATGCTCTAGCCTACTCAAGACGTTGTCTAATCAGAACAACCTGCTGCTCTAAATCCTATAGATAAGCTGGTCCTAGAATAATCCTATCATCTAGTCTGTCCCAACTCAAAGGTGTCCTACAAGGTCATCCATACAAATCCTGGTAAGGAGCCATACCAATGGAACTATGATAGTTGTTGTTGTAAGAAAACTCAACTAAATACAAATAATATTCCCACTTCCTCTGCTGGTCCATCACATACATCCTCAACATGTCCTCCAATACCTGATTAACCCTCTCTGTCTGTCCATCTGTCTCTAGATGATAGGTGAGCTGAAATTAATCTGAGTACCCAGAGCAGTCTGAAAGGAAGTCCAGAAAATTGAAGTGTAGATGGTATCCCTGTCATTGATGATGGTCTTCAGAATCCCATGCAACCTAACAATGTCCTCCATAAATACTTTGGCAATGGCATGTGTGTTATAGGTGACCTTGGTTGGCGAAAAGTGCGTAACCTTGGTCAACTTATCCATGGTGACCATAATGGCATCATGACGATAAGAAGACATAGGAAGTCCGACTATGAAATCCATAGAGATGACATCCCATTTATGCTTGGGAATATCATGAGGATGTAAGAGTCTGCGGGATTAGAATGCTCTACCTTGACCCTCTAACACTCAAGGCAACATGCAACAAAATCTTCTATGTCCCGTCAAAGACCTGGCCAATAATATAACTCCCTTAGATCGGCATGCATTTTATTCACTCTTGGATGTGCTGCATATGGGGCTCGATGAGCCTTTGTGAGGATGAAAGCTGCGTAGATCACCTGACTTAGACACATAGATGTGCCTATGAAACTAAAGTAAACCATTTGTCTCTAAAACACACCCAAAATATCTGCCCTCTAATGAACCCTATGACTCCAACATCTGTCTAGCTCCCTCATAAAACTGTCCTCTGGAAGATGCTCAAGAATCCTACCTCTCAAATCTAACTAAAGTGTCAATGAAGCAAGGACATGTCGTCATCTACTAAGTGCATCTACAACAACATTTTCCTTTCCTTTGATATACTACACCTCCATGTCATACTCACATATGAACTCCATCCAATGACGTTGATGAGCATTGAGGTTCAGCTATGAGAAGATGTCTTTGTAAGCTACGATGATCTATCCTCAAAATGAAAGGCCTACCCAAAAGGAAATGTCGCCAACACACAAGTGCATGGATAAATGCTACAAGCTCTAAGTCATGAGTAGGGTAATTAAGCTCGTAGTCCTTGAGCTTATGAGACTCAAAGGCAATAACCCAATGCTCCTGCATAAGAACTTCTCCCAAACCCTCTAGTGATGCAACAATACAAATAACAAAATCCTTTGTAGAGTCCAAAATTGCTAAGATGGGCACCATGGTTAACATTTTCTTAAGCAACTTAAAGGCCCGATCACACTTTTCGACCAATCAAACTTCTTCCCTTTTCTCTGAAGAGAAGTAATAGGGTGAGAAATCCTAGAAAATTCCTATACAAACTTACAGTAATACCGCTAAACCCATAAAAATACTCACCTCGAATCGCGCGTGGGTGATGGCTAGTACATGATAGCCTGTATCTTAGAGGGATCTACTGAGATACCCTCACTTGATATGATATGACCCAAGTATTGAATCTCTGTTTGAAAGAAGATACATTTTCCAAGTTCCCATACAACTTTTGCTCTCTCAAAACTTGAAGTACCTATCTCAAATGCTCCTCGTGTTCCTCCTCGGAACGAGAATATATCAATATGTCATCAAGGAACACTAAGACAAAGCAATCTAGAAATGTCCTGAATACTCCATTCATGAGGCTCATGAAGACAGCTGGGGCATTAGTCAAACCAAATGGAACAACTATGAACTCATAATGCCCATAACATGTGTGAAACATTGTCTTATGAATGTCTACATCTGAAATGCGCAACTGATGGTACCCTAACTTGAGATTGATTTTGGAGAATACTTTCACTCCCTGCATCTGATCAAACAAGTCATCAATCCTAGGGAGCGGGTAACGGTTATTTATTGTGAATTTGTTGAGTTGTCTAAAGTCTACACAAAGTCTGAGAGAACCATCCTTCTTCTTCACAAAAATGACTGGCACTCCCCAAGGAGATACACTAGGGTGAATGATACCCTTATCTAACAACTCCTCTAATTGAATCTTGAGCTCATGAAGCTTTGGAGTCATCATCCGATAGGGTGCCCTAGAAACTGGTGCAGATCTAGGTACTAAGTCAATGGTGAAATCCACCTCTCTGTAGGGTGGTAACCCTGGAAGCTCACCTGGAAACACATCGGCATACTCCCTCAAAACTACATGATCATCCAAGGGTGAATGCTCTGGAGTGCTCTTTGATCGATCACTGATGGTGATAGCAAATAACTGACATCCCTTACGCATGCTCCACTTGAGTTTCTTAGCCGAGATCATGCACAAAGAGATTGGCCTCTTCATCCCTAAAATAAAAACTGCACTACCAAGATCATCCTGACACTCAATGACCTTATTTCTACAATCCACCTTAGCTCGATGAGCCTCGAGCCAATCCATACCCAATACTACCTGATAGGATCCTAGAGGAATAACTCAAAGGTCAAGTGTAGTGGATAAGGCTCCTAAAAAAGTACGTAACTCTCCAGATACGAGTCCACTGTGAGTTTGGCCCCAAAGGACAACTCAACCTACCAACTATCTGGTTTCCTAGCCACCACTAGCCCACACTGGTCCACTATAGAAGGTGATATAAAAGAATCAGAAGCACCTGAATCAAAAATTACTGAGACAAAAATACCCCTGATATTACCTATTGTCTCTGTATTTATGACCGTGGCTTGATTCTCGGCCTAGCATTTTTCAACCACTGCATATACACGATGAGTGTGTCCTACATCACCCACCTTCTACTTAGATCTAGTAGCTCTCTATGCATCCATGGTATTAGGTTTATGCAGGCACATACGCACATAGTGATCAGGAGATCCACAAATGAAACATCCTCATGTACCCCTCTGAGATGGGGTCCCTCCTGTACTCTAGTGAACTGATCCTACCAGTCCAACCCTAGCAGACTGCTACGTGCGAGATGGTTGTACCTATTGAGTACCCTACCTCCTATCCCTGGCTCCACCAAAACTACCTCTAGAACCACCTCTCTGAAAACCCTATGTCTGTCTAGCCCCCTATTGCGGGTGGCCCTATTGCTATGTCTGTCACTATGGGTGTGGTGGAGCCCTCGTGGCTGCTGGCAGAGGCTAGAATCCTCCTCTAGGGGGTGGTGTTATACCCCGTGACCTCTAACTCTGAAAGGCCTGTATCCTCTCCTAAAAATTGCTCTTGTTTCTATCTTGGTGCTCATGTGCCTTGGTCCTATTCTCCTTAGCTAAGTAGGCCTTCTCAACGGCCTTCTCAAGTGTGGGAGGAGATAACATCCTGACTACTCCTGTTATATCTGCATTAAGCCCTCAAATAAACCTATTAACCTGCAATTTCTCATCTTATCTTAGGTAGTCCACATACTGTAGAAGATCCAAGAACCTTCTCTCATCTCGCACTATTGTGCGAGATCCCTATCATAAGTCATTAAACTCACTCATCGATCCTCTTCTACACATAATGCTCGACATATACCAAACCCTTAATCGGTCCTCAAACAACTCCCAGGTCACTATCTCTTGAGTCAAATGGAGCTTCCGCTCCTCATTCCTCCACCAAATTCTGTTGTGTCTCGGAGGAGGTGTATAGAAAACCTTACCTTAACGTTTCTCTCGTAAGAGTGAAAGCCAAAGAAACTATCCAAGCTAAGGAGCCATGACTCAGCCCAAAATCCATCTGTAGAGCCGGTGTAGGTGGGTGGCTGCAAGTGAAGGAGATCCCTGATCACACTACCTATATCCCGATCTTGGTGATGTAGTCCAATAGGTGAAAGGGGTCACCTATCCCCAAATGGTCCCTCGAGACTATGTGAGTGGCTACGACGGTACGAGGCTACCCTCTCGTGATGAACAGAAGGGCTACGTGACCTCTCCCACCTCGGTGTATCATGCTCTAGCGGCTCTGAATGCACGTCCTCGCCTATCGGCTCCTCATCTCCTAATGGAATCTCCTCTCTCACCTCCTGCGGTGGTGGAAGACACTATTGCACAATGCCTATCAGCTGCTGCAAGACCTCTAATATCTGAGGCCCAAATTTGGGTGTCGGTGGCTCCCACGTAGGTGCACTACGCCCCAAGCCTCTAGTTGATCATCCCCTCTTGGGTGCCATCTTGTGCATGAGGTGGCAAAGAGGTTATTAAATGGTTATGGAAAATGTTTAATTATTTTATTTATTTATTTACTTTTAATGTTATTACCAATGTTGTTAACTGGTTGATTTATTACCCAGAGTGTCCACATGTGTGAACCTCTACTCTGATACCAAATGTCATGCCCCGCCTCAGGACAACAAAACCAAAACCAGATATTACTAAAGATTTGGGAATTTTTTTTTTTTAAAGTAGACAATAAGTATTAATGCTCTATTAATCCCTTTCCCATTAATAATTAGTTTATAATAATTATTAACTTATCCGAAATTAAAAGGCACTAGCCCAATAGCCAATTAGTTATTTTATTCTCCTATGAATTTTCAAGGGTCACAAACTTAAGTTTACCCCATTCTATTATAATTAATTTTCTCCCTCTTTTATTAATTTGACCACACACCCCCTTTTAAATAAGTCTCAAATCTACAAAAAGGGCACATGACTTTATGTGTGTAGGAATAAATGGGAGCCCTAGGATAGATCAAATCTTGACCCTAGATCTCCTCTAGCCCTAAATTTTCCCTAACACAACTTTATCTCTTCTTTTCTTTTCATTTGGTTTTCATTTTGTTTTCCTTCTCTTGTTTTTCTTGCCTTCTTGTTACAGGTTGTCTATGGGAAGCTATGGAGTTTTTTTGATCGGTCTCTTTTGTTCTTTTGTTTTGGGAGATTCATTTAGTACGCAAAAATTGTTTCTTTCTTTTATTTTTGAAGCACAAGTATTTATATATTTATATATTATTTTTTTGGTTAAGGAGGGGGTGGTTGATTTGAAAGAGAGGCGAGTAGTGTGGTGGTGGTGGAGGCAACTATGGGAGATGTTGGTGCGGTGGATGGGGGGTTGGGACAAGCGTGGAGGAGGAAGGGAGGGGGACAGGCGTAGGATAAGGGTGAGCAGAGGCACGGGCGGGGGTGCAGTGAAGCCGCAGGGGGGGCGGATGGGGTGAAGGGTGTTGTGTGGTAGCGGTGGTGACCAGGGGGAGGGTTCGGCCTCCCCCTAAACAAATTTATTTTATTTTGTTTTATTTTAATAAAACATGATTAGTTTTTAAAAGGTTTTTTTTTTTAAAAATATATATATATATATATATATATATATATATATACAAAAACACAATATTTCCTAAAAGAAATATTTCCATATGTAAACTAAAACTACAAATTAAAAATCTAAATTAATAAAACAATTTAAACTCGGACTATATTTTATTTTTTTTTAATTTGAGTAAGATTACTTTATACACAATGATAAATAATAAATATTTCAACTTATAAAATTCTGATTTTAATTTTACTATTTTGTTGCAAAAAGGAAACTTACAAATTTCAACTATTCACATTAAATGATTTTCTATTTTGTGGTAAAGAAATATACAAGTATTTCAAATGAGAAACTAAGAACAAACCATTAAATTTTGCATGGAAAAGAATTTTCAAACTATTCACATTCCATCCAAAGATATTTCAAACTAAACAAGAGGAAGTTCTTCTTTTCCATTGTAATGCCAAATGACCATTCAGATTTTTAAACAAGTAAAACTTTCAACAAGTAATATTATTTCTTTGATAAAAAAACTTTTCCATTAAATAGTCTTTCTTGATCAAAAGGATATTCAAAACAATGCTTATTAAAGGAATGTAACTATTTTCTATTCAATGCATTTTGAAGAAGTATAAGTGTTTCACAAGACTTCTCTTGCACAATTTCTCAATACATCATAATCCAACACATGCAATAACACACAAGATGACAATCTAACAAACTCCTTCCCAAGTTGAAAGAATGTTTTCAAAAACAAATAGAATACAATCTTACAAGTTTTTTTCAATACACAAGATAAAAAAAAATTCATGCCAAGGAATCCTCCCACATAGCCATACTTTAAAGGTTACAATGCAAGAAAGTTTCATAAGGGAAGAGAGAACAATGAGATGCCAAGATGCCACCAACTCCAACTATCACCAAGCTTTCATCTTGGGATCCAACTTTAAATGCCTTCAAGAAATCCACACAAGGAGAAGAAGCTTGTTTTTCCACCCAACCATAGGCATCATTACATGTCTTTCCCAAGGTTGGGATGCATGCTAGCCTCCCCCAAGCCCATGGGAAAGAGGACTACCATCCACAACTTGCACAAGAATGAGGTGAACAAACAATAATACCTCCACATGAAACAAGACAAATATAAAGCAAGACTCCAAATTTTTCAAAGGTGAAAAAGAGAAGAACCCAAGTTCTACCTTTAAAACAAAATGGGGAAGAGAGGAAAGAAGTTCTCCAAAATTGTAACCAACAATAGTTGCATTAAAACAAGATCTCCATACCCTCCTTATTTCTCCTAATTCATTCAAGCCCTCCTTATTTCTCCTCCCTTTCACCAAATCCTTCTTGGAAGGATTTTCAAACCCAGAGAGTTTCCTTACCAAGAATGGGGAAGGAGGTTCAAGCCAAATGAACCAACTTCCCCACCTCAAACCATTAGAGGGGAATCACTAAAATCCTATAAGGCTTTCCCATCAAGCCTATAATGATTGAGAGGGGAAAATACCTCTCTCTTCCCCCACAACTCCAAAACTCCATCATGCCATATGATGGAGGGAGAAAAAACAAGTGATAATAAAAATCCACATGCAACAACCACATTTCCAAGTAAATAAATATAACAACTAGCATGAATACAACACATACAATAAGGCTTAAGAGACCTACCTCAAAGAAATCTCTCCAAAAAGCTTTCCAACTTCAATCTTTTCCACTTCTTGACTCAAACAAACTCTAGCTCCCAATCCCCAAGCATCCAACCCAAAGCTCCCAAAAAAATCTCTTCTTTTCCCATGAAGGAGAATTTGAAGAGGAGTAATTAAAAATCCTTACAACTGAGGGGGTGACATGTGTCACCCCTCTCTTCCTTCAAGGTCAAAGATTCCAAAACAAAAGAGAGAAAGGGTAAAATACCTTTTAGCCCTCTTCTCCCAAATTACTCTAAATGATAACAAGACAATTCTTGTGTAACTTTTAACAAGCACACTAATCCATACCCCTTACATGGATGTGACCAAAGAAGAGGAAAAAAGGGAGGTAAAACTCCCTCTAGCCTTGGAAATAATCCCCTACCTATTAGGTAGGGTCCAAGGGCTCATTTTTATGTTAAGGGAACTCCCAAACTAAAAAGGGGTCCCTAAAAATGCCCAAAATAAACCAACTTCGGGTTTGGAAAATTTTGCACAAGGTTATAGGGTGTGGGACCCACCCAAGGGTTCACATGTGACCCTAAACCCTCTAGATTAAGTACATCATTAATCTAATTCAAAACTTAATGCAAGTGGGGTCATTAATTCCCCAAAACAAGTTTACAACACAAACTAAACACCCTAAGAAAAATTAATAATTACAAGACATATTACATTACAAATGAGGGTCACCCATGGTGCCCAAAAAAATAATTCTAACGCTAAGGCCTCAAGTAATAAACATGGCTAGGACTTAGCTCGTGGGCTACTTGTGCAAAGTTGTGTAGCTAGCCTGAGTCCCACGTTCTCCTGTGACCTGTCACCTACACACTCATTACACACATTAAACGCACTGCTCGATAAAATATGAATTAACTACTAAATAAGATATCAATGAATTCTAAACTAACATATCATCTTTCCGAAATCAAAAATGCGACAACATGCACAATTATACACAATCCACCTTAAGTTAGACATTATGAGAAAATGACATATATCCATAGAACCCCAACATGCAACAAACTAAGTATCCATCAATATAATTACGTTCCAAAACAACATCATATCCATTAGTATCCATGACATCATAAGATAATGTGAAAACATAGTAATCAAGCTAAATTGGCGCTATACGCCTAAATGTCCATACATGCCTAATCAGATCAAATATCCTAATGTAATGTCTAAAATATAACAAATCTTTTTCAAAACATGTCTAAGAGTAAGGGGAACAACAAGAAACTGAGCTATAAAAATGTGGGCACTACACGTTAGTTTTCGACAACATTGAGGATAGAGAGGTAATTGGACCTGAAATCCTTACGTAAATGGAACAACAAGTTGAAATGATTTGTGAAGGCTTGAAAGAAGTAGCAGATAGGCAAAAGAGTTATGCTAATTTAAAGTGGGTTGACAGGAAATTTGAACTTGGTGAGAAGGTCTTTCTTTGGGTTAAACTGAAAAAGAGCTCTATAACTTTTGGCAAGGCTGTCAAGTTATCACCTTGTTATGTGGGACCCTTTGAAATAGTTGAAGTAATAAACCATGTAGTATACCATTTAGCATTACCTCCTGCTTTGTCACAAATGCATGATGTTTTCCATATTTCTTTGCTTAAGAAATACGGTTCAGATTTATCACATGTGTTAAATTTGAATTCCTTGCAGGTCCAAGACCCAAGAATAATTGTGGTTAAACCCATACGAGTGTTGGAAACTCATCAGTTGCATTTAAGAAATCATGAAATAAGTCAATGTAAGGTCTAGTGGGACCAATTTAATGAAAAAAGTGCAACTTGGGAAAACCTGTAGGTTATGAAAACTATTTTTCCATATTTATTTGATCATAATTCACTATGATGACTGATAAAAATTTGTGATTTTATCTTTATATGTCAATAAGTCGGTTTATGGCAGATGACTATTTTTTTTTAAAATAAACGACAAAGTGAATGATGATTTTACGGAACTTTAAATTCTGATGTTGTTGCCAACATATGTTAAGAAAGTTAATAAATTGATTATCCTTAATGCAATGGTAAAAATTAGATAATTACCGAGATGATGATTCTTTTTATGAGGGAAGTATGTAACACCTTTGACAAATAGTTATACTCCTCTTTGCAATACAAGCGTTGGCATGTGATTTTATTGAATGCGTGTGTTTCCTTGATTGTTGAAAATCATGATTGTTATGGATAAATAATTTCTTCTCTTGGATTCATTGAACCGAAATTATATGGCTAGCAAGAATCCTTTTTCACTTCTTGCAGGTAAGTTCTAATCTAGTTTTGAGAGTTTCAAACTTATCTCTTTTAACTGACTCATCCTTAGATCAATTCCAATTATCTAAGGGATGTTTTAAATATCCTTACTAGACTAAATGGTAAAATTGACATTCATAGGTTGAGAGACATAGAAGACTGAAGTTTTTTATGTTACAAATTATTTGGTCTTGTATGATTGTTCTTGGATCTTTGGGATTGATCTCTTTGGGACATTTAATGGTGTAAGAAAAATAAAGTCTTCTTCACGACTATGAAGGGGATCTAAATCCTAAACCTAAAGCATTATCCTAATGGTATCCTAAGCTAGGTAAAAGCATCTATTTCCTAGCTATGTCTACTTATTTGGGTTTCAATCTAACCTAATCTTCTTATTTTATTTCATTTGGATGGAGTCCTAACATAATTTCTTGTGTTAAATGAATGAGGGAGAAATTATTAAGGTAATGCTAGGCTATTTTAACCTAATACCTAATACTATATGGTTGTGAATTTGATCTAATCTAAGGTGTAAATTACATATGGCAATATTTTTAAGACCTAAACTAATTATTTTTAGACTAACCTAAGTTTTTGTAAATCTATCCTAAACTATTAAAAAGGAACCTAGGGTCACATGGCATTATGGCAACGGTTCTAATGACATTTATTTGATTTGATTTGGTTAAATGAATGGAGGTACAACCAGTTTGGAAAAGGAAAGTAGAATTTAGTGGAAGCATGCGTGGAGGCTTCATGAAAGACGGAAATGCATATTGTAGTGGAAATGGCATTTGCCAATTTTATGAGGCAAAGTGGCAAGGAGAGATAAGTGGGATATTTTGAATTAATTGCATTAATGAACATCATTTTTTGTGTGAAAACCATCTTGGAAACAAGGAAGGCAGATTTTTTGGAGGTTTTTTGATCTTGCATGCATTGTAATTTTTTCTCTGCATGGAGCTATCTAGTTCTTCGAACTAGTAGTTCAACTTCTACTTTGTGGCTATTTTTGGTTTCTCTGGTCTATTTTCTATTGAGGGAAAGTATATGAGGCATTGGAAGAAAAGATGTTTAGTTGTTGATATTTTGTGGAGGAGAAAAAGAGTTAGAAGCTCGGCTGGAAGTCTCCTTCAAATTTTCAGAAGCACTATCAGACATGATAGGCTCTATCCATTAATATTTCTTGTTTTCTTCTAAATGATTCATTAAAACAATTATGCTCTCATGAGATAAATGTTTTCATGATTTTTCTGGTTATATAATTTCTTGGTTTTATGAATCTCTGTGTTTTTTTTTTTATATAAACCCATTGCAAATAATGTTAGCCTTTGGAAACTCTCTTCCTTTGCAAGTTCGGTGGTGACATACGTGTGAAACTCGTATTCAAAGATTTTGATTTAATTCTCGAACTTGTGTTCGAGACTTGTGTTGTTTGGAACTAGTATTCGATTCCTTGTGTTTCATTCTAAACTTATATTGGATCCTTGTGTTTCATTCTGAGCTTGTATTGGAGATTTGTGTTATTCTGAACTTGTGTTTGAAGCTTCATGTTTGGAAATGAACTCGTATTTAATAATTGTGTGTCCTGAACTTATATTTGAGGCATTGTGTTTGGTTCTATACTTGTAATCTAAGATTTGATTTTTTCTCGTATTCAAGTTTTGAGATGCTTGGAACTCGTTAGTGGGACTGTTTGCTTGAAAAAGCTTGAGAGAATAAGTTTGTTTTGAGTTGATTTTGTTATCTCTTTCCGGATATTTCCCTTGTAGCTTCTTAAGTTGGAATGATTGTGGTACTTCTATTTTGAGATCTGATTCGCCTTCTTTTAACTTGTAAGGGAGTGTAAATATGGAGGATATTCTTCTCTCCTCTGCTATGAGAAAACTTGCGTCTTATTGAAGACTTGACTATTTTGTTTGAAGGTTAATGGATTGGAACTGTAACTTGTTGAGGGACTAAGGAACCTCTGGTTAGTTACTATACTATTATACTCTTTGGTTTGATATAGATCTTGTTTGAAATAGTCATTATCAATTTTAGAGGATTATAGAAATGTGGTATGCATACTCCTTGTGATCGATGTTTAAAATAAACACCTTATCTGTTGCAATCTTTATAGATGGAGTTGTGCAAGTATTTTTGTTGTGAATTTTGTTTCGATCAAGTTTGAGGTAACGTTGGGACCTTGCTTGACTTATTGTGTATTGGGTCTTCTTACTCTCTTTAGATCCTTTTAATTGATTTCTGGGTTCTAAAAGAAAGATGAGTTGAATACCCTAGTGTACTAAATCTTGTTGGTAGGATTTATTACCTCTGGTTCGGGATTGTTTCTTTAATTTGTTCTTATTTTGGATCATGAACTACTTGCTCTTTTGTATTGAGTTGTTGAAGCCCTTGTAATTGGGATTTCAGTTTCTATTGAGTTCATGAGTATTTTTGAACTTGTTTAGCTTATACTGATTTGGGTTTTGTATCCTTTGTTAGATTCATTGAAGGAATCTCTGGGTCTTTAAAAAGAGAAAGGAATATATTTCTCTTGTGGACAGTATTCTGTTTTTGGGACTGTACTGTGTACTCCTTTCTGAGAAATGAATTCAAACTTGTGTTTAATGAATTGGAATAGATAAACCAGGTTGTATTGATTTGTAAGGGAAACTAAAAGTGTTGCTTTCTTTAAACTGTGTGTTTGGTTTTGTGTTCTCTCTTGGGAACTAGTAAAAGAAATTCTGAGTTTGAAATAGAAATGGGAATTCATTTGATAGTATAAATGAAATGAATTCTTGATTGGACCTTTTTTATTTGATATCCTTTAAGTTTTGAAAAGATAAGTTCATTTGATCAAAATTCTTTGTATCACAACTCTCTTCTTGGTTGTAGAGTGATTGTTCTCTTCAGTCTTAGGCCTACTCGACTTCTTGGGTTCAAATTTCTGTCCTTCTGTCTTGTAGGAAATAGTGGAAAATCACTCTTCTAAGATGGAAATTTCTTTATGGATTTTTTAGGCTAATTTTTAGTCATTTGTTGTAATGATGTGGAAAGAGAACAACTGAGTCGGTTTTGTAAAAGAGAAAATGTAAACATGTTTAGACCAATTGTTTTGTTTGACTGAGTCATACTTTATTTGGATTTGATATTGGAAGGTTTTCTCTTTTTACACTCTATCTTATTATGAATCCTCCTTGGATGGACACGAGAAGAGATTAACCTGTGTAAGTATTTCTTTAATTTTTGGAACATTTGGTTTCAGATCTTTGAATGATATCTTCTAACATGTAGAAGTTAGTTAAGACTTACAGGTATACTATTATGATTCTCTATCCCTTCTTGGATTGATTTGGGATTCTTGTTTAGATATTTTCTCTTTTGTTGAATCCTTTTATTGTTATCCTTGAACTGAAAGCGATTATGTGTGTTCGAACCTATTTCTATCTTTTGGATGATTAGGGTATGAGGAATAGTATGTATCGATTCTTCTTATTTTTAGCTTAAGTTGTAGGTTGAATCATCCTAATATGAGCTATGATGTAAATATCTCCTTTTTCTACATAGTAAAGATAAATGTGGTATTTCTATTATGATATAATTATGAAACAATTGGATGACAAGATCTGTTGTTTGTTTAAAAGTAATTGAAAGGATCAATTAAACTATATGTTATAATGTAGATGTTGCGGATTATATATGCTCTTTTCTTAAAAGTGAATTCAGACTCATTATTGTACTTCTTATCTAGTTGTTATTACTTATGCTTATTTGTATGATATATTAATTGTTTCATTAAAGTAGTGTTGTTTTAATGGAACAATTAGTGGAATGCACTTCATTTTAATGCTTAGTGCTTATCATGCTCAGTTCATTGAACTGACCCATGCTAGAAATTTTTGTAGATGGACATCGTAAGTGATAAAAGAAGGCAAAAATTTTATGATGCATTGGCTTATTTAATTTGGATCTTATGTAAAGAATTTTGATTCATTGTTGAGTTGTATTGGAAAAGAGAACTGATGTTCTTTTATGATATTAATGATGACCAACATGCAGTATGTCTGAAATGCATAGTCTTGTAAATGTATATTTTATCATGATGAACTGAAAGGTTTGAGACTGAATCCAATTTGTGGTGTAAATTCTATTGTACTTTATATGACAAAAATGTAGTGATATCTTATCAATATTCTTATTTCTGTTTGTATACTATTGTTGTTATCAATTGATAAGTTAGATTAAATGGGATAGCATAATCTCCCTTACTATGATGAAAATTGTTAAATTGCAAAAGATGTCGTTCTCTAACTACACAACTATAGTTTAATAATGAAATATGCACCTTTGGTCATACAATTAAACTATATGAGTAAAGAATGATAAAAAGGTTATGTTAACCCTAACATCTAACCATGTAGAGGAAGACTCTTCCTCTCCCAAAAGAATGAAAAATAAATGGAATGGTGGTTTTGATCTTTGATCCTTTTTCTTTGTTTATAAAAATTAAACACTAATGAATCTAGGTGAATGATACACCTTCTTTGGATAGCTAGGTTACATTAATAATTAATCGATTGATGTTTGTTACCCTGTTTTGGGGATAAATGCTTGTTATGCCACGTTAATGAACATTGATGCAAGCATGAGTTAATGAAATGCTTAATATAAATTTAGATTAATTATGGATGAAGAACTTAATGAATGTTGGAATTAGGGTTAGGCATGGTTGTTGTAATATGAATCTTAATCCAATTAAATTAAATCTAACATTCACTAATGGGTTTATACATCTTAATGAATCAGTTCTAACGGATGTTGGAACATGCCAACTGCAGGATTGTTCCTTCAAGAATTCCAATGAATTATCGAGGATACAATGTTGTAGTTTACATGTGGAAACACCCTTTTGTATTTATCCATCTAGATCTACACACATCTTGACTTGAACTTAATTTCTCTCTAGGTCAAGATTTGTAGCATGTTTAGGATAAGGAGTAGATTTCTATGTCTCGGGGTACCTTGGCACATTTGGTTGACTTAGGTTGACCGTTTATGCCCATATACCTTGTAAGTCATCATGACCATCTTCTATAAAAAATATGTTGCTAACACGGGCTAGGGTCAAACCTTGGGCAAGTGGGTGACGGATCGGTAAAGACCATTCTAGATAATAGAAGAGTTATGTGAAGGACGTATTCTGAAAATGATAAGTATGCCATCTAGGAATAGTAACATGAAAAATATATTAAAAATATTTTTCCAAAGTATCACAAGCTATTGGTTGCATTGTCCTAAGTCACCTAGTTTAAAGCAACGTGATGTCAGATGAATATTGGTAACAAATATTTAGATAGGTTCTTTAAACAGATCACTCAGTACCTAGAATAGGGTAGGAAAACCAAGTATACATAGTATACATAAAGTATTCTATACTTTAAGACAAACATGAGAGATCAGTTGGTAACCGAGTCATGGAATGAGAGATCGGTAACTTACCGAGTCATTACAACTATATATGGTTATCTGTTATGAGATTGATTGGCATGGAATGTGTGTTCTAAATGATGTTTTATTTAGAACAAAGAACATTGTGTAATAAAAATTATGTTGTTTCTAAAGTCTCAAAATGGGAATGTTAAAATAACCAAACAAGTACTACACCTACTAATCAGGATAAAACTACCTTCAATTTCCCTTGGGTTACATTCACATATCGATTCTTACCATTTGGGCTTTGTAATTCACCTTCTACTTTCCAAAGTGCGTTTTGGCCATTTTGGAGATCTTACAAATGACTATGTTGAATTCTACATGGAAAAATTCACTATCCACTATTCCACTTTTAATGAATCTCTAAATAATATTGAAAAGGTATTAACTAGATGTGTGCGTAATCAACTCTATTTGAGTCATGAAATTTTTTTGTTTATGGTTGATCAAGGAATTGTCTTAGGCCACCATATTTATGCCAAAGGAATACAGATTCACCCAAAAATATTGCAATAATTACTCAACTATCTACACCAACCATTTAGACCGGCATCAAGAGTTTTATTGGACATACATGGTATTATAGGTGGCTCATCAAGGAATTTAGTAAAAAAATTCACCTATGTTTTCTTTACTGATTTTTTTTTTTTTTCAAATGGTCTCCTTAATGTCAGCAAACATTCAAGATTATCAAAGAGAAGCTAACCACGCTCTAGTCTTGAGAGGACCAGATTGGGGGTAGCCTTTCCATATTCACACTGATGCATCTAATACAACCATGGGAGTTATTCTTAGACAAAAATATGAAGAATATCATATGTATGCCATTTATTTTATCAACAAGAATATGACCCCTACAGAGAGAAACTACACCACTATGGAAAAGGAATTTTTAGTTGTTGTTTACTCCTGAATAAATTTAGACATTACATTACTGGGTACAAAATATTTGTTTATACTGACCACTCGACCATAAGATATTTGATGAATAAACTAGTAGTTGGGGTTGGATTATTAGATGGTTACTCTTGTTACAGGAATTTAATTTGACCATTATTGATAAGCCAGGAAAAGCTAATGTTGTTGTTGATTTTCTTTCAAGATTGAATGTTTCAGGTGATGAAGAAGCAGTCTAAGATAATTTTTCGGATGAACATTTATTTGTAGTATCAATTCAACCTCCATGGTTTGTTGATCTTGCAAATTATCTAACTATAGGGAAGTTTCCTTCCTATTTTACTAATAAAGAGTGACGAATATTAGTTAAGAATAGTGCAACATACAAATGGTGTAATGGAATTTTATTCAAATGTTATCCTAATATGGTTCTTCCCATGTGAATTCACAAGGATGAAGTATATGACATACTGTGAGCTTTTCATGATGAGCCTGGAGGAGGACATTACTCATTGAAGAGGACAATTCACAAGGTCCTTGGAGCTAGGTATTATTGGCCCTCTCTTCACAAGTCTGTCAAGAAGTATGTGTGGTAGTGTGATGCATGTCAAAGAATGGGGAAGCCCACACTATCCATGGAGATGCCTCTCAACCCTCATCTGGTCTTAAGACCATTTGAGAAATGGGGAATTGATTTTGTTGGACCTTTTTATCCCCCATATTTTAGGAAAGAATACCTATTGGTGTGCACTGACTACATCATGAAATGGGATGAGGTTCAAGCTTTGGCCTCGCCAAAGAGGATGTTGTTGTTGACTTCTTGTACAATCGTATAATGCTAATATTTGGCACCCCTCAAGCAATTTTCTCCTATCAAGGATCTTAATTTGTGTTTAACATGATTGAAGATTTTCTATAAATCTACTAAATCAAGCACCAAAAATCATCACCATATCACCCCCAATCCAATGGGCAAGTGGAAGTCACCAACAAAGAACTTGAGAACATTCTAACCAAAGTGGTCAATGTAGATAGAAAGAATTGGGTGCCAAAACTCCCAAAGGTGGTTTGGGCTTACAATACAACCTAGAATACCATGACTATTTTCATCCGATATAAATCGGTGTATGGGAAGAATCCATTATTACCCAATGAATTCAAATTACAAACTTTTAGGGAAGAAATTAAAGTTAGCATCGATGTGGATGAAGAATGACATGAGAGAATAATACACACGAACGATTTGGATGAAATGCGGATGGAGGCACAACAAAAAACTAAAATTATTAAAAATTAAAGAAAAGTGTGGCATGATGCTCATATCAAATAAAGGAAGTTATTTGAGGGATGTTGGCTCTTAATTTTTGAATCAAAGTATGAACATTTTAAAGGTAAGTTGAGGACAAGATGGTTGGGACCATACCAGATCAAAAAAGTGTTTGATAATAGATTTGTGTGATTATTTCCAATTGATGGAGATAGAAGAAATCTTCTTGTGAATGGAAACAGAATAAGGATGTATCAATGTCCTCTAGATAAGGAAACCTTCAACAAATATATGCTACTATACGAGGAAATGGATTCAATGGAGGAGCTCGGCTCCTCTGTCAAGAGTAAATGTTTTTCAAAATTGAATAAAGGAAGATGATCATGATTTCAATATTATTCCCTTAGATGTTTTGTTTTCAATAAGGTAGAAATATTCATTATTTGAATGAACACTAATCACATTTTATCTCAGAGTGCGGATGTGGGAAATCTATGGATATCAGGAAGCTAAGTAGGCAAGGGTAAGTGCATTTTACTTCACTATGGATATTTCCTTCTGAAGAAATTCCCCATTGCATGTACTTAGCATGATTAAATCACTACACAATGTTTAATGCATTTTTATGGATATCATTCCAAATCTTAAGATATGGAGTGGGGTGTAATGATTCATAATTACCGAGGAAACTACATGTGTTAAATTACTATGAAAGGGACACACTGCTTTATAGGAGGGATAGGTGGAATTACTATTCAAAATGATGGGATATGTTCCATACCACAAAAGGTGGCATTACTATTCAAAATTATGGGATATGTGTCATACCATGCATTAAAACTTCTCATGCATACCTGGTCTTGTCAACTTTTTACGCTACCAAAATTTACACTAACTACAGACAATTAAAAGATTTTGGTGTATTTCAAATTGTGACTCACTTATTACTTCTTGTCATTACTCTGTGCATCCAAACATAATCTTGTCTCTATCTTTTCTACTATCTAGGTCCATCTCTGCTATGGGCCAAAAGAAAAAATCTGAGCTAGTCTCTCTAGACCCAATGCTCCTGAACGTTTTGATTTCCCAGGTATTTTATGATGTCGGTTGGCTGGAATTCATTAGGAAATTCAAAGGCTTTGATGAAAATTTGGTGGATGAGTTCCTGGTAAATTTTGAAGCCACCTGCTCATGCATTGGGGGAAAGCAAGTAGAAATCAATAGTTGGGTTGTTTCTAAACTATCTAGGTTACTGGATTTTGGTCTAAAAGTTATGAAAATGCTCCTCTTAAGGACCTGATTCCCTATTTCATGAAGATGGTGAAGCTTTTCCAGAGGTAATCCTCACCTCCAATGGTGTGTTAAGGGGATTAGGAGAGAAATTCTTCCTAGAATTTGGAAAGAAGTAGCTAAGTGGGTCAACAGATACTTCATCTGTGATGGACAATCATCTGTTCTTGGTGGGGACTCACTCAAAATTATAATTCATTTAAATCATGGCTATGCAAAACCTACACTCAGGGTCAATTTACCAAAATATTTAACTAATGCATTCATCAAGGTCAAACAAAAATATAATAATGGGGGTGGTAAGGAAGTGCTCAAACATCCAAGGATTATTCAATTACTCTACTCACATCAATTTTGTGATAGGCCAAAGAGAGGGATTGAACGTATAAGTCCATGGGAGGGTTCTTGACCAAGGAAACTCAAAAGGGGCCATCTTCCATTGTTCGACCCAATCTCAAGTCAACCTCTTGCCCTTCACAAGAGAATGTGGAGAAACCTAGTAGTCAGGGGAGCCCATCTTCTATGCCTTACAATTCTAAGGGTAAGAGAAATTTTCCACTTTGTTCTTCTATTTTTTAAGGCCAAGGTGGTCATGTACCTTGCATAGACCTAGAAGTTTCTATCTGGAATTTTTTTAGGATGATTATGGTCCCATTCGGGAAGATAAGGAAAGGTTTGATACCTCCCCTACTAACCAATCTCGGATGTTAAATTCACCACAATTATTCATGCCACATAGAGCTATGATATTCCTACATCTTTGGAAATCCACTCAAGTACTCTAGAAATACCCTCAGTACCTAAAACTCAGACCTCAACTCCAAAACCGGTTGCGATGGAGACTGGCATCCATGGATTATATGAAGGTGATGTACCAAGGTGTTATTTGGAAGAAATTTCCTCTCTCAAGGAAAAATTGAAAGGTATGCAAGAAATAAATTTATCTTTGCAAACTACATTCACACAGAGAATGATAGAAAAATTTAGAGAAATTATTGCTTTATAGGTAGAAGTTAGCAGCCTCAAAAGACAAAAATATATAGGCCTTAGAGTTTTGGATGATTTCAATCAATTATCTCTTCAAAATAAAGAATTAAAAAAGGAAAACAAGAAATTAAAGGAAGAGATTGAGGCCAACAAAAATGAGAAAAAGAAGTTACAATCTCTTTTGGACTCTATTTGTCCTTTGGTCGTAAACTCTTGGCCTGTAGGAAACCTTCTTCTACCTATAGTATGTTTGTTCAAGAAAAATTTTACTCTTGGAAGTTATTGAGACTGTGTAGTCAAGAACCTTATGAAGCTCTGATGGTAACACCTTTCTATCAATTTATCAAGACAATCCCCTTGACATACAAAATCAGCTATGTGAATTCTACCTCCACAATATGCTAGTCACCAATGTTCCTGACTTCTTTATTAACTTGTTTGTGGGATATTTTCAGTTAAAATCCTTCTAGTCACTACTTAGGAATCAAATTGTGTGGGGAGAGAAAATGGACATTTTTAATCAAACAGCTCACACCATCGGTTTCTACATTAGGCCTACTCATCACAATGATGTGGCCATGAGAAATAATTTCATATCTCTTTACTATCAGGTTGGTATTGGGGATAATACTTCCAAATTTCTACTGAAATGTGTGCAGGATTTTGAGGCCTACAGTCAGTAGTATTTTGGGGTAGCAAGGCAGGCTTGTGACAGAAGGTGGGATACTTTGAGTTTACCCTTGAAAAGGAGAGAGGTTATCTCTCCTCAAAATTTAAGTTGGATTATGAGATGAGGTGATACACTCATCACAATAATTCGACAACTATCATAAAAGAATGAAAAGAAATACAGTGATGAATGGGTAGGACTGCAAGTGAGGCCACCTCTTCTCCTAAGTCCAACTACAACCTAGAAAAATAATGCTTCCCAGTCACATGAGAGTTTCATAGCTTGGGTAGAAGTGATTTCAAACACTCAGGGATGTAAAGGAACCAAAATCAATATGCCAATCAATTTGAGGAGTATGACATGGCTCAACAGCTTGGCCAAAGGGCAAGACAAAGATGAGTTGCATTGGGACATGTAACAAGTAAAGTGTAGGGGAGATGATGAGTACATTATTTGACTAATTTATATCATTTATATGATTGATAATTTTTCATTTAAACATAATTTACTAGTGCATGGGGATGCTTTATATGGTTATATCTTAGTGAGTTTAATGCATTTTCCTTGCTCTTGTTCATGCAACTTGTTAAACCATATAAATTCCTACTAATTGCCTTTGTGAGTGAAATGTGGTAATGTGAATAGGATAATAATGAACATTTACTACTAGTTTTGGAGTGCTGTCAAGGAGCTCGAGTCTGGAGTCGGTATGCAGTCATGGAGGACTTTTTCCATTAATGGCCTATAAACATGGGTCTTGTTTCTAGCAAGTTTTGTAGGATTTTATGAACCTTAATCAAATATTGTTAGTGGAATAACTTAGTGCCTATCATTTTGGCATGATATGTAATCGACGTTTCTATATAAAGAAATCTTCTTGAGGAACAATGTAGTAGTTGGATAATATTGATAATATGCAATATAGTTTGTAACAATTAGTATTTACTTTTGAGACACACTTAATATGTCATATAAATTATTTGAATAAATATAACGCAGTGTCGTTCTGAGTATCTCATGTTGTTAATATCACCTTTATCCCGAGGAAGAGTGAGGGCCCACTCAACCAAGGTGACTAGAGGCTATTTATGTTCATACATGAATGTGGTTTTCTTATAAGTCATAATTTGTTTATTTCCTTTATTGTAATTTCCATTCAGAGTGTTTATTTCCTTTACTGCAATTTCCATTCAAAGTGTGTTGTTTCAATTCTATAAATTCAATTTCAAGTGTGTTATTTGAATTCAATTAGATTAATTTACTATGTGCATTATAATTCTAGCAAAGTATTTCCAGTAAATGCATTTCATTACAACAATGTCATTTCTGTAGCTTAGCATTACGTTTCGTAGATTAGCAAAAATGAAGGGAGATCTAATATAAAAACCCCTTAAAGAAATACCATGATTGATTGTATAGAGCTTCATTTTATATAGCCTTGGACACAAATCCCTAGTTGTATAATGACACTAGCAAAAGAACATGTTAGTTAAATGATTAGAGAACACAACAAGCCATCATTCTCCACCTCTATCAAATCTTAGGCATTTAATATTTTTTTCTTCTCATTTTCATGAGCACCTTGAATTTCTTGAATATTTCTAAGGATTCTGACTTTTATTTCAAACACGCCACCCATATCATCCTAGTGTAATCATCTATTAGAAGAATAACATATACCTAACCATTTATACCTTCAATTCGGTGGATCTGTAGAGGCCTGTATGAATCAACACTAGTGGTACGGTTATAGAGTACTCCTTTGATTTGAATGACCTCCTTGTTTGTTTTCCATATAAAAAGGCCTTACATAGCGTATTTTCGGGTTTAAAAATGGTTGGCATATGTTTGAAGCAACCTTTTTCACTTAGCTTTATAATATTTTTGAAACTCACATGCCCCAATATTTTGTGCCACAACCAACTATGATCTATATTAATTATGAATCATTTCTCTTTTTTATCTCATTAAGAACATGCATGTTGTTCTTTGTTCACTTGGGCTTTGCAACCTTCTTTCCTATTTTTCATTATATCCCCTTTTCCACATTTGACTCACACTCAGCAAATTGTGTTTGCGACCTTCAACATATAAGACATTCTCTATGATGGTTTTTCCATTATCTAGACTCATATTTCCATTTCTAACTATGTTTGTTGAGTTATTATCACCAAATCTCACAATAATAGATGCATTATTAAACAAAGCAATAAACTTGCTTTTCTAACCTATCATATGACTTGAGCATCCACTATCTAAATACCAAATATTTTTTTCATTTTGCACATGGAATGCATTCTACACTATTAAACCGACTCTTTTCTCTTGTTCTCAACTTTCTTTATAACATACATCCATTTATTTTTTTAGGAAGTTTATATTTTTTGGTTGAAAGCACACTACTCTTCTTATGATAATAGTTTTCGACATAATTATAGTTTGATCTGGTGTAATATGGGCCAAAGTTTCTTCTATGGCATGTAGAGAATTTTCTACACTTGGTGATTTTATGTCCAAACGGATTACATGAATAACAGTAACCATAAAAATAATGTTTATACCTCATTACATATGTGATTTTGGGATCGAAGTTCCTATTTTTGTGGCATTGATAATCTTCTTGTTTTTGGCGGATGAGGTGTTGGATGTTGTTGTAACCTTGTTTTATTCATTCTTTGTAGGCTCCTTTACTTTTCTTTCTTCTTTGAAGCCAATTCCAATATTTTCATTTACATCATGTTGGCTACTCAATATCTCAGTCAAAACACTTGAGCCATTTTCAATTTTTTCATACACTTTTAGCTTGCTTCTCATTTGTTCCATTTCATCTTTTAGTTTCTCCAGTTCCAAGTTCATCTTTGTGCACTCATCCTCCTTTGATTTGTAGGATTTTGAAATATTTTCCAATTGTGTTTCCAATTCCTTGAGCTCATTAGCCTCTTTATTTTCTCTTTGAAATAATCTTCCTTCAAAGATGCACATTTTTTCTTCATAATCCTTTAATGTGCATCTCAACTTCTGATTATTTTTCCTACACAGTCTTAACTCTTCAAGAGCACATACTAGTTCAGCTTCAAGATTTACTTCAACTTCTTCTTCCTCAGATTCATCATAATCAATTGTATTCTTCCCTTTGGAGCTGCCTTCTTTAGATGCATCCATGGCCATGAATAGGCATTCAAATTGATCTTCATCATCTTCATTCTTAGAAATTATTGGGTTGTTAGAATCAGAATCACTCTTTTGAGTAGCAGTTTCTTTTGTTCTTGAAGAACTTCTTCTTAGCATTTTTCTTTATATATCCAGTCTCTTTCTTGTTATTTTTATGAATTTCCTCTTCATGTTCAAACTGATTATCTTTATTCTTGTTTGGAAATTTTACGAGAGAAAAATGACCTACGTTTTTACAAGAAAAAGACTTAAATGGGAGTTTTCCTTTATATTTACTTGAACCTCTTTTAATTCTTCTAACTAACATTGATTCAATCTTTTCATCATCCAACTCATCTCCTGAAGTTGATTCTTCTTCATATTCTTACTTGGACTAGGTTTCTTTATTAACCTTAAATGCTACCTCTTTCTTGGAAGTTTTGGATCCAATATTCCTCATCTTGTATGTTGAAAGAGTGCTTTGTAATTCATCCATCATGAGATTCTTCATGTCTTTGGATTCCTCTATAGCCGATATCTTTGCATCATACTTACCAGTTAGAGATCTCAAAATTTTCTGCACTATGACAGATTCTTCTAGTTTCTATCCTAGAATTATGATCATATTTATGACCTCATCTATTATTTACATTTAGGCCATTATACACTCATCATCCTTGATCTTCAAATTTTCAAACTAAGCTTTCTAGGTCTGCACCTTTGCTATCCTAACCTTTTCATCAACTTCATAGATACTCTGCAGTTTGGTCTATATCTCCTTTGTTTTTCTATAATGCATAACTTTTACAAACCTTTTCTTAGATAGCACGCATCAAATGACATTCATAGCTCTTGAGTTACATTCATATTCTACATTATTTGTATAAGTAGTGATTGGCATGTATAGAACAATATAACCTTTCTCAATGCATTCCCAGATGTCAAAACCAAGTGACATCAAATATGTCTTCATTCTTATTCTCCAAAATGCATAATTTGTACCAGTAAAGAGAGGTGATCTTAATAGTGACAAACTTCCTTGTTCCTAATTTACTACCACGCTTGTGATGGGAGGATCTCCTTGCAGATGTTAAGCTTCTACAATAAGGATGTCGCTATGATACTAATTTTTAAAGATCACCAAAGCACTAAGGGGGTTAATTAGTGTAAATAAAAACTCTTACTTAAAGCCAATTTTAAACCCTTTAATAATGTGTGGATTTAAATAATGAGAAATTGATCAACCAAATTTCTTGCACAATAACACAAAACACATAAATTACCATGGGAAACCCTTTTGAGAGAAAACCCACCAAAATTGTTTCTTATATTACACAAAACAAGGACTCATAAGAATATAACACATCTTACAATATTTTTAGTGAGGCACCAACCCCACAAGGAGCACCAACCCCTACACCTCTATTGATATTACGCACAACAAAGGACTCTAGTGAATATTACACATCACAAGATATTTATTTTGTAGGCACCCACCTACAAGGAAGCTACAACTCCCTGAATGTGCTAAGCTACAACTTAGACTTGATTTATATATATTTTGATCATCTAGTTACAAAAATTTCTAATACAATGAATTATGATCACTTTCTTGGCTTTATCCCATAGAAAAAACTAATAGAATTGTTTTCCCATTCATGCGCAAAACATATTTCTTCTTCACTCTAAATATAATCAATTCAAACATTTGATGAAACCTTTGTTATGTCCTATAAAATCAAACTTCACACTCTTGAAGAAGGAAAAGTTAAACTTATACCAAAGAAACAGAAATATGATTTCCCATCTAAATTTTCTTCTAGTTAAGACAAGCCCAAATCATCAACCAATGTCATAGTCAATAAATATGCTCCAAAGTAACATTCAACCATCAAATGCTTCCACCATCAATGTAACTATACCCCTATTCGAGAGACCTATAATTCAAGATTTGACAAACTTATTTTCACTAATATGATATCTCTTCAACCCATTTGTTCTATCAATACTTGCCTAGAAACCCTCTTGGCATGTATACAAAAACTATTGTAAATACCATAGGGTAAATGGTCATGACATCAAAATGTGTTTTTCATTCCATAATGCCCTTCGAAGATCTGAGTGATAAAGGAGAGATACATTTAGACAACCCCAATGCTCCTCAGAATCAGAACCTTGATGTCTTCAAAAACCATTTCCAAATCATCCCCATCAAGTAGTCAACCCCAAATGAACAACGTACAAGCCCACCATACCATAAACACCATCAATAAAATGTCACCTATTACTCGAATCCACATTCACACTCACCTCTAGTAACACACCTGAATCAACATACTAACAATCAAAAACATCCCCAAAATATATCGTCTAGAATAAACCCTCTACATCTATAGCTACATCCTCTTCACCTAGCCCTTCTAATAATCCTTCACAAACACCTCAAAAATAACCAGTCATCCAAATTATGAAAAGTTTCTATGATGAGTTCACATCTCAATATTGTCTACGTGACCCCCATATTTTCCTTCCTCCCCCATATAAAAATTTCACCATTATAAATCGCTCTACTACCCCTATGTAAATAAAAAAACATCATCCCTCTATCCTCGTGCCACGTCCCTCATATAAACCACCTAAAACCACCTCACAATAAAAATACTCATCGACGGATAGCATAAGAGCCCACACCAAATAAAATTCCTACCAAGATAGTTAAATCAAAAGAAACATTGTTTCCATCAACCTCTGCATCAAAGGGACACTATGCATCTATTCTAGAAAAAATTCTTCAAAAATAACTCATATTGTTACCTCCTTTAAAACCATATAACACTCAAGGATGGAAATATTATTGGTATAATTTTAAATCCTCATGTGACTACCATCGACATCTTGACACTCTATGGAAGAATCTAAATCCTTTCATGCATCCATTAAATAGATTGAATAAAAGGGCCTTCTCCCTTCAGAGTTACAAACATCAAAGAAACCTCACTTAACACCTACAATGTAATAAACCTATACTATCAAAGAATCCTTGAGTAAGATCCTTCCTCATTAGATTGATGTTGTCCAAATTACTACCGGATCTCCTACCCACAAATCTAATACTTTCAAAAAAAAAAATAAAAACCTTGGTTGCTATCCCAAAGCACATCTTGAGATCACCTCATCCTCACCCAAAGATAAACCTAAGGTTTCCATTTCTCTATCCCCTGCGACCTCTAATAAAGAATCAAAATAAAATTATAAATTCTTTATTCTAGTAGTACCTCCATCCTCCAAAGTACAATACAAAAGGTATTCATTAAACAATTACACCAGGATCCTATTAAAATGCCACTTTATGATCTATTTCAAACATAAACCTCACACAAAAATCAATGATTGAAGCCCTCCAGTCTATATCAAGTACTGCAAATGATCCCCACTCTTTCACAGATTTATTAGTTGCTCTCAAAACATCCTTAGCTATTTCCTTGGATTCTACCTAAATACCATCACTTTGGCCTTAGGATCACGATTTACCTCTCTTCATTATAGATAAAATCAATGATGTCCTCATCAAGAGGGTCATGATTTATGGGGTGTGCAATTAACATCATCTCATCTATCTCCTTTAACCAACTCCGATTGCCGAATATTTTTATCACCCAAATACCAGTCCTCCTTCTGGGTTTCAATGATACAATTGTGCCTACATTAGGTACTATTATTTTACTTCTTAAATTCAACGTCAAAACCCTGCTCAAACTCTTCTATATAATAAAGGGATATTTCCACTATAATATGTTGTTAGGATGACCTTAGATACACACCATGTTTTGTGTCCTTTTGATGCTTCATTGATGTGTCAAATATGAATATAGAGGTAAGACATTCATGTTCCCCACATACCCTAATCCTTTCTTGATTATAATATGACATACAATCTAAATGACATCCTCATCCCAAAATAAGTATCCTCCAAAGAAGCATCCACTATCATGTCCATTCCATCATCCAAATTATGTGATGTTTCCTCCCTCGAGACATTATGGAATGTATTTCATTGGGGAGTACCATTCCATTATTCTTAACTCACTTCCCACACCTAAGATATGGGAGATGAGACAAACAACCATTGTACGATCCTAACATTGCATATATCATTTCCTACAACCCATCCTATCTAAAAACCAACCTCATCTACGGGGGGATTGACCATCCCTCTTCACAACACAATCATAAACACCATGTCATGCCCTTTAAATATGATTTTGATTCATTATACAATCCCGCCTTCATTCAAATGTACATTCACCGCTGCTGCATGTGGAAGGGTTTTGGATTTGGAAATAATGAAAAATGAATACATCATTTGATTGTTTAAAATTCTCTCAAACCACATCCGTAAGTATCACCGAACTGAAATAACCACCATCCGTAGAATATGACGATCCCATGGACATGAATAACACCATTTCCATCCCACCTAACTTCTTTTAGTCAATATTATTTCCTTATGTCCTTTAAATTATCAATCTAACCATGTCACTAAGAAACTTCCTCTCATTTGGCCATAAATGATTGAAAATATTAACTCACCATTAACACCCTCTAATTCCATGACGATCAAGAAATCCTATCCCATATGGGAGCTGAAAACCATTTCCGTCAAAGAGTCTTACCACCCAATACATCAACCCTTATTAATGAATCCACCATCAATGTAAACTTAGTAACCCCTCAGGAACCTCGCATAGTTAAATTTGGTCAATCCCTAAACCTAAAAGAATTAAAAGACTTCACTAATTTCTTATCCAATAATAGCCAAGATTTTTCTTGGTCATATGATGATATGTTAGGTATCAATCTAAATATCATTGTACATAACATCATCACCTATCCTAATGTCAAACATCAAATAGAATATTTATAGGATGTATCCCCACATGGATCTCCTTATCAAAGAAGAGTTACAACATCTTCTTTCTACTAATTTCATCATACCCATTGACTATCCACAATGGGTCTCCAATATTGTACCCATAACCAAATCCTCAAGAAAGTTACGCATATGCACTAACTTTTGGATATCATTATTTATTTCCCTAAAGATGATTTCCTCTCATGAATATCAAATAGCTAGTAGACCTAATAGTTGGCCATGAAATGCTATCCTTTATAGATGGATTTTCTAGTTACAATAAAATCCTCATCGTCACTAATGATCAACGCAAAACATCATTCATTTCCCCTTGGGGTCCTTTTGATACCATGTTATGCCTTTCAGACTTAAAAATGCAGGAGCCACTTATCAATGTACAATGACATATATATTCTAGGATATTATCTACAAAATAGTAGAGGATTACATTGATGATCTCTTAGGAAAATATAAATAACACAAAATCATCTTACCATTATTGAATCAATATTTATCTATGTTATTCAACTTTTCCTTTATATTAACCCCGCTAAGTGTGTTTTCGGCTTTCTAAATGGTAAAATATTAGGGTTCATAGTCTCTATTGGAGGTATGTAAGTGGATCCATCCAAAATTAAAGCAATCATTGAAATGCCTTCTCCATCAAATATCAAGAATTTGCGTAGGTAAATTGCAGTCCATCCGACACTTCATTTATGAAATATCAGATCTTTGTCAACCATTCCATAACCTTCTCCACAAATATGTTGACTTCACATGGGATCTCTATTTTCAAAAGGCTTTCAACGAACTCCAACACTATCTTCTATCATCACTCATAATTACACCTCTTCATGAGGGGGAACCCTTCTATCTTTACACATCTCCCATACATCATGTTTTAGGTGCTATGCTCACTCATCAAGATGAACAAGGCCATGAAAAATCCATTTATTACATAATTCATACACTTCATGAATACAAAACCCATTATACCAAGGTTGAAAGATTATGTTATGCTTTATACTTTGTTACCTCTAAACTATGACACTATCTTCTCAATCACAAAAATTTCATTTTCACTAACTTTAACCCACTTAAAACAATGCACTCTACACTATACTATAGTGACTGTATAACTCTATGGCTCATGCTTATGACTGATTTTGACCTTGAATTCATATCCAAAAAAACTATTAAAGGCCAAGCCATCGCAGATCAGCTCGCTAAAGCACCACTTCCTAATACTCACCTTCCTCATGAATACTTTTGTGATGATTCCATTAACACTATCAACAAACATGAATTCATTCCTTTGAAAAAGACTCTCTTCATTGATGTATCTAAATGCTAGCAAGGGGAAGAGTCGGTGTCATTATAATACCTCCTTTGGGAGTTCATATTGTGCTATCGTTTAAATTTAACTTTGAATGTACTGATAACATGGAAGAATATTAAGCTTTAATCATGGATCTCACCACTTTGTTATCCTATTTGGCATTCATATCTTATAAATATAGGAAGATTTGCAACTTGTCATCAATCAAGTCAAAGGATAATATCAATGTAAAAATTAAATATTACAAAAAAATAAATCCAATGTTGATTTCATCCTTGGAACCTTTAATCATTACACTATCCAAATAATTCCACAATATTACAATAAATTTGCAAATACAATGGCCTCTTTAGGAGCCCTCATCCCATTACAAACTGAAGAATCAACAGTTAATCCCTAGCTATATGTGATCATTAAAATATTGAATCACCCCCACATCAAAATGAAATCCCTCCCATCGATATTGTTTGACAATCATCCAACTGATCTATGGTATTCTCAAACATTTGACTATCTTTCTAAATCTAAAATCCCTTCTGATTTATCAAGCAACGCTAAACAATCATTTCTTCAATGTTCCACTCATTATGTCATCATAGGTGGTATCTTATATAAACATTTCTTTGATGGCCTCCTATTAATATGTCTCAAATATCATGAATGTATCAAATTAATCCAATAGGTCCATCATAGTATATGTGGTGTACATTTTAATGGTAACATCGCCGCTATGATTACAAATCAGCTACTACTAGCCTACTATGAATCAAGAGTGTTTTTCTTACATCAACAAATGTGTCAAATTCCAACAACACTCAAATCTTATCCATGTCCCTAGTTAGGATTTACAACCTGCTCATGATCTATGGCCTTTCTCACAATGGGGGTTATACCTCATTGGAACTATCAATTCAAAATCATCACAACAACACCATTTAATTATCACAAACACTGAATATTTCAAAAAATGGGTTAAGGCTATTCCCTTGACTTCAACTAAAGAAAATCAAATCATCAATTTCATTTATCAATACATCATATGTTATTTTGGTATTCCTCATAAACTTGTCACAAACAATGGAAAATCCTTCAAAAACAAGGATGTTAAGAAAATTTGTGACGCCTTCAACATTAAACTCAGCTTTTCATCACCATACTATCCCCAAGAAAATGGATAGGAAGAATCCTCTAACAAAACACTTACTAAAATTCTCATGAAAACTGTAGATGAAGTAGGAAGGAATTGGCATCTCCAAATCCTGTTTGCTCTTTGGGATTATTAGAATAACATCCATACCCCTACTAGTACTCCCTCCTTCTCATTAGTCTACGGCTCCAAGGTAGTTCTACCCCTTGAAGTTCAAATCCCATCACTTCATGTATCACTCAAATAATTTATCCCGATGAAGAATATCGATAAGACCATCTTGCACAACTAGAATTATTAGACAAAAACATTTAATGGCCCTTGAACATCATCAAGTATATCAAGAACGTGTCAAACATGCCTAAAATAAACATGTAAAAGAACATGAATTCAAAATTGGTGATCTTGTTCTCAAAGAAAATAAAAATGTCACTACTTTGGGATAAAGTAAATAGGAAAGTTTTAACCTAATTGGATTGGTCCATATGTCATCACTCACAAATATGGATTGGGAGCATATCACTTAGCCTCCCTTGATGGTGAACCTGAAAAGGAAACTTTGAATGCCTTGCACTTGGGGTCTTTCTATTGTTAACTTTTGACCATCATGACAATAGTGTAGTCTCTATATCACCTCCTGTTTTAGCAACCAATCCCAAGCGTGTTGGCATATCATCAATTTTTACCCTTGAATCTCACCGAGGCACACGAAGGTTCTAATTTCCTCCTTTATGTGAGCTTTATGAGAATTTTCCTTCTCAACACGAGGATGTAATATAACCATAAACAAGTGCATTCATTCATGGAATTTAAGATGTAAGCACTAACTCCTAGCCTAATGCATTCCAAGCATATATTAACATGATCAACTAAAGGAAAGTAGAATCAACCCATGAGCATCATCAAAAAAACCCGTAACACACACATGAACATAAAGGAAAAATACACAGATCAAGATCCATCACATGAGTGTTTCAGAATCACTTCATTATATTCATAAGCCAAAATATGGCAGCCAATATTACATCAAGAGAGTTCCATTATTTTTTAATGTTCACACTATCGAGATTACTTTACATCATAGAGCTTGCCATTACATTTATTTTCCCACACACTCTCCTACTCTCTATCTATCCTTACTTATATATCCCTTCCTCTCTGAAAACCATCATACCCATAGAATAATCATTCTCCTTCCATCTTAACCACTCATCATCACCTGTGAAGGCCTGATGGAATCCTTTCATCATTTCTCTACCACTACCCAGGAATATGTCAGGTGTTGCCATGCATTTCCCTCAATCAAGTGCCTTCTAGAATGCATGTGTCAGCTAATCCTTAACAACCTTGACTCCTTATCCTTTCATGATAATTGTATTGATTCCCTGGAATATCCTTTCCTTGATTCACAAGTCTCCACAACTTATCCACATTTGTATCTAGTCATTTTTCCATTCGCTCCCTATGTGCATCTTTTCCTATTGTCCAAAACTTACTAAGTCCCAAATCCATTATGCCCTGGCATGATCCTTCATGCCTCTCTCGAGAATTACTTTTGTGCATGCCTTCGAGCCCTTTTATTTGCACCACAAGGCTTCGCACCTTAGTTACTTAGTTACTTTTAAGGGTCCAACATCACCCCACACTAAATTGGTTGCCGTCTCGGCAAACCTCTACGCTTTCCGAAAAAAAAATTGTCGATCGAATACTACTGAAAAGAATAAATAATAGAGGTTGGGAGAGAATCTAAATAAATAATTTGAGGAATGGGGGAGTGCTATGCAACCAATTGGAGGAGTTCGGGAACATCAAATCTATCTCATCCTTCAATTTTTCCTAGGCCTTCAACTCTAATAAGGCCTTACCTGCGCTTCACCTATGACACTTAGTACCTAGTCTGGGGTGATTTCTTCCACCTTCCCTCTCAATGTGTTAATAGCCACCCCTAGCTTTGTGTAGACACCCTCGAACTCATCCATCCATTCAGTGATGGAGTCTTAGAGTTCACCGATTCTAAAATCCATCTTTTTGCACTTTGTCTTGATTTTCTCCTTCTGGGTCATGGTGTTAACAACCAATTATATTCTCTCCACTAGTGGGGAGGTCCTCCTATAAAAATTTGAGGGTTGGATCTTCCTCTATCACCCACATGTCGATAATTGGATTTTATTTTCTACTGACTATTGAAGCCCCTATCCACTAGTATATTCACCTCCTTGAGTTGGGATAAAAATTCCTCCAACTCTATGATCGAGGCTTAAATTGTAACCTTGTTAGCTTCTTTATCCTTTTTGAGCTCTGTAGTTGTGGGGCTCATGCCATCCTTGATATTAATGAGTAACATCCCCACAAGGTCCTCAAGGTACTCCATCTCATCCCCGTAATCATTCCTAGCTTAGCTCACCAGCACCAAGACTGCTGGACATTGTCCAAGAATATTTTTCACAAGGGCGTCAACTCGGTCATACACCTCCTTTATTTGCACTCGCTCTCACCTTAACCACTAGCACAACCTATCTATTTCCTTCTCCTTTCTCTTTCTTTCTATGATCAAGGTCCAAATAGTGGCCCCTATATCTAGACCGAGTTGGACTACCTTTTATGACATATTTTAAAGAACATTTCATGCCTTCTCATCTATTATGTGGTTAGGATCCACCAATTTTTATGTATCTCATCCCTTATTCTTCAAGTGAACATATCGATCACATGATCGTTGACCTAGAACTTAGGTTCCTTGACGTGGTAGTGCATGCTTCAGCTTAAGAATCTTTCGGTCCTAGGCATACCCTCGTCTTTATCCATTAAATCCTAACTATGAAACTTTTCTGGTGGGAGGGTGGCCTAGAATTGTGCATGTAATACCTTCATGGGGTCATCCATGAAGTCCATGTGTGGGGACATGGGTGTCCATTTCTTCCTTGTAGCTTTTCACTTGAATATTTTCTTCTTCACCCCATGGGTGAATCCCTTATCCTCCTTTATAGTAAAGGAGTCCCCTTTATCTCCTTCGGGCTAGTGTCATGTGGTGTAGTGGTATTACATGCTGGACTCTTCTCATCCCCTACAAAGTGTTCTTATCCTTCTCCTTGTGCCTTTCCTTCATCTCGTGGTTTCTGCTTTCAGCCTCCCGACCCTCCGTTCTACTTCCAATTCCACTTTGAAAGTGGTGGGGTCTATTTCCTTTCCTTCTTCCGCATCCGCGGTGGGGCTTGGTACATCAAGCATAATTTTCCTCTTTTCTTTAGGATCTTTCTCATCCTCCTCCCACCCTTGAAATGAAGCCTCAAGTGCCACCTTACACCAAAGTGTTAGCACCCTTTCTATTAGTCCTGTCACATATAGTACTTCCTCTTTTTTAAGGTATCTAATCCTCCATCTTTTTCTTCTTCCTCTTCCTCTTCCTGTTGCACTTCTTTAATGGGTGAGATTGGCATCTCCCATGGATTTGGAAAGGGATAGTTTTTAACCTCAACCTCAATCCCTCCTTGATTTTTGGGGCATAGCTACACCAACACCCAATGGACATACCCCTTTATGGTAACGATGACTTGTGTGTTCAAGCAAGGAAATATGGTTCTAAAACTTTGATGTAGGCAGGTTGAGTGCCATACTTATATGTAGCACACAATATATGGACATCAACATCCACCTTGTCTATAGAAAAGATCATTTTTTTGCATCCTTGATCCAGTTGATGGTGCACTTCATATATTTGGTTGTGAATGTGAAGGGGAGTTTGCACCATGGCCCCATCTCTCCTTTGGCCATCATAAAATTTTCTAGATATAAATTTTGGGTAACGAAAAATTTTACCTTGTCTCCAATAAAGCTGTGGTATTGTGGGGTATGTGTCACTCATTCTCAAAATTCCCACACAAATTCTCAAACCATTTATTTATCTGAGCCTTGTAAGTGCTAGAGATGGTCCCATCGTAGGTGAACTTTATGAATTGGACTGTAGGGAACACATGTATGGGTGGGTGAACCCACACGTTCCCATTTGGTTTTTCTATGACACCAATATCCTAGAACACAATCAATAATAGGATGGATCCCTAAGTGATCTTTTCTCCTACCTCATTTTGTACCCGCACCTCTTCGATGATGCCATTCATAATGAATTGGGAAAAGATGTAGTGTGCCCTCTTGGATACCCTATAAGCCACATATAGGAAACTCCAATCAATATCCATCCACCTTTCTAGTGCACCCAACTTGTATTTAATGAGCCAGGAGGTGACTCTCAACATTAGGTCTGGGAGATCTGTAATTACCTGTGCCCTACCCCCCTTCTCGTAGTTCAGAGTTTTCGCCATTTCCTCTATCTTAGCTATGGAACATAAATCAAGTGTCATATCCTCTCTAGTGTTCTCAAAGCCTCGTAACCATCCAAATTAATTGGCATGTTATCCTCATTCTTCTCCTATTAAATAGAAGAAATCTTCATGCACCTACGATGTTAAGTACCTAAAAATGGTGTGGGTTTGGTAAAGAAGGGAAGATCTCATAGCTGCAAAAATATAATCTTTTGTAGTGTTTTTTTAGTGTGTCATCAACCTTAGGGTTTCTGAGCTCATCCACCATTAGAGTGTCCAACACTAGCTTCGTTCACATCGTATTTTCATTATTGGATGTTTTTGGTTGTATTCACTGATCTTACATTTATATAGCTTCGAGCTCCACTTTTGGCCTTAATAACTCCAGGTGGGTACTGCATTTCTGAGTAGATCTCCACGGGATCCTCCTTTTCCACCACTGGTTTCTTTGTTTGAGCCTTCTTTGGTGCCATCTTCCTCTCCTTTTTTCTCATTCCCTATGTGTTTTGTTCCTCTCTTTCAAATAACCTAACTCAACAAGTTCCCGCTTCTCCTTCATGCCACCTACTTCCTACTCTATTATCTTCTTCCCTCTGTGTTATGTCATAGATTTTACTACAAATTTGCTTAATTCTATTGGTTCATGATAGTACTTTGCATCACTCTTCTTCAAAAAAATTCGTCACACTTCGAGCTCGGGAGCACAAAATAAATTCTCTAAGGTAAGGTAATCAAAATGACTATTCTTATCTCTTATTTATACTTTATCGATTCCCTGGAGTTCCTTTGACCACATGTCCTAGTGTCACCTTTTAATAAAAATTTTATTTAACTTAAGTCAATTTTTTTCAATTCCCCCTTACACTTTGCAGTTATAACCTTTAGGTTCTCTAATACCACTTAAACTACTGCATACCTCCTTTGCATGCATCTCCATGCCGAAATACATAACCTCAGCACCATCTACGAAGTAGTTCCCTATAATGCTACCTATCTTATGTCATATTGCATGATCCTTCCCTTCTTATGGTCTTTAGGTTCTTTCAACCCACCTTTATAACTACAAAAATTCACCCATTTTAGCCATTATGTTGCTCGGTCTTCTATTTTCATGTTAATTTTCCCAACATTCCACTAATCTAAATTGTTCAAAATATCTCGCTACCTCTCCCTACACAAAAATGTATGTTTGGCCCCCGCACATAGAACCTATTACAATGCAATTATCTAGCTCCACACAAACATGCAACACAAAGATGAAGATGATGAAAAGGAAACAACCAAGAGAAATAAAATAAAACTAAACTAATTGGAAAAAATGCCTTATTTTTTACCACACGAAGCCTAATTTATAGTATAGATTTAGCCTACTCTCATTGAAGTAACATAGTAACCTCATCCCATATAGTGCTTGTAACTAGAACGTGCCTAAATCAAGGATGTATGAGATGATGTATGTTCCTAACCAATGGACTTTCAGTTTCCCAAGATGGCACAAAAATTTAGAGTCATAAAGCAAGAACATATGCCCAACCATGAATTATTAGTTTTTATATGATGATCATGCCATGATTTTTGTCATGTCTTCTCGGTCTTGAGAATCTACCTATCAAGTGATAGTCTTTCATCCAACTGCATTAACTTCACCATGCGCTCTTGTAGTGCTTTTCCATTAGATAATCCTCATGTGCATGCAATACGTAGGGAAGATAGTATAAACTCTACTAATAAAACACCTTCATGTGCTAAACACTAATTGAAATGGTGTGGCCTTATTCAATCTCTTATAGGTTGTCCTATATGCCCATAATACCAATAAGACTTTATCATCCCAATCCTTTCTTCCCACATCAAAAATTTTGGTCAATGTGTGACTCAGTATCTTTTTAAATGCCTAAGTGGTTCCATTAGCTTGGGAGTGATATGGGGTGGTCTTTTTATGGGCCACCATGAACTCTGCCAACAAAATCTTGATTGGCTCATTCAAAAAGTGTGTGCCTCTATCACTAGTCAGGCTTAAAGGACACTCATACCTATTGAGTATATTCTCCCATAGTAATCTTGTTGTTGTGGTTGTTGTGTAATCCTTTATAGGAAATACCTCCACCCATCTTGTTAAGTAATCAATATAATTAATGATATAGCATGAACCACTCCTTCACGTGGTAGGTGAAATCATTCCTATAAAATCAATGTCCCACTTCTTAAATGGTTATGCATTATTTATCAGTATCAAGGGCATCTAATCTCTTCTTCCTAGTTTTCCAAGGTGCGACAATGGCCATAGGCCTTGTAAAACTTAATACAATCTTGGTAGATGCTTTCCAAAGAGAGCCCTACTAGTAGAATATTTCATACGGTGGCATTCCCTACATAGTGTCCTCTTTCAATCCCACTATGCACTTCCTCCATGATTGCAACACACTCATGTTCTAACACACATCAGTGTAAACCCTCATCGCATCCTAACTTGTATGATTATCCACTAATTAGCATGTATGGTGTGGCACGTATGGCTAACTTCTTCCTTCCTAGGGTCACGATTCCCTCCGATACCATACCTATTTTGAGAAACACAACAATATCCTCCAAGTCGAGATGGCATGTGCCACAATCTAAACAATTGTGCATATGGTATTGTATCTTGATGCTCTGCGCATCCGCTCCGAGTCAATCCTGGATAAATGATCGTGTCTTGAGTTACTGTCTTGGTATCACAACAATCGTAAACTCAAACTCTTGAAACAACGTGACCTGGCATATGTTCCCTTGTAAAATGGGATTTTTTATTAATTAATTTAGTGCCATGTGGTCCATGTAGAAAATAAAGGGTGCTACCAACAAATCGCCTAAATCTATGTAGTGTGTAGATCATTGAAAATGTTTCACACTCGGTAGTAGTATAGTTATGTTCTGTTAGGGTTATCTTTCTACTAGTAAAACAAAAGGAGTGGTAAAAACTTCGTTCTCCAGGTTGTTATAATATTTTCCCAATTTCCATCCCTAAAGGATCAACATGCACATAGAATGGCTTATCCCAAGAAGGAAAGCGTAATTTGAAATACTATTATAGAAGAAGTTGAAAATCATATTGATTTTGAAGATGAGTTTAATAAATATTTTCAGAAAAATACAATAGACCATAACCAAGAAATCATATCTAATTTTCAACATATCCAAGTTATCTATTGGGAAAAATATATCTTGATCGACAAGCACCATGGAATGATGCATTTTGAGGTGAAGAATGCATGATCAAAGCAATAAAATTCATAAACACCACAAAAATTAATGGCTTGGTCATAGACAATAATTTAGTTGCAATACATGTAGATGTTAGTATGTGAACACATCCCAATACTTTAATAATATTTTTCATTGAAAATATCCAAAAGTTAGTTGAATGAATGCCAAAATGTTGAATGTTAAAGTTTTAAAATTGTTCATTCGTAAAGTACTAGTGGATTGGGTCAACATCACCCCATTTTTTAATGTAAAATAAATATTAATTTATACTTTAATTTAATACGAAATGGGATATATTTTTTAAATTATTAGGTACATCATATCAATTTGCAATTCAGGTTTGAACACCATTAAAAATCCATCATTTCAATTTATTTTTTAACTATTTAACTATTCAATCCTTCTCGTTTCATGTTCCAAAATTGAATGTTCAACAACTCAAATTTTTATATCCAAATGTAAATGCATATCTACATAATAAAACCATAAAATATTTTAAAGATTCAAATTCCTCCATTAAAATAAGCCAAAACATGTGAACATGAAGGTAAAATATGGATGTGAATATCAAATCAAATAAGTGCAGCCACAAGATCATCCCATAATTATTTTCAACGTGTGATTAAAAAGAACCTCCAATTTGATCCTGATGTAGTCAATAGCATACAATCTCATTCATATACCTAGTTATCAAGTTGGTCACAAACTTCACCTCTACTTTTTCTTAAATAGGAGGACCATACAAGCCTGGTATTGTGCTAAAATTGGCTTGTAATGCAATAAATTAGTTACTTAGCACTATAAAGGATTATAATACCTCCTCAAAATTTGTTCCTTACTCTAAAATATATGCCACTTCAAGTATGGTGGTCATGGGCCTGACAACTCCATCCTTCATTCCCATTACTACAAATTACCCATTATCTTTCCTATTTTTTCTTAGTTCCATCAGTTAGTTTTGAATACTTGTAATTATACCACCTTCTGTCACTTTGGACCACATTCATACACCATATGCAACATAATTCATCCGCAAAATTGATGGGAAAGAATCAAGAACTCAATATTTTACTACTTTCCCCAAATTTACCATCTAGTCCCTTAAGACAAGGCATTTTGAACTAACTATGGTTGATGTATATCAAAAACACCCACAATGAACTAATATAATTTTAAGTTTCTCTTCACCATAAGTAAGGTGTATGCAAAAACTCAGGATCCTACTCTATTTTTTGTTCTCTAAACAACACCTTTTTTATTCTTGCTCAAAACCCTTTGCTAGGTCTTTAAGATGAAATGTCATGCATAGAATCCATTCTAAGGAGATTCAATACAAAATGAATGAATTTTCAAACACCCATTAAAGGAATTTATATGTGTCTAAAATTTTAGTTCCAAAATCCATGCCTATCACCTATCTCCTTTGTAACTAGGGTTCTTTTAATTGGTCTTAATTGTGGTTTTCCTACTTCTTGCTCCAACCGTCAAGAACAAATTTTAATTTCACCCTTCAAAACAAAAAATTCCTTCAAAATATCTTGCGTGGAATTATTTTCATGATATTTTGAATGTTTGAAAGAAAAATAATTAGTTTTGAACCTCCAAAATATATACCCTAGTTGTTTCTTTAAATATCCCTCACGGTGAACTTGAGAGGATTCAATCATCCATAAATTTCTTCATATCTGATTTCACAACTATAAATTATAACACGAGGCTTGTATTGGCGGCCTTCATGAAAATATTACCGAGTGTTTTATAAGTTCACATGAAAAACATTCTACACTCCTTATTTTCTTTTCCCTTCCATGTACACATACAGATCACGAACCTCCAAACCCCCTTATTTATCAACACAAAACACAAACATGTATCAAAAAAATTATTCTAATAATCAAATAATATTTCACTCCTTAAACGTCAAACAAAAATTTGATTATAAATTTTTTTCCTTTTTTGAGGATCTATAGCCTTCACTAAGCATGCAAAGTTATCACAATTAAAGAAAATAGTTTCCTTCGGTGTTGCTTCCCAAAGAGATTCAAACATGCAAGTTAACTATTATAATGAATATTCTCCTAGATTTAAGAATAACACCAAATTTCTTCATCAGGCCACAAAAAGAAAATCACCATATATACCTTTTCCAAGATATTCACAAATCAAATTTATGTCACAGTTAAATGGTTATCAACACGGTTCAGTGGGTCATGTTTTATAGTTTTAGTACACATATTTCTCACCATGAATAGGAACTCATGAATCCCCAAGGTTTCAAAATCCTTTCCACAAATTTTAAAAACCTTGAAACTCATAGTTGGATCAAAAAATTTACAGTTTAGTCTAGAAATCATTAGTCTTCATACACATAGTCACTTCATTAAAATCCTGCTAAATTGATACTCATAATCTAACCAAATGTTTACATATAACATGCATAACAATCCTATTAACATTAATAAATACAAAGTATTTCAAAATCACACAGTGCAAATACATACAAAAATAATGTTATTCTTCTTTCTTGAAGCTTTCCTTGATTTCCATTCAAATGGGAATGAGGTGAAGTAGTTACATTCTTAAATTTATATGAATTCCACTTGTTACTAATCGAATACACCCTCTTAACTCATTGGTCATATGGACGACCTTAGCCTAGCACCAAGTTTCTTAGCTCAAATACCAATTCTTAGACTTATTGACTCATATTATGATTCATATGTCCTATAAATACCTAAGATACATTATTATACCTCATTTCATCTTCTTACATGCTTGTAAGCTTCAAGATTCCATTAAATCAACCATTACAAACCAAAAATTACCTCTAAGACTCATTTTGTACTTTTGGAGGGAAAGAAAAATATTCAAATTTTGAAAAGCTTAGACTCAAACTACCACATCTAGATGACTCCTAGTAACCCCTAGGTCCTATTAACACACCCATAAAACCAAAATATGATGACTCAAGACATATTTACATAGTGGAGTGATGCTCTTGCATCATACTCTAAGGGTAAGAAGAATTTGAGCTTAATAATTTATTTTCTTATTCTTTTTCCAATTCTTGCACCTTAGTATACCTTGTTTCATCCTCTTAAATACTTGTAAGCTTCAATATTCCATTAAATCAACCATTGAAAACCAAAAATTACCTCTAAGACTCATTTTGTAATTTTGGAGGGAAATAAAAATATTCAAATTTTGAAAATCTTAGACTCAAACTACCACATCTAAATGACTCCTAAGTAACCCCTAGGTCCTATTAACACACCCATAAAACCAAAATATGATGACTCAATAAATATTTACGCAATATAGTCATAATTCTAAATCATACTCTAGGTGTAAGAAGAATTTGAGTTTACTAATTTCTTTTCTTCTTCTTTTTCCAATTCTTTTGTGTCTTCATTTTAGGTCTCCTTGTATTGGTTCTCTCTATTGCTTTTTGCTTCTTCAAGAGTCTCATAGACTTAGTTTTTGTTTCCTCTTCCTTTCTTTGTTCCATTGAGATATTATTTGGTTCTACCTTATTCATTATGATTCTTAGAACTGACTCTTCATCCTCATTATTTGGCACGCCTATACATTCATATATAAACAATTATTAGTTTTAAAATCATGAGGCTTCATTTCCTCCTCCACAATTGTTATTAATTTTTATTCTATTATTTATTTTAGGATTTTTAAAATTCCCTCTTGATTTTACCTATACATTCTACATTGTAAAAATCAAATTCCATCCTCCTTTTTATGTTTGGATTCCACATGACTCATTTATTTTCACTTCTACTCCTTGTAGTACTTTATCTTCAGCTGACTTGTTATCTTCTTCTTTGTCTTCAACTTCTTTGACCTCTATTCCTTCATGGAATTTTTTCATGAACTCAATCTCTTTTTTCTTGTATTATTCTTCATAATCAAATGGATCTAATACCTCATGTTCTTGCATGATTTATAGCCACAACAACTCTTCTTCTTTTGTATATTCACCTTATTTTTCAAATTTTAGTTCTTCCTGGTTCTTTGGGACTTCTAGGTCCTTTTTCAAGGCACTTTGTATGGATTATTGTCTCTATTCCTATTACATGCATTCACACATAAATATGCAATGTTATAATGAAAACATTGAGGCCATATATCCCCTTTAGAAGCTCCATGAATGATCTCTTATTCTTCTTTACTCAAACTTTTCTCCTCTTCACTCTCTCTAAGAGATGTCAAAAATCTCTCTATAACTTCTTCTTCCTCATTTATCTTATCCTTTTCTAGGATAACTCTCTTGACTTTTTTTTTTCTCATTCTTCTTATGCTTATTTATTCCTCTTTTATCCACCTTCTCAATTGCATCCTTTTTATTTTCTCTATAAGTATCCTAATGGGCCACTTAACCCTTTTAGTCATCACAATCCCTCTTTCTTGGACTTGGAATTCCATCCATTTTTCCATAAAAACATAGATACTTGGTCCAAATCTCTCTTAATTACACATTGATTTCTTCCTTCATCCAATTCTCTCTTTTCCTCTCCATCTCTTTACTTGTATGTTTATCTCTTTCTTCCTTTTCTTTCTTTCCTTAAGCTCGATCAAGGTTAGCACCTCCTTCAATAGCTCCTCATTACCTTCTTCCATATCTTCCTTCAATATTTATTATTTATTTCTCTTAGCCTTGTGTTTTATTTTTTCTCCATTCATATTTTTGAGCCATATGGGAACCACGTAACCATGTTCTTTAGCCACTTCATAAAGGTATTTTTGGATTTTCTTGTTATTGACCTACATATTCTCCATCAACACTTACAAACTTGTTCGCTTCAATAAATACTTTCATTTGACTCCTTGTCTGATCTTAAAAGATCTAATACCACTAGTTATGTAGTCAATAGTATACAATCTCATTCATATACCCAGTTATCAAGTTGGTCACAAACTTCACCTCTACTTGTTCTTTAATAGGAGGGTCATACAAGGCCGGGTATTGTGCTAAACTTGTTTTGTAATGCAAGAAATTAGTTACTTAGAAATATAAACAATTATAATACCTCCTCATACTTTTTCCTAAAGGATATGTCACTTCTTCAACTATGGTGGTCATGGGCCTGGAAACTCTATCCTTCATTCCCCTTTTTACAACTTAACCATTATCTTTCCCATTTTCTCTTAGTTCAAACAGTTAGTTTTGACTATTTGGAATTCTACCACCTTCTATTACTTTTCACCCTTTTCATACACCATAGGAAACACAATTAATCAACAAACTATATGGGAAAGAATCAAGAAATCAATATTTTACTTGCTTTCCCCAAATTTATGTCTAGTCCCTTAAGCCAAGGAATTTTGAACCATCTATGGTTGATGTATATCAAAAAAACCCATAGTGAACTAATATCATTTTTATTTTCTCTTCACCATAAATAATGTGTATACAAAAACTTAGGATCATACTTTTTGTGTTGTTCTCTAAAAATCACATTTTGTTTTCATGCTCAAAACCCTTCACTTTGTGTCTTCAAATGAATCATCATGCATGGAATCCCTTATAAGGAGATTCAATACAAAATGAATGAATTTTCAAACACCCGTTAAAGGGATTTATACGTTTCTAAATTTTTAGTGCCAAAATCCACTCATGTCACTATACGTCGGAAAAGCGACAAAGCAGCGTGAGAATCAACAAGTGACTCTTTCGCTGCACCCGACCTCCCGAGGTCGTGGCGAGACACCGGTGGGGGTATAATATGTGTGGGATGTAGACAAACTAGTTAGGCAGTCTAATGTATTCGACACGCACTAGTGGAATTTGTGAATCTAAGCCAAAGAAGGCCCTTCTAACTTGGATTGGTGTGATAGATCGATCAGCGAGGATGACTGCTCGAAGGCTCCAATCAATATCGAGCTCTGGCGTGATTCGATCTATGGGTTGCGGAATACGTGGAAAATGACCTGGGATTGTTTCGTGTATATCTCCTGATAAGGTCATATGGATTCCCTGGGCTCTCTAGGTCCCGTGATTGTCATACGAAACAAAATGTAAATCTAACTGTAATGAAACAAATTCTAACTACGTGAAATAAATCTAACTGCATATAACTTTTATTCTTCTATGAAATATTCTAACAATTCTAAGAAAAACAAACTATTTTAAGCGTATCTAGAAATAATAACTAAACAATAATTTAAAACAGACAAGATAACCGAGTGTGGTTATTTGCCTGTGCGATTTGTAGAATTATTCTAAATAAAATAGCCTGTCTAATCTACCTGCAAGATTCTCGATCCTACCTCAGAAGTGAGGAGTGAATCATAGTTTCTCAGAAACTATCAATCCCCACAGCTTCCCTGGCAATATCGAGAATAGAATGAAATGAAATAAAGTGATTAACTACTCTATTTGATATGAATCTGACTAGAACTTTGAAATTTAAAACCTGGACTCCGCAGAACAGTGGCGAATCCGATGGTGTATGTGATCTCGTCCCCTCAGTATGATCTTCTCGTTCTTTCGTGTTCACTTGGATCCAGAAAAGCGTGTAATGCTAGCACCGATAGGAGTAGATTTTGGGACAAGGACAGCTCAGAATGCAGACCGAGAATGCGAGTAGGAGAGGGATAGCGCAAGAGTACAGAGCTTGGCTTATGCGATTCCTAGCGGGATTTTACTGCGAGTCATGCAACGTGAAGCGACCAGAACCTTTGACTATCCTATACGAAGAGCAAAACCTGCAACTTTAATGGCTTCCTAAGCTATTCGTTCCAAAATAAAGACACTGCTTGCACAAGTTGGATATGTGGCTTACCAATAGCTGAATAATACTAACCAGGTATATAATGAATTGAACTAAGAACTCTAAGTCACAGTAAAACAAATCTACAGCAAAGAGGAATTCAGAGGTAAACTTCTAACCGGATTGGATGGAGCAACAACACTACCTGCACAAGATGGGTCTGTGGCTTACCAACAGCTGAGCAATGCTAACCAAGTACGAAATAAACTATGCTATCAGTCCTAAGCAAGCTAACCAAAACACTAAAAATCAGAAGATTCTAACAAGAAAAAAATGGTGACCAAAGCTCCAGCTCAAACTCTTCATCAAAGCTCAGACCATTTTCATGTGCACAAACCATGCATTTATAGGAATTCCAACACTCAAAAACCAAAACCAAATTGAACTCCTAAACAATAAACAAAGGAAAAAAACACTTCTGGGGACCAAAAACATTAATGCATGCTCAAGTCGGCAAAGAAATGCTGGTAAATCATGATATTTCACGCGGGTCACGTCAAAAGAGCATTCTGGAAAATGCGCACAGGACCGCCGCTCTAAGCAGGGCGGTGGTTACAGGATCGCGCCCTGTTCAGGGTGGCGGTCACGAGACCGCTGCCCTGCAGGGCGGCGGTTTCGTCACTGAAGGTCAAGAGGCCAAGGAAAGAGGGAAAAAGGGGAAAGCAAAGGGCATGGGGGCTAAGTGAGGCATGCGGGATGTTAACGCATACTCCGAGGGATTTTCCGGATCCCGAACACCTTGCGAGGAGACCTGTATCATCATTGGGGCACTTGTTACACTGTTGCAGCGGCAAAGAGTACCTTACAATTTTGGGTACGTACATATTGCCCCCTCGGAGAAGCGTTTTAGCCATGAAGAGGCGTAAAACGGTGGGTCCGAGTATGGCCGTCCCAAAATGGGGAGTTAGAAGTTATACCTTACACGTCCGTGTGTTGAAATGACGCCATTCCAAAATTCCCGCTACCTGCAAAATGAAAAGAGAACTCAAGTGCAGATAGATACAATAATTTGGAAAACAAACACTAAAATAACAGGGAAAGAGAACGTACCATTTGTGGGGATAGAAACTTACCTCCAACAGCGCTCCGAACCTGCGAAAAAGCCATTTTAAAACGAAACAGAACGATATATATATGAAAGTGGGCCCATTTTCCTATTCATTTGCGCGAGTCGATTCGATTGATTTTGAGCTCTGGGACCCACGGTGACGGTTTCTTGCATGAATAGAGTCAAAATGTCCGGAGCGAGATAGCGATCATGCCCCCACGTGCGGAATGCCACCCCGCGAGATCACAGGTTGGTTTTCTTTAATTTTGCATTTTTCCCCCTTCAAATTTGAAATGGCAAATTCTTTGTAATGGGGGGGTTATTTTTGAAAATGTTAGGTTCAAAAGGTCCACCTAGGGGGGGCGCCTACTGGGTAGGCTTTGTTTTTAGTTTAAATGGTCATTTTTGCTCATATTGGGATTTTTAGGTTTAAAAACCCGCGCGGGTTTTCGGACCGCGACCGCCGCCGCCCTGGCCTGGTGGCGGTTACATGACCGACCGCCGCCTGTTCGTGAGCGGTGGTTACACGACCGCCGCCTTTAAGGTGGTGGTTACAAAACCGCCCCCCTGCTCAAGGCGGCGGTTTTGCACAGAATGTAAAAGAACTTAACTTTTGAGATTGCACTTGTATTTTTATCATTTCTATATGTTTTTATGACTCTCTCGGCATTGATTAGATACTAACTTGCTCTGTTTTGTGTGTTTTGGTTGTATGCAGGCGAGAGCAGAGTATATCAGATGGAGCCGAGAGAGAGAGTGTGATTGGCTTTCGGGGGTATTAGATGCCCTTTCTCAGGATGAGGAGGATACATTACAGAGGGCCGGTATATTGCGTATATCGCGCGTGCCCCATGTCACACCGTCTAGTCACATTCTTTGTGACTTGTTCTCATATTGGGATGCAGATCGGAACACTTTCCGACTGCCAGGGGTCCGCGGTGAGTGGACCATCACTTTGGAGGATGTTTACCGTATCCTAGGGGTCCCGATCATTGGGAGGAGACTCACACTAGAGACGACAGGTCCGAGCACAGATTGCACAGTGGGCAGGCTACATGGGGGATGCAGCCATCTCCACGGGGTCAAAGAAGGGAGTGAGAGTTTGATCCATTCCTTCTTTTCCCATCCCCGTATTTCGACAGGCTATCATGGGGATCCTTGCCTCGAGGCTGATCGGGGACAAGGGAGGAGATACTTTACTATACTGCTGGGCCCCCATCATTGCACAGATAGAGGGGCATGGCCGGATATATGCCTGGGGCGCAGATATTCTGGGGACCACCTACCATGACTTATACAGGGTGGTCCATTTGCAGGGACAGTCATTGAGCCACCCGACTCTAGTCATGAGTTGGGTGTACGAGCATTTTATTCCTTATGGCAGAGGGGTAGAGGTGGTAGACCCAGGGGCTGTGAGGGTAGCTAGATGGTCAGATATGTTGGTGCTTAGAGCACCTCACCAGCCAGTTGCCTCCCTTACCACAGCAGATATGGAGGCGACGCCGTATCGGCTTATGGCCGGCATATGGGGCGAGGAGACCCTTACATTGATCTCCTGCTCCACCACAGGGCAGCTTATCGACCACGTGGGATGGGTGGAGGTACACCCTTTTGGTAGAGTTCCTCAGCAGTTCGGCCTTCCATATGCGGGCATGCTTCCCCCAGCGGCACCAGTTTATAGATCAGTCCGAGAGGCCAGAGGGGGGCCTAGAGGCCGTGGTTGGACAACGATCACTCCTGGCACTCCTATTGCAGCCAGGAGGGTAGTTCGGGCTAGAGCCGGTGCGCCTCGGGCACCTTTGCTTCAGATTGCATGGGTCCTGCTCATAGCAGTGATGACCCTATAGATATCGACTCGATTCTGAGGAGCTTACAGAGGGAGGGTCGGAGGAGCAGACAGATGATAGTGATCCTGAGTGGCATGACACTCAGGATATTTTGCAGTAGCAGAGAGGGGAGCAGAGTGCAGAGAGAGAGACTCTAGCTTCAGAGGAGCCACTTCTCAGGGCCATGGTGGAGAGGACGAGTCGGTTGTGGGGTGACATGTTGCCCCTGCTACAGGAGCAGCTCCACAGTCGGCAGCGGCATCCGCAGCGGGTGCCGGCCCCAGCGATCCATCTTGGAGGCCCGGTGATCCGAGTAAGTTATCCTCTTCTCCTTTCAATGTTTGTCTAACTTAGGATTTGTTTTAATTGCTATGTCTCTCCTTGTGTTTGTATCTTGTATATTTTAGTCTCTTGCCTAGCTTCTAATTCGTTTTTCTTCTTTGTTTTGCAGAGACTGTTGACGAGTGGCGGGATCTAATCCGTAGGGTATGCACTGATTCTCTGATGATCCCTATGGATAAGACCCGTGCGGAGCTATCTGTAGATGTCGGGGAGCCCTCAGCAGCCGGTAGGCATAGACGTCTTCGCCCGTTTGCACGTGGACGATGGTGTCGACTCTCCGTACAGAGTTGGCGGGCTATAGGACAGCCGAGCGTCTTATGAGGAGCCATTCTCGTGGCGAGACCGCGGCTGCTCCTCGAGACCCTGAGCCCTCCATGCATTCAGAGCGCCGGCGTAGCCGGAGTCCTAGGTGAGGGCGCGCACCCTCGGAGGGGTCGCGTAGGGGTTGAGAGGCGACTTGGCCCTATGTATTTTGTACTATAGATTCTTTTGTATATCACGGGCTCTTTGAGTGTTTTGACCATGCCTAGAGCATGATGGCATTGTATATAAACATTGATTATTTATATATATGCATTCGTTTTTGGATCAAAACTTTGTCACTCGTGTTTTCCCTTTCTATTTCTAAGCTGCTTTGTGTATACTACGATGTATGTTTTATATGCTTTCTAGAATGTATGCAATGGAGAAACAGATGATGCAAATGTTTGCTTTCTTTTTGTGTTTCATGATGCTGATACATGATATTGTAGATATACTGTGATCTTAAATCTTAGCTTCTGTGAGCAATTTGGATACCTCATGTTTGTTTTGGCAAAGTGATGAAAATAACCAGTATGATGAACAGATTAACTTGCCCCACTCCTAACTCCACGCAACTAGTAAGATGCGAGGGCTCATCACCAAGAGCCAAGAAGGGCGCAAGTTTATGAAATATGGTGAAACGATAGTGATGAAAGATAGACGAAGCTTTGGTGGAACCAAATTGAAAACTACAAGCTTACTCCACCCGAATGACTTCATAGTTTTGGGTACAACTTGCTTTGCGGTTTATCCAGACTTAGACCCGTAGATGGCCACATAGTAGATAAAATCTGGTTTTTAGGATTTTTAACTCTCTTGGAATTTTGAACATCTGATTCATTCGTTTTTGACTCAAAGTTTGAATAGTTTGTTTATGACCTTTTAACGTTTGCATTGTCTAGAGGACCCCCTACACTTTGCCCCATGCTACTAGTAAGAAGCATGGGTTTATCACCGTGGGCAAGGCATAGGTGAGTAAGGGCATTTCCATCCTTTCCCAACCCTACGTCACTAGTAAGAGACGCAAGCTCATCACCGAAGGTTGGTAGGGCAAGGAAATGTGTAAAAATAAAATTTTCTGTTTAATCACTTTTTGACTTGTCTTTTTGAGTAAAATGTCAGTATATGCTTGTTTCCAAAGAGATGTGTATATGGGATAGATGTGACACCATGAAGCTTCTAGAACAGACCATAGGCAAGACACCTATCCTAAGAAGAAATCAAAGTGAGAACAAACTTGCAGATCTTGGTATGATTACCGTTAAGACTTCGTTATGTCTGATTTTATTTGATAAAAGATTCCAAGATGATTGATGATATCGCGAAAATGGAGAGATATGATTAGAAATTTTTGTGCCAATGACATCATGAGTTTGTAATGAATTGCTTTTGAGAATAGACTCCTTGATCACAATTTGTGTAAGAAACAAATGGACAAAATGATCCTAATTTATATGAAAATGCAATGTAGATAGTTATATAGGTAGCGTTAGCTGCTTATGCGTAGAAACATTTGAGGTGCAGGGAATTGACTGTTTCGCCAAACTCCTCACCTTCTAACGTACATAAGAGGTATGCACCATTTCCATAGTCCTTCATGACTCGGTATGGGCCCAACCATTTGGGCCGGAATTTCCTTCCTTCACCGGTCTTCTTATCGATCCGGCTGTCTAGTCTTAGAACTAGATCACCTTCGTATATATCGCATTCATAAACCTTCTTGTTATACTGCTGGCACATTCGGTCAGCATAAGCTCTATGCCGTTGCTCAGCATCTAACCTAGTTTCATCTAGGCTTTCTAGTTGGGAAAGACGTGCTTCTTTGTAAGCGTCTTCATCTATGGATGGTAATGGGAAGTCGTCCTTAGGACGTGTTTTGTTGATGTCTCGGAAATCTATGCAGATGCGTATCTTTCCATTCTTTTTGAGAACGGGAACAATATTAGATACCCATTGAGAGTAATTGACTGGCTTGATGAATCCTACCTGAAGGAGTTTTATTACTTCCTCTTTTACCATGAGAGCTACTTTGGGCTTCATGGGTCTTGATTTTTGTTTAATTGGCTTTGCATCTGATCTAGTGACGAGGTTGTGCACCGCAATGTGGGGTGTGACTCCTGTCATCTCTTTGTAATTAAATGCAAATGCCTTTTGATGTTCTTTGAGAATCTGAGTATGTATTTCCACTTCTTCTGGGGTTAATGAAGAACCTAGTTTCAATATTCTTGGTTCATCTTCTGTCCGATGTTGACATCGATTGTTTCTTCGATTAAAGAGGCGTTACCCTCTTCGAACTCAGGTGGTGCTGGTGGTAAATCTATATCATCCCCATTTTCTATTGCGTATATGCTAGGTTCCCTTTGTGAGGGAAGATCCGTTACGGGATTTCCGAAGTAGGAAGATGAATGTGGAATCAGGGATAAATCTAGCATGTGATAGGAGAGATGTAATGCTGCATAGGCATTTAAATAATCCAAAGTAGCCGCATCATTTCCAACATGGTCTAGGATGGTAGATTCACTTCCGCTTGAAAGAGGATTTGTCATTGTTTTTATCAATGGTTCGTCACGAATGGATACTGTGAAGTGAGTGTCTTCTAGCTCATTGCTTGGAGTGAAGCGTGATGCTGAGGTTGCTATTGAATCGGCGAGAAGATTTTTTTCTCGCGGGATTGCTTCAATGGATATGAAGTTAAATGCCTTGCTTAAATCTAATACAACATTTTTGTAGAGTTGTAAATGTTCGGCTTTAGTTTCATATACTTCAGAAACTGGTTTGTTACTAATTGCGAGTCTCCCAAGACTCTGATGTTATTAATACCAATTCTTTTGGCTAAGGTAAGGCCAAGGAGGAGGGCTTCGTACTCAGCGCCATTGTTTGTGCATTCAAAGTTTAACTTAAAAGAGAATGGGAGGACCTTCTCCTCGGGCGAGGTAAGAATTATACCTGCCCCCGCTCCATAACGACATTTAGCTCCATCGAAATGGAGAGTCCAATACTTAGCCGGGAGTGTAGATGTTGGGGCATCTGCTGCGTTTGCACACTCTACTTCTACCATACAGAGATCTTCTGCTGGCAAGGAACCAACACCTAGGGAAAATCCTATGCCTACTGAATCGAATGGTAAGAACATTGGTGAATCTTGTTCTATCAACTCAACTATTTTCGCAGTAGTTCCTAATGATACTGTTTCTTTAGTTTTACCTTTAGGGGTTGGAATTGTTTTGGCTATGCTAGTAGTTTCAAGATCTGTTGAAGGTATCAACTTTTCCTCTGGCTTTGGGTCAGAGGGTTTATTAAGTTGGTTTGTTGGCAATTCAAATTCTGAGTGCACCCCTGGTCTTTTCTTTAAATCAGCTAGGTGCAAATCGAAAGGTTTTGGATCGCCTTTGGCTACAAATACCTTTCTTAGATGCAAGAATCTTACTTCCGAAATAGCATGGAAGGGATTGCCTTCATTCGATGTATCCAAGGTCGGCCGAGGATCATATTATAGTTAGTTTCCCGATCTATAATATAAAATTCAGTCAAGATGGTTTTGGGCCCTAAGGTGACCAGCAGTATTATAGTTCCTATCGAAGTGGCTTTAAGGCTATCATAGCCTCTCAAGGTATTTCGTGTAGTGGGAACATTTGTTTCTCCATATCTAAGTTTTTGGAGGAAAGAGAAAGGGACTATGTTAACCGGCCCCATCACAACCATTGCCGCTTTACATAGTTATTATAAACCCATACTTGTAAGTGCAAGGCTGGGTCACCTTGGCGTGTGATCAAAGATCTGTGGGCATTTTACTTATTTCGAAAATGAATTTGACATCCTTGTCCGGCTGCCCCGGAGGGTGGATATCAAAATCTACATGATTTACTTGTGTTTCAGGAGGTGGAGTGATGTTAATTAGATGGCCTAGACCTAATGCTTCTAAAAGAGCAGCTCTGTGAGGGGGAGAGTTCTTTAGTAAGTCCAAAAATGAAATGTGTGAAAAGGTCTTTGTTAGGTCACTAATTAAATCATAGGCACCGATGGGTTTTTCAACTATTTGCTGACTCTTATCTGTCTCTGGCAGATGACTTGGGCTCGGTTGAGAGAAATACTCTCGTGTTCTTGTTATAGCTTCGATAGGTAGTTCAGCGTCTAATTCTACCAAACTAACTATCTTAGGTCTTGGTTGAGCTCCCAACTGTGGCGCAACTGACGGATTTAATGAAGTCGAAGCTTCATGATCATTGTTTCCCGTTATTGCACCTTTGTTTGTTCTGGTTGGATTCAGCCTATTGCCATCATGATTTGGGAGCGGATCGTTAAAGATCCTGAGGGGAGCATTCTGAGGGGAAACTGCCCCTGCGAGCGTATTTGGTTGTGATGAGACGGGATCTGCCAAAAACAAGTCTGTGAAGAACTGTCTTTGTTCTTCTGGCAAGCGTTGCATAAATTTATTGTAGTCACGGCACGTTCTAGTGTCGTGACCATGAATTTTATGGAAACCACAATAAGAATTGGGGTTATAATTCCCGTTTTGTTGGTTTGGTGTGTATTGTGGCCTAAAATTCCGATCAAACTGTTGCCTATTAGGACTAAAGTTTTGGAATTGTTGTTTTTGGTTTTGACTTTGGTTTTGGTAACCAAATGAGTTTTGGCTTGGCCCTTGCATGGGATTTCGCCGTTGTTGTTGTTGTTGTTGTTGTGGATGGTTAAAATCCACTGTATTGACTATTGGGGTAAAGTTGTTATTTCGCTAATTGTTTGTTTATGACGGAGTATTAACGACATTTACCCTCTTGGGCTGGTCGGTTACCCCATCCGTTGTTACCCCACGATTTTTGTTAAGGATTTTGGGTCCTTGATTGACATTTGTGGTAGTTGTAGTATTTTGAGTGGAGGTGATTAACCTCCCATTTGCTCCGTAAGTCTTACGACCACTATCTATTGCTGCTTGATCAATTCGCAGAGCGCTCTCAAGTACCTCATCATAAGTCCTTAGTGGGAACTTCTGGACTTCTTCCTTCACTTCTCTACTGAGAGAATGAAGGAATAAATCACATAGTTCCATCTGATCCATGTTTGGAGCACTTGCTGATGAATAAAGAACTGTACGCCACCTCTGGATGAAATGGGCGACAGATTCGTTGTGTTCTTGTTTGATATGTAAGAATTCCCTGATTCCTGTTCTCAATAGTTTGTTCATGTCAAAGGCTTTGATGAACTCTGACATGAGTTGTTTAAATGAATGTATGGAAGCTTCAGGTATTCTATAATACCAATCGAGAGCGATGCCTTCCAAGGTTTTGGGAAATATTTTAGCAACAACCCCATCCCAAGGGAGTAATTCTCGTATGGCTGTAGCGTAAGCTTTGATATGTGCATTTGGATCTCCCTCACCCTTGAACTTGGGCAAATCAGGGAGAGGTCTTGGAAGCATGACACTTCGTATGGTGAAATCTAAGGGTTCCTTTAGATATTCTGAATACGTCCCTATCGCATAGCTTTCGACCATTGATGGTGTTTGCTGAGGGAGTGGTGGGATAGGTTGTTGATTGATATGGTGCAAGCATACGCGTTGGGGGGGCATAGGAGGTCCTCGCGCTTGAGAAAACATGCCAGGAGAGGAGAACATATCTCCTTGTGGTGATTTAGAGTACATGTTTAAATAGGACGGGGTATTGTCAAGGAATGGATTGTTTGACACTAGACCTGGAGGAGTAGTGTTAGAGATGATAGGCCTTGTTGGCATTTGCTGTGGATATTGAGGAGGCATGCCTAACGTGCCTACTCCTGTGAGGAGATCTACTTGGCCAGAGTGGTATGGAGGATTGGAACTTCCCGTTTGCATGAACGGAGAATTTTGATTTGCTTGAGCAAGTTCTAACCCTCTCACTCTTTCTACTAACGTTGAAATGACTTCATTTGGTGAAGCCACGGTACTTTGCCTGAGCGGCGTTTGTTGTATACCCTGGTGTTGTATAGGCATGTGATAGCTTGTCATGAACTGATTGCTATCTTGCCAAGTTTCTCCAAGAATATTTCCTGTAGAGGTATTTTCTTGAAAAGAGGTCTCGGGTTGTACTTGTAAACTTCCTATAGGTGGGTACATACCCCAGAGCGTTGTTCATTCCTAGGAATAACGCGTGGAGTCCATCGTCATCTAAGACCAGTATGGGTACGATTGTCTACTAATATGTGGTCTAAGTAGTATTTGAGGAGATGAAAGCAGATTCTCTAGTGAATGTCATATTATTTGAGCACGAAGGCTCTGTTTGTGGGTTTGAGGAGTTGATCTAACCCTCTACTTGAAGAGACAGTTATATCTATCCTGGAGTTTGGGGCAGTTGACAATTGATTAGTTGAATAGTTGTCGCCCCACCGAGAGTGAGGGTGATGATTCCCTATTCTCATTGGGCGTAGTATGCCTCAAGACCCGGGAGGGTCTCGTATATGCATCGAATCCCGACATATTCGGGGGGTGAGAATAATGGGAATACTGAAGGAGAAAATGGGAAATGAGAGAAGGTGATTTTATGAAAGTGTAGAAGGTGAAACAATTGTTTTTTTCAAGTTGGGTTCACCAATTTTATACGTTGAAAAGCGACAGGAGAGCGTGAGAATCAACAAGTGACTCTTCCGCGTACCCGACCTCCCGAGGTCATGCCGAGACAGCCGGTGGGGGTAGAATATGCGTGGGATGCAGACAAACTAGTTAGGCAGTCTAATGTCTTGACATGCACTAGTGGAATTTGTGAATCTAAGGCAAAGAAGGCCCTTCTAACTTGGATCGGTGTGATAGATCGATCAACGAGGATGGATGACCGCTCAAAGGCTCCAATCAATATCGATCTCCGGCATGATTCGATCTATGGGTTGTGGAATACGTGGAAAATTATCTCGGGATGTTTCGTGTATGTCTCCGATAAGGTCATATAGATTCCCTGGGCTCTCTAGGTCCCGTGATTGTCATACGAAACAAAATGTAATCTAACTGTAATGAAATAAATTCTAACTACGTGAAATAAATCTAACCGCATATAAACTTTATCCTTCTAAGAAATATTCTAACAATTCTAAGAAAAACAAACTATTTTAAGCGTATCTAGAAATAATAACTAAACAATAATTTAAAACAGACAAGATAACCGAGTGTGGTTATTTGCCTGTGTGATTTGTAGAATTATTCTAAATAAATAAGATAGCCTGTCTAATCTACCTGCAAGATTCTCGATCCTACCTCAGAAGTGAGGAGTGAATCATAGTTTCTCAGAAACTATCAATCCCCACAGCTTCCCTGGCAATATCGAGAATAGAATGAAATGAAATAAAGGAATTAACTACTCTATTTGATATGAATCTAACTAGAACTTTGAAATTTAAAACCTGGACTCCGCAGAACAGTGGCGAATCCGATGGTGTATGTGATCTCGTCCCCTCAGTATGATCTTCTCGTTCTTTCGTGTTCACTTGGATCCAGAAAAGCGTGTAATGCTAGCACCGATAGGAGTAGATTTTGGGACAAGGACAGCTCAGAATGCAGACCGAGAATGCGAGTAGGAGAGGGATAGCGCAAGAGTACAGAGCTTGGCTTATGCGATTCCTAGCGGGATTTTACTGCGAGTCATGCAACGTGAAGCGACCAGAACCTTTGACTATCCTATACGAAGAGCAAAACCTGCAACTTTAATGGCTTCCTAAGCTATTTCGTTCCAAAATAAAGACACTGCTTGCACAAGTTGGATATGTGGCTTACCAACAAGCTGAATAAAGCTAACCAGGTATACAATGAATTGAACTAAGAACTCTAAGTCACAGTAAAACAAATTTACAGCAAAAGGAATTCAGAGGCAAGCTTCTAACCGGATTGGATGGAGCAACAACACTGCCTGCACAAGATGGGTCTGTGGCTTACCAACAGCTGAGCAATGCTAAACCAAGTATGAAGTAAACTATGCTATCAATCCTAAGCAAGCTAACCAAAATACTAAAAACCAGAAGACTCTAACAAGGAAAAATGGTGATCAAAACTCCAGCTCAAATTCTTCACACAAACTCTTCATCAAAATTCAGACCATTTGCATGTACACAAACCATGCATTTATAGGAATTCCAACACTCAAGAACCAAAACCAAATTGAACTCCTAAACAATAAACAAAGGAAAAACACTGTTCCAGGGGACCAAAAACATTAATGCATGCTCAAGTCGGCAAAGAAAAGCTGGTAAATCGTGATATTTCATGCGGGTCGCGTCAAAAGAGCGTTCTGGAAAACACGCACAGGACCGCCGCTCTGAGCAGGGCGGCGGTTACAGGACCGCCGCCCTGATCAGGGCAGCGGTCACGAGACCGCCGCCCTGCAGGGTGGCGGTTTCATCACTGAAGGTCAAGAGGCCAAGGAAAGAGGGAAAAAGGGGAAAACAAAGGGCGCGGGGGCTAAGCGGGGCATGTGGGATGTTAACGCATACTCCGAGGGCTTTTCCGGATCCCGAACACCTTGCGAGGAGACCTGTATCATCATTGGGGCACTTGTTACACTGTTCCGGCAGTACAATACCTTACAATTTTGGGTACGCGAGTCACCAATCTCTTTTCTAACTAGGGTTCTTTTTGTTGGTCTTAATTGTGCTTTTCCTACTTCTTGCTCTAATCGTAAAGCATAACTTTGAATTTCACCCTTCAAAACAAAAACTTCCTTCAAAATATATTGCATATAATTATTTCCATGATATGTTGAAAGTTTAAAACAAAAATACTTGGTTTTTAAGCTCTAAAATATAAACCCTAGTCATGTCTTTAAATATCCCTCACAAAGTGAACCCGAGATGAGTCAATCATCCACAAATTTCTTTATCTTTGATTTCAAGACTCTAAATTTTAACATGAGGCTTGTATTGAACTCACCATTGTGAAAATATTACAAGTGGTTTATAAATTCACGTGAAAACATGATACACTCCTTCTTTTCTCTACTCTTCCATGTACATACATACATCAAATACCTCCAAATGCCCTTATTTATCAACACAAAACACAAAAATGTCTCGAGAGAAATTATTGTAATAATCAAATAAAATTCCACACCTTAGAGGTCAATGAAGAAGTTTCTGATTAATTTTTCCCTTTTTTGAGGATATATAGCCTTAACCAAGCATGAACGATTATCACTAAGTCAAGAAAAGCAGTTTCCTTTAGTGTTTTTTCCCAAAGAGATTCAAACATGCAAGTTAACTATTATAATGCTTATTCTCCTAGTTTTAAGAATAAATTTCAATTTCCTTCATTATGTCACAACAAGAAACTCATAATATATACATTTGATAAGATAATCATAGTCAAATTTATGTCACGGTTGAATGGTTATCAACACAGTTTAGGGGTCCTATTTTATAGCTTGAGTAAACATATTTCTCACCATGAATAGGAACTCATGAATCACCCAAGGTTTTAACATCCTTTCCACAAATTTCAAAAACTTGAAACTCATAGTTGGATCGAATTTTTACGGTTTAGTCTAGCAAGAATTAATCTTCATACACAAAGTCACTGCATCATGCAAACCTGCTATATTTCTCCTCACAAAGTATAACCACATATTTCCATCTAAAATGCATAATAATCCTATTAACATTCATAAAGACAAAGTATTTCACAATCACACAGTGCAAATACATACACAATACAATATTGTTCTTCTTCCTTGAAGCTTTCATTGATTTACATTTGAATGGGAATGAGGTGAGGTCATTACATTCTTACATTTATATGAATTCCACTTATACCTAACAAAATATACCCTCTTAACTCATTCGTCATATGGATGACCTTAGCCTAGCACCAAGTTAAATAGCTCAAATACCAAGTCTTAGACTTCTTGACTCATATTATGATTCCTATATCCTATAAATACCTAATACACTGTCTTATAACTCCTTTCATCCTCTTACATGCTTTTAAGCTTTAATATTCCATAACCATTACAAACCAAAAATGACCTCCAAAACTCATTTTGTACTTTTGGAGGGAAAACAAAATATTAAAATTTTGAAAATATTAGACTCAAAATACCACATCTAAATGACTCCTAGTAACCCCTAGGTCCTATTAACACACCCATCAAACCAAAATATGATGACTCAAGACATATTTACATAGTGGAGTGATGCTCCTACATCAGATCCATGTCTTCCATTTTGATTGGATACTTATTGATTATGTTGGTTATATATACATACATACATACATATATATATATATATATATATATATATATATATATATATATATATATATATGTATATATATCATTAGTTTTCCTACATTTGGTTACTACTAATTTTTAATTAAGAGATACTTATATTAAAATATGAAGGTTCTAGGATTAATTAAAAAAATGCAGGTTAGTTTTCACATATATTGAGTATAGTATCATTTTTTTTTACATACAACATTAGACATATAACATTATGATTGACTTTTTAATTCATATTATATGTTATGATACTAATAATGAATTTCATTACACCCTTTGAATAGGTATTTTCTTCATAACTATGGTCATTATGTATTATGTCTATGTAACTCACATGTAGGGCATGTTTGCCATTGAAACATATTATATATAATTATATCCTTTTACAATAAATTTAAATGTAGTGTAACATCATCTTCATACCTGCTAAGACACATACCAATGTTCTCCTAAAAATATTGTTGAATTTAATAAATTAGATTAAATCTAAGCATATGTGGGACATTTTAAGTTATCACAAGTAAATTATATATTAATCTTCTATAGAGAGTTACATGGGATATATTATTTCCAATTCCTAAAAAAATTTAAAAGTCCTGAGAAAAATCTTATAATATCATAAACTAAGTTTTTATAAAGTCGGTAAAACACTACTTTCTAATTTATGGTTATGTTGGGGAATCAACAATATCATTCTTATGGTCATACAATCATCTGACCAATTTTGATGTTTACAGTAGACTACCGACACAATATTTCCTTATTATAATAGATTCACAATCCTCTAAATTTATTTGAATGATAGATAAATGATAGAGTAATTGAAATGCACGTAGACACCGCTTTAAAATAAATTCATTAAAAATAAGCTATTATGCCAAAATGTCATTAGTATATAGTGGAAAAGTTTTGAAGAATGAATTTTCTCTACCAACATGATATTATTATCCATTTATATAATTTAATTTTATTGTATCTTTCCTTATTCGTGAAATGACATTCATGAGGAATAAAAAAACCACGACATTTCCAGCTAGTCCCCATTATTTATGGGAGCTAAGTTGAGAATGGAGCTCAGGATGCATTAGAAAGATTGGTAAATTCTACCATTGATGACTGTCCACCAAAATATTCAAACACCATGAAACCATATGTTTATGTCATCCCTCAAGCCTAAGAAGGAATGCCTCTTTCCCTTTTGGGTGATTTCACTCACGATGAATTTGTTCTAGTTTGTAAAGACAACTTACATAAATTTATATAGTACCATGCTCATATATACCTCTCTTATCCCCAATTTATTACAAAAATGAAAATAGTTGTTATCCCTAAGTGGCATTCCTACCAAGGTCTCTTTCACCATTGATGATATAGAAAATCAATTCATGATGCACAAACAAACATCCTAAAAATGTCCATTTATGGAAAGCCTCTTATAACCAAAAATATATTTAATTTGGGCTCAAGGAAATTAGAAACCCATTGGATATATATTCATATACTAATGATGACTAGAGGTTATTATATTATGACCATATATTTTATGTGTTTTATTTCCCCGTGGCGAGTTTATATGACTCATTTCCACATATGTACAAAAACCCATATAATTAGGGGTCCATATGGAGAACTTTGTACCACATAGGATTACTAAATATACACTCACTAAGAGATAAACAATTTTCTACCTTGAATTTCTTGTTTGGAATTATATTTTAATATTATACACCTCAATCTCTTTGATCAAAGTGAATATGTTTCAAAAAGATCAATTAATGGTGGAGACAAAAATGGTTCATTCAAAATTATGGTGGTAGAGCATGAATAATGAAATAAAAGATAGAAATGACTATTTTGTTAGTGGAATTTGGCATGCATGGGAGATAATGATATATTTAAAGTTTACCAACCTATTGTTATTCCCTAGACTACAATTACACCTCTCCACATGTGTTTTTGACATATTCACTTCAATCGATGAAAATGAGTCATATAAATTGTCAAAATGAAGTACATCACATAAATTATATGGTAACAATCTCATGCTTATCAATTGAATGGTTATCCCCTAACTAATTTTACACTTGTTCACATGTGTTGTCAAGATCATGCTTGTATATATGCATTTTCAATATTTTCTTCTCTACCCATTTCCTCCATTTGAATTTTTGTTAGTATATCAGTTACTAAGACCTACATATGTTGATGACATGTTGTCATATAGCATGATATTAATAATACCTCCATAAATTGATCAATATCAATTATAGTGTCTAAAGGGGTGATTACATGTTTAAGTAAAACTATGTAATTGATATTAATCAATTAGTAACAAGATTATGAATGTAGTGTTATTTTATAACATAACATATTTATAACTATTTATATATATAATCAAAAAACAAACTTATGAAGTTATCCTTAATAAAATAATAATAATTAATAAACATGTATTAATATATCAATTGTGATGCCCAAAAGATTAATCAAAAGTTTTCTTATAATTTTATAATTCATACTATTAGTTATAAGGTTATTAATGTATTGTTTGTTAATAGTGCCACATATTCAAAATTTTATGTATAGATAATCAAAACATTATCTCATGTTGTTCTTGATGTTGTAATTAACCCTTTATCCATTGTAAATGTTTTTATATATGAATTAAAATGTTTCTTATTATTTTCATATTGTTTGATATCACAACATTTTGACAAGATGAAGAGCAAGAGGATTTTTAAGTGAGGATAATGAAAGCCCAAATAATAGGGTGTACAATTTAAAATTGAAAAATATAACCATGAAACAAATCAATAAAATGGTGCAACATAAAATCAACAAGATACAATCACAACTATAGATCAAAAATAGAAAATGTTGGACCTCAAGTAAATGGGCATGAAATAGAGGAAATGTTGATGTGTGTCATTTTTCACATCATGTGGTGAGTCATCTCACTTAGGTGAGGTCATGGGTATTAGGTGTCTTAGCGGGTATGACAGATTCCATCATACATGTCAGTGTGCATCAATGCATCATACATGAGTTACTTTCTATTTCAGGAATGTAACTCCTCTTCTCCACTTGAGGAGGTATGATTATCATGCATTGAGGGTTACAATGCACCCCTGTTTATACCCATTTTTTTTCAAATCTAGGAGGATATGAGAAATACCTTTTCTTTGCATGTACATTTCATGGTTTAATGCTTAATTCCTCGTGAAACTTTGTCACACTTCTATTTGAGTGCAAATCAGTTGATGTGTGCATTATATCGCATGATACTCATTTTTACATTTTTTTCTTTCTCTGTCATGGTATGAGAGCATGTTATTAGGATCCACACTACTCTTCATTTTTCTGTTTCCTACCACTCTCATTTTCATGTTTTATTTGTTTCATGTGTAATAGTTGTAATCGTTATTCCATTCATGCATTATTTTCATTGGTCTATTTTTATTTGGGTTCACATCTTGTTTGAGTTATTGGTTGCGTTTGGTTTGGTTTGTTTGGGTTTTGTAGGCTCTACATGAATGTTATGGAGTTATTATAGGTTTAGTGTGCATATTCGGGGTTTTTTGCTTATCTACTTTTAGTGGTGGAAGTTGGTTTTATGGCCCAATTTGGCCTCAACTCACTAAGCTAGGAATTGAGATGTCCCACCGTTGAACCCAAAAATGACTAAGTCTCGAGAGAAGAGGATGAACATGCACGGAAGACAAGGTAGGAATAAGGTATGTGGAGAAGAGCATGCAAGAATAATTAAGTGCATGTGAATAGTCTAAATAGTTTAGTTTGAGTGAAGGGCTTGAATAAACATGGAGAGCATGGAGATTGGCATGCAAAAGAAAAAGTGGATTACGGGACCTAGTGGCATTATGGAATATGGTGTTATATGGAAAACATGTGAGGAGTGGATAATGCTAGAAATTGGAGTATTGTAGCTTAAGGAAATAATATTCTAGGATCTAATCACTACAGTTAGTGGAGGCTAATCGGTGTTTTAATGAGCTAGCACAGCACTTGATTATGCGGGAACATGATTCCATTTGGCATGGGTCCTTCTCATGAGTGAAGTTCAGGTGAAATAGGAGAGATCTTGATTCTATTTAAGAAGGTGTTTGTGTCCAAAACAAGGTGGGGTATGTGTGTAAGCATAGGTGTGTATGTGTAAGGATAAGTAGAGACATAGGTAGGAATGAGAGGTGATGCAAGAGGAAGAAGATGTGTGTTGCAAGGAACAAGGTATTCTAGGTGCATATAAGAGAGCATGGATAAAACCCTTTGAGCATAGTCATTTTATAGAGATAGGGTGTTATTTCATAATGTATTTGGTCTACTATGACCCTTTTGATGTAATCTGGCTACTGTAAACAATTGTGAATCAATGAATATGATGGGTTGTTATGTATATATCTATTTACAGGTTCAAACCTTAGTGTTCTTCATTTTTCCTATGGCTCAGATATGATTCCTTCATGATGTTAATAATGCTTATATTCTTTTCATGGTGCATATGTGCTTAGATCTAGTTTCTTTACTTTTGTGCTAGAATGAATACATGCATTTCTATGTGTGCACATATTCCTCCATTAATGGCAAATAATTCTTACAAAGATCACATAAAGGAGGGGCTCGACACCCACACACACCTTGGGTGAGCACCTAGTCAAGGTTGGGTGATATACCGACATGCTTGGGGTTTAAAGGGAGTAGGGAAAGGTGACTACATTTTGGTTTCATTGTTGGGACCTCTTTTGAAGTTGTTGTAAGAATGGTGTGTGATGACAAAATGTTTGACCTTGGATAGCATCTAGACTTAGCTTAAGAAAATGTAGGATGAGTTTTCACAGAGGTTTTAGTACTAGACCTAAGTTTGATGCATGTAAATGGGTAGAGGAACACATGTATCATGAGGTCTATGAGAAATTATTTTTGTTTCCCTATAGAGTTGTATGAATGGTTGTAAGCATATGCATCAAGGTCAATTTGTTATTATAGACCTCATGTTTGGACCCAGAAATAGTATCAACAACTACATGATGCTAATTTTACCTAGAATCGTGTTGTTGATCAGTGGTGGAGTAGAGTGTTGACTAGATATAATATGGAATACGTAATGTCTACGTATTCATGCCCAAAGATTTCTGAGTTTGAGTTCTTATGGGAGCCAAGAGGATCATTCTTGCATGTTATACCATTATCCATTAAGATTGTGATCATCACTCTGAGTTTGGAAGCATTTCCTATGGCTAGCTAAACTCCTACTAGGCATGGGGCATAAAAGCTGGTGTGGTGAAAGATGGTAGATCCTACAGTGAAAGTAGAGAGAAAAGAGAGATGCATCAAGTATAATGAAGTGTATGAGATGGAGTTGGTGATACAACTTGAAGTTACATGAGTGATGGAATTATGGAGGTAGACATTGTGGGAAGGATTTGAGGTTCGTGTTGAGAATGTGGAACTTGAGTAGTTTGTGCTACCCCATCTTGGAAATTGCAGGAGAGAAAACTCCTCGAATTTTGGTGAGATTTCATCATATGGAGAAAGGAAAAAATTCATGGGCACACATCTTAGCCCACTTGGTGACCAAACCCTGACACTTATTTTTCCATTTCCAGAGATAAGTAATGTTAATTTGGTTAGTATTGGTATTGGTATTCTAGCAACACGTAGTAGATATAAATTTTCATTCATTTCATCTATGGCCATGTAGACATTTCTTGTGTTTAGAGGCATCCTATATGGAACATCATTTAGGAAAGGTGTGGGTACATATATATTGGGTATCACGTCAGAAGTGGTTCAACATCATAAATTGTGGGCACGTAGTTAACGGAGATGGTGGGGATGCCAAGTAAAACTACTTTAGGCCCCTTACCTACTATAAGAGGAGTATCTAGTGGATCTAGAGGGATACAAGCTAGTGGATTTAGTGGTACTACCGGTGTAGGAAATATAGGAGGAAAAGGTACTCAACCTGATGGACAAGGGCCTCAACCACCTCAACAAGTGTTTTTTGAGATGTCACTACATTTGAATGATTACAATGGTTTTGAAGATTTTTGGATCATGTACATAAGTGAAAATTTCTATGTTGTACTAAGGGTATCTCGCCCTGAGAATAGAAGGCAAGTTACTTTGCAACTATGTTGCGTAGGCGCGCGCATATAGCGGCACCAGAAGTATGGCCCACATCAGACGGTGATGGATTATATTTCATTGTGTGATGCCTTTTTGGCGAGTTCCATATTCTTGAGTTTGATAAGAAGAGCATCAATTCTCTTAAGGTGATTCAAAGTAGGGAATGAAACAAAGTGTGTGGGAGTATGATGCATGCTTTAAGACTATTTTGACAAAGTTGTCTTATGATATCCATCCTTCGTAACATGCTCATTTGTTCATCGAGGATTGATAACACCCTTTAGGTGTGCACTCTCCCATAATACTTTCATGGACCCATGTGAGGCCTTGGAAGTTTTTTTATGCGTTGAGGCCATTAGAAGCATTGGTATTGGAGTAAGCCCATTTCTAAAAGTACAAATTGCTGCCATGGTGAAGGAGCTTGAAAAATTGTCTGCAAACTCATCTCATGAGACTTGCAGTGGAATTTGGTGCACAGATAATGAGATAGAAGAACACACAAAGGATAGTTTCCCATGAAGGTTGGTGTGCACCATGTCATTAGACTTTGAAATTTTCCACAAAGATCATGATCTAAGTAGATGCTCATTATTACAACACATGATCTGCAATAATGTGTCTTCTTATTGTAAGATATGTATATCCACTACTGATGATACAAAGGAATTTCAATTGATAGACCAAATCCATGATGTCATTGATCTTGGTGTGTGTCATACCAGCATTAGGATTGGTTATAAGGGAAAAGGTTGTCAATATGAAGGGTGCGTAGAGGCTTGGGGGTTAGGAATCAAAGACATCAAACATATGAATGCTGCTCTTATTACAAAGTTAGGTTGGAGACTTATAAAAGAAAACAAGCCTTGGACAGATTTGGTTAAAATCAAATACCTTTCCAACCAAAGCAAGATTTCCTTTATTTCTGATCCGTTTCTTCTAAATGTTTCTATTTTCTGGAACAATCTTCTTACAAAGCAGACAAATTATTTCTCAGGGATGTAGCTGGAAGCTTGGGGATGGTCAAGAAATTAATTTCTAGACCGATAAATGGTCGGTATTAACTATATTTCCTCTTATGACTACATTAAAGACATCTTAATTAGAAATTATGGGCACAAAGTACAGGGCTATATTGAGGTGGATGAAACCAAAAGAAAATGGAAATAGTTCAAAGTTGAGGAGGAGAATGTGTAGTCTGATGTTTCATCTATGCAGAATCAACTCTCCCTAATTCATATCAGTCCACAAAGTCATAAGGATGAGCTCATTTGGAAAGATTCTTTTGATGGAGAGTACTCGGTTAAATCGGGCTACAATTCTTTCTTTACCTCTATTGAAAGTGATACTGAGTGGCATAAGCTATGGATGCCAGAGCTAACCCCTAGAGTGAACTTTTTCTAGTGGCTCATCATTAAAGGAAAGATACTAACCAATGAAAATCTCATTAGGAAAGGATTTATCATGCCGAATAGATGTTGCATGTGTCAGGAAGAAGTAGAAGACATTAAACATTTATTTCTTCATTGTAAGTATACTTCCAAAATTTGGCATCTTATATTTAAAAACTTTAATCAAGAATGGATCTTTCCCCTTACTTGTCTTCAGGCCTGGGAACAATGGAACTCTCCTTACAAACATTGTGTGGTGAGGAGATTATGGCAACTAGTTTTACCTCACACCATGTGGCAAGTTTGGAAGGCTTGTAATGATGTCATTTTTAGGAATACTAGAAAGCTATGAAACAAAGTCTACAAAGAAATTATCATTGTTGTGTAGGACAACATTGCAAGATTTAAACCTCCTAAAAATAGACTTTGCCCTGAGGAAGAAGAGAACATTTTGGCTGCTTGGAATATTGGCACTATCTTGAATAAGAATAATAATGGTATTGATAGATCCACTGTCTGATGGATTAAGCCTCCCAATGCTTGGCATAAATTGAATTTTGACGGGGCCTCAAAAGGCAATCCTGGAGATTCTGGAGGTGGGGGAGTCATTAGAGATCACAGAGGCTGTTTTGTTGCTACTTTTTCTGGAAAGATGGGAAGGAAAACTAACCATTACTCTGAAGCTCTTGCTGCTCTTTGGGGAATAAGGCTAGCTAGGGATTGTAATATTCCAAATATTATAATTGAGGGTGATTCGCTAAACATCATCAATCTCTTAAACCAAAAAAAAACCCATCTTGTCAATCAGATATTTTATTGCTGAAGCTACTGATATTTGCAAGAGTTTTGAAAATTTTGAAATCAAACACACCTACTGGGAAGGCAATAGGGTCGCGGATAGTTTGGAAAACTTTGGGGTTAATAATACTTTTCAAACTTGGCTAAGGGGTGACATTATTCCCACTCAAGTTAATGAAGACATCATCAATGATCTACATGACTTGGAAAGTAATCACTAATGGTTGTAATGTTGATGTAAAGGAGCGGATTTTTAAGTATAGAATGATGACATCTCCTAATATTCATACAACCTGCGGTGACATCATTACTAGTCATAGGGAGGATGCTAAGCGGTGGGTCACTAATTACAAAGTAAGGTATAATAATTATATCTTTCTGCATGATTGGGAGAGATTCAAAAATAGAGTTGAGGATGGGTCGCATAGTTCTAAAATTTTTTGTTGCGGGCGAGCCCACTGGAAAAATGGGGGATCACCTTGCAAGATAGAGTCCACCCATATTCCATCTTGGAAATATGATATGGTTCTTTGGAACTATCTTCAAATAGGGGTCTTGTGAACTTTATTGAAAAAATCTAAGGTTTTGATCAGGTTATCTCTATTAAATTTACTCGGGGATGGAGGAATCATGTGGTAAAATACAAGCAACATTGAGGTTGAGATTACGAAGGAGCTTATTTCTCAAGTCACCGGACTCGGTCTTGATGGCTCCAAATTATTTAAAAAAGGGGTGGTCGAGAGGTGGATATAAAGAAATTCTGGATGAAGGGGAAGATCTTGAATTTCAATGACAATGGCATCAAGTTGGCTTCGGTTTCCGAGCCTTGTCTTTGAGATTGCTAGAATGGTAGTAAGGTATGTAACTCTTGAAGGGAGATTTGTCACTATTCCAATAAAACATTTGATCTTTCTCAATCACTTTCGTAGAAACATCATTATCAACTTTCCTCATTACTTGATAAACTCACTTTGGAGAAATATGTTCGGAAGTGCAAAATCATACTAGGCGGTTCCCCTACATCAAGGGTTAATACGCTTATTCCGCCACCTTTGCTCGGCTGTCCCTACTTGGATTCTACTCTTTCCTCTACCTTCATTCCTCCCCCTTCCCCCACTACCTACATTCCTCCCCTACTCAAAAGGAAGATTGACATTGCTTCATCTAGCAAGAAAAGGAAGGGGATGAAAACTAAGGTTCTCGCCTGCAGAGGGTTCTTAGAAGTCATAAAGACCTGGAGCTTGCCAAGAATCTCCTGCACATTATCCATCCGGTGGAGGAGCCTAAGGATGAGGACTTGTTGATCAGAGTGGGAAATATGGAAAAGGAAATTCAAGAGCTTAAGAGTGTTATTAGAGATATGGAAAAAGCTAATGGGAAAAGGAAACTGGAAAATGATGAAGAAGAGGATGTCACTGCTGATATTTTCAAGAAGCTTCAATCTCTAGATGGAAAACTTGGAAACACAAAAGGACGTAATGACTGTATCCTCTCTACCCTTAAAAGTATTTACAATTTCATCGAACAGCACGTTCATAGTATCTGCAGTCTTAGTGGGATTACTGAGGAAATTTGGGGCTCTAAGGAGAAAAGATATATTGCAATTTCTCAAGTAGATCTTAAAGACCCTTCCCAAGCCACTACCATTGCATTCTTTATCTCGCTAAGGATCAAAGCAAATATTGACTAGGATATCAAGTGAAGTGGCGCTCTGTTGGTGTTTACTGGCTTTGAAGTTGTTGTTGAATGACGGTTTAGGTGTTATTTTTTGGCTGAGAGGACAAGTCTCTTGTTAGTTTTTTGTCTCTTCTACTACTTTTCAGATCACTATACATCTTGATCCTGTTTTATTACTATGTTGTCTTATCTGGTATTGAGCCCTTTGGTGTTGGTTGTTTTTCTCTTTTGGTTTGTTTCTACCTATTTTGATATCGGCTTTTGAGCCTTTTCGTATACTGAGGTATAGTCCCTTCAAAACTATTTACCCTTAAAAAAAAAAGGGTGCATAGATGGAGGAGGTCAAGGAAGAGGCTTTCATGGAGGACTCAAAGACCATAGCGGGCGGGGAGGAAGGGGTGAATTCCCCCGTGGGACTTGTTATAATTGTGGATCTACTAAACACTACAAGTGTGAGTGTCTAGATTTGTTGTAGTGCTCATGGTGCAGAAAGAAGCACAAGTATGAATAATGGCTTGAGTTGTATGACCACATTAGCCAAAACCATAGGAAGGAAAAATGTGCGGGGATGGTGAGTGTGAAGCAAGATGATCCAAAATGGATGCCTAGGGTAGCACATAACCCTAAATTAGAACCTATTTTGATAACTAAGTGAGTTGAGGATGCGCACACCCTAGAAATACCAAAGAAAAATCCTCTCATCACTAGAGAAGAGGTGTTACAAGGGAAATATCATGATCTAGCTCATCAAAAAGTGGTCTACCAAGAGAACATTAAGGGAGATTCAATGTATAAAGGATCAATCATGGAATTTGGAGTAGAATAAATGCAATGAGGTCCCTCAAAAGGACATGGATGAGGTTAGAGAAGTGTGTAGGATTTTGCGCTAGGAAAATATTATCCCTTTGTTAGGAGAGTGGCTAAGAGAAAAAGTATCACGCGTTGGAGGAAAGCATGAGAGGTAGGTCTTGCATGTTAATCTACCCCCTCACAGTATTGATTATGACAAAGAAATCACATTGAATGTAGTTTTGGATGGATGGCTCTTGAGAAAAATTCTTATTGACATGGGTGTAGAGGTCAATGTTATCACTTTAGATGCATGGAATTAGATGGGAGGACCCCATTACATCCATCTTCAAATGTGTTGTATATGGTAAATAGGACAAAGGCTATGCCCATCGGAGTGTTGAAGGATGCATCCATAACCATCCAAGGGGAAAATTTTATTAGATATTTTTAAGTCTTAGTGCTTTCCGAGGAAAAAAAAATTCCAGCATTACTTGGACACCCCTGGTGTTATAATAATAATGTTGACTTGCACTTTAACAAATGGTACATAACTTTCGAGAAAAGTAGGAGCACATCCTTATTCCACCGATGGATGGTAATTATACGTCATATGTAGAGCCTTTGGGATAAGATGACCTAGATATAATCTATGTTCACACCATTAGAGACCCCGAGGTTGTTCATCCATCAAGAAGAATTCATTCAATGGGAAGATGCTCAGTCCATGAGTGATAAAATTAGCATTTCATGTGACGATTTGGCACACAGGACCTATGACTTGGTCAGAAGACAATTGAAGGGAGTTATGACTTGATTCACTAGGGTGCATTTGGTTAGGTTCATGAGAGGAAGGAATTTACGATTCTGACAGAGGAGAGGGTAACCCTAATGTATTTTTGTGTATGATGGAGGCACGGTGGACATGTCAAACATAAAGGAGGAATATTATTAGTTATACCTTGCATAGAATAGCAAAGAATTGGTGAGCAACCCATTAAGATAATATTCTAGATTGGCATGAAGTGATAATAGTGTTCTCTATTAGTTTTCTCCAGAGAAATACACCCTCTAAAATATGCGACTATGATGGGAAGGAATCTTCCTCATTTCACATTCATGAATGTGAGAGAATCTTGAATGATAAGCCTGATTCCTTACCGCCCTCATCATGGGTGCATAATTTTTATTCCATCTTACAAGGTTGTGTGCATGCATGGTATATCCATTCCGAGCTATAATGTCAAATGGGAAATCAGTAAGAGATGATGGCAGATATTATTCAAACTTTTGAGTATCTAAGTCCTAAGTCATCGGTGAATGAGGTGTTGCAGGTAGTCAAGAACCTTACTCTAGGAGATTTTTCTATTGCTGAAGAAAAAATCTTATATTTTCTAGGGAAACTTGGCTTGGAGGTGCACTTCAAGGAGGGAGAAGCGAAAGAGATACAATTTGATCGCACCTTCCAGGAGAAGTAAAAGGGAAAGTTGATGTACCTGATAGATGATGAGGAAGTATAAAACTTAGATGTTAATCATATGGAAGGTACGCATGAAGTTTTGGAAAGTGTAGATGAGTAAGCACACGCTTACCATGATCCCTTGAAAATGAAGAAGGTCAACATTGGTATAGAAGCAAAGCCAAAAGAAGCTATCATTGGAGATTACTAGATGGACCAGGAGGTTTCAAAGATAATTGAGTTGTTGCATGACTTCCAGGATTTGTTCCCATGTGGGTACCATGAGTTAAAAGGATTTCATCACTCATTGGGAGAAATGTGGATTAAGTTGAAAGAGGTTGCACCCCCAATTCAAAAGAGACTTGTTATCACTAAATCACTATACCATACGAATGGGAAGAATGTGAATAGGACATTCGGTGTGATTGGGTAACATGGGATCACCACTCAAGTTTTGGGACTTGGGCTTGAGGTGAATCTCCAGAGAAGTTCAGCTTCCTTTTCCTAAACTAAGTGTTATACTACTCCTAGTGCAATAAAATGGTTATCTAGACCTATGCTAACATTTTCATGAGATTTAGGAAAGATATTTGCAAGAAATGAAACTATACTAGGGATGGTGATGCACCAAATAAAGGGTATTAGTAGACTTAGTAAGGGTTTATTTGAAGAGTGTGTTGTGCACCACAAGTCAACTTCAACCATAACTTAGAGAGGGTAATAGAATACCACAGACTAGGAAGCATGTGTTCCCTTTGTTAAACTTAATTAGAAAAAACAACCTATTAGTCTTCTAGTGAAAAGGATGAATTTGAGAAGGTTGAAAAAGCACCACAACTCAACTTCATGCAATAACCCACCACTTGATAAGCACATAACTCCAAGAACTTACAATAGAAACTTGAACTTGCAGAATGTACCTACAAGCATGAGAACGAAACAAATAAGTATAGAAGGATGAAAGGACCAAGATTATTCACAAAACACACTTGTATTACTTCAACAATGTGCACAATGCATCATTACATTTAGAAGATAAAATATTTTCCATTACAATCTTGGAAAGGAGGCTTGAATTTTCCCTAATCCACAAATATAACTCATAGAAGAGAGAGGTTTCTTGAGAAATATGCACTTGTCTAAATGTTCAACTTGTCGAACCCATTGGAATGAGCTTCCAAATGAAATCTATAGAAGAATTATGTGAGAAAAGAGAGGAGAAGTAATAAATTGCTTACTCAATTGAGGGTACATGATGGTTCATTTACTATAAAGTTGGGCTAACATGTGTCATTAATGGCCTGTTGACTTAATATTCTCAATTAATTAAAGGAATATTTAAATAAAATATTTTAATAATAATAATAAATATTATTATTAAAATATTTAAATAAAAATATTAATTTAATAAAATTATGGTGGCCCCCTAAAAACCTAGTTTGCATTGAAAAAGGGGGGTCCATGTGAATAGGAAAACAACTCAACTCGGTGGTTGGCTCACCGAGCCAACTCACCAAGTTGGGATCAAGCTCCTCCATCCTTCACTGCAACCGAGATCCCATTCGGTATCACAATCATCTTATTCATCTTATCCTGACTGACTCACATGACCATCTTCAAGTTCCTCCTATCAAACCAAGCCACCATCAATGAGTTGTTTGGTCTTTGCATCAGCTCAGAGAGTTGAGCTCTCAAACCGAGCTCATTATCAAATTCCTCCGACTTGTGAAACTCCCGACTAGTTCCTCACATTAGTCCCTTCACATCTTACTCACCTAGTATCTCATAAATCACCTTGGTGGACATGAACTTATCGTATTCCCACGAGATTTGATTGTTCATCATGTAACTTCCAACTCAGCCTTAACTTTGTTATTTACGAGTCAATCTCTTTCCTCCATAAACAGTCTTTGCAACATGAATCCTTTAAACAATATCACCACCAAGATATGTTTCCATGAGCTCTATTTGACTTGGTTCAAATGGTTCAAACTCTTGATGTTCCTTGTCATCTCGCCGCTCCACGAGCTACCTTCCTTGTGCATTGATCCGCAAAATTTCCCGAGTTGATGCTTGATTTAAGGCACCTTGAACACAACATCAATGCATCGATACAACATAAATAGGCCCTTTGAGCTCCATCCAAGATTTCATTACCTTTCTAATCAAATTCCTTTACATCACCACAACTTGCCCTTATCTACCATGATTGAGCTCTTGAATTGATATCAAGACATTCAATCCAAGGAACTCATTTGTGATCCACACAAACCCAAATAATCGATGAAGAGATTGACTCCAATGAGTTTAACATTCTCTATGATCATGATCCCCATGTGACTCATTGTAATACCACAACTGAGCATGAGTTTGGGTTATCTCCACTCGATCTCACTACCAAGCTCGACCCTGAACTTATTTTTGTCCATGAATGATGATTCATCCATCTGATATTTTGCATGAGTTACTCTCCCAGGAGAGCGACCCAATAAATGATGCTCGGTCAAGATATTAGGAATTCCTCCATGTTGATCCATCACTAATCCAATGATCACACTCTCACCCATTCTATGGCTTGAATCAACTATATGAGTTTGAAATGGTCCTGCACCGATCGTCATGTCATGAGCTCTTATTATTTTCTCAATGAGATCTCCAAATAGCTTGGTGAATGAATCCTTTAAGGACTCGACCTAAGGATTAAAAAAATATTTTCCTATGCCCTGGCATCGAGAAACTCACTCGATCCTACTTGTAATCACTTAGCTCGAAATCATGAGCCTCATCTTGTGTCATGTTCATCATACCTTTGTGATGACTTCAACCACATTTTTTTCACTCTTGTTGGGTTGTTTGTTGTGTATGATGTGAGCCGACATGGCTCTTGGCCTGAGATACCTCCTTAACTTTAATGGCTTGGAATCACCTATCCTCGATGAGTTGTCTCCTTTATCTCATACAAAACATCAATACCCTTCCAATGCTAAACCTAATCGTGAGCTGAGCTACCTCATTAATAGTTTATCACAATAATTAGACTTGGTTATATAATCCCAAACCCATATTTTGAACTTGACCATGTATCAACCCATTGGAGCATGACAAATCATCCCTAGCTAGCTCTTCTTCATTACCTTTTGTGAAACCTTCCACATAAACCGAGTCACCGAATGAATTTCCTGATTACTCAATGATGGACTCGAGACTCCCCATGACTCACCAAGCTTGTGATTTTTGATTCTTGTGATCTTTTTGACTTGATGATGCAATTTTGAGCACATAGATCCCTCTCTTCACTAATTCATTAGCTTGCTTCAGATAATAGCTCCATCTTCTATGCTAATAATTAGGTGACTAACTCACCATCTCTCCCATAGCCTCCTTAGTAACTCAATGGATAACTTGGCCATTGACTCAGGATCCAAGTTGCATGTTTGATTTAGGGAACCTCTCCCTTGGATTTCCAACTGATTATTCATGTTTGGCAATGCTTCTCACGATCCCTAGAAAGTGGAAATATTTTATTTTTTTCATGGCATTGTCTCGACCTGACCACAAAGGTCTAAAATTCCCCCATACGTGGAAACCATGTATTGGATTTCCATTGTCAAAAACCCACTTTGTAATTCCTTGACATTCTCCCATGTTTACGTGAATCAACTAAGATTTTTTTAATGTTTAGTTCAATCAACTTGTCCTGATTGACCTCTTATACTCGACCCGAATTTCTCGAGCTCATCACAATATCCCTTCATGAGTTAGACTCGACTCACCTATGTTCCCAACGATCCACCGAGTTCTCCTTAGCTCAAACCTCTAAGCCAAGTTTTCCATCAAGCTTTGTTTGCATTCAAGCTCATTCTTTTTGCATCATCCCTTGATTGACTCCACCGATCTCACAAACACATGATTTTCCTAATCTTGTAGACTCCTAAACAATTGATCTCTAAACCAAGCTCAAAACCGACCGACTCAATTCAGTTTGTTCATTGTTAATTCACTAACATGGACAAGAATTTATGAACTCTTTCTTATCTCGACTGAGCTATTCTTGGAGGAAACTTAGCATGATGCACCAAGCTATCTTCGTTCAAGCCCATGTTTTAAAATATGCTCTACGGGACTTGAATTGATCGATTGAGATCTCTACCTAGTGAGTTCAACTTGGTTCTCAACATAATTAATTAATTAATTTATTCATTTTATCTTGATGACCACCATAAGTGGGTCTATTGAAGCCAATAATAGGACCCTATTGTCCAATTTTTCCATGTGTGTAAAATTGGATAAAATTTTGGTGGCCTCTCGGGGATGATTTCCTACTAAGCATGATTCCAGTAGCCTTAAGTCATCCATTGGGCATGGAGTCAATGTTGGAATATTAAAATTGATTTGATCTTTTGTGATACATCCAGAAGTCTTCTTTGGTATTATTTATATTGAATTATGTGGTAACGCTAGAAAGGAAAAGTATTGAATCTGAGAAACATTTTGAAACTTTGAACCTTTTTATCCTTGAAAACCTCCAATTATGTGCAAGAACAACACAATACACAATAAAAAAGAAAGTAAAAGAATAGAAACACATAAAAATGTGCATAAGAACTTGGAGGAAAACACCTAACTAAACTATACAGAGGGTGGAATGATCTCAAAATCAAGCTTTGAGATGTATCCCATTCACATGAATGGGAAGTTCTTCTCCATTGAGCCTAGATAGATGAAATTAATTCACCTCTTTACAACTTGTGATGATGTATGGCCCACTCCAGAGATTATCAAACTTGGCATGTTTTCCTGGTATAGCTCTATCTTAATCCCATTTGAGAACTAAATCTCCATTTTGAAAATGCTTTTCAAATGCCTTCTTGTCAAAATATTTCTTAACCTAAGCTTGATGTTTCTCCAAAGTCTTCATAGCCTTGTTTTGTACTTCTTCTAACTCCATGAGCTCAGCAAATATGAGTCCTAGAGGATCACTCTATGTAACCTCAAGTTGATGAGCTAACTCTAAATAAGGTAATTCCGAGGAGAGTAGAAGTTTTACTTCCCTTCCATATACCAACATGAAAGGAGAATTTTTGATGGCCCTTTTAGATATGATCTTATCTACCCATAATACGTTCTTAAGTTATGTGTGCCAAGTCCTCTTATTAGTCTCCATTGTGTGCTTAATAATCGTTATGAGGTTTGTTTTTCCAGACTCAACCAATCCGTTTCCTTGAGGATAGTAATTCGATGAAGCCTTGAGGTAGACCCCATTTTTAAGAGCCCATTCACTTAGCTTCACACCAAATAAATCCATCACATTATCTAAAATTAATGTGAATGGAATACCAAACCTCATCATTATACCTTTTAGGAAATCAAGAACTTCCTTCTCATTTCTCTCCTTTAATGCTACCACCTCTTTCCATCTAGTAAAATAGTTTGTTGTAGTAAGGACCCATTTATGTTCACTGGATGGAGGATTAATATTTCTAATGAAATCCAACACCCATTAAAAAAGGGTTGATCCACTTGAATTTGATGTAGTGGAAGAGCTAACAAATTCTTCTTGCCCATGAAAAAGGCACATTCCTTGCACTTTCTTACCCAGAGATGGGAATATTTGAACAAATCGCCAATAGTAACTGGCTCACATGATCTTGGTAGCAGTTGTTCATGTAGAATAATTTCCTCCAAATAGGCCATTGTGAAACTCTTCTAGTTTATTTCTTACATGTTCTGGTCCCACACACCTGGAGGAGAACACCGTTCAAATCCTTTTGAAAAAGATCATTATCTACTAGAACATATGGAATATACTAAAGATTGAAGGTCCTTCTTTGATTTTTATCTATGTTTACAGGATATACTCCGAGAAAAGTTAATTATTCATTTTGGATAACCAGTCAAATTAATCATTACCCTCATCGTTTTAGGAGTGTCACGTTATCATCATCTTTTGATTCCATGTCTACAAAAAGCTTTTGACACAACCCTTTACCTATGAAAATTTTGATATGTACATCATACTCCATCACCTTCGTGATCCATCAAGCATGCTTTTAATTCATCTCTTTGTTTAGCAAAAAGTCCTTAACACCTGGATGAGACACCATTAGATGAATTTTGTTATTAGACATCATGTTCTTAAATTTATTCAAAGCTCGAATAACCACAAAAACTTATTTTTCAACAAATGAATATTTGAGCTTATAGTCTTTTAGGGACTGACTTAAGAAAGAAATTGGTTCATCCATCATATCATCATTTTTCTGCGTGAGGATACTTGAAATGCTCTCTTGACCTAAAAAAGCATAAAGAATAAAATCTTTATCAAACCTGGGGTTCACCAGCGTGGGAGCTTGAGAAATGGCTAGTTTGATGGCTTTGAATTTCTCCTTTCCTTTCTTTTTCCATGAGAATGGCATATTTTTCTTCATCATGGCTATTAGTGGTTTATCTAATGTATCAAATTGAGGGATGAATCTCCACATGATATTTATGGTTCCCAGAAAAATCTTGAGACCCTTCTTATAACTTGGGAGAGATAAGGAGATAACTTGAGAAAAATCATTTCATTTGAAAAATCAAATGAATCCTTGTTGGATTGATTGATGTGCATTCTTCTAAAACAACATGCCTTAACAATTTCCCCTCATGCACCTTTGTAAAAATACATTTCTTAGGATTGAGTGAAACCCCAAATTCTCTACACCTTTGGAAAACCTTCCTTAGATGTGTGATGTGGTCTTATACATTCTTAGAATATACATTTATATCATCAAGGTAAACCAAGATGATATCGTTCATTAGTGCCTTAAATTCCATGTCCATGGATCTTTGGAAAGTAGCCCCAACATTGGATAATCCGAATGGCATTTTGTTGTAAGCATATGTGCCCCACTTAGTAGTGAAATTTGTTTTGAATTGATCAGATTCTTGGACCAAAATTTGATTGTAACCTAAATATCCATCGAGAAAAGAAAATATTTGAGCTCCTACCACCATTTGAAGGATTTTCTCCATTGATGGAAGAGGATAATGATATTTTAACAAAGCATGGTTCAAATCCTTGAATTCCACACATAAATTAATCTCTCCATTCTTCTTCCTTTCAGGACTAGATTGGCTACCCAAGAGGAATGCTTTATAGGAAAAATTATATAGGCCTCGATGAGTTTTGTTAGCTCCTTTTTCATTAGTGGCTCAACTTTGGGATTAACTATCCTATATTTATGATGAATTGACTTTGCATTAGGATCCAGTTCAATGGTATGTTGTACTAGACTGGATCAAATCCATGCATGTCTTTATATCTCCATGCAAAAATGATGTGATACTCTTGAAAAGTTTTATGAAAACTTCTTTCTCTCTAGGGTACACACTTTGCCAATTTTTAGAAAAAATTCATTTGGCACCTTGACTTCCTCAAAATATTCTTCTTTGGCCACCATGTTAGAGCTTTGTCTTTTGGCTTAATCATATGAATTGAAGATGGATTCAAGATTAACTAAGCCTTTTGGTAGCTTGTTTCTTTTTAATTGTATGATTTTATGAACATATTATTGTTAAACTTATCTTGATTTTTCATAGCAAACTCTACCTCTTCTTGTAGGAAAAGGTCAATTTTTTATCACTATCAAACACTTTCCATCTACTCAAATTATCCGGAGCTACAAGTCAAACCACCATTTTGACAGATTGTCATCCTTCTCTCATGAGATCTACGGTTATGTTGTATTATGAGCCAACTCTACAAGCTTATCAACATCTTGATTTTGATTTCTAGGAACCGCATGGATCCTCAAAGATTTGAAATCTTCAATAAAATCCTAGAATTGGTTCTTATATGATCTTAAATTATCATTTGTGGATACATTTTTTGTCGTCACTTGATGAACAACTAACTCATTTTCTCCAAAAATAGTCAAGAATTTGATTCCCTTCTTTTGAGCTAGTTGAACTCCTTACACAAAGGCCTCATATTCAGCAACATTTTTAATGCAACTGAATTGCAACCAAAAAGATAAAAAGTAATTATCTCCTTTTGGAGAAATTATCATGGAACCAACACTAGATCCATTCTTACTCCTCAATCTGCATCGAAGAAAAATTACCCCAATCCTTCAAAATTACTTTTTGTTTTGACCAATTTCGGTATGATCGTAACTTCTTCATGAATGCAAAGTATGTACCCAATTCTATCTCTTCTAACAATATAAAACCAACTTCTTCTTATGCCAATAAATTATTGTATGGATTGTACTGATGATATCCACTCACTTCATCTAGCACAGTATCAAGGACTTTTTCAACAAGAGTGGTCAGTTCATGATCAATATCTTCTTCTTCTGGATCACCAATGGTATAATTCCCATTTATAGGACTAGAAGTGTAGGGTTCTACATGATTATGGAATATTGGTTCTTCCCTTATAGTTACCTTGGTTTCATATCGAGTCCTGAGAATCATATGTGACCAATTGCCCGATAGATAACCACTCATCTTGGTAGTGAAATCTCGTGATAGACATATGACAAAGAGAGGAGGGAGATCAATGACTGATATGTCTTGGGTGAATGAAAAACTTAGGCATGCATGGATGGTAATTTGAAGTCCTTTGATAACTCCAACAATTTTAATAGTTTTTCCATCCATTTGAATAACTCCTCTTGCGACCATCACATATTGTATGTACATACACAGAACTTGTTTGGGCATGACAGAGCTACTGGCACCAAAATTGATCATGCAATTATATACCAGATGGTCGCTAATGATCAGGGAAATATAGAATGGTGGTGGTTTTTTCACCTTAGGAATAATTTTCCCTTCTAGTTGACACAAACTCGTACCATTTTTTTCCATGACCCGATGATCTTTTAGTTGCACTAAAACTTTTTTAGAGCCTCTCGCAAAAAAATTATTTTAGAAGGAATTGAGAGTGCATCCCACATAATAATGCCCAAGTTGGTATTCTTCATCTATTATACAATAATAAAGGGAATTTCTCCTAATTTTCTGACACTTATTTTAGCATTGGTATCCTCCTTTGGAAAATTCTTAATGGGTACTTGTGATTCCTAAAGAACCTTCTTGCCTTGTAGCTTAGCTAGTTGGTGTTTCGGTGGTTTCTTTCCCACATCTTTAACAACCACTGCTTGTGGTTGAGGCTATGAAGTGGATTCTTTATCATCTTTATAAGGTTTATATTCCATTGATCTCTTTATGGAATGAGTTTTTTCCACCACTAATGAGGAATCTATATTCAACCTGCAAAAATCTTTTTCTTGCAAATTTAGCAAAGTGGTCTCTTCAAGTGCCTACAGTTGATTAGCTATTTCCTATGTAGATGAATTTTCTGTTGGCTCTAGAGGGGCATATACACTTTAAACCATAAGGGTCTTGCTAAGAACTCTATTGGGTAAAAAAATTTGACTGTGGGGTTGAGAACAAGGATAAAACCATTCGTATTCTTGAACTAGATTATTCTGAACAGGTACTATGTCTCTAGATGAGATAGTAGCTAAAGGGTTTCGAAATTTCAAAGGCCCGACATTTGCAACTAGACTTGCAGTTTGATTTTGAGGCTGACTTTTCCCTTAAAAATTAGGATGGTTAGCTTGATACTATTGATTATGTGGCTAGTATGGATGATTATATTGAAATTTTTGTCTCTTGAGTGCAACGAGATCGTTCCAAAATTTTTGTAGCAATGACTTGACTTAAAATAGGTTATTTTAAGAGGCGGGGGTAGAATGATCTAGTTTCTTGGAGGCTTCAGGAATAGGAGCAATGGAAGGTTTATTGTTCATAAGATCAAGAGACAATGGAATTGGCAGTCATGGAGCTATCTTTCCATCCTGGATTAAGGAATTCTTCGCTCTTATGGAAACTTCATAGGCATCAGGTAGTGTAGTCCCTCCCATGGACTAGATCATGATAGCTACATCACTATTCAAGGATCAAAAATAGTACAAGAATACATTATTTGGAGAAGGCTTTATGAGTGTCAGAATCCTATTTCAAGTCCTTTGGAATCAGAAGTTGAAATCACTCATGTATTCTTAGGGAGCTCTCTTTATGGTGGTGATTTGTTTCAAGAGTTACAGGTGATCACTCTTGTCTTTAAAATATTTATAGATATTTTCTCCTAACTCATCCTAAGTGGTTATAGTACCATAAATTAACCCTTGAAACCATTAAAGTGCTTTTCCCTTTAAAGAAGTGGTAAGAATTCTAACCGCAACATTGTCCTCTGTGATATTATGTCTTCGCACAAATGTTGGCTATTTCAAGAATATGTTCCACTGGAGTGATGTGAGTTTCCCCTATAGATAAGGGTAAAATTGTGAGTGCCGCAACAAGTATAGGGTAACATTAAGCCACCAAAAGAGGACTTCTTACATTGAAAGGGGGAAAACTTGGTTCCTCGCCATAACAAGGAGAGGTTCATTATTCTTAGGTGGAGGAAACATTTTGTAAGGAGGATTTGAATCATCCCTACGAGGTGATGCTACAATGGGTGATGTTGAGATGCCTCTTGTCCTTATCCTTGGTGGAGAAAGGGATAGTTTGGTATGCTGATAATTTCCTTTCTTTGAAGAATATCTTGTCTAAATTCTTCACATAAGTTAATGTCTTGATACTTGAAATCTAGAGATATAATTTGGTCCCTCCGGTGTGCCAAAACATTTTATTGCCAAATCATTGCACCCTTTAAATGGTCAAAATGTGAACAAGAAATTAGGTTTTATTGTGTAACATGGGATCACCTCTCGGATGTGGGTCTTGGGCTCAAGGTGAGCCTCCGGAGAAGGTCAGCTTCCTCTTCCTAAACTAAGTGTTATATTGCTCTTAGTGTAATAAAATGGTTATCTAGACCTATGTTAATGTTTTCATGAGATTTAGGGAAAGATATTTGCAAGAAATGAAACTATAATAGGGATGGTGATGCACCAAATAAAGGGTATTTCTAGACTTAGGAAGGGTTAATTTGAAGAGGGTGTTGTGCACCACAAGTAAACTTCACCTACTACAACTTAGAGAGGGTAACAAAATACCACAGACTAGGAAGCATGCATTCCCTTTGTTAAACTCAATTAAAAAAACAATCTATCAGTCTTCTAGTGAAGAAGGATGAACTTGAGAAGGGTGAACAAGCACCAAAACTCAACTACATGCAATACCCCACTACTTGATAAGCATATAACTCCATGAACCAAAAATAGAAACTTGAACTTTCACAGTGTACTTACAAGCATGAGAAAGGCACAAAGAAGTATAGAAGGATGAAATGACCAAGAGTAGTCACAAAACACACACTTTTATTACTTCAAAAACATGCAAAATGCATCATTACATTCATAAGAGGAAATATTTTCCATTACATCCTTAGAAAGGAGGATTGAAAGTTACCCAATCCACAAATCTAACTTGTAGAAGAGAGAGGATTATTGAAAAATATGCACTTGTCTAAATATTCAACTTGTCCAACCTATTGGAATGAGCTTCTAACTTACATTTATAGAAGAATTCTATGAGAAAAGAGAGGATAAGTAATAAATTCCTTCCTAAATTGAAGGTACATGATGGTTCATTTACTACAAAGTTGGTTGAACCACTTGAGAAGCTTCCATCATGTGTCATTAATGGCCCATTGACTTAATATTCTCAATTAATTAAAGGAATATTTTAAAAAATTATCAATAATAATAAATATTATTATTAAAATATATAAATAAAAATAGTGATTTAATAAAATTATGGTGGGCCCCCCTGAAAAACCGTTTTTCATTGAAAAGGGGGAAGTCCATGTGAATAGGTATAACCATCTCAACTCAGTGGTTGGCTTTCCAAGCCAACTCACCGAGTTGGAATCGAGCTCCTATTCCGCATCAAGCTCCTCTTGTTTGGCTAATTCTTAACTCACTATGACCGTCTCCAAGTTCCTCCTATCAAACCGAGCCACCATCAACAAGCCAATTGGTCTTTACATCGATAAGAGAGTTGAGATCTCAAACCGGGATCATCAAATTTCTTCTACTCGTGTGAATCCCAGTTGGTTCCTCACATTAGTCCCTTCACATATTACTCACCTAGTAGCTCAGAAATCACCTGGGTGGGCATGACCTTATTATATTCCCATGATATTTGACCATTCATCATGTAACTTCTAACTCGGCTTGAACTTGGTGGTTGGCGAGTCGAGCTCTTTCCTTGGTGAAGTCTTGCAACATGACTCCTTTTCACGAGCTCGCCATCGAGATATGTCTCCACAAGCTCTATTTGACCTAGCTCAAATGGTTTGATCTCTTCATATTCCTTTTCAGCTCGCTGCTCCATGAGCTACCTTCCTCGTGCATTGATCTGCAAACTCAACTGATTTTATCCTTCATTTAAGTCACCCAAAACACAACATCAATGAATATAGCCAACATAGTTAGGCCCTCCGAGCTCCATCCAAGAGTTCATTACCTTTCTTATCAAATTCCTCTACATCTCTAGAACTCAATCATATCTACCAAGGTTTATCTTGTCAAACCAAGCTCGAGACATTTGATCCGAGAAACTCATTTACGATGTAAGGAAACCCAAAGAGTCGATGAAGAGCTTGACTCAATGACTTCAATGTTCTCCGTGACCGAGATCCCCATGTGATGCATTGCAACACTGTAACCAAGGATAAGGTTGGGTTATCTCCATGCAAGATCACTATTGAGATCAACCCTAAACTTATTTTTTCCATGAATGATGAATCATTAGCTTGATCTTTTGCATGAGTTACTCTCCTAGACGAGCGACCCGATCAATGGTTCTCGGTTAAGCTCTTAGGACTTCCTCCATATTGACCGAAATCACTAAGCCAATGATCATGCTCTCATGAATTCTATGGCTTGACTCAACTGCATGATCTTGAAATGGTCCCATATCCAATATCTGTGAGCTCTTATTCTTTACTCAACGAGCACTCCAGATAGCTCTTAAAATGACTCCTTTAATGTCTTAACCCGATGATTAAAAAATATTTTCCTATGCCCTATAATCGAGAAACTTTCTCGATCCTACCTATACTCTCTTATCTCAAAAGCATGAGGCTCATCTTTTGTTGTGTTTTTCATATCCTTGTAATGACTTCAATCACATTTGGTTCACTCTTTTTGGGTTATTTGTTGTGCATGATGTGAGCCGACATGGCTCCTAGCATGAGCTACCTCCTTATTTTCCATGGCTCAGACTCACCGTCCTCGATTAGTTATCTCATTTAACCCATACGGGACATCAATACCCTTCTAATGATAAACCGGATCATGAGATGAGATACCTCTTTAATATTTTTCCATAATAATGAGACTCGATTTGCAAGCCCAAGCTCATATTTTGAAATTGACCATACATCAACCCATTGGAGAATGAAAAATCATCCCGAGCTAGCTCCTCCTCATTACCTTTCACGAAACCTTCCATGTAAAATAAGTCACTAAATGTCTTTCCTAATAACTCATCGATGGAATTAGACTCCCCATGACTCACCAAGATCATGATTTTTGAATCACCGTGATCTATCCAACTTGATGATGCAATTTCATGCACGTAGATCCCTATCTTGACTAAGTCATTAGATTTCTTCCAAGAATATCTCCACCTTCCATGTTAATAACTCGGTGACTAACTCACCATCTCACCTGTAGCCTCCTTAACAACTCGATAGATAACTTGGCCATTGACTCGGGCTCTAAGTTGCATGTTTGATTTGTGGAACCTCTTCCTTGGCTTATTAAGTGATTATTCTCATTTGGCAATGCTTCTCATGATCCCTGCAAAGTGGAAATATTGTGTTAGTTTTCCATGGCATTGTCTTGACTGGTTGTAAAGGTCTAAAATTCTCCAATGCATGGAAACCATGTGTTAGATTTCCATCATTGAAAAACCACTTGTCAATTCCTTGACATTCTCCCGCATTTACATGAATTGAATGAGATTTTTTTTAATGTTACGTTCAATCAACTTTTCGACCTGAGATCTTATACTAACCCGACTCACTCGATCTCGTCACAATCTCACTTCATGACTTAGACCAACTTGCCCATATTCCCAACAATACACCATACTCTCCCTTAGCTCTAATCTCTAAGTCGAGTTGTCCATTGAGATCCATTTGCATTCAAGCTCCTTCTTTTAACATCAGCCCTTGATTGACTCTACTAAGCTCACAACCGTGTGATTCACTCGAGTTTAGGGACTCCCAAATGATTGATCTCTACACCTGAGATCTCAACCCAAGCCCGACTCAATCAAGCTTGTTCATTGTTAATTCACCGACATGGTCAAGACTCATCGATCTCATTCTTAGCTCAACTGAGTTATTCTGGAGGATATTTAGCATGATGCACCGAGATACCTTTATTCAGGATCACTTTGCAAATCGAGATCCGTAGAACTTGACTCGGTACCGACCGAGGTCTCTACCTAGTGAGTTCAACTTGGTTCTCAACATAATTAATTAATTACTTTACTCATTTTCTCTTGGTGACCACCGAATTGGGTCTATTAATTCCAACAATAGGACCATGTGGTCTAGTTTTTCCATGTGTGTGAAATTGGATAGCAAGACCTTATATAATGAATCGAATATGTGCATAAAGGTTAAGGAGGAAATTGATTACATAATAGAATTTGGTATCAATTAGGAAATTGAATAATCGAGTGGGTGAGCTTGATCATGATTAGTATCAAGAAGGATGGGAGGATAAGGATTTGTGTTGATTACAAAGATTTAAATGCTTCATGTGTGATAGATCCTTTTCCAACCCCATTTACTGAGGATATTTTGGAAGGTGTCATAAGGAAAGAAATCTATTCTTTCATAGATGGATTCTCCGGATATCATCAAGTAAGAATTGTGAAGAAAGACTAGAAAAGACTACTTTCATGAATGAGTGGGGAAGTTTTTCTTACATGGTTATGCCCTTTGGGATTAAGAATGTGCCTATTATATTTTCGTGCATCATGGTGCAAGAATTTCAAGACTTCATCCACAAATTTCTGCAAGTCTACCTAGATGACTGGATGGTGTATGGAGTAGTAAGGGATCATTGTGACAATTTGAGATTGATGTTTGAGAGATGCATGTAGTTAAGTATCTCTCTAAACATTAATAAATTTGTATTTCTACCCCATTTGGCACATTAATAGAACAAATTATATGAAATGAAGGCTTATTGGTAGATCCTACCAATGTTGTTGTTATCTTAGGATTAGAGGGGTGTGTTATTCAGAGTGGTGCACATATCATTAGGGTATATGGGTTACTACAAAAATTCATCAAAGGATATACTAGAATCTCCACGCCATTAGATATTTTTTGAAACATAAGAGTACATTTTATTAGGGTGAGGCACAACAAATAGATTTTGACACATTGAAGGAGAAACTTACTATTAAGTCCATTTTGCACTTTCCCTCATGGGACAAGCCATTTCATGTGCATGTTGATGCATCAGGTATGGAAATCAGAGCAGTTTTAGCACATCATGGAGAAGGGATTATTGATCACCCTTTGTGGTTTGTAAGTAGAAATTTCACCCCAACTAAGAATAATTACACAACAACAAAGCACAAAGCGTTGTTGATGATTTAAGTACTACATAAATTTAGGCAGGCTTATTGGCCACTCTGTTTATCTTTTACATATATCACATGGAACTCAAGTACTAGGTGACGAAGTATTTTTGCAAGGGCACATATGTCATTGGATCTTATTATTTCAATATTTTGACTTTTTGGTCGACTAAATCCAGGAAAGAGCAATTTAGGACCGGACCATCTATCACGGATTGACTCAAGTGGGGATGTGTAGAGCATTAAGGACATAATGTTGGATGCACAATTACTTAGATTGCAATGCACACCCTCGATTTGTAATATATTGTTGTTTTATTATGAACGGATATGTCACTTGAAGGAATGAAGGCTTTAGAAAAGAAGTGGTTGGCTATACGTGTCACACCTTACATGTTACATGTTAGTTAATGAAGACCTATACAAACTAGGTCGAGATGAGGTTTTTCACTAGTGTTTTCTAGAACATGAACATAATACAATCATGGAAGAATATCATGGTTGCATTGCAGGTGATCACTATGTAGGGAATGCGACCACATGAAAAATCCTAATGCAGGCCTTTGGTGGGAGATAGTTTATAAGGATTGTATAGAATATTGCAAAGGCCAGTTGACCATTTCCAGTGCCTTGGAAAGATGGGGAAAATAGATGAAATGTCGTTAAGACCTATTGCTAGTGTAGAGCCATTTGAAAAATGGGAAATTGACTTTATAGGCCCTATTTCCCTAGCCATGCATAGGACAGGTTTGCACTATATTATCACTTGTATATACTATCTTACAAGGTGGGTAGAAGTGGTGCCTATGAAGGATTACATGGTGGCTACAACAACTAGGTTCTTATGGGAGAATATAATCAGTAGGTATGGATTCCCATTGAGTTTAACAAGTGATAGGGGTACTCATTTCTTGAATGAGACTATTAGAATATTATTGGCAGAGTTTATGGTGGCCCATCACAAAAATATGCCCTATCACCCTCAGGATAATGGGACTACTGAATCCTTTAACAATATATTGAGCCACACATTGACTAATATTTTTGATGTCGGAAGGAGAGACTGGGATGATAAAGTCTCTGTAGTATTATGGGCATATCGAATGACTTATAAAATATTGAACAAGGCCACACCTTTTCAGTTGGTGTTTGGTGCGAAGGCTATTTTTCCCATTGAATTTATGTTACCATCCCTACGTATTACATGCACAAGAGGATTGGATGATGAGAAAGCACTTGAAGAGTGCATATAAAAACTTATGAAGTTGGATGAAAGGTGAGCCATTGCTAGGTGGAGTCAAAATATGGAGAAATCTAGGCAGAAGGCATGACATGATTGGCACATTAAAAAAGAAGTTTAAGGTTGGGAAAATTGCTATTCTATATGATTCAAAGTTTTTGTGCCATCGGGGAAAATTAAAGTGCATTAGTTGGGACCGTATGTTATAACCCATATACTTGATTTAGGTAATTGATGGTTACATCTGCTAGATGGAACATGGTTTCCCAACTACTTTAACGGGAGTAGGTTGAAGCCCTACTATAAATAAGTCTTTAGTGTGTTTGTAAATAAGAAAGTTTTTCCATTTAGCTTAGGTTTCCCTTAATGCATTTTCTAATTTATGTGTTCCATTTCATCATTTCTATTGTTTTCTTTTAGTTTGGTGTGTTTTGTAATAAGCACGTTTGCACACCTATATCCACTAACTATCTAAAGTGGTTTTCATGCATAAAGGACCGTGCATAATTTTAGTGTGGGGTAGGAGAGTGCGGAGATTGTAGAAGAGGTACATGGATGGAGTAATTTTTTGTGGCCCAGGAGATAAAAACACAAGTGTGGGATATCTAAGAAGGAATGTGCGTAATAGGGGTGATAAGGGCTAGATATGAAATGGTGTCAAGAAAGCTTTATAAAAACCACATATAGTAATGAACACGCAAAGAAAACTAAGGTAGGTAGCAGTAGAAAAAAATATTTTTAAGACATAGAGGAAGATGGAATTTGGTGCTAAGAGTGCATGTAAGGGTTTGCGGTTGATATAGTTTGGCACACCATAAGGTTGAGGAAGCTATGTGCAGTATGTGTGTAGAAGAAAAAGTGCTAGATAAAATGTGTGGTATAAAAGCATTGGAAAAATATAGATTTAATGTGGAAGTATGGTGGTAGGTGGCACATAAATTAATGTAAGAAAAAGAAGAAAACTATAAATAGGGAGTCGGGCGTATGTTATTTTTCACCTTGCATTTATTTGTTGAAGAGATCTTGTGAACTAGGGCATCCTTGCAAGAAATCTATGAAATTTGCATGCGAAGTGAATAATTTGATGGATTTGCAAACCATATTGGAACGGAGTACATGGGCATGCACATAAGTGTTTGGTTAAAGGATTCCCACGATATGTTTTCTGGTGGAAGAGGGAGTTTCTAGGTTAGCATTTGTGAAACTAGGGCATGGGCTCGAAGAAGTTACGTAGAGGGATTGAAATCAAAGGATCGAGCAGTAAGAAAGTAAGACACAAGGAGGAATTAGCTAGGACCTAACAAGGAAAGATGGCACCAAGGAAGGGATCAAATGTTTCACCCAAGAAGGGAAAGGGCAAGGGAAAACTAGTCACATTAACCAATTTTAATGAAGAGTGGTATGCGGAGATGCAATACCCAGATGGTGTGTCATTGGGGAAGGAATGGGTATCTCACATACGCAAGATGGCTATAAGTGATTATAACCATAAGAAAGATACAACTGAAAAAGAGATGGCATTGGAGCTCATTTTCCCTATAGGAGAAAGAACAAAAGATGACCAACCAATGTATGATGACTCTGTGAAGAGGAAATTGGAGAAGGTTGGGCTTTTGTAACTCTATGAGTTGCCATTTTTAGAAAACCTGAAAGGTTATACTAGTGGCTGATGTCACGTGTGCATGAGGATTAATTTTACTTCACAGGAAGGAGAATGTGCATAACTACATAGTTGATCTCCAAGTACACAGGGATTATCTGCATATAAGATTCACTTGATGATGATTTGGGTGACAAGGAGGCTATATGAATAAAAAATGGTGGGCGCTACATCAATATTTCCAAGATCATTGACCCAATTATGAAGATGGCCATGTGATTTCTCACCAAGTTAAATGGACAATAACGGTGGACACAAGTGAACAAGAGATGGTTTAATATTTGCAGAAAGGTTTTATAAGGGACCATATACAACATCTCGATATTCATTGCAGAGGATATAATAGATTCTATGTGCAACAAAGATAAGATCATGTATGATACTATTATTCTTACCATTGTATTTTTAGAGATTGGAGTTCTGATGGGCCGAACAACTACATTTAGGATTACCCTGATGAGAACCCCTCCCCATTTAAGAGATTTGAGGCATACACTTTTGAAAAAATGACATCTTATTATAACATGTTCTTCAATAAGTGGTACAAGTAGATGCACAATGCATTTGGAGTAGAATGGAGAATTCCAAAACAACCGCCTGCCTTGGTGAAGGATGAGGAAAAATTTGTAGTATACCAATAGTTCTACATTGGAAGATTCACATTGACAGATGACACCAAGATCCCATGGTGTAAACTACCTTTTTCCTTCACAGCACAATATTTTCAGAGCCTAGTTAACAAATTTAAGGAGGCAAATAAACTTAGATATAATCTAAGTAAATTAGATCAGAGCAACCTTGTGTGTTGCACAAGACATTGGTGTATCCTAAGAAGTGGGCATATGTGGAAAAGTATGTTTCCCATGACATACATATGTTAAGGCTTGTAAAACTACCACTTATAGGAAAAATAGCGACAAGGGTGTACATACACCTAAAAAAAAATTTGAAAAGGGTGCATACATTGAGGATGAAGTCTCCATCCCAGAGGACCCTATCGGAAGGAAGAAAGGGAGGAAGAGAGAGAGGGAGAGGAATCTAAAAATAGGGATTTAAGTGCACTTGTGGTTAAAACCACAATATCACAGAGTCATGTGTGGGTACGAGTGCTTATACTCATAGGAATAATTCTCGTGAAGGAGAAGTCCCTAGTGATAGAGGAATATCTAGTGAAAAAGAAGTAGAAGGTAGCACAAAGTTCAGACTCTCAAAGGACAAAGAGCATGAAGGGGAATGAGATCGAGGAGGAGGATGAAGAGCGTGAGGAAGAAAATAACCCACATGTATTCAATGTGCATGAATCTAATGAGGAGAGGGATGAATCCTTGGAGGGCACTCATGAGGGAGAAATAAGTGAAGAAGAAGTGGGGACTAGGGCACATGATACCCCGCACCTATCCAGTGAACAATTAGAGGAAATAGTGGAGGAGGTGGTGGAAATCATTAAGGATTTGGTAGAGCACGACATGGAGTGAAACGTGGGAGAAGTAGAAAAGGATATGTATGGAATCATGGGTGGAAAGACAAGTTTAACAATCAATTTCTGATAGGTGCACACATAGGTGGAAAGGGTGTAACAAAAACATCTAAAGGGCCCATAATTTCTTACAAGGATAATCCAAACAAGGTCTTATATGCACATTTCTACAAAGCATGGTGCCCGATACCAACTCTTTTTTTGGTCATCATTTTACATAGATAGTGCATACCTGTGCAGCCTTGGGAAGATGTTATCATGGAATTTTGAGTCCCATGTTGATGAACTAGAATTCAAAGTAAATGCGGGTGTATTTCTTGTAACAATCCCATTTTAAGACTTTAGAAACAAGGGAAAAAAATTGAAACATAATGTCCTCTTTTCTAAATAAAACATCATTTAGAACACACATTCCATGCCAATCAATCTCATAACAAATAACCATATGCAATTGTAATGACTCGATATACTACCGATCTCTCATTCCATGACTTGGTTACCGACCAATCTCTCATGTTAACTTAAAGTATAGAATACTTTATGTATATTACATATACTTGGTTCTCCTACCCTATTCCGGGTATTGAGTGATCTATTGAAAGAACCTATCTGAATATTTGTTACCAGTATTCATCTGACATCACTTTGCTTTAAACTAGGTGACATAGGACAACGTAACCAATAGCTTGCAATACTTTAGCCAAATATTTTCAACATACTATTCATGTTACTATTCCTAGATGACATACTCATCATTCGGAATACGTCCTTCACCTCACTCCTCTGTTATCTAGAATGGTATTTACTGACTACCATCAGTCCACTTGCCCAAGGTTTGACCCTAGCCCCGGTTAGCATCATAGTTTGTTATAGGAAGATGCTCACGATGACTTAGGGTATATGGGCATACTCGGTTGACCTAAGTCATCCGAATGTGCCAAGGTACCCTGAGTCATAGAGATCTACTACCTATCCAAAACATGCTACTAACTTGACCTAGAGGGAAATGAAGTTCAAGTCCAGATGTGTGTAGATCTAGATGAACAAATATAGAAGGGTGTTACCACATGTCAACTACAACATTGTATCCTTGAGAACTCCAGGGACTTCTCAAGGGTACAGTCCTGTAGTTGGCATGTGCCAACATCCATTAGAACTTATTCATCAGGATGTACATACCCCCCTTTAGAGGTCATTAATTATAATTAAATTAGATTAATATTCAAATTACAGCACCATGCCTAACCCTAGTTTCAACATTCCTTAATTTCTTTATCCAACACTATCCTGATTAGATATGGAGAACTTCATTAATTCATGTTTGCAGTGTTATACGTTAACATGGAATAACAAGTAGTTATTCCAAAATTAGGACAACAAACATCAAACATTTAATTCTTAATGTAACCTAGCTATCCAAATCAAGTGTGTCATCCACCTAGATTCAGCTAGTGTTTACCTTATAAACTTAGTATAAATATTAAATATCATAACCACTATTCCTTTTATCTTTCATTCCATGAGAGAGGAAGAGTCTTCCTCTACATGGTTATATGTTAGGTTTAACATAACCTTTTTATCATTTACAACTTATATAGTTTAATTGTATGTCCTAAGCATATTTCATTATTAAACTATCATTGTGAAGTTAGAGAACGACACCTTGCAATTTAACAATTTCATTATAATAGGGGAGATTATACTTATCTCCTTAATCCCACTTATTATCTTATAACAACAATAGTATACAATAGATATAAGGAATACCACAAGGATATCACTATTATTTCCATCATACAAGTACAAAAGTATTCACATCACAAATTGGAGTCCAACACAAAACCTTTCAATTCATGATGATAAATATATACATTTACAAGACTATGCATTTAGACATTCTGCATGTCAATCAGAATTAAGATCTTAAAAGAACATCACTTTCCCATTCCAATACATCTCAAGAATGATTCAAAATTCTTTACATAAGATCCAAAATTAAATAAACCAATGCATCATAAAAGTTTTGTCTTCTTTTATCACTTACGATGTCCATTTGTAAAAATTGCTAACACGGGTTAGTTAAATGAACTGAGCATGATAAGCACTAAGCATTAAAGTAAAGTTCATTCCACTAATTTTTCCATTAAAACAACTCTACTTTAATGAAACAATTAATATATCATACCAATAATCAAAGTAATAGCATCTATAAAATAAGTACAATAAAAGAGTCTGAATTTACTTTTAAGAAAAGAACTTAATATAATCCGCAACATCAGAATTATATCACAAGGTTTAATTGATCCTATCAATTACTTTAAAACAATCAACAGGTTTTTTCATCCAATTGTCTCATAGTTCTATAAGAATAGAATTACACATTTATCTTTACTAAGCAGCAAAAGAAGTTAATTATAGCCTAGCTCATATTAGAATGCTTCATCTTTCCATATAGCAAAGAAAGAAGAATCAATACATATTATTCCCCATACACTAATCATCTGAAAGATAGAACAGGTTTAGAACGCACAAAACTGCCTCAGTTCAAAGATATCAATATAAGGATTCAACATTAAGGAAAAGCATCTAACAAGAATCCCAAATCAATCCAAGTAGGGGTAGAGAGTCAAAATAGTCCCCCATGCAAGTCAAAACTAACTCCCATATGTTAGAGGATATAATTCAAAGATCTAAAACCAAACGTTCCACAATAAATTTTCCATCTCAGAAGAAGATCAAAAATAGAAAAGTTCAATCAAATGAACTTATCCAAACAACAGAAAAAGGATCTCAAATAGAAAAGGACCCAATCTATAATTCATTTCATTTATACTATGAAATGAATTCCCATTTCTATTTCAAACTTAGAAATTCTTTATCTAGTTCCCAAAAGAGAACACAAAACCAAACACATAGTTAAAGAAATCACACTTCTAATTTTCCTTTACAAATATTACAAACTGGTTTACCTATTTCCATTCATCAAGCACAAGTTCGAATTCAAATCTTAGAACAAAGTACACAAGATCAGTCCCAAAGCAATATATTGTCCCCAAGAGAACATGTTCCTTTCTCTATAAAACTTGGAGATTCATTCAATGAATCCATCAAGGAGTAGAAATCCTCAAACAAGTAAAAGATATACAAGTTCAGAAGTAATCACGAACTCAAGAATTGAAATCCCATTACAAGGCTTCAACAGCTCAATACAAAGAAGTAAGTAGTTCGTGATCCAAATAAGAACAACTATCTGAATAGAGATAAAATATATCCTTTCATACAAAATTCAGTGCACTAAGGTACTCAATCCATCATTTTAATAAAACCCAAAAATCAATTAAAAAGAACTGAAGAGAGTAAGAGAGTCCAATAACATTTAAGTCAAGAGATGTCCCATTCTTACCTCCATCGAGACTGAAACAAAATCACAACAAGGACTCCCGAGTTCCATTTAAAAAGATTACGACAAGGTAGGCATTTGTTTCAGACATCTATTACAAGAAGGAGAATGAATACTACATTTCCATAAACCCTCTAAAACTATTACGACTATTCCAAACGAACTAAAAATCAACCAAACCCACAACAAGACATAGTTCCAGTCCATTAATCCTATGAACAAAACAGTCAAGCTTCAACAAGATGTGGGTTCTCTCAGGAAGAGAAGGAAAGATATACTTCACATTCACTTGCCTATCCAGTTCAAAGAAGGTGGTACAGTCTCCAAAATAGAAGTGCCACAATCATTCCAACAAGAAGCTACAAGGAGAAGATCTCAAAGAGATTACTAGGTCTACTTCTAAACAAAACAAATCTCTCAAGACCCTTTTGAACAGACAGTCCTTAAATGAGATTAAATCTTTTCAAATCCTTAATACCAACAAAACTCCAACTCAGAATACAAGTATAGAATCAAACACATCGATTCCAACACAAGTTCAAAACACACAAGAATGGAATACCAGTACAGTGTCAAACATGAGCTTCGAAAAAAAGTTCAAAACTTCATAAGGCTCTAATACTGGCTCAGACAAACATGAAGTTCAAATACGAGCCTATAACAAAACATGAAGCCCTAAATACAAGCTCAGAACAAAACACCAATGCTCTAATATGAGTTCAAGAATTTTCAAATCCTTAAATAAGAATAAAACTTCAGTCGAGTACATGTATAGAAAAAAAAACTCATCGATTTGACTACAAGTTTGAATCATGCAAGTATTGAAAACGAGTACAGTGTCGATCACAGAGCTTCAACAAAAGTTCAGAACAATACAAGCTCTAGTACCAACTCAAACAAAACACAAGACTACACATAATAGTTCTAGAATGAAAAATAAGGCAACGAGTGCCCGTTCAGTCAACACCATCCTTGTAAACAAGTTTCAGAATGAAATACAGAGCTCCCAATACAAGTTTTGCATGCATGCCACCATTACACTAACACATAAATTTTTCCAAAACTATCATTGTCAGCAATGGATTTGCATTCCAAAAACCACATAGATTCATAAAAACATGAAATTAATAACCAGAAAAATCAAACAAACAAATTATCTCATGAGAGCAGAGTTTTTCTAATGAATCACTTAGAAGAAAGCAAGAAATATTAATGGGTAGGGCCTATCATGCCTAATAGTGCTTCTGCAAATTTGAAGGAGACTTCCAGCTGAGCTTCCCACTATTTTTCTTCTCCATGACAGATCAACAACCAAATAAATTTTCTTCCAATGCCTCTTATACATTCCCTTGATAAAAAATAGACCAGAGAAACCAAAAATAGCCAAGAAGAAGAAGAATTCAAACTGTTGGTTCAAAGAACTAGATAGCTCCATGCAAAGAAAAATTCACGAGGCATGCAAAACCAAACAACCTCCCACAAATCTACCTCCCTTGTTTCCAAGATGGTTTGGACACAAAACTAAGATCCATTAATGCCATTACTCCTAATTATCCCACTTATCTCTCCTTTCCATCGCCTCTCAAAACTGGCAAATGCCATTTCCAAATTAACATCCAATTTCATATTTAGTGAAGCCTCCACGTAATCCCCCACTAAAGTTAACTAGCCTTTTCCAAAACTGGTAGTACCTCATGCATTAAACCCAATCAAATCACTTAAATTCCTTTGGAACCATCACCTTATTTCCATACAACCCTTAGGTTCCTTTTAAATAGTTTAGGATAGATTTCCCAAGACTTAGGTTAGTCTAACAATAAATCACCTTAGGTCTTAAAACATTGCCATAGGTAGTTTCCACCTTAGGTTAGATTAATTTCACAACCATTAGTATTAGGCATTAGGTTAATATAGTCTAGTATTACTATAGTAATCTCCCCTTCCCATATTCATTTAGCACAAGAGCTTAGGTTAGGTCACCCCAACACAATAGAATAAGAAGCTTAGGTTAGATTATAACCTAATTAAATAGATGTAGCTAGGGAGTAGGTGTTCTTACCTAGTTTAGGATGCCATTAGGTTAATCCTTTAGTTTTAGGATTCATATCCCCTTCATATTCATGAAGCAGACTATTTTTTTACGCCAATAATGTCCTACAAAGATCAATCCCAAAGACCCAAGCACAACATACAACCGAATGAAGGAACTTTCACACAAGACCATCGAATTTACAAAATACAAAAGTTTAGTCCACTATGTCTCTCAACTAATGAATTTCAATTTACCATTTAGTCCGTTAAGAAGATTTAAAACATTCCTTGGATCACTAAAATTGATCCAAGGATGAGTCAGTAAAGAAGATAAGTTTGCAACTCTCAAAACCAGATTGCAACTTACCTATAAGAAGTGAAAGTGGATTCTTGCAAGCCATATCATTTCATTCTAAAGAATCCAAGAGCAGAAATGATTTATCCATAACAAGCATGATTTTCAATAATCAAGGGGACACACCTCATTTAAGAAAATCACATGCCCACGCTTGTAATGCAAAGAGAAATATAATAGTTTTTCCAAGGTGTTACATTTCTAGATACACCAAAGAATGAGCTAAATCCCATTGTGGATTCACAACAACTAATGGATGAGAAAACATACAATGCACTAAAGAAGGTTTTAGTGGAAATCAAAGCATGGTTGTTTGGAAGGAATAACATAATCAAATCATTAGAGAATGAGTTGGAGGAGAAGAAAAAAAAATTATAGAGAGAGATAAGGAGATAAAGGGGAAGGAGTCAATAATTGTACAGCTGAGGGATAAGTTGAGAGAAGAAAAGGGGAAGGTGCACAAGGCCTATAAGAAAGCAGAGAATATTTTAGACTCCATTATTTTGAAGCACCTAGATTTAGCCCCCTTGAGCATAAGTATGATTCAGCCTTCCACTTCTGGAGGATTTGACGTGCTTAATCATGATAGAGAGGAAACCACTTGCACTAGAGTTAGTGGACAAATTTATGGCATGACAAAAAGAACATGAAAAATCAAATATTGAGGATACCATAACTCAGTACTCTGAGCTCCTTGCTTCAGTGAAGACCATGACACACATGGCCAAATTTATCTATGACAATTGTGAAGATAGAGACAAAGTGGCTAGTGTGTTAGTTGCTACACATGAGGTGGATCTGAAGGAGTTCTAGGCCAAGAATAAAGGAAATAGGGTAGAACATGAAAAAATCTTGGTGGAGGTTGAGAATAAATCTAAGGCAATTGAGATTTTAAGGGCCTCTATTAAAAATAAGGTAAAGGAAGTGTATCCCTAGGTTACACATAAGATGGACGCATTGAATGACCTTAGCAAGAAGATGGAGAATATCGTTGATACACTGAAGGCTAAGGGTGAAGAATTGACATTTGATGAAGTCAACATGCTAATAGGGGATTTTTACACAGGCACAAAAGGAGGTGGATGCTTGGAACAAGATTGAAGCATCCTTGAATAAGAATTTCCCAATCCTTGTACAGTAAAAAAATTCTTTTGTTCTTTAGCATAAGTCGGATATAGGTTATTCTTTCCTTCCATTCTTTATTCTTTTTTGGAGATCAAATTGTTTCGAGGGACAGACAACATGTTTAGTGTGCACAAAAGGCAAGGTAGGAATAAGGCACATGGATAAGAGCGTGCAAGAAGAACTAAGTGTGTGTGAATAGTTTGAACAGTTTAGTGTGAGTGAATGGCTTGAGTAAACATGGAGAGCATAGAGGTTGGTGCACAAAAGAAAAATAGGATTATGTGACTTAGCTACATTATGGAATATGGTGTTGCATGGAAAACACGTGAGGAGGCGAGCGTAGGATTGATGAATGGATAAGGTTAGAACTTGGAGTCTTACAGCTCAAGGAAGGAATATTCCAGGATGTAATCATTACGGTTAGTGGAGGCTAATCAAGGTTTTGGTGAGCTGGCATAGGCACTCGATTATGGAGGAGCATGATTCCATCTAGCATGTGGCCTTCCCATGAGTGAAGTTGAGGCGGTAGAGGAGAGATCTCAATTCTATTTAAGAATGTGTTTGGGTCTAAAACAAAGGGGGTATGTGGTTAAGTATAGGTGTGTATGTGTAAGGATAAGAAGAGACATATGTAGGAATGAGAGGTGATGTAGGAGGAATAATATGTGTGTTGCAAGGCACATGATATTTTGGGTGCATAAAAGAGAGCATGGATAGAACCCTTTGAGTAGAGTCAGTTTGTAGAGCTAGGGTGTTATTTCATAATGTATTTGGTCTTTTATGACCCTTTTGATGTAATTTGGCTACTGTAAATAGTTGTGAATCAATGAATATGATGGGTTGTTATGTATATCTCTATTTACGGGTTCAAACCCTAGTGTTCTTCATTTTTCCTATGGTTCAGATTTGATTCCTTCATGATGTTAATAATGCTTATATTATTTTCATGGTGCATCTGTGCTTAGATCTAGTGTCTTTACTTCTGTGCTAGAATGAATGCATGTATTTTTGTGTCTGCATGTATTCCTCCATTAATGGTGAAGCATTCTTAAAAATCTCACATAAAGGAGGGGCTTAGAGCCCGCGTGTACCTCAGGTGAGATCTTGGTCAAGGATGGGTGATATGTCGATGCCCATGGGTTTTAAAGGGAGTAGGGAAAGGTGACTACACCCATCTTCACCCATCTCCCTCTCGAACTCAACTCTTCCCTTCAAACTCGGATATGTTTTCATTACATTTTTGTATTGGGATCTCTGCATTGGGTGTTGGTCATTATTGTTTGTTTGTAACTTTGGCTTTATCTTGCGTGTGTGTTGTATTTAATATTGACTCACCTTACACTAGTGTTCACCAAACCTTCCCTTGCATTATCCTCCTCATGCTTGGGTATGGATCGCTCTACTTGGCTTGTGACCTTTATCTCATGTTTTTTTGTCTCTAGTTCATCGCAATCATTGTTATTTGAACCCTACTTTGTGCTTATCATTTGAACCTTTCTCATTCCTTGTATCTATATCATATTGCCTTAACCCCTATTGGGTTATTTTTCTTCTTCTCTACATTACGCTCCTAGATCAGCCCCTCATTTGTATTTTTGATCGACTTGCCTTGATCTGTGCACCTATATTCATTGGTAATATCACCTACTTTATGTGCCTTCTCATTCTACCTACTTCATCTCATATTAGATTGTTTACAAAACCATGTTGTGCCCTCTTGTGATATTCATGATATCTAGCCAAGCCCCTTACATCCATTACGAGCTTACCCCCACCATCTTCATCATATTTAAGCCCCTCAACACTTCATCAAGTTGACTCCATGTGGTAAACTCCCACTAACTCACTTTTGTAATATAGATTTCTCACAACATTTGGAGACTTAGTACTCACTCAATGCTCGACATCCACCTTTTTTTCTTGTCATCTCATCACTCATCCATTACATATACTCCACTCATCTCAGCTCATTGCCCTCACTCAAGTGCTTAGCTCATGATCGAATCAATTTCCCAACTTAGATCCAACTTGTGACTAGCTCATGCTTCAACACAAACCAGCTCATTGAGATAAGTAGGCTCCCTTGGATCTGGAGGTCACTTCTTACCCTTTTTTATTTTTAATCATTTTTTCCTTTTTTAAGGGAAAATTAATTAAAATTTTCATCATTAAGGAGGAGTACCTTCTTTTTGGGCTTCATTATAAGGTTATTGGGATTTTTCGGGACATGTTTTTTGGCTCATCATTATTGTATTACCTTTTTTTTCTTGAGGCTAGTGATCACATCCACCACAACCTTGCAACAAGAGATCCCCTTTTTGAGATGTGAGACACTTTCTCTCACACTAAACACTATTTTGTCTCCTTGTTCTTTCTTATTCCCTTTTGTTCTTGTTTACATGTTATTCCTCTGCTTCCAATTTAGACTTATTGTGGCCTCCAATCTTGCATGATTCATTACCTACTATAAGGTGAGTGGTCAATTATCTCACATCTCATAAACACACCTTATTACAATCAATGTAATAATTATAAAGTGTCGTAGAAAGGGGGTTATCATTGTTCTTGATTTTTTATTGCATACCAACGCATTATCGGTTGATTTTGACATCTTGTAACCTTGTTTGGATTCTCACACCCTTATCTTTGAGCATTATGCACTTCTTTTGGATGCACCATGGAGGATTCTCTTTCAGGACTTAAGCTTCGCAAGATTTCTTCTCATCCTCCACCACTTCTTCCTAGTAGAGAGAATTACATATCATGGTGGGATTCTATGGGACATTACTTTACTCACATTGGATTTTATCCCTTTCTGTATGGGTAAGTTCCTACACCAACTAATCCTTATCATCTTGAATATTACCTTGATATGAGTGACCATATTATTGGTCACTTTATGTTACATGTCTCCAAATATCTCCCCCTTCATGTGGCGCACTCATATCCTCCTCACACTATTTGGAGCATCTTTCGGTCCTTGTTCTGAGACCTTCTTGAGATACTATCACCGATGCTTCTACTACTAATGTAGATGTCTCCTCTTCTTCTTCATGTGATAATAGTTCCGATGACACATAATCACTTATTTCTATCTCTAATGATGAGGATTATTCTTCTAGTTATAATGATGAGATTACTACTAAGGAATCCTCTCCTACTTCTCTCCAACACCTTTTATAGAATTTTGACACTCCTCCCTTCTCATCATACATCAGGAAGTCTTGTTCTTAGCCTCATAGTGTCATTTTATCACCCTCCTTTCCACTTCTAGTGTGTTGGGCCCTTTTCACTCCTCCTCATTCATGTGTTTATGATTCATATTTTTAGACATTGTTCTTCCATTTTTCAAACCACCCTCTTGGGACAAGTATCTACCAAACCTTTTTGTATCTTTGCGGTGCCTACTTGTGATGTAGTATAGGGAGTTTCTCATCTTCTATGAGTGTTTTAAAGGAGTATTTAATATCCTTTGTTGGGAGTTCCCCTTCTAGGAGTCTTATCACTTCCACTTTTTCAGAGACCATCATTTATCCACCTCTTCTTATAGATCCCTTTTTGTTTTTACGAGGATTGTTTCCTTGTCATCACTTCACTTGGGAATCCTATGGAAAATGTTTCTCTCTCATATTTTGACAATATTGTCCTCATGGAATTACCTTCAGCTTTTTTTTCACTCATTTTATAGAGCTATGTCACATTTTAGTGGATTATATTTAGTGTCCTTCATATTATTGTCTTTGGTTTCCTTCGAGGAATTGGAAGAATTCCAATACTCCATTTATGTCCTTCCTAAGGGTAGGAAAATTATTCAATGCAGGTGGATCTTCTTCACTCTATAGGATGAGGACTGCATCATCGACATTCTTCTTGGAGATGTCCTAGAGTTGTAGATTTCATATCGAGATATGGCTTCATATCTTCTACAGTTCCTCTTATCTCCTTCCTCTCTTATCTTCTTATTCTTATAGAGATATTATAGTTATAAATGGGTACCTAATCAGGGAATTAGTTTTTGAGACCCATTTGATGCATCTTTCTTATATTTTTAGGGATTTTTCCATCTCGTTTTGTGGATGTTTTTACCACCGGGTTTTCCTCCATTACTTGAGTTTTTTTTTCATGGGTGCCCCATCAAACTTAGTTTTTCTAGACCTATCCCTCATTTTTTACTTTCCATCTCATCTTAAGTTATAATTAAGGGGGATGTTGGTGTGTGCCATTTTCCACATCACGTGATGATTCATTTCACTTAGGTGAGTTCATAGGTGTTAATATTTAGAAGGAACACATAATCAATTGATTAAAAATACACAAAATAAATGTAAAAAATTATAGATTACAATGTGTAGAATAAAAATGTAATAAAAAGAGCTAAAGCAAATCGAAAAAAATAAAAGAGATGGAAGACACCTAATTTAAGTGGGGAAAAATGAAGGAAAAAACCACTATAATAAAGCACTTTTTGTATTACAACAAAGTCTCACGGGTTTTTACTCCACAGTCCACTACCATAGTATCCCATGGAATTATTCAAACCAAGAACAACACATTGGAAATTTTAGTAAGACCATGAGACATAGTTTTCCACAATTCAAAACAATGTTCCAAAGATCTAATAAAATCCGCAATACAAAGCAACATATACAAAATAAATTCTAAGGAAAATTTCTTTATATGTGAAGACTTATATCAAATTATGGGGCATTTTATAAACAAGTTAATTCCCATAAGTAATGCTTCATCATTATTTACAAGTAAGTTCACATAGTGTGACACATTTAGTTATTACAAAATGGAGGAATTATTGGAAGTTTATAACATATGTTAAGAGGTGGCATTGTCATGCACACTCCCCCTCAATGGAAACTCTAATAGGCCCAACAAGGAATGAAATTTACATATCTTAACAAAGAATAATGGCTTTGTGAAGATATCTACAACTTGATCTTCAATCGAAAATAACTTGATATCAATATCACCATTCAAGACTTTATCTCTAATAAAGTTCATATGAACTTCAATATACTTGGTCCTTTAATGTTGAACTAGATTATTTGGAATATTAATGTAACTTTGTTTGTCACATAGAAGATTATTTCTCCCTTTGACACCCATTTTCAACTCAACCAATAATATTTTTAGCCACATAGCTTCTTTTGTAGATTCCATAGCACTTATACACTATGATTTAGTAGTTTAGATAGACACCATTGGTTGCTTCTTGCTACTCTAAGTGATGGAACCTGAATGCAACTTGAAAACATATCCATAAGTATACTTTCTATCTGTAGAATTACCAACATGATCAAAATAGCAATAGCCAAATAATTTTGCATCATTAAAAGGAGAATAAAATAAACCATAATTGATTGTTCTTTTAATATATTTTAAATTTATTTTTGCCATTTTCCGATGATCCTCATAAGGTTATTTCTTAAATAATGGAACTAATCCTACTACATAAGAAATATTAGGTCTATTAATAGTCAAATAAATTAGACTACCAATTAGATGTCTATACAGAGTAGGATAAAATTTAGTAGAAGTGATTTTAGGATCTAATTTAACACCAACTTCAATAGGAATGGAAACAAGCTTACAACTAACCATGTTAAATCTTCTAATAAAATTCACAACATACTAAGATTGAGATGCAACAATAGACTTATGATATTGAAATATAACCATGCCAAGAAAGCGATTCGTAAAACGTAAATAAGTCATTTCAAAATGTTGTTTTAAACTTTATTTGATCTTAAAAATTAAATTTCTATCATTGCTAGTAATCAAAAGATATACATACAAGATAATAATGATAATATGATTGTTTTCAAACTTAACAAATATATCATTATCAAAATAGTAGTTAGAGAAGCCAAGATCTTGAAAAAAACTATTAATTTTAGCATACCAAGCTCTAGGACCTTACTTGAGACCATATAAAGACTTTTTAAGCATATAGACATAAATTTCCTTTCCATGTTCTGTAAAACATTTATGTTGTCTCATGTATATTTCTTCTTTGAATTTTCCATTTAAAAGGCATTTTTCACATCCATTTGATGAATTTCCCAACCATATTGAGCAACCAAAGAAAGAAGAAGCAGAACAATGCTTATCTTAGCTATAAGAGAAAAAGTCTCAACATGGTCAAGACTAGGTTTTTGAGTGAAACCATGAGATACCAACCTTTCCTTATTTTTAAATTTCTCCAATAGAGCTATATTTGACCTTGTACAACCACCTAGATCTTACAATGTTTCTCTTAGAAGGAGGAGAGACTAGTTCCCAAGTATTATTTTTAATCAAAGCATTATATTAATCTTTTATAGCTTGAATCCATCTACCATATTGACAGGATTCTTCAAAAAAATTAGTTCAACCTCATAAAGGGTCATCAAGGAATGATAAAAATGCTGACTATGAGTTACCTTTCTAAGATTAGCATGTTGAGAGTCTTGAACAATACTTTGAAACCATTTAGGAACCTTGTGATCAAAGACATTTTAATAAGAATCCCCCTCAATCTCCATCATATCCAAATCAAGATAATTGGTCTCTTGAACATTTTTTTCCATAATGTTACGAGAAATATTATCAAGCTATTTCTTGGGAGAAACAAAGGAGGGTTCATGAGAAGCATCATAGAAAGTATTTTCTTAGAATTAAAATTTTTGTTTTCAACAATGTCATGCTTGAAATACAATCAACTCTCATTCCTTTAGTTCTATAGCTATAGCCAAAAAAATTATAATAAAATGAGGTTAGATCAAGCTTCTTCCTTTTAACTTTAGGAATGAAGATAGAGGCAGGACTACCAAATATTCTTAAGTGAGAGATATCTAGTTTTTTCTTTATCCATACTTCATGAGGAGTATTTTGATGAAGGGATTTTGTAGGAACTATATTAAGAATATAGACAGTATTATTCATGGATTCTTCCCATAAAAACTTAGGCACATTATATGCATGAATCATAGTCCTATCCATTTCTAAGATAGTCCTATTCTTTCTTTCTGCAATGCCATTTTGCTGAGGAGAATAGGGAGTAGTCAATTCTCTTTGAATCCCACATGACAAAAAGAAATCATCAAAAATATTCTAACATTTTCACCTCCATTATCAATTATAATTATTTTAATTTTTAGATTAGAAGAATTTTCAAATAAAGATTTAAATTCCTAAAACTTATACAAGACATCATACTTCTTCTTAATGAAATAATACTAAGCCATTCTAGAGAAATCATCAATGAAACAAACAACATATAAAGCACCATTTAGAGAAGGAAATTCAAGTGTACCTACCACATCATTGTGGATCAGTTCTAATAATTGAGAGGAATTTGGATCATGATGTTTGTGAAATTTTTAGTCTGTTTCTTACCAGGACACTTTCACATGTTTCATGATCTGATTTCATCTTTATAAGACCAACAAAAAGATTTAGTCTATACATTTCATACAAGATTTTTAAATTTACATGACCAAGTCTTTCATGCCAAATCTTAATATCATTCCTAGAAGAGGAAGAAAAGTAAGATTCGGACACAAAATCATCAAATATATACAAGACATTTTTTGAATACCGATGCTGATAATATTACTGAACATATATTTCACATACAACTTATCTTTCATAAAAAACCACTTTAAACTTTTCTTTAGTTAGCTAAGAACAAGAAAAAATATTCTTTTTCAATTGAGGAACATACAAGACATTCCTAATTACACCATTTGATAATTTAACATTGCCACAACCTTCAGATTTAATAATGGAATTATCTCCTAGATAGATATTTTCCTCACATTTGAAAACATCTGAGAGGATACCAGGAGTACAATTCATGTGCCTAGAGGAACCACTATCAAGAATCCATTCATTTTCATTTTATCCTTAAAGGGAATTATATAGAGCAATAGACCATTCAACATTATTTGGATGATTTTTCTTCTGATTTTCCGTTTGACTTTTAGGCTTGCTATTTTTAGCATTCTTAAATGATTTATAATTTTTACTCTATAATCATACTTTTCATGCCCTCTTTTTCCACACTTGTTACAAGTGCCATTAAATTTGACTTTAAAATTTTGATTTTTCTTAGCAAAATTGAATTTGGGATTGGATTTAAATTTAGATATGATATTAGAGTTCTATTTAGGATTTTTGTTATTCCTATTATGAGAAGAATTTTGATTATGAGAGAATAAGGCTTGAGAAGCAATCTCTTTTTAATTAAAATTCTCCTTTACTCGCTCTTCTTGAATTAACAAAGAAGGCAGACTATCTAGATTAAGTAGATCATTCTCATTCTAATACTTAGAATTAAGAATAGATATATAATTTATGATTTTCTAAGAGATATTTATCTAAATTATAAAATAAAGGAGCTTATCTTGAAACAATTCACAATTACAGCCATTTAATTGAGCTTTAATGTTCTTAATTTTAGATAAATAATTAACAATTTTCTCATCCCCCTTCATAGGAGTTATAAACAATTCCATAATTAGCTTAATTATCTTGGAAAAATGAATTCCTTCATGTATTGTCTCTAATTTCCTCCAGGCATCTACAGGTGAGTCCATATGACCTATATGCATTAAAAATTCATCTCTTATGCTTTGTAATAGGATGAACAGAGCTTCTTGAGATTTTGAGAGAAGGAGCTAAGGTTTTTATGGGTTCATAAGTCTTTTAGTGGGTCATTTTTGCACACAATTACAATATCCCATAGCTTTCTATCCATGAAATGGTATTTTAACCTTACTTTCCAAATACTATAATTATTTCTATTTAATAATTGAGATTTATGCATAGAGAAACTATCATAACTAGTCATTTTTAATGCTTAAATGGTAATGGAAGAAAATGTAACTAAAAATATAAATCGGTGAAGTCAAATAGAGGCAAAAAAAAAAGCTACAAATGATTTTATAAAAATACATATGCAATAACAAGCTAAAAAAAAAGCAGACAATCCGTGGAAGGTTGCAAAGCAAAGATATAAGCTTTTTACATTTTGTAATGTGTGAGACAAAGAAACTTAGAAAGTGCGCAAAATGAAGAGAATTTGAAATTTACGACACAAAAAAAAATTGAAAATTGTGATACAAATAAATAAATACCTACAATTCAAATAAAAATCATAACCCACGATACAAAGAAATTTAAAATCCATGTATAAAGGAAAAAAATTTAGAATCCACAGGATGAAGAAGGATATATCATGTGTCAAATATCTAAACAAATAAATAGGACACATGTTGGATTTCTAAAAAAATATAAAGTAGATCCCCCGAGCAGATGTGAAGTCCTTGGAATTTAATCAAAATGAATAGATTATCAAGTCCACAACAGGGTTAAAAAATGCAACAAAAAACCAAGATCTACACATTAAAAATGTATATCAATACCGACACTTGCAAAAAGAAAAAACACGTGCCACTTTTCTATTAGTTTGCACTTTGCATTACAACTAATAAGTCAGAAGACAATCAATTAAAAAATAGATAGTAGGACCATATACACATCTTTTCAATGAATTAGCTTGTTATTTCACACTCTAAAAAAATTCAAACAAAATGCAAAAGCAAAGTCTTATTCAAATAATGCCACTTTTCAAAAATCTAACAATAGGAAAAAAAAGGACACTTGGCGTCTTTCCACCAAACTTTAAGTAGATTTCCTTGGGCAGACTTAAAGTTCCCAAAATAATCTTAGCTTTAAAAATGTAGAGTCTAAAAAATAAAAGATAGGTGTCACAATCTTAGTGGCTAAGTCAAATCAAAGAATGACACCGTGAAAGAAAGATTCTAAAACTTGCAAAGACTAACACAACAAAAATTAATATACGTGTCTAAATGCAATTTTTTTACACTTCATAATGCTACCAAAATACTAAATCAAAATTGAATACATGTGCATCCTTTTAATGGATCTCTTTTCACAAGATTGACAAATGCAAAAATGTGGCTAATTCTAATAAGATAATCCATTGTCACACTTAGAAAAACTAACGCTTATGAAATACAAAGAGACATGGAGAAATTATATTAACTTGTCCTTTACAAATGTTAGACAAAACTTACACACAAATAAAAAGGAGAGATATAAAGATAAATGGAGAAAAAATATTGGCTCAAACATCGCAAATGATGAAGCATTCAAATAAAAAAGTGACAATGCAAAATAGAAAAGACTTGGATATTTTCTATTGGATCAAACTTCACATATGATAGAGGAAGACTAATACAAGTCTAATAACATGAGAAAAACATTTAAATCCCTTTTTTATTTGTGTTTCACTACTGAAAATAAGATAAATAATATAAGCTGATAATGTGAAGCAAGATGGAGCCTTCGATTGGCTCGGTCTTCACAAAAATGAAAAGATATTAAAAGTCTAAAAATGCCAAAAGGTGGCACAAAATATGTAACAACCACTTTCTAAACACCATAATTATGGGAAAAAATTCCTTCAATGATTTAAATTTACAAACTAACATTTAGATCCAACATCATATAGTTACAATTCTTCATATAATAAATCAATTAAAAATGTGCATATACATGGGTCAACTAGATCATACTCGATTTCCCATAAAGTACATTTTTGAGTCACTAAAAAAATTATACTTATTAGTGCCCTTCTCAGCATTGATTTTATAATTATTTATTCAAATTTTCTACGTGTTGTTCAATCAATCAAATCCCATCGGCATGTCACACTTTAGTTAGACCTAGGTGAGCGACGATTATCTTGACATACATTACTTCAGCTAAATTTTATGAGTCATTCATTGCATGATCTATTTCTACAATACACATTGTCTCTAAAACATGTCTCATCACCATGTCACTTGGTTCCATTATCATAATTAAATTATTTGTTTAAGTTAATAAAATTTAAGTTACGCACATGATACAAAACTTGATCATCCAATAATATGAAGGAAATTTGTGCCAACTTAGGTTACCTATGGTAGAGAAATAATACATGTAACAACTTGCATCATCACAACTATCTGCATCAAAGCACAACTCAGTTCCATGTTGATTATGACATGCATAATAAATGGATCTCAAGGGACCACTTAGGATAACTATTGTATGACAATATTTGTTGAATGAATTGTATTATTCGATGAACACCACACTACAACAACCATCCGAAGTTGGCCTGCCGAGTACCATGTATTAGGTTTTTTGTAATTATTCACCTCATTGAATTAGTTTTACAAAAAAATTATATTTCATAACACAACGATATTAATTGCATTAATTATTCAATCCTAAGGTTCACAACTTAGTTTTGATAATTATTCGTAATCAGATTCCATAAGTTTTTTTGTGCATTCAATAATCATTTTAAGAATATTAGGGAAGCAAGCTGCATTATTTACACAATCCCTAACATATTTAATTTACAACATTGTTGTTATGATTGCTTAAGTTAAAAACTATTGAACTCATCATTCCATGTAACACAATAATTTATATAAATTAAGTTTACATACTTATGGTTAAACAATAAATGAATCATTTTTCATTTATCATCATACAATAGTCTAAAAGTACAGCTCTAAAATAAAAAACCACATTCATTATTTTAATAGATTGTATCTTATTATCATGCCCACATTTTTCGCACCCAAATACAACATTAAAATACCAGGATAATTTTTTTTTGACTTACATTGCTCACTACACACAACACCGTAAGGGTTCTAAGTAAAAAATTGACTCACATGCGAAAATCACATAATTCATCAACTCACATAGACACATGCAGATGACATTGGCAAGTCGATGCCACACTTTTCCCAACGAACGAATACTAGCAATAACATGACCACAATAAAAAGGGACTTAAGGATTGACAACCCACAACACAACATTACCATGGTTACATCTAGAGTACGTTAAACATCCAATAACATTATTATGTAGGAAAAATTTTCTCCTTTTTCCACCTATATGTTCTGAAAATTCATTTCAACTTTCACTTATTCTTCAACCATTTGATTTTTCTCCTTACCCTTATGAAAATCTTCATAACACACATAAGTATTTTTCCATAATTCAAAATGCCTACAAGATTCTAATTCTCTCATTCTTATGTTAAGATTTTTCTTCTCAAATGTTTATTTAATGTATAAAATTTACTCTAGCTGCACAAGAAAATCTAACATGATGTCAAGATGAAATCTTGGGATTAAGGAAGACATAAATTCGAGATAGCCTTTTCCCAAGAACATCCTTCGATCACGGAATCATTATTTCCTACCATTATTATTATAGTACAATAACTTTCTGAATTCCAAATTTGATTTATATATATATACATCCTTTGTTTTCTCAAAGTTTGATCACACCATTTGACAATTCATATTCTTTGTAACACATGAAGTTGCTTAAATTAAGTCATAAGGACTCCCAGTGACATTATTCCCAACCTCAAATTTTGGTTTTACTCTCATATGATTTACTTTTGCGTCGCACTAGGGTCTCATTATTACCATCATTTTAAACGTAAGAGTTACGAAAGTACTTGTTTGACATATTAAAGAAGCACATGGTTAAGCTTAATTCCAGTTTCACCCAGGGCTTCAATCTCTATCATAGGTGTGATTAAGGTTAAAATGTATTTACCCTATAACCTTTCGTGAAAGATCAAGGCACTAAATTTTCACAAGCCCAAGACAAGACATTTATCTACAAGGGACAAAAGGGTTCACTAACGAGAATGCAAGACATAGAACAACTATATCACGACCTTCATTTAGGTCGTTTGGATCCAACAGGGATTCCATTCACTGATGAAGTTAATTTCTAGATCTAATTTCATAAGGCCCGGAAATCCAATAGGATACAAGGGAGTAATATCTCTACCTACTCCATAGATGGGAAGGTTACACCACTTAGTCATTCCTTCTAACAAGGACTCATAAGGTGAATTCCAAGCCGGTCTTCACCACTCAACCTGGTGTCAGACCTGAAGAGAGGACATTCTTTTCTCGATAACCAAAAATAGAAGGGAAGCGCATACTCGAATAAAGTTGGACCATGTCATTCCTAAAATATGGGTTCACGACAATGTCACTAAACCTAATGACTATGACGGTAAACTCCAACTAGGTTTTTATTTACCTAACCTAGGAGGTCTCATCAAGTGCAAAGCTTAAGTTCATTCTACGGTCTTAATTTTCTTATATGGTAAAAAGGATCACACATGCAGGCGAGTTATGCACGAATATTTTATTAAGGTCAAGTGTTCCCATTAAAACCCTTTATTAAGTTTGCAAGGTAATAAGATAACCCAGTAATTAATTTAATCATTTATGGAATACTGAGAAAGTACTATAATATATTAACTTCAATTTCAATTTACTATGTATAAATCAAACCCTTTTTTCCATACACAACTAAGAAACAAATTGAACTAGAGATTAGATGCACATTTCCTAAGTATCCCTAAAACTAGCATCTCATGCATATTAAAAAATTTCAATTATAATTTTTTGTAACAAGAGACTACATTAGAAAGTTATTCATTTTACAATGGCCTATAAAAATTAAAATAATAATAATTAAATTACACATCGCCTTTTTCGCGTCATTCTTCCATCCTTCAAAACCCATGTGAGCACGATATCGCGATAAATCTTTGGGATGGCATCCAACCTAATCAATTATAATTATCATTTTTCAATTTCCCATATACATCTCGACAATAATTAAAATTTGCAATCGAAATTAAAAATTCTAGAAACATGTATTCATTGCATTTCATTTTCCTTCATTTTATAAACCCAAGAGAGAGAAAGAGAAAGGAAGAGGAGAAAACATCATTTTTTAAAAGTTATAATACACACAAAAAGTTTCATTAGTGTTTTTAAATAGTTATTTATGTGTGTTAAAAGTTTCGTGGTGATTTGGTAACCTACGAGGGTCCGCATGACTTTCTACTTTTACATTATCTCACTAGCTACAAAATGTAATAAATGGGCTCGGAGGCTAAGAAACTACTTCCAAAGGTTATCTTCCAATGAACACGCACACCATGACTAACTTTCTACATGTCCCTAGATATACCAGGAGTTCATAAAGAAATGATGAAGTGAAAAAGAGTGAGCGGTTTTACGTTTGGTGGCTAATTTTATGGGGCTACTGATCGTAGTTGACACAGTTGTAAAATGACAAAAGTTAGCTTGAGGGCCCAGAAAACTACGTCCAAAAACAACATTTTATGGAGGAGCACACAATGAGACATCTCCTACTAGTTTGCATTTATAAAAGAATTCATCGAGTTGATGGGACTGAGAACTAGACGACCATTTTTAAATGGAAACAAGTTTTCTGGAGTGATAAGATGAAATTGGACTAGTTTGACCTCGTCAAACTGTGACCGGAGGCCTACAAAATGGCTTCGCCAAACTATCCTGAAAAGTTCTCTTTCCTATATTGAATGTTCCATGCAATTGTCTAGTATAAACACTAGAGGTTTATGAAGACGGGAAGTGATTTCTCTTTCGGGTGTTTCAAATGACGATCCAAAACGAAAGCCAACTTTCTAGTTTTATAAACTTCCCTCTTGTTGTAAACCCGGTGTAACAAGGCTCCTATAAGAGCGTCAAAAGGATGTCATATGTTTATTTTAGGTCAACCAAAGGTCATGGTGACTACTCTTATACCAAGGTACGTAAATGAAACTTCACATTTCGCTTTTAGGAGTTATGAAGGGTACTTAGTGAGTCTCCAAAAAATGCAAAATTTAACTATTTTAAACTAGAAGAAGGTCAACTTTATCAATGGGGAGTCAAATTCATCTGGTCGATAAAATGATATTGGAGTGATCAAGAAGGGTAAGAGTTTTCTAAATCATCTCTAAGCGAGGGTGATAGTTCCTGGTTTAAAGTAGATGAGTTATAACGACTTCGAGAGTTACGACACGACACTTTATTGTTTTACAATGAGTTGAAGAGACATTTAACTGTATTTAAAAATCCTAATAATTTAAAATTATATTTAGTTGCAAAAGAGAACTAAAACACGAGAATTATGAGAGGTAAGGGAAGAAGAACCATGCCTGGAGAATGTAGTCGGTCGAAGCCGCAGGCTTTGGTTCAATATCTTGCTCGGGCACTTCGCCAACCAGTTCACAAGCCTGGATCTAACCTCCACAACGTCACACCAACTTCCCGATCACTTGAAGTTTTCCAACAAAGTAAGCAGTTGCTTGTGCATTTCCAAAACCTTCTAAACATATCCATTATGTGCATATCCTTGCATGAAATTTCAGCTATCCACGTGGGCTAATCTGTGTTTATTTCTTGGAGGAACTTTTCAAATGCTTCAAGTGCTTTGTCTCTAAGTACAAGCTTTGCATTCAGAACTAACCAAGCATTTACAACTACGTGTAATGGCCATATCCATACGACTCAATTTAAAGTGCCCATTTTAACATAGTCTGGGATATACTAGCAATGGAAAATATGTCCATGAAGACACTAGGTGTTTGCATTTGAAGGAAAAACCACCGAGCTTCAAGGTGATTATGTGGTCTTTTGGACTATCATGGATGTCCATAACCTGCTCCTACGTTTCCATTTTGGCACAAACACTAAGGATGTTGGAATTACATATTGTCAAATAGTTTTGTGCCTTTTCTACACATCCATTTTGTGCATATGTTGCCATCATGGCATTCCATGAGACAACATTTCTTTGAGGCATTATATCAAATAGTTCCACGCCTTTTAAACAGACCCATTTTTTTGCATAACTTGCTATCATTGTAGTCCCTGGAACTACATTTCTTCCCTACATTTAGTCGAATGGTTCACATTCCCTATTTCGAAGCTCCTATTTTTTGCACAGGTTGGAGATTTGTTTGTTTCAAGGGGAAACAGTGTGACTGTTATGAGGAAACCATGCCTTTCACAAACTACCATCCCCCAAGCCCATGAGGAGATGTCTCATTCTTTCATTCGGTCCACACAGAAAATAGTGCCCCTAAGAAAATAAGGATTCCCCATTTTTTTTACGCATGCTTCCATGTTTTACAAATGTATCTACTAGGGCACTTGCGAATGCAACATCTGACAAAGTTCCTCTCTCCAATGTGCTCGTTTTTCCCATGCAGAGGTGTGTGGCGCAGCCTGGGAGGATGTTGAAATGGTTGTGGAGTCTGGCTTTGCATGAATCACTGCATTTGCTTGAAATTTTCCAAGGCCATTTCAACAAACTCATTTTTTTATGTAGATCCCTGCGCCCCCAAACCAGCCGCCCAACCTCTTAACCCAATGCATTGCAGGCTTGTGTTTTCAAAATGTGGGAAGGGTTTTGCCCTAATCCACCCCTTTTACGGCTTTCATTTATTTATTTTTAATTCCTTAAATTTATTTATCTATTTATTTTTGTTTGTTTTAATCTAAAAATGTCATAAAACCCTAAAACGAAGTAGACAATAAATAAAATATAACTTAAAGTCAATCCATTACCAGTGATAAAATTTTGACACAAAAGCAACTGATCGAAGTCGGCGATATGAATTATAATAGTATTATTAACATTATTTTAATGATTTTATGGCTTAATAATGATAATAATTATTAATCATATCAATGTCGATGACCCGACAAACTCGAAGAGCCAAGAACCAAATTTTCCTTTAACTGGATAACCGTCCATGACACTACGGGGTCCACAGTTTGGGGTGTCGACAATGACCCAAAAGGCAAGAAGGAGAGGGAAGGTGAAAAATCTTCACTGCGACCTGGAAACGGTCAACAATGGTCAATAAAAGCACACGTACACTAGTCTCCCGGGGTTAGCAATGAGGGTCGGCGGAGTCGGGGGACCGGGAATAGCGAATGGGGAATTACATCCTCCTCCCCTTAAGAAAGCATCATCCTCGATGCGTCATACAATGAAGAAGGAGAAATGGTAAACAACAATGAATGAATACGGTGAAGGCACGAACTAAGGTTAAGATTTCAAACACAAAAGCATGGTCACGGGGTGGCCCTAGGAACATTTGGTAGGAATTTTAACTTTCAAGGTTCTGTGAAGATTGGCATTTCTCTCTTATTTGTTATTTCATTAATCTCTTTCCATTAACATTATTCTTAATTCAAGTCCTTTAAAAGTCCATTTTTGTAATATTTTAGTTTATTCATTCCTATGGGTTCCCATCATGATCTATAGCCATGACACCCTACAGGGGGTCATACACAACACTAAAATTTCACAAGCATACTTTTACATACTTACACGAAAATATCACATCACAAGGGTTTCACCAAACCATGGAATGAAAACAAGTCGACCACATAGCAAATGATTTCTAACAATTACGTCCTAGACATAGATCTAGTACACACATATGATTGACAACAAAATCAACATGCTAATACATATACAATGGGTATCACAAGCCCTAAAAATCCATGATTGCAACAACATAGTGCCAAGACAATATCTAACAGTCCATACCAACCAAGAGGAGAGTCAAGCCTCATACATAACAAGGTGTCAAAAGGCTAACAAGGGTACACATAACTCACTATACCAACTCCACACATAACAAGACATCATGAAACAAACCCTAGATATCTCCAAAAGTACCAGGTAAAACTCCATATATCTCCTGAAGTATCATAAAGCAACTCCATATACTCCCCAAAGCATCACTAGATAATCTCCATATACCTCCCAAGAGGAAGAAACATAGTGCCAGAACCAAGTCGGGTCACTCAACCATAGAGCCCCATCAAAAATATCAAGTCACTCAACCATAGAGTGTCATAAATAATATCAGGTCAATCAACCATAGAGGCCTATCTCCTTTCTCCTTTTTAATGAGGCCGGGTCACCCTATTGCCCTGGGCACATAGAGCCCCGTCATCCCCAACCCAAGTGACATAATAACTTGTGGTTTAGCAACCCGCTAGTTATCTGTAACTCCTTGGGGCATACCCCCATACAACAAAGTAGGTCCATAGGTTCCACCACTCCATGGTGAATCCCATGACCCTATTCCAACACATTACAAAATTATAACCAACATAACAATCCATTCAAATGCCAAGTGGCAAAATCAAAAGCCTTGGGCTAGGCTACAAAACTTTCAAATATGAAAAGAAAGTTTTAAAACCAAGAAAAAAATGGCTAATTAGCCTTGGTTAGTGCAAAATCCAAATGTTAATGCAACAATCAAATAAATGCCCAAAATATAAGAACATATCAATCAAGAAAAGAGCTAGTTTTAGCTAAAAGAGAAAGATTAATTTACGAATAAAATATGAAATGAGAAAATAGCACATCACAATCACTATGTGGCCTCATACTACCACCAAAGTGGTACTCATCGAGTTGCTAGCACTCGGACATCGAGCCTCAGCTCATGAAAATATACATGTAACAAGAAATGAGTATACCAAATAATGTATATCATCATCATCTCTGCCTGAATTATAACTCCAAACTCCCACAAGGATCAACATAGTCAAAATCACATAGGATTATTCAATGAACAATCCAATAGGAAAGAGTAGGGGACACAAGGTTGCATAAGTTGAGCCTAAGGTGGTGCGCACCCACAATATACTGAGAAAGCTCGAAGTATACTAAATAGATAAAAGTGGGTTTTCAGTCTATATAAGACTCCACTTTCTCACTTGTACTCAGCTCAAGATTATGACAATCTGGTCCATGCCTCCTCTCTCCACACATACACTCTTGAAAATTTATCCCCTTAGGGTCATCTAGTGTAAGGTCCACAACATACACATAACTACATCACAAACACAATGGTAATTCACACACAATAACCATAACGTCCTGCATGGTATAAATATACATGGTACAACACAATCATTACCTTCATGGGTTACGATACATTACATTACCACATCCTGCACCCAAAGTGAAATCATTGTACACTAGGGATCATACTCACCATATGCCCCTAAATCACAACATGAATCCTTACATATTACACAAATCATACATATGATGGACATAGTAACATCACAACATAACATTCATTTGCTACATACAAAGCGATACACACATTTCTTCAAAACATGGTAAAACATCATGATACAATTCAATTCACTCTACACCAAAATTTTTTTCATGCAATACATCAATACATCTTCACATCACATAAGGTCAAAATGTTCCAACACTCTGCAATTCACAATATCATTCCATTCACACAAAACAAGGCGGTACATCACACACGGATTCCTCATTGGATCCACGAAAAGGAGAGTCAATACTCTCATCACAAGTAGTAATTCACATGTGAATTCTTCATAGAATCCACACGAAGGGGAGAGAATACTCCCATCCCCAGCACATCAACATGATAAAAATGTGCACTAAGTGACATACACATCATATGTGTTCACATTATCCCAATTACAACATAGATCACATCACTCTTAAAACACATTACTCTTCCAATATTTATCACACTCATGAAACACCATCACCATCATGTAACACCATCCCCATCATGTAGAATCATCACAACTCAATCTATCACGGAGGTTGAGAGCATGAACCTCTCGCTTCGATCTACCATATGTAGTGCCCACATTTTACGAACCCAAATACAACATTAAAATACCGGGATAATTTTTTTGACTTACATTGCTCACTACACACAACATTGTAATGGTTCCAAGTACAAACTTGACTCACATGCGATAATCACATAAGTCATCGGCTCACATAAACACATGCATCCAACATTGGCAAGTAGATGCCACACTTTTCCCAATGAATGAATACTAGCGTAATAACATGACCACAATAAAAAGGGACTTAAGGATTGACAACTCACAACACAACATTATCATGGTTACATCTAGAGTACGTTAACATCCCATAACATTATTATGTAGGAAAAATTTCTCCCTTTTTCCACCTATATGTTCTGAAAATTCATTTCAACTTTCACTTATTCTTCAACCATTTGATTTTCTCCTTACCCTTATGAAAATCTTCATAACACACATAAGTATTTTCCATAATTCAAAATGCCTACAAGATTCTAATTCTCTCATTCTTATGTTAAGATTTTTCTTCTCAAATGTTTATTTAATGTATAAAATTTACTCTGTTGCCACAAGAAAATCTAACGTGATGTCAAGATGAAATCTTGGGATTAAGGAAGACATAGATTCGAGATAGCCTTTTCCCAAGAACATCCTTCGATCACGGAATAGTTATTTCCCTACCATTATTATTATAGTACAATAACTTGCTGAATTCCAAATTTGATTTATATATATATACATCCTTTGTTTTCTCAAAGTTTGATCACACCATTTGACAATTCATATTCTTTGTAACACATGAAGTTGCTTAAATTAAGTCATAAGGACTCCTAGTGACATTATTCCCAACCTCAAATTTTGGTTTTACTCTCATATGATTTACTTTTGTATCGCACTAGGGTCTCATTATTACCATCGTTTTAAACGTAAGAGTTACGAAAGTACTTGTTTGACATATTAAAGAAGCACATGGTTAAGCTTAATTCCAGTTTCACCCAGGGCTTCAATCTCTATCATAGGTGTGATTAAGGTTAAAATGTATTTACCCTATAACCTTTCGTGAAAGATCAAGGCACTAAATTTTCTCAAGCCCAAGACAAGACATTTATCTACTGAGGGACAAAAGGGTTCACTAACAAGAATGCAAGACATAGAACAACTATATCACGACCTTCATTTAGGTCATTTGGATCAACAGGATTCCATTCAGCGATGAAGTTAATTTCTAGCTCTAATTTAATAAGGCCCGGAAATCCAATAGGATACTGAGGAGTAATATCTCTACCTACTCCATAGATGGGAAGGTTACACCACTTAGTCATTCCTTCTAACAAGGACTCATAAGGTGAATTCAAGCCGGTCTTCACCACTCACACAGTGTCGGACTGAAGAGAGGACATTCTTCTCGTGATTACCAAAACTAGAAGGGAACCACATACTCTGAATAAAGTTGGACCATGTCATTCCTAAAATATGGGTTCACGACAATGTCACTAAACCTAATGACTATGACGGTAAAATCCAACTAGGGTTTTATTTACCTAACCTAGGAGGTCTCATCGAGTGCAAAGCTTAAGTTCATTCTATAGTCTTAATTTTCTTATATGGTAAAAAGGATCACACATGTAGGTGAGTTATGCACGAATATTTTATTAAGGTCGAGTGTTCCCATTAAAACTCTTTATTAAGTTTGCAAGGTAAGAAGATAACCCAGTAATTAATTTAATCATTTATGGAATACTGAGAAAGTACTACAATATATTAACTTCAATTTCAATTTACTATGTATAAATCAAACCCTTTTTTTCCATATAAAAATAAGAAACAAATTGAACTGGAGATTAGATGCACATTTCGTAAGTATCCCTAAAACTAGCATCTCATGCATATTAACAAATTTCAATTATACTTTTATGTAATAATAGACTACATTAGATAGTTATTCATTTTACAATGGCCTGTAAAAATTGCAATAATAATAATTAAATTACACATTGCCTTTTTCGTCGTCATTCTTCCATCCTACAAAACCCACATGAGCATGATATCAGCGATAAATCGTTGGCATGGCATCCACCCTAATCAATCATAATTATCATTTTTTAGTTTCCCATATACATCTGATAATAATTACAATTTGCAATCGAAATTAAAAAAAAAAGTCTAGAAACATGTATTCATTTACATTTCATTTTTCTTCATTTTATAAACCTGAGGAGAGAGAAAGAAAGGAGAGAGAAAATATCGTTTTGTCAAAAGTTCTAATACACACAACAAGTTTCATTATAGTGTTTTTAAATAGTTATTTACGTGTGTTAAAAGTTTCTAGGGTGATTTGGTAACCCTACGAGGGTCCACAACTTTCTACTTTTACATTTTCTCACTAGCTACAAACGTACAAAATGGGCTCGGAGGCTAAGAAACTACTTCCAAAGGTTATCTTCCAATGAACACGCACACCATGACTAACTTTCTACATGTCCCTAGATATACCAGGAGTTCATAGCAACTGATGGAATTGAAAAAGAGTGAACGGTTTGCGTTTGGTGGCTAATTTTCCAAGGCTACTGACCATATTTGACCCATTTGTAAAATGACAAAAATATAGCTCGAGGGCCCAGAAAACCGCATCCAAAAATGACGTTTGATGGAGGAGCACGCAATGATACATCTCCTACTAGTTCCCCTATATAAAGATAATTCATCAGAGTCGACGGGACTGAGAACTAGAGGACCATTTTTAAACGGCAACAAGTTTTCTGGAGCGACAAGATGAAATTGGACCAGTTTGACCTCGTCAAACTACGACCAGAGGCCTACAAAATGGCTTTGCCAAACTATCCTGAAAAGTGCTCTTTCCTATATTGAATGTTCCATGCAATTGTCTAGTATAAACACTAGAGGTTTGTGAAGACGGGAAGTGATTTCTCTTTCCAGGTTTCAAATGGTGGTCCAAAACGAAAGCCAACTTTCTAGTTTTAACAACTTCCTACTGTTGTAAACCAGTGTAATAGGGCTCCTATAAGAGCATCAAAAGGATGTCATATGTTCATTTCGGGTCAAACCAAAGGTCAAGGTGACTCCTCTTATACCAAGGTACGCAAATGAAACTTCACATCTCGTTTCCGGAGTTACGAAGGGTACTTAGTGAGTCTCTGAAAAATGCAAAATTTAACTATTTTAAACCAAGAAGAAGGTCAACTTTATCAATGGGGAGTCAAATTTTTCTAGTCGATAAAATGATATTGGAGTGATCAATAAGGGTAATAGTTTTATAAATCATCTCAAAGCGAGGGTGATAGTTCTGGTTTAAAGTAGATGAGTTATAACGACTTCGAGAGTTACGACACGACACTTTATTGTTTTGCAATGAGTTGAAGAGACATTTAAATGTATTTAAAAATCCTAATAATTTAAAATTCTATGTAGTTGCAAAAGAGAACTAAAACATGAGAATTATGAGAGGTAACGGAAGAAGAACCATGCCTAGAGAACAAATTCGGTGAAGGAAGCCAGCGGCTTTGGTTTAGCATCTTGCTCGGGCACTTCGCTAATAAGTTCACGAGCCTGGATCTAACCTCCACCATGTCACACCAACTTCCCGATCACTTGAAGTTTTCCAACAGAGTAAGAAGTTGCTTGTGCATTTCTAAAACCTTCTAAACAGATCCATTATGTGCACATCCTTGCATGAAATTTCAGCTATCCACGTGGACTAATCTATGTTTATTTCTAGAGGAACTTTGTCAAACACTTCAAGTGTTTTGTCTCTAATTCCAAGCTTTGCATTCAGGTCTAACCAAGCATTTACAACTATGTGCAATGGCCATATCCATACGACTTGATTTAAAGTGCCCATTTTAACATAGTCTGGGATATACTAGCAATGGAAAATATGTCCATGAAGACACTAGGTGTTTGCATTTGAAGGAACAACCACCGAGCTTCAAGGTGATTATGTGGTCTTCTGGACTATCATGGACGTCCATAACCTACTCCTATGTTGCCATTTTGGCACAAACACTAAGGATGTTGGAATTGCATATTGTCAAACAGTTTTGTGCCTTTTCTACACATCCATTTTGTGCATATGCTGCCATCATGGCATTCCATGAGACAACATTTCTTTGAGGCATTATATCAAATAGTTCCACACCTTTTAAACAAACCCATTTTTTTCATAACCTGCTATCATTATAGTCCTTGGAACTACATTTCTTCCCTACATTTAGTCAAATGGTGCACACCCTGTTTGAAGCTCTTATTTTTGCCTGGCTAGAGATTTGTTTGTTGCAAGGGGAAACAGTGTGATTGTTATGAGGAAACCATGCCTTCTACAAACTACCGTCCCCCAAGCCCATGAGGAGCTGTCTCATTCTTTCATTCGGTCCACATAGAAAATAGTGCCCCCAAGCAAATAAGGATTCCCCCTTTTTTTATGCATCCTTCCACATTTTACAAATGTATCTACTAGGGTACTTGTAGACTACTGACATCCATCGACAAAGTTCCTCTCTCTAATGTGCTCATTTTTCCCATGTAGGGGTGTGTGGTGTAGCCTGGGAGGATGTTGAAATGATTGTGGAGTCTGGCTTTGCACGAATCACTACATTTTCTTGAAAGTTTCCAAGGCCATTTCAACAAACTCATTTTGTATGTAGATCTCTACGCCCCCAAACCAACCGCCCAACCTCCTAACCCAACACATTGCAGGCTTGCATTTTCAAAATGTGGGAAGGGTTTTCCCTAATCTGCCCCTTTTATGGCTTTCATTTATTTATTTTTAATTCCTTCTAAATTTATTTATCTATTTATTTTTGTTTGTTTTTATCTAAAAATGTCATAAAACCCTAAAACAAAGTAGATAATAAATAAAATATAACTTAAAGTCAATCCATTACCGGTGACAAAATTTTGACACAAAAGAAAGCGATCAAAGTTAGCGATATGAATTATAATAGTATTATTAACATTATTTTAATGATTTTACGGCTTAATAATGATAATAATTATCAACCATATCAATTTTGACAACCCAAAAACTCAAAGAGTCGAGAACCAAATTTTCCTTTAACCGGATAACCATTCATGACACGACAGGGTCCATAGTTTGGGGTTTCGACAATGACTCGAAAGGAAAGAAGGAGAGGAAGGTGAAAAATCTTCACCGTGACCTAGAACACGATCAACAATGATCACGAAAGCACACGCACACCAGTCCGAGGGCTTAGCAGCAACAAGGTCGGTTGGTGGGGACTAGGGAACATCAAACGGGGCATTACACTTATATCCTTACTATATATAGTTCATTTTATAAAATTAAAGCTAATACACTAAGGATATTATTCACTCATAGTTCATTATTCAACTTAAAAATAGTTCTTATCATGAAATCAAATTGATTAATTCAATCACAATCACATTCTAACAGTACACGAATCTGAATAAATGTTATAAACAACCATGATCAATATTACAATAATATTCAAAACTTGAATACAACTTTTATTTTCCTTTCCAAAAATGATACAAAATCTTAAAATCCATGATACTTTTAAACAATTTAATCATTGAAGCACAAACTTTTTTCACAACATTCAAGTAAAGAATACATCTTTCAATCATATCAATAAGAATTCAACATAGCCATAAAAAATCATCGCCAAATAAGATCTAAAATTCACCATCTGTAAAAAATGTTAGGCAACTATCAGTTTGAAAGAAATGGCATGAAAAATTATACCATCTTATCTTTTTAATTCATAGCTTGAAATATTTCAATGAAGCATAATCGACTTAATAACATAATATAAAAATCATTTAAGATAAATATTAAACATTTCTATTTTATTTTCCTTCATAATCATAGGATAAATATATGATTTTCCAATTCAAATCATTCAAGAGAAAAATTTAGATTACCAACAAATATTAATTCTGAATATCAATTCCAAAAACATATCCACTATGTAATTTATACCCAAATAGGGTTATATAAAAACATTCAACAAGTATTAACTATAAATTAAAACATCCATACTTGTTTATGTCATCATTGAATATTAATAATACAAGTTAAGAGACAATCATACAAACCACACAATCCACCTTTTGAGTTCATATATCTGATTGTAAAGGTTAGATTATAATAATACTCAAGTAATGTCTTAATAATATTATTATTAAGATTCTTATTTGGATAAGATAATAAACAAATTATAAAAAATAAAAAACTTGATGTTATCAAACCATAATCATTGTCGAATAATACTTATAAAAATATATTATTCCTTAATAAGCAAGAGTTTAAAACCTATAATAATTTATAAAAACTTGCATTTAGTTTCCCTTTGAATATCTTAAACTCTTCAAATTACCTTATTTTGTCCAAAGGATCCTTAACTTATTCAAACCAATTTTAGTCACAATAATCATTACTACCTGCAAATGAAGGATATGTTCAAGCCTGAGAATAGGCTACATTTTCACAATAAGTTGACATACTAATTCCTTACATTTACATCTTCATGAACTGGTTTGAACAGAACCTTGAACAACTAATAGTTCAAAATCCTTCACCATACGGTGAATAACAAGAAGTGCATGGCTCGCATCAACCATGGAATGGTCTAAGAGGATCAATATAACAAACCAAATTTTTAAACAAATTTCATAACCATATGGTGGTCTATAATCTATGCACAGTTTGAATTGACCATGTAATGGTCTAAAATATTAATAAGTAAGAAAATAGAATGGTCGAATCAACCATACACCCATAGGCGTGAGCAATAGCTCAATCCCATTTAAGAAATGAAAGCAATGACCCAACCCGATAGATGACTAAGTCACATATTCATTATAATGAAACCATTTGATAAATGAAAAATCATTGAGAAATAGAAAACCAACCAAGGCCAAGTTGGGTTTAAACTACCCACTCACATATTCACCCATAATTGATGAACATTGACATTAAAATGATAAGCTACATGTGTAAGAGCTAAGGCTCAAAAATAATATCTATAGAGTTGATTTATTTGACCTAGACATAGGCATATTTCAACCCAACAAAACATAGTTAAACGTGATGTAGATATATAAATAGCCAACCCTACAAATGACACCTAAAACAATGAACAGTGGCCATATAGGTTAATCTACAAGGATATCAAGCTTGAGCTTGAAAATTAAAATTATACCGTCATTGTATACAACCTACACCAGGCTCAAACACAACCCCACTTTATTTGGGTGAACATAAATACAACAAAAACAAACACAAGTGTTTATAAAATGTCCACAGTATTATGTAACTATACATTCATGATCTGGGTACATTGTTTTCAAGTATACACTAATAATGTGGTTGTGAAAATTTGTGGCATGTATATAAATTAAAAATAATCAAACCAAATACATATTTATATACAATCATAGCCATGAAAACTAGTATAAAATCAATCATGGATTCCAAAACAATATTTAAGCATACCCATAAAGGAAAAAATAATTACAGAAAAAGAAAATTGATTTTTTCCATTATCATTCAAATATCTTAGTGTTATAAATGAAAAGGATGAGTAGAGACAATTCCATGTCTATAATATGCTCAAAGAAGAGTGAATCTATTTCTTTTTCATCATATATCCTCCAAAGCTCACGAAAAAAACCATACAAAAGGATAATTGTTGGTTTCTCAAGCATGCACTGCATGTCAAATCTTAGAAGGAAGGAGATGTTTAATACCACAATGGAACCATCCCCAAGTTGTGGGACCTTGCGCACTTGGGAAAAATCTTCGAGGAAGGCCAATTCCTCTATCTACTTCTACTACTACTCTTGCTACTCCTAATCTTTGAAAGGGGAAACTTAGCTAATAATGCCAACAGACCGAGGGATAGAAGGATGACATGAAATGAAACTATAGTAAAAGGTGATATCACCAGAAAAGATGGATGAACACTATTTTTTCTAAGCAATAATGAAAGGAAATGCGTGAAAGGAGGCTAGGCATGAGTAACATAGTGAAACACATATTCACCAAATCATTCTCATGGAACACAACTAAATATGGAACTGTAAGGGACCTAAAATAGCACAACCAACACACAATGTAAAAGAAAAGGTAAGAAGGAGAAATGCAAACATGTTATGACAGAGGATAGTCAAAAAAATATGTTTCTATTACTTCCATAAATGTAAAGAATTATTACAATGATGAAGGAGGTTGATATCCACATGTGAGAGCCAAATCTAGATGTCTGCAACTCAAAATACAGAAAGTATATGGATTCCTTAGCAAAATATGTAAGGATCTAGAGTGTCCAACATAACAAATGAACCTTACTCTTACATTTATAGGTGAATCCATGGAGGAAGAAGGGAAGGAGGAAAAACCTGAATTTGAAAAACAATCGCCAACAAGAAGCATTGAATGCCTACAAATCCACCTGGATATCTATGAAATATGCTTTGCAAGCCTGTTTGTTTGGCATCTTTGAAGAAGAAAGGAGGGCAGATCATATCAAATCGAGTGGTTGGGGAAATTAGATTTTCTCATTAATGCTCAAAAATACATTTTCCCATTTCTCACCTACCAGATCTACCAAAATTTGAATTTGAATTTCTTGCATTGTATTTGATGTCAGAAATTTCTAACAAGTCGAGAATGCGCCAATCTGAGATTTGTAGCAAAAGATATGGTTGTTAGAAGATGTTAGAGTTGTTAGCACACACAAAACATGTGTCACACGTGGATTGGTTGAAATGATGGCCAACTATGTAAATATTTTTCATTTTTGCCACGTGTCACTTGATGATTTGTTGTAAGGATCTCGCACATTGTTGGCGCACTTTCACTTGTTATGTGTGGCACACTTAAGTATGTCAGAAGATGACTTGGCATAGAAGGGAACAAAGGAGGGCATGGGGATGCACATGGAAGAATGAGGCATGGGAAGAAGACATAAGGAAGGCACACACGGGAACTTGTGGAGGGAACATGAAACAAACTAGTGAGAAGATAACATATGGTGAAGGTATAACTATTACAAAGTAATGGGCATGGTGCACAAGAGGGCTAGGGAATTAGCTGATTGAAGCAAGTGTGAGGCACACGGGAAGGAAAAAATATTATTATGAAGAAAGAGAATGCGTAGAAGGTGGGCACAAGGGGAAATTGGAAGGAGAGGAAGGAAAGGGGCACACAGGGAAACTGTGACCAAGGGAATGTGTCAAGTGATCTTTAGAATGTGCAACATTGCAATGAATAACTTAAAGCCAAAATGTGTATGCAAGTTACCCAAATTATTAGGATAGATATTTGGATAATATTTTTGGTGACTTTAGGGGCCATCTTCCTGCTAGATGAAGGATATTAGTTTCTTGGAGCATCCATTGGGCATGGAGTCTTCTATGTAATAATGAGACCGCCCCGACATTCACTTGAAGATCATTTCTTGACTCTATTTTGAATCTTGCAACTACTGAAATAAGATCTAAATTGGAAGCAACAAAAGAGCATGCACAAGAAGCACACAAGAAGAAACAAATACATAAAAAAAAAACAATGTGTGCACAACACACTTGGAGGAATTGAAACTAATCTAATATATAAAATCATGATGTATAAAACTTAATGGAAGGGTTTGAGATGGATCCCATTTCTGGGATTTTTAGTGCGCCTCCATCAAGATGAGTTAACTTGAAAGAGTTATCCTCCTTGTAGGAACTGATGATGTATGGACCACTCCAAAGTGCATCAAAATTTGAATGGTGCCCTGGTTTAGCTTTGTTAGCATCCCATTTAAAACCAAGTCCCCAACCTTGAAATCTTGAGCCGTAGCCTTTTGTCAAACTATTTATTTATTTCTTATTGATGTTGTTCTAACTTAATCATGGTAGATTTCCTTAGTTCTTCAAGATTATCTAGCTCTTCCATTCTGATTTCTCTCTGGTATGCACCTTCAAATTCAATTGTTGGGAAAGTGCTAACAAATTCAGCTCTAGTGTCAAAGGAAGGGTAGCCTCCTTTCCATATACAATCTTGTAAGGTGAAGTTCCTATTGCCTTTTTGACTATGATTCTATCTTCCCATATCATGCGTAAGACCTTTTTATGCCACTATCTTTGGCAGATTTTCATTGTACACTTCATGATTATGATCAAGTTCTTGTTTTTTGATTCTACTAGACCATTTCCTTGAGGGTAATAGTTGGAAGAAGTCTTCATATAAATGCCCAAATTTAGAGCCCAATAAGTGATTTTGGTACAAAGGAATGCCTTTACATTATCAGAGATAATGGTTTGAGGAACTCCAAACCTTATGACTATACCTTTGAGAAAGTCAAGGATGACGGAATCAGTTGATTCCTTGAGCACAACAACTTCTGTCCATCTAGTGAAATAATCTGTAGCTTGCAACACCCACTTATGTCCAACGATTGAAGGCAAATTAATCATGCCTATGAATTCGAGACCCCATTGTGCAAAAGGTTGATCCACTTGGATTGGTGGGGGGAAGCACTACCAATCTTTTATTTCCTATAAAGAAAGCACATTCTTTAAATTTTGTGACCCACTTGTGTGCATCTGCGCAAACAGGTTGGCAAAACATACCTACCATTATGATATTCATTCTTTGTAGTTTTGGCAGAGAAGTGTCCACCAGAGAATCCATCGTGAAATTCTTCTAACACTTTTTCATTCTATATGTCATTGATACATCTTAACAACATGCCATCAAGATTCCTTTTGAAGAGAATTCCATCAATCAAACACATAAGGGATAGATTGTAACCTCATATGTCTTCTCTTTGCTTTATTTAAACTAGGAGGGTATGTACCCTTGGAAAGGAATGTGATCATGTCCTTCATCTAGTCATGTGCGCCAAGGTCTATATTCTACTCAAGTTCTATGTGCGGGAGGTCTTCATCAAGAAATAATGAAGCCTCAGGTTCACTATGCGCATCCTCAAAGCAATCTACCTATAGAGTGTGCTACCTCTTACCAGATTTGTGGCCTTGATAGTCACATCATACTCCATGATTTTGGTCACCCATCATGCTCTTTTCTCACTGATTTATGCTCCCATGATGAAGTCTTTGACTAAAGAGTGGGAGACTAACACCTGATATGATTGGTGGCAAAGCATAATTTTGAATTTCTTGAGTGCGTGCATGATCATGAAGACCTCCTTTTCCATGTGAATGTATCTTAATTCATAATCCTTTAGCATTTGGATAAATAAATCCATTGGTTATTCCAACCCTTGTTCATTTTCTTATGTTAGGACAATAACAATACTTGCATCAATTCCATAAGCATAAAGGATGAAATCCTTTGAATAATCTAGATTGATAAGTGTTGGCACACAATAAATATCTTGCTTGATCTTGTTAAAGCTTTCTCTTCCTTCTACTATCCATCTAAAGGCTATGTCCTTCTTGAGCATCAAGGTGATGGGATGAACCAATCCTACAAAGTTAGGGATAAAATGCCTAACAAAATTGATCTTGCCAAGGAAGGACCGTAAAGCCTTTTGTGTGCAAGAAGGGAAAGAGATAAGATGGGGGAAACACACTTAGAATAAATTACGATGCCATCCTTTGAAACCACATGGACCAAAATATTACCCTACACCACTATAAAATTTCACTTCTTGGGGTTAAGAGACACCCCAAACTCTCTACATCTCTCAAATACCTTTTCTAGGTGTGTTATGTGATCAGCATTTTTCCTTGAGAAGACTGTTATGTCATCAAGGTAAACCAAGATGAACTCATTGATGTATCCTTTGGAGGAAATATCCATGGTGCACTAAAATATGGCACCCACATTTGACAGATGAAATGGCATATTCGATATGCATATGTTCCCCACTTGGTCATAAATGTTGTTTTGAATTGATCCTCTTCCTTGACCAGGATCGATTGAAACCTGAATATCCATCTAGCATGGAGAATCTTTACGTGTCAGCCACAGTCTACTATAGAATCTGATCCATGGAAGGAAAAGGATAATGATCCTTTAGAGATGCCTTACTCAAATCTCTAAAATCAACACAAAGTCTGATTTCACCATTATTCTTATGCACTAGAACTAGATTTGCACCAGGTAGAGTATTTGATAGGAAAAATAATTTTTCCTCGATGATTTTGGATAATTCTTTTCTCATGATGGGCTCTATCTTTGGATTAACTAGCCACTATTTCTATCTGACAAGCTTGATGCTAGGATCAAGGTAAATGGAGTGTTGAGAAACGCTTTGATTAAGACCTTTGAGGTCTTCATACTCTCATGAGAAGATATCACTATATTTTTGACAGAGAGATATGAAGGCCTTTTTCTCTTCATGCACACAAGTCTTGTTGAGCAGCAACTCTTTCCCATGCACAAAAATGATTAAGGAGTAGTCTTCTTGTGCAGCATGCATGTATCTTTCTTCACCCTTGAACTCATCATCTAGGATAAACATTTTCTCTAAGGTGACAAACCCTTTAGGTAACTTATTTTTCTTTAGCTATATCACTTGGTCACCATAGTTGTCATGCAAGTCATCTTGCATGCTTGATGAGAACTTAGTTTAATTCTAGATAAATAGGATGATTTTGTGTCATCACTTTGTAAAACACTTTCCAAACCGGTGGTGTTGTTGTCTAGAATGGATGGTGTGATCACCATATTAATGTGCTAAGTGTTTCCTTTGACAAAGTCCTCGGCGGGAGAGAGAACGTGAACTAAGCACCGCCATATGGTCAACTTATTTTTTCATTCTATGTGGCACCCGGTGAAGATTCATGAGAGCATCAAATCTATCAAGGAGGTCCCACACTCTATGCTTATAATATTTGAGAAGATTATTATTTCTCTAGCACTTTTGGTGACCTCGTGGATAACTAATTCTTTTTCCCCAAAGATCTGCAGTTCCTTAAATTTTTTCTTCTCAGCAATGAGCAAGCCATGCACCAGTGCTTCATACTCTGCCACATTATTGGAGCATGCAAACTGCAGCCTGTGCGTGAAGAATAATTTCTCATCCTTAGGGGAAATGAGAACCACTTATGATCCCACTCCATTTCTGCTTTTGGATCCATCAAAGTACAACTTCCACATAGTAGGTTGAACTTTTTATTTCTTGAGCACATGCGACAACATAACTTCTTCTTCTAGAATGTAATAAGTACCAAGCCTAGTTTCATAAGCTTCTAGTTCTTCAGCATAGGGATAAAATTTATGGTGTCTTTCCACCCATTCATCAAGCACTAGGTCAGGAACAAAGGGTGGAATATATTTATCTTTAGGAACTTAAGCTTGTTCTTCTTGGATTAAACAGTTGGCTTGGAGAGAGGATGAGACATATGACTCTACATGATAGGAAAATATAGGCTCATCTTGTATGGTAAACCGGGTACCATACCTTTTCTTGAGTAACATATGTGATCAATGAGAAGACAAGTAACCACCCACTTTAACAATAAAGTCTCTTGATAGACATAGGGAAAATAAAGGAGGTAGGTCAATGATTGACACATCTTGAGTAATAGTTAGGCTTGGACATACATGGAGGGTTAACTCAAGATCCTTGATGAATCCTAAGGTGGTGAAAATTGAATCATCAAGTTGCAGCACTCCTTTAGACAAAAGGAAATATCTCGAGACCTAAGACATCAACTATTCACTTAGGCATAACAGAAGTACTAGCACCTAAGTCAATCATGTAATTATACACTAAGTGTTTACCTATTATCAAAGACATATAAAAGGGTGGGGTTTTAACAACTTTACTTACTTGTTTCTCCTCTTCTTAGCAGACATTCATAGAAGTGTGTGGCTTCTACATAGCTATATCAGTGCATGGGAGTTGTGTCAGAGCTTCATGCAATAGATCCCGCTAAGATGGAATGGTCAGGGCATCCCACATTGTGACATTTATGTTTATTCTCTTCATCTGGTCAACAATGCTAAATGGAAGGCACCTTGTCTTATGTATTTGGGAAAAAACATCCCTTCTTGACTATTCAGGTGCATAAGCTTGGATTCTAGCTAAAGAAGATTCTTGACCTACAAAAGGAGGGGTGCATGCTACCTTAGAAGGATCTTTGCACAGGGCCTCCTACATAGGAACTTGAGTGCTTTTTCTCTTTGGATGCCTTGTCTGCATCTTTCTACTTCTAAGGATCTACTTGAATTTCTGGGAGTGGGACCTATGCATATGGATCTAATATTATTTTCTTATCTCTTGTGTTGTCCTTAACTTGGGCGCGTGTTCTATTTGTATCTTCTGCAGCTTGGTTGATTACACATGAAGTGATTCACACCGAAGAACATAAAATTTGTTTCTGGAGGATCTTCTAGTCTTTCTTGGTTATCGCTTCAAGGGTGCTTGTTGAAGGCTCGCACATTGAAGAATTCTATATAATGAAGGCTTGTGTGCATATAGCAATGGAAAAATGATATTGAATATGAGGCATGTTGCAAGGAAGCACCATTCGACTCTTGTGCCAAATTATTTTGAGTTGGAACAAGCACTCGACTCGCATTGGGTGCTGGAAGAGAAAGTGCGGGAGGAACAACTTGCAAGGGGAGATGTGAATTAGGCTATCATATATCATTCTACTAGTTGGGAACGTATCTTTTATTTCCATACCGATTCGCCAAGGTTGATTGATTTGGCCATGCACACGATTAGAATTTCCTTTATAGGCTTGCACTGTTGCTTTTATAATGATATGACCTTGTTCGATAAATTTCTAATCAGGGCATTCAATTCTTCATCTTCCTTTTGTTATGCTGGAGAGTAGGATGTTGAGGTAACTAGTTGCATGATTTTCTTAGGAACAGGAACAAAGGCCACAGAAGGTTGGGTGCTTATGAAATTTATAGGAACAAGGGAATAGGTGGTCTAGGAGCCAACTTTCGGCACGAATAAGATTATTTTCTCCTGTACTTATCACAATACTATAAGTAGCTGGTGAAGTCCTACCTCCCGTGGATTGGGTCATAACTGAAATATTGTTGTTGAGCACCTTTAGATAATATAGGAAAGCATGTTGGGATATAGGTCTTACCACAAAAGGCAATCTGTCCCAAGTCTTCTAAAATCTGATGTTTAAATCAGTCATCTTCTCAGTGGGTACCCCCTCTTTGTTTTCATCAGTTGCTCCACCAAAGATAGGTGATCTGACTTATCTTCAAACTAATTACAAAGAGTTGTTCTCAACTCATCCCAGGTGGTGATAGATCCAAGTCTTAGACCTCGATACCATTGAAGCACTTTAACTTTGAAAGAGGTTGTAAACATCCTGATTGCTACATCATCATGTGTGATCAAATAGAGTGAACACACATTTTCTATATCCTAGATATGCTCCGAGGGGTGACTTGATTCTCACTAGTAAATTATGGAATACTCTTGAGCATGCCATTTGGTATATCATGTTGCACAACCCAGTAGTAAGGGACTTCCTCTAGAAAATTTTACAAATTTTCTTAGTGGAGGAGGTGATTTACTCACCATTGTAGGGCACACAGGTTGTCTATTTTGAGGAGTTAAATGGGCATGGCGCGCGGGAGACAGAGATGCATGTGTAGACTTTCTAGAATGGATTATCCTCGGGGATAGTTGGAGGTACTCAAAGGAATCTTCAGTTGTTACACTTTTTCTTATATGCACTCTTCTCATGAAAGGCACTTAGGACTGCTGAAATAGAAATCTTAAAATGTTGGGAGTTTCCATATGTGTTGAAATGAGCCTCCAAAGGCTGAAACACTAAGTCCATACACCAGAAGTTAGAGATATGAAATTTGAGCTTTCAATGATAGTCCCACAAGGTGTGGCAGATACTGTTGGTTGCTCAAACATGCACCCACGTCTCGGATCTCGGAAGGGCCAAGGTGTTTGAGACCACAATGGAACCATCCCCATGTTGTGCGACCTTGCACACTTGGGATAAATATCGAAGAAGTTTGGTTCCTCTATCTACTTCTCTTATTATCGCTACTCCTAATGTTGAAAGGGGAAACTTAGCTAATAATGCCAAGGGACCAGGGATAGAAGGATGGCATGGAAGGAGACTACACTAAAAGGTGATAGCACCAGAAAAGAGGGATGAACACTATCTGTTCGAGCGAGAATGAAAGGAAATGCATGAAAGGAGGCTAGGCATGAGTAGCATAGTGAAACACATATTCACTAGATCATTATCATGCAACACAACTAAATCTGGAACTCCAAGGGACATGAAATAGCACAACCAGCACACAACACAAAATAAAAGGCAAAAAGGAGAAATACAAACACGTTAGGACAAAGGATACTCACAAAAAGATGATTCTATTACTCCCAGAAATGCATAGAACTATTACAATGATGAAGGAGGCAAATATCCACATGCGAGAGCCATATCTAGAGGCTCGCAACTCAAAATATAGAAAGTATGGAGTCCTTAGCATAACACATAAGGATCTAGAGTTTCCAACATAAAAAATGAGCCTTGCTCTTACATTTATAGATGAATCCATAGAGGAAGAATGGAAGAAGGAGGGAAAACCTAAATTTGAAACACAACAACCAACAAGAAGCATTAAATTCCTGTAAATCCATCTAGAGATCTATGAAATATGCTTCCCTAAGCCTATTTGATGTGTTGAAGAAGAAATGAGGGTGGATCATATCAAATTAGGTGGTTGGAGCAATTAGATCTTCTCATTAATGCTTAGAAAGACGTTTTCCCATTTCTCACCTACCATATCTACCAAAATTTAAATTTGAATTTCTGGCACTATAGCTAATGTCAGTAGCTTTCTAACAAGTCTAGGTGCATGCCAATATGAGCTCTATAGCAAAATATATGGCTATCAAAATATTTTAGAGTTGTCAACACACGTAAAACACATGGCACGTGCAAATTGGCTGAAATGATGGCCAACTATGTAAATATTTGTCATTTCTACCACATGTCACTTGCTGATTTTTGGAAGAATCCAGCACCTTTTGGCATGCTTTGATTGGTTACGTGTGGCACACTTAAGTATGTCAAAAGATCACTTGGCATAGAAGGGCACAAAGGAGGGTATGAGGATGTGCACATAAGAATGAGATGTAGGAAAAAGATAAAAGGAAGGTGCGTGAGGGAATGCGTGGAGGCAACATAAAGTAAATGGTGAGAAAATAATGTATGGTGAAGGTGCAACTATTACAAAGTAATTGGCATGGCATGTGATAGGGCCAAGGACTTAGTCAATTGAAGCAAGTGTAAGGCATGCGGGAAGGGAAAAAATTGATTAGGAAGAAAGATATTGTGTACAAGTTGGGCATAAGGGGAAAGTGGAACGAGAGGAAGGAAATGGACACGTAGGGAAAGCGTGACCAAGGGAATGTGTCGAGTGATCTTGAGTGTGCGCAACATTACAATGGATAACTTAGAGCGAGAATGTGTAAGCAAGTTACCCAAATCTCTAGGAGATATACTTGGATAATAATAACCTCAAATAAACACAAAATTTGGATAAAATCCATAACATTGACTATATACTCTCCTCAAAAACTTGAGTCAACATTTTACATACAAAATCTAAGAAATATTCCGTGAAAATAGCCATAACAATTTGCATGTAGAACTTGTTTAGCGAGTCAAAAAAGATAAATTGAAAAAATTAAAAAACCAAATAACCACTAAGCTCGGAGGTGTCTTCCTCAAGAATCTTCTCACTTCTCCCAAGGCTAAGAGCCTCATAAATTTTCATTAAATGAAATAGTACACATTCCTTCTAATTTCATCATCAATTCCTTGTTAAACCATTGTTGGTCATCAAAAGGACACCAAGAAGAACAACACTCGAGGGGACAAGAAGTCCCTCCTCTTTAGTGGGAGAGGTTCCCTTATTCAAAATCAAAACTTATTTACATATGTACAGAGCATATTTTTACCATGGAACTTGGATATCATGAAAGCGTTTTTAATAGATCATCAATCACAAAAGTATAGAGGAATGAAGACGTGGAAATGAGTAGAAAAGCATTCTCCAGAATTATAGATGACAAAATAATTCCTTATGCATGCCAGAATATAGTGAATTGGAATAAGATCATTTGTACTTGAATTAATAAGATGAAATTTGAAAAGACACACAGTTCCATAAACAACATCTACAAGAATACAAAGCTTCTCAAGTATAATGCAGACAAATGATCTAACAATATTCAACAGATAGCTTATGAATAAAAGAATTAGATGAACAAAGAAAGAAGATCCTTTTGTATTGATTGCTTTACTATTTCTTACACTTTCAAAAATAAGCCAAGTTCCCCCCCTCAAAATGGCAAAGAGAGGCCACTATATAGTTTTACAAATCAGTTACTCTTGGTAACTACCTTTTTAAATAATGTTTAGTTAAAGGGCTACTTAACGAAAAACCCCAACTAATTACAATAAATCCGAGATGAGGAAAGAAAGAAGGAGAAAATCCAGGAGAAGAAGACAAGTGTTCATGATTGAGAAGGGCCCACTGATTTGAGGATCCAGTTGTCTAAACCTTTTTAACGCCTCTGCTATGTCTCTGCCACATGGGACCAATGTGTTGGCAGTGGACTGGGTCCAAAATCTGAGGCACTTCTCCATCTCTTTGTTGAATTTGACATGTGTATGATAATCTTTATTTGCTTCTTCAATAGCAGACTGGAGAGAGCAGATTTCCTTCATCTTTTCCTTGGAGACAGAATCCTCTTTGAACAAATTATCTTTGACAAAAGCTCTGAATTGAGCTTTGATTTCTTGCAAGGAGAGAGGCACACTAGAGGTATCATCATGGAGGTGGAAATGTATATCCTTGAAAGCAGATACCACCAAAGTCTTGAAGGCCTCACCCTTCTGCCAGCTATTTCTCAATTCTCCCAAAGCTTCCTCCAGCACCTTGATTTTCCATTCCACACTGTATACCCATGATTTTGACAAGTTATCTTTTGCATCATCGAAGACCTTGCTTTCCATTAAAATATTTTCATCAGCCTATCCCATAAGGTGAAGGTCTACTATACAGCTGCTCCAGAGTTTGAGCTCTTTATCTATATTTCCAATGGTGGAGGATAGTTTCTGTTGCAGATTATTTACCTTCTCATTGAGTTTGAAGGCTTCACTAATGAAATTCAATCCTATGATGAGCATATCATCCACCATGGCCTCCATAGCCCTTCCATAGATGGAATATCTGTGTATATCTTTGATACTCTGGAATTCTTCTTGGTTGAGGATCATAGGTGGTGGAAGAGTAGTCAATGGGGTGGGGTCTAAAACTTTATCTTTGGACAATAGTGACTTGATGAAACCTGCAAGAACCTGAGCCTGCTCTTCCAACTGCTCTATTGTTTGTTTCCCTTTTTCCACTCTTCCAATGACTCTGGTGACTATTTCTTGAAGATTGTGAATCTCACCTTCAGGGGTGGATTCTCCCATGGGGATCCTTGAGAGCTCTAGATCAGATGCTTGCAAATCTTGTTCTGGCTTATCAACCTTGGGCTTGGCTATCTCCAGGAATTGCTGGCCCTGAGCATCAGATACTATTCATGAGGTGGTCCTGGCTTTCTTGGTAGGAGTAGGAGGAGTAGTACCCAATAAGGCTGCCACAACATCAAAGTTGGGTCCCGAGATCGAGAGGAAGACTTTCTCTTCCTACTATCAACGAAAGGTTGTACCCATGCAAAAGAGGAGGAGGAAGAAGGTGGGGCAAGAGGACCAAGAGAAAGAGAACTCATTGCACTCAAAGTGTGCACTTTGTCATTACCTCTAGTTGAGATATGAGTGGGGCACTCGGGGTTTCTGGTACAGAGGAGTCAATGGTGCTCGGAAGCTCAGTGCTTTGAACTTCCTTTTCTTTATCCGTTGGGGCTTCTGGAGCGCTTATAGAGACTGGAACTTCACTCTCCTCACTTTCACTGAGAACAATGATGTTCTCTAGTCCTGAGGGAAATTCTGAATGCTTCATCAGGGGATCTTCTTCAACAGGCTCCTTCTTGACTTCTTTGATTTTCTTCTGATATACTTGGGTGGATGAGGAAGGAGTGGAGGATGTAGGACCTTTAGTTGATGAGGCAGGGGGTGTATGTACAGGTGCTTCGAACGGGTGTCAATGCCTCCTTTCTTGGTGTTGAAGTATCCTTGGAGGAGGATTCTCTTGAATGCCTTCTAAGCTCACGAACTCTCCTGTCAAACCAAATTTTGGTTCTTACTAGGACAGGGGCTAAGATTTCAGCCAGATCATCCTTCTCCTTTTTGAACCAATCTAAATCCTCCAAGGGAGTGTGTTTGATGAAGTTGTCATATTCATATGAAAATAGGTTGGAAATGTCATCCTGAAGCCCTTCAGGAACCTGGTACAAGTTAATCTCTTGAATCAGTTGGAGAGAAAACCAGCCATAATGCCTCCTTGCCTCAAAATCATCAGCACAATCAGCCCAATAGTCTTTTGTGTTTTCCTATGATGGTAATTGATTCTGAGGTTCTGCTCAATAAATTTCTTCAAGTCAAAACAAGTTCTTAGCTTGAAGAAATGGACAGTGATGGGGGCAGGGCTCTCTCTATGTTTTGTGCATCTAGAGTTGTCTTACAGGTGTAGTTTCCCAAAGATATAGGGAAGTGCAGGCCAGTGATTTTCTTATCCCTGCAGGTTCTGTGTAACTTGTCCAATTGCCTACATATCTCAATCAAGGCCATTTTATCATTGCAGAACATAGGAAGCTTGAGAGGGGTGCTCTCATAGCCTGTAAGCCTGATATAGGAGAATTTTCTGAACTGGATGAAGTAGGCACTATACTTCGATATTAGGTTCATGGCTTCATCAGAGAACCTCCTCGCCATGTCGCTCTCCAGAAGTCTTACAATGTACATGGTGAAAGCATCATTCACCCTCCTAAAGTTGTGATTGCTAGTGTCCAAGGTGAATTGAGGATAGTAAGCATATATAGGGTCACCTTTATGAGCATCAATGTATGTGAATCCAAACCATTGCCTTGATGCTGCTAGGGTATACATCAGATATGAAGTCATGTAAAACTTCTTTGTTTGTTGTACATTGGATAGCTACTCTACTAGGTTCATGCTGATGATTTCTGCCCAGTTGATATTCTGAGTTCCTTCGCACACCATGTTGATAAGTGGGCACATCCAGAAATGGAACTCATTGGTAGAGGGTAAGCCCATGACCCGAGCTAGTAGGATTATAAAATCTGATAGCTCCTCATTAAAATTGGCATGAAACAGAGCTTTGGATAGACAGGATGCCCCCTTTTTAGGGTTTTTAAGCCAAGACTTTACCACCCTCACCTTGTATTTTTCACTATCCTGGTCAAAGAGGGCTTGTGCCTGGTTCTAAGAGATTACTATAGAATTGTCCATTTCAGGAATCCTTAGGGCAGTGCCAATGGCGGCAGCATCGAGCTTGGCAATGAGCTCCCCATGCACATTTGTTAGTTCGCTTGAGTCGGGATTGAAATGAGTACCACAGGTGAGGACCGTATCTACACATTGCACTGAGATTGGGAAACTAGTGGCAAATGCCAAGCCACTATCGTGAATCATTTGTGCCATAGGAGAGGGATTTGGGTCTATCATCCTAGTCTAGAAATCTCCAAAATCCAGGTGGCAAACTTCACTATCCCGATATCGGGAACGGCAGACTCGAGTGGTGAAACTTGCTCCTGACCTTGGAATTTAATCTTCATGTTGATAGCGATTTGAAAAACAAAGTCACAGTCTGAACTCTTGATGAAATTGTAGGGGAATCGGGTATACGCACTAGAAATTCTGATTGCGAGGGTATGAGCAATTGATAACAAGAAAGTAGTGTGTAAAAATGCGTAGGAGGGCAGCTTATTAAATAGCCATTTAGAGAGAGAGAGATAATAAATGTGCATTAAATACACATCTACCAACTTGAAAAGCAAGATATCCGAAAAGGGTGGGAAAAATTAGCCTGGATGGCCTTTGGTTCATTTGGGACATGAGGGATGCGAAAGAACGACTCGTGATGCAGAAAAAGAATGCACAAATGTTTTCGGGACATGAGGGATGAAGGTACGTGAAATGCGTGATGCGGCCAACGTGGGAAAAAGATGAACATCGATCCTGAGCGAACTTGTGTTATTTGTAACAAAAATTTCCGATGGGCTCACGAGAAAATATATTTTCAAGTAAAGCGGCCGATCGGTGAACAGGGAGCTCGAATGAACTTGGGACATCTGGGATAAAAATGTCCAACAGACCCGTAAATTGCACAAAATGACTCAAAAGACAGTTTTTTTTCGACTTCTCGACTTTTCCCTTTACCAGAACAATAGAAAAGGCATTAACTCAAAAAAATTCGATTTTGGACTTCTCAAAAGAGGTAGAATTTTGAGAGGACAACAACCATCATCCACCATCTTTGGCATATCCACCAAACTTCCTTCAATCATAACCCTCCATTTGGTTGTTTATCCACCATCCAATAGTTGGGAATCTACTCGAACACCAAAACCCTAACTCCCACTTGTCGATTGCATCAACCAATGCTTATTTAAGTTATTCAAACATTTTCTCGGTGGTAGTTAACAAACACATAGATTTGTTTGATCTCGGGTTGGGGCTTAATCGAGTTGGTGATTTCAACCCAATAAAAATTTAAAAAATTTCATTTGAATATGGCTCGACCCATTATGATATTTGATATGTAATTAAAATATAAGCCAAAACAATATTATTTACAATAATATATATCCATATATCTATATACATATGTATGTATATATATCCATATATATATATATATATATATATATATATATATATATATATATATATATATATATATATATATATATATATCGACTAATATATATTTTCTCATATATATAAATATATGTGTGTGTATGTACTATTGTACACACACACACACACACACACACATCTTTGTGTGTGTATATTTCTCTATCGCTAAGACAAAAGTTAAAAACATTACAAACCGATTATCGACATTAGTATTAACACCTTATAAAGGATTTTAGAATAACTTTTTAAATAAAATCCGGTGATTATACATTGTTTTTCAACAAGGGTCATCACAAAATTTAATCAACCATACAAGGATTGTAAGATTTATTAACTGCACACAATTGTAGAAATGTAAATTATTACATAAGTATAAGATCAACCAAGAAGCAACCTTACATAATAAACCAAGTCATCATTATAACCTTCCAAATAATGAAAGCAACATGATTATACTATATCATATTGTTTATACAATCATCCAATCAATTAAAGAAATATAATCCACACACAATTTCACCTACATCCAACAAAATATTTATTAATCCAAGATAGACTTAATGGGGTATGACATACCTCTCCCCTTAAGTATCATCATCCTCGATGATTAATTCATATCATGCTAAGAATTTAGAATAAACAGATAAAATTACACATATAAAAATATCATAATATCATAACCGAAACTTATAATTAATCCACTTCCATATTTGTAATAGTAATTTTAATAAAGTCTGTAATAACCTTATTTTTCCAATTATTTTCTTAAAATAATAAAATTTCATGAGTTTTTTAGTCATTTAATCAATAAAAATGTCGAATTAAAGCATCGATATCAATTCCTCATGTTAATCACTCAAATAAATGTGGAAAAGAATTTTTATTTCTTCTAGATTCTCCCAAGTAGCACTTTCTTCAAAAATTGGTCCCACTGGACCTTACACTGATTTATTTCTCTATTTCGTAAGTGCAACTTGCAGTTTCTAACACTCTTATGGGTTCAACTATGATGACACCCAGATCTAGAACCTATAAAGAGTTCCAATTAAGCACATGTGATAAATCTGATACATACTTTTAAACAAAGAGATATGAAAAACATCATGCAACTTGGACAGTGCAAGAGGCAACACTAGCCAAGAATGCTACAAGGTTGATTACTTCGATAATCTCAAAGGTTCCAACATAGTGAGGTGATAGTTTGGCTGCCTTGCCAAATAAAATTAAACTTTTCTTAGGCTTAACCCTTAAGAAAACTTTATCTCCTTGTTCAAATTTTTTGTTAACTCTCTTTAAATAAGCATAGCTTTTCTTTCTACCGAAACTTCTTTTAATCGTTCTCGAATGATTTTAACTTGATGTTTTATTTCAGTTAACATTTCAAGTCCTATAACTTCTCTATCTTCCATTTGTCCCAACTGATAGGTGTTATACACATATGTCCATATAAGGCATCAAAATGAGTGATTTTTAGTGAGAAGTGATAAGTGTTATTGTAAGAAAACTCAACCAATGGAAGGTATTCTTCCCATTTTTACTATTGATCCATGTAATACATTTTGATCATGTCTTCCAACACTTGATTTACCCTTTCATTCTTTCCATCTTTTCGATTGATATGGAAAAATTAAATTTATCTTTGTTCCTAAAGCAGTATTCAAGGTTTGCCAAAAATGAGAAGTCATCCTAGGATCTCTATCTGAAATTATTAATTCAAGTACACCATGCAATCTAAAAATATCATGCACGAACCTTTTTCAAGCACATGTGAATCATCCTTTAGATTCCTTGGTATGAAATGAGCCACTTTTGTTAATTTTTCAACTACAACAAGAATTATGTCATGTTTATTCCTTGACATAGGCATTCCTTGCACAAAATCCATATTGATTACCTTTCATTTATAGTGTGGAATGTTATGAGGGTACAACAAACTGTTAGATGCAAATTTTCATCCTTAACTCACTAACATTCTAAGAAATGTGATACATAGTTCACTATATCCTTCTTCATCCCTTTCTAAAAATATTGTTGTTTTAAATCAACAAGCATCTTAGTCACTCCAAGATGTCTAAAATAAGGAGCATTATGAAATTCCTTTATCACTTTCATCCTTAGTTCATTCTCTAAAGGTATGTAAACTCAATTTTCAAATATAAGGACTCCTTTGTTATCAAACTTGAATCCTTTGTATCTCTTATCATTTGGATATGTAGGAAGCTTTTATTTCACTTGTTGATAATAAGAATTAGCCAACATTGCTTTCTTAACATCATCCTTGAATTATGTTCTCAAAGTGACAAGGGTAGAAATATGCTTCCTACAAGTTAATGCATCTACCACTCTATTTTTCTTACCCTTTATATAGTTGATATTCATAATTTGGTAAAAACTCGAACATCTTCATTTCCTTTCATTTAAGTTTGGTTGAGTGAAGATGTATTTCAGCCCAAGATTATCTATTTTCAGTTCAAAGGGATTTCCCAAAAGGTAATGTCTCCATACTTGTAATGCATGCACAATTGGAGCAATATCTAAGTCACAGGAAGCATAATTCAGTGCATGCACCTTGAGATTTTTATTTTGTAATCAATAACATGATCATTTTGTAGCAAAATTTCACCTAAACCTTCACCAAAGGCATCTGTTACAATTGTAAAGTTCCCATTAGGATCCGAATATTTAATATAGGTGTTGAAGTTAATTTTTCTTTCAACAAATTAAAATCATTTTCACACTTTTTAGACCATACAAATTTCTTTTCTTTCTTTGCAGCATGGTAATTGGAGCTACAACTCTTGAGAAATATTTTACAAATTTCCTATAATATCCAGCCAATCCCATGAAGCTTCTAACTTCATGTACATTTTTAGGTGTTGGCCATTTAATTATCACAAAATTTTGATGGATCTACATAAATTCCATCTTTATTAATGATATGTCCAAGGTATTGCACTTCATTTTGATAAAACAAACACTTAGAAATTTTACCATACAATTTTCTCTTCCTTAACACATCTAAGACAACTCTAAGATGTTCATTATGCTCTTCAATGCTTTTCGAATAGATGAGAATATCATCCAAGAATACTAGTACAAACTTGTCCAAGTATGCTTGAAAGATATTATTCATTAGATTCATAAAGTTTCTAGATCATTCGTAAGCCTGAAGGGTAACATGGTGAATTCATAGTGTCTATACCTTGTTCTACAAGCATAATTCTAAATATATTCCTCTTGTATTATCAATTGATGGTATCCTAATCAAAGATAAATTTTAGAATAAACTAATGTTCCACGCATCTGATCAAAGAGATCATCAATTCTAGGGAGAGGATACCTATTTTTGATTGTGGATTTATTAAGCATTTGATAATCAATACAAATCCTAAGTGTTCAATCCTTTGCTTTCATCTCAACTAATTTTTTTGTTGTCATTTTGTAGGGATCCTTAGAAATTGGTTTGGTTCCCATTTGATGTCAATAGTGAAATCAAACTCTCTTTTAGGGGAAGACCAAATAATTCTTCACAAGATACATTTCTATACTCACGTAACAATATGTGTTATTCCATAAAATCCTAACCTTATCCACCCAAATATGTAATTTTTATAGCATATAGCACACAAACTTTGTTCTTTACTTTCTTAAGTTGCATTGCAGTGATTTGTTGAAGCTGAAAACCCCTCTTTTACTCCCCTGAATTTTTTATGTTTTCTACAAAGCTCATCAAGGAACTTAATTCATTTTTCTAGGTAGTTTACACTTGCCTTAAGATGAGATGACTAATTTATGCCTATGATGATGTCATATGATACTAGAGAAGCTAAATTAGATCAAATTTAGTAGTAAATCTTGGTAATTCGAGAGTTGTGCCAAATAGGCATTGTTTTACTTGTGTGGACATTGTTGTTCCCATACTAAATTGTCCATGATTATTTCATAAAACTAGATTTTCTTTTAAGTTTAGATGTAATTTGTTTGAAATAAAACATTCATTAGCACCAGTATCAAATAAAATGGTTACAAGTAATCCATACAACTTCAACTAGTGTAGCTTGTTTTTCTATCACTGCAACATGAATATGATGTTGTTGGTTGCCATATTTCTTTATTTGAGGACAATTATTAGCATAATGATCTAGACCAAAAATATAGTAGCCCCCAAATGGTCCTTTCTTTTCATTTTATTTTCATTGTTGGTTGTATTTTTCAGCCCATTCCTTTTGTTATTTTCGATGAGACTTAACTACTATATTTTTCTTTCCATTTACATTATAGTTCTATTTTTGTTAAACTTTTTCCAAGAAAAATTTTTAGGTGCTAAAGGTGATGGTGCACTAATAACCTTATTTTTATTTTCCTCTTTATGTGCAAATAAATCCTACAAGTTTTGTTTTTTTATGATTTCCTTCTCAAAGACATCTTCCATAGTTTATGGCCCATGGACATCAACTTCACCTCCTATCACTGGGTTTAACCCCATGATAAATTTCCTAATATGGAATTTTTCATCCATTTGATATTGAGGTACATACTTGAGAAGCTTTGTAAACTTCTCCCAATACTCTGTCACTATCATTTTTCCTTGTGTTAATGTCTAAAATTCAGACATCTTCTGATCATAATAGAGTTGGGGTAACTAGCATTGTCTGAATTATGACTTAAACTGGTCCCAAGTCAAAATTTCTTCATCCACTGCTAGTTCAACCTTCTGGTTATCCCACCATGAGGATGCTTCATTAGAGAGATGATAGGCTCCCCAAACTACCTTAGTTTCTTCTAAGAAGTTCCTTATTGTAAAGTACTCCATTTCGTTGAGCTAATTCTCAGCTCCATCACCCAAGGTGGTACCATCAAACTTCATTTGGTTAATAATCTTGATATTGTTTGAGTGTTCAACTACCAAATGATCCCTCTTGTTCTTAGGTTGGTTAACTTCATTAACATTTGGATTTTCATTAGTATCATTATTATATGTTGCATTAGGATCTACATCATCATTTTTTTAATCATTCTATGCTCATGTGATGATTTTTCACCATCACTTTCCTGATCACTAACGTTTCCTAGGATTTGTTGTTCCAAAATAGCCATATTATTTCTCATTTCCTAAAGGGAGAGAGAATATCATCCAAATTCTATGCCTTGGAAGCCTCTCCATTCACAAGTTGGTTATTCGCAATGTTTCCTCTTGTTCTAACCATGTTTTTTGTTAGAAAATAATTTAATTTTGTGTTAGTGTAAGGACTTAATAGGTCCAAGAGCTGCAACCTTCATCTCTTTGATACAAAAATGTAACAACCACTTTCTGAACACCATAATTATGGGAAAAAAATTATTTCCCCAAATTAAACATATTCCTTCAATGATTTAAATTTACAAACTAACATTTAAATCCAACATCATATAATTAAAATTCTTCATATAACAAATCAATTAAACATGTGCATGTTCATGGATAAACTAGATCCTGCTCGATCCCACATAAATTACACTTTCGAGTCGGTATAAAAATTATACTTATTAGTTTCCTTCTCAACATTTATTTTACAAGTGTTTTTCAAAGTGTCTACTTGGGGTTCAATCAATCAAATACGATCACCATATTATGCTTTAATTAGAACTAGGTGAACCTAAAAGTGTACTGACATACACTACTTCAACCAAATTTTATGATTCATGCATTGCATGATTTGTTTTTAGACTACACATTGTCTCTGAAACATGTCCCATCACCATGTCACTTGGTTCTATTATCATAATTGAAATGTTTGTTTAAGTTAATCAAATTCAAGTTATGCACATGCTATAAAGCTTGATCATATAATAAGATGAAGCACATTTGTGTCAACTTAGGTTTCCTATGGGAGATAAAGAGTACATGTAACAAACCACCTCATCACACATTCAATTTCTTCCCCATAGCCAACATAAGTTAGTATAGAGGAACTAGACCAAACTGGACATACAACCTTTGCATCATAGCAAAACTCAATTCCATGTTGATTACGACATGCATAATAAATGGAGCTCAAGGAAAACTTAGGATAACTGATGTATGGAAGTATTCATTGAATTACCTACGTCATTCGATGAACACCACACTACAATAGTTATCCAAAGTTGGCCTGTCAAGTACCATGTATTAGGTTCTTTATAATTGTTAACCTCATTGAATTAATTTTATGACATATTTATATTTCATAACACAATGATATTCATTGCATTAATTATTCAATCCTAAGGTCCACAACTTAGTTTCAATAATTATTAAGTAATCAAATTCCATAAGTTTGTTTATCTACATTCATTAAGAATTTTAAGATGATTAGGGCAACAAACTGCATTATTTACGCAGCCCCTAACTTATTTAAATTACGACATTGTCATTATAATTACTTAAGTACAAAACTATTGAACTCATCATTGCATGTAATACAATCATTTATATACATTAATTTTACATACTTATGATTAAATAATAAATTAATCATTAATCATTTATCATCATACAATATTCCAAACAGAGACACATATTGTTAGAGTAGGTATTTACCTTAGCTCATGTTCACCTAGTTACTTTATTTACCTTTATTGTATTTGTCCTCACCCAATTATGTGTGTGGATATTTATTTTTGTTTATTTAGATATTAGGGGGATATTATCTAGTTGTTAGGTATAGTTCTTTCCTTGATCTATGGTATTGACTAGATCCTTGATGTCTATTTCTCTCATAAATCTATGGACTTAACTATTTCTTTCCATGATTTATGGCTTGATCTACAACCTTGACTAGTTCTTACATTGTTATTCCTTTCCTAAATAAGCAAGTCCCATTCTCATTGTATTTCATTGAGTTCCATAATAATATATGATATTGCTGCTCATTTCTTTACAAAGGTTTATGTAAAGTTATTCTAGCAAATTGCTTTCATCTTATTGATCATGGTGTTTGACTAGCATCTATTTTTTTGGCTTGGTACGATCTAGTTATCATTCTTTTAATGGTATTAGAGCAGGAGATTGTTGTTGATATCCGTCTGTAAGTTTCGTTTTGCAAGCATTTTTTTGTGAAATCCTTGGCCTCTGGTCATATGAGGGCTTAAATCTTGTGATTTGTGCTAGTAGGTGCTTAACTCTAACCCCCATTCATTTTATTTGTGTGGTGAAGGAAAGAGCATTTTATTTTGTTTTAGTGGCAACTAAAATAAATAGTAGAGCATAATATTGAAAATCTTGTAACTTTTGATCGGTAACTTGGTTTTGAGTGTCGTTTTTTACAAAAGTTTATTTTTATTTATGCTCTTTCCATTGGAAATATTTATTTTGAGAATCACACTATAATTATAAAGTGCCAAAATCTGGGGGGCTCTTGTTGCATTATTTAGGGGTCTTGTTGCATTGCTTGGTTCTTACATTTCTTTTGGTGATTTTTTGAGGATGGCATCTTTATCTACTTCTACATTAGATCATGTTGAGCCATTAATAACACATAATTACCACACATGGAAACCAAGAATGGAAATAATAATTAAGTGGAAAGGATTATGGGATTTAACTTCTTTAGAACAACCAGTGTTCACTAGAGAATATGAGAAATTTCAGTACTAGTGCAAATTTTATGAGTGTATGGGTTTGATAGGAACTTATGTAAGTGACAATATTTTGTTTCATTTGGAAAAGTGTGACTCTCCTTTCAAAATATGGGAGAAATTTGAGGATTTATTTAGTAAGGTGGATCATATGAGAGCCATGCAACTTGAAATTGAGATCACCTCTCTTAATCTTGAATATTTTCCAACAATTATAGACGGTCTTATCAAGTTCAGAATTTTTTTGACATAGTGAAGGGGGTGGAAGAGATAAAAAGATGAAGAGTGTGTTTACTTGATTCTATCCATGTTGAGAGGACAATTTCAAATATTTTCTTCTACATTTTTCTCTAGTATGGATTCCTTAGGTGACACATTCAAAATGCCTGACTTAGAAACATTTTGTGAAAGAATTACTAGGGAACAACCCATATTGTCTCACCTTGATTATTCCCCCTCTCAAAAGGAATTAGTTGCATCTAATCCTAAGGGAAAGGGAAAAACAAAAAGTAAAACCAAATCCACCCCTTCTCCATATCGAAGTGCTCCTAAACCCGAAGAAAACAACACTAAACCTAAGGAGTCTTCTAAATCCAAGAATAAGTCTAGCCTTTCATGTTCTTTTTGTGGGTGTATTGGTCATGAAGAACATATGTGTCATAAGTGAATACAATACTTAGAGGATGTAGTCAAGAAACACGCAATTTATATCTCCACTCCACCTCCTTCTAATCAGAATGGAAGAAAACTTAATGTTGTTGGGAGATCCCATTCACCACTTGCAGACAATTGGGTTATAGATTCTGGTGCTTCTCATCACATGAATTCTTCCAAGGAGTCTTTTATTTCTCTAGGTTTGAGTTCTACTTCCAAAATTGAGGTTGGAGATTCTTCATTTCTTTATGTTAAGGGAAAATGTGATATACAAATTGATGGTGGTAGTATCCAAGATGCACTTCCTAAGATCACTACAAATTTTCTTTCTGTATATCAAATTTTTCATTTTGGTAAAGGGAAAATATTGACTTTTACACCACATGGGTAGAAGTAAGAACTTTTTTGGAGCCTTATTCACTTGTTGCTCAGGGTATTATTGATCATAGTTCTAGACTATATCAATTTGAGGGTTTAGATGACACTTCTTCTATAGGGATAGGATTGGGTTATCATGCAGATTCGAAAGTAAGCTTTGGCATGAAATATTTGGTCATCTTAATTATAGATATTTGAAGGAGTTGAGCACTCATGGTATGGTAGATGATCTTACTAGAGTTTCTTGTCTTGAGGGAGTTTTTCTCTAGCTGTGTCATTAGGAAACAACACCAAGATCCATTTCCTAAGAATTTTCTAAGAGAGATTCTTCACCACTTGAGCTTGTGCATAGTGACTTGATGGTTTTTCCAACACCTTTGTTTAATGGATCTAAGTATGAACTTACCTTTATTGATAATTTCTCGAGGCATAATTGAGTTTATTTTCTCAAGTACAAAATATGTTTTTCACACTTTGAATTATTCAAGGCTTTTGTCGAGAAACAATCTTCTAGTTGCATAAAGAACCTTCGTACTAATAATGGGGGAATACTTCAGCAATGAGTTTTCTAAATTGTTGGCAACTCAAGGCATTATTCCCGAATTTTGTTCCTCATACTCCACAAAGAATGGCTTAGTAGAATGGAAGAATAGAACTTTGAAGGAAATGGTTGATCGTATGATGTATTCTAGAGATATACCTCCTATCTATTGGGCAGAAGCGAGTTAATTATGCTAGCTACATTCGAGAATCACACACCACACAGAGAATTTGAGCATTTGACTTCAGAGAAATCTTGGTCAAACACTAAGCCAGATGTCTCATTTTTTTAATTATTTGGGAGCCATGCTTGGGCCTTTGTGCCAAAGAAGAAAAGGAAAGATTTGGATAAGAAGATTAAACCCTTGATCTTTGTAGGGTATTATGAGGACATGAGAGCTTATCGTATTTTAGATCTGATACACATGACTTTATTTTTCAAACCTATGTTCATTTTGATGATAAATTCACTCCTCATGATTCTTAATCTTCTTCCATGCCTCCTTCTTCTTCATTTCATCTTGAGGATCCTTTCTTTAAGGATATTGATGATGAAATTATAGATGCCATTTAGGATCCTATTTCCACCGATATTGTCATTATGCTTAATCGGGCTTGTACTACAGTTTTTGAGGCAACACCTTTCATACAGGATCTTCCACCCACTAGGCATCATCATGCACATTCTACAGGTTCTATAATTTTGTGTCAGGTAGTTTTTGAGGATCCACAATATTTTTCAAAGGATCATGGGATACAAGAGTGGGATGATGCAATGGAAGATGAGTATTCTTCTTTGATGAAGAATCATACTTTGGATTTGGTATCTCTTCCTAAAGGAAGAAATATGGTTAGGTGTAAGTGGATATACCGAAAAAAATACACATGTAATGGGTCCATTGACAAGTATAAGGCTCATATTTTTATAAAGGGTTTTTCACAAGTTGAAGGTATTGATTACTCTGAGACTTTTGCACCTATTTCCAAGATGGATTATGTACACCTTGTACTTGTTATTTTTGCATCATAGGGGTGGCCCATATACCATATGGATGTGAAGAGTGCCTTCTTACATGGAGATCTGTAAGAGGAAATATACATGGAGAAACCATCAAGATTTGTTTAGGAGTCTTCTCTTGTTTATAGGCTCGAATGTCTCTCTACGGTCTCAAATAAGACCCTTGGGTTTTGTATGATAAGATGGATTCTTTTCTTCACTCTATTGGTTTTTTTCACTACCACTCGATCATATAGTGTATCTCCAACATGTTGATGAGGATATTTTAATACTTGTCTTGCATTTTGATGATTTGTTACTTCTGGAAGCTCTTCTTCCCACATTCAAAGTATTCAAAGGGATCTTTCTACATAGTTTGACATGAGAGATCTTGGGCTATTGCATTATTTCCTTGGTTTGCAGATTTCTCAGATAGATTTAGGGATTCATTTGAATCAGCAAAAGTACACACATGATCTTCTTTGGTGCTTTGATATGGTTGATTGCAAGCCAAGTCCATCCCATTTTTAGTCCGGGGTTACTCTTACTTCCATATGTACAACACCACTTTTGATCCTACATTGTATAGGAAGTTGTTTGGGAGTCTAATGTAATTGACTCATAATCACTCGATATTTCATTTAGAGTAGGGCTTATATCTAAATTTGCACATTCTCCTCATAGTAGTCACTGGAAGGCTGTTAAAAGGATTTTGTGCTATTTGCAGGGCACTTCCCACTTTGGCCTACACTACACTAGGGATTCTACTCAGTTGGTTGGGTATATAAATTTAGATTGGGTAGGTTCTATTGATGACAAGCGTTCCACTTTTGGCTATATTTTTTATCTTGGTTCTTCTCCAGTTGCTTGGGCATGCAAAAAGAAACAGGATATTGTACTTTCATCTTCAAAGGTAGAGTATAGGGTAGTAGTTATAGTGAGTCGGGAAATTCTTTAGCTTTTGAGGTTATTAACAGTGCTGGATTCCCATGCCAGGATTCCCTGAATGTACTTTGGTGTGACAACTAAAGTGCATTTCACATTTCTCGCAGCCCATTTCAGCACCAATGGACCAAGCATATTGATATATACATCCACTTTATTTGTTATCACATTAAAGAATGATTTCTTTTCTTGAAGTACATTCGACTCAAAGAATAGGTTTTAAAAATATTTACGAAGCCTTTTACATCACCTTGATACCTTGAGTTGTATGGAATGCTTGGGGTTTCAAAATTTGTTCTTGGGGGGTGTTTGTGAGAACATCTTCCTTCTTCTTCTTTTTCTTTCCTTCTAGAAGGATTCTTTCCTTCTTTTGGTTCAAGATTTCTTCATGGATATATTATACATGAGGACCTCATCAGTCCTAGTTTTTAGGACTCATATTGTGGACATGCCACTTCTATTTTGGCCCTTAGATTCACTTGAGGGGGGTGTTAGAGTAGGTATTTACCTTATCTCATGTTCACTTAGGTACTTTAATTACCTTTATTGTATTTATCCTCACCCACTTATGTGTGTAGATATTTATTTTTATTTATTTAGATATTAGGGGGATATTATCTAGTTGTTAGGTATAGTTCTTTCCTTGATCTATGGTATTTACTAGATCCTTGATGTCTAGTTCTCTCATAAATCTATGAACTTAACTAGTTATTTCCATGATTTATGGCTTGATCTACAACCTTGACTAGTTCTTAGATTGTTATTCCTTGCCTATATAAGTAAGGCCCATTCTCATTGTATTTCATTGAGTTCCATAATAATATATGATATTGCTACTCATTTTTTTCAAAGGTTTAAGTAAAGTTATTCGCGAATTTCTTTCATCTTATTGATTGTGGTGTTTGATTAGCATCTATGTTTTTGGCTTGGTACGATCTGGTTATCATTCCTTTTAACTATTAAATGACAAACCACATTCATTATTTTAATAGATTGTATCTTATATCCTTACTATAGATTTAGTTCATTTTATAAAATTAAAGCTAATACACTAAGGATATTATTGACTCATACTTCATTATTTTACTTTAAAATAGTTCTTATCATGAAATCGATTGATTAATTTAATCACAATCATATTGTAACAAATAAACTAATCTAAATAAATGTTATAAATAGCCATGATCAATATTAAAATAATATTTAAAACTTGAATAAAAATTTTATTTTCCTTTCCAAAAATGATACAAAAGATTAGAGGCCATAATGCCTTTAAACAATAAAATCAGTGAAGCACAAGCTTATTTTTACAACAGTCAAGTAAAGAATACATCTTTCAAACATATCAATTAAAATTCAACTTAGTGATAAAAAATCATCCGCCAAATAAGATCTAAAATTCGCCATCTATAAAAATGCTAGGAAACTGTCATTTCGAAAGAATTGGCATGAAAAATTCTACCATCTTATCTTTACAATTTATAGCATTGAAATATTTCAATGAATCATAATCCAACTAAATAATATAATCTAAAAATCATTTAAGATAATTATTCAACATTTCTCTTTTCTTTTCTTTCATAATCATAGAAGAAACATATGATTTTCCAACTCAAATCATTTAAGAGAATAATTCAGATTACTAACAAATATTAATTATGAATATCAATTCCAAAAACATATCCACTATGTCATTTATACCCAAACAGGGTTATATAAAAACATTAAACAAGTATTAACTATATACTAAAACATCCATACTTGTTTATGTCATCATCAAATATTAATAATACGAGTCAAGAGACAATCATACAAACCACACAATCCACATTCCGAGTTCATATATCTGATTGTAAAGGAAAGAATATAATATTACTCAAGTAATGTCTTAATAATAATATTATTAAGATTTTTATTTCGATAAGATAATAATTAAATTATCAAAACTTAATAACTTAATATTATCAAACCATAATCATTATCGAATAATACTTATAAAAATACATCATTCCTTAATAAGTAGGATTTTAAGCATTGTAATAATAATAATAATTTATAAAACAGTTGCACTTAGTTTCCCTTTGAATACCTTAAACTCTTTAAATTACCTTAATCTATCTAAAGGATCCTTAACTTATTCGAACCAAGTATAGTCACAATAATCATTACATCTTACAAATCAAGGATATGACAAAGCCTAAAAATAGGCTAGATTTTTCATACAAAGTCAATGTGACTTATTCCTTACATTTACATCTTCATGAACTGGTTTGAACTAACCTTAAACAACTAATAGTTCAAAATCCTTCACCATACGGTGAATAAAAATAAGTGCATGGTTCGCATCAACCATGGAATGGTATAAGAGGATCAATTCAACAAACCAAATTTATAAAAAAAATTCATAACCATACGGTGGTCTATAATCTATGCATAGTCCTGAATTGACCATGTAATGGTCTAAAAGATTAATAAGTAAGAAAATAGAATGATCTAACTGAGCATACACCCATTGACATGAGCAACAGATCAGTCCCATTTAATAAATGAAAGCACATATCGAACCTTGAAGGTGAATAATTCATTTATTAATTATAATGCAACCATTTGATAAACTAAAAACCATTGAGAAACCAAAAACTGACCAACACCAAGTTTGGTTTAAACTACCCACTCACATATTCACCCATAATCGATGAACATTGACATTAAAATGATAAGCTACATGTGTACAAGATAACGATCAAAAATAATATCCACAGAGTTAATTTATTCAACCTGAACATAGGCATGTTTCAACCCAACAAAACATAGTTAAACATGAAGTAGATATACAGATAGTCAACCCTAAAAATGACACCGAAACGATGAACAATGATCATATATGTTAAGCTAAAGGGCTATTGAGCTTGATATCAAAAATAAAAATAAAAACTATATCATCAATGTATACAAATTACTACACTAGCCTTGAACACAACCCCACTTTATTTGGGTGAGCAGAAAACCAACAAAAAAAATACCATTGTTTATAAAATGCCCATAGTATCATGTAACTATACATTCATAGTCTAGGTACACTTCTTGTCAAGTATACACAATAATAACGTGGTCGTAAAAATTTGTGGCCTATATATAACTTAACAATACTCAAACCAAGTGTGTGTGTGTGTGTGTGTGTGTATATATATATATATATATATATATATATATATATAGAGAGAGAGAGAGAGCCATCAAAGCCAATTTAAAATAAATCATGGCTTCTAAAACAAGATTAAACCATACCCTTTAAGGAGAAAATGATTACATAGAAAAATTAAAAGTATTTTCTCCATTATCATTCAAATATCTTAATGTTATAAATGATAAGGATGAGCTGAAACAATTGTATACATGTAATATTCTCAAAGAAGACTGAATTTGTTTCCTTTTTCCTCGAGATCCTCCAAAGCTCATGAAAAAAACCAAACAGAATTCCCAAGAAAGTCCCAACAAGTATTCCCAAAACTATCCATAATAATTTGTATGCAGAGCTTGCATGGTAATTCAAAAGAGACGAACTAAAAAAATGAAAAACCAAATAACAACTTAGCTTGACAGTGGCTTCCTCAAGAAGCTTCTCACTTATCCGAGGCTAAGATCCTCATTAATTTTCATTAAATGAAACATTACACATTCCTTCCAATTTCCTCACCAATTCCATACCAAACCATCATTTGTCATCTTTGGCGTATCACCAAAATTCCTTACAATCATAACCATATATTTGGGTGTTTATCTACCATCCAATGGTTGGGGATATGTACTCAAACACCAAACAATATATCTCCCACTTTCTAAGCGCATCGGCTAATATGAATTTAACTTATTCAAATATTAGCTCGATGGAAGTTAACAAACACATAGCTCGATTCGAGCTCGGGTGGGGGATAGTCGATCTGGTCGACCCCCAACCCAATAACAATTTAAAACATTACATTTTCAATTCCATTCAAATATGGATCCATTTATTATGGTTGTTGATATGTAATTAAAACATAAGCCAAAAAAATTTATTTATAATAATATATACATATATATGTGTGTGTGTGTGTATATATATATATATATATATATGTAAATATGTATATACATATGTATATATATATATATATATGTGTGTGTGTGTGTGTGTGTGTGTGTGTGTGTGTGTGTGTGTGTGTGTGTGTATATATGTGTATGTAAGTAAATATGTATACATATATATATATATATATATATCTGTGTGTGTATATATATATATGTGTGTGTGTGTGTGTGTGTGTGTGTGTGTGTGTGTGTGTGTGTGTATCTACATTGGCCAATATATATTTTCTCATATATATAAATATGTATGTATGTATGTGTGTGTGTGTGTGTATTTATTTTTCGCTAAGGTATAATTTAATATTGTTAAGAACCCATCGAGACTAGTATTAATGTCTTATAAAGGCTTTTAAAATAATTTTTAAATAGAATCCCTGCAACTATACCTTTGTTTTTCAATAAGGGTCATCACAAAATTTAATCAACCATACAAGGATTGTAAGATTTATTAACTGCACATAGTTGTAGAAATGTAAATTGGTACATAAGTATAAGATCAACCAAGAAGAAACCTTACACAATAAACCAATTCATCATTATAACCTTCCAAATAATGAAACCAACATGATTATACACTAACATGTTTTAATAACAATCATCCAATCAAGTCAAGTAAGATAATCCACACACAATTTCACCTACAACCGATAAAATATCTATTAATCCAAGATAGACTTAATTGGGTATGAAAAATGATTGGCCCAAGATTCACAAATCAAAAAAGGAAAAAATAAATGTTTATGATTCAAAGACAAAAATAAATCTTTCAAATTCACAGACAAAAAAATAAATCTTTCGGATTCACGGAAAAAAAAATATCCCTAACGGCTATAAATAGTGTACAAATTTAGAATAATCTTGAAGATGACATATTTAAACCAAAAATGACTGAAACAACATTCGAAGCACATATATAAGTATACAAATACTAAAACATGATCTAAATATACATTTAACCAATATTTTCACAAAATATTTGAGTAGGAATCAGAATTTTAAACCCGATTAGCTTGAAGATTACTATGGAGCAACTAGGGCTTTGCACATCTGTAAACAAACTTCAAGAGTATTCACTCTAGATAATTAAAAGCTTCAAGATCAATTCCTACACATGCATAATCACAAACTCTGATACCATGTTAATATTTATAAGGAATGCATAATCAACTTATTATAAATCCACAAAATAAATGTCAAATATTAAAGAATACGATGTGTAGAATACAAAATGTAATAACAATAGCTAAAGAAAATATCATAAATAAAAGAGATAGAAGACACCATATTTAAGTGGGGAAAATTGAAGGAAAACCCCACTATAATAAAGCACTATTTGTATTAAGAATCTCGAATACAATTTTTACCCAACACTTCCACTTCATTCCTTGGTCTCTTTTTTCAAATAGAATGAGAGCGGTGTTTTTCTATGAAAAGCGGTTATGATGATTGTTACCAACCAACTGATCTTATTATCAATACCAATGTATTCATTATTTTATTAGCAATCCCAAGAGGTACTTCTGTGAGTCAATATCTTTTTTATTCAGTCATTTTGTTCCACTCTTAAAATTGGAAGACCATCATAATAAATTTTAATACATAAAATTTGAGACAAAGTAGGGCGTACAATAGTGGTAGATATCCCACTTGACATTACTACCCTAACAATAGGTATTATGTGTCTTAGGGGGTATGAAATATTCCATCATAGATTTTATCAAATGCATTAATGTGTGTCATACAAGATTTACTTTCCATTTCAGGAATGTAACTCCTCTTCTCCACTTGAGGAGGTATGATTATCATGCATTGGACGTTACAGTAACCCCTATTTTTATCCATTTTTAGATTTATGAGGAGATGAGAGAGACCTTTTCTTTGTATGTACATTGCATGGTTGAATGATTACTTCCTCATGGAAATTCATCACGCTACCATTCGAGTGTAACTTGGTTGATGTGCACATTATCCCACATGATCATTGTTTCCCATGGTTTTGCTTTCTCTATCGAGAAAATTGTGGTTGTTAGAGGCAACACTTCAACTAAGTTTACATGTAAAAAGATAGAGTACAATACATGTTAAATATTATGAAGTTATTCATATTGTGAACATTGATGACCATGGTGTATTCAACTGTAAAATTGAGGCCCATGTAATAGGAGAGGATGATTTCTCAATTCCAAGTGCACCAAAACAACCTAATTGGCTACAAGAGAATATTTCAAAGTTAGGAATTGATCAGATTAGAAACACTTTGAGCATGAAATTTTATCTTTACTTTCCATGCAAGATATCAAAGAATTTGAATACTACATATCAACTATATAAAATAATGCATTGATGAAATATGTGAGACATAAATCAGATGAAGGAAATACTAAGCAAACACATGAAACTACAAGTACAAAATCACATTAGACAATTACAAAATATTATAACAGCTCCAACTCAACACACTCATATGAATATCTCAATAATCAAGATGTACATATGGGAGGAAGAAAGTGTAAATACTACCTATAATTGTGGTGAAGGAGCCTAGGAATAGGCATAAAACTCTTGTTAATTGATATTGGTGGGAAAGCTAACTCCACAAGACTAGCAAGCTAACTCCACACAACTAGTACACCTAAGCAAGATAAATCAAAAAGTGTAGGGATAATCCATATGTAGGAATAATTCACAATGAAATAAATAGAGGATAAATAATATAATACTCTAATTTCCCCCTTAAGTGTAGATTATGTGGTTAAAATAAATGGGTCTAGACAACGAGGCATGACCAGTACACAAACTATAATGTAAATCTTATAATGTGGAGTAAAAAGAGAAAAGCGAGTGGGAAAAACTCCCCCAAAAGATATAAAAAGTAGAAATGTGACTAAAAATCCTCATTAGAAGCTACAAATTCATGTAGCCACTATGTATCCTACATAGGCCATGTAAGGTACCCAAGCACATAAACCTAAAATGGGAGGACAACTTAAGAAGAACTTGAGGAAATGTTGATCATTCACCCCTTAAAATTTAGAGATGGATGAAGTGTGTATAAATGATCTCTACTATGTAAAAATTATTCAAGATTTACTTCTAACTATTATACTTGGAATGAACAAATATCACACAATATTATGTTTAAGACCATCGAGTTAGTCTAAATTGGTAGGCAAAAAACAAGTTGAGAAAGGTTGGCACGAAATTGCATAACAATGAATATTACTATAAATTAAGAAACACAATGATCCTCAATATGGGATCAGGAAAATAAGGTTCCTTTTTAAATACTCATTTACATGTGAGGAAACTAAGAAACACAAAAATAAGGAAATCATATCTTTACACTAAAATTTATTCTTTGCATAAGAGAGAGAAGAAGAATGAAAAAAATTTATTATATGTAGGTTTAACCACCTATCAAACTAGGTCTCGGCGTCAATATTTGAAAATGATATCATAAAATTTAAAAATGTCACCATCATAATATTGTTCCTCCTCATCCATTGTAAAGGTCTTGTCCAAAATAGCACCCCATGCTATTTTGTATAACTCATCAAAGTTTCAGACTTAGGCGGCTCCATTCTTGAAGACCCAAGGAATTTCAATGCAAAGTTACAGTTTTTGTGGCATATGGAGGTTTGTATCAAGATCCTTAACATTTCTAAACATTTGAATTGGATCTTTTCATTTACAAGTTCAAAATTGGCTAAGGAATAAAATCCATAGAAAATTGGTTCAAAACTTATTGTTCCACATATTTTACATGTAAGATCCACCAAACAAAGAAGTTGAGTTTTAGTCTTTCATGGAAATGGTGAAAATAGTGGGTGCTTTTGGAGGGAAATAAATTATGATTTCTTCTCAGGATACTTTTCAATGCGGGAAGAACATGTTGAACAGGGCCGTAAAGAAAGTTAAGTTTGTTGTGAAGAAACTATGGTTGGAAGCCACGAAACATAAACTTAGTACCATGTTGGCTTCCCAAGGTGCAGTGTTACATGAAAAATTTAAAATTCCACATTAAAAAAGGAATAGGGTCAAGGAAAATATTCCATAGTAAAAGGAAAATAGGCCTTCATGGAGTCTATAAGGATTTTTCACAATTCAAAGAAGTTGATCTTGCATCTTTGGGTTTGAAGGTGTTTAAGTGTAGGATGCTTGAATGACCGAGTATAGAAACTTAAAAGCTATTATGTAGGTTGGAAAAATTTAGTATGTCATGGAAAATTCAAAAACCATGTAACAAAGAACCCATAGAGGTTTGAAATCTATGGAATAAGATGGAATTATCAATCACCCTCACATTTTTATGACTTGTAGGTTGTAAGTTGAAAACTTCACTTCCTTCCTCACGGCCAATCAAAGGCTTCCCGTGTCTTTCCCAAATCTCACCAACAAAAATGTAGTCTTGTATTTACATTTTTTCATATTACAAACTATGAAATCAATTCCACCCCCTAACTACACACTATTTTTGGCCGTAACTTTCAATTGGGAGCTCAAAATTGCATAAGGATTATTGCATTCATTTTTTTTTCTCTCCAAGGGATATATTTTGCAATAAATAAATGCATGAAAAGAATATGTTTTGAGGAAGAACCATGGAAACACGTGATTTCAGGAAAAGTGTTGTTTACTTGGTTGTAGGCATTCAAAACTTTACCTAACCAAATTTATTGCTTAATAGCACCCATGCCTTGTCCTATAGCCCTAATGGCATGTAATTTGAAGGAAGAAAGGGTGCCCATGATTTTTCTACAAAAATTATGTCATTTTATCCTTAGTAGGTGGGAATGGACCATTTATGATTGTTTTTTCACTTTCCCTTCTCTATTCTCATTATCTATATGTGTAAAGTGCTTATGGACGTAAAGGGGTTCTTTTATATTGATATGGAAGCTCTTCCTTTGGATTGTTATATTTCTTACCTTCATACCTCTGTAACTCATATTTTTTACAATAGTTCCATACCTCTTCTCTATAAATGTAAAATAATATTTTCTAAGTGTCATACAATTATGGTTCATCCCTTCTAATGTCTTTGTATTTGATGTGGATGTTTTCCCTCTTGTTCCACTTTGATTTTATTCACTTATCTCCTTTGCGGATTTTTTTCCTTATATTCTTGCATGTGTTACTATATATGTGTCTCTTAAGGTCAAAATTGATCCTTTTTATACCTTTTTTCCTCACCTCTTTCATGTTACAACATTCTCTCTCTCTCACAACCCTAGATCCTTTTTATTTTTAGATTAGATTTAGGTAGTTACATTTTAAATTTTTTTAGGCTAATTTTTAGTGAGAGCTAGAATAGAATGAACCATCCTTTTCTAGATGTTTTCTCAAGATTCAAGGTCCTACACCTTGGATGAATTCCGTGTTAAACAAAAGTATTGATTTTCCACAATCAAATCATATGGTGTTACTTTTGTGCATTAACATTTTTTACACCTGGTTGGACTGGGTTTGGGTTTCCTCGACTCATTTTTTTATTCTTCCTGATATTTAGTGTGTATATTAGTGTGTTTTATCCTTTGGAGGAAGTCTTTTACATGCCTAGGGACTCCTAAGCTCATTTTCCTAGCTTCAAGTAGTACACTTTCACCCCTTCATGAGAAGAGTTTAAATGAGGAAAATAGTATCAAGTGGAGAGTCCTTTAATTATCTATAGCTTTCACCAAGGAGAAGAAGAAGAGGAAGATCAACACAAATATATCCATCACCTCCAAATAGAACTTTCTCTACTCCTCCTCCTAATAGATTTTTCTTATCATCTTCTCGTGTTTTAAGGCCCATCACCCTCATGGCTTATAAAAGAAAGTAAAATTTTTCACCTTTGATGGAGGAATCCCTTTGAATTTATCTCAACATGACAATATATCAATTGCAGTCCTTAAAAGTGATCCCTTATTTACTTGAGAATATACAACACTCACTAAACACATTAAATGTTTAGCAAATATATGCTTAGTATATCATGTTACACGGGAAAATGTATTAATTACATTATTGGTTACTTGTTTCAAATGAAAATATATCCAATGGTATAGAGGTTTAAGATTAAATTCTATTAGCACTTGTGATGAATTAAAATATTCTCTTTACAAGAAATTAGAAGATAAATAAAACCATTTTTATTTGGTGGAGCATCTGACTACAACAAAGAGGGCACCACATGAGATAATGATTGATTTCAATATCATATTTCAAATAACATGAGATAGAATCCCACAAATGGTATGATGGTTTATTGGGATGATATGGGGTTTTAGGCTGATATGGGGGTAATTTCAATGGATCTAGAAGTAAAAAAGATGCAGGTAGAGGTGTGGTGATTGTATCTCCCTCACGTGTAAATTATTTTTATACTTTCATAGTCCAATTCAATTTCTTTAATAATTTAGCTGGGTGTGAGACTCTTGTCCATTGTAGACATGGACATGATGTAATAGTGATAAACAATTGCAAACCTTTGGTGATAGCGAGTTAGTGATAAATCAAGTAAGAGGGTTAAATGAATATAATAATTATTTGTTAAATCCTACAAGCATAGGATGTGGAATATTATAGAGAAATTTTAAGCATTCAATATCCACTCTATCCCAAGAAAATAGAATGAGTCAATCGATAGGTTAGTAGCATTCGGAGCACAATTTGATGTTCTTGAAAGTTTCAAAAGAGAAGGGATACAAAAACACACTAAATTGATTATTAGATATATTTTCCTGGAAAATAAAACAAATTGGAAATTATTTGAGAGTGACAAATAGATTATCAACTTCATACAATAATATAATAAATTCTCACCAAGGAATCAAGATAAATTTTAATAACATTATGGGGAGAATAGTTTCCATACGAGATCAAACAGTTGCCTCGTAACCTAGTCACATTGGAGTGCATTTTTAACTAGAATTATCATCTCAAAAAGGAGGAAGCAAACATAATGTTAAAAGGTGAAGCTTATGAGCAAAAATCAGTTGGAAAGGATAAAATTATCAAGATTGGAAAGGTATGTACATTAGAGTAGAAGCATGCATTTGTAAATATTTTTCAAGAATTTTTTGTGTCTTTGCATGGGGATATGATGACCTTAGGGTTTTTATCCTAAGTTAACATGCCATACCATTTATTTATACCCGTCATCCAAGCCCATTAGGAAAAAATAGAGTTCTATCAATCAAAGGATTGAGCCACTAATGAAGAGGATCTAAACAAGTTAATAGAGGATCATATAATCCTCTGCATAAAACATTCATCTTGGGTTTCCAACCTAGTTCATGCAAGGAATAAGAATGGGGAAATCGTATTGTTTGTTGATTTCATGGATTCAAATAAGGAAACCTTATAAGACAAATATCCACTATGGTATATGGAGAAAAAAATTACAAATGGTAGCTAGCTCAGAATGTTTTTCTCTATTAGATGGTTACTCTAGTTATAATTAGATCATGGTGAAAGATGAAGATAATTTTAAAATAGTATTTACCATAAAATGAGGAACATGCGCTTATAGAAAAATTTCCTTTTAGTCTTTCTAATGTAGGATAAAACTTCCAAAAATCTATGGATATGGCATTTAAATGACTAATTAAAATTTGTGTTTTTGTTTACCTTAATGACATCAAAGTATTCTCCAAGAATGAAAATGATCATTTATCCCATATTAGATAATTTTTTGACAAGTGTAATTAGTTTAGGGTTTCCCTTATGTTGGATCCCTATCTAACACCCTCGAGGGAGAGGGGAAAATAAGGTAAGGGAGGAGGTCTGGATATATGAGGGGAGGGAGTGAGTGAATGGGAGAGACCCACAAGATTTATCATTTTTAACTAGGGACAAGGTCTCCCTATGCTCACTCAGCCATTCTCTCCTTGGGAATTACAGGGAAGAACCTTAACTAAGGGTTTGTATACTTACCCTGATACTTCTGGCTCTTCCTAGGCCATGGTGATAGGACCCAAGTTTCAGCCCGAGGGGTAGAGAGAGAGGTTGGGTAAAATTCTAAATTCCTTAGAGCTCAGTCGGGTAAGTCGATAAAAGGCTAGATGCATCCACCTTGAATGTAATTCTCACTTGAAAGAGTGGTCACAAAGCACCGCAATCATCTGCAAGATCTAATGTAGGTTATTGAAGAAATATATAATGTGATATCAATATCAACTCCAAATATTTTTCATATGTCATCATGTATTTAAGTCAAGGATCCTTTGACAATGAATGAAAAGGAAAACACACTTGAGGTATGCACATTGAGTGTGTGTTTCACTAGTAGATCTTATGTAATATATACAAGGAAAGTGAAATTTGTAGGATGTATATGGTACATAAAACAATTGTTGAGAAATTATAAGGTGGAGATGGATTTGTAAGGAGGAAAAATTGGATATTAAAATATGCAAGGAGGATTAGAAACTATGACAGACATCACACCATGGAATCTCTATGATTTCATGATATGGAAGCAAGATAAAGGAATCCTTCTAGGGAAAATTTATCATAGGGAACCTCCAAGAAAGAAAAAAACCCAAACCCCTATGATCCAGTGAGGACTCCCAAGACTAAAGCAATATGTTTGAATCATGCTATATGTTATAAATATAGCATATAAATAAATATAAATATATCACTGTTTTGGTTGATTAGCAAGAAATTTTACATGCCCTAAATATGATGCCCTAAATTACCCTAGAAGGATGTTGTTCTCTTTCACCACCCAAATATTCAACCATCAACAGAGTGTTAGAGTACAAGTTCTAGCCATAACCCACATGATCTATTATTAAAGAAGATTCACATTATCTTACTTCTAAATCATTCCATGAGAAATCATAACAAGATATTTGATTGAGAAAAACAAGGGATACATATAAACATGCTCTCAAAGCTTGTTAATGACTACATAGGTGCAACCACCTTAGCATGAATTTTAAACAAATGGAAATCCTAACAATTCTTACATAAATAAATTATAAATTACCATGGCCAAAGAACACATCTGAACCATGTAGAGCACCTCAAAAGAGTTCTCCCTCCTCTAAACAAAATAATCCCCTCCTCTTTCTAATACCCCAGACCTTTGTACATATCCTTATCCACCCAAGGGTTTTAGTGAATATTCCATTATAATCCTAAATTGTTCATGCTCAGTTCGTCCTTCAAAATTTTTAAGGAATAACATAGAATATTCCTTTATGATAACCTTCAATTTTTTTCAACATTGTCCTTTCACTAGCATGTCAAGATGACTAAGTAAAATATTTTCCACATCATATTGATTTCTGATTTGATTTTCCACTTGAGACTAAAATGTGACGTGGAAAATAAAGTTGTTAAATTGATGAGACCTTTATTTGAAAAATGTGAACATTTAATTACCTTCCAGTGACATGCTTTTCATGAATGATTTCCTTTGATTTAAATCCCATTCGTGTCTATTGATCCATGAAGGTATTGAAAATTCTTGGCGATGTGACGGTTAATACACATCATCCAAGATCAACCCATCTATTTAAGCGTGACTTATCCCTCCAATGGGTCATAAGTTATTACCCAATTTTCTATAGAAATCTCCATATTTTACTTCCTCATATCACCCATCCTCCACATGCCTTATAATTATTAGGATAATCCCATCGAGATTATAACTTAACAATCTATGTGAATATTTGTAGTTGGGATGGCCAAATGAATCCTACATTAGGCATTTTTTAGTTCCCCCAATGTTCGAGACAATCCCCAAAATGGTTCTTCTCAAAATGCCTTAGTTATTTCCTATCCGAACCAATTTGCCAAGTTATGTGCCTATTTTCAAGTTTACCATACCTTACACTTTCACCTCATCATTTCTAAATACCACCTTTGTACATAGTTCTTGAAGAACCACTGGTCCCATTATTTCCCTAAACCCATGACAATCACCTACATATGTACATGGATTATTATGACCCTTCTCTATTAAACATAGAACTTCCCATCTTGGCCCCAATGTTCATATCGTAGAAAGAGAATCCACCCCTAGGTCGGTGTGTGGATGGAAGAAGAGTAGATCTTGGAACTAGAAGATGGAATTGTTGAAATTCAGGATGCGGTGATAGATAAGGATCCTCCCCAAAGAGACAGAAGGCCTCCCTTGATGATTCAACCAACATATTTGCACAAGTCTCTCGTAACTCAAGATTCCAAAATCTAGGGAACTAAAGCAAACTTAAAAGGGGATTCACCATCCATAAGTGGGTGAACTCACTCGGAAAAAAGAGGGAGCTCACTTAGATTCTCAACATCCTATGGGTAGGGATCCCATAACTAATAGAGAAAGGGATTTCAAATATCCCTGGTTGGCGACATTTAGTTTTTGTTCCATGTTGTAGCCCACAAGGACTTTATACGCCATAAGGACTGACTTCTAATACATGTGCCAAAGTTCCCGGAAGAAGTTATGGATATTGAAAATTAACATCTTATTATATGTAATCTTTTTTTTTCTCCTTTTTTATGCATATATACCATCGAAGGAAGCAACGCATGAAATAGAAATCCATTTTGTTTACAGGATACATTGTTTGATCTGTTTATTTATTTTTTATCATATAAATTGTTTTCTCATCTAATTTATAATTTCTAAGATACAACAGTTCACTTCAAATTTATGTACAGTTCACCATAAAATAAAATTACATAATCAATCTCTTAAAACAATGTCTATTACTATTGCATGCAAAATTTAATAACTCCGAGTCATTCCGTAATGAAAACCCACTACTAATTATCTAATCAATCTCATCCCTTCTAGATGAGAAGATTAAACACTTCCCTACACTTTCACCACACATCGAATAAAACTGAAAGGACACCAAACATTAACAAACTGAAATTAACACTCAAAAATACAAGGAAAACTAAAATCTAAACTAAAATCTAGGCCCTGTGGATCTGCCATGTGTCAAAGTTATTCAAACACACTTCTTCGGGCGTCGAGATGTAGTAGCACTTTGTGCATTCTTAAGTGTATGAAACATTTTTTCATTACCATCCCTTCTCCTAGTGTATTCATATTTTATATACCTCCTAACTACCCCAAGTACACCAGACTATCACCCAATATACATTAGGCACTCACCCAAGGTGTACGGATCACCGAGCCCCTCTTTTATGTGAGATTTGTGATAATGTTCTGCCATTAATGGAGGAAAGGTTTGTAGAATAAGAACACATGCATTTAATCTAATACAGAGGTAGTAGATCTAGTTCTAAGCATAAATGTTCCATGAGATAAACATAAACATCACAACAACATAATGGAAACAAATCTAAACCATGAATAACATGAAAATACACTAGGGTTTAGTCCATAGACATAAATATACAAAATAGAGCTCCATATATTGATTAAATCTATTTATAGTAGCCATATTACATCAAACGAGGTCATCTCAGACCATATACATCATGAAATAACATTCCAAACCTACAAAACTACTCTAAAAAAAGATCCTAGCTACACTTTCCCATTACAGCCCTTATTCAGACCCGAGTGTATACATATATGCCTAGTAACAACATTCTTGCAACACTTCATTACCTCTCAACTCTTACTCTCCTCTCTTTTAGTTTGGACCAAGCAATCATTTAAATAGAACCTGGATTCATTGTTATAGTTTCACCTAGGAACAGATTGCATGCCAAGTGTAAAATTTGGTCTTCCATGATCGATCGATTTTTATGCCATCTTAAAAAGGCCTCCACTAACTCGTAATAATCCTCCTCGGGAACATTCCATACCGGAATATTTTTTTCTTGACCTCCAACACTCTAGATTGACACCTTATCCATTCATAATTCCTACTCGGGACCTCACGTGTTTCGACACCTTATTTGAAATGTGGCTAAGTCCCCAAACCCTCTTCTACTTCCACATGTAAACCTCTTCTCTTGCATGCCTTACCTTAAGAGCCTTCCTACTTGATTTCCTTGTGCACGCGTGCTCCTTCTATTTTGGGACTTTGTCAATTCATAGCCCAACATTACCCCACACTACGCTTATTATCTATCCCTTGAAACATTGATCTTTCACCAAATTATAAAGAATAGGAGAAATGAAATAATCTACAATTGAATAAATAAAGGGAAGAGTAGAAGGATTCTACTACTATTACATGAGGAGTGGGAATTATTTCTTCACAGATGCTTCAATTTTATCCCAAACATCTACCTCACCCTACACATGTTGAATTAAATCACCCAATAACATGCTAGCATCATCAAAACTTAGCTTATCTCCCTTAGTCTTCAAGTATATTTGTGATGTTTTCCATCTTCTTGCTAAGGTCACCCAACGCATCCATCCTGTGAGTGACTTGGGGGTACAATTCCTTCAATTTATTTTTAATCGAAACCCTCAAGGTTTTGATTGCCTCTGATTTCTTCTTGATTTCTACCAAGATCTTATCTCACTTCACACTATTTCCCTTTATTTTCTCCTTAAAATCCTTTAGATGTGCCTTATGGCTAGTAACCAATATGCTTTCTACCCCTATCTCTGTTGCCATAGTTATCATACACAGCCTTCAACCATTTTTGTTGCGGTCTTTACTAAGGAAAGGAACTCAGAGTACCGAGTTATTATCTCCCTAATCTTCAACTTTTCTTCTTCCTTTTGGCATGCCATCACCTCTTCGTTGACTCTAAGGCAATCGGTTGCCTCTCCTCTGTGAGTATGTGCATCAAGTCTTCCAAGTAGTGCATGGTTAACTTCTATTTTTACTCGAGAGGGGCCGAGTTCGGGTGCTTTAAGATAATGGCATTTGAAATAACCTTTATCTTCTTATAGAATTCACACACCTTTGCCTTTTCATCCCTTAGCTCACTCCTTAATTATGCAATGATCAATTCCTTCTTTTTTATCTCCATGTCCCTCTCAATGATCTCCTCATTATTTTTCTCAAGCTCCTCCTCCAAGAGTCTTATTCTATCATTTCTAAAAAAATCTTTCTTTCACTTCCACTTTGATATTTTTTGAATGTGTTGAAAACTTGATCATCCGACAACTACTAGGCATTCACAAGAGGTCTTACTCCCTTAGCATCTAGTGTCTTCATCAATGCATCACTATTAACCTCGAACTTGGGATCATCAATGTGGGACTCAAAATCCCAAGATATCATTTTCCTTATGCACGAGTATGCACCCTCTTCATCAAAAGAAGACCAAGCGAGGATTTGGCCTATGGGAATTGTTCTTTGGAAATGTGTGTGAAGTACCTTGTTTGGATCATTGATGTAAGTCATGGTGTGCTCTTGCACCGCTACTATGCCCTTTCCACCTATGTGCACTACCTTAGAGACACTTCATCGCGAGGCTGGGATCTTCGCTCATGCTTCCATATTCCTTTTCCATGTTGGTTCTCTCCTTTATTTCTTTTAGCACTTCTTTAGCACTATGCTCCACCTCATGCTCCACCAACTATTGTATAATACCTATCACCTCCTTCTATATTATGTCATCTATTTGTTCCCTGGTCAGGGTCGGGGTCTTCTAAGCATGCATGTCTACTTCCTCACTTCCTCCTTTGTTATGGGCTCCCTCCCCATCCCCATTCTTCTCTTCATTTATTTCTTCATCAGACTCATGTATATTGTGAACATGAGGACTCTTACCTTCATCATGCTCTTTATCCTATTTCTTAGGTTCATCACCCTTCATGCTCTTTATCTCCTCGAGTCCAAACCTTGTGTCACTTTCGCTTCTTCTTCTCCAGCCACTCCTCTAACATGCGGGACTCTTATTTTTCTGGTAACTCTTCCATCTCAAGATAATCCTTCACAGTGGACTTCTTCCTTTGAGTTTAAGTGCTCGTGCCCACTCTAGATTCTTGTGCTCCCATAGTCTAAACCGTATGCATGCTTGATGCCTTTTCTATCGAGTCTCATCTCATTCCCTTTAATTTATCACCACTTTCTTCCTCTTGATGCGGTCTTTTGAGATAGATACGTCATCCTCAACATAAGTTTCCTTTTTGAATTTGGGCCTTAGATGTACATACACCCTTACTTCTATTTTCACCGCAACAAGAAATGTCAACTTGTTTCAACAAATGTATGTCATAAGGGACATACTTCTTGACATAAGCACACTTTTTGGGATACTCCAACTTTCATCACAACTCACAAGTAATCTTGATCTACTACACTTAGATCAAATCTAAGTTTAATTCACCTCCATAAACTGATTGATCGTGGTTTGAAAGTATTGCGCTATGAAAGATAAGGGTAAATTACACCAAGGAATCTTTGTGCCATCATTCAAAGTAAACATGTTGATACACAGCTGATCCATAAAATTCTACTTTGGAACTCTAGGATTCACACAACTATGGTGTTCTACTTTCAACTTTGGAAAATGATAGATTTGCTTAAAATTTAGAGCTTCGTGACTGATTATATAGCGCTATAGAAAGGAAATTACAGAGAAGGAAATAATTGAAAATTCAACACCAACAATTTTATCCTGGAAACCTCCAATGGAGGAAAACCAGTCGGGAAGGGAAACTACTCTTTCTTCCCACTTTTATTGGTCTAATATAGACAATTGCAGATTACAATAAGTATGAAAAGAAGAAAAAATGTAAACCTTCTCTCCAATTACTTGTTTGTTCTATTTCTACACCTTGCTCCTACAATTCCATTCCAGCAGTGAAGATCTTACTCACTGCTCTCATTAAACTCTTCTTCTCGATCTATCTAGATCTTTGACTTCCTATTCTCTTGTTCCTTTTATGCATTTATAGGCCTTTCCATGTCCTCCCCTGCACTAGAGGATTTGAAAGGGCATGGAAGGTAAGAGACATGGCTAGGCACTTCAAGAATGCATCCACTCACATTTAATTCTTCTTTTTTGTTCAAAAGTGTCAAGACTACCACCTTTTCTGAGACCGATGGTCTCAAGACCACCACCTGTTTGGGCGGTAGTTTCAGGACTGCCATCCTATCGGGAGGTGGTTCTAAAACCACCACTCTGCACATAGTGGTGGTTCTATCCAGAACCGTTGTTTACCTTATTTTTCTCACTTTTCTTGTTTCTCCTTCTTTGTGCTTTGATGGAACTAATGAAGTGGTGTATTTTTTCGGATCCCTATGGAACATAAATCCCCTACTTAGGAGGATTTTGGTCCCAAAAATCTTATTGGGGGAGTGGTAGAGGAATAAACTCCCTCTCATGCTCATTCAAGTAGCACTAGGTCTGCCTTTGTTTCTTCTCTCGTCCAACCAGCCAAGACTCGTGTGGATCTCTAGTTTTTTGTTCCAGTGCTACATCCTCCTCCAATTTTTCTCAAGTACAATCCTCTTTGGAAGGTAACTTATATATATTTCCTTATTTATCATGCATATATGGCATTAGTGGATGTGATATCTTGCAACTTACTATCACGTGCATCTGCATGAAGTATGGCCTAAAGGTTTCTTCTTTAACCCGATCAAGTATGGCGAAGGTCCCATATTGTCTTGGTTTTGTCCTTTATTGCCTTTGTCTCTTGTTATGGATTGGCTGAATCCTCTCCTAGTACGTTGTTGTTATAGTCACCACCCTTCCTTGTATCTCCTCTTCTTCGCTACCCCATGGTCAGGTCCAGTGAATTTGTAGGTAGATACGATGACTGCATAGCGGAAGTTTGTTTTGCTCCTTGAATGAGTAGTTCCTGTGGTGGCTTCTTCTGTAAAAATTGATAAGTGCTATCCAAATTCTCCATCCTTTGGTCGAAATATCTGTTTCTCTCATGTCCATTTTACTTTTTTTCTAATGAAAGCAAACAAAACTGATGATTTTCCTAAAAATTCTTGGTGCTTGGTTAGCACTTACCATAGCCTTATTTGATTTGCTCTTGTGTGCCCGTATGTTAAAAATGACTCCATCCTTGACCCATCTATACCGGTTCTCCCTCCTTATGAACACAACATCCATGATATACAAGTAAGGAATTCTGAAGACAACATCAAAAGCATCAAGTGGAATAATATCATCCTCTAATACATCTATGTATTAGGAGTTTATCCCAAACTGAAACTTACACTTCCTTGTAACTTATATTTCTACACCCTTCTTCACCCATCCTAGTGGGTATGGATGTGGATGCGCATAAGGCTCTAGACCAAGTTGTGCTTCTGTTGCATTAGTAATCAAATTTGAGTGAGAACCAGAATCTACTAAAGCATTTAGCTTTGTCTTCTTGATTTGGATTCTAATTGTAAATAGCTTACTCATATCTTCTTCTTCTTCTTCCTTATACATGTTAGTGGCCATGCATCCCAGCCTCTCATCTACATCCAAATCATCCTCAATCTCCACCTCTTTTTCTGTCTATACAATGGCCATGGATTTCTTGGAATCCTTAGTTTGGTGCTTTGGATGTAATTTTGGATGTAACTTCCAACATGTGGTGTCAGTATGTCCATTTACATCACAATTCTTATAGAAAATCTTAGGATCTTTACAAGTATGAAAAGAATTAGCGGTATGTTTACCTTTCCATTTACCTCTGCTACTTGTCTTCCCTTGTTATTTTTCCTATTGTTCTATTGACTAGTCTCCCTTTGGCTCTATTTATCCTTCCTTCTTCTCATCATCAATGTAATATGCTCGTACACAAGATTGATTGAGATCCTTGGGCTTCATGGAGATGACCTTCCTCTAAAAGTGAGTGTGAAGTCCTCCCAAATACTTGTTCAAAATTTTCTCATCCTCCAAGTCCATATTAAGCAACATGGCTTGTCTCTAAAATTCCGTAGTGTAGTCTTGCACGCTTTTACCACTGCCCTTTCTAAAGTAATGCCACTTAATCATCATGTCAGTATTATGGCAAATAGGATAGAATTTATCTCTAATCAATTCTTTAAAACCTTTCCAAGTACTAATAATAGGACGTTTATTCTTCTCACAAGTGGCTAGATGGGTTTCCCACCAAACCAGAGCATGACCTTCCATTTTGAGACATGCAAAGGTGACCCTTTGTGCCTCAGTGAAATTATGCACACTAAAGTAGACTTCCAATTGTTTTAGCCATTTATCTAGTAATTCTGCATCTACTTGTCCTTCAAAATTCTTTATTTCAAGTTTAAAAGGTGTATGTGTAGATTTTACCTTCTCACTTACAATTGGTGTCTCTTCATGCTCTTCTCATTCTTCCTCTTCGTGGCTCTTTCCGATACAAAATTTTTTTGCTAGTGCTTGAACCATTGATTCCATGGAATATTTAATAACTAAAGCCTTCTTTTGTAGATCTGAAATCTCTTCTTTTTCTATGCAATCTACCCATCATGGTCTCTAGCATCTCAACTCTATGGACCAAGTTCTCTTCCTCCATTTGAGCTTGAATTCTCTATTTCCACTTCTTTGTAGAAATATCTGGCTCGCAAGGTAAAAATTCTTCACCTTTGAACCTTGTCATTGTCATAAAAAATCACAAGAAATATTTGAATACCACAATCCTAGATATATAATCAGCTCTAATACCAAAATGATCCGTAAACTTCTACTTTGGAACTCTACGACTCACACAAATTTCTTGTTCTACTTTCAAATTTGGAAAATGATAGATTTCCTTGAAATTTAGAGCTTCGTGACTGATTATCTAGTGCTATAGAAAGGAAATTGTAGAGAAGGAAATAATTCAAACTTCAACACCAACAATTTTATCCCAAAAACCTCTAATGGAGGAAAACCAATCGAGAAGGGAAACTGCTCTTTCTTCCCACTTTTATTTGTCTAATATAGACAATTACTGATTATAATAAGTATGAAAAGAAGAAACAATGTAAACCTTCTCTTCAATTACTTGCTTATTCTATTTCTACACCTTGCTCCTATAGTTCCATTCCAACAGTGAAGATCTTGCTCACTACTCTCATTAAACTCTGCTTGCTCGATCTCTTTAGATCTTCGAATGCCTAATCTCTTGTTCCTTTCATGCATTTATAGGCCTTCCCATGTCCTCCCATGCACTGGAGGATGTGAAAGGGAATGGAAGGGAAGAGACACGGCTGGGCACTTCAAGAACGCATCCACTCGCATTCCATTCTTCTTTTCTGTTTGAAAGTGTTAGGACCGCCACCATGTGTAGACCAGTAGTCTCAAGACCACCTCCCTAGCTAGGTAGCGGTTTCGGGACAGCCATCCTATTGGGTGGTGGTTACAAACCGACTCTCTACACAAAGTGGTGGTTCTATCTAGAACCTTTGTTTACCTCATTTTTCTCACTTTTCTTGTTTCTCCTTCTTGGTGTTGATGGAACTGATGAAGTGGTGTGTTTTTCGGATCCTATAGATCAATAGAAAACTCAGCCTCTCCATCCACCAATGCTAGCAATTGTTCAAGAATTATCCACTCTTCCCTGAATGCATCATGCATTCATTTGTACCACTTCTCCAAGCATGCCTTATGAGCAACCATCATCGTGTCACAAGTGTAGGCTTAAAATATTTTAGCAAGGGAGGGGTCCTCATCCGGTACTCCCAAACATATTTATCTGGCCCATTGGGAACTCTAATTTCTGAAAACAAAATGGTGAGAAGGACATTACCATACATAATATTTTCTCCATCGTGTGTGGCATCTATGATCTCCTCTATGATAAAGGATGAAAGGTTGTAGATTGTTCCCTCTGAGATCTTGTAGAAAATGTTCAACCAACTCTTGTTTACATGTGTCCACCTCTCTTTCTCGTTCAAATTTTTGACCAAGTGCGCATCCATCCTCATGACAAGGTTAATGATCACGGAGATATCAAAATAACATGAACCCTTCTTATACTCATATGCTACAATTGTCTTCTTGATGGCCTCCTTGTCGCACAAGTCATCATCTAGTGGCTCTCCTTCATAGATAATGCCAGTGTACTTGGAAATCAGCTGAGGAGTTATGCATATTCTTTGTCCTACAAAATAAAATTTATCCTCATGCACATGTGACATCATTCATTGGTATAACCTTTTGGGATTGGTGAAATAGGGTGGCTTATAGATCTATAAGAGTCCAACCTTCTCAATCTTGGGTTACACCTAGTCATCATACACAGGTTTTCCATCATGTGTCCTCCTTCCCATGGGGCGAACCAACTCCAGTGTCATTTCTTTTTTTAGTGGTGCTTTTCTGATGGTTGTAGTCACTCATGGCCATCTTACATATGTGATATACCCATTCCTTCCCTAATAGCATGCCATCTAGGTATTGCATCTCTGCGTACCACTCTTCATTATAATTGGTCAAAATGTATAGTTTTACTTTTCCCTTCTTTGGTGAAACATTATATCCCTTCCTTGGTGCCATTTCTTCTCATTTGGTCCTTGTGATATCTTCTTTCCTTCTTACCCTAACTCTAATTATTCTTAAGCCTTTACTCCTCTACAAAAACTCCAAATCTTGTGCCCTATATCTCGCAAACCCACGACCTGAAAAGTGTTTCTTCTACAAGATGTCATAACACCCATGGGAATCCTCCAAACTCACTTCTCTTCCCACACCCATGTACTCCCTTTTCACTATGATTCAAAATCTATTGAAACTTCTACTACGTATGCAAATCTCCACATATTTTTCTTTGCAAGGATGCCCTAGTTTGTAAGAGCTTTTTAACAAAAACACAAGGTAAAATAATAACTCACCACGACATTTTATTTATAGCTTTTTGTTTTTCCCACATAAACTCTGATGCCAACTACCCACGTATGAATGCAATAAATTTAGATTTTTCCAATGACATCCCTCCATGCATTTTGTCTAGCTTTTTACCTCCACGCACAAACTCATGTTAAACTTTCAACAACCTTCTGGCACACAAGACTTATTTGACAGCACACTAACTTGCACTCACCCCTTGTGCCAAAGTATGTCAACCTTTGTGTCCTTTACCAATCTCTTTCCTTCACCTACCTCATGTTACTTCGTGTTTTTACCCTTGTACATGGTTTTCTCAAAGCCTTTTGACACCAATCTTCTCTCATGATCACCTCTTTTATGTGCACTTTTCTGAACCCACACACTTTTTATTTTCTTACTTGGGCCACCTATGCACATCACTCCCAACACTTCTCCTTTCACACCTTCCACCCCACACTAAATAGATATGTGGTCCTCTACACATAGAAATCCTTTCAAAAATTAATTGGCTATCAGCGCACAAACATGCCCATAACAAACCAAACGAAAAAACAAAGCAAAGCAACAAAGAAGGAAACACAAAGAAAGGAAAATGCATTAAGGGAAATCCTAAGCTAGCTAGCAATACTACCTTATTTACAAACACACCGAAGACTTATTTATAGTAGGGCTTTAGCCTACTCCCGTTAAAATGACCAGGTAACATTGTTCCATCTAACGCTTGTAACTTGCAAGTGCTTGAATCAAGTATATGAGATATCACATATGGACCCAACCAATGTACTTTAAGCTTCCTTGGGTGGTGCGAAACTTGGAATCATACAACAGGACCATCTTCCCAACCTCAAACTTCTTATTCTTGATGTGCCTATCATGCCATGCCTTCTGCCTAGATTTTTCCATTTTCTAATTCCATCGCGCTATGGCATGTCACTCATCCAGCTACATTAACTTGTCAATCCCTTCCTCAAGTGCTTTTTCATCAGCTAAACCTCTTACGCACATAATATATAGTGATGGTAATATGAATTGAACAGTGATACAAATGACCTCCATGCTAAACACTAATTGAAAATGTGTGGCCTCTTTTATTCTTTTATGGTAGTCCGATATGCTAAAACTTTTTCATCCCAATCCCTTCTACCAACATCACAAATATTTGTTAATGTGTGGTTTAAAATTTTATTAAAGGCCTTATCAGTCCCATTAGCCTAAGGGTGATAAGGGGTGGTCTTATTGATATTCCACCATAAACTCAGCCTAACAAGATTCAAATAGTTTCATTTAATAAATGCGTACCCGATCAATTTTTAAGCTCAATAAGCATCAATACCGTTGATTATATTCTACCATAAGAATCTAGTTGATGTCATCATCGTGTAATCCTTCATAGGTTCCACTTCTACCCACTGTGTAAGATAGTATTTGCATGTAATGATATAGCGTGAATATGACCTTTGCATGAGTGAGGTGATAGGGCCTAAAAAGTCAATTTCCCATTTTTCAAATGGCTCTGCACTGGCGATAGGCCTTAATGGCATCTCATCTCTCTTCCTTGGTTTACCAAGGCACTGATAGTGATCACATGCCTTGCAATACTTGATATAGTCCTTGTAAATCATTTCCCACTAAAGGCTAGCTAAAAGGATCTTACGCACGGTCACATTCCCCAAGTAGTGTCTCCTAAAATTCCACCATGAGCCTCTCCCATGATTGTAGTGCCCTCATTCTCTAACATGCACCAACACAAAACCTTGTCATGACCTAGCTTGTATAAGTCTCCACCAATTAACATATAGGGTGTGGCACGTATGGCTAATTGTTTCCTTTCTAATGCCTTCATCCCTTCTAGCTCCACACACATTCATAGGAATAAAGAAATATCTTCCAAGTCAGAGGGAACACACTACATCCTAAATAGTTGTGCATCTAGCATTGTATTCTCAATACTCTGAGCATCCTCACTTGAGGTGATCCTTGATAAATGATCATGTCCCAAATTGCTTTCTCCTAGTTTCACCACAACCGCAAACTCAAACTCCTAAAATAATAAGACCCACCAACATATGCACCCCCCTACAAAACAAGCTTGTTCACCAAGTATTTCAATGTCATGTGATATTTGTAGAAAATAAAATGAGTTGGTAGAAAATACGACATAAACTTGTGCAATGTGTAGATCATTGATAATTCCTTACACTCCGTGGTGGTATAATTCTATTTTACTAGAGTAAGCTTCCTACTAGAAAAACACAATGGATGATCAACAATCCCTTCTCTAGGTTGTGCTAAGACTGCTCCAATTGGTAGATGCATCAACATGCACGTGAAAAGGATTATCCCAAGAGGGAAAGTGCAAAATGGGCGCACAGTGGTAAGATTTTATTTCAATGTGTCAAATGCTACCTATTGTGCCTCTCCCCAATAGAACTTACTTTTATGTTTCAATAACTCTTCTAGGGGTGTAGAAATTTAGGAATATCCCTTGATGAATTTCCTATAGTACCCTATATTCCCTAAGAACCCATGTACCATGATTTTACAAGTAGGATCCTCTAATACCACTATACCAGTAAGCCTTCTTTGCAAATAATGTGTCCCAACAACGTGCCAAAAGGAGTGGCAAAAACACACTTCTTAATATTCAAGGAGATGCTCAAATATCGCATCTGCCAAAATCAACCATAGATTGTCACAATGGTCTTTTACTAATCCATAAACCATCTAGTCATCTAGGTAGACTTGAATAAAATTGTGAATGAATTCCTTAAATTCTTGAACTACAATGCATGAAAACACAAGTAAGCACGTTCTTGAGTCCAGAGAAGGAATTACCATATAGGAAAAAATTCCCCATTTAGTGGTGAATGTTGTCTTCTCTTGGTCTTCCTTTGTAATTTAAACTTGGTGATATCCTGAAAACCCATCTGTAAAAGAATAGATCTTGCACCTGGCTACTCCTTCTAGGATCTCCTCAGTGAACAGGGTTGAAAAGGGATCAATTACACACACTACATTTAAATCCCTATAGTCAACACAAATCCTTATTCTCCCATCCTTTTTATATTGATGACCATCAGGCTTACCCATTCAAATTCTTCAATGGCTTCTATGATCCTATATGCTATCATCTTATCAATCTCCTCCTTAACTTTGATGTGTAGATTTGGATTCATCATGTAAGGTATCTTCCAAATTGAGTGGGAACTATCCTTTAACTTGATTATCATTTATCCTAGTGATGGGTGAACTCCTTTAAGTTCATGGTACCCACGTGGAAATAAATCCTAAAAATCACGCAGAAGCTCAATGATCTTTGAGACCTCCTAGTCTATCTAGTAGTCCCCAATAATAGCTTCCTTTGGTTCCACCTTTGTACCAATGTTAACCTTCTTTGTCTTCAATGGCTTGTGGTAAGCACACGCTTTCTCATCAGTGCTATCTAACACTTCATGTGTACCTTCTGTATGGCTAACATCCAATTTCTCCACCTCTTCATTATCTATCAAGTAGACCAACTTTCCTTTCTCCTTCTCCCAGGTAGGCACGCTCAAGTTGTACTTCCTCTTATTCTTCCTCCATGAAGTGCGCCCTAACTCTAGTTCACCTAACAGCTCTAGAATCCTATCCTCCACCATGGAACTGTCTCCCAAGGTAAGGTACTTGACTACCTGCAATGACTCATTCACCGATGGCTTAGTACTCTAATATTAAAATGTTTGAACAAGATCCGCTGACAACCCCTACCAGTTCCTTATCTATCGATGCAACTTTGAATGAATATACCATGCATGTGTGTAACCCTATAAGGTGGAATAGAAATTATAAACCCATAAGGAAGGAGGTAAAGCTTCCACACCTCCCATCCAAGTTTTATCACACTCTTGAACATGGCATGAGGTGGATCCCTTCCCATCATAGTCACAAATTTGAGATGGTGCATGGATTTGGAGAAACCTAGTAGAGAGCGTGATTCTTGTAGTAATTTTTACTTCTATCAAAAATAAAGGAATCCCATGCGCATCGGACAATCACCCAAAGCAAAAGTTGAGCGCTCACGAGACACACGTGAGAACCAAGTCTCTCTTTTATGTGAGTTTAGTGGGAAACATCATCTATGATTAGTGTAAGAGATTTTAGAAGGGAAGTTTAAGACATACAAGAACCATAGGGCTTAGAACGGCCTCTAGATCCTTGCAGTCACTTTAGACCAATTGTTTAACAGAATCCATAACACGTATTGTGATAAAAATAAACATACAAGCATTCATACTTAGCATGAAAGGAAAGAGAATTCATAAGAGAGAAACATGCATCAGAATCATTGATATTCATGTATATATTATGACAGGTAACCTTATTACATCCATGGAACCATTATAGAGGGTCACAAAGAAGTAAATTGTAGTCATGCATTGCACTGGACTTAATGTAACTAAGCTACCCAAAAGAAAATTTACAACCCCTAGGCCTAATGCATTCTCTCTTGGATATAGATATTCATCAACAGAGTCCTTGCAGCATTTCTGCAGAGCTCCGCTCATTCCCTAGGTGTCTATATTGATACTTATATGTATATCTCCATATGTATATCCCTCTATGTTTATATGTCTACGTATTTGTATAACTATCTCTGTAAGAGCTTGTATTTATAGATTTCCTAGACTGCCAACTTGTCCTCCAGTGCCCTTAGATTCGGTGTCAAGTGTCTGAATGTGGTCCTTCATGTGAGCATGCTTCGCCAAGCCTGAGCTCTCCAATTTATTCCATGATGTTCTTCTAGAAGATTCCATTGCAAGCATGCTCCATCCTAGGCCAACCTGTCGTCAGGCTGGCATCTTATCCACATGCAACTGGGTCATGCTTTTCACGTGTTCTACTCTGGACGTCCAAAATGACTAAGTCCGAATCCTTTCACACATTGCACATGATACATGCTTCCTTATACCATTCTATTACACACTTTTACCTTGTGCACCATTCCATAATTGGGACCTTGCACGCCTACGCGCCTTCATACTTGGCCAATATTCTAGGGGTCCAACATCACCCCACACTACACCTGTTCTCCATCCATGGAAATAATCTACTTAGCCGAGAATGTAGGCTTCCTTAAAGAACCAAGGTTTATTCTTACATTTTTTAAAAGAATAAAGGAATGAATGAATAAGGGAATAATGAAGAATGGGGGCATCAATTCAGCAAGTTGGAAAAATCCCTCCGTAAGTCCGCCTCTAGCTTTTTCCAAATGTCGACCTCGCTCTATGCCTTCTAGTAGAGGTCACCGACCAGGATGCTCACCTCATCAAAACTCAGGCCAATTCCCTAGGTGCCCAAAGTGTCCATGATCTTTTCCATCTCCTTCTCTAGGTCTTCGAGCATGTCCATCCTCCTGGTAATCTGAGGATATAGTTCTTTCATCAGGGCCTTCATTGAGCTCCTTACAGCTTCAATCACCTCAAATTTACTTTCCACTTCAGCAAGAACCTTGTCCCTTTCTTCCCTGTTTCCTTTTTTCTTCTCCTGGAATTCCTTTAGCTCTACTTCAAGTGTGGCAACCAAGGAGCTTGATACCTTATCCCTTTCTATGCAGGTATCATATGCGGCCTCAGTAGATTGGGCAGCAACTTTAACTTTCGTGAGCATCTGGTTGTACTTTATAATTAGCACTACCACCTTCAACCTATCCTCCTCCTTTAAGCATGTGGCCACTTCTTCTGCAGACTCTAGGGCTAAAGGTCCTCTCTCCATAGTGAGGACGCGTGTTATATCTTCTATGCATTCTAGAAGAGATGAGTACTTCTATATGGGTGGTGCTAAGTCTGAGTGCTTTAAAAGGATGGCACCCTTGATAGATTCCATCTTCTTATACACTTCCTGCACCTTTGTCTTCTCTTCCTTTAACTCACGCCTTAGTTGTGCACTGATCAACTCTTCCTGCTTCAAGCTCTGGGTCTTCTCTGCCATCTCCTCCTCTTTCTTCCCTATTTTCTCCTCAGTACTCTTATTCTATCATTACGTGTGAAGAGCCTAGCCTTTGTCTCAACCGCGACCTTGTTGAGCGTGTTACAAACTTTCTCATCTGAGAGTTCCTAGGCATTCACCAAGGGATTGGCTCCCTTAGACTCTAGTACTGTGATGATTTCTCCTTGGTATACTTTGAAGTCTGGCTCATCAATGTGGGACTCAAACACCCAAGAGAGCATCTTCTTCATTCTAGGGTATGTGCCCTCCTTCTCAAATGACCCCATGGCTAAAATCCTTTCTGTGGGTACCGTGCTTTAGAACCGTGTGTGTAGTACCTTCCTCAAATAATTAATGTAGCCCATTACTTGTCTTTCTTTTTTTTCTATATCGAGGGATCTCTGCCCTTGCGCGTACCTTTGGGAAAACGCACTATTAGAGCGGGACCTCCTCCCATGCTGTCATGCTCCTTATGAATGTTTTCCTCATCTTTCTCCAAAGACTATGTCAAGATGCACTCCAACTCTTGGTCTACCAGGGCCTCAAGCATTCTCTTTGCTTCTCTCTCTACCACCTCAGTGATCTACTCCTTTGTGAAGCTTATAGCTCCCTGTTTGTCCCCACCAACCTCCTCATTCCTTTCCATGTCTCTCGGTGCCTTCCTCATCCTGTGTGCCCTTGTGTCGCATGAATATGAACTCCTGCTTCTCTTCCCGCTCTCTTCTCCTGAGTCGTACACACTTGAACACATGTGGCTCCTGGTCCTTCTCAGGCTCTTCTTCCTTGCTATCATCTTCTTCACTCTCACCTTCTCTTTTACCCATGTACTTCTCCAAGATTTCGGTCTCCTCTGAGTCAACTTCCTCTTCCACCCTCTACTTTTTCTTGAGAGGTGTCTCCTTGACAGGGGATTCACCTCTTCTTCTTCCTTAGGAGACTCTTCCTTGGTGAGTGGTTTCCTAGGTGCCTCCACTTCTGGTGTCTTCTCCTTCACTGGGAATTTTTCCTCTGCATGTAAGTGCTTGGCTTGGCACTTGTTGGCATGCTCACTGTCTGAGTAGTCTACACACTTGGTGCTTCATCTTCTCTTCCCCTCTTCTTGGGCGCGGGCTTTTCCCTCTCCATGGGATTCTTAGGTATGGAGACTTCATTCCCCATGTATGTGCCTTTTTACAACTTTGGCCTTATACAAAGGTATACATGTTCCGTGGATCCTCCTGCAATGGGTAGTGTTATCGGCCTTATCATATGGACCTCGTACAACACGTACCTTTCTACATACATGTGCTTACCACTAGGGTAGTTTAATATTTTCTAAATATCTCTATGCTCCCGATCCAGAATACCTTGCTCTAGTCTCAACTTATTTGATTCCTTAAATCTATTTACCCCGCTTGGAAGTATTGAGCAATCAATGCGAAAGGAAGTTTACACCAAGGGCTCCATGAATCATCTATTAGCTTGAACCTACCTAGGCAGAAATGTTGGTAAACATCGAATTTGGCTTCCCTTCGGTGGTCTTTGGGAGTTGTTCTCAGGATCCTCCACTCTAACCTGAATGTATTTCTTAGGCATGTATACCATTTCTCCAATCGTGCCTTGTGGGGTTCTGTCATTGTGTCACAGGCATACTTCTCGAATATCTTTGTGGGCAAAGGATCCTCGGTGTGGTAATCCCATACGAACTTTTCTGGTGCATTACGCACTCCAATATTCAAAAATATAATGGTCAAGAGGACATTTCGGAAGAGGATTTTGTCCCCCTCCTTCGCACAACTAACAATCTCCTCCACAATGTAAGTAGACAAGTTGTATATGGTGCCTTCTATAATTTTCTGTAAACATGTAACCAAGGCTTATTGACTTGGGTCCATTTCTCCTGGCCATTCAGCTTTGTTACCCGATGCATGGACATTCTCATTATGGGGTCCTTGATGTATGAAATGTCATAGTATCTTGACCTCTTCTTGCAGGCATATTCGTTTATGGTCTCCTGAATTGCCTCCTTATCACTCAGGTCATCCTCCAAGCTGTTTCCTTCACATATAAGGCCTATGAACTGAGAGATAAGTTGGGGAGTGACACACATCTTATACCCTGTAAAGTGGAAGTAATCTTCATGTACCCATGACATTAACCATTGATACAAGTACTTTGGTTTTCCAAAATAAGGCAACTCATAGAGTTGCAACAACCCTACCTTCTCCATTTTGACCTTAACATCATCATCGTAGATTGGCAAGCCCTCTGGTGTTCATTTACTTGTGGGAACACTAATTCCAGTGCCATCTCCTTCTCTATCATGTTTTTTTGGTGGTTATAATCACTTACAGGAACATTTCTCAGGTGGGATTCCCACTCCTTACCCATCATCACTCCATCTGGGTATTGCATCTCCGCATACCATTCTTCATTTGTGTTTACATTGGGTTCTTGTTGTTTGGCCTTGGCCTTTCCCTTTCCTTTCTTGGGTGCCATTTTCAAGGTCTTCTTATCACTCCACTCCCTCCTTGTTACTCTGTCCTACTTCTTCTAACCTCCGATCTCAAATCTATGATATAAATCTCTTGAACCCATGCCCTAGTTTGTCAAACCCTAACTGGGATCAAATTTCCATGAGACAACACCTCCTCACAAATATTTTCACACTCGTGTAACCCCTTCCTTCTGGTTTGCAAACTCAAACTGGTTGTTCACGCTTCAATCTCATAGATCTTTCTTCGCACGATCAAATCTGGAAACCCTAGTTTATAAAACTTGCTCCTTTCTCTATTTCACAAAGTGAAAATGAAAGTGCCTCAACCCTTTACTTATAGTTTTTCTCTTTTTGAACATTAAATGCTACTTCACCTACCACTGTACTTTTTTCATTTAATGTGGCTTTTTCAAACAAATCTGTCTTGGCGCTTTCACTCATGTGCCCAACCTGCGTAAAAACTCCTCCAACCTTATGGCGCACAACCAATCCAACATGACAGGAGAATCTTGGGCACGCATAACCCACATTGAAGGCACTTCTTATGTCTCGATTCTTGCCATCTCCTACCTCTTGTTGCTTAAACTCACTTTCTCCTCCTTAGTATGTGGGATCTACAAGTAGCTTTATCCTAGCACCAACCATTCTTCTTCCATATTTTCTCCTCATACACCTCTTTCAACCGAGCCATTCAATAGGGATTTTCAACACAACTTTCTTGGCACTCTAATCATGCACTCCTTCACATTTCTCCACCCCACACTTAAAACAATGTGCGGTCCTCTACGCACTCACAAATTCTCCAAAATAGCAATAAGGTTCTGCGCCCAAGGTGCAAAACAAAACAACAACGTGAAAGGGAAACACAAGAAAGGGAAATGCATAAAGGAAACTTCTAAACTAACTAGCAAAACTGCCTTATTTACAAACACCAAGAAGACTTATTTATAGTAGGGCTTGACCTACTCCCATATAAGTGTCTAGGAAAATTTGTCCCATCCAGTAGCGCTTGTAACTACCACGCTTTGAATCAAGGATGTATGAGATTATGTAAGGACCCAACCAATGGAATTTCAACTTCCTGAATGGTGTAGATGTTAGTGCAAAATCACAGCACCCCTGGACGCACATCAGGCTTCTAGGTTGATGTTCAGGCATCCAGTGTGATTGCACAACATGGAAACCTCTCTCCAAGCGTGGGACTTGTAAAACCGAGAGAGGAATCTCCAGAGAAGGCTGGTTCCTGCTCCTAAACTACCTGCCACAAGCTATTCCAGTGCAGGCAAGCTAATCTAATCCTAATCTAACCATGCCAAGGAGACAGAGAGAGAGAGAGAGGGGAAGAACAGCAAAAGCCTACACTAAAACGGTGATACACCAGAGAAGGAGAATGTTGAACATCTATCAAAACTGCCATGGGACAAAGAGAGGTGAGCCATTGGGAAGGATGGACAGAAGCATCACAACCCCAAGGATAGATTTCACACAGAAAATGTCCCAAAACTCCATGAACACAGCTCCAGACCTGCAATGAACATTCAAACATGCACAGACACCTGCAATGAAGAGAGGCAAGAAGAAGACAAGCAAAAACGAGAGAGGATGGACAAATGCATCACAGAACACGTTTTGTTGCTCCAGAGGTTTGCACAGAACATCATTCCATTAATGGTAAAAGGCAGGAACGCCATTACAGAGAAAGGGAGGAGGTTCGAACTCCATTTTCAACCCTAGAGAAGAAAAGAAGGGAGGGCCGAGCAGAAAGAATGAACCACTTTTTTTAAAAATGAGCCAAATCTGGCTTTTACATTGCATGGGTCGAGCCCAGGGGACAGAAAACGTGGGAAAACGTGCAAGCCCATTCCTCATTGACTGCAGATGCATTAAATCAGCATGGAGGATCTTACAAACCCATACCCTATCACTTTGACTAATTTGGAGGAGAATGTGACCCATTTGCATTAATCTGGCTGCTAAAATGTCACTTCTGGCCATGCAGAAGAAGAATGCGACCTATTAGCATTAAAACAGGTTGTTGAAAGGTCGCTTCTGGCCATTACCACATGTCAGAGCCGTTTCTTGATTTTCTCTCTTCAGACTACACCAAAACTCGAGATTGATCCCAAAATCATGTAGAGCATCTCAACAGCTTTCCGTTGATATAAACAACGTGGAAATCGAGCTCTGGATCAAAAGATATGGCGATCTGAAGATTTAGGGCACGGAACAGATCAAAACGAATTTTAAAATATTTTCCCGCGTCACGCCACTTGGACGCCACGTGGCACCCGCTGATTCGCTGAATAATTCTCTCTCCTCTGCTTTTCGGTGCTGTCTCTTGAATTTTGACTTTTGGTGCTCTTGGAACATTTTCCACATTTTTTCCCACGCCCCGCCACTAGGGATACGTGGCATGCATTGGTTGGTTGACGAACCTGCCGGGTCTTCCTTCACTTTTACCCTTTTTGGCTTAGATTTGGCCAAACTTTCCAACTCCTCCCCGAGCTCCGCACTTCTATGCTCCATTGGACACGTGTCCAATTTCTATTGGCTCGGGCCAGCGCTTCAAACCTTGCCCTTTGACCTTTTGGCTTCTCTTGATGACACGTGGCAATTTCTCAATGGTTCTCGGGCTCGGAAGTCTTCCGCGATTTCGCGTCCATCCGTCCCGGACGTCCCAGTCTTTGCAGGACAAAACCTCCAATCCGCCTGAAATGGGCTTCCTTGTCCCTCATTTGGCCAAAGACACGTGGCACCTTTTGATTGGCTTTGGCTCCTTCGGCTTCTTCGCGTATTTGGTCTTTTTGTCCGGACGCCCTATTTTGATTTTGGACCTTTTGGGACAATTTTGGCCGATTCGGCCGGATCGGGTATTCGGCCCGCTTGTCCCACTTTGCTTTGATCGACTTGACCCTTTTTTTTGGCCGTTTCGGCCGGTTCGCGCCTTTTGTCCCGCGTGTCCCATTTGCGCCCTCTAGTGCTTTTTTCTCGGTCGAACCGGCATTTCGCGCCCGCGCGCACTTTCGTCCCACTTGTCCCAAATGCTTTGTGGGCCGATTGGACTCATTTCGCCGGTTCGGGCGGTTCGCGTTTTTTGTCCCATTTGTCCCAACTTGTCTAGCTGGATGGGACTTAGCCGATTTTCACAAATTTTCTGGCCCGAACTACTTGCTTTCTATGACCTTCTCCGCACTTTCTCAGAGCTTTCTCCTTCCAACTTCGACCAGGGGAGTTAGAAAAAATCTAAGGGGACCCTGGAAACATGAATTTTGGCCCCGAATCAATCAATTTTTTTTTGGGACTGAGAATCTGATGCATGTTATCGAAATTTACCTGGGGGGGTGAAATTTTGATAACAGTTCACTTGCGACTTTCGGTGGGGGCATCTGCCTGCTAGATGAATGATCAGGAGCCTGAAGCATCCATTGGGCATGGAGTCATGAGTTGCAACCTGCAACTGATTTGAACTTTGAAAACCTCCCTCTAAGCCACTTGGAAACCCATTGAACCTGGAGTTTCTTCACCAAGATGCCAGAAATGAACTGCAAGAGCAAAACCAGCAACACCAAAAACTATGTACAAATGAAAATCATACATGCCCCAAATGGAACATGCAGAGTGTGCACAAGCACTTCTTCTCTCGAAAGCAAACCTAGCTACTCTACTCTAGCGGAAGCAAAGGCAAGCTAAACAAATCCTGCAAGATTTGGTTGTGAGAAATAGCTTCCTTTCTTCAAAATTGGCAGCCATGGAATTGATTTGGCGATCATGGCTGTTTGGATGGATGGAAAATCAACAAGAAGTGGTCTTCTATCCAAATCATCAAGGTATCAATCTGAAAAATCCAATACCTCTTCTAGTTGCTCTCGCATTTGGATTGAAGAGGTATAGCAGCTGATCCTTGGTACTTTGTAGCTCGTCCTCATGCTCGAAGCAAGGATGACTGGTTTTGGCTCCTCCTTGGCTCCAATGAAGCCAAGTACTGATTGGGCAAGTTCTGATCCATTTGATATGCCCATTATTGTGATTTTCAACTCCAAGAATGGAGTCTTCTTGTAGACCCTCTTGAATGGATGACGTGGAAGAAATGGTAGGACCCTTCTGTCCTTTCTCTTTCTCCAATGAAGAACAGGGAAGATTAGAATCTTCCAATTTTGATTCCAAAGGGCTGTTGTAAGATGCAGGCTGCTGCAAATGAAAGCTCTCCTTCATGGCAGCAGGCTCTGGTGTTTGGAATGTGGATGATGAAAGAGAGAATGGTGAAAACTCAACCGGCTCTTCTTCATCAAAATAGTCCTCCAAAACTGACAGGTAAACTGCCTCATTGTTGTCCCGCTGTTCTTGTTCAACTTCCTCCATGGTGTTCTCTTGGTCTGCAACTTGACCACCATGGTTTCCTTCACTCTCCAATATTGAGTTTGAGAGATCAAACTCCTCTTCAGTGCTAGAACTTGAGAGAGATGAAGTGGAAAGAAGAACTGAAGGTTCTTCTGTAACCTGCTTTGTGCTCAAAGCCCTTGGATCTGCGTTTTTCTCCTCCATAGCTAGATTGTGCTCCTCTTCTTTTGGATTTGGAGCAGCTTCTCCTTCCTCCAATGTTTGAAGGCAATCTTGCTCTTGATTGAACTCCTTCTCCAGCATGAAGTTTGTCAAGTCAAACTCTTCAATCTGCTGCTCTAGAGGACAAGTTGGGACTGCAAGATCTTCTTCTTCTGCTGCAACAGAATCAGTCCTGACCACCATTTTTTCTCCAACCCTAGCCTCTTCTGTAGGCTTAACCATCAAGGGGATCTTTGTCATCCCAAATCTAAGAGCCCAACTCTTCAGATTTTGAATTTCTTCATCTTTGTTGGCACTCTCTTTTTGCTGTTGTTTTCCTTGACTAGCATTCTGATTTTCATCCTCCCAACATGGATTGGGAATGCAAGAGGAGGGATGGGTTGAAACTCAACTGATTTGACATTTTTTTGTGGTGGTGGAGGAGGTGAAACCTCTTGTTTCTTTGGAGGAGGGGGTGTTTCTCTTAGCTCTTGTGGAGGGGATGACTGTTTGGAAGGGAAGAGGAAAGAAGAATCGAGGTGCGGTGGAAGGCGAGAGGTGGAGACATGGATTCAACACTTGGGACAGCAGATGGAGGTTTTGAAACTTGACACTGCTGAAATGATACAGATTGGGAAAGAGGAAAAGAAAAGGTATGAGATGATGTGCTTACCCGTTGACAAGGTTGCTGAATACTTCTCTCATACACCTCTATTTCTTCAATCCACTTTGCAAGCAAAGGCAGCGTTGCAATCATGAAGTCAAGCTTCTCCTGAGGGCTGTAATGCCTTGGAAAAGGTCCCACCCATGGACAGGGTGCTCCACAACCGATTCCAAATGCTCTCATCTGTGCCTGAGCCCTGGACTGCACCATCCCCACCTCCATCTTTTGGATTTTCTCCAACAGACCAGCATCTTGGATCTGATGGTCTTCATTGTATGCACACCCTTGCTCTTGGAAAGCTCCATAGCCAAACTGACTTTGCACTGCTGCTCATATGGGTATGCACACTGATCTTGAATCTACTCAAAATGCTGATTTGGAGGATTTGCAAAATGTGTTGGAGGTGGAATATACTGTTGTTGTTGATGTGAAATCCATGATGGAAATGAAGTCATGATTGCACAACTTCATGGAATGGAAAAGAATGAAAGGGATGGAAAGAAAGATGGATGAAAATGTATGGAAACGGGTCTGCAAGCTCAGAGAAATGGGTTGCTGATCAGATGGAGTCGCCAGATGTGTTTGCAAGTGCCTCCAAAGGCTGAAATCTTCACAGGAACACATCAACCTACAAAAGATGAAGTGAAAGACCTCTAAGGTCCCACCGGGCGTGCCAAAACTGTTAGTGCAAAATCACAGCACCCCTGGATGCACATCAGGCTTCTAGGTTGATGTTCAGGCATCCAGTGTGATTGCACAACATGGAAACCTCTCTCCAAGCGTGGGACTTGTAAAACCGAGAGAGGAATCTCCAGAGAAGGCTGGTTCCTGCTCCTAAACTACCTGCCACAAGCTATTCCAGTGCAGGCAAGCTAATCTAATCCTAATCTAACCATGCCAAGGAGACAGAGAGAGAGAGAGAGAGGGGAAGAACAGAAAAAGCCTACACTAAAACGGTGATACACGAGAGAAGGAGAATGTTGAACATCTATCAAACCGCCATGGGACAAAGAGAGGTGAGCCATTGGGAAGGATGGGATGAAGCATCACAACCCCAAGGATAGATTTCACACGAGAAAATGTCCCAAAACTCCATGAACACGGCTCCGGACCTGCAATGAACATTCAAACATGCATGACACTGCAATGAAGAGAGGCAAGAAGAAGACAAAAAAACGAGAGAGGATGGACAAATGCATCACAGAACACGTTTTGTTGCTCCGGAGGTTTGCACATGAACATCATTCCATTAATGGTAAAAGGGGAACGCCATTACGGAGAGAAAGGGAGGAGGTTCAAACTCCATTTTCAACCCTAGAGAAGAAAAGAAGGGAGGGCCGAGCAGAAAGAATGAACCATTTTTTTAAAAATGAGCCAAATCTGGCTTTTACATTGCATGGGTCGAGCCCAGGGGACAGAAAACGTGGGAAAACGTGCAAGCCCATTCCTCATTGACTGCAGATGCATTAAATCAGCATGGAGGATCTTACAAACCCATACCCTATCACTTTGACTGATTTGGAGGAGAATGCGACCCATTTGCATTAATCTGGCTGCTAAAATGTCACTTCTGGCCATGCAGAAGAAGAATGCGACCCATTAGCATTAAAACAGGTTGTTGAAAGGTCGCTTCTGGCCATTACCACACGTCAGAGCCGTTTCTTGATTTTCTCTCTTCAGACTGCACCAAAACTCGAGATTGATCCCAAAATCATGTAGAGCATCTCAACAGACTTTCGTTGATATAAACAACGTGGAAATCGAGCTCGGATCAAAAGATATGGCGATCTGAAGATTTAGGGCACGGAACAGATCAAAACGAATTTTAAAATATTTTCCCGCGTACTGCCACTTGGACGCCACGTGGCACCTGCTGATTCGCTGAATAATTCTCTCTCCTCTACTTTTCGGCGGGCTGTCTCTTGAATTTTGACTTTTGGTGCTCTTGGAACATTTTCCACATTTTTTCCCACGCCCCGCCACTAGGGATACGTGGCATGCATTGGTTGGTTGATGAACTGCCGGGTCTTCCTTCACTTTTACCCTTTTTGGCTTAGATTTGGCCAAACTTTCCAACTCCTCCCCGAGCTCCACACTTCTATGCTCCATTGGACACGTGTCCAATTTCTATTGGCTCGGGCCAGCGCTTCAAACCTTGCCCTTTGACCTTTTGGCTTCTCTTGATGACACGTGGCAATTTCTCAATGGTTCTCGGGCCTGCCGGGTCTTCCGCGTACTTCGCGTCCATCCGTCCCAGGACGTCCCAGTGCTGCTTGGGACAAAAACCTCCGATCCGCCTGAAATGGGCTTCCTTGTCCCTCATTTGGCCAAAGACACGTGGCACCTTTTGATTGGCTTTCGGCTCCTTCGGCTTCTTCGCGTATTTCGGGTCTTTTTGTCCCGGACGTCCTATTCGGCCGGATCGGGTATTTCTGGCCCGCTTGTCCCACTTTGCTTCGGACTGACTTGACCCTTTTCGGCCGTTTCAGCCGGTTCGCGCCCTTTTGTCCCGCGCGTCCCATTTGCGCCCCTCAGCAGTTTTTTCTCGGTCGAACCGGCATTTCGCGCCCGCCGCGTACTTTCGTCCCACTTGTCCCAAATGCTTTGTGGGCCGACTGGACTCATTTCGGCCGGTTCGGGCGGTTCGCGTACTTTTGTCCCATTTGTCCCAACTTGTGCTGGACTGGGACTTAGCCGATTTTCACAAATTTTCCTGGCCCGAACTACTTGCTTTCTGCAACCTTCTCCGCACTTTCTCAGAGCTTTCTCCTTCCAACTTCGACCAGGGGAGTTAGAAAAAATCTGAGGGGACCCTGGAAACATGAATTTTGGCCCCGAATCAATCAATTTTTTTTTTGGGACCTAAGAATCTGATGCATGTTATCGAAATTTACCAGGGGGTGAAATTTTGATAATGAGAAACTTAGAATCATATAGTAACACCATCCGTCCAACCTCAAACTTCTTGTTTCTAATGTGGTGATCATGCCAAGCCTTCTTCTTTGCTTTTTCTATTGTTTGGCTCCACCTAGCAAGTGATCATCTCTCATCCAACTTCATTAACTCATCAATTATTTCTTCCAGTACTTATTGATTGGCTAACCCTCCTACGCACGCTATTCGCAAAGAAGGTAACATAAATTCAACCAATAAAATAGCTTCTACACCAAAACCAACTGAAAAAGGTGTGGCTTTATTCATCCTTTTATACGTTGTCTTGTAAGCTCAAAATACTATTGATACTTTGTCATCCCAATTTTGTTTCCTAACATCACAAAATTTGGCGGGGTATGACTCGGTATTTTGTTGAATGCTTACGCGGTTCCATTTTCTTGTGGTTGATAGGGTGTAGTCTTATGATGAGCTACCATGAACTCGATAATAGGATCCTCACGGTCTCATTCAAGAAATGTGTACCCTTATCATCGGTCGAAATCAACAGGCATCCATACCTCGTGATAATGTTCTCCCACAAGAACCTTGCCGATGTTGTTGTTGTGCAATATTTAGTCAGAGCTACCTTTGCCCACCTTGTTAGGTAATCCATGTAAGTGATGACAGAATGTGACCCAGTACTACATGTCGTTAGTGCAATATGTCCTACAAATTTTATTGCCCATTTTTCAAAAGGATCTGTGCTAGGGATAGGGTGTAAAGGAATTTCATCTCTCCATCCTGGTTTTCCAAGGCACTGACAATGGTCACACACTTTACAATAGTCTCTACAATCCTTGTACAGGGTTTCCCACCACAAACCTGCCATTAATATCTTACGCATGGTGGCATCACCTGCATAATTCCCACCTGCACTTCCTCCATGTGCTTCCTCCATAATGGCCAGGTGCTCATGCTCTAATACACACCTACATAAAACTTCATCACATCCCAACTTGTATAAGTCTCCACTGATTAACATGTAGGGCGTGGCGTGTATGGCCAACTACTTTTTCTCTAAAGTCTTCATTCCTTCGGCACCACACCTTCCTTTAAAAATATTGCAATATCTTACAAGTTCAAGGGCACGTGCCACAACCTAAAAATTACACTTCCGACATTGTTTCCTCAATACTTTGCGTGTCCTCCCTGAAACAATTCTTGACATATGATCAGCCCATAATTGATTTTCCAGGGCTTTATTACAATGGTGAATTCAAATTCTTGAAATGATGACATCCTTCGACATATGCACCCTTGTAGAATAGGCTTGTTCACCAAATATTTCAATGTCATGTGGTCGGTGTAAAATACAAAGGGTGTTACAGCAAATACTGCCTAAACTTGAAAAGCACATAGATCATTGACAATGCCTCATGCTCAGTTGTGGTATAATTATGCTCTGTTGGTGTCATATTTCTACTTGCAAAACATAGAGGATGATTAACAATCCTTCACCTAGTGCAAGCAAGCTTTGCTCCAATGGCAGTCCCTGAGGCATCTACATGGACATGAAAGGGCTTGTCCCAAGAGGGAAAACGTAAAATAGGCACATGATAAACCTATCTTTTAATGTATCAAACACCCTATGTTGTGCCTCCCTCAATGGAAGGAACTTTTATGTCTAAGCATCTCCTCTAAAGGTGTGGTGATCTTGGCATATCCCTTAATAAATTTCTTGTAATATCCCATATGCCTAAGGAATATGCACACCTTTGTGCTCAGGCTAGTAGGCTCCCTTAACCCCACAATAACTATAAATTTAGCGGGATCTACTAGCAATCCCTCCTTACATATGATATGCCCTAATAAATTCCCAAAGGGTGTAGCAAGCACACATTTCTTAATGTTAAGGGATATCCTCAACTGCCTACACCTCTCAAACATTAACCTTAAATTGTCACAATGGTATTTAACTAGACCATATATTGTCCAATCATATAAATAGACCTGAAGAAACTTATGGATAAATTCCTGGAATGCTTACACCACTATGTGTGAAAATACAGCAGCACATTCTTCAACCCAAAGGGCATGACCATGTATGTAAAATTCCCCACTCGGTGGAGAAGGTTGCCTTCTCTGCTGGTCCTCCTCCTTGCAATCCGGACTTGGTGGTACCTTGAAAATCCATCCGTAAAGGAATAGATTTCACGTCCAGTGACTCCCAAAATTTCTTCAGTGAAGGGAGTCGGAAAGGGATCAATGACACAAACTGTGTTTAATTCCCTATAATCCACATAGATCCTAATCCTACCATCCTTCTTGATGTTGATTACCATCAGAATTATCCACTCTGATTCTTCCACTACCTCAATGATCCCAGAAGCTATCATTTTTTTATCTCCTCTTTAACCTTCACACGTAAATTAGGATTCATCCAGTAAGGCCTTTTCCTAACCGAGCGTGCACCGTCCTTCAGTTTAATCTTCATCTCCCCCAAGGAATGGTGAATGCCTTTAAGCTCATGGTACCCATGTGGGAATAAATCCTCAAATTCACGTAGTAGATCAATGATCTTAGATACTTCCTTCTCTGACCAGTAATCTCTAATAATAGCTTCCTTAGGTTCTTCTCCTGAACCAATGTTAACCTTCTTCATCTTTAAGGGCTCATGGTAGGCACACACGTGGGTATCTACAATGTCTACTACCTCGCGCATCCCTATAGAATGGTTAACATCTAAGCTTTATAATTCCTCTCCATAAATCACATACATAAACTTTCCTTTTTCTTTTTCTAAACACGCGCGCTCAAGCTATAACTCTTCTATTTCCTCTACTTCTTCTTCAAATCACACCCCAATCTTTGTTCACCTAGTAATTCCAACAACCTATCTTCCATCCTGGCACTATCCCCCATGGTAAGGAGCTTGATACCCTGCAAGGCCTTATCAACCGATGGTTTGGTACTCCGATACTCAAAGGTTTGAATAAGGTCATCCCGAGCTCTTTCCAATTCCTTGTCTAGCGGCATGTCTCGAATGAATATACCATGTGTATGCGCAACCCTGTAGTGTAGAATACAACTTGTGCACCTAGAGGGATGGTGGAAAAGCTTCCGTGCCTTCTCTCTAGACCCATTCACACTTCTGGATATGGAAAGAGGCGAGCTCCTTCCCATGGTACTCCTTGATGATGGTGGGTACATTTCTCCTAGAAAATATGACAGAGAGAGCAATTATTACCTCACGCCACTCTAAAAGGCTCTCCTAATGTTTATCCCACCAGCGAGTTGATGTGTCAAGCAAGACATAACTTCCACCTATGCCACCATTCTAAAGACATAATGATCTCCCTCTATTCCTTCTCATCCTTCCACTGAGCTTCCACCTCCTGTAGAAAGATCTCAAGGAAGGCTCCTCCTAAATACTTGGGCATTTATTTTCCTCCAAGGCACCTAACCATATGTTCCTTTGTTACCTTGGTCACCGACCCTCTCAACTACCATCCCATCAATTCATAAGTCCCATGCACCTAATTGTCACATGCTAGATTGGTGGTATCACTTACTGACTAAGCATCTTCAAATTGGATAACCCCATTAGTAGGGTGTATCATCTCAGGGTCTCTGATTGAGCACACATATATCCTATCCAAAACTTCTTCCCCCAATGGTTCAATATAGGGTGTCGAATTCCCATCACCGGGGTATAATGACCCATTCCTCCTCATTCTCAAATCTAATGTGCCCTTTGTTGAACCAAAGGTCTGCATTGTTCTTGTAACACCAAGGGTGCCCAAGTAGTGCTGGGAAATTGTCCACCTCAATGAGCACCAAGACTTGAAGTCTCCAGTAAACTTTTCTCCCTGGATAGTAATAGCTACATCCTTTAAGACACTGATGGGCATTTCCTTAGTCTTGTTTTCCATATACAACACATTTGAATATGGCTATAATGTGGGTCTTCCCATCTGATGCCATGCATCCAAAGTTAGAAAGTTAACCTCCACACTGTGTTAATGAGGATATTGCTAAGGATTCATTCATCTACTGTTCGCATTCAATGTAATCTCCTTGTCATAGTTGAAATTTGTGAGGGGGAAGGTTCACATGTAATACTTGTCTCTCGCACTCTCCTCTGGTGCATGGTACCTTCTCTCTCAACCATGATACTAGCAAGGGAATGATATTCTCCTGCCTTAGCATTTTACACACCTCCTTGACCTCTATAGGTAATCCTTTTGCGCCTCGACCCTCCTTCCTTGTTTATCCTTCCTAGATCACTCTTTTAGAAGCTGGATCTCCCCTTGTAAGCTTCAAATAACATCCATGGTGTCTTGATATATCTCCTTTTGATGTGTGGGGTCTAGATATTTTCCATGAATGACCTCCTCCCTTGAAACTAGGTTCTTCTATCTTGGTACCTCTCTTGCGTGTGTGGCTTCTACCCTTTTATTTACCAAAACAGGCTCTAAACCTACATCCCGTGTTACCCGAGCCATCCACTTTATGTCCACCTTCTTGATACTAACCATTACAGTGCCCTTTTCCTTCCGGTGTTGCTGATTCATATGCTCAAACAATTCCGAGCATTCCTCATACTTATGCTTCTTTCCACACCATGAGCACGCAACAGTCCGAGCATTCAAATTTGTAATGCTATGTAGATCCACGGTTGAAACAGTTCGGTGCGAGAACTCACTCCTTCCTCCTCCACAGTTACCATGACCATGAAATCCTCCTCGAAAACCTCTTCCACACATGCCTCCATCTACGCACTCCTCATAATGGTGATCATCACCCTTAGAACTACTTGTAACGCTAGTTTGGCGCACCCCATGATCGATGGCCTCATGGATTTGATCAATGAGCCTACAATCCTTAGTATCATGGGTTGTAGAAGTGAAAATCTTGCAATAACAAGATAAATTCTTCCTAATTTTGTGCTACAAAGAAGGAAATTTACTTGCATCATGGTCCCCATGAAAAATTTAACACTCTACCATCACAATGCGTACTATCCTCCAGGGGTAATTATCCTTAATGTGCCCCTCTATCTCACAATCTATGCACCAAAAACCACTGCAATTCTCATGGGCTGAGTTCACGTAAAATTTTTCCAATGGTTGGCCATGCAGCAATACGAGTCTCCATGAATGGGCTAACACCAGATCAACACTACCAAATGCCTTGGCGCATAGGGCAGCCTCCAATACCTCACGTAGGTCCGTAAAAGTTTTATGAGACAAGGCCCTTCTATAAGGGGTGATCAACCCTCCAACAAACCATTGCGCATGTTATGAATGGTGAATATCATATGATAATTTAGACAAGAGAGTTTTAAAGCGTGCATCATACTCCCGCACAATCTGCCATTCCTTGTTGAATCTCCTTCAAATTTCAAATGCTCTTCTACTCAAACTCGGGAATGTGGAACTCGCAAGAATGTATACTTTAAGTCAAGTATAATTCACCATTTTCTGATGAGGGTCATACTTCCTATACCAACTATACGCGTGCCATTGCAACGTGGTTACAAAATGATTAGCCTTCCGTTCTAGGGTTGTGACACCCTTTGCGATCCATAGAAGTTCACACTTTTGAACATGTTCCATAGCATCCTCAATACCTCTATAATCAGGAAAATGTAGAGACATTTCAAAGTAAACTTGTGGGGGTGGTTGGGCTCTAAATCCTCCTCCACCAGATCCTTGGTTTCTCCTGTGTTTCCTCCATCACTTGATCCACTAGGTCTACTAGGTCCTAAACCACCAGTTGACTAGGCCCACCAGATCCACCGGACCCACCACCTCCTACTCCTCCCGAACCACTAGATCCAATAGGACCACTGGTCCTGAAGTGGTTGTGCTAAGGGTTCCCATAGTTCCACTAAGCTGCATGCATATGGTCTCGTGAAAATTCCCCACTTCCCGATTGTATACCTGCGCCACTTCCACGCAAGACCAAATCCTTTTGTGCCTATACCTTTCCCAAAAAGTCCTAACACTTGAGCTGGTGTTTGCAGCCATAGAAGTATCAAATGAGAAATTATATCTCCTAGGTGTAAAATGATCACCTTCAATATAATCAACTGGATTAGCAATATTATCCCCCGATCCGGAAAACCAAGCGCAGGTCCGATCACTAGGTGGGCTCATATGTGCATCAACGGTTCTTCTTTCTCCACTCAACAAACTCTCATCCGAAGTTGAAGGGGTTTCTCTCATGTGCTTTCCAAGATGGGGTCACATAGATTGCTCGTGCTCCACCTCCTCATTATGAACCTCAAACCCTTCCCACAATGTCTACCGCCATAAATCCATCACACCGCAACCTCACGTCATCTAGAAATCTTCCTTTCACGTGATTCACCATACTTGAGTCATCTCTCCTCCCTTTCTTTCTCCATTGCAACATCTACCATATTCCTCCATCCTAGCTTCCTCATCCAACTCTCGAATGGTTTAACGGGCCATAGGAAATGCTCTAAACTCATGGTAATCATCAAAATCTTCAAAGCTAGAGGGACAACACGTAAAAATGATCCTCTGGGCTCCCGCAAGAACTCAAACTCAGCAACCTCCAGACAAGAGTATGTGGAAATGGCATACTCCAAAGTGTAGCTAGCCAATACTCCTTTCCACCAATGATCCACAAGACGGGTCCATGTCAGATCTACATCATGTAGCCTTTGGTACTCTTCTTGGGTCCACACATGTAATCTACAATGCCAACTTGATCTAGATGCATAGGCTGAGAGCCATTCATACAGTTCCACAGGAAACATGAGAGCAAAAAAATTCATACAGAACATGGTAGGGATTCTTTTCTACCCATCTACATACATTAAACTTAGGTCTAGTGCTGAATCTCTGAGAAAATTCATCCTCCATGCTCTTGAACCATGATTCAACATTTTCCAACGTTAACCACTCTATCATTACTCATTACATAGATCATGATGTATGCTAAATCCCACTATAACTTCGAAAAGAGGTCCCAGCAATGGAACCAAGATGTAGTCATTTTTACTCCTATCACAAAAGAAAGGAATCCCATGTGCACTTTGGCCTATCACCCAACAAAAGTTGAGCACTCACCCGAGGCACACATGGGTATTGAGTCTCTCTTTTATGTGAGTTTAGTGGGAAACATCATCTATGATTAGTGTAAGAGGCTTTAGAAGAGAATTTTAAGACATACAAGAACCATAGGGCTCAAAACATCCTCTAGATCCTTGCAATCACTTTAGACCTATTAGGAAATAAGGTATAAAATATGCAAAATAATCCCTCACAAAATCACAACAGTAGAAACTAATATGCAAAAATTATTACAGATCTCAAATAAAAGTGCAGAATAAAATAACACAACACAAAGAGACAGTATTTAACGTGGTTCACCCAATTTGGGCTACATCCACAAAGAATAACTTTCTCAGATATTATTATAAGCCACCACTCTCTCAATGTAATACCTAGATCCATTTGGAGCTATGCTCAACAAACTCTACAGAATTCACAGCCGAATTCAAAACACATCTGCAATGTTTTCATTATATCTACCATATGCACAAAACCATATAAATAGACAACTACTTAAGTAGTTTTACAAAACCATGGGTATCAAAACCATGGGCTAAAACCATCCCATAAACCTATGGGTCAAAAACCCACCCATATGAGAAAATCACATTTCCCGATGTATCGGGCACGTTTTAAGGTCCAAAATTCTCGGGGGGGTTGCACCTGAACCACAGTGAGGATACATGAAAAGTGTACAATATTCTTAGTGTACAGTCTTCAACACTTTCACACATGAAAATAGGATCCACAACCTAACAATACCGAGTGTTTAATAGAATCCATAATACGTATTGTGATAGAAATAAACATACAAGCATTCATACTTAGCATGAAAGGAAAGAGAATTCATAAGAGAGAAACATGCATCAAAATCATTGATATTCATGTATATATTATGACAGGTAACCTTATTACATCCATGAAACCATTATAGAGGGTCGTAGAGAAGTATACCATAGTCATGCATTGCACATTGGACTTAATGTAACTAAGCTACCCAAAAGAAAATTTACAACCCCTAGGCCTAATGCATTCTCTCCTGAATACAACTATTCACCGATGAGTCCTCACAACATTTCTGTAGAGCTCCACTCACTCCCTAGGTGTCTATATGGATACTTGTATGTATACCTCCATATGTATATCCCTCTATGTCTATATGTCTATGTATTTGTATTTCTATCTCTACAGGCACTTGTATTTATAGCTTTCCTGGACTGCCAACCTATCCTCTAACACCCTCAGATCTAGTGCCAAGTGTCTGAATGTGGTCCTTAATGTGAAAATGCTTCTCCATGCCTAATCTCTCCACTTTATTCCATGATGTTCTTCTATAAGATTCCATCACAAGCATGCTCCATCTTGGGCCAACTGTCATGAGGCTAGCATTTTATCCATGTGTAACCAGGTCATGATTTTCACGTGTTTTGCTCCAGGACATCCAAAATGACTAAGTTCCGATCCTTTCATGCATCTCGCATGCTACATGCTTCCTTATACCCTTCTCTTGCATTATTTTTCCTTACGCGTCATTCCATAACTGGGACCTTGCATGCCTACACGCCTTCATACTTGGCCAATATTCTAAGGGTTCAACAATTCTCACTTCGTGCCACTCTAGAAGATTATCTTGATGTGTCACCCACCAACATGTTTTTGTCCCATGTAAATTATAGGTAAGCATGTTCCTTATCTCCACTTGATACCTCCATTAGGTCTTCATTTTTTGCATAAAGGCATTAGGGTTGGCTTCCCTAGTGTACCATGGAAACTTCCTCCCTCCCAAGTTCCTAACAGAGCATGCTCGAGAATTTGGGTCTCGGTACTTTTGATTCCTTCTAACTAACTTGTATGTCCCAAGCACCCAGTTATCACAAGAAACATTGGTTATATCACTTATGGATTGTGCATCATCCCATTGAATGACCCCTTCCTTCAATGGTTGAATGAACTCTAGGTCCCTAATGGTGCACACATATATCTTGTTTAAGTCTTCTTCACCCAATGGCTCCACATATGGCATAAACCATCCATCAATTAGTGGAATGATCATACTCTCTTATTTTTTCTCAAAACTGATGTAGCCCTTATTAAAACATAAGTCAACATTGTTTTCATAGCACCAAGGGTGCCCAAGTAATGTTGGGAAACTATCATCCTTAGCAAGCTCTAGGACCTCAAATTATCCAAGTAAAATTTTCCCCTTGAATAGTAATGGATGCACCTTTTAACACCCCTAGAGGCATGGAATTTGTCCTATTAGCCATGTATAACACATTTGAAGATGGCTATAATGGGGGCCTCCCCATTTGATTCCATTCATATAGAGTAATTACATTGACCTTTGTTCCTATGTCAATCAATATATTACTCAAGAGCCACCCATCAATAACTACATTCAATGTGATCTCCTTGTCATAATCAATGTTGTGAGGAGGTAGGTTAGCATGTAATACTTGTCTCTCGCACCCTCCTCCTGTACAGTACCTTCTCCCTCAGCCATTCTCCCAACATGGGAATAATGTTCTCCTACCACAACATTTGACACACTTCCCTAACCTCATCCATATCTTATTGAGGAACCTCAGTGCTCTTCTTCTACTCTAATTGGCACGATTTCTCCTTCAGACATTGGATTTCTCCTTGCAAACTCCTAATCACCTCCATGGTTTCTTGGTACACTTCCTTCTAGTGGGTAGGATCAAGATATTTCCCATGTAACACTTATTATCGTGTGATAATGGGTATCTAATTTTTTTCCTCTCGTGTGCGTGCAACCTCATCACGTATATTGACCAAAATAGGCTCTATCTCGAGTTAAGCACTACCCTCAGCATCCATTTTGGGTTGGTCCTATTTACACTCAAAATCCCCACACTTTTTACCTTCTTCGATTCCTTCTCATGTGTTCATATAACTCTAGGAATTTTTCATACTTGTGCTTATTCCCACACCATGAGCACTGCAAAAAATCAAGGAACTCACACTTGTAGTGTTCAGTTGACCCATAATTGTAACAGGTCCCATGGGGAAATTCACCTCTTCCTCCATGACCGTTATGACCTCTAAAACCTCAGCAAAAACCTCTTCCTCAACATCCTCCATCCACATGCACTTCATACGGATGATCATCGGCCTTATAACTACTCCCAATGTTTTTCTAGTGCACACTAAGATCAATGGTGTCATGGATTTGGTCTATCAATCAGCAATCCTTGGTGTCATGAATAATAGAGGTGCAAAGCTTACAATAACAAGACACATTCTTGTGGATTGCATGTTACAACAACGAGCATTTTCTTACATCATTATCTCCATGGAAAATATCATAGTCTACCGATATATAACACACCAACTTTTACGGGAAAGCTGTCTTTTCTATGTTCTTCTACTTCACAATTTGTGCACCATAAACAATTTCGAGTCTCATGAGTTGAGTTAATAGACAATTTTTCTAGCTTCTTTTCCATGGTAGCAATCTAGGATTTTAGGAATGGGCTAGCTCCAGTATCAATGATTCCCACTACCTTAGCATGTATAGAAGCCTCCAAGGTCTTTGCGGACTGATCTGTGAAGGTCTTATGTGAAAGTGCCCACTTAAAAGGTGTCCTATGTCCTATGAAAAACCACTGAGAATGTTGTGATGGATGGATATCATATGATAAATTTGACATGAGAGTCTTAAAACATGATTCATACTCCCACATGCTCTCTACCATACCTTGCTAGATTTCCTTCAATACACTTTTTCTCTTCTATTTGAAATCATGAATGTGAAACTCTGTCAAGAAGTCATCATGCAATATAGTATAATCCACCACTGTCTAATGGGGGTCATACTTTTGGTACCAAATGTGTGTACGCTCCTATAATTTAGTTGTAAACTGACTTTCCTTCCTCTCTGTGGTAGTGATTCCCTTTATACGCCATAGTAACTCACATTTGTGCACATACTCTGTAGCGTCTTCCACACACTTGTAATCAGGTAAGTGGATTGACATCTCATAAAACACCTTTCGATGTTGTTGGTTACCTTTCCCACTAGATCCATAACCTTGACCTCCTCCTAAATTTCCTCCACCACCAGCACCACCTGGATCCTCAAGATCCTCCTCCTATCACAAGTAAGTGGCCTAATGAGTTACGCTCTGCGTTTCCACCATTGAGCTAAACTATGCACCGACAACAGTCTGTGATACCAAACCACTCCTAGATGTGTTTCATGTTCCACTTCTAGATGTGATACCTAAAATTTGTGAACCTGCACCTTTCCCAAATGATGTTCTCCACAAAATACCTATAAAAACTAGAAATTTCTACATGGCCATAGATGGGTGTAAAATAAAATGATATCTACCTGAAGCTATTTCCTCACTATAACCAACTGAAATAGAAGTGCTTTTCTCAGATACTGGAAAACTAAGTGCAAGGTTTTCGTTTCCAAGTGGGCTAACAGGCATGCTGCAAATCTCTTTTCTCCATATGAAAATCTCTCACCAAAATTCGAGTGGGTTTCTCTCTCATGCTTTCCAAGATGGGGTAGCACATACTACTCTCGATCTTGTGCCCTCCATGTTAACTTCAAATCCTTTTCACAACATTTTTCTCCATAATTCCATCACACTAGAAACTTCACATTGTCTCGCCAACTCCATTTCTTGAGATTTATTATACTTGAGTCACCTCTCCTCTCTCTCTTCTTCTTCCGCAAGGTCTGGTATCTCCACCACATGATCTTCCATGACCCACACCTAGCGAGAGTTTAGCTTGACCCACAGAAATTATTCCAAACTCAAAGTAATAATCAAGATCTTGATGGCTAATAGAAAAGTACACAAGAAATATCCTCTAGGTTCTCACAAGAACTCAAACTTAGGAACCTCTGGAAAATAATAAGTTGAGATTACATACTCCAACGTGTAACTAGTCAACACATCTTTCCACCAGTGATCAACAACATGAGTCCAGTCGGATCGGAATCTTCAGTAACCGCTTGATATTCCTCCTAGGTCTAAACATGAGGTCTATAGTACCAACTCGTCCTTGATGCATATGTTGAGAGCCATTCATACAACTCTACTAGGAAACATCAAAATAATGTCTCATAGAGCTCATGATACTGAGTTCTCCTCCACCCATTTACATGCATCAAACTCAGATCCAATAATGAATCTCGAGAAAACTCATCCTCTATGCTTTTAAGCTATGTATCGATACTTTCCAAGGTTAGACACTCCATCATCACACATCATTCTCACAACATATTCAAAAGAGGTCCCGACAATGGAACCAAAATGTAGTCATCTTTCATATACCTCTTAACTACCCCAAGCATACCAGCTTATCACCCATTATGTGTTGGGAACTCACCCAAGGTGCACGGGACACTGAGCCCCTCCTTTATGTGAGCTTCACGAGAATGATCCACCATTAACGGAGGAAATGTTTTCATAATAACAACACATGCATTTAATTTAATACAAAGGTAGTATATCTAGTTCGAATTATAAATGATCCATAAGATAAGCATAAACATCACAACAACATATGGAAATAGATCTAAACCATGAATAACATGAAAACACATTAAGGTTTAGTCCATTGACACAAATATACAAAAAGAGCTCCATATATTGATTAAATCCATTTAGAGTAGCTATATTACATAAAATGGGGTCATCTCATACCATATACATTGTGAAATAACATTCCAACCCTACAAAACTACCCCGAACAAATATCCTAGCTATTCTTTCCCATTATAACCCTTGTTCGAATAGGAGCACATACATTTATTCCTAGTAACAACATTATTGCAACACTTTGTTACCCCTCAACTCTTACTCTTCTCTCTGTTTATTTCAAACACAAGAAATCCTTTAAATAACACTGGATTCACCACCATAATTTCACCTAGGATCGGGTTGCATGCCGGTGGAAAATTTGTTCCTCCATGATCGATCAGTGTTTATGCCAGCTTACACAGGCCTCTACTAACTGTAATGATCCTCATGGGAAAATTTCCTATGTGGAATATTATTTTCATGACCTCTAAGGCTCTAGGCTAGCACCTTATCCTTTCATCATGTCTACTAGGGCCCTCACGTGTTTCTCTTGTGACACCACCTTCAAAATGTGGCTAAGTCCCCAAACCCTCTTTTGCTTCCATGTGCGAACCTCTTCTCCTGTGCACCTATCTTAGATCACCTTCCTACTTGATTCCCTTGTGCGATGCTCTCCTTCTTCCTTGAGACTTAATCAATACATGGCCCAACCCCAACCATTTATTTTACATTTTCTTTCACACACAAGCAAGGTCAAGAATTTAACCCACATTTCACACAAATTCCAAAGGGATGCAAAGTGCATCCTTATGATTCTTTATAGCCTCTGAAATATTTTCTTTTGTTTGGTGCTAGGTAAAAAAATGCATCTTGCATGAGAATAAGTATATCCTACAAGTTTGACCACTTGTCCCGATAACATGCAAAGGTACCATCCACCTCTTACTTCAAATTTTGGGAAGCTTAAATAATTCAAGTAATAATATAAATAGATATGAACATGGTTTAAAGATGAACAAAAGGCATTGTATGAAAAATTTGAAACATTTATGTTTCAACATGGAACCAATTTTGAAAATGAGAGCAAGTCTAGGTATATGGTGCTAAGATAGAGCATGATGATTATGGGAATTAAAACCAGCTCTAGCTCGGGATGGAATCCCTAGGGGGTGTCCAAACAACACCATAATTAATCTTATGGGAATAAGGATAGATTCCTATCCATTAGTAAATGGATTCCAACACATGACCATGACCATAGCATAACCAAAACATAGCGAGCAACACCAACTACCAAAAAAACAAAAATAACAAACACAAGAACAAGAAAATAGAGAGAAAGAACTATATATACCTGTACAACTAAATTTCGAGGCATAGAGGACCCAAAATTCTCATTAAAACCCACCTATATCCCACACTATACATGGATCCCTAATCATGAAGCATGAAATACTTAGCAGGACTTATATGATGATGAATTCTATTTTCCTTCAAGTAAAAAACTAACTTATTTCTTCTACCAACATATAACTCACCTGGGCCAAAATGAAAATACTACTAACCAAATAAGAAAACAATTTATACATAACAATTTCAGCATGTTGATCAACATTTCTTTCCTTCTCGCATATTTTAGAATATGATATATTCAAAAAATTAATGTGTACCTCAATATTATTTATATATTGTTGTTCTTTATGTTTAACCAAGTCTGCACTCAACCAAACCCTTTCAATTTCAAAGAAATAACTAAGACTGAAATCATTATATTCATCATTACATAGATCTACCACATCCCTTTCGAGGGGAAGATATTCATTTCATATGACACCTACTTGGTGTAATGGTGGGCATCTTCCTCTAAGCATATCTCTTCTTCCTGTTCCAAAGGAAAAATATTATCTACAACTGGATACCACTTTTGAAACATGAAATTTCTTATTGTAGCTCTAAAAATATTAGGTAAAAACTTATTCTCAATAAATTGATTAGAAATTAAGGAGTACAAACATCCAGTCATGGCTTCATCAGGCAAGTTAATACACATCTCTCTAGAAAAAAATTCATATTCCCACATCCTTGACTTATACAATCTAATACCATGTATTCAACATGAACACCATCCACAATGGGGCCGAAAGAGGTCTCCGATAATAGGGGTTATCTTATTGAATTCGGGATCACATTGGAAAGTTGAGTCATACATTCCTAGGTCAATAAGACAATCTCGATCTATCCTTAGATGACTAAGCATAAGTTTTTTTGATGATTTACTCTACAATCTACATTTTTATTATTAAACTAATGCATAGAGTAATAGACACCTATCCTCTACCGAGGGGACCCTTCCTTCATACTTTGAAATCATTTTATCTCTCATTCGATAAAAATAATGACTAAGAAAATTTTGACCTTAGTCATTCCTATTGTACCATTTCTTTCAAAGGAAAGGAAACATAATTTTATGAGGGTTTCCCAAAACTCTCTTTTTTTTTTTTCAGCGCAAACAATGTCATTCAAAGATACCCCACTTCTATAAACTATCTTATTATCCAAGACGTGGTTTCCTTAAATATATAACCTAGACCTTTTACCATCCACTAAGCCATCCTGACCATAAGGAGCATAAATCATAAAGCACTTATCACACCATAGATTAACATGAATGTCATATTTAATTTTTAAAATAGAGTTATCTATGAAACCATGATCCAAGGTAACTGCTCCAATTTTATTGATTCCTCACCATATTTAATTCCATTAGTTACTAAAACTTCACTGCTTGGGTTATCAACTTTACCAATTGTCTTAACATTATTCTAAGCTAGCTTTTCTGTAATAAATGGTTTCCTCATGGTCCCATTTTCTCCATCCCTAAAGACTAGGGTCTTTTTTTCATTAACCAAGATTTCTCTATTTCTTTCACACTCAAGGAAAAGAAAACCATAATCATCGATAAACTGATTTATAAACGTTATTATCATTTCATCCCAAAAATGAAACAAACCCTGAGGCAAGGAATTAAACCTATCCCTAGCATCTTCTTTCAATGTATGCAAAAATAATTTTATGAATATATATTCGTATCTTATCTCATATTTCTGCATTACTTCTTCAAACAAACCAAGATTCTGCTCTACATAATTAGTGTCATGTCCTTGAAAGGTAGGTAATATTAGCTTGATTTTTCCAAGGATCTTTTTGGGTACCTGGAATTCCCATAAATTCCAATATTCCTTAAATAATTTGATCTAAAAGGTACCTTAGGAAAATAACATGCCATACCATCATCATAAACCTCTCGAAGATAGGTTTACTGAAAATGGACCCATATCAACAAGGTAACATTCCTCAAACTTGAATAACACCAATGATTTGAAATTAATGTAAACCTAGGTATGTAAACCATTAATAAAATATATATATGAAGAACACCATTATATCCCAACCACATGAAACTAGAGTTTCCACTAGATTCATGACCCTAGAAAGGTAAATCATCTTTCAAACATGGAAGGAAAACTATCCCAACACATCAACCTCAAGATAACTAAAAATTAATACCAATAACCAAGCTAAAAACTTAGAGAACACTATTTTTACCCATAAATGGTGTCACTTAAGTTTTCACTCCTAATATAATGCCCCTAGAGGAGAGAGGGGAAGATAAGGTAGGGGATGAGATCTAGATGTGGATTAAGGGAGTGAGGGAATAGGATATTCCTACATGATTTTTCATTTTATAGTTATGGATGGGGTCTCCCTCTGCTCACTTGGTCATTCTCTCCTTGGGAGTGATGGGGAGGAACCTTAACGAAGGGTGTGGCTACTTACCCTGATACTTATGTCTCTACCTAGGAAAGGATGAGAGGACATAAGGTGTAGCTTGAGGAGTAGAGAGAGAGGTCATGGAAAAGTCCTGAGTCCTCTAAGCTCGATTAGGTAGGTCAATCGGAGGCCGAGATGTAGCCACTGAATGTAATTCTCACTCGAAAAAGAGCAGTCATGAAGCACTTCAAGCACTGTAAGTTCTTATGTAGACTATTGAAGATAGATATAATATGATATCAACATAAACTCTAAATATTTTGCATATATCATCGTGTATTGATGTCAAAAATCCTTTTGACAATGAATGATAATGAGAACAAAAATTTTGTATACACATTGAGTGTGTGTTTCATCGAGTAAATATTATGTAAGATATACAATGAAAGTGAGATATGCATGATGTATATGGTACACAAGAAAATTATTAAGAAATTATAAGGTGGAGATGGATTTTTAAGGAAGAAAAATTCATATATCAAAGGATCTAAAGAGGATCGAAACTATGCCATCCATCGAGACCATGACATATCTATCATTTCACAACATGGAATAAAGAAAGCCTTCCAAGGAAAAAATTTCACATGGAAGCTCCAAGAAATATAAACAATCCAAATCCCCAATGATCCATCTCAGGACCCCCAATACGAAATCACTATGTTTGAATCATGCTACATGTTCTAAAAATAAGGAACCCCCAAGATATATAAACATCTCCACCATTTTGGTTGATTAGTAAATAATTCTAAATGCTCTAAAGATGATGCCACAAAGTACCAATGAAGGACGTCATTCCTTTTCACCACCCAAACCAAGAAACCATCAACATAGTGTTAGCATACAATTTTTATCCACAACCCACATGATATTCTTAAGGAAGATGCACATTACTTCCAAATCATTCCACAACAAATCATAACAAGATAGTTGTAATAAGTTGTATAATTAAATTAGTTGATTGAGAAAAATAGGGTAGACATATAAACATAGTCTCAAAGCTTGTTAATGACCATATAGATGTAACCACCTTAGCATGAATTTCAAAAAAATGTAAATCCTAACAATGCTTACACAAAAACAAGTATGAATTCCCATGGCTAAAACACACATCCGAACATTGCATAACACCTCTCAAGAGTTCTCCCTCCTATAAATAAAATAACCCCCCGTCTGTTTCTAAAACCCCAAACCTTCGTATATATAATTATCTACCAAATGGTTTTAGTGAGTATTCCATTAGAATCCTAATTTTTTCATGCTCGTGCCATCCTCCAAAACTTTTAAGGAATAACAGATAATATTCCTTTATGAATACGTTCAATTTTTTTCAACACTTCTCTATCAAGAGAGTTCTAGTACAACCAAGTGGAATCTTTTCCACATCATATTGATTGTCAATTCAGTTATCCACTTGATACTATAAAATGATGTGGAAAATAAAGGCATTAAATTAATGATACCTTTATTTGAAAATTGTGAACATTTAATTACCTTCCGGTGAAATTATTTTCATGAATGATTTCATTTTATTCAAATCCCATTTGTTCCTACTTGACCTAGGTAGGATATGAAAATTAATGGTGAAATGATGGTTAATACACGTCATCCTAGATCAGTCCATCTATCTAAGCATGACTTATCTCTCTAATGGGTCACAAGTTATTACTTCATTTTTATAGAACTCTCCATATTTCACTTCCACATATCACCCATCTGCCATGGTCTTGCCAGTTTTAGGAGAAATCCCATCAATATTAGAAATTAACAATCTAGGGAAATTTTCACATTAGGAGGGCCAAATGAAGCCTTTATTAGGCATTTATTCGGTGTCCCCAATTTCTAAGCCAATCTCTTAGATGGCTCTTCTCATAATGTTTTAGTTACTTACTTTCTAAACTAACTTGTCAAACCGTGTGCCTCTTTTCTAGTTTACCAAACCCTACACTTTCACCTCATCCTTCCAAAATTGCATATAAGTAGAGAGCACCTAAAGAATCATTGGTCTCATCATTTCCCTTGAATCTATGAAAATCACCTACATATCTACGGGGATAATTGTTCCCCTTTTCTATTAGAAACCAAACTTCCCATCCTAGCCCCAACATTCATATCAAAGAAAGAGAAGCCACCCTTAGGTCAGCGGGTGGATGGAGCAGGAAGAGTGGATTTCAGCATTGTAAGTTGTCATGGTTTAAATTCAAGTCATGTTGACAACTAAGGATCCTTCTCTAAAGAGACAAAAGGCCACCCTTAATGATTCAACTAATGGAGTTATGAAAGTTCCTGTAATTCGATCTTCCACAACTGGGCACCAAAGCATCTTGAATAGGGGACTCACCCTCCACGAGTGGGTACACTCACTCAGAAAAAAGAGGGAGTTAACCCATATTCTTAATAGGACGTGGTTTGGGATCCCAAAACTAATAGAGAAAGGCATGTTGTGAGGCCTAGGTGGTGAAATTTAGTTCATGTTTAGTGTCGTATGCCATAAGGACTTCATGCACCATAGGGATTGGCTTCAAGTGTATGAAAATGTTCCCATGAGAATTTTTGGATATTTTATAATAATCTCTTAGCATATGTAATATTTTGTTTTCTCCTTTTTATGAATATATACCATCGAAGGAAGGGGGTGTAATGGAACCCCATTTTATTAGGACACATTGTTTCAGTCTATTTATTTCCTTTTTATTGTATAAAGTTATTTTCTCATCGATATAGCATTTATAAGATACAAATATTCACTTCAAATTTGTGTACAATGTAAAACAAAATTGTATAATCAATCTCTTCAAACAATGCATCTACATACATAATTTAACAACTCTAAGTTGTTACACAAGGAAAACTCACTACTAACTACCTAATCAATCTCGGGCCTTTCGTATGAGAATATTAAACACTTCATTACACTTTTACCATGCACTGAGTAAACTTGAAAGAACACTAAACATTAACCAATTGCAAAACTAGGCACCCGGGCATGTGATAAAATTTTCCATTAACACTCAAAAATACAAGGCAAAGTAAAATATAAACTCAAATCTAGGCCCTAAGGATTTTCCATGTGTCTATTTGGTCAAACACACTTCTCTGGGTGTCATAATCAAACTAGCACTTTGCGCGTTCTTTGGCATATGAAACATTTTGACATTATTTTCATTTCTCTCAGCCATTTACTTTGAATTTTCTTTCGCACTACGGGATCGGGAACTTAACCCACATTTTGTAGAAATTCCAAAGGGATTCAAAGTGCATGCTTATGATTCTTTATATCTGCAAAATATTTCATTTCCTTGGGGTGTCGAGGAAAAAATTACATCTTGTATAAAATACATATATCCTACAAATTCAACCAATTATCCACGATAACATGTAAGAATACTTGTTACCTCTTACCTCAATATTATGTAAGCTTCAACACTTCAAGAAAGTATACAAACCGATAGGAACATGGTTTGTAGATGATCAAAAGGATTTGCACAAAAAATTGGAAACACATATGTTTAAACATGGAACCAATTTTGAAAATGACAAAAAGTATAGTGATATGGTGTTGAGATAGAGCATTATGATTATGGGCACCAACACCTTAATCCTAAAAACATATTTTTCATAGCATGAGGGAAAAGTCCCGTGGAAACTTGTCTCAAGAAAACAACTTAAAATTGAGCGTGAAAGGGATTACCTAGTCATAAGAAGGCATTATAAATTTTCGTAGGAATAATTAACTTTTTTATGTGGTTCATCCCGACTTTGCTAGTTTTTTCAAACCATTGGCATCTATGTTAAATAAAAACATGCCTTGGAAGTAGACTATGGAAATGAAGGGACTTTTTCAATCCATCAAACAAGTAATAGCACAAGCCACTACCCTTATTAATCTTGATTTCACAAAGGAATTAATTTTTTTCCTTTGGAAGCATGGACACAATATCTTCCATTCTACTACAAGCTGAATTATGAAAATATGGAACAACCAATTTCATTTTTATCAAAATCCTAGAGGATTATGAGGTAAGGTATTTATTTTTGGAGAAACCTGTCTTAGTTATCATAAGGAGCTTAAATAAATTTAGACATTTGGTATCCAACAACAAGATCCATTTAATGGTGTCACACCTAAATGTGGAGGATTTTATTTTAAACAAGGATATAAATGAGAAAAGAGCTAGTTGGATAACAAAGGTGATGGAATATGATGTAGATATCAAGGTAACTAAGATAATAAAAGGAAAAGGCTTGTGTGAAAAATTGGCTACACATTTACAAGGTGAAAAGGAAATTGTTCTAGTGATCCAAATGACCCATAACTAGTTATAGCATCACTTCCTCCTTATTGGACTTATGACATAGTGCATTACGTAAAAATAGTTCAATGTCCTTAAGGATTGAGAAAGGCCAAGAGAAGGTATTTTATGCTTCAATCTATCCTCTATGTTCTCATTGATGAATTTTTGTTTAGGAAAGATATAAATGGCGTTCTATTGAGGTGCATTGAGGTAGTTCAAATTGAAAAATTCTTGGAAGAATTCCATGATGGTGCAAAGCAGAGGAGGAAACTTTTCCCCTAAAATAATAACACTCATGATTATGAAAGGTGGTTATTATTGGCCCAATGTCTTTAAATATTGTTATTATATACAAGGAAAATTGAAACAAATGAAATAAAATAGTAATAATAATGCAATACAAATCTTCCTTCAAGTTCTCTTGTAACCTTGGCTAAGATAGTTGAAATTTGGAGCGGAGTACCACACTTGTTAGATCTCTTTTAATTATTTTATTTTGGATGCTTCAAACTTATTTCAAATTGGAATAAGGGTTTTCTACGAGTAGTGGATGATCAAATGGGAAGCCTCACGGTGCAAATTCCAATGGAAAATTGACAGAGTGTTGGTGCAAATTTCTAAATCTTCAAGAGATGATTTTGAAGGATATATCCTCATATTTATAGTTGAAGGAGAGGCTATAAATTGGGAATCAATTTTTGAATGAGTTACAGGTGAATAAATGTATTTTTATGAATTATTAAGTTAATTTGGTCTATACAAGTTAGAGCTATTTTGAATAAGAATTAAAAGGTCTATGAATTTGAAGAGTTGAATCTTGATTTTATTCCAAAAGGTGGTTGTACGTGAATATATTTTTCCACATTTGTAGGGTTTTATAACTTGGGTGAGTGAGCTAGTGAAGTGGATTTGAGTGGGAGGTGAGTGGATAAATAGATTTTATTCTATTTAAATATATAATTAAATTAGCTAAGGTGTGCAAGTGTATAGTTTATGCATGATAGAATTAATTAAATTAATTATAATGAGATGTGGGTGAATTCTAATGGGATGTGGGAGGATAATGGTCTAAGATGTGTTCTAGAACTTGATTTGGCACATTATGCAAATAATAGAGATGACTAAGAATAGGTATGTATTTTTAGGGTGTCTACATTTTCCCCTCTTTAAAGTGTTATTACGAAGTAATAACATTTTAAAGATAGTATACACATGTAGATCAATGAGAAGATGATGAGGAAGTGTGGAAAACTTGCTTTATTTTCCTCGATTAAGCATTTGGATTACCCAACAAGTGTGGATGCTTTATTTTTCTCGATGAAGCACTTAGATGCCCTAGTGAGTATGGATAATGCTAAGGGATTTCCCCCTCAAGTGGATAGGTGATGTGACAAAGTGGTGAAAATTTTCTTGATAGGAAGAAGGATAAGGCATATGATTTGAGAGGATTAGAAAGATGATCAAATTTATTTTTCGTGTAGCTTTAGCTTTCATTCAAGGATTGTATTTTATAATAACCTTATTCTATTGTTGTATAATATATTTAGCACATGAATATGAAATAATCATGGTGTTTAATCCATTATGTGCATAAAAAAACACACACATAGCAAACAATGTAAGCAAACCCAATATACACAATAAATATATGCGGCATGACTATAAATGAACCAAGATAGTAAAAAATACTTGTAATTGTTCCAAGGAAAAATAAAATAAAAAGGAAAATAAAACCCAATATACTCTATAAAAGTATGCACTATGGATATAAATGAACCAAGATGATAGTGAAATACTTGTAAATAGTCAAGAAAGAATAGCAGCAATGTAACACAACCATAAATAAAGACAAGTAACTATTCTGTTAGGAAAATATTTGTTAGTTCTTACATTGTTTGTTAGTCAAATGTATTTGTTACACCCGTATAATTATAAACATGTCATTTGTTACCTATTTTGTAGGAGGTATTTTTCCTACCTCCATGACTATATAATAGCCAATGTATTACACTGAATAATAGAGAAGAACTAATCAATTTATTGTCAATTTTTTTCTAGCACTGCTCTATCATTTCGCATCGAGATAGAATTTTTCTATTTTCTATAAAAAATTTATTATTATGATGGGCATCTTCAGATGTTTAACTACCTTGGTAAAAAATACATCAAATATTACACACTTTCTATGAAGATTTTTTGGAGAGTCGTCAATGAAATATTCGGGAGATGTTGGTGGTCTGACCAACCATACATATTATTCAAAGTAATCTGTGAGAGATCTATATTTGTGTAGAATCACTTTTCTATTTGCAAATCGTTCTAATTCTTGGCTTTGCAAAACAATCTCAACTTGGGTTCCTTGCATCGAGGTCTGCACCCTCTCGATATATGTTGTTGTTTACAAATTTATTGCATTCAATTCAATAGTATTCTACCTCTATCTATCATTTGCATTCAATTCAATAGTATTCTATTTCTATAATGAATTTTCCTTTATCAGATTCAAGTCCTGCATTGTTCAAAAATTTTACATTGGAATAGAAGAATTGTATTAGAACAAGTCGTGCTTAGCCACAGTTTGAGATTCTAGCAGACCAAGTTTTGGATCTAACGTATTCTGCCTTTTATCCATGCATTTCTCCAGTGAAGAAAAGTTGCAATCCAAATCTTTTTACAGATCTTAACTTAGGCACCCATGTATTTTTCATAATCAAGTTTTTTTGGTGATATTACAACTTGTATTGTGTGGAGGAGCTGTGTATATTAGTGTCTCTCAATAATTTGGAGTATCAACATGTGTTGTCACACTTCTATATTTATCTTCATTTAATTTCAACACGCATATCGTAGGATTTGTCATGGAAAATTTGTGAATTAGTCATATTTCACTCCTCATAGAATGGTTTTAAGGTTATGTATAAATTTGTTTTTCTATACTTGGTATGGGTCATTGAATTTTGTCTTATATCACAAAAAGTATGAGTCTTTAAGGTCTTAGTTGTCTTTAAGATATTTGATAAGTGTTCTTTTACAAATTCATTAGTATCATAATGTGGTCCTTACTTAATAGTCAAGTCCTCTATTTGTGTCATTGTATGTGACATATGTCATTTTAAATTTTTATGAGAACATATGACTAACGCATTCTGAAGTGCGATGTTATAACCTACGAGATAGATTTTTAGTTTATAATTTATCTTGGTCTCAAGTCAATATATTTGTAATTAGATTTGTAAAAATTATTTTAAATATATTCATGAGTGTATATTAACCATTTTTTATCCATTTAGTTTAATTTTCATATTTTTGTCCTCAAATTAGTGATCAATAAGAGTAATAGTATATATTGTCAAGTGTCACACATTAATTGTTTCTTATGTAGTCCTTGTTGTTTTTTCAAAATTGTGGCAATTTTCAAATTCATTGGTATAAGTGTCATTGTAAAAGTTGTAAAAAAATAATCCTTTTGGATACATTTTTGGTGTAACCCAATGTCTAAGTTGTAATTATGCTCCATGATTAAATCCGGTTGAGTTAGTAGCATACTAAATGGATTTCAAAGGAAATGGAGGAAGGTGGTCATTCGAGAGACCTCATGTCACTCACCAATGATGGGGCCACAATAATCTATGGTGACAATGTGTTTTTGAGTTTTCTTTCAATATTTGATTTCTAGTGTGCTTCTTCTTTAGACTTCCAATTTCATTTATGTGTAATATGATTTCAGATTTCTGATTTACATGAACAAGTGGAAATTTCACATTGGGGGAACATGAAAACAATGTTTTATTTCTATTATGAGCCTCAAACGACTTAATTTGAAGGAATCTTCCAATGGAAGTGGCAGTTTCTTATGTTATTCGATATCAAGTGACAGTGATCAACAACAATGGATACAAATAAGAACATTGCAATTCTTATAGGAAGTAATATGAAATATCTTTCCTATATATTTTCTATTGTGTAGTTTTATAATAATAGAGTTTTGATTCCTATATACTTCTCTAATGTACAAACATATTGGTGAACAAAAGCACCAAAGTAAGTCAGTTCATGAATATTGAAAGGATTTTTGGGAGGATCCATAAAATAACACGATGTGGATAGTTGATGGGGCTTGTTCACATCAAGGTTTGTGGTAATCTTGTTTAAAACCATGGAAGGAGAGAGCCTTTCTTTTGATCAAGATCATGAGTCACATTGTAGGACATGTTTCACACAGTGATCATACTGCAGATGAGTGTGTGGATGTTTTCCCATGTTCGCACTAAGGAGGGAATGTTAGGAAAAATTAAATTAGTGCTTACATTGTTTTTTATTCAAATGTATTTTTACACCCATATAATTAGAAACAGGTCATTTTTACCTATTTTGTAGGAGGTAGTTTTCCTACCTCCATGGATATATAATATCCAATGTATTATGCTGAATAATAGAGAAGAACCAATCAAGTTTCCTATGTCAATTTGGTTCTACTCCATCAATTCCCCTAATGTGTTCCACATTGATGTTTGAGAATATTTGGATGCCACGAAACAAGGATACATGCAAGGGGATTGGATCATACTAAAAGAGTTGGGTTAAGTGACACTTTTGTTGGATACACATTAAAGAGTAATCTAAGATTTAAATGTGTCATTTCCCCTAAGCAAGGATGCATGCAAGGAGAAAATGAGATCAGATATTTCCCCAAATGAGGATACATGCAAGGGATAAAATTTATTTTACTTTTCCCTAAGAAAGGATACATGTGAGGAGTAATATGATTTATCTTTTCTAGTCATAGGCTAGTTAGAACGATCACTAGGTTAGAAGTTAAAAGTTTTATTTTTCTAAGTTGATATTGTTAGATTTTTTATCTTTTTGTAAATTTTTAGTATTTTTTAGTTATATGAATGTTTAGGATTTGTGATTATGTGATTATTTTTTTAATTTTTTTAATTTTTAAGTTTTTAATGTTTTTGGAGGTTTTGGATTTTGAGTTGGCAAATATTGCACCATATGAACTCATGTCCAAATAATTTTTAAAAATTCATTTTGTTAGTAGAATATATTATAGATGATAAGATGTCTTACTCCAAACTTGACTCCGTGCAACTAGTAATATATGAGGGCTCAACATCAAGATCCAAGAAGGAGGTTATATAAGTGAGATAATGAAATGAAAATGAAGATTATGAAGGAAAAGACACAAGGTGTAACAATGATCCATTTGGTAAAATGTGACTTTTCTCCAGTCAAAATTATCTGACCGGTTCCAAGATAATTTCACTTTATAAGTATTGACTAAAATTAGATCCGTATGTGGCCTACTAATTGGCAAGGTCTGGTTGAGGGACTTGTTGTCTCTCTTAACATGAACAACTAAATTGATTTTTTTGATTTATGAAATTGAGAATGTGTGATTCAAATTTTCTGAAGGATTTATTTTGGTTAATTTGTTTAAAATGAATCCCTAAATCTTGCTCCATGTCACTAGTAAGAGGCAAGGGCTCAACACCGAAGAGAAAAAAATATACGATTAAGGATTCCTTCCTCCTTTCTTAATCACACACTACTAGTAAGAAGTGTAGGCTTAACACTGAATACTATGAAGGATGAAAGGTGTAATGATTTACAAAGTTGATTATTGAATTTTTATTGATTGTACCTTTTTTTGTATTGTGCTTGTTGGGAAGGAAATTTTTACCCCAAATCTCAGCCTCATGTGACTAGTAGGATGCAAGAATTCAACACCGTAGACTGAGATGGAAAGTCAAAAGATCTAAGTAAAGAAGTTTTAGTGATTTATGTTACCGAGAAAGCTTGTGAGGAAGGAGGATTTTCCTCAATAATCTTCTAGACAAGACCATAGGTAAAAATATATAAAATGGTAGAAACCATAATAGGAATGAGGTACACAATTCCTAATAGGAACAATATTAACATGTGTCTTATAGGTAAAGAGTGTGAAGATATGATGATGTTATGATTGAGATATCTACAATGGATGAAACAATTAAAATTGATTTATAGATGAGTTAACAATACAACCGGCCTCCCCAAGTGTGGAGAGTACCTTTGGATAATTACTTTATGATTCTACATTTTTATTTTCATATAACACTTATATGAAGGGTTAGCAAACAAAGATCATTTTTTCTTTTTACGCACCTTTGTGATTTTTTGATTTTTGTGGACTACGGTTATCAAAGAAATTGTTGTGTTGGAATAGTCATATGGTCATGTGAGTTGAATGGTCATGATTTATAGACTAGGATGGACGAGGTCCAAGGAAATGGTGTGAATCAAAATATTTTCAATGAATAGCTGACTTGAGTGGTCCTAATTTATGAGACTTGGGTGGACAAGATCCAAGTCAATAGAGTAGATAGATAGATATTCAATAAATATATGATTTTATTGTTCTTTAACTATGGGACTTGTGTGAATGAGGTATAAGTAAATGGATTAGATAGAAATAATTTTTAATAAATTTTTGGCATGTGTTTTTATAAGGTTAAAATTCAAGTTGAAAACATGACAACTATACCCTAGTGTCAAACAAAATATAAAATTCCCCTCCCGAGTCATCCTTCAGATCATCATGCCTTCTATTTCATGAACCCTCCAGCCTTGAAAAATAGTCATAATATGGTTTACATCCTTCCCAAGTGTCTAAATGTGGTCATGAGGTCACCCAGTCCATTCAGTGTAATGTCGTCAAAAAGGAAATTTGTGTTAAGTCTAGAAACGGTTATTCCATAGCCATTCCAAAGCAAGTGTGCATCCCTTAGAGCTAATCAAGAGGCCCAAAGTAATCTTAGGATGTCATGGAAAATTTTTAAATTAAATGGAATAGGTTTAGTGAATTTTGGGAAATTTTTAGAGGTTTAGGAATCATAATGGTAAAAGTGAGTTTTGGAGGCTTTATGAGCTTGAAGTGTAAAAAACACACGATCTTCAACGAAATATTTTAGGAGCTTTGAGATTAGTCAATATGAAAAAAATACATTTGGAAATATTAAATGATCATATACATGATGTATGTTTTACATAATTCACAACACCTAAGTGTTTATCTATTCTTACCAATCTCGACAAACTCGCATAGTAGTCACGAATGAAAAACAAATAATTTTTTGAGGGAGAATAAATTATTGAAAATCCTCCCATTGTTCTAAGAAATGGTCTTGGGAGTCAAATTGATATAATATTTTACCTAAAAATACCTCCTATAACTTTGATAAAGTTGGTTTCATGATTCCAGTAGTTAGTCAAATTCACAGTTTGGAGCCTAACATATTTTGGTGTCCCAACTATCCCAAATTTATAGGATAGTGGGGATAGTGGGGATATTAGGGATAGTAAAATTTTCCCTACCCCCAAATTCAATGCCATGTATGCTCATGTTACCTTGTTCCTCTCCAACAAGGTGCTAAGTGATCAAACATGCAATTTGGCTAAGTTGTTGACCTTCCTATCCTTAGGCACATTTTTCTACCCCTACTTTCCCAACTGTCCAAAAAAATCAAAAAATTTGGGATAGTAAAATTTTCCCCACCCCTAGCTAGTTCTCAAGTCCTTCATATGACCCCAAATTTCATCTCGCAGGTCCTCTAGCCTTTCTCTCTCATCCCCGTGCTCACCAATTGTTTCCCACCACTTTTCAAGCCCAGCGAAGGGGGCACATATTTTTAGCAAAACTATCGTAGTATAGTGGGAATATTTGTGACAAGAAAATTTTCCCATCCCCTCCTTAGCTCAACTTTTGAATTCTTGGAGGTTTTATATCGAGTTGGAAGATAAAGTGAAATCATGAACTTGATCTTCCATGGACAGATCTGGGAGATCTGTAAGGATTTAGGAGTCAATAAAATACTCATTAAAAAGATTAAATAACCCCTTAAATGATGAAACTCTCGCATTCATCACAATATTGAGGTTCTTCTCATGATAACTCAATTTTTTCAAGCACATTCTATCATCCCAAGATAAAATAAGCCATTTTAGGGAGTTTCAAGAATAATTGAAGGATTATACCCCTCCCATTTTTCTTTGAGTTTTGTTTGGATTCAAAATAATATAAAATTTCACTAAAAATACTATCTAGAGCTCCAAAAATGTGTTCTCAAGTTTCCCATACTTAGTCATTTTTCAATTGGATAGGTGGTGGGATTTATTGTCCCAACTATCCCAATTTTCCAGAAAATGGGAATAGTTTCAACACAAAAGTGTGATAATTCCAAGTTGTTCCCTTTGGTCCATCATATGACCTTGTAAAATCTCGTGATACATTCTAATCTTTTTTCACCTCATTTTAGCCCTTCCTATGTACATATGCGATAACGCCATGTGTTAATCCAAAGGTGAGGGCACATGGATGATTTTTCTCACTGTCAAAGCTTCAATAATAAACTAATTGCTGCCATGACATAGAATAAAAATTGAAATGGGGATCATATTCAATTATCGAGCTTCTAGCAACCGGAATCACATAAAAATTGGTGGGAAGGATCCTTGAAAAATCTAGTTTCACGTGAACTAGTTTCCATGCCACGAAGTCCCTATTTTTTAAGGATATGGATGAATTTTTTTTCATCATCATTCTAAAATTATTTAATAAATCTTAAATTTCCCAAATTTCCATAATGCAAAATCATCTCAAATTTAGAGCGAAGGATCTTTGAAAAATCTAGTTTCGTTGAAACTAGTTTTTGTGTGATGAAGTTACTTATTTTTCAACATATAAAGGACTAAATTTTTCAGTGAGTCAAGACGAGTTGAATTGAGTAAGTAGAAGTGGGTTGGTTTAAGTAAATCATTACAAGATTGAATCATTGTAGCACCCTTTTCTTCAAGGGCATATAGGTATGTCTTCCCCAATGGAAAATCTTCCCCATGATAATCAAGAGTTGGTTCCACAACAATCTCCTAAAAGTGCTCTAACGACCGACATTGTGTTAACTCCCAAAGAGACATTTCTATGGATCTAATAAATTATTGAAATTGGTCCAAGGAAAAAATATCTTGATATCATACCCAATATCAAAGAAATCTAAGGAACATTGAAGTTCAAATAGAGAAAGAAGGCCCAGAAAACATCCCTCTTCTTTAGTGTCATCTCAAAGGTTAATAGTATGTTGAAGTTTGTTGGGCCCCAAAATATTGGCTAAGTATAATAAGGTGCATGGGTGCATGGGACCTATTTGAAGAAGGTCATGTGGGTTGAAGGCACGCATGGAAGGCTTTGAGCAGGGTTTTTCAAAACACACGGCATGCGTGCAAGGCAAGACAAGTTTTGGGAATTAGCCATATTCAACATCCCAAGAAACACACAAGAAAATTGTGACCCATCTACCATGTGGATTGGATAAGGTGCCATCCTTGTGGCTGTAGGATCAAAAAGGGAATATTCCATGCATGTGATGGAAGGTTCCTAAAGAACATCATTTCCTAGAGTGGAGATCTCATATCAAAGGAGGCATGCTCCATTGGAGGACTACTTGGACACTTGGAGACCAATCATTACCTCGATGGATGGCAAAGTGAAGGTAGGAAAGCTATATATAGAGGTATGTGGATAGTAGAAGAGGAGAAACTAGAGGGATATATAAATAGAGATCATCCTCGGAGAGTAGAGGTGCTTTGGAAAAGGGTAAAAGCTCGTAGAAATACTATGGAGGATTCTATGGACTAGGATTAGAGAAAATATAGGAGTGATGACATACCTAGAGGGATGGTTTTGTGTTTATTCTTGTAATTTGAAAGACATATTGTAGTTTTGATGCATGAATCTACTCTACATTGTTATATGGGTCTGTTATGACCAAGGAATGTAATGTGGTTCTTGGACTCTTCAATATCAATATAAGACTCTATTCTGAATCATTTATGTGTTCATGAGTATAATCCTTATGCATTTACTTTATGTATGAATCAGTTACGAGGTTGTTGTTATTTCTCTTTTATGGATGAAATGAGACAATAACTCATCCTATGTTCTCGAATGATGCACAATTATTTTCTATTCTTTTACACTTGAATATTTTTCATAATATGATGCATTCTCACAATACTCACATAAATGAAAGGCTCGACACTGCGCAAGCCTTGAGTGAGCACTCAAAGTGCTCACCTGGGTGATAGGCTACTATGCATGGGATTAGACTATTGGTCTAAGCGTATAAAAATGACTATAAATTTTTGGCTTAATACTAAAAATCCTATTGAGGACATGACTCCGTTGGACTAGGATTTGACCCACATCTCATTTGGTCAAGCTTCATATGAGGGTAATCTCATCTATTTAAGGATTCTTCTTCATGCCTCCTTTCTCGAGTGAATAATACAAGAAAATAATTGTATAATTGGAGGAATGGGTAAAAGTTCTCATTTCCTACATCAAACCCTTATTGGAATCTAACTCAACACCTTCTCTTCCAAAAAAATGTATTCCTCCTATCACTATTATTGATCCTGAGAAAATCAAGAAAATTCAAGGTTACATCATAAATGGGAAGGCTAATGTGAAGTGGATTTATAAAATCATTGAGCAAGGCAAGGCATTGTTTCCAAAAGTCATCTCTCTCATCAAGTACATCCTTATAGCTTTGTTGGAAGTTAAGAAATCAAAAGGTGAGTTTTCCAAATATTTCAATAATTTAGACAAGGTGTTTCCACCGGTATCTAAGATTATCTCCTTCTACTCACACTCACATGGGTAATAATGTGTTCATATCTGCTGTAGAGAACATGTCTCAAGTTTGGATCCATTTCATGGATATGAAATATGCAATTCTCAATAATGTAGTATTTGAGTTAGAATCTTGTGGGAAAAAATTTTTAGAGATATTTGATGATGTCAAAAATTGTGTTTAGAGAATTGAGTTCCTTCCACTCACTAAGGATTCATCATCTAAATAAAATTTTGTTTTCTTCCAAGGGATAGTAAAGAAAGAGGCATGTGAATCTATTTCCTTCAATGAATATAAATTAGAGTCCCTTGCGCATATCATAAGTTACATTTTTGAAATTTTAATGGATCATGAAATATGGCTTATTCATTACAAGAATATCAATGAAGTTTCTAGGGCATGGACAAGGTGTTGAGTTGCATGTGCATGCAAGAGACAGATAAGTTTACATCTGTATTAACTCAATTCAGACAAGAATTCAAGGAACAAGAGCATGAATTATGAATATGTAGAAACCAATTTTTGGTATCACTACCCTTCACCCAACATTACCTATCTATCATATTTTTCTACATGCATACCTCTCTTCCCTTTTCCTCCTAATTCAATTTATCCCACTTATTATAATTTCCCATCATTCATCCATTAATCATTCCTATCCTGTTTAGTTAATTTTAAACATGCATTTAATTTGTTTCCTCATATTAAATATCTTATTTTATCCTTTCTAGGACACCATTTAATGTTTTAATCTCTCCATGGAATTTATTGAACAATTTCCACCCTCCACCTACCCATTTACTCATCTAGTGTAACCCTAATCCCACTTCCTATAGGCTCATTGTCTCAAGCTCACCACCTTCCCACTACCAAAATGAATGGATCCCCATGATTAGAGGTGACCAATGTGGGTCGTCGTTGACCCTATAAATCCTCCCCTACCCTTCCCTTTCTCAAGGATGAAATTTTGGAATCTTGGGGTTTTCTTGTGATCTTGCCTTCATTCTTGGGTACCTTGGCAGTTATCACAGCCATCTTGGAGTCCTTTTGGAGATTGTGTGCTTCAAATTTGGAGATTTGGGGAGATCCCTTTCACCTTTACATACTTTGTTCTTTTATTACAATATTATCATCTATCTCCTTCACTGATATCTTATGTAGGTTCAATTGTCATAAGGGACTCCACCTCAACTTTTTCAACCTTTTGTTTCCATCTTTAGGTATTCATTTCATCCCATCCATTTTTGTCCAAGTTTATATCAGCCCCGTTTCCATTGACCCAACCTCCAATTTGTTTAATTTATTGTCATTCAAACCTCCAGTCATCCACTTTCAATTTATGTATCCACCCAACCTCCATATCTTTTCATTTGGCCTCTCTATCATCTCGGATCCATTCTGCTAGACCCTAGTCACTCACAACCTAGCTTAGTGGTTGTGGACCCCATCTATCTTTATTACATTCACCATTAGATTTATAATTTTTTTGTATCCTTTTTGTTAGATCTTGTTCTAGATATCTTGTAGGTTCTTGTATACCATCTAAGTGCATCAATATTTCCATATCTACCTTTAGAGCTTTCAAATTTGTATTTTCCATCACCATTCTAGTTGATCTTCCCTAATCTCCATCAACTCGCCTTCTACAATCTCGGGTCACCATTGACCCATTCAAGTTTTATTTATTTTGTACATTTAGATCAGATCTATATTTTCTATCTTATATCTAGCATTTCTGTTTCTATTTTGGTTTAGATTCTACTACATCCAATTTATCAATATTTTATTTTATCCTATATTTATCAAAACAAGGGTTGACATCCATCTTAGGAAGTTCTTACTTCTCAGAATAACATTGTTAGGAAACCCTCCCATCTATCTACTAATCCATCCTTTGTTGATTTTTCTTGATTTTTAGGTTACTTAGCTCACCACGGAGAAGGGTAATTCATTTGTTCTCATACACATCTTCATCTCATCTTGAGGTACCTTAAACCTTCACATATTTGGAGTTACTTGTTTTCTTTAGTACTATTTCACTAATCGAGAAGGAACGAGGAAATTTGGTCCACAAAATCAACAAGTTATTCATAGAGTTATCTTCTTCATCATAAATTTCAACTTCTTCTTCCCATCTATTTCTCCCTCTTTATTTTCTCCCTCTTCTAACTCTTCATTTAACATAATCATTTTATTTTTACTCATTCACTAGTGACTTTCTAAAGTGTAATTGTTAAAGTAACGTTAATTTATAGAAAGGAGCGTATTTCTCATATCCGGGAAGATGTAAAGTCCAAAGTTAAATAATAACATGATGAGTCATGTGGGGGTAGGTGAAAGATCAAATCATATTGTTATAAATTGTAATGGCTTCCCCATTCCAAAGGATCCTGAAATTTTTAGTTCTGGTAGCAATTTTAGATTGTGACTTGGGTGTTGAGTTTTATATCACCAACACAATGAAATAAAATCTACATTTATTCTATTTCCTCTCTCATTTTTTATTCTATTTTCTATCTTTTATGCACTTTGTAAGTATAGTGTTGGAAAGGAACCTTAAATCCTTGATAGATGAATATAAGGAACCATGTGTCTTTAACTCATTGGTCTTGCTAAAAGCTTCATTTTTTATTTCATGTATATTAAATGTTGAACTACTCTCGGTTATTAGGTGTGAATTCCACTTGTACCTACTCACAACAATAACCTTCCTTTGTCTAATTTATCTCCTTCACCCCTCATCACTGTAATTTCCACCCTTGTACCTATTGGTCCAAAAATCATTGGGAGGGCATATCTATGGATAGATGAGCCAACAGTGTGTAGGGCATAGCCCCTCTTTGAGACAAAAAACGAAACTGGTTTATTGCTATTCTACCAGCAGGAATCTGCGTAAGTCCTACAGTATTCTGCCTTCAGGGGTTTGGGATCTCGTCCCAGTAGGGGTATTTCTAACTATGAACAGAAAGGAATGAAGAGAGGAATGGAGATAGGATAGATCTGAAGGGAGAAAAGAAATGAATTCCAAAGCAGAAAGGTCAGAGGGTTTATGTTTTGGGCTGGTAGTAAATAGAGCCAAACCTACTTGCATAAACGAACAAAGCAATATTGATGAGAAAATGACAAAAAGTAGAGATAGATCTAACAGAAAAGTAACACAGATCTAACTTAAGAAAGATCTAATGCACATAACACATCCATTGAGCACAAAGTCTTAATTTTTGTATTAATATTTTCTACAAAAAGTACAAAGCCTTTTCTTCTCACTTCTATTTTTCATCTAAAAAATTTCCACCCTTGAATACAACAAGTATATAAGTATTTATAGAAGGAGAAGGAGAAATAAGGCAAAAAGGAGCCAACAACTATTTACAAAATATCTAAAAGTCAAATGTTGACTTTAGGGCAATTTGGTGGATGACAACATCCCATGGTGTAACATGGATGATGTCATCATTTGTGCCAACATTATTTTAAATATTTTTACAAAAATGGGAATAAATCCTAGGAGGAAGGATCCTATTCGTCGTCATCCCTTGGCTGGAAAGGAGTATCTTGTTTCTGCTCAGGTGAGGAAATGTGAAATTGAGCTTGATACTCCATAAACTTGCTAACCATCATTTGAAGTTGATCCTGAGCAGGACCCTTGGTGTGATCTCCGATGACTTTGCAAGTCTCCCATTCATCTCTGAGTCTCTCTAAGAGCTTGAAGTATTCATTACCTGCCTCCATCAGGTATCCAACAAAGTCGTGGCAGGCCAAAAGGTTGTTGATAGATTCTGTATCAAAAGTGGCCTCTGACCCTAAACCTTGTGATGTGATCCCTTTGAAAAGCCGAATAGTGTCATCTACCTTCCTCAAGGCATATGATGGGGTGAGAAAACCTGGAGACATCCTTAGGATGATCTACTCCATTTGATGCATTGCATCCAAGGCTTCCTCCTTGATTTTATCTATTTTCTCCAAGATAAATTCCATTTGGTCAACCCAATAGTCCAAAGTAGAAAGGACTTTGTTGGGTGCTCTTGGGTGATCGAAGACACCGAATTTCATTAAGTCATCGAATGGGTAGTTGAGAATCTTCTAGAATGTCTCATGTTGTAACCTGGCATGGTCCAACTCTTCGGAGATAGGTCCTACAATTTCTGGAGTTCCTTATTAGCCTGATCTATATTTTGATATAGATCTGTGAACTTTATAATCAATTCCTCACTATCTTTGAGGATTTGGTCTCTCCAGGTGGACACTTCCATACCTTACTCACCAATCTTGGCATACTCATTTATCTTTTCCTGACTAAGGACTTCAGGAGTTTCGGTGGCAGCTACAGGAGGTGCACTGCCCATTTTCTGCAGGGCTTGGAGAATATGTTTGTTTTTCTCTTTCAATATCCTCTTCTCTTCCTTTGTTTCTGAATATTTTTGCAAAGGGAATCCACTACAGATAAGGCCTCTCCTTGCGGGATTTCGAGGATGTTCCCATTGTGACCTGAGTCACTGTAAAATCTATAGGAGACAGATCTTTTTTCTCCTTTGTGGGATCAGGGTACGTGATCTCCATAACTCTTTCACCTGAAGCGCTTTGAGAGAAGCGGGTTATAGCCTTTTTCTTCTTAGATCCTTTAGCTAGAATCATGGAGAAGTCCATAGGTGTAATGGGGACTTTCCTCTTGTGTTGGCTCAGGTGTTTGGAGATCCATTCTGGACTTAAGGGAGTGGGACCAGGGGAAGAGGAGGGAACAGGGGTGGAAGGAGGAGTAGCTGCAGTGGGCATGGGGAAATGCATTAAGACACTTGGTGGCAGCATTGAGAGAGAAGCCAACATAGTGCTCACGGGGGTAGGAGTCACTGTAGGAGAGGAAACCGTAGGGGTGGAAGGGATCTGAGAGATGAGGGAAGAAATGTTGATCCACGAGGGAAGAAAAGATGGAGGAAGAGGAAGGGGGAACAGTAGAAGATGGGGGAGAAGACACAACTGAAGGAATGGTTGGTTGAGTGACATGAGGAGGAGAAGGAGGAGCAGGAGATGGGATGGTGGGAACTTCACTAGTTGCAATAGTGGCAACATCCTGAGTGGATGTGCCCGTCGGAACACTTACCGCTTCTTCTTCTTCTAGGGATATTAGGCTTACTACCTACTCCTGCGTGGTAGAGGGAGGGCTCTCAGGAGCTTCCTCTTTAACAGTGCTTGTCTCTCCCTCTTTATCCTTTCCTTTTCCCTTTGGCAAGTGATTTGGCCTGGTGGGTGCATTTCCCAAGGGAGACGTGGTGAAGTCTACCTCAAGGTAGGTGAGACTTTTTTTCCTACACCAATGCTTTGTGCACTACAAAGTGCCTTTGACTCTTTCCTCAATAGTTTGAGGTGCTTTTGTTCTATCAATCTCAGAAAATGGCCAATTGTCCCTATTTGTGTCTAGATAGACCTGATCAATTTCTTGATCAGTTGCTTGGAAACCTTTCGGGACGATGGCCACATCATATTGGATGATTTCTGCCAGGGCCAGGTGGGAGTGATCCTTTCATCTGAGCTTAGCTTCATGACATAGATCGATGTAGATATCTTGATCTAAGGGACATGAATTAGATCAAGATTTTCCCTTAGAAGGTAATTACGAGGATCAAAGGTTGGCCTTGCTGGGAAATTGTGCTTTAAGTTGAGCAATTCAAGCTCCACAATAATTTCCCAGGATTTTCTTTTTGAAGTGCAGGCATACCTGCCCACTGTGAGGGGGAATGGAGTTCCACCCTTCTTTCTTTTTAGAAACTTCTCGTGATACGTGATGAGTTGCCTAGACAAATCCACTAGGATCAGCTTAGGCCCTACATATCTTGGTAACTTGGTGGGATCCCCAAGAATTTGGTGGCTCTGAGATAGGTGAAAGTAGGGAATTATGTAAATAATGCTCCCCACTTCTCTGTGGTAGTGACCACACTCTTGGTCATCTGACCATGAGTCATATTGGGCCTCAAGGGTAGATGACACCGTAGAAGAAGGCATCATTGATTTTGCTAAATTGGGCTATATTATTTTCCAGTCTGAGCTCTGGATAATATTCATATATCCTGACCTAGGGCCATACTCACATCGATTCAATCTTTGGGTAGTCTCTTTTAGAGGTAGAACACATACACTACATAGGAGTTCATGTAGAACCTCCCAGTTGTTGAGAGTTGTTGAAGCTGCTCAGAGATTGTGTTGCTGATAATCTCTACCCATTCAAAACGTTGATCAGGGACATTTTTGCTCATTGTTTCTAAGTATCTGAGCATCCATTTGTGAAAGTAATGGGCATCGGGAAGCCCAAACACCCTACTCAGGAAAGTGATGGTGTCACTCAATTCTTCTGAGAAGTCACTACGATGAATGACTTGTGGCCACCTGCTCACCACCTTCTTGTTCTTGAGGTATACCTCATTCATTAGCTGCATGCATTTGTCTTCATTCTCATTCCATGCCTTTATGCAGTCATCTTGGCTTATTGCCAAAAAATGCTGGTGGTGGGGGATACCCAACATGATTTCAAAGTGCCAGGTAGTGAGGTTGATTATTACCTCACCCTTCTCATTCTCGACACATCTTGTGTCCTTATTGTAACAACGTCCCACCACCATCATGAACTCATTGTTAATTGTGCTCACGAGAATTCCTATGGAAAATATAGACCACTGCCGACCAATTTGTCCATCCATGGGCTTCCCGTGACCTTCTTGGTTCTAGCCCAGAATTCCTCCATGTCAATGTGGCTGAGCTCTGAATCTCTAATAGCTAGTCACACTCTACAAGGGATTCAGGCATCCTGACCCTTTGGTATTTATACTTCATTTCTTCTTCTGTTAGCTTGGCTTTACCCTTAGACTTGGTTGGCTTCTTACTTGATGAAGACATGTGTGAATCTGAGTTCAGCTATTGATCTACAAGAAGAAGTAGGGAATTCCACCGTAGAAGAGCCATGTTAGCTATTAAGTCATCCATCAAAGCTTACAGAATGAAAATTTAGCAATTTATGAGCTTCTAGGCACAAGGCACAGCTTTACTGCAGGCTACAAGGTCTCAGAATAGCAAGGCGCACTTTTGGAAAGTGTTGCATGGGGAAAACGACGCCAAAAGGGGAACAAGGCATGGAAAAACTACACACAACATTCAAATGTTGGTGTCAATGGATGTGTGCCTGTGCCATATAAGGGGTTTTAACTGGGCGCATATTCATTTGGTGTTACATGGCTTTGGGGTGCGCCTTAAGTGCAGATGTGGTACATGTTGCAAAACATTATGGTGCACCAAGGGGCGTAGATTCAAAGGATGCATCATTAAGGTAAGGTGTGCCAAGTATTTGGTCTAGCACGGTGCGCAGTAGGGCTTGTACATCATTCAAATTTTGGCGTAGATGTAGGTGTGCTTGCACCTATGTTAGGAATTTAGGAATTTTGCAAAGCACGGAAAGGCCAATGTTGCATATGGGGATAGTGCGCCCCTTTGGCGCGTGGTTGTGTTTAGCTCATGAATAATAATGAAAATTGTGCCAAAGAAAATAGTGGGTTCAATAACACTTTAGAATCTTCACTCTTTTGGAAAACTTTGGGAATTTTTGCCTTTTTAACACAAATTTTGTCAATGAGGGAAACAGAGGGGAAAAAAAGGGGCAAGGGTCCTTTCGAGACAAGGCCTTCAGTGTTAGCAGATCTCGGGAAGGAGGTTAAAATCGGTTTAAAGGTGGTTTGGAGTTGTATTATCTTCTTAGGTTCATTTTTGTTTTTGATAATACCAACCTCCAAAAACAACAAAGAAACCACAACAAAACCACAAGAAATGCAAGGACCACTTACCATGAATATATATAAGATACAGGAAATGATACGGGGTCCATGAATGTGATGAAAAGCAACACACGGGGCTAACAAGAGTGCTAACAAGTGCAGAAGAATAACCTTTTTCACATTTTTTCAATTGTGAAAATGACAGGTCGGATGCGCCTATATATAGCAAAAGGTGCAATAAATGTGCCACCAACTTTTCTAAGGTGCACCCAGATAGACGTCAACACAAAAAAAAAATTTCCATAGGCGTGGCTTTGGGAATTTGTCCAACATCACCTTTTCAGGACTTTGGCGCACCATTGAGGGGCGCAACATTTTGAATGTTGACAAGATGACACATGCACCTAGGCACGACCTTGAAAGGTGTAACATGGGAAGGGAAACATTGGAAGGTGCAACATTGGGAGGCACAACATTGGAAGTGTCCACACTCCAAAGGATGTGCCAAAGGAAAGGAGGGGTGCAGTTTTGGTTGATGTAATGTGAATAAAAATTGCGACCAGCCTAAAAATACCAAATGACCAAGTTCGAAAAACTAGATTTTCCAGAAAGGGATTTTATGCCATTCCGAATGCTAAGGGACCTCAACGGGGAACCAGAACATAAATTTGGTATGGTTACCTACAAAATTTCCCTTATCAATTTTATAGGATAACGATTACCCCATACAAGAACTTTACCACCTTTGGTATAATGGAGTGTTCTGTGTGATCCTCGGCCTAGTTGTCCACCTCACAATATTTAGATAGTATTATGATTAGTTTACATTAAATAATGGGAGAAACACCATTCAATTCAAAGGGGCATATCCACGTGAGCATTGATGGAGACACCTAATTTTTCATATCGAAAAAAATCTCACTAATAGTTTTTGGTGATTCCAGGGCGAGATCTTCCCACATGCACTCAAATAGATCTTTGCATTATATATATATTGAAAAACCAAAATTAGGTTTTAAAGAAAAATCAATTTTGAAGGTGACTCTGTCAAGGAATGAATTTGTGTAACATTCATTTCCCCACACCACAATTTCAAAGTTTGTATATTGGAGTTCAATACTAATGAATGACAATAAAGAAGAAGAAGATGATGACTATTAAGAAATGAATTTTTTTATCAGCCATCATTCTGGAACATCCCTCATAAAAACAAGAACACACAATCTACTAATAGAAAGAAGGTCCATACAATCTCTATTGTATCAAGAAAAAGACTTTCCATAATGTAGAATATTACCAATTTTGAATTCCCCATCATCAAGTCATGGTGGCTACAATACAAGAAGAGTGATGCTAGAGGAAATAAAATGGTAATTTTCACTCCAATGATCGAGAATCAAATAAGTGGATGAAGAGAATTCATAAGGTACAAAATTTTATATGAAGGTAAGGATGGTGAATACTCGACTAAAGGTAATTTTTTCAACTTCTCACAACTGAATAATAAGTTGATAACATTTTTCTTCATCTCCCTTCCTCTAAATTATTTCCTCGCATACGATGATGAAGAAATGGATATTTTGAGAAGAGAATTTTTGCAAAGGATTCTGAGTGTGGAAGAAGGAAATTCTAATCTTGAAGCCTATGATGAAGTTTGGAAGTATATAGTGGCCTTGAAAATAAGGTATGAACATCTTCAAGCACTCCATAATTTTGAAGAAGAAAAAAACAAAAATACCCTCGATGACTTTCCACACTACGAGATGTTCATCCCTAGAAAATTCTTGTGTAATTCTGATAAGTTTCATACCCCAAACATTCTCAATCAAATCAAATCAGCACATTAGAATATGAAAAAGAAGACATGATAGTTGAACCTCTGTTCATCAACTCATTTTAGCTTGAGGAACAACCCATTGATGAAATAATGAATTCAAGTGAGGAGGATTCTTGTTGTATGACAAAGGACCCAATGCTTTCTAATGACTCCATCAATCATGAAGGCATACGAGAAATAAATTCTTCATCCAAAGACTCAAGATGACAAATTTAAGGTAATCATGGATAATCTCATTTTCAATTTTGATTATTTAAGTGATGTATAAATTTTGAATGGTGAAATGGGGATAGTTGAAGAATCAAATTTTCTTCTCGCTTAAATCATGAATGAACAAATGAATAATTCAATTTATTTCTTGAAATGAAGGATGAACAACTTAATTATGACCTCTATAAAGATCATATTTCACCACCTTCTCCAAAGAATCACAAGGATGATCATCATAGTAAGTTAAGAACATCTCTTTTTCCTCATGAAAAAGAGGGTGCTATAATAAATGATCAATATGAAATTGAATATTTTATTCCTCAACAAGATTCTCTAGTTCCCATCATGGTGATGATGAAATGGATCTCGAACTCAAAGGTGTTCCCTTCCCACATATCTTAGATCTCTTCTCCTTATCGGATAATGTTGAAAATCAAGTATACCCATTCTTGCAAGAAGGTGGTCCTTGGAGTACAAGAAGTGAAAAACAATTGAATGATTATGCTTCAAATGAATTATGCTCATGTTTGGATCATATTTTCAATTATCTCCTTGAGGGATAGTACGGTGAATTCTCTAATGGAGATGAAAATGAGCATATTTCATATTCAAAATAGAAATCACTAAAAGGCATTTTGAAGAATACGGAAGAAATTGAAGACTCTCAAATCAATCTTAAGATATGGATTCGGGACATGGAAATATAAGATAGGTATGAGGAATGTTTTTTTATCCATTCAATCTACTAATTTTTGATGATGGTACAAAGCAAATAGATGAGTTCAAGGTTCTCCTTAATGCTCGTGTAATTTTTCATGAGCACGAAGGTAAGATTTCACCTTTATCATTTTTGAAAAGAGGGAATTCCTAAGAAACCAAAGAATAAGGAAAGTATGGAATCTCTTGTGAACATTATCCATCACCAAGGATGATAGTAAGAAACATGTTGAGTTAATCATTCAAGACAAAGTGAAAAGGTGCATAATTTTTGTCAAGGTCAACTTTTATGCTCTACTAATACATAATAAGTAGTCATTCTATAAAATTCATTCAAGGGATATGAATGCTTCTATGAAAAAATCACGGATTGTAATTTTGAAAATTATGTTGATACCAACTCGGAGTTCACCAATATTGACAACAATTGTTTCTCACAACAAAGAAATAATATGCATGTTTCTCGCGAAAGGATTTAAAATCAAATTGCACTCATTATTTCCAAGGAATCTATTAGTCTTGAACATGTTTACATGCTACATTATTCACTCAACAAGGATGAAGGTATTCATATCATTGAGATGGCCTCTAATTTTGAAATTAATTTCTCAGAGAAAAAAAGTGAGATGTCCACAGAATTTTTTGCATGGGAAGAAAATTAGTTTTTCTCACTCCTACTTTGGGTTCCTTACTGATTTAAGGGATGTTTCCATGTTTTATCTTAAGGATGAAGTATGTTTCCATTACAAGATCAGCATTTCCAATTTTGAGAACATGGAGAAATGGTGTCTCATGATCATAGAACATCAAGTGGGAGTAGCAAGATGTAAGAACTACAAGTTGGTAAAAAAATTTCATTGGATGCAAGAATTTTATTGGTGCAATACAAGTATGAAGATGGAATATTTTTATGTCTCCTTCTTCTCAAACCTTTAAAATCCATCACAGGATCATGGTATGATCAGATAATGACCTTTGAACTTTGGAGGATGGATTTTAGTCTTTTGTTCCTTGATGGTTTGTACTTCTCTTAACCCGTCATTAGGTATGTGAATATTATTTCCCTGTCTCTATAAATTTCCGTCCCCGTATATATTTTCCATTTTAATTATGTGTGTTTCTGCTTTTCAGGTGTTTCCCTTTCCGTAAGTTTGTTTATTTGTTTATGTGTGTTTGGAAGAAATGACTCCATAAGCCCAATGGATAAGGAACTATTCCATGTAATGTCTTGAGATTCGGGATTCACGCATGTTATTTCCTCTCTCGTGCTCGATCTAAAACATGTCCCCAAGCTATAGCAATATGTTTTCATGTTTTTTTCAAGTTCAAAATTTAAGTTGAAAACATGAAAAATATACCCTAGTGTCAAAATAAAATTCCAATGCCCCTCTAGAGCATCCTTTGGATCATCTTGCCTTACGTGTCATGACCCTCTATCCTTGAAAAATATTCATAATATGATGTACATATTTCCCGTGTGTCTAAATGTGTTCATGAGGTCACCCATTTTATTCAATGTAACGTCATCAAAAGAGGAAATTTGTGCCAATCCTAGATAGGTTACTCCCTATCCTTTCCAAAGCACATGTGTATCCCTAGAGCTGAACAAGAGGCCTAGAGTAATATGAGGATGTTATGGGAGATTGTTAAATACAATTGAATAGTTTTATGGAATTTTGGGAAATTTTCAAAGGCTTTGGAATCATAACAGTGAAAATGAGTTTTTGAGGCTTGAGGAACTTGTAGTTTAAAAAAACAATTGATCTTTAATAGGAGATTCTAGGAGCTTCAAGATTAGTCAAGAGGAAAACAAGATACAGTAATATAGATAAAATTATCATCTACATGATGGATTTTTCACACCATTCACAACACCTAAGAACTTCTTTGTGTAGACCAATGTCAAGCAAACTCACCTGGTGGTCCTGAATGAAAAATATATTTTTATATAACGATGTAAAATAAAGTTTTGAAAACCCTCTCGTTGTTCTCAAAATGGTATTTGTAGAAAAATTGATATAAAATTTCACCTAAAAATACCTCCTACAACTCTAGGAAAAAAATTTATGATTCCAATAGTTATTCAAATTCAAAATTTCAAGCCTAGTGCATTTTGGTATCCCAATTATCCCAATTTTCAAAGATAGTGGTGGTAGTGGGGATAGTATGGAAAAAAATGTAGTCTACCCCTAAATTTAAGCTCATGTAGCCTCATGTGACTATGTTCCTCCCCGACAAGGTGCTAAGTGATCAAACATGCAATTTGGAAGTGTTTATCTTCCTACCCTTGTGCACATTTGTATGCCCCTACTTGTATGCATACTAAAATAACTAAGCTAATTGAATAAATATAACACTAAGTATCTCCTAAAAAAATTAATCTAATAATAACATCAATGATAAATTTTAAAGGAAACAAGTTCTAATGCATCAAAATGAGTTAAACATCTATAGCAAAGCCATCCCTTGGAATTGGATGTGTTTTGTAATGTATGATTGCTAAATTAATTGAACCTATCTAGATCATAGCAATCAAATTTGTTGTCTTATCCAAGTGAGGAAAGGATCTCACCAAAATGGCTATATGGCCATGTTTTTATCTTCCTTTATACTCAACTATGAGAGAAGTGAATGCCAAGATGAAGAAACTATTCCAACAATGGAGAATGCTCTATCAATATACCTATAGTAATCATTATTCAAATTTTGGTGTACGTTTGGAAGTAAGGAAGTAGGTTCTTTATATATCTTTCCAATTTGGGAGAAGATAGAAACCTAGTGAATGTGGGATAAAAGATAAAGTATAATTATAAGGGATAAGCATGATTAAAAATAATTAAGTAGAATTAACAACTCATGGGAGTTGGAGATTATTTAATTAATCAACTAGGATTAATTAATAGGATAGGATAAGCTTAAAACTATATTTAGAGATTATTTAGTGGAAAATAGGTAGGATTTGGATGATTTAAAAGGGGGTTTAATCAATAAGAGGGTTTATTAATTAAATACAAGGTTATAAAGGCTTAATTAACTAATGATAGTTAATTAATTGTTTATAGAAGGATTATAACTAACATAGTGTCGTTAATTGGTATCTAGAATAGGGTAAAGTCTAGTTAATTAATGAAGTGTCATTAGTTGACCAAATAGGAGGGAAACATTAGTTAATTAGCATAAAATCACTAATTATAACGAAATGACTGGAAATAGGTTAATTAGTGTAATTTTAGTATCAAAAGTGTGTAAGAGGATTTTAGGTGTCTATATTTTCCCCTCTTTGGTGTGGCGTAAGCGATGCCACTTCAAAGATAGTAGACAATTACAAACAAGTAAATTTTTAAGGAATGGAAGAAAAAATAATTTAATGAAGGATGCCCCTTCGAGTTTCGATGGGGTGATGAAAGAGGTTGATCGACAATTGAAAAGAAGAAGTAAATATGAAGAGTTGACACAAGTCTTGTAGGCTAGTGTACAATGTGAGTGATTGGGAAAGAAAATCATGTGTTTCAATGGATAGAAGAATAAAAGGGGGAGGGGGATAAATACAATCCCTATTGCTTAATGAGGTATTGAAGAAAAAATTGTGATAGAAAAAATGGTGATGAAGAAAAGTGGAGATGAAGAAAACTCATATATGGAGATTACAACATATCAGTTGGCTTAGGAACAACTTTGTCTCATCATTTTTCTATGATCTATGTCATCAGCCCTTTATTATATATAAACATGCAAGAATTGTGTAGTCATTTTTACCTCGACTCCTTCTCTTCAAACCCCAAGCACTTCAACTTATCACCCAACCTATCTTTGGGCACTCACCCGAGGCATGCAAAGGTGTCAAGACCCTCTTTTATGTGATCTTTGTGAGAACACTTCATCATTAATGGAGAAATGTTGTAGAAACAGTAATATATGCATCCATTACAAGAAAAAAAGTAACAGAGCTAGAACCATACAAAGATGCACTGTAACATGAAAGTAAACATCATAATAACATGAGAGAATTATATCTAAACCATTAAAAGTGTAAATCATACAAGGGTTTGGGCCCTTAAACATAGATACTCAGAATACTCCATTATCTATTGCTTCACAAATGTTTACAGTAGCCAAGATACATCAAGAGATCCATACATGGACCAGGTACATTCAAAAATATTTGGTACTTATTACAATGGCTTCATTACAAAGGGTCTAATAGTGATACCACATATACTTTCCTAATTATCTTAGTGATCTCTCATACATGCCCATTGATCATTCATTTCCTTTGTCTCTCTCCATTCCAGCCAACTCTCTACAACACAACCATACTAGCTATACTATATCACTTTCTCCTTCCTTCCCTATACTATATCACTTTGTCAATCAATGCATATCAAGGGACTAGAAGGAATATTCCCTTACCACCTGATCATCACTTAGAGTGAACCACCTACCAAATGTCATCATGTCTTTCCATACTTGATTATCTTTAGCATGCACTCGCTAGCTAACCCATAACAAACTCTACTTTTTAGCTCCTGATTCTATTATGATAACCGTAATTATACCCTAGAATATTCTTTCCTTGAGCTACAAGTATCCATGTCTTAATCTTATCCATAACTAATCTTGGTCACATCTCCAAGCTCTCTTCTATTTTGGCTTTAACCATGGTCCAAAATGTGGTTAAGCCCTTACCTTTGTCCGCCTCGGTGCAAACTTATGCACCTTTCTGAAGAAAATTTCTCGAGAAAGCCTTTGTGGATGGGTGGCACATGACAAAAATTCTACGCCATAAGCATAAATCTTCCTCGGGGCCCAAAATTACCTCACACTAGATTAATTTCTATCCATGGAAATCCTTTATGCTCTCTGAACGAAAAAATCCAATGACCTAAAACCGCTTTAAGACAAAAATGTTGAATGGTTCAACCCATAAGTGACTAACTGAAGGAGTTCAGGGAACTCCACATCTATCTCATCCCTCATCTTCCCCATGCCTTCAATTCTACTAAGGCTTTCCTTGGTGACTCTCCTAAAATGCTGGGTACTTGGTCTAGGGTGACTTTCTCAAGCTTCCCCTTGAGCTCATTTATGGCTATCACCAGCTCTGCACAAACACCCTTGAACTTTTCTATCCATTCAATGATGGAATCCCAGAGTTCACCAATCCTGAAATCCAATTTCTTACACTCTGTATTTATCTTATCTTTATGAGTTGTGGTATTGATTATCAACTAGGCATGCTCAAGTTTGTTTATTGGTACCTTCTCTGCAGAGCTCGAAGAACATCCTCTTCCTCTATGACACGCATATCAAAAATAGGTCCACACTTCCTACAAATGTTGAATCCCCTATCCGTCAATATATTTACTTCCTTGAGTTGAGTAAGTAAATTCTCCAACTCAGTGATCCGGGCCTCAAAAACGATCTTTTTCTCTTCCTTTTCCTTCGTAAACTTTGTAGTTATCTACCCCATGTCATCCTTGATGTTGGTTAGTAACATCCCCACCATATCTTCAAGGTATTCCATCTCATCATTATAGTCTATCTAGGCTTGGCTCACTAGCACCAAGCATTGTCCCAATATCTTCTTGACCAAGGAACCATCTCAATCATGTTCCTTCTTGTTCTCGCTCCTTCTCACCCTTCAATCTATGGTGTAGCTTCTCTATCACTTTTTATTTCTCTTTATTTTCCATGACCAAAGTGCGAATAGTCACCCGCATGTCCAAACCTCACCTTTTACTACCAATGACATTTTCGTAGTGGGTTACTCACCTTCTTGTCAATGAGGTGGCTTGGATCCACCACCTTATATATCTCCCCTCCTTCTTCCTTAGATTAATGGTCTTGATCACATGATCGTTGACCTCAAATTTGGGCTCCTCTACATGAAGCGCAAATTCCGGTGATCATATTTCTTGTCCTTGTCATGCCCCCTTTTTGATCCAAAATATTCCACACATGAATCTTCTTCGGGGGAGGATACTCTAAAATATAGCACACAACACCTTCACAGGATCATCCACATAGTCCATGTGTAGGAACATAGGTGTATACTTCTTACTTACCTCATTGTGCTTCATACATTGTTTATTTATCCATAGAGTGAACCATTTATCCTCCTTGATCACAAAGGAGTATTCTTTATTATTATTTTCTAGGCTATTGTGTTGGATGGTTAAATCTCCAAGTACTAAACTCTATTCCAGTCCTTCCAGAGAATGCTCTTTTTCCTTCCCTCATGCCTCATCCTCTGCCTTGGCCTCTACTTCAGCCCTTTTCTCCTGCTCCTTTAGATCTTCGTCGAGATCCTCATTGAAGGCAATGTGGTCCTCCTCCTCTTCTTCCAAGACTCCAGAACTTGATACATCATGTAATTTCGCTTCTTTTCTGCTCTTCCTCCTCTTAATTTTTCACTTCCTTTTGCTCGGGTTTGTAACATCCACTTTTTAAGACTTTAGAAACAAGGGGAAAAAATTAACATAATTTTCTCTACTCTAAATTAATATAAATTAGGACACATATTCCATTTCCAATCCATCTCATAACAGAAAACCATATGTAGTTGTAATGACTCTCGGAGACAACGATCTCTCATTCCATGACTTGGTATTAAATTGATCTCTCATGTTAACTTAATAATGTTTATACTATGTATACTTGGTTCCTTTAATTTTTAAGGGCATGCAAGTGTTTTATCTAAGAATTTTATTTGAATACATGTTCTTAATACTCATCGAAATCCTACATCTTAGACTATGTGACATATGACAACATAACCAACATCAACTTTTGATACTTTTTCCAAAGTTTTTAAACATGTCTACCAAGTTTACATTCCAAGATGAAATACTTTTCAAAAGGAATATTTCCTTTACCACACTTGTTCATTATCTATAATCATCTTTCTTGACTTCACAACCCAAGATAATTCAAAGTCTCACACTAAATAAGGTCATCTTACATGCATTAGTGTGGAAGACTACTCATGATGACTAAGGATATCTAGACATACTCAATAGACTTACATTTATTGGGTGTGTCTAGTCACCCTAATTCATCATGAGTAGACCATAACACTATCTCATGTTTCTATCTAAGTTTGTGGTGGAACCATGAAGGGGTTTTGAGGCATAACTAGTTTCATCATAGTATCCTCATAATGACCCAAGTAAATGCAAAGGTACTATGCTACAGTTGATATGTTTCAACATCCAACCAAGTTTCCTCAACTTAGACTAACATACTTAAGAATATTAGTTTATTAACCCAATCAATTATTATCTTATAGTTTAATGATAACAATTCTTTTAAGGGTCTACTAAGCACAATTTAACCCAAGAAGGTTACAAGGTGTAAATTACACAAGAGGTAGGTATGCAGATAAAATATGCTTTCCTAACCATTCGAATTCATGCTTATGTTTATCTTAATCCTAGTTGTTTATTTCCATATATCGATATGTCTGAATTTTACGTTAAGAAAGTAAGATCATTAGATATTCTTATCTCGGTTTTATCTTGTAACAAGCTTATTAAAAAATTTAATTTATACTTCATAATATTGTAAGTCTAAATATTGTTATTATCCTTTTTAAACATTCATGTTTCAATTATAGAAATCAGCTAAGAAAAACACAACCACTCATCATGTGATTTAATCATAAACCCATACAAGATATCATATATAGTTCCTCATTTAATTACAAGGAGGATATCCTTTTTCCTTATTAAGGATCAATGTCCTATTTATGAAAACAAAACTCATTATGATTTAGCATAACTTAGATTTCATACTCATTTATATAATCTAATCATATTGCCTTTTTAGTTATTAAGGGTCTACCAAAGAGTATCAATTTAGTTGTTCTCCTTTCATGTGAAATGAAATTAATTACAAGTGTGGATCCTTAATCCTAGAAGCTTATATATATCACATAATATGTTAAGTTATGTAATCCCATATTACATACATATCTATATTGCCCCCATCACAAGTGATATTACTTAGTAATATTACACAACTTATGTCATGAAAGTCTCATAAGTAAATCAGCAATCAACAATTAACCAAAGTAATTCATTTATCAAAAAGAGAGTTCTCCACTCTCTGAACTTAGGAAATATTTCAAAGGATTACATAATGTCATTACATCAATATAAAACTAGTTTTAATACATCTTCTTTTCCTGAAAAAAGTACATTTCAAGTAAATGTCGCTACATAGTCATCATAATAAAGAGATAATTTCTTTAGTAAAATAGATGTAACTTTCTATATGTCTTTCTCCTTTCATATTTTATGAAATCCATCTCAGTAAAATTGTTATCACGAGTCAATTAAATTGAATTGAGCACGATAAATGCTATAACATTAAAACAATATGCTTTTAACTAATTATTCCACAAAAGGAACCTAGTGTTTAATGAAATGGTTCCAACTCAAAATAATATTAACAGGAAAAAATTCCCAAAAGATTACAAAACTAAGAGAAAGAGAAAGAGATCATAGAACCTACAAGAAGTATGTTAAAGTAGGAACTAATTAAATCAACTTAATTAATTTTATCTAAACACAAGTATGAAACTCATTACGACATGGAAATCATCCAAAACAAAAAATAGTTGAGGAGGAATTATTTAACATTCATATCCTAAGCTTCCACTTCTTAACTAGTTTCCAACTTAAATTCCATAACTCAAGCTATTATGCTTATTTAAGAAGAAGTAAATTGATATAATCAAACTACTTTTCTAAAATAAGTATGTTGTTTTAATATTCAAAATGTTAGCAACCTACATTATTACTGTACGATCAAATAAGAAGATACAACCTATATATCATTCCATCCAAAAATATTACCCAACTCAAGTTCAGCTCAGAATCTAATAATTATGTTGATCAAGAACTAGTCCAAACATTATAGGTAAGAAAATTTTAACCACACAATAGATTTGGTGTAAGCCTAACAAAAAAATATCTCACGGTAAAGGATCCATGTGGGGTTGTATTCCATTTAGAGTTGGGATCACAAAAACACAAGACATCAAACACAAACCATGCTTCTAAAACATCCACATTTGCATGTTTGTTGATTTTATAAGCTACCAAGGAGGAACAAGAAATATTTTTAAATAACACAAAAGTTTGAACTAATCAATTACAAATCAAGGAAAGAAAAAGGATAAATACAATTTCATAAACATCTCTAGACCCATATCATTTCCAAGGAATGGTCTTACACTCAGACCAATCTGCATCAAGGTTGAGGAAACACCATGATCAACACAAAATTCCAAGGAAGTAAGATCTTCCATCAACAAAAGGAAGGTCCATCTTCACTCTAGAAGCCAAAAATTCCAAATGAGCACGAAGATAAAAATGAAAGAAAACCAAGAGGAAAAACCCGGTAGTTTCCAAAGGACCCACAAACTCAAAGATCGAAGACTACTCAAAGAGAGAGTCAAGAAGGAAAACAAAACTAATCTAGGCCATAATAACATTAAAACTGTTAAAGTTATATCATAGCTTAAAAAAACCAAACCAAATGTTACATCCTTTTGTAGTCCAACCCAAAAGGGATTAGTTCCAAGTAAACTCAAGCAAAAAAAATAATACCAAAGATCAATTACTAAACTAATTCACTGAAAAGGTTATAACTATAGACACCAAAATTGGGTCACACTCCCCTTGGTCCCCTTTCGAATAACCAACTTAAACACATTCACCTAACCATGACCCTTATACCCCACATTAATATTAATTTAATTATTTACAATTAAATTAATACCCATCCTCACCCCATTTATTAATTTAATTTAGTTACTTTAATTAAATGGATGCACACCTCACCTAGACACCTCACCATAGACCTATTCATAACATGTTTCCATAAATGAATAAGACTTAGTTCAACCCTAAAAATCAATGCCTATTATTCCTCTAACCACCTTCCCGCTCATAAAAATAAATGTCCATTCTGATCCATGAGAGAAATGGACAGACCTAGCCCAAATGATTGGAAGATCTATCATTTTTAGTAAACCTAGGAAATCATGTCTTAACCGATCGTTGGTCATCCCTAAACCAATTTCGGTCAACAAGGAACTATCTTCAGTTACCATATAACCATTTTGGTAACCTTGTGGGAGATTTTGGTGACATTTTTGAATTTGGGAGCAAAATGAGATTGGCATGCAAACAAGAACCAGAGCTCTTTCACACATCCACGTAGTCATAGCCAGCATCAATACAAATCCAGAGGTATCACTCTCACAAAGAGCATTCGGGAAGCACCACCTGTGGCACCAAGCTCCATCCCACCAATCAATCATCACCACCACCTAACCATTAGACCTACAACATTCATAAGTACGTTTATCACCTATGTTATTTCATCCTTGTCTTGGTTTAAATGTTTTATTCATCTTTGTTATCATTTTCTACTTGCAAACCATTTTCCCCACAATTCCTCTTTTTGTAAACTCAACCACTCCACCCAAACCATAAAACCACCTATAATTGACTTCTACATATCTCTCGAGTGTTCCTCAAATCCCTAAATACCTCGTGATTCCCTCTGTCATATTTTCCGAACTTAGCTCAAACCCCACAATCGGATATTATTGAGTTTTATCAACTTACTCTCGACGCGTCGTTTACCCATAACCATCGTTAGTTCTTCCTAACTGTGATTGATCATACCCAAATGACGTCGGTATCTATTTTTGCTAACACTATGTAAACCAGCAACAAACTACCTACCAAAACAACCTAAACACCCTACCCAACCTCGCTTTAGGACCCCGTTTGTGACTGCGGACCACGAACAACTTTGCAACCTGACCTAAAGAGCTCGACCCATATCATTTTTAGTATTTAATTGGATCGATGTTGATAGTGATCTAAGGTACCCAAATCAGAATACTAGCACTAGATTTGTTTATGTACGTATTTCAGTTATTTTATAATTTGTTTTATAAAAACAATGGATTGACAGCCCTCTAGGAAGTATCACACTTCCCGGATCTAGCACATGTTAGGAATTCCACTCTCATATATTATTTAACTCTTATTTTATGGTCTTGTTTTCTATTTCAGGTAGTTCCTCCTAGCCAAAAGGAATGACTCATAGTTATAATCGAATCGAGAAGTCAGAACGCACGCACAACCTCCAAACCAACCATCGTAATAGGTATTCCTCCTCATCCCATAACATTATTTGTTTTGTCACATTCAAAATGTAAAGAAAATAGTGAAACATTTTGGCACGCCCGATGGACCCTCATTTGTGGGTTCCCTTTCTTTTCATATAGGTTGCATCTTGTGTGTTTCCTTTCTAAATCATTATTCACTAAATCTTCTTCTCTAGTAATCCTCTTTTTATTTCTAATTTCTCTAAATGAAACATTTCTTTTGGTGTGTTTAAAAGGAATCATTCTTATTTCTTTCCACATTTAGTGAAAGATCACCCTCTCTCATGTTCACTATTCTTCATCGAACATCACACTTTGATTTGGGTTTAAAACACTCACATTGCATTTCTTGTATGTTACATTTAGCTCACAATAAAATTGAGGGAAACCTATATGTTGGAAGTCATGCCCAACTGATGGTTGATGTAAAAGAATCGTAGAAAGCACATTCTCTCTCTCTCTCTTTCTAAACTACACAAAAATTTGAATATACACACCTTCTTAAACGACATCTTACCTAGGAACGCTTGTCAATGATCACACAATTAGAGGATTGACAAGTAATCCCTAGTTGGTTATCTCTGTCTAGTACCCCATCAGAGGAAGGACCACCCCCACCATAACATAACCTGAAACCTCACCTTCTAGATCTCCTTCTTTGTAGGACGCCTTCCCAACCAAAAATTATGTTCGAATACACACGGTCAGTTCTAAATAGCATAAGCTAAACAAACATAAATAAAAATCACTCTTAGGATCATATTTTTCTTATCTTTCTTCTTGGCTTGTTTTTTTGAGGTGTGAGGCTACGATTCTACATTTTTATTTTTTCCTTGCACACTCCACCATCATAGTTGGAGTATTCTGACTTTATCTGAGTGTGTCAGGGCCCCATCTTCTCATTCTCATATTCCTAAGTTTGATTCTTCACCTAATTTAATTCACAAAACCTAGTTTTCTTCATTCTCTCTAAAATTCACAGTAACCGCGTCAGTCTTTGAATGTCATTGGTTTTCATCTGACCATCCTCGGTTAACCATAACCAAGTGTCATCTTCGGCTTTTTGGGTATTTTTCTGGGACAGTCTTCATTCGCTCATTCTGTTCTAATTTTGGCCCTCAGGGCACCAACATATTTTCCTCCTATTGGTATTACTATCATACAAGACTACTTCTTTGCACATTCATCAATCCTATTTCACTTTCTAAACTCGGTGTTTTTCCCGATCACGAGAATCGGTTTCGTGACCAAACTCGGTTCCCCACAAACCATCACCAGTCATCCTGACCATCGTCGGTGTTTGTGTTTGGTTTTAAAAATCCAAACCTTGACTAAATTCACCCTCTCAGCCTCATTTTTCTTTTTTCTTGTTGTTTCTTGTTTCATTTACATAATACATTATTACTAGGTCAACACTTATTCACATGGTGTTGGCTCATAGCCAAACCAACACTCTTATATTACACACCAACTATCAACCACTCCCATCTAGTCCCTCACCACCTTTTATCATGTCACCCATAGATCTGACTCTTCTTATCACCATTGCTATAGGTGACGAGGAGTTCACATGACTCCTCAATCAGAATCCCGCAGCCTTACAATTCTATCTTTCCCACTCATCCACTCGGGATTCCTTAGGCCAGTTGATATATGGCATGCCCGTATCCATCTCTCCTGCCCTTGTCCCCACTTCTGCATCAGCCCCTACTAGTTTGGTGTTACCCTCACCTACTTTTCCCCTAGTAGTTTCACATCTCGGCCGTACACTCACTATGACTATTGCATCTGTAACATCTATCACACCCGTAGTATCGGTTGTTCCTTCATTGACCACCCAGAGCATAACCCCATCTGCGCCCATTATCTCATATATACCAATTACAACACAACCACCCATGGTTTTGGTGACCCCTACCCCATTCAAGAATCTTTACCTCTCTATCCCGTATTCCCTACCCATAATTACTACTAGAGTCACTTCACCTATCCCACCTACATATACATATTATCAAGAACCCCCTATCTCATCTGTCATTCATTCTGGGTATATTCTCAACCTTCCTATTCGGCATCACCATACACTAGAATTCCACCCACATCACATGTTTAGCACTAGCCCTCTTACACCATAGGAGGCACCCTTCTATCACAACCTACCAATGACCTCATCAAGTTAATGATGGAAAATATGCAAACATTAGAAGCATCGGTTTTCGGCTCACGAAATTACCTCACCTACAATGAAATATGTAATGAGCTCATTCATCCATCCATTCCTATTCTCCCATACCTCGTACATTGGGAAATTCCAAAATTCAACCACTTTAATAGTAAAGAAGACCCGCAACAACATTTACATTCCTTCAAACATGGGTGTTACCTGATTTCCCATGACGACACTTTACTCCTACAGACCTTCCCGATGTCCTTGACAAGACTTGTATTAGATTAGGATGCAGTGGGCTACCCAGACATTCCATCTATTCATTTAATCAAGTAGCTCAAGCCTTCTTAGACCACTTCTCAATCAACATTGTCAAGAAAGTCACCATGACTGATCTCTATTCCACTCGATAGTATGATGACGAGTCTATCGCTAACTTTTTCACTCGTTGGTGCAACCTAATTAACTAGCTCACATTCCAATTACCTCAAACTGAGCTCATAGATCTATTTACTTGGGCTTGCGCTAGACACATTTCACCAACCTTGTAGGTGCAAACCTTCTATACCTTTGACAAGGCATTCACCATGGCACAAAAATTGGAGATTTGTGCTATTAAAGAGAAGAAAATTTAGCTATGTAACAAAAACACTGCATTCAAATCAAATGATGCTTCCTCATATTTGAAACCCCAGAAAAAATATTCAAAACCCAAAGGATCTTCCAATTCCGTAGTTATTAAGGTTGGACCCTCTCACCCATCAAACCAAGCCAAGCCTTCTTCTAATCTCTCTCCCATCTAAACTTTCTAGTTCAGATGAGAACAATGAAAGTATACCCCAATAGGGGAACCATATTCTTCTATTTTCAAAAATCTTATTAAGGCTAGTTCCATTACCCTTCCACCTATAAAACCACACATTGGTTTTGACCCTGCTCACCCCAATCCCACGTGGTATAAAGACCATGAATTATTTAACTATCATTGTGTCAAAGGTCATAGCATTGGTAACTACATCACCTTCAAGAATATCATCCAAGAAATGTTAGAAAACGGAGATCTAGTCTTGGATAACCAAAATGCACCGGGCAACCAAAACCTACATATCTTAAAAAACATTCCCTAATCATGCCCCATCTTCCAACCAAAGTGGTGACACTTCAACCAATGATAGCAATGTCTGTGAGGTCCACGCTATTTTCGATGACATACCAGTTGTTTCCCAATTGCTCCATGTTCCTTCCATAGACAAAATACTAGCCCAAGCTCCCCTACTTGCACAGGAACCTATTTCATCTACTCCTCCACCCACATAGGAACCTTCTTCATTTTCTCCTTCACCCATGAAAGATTCCATAATTAGCACTCCACCTCTGGCCTCTCAAATTACCAAACAGTGATCAATAGCACCTCTCCTACTTATAGGGGACACATGTCTACTCCCTAAACCATCACAATGAGAGTCTACCTCATCTTTCCCATCATCTCCTTTACCCATAGAGGATCTGTAGAAACACCATTACCTTTAGGTGACCATTCTCCATTGGCCTTCCAAGATCCTACGACCTAATTTTGGCTCTCTTACCACAGATATTACTACTCAAACATATTTTACATGAATTGCTACTCGATCCACATCATCCCCGCTTACAATATTATTACCTTTTTCACACTTGGTTGATTACCTAGATTATGTTGATAGAGCCTTTCTTTGGGGATGTCTTCTACTTCCTACTTCAACCCAAATGCAGTTGTCACTCACCGACACCTCCATAATCTATCCAAAAGTGTTTCAAGCAACCAAACCAAACATAACCATGTCTATTAGAACACCTTCTATGTCATTTCCCACAACCCAACATGCACCTCTTCCCATAACCCAATGCTCACCTATACCTAAAAACCTACCCATGCCTATATCATCTCCCTTACCTAAATCCATCACAACTTTAGGGGTCAAGCCGACATCGAACCTTACTCATCCACCCGTCAAATTAGATTTAACCACATCTTCCCGAACCAACGCTAAAATCACTCCCACGCCTAAAAGGAAGACCCAACCTTCTAGGCCTCATACACCAACCTCACCTACCACACCCTTGTCACCTTCCCCTCTTCCATCCATCCTAGGACCTCATCCATCAACCTTGACCAAATAATCTCATACCCTAGACCGGTCAAAAGCTAAACAACCCACTACTGCATCACGAATCTTTCTTACACCTCATTCACCCAAAACCAAACTCCCTCACCCTCACCTATGCACTTCTTGCCACCTATACCTCCACCAGTTACTATAACCCCAACCTTTCCTATATGACTTCAACCAATGTCGCCTACCCAACCTCTACCAACCACCTTCACCACAACTTGGTTTCCCCCTTGGGTAACCCATCCTCTTCCACCATTTGTTTTCCCTTCTTCATCCTGTACTCCCGTGACACCTTTACCCAAGAAGATGCAACCCAAAGATAAGAATCCACTACCCCCAATAAGGTAGTCAAACCAACAAAACCTTCCATCACCATCTCTTCTACCATGCCCTTACCCAAACAGATGCCATCAAAACCTAAGAGCACACCGCCTACCAAACCAGTGGACTGACCCATTCCTCCTCCTATAAAGCCTCTTCCTTCACAATCAGCCACACCTATACCCAAACCCACACTCACCTCACACTGTGATCCGTTGGTGGGGTCATATGCCATTATCCTAGCCAACCTCCTCGAAACCTCTGTCATCACATTACCACCTCTTAGACCTTATGACCCACTCAAACCCAAACCAAAAGGGTTTGACAAAACTAAAATTTGTGCCTACCATTGTGTGCCAGAAACAATGTAGACAACTATAAGGCTTTAAAAACTACTCTTATCCAATTATGTACTCAAGAAATTTTTGATGATGACAATCTTCTTAATGAGGACCCCATTCCACCTTTTCCAATCTCCCCAAATATTCTTCCATTACCTACTCAACGACTAGTATCTCCACCCCCATAACCATTTCTCCCACCTCTAAAATTTGAGATCAACATGGTCCGTATTAGAGAATTAGTCAAACCACCACTCAAATGTCAATGTGCCCTACTCATTGCACAAGGCTCTTATCCACCACTAGGATTTTTCCCCATGTCATTATACCTTCCATGACACACCCTCTCCATCCACCTCCCCAAAATTAACATGGTTCACATTGCCACCCATGCTCAGAAAGACAAAGGAAAGGACAAGGAAACTGGCCCATCAACCAACCCTATACCCAATATGCTATCTGTACCCACACCCAAAGTCACCATTCGAGGTCCCACATATCCTATTTCAAATGGGATCACACAACGCACAATGCTAAAACAATTACACCAATCCTCCCTCAAAATGTCTTTATATGACCTCATCCAAACCTCTGAGTCACATCATTAAGCCCTCATGGAGGTCCTTCAATCTATTGAGGTTTTACCAAATGACCCCACGCCCATAGCCTCCATCATTACCCCTCATCACGTAGCCTCTCTCACTAAGTTGTCACCTTCCTCTACACCTCCACCTACTCACCAAGTAGTCGCTCTCGCCTTTTCGACTAAGAGATTTCTCCCTTCCAATTTGATGACCCCCTTCCCACTCTTTTCATCTCTATCTATATCGATAATATATGGATACGATGCGTTATGATTGATGGTGGTGTTAGTATTAACATCATTTCCTCCCACGCATACAACTAAATGTGCATACCGGAAAATTGTATGCATGGTAACCTAGTTATGTTGCGCTCCTTCAATGATGCTGAGACCTCTACCCTAGGTACTATCATTCTCCATGTCCGCGTAGGTCCCTGAATTATTCTAGAACTATTATATGTCTTATAAGGGAGTTTTAGTATAATCTATTGCTTGGCCGACCTTAGATCTATGACATGGGTTGTGTCCCTTTGACTTTACACCACTACCTCAAATTTGAACATGAAAGACATAATTACACCATCTCGATCGACCCATCACCTTTCAAGACTTGTACTTGTACTAGCCCAATGATGTCCTTGTAGCAGTCAAGGCATCATGTCACTACCCCCACTTCACCTTCACCCACAATCCCATCCACCAAGTCTGCCATCGCCTCTCCCACATCCAACCCCTGCTATTCCTACTATTTTCGCAACCTCTATAACATACTCACCATCTTCCCGGTTATCTAGTGATTCATCTATCCCCAGTACCCACATATTGACTACCGATCCCTTAGAAGGTTTTTTTCAACGCCTCACTCTGGGGGAGTACCACCTATACAATATCGACACATTCCTCACTCTACAAGAGTATGGGAGCCTGTGTCAGCACCCTAGTTATGAATACCATGTAGGTGAGTTTTTTCCTTATGGTCCTTCCCACCTTTGACCTAATCTAATGTACGGGGGACTTGATATTGCCACTTATTGATTCTAACCTCCATCCCAAACATGACTATTTTCATCTAACTTACACTCCCTTACTAACCACCACTTTTCTAACACTTTCCTTCAGATTGCACATGGAATAGCTTTGTCTTCATTTTTTATGAACAGGGCCACCATACTATCATCTCCTGTACCACCCATAAATGTAATGACCATAGTGGAATTGGCTTTGACGCACCACCTCAGAAGAAGAAGAATCGGGTCAACCTCATTCGGGAAGACAAACATTCTCCACCTCATTCACCGACGGAGTCCATAGATCATGAGTCTATTCCTCCTAACTTTTTTTTTGTAAACATAATTTTCTTGGGACCTCTAACCTATCAATGCAATGGTGAGGCTCCTTCTTCTCTCCCATTCTTATACCCTAACATGATCAATGACGATACACCTTCTATTAATTTCATTCAATGTTAGGATGATTATTCCATCCTCACCTACATTAGTGCGGAAGATTCTTGAATTCACCGGTCGTTGCTACCTTCTGAGATGTAAACCATGTTGAATGAATCAACCATTGAGATCAACATTAACACTCAAGATGACCCGCACATTCTAAAGATAGGTTAATCTTTAGATGCTACTGAGCAGGAAGCTTTTGCATCTTTCCTTCAAGACCATAGCAATTATTTTTCCTAGTCCTATGCCGATATGCCCGGTATTGACCCAAAAATCATGGTCCACAATATCGTAACCATTCCTGATGCCAAACCCATCAAACAAAAGCTACAAAAAATGCATCCTCGCATTGCTCTTCTGGTCAAAGAAGAGCTTCAGTGCCTTCTCTCAGTTTCCTTCATCCTACCCATTAACTATCCCTAATGGATTTCTAACATCATTCATGTCACAAAGGCAACAGGGGGACTCTACATTTGCATGGAATTCCATGACCTCAACCTAGCTTTTCCCAAAGATAATTTTCCCCTACCAAGAATTGACCAATTAGTTGATCTCACCATCAGCCATGAAATTCTATCACTCATGGACAGTTTCTTAGGTTATAATCAAATATTACTTGCTCCAGAAGATCAACAAAAAACTACCTTCATCACTCCTTAGGGGACCTTCTGCTATCGAGTCATGCCTTTTGGCCTTAAAAATGTTGGTGCTACATATCAGCGAGCCATGACTTATATCTTCCATGACATCATGCATCACATATTGGAAGATTATGTAGATGATCTTCTTGCCAAATCCAAACATCAAGCCAAACACCTGACCATCCTTAAGGTCATCTTTGACCGCCTCATCAAGTATTGTGTTCATCTTCAACCAAAGAAGTGTGTCTTTGCAGTAATTTTAGGAAAACTCCTTGGTTTCATCATTTCTTTGCATGACATAGAATTCAATCATGCTAAAGTAAAGGTCATTCTAGAAATGCCTCTGCCTACTAATCTCCATCAAATTCAAAGCCTATAAGGTAGGTTGCAATCCATTCATCATTTTATCTCACTGATTTTCGACTACTGGAAACCATTTCATCATATTTTCAAGAAATGTGTTTCATTCAAATAGGATGATGAATGCCATAAAGCCTTTGAATCCTTATTACAATACCTTCTTCAACCACCGGTGCTCATTCCTTCTCGGGATGACCAACCCTTTTACCTATATATTTCTGCCACTAACCATTCTTTAGGTGTCATGCTCTCTCATCATGATGAGCAACACAAAGAGCAAGCATTTTATTACATAAGTCATACCCTTCTAGACTACAAAACTAGATATACCCATGCCAAAAACTTTGTTTAGCCTTATTTTTCATCACCACCAAACTCCGTCATTACCTACTCAACCAAAAACCTTTTTTATTGCCAATACTGACCCCTTACACTATATGTATGCCAAACCATTTCAACATCAATGTGTTGCACATTGGCTTATGCTTCTTTCCAACCTTGACCTCGAATTCATTCATCAAAAGTCCATCAAGGGCCAAGCTATTGTTGACCAACTAGCAGATGCACCTCTTTCTAAGAATCAACCCTCTAACTTTGATTTCCTAGATGAATACATAGCTACCCTCTCCTTAGATGAACCTTCTTACCAAATGACACTCTTATTCGATGGCTCTAAGTGTTAGCATGGAAGTGGGGCTGGTGTTATCCTCATTCTTCTTGATGGAAAACCTATTCATTTATCTTTCAAACTTGATTTTTATGGTACAAAAAATATCACTAAATATGAAGCACTTGTATTGGGTCTCTAGGAATCTTATGCCTTAGATGTTAATTCAATCAATATCTTTCATGATTCCTAGTTGATCATACACCAATTCAGTGGCATATACTAGTGTTATAATGAGATACTTCAAAAGTATAAGCATCATGTAAACATACTTTTGACCACCTTTCGACCGTTACGAACTTCATACCACCCCACGTTCTACCAATAAATTTGTAGATACCATGGCTTACTTGGCTTCTCAGATACCCGCCTCACCTTCGACTCTAAAATATTTGTCACAATATAAAGGTTGTAATCACCATCTTATTTACCTCGTGAGGTCTACTCCATTGGAACCATTGCACCTGACCCATGTGACCTTTGGTATGAGTAATTTTTAGACTATCTTTCCCTTTCCATTCTACCCACTGATCTCACTCGTAATGGATAATGTGATTTTCTTAAAAGTGTATCTCGTTATGTCATCATGGGTGGTCTCCATATAATAGCAAATTCAAAGGTACTCTCTTACGATGCCTTACAAGTTCTGAAATTCCCTACACCATCAAGGAAGTTCACGATGGAATTTATGGAGGTCACTTTAGTGGTTTAGCTGTCACAAAACACATTCTTCACCTAGGCTATTATTAGCCAACCTTAAACCACAATTTTTGTGATTATGTCAAATGTTGTGTGAAATTTCAACAACATGTTAATATTCCTCACACACCTATTCATGCCTTAAAGGTCACACGAGATCTTTGTCTTTTCTCTCAATGGGGCTTGGATCTTACCGGTGAGATCAATCCCCATTCTTCACAATGCCACCAATGGATTATAACCACTACTGAATATTATACTACATTGGTAGAAGCCCCCCTCATTTCTATAAAATGCGTGAAAATATATGAATTCATCAACCATCACATCATTTATCGCTTTGGTGTTCCTCATTGCCTCATCACTGATAATGGAAAGCAATTAAAAATAGAACCCTCTATAAGTTATGCGATGCTTTTGGCATACAACTTATTTTCACGTCACCTTATTACCCAAAACCAATGGCCAAGCAAAATCAACCAATAAAACCTTGAACAAAATTCTTATGAAAGTAGTTGACGATACTAACAAGGATTGGCATTCACACATTCCTTTTTCCTTGTGGTCTTATCACACTAGTATTTGTACTTTGATTTCTTCCATACCTTTTTCTACGGTCTACGATCTGAGGTTGTCTTACCTCTCGAAGTCCAAATTCCATCTCTCCATATCTCCCTACAAGATATGGTCAATGATGATGAATTTCTCCAGGACCGTTTGGTGCAACTTGAGTTATTAGATGAATGTTGTCTTAATGCTCTTGACCATCTCCAAGTCTACTAAAAATGTATCAAACGTGCCTATAAAAATGTGTTCATGAAACAACCTTTCAAGTTGGAGACCTCATCTTGGAGGAAAATCAACATGTAACTATGGAAGAGAAAATTAAACGGGAAAATTTTCTCCTAATTGGCTTGGACCCTATATCATTACCCATGCCTATGGATCTTGTGCTTAGCCTTTATCTTCACTCGAAGGTAAACTTGAACCTGATCCCCTTAATTCCTTTCATCTTTGATCATTTTATTGTTGAAATTGAGTCTTATATCACTTTATGTCTCTTTCATGCTCGTCCCTTGAGCGGAATTCACCTTTCATACTCCCTTTTTTGAGGATCCAAGGCTAAAGAAGAATCATGTGATTCCGGTCACCATTCAGCCTTATCTTCAATATGAGAAGCACTACTCGTAGCATGATTCTCATGGATACTTTTCATCTTCTTCAAGATGGAATCCCATGGTCATTCATCACTTGAAACTATCCCTTTCATAGTTAACACCTATTTACTATGGTTTTTTCTTCTGAACGAGATCCTAATCTTCCTCTATAGTCTTCTCCATGAATTAAACATCCAAAAACAAAAAGGGATTCAACTCCTTGAGTCAAAATTCTAGCAAAAGATGACTCCCTAAAAAAGGGACATCTCTTCACTCTATTTCTATGGCTATAAATATATTTTTCCCTTGAAGGACAACTATATAAAGTCATTGTAAAAATACAATAAACATATCCAAAAGCTTTCCACATTGATTAGCTTCACAAATACCTCAAGGAGATAATATACTCATCCCATATGGACTTCCCACATTGATCAGTCTACAACAAAAATGAAAAAAAATGAAGAAAAGGATGAAATTTTTGTCATGGACTTGCCTATTTTTTATCCTCGGTTTCTTGCGAAGAAAAATAGGCTATCGTGCACTAAGTTACGCTAAACCACCCACTCTCACCTCATTTCCTTTTCATCCTTATTTCCTCTCTACTCAAGGGACTTGTCACAACTGTGACATTTTTTTATCATGTGACTTTCTTCACCCTTAGAATAGTCCATTACGTAACCCTTTTAGGGTATTATGTTCATAAGCCCATCTTGGGTATGGTATACTCTTTATGGTTCTTATAAATTAAGTGGCTCTTTTTCCACCTCTTATCATTCACCTTCTTCATTACTTATTGATTATCCTCTACAGGACTCGATCATCGATACCTAACTTTTAAATGACTCAAATCATGCCTATGACCTAAACTCAACCACGCCTATGACCTAAACTCAACCATGCCTATGACCTGCATTCAATCATGCCTACAAATTCACCAACCCATCCCCCTAATCCATCATTTTCTTCCCTAGCTTATGGGAAAACTACATTGGTTTGAGGCCCCTTTTTATTGAGACTATCTTGGTATCACTCCAAGGGCATGGGGCCCTTGGAGGTTAGCTCAACCATCGTTGTCACCTTCTTTTCCTTTTCCCAGCTGCAAATGCACACCTCACATCCTTTACTACCTGTTCTAGTCACATTATATTTTAGTTAGTTTCCATTTTATTACCAAACAATTGGAAATTAATGCACCATTACAACACATTCATTCATTTCATTACATTTACCATTTCTTTTTCATAATCATGCATCACCTACAATCATACCAACATGATCCATGCTCCCATACATACCACAAATTAAACCAAAACATACACATACATCATCATTTCTTTTCCATCATATCAAAGACCTTAGAAATTAATTCAGCCACACAAACATGACTCCATCATGCCTAACACCAACCTAACTCCACCATGCCTACGACCTTACTCCATCATGCCTACGACTTGACTCCATCATGCCTAACATCAACCTGACTCCACCATGCATATAACCTGAATCCATCAAACATACAACTTACCTCCATCATACCTATAACCTGACTCCATCATTCCTATGACCTGACTCCATCATGCCTATGACCTACCTCCATCATGCCTATGACCTGACTCCACCATGCCTAATACACCTAATTGTCATCCATCTACTAATAGCAACCAAATTTTCCAACAAAAATACATCAACCACAATCATAAATATCATCACAAAATTCGGTGGGTCCATACAATATACACTGATACATAAAACAAATATCTCAAACCACTCATGTACATCCTCACCATCTTTAACACGCAAGCCAGTATATGATCAAAAATCTCAAAAACTCTCATGTACATCCTCTCTCTCTTTGGAACACAAGACACTATATATATAAAAAAAATGGGCCTCACTAACATCTTACCACCCACCATGGGCCTCGGTCTACCCTCAGAAGGTAACTCACCTGGAGCTAGCCTATGTGAACTAGTGGCCTCACCGACCCTATCTTAGAGATCAACATCCCTTGTGCTCTCCACATTGTGGGTGCATGGCCTAGTCCTCTCACTCAAGGCATATTGTGCTCTATACTCTGCATAAGAAGGGACATCTATCCCTATGGCCATCAGGTGATCCTGATAATATCTTACCTCTCCTAAGGCATCCCTGAACTTGGCCATGGGTATTGTCTATGGTGGTTCCATTGGCCCTCGACACTATAACTTTACCATGGAACCCTCTCCCTCCCATATCTTTAAAATGGGACCCTCTACCTAAGCTTTGTGTGGGTGTATGTGTGCTGTGCACGGGCCTAAAGGGCCACAATCTGTGCATGTGTAGTGGCCAACTGGCCCTACAAACCTATAACATGTTCCTGTAGGGCAGCCACTGTACTCCATCTCCATCTTTTCCCTTTACAGTACTTCTGTGTTACTTAGACTGTAGGGCTGATACCTATGCCTAAAACATGACAACTGTGCCTCGACCCTATCATTTTTCCATGTACTATCCTCAATTGTGTAACCAAAGTTGCCACATGCCCCTATAGGGCATCTCTCTAAACCGTGATAGTGGTTAAGTCGGGGTTTCCACTGGCCTTGGCGGTCTTACTACTCGTGGCTGTGCTACCCACCACTATCTCGTACCTTTTATAACCCCAACATCATCAATCCATCAGTGTACCACCTACTCCTCTTTCTATATAGGCACAGTTAACTATGGTAGAGGCATAAGCCTCTCCATGTCATCCCTCTGTACTATGGAAATGGAGGTACATCTTGCAAGATAACCCAAACTACCGTCTAACCCTGTCACAACCTGGTATCATCTCGTGCTCTCCTGCACGGTGCCCCTCTATCCACCTAAAAATTTGCAGCCCCTCCAACTCATCTACCATCTTCCTATATGATGGGAATCCACACATGACCTCCAAATGATGTCCACACTGACATAACCCCTCTAATACACACACTGTAATATGCTACATCGTGTGTAGCCTAAAGAACTCGATGATCTCCAATAACATGTATCCATCTCTTGTAGCCCACCCGAACCATGCCCACCTCAAATGCATTAGGTCGGGCATGCCCACTAGACACACACACAATATGTGCTCATATTCCTAGCAGTGTAGTAGGAACATGCAATATAGGTTGAATCGTTGTAACCACCCATAGGCCCATAACTCTCTGTAAAGCTGCACCAAGAATGTTGGTGCCCATGCAAACCAGTCCATCTTCCATCATATCATGCAAAATCCACATCAATTCCCATGGGAATCTCCCACCCTCCACATCTGGCAATGTAAAACAACACACTTCCTCCATCATCAGAACTACTAGCCTCATCTCCTCAGGATGGGCCCAGTACATATCTCCATAACTCATGCTAGCACTATGGAACCTCAACTCTGCCAGCCCTTCACCAAACACTGTCAACATCAACTCTTTAGATGCCTCTTAGGAAATTGAATACACTTTCATCCCTATTATTAGCAACCATAGGGTCTTATACACATCCTATAAGGTGACGGTCATCTTATCTCTTTGGCACACAAAATGTGTTGGTTAGAAAATCCCATCTATCGATGAGGGTGACCATCAAACTTGGCTCTTAGACTACATGTTAGTAGCATTTAATCCCAATCAGTCTGACCTCTATAATATGGCACCACTCTTCGGCTATAGCACTCCCTTGTACCGCTAATAACAGGGGTTGTAACCTATCTCGCATCTGTAACTAGTCCCTTTCCCGCATCCAACAAACCATCACACTATTATACCTTGACCATACCTGTATTCACCCTTGACCCCCACCTACAACTAATCCCTACCTATTTTCATTCAACAATACCTTCTTATCTCACCCACCCACCCCCACTCATCTCCTCACCCATTTTTCTCTCAATGTTGACTAACATTGGTTCTTCTTAGTTAGCACTAGTCTCCCAAAACCGGCATCGGTCACACCATCTAATACCAATGCCGGTTATCTCCCACCGACATCATCCAACCCTTGATCGATGTCGGTCACATCCATGATGACAATCTACAAAACCCTACCCGTTGTCTCTAAAAACTCCCATATTCTACCCTTCCTACCCACCCATTCCTACCCAAATCTCACCTCAACCTCTCCCCACCCCTCTTCAACCTACATGCAACTTCCTACCTTTCCTATTTCACCCATTTTCTCCCAAATTCAAATTTAATTTTTCCCCCCAAAACCCATTTTACCCTAACCCAATTTCTATAAAAAAATCTACCTAACAAACAAAGAGTGAGATTGAATCTTACCTCATCAAAATTACATCTCCATGGGGGCACATCAAGTTGTTGTATTGGTGGTCCACCTAATCTCTCTCCTGCCTCTACCATCACCAAATTCCCTCCTCACCTCCACCCAATAAAATTGATCCCCCTGCGCTCGTGGACCCATCTCCCTAGCTCCTCTCACCAACTCCTACTCTCCACCTCAACCGGGTACAATTCCATGTCCTTCTCTCTCGAAATAATCACCAAAGTCAAATGGCTCTGTCATTTTCTCCAATGTCACAACACAACAATGATTCCAGTAAAATAAAAAAATTGTTTTATAAACCCAACCCGACCTAACCGATGCCATTCATATTTTTTCCCTAGCCAACTGACACCGGTCACCCTATAACCAACATTGGTCCACCCTTATAACTATTTGGTCTTGCTAAGATTCCTTTTTCTATGCAACCATTAGTGCTAACACACCTTTTTATCATTCCAAACACCCATTGAACCATACCTACAAACCCAACCTACCCCTACATTGCCTTTGTTATATCTTAGGAGTTGTTATTTTACCTATATACCTTGACCTAAACCACTTTTTTTTACATTTGACCCTTCATGCTCATTGTACCTTACGACATGGTTACCCGTGTTGTTTGGCCTACCGACCTTACCTTACCTATTGTTGTGTTGTTTATCCGACGACCTTTGGTGTACCGAAACATACCTAAATGTTCTTGCACCTAACCTCTGTTTTGTTTCCACACCATATCCTATACCTTGGATACTAGAATCACTTCAACCCTATTTGGATAGACCTATTGACCTTAGACGATGTAGAGTTTGAAATCTTCTCAACTTGGTATCATGCCGTAGTTTCCAACATGTACGTTTGTTCAACATACACTACCTTTGACCTTGGCCCATTTACTGTTTACCCGATTTGACCTTTTACCTTTACCCAATGCACCCACTGATCTTCATTTTCCCACCTCCTCATTTTATCAAACCATTCACCGCTTATGTCTTTTACCTCATTGGTTCCTAGTTTGATGGGGTTACCTTCACCCACACTTGGGGAAACACCACCCTCACTTACACTCAACACACCCATCTCTTATTTTTATCAGTGTTGCTTACCAATACAAGCCATGTGACAAAAAGGGGAAAAATGTAGACACCAAAATTAGGTCACACTCCTCTTTCTCCCCTTTCGAATAACCAAATTAAACACATTCACCTAACCATGACCCTTATACCCCACATTACTATTAATTTAATTATTTACAATTAAATCAATACCCATCCTCACCCCATTTATTAATTTAATTTAGTTACTTTAATTAAATTGGTGCATACCTCACCTAGACACCTCAACATAGAGCTCTTCATAGCATGTTTCCATAAATGAAACAGACTTAGTTCAACCCTAAAAATAAATGCCTATTATTCCTCTAACCATCTTCCCACCCATAAAAATAAATGTCCATTCTGATCTGTGGGAGAAATGTACATACTTGGCCCAAGTGATTGTAAGATTTTTCATTTTTAGTAAACCTAGGGAATCCCACCTTAACCGACATCGGTCATCCCTAAAACGACATTGGTCAACAAGGAACTATCTTCGGTTACCATATAACCATTTTGGTAACCTTGTGGGAGAGGTTGGCCACATTTTTGAATTTGGGAGAAAAAGGATATCTACATGCAAGAAAGAACTAGAGCTCTTTTACACATCCAAGTAGCCATAGCCAGCATCAAGACAGATCCAAAGGTATCACTCTCACGGTAGCATTTAGGAAGCACCACTATGGCACCAAGCTCCATCCCACCAATCAATCATCACCACCACCTAGCCATTAGACCTGCAACATTAGTAAGTACATTTATCACCTATGTTATTTCATCCTTGTCTTGTTTTAAAGGTTTTTGTCATCTTTGTTATCATTTTCTACTTGCATTCCCTTTTCCCCACTATTCCTCTTTCTGTAAACTCAACCATTCCTCCACCCACACCATAAAACCACCTATACCGACTTCTACATATCTCTGAGTGTTCCTAAGATCCCCATATACCTCGTCATTCCCTTTGTCATCTTTTCCTGACCTCAGCTCAAACCCCACAACTAGATCTTATTGAGTTTTATCATCTCGCTCTACCAACATCGGTTACCCATAACCATCGTCGGTTCTTCCTAACCATGATCATTCATACCCAACCGATGCCAATCTCTATGTCTGCCAACACTGTGTAAACCAGCAACCAACCTACCTACCAAAATAACCCAAACACCTTACCCAACCCTGTTAAGACCCGTCACCGTGACCTATAGAAGACCTAAACAACCTGCAACTTGACCTAAAGACCTTGACCCACATAGTTTTTAGTATTTAATTGGATCGACACTGATAGTGATCTGAGGTACCTAAATCATAATACTAGCACTAGATTTATTTATGTATGTATTTCAGTTATTTTATTATTTGTTTTATAAAAATAGTGGATTGATAGCCCTCTAGGAAGTATCACACTTCTCGGATCTAGCACATGTTAGGTAGTCCACTATCATATATTATTTAAATCTTCTTTTGTGGTCTAGTTTTCTATTTCAAGTAGTTCTTCCTAGTCAAAAGGAAGATCTCACGATCAACATCGGATTGAGAATTCAAAACACACGCACAACCTCCAAAAAAACTATCATAACAGGTATTCCTCCTTAGCCCATAACATTATCTATTTCATCACATTCAAAACTTAAAGAAAATGGTGAAACAACAACTACCCAAAAAAATAAGGGCAAAGAGAGAGTGTGAAAAAATCTCCTCAATAAAATAGTCATCTAGAGTCAACAATATTTGCATTCCTTCTAAAGATCAATAAGATCTACTTAAGGGAACCACAAGCCTAGAAGGAGTATTCAATAAATGAATCAACAAAAAAATAGAATCAAAAAATTTCCACAAGTATACCTTCCTATTCAACTTCCATCAAAAGATACTATCACCTAGACAAGGTTTTAACAAAAGAAACAAAATATTCATTTCAGATCCTCTCAAAAGGTGGAAATGATTCAATTCCAACAAATAAACATAACCTCAGTTTACTATCAGCTGGGTGCTTCTTATTTAAGATTGTAGTCACGATGAAAACCCTAGAAAAATCCACTTCAAAAACAGAGTCTCCAACAATCATGGCTATGCTATACCATATTAAGTTGGTCTCCAATCATTAGCAACAAGAGATATGAATAAGCTAAAATCTATAAGATTTCATCAAAACATGTCAACTTTTCATGCTTACCTATCACCCAAAAAAGGTAACAATCTAACATAGAACTAACACAGACTTCAAACAATATCTAAGGATGTTCTTAAACAAATAAGCTAAACACAACTAAAAATCAAACAACCCAGATTTCATAATCACTACAACACTCACAACATCATAATGCATCCAAAGAAACCAATTAAAAATGCCATTAAAGCAAGAAGGAGAAACAAAAATACGAACAGAAAGATTTCATAAAGAGAAGAGTCTTTTAATGTAAACATTTAAATAGAAGTAGAAGATTTAGAGACATAGGGCTTATCATTCCTGATAGTGCTCCTCTCTTCTTTTCCTTGTTGAAAATCTTCAAGAATAACCTTCATAGCAATATTTCCACTAAAACATCAAAAACTAGGCTTTGAAACTTTCATTTTCTTCCTCTTATAGCTTTTAGCTTATTTTCCATTACCATCATTGCCATGCAAGGTGAAAATAAGCATGCATAGATTCAAACTAGAGGCTCAAAAAATGAAAACCACATGCAAAGATATACATCTCCCAAAACCAAATGAAATAATGAAAACCACATGCAAAGCTATACATCTCCCAAAACCAATTGAAACAATGAAAATCGTAAACCATATTTTTTTACAACTTCCCCTATTTCCTAGGAAGTTTTTACAATGGCCGAGATCAAAAAATTCCAACAGGATCGACAAATTCCTTACCTTATTTTCCACCTTCGCTAGCTCCTTGTTGGCTATAACCAAAGTTTAAAACTCCATGCAACTAAATTTTAGTAGAGTTGATGACTCAAGCTACCGCCAAATTTCCCATGCATTCACCAAATTTGGCGGTAATAAGGTGTTTAATGCCACATTCAAACCTTTTAAATACCTTAGAAATTGATGCCACCCAATACCCCTCCTCATGTCATCCCTCTGCTCCCTTTAGGATAGTCCATGCCCTTAGGTTAGGTTCATAAAAATTAGATTAGAAACCAACTTAGGTCCTTAGGTTAGTTTATTAGTTTAGTCTTAGAATATCCTAGTTACATGACTTAGGATTCCCTTCATCTAATAAATAACCACATTAATAAAATTATCTAGCATAAACTTAGGATAGGATAACAACTTAGGAACTTAAATTTAATTATGTACCCCCTAATAATCATCCAAATTACCATTTCAACATTACCGTAAGAAGAACCAACAATGACGTTCTTTGATCAATTATGAAGGACGTGAGTAGAAAAAGTCACCTATAGATCTGTGGTGGCGTACTGGGTTAAGAAATCAAACATTTTTCCCAGCTTGTTCAAGCTAACCTTAACATCATAAAATCAAAATCATGCCTTGGATCACTAAAATTGATCCAAGGTATAGCTATCCTACAACAGAAATCATATAGACTGAAGCACAAGTTCAAATGCAATATTGGATATGAACGAGTTAGGTTAAATTAATTCCATCTATCCACATGCAATGAACATTCAACATAAGAAGGAATGAAATAATTCATTTAAAATTTAGAATTAACATGGTGGGATTGTATCTATTTTTATAAGATAACATATTATCTACAACAAACATGATTGTTTAGTTCACAAGAGTACATTGTCTTCAAACAAGAATCACATATCAACATTTGCAACTTCGAGTATAAAATCCATTATAGATATCAACTATGTTAGAGGCATTACATACCTCCCCCCTAAAAATTATCATCATTCGATGACAAACTTAGTCCATACTCTTAAACAAGAAAAACAGTCATAATTATAGTTCTTTGATCCACAAGTTCTCAAAGAGAAACCAGATTTGAGAAATTCAAGTTTTCATAATTTATTACAGCATTAAAATAGTTGTTCTAACACTAATAAAAATATAGTACCTACCCAAAACTAGAAGAAATTAAAGATAGCTTTAAAACAAAGTCTGTAATTGTTTCCAACATTACAACTAATTTCGTTCAAGTAAATGAGGAAAAGTAGTTTTCGTATCCTCACATTTTTCCCATGTTGCACTTTCCTCATTAAATTGGTCCCACTGAACCTTGCATTGACTAATTTCATGATTTCATAAGTGCAGCTCGTAAGTTTCCAGTACTCTTATGGGTTCAACCATGATTATTCCTAGGTCTTGGACCTACAATGAATCCCAATTTAATGCATGTGATAAATTTGAAACATATTTATTAAGAAAAGAAATATGGAAAACATCATGCTTTCATGCAACAAAGTGGGAGGAAATGCTAAGCGATAAGCTATAGAGATAATCACTTCAACAATATCGATAGGTCCCACAAAATAAGGTGATAATATGGTTTCCTTTCTAAAGGTTATAGAGCTCTTTTTAGGTTGAACACATGAAAAGAATTTTTCACCAAGTTCAAATTTCTTATCAATCCTTTTTAGATCTGTATACCTTTTCTTCCTATCTCGCAACTTCTTTTAATTGTTCACGAATCATTTTCACTTGTTATTCCATTTCAGTAAGAATTTTAGGTCCAATTACCTCTCTATCTTCAATGTTATCCCAACTAACTAGAGTTCTGCATTTCCTTCCATACAATGCTTTGAAAGGTGTCATTTTTAAAGAGGAATGATATGTATTATTGTAAGAAAATTCAACTAGAGGAAGATATTCTTCCCATTTTTACTATTGATCCATATATTACATTCATAACATATATTCCAAAACCTGATTTACTCTCTCAGTTTGACCATTTGTTTCTAGATGGTATGTAGAACTAAAATTTAGTTTTGTTCCTAAGGTTGCATTTAGCATTTTCCAAAAATGAGATGTCATTCTAGGGTCCCTATCAGATATAATCAATTTGGGTACTCCATGTAATCTGAAAATTTCATGCAAAAAATTTTTGATAAAACAAGTGAATCATCTTTAAGATTACTAGCAATAAAATGTGCAACTTTTGTTATTTTATCAACCACTACTAAAATAACATCATGGTTATTTCTTTACATAGGCAGCCCTTGAACAACATCCATGCTAAATAATTACCACTTTTATTGTATTATGCTATGAGTATATAATAAACTAGATGGGTGCATATTCTCATCCTTAACATGCTAACATTCCAAGTAGTGTGAAACAAAATCAGTTATTTCTTTCTTCATCTTTTCCGAAAATATTGTTGTTTTATATGAGCAAGAATTTTTGTAATACCGAGATGTCCTGAGTAAGGTGAATTATGAAATTCCATCTTTAAATTTTTCCTTAACTCATTTCCCAAAGGTACGTATACCCTCTTTTCATATCTTATAATTCCGTTGTTATCAAATTTAAAACCTTAGTATCTTTCATCATTAGGATCTGCAGCAAGTGTTTTTTTACTGTTGAAAGTAAAAATCAGATTCTATGATACTTTTACCTCATCCTTAAATTGAGTTCTCAAAGTTATAAGTGCAAAAATATGTTTCCTATAACTTAGTGCATTTAACACTCTTTTTTTTTCCTTTAATGTAACTTATGTCAAAATCATATTGTGAAAAAACTCTAACCATCTTCGTTGTCTTGTATTCAGATTTGGTTGAGTGAAAATATACTTCAACCCAATTTGATCATTCTTTAATTCAAAAGGTCTTCCTAAAAGATAATTTCTCTATACTTGAAGTGCATGAACTATGGCGGTAATCTCTAGGTCATGGGGAGCATAATTCAACTCATGTAACTTGAGTTTTCCCCTTTCATATGCTATAACATGATCATTTTATAATAGAATACCTCCAAGTCCTTCACTAGAAGCATCTATAACTACCGTAAAGTTTCCATTTGGATCTGGTATAGCTAAAATAGGTACATTTGTTAACTAATATTTAAAAATTTTAAATGTTCATTCACATTTATCACTCCATACAAAATTATTTTCTTTCTTTTGTAATGAAGTTATCAGGAAATGACTTTTGAAATGTCCTTAAAAATTTTGTAATAACTAAAGAAACCCCATGAAGCTTTTGAGTTCATGTATATTTTTAGGTGCATACCATTTATTTATGGCAACAATATTTCATGGGTCAACTATTTTTCCATCTTTGCTTATGACGTGTCCCAAATAGTGCACTTTTTTTTCATAAAAAGAAAATTTGGATAACTTACCATACAATCTTATATTTCTTAAGATTTCAAGTACTATTTTTAAATGCTCATGATTCTCATCAATGCTTTTAGAATAAATAATAATATCATCCAAGAATACACGTACGAACTTGTCTAGGTATTTTGAAAGATATTATTCATTAAATTCATAAAATCTATAGGTGCATTTGTCAAACCAAATGGTAAAACCGTGAATTCATAATGTCCATACCTTGTCTTAAAGTTTTTTTATGAATATCTTCATCTTTGATTCTTAATTGGTGATACCCATAATGAATATCTATCTTAGAATATATTGATGCACCACACATCTGGTCAAATAAATAATCAATTCTAGGAAGTGGATATCTATTTTTTTTATTATTGCTTTATTTAACATCTTATAATCAATACAAATTCTAAGTGTTCCATCTTTCTTTTTCACAAAAATTACCGGTGCTCCCAAGGTGAGACACTCGGTCTTATCAAACCTTTAGACAATAGCTCTTGTAATTGTGCCTTAAGCTCTACCAATTCAATGGTAGTCATTCGATAAGGTGCCTTGGAAATAGGCTCAGTTCCCAGTTTGATTTCTATTGTGAAGTTAAATTCTCATTTGGGCAAAATATTGGGTATTTCTTTCAAAAACACATAGCCGAAATCTCTTCACAATGGAAATGTTTCCAAGAAATCACTATCCCCTTCAATTTTTTCAGAAATTTTTACTGCATACAAAGTGTAGCCTTTATTTTTGGCCTTTTTAAGTTGCATAGCTAACAATTTTCTAGCTGAAATCTCTCATTTTACCCCTTGGATGTTTGTTGTTTTTTGCAAATCATCAAGACAACTAATGTGTTTTTCAAAACAATCAACTCTTTCTCTATGATCAACAAGCCAGTTAACACCTATTATGACATCATATGACCCCAAAGGAGCAACATAAATATCTACTTCAGTTGAAAAATTTAGTAACTCTAAGACTACTCCAAAAAGACATTTACTAATAGTATGGACAACATTATTTCCATAATGTATAGTCCAATATTTTTCCATTATTCTAACTTTTCTTTTTATTTTTGCAGCTAATTTACTATAAATAAATAAAAATTTAGCTCCAGTATCAAAAATTATAGTAATAGGCGTACCAAATAATTTACTTGGCACTTTTATGGGCATAACTTACTTTTCAGCTTATTTATTAACTACTCCATCATGTATCTTATGCTTCCTGATTGTTGTCAACTTTCTTTAGAGGGCACTTATTTGCATATTGATCCTTACCAAAGATGAAATAGCCCCCTCCAGGTCCTCTTTTTGGTTCAAATTTATTTCCAGCCCTAAAATTACTGTTTTTTCCTCCAAAGGACTTTTGTCCATTGTTGTTATTCTTCACAAAGTTGTTTTGAATGTTTTTAGCAAGTTTATTTGCTATTTTTTTCTTATTATTATCCATTATAAACTTATTTTTGGCTCCAAACTTTTTACATGCCACATTTTTGGGTGCAAGTGATGAAGAATAATTAGGAATTTTCTTACGATTCTCTTCCTTATGGGTAGAAATTACTTTTAATTTTTGTTATTGCCAAAAGGATTTTTCTATAACCCCTTTATGGTTTTGGGTTGTGAAAATCTACTCCACCCCCTATGATAGGGTTCAATCCCATAATAAACTTGTGTATCCTAAACTTCTCATCAATTTGATATTGAGGAATGTACTTAAGAAGTTTAGTAAACCTCTCCTAGTACTCTGTTACAGTTAATTTTCCTTGAATTAAATTCTGAAATTTTGTCATTTTCTTATCATAATAGAGATCTGGTAGCCAATGTTTCCTAAAGTAGATCTTAAAATGATCCCAAGTGATTCTTGATTCATCAATGTTTAATTTAGCTTTACGGTTGTCCCACCAGGAGGATGCCTCATGGGAAATTTGATAATCTCCCCATACTACTTTTGTTTCTTCCGAGAAGTTCCTTATTGCAAAGTACTTCTCCATTTCACTGAGCCAATTCTTAGCTCCATCCCCTAGTGTAGTTCCATCAAAATTTGGTGGACTTATCCTCTTTATGTCATTAGTAATTTCAACTTTTAATCTTGCCCTTTTTATTTTCAGGAGGATTGGGTACATTTGCATTTACATTCATAGCATTATTATTGACATTCATAGCATTGTTATTTTCTACATTATTATTATCAACACCCAAATTTCTAGCATTGGCATTGTCCCCTGGAGGTGGCTAATTGTTATTACCAACATCATCTTCCTCCTCTTTATTACCCATTACTTGTTGTTCAAGTATAGATAGACAATCTCTTGTGTCCAACAGGGCAGCGATAATATCGACAATTTTTTATGCTGTAGTTGCTTATCCACCTAGAGGAGGATTATTTTCAGCACCTCCCCTTGTTCTAACCATTTTCTTTTAACAAAAAAATTAATATTTTTTCAGATATCGACTCAATAGATCAAAGAGAGTTACAACCTTCAGCTCTAAAACCAAGATGTACCATCCACTTTTTAAGACTTTAGAAACAAGGGAATTTTTTTAACATAATGTTCTCTATTCTAAATTAATATAATTTAGAACACACATTCCATTGTCAATCCATCTCATAACAGAAAACCATATGCAGTTGTAATGACTCAATGAAACATCGATCTCTCATTCCATGACTCGTTATTAAATTGATCTCTCATGTTAACTTAATAATGTGTATACTATGTATACTTAGTTCCTTTACCCTTTTCAAGTCACTTAACTATTCTCGTCTAAGAATCCTATTTGAATACCTATTACCGATATTCATCTAAAATATTGCATCTTAGACTAGGTGACATAGAACAACGCAACCAATATCTTGCGATACTTTGGCCAAAAAATTTAACATGTCTACCATTTTACACTCTAATACAACATACTCATCCAAAGGCATATGTCCTTCACCACACTTGTTATGTTATCTAGAATGGTCTTTCTTGACTTCTATCAACCCAAGTTGAGTCAAAGTCTTACACTAAACAAGGGAATCTTACATGCACTAGTGTGGAAGACTACTCATGATGACTAAGGATACCTATACATACAATCGATTGTTGATTGGGTGTGTCTAGTCACTCTAAGTCAAAATGAGTTGACCACAACACTAGCTCATGTTTCTATTTGAGTTTAGGGTGGAACCATGAACCAAACTTCCACTTATGTTAATCAAGTTAATCGAACTAAGTGGGGTGTTGAGGCATATCTAGCTACATCATAGTATCCTCGTAATGACCTAATTCATTATGAAGGTACTATGTTGCAGTTGTTATGTTTCAACATCCAATCGAGTTTCCTTAACTTAGACTAACATACTTAAGAATATTAGTTTATTAACCCAATCAATTATTATCTTATATTTTAATGATAACAACGCTTTTAAGGGTCTACTAAGCACAATTTAACCCAAGTATATTACAAGGTGTAAATTACATGAGAGGTAAGTACACAGATAAAATATTCTTTCCTATCCATTTTGAGTTCATGCCTTATGTTTATCTTAATCCTAGTTGTTTATTTCCATATATCGATATGTTTGAACTTTACATTAAGAAAGTAAGATCATTGGATCTTCTTATCTCAGTTTTATCTTGTAACAAGCATATTGAAACTTTTATTTTAGACTTCATAATACCATAATTCTAAATCTTGTTATTAACCATTTTTAAACATTCATGTTTCGATTATAGAAATCAGCTAAGGAAAACATAGCCACTCATCATGTGATTTAATCATAAACCCATACAAGATATCATATATAGTTCTTCATTTAATTACAAGGAGGATATCATTTTTCCTTATTAAGGATCAATGTCCTATTTATGAAAATAGAACTCATATGCTTTAGCATAACATAGATTTCAAACTCATTTATATAATCCAATCATATTCCCTTTTTACTATTTAAGGGTCTACCAAAGAGTATCAACTTAGTTGTGCTCTTTCATGTGAAATGAAATTAACTATAAGTGTAGATCCTTAATCCTAGAAGCTTATATATATCACATAATCTGTTAAGTTGCATAATCCCATATTACATACATATCTATATTGCCCCCATCATGAGTGATATTACTTAGTAATATTACACAAATTATGTCATGAAAGTCTCATAAGTAAAACAACAATCAACATTAACCAAAGCAATTCATTTATCAAAAAGAGAGTTCTCCACTCTCTGAACTTAGGAAATATTTCAAAGGATTACATAATGTCATTGCATCAATATAAAACTAGTTTTAATACATCTTCTTTTCCCTGAAAAAAGTAAATTTCAAGTAAACATCACTACATATTCATCATAATAAAGATATAATTTCTTTAGTAAAACAGATGTAACTTTTCTATGTCTTTCTCCTTTCATCTTTTATGAAATCCATCTATAAAATTTATAGCATGAGTCAGTTCATATGAACCAAACATGATAAACGCTATAACATTAAATAAATATGCTTTTAACTAATTATTTCACAAAAGGAACCTTTTTTAATGAAATGGTTCCAACTCAAAAATAATATTAACACAAAGACTTTCCCAAAATATTACAAAACCGAGAAAGAGAGAAAGAGATCATAGAATCTACAAAAAGTTTGTTTAAGTAAGAACTAATTAAATCACAACACAAATATGAAACTCATTACAACATGCTAATCATCCAAAATAAGCAACTAATTGAGAAGGAAGTATTTAACATTCATATCCTAAACTTTCATTTCTTAACTAGTTTCCAACTAAAATTCTGCAAATAAACCTATTATGTCTATTTAAGAAGAAGTAAATTGATATAACCAAAATACCTTACTAGAATAAGCATGTTGTTTTAATATTCAAAATGGTAACAACCTACATTATGAATGTATGATCAAACAAGAAGATACAACATGTAGGTCATTCCATCTAACAATCTTACTCAACTCAGGTTCAACTTAGAATCTAAGAATTATGTTGATTAAGAATTGGTCCAAACATTACAGGTAAGAAAAGTTTAACCACACAATAGATTTGGTGCAAGCCTAACAAAAAAACATATCTCATGATAATGGATCGATGTGGGTCTGTATTCCATTTAGAGTTAGGATCACAAAAGCACAAGACATCAAACACAAACCATGCTTCTAAAACATCCACATCTGCATGTTCATTAATTTCATAAGCTACCAAGGAGGAACGAGCAGTTGTTTTAAACAACACATAAGTATGAACCAATCGATTCCAAATCAAGGAAATAAAAAGGATAACTACACGTTCATAAACATCTCTAGACCCAAATCATTTCAAAGGAATGGTATTACACTCAAACCAATCTACATCAAGGTTGATGAAACACCATGATCAACACAAAATTTCGAGGCATTAAGATCTACCATCACACAAAAGGAAGGTCCATCTTTGCTCTAGAAGCTACAAATTCAAACAAACGAGCAAGAAAATAAAAATGAAAGAAAACCAAGGAGAACAACCCAAGACTTTCCAAAGGAACCAAAAATTCAAAGACTGGAGATGACTTAAAGAGAGTGTCCAAGAAGGAAAATAGAACTAATCTAGGCCATAATAACATTAAACAGCTTAAAGTTATATCATAGCTTAAATCAAACAAAACCAAATTTTACCTCCTTTTGAAGGCCAACCCAAAAAGGGATTAGTTCCAAGTAAACTCAGAAAAAAAAAGGAATACCAGAGTCATTTACTAAATTGGTTCACCCAAAAAGGGTAAAACTACCCAAAAAAAGAATAGCAGAGAGAGAGCGTAAAAACAATCTCTCTTCAATAAAATGATCATCCGAGTCAAAATCTTCACATGCCTTATAAAGATCAATAAGATCTTATTAAGGAAACCAAAATCCCAAAATGAGTATTCAATAAATGAATCAATTGAAAAGAACAGAACCAAAAACATTCAATGGGTATACCTTCTTGTTCAACTTCCATCGAAAGATACTATCATCGAGACAAGATTTTAATAAAATAAACAAAATATTCATTTCATATCCTCTCAAAATTTGGAAACGATTCAATTCCAACAAATAAACATAACCCAATTTACTATAAGTTGGGTGCTTCTTATTTAAGAGTGCACTCACGATGAAAACCCCAGAAAAATCCACTTCAAAAATAGCATTCTCCAACAATCATGACTATGTAAGACCATATTAAGCTAGTCTCAATAAATTTAGTCTCGATCATTTGCAACAAGAGATATGAATAAGCTACAATCCATAAGATTTCATCAAAACATGTCAACTTTCCATTTTTACCTATCACCCAAACAAGGTAACAATCCAACATAGAACTAACATAGACTTCAAACAATATCCAAGGAAGTTCTTAAACAAATAAGCTAGACACAATAGAAAATCAAACAACCCAGATTTCATAATCACTACAACACTCACAACAACATAATACATCCAAAGAAACCAAGTCTAAAATTCCATTGAAGCAAGAAGGAGAAACACAAATACCATAACCAGAAAGATTTCATAAAGAGAAGATTTCTTTTAATGTAAACATTTAAACAGAAGCATGAGACTTAAAGAGATAGGTCCTATCATGCCCGATAGTACTCTCTATCTTATTTCCTTTTTTCAAATCTTCAAACATAACCTCGATAGCAATATTTCCACTAAAGCACCAAAAACTAGGCTTTGAAACTTTCCTTTTCTTCCTCTTATAGCTTCCTGGTGTATTTTCTATTACCATCACCGCCATGCAAGGAGAAAATAATCATGCACATATTAAAAATAGAGATTCAAAAAATGAAAACCACATGCAAAGCTATAAAGCTCCCAAAACCAAATGAAACAATGAAAATCATAAACCATCTTTTCTTCCAACTTCCCTATTTCCTAGGTAGTTTTTGCAATGGCCAAGATCAATAAATGCCAACAGACTGATAGAGTCCTTACCTTATTTCCCACCTTTTCCAACTCCTTGTTGGCTATAACTAAAGTTTAAAACTCCATGCAACTAAATTTTAGCAGAGTTGACAACTCAGCCTTCCTCCAAATTTCCCATGCATTCACCAAAATTAGTGGTAACAAGGTGTTTAATGCCACATTCAAACCTCTTAAATACCTTAGAAATTGGTGCCACCGACACCCCTCCTCATGTCATCCACGCCATCCCCTTTAGGCTAGTCCATGCCCTTAGGTTAGGTTCATAAACATTAGATTAGAAACCAACTTAGGTCCTTAGGTTAGTTTATTAGTTAGTTTATTAGTTTAGGTTAGTTACATGACTTAGGATTCCCTTCATCTAATAAACAACCACATTAATAAAATCATATAGCATGAACTTAGGATAAGATAAAAAATTAGGAACTTATATTTAATTAGGTCCCCCTAATAATCATCCAAATTACCATTTCAAAATTAATGTAATAAGAACCAACAATTATGTTCTTGGATCATTATGAAGAAGGACGTGAGAAGAAAAATTCACCCGAGATCCCATGGTATCCTGGATTCATAAATCCAACATTCTACCTAGCTTGTTCATGATGACCTTGACATCATAAAATTGAAAGCATGCCTTGGATCACTAAAATTGATCCAAGGTATAGCTATCCTATGACAGAAATCATATAGACTGAAGCACAAGTTCAAATGTAATATCGGATATGAACAAGTTAGGCTGAATTAATTTCTTCTATCCACATGCAGTGAACATTCATCATGAGAAGGAATGAAATACTTCATTTTAAATTCAGAATTAACATGGAAGGATTGTATCTATTTTCAAAAGATAACATATTATCTACAACAAACATGATTGCTTAGTTCACAAGAGTACACCATCTTCAAACAAGAATCACGTATCAACGTTTGCAACTTTGAGTACAGAATTCATCATAAATATCAACCATGTTAGAGGCATTACATGGTTGTGAAGCCTCAATGCTACCTTGTTGTGATGTACCCACGCCCTTATTACCATTGCGGTGCATGTAATATTTTATTTTCTAGGAAGTGGCTAGTCCTCCTTCATTCTCGTCTTCTTCTTCCTCTCCTTCCTCTTAGAATGCTTTCATTGGTGTGATTGGTGCCTCCTGTGGCCTTAGAAAAGGGAAGTCTATAATCTCCACTTCGATCCCCCTTGCGTCTTGGGGTACAATCGCACAAATACTCGGTGCATGAAGCCCTTTGTTTTGGTTTAACCATATAAGAGTGTTGCATAGATCTAAAAATTAAAATAAAGCATATAAGTCATGAATTCAGAAATTAACTAGAAGATAAAATAAACAAGATAAAGATAACACCAGATTTAATGTAGGTCACCCATTGTGGGCTACGTCCACCAAGAAATGGTAAAAATTATTATTCAGTGCTTTACAGAGGAAATACAATGAATATTTGTTGTCTTCCAACACCTCACAAGATGTTCAATATTTTTCCCTCACTCAGCTACTCTTTCTTTCTCACCAAGAAAACTAACATGCAAACAATTGTTATTTTCTTCTCTCATACCCTCATACAATGCATACATGCATATATATCTATTATGGGAAACTAACTATGCTTTTACAATCAAGAAATCATCTTTAAAGAAAAATATTTATTCTAATTTTTGGCCAAAAAAAAAATCACCGCACATGTGTCGACTAATAGATTCTAACACCTTCGACCGATGTCGGGACCATCGCCCACCAATGTCGGTCACTATTTAACCAATTTCAGTCACTATCAAATCTAGAAACATGTAAAAACAAGCTTTTTGTGAAGCAATTAAGCTCCACACTCAACAATCTCCCACTTGGAGATCAATTGTTGCATTGTATTGTACATCACCATCCTTGGATCCTTTTCCTTAGCCCTGTTTCTTCCTCTTCAAGTCTCAAACTTGAAGACCAATAGAAGTGGAGTGAAGCTCCAACTTCTCCTTTACCAATGGCTTTGTTAGCATATCCATAGGTTCTCATCTGTATGGATTTTCTCTAACTTCATTTCCCATCCTCCAACACCTCGTACAAAGTGATACCTCAACTGAATGTGTTTTTGTTCTTAAATGAAATGTTGAGTTCTTTTCTAGATGGATCACGCTCTAACTATCACTATATAATCTACAATCTTCTTTCTCCTTACCCAACTCTTCCATGAACCTACTCATCCATATCATCTCCTTTCTAGATTTTGTAGCTACAACATGCTCTACCTTTGTAGTATAAAAATCCATAACCTTCTACAATCTCGAAATCCAGCTAATTGATCATCCACACCTATTATGAAAACATATCTAGTGTTTCTCCTCCTGCCATCCAAATATCCAGCAATATCTAAATAAACATAGCCACATAAAGAATTATCTGAACCTCCACAGCATAACTCCATGTCAGATTTCCCTCTCAAATATTTGAGAATCCATCGGACTAATTTCCAATTTTCTTTACCTGGGTTAGCCATCAACCTGCTCAAAACTCCCATTGCTTATAAAATATAGTCTAGTACAAACCATGACATACATAATACTTCCTACTGCTAAAGCATAGGGAACACATGCCATGTACTCAACCTCCTCGTGTGATGAAGGACATTGATATTTTCTCAATTTGAAGTGTCAGCCATAGTGTACTAACAGGTTTTGAATCTTACATGTTAAACCTTTCCAACACCTTATTGATATAAGCCTCTTGAGACAAATAAAACTTCTTTTTTTTCTACTCTCGGTGAATTTGCATGCCAAGGATTTTCTTTACAGCTCCCAAATCCTTCATTAAAAATGTGTGAGCTATCCTTTCTTTAAGTTTACCAATGTCCTGCATACTAGATCCTACAATCAACATATCATCCACATACAAGTAACAAAATAACATAGCTCCCATTTTCAAGCTTCTTGAAATAAACACAATGGTTAGATTCACATCTCATATAACCATGCTCATGCATAAAACTGTCAAATCTCAAATACCATTTCCTTGGAGCTTGCTTGAGCCCATATAGGCTCTTTTTCAATCTACACACAAGTTTCTCCTTACCCTTGACTTCATAACCAAGTGGTTGTTACATATAAATATCTTCCTCCAAATCACCATGAAGAAAAGTCATCTTAACATCAAGCTGTTCTAAATGAAAATCTTTTGTTATTGTAAACCAAACTTAGAACAATATTACAAATAGAATTCATCTTAACTACAGGAGAAAAATCTCATCAAATTCAATACCTGCTTTCTATGCAAATCCCTTTACCACAAGCCTCGCCTTGTATCTTTTCAATCCACCCTCTTCTTCCTTGATCCTGTAAACCCATTTGTTCTATAGTGTTTTCTTACCTACTAGCAACTTGACCAAATCCCATGTTATGATTTTGTTCCAAGGATTCCATCTCCTCATCCATGTCATGCTCCCACTGCTCGTGGGTATCTACCTACATTGCTTCTTCAAATATTTTTGGTTCACCACTATCAGTCAATAATAAATAAGAAAAGGAAGGTGAAAATCTCTCTGGAGGTCTACTTACTCTTTGTGACCTTCTCACTAAGATATGGGGTGTCTCGAGGCTCATTATGTTCGTATTGCACATTTGTGTCAATCTTTGTCAGTGATCGATGTTAGTCTCTGATATCGATCAACCATGGTTCTATAACCGATCATGGTTCCTCTTTCTTCGACCAACTTTGGTTACCTCATTACAACCGGTTCGAGGAGTACCAACACCGGTTCTAGTAGTTGTCTATTATGAACCCAATCTGTCTTTCGATACTAGTTTACCCGACCAACACCAGCTTCTGTAGAACTGACACCGGTGTTTTTGGATGTCTATTTTAGATTTGAAAGTTGATTTTCCTTCAAAATATCATCAACCTATTCATGTTTAGGCACCAAAACCTGATCCGTACATTTTTTTTTCATTCCAATCAACGTCATGACTCCTAACAATCTTAGAATCTTCTAAATCCCAAAATGATATCTAAAATCACCAAAGCCATAACCAATGAAAGTACATCTCTTATATTTAGCATCCAACTTCTTCCTATTTTCCCTATCAACATGCACAAAAGCTTCTGAGCCAAAAACTCTAAGAAAATAAAAATCTACCTCTTTTTAGACCAAGATTCTTCTAGTATTCCACCATCCAGTGTTGTTGAAGGCCCATGGTTGATCAAGTACATTGTTGTATCCATTGCTTCTACCCAAAAATTCAAAGGAAAATCGACATGTATCCTCATGCTTCTAGCACATTCCATGATTGTTTTGTTCATTCTTTTTGCAACTCCATTCTCTTGTGGAGTTCTAGGAACCATTCTTTCTCTTCATATTCCATTCACTGAACAATAATCATTGAAATCCTTGTTGCAAGTACTCACCACCATTGTTAGATCTAAGGCACTTTAATTTTAAGTTTGTTTCATTTTCCACAAGGGCTTTCCACCTTTTAAAAGTCTCAAAAACATCATATTTACGCTTAATACAATAAATCCATACCTTCTTGTGGCATCATCAATGAAATTCACATAATATTGGGATCCTCCAATAGAAGCTACCTGAGTTGGTCCCCACACATCTAAGTGTACAAGCTCCAATTTATGTTCCTTCTTTGTTGACCCAACCTTGAGAAATCTCACTCTCTTTTCTTTCCAAATATGTAATTCTCACAAAATTCAAGATCTAATTGTTTCAAATCTGATAACTTACCCTTATCCTTTAAGATCTACATTCCTTTTTCACTCATATGGCCTAGTTGATTATGCCACATGGTTGCATCGAATCTATAGTAGATAGCACAGAAAAGGAATTAGTAACACAGGTAGATAGATATAAAGTTCCTACCTTCTTACCTCTTGCCACAACAAGAGATCCCTTGGTAACCTTCCAAGAATTGGCTGTGAATGTAACCACACATCCAAATTCACCTAGTTTCCTACAAATATTAGATTTCTCTTGAGGCTTGGCACATGCCTCACATCTTTCAATACCCATGGATTTCCATTCTGTAATCTTTAGATGAACATCACCTTTACTAGTAATATTGCATGGCTCATCATCTCCTAAATAAACTTGTCCAAAATCACCCTGAACATAATTTCTAAAATAACCCTTATTAGGGGTAGCATGGAAAGAAGCTCCAAAATCTAAAACCCAAGATTCTAATTTATTATCCAAGGAGAGAATAAGGGCATCTTGTTTTACCTCACTTGCAACATTTTCCTCTTTACTTTTTCTTTACTTTTTGTCTAATGTATTCTCTTTGTTTTCCTTGGACCAACACTCCTTTTTATGTGTCCTCTCTTTCCACAATTCCAAAAAGTAAATCTCTATACTTGGATCTAGATCTGCCATTTCTTGACTTTGATCTCCCATTCTTCTTGCTCTTTGATGATCTCTCCTTAGATCTTCCCTACTTTCTACATTTAAATCATTTCTAGATGATGTTTCTCTGATATTTTCCTACGTATTTCCTCATTAAGGATTACACTAACCACATCATCAAATTTAAAACCTTTAGAAGTAGACATTGTATTACTAACAACCATTACCAAGTTATCCCAACTATCTGGAAAAGAGCATAAGAATAAAAGTTCTTTCACTTCATCATCAAATGGAATTTCTACCGATTTTAATTGATTTACAATAGACCGGAAATCATTCAAATGATTAGATACAGATCCACCTTCTTGCATCTTAGAATTAAACAATTTTTTCATCAAATAAACCTTATTCAAAGCACTAGGAGTTTCATACAAATTTGCTAAATATTTCATCAACTCTACCATGGTTTTTGCATCTATAAAATTCAAAGCCACCGATGCTTCCAGGCTCAATCTTATAGATCTCAGATCCTTTCTATCAAGAACCTTCCATTCTTCATCAGTCATCATGACCGGTTGTGCATGCTCATCAATGGTAAGTATAGATCCTTCTGATATAAATAATCCTCCACTTACATCTTCCATAGTTGATAATTATGACCATCAAATTTCTCTCTTAGTATTTCTATCTTCTTTTACCATTGTTATGCTCCCACTCAATCAAAAAACCCTCTCTGAGTAAATCCTATCAACACAAAAAACCTTCAAACAAATCACTTCGATATCATTTTTGGGGTTAACCATATAACAGTGTTACACAAATCTAAAAATCAGATAAAGCATACAAGTAATGAATGTGGAAATAAACCAGAAGATAAAATAAACAAGAGAAAGATAACACCAGATTTAACGTGGTTCACCTAGTGTGGGCTACGTCCACCAAGAAATGGACCAAATTATTATTCAGTGCTTTATAGAGGAAATACAATGAAGATCTATTATCTTCAACACCTCACAGATGTTCAATATTTTTCCCTCACTCAACTACTCTTTCTTTCTCACAAGAAAACTAACATGCAAAACAATTTCTATTTTCTTCTCTCATACCCTCATACAATGCATACATGCATATATATCTATTATGGGAAACTAACTATGCTTTTACAATCAAGAAATCATCTTTAAAGAAAAATATTTATTCTAATTCTTGGCCAAAAAAAAAAATCACCGTCACAGCACAAGTCGATTGATGTCTCGGTTACTCCGACCAATGTTAGTCATCGCTTGCACTAACCAATGTTGTTCACTATAAAATTAAACAACCTATAAAAACAAGATTTCGTGAAGCAATTAAGCTCCACACTCAACACCCTTGATTGTGATATTGACTTTTGGATGAAAATATAGGAAATTTGGCTCCAAAATCTCAACATACGCAAGTTAGGTGTCATATTTGTATGTCGCGTGAATGGTGTGGACATCAAGCATCCACTTTATCGGTGTTGAAGGTCATCTTCTACACATCCTTCAACCAGTTGATGGCACACTTCAGGTATCTAGTAGTGAATGTGAATGGGAGCTTACACCATGGCCCCATCTCTCCTTGATCGTCATGAACTTTTCCAAATAGAATTTTTGTTTAATAGCGAACTTTAATTGGTTTCTAACAACTTGCGTAAAATCATGGGGAATGCACCATTCACTCTCAAAGGCCTCACGTAAATGCTCATACCACTTGTTCATCTATGTTTTGTAGGTGTTTGAGATGGAGCCATCATAGGTAAATTGTGTAAACTATACTATAGGAGATGAGTGTGCGGGTGGGTAAACCCATATATTTCCATCTGGCCCATCTGGGACACCAATTTCCCATAATATAATCAACAAGAGTATGGATCCCCATGTGATATTTTCTCCAACCTCATTCTCCACTAGTTCCTCCTCATTGATACTTCTTATAATAAACTAATTGAAATTATAGTGCGCTCACTGGACACCATATCTACAACATACAAAAATCTTTTATTTATATCCTACCATCATTCATATGTGCCTAACTTGTAGTTAATGAGTCATGTCGTGACCCTCAACATTGGGTTAGTAAGATCGAAAATAACCGTAGTCTGTCCTCTCTTCTCATAGCTCAATTTCTTTTCTAATTCTTCAACTTTTGTAGTGGCACACAAATCAATTGCCATGTCCTCACCAGATTTTTTTACAGCCCATTCATCATTTCTAATTAAGTGTTATGTAATTCTCATTCTCCTACCTAAAAAGTAGAAGAAGTCCTTGTGTACCCGTGACATCAACCACCTAAATATGGAGGTGTGTTTTACAAATAATGGCAGCTCCCATAGCTACAAAACACCAAATCTATGCAACTCCTTTTGCACCGAGTTGTCAACCCTAGCATTTTCAAGCTCGTCTACTCCATGAATGTCTAAAACTAGATCCACCCACATCGGTTTATCCTTATTACTCATCCTGTGGTTATATTCATTGATCTTAAACATGTAAAGCTTGAAATCAACTTTTTTGTTTTAATTGCACCTTGGGGTATCTCATTTCAGTATACCTCAATGGGTTCCTCCTTCTCCACCACCGGCCACTTTTTTGAGCTTTCTTGGGAGTCATTTTTTTTTCTTACTCTATGCCCTAGGTGTTTTCATATATGAGCTTCACTTCTACATAATCCCTTGTTTCCTTACTGTCTTCCTTTCCCCTTACTACACTGCAAGATCTCATCACATTCACACAATGTCACTGGTTCGTAAACAATACTTCACTTCTTAATAAAAACTCATCATTCTTCAATCACTCGAGAGAAAAAATATTAAAATTTTTGAGGGCAAGGTAGTTAGAATGACTACCCTCACCCCCTATTTATACTTTTTCAACACCTTAATATCCCTTCGACCACGTGTCTTAACTTCACTTTTTAATAAAGCACTTTGTTTGCTTAAGTCAACTTCCATGACTTCCCCGCACTCTCTGACGGTCATAACCTTATGGTTTATTATTATTACTTCCCGGAATAGACCTCCTTTACATGCCTTACTACACAAAATTACACAACCTCTATGTTATCCACCAAGTAATATCCTATACCATTGCCTACCTCATGTTACATTGCATGATCATTGCTTCTCTTCGCATAGTCTCACTACACCTTTATAACAACATGAATTTGACAACCTTATACACCACACAAATCATTATTCTACCTTTTGTGCCAATCATCCAGAATGATTTTTTCATAAATCCAATCTCCTTAAAAAAAATTCCAACCATATCCAAACATATATGCCAATCCACCCCACACTAAAGGCATGTATGGTCCTCGTACATGGAATCTGCTAGTGTCCATTTTGATCCTCTATGCTTTTTCCCTAATTTTCCTTTCACTCTGCACTTCCTAAAACATTTTCTACAGTTTTAATGGGTGAAATGAAGTTGTTGCCTCTGCTCCCATGCCTTAATTCATTTGAAAAATCATTTTCCATGCCCCATCTATGAAGAAACACCCATGCATGCCTTGTTTGTGCCCTAATATTTCCAAATCTGTGGGTTATGTCGTGTTTTCCCTCTTTCCTGATCGTGAAAAATCAAATTTTTTTGTTTCATGTATATATGCCTTCAAAACCCTTCCCCATAGTTGAAACTTGCATAAAATCAACATCCCCATGTTTTTGAGAAAAAAATCCATCACCCATGAGGAGAAAATCAAATTCGGGCATCTCTGGTAAATTCTACATTTTTTACGGTCGTACAAGTGTCATTTGACTCCGTCAAAATTAGGCTCAAAATTCTCCTCCTATGTGGCTGCTTTTGATTGGACAAGGATCGGTGGGTTTCTCTGAAAAACTTAGCCATTTTTGGCTTTGGGAAAAAATTCAAAATTCCCCAACAACTCGCGAGGGGACACGTGTCATGTTCTTATGCAAAGGCGGAATGGGAAGCCGGCGGGAAATTAGGTATTTTTGGCCATTTTTGGCGAAGGGAAAAATGGTGTGGAAAGGCCCGTGGGTCTAAATGGAGCGGGGGTGGACACGTGGCAACACGGTGGCAGAGCGGGGAAATGTGGATGGCGGAGGTTTTCAAGTTTTTTTCCTTTAGAGGCAAAATAAGTTAAAGTGAAATTTTGAAGCGTGGCCCCGTGGCCAATCATAGGTGGACACGTGTCCATAAAAAGTAAAAATGGAGGAGCGGGCCGATGGAAAACTTAATGATTTTTTAGCTTTGTTTTCTAAAGTTAAAAAATGGGATGCATCTCCGCTCCAATCAGAGACAGACACGTGGTGAAGGCAGAGTGGGTCGGCGGGGCAGCGGAGGCAAAAGGGAAATTTTCCCTTTTTGCAAAAAGACTCAGTATGGAAATTTGAAGCACTGGCCCATGAGTGAATCATCGAGCGACATGTGGCAAGGGAGAAATGGGAGGTGCGGGCCCGTGGAAGGAAAATTGAAATTTTCCCTTGGCAAAAAAATGGGTCAAAACATGAAATAAGCCCACATAATTTCAGCAATAGAAAGCATGACACGTGTCAAGGAAAAAGGTGGAGATGGGCTGCATGGGGCAAAAGGTGAAAATTTTCCAATTTTCCAAAAAGGTAAAAATGCGCATAATTAAAGTGTGATCCCAATGTGACCCACCATATGCCACGAGTCATCACCAAAATTCAAGGGTAGAGGGACGGAGGAAAAAGTCATTTTTTTTTTTATTTTTCCAAAAATGTCAAAAAATTGAGAGGTGAGCCTGAATTGATTTCCAATCATATGTTGACACATGGAGGGCCCAGATTGAAGGAGAAAGAGCAGATCAAGGGTAATTGTACATCTTCATTTTTTGCCACCATTTTTGCTCCAAGAAACTTGGAATTGCAAATTTTGCATCAAATTTCATCAAATTTTTGGCGATTCCATGTCGTTTTGGCCTTCTAGGATCATTAGAATTGGTTTCATAACTCAATTTGCAGATTTGAGGTGTTTTTGAAACAAATTTTTTTCCTAATCCATCCAGACACGTGAAATGTCAAATTTGAAAGTTGCAGAGGTAGTTTTAAAAGGTGAAAAGGTGAAATGATGAGACGAAATGCATCTGCATGCCTTGATGATGAAAAACATGCCTCCAGGAAAGATAATGATCGGAATATTTGTAATGATTCAGTTTTTAAAAAAAAACATCTAAGCAACTCTCGTTGCAAATTTGTTAAATGTCATTTTCAAAGAATCATGAGAAATGGTTGTAACAAACTTAATCCCTTATCATATTCTTTTCTTGGAAAAGAAGGCTCCAATGTGGCAAGAGATATATAATGCATTTTTAAGAAATGTAAATCATCCGAAGTTGAAAATCATGAGAAAATTATGAGAGAAAGCTCTTTTTTTCTGAGAAACCCACCAAAGAACCAGGTTAATTTCTTCTATGTTGGATCTTCGTGTATGTGAGTTAGTTACAAGTGTATATCCATCACACAGCTCTAAGATTGATCATGAAACTCTCCCCTCTTGATGAATCTAACAAGCTTTTGAGTTACTTTGTATTTTTCTAAGCAATATGATGTCTCATGTTATCATTTTAAATACCTACAAATATTTTTCATTGTTCTTATTGCAATATTGCATTAAAATTATTTATAAATCACACAAGATCTCATCCTTATTGATATTTTAGTGGCACTTTCAGTTTTATTTGTTAGAAGAGCTTTCATCGGCATTGAAAATAAGCGTTTAAAATCACTCCACCTTCATTTGTTGATTGGGATTGCTTGTAAGCCTTTGGGGTACCTTAGGCATGGTTTGATCAAAGATTTTTGTGTTTAATTGAGTTCTTTACTTCAAGATTTTGTGGTGATTTATCAAATATTGTGTGAAGAGTACAACTTGGGCTTCCATTTATGCATCTTCCGGTTGAATGAACATTTTAATCATTTGAAGCATTTTATTTGATAGTTGTTCAAGTATTGTAGAGGTTGTAAAATATTTGATATATCCAAGTTTGTCTTGTTAATACCCCACCAAAAAAAAAAATCATCGAATAACTAATCCTAACCATACTACCCCTACATTGCATTGTGCGTCAACAAAATAATCTAACCCATCTACAAAAATGCACAGAGAAAATCAGGATCATACAATGTCTTCAATAGCCTCAGCCTTATCTTGAAAGAATTTCCATCATTTACTATTGATGCTCTATTGAGTTTGAATAATGGAAAATTGATCATGTTTTCCCAAGGCCATCTCCATACAACATGCACAAAGTATAAGGATATCTCGGCCTCCTTCACAAAACAAGGGCTACAATATTTTTTCTCTTACCTTGGCTGAAAGGAACAACCTAAAATAGTGAGGGTTAGATCAAAATCCTTACAAAGTGCTATCCATCTCTCCACAAATATGAGTGTCAGTTAGATTACATCCCCAGCTACAAAATGACATATATCAAGATCTATTTGCCTTCAAGCTTCAAGCCATATTTCTGATGCTTCTCAAACTGAAAAGGAGAACAAATTTGGGTACCAACACTTTTAAGGCGTCGTTTTCGGGGACATTATTTAGTATTTCAGTATTTCAGATCCCTGGTAATGCTTCTTGTGTGATTTATGTGCAATTACAAATGAGTATCATCTTATGATCAGATTTATAATATTGGAATGAAGAATGGAGTTATGAGTTTGATATTCTCTTAGTTTAATTTGATCCATGTGCATACATATTTGTGATATTTGAATGCATACCAAACCCTGGTAATGTCCCTTACAAATTTCGCATGCAAATACATTGTTGAAGCATCATTTATAATCAGATTTGTAAAGATATAGTTATGCCTGTAAATTTTATTAGTTTACGAGTAGTAGTTGCACTTCATTTGCATTTTTGATTGATAAATTAAAAGAAAGGAAGGTCTCGATCTATAAATTTTGGTAAGATTTTCAAAGTCTTTGATAGGTATTTGTGAGTATTTTAGTGCATTTACACAACTAAGGTGAAATTCCTTAGTAGCTAATCCATGTTGTTCTGATCTTGATAAATTACCGTGTCTTAACCTTTCTATCATTTACTTTAGTGTTGATAATCTCTGCAAAACTCGAAGGAAGAAGATCTCTCTTCCTTAAAGACTCTGCTAAGAAGTTGTTTACAGATTCAAGAAACTCAAAGTTGGAAAGGAGAAGAGTTTGGAAAGTTGTTAAAGGTCAGACATCAGGCAAAGATATATCCATAGGTGAGAGAGATCAGCCTTTGGTAGAGGATTATCACTCTTCTTCAAGTGATTCTGATTCAAGAAATCCTCTCATAAACTTGTTTGCCTCAGCTAGTGAAGGTCCTTCTATTGTACCTGGTAAGTTCCTTCTTCAATCTACACATGTGTGTTTCAATCCTAATAAAACTTTCCAAGAAAATCAGCATTTAGAGAATACCAGTCTTGTGAATCACATTCTTGAGCCCCGAGGATCTTGCACTCCTCATCAGCTTGTTTCACCTCCAAGATCACCTCCACCAAACAATATGGCTCAGCCTAGACCTCCATTTGTTGTTAACACCTTTGGTCCTATAGAATTTAGAGGAATGGATGGTTACCCAAATTTTGTCCCACAAGATGTTAGAAATAGATTACCAAAATTCCAAGGTAACAATGTAATAACTAGTGATCAGCATCTCAAACTTTTTGTTAACATGATGGAAGATTTCAAGATAGAGTTTGAAGATGTGTATATTAAGTTGTTCATTCATACATTAGAAGAGGATGCTAGGGATTGGTACAAGGCTCTACCTGATAATTCTATTGATTCATGGACTAAAATGAAGAATGCATTTAGATTACAATATGGTGACAAGACTAATCCTAGATTTCTCTTGTCTGAATTTGAGAATATCAAGAATAACCCTAATGAATCAGTCCATGACTTTAACATGATGTTTAACAAAACTTTGAGAAGGCTTCCTATTAATATAAGGCCTTGTGATGAGTCTTGTTTAATCAAATATGTAGATGCATTTGATAAGAAGGTAGCCTATTACTTAAGAGACAAGAACCCTACCAATCTGAGACAAGATTTCACCATGGCACTTCAAATTGAAAACAATATCAAGGCTATTGGGAAACCTCTCAAGAGAGATGGTGTAAAATTGATACACCCTAAAAAACCCCATCCTAGCAAGGGTGTTGATTTAGATGAGGTTGTGAAAACTTTGGCGGGGGTGTCAAAGAAATCTCATATAAGTTGGCAAGAGTGAGAAGGGAATTGGGAAGACTTCACAAGGTTAGCCAAGAGCACAAAACCATGAAAGATTTTCCAATCATCCTAGAGGTGATCAAAGGGTAGATGATAGAGGGAAAGGACCCATGGGGTCTATAAATAGACATCCTCAAGCATGTGAAGGGAGAGTGTTACCTGATCCCTTAACTACTAGGGTTACTGCTATTGAAGAAGTTGTTGATATTGATTAGTGTGATAGGTGTTTTTACCCCATCCTCCATGTGAAGTGGACCAGCAACAAGGTGAAGCTAATAATTATGATGGTACTGATGATGATATTTGCATGGTGGGTTGTTCTTCAAGCTCACAAGGAGGAGCAACATCTACTAAAGTAATAAGTGCTAGGACTGTTGTAACTTTTTAGGATTGCATCAAACAAGTACAAGTCTTTCTTCCCCCTCATACTCTTGAAGTTGATGTAGTGCAAGCTTTTGAAATTCCTAACAATGAATTTGAATACTTAAGAGCTTTGATGATTAAGAAGTATGATGGTGGTATTCCTTGATGGAAGATAGACAATTGTTGATGAATGTTGTTGTATCTCAAGAGAAATACTATAACACTAGAAGCAAATTTGTTAAGGGAGTTGGGTCTCAAGCCAAACCTAAAACACCCTTGCTCACAAGCATTCCAAAAGAAGCTCCTAGGAGAGAAACACTTACCAAAATCTCTATTGTCCCAAGCAAAAATTATAGTCCTCCTCATGCCCAAGCTGCCAAGAATCCCTTGCCATCAAATGAATCTTCTTGTCTCCCTTCTAATGTTGGTTTGCCAAATATTCTTCCCTATGCCATATCCAAAGTATTGAGCCAAATCAAAGTGAGTGTTCCAATCATTGAGTTTCTTAGGATTCCTGAGGATAAGAAGAGAACATTTGAGTACTTGGGGTTGAAAGAGGAGGAGACTACTCCAGGAAGAAATATAAATGTTGTTGATACTCCTCCTCAAATCATTGTTGACCTTGAAACACCACCAGTAGTAGAAGATCTTGTAGAGGCACACTGAGGTATATTTGGGGACATCCTTGGTTGATTCCCTATTGAATGTTGATGCATTCTTCACAACTTTGATCATAAAGGATAGGTTAATTCATAATTGTATGTTTGATTCCAGTGCATCATGTAATGTCATGCCTCTTGAAGTCATGAATGAGTTGGATATCAAAGTGATAGCAACCTATGGAAAATGTACTACCATGGAATCAAGAGAAGTTTTGGTTTTTGGTTGTGTGAAGGGTTTGGTTGTGCAGCTTGCATCTTATCCAGGGAGGAATTTAAAATTGGATGTTTTGATTGTTGATTGCCCTTCCAAATGGGGAATGTTATTATCAAGAAAGTGGGCTGCAAGTGTTGGAGGGAGTTTCTAAATGGATATGTATTTTTCCACCATTCCCATTGAGGACAGCCTTGTCAAGCTCTATGGAGAAAAGAAAATGTTGTATCTAATTGAGGACCCTACAATGCTTCTTATGAAGTATTATTTGTTGATGTTGATGCTGATAATTTTATTGGCTTTGCTAATGGAAAAGAACACAAAATGGATTAGTCAAATTTCCTTGAGAAGGCATGTTCTGCTTGGACCTTGTTATTTGATAGAGCTTGCTCCAAATTTGAAAATGGTGCTAGTGTAATTCTGATTTCTCCTAGCTTGGAAGAATTTGTTTTTTCCTTCAAGATTAATTTTGAATGTACTAACAACATTACTGAGTATGAAGCCATGTTGTTGGGTCTGAGAATTACATGGAAGTATGGTGTCAAGAACATCATTGCAAAGGGATATTCAGAGCTAGTTGTCAAACAAATCAGAAAGCGTATGCTACAAAAAATCAAGGGATGAAGTAGTATAAGCATGTAATTTGGGATCTAATTGAGATGTTTGATTCTTTCAATATTGTGCACCATGAAAAAAGTTTGAATTCTACTGCTGAAAAGTTGGCAGTGTTGGGGTCAAGATTTGGAGTTTGCACTGTTTCACCTTATTTTGAGTATAATGTTGAAATGTTAACTAGGCCAGCTATCCCTGACAACATCAAGTATTGGAAAGTGTTTGATGATGATGCTCAAGTGTAAAGGTTCTTATGAAATCAAGGTGAGTTTTTAGATCAGCATATTGATTGGGAACCAATGGTGTGTGTGACTGAAGGAAGAGAGACTTTGTTTGGAAAAGATATTATCCAATTGAAAACTAACACCATTCCTAGAGGCCTTGTTGCTCTTGAGTCTAATTTTAACAATGTTGATTACATCATCAATAGAAACATGTCTTCCTCAAGGGACATGGAAGAGCATGACTTGGGAACAAAGGAAAAACCAAGAAAATTTTGGTTGGGCAGCAATTTAAACAAAGAAGAAAAATAGTCCTACCTCCAATTGTTGAAACAATATCAAGACTGCCTTACTGGTCATATTCAGAGCTGAAAGTATATAAAGAAGACTTGTTTCAGCATGAGATCCCTCTTGAAACAAAGGCCAAACCATTCAAATAGAATTAATGGCCAATTAATCCACTCCTCTCCATGAATATGCAAGATGAATTGAAGAAACTGAATGAGGGAGGTATCATTCAACCCACAAGGTATTCATCTTGGGTTGCAAACCTTGTGCCAGTCAGAAAGAAGAATGGAGATATCATACTTTGTGTAGACTTCAGAAATTTGAATAGAGATTTATTGAAAGACAATTATCCTTTACCAAACATTGAGAACATGTTGTAGTTAGTGACTGGATCTGAATTGTTGTCCACCTTGGATGGTTTCTATGGCTACAATCAAGTTGTTTTCAAGGAGTCAGAAAGATTTAAAACTACCTTTACCACTCCTTAGGGAACATATGTTTATGTGATAATGCCTTTTGGTCTCATGATTGTTAGAGATACATTCCAAAGAGCAATGGATGTTGCTTTTTCTAGTTATATAAATGACTTCATTACAGTTTATCAGGATGATGTGATTTGTATTTTCAAAGAGCAAAAAGATCACTTGCAATATTTAGAAAGAATGTTGATTAGATATAGAGAATTTGGAATCTCTCTCAATCCAAAGAAGTGTCACTTTGGGGTGCAAAAGGCCAAGCTATTTGGTCATATTGTTTCAAAGGCTAGCATGATGATTGATCCTGAGAGAATAGAAGTAATCAACAAGGTGCCAATTCCAAGAACAAAGAAGCGCATCCAATCTTTCGTTGGGAAAATCAATTCATTAGAAGGTTTGTGTCCAATATTTTTAGTTGACTCTTCCTATCACATGCATGTTAAAGAAAGATCAAGTTATCAAATGGGAGGAGGCTGCTATTCAAGATTTTGAAGGGATCAAGGAAGTACTTAAACATGCACCTGTCTTGGTAGCTCCAAATTACAATAAGCCTTCCCAAATCTTCTCCTTTGCCTCTGAAAATACTATTGCATATGTTTTTCTCCAAAAGGATGAAGATGGGGATGAGAGGCCTATTTCCTTCTTTAGCAAGGATTTACAAGCTACTGAGTTAAAGTACACAATCATGGAAAAACAAGCATTTGCCTTGGTGAAAGCAACAAAGGTTTTTAGGCCTTATATTTTAAGTTCAAAATTTGTTGCTTATGTTCCCCACACCATGGTAAAAGACATCTTATCAGAGATGGAGATCTCAAGTAAAATATGTAGATGGGTGAACAAACTGCAGGAGTATGATATGGACATCCAAACCAAAAATTTGGTAAGAGGTTTGGGTCTTGCTAAGCTCATGGCTAAGAGTAACTTGCAGACTATGGAAGTGAATGAGGTAGAGGAAGAAAGGGCAGATGTTTTTGGGAAATTGGTAAGTTCTGAGTGGTACAAGGACATAATATTTTACCTCAGACACCTTTACTATCCTGATCATTTAAATAAAAATCAGAAAAGAGCCCTCAAGCTAGCCTCTCAAAAATACATCATCACTAACTTTGGGCTGGCTTGGAAGAACCCTGAAGGTGTCCTCTTGAAATGTGTAACTAAAGATGAAGCTCCCAAATTAATTACGGATTTGCATGGGGATTTTTTTAGGACACTTTCTTTGGAAGGGTTACAACACAAAAAGTTTTGAGAGCTGGTTATTAGTGGCCTACTCTCTTCAAAGATGCAACCATGTTGATTAGAAAATGTGAAAGCTACCAACATTTCTCTGGAAGAATGAAAGCTTTAGGCTCCCTTCCTTTGCAGCCTATATCAATCGAAGCTCCTTTCAAATAGTGGGGAATGGACTTCATTGGTGAGATTTCAGATCCTTCTAGTACTGGCCATAAGTAGATTCTTGTAGCCAATGATTATTTTACAAAGTGGATAGAGGAAATCCCCACCAAGAAATCAACACACCAAGTTGTTATGGAATTCTTGTTGAATAATATCATATGTAGATTTAGTGTGCCAGTCAAAATTGTGGCTGATAATGCCATTTGTTTCAGAGCTAAACCTTTGATGGAAATGTGTAAGGAGTATGGAACCAATTTAACTTATTCTTCAAACTATAATCCCCAAGGAAATGGACAAACTAAGTCCAACAATAAGAATTTGTTGAAGATAATTAGAAGGACCTTGGAGTTGAACAAGAAAAAATGGGGTGAACAACTGAAATTTGTAGTTTGGGATGATAGAATCACTACTAAGAGAGCTACTGGTAAGATCCCATTTGAGTTGGTGAATGGAACTCAAGCTCTGCTGCCCTTACATCTATAGTTATCTTCATTTCAATTTTTTCAATAGCTTGAGGATCAAGAGGTCGGTCCCATGAAGCAAGGATCAATCGATTATAGAGCTAGATGAAGAGAGAAGAGCATCCCATAAGAGGCATATCAAATTTAGAGAGAATTTGAAAATATTTTTTGACAAGAAGGTCACTCCTAGGGCCTTCAATATTGGAGATCTAGTTTTTTTGTGGGATAGCAGAAATGAGGATAAGGGAAAACATGGAAAATTTGATGCATTGTGGATGGGCCCTTACTCCATTGATATCAGAATTGGTGAGAATACCTTTTTTCTCAAAGATTTAGATGGGAAATTTCTTTAACTACCTATTAATGGTAGGCATATTAAGCATTTCTTGGATTATTCCCCAAATTCGAGGTATGCACTAGCTTGTACGAGTGTATAGTGTTTGGTTTTTCACTCTATTTTTGTGTGTTTTTTTTGGTTTGTGGTGTGCCTTGCTTTGTGTGGTAACCATTTTTGTCGAGTTCTCAACTAGTTTTTGGTGATTTTTTTCTCATTAATCCATTTTCCCAATGGATTATTTTGGAAATTGGTCTATGTTGTTCTTGTGGCACTCACTGGGAGTGCCCATCCCCGAGCAGGAGCCGATGTTGGTGTCCATTTTGATCCTCTATGCTTTTGCCCTAATTTTCCTTTCACTCTGCACTTCCTGAAATGTTTTCTATAGTTTTAATGGGTGAAATGAAGTTGTTGCCTCTACTCCCATGCCTTAATTCATTTGAAAAATCATTTTCCATGCCTCATTTGTGAAGAAACACCCATGCATGCCTTATTTGTGCCCTAATTTTTCCAAATTTGCGGGCTATGTCGTGTTTTCCCTTTTGCTTGATCATGAAAAATAAAATTTTCTTGTTTCATGCATATATGCCTTCAAAAACCCTTCCCCATGGTCGAAACTTGCATAAAATCAACTTTCCCTTGTTTTTTGAGCAAAAAAATCCATCACCCACGAGGAGAAAATAAAATTCGGGCATCTCTGGTAAATTCTACATTTTTTTACATCATACAGGTGTCATTTGACCGTCAAAATTAGGCTCAAAATTATCCTCCTACATGGCTACTTCTGATTGGACAAGGATCAATGGGTTTCTCTAAAAACTTAGTTGTTTTTGGCTTTGGGAAAAATTCAAAATTCCCCCCGCAACTCTCGCGAGGGGACACATGTCATGTTCTTATGCAAAGGCGGAATGGGAAGCCAGCAGGGAACTTAGGAATTTTTGGCCATTTTTAGTGAAGGGAAAAATGGTGTGGAAAGGTCAGCAGGTCCAAATGGAGTAGGGGGTGGACACATGGCAACATGATGGCAGAACGGGGAAATGCAGATGGTGGAGGTTTTCACATTTTTTGCCTTTGGAGGAAAAATAAGTTAAAGTGAAATTTTGAAGCGCGGCCCCATGGCCAATCACAAGTGGACACGTGTCCATAAAAAGTAAAAATGGAGGAGTGGGCGATGGAAAACTTAATGATTTTTTAGCTTTGTTTTCTAAAGTTAAAAAATGGGATGCATCTCTGCTCTAATCAGAGACAGACACATGGCAAAGGCAGAGTGGGTCGGCGGGGTGGCGGAGGAAAAAGGGAAATTTTTCCCTTTTTGCAAAAAGACTTAGTATGGAAATTTGAAGCACTGGCCCATGAGCGAATCATCAAGCAACACGTGGCAAGGGAGAAATGGGAGGCGTGGGCCCGTGGAAGGAAAATTGAAAATTTTCCCTTGGTGAAAAAGGGGTCAAAACATGAAATAAGCCCATGGAATTTCAGCGATAGAAAGCATGACACATGTCAAGGACAAAGGTGGAGATGCGGGCCCGCGGGGAAAAAGGTGAAAATTTTCCAATTTTCCAAAAAAGGTCAAAATGCGTAGAATTGAAGCACGATCCCAATGGGACCCACCATGTGCCACGTGTCATCACCAAAATTCAAGGGTGGAGGGGTGGAGAAAAAAGTCATTTTTTTTCATTTTTCCAAAAATGTCAAAAAGTCAAGAGGTGAGCCCGAATTGATTTCCAATCATATGTTGACATGTGGAGGGCCTAGATTGAAGGAGAAAGAGCAGATCAAGGGTAACTGTACATCTTCATTTTTTGGCCATTTTTGCTCCAAGAAACTTGGAATTACAAATTTTGCATCAAATTTCATAAAATTTTGGCGATTCCATGTCATTTTGGCCTTCTAGGATCATTGGAATTGGTTTCACAACTCAATTTGCAGATTTAAGGTGTTTTCGAAATAAATTTTTTTCCTAATCCATCCGGACACATGAAATGTCAAATTTGAAAGTTACATAATTAGTTTTAAAAGGTGAAAAGGTGAAAAGGTGAAATTATGAGAGGAAAGGCATCTGCATGCCTTGATGATGAAAAAACGTGCCTCAGGAAAGATAATGATCGAAATATTTGTAATGATTCAGTCTTTTTAAAAAACACACGAAACTCTCGTTGCAAATTTGTTAAATGACATTTTTACTGAATCATGAGAAATGGTTGTAACAAACTTGATCCCTTGGCATATGCTTTGCTTTGAAAAGAAAGCTCCAATGTGGCAAGAGATATATAATGCATTTTTGAGAAATGCAAACCGTCGGGAAGTTGAAAATCATGAGCAAATTTTGAGAGAAAGCTAATTTTTTCTGATAAACCCACCAAAGAACCAAAGTTAATTTCTTCGTGTTGGATCTTCATGTATGTGAGTTAGTTACAAGTGTATAGTCATCACACAACTCTTAGATTGTTCATGAAACTCTCCTTTGTTCATGAATCCAACAAGCTTTTGAGTTAATCTGTATTTTTCTAGGCAACATGATGTCTGTTATCACTTTAAATACCTGCAAATAGTTTTCATTGTTCTTGTTGCAATCTTGCATTGAAAGTATTTATAAATCACACAAGATCTCATCCTTATTGATATTTTAGTGGCACTTGCAGTTTTATTTTTCAGAAGAGCTTTCATCTGGCATTGAAAATAAATAGTTTAAAATAACTCCACCTTCATTTGTTGATTGGGATTTCTTGTAAGCCTTTGGGGGTACCCTAGGCGTGGTTTGATCAAGGAATTTTGTGTTTAATTGAGTTCTTTACTTCAAGCTTTTTTGGTGAGTTCTCAAAGATTGTGTGAAGAGTGCAACCTAGGATTCCATTTATGCATCTTCTGGTTGAAAGAACATCCTAATCATTTGAAGCATTTTATCAAATAGTTGTTCAAGTATTGTATAGGTTTTCAAAGATTTTATATATTAAAGTTTTTCTTATTAAGTATTCCCACCAAAAAAAAATCATCTCCGAATAACTAATCCTTCCCATACTACCTCTGCATTGCATTGTGTGTCAACAAAAGAATCTAACCCATCTACAAAAATGCATAGAGAAAATTAGGATCATACAATGTCTCCAGCAGCCTCAGCCTTGTCCTAAAATCATTTCCATCATTTAATAGTGACAGCTCTGTTGAGTTTGAATAATGGAAAATTGATCATGTTTTCCCAAGGCCATCTCCATACAACATGCACAGTATAAGGATATATCCACCTCCTTCACAAAACAGAGGCTGCAATATAGGTTCTCTTACCTTGGTTGAAAGGCACAACCTAAAATAGTGAGGGTTAGATCAAAATCCTTTCAAAGTTCTATCCATCTCTCCACAAATCTGAGTGCCAGTTAGATCACATCCCCGGCTACAAAACGAGATATATCAAGTTCTATCTGCCTTCAAGCTTCATGTCATATTTCTGATGTTTCTCAGACTAAAAAGGAGAAAACATTTAGGTACCAAAAAATCACTTACAATACAATTAGCTACTAGCACACTAATGCGCAACACAACACCAAATAGAAAAGAAAAAGAAAATTGACGATGATAGAAAACACATATAAAAGAAACTACATTAAGGGAAATTCTAAACTAATCAAGCGATCTTCGACTTATTTACAAACACACAAAAGACTTATTTATAGTATGGCTTCAACCTAATCCCATTAGAATAACTAGGAAATCATGTCCCATCCAGTGCTTGAAACTCGAAAGCACCTAAATCAAGTATATAAGATATAACATACGGTCCTAACTAGTGTACTTTAATTTTTCCAGGATGTTGCATAAATTTTGAATCATACAATAGAACCATCTTCCCAACCTCAAACTTCTTGTTCTTAATATGATGATCATGCCATGCCTTCTACCTAACTTTCTATGTCTTTCGACTCCATCAAGAAATGGCTCGACTCTCATCCAACTTCATAATCTTATCAATGTTCTCTTCCAATTCTTTCTCATCATGTAATCCTCCTTTGCATGCAATATGCAAGGATGGTAACATAAATTCCACATGCAAAATAGCTTCCGTGACAAACACTAATTGAAATGGTGTGGCCTTATTCATGCATTTATAAGTCATGCGATATGCCTATAGCACTGTAAATACTTTGTCATCCCAATTCCTCCATCCAACTTCAAAAATCTTAGTTAAGATGTGGCTCAAAAAAATTTAAAGGCCTCTATTGTCACATTAGCCTTAGGGTGATAGGGTGTAGTTTTTTTATGATCCACCATAGACTCTTCCAATAACATTTTAATTGTTTTATTTAAAAACTACATACCCATATCACTCGTTAAACTCAATGAGAATCCATACATGTTGATTATATTATCCCATAATAACCTAGTTGTTGTAGTCATTGTATGATCCTTCATAGCACCTCTTCTACCCATCTTGTAAGATAATATGTACAAGTGATAATATAGTGTGAACCTATTCTATGTGTGGTGGGGAAATAGGGCCCATAAAGTCAATTACCCATTTTTCAAATGGCTCTACACTAGAAATAGGTCTTAATGGAATTTCATCTCTTCATCATGGCTTACCAAGGTGTTGACAATGGTCACAGCCTTGCAATACTCTATACAATCCTTATAAATTGTCTCCCACCAAAGGCTTGCCAATAGGATCTTGCACACATTGGCATTCCCTGCATAATTTCCTCCTACAATGCCATCATGTGCTTCTTCCATGATTCGGCAGAGGTTTATGATCTAGAAGACATCGGCATAGGACCTCATCGCGACCTAGCTTATACGGTGTCTCTTCCAATCAACATATAGGTCACAATAGATATATCTAACTACTTCTTCTCCATAGCTTGCATTCCTTCTAGTGCCACACCCCTATGTATGAAAATAGTAATATCCTCTAATTCAAAGGGTACACACTACAATATAAACAATTGTGTATCTGGTATTGTGTCCTCAATGCTCTACATGTCCTCTCCTGAGTTAATCCATGATAGATGGTCAGGTCCCAAATTGCTCTTTCTTGGTTTCACAACGACTGAAAATTCAAACTCTTGAAACAATAAGACTCACATTTGGTGTATGTACCCTTATAATGCAGGTTTGTTCACCAAGTAATTTAATGCCATGTGGTCCCTCAGAGAAAATAAAAGGCATTGCTAGCAAATCGCCTAAATTTTTGCAACACGTAGATCATCAACAATTCCTCGCACTCCATGGTAGTATAATTTTGTTCTACTAGATTTAGTTTTATGCTCATGAAACATAAGAGGTAATCAAAAATACCCTCTCCAGGTTATGTTAACACTTCTCCTATTTCCATACCTAATGCATCAACATGTACATGAAACATCTTATCCTAAGAGGGAAAGTGCAAAAAGGGTGCAGTAGTAAGTTTTTCCTTCAAAGTGTCAAAATCCACCTGGTGCACCTCGCCCCAATGGAATTTACCTTTATGTTTTAATAACTCCTCCAATGTCACGGAAATATTGTCATAGCCTTTGATAAATTTCTTGTAATATCTCATATGCCCTAAGAATTTACGCACAACGCTTTGACTAGTAGGCTCCTCCAACCCTAAAATAATGACTACTTTTGGCAGGGTCTACCAATAATCCTTCCTTACATATAATGTGACCTAATAATGTGCCAAATGGGGTATAAAACACACATTTATTAATTTTTAGGGAGATATTTTACTATTTACATCTCTCAAACATCAAACTCAGATTGTGACAATGATCCCTTACTAACTCATACATCATCCAGTCATCCAGGTGGACTTTTAGAAATTTGTGGATGAAGTCTTGAAATGCTCGAGCCCCGATGCACGAAAACACAACAGTGCATTCTTAAGCCGAAAGGGCATAACGGTATAGGAAAATCTTCCCCATTCTTTCGTAAAATTGGTCTTCTCCTGGTCTTCCTTCACAATCCTCACTGATGATATTCAAATAATCTATCTATGAAAGAATAGATCATTTTCTCTCGTAACACCTTCCAAAATCTCCTTAGTAAACGGGGTTGTAAAAGGATATGTTACACATGAGGCATTTAAATATTTTTAATCAACACAAATCCTTATCCTCATATCCTTCTTAATACTAACTACCATCGGTCTTACCAACTCATATTCTTCAATCACCTCAATGATATTGGATTCTATCACTTTGTCAATTTCCTCAACCTTTATGTGTAAATTTGCGTTCATCCTATAAGGCCTCATCTCGAACCAGGTATGCACATTTTTAGCTTAATCCTCATTTCCCCTAAATATTGGTGAACTCCTTTAAGCTCATGGTACCCACGTGGGAATAAATATTGGAATTTGCGTAGCAGTTCAACTATTTTTGACACCTCCTAGTTTGACCAGTAATATTTAATGACATCTTCCTTTGGCTCTGCCTCTGTACCAATGTTAACCTTCTTTTTTTTCAAGGGCTCATGGTAGGCATGTTATTTCTCATCTTCTTTATCTAGCACTTTTCATGTACCTTTTGTATGGTTAACATCCATTTTTTCTACTTCCTTGCCATCTATCAAGTATACCATCTTACCCTTTTCTTTATCCAAGCAGGCGTCCTCAGTTTGTATTTCATTTGTCTCTACTTTTGGTTCTTCTTTTACAAAGCATAACCCAAACTCAGGTTCTCCTAACAACTCTAGGATTATGTCCTCAACCATGGCACTATCTCCCAAGGTAAGGCATTTGACTACCTACAACACCTTATTCACCGATGACTTCAGAGAGTGATACTCAAAAATTTTGATAATATCCGTCATTAACTCTTGCCAATTACTCAACTGATGACATAATTTTGAATGGATATACCATGCACATGAATAGCCTTACAAGGTGGAATGGAAATTATGCACCCATAATGAAGGGGGAGAGACTTTCGGGCATACCATCTAGGTTCTCTCACACTCCTAGATGTGGAATGAGGCAAACTCCTTCCCATGATAATTGTGTATTGCAAAGATGTTCATTTCTCCAAAGAAACCTCATAGAGAACGTGATTCTCACTTTGTGTCATTCTAGAATATTTTCTTAATGTGTCTCCCACCAACATTTTTTTATCCCACGCAAGGTATAAGAAAGCATATTCCTCCTTTCTACTTGACATGTCCATTGAGCTTCCGTAGCGCATAAAAATACATCTAGGTTACCTTCCCCAATATAATTTGGTAACTACCTTCCTCCTAGGTGCCTAACTATACGCGCTCTAGTAAATTGAATGACAGAGCCCTTCGCTTGTCTTCTAATCAACTTATAGGTCCCATGTGCCAAATTGTCACATACAATTCTGGTTGTGTCACTTATGGATTGAGAATCTTCCCGGTGGATGATTCTTTCTCCAGATGAATGGATAACCTCGGGGTCTCTAATGGTGCGAACATATATTCTATTCAATTCCTCTTCTCCTAAAGGCTATATATAGGGCACAGACTTCCCATCCATCCTTGGAATAATGATGCGCTCCTCTTTGTTCTTGAATCTTATGTACCCTTTGTTAAAGTGTAATTCAGCATTATTCTTATAGCACCAAGGGAATATAAGTAAGGCTGGAAATTTATCTGCCTTGGCAAGTGCCAGGACTTCAAAATCTCCATTAAAATTTTCCCATTGGATGGTTATGGATGCATCCTTTAATACCCCGATGGGCATAGCCTTCATCCTATTTACCATGTACAACACATTTGAAGATGGTTATAATGGGGGTCTCCCCATTTGATTCCATGTATCTAAAGTGAGAACAATGACCTAAGGGCCCATGTCAATAAGAATGTTTCTCAAGAGCCATCCATCTATAATTGCATTCAAAGCATGATTTCCTTATCATAATCAATACTATGATGGTGAATATTAGCATACAAGACCTACCTCTTGTGCTCTTATCTAGTGCGTAGTACCTTATCTCTTAGCCACTCTCCTAATAGAGGGATAATATTCTCTGGCGCAACATCTTACACACTTCTCTGACCTCATCCATGTCCTTCTAAGGGACCTCAACATTCTTTTCATGTTCCAACTTCCATGATTGTTCCTTCAAACATTGAATCTCCCCTTGTAGGTTTCTAATCACCTCCATGGTATCTTGGTAAACCTCTTTCTGATGAGTTGGATCAGGATATTTCCCATGTAATACCTATTCTCTTATAATGAGATTCCTTTTCTTTGATATCTCCCTAATGCATGTGGATTCTACCCACATGGTTACTAAGATAGGTTCCAACTTAGAGTCATGTGCTACCCTAGGCATCCATTATGGATCATCTTGTTTCACACTCACCATCCATGTGCCCTTGTCATTCATCTAGTTCTAGGTCATGTGCTCATATAACTAAGGTAACTCCTCATACTTATGCTTCTTCCTGCACCATGAGCATTATAACAAATCGGACACTCGCGCTTGTAGTGTTCAGTAGATCCAAAATTGTAACATGTTCCTTGGGGAAATTCACTCCTACCACCTTGACCACCATGGCCTCTGAATCCTCTCGTGAAAACCTCTTCCTCAACTTCCTCCATCTTCACACCGTTCAAATGAAGACCTTCATTCTTAAAATTGTTTCCAATGCTGGTTTGGCACACACTAATATTAATGGTATCATGGATTAGGTCTATTAATCAACAATCATTTGTATCATGTGTTGTAGATGATAAAATCTTATAATAAGAAGACACATGCTTGTGGAGTGCGCAATGCAACAATGGGCATATACTTAGATCATGATCTCTCGTGATGATTCACAATCCAATAACATGGCATGCACTATCTTTCATGGGAAATTATCCTTTATGTGTTCATCTATCTCACAATTTTTGCACCATAGTCCACTATAATTCTCATGAGCTGATTTCACGACAATTTCTCTATCTTCTTTTCCATGATAGCAATCTATGCTTCTAAAAATGGGCTTACTCCAAAGTTGTCAATGCTTCCAACGGCCTTAGTGTGCAAAGAAGACTCCGAGCCCTCATGTGAATACGTGAAATTCTTGTGGTAAATCATTCATCTAAAACATGTGATCAATCCCCCAACAAACCATCGAGCATGTTGTGGGGGATGGATATCATAAGACATATTTGATATAAGAGTCTTAAAGTGTGCATCATACTCCCGCACACTCTTTGTCATACCTTTTTAATCTCCTTCAACGTGTTGATGCTATTTTCTCAAAATCAGAATGTGGAATTATGCCAAGAATTCATCTCGCAACGTAGTATAATCCACCATCATCTAATGGGGGTCATACTTCCAGTACCATCTATGTGCATGCCCTTGTAATATAGTTACAAATTGACTTGATTTATGCTATGGGGAAGTGATACCCTTAGCGTGTCGTAGTAATTAACACTTTTTACATGCTCTGTGGCATCTTCAACACCCTTATAATCAGGTAAGTGAAGAGACATCTCATAAAACACCTATTGATGGTGTTATGGTCCTTGTCCACCAGATCCAGGACCTTGATTCCCTCTTGTGTTTCCTCCACCACTAGATCCACTAGCTCCACTAGCTCTTATCCCTCTAGATCCACCAGATCCTCCCTCTATTATAGGTAAGGGGCCCGATGCGCTTTCACTGCATACCCACCGTCACACAAAGCGTGCGCCAACAGGTTTGTGACATAGAACCACTTCTAGATGCGATACTCAAAATTTATGTACCCATACCTTGCCTAAATTATGTGCCGATGGGATGCATCCAAGCATAGGAAATTTATGTACTACCATAGAATAACTAAATGAAAAATTATATCTACTGTGCATTGCTAGACTACTAATACCAACACCAACCACGTTAATAGCGCTTATCTCAAGAATTTAAAAACTAAGTGTTGGAATTTGGTCACTAGGTGGGATAAGATGCATTCCTATGACACTCCTTTCTCCATATAATGAGCTCTCACCAGAAGCTAAGGGGTTTTCTCTTACACTTGCCAAGATTGGGTAGCATAGACTATTCAAGTCACACACCCTCCGCACGAACCTCAAATCCTTTCTCGCAACCTCTAGCTCCATAAATCCATCACTCCAAAGAACTTCACATTGTCTTACAAAATCCCTTTCTCATACTCCATTATACTTTATCCACCTCTACTCTTTCTCTTCTTCCGCCGCAAGGTCCTCCATCTTTCACCACCCTAGCTTATGTGCCATGTACCTAGTGGGAAGTTATCCATTCATATAAAATGCCTCCATACTCATAGTTATGATTAGGATTTTAATGGTTAATCTTATATCACGTAAGAATGATCCTCTTGGATCCCTCAAGAACTCAAAATCAGCAATCTTCGGATAAGAATACATAGAAATCATGTATTCCAGTGTATAACTAGCCAACACTCCACTCCACCAATGATCAACAACATGAGTCCAGGTCATATCATCATTATGTAACCTTTGATACTCTTCTTAGGTCCAAACATGAGGTCTATAATACCATCTTCTTCTTGACCCATATTTTTATAACCATTCATATAACTCTACTAGGAAATAGAAAAAGAAGGTCTCATAAATCTCATGATATAGGTGCTCTTCTACCCATTTACATGTATTAAAATCAGATCTAGTACTAAACCATTGTGCAAACTCATCCTCCATTATTTTAAGCCAAGTCTCAATGTTTTCCAAGGTCAAGAATTTTATCATCACACACCATTCTCACAATAGCTTCAAAATATGTCCCAAAAATGGAACCAAAATGTAGTCATTGTTTACCTCTAACTCCTTCTCTTCAAACCCCAAGCACACTGGCATATCACCCCCTAGATCAGTGTGCTCACCCAAGGTGCAAAAAGGTGTTGATCCCCTATTTTATGTGAGCTTTGTAAGAATGTTTCATCATTAATGGAGGAATGTTATAGAAACAATAATATATGCATCCATTACAAGAACAAAAGTAACAGAGCTAGAACCATACATAGATGCACCATAACATGAAAGTAAACATCATAATAACATAAGATAATTAGATCTAAACCATTAATAGTGTAAAGCATACAAGGTTTTGGGCCCTTAAACACAAATTTTCATAATACTCCATTATCTATTGCTTCACAAATGTTTACAATAGCCAAGATACATCAAGAGATCCATACATGGACCAAGTACATTCATAGAATTTCAATACTTCCTATAATGGCTTCATTACAGAGGGTCTAACAATGATACCACATATATTTTCCTAATTCTCTCATTGATCTCTCATACATTCCCATTTATCATTCACTTCCTTCATCTCTCTCCATTCTAGCCAACTCTATACAACACAACCACACAACCATACCATCTCACTCTCGCCTTCCTTCGGTGTCAATCAATGCATATCAAAAGACTAGAAGGAATCTTACCTTATCACCTAATCATCACTCAAAGTGAACCACCTACAAAATTTCATCATGTCTTTCGTACTCAAGTATCTTTAGCAAGCACTCGCTTGCCTAACCCATAACAAACTCTACTTTTTCAATTCCTGATTTTATTATGATAACCATAATTATACCCTGGAATATTCTTTCCTTGAGCTAGAAGTCTCCATGTCTTAATCTTATACATAACTAATCTTAGTTTCATCTATAAGTGCTTTTCTATCGTGGCTTTAACCATGGTCTAAAATGTGGTTAAGTCTTGACCTTGTTTCTCCTAGGCGCAAAATTTTGCACCTTTTCGAAGCAACTTCCACGCGATCCTTCGCACTCCGGCTAGGGCGTGATAACAACTTCCACACCATAGGTGAAAAGCTTCTTTAGGGTCCCAATAGATCGACTCAAAGAAATATACATAACGTAATATTATATGAGAAAGTAAAAAGAAGACCAACAAAGAAACAAGCACAAACAAATGTACTCAAACAAACAACGTTCAAGACATTTGTACTAATGTTTTTATTATCGAGCTTCAGTTCCCAAATGTTTGAGTTAACGACAATGGTTAAAAATGGCACCTAAGCAAGGATACATGCAATTTGAATAAATAGTGGAAGTAGAATTCCCATGAAATTTCAATCATGCAGTATGAAACTGCCCCAAGCAACTACTTGTGCAAGGGAATACAAACATAGCAAGCAAACAATCTTTTATTAATGGAGGTAGATCAAAATGATCCACAAGTCACGTGCAAGAACAAGTGAGAACCCAAGAAAGATGTTTTGTAGGAAAAAAATTTATGTTTGAGGATGTTGTGTTTAGTAAATTATCCATGTGTGAATGTTTTTTTACCAATTTTTATGTGATTTTTGGATTTTTACCAATTTTTTAGATATTTTGAATTTTATCATTTTTTGGATTTTTAATGATTTTTGACGATTTTTTGATTTTTTGAAATTTTGGGAAGAATGTGATATAGAATAACAACGATGTATGTGGGACATCCACAAAAATCCACGGGAAGCAAAAATATGCCCAAGTATAAGAAAATGTTACCGAGAAGTAAAAATATGCCCCGCAAGGTGAATACAATAGAAAAATGACCATTTAATAAAAATAATCATCACAAAGAGAATGCCAGCATGTGGTGGGAAGAAAATAAAAGAGCATATTAGTCATCTTTCCCTAGGGGCGAGAAAAATGAAGAAATAGGGTTTGGAGGGGTAAAATCCATCGCGACCCATTTTGAGCTATCATACTATACTACTATTGTGAGAGATTTTTCTCGACCTTTGAGAGAGATGGCTTGAGTTTTGAACCGTAAACATCATATTGATCGATTTCAAGAGTTTGAGAGGGTTCCAACATACAAGTATCCCAATAAATAACTCAAAAAAATTTAAAAGAAAATTGCATTTATTGTTTATTTTATTTAGGAAAGTTGTTAGGTTAACACTAGCATAGGGCTTTAGGTGCACTATTGTAGCTTAGTGTGTTCTAGCATAATAGGCAACACGTTAGCGTTAAAATGAGATCATGGGCGTTACATCGCTAGTTATATAGGATAGGGAACATGATAGCATAAAAATGATAGCATAGGCATGAAAATAGACGTTCTAGGGGTGTGTCCTAGCGTTAGAATGAGAGCAAGACCATTAAAATGACTACACTAGCATAGAATGCGCTAGTATGCGAAGGCATGTGTTATTCTTAAAAGGCATGCACTAGTGCTAAAAGGCATATGTGAATGTAAAGTTCAGCCTTTGAGAAGTCCGTAGAATAATTTAATAGATGTGTAGACACCTGTAGTTTGACCAAAGTACTTTTATCTCTAATATTACACTAACTATTCCCTTCCTCGCAAATTGATGACACATCGTCAATTAGATCTATCTAACTCCCCTTTTTCGACACTCTTCTGGTCTTATTCCTCTTATAAGTCAATTAAATAGGATATTATAGCCTCTTCTTGGCTAAAATCCTCTTCTTTACCACTTCTATTAGCTTCTGGACTATCAATCCATTTCATTGGATTGATTAGGCCTTTCAGAACCCTCTCAAAACACTAATTTTTCTCTAAAAAGATTAATTAGTCTAACCTAGGTTAATTACCCTAAATCATGATCAACCTCTTCTAAACTTAGTCAAATCTTACTTTGACTTGTTAATTAACTTATTGACTCCCTTTTAGTCCCACATGCACCAAAAATCCTCCCATTTTCCAAATGGAAAACTATAAATAGCCCACTACCCCCCTCTCATTTAAAAGAACACTTCTTCCCTCTAACATAAACTATAGTATTATTGCTAGGATTAGGAGTTTTATTTCACCTTATTGAGTTATGTTACTTTATCCTTTACATCACACCACACACTATGGAGTAAATGGTAAGAACCATTGACCTTGAATCCATTAATGGTGAGATCTCATTCTCTTAAGCACAAAACTGATTGATTAGATCCTCATTAGGCTCATTTACTTAAGTTTTCAAGAATAGAGGGTAATTATATTTGTTAAGTTTTCTTGTTTACTTCAAACTAATGTATGCAAAATAGGAATCCTTGTTTATTTCTTAACTGGTGGTCCATTGATTAGTTTTACACAAATATTTGGGGTTCTTGAGTGTTCTTACCCCATTCCATAACTTTTGTAACCTTTCTTTGAACACATTTGGCACACCTGGTGGGACACTTATGTCCATCCTCCATTAATGGAGGTATTTTAAGTTTTTCAAAGTTCACTTACAGGTTTTTAGAGGAAACAACTTGTTATTTGCTTATTTCCATTTCTAAAACTAGTTAAATCACCCTTGTTCACATATATTTTGTGGGTTTGAACTAGAAATAGGCCTCTTTAACTAATAAATAACCCGTTTTCTTTTGAAATTTTTAAAAATATGTGAGTTTTGTAGGTTTTTTAGTGGGTACTTATATTTTTATTAAAGGGGTGTGTGCCACAAAACCTCCCCACAAAATAGCACACATCTCCGTCAAACAGTGCACACATTTTTCAAAGAGGCACATTGACCCATACGCCTTCAATGTTAGGTCATTTCGAAGAGGTGCATAGTTGTTGAACCATGCACATCTACGTCAGCTGACATGCATATCCATCTCTCTGCGACATGTTGGGTATATGACCCCATTGATAAATTTTTCATTTTCTTCCCGCTGAGACAATGCGTCACATGAACCTTAGTGGTTAAGGCACATATTCATTGGCTTAGGGCACGCACCGGTTAGGTGCATATCACTCTAGGTGTGCAAGCATCTATGTTAAAATTTGAAAAAAATCTCCAAGCTATAAAATCATTTTGCTAAAATTTTCTGAGGTTTTTAAGACTAACAAGGTAGATGCAGGGTTTTTTTGTTATTTCATCTTGCATAGCTTAAGTATCTTCATTTCTTAGCTTGAATGAGGCTTGTAAAGTGTGTATTCTCTCTCCTCATGCCTTCTAGGAGATCTTGGAGATCAAAAGCACTTATAAAAATTTATGTCACACTTTAAAAACACTTGTTCTATGATTCTAAAGGGTAAAATAATTTCCATATGATTTTTCTTAGTGGAATTTTCACATTGCATATGCTCTTCCTTCGCGCCCTTTTGCGATCTTAGGAATCAAAAGCAAAGTGTAAATTCTCTTTCTTGATATCAATTTGCAAATGGAAAATCACTAAACTTGTTGTCTACAGGACCTAACGCTTGTTAAAGAAAGGTGTCAAAACAAAACACAAGACTTCTAATACATGTGTTTACATGCAAATTGCCAAATGGTGTGCTACTTAAAACCACATTTAAGTTAAAAAGATAAAAAACACACCATTCCCCTTCACATTTTATTGCTCATTTCAAAAAGGGTACATCCCTTTCTGCTCAACTGGAACATAACCCCTTTGGCATAACGCCTTAAGCTATAAGAATGGGGGTGGTTCCAGGAACCCTAAATTAATCCACCACTGAGTAACCTCGTGGATGAAATAGGAAGTGATCCGCTTACCCACTTGACTAGTACACCTTGTGAGTTAGAGTCAAATATTTTTTGTATCGTGGCTCCAGTGATAATACAACTAAACCCACTATTTTCTCATTATATCAAAAGGTGGTAAAAGATGAGAAACTCCCAAATTAGTCAATTGCGAATTTTCTTTGGGAAAATCATGCTCTCATCTAGACAATCTTTGACACCTAGTTGAGAGAACTTATTAAGAAGGCCATTCTATCTTGGAGCCCACTTTTCTAGTCCGTTGTCATGTCAAGCCATCACGAAGTGAAAACTCACTTGGATTTTGAACCTTGTTCCTCGAATAAGGAAAAGAGCCCACGTAAGTTTGAGCTAAGTGTCTTTCATCACGAAAATTAGACAATGTCTCACTTATCTTAGCTTCTTTCTCACCTTCGGACGAGGCAAAGCTCTACCCAAGTGGCACTTAGTTTATTTTTCATATTTTTATCTATACCCATGCATTATCACTTCCTAATTTTGGGGTGAGAAGGGAGCATACCACATCTTATCAAAGATGGTACTCACCAATTTTTTGTTTGTTTACGCCCATCCATGTTTACGGCTGGGTTGTTAAATGTCTAAAGTGTGCAGGTACATTTTCATATCTTTGATAGTCCTTCAATCTTGATTTCAAGATCATCTTCACTACTATAAGTTTGGTTCATCATTTATCTCTTCTTGAGTTTATATTTTTTCGCATTCTAGTCACACAATATTGGTACTTACATCATGTTTTCAATTTTTTTGAGAACGTGATATAAGTCCCTTTATTACATGGTTACATTGCTTGCACAATTAAAAACTTAGTTTCATACCCATTACTTAGTTTCAGTTTTGAATTCATCTAAGTCTTTTAAAAGTGTCAATATCACCTTATATATATATCGCAATAATGTTGTCTTGATACTAACACCTTTCTTGCTCATGGTTAATGTATCAAGATAGTATTGTTACACTATATCTAGTCGTGACTTCCATTTTTCAGAAGAATTAGCTTTCATCAGCATTTAAACTAGTTTTAGTATACCTCATTAAGAGACTGTCAATACCACTTTGATATTTAGGCCTTGTTATAATTCTAACTTGACCTACACATTGATATGATATTTTCACTATTCGTTTTAGGGTATAGGCTTGGTAACAACAAAATTGAGTGATCATCACATTTAAGTGTGCATATGAGTTTTCTTTGATAAAAAAACAGCATTGCATAACATTGCATCTAGGACAAATTTCAAAATCATGCATTTATGATCCATGCTAGCTTCATACAAATGTTAGCTAGTATTGCCTAAAATCACGAAGATGGAAACCAAATCAAATGAGCATGATTTAGGAGAAAACCCTTTCAAAACCTTCCCATTTAGTGAAAACAACTTATCACCTCTCTTTTCTCAAGTCAAGGATGTGGATCCATTAAATGACCATAGTGGAGAAGATTCGGACTCTTCCAAAGAGCAACAGAGATTAGACCTAGGCACATTCGATGAACTCCTATATTATAATAGAGATCAAGTACTCGCAAGAGTCTTAAAATTAGGAGCTAAGATTCCACATGAACACGAAGTAGAAACCAAGTTCATTAATCACAAAATAGAAGAACAAGTATCACTCTTGGACATAAATAACCCCTTTGAGATGGAGTACACTTCTACTTCTAGGAAACATCATGCCACTGTCAAAGGAGACCCATCACGACGGCCTTACTACAAAGCTTCACATAAAGTGAATATTGAGCAAAGCCTCACCCCTCCCAAATTTGATAAATAAGAGGACCCTCTAGTTGAAGAGGAGGTCCTTCAAAATAGATCTTGAAACTAAGCCAAAAATTAGCAAACCTAGGCTCTTCAAGAATAAACATATATAAAGACAAAGATAAAAAATCTAGTGAGTTCCACTTTTATCCATACATGAGACTACCTTTAAGGCACCTAAGACACAAATACTAATGTTTCTACTAGATAATAACTCATTCAGAAAGAGTTACAATAAATAAAAGACACACTTACTACCCTATAAGAGGGAAATGTAGGCCATAGCAGGAAATACTTATATGAGGAGTTGTGCCCTTACCCATTCAACAAGGACATGCTGTGGAAACCCTTTCCAAAGCACTTCACCATTCCAAAGTTTGAAAATATAAAGGAAAAGGTGATCCTCATGATCACATCAAAGACTTTTATATGGCTTGCCAAGAGGTTGCATATAGTGATAATTTCCTAATACGAATCTTCCCTCGTAGTCTAGGGGCACTACCATTGGAATGGTTCTTCAGCATACCTAAGGGGTCTATTACAACATGGCTGCGTTAGTAGAGAAATTTGTACAACATTATTCCTTCAACATGGAAAATGATATCATGATGAATGACCTCTGTAATGCAAAGAAAAAACCCAATGAGACCTTTGCAGGATTTTTACAATGATGGTGAGGGTTGGAAAGTCGTTTCCCTTGTGCATTACCAGAAAAATAGCTAGTGAGCATATTTGTTCCTAACTTAAACCCAAAATATCCTTCCATTTATAGATGCATCGTGGCTCAAAATTCAAATAAGTCATAGAGAAAGGAAGTAAAATCAAGAAATCCCTCATCGCAAAGGGAACGCTTAAGTCTGTCATTAAAGACAAACATGAAGCCAAATCCGTAGACAAACCAAAGTTCTTCAATAAAAACAAACATGTTGTTAGTGATGGCATTATAGACTCCAAGAGATTTCCAGACCATGCAGATAGGCCCACTTTTAAAGCTCTCACAAGGACCTCATCCCAAAGTAACCCACTAAACATATGTTTATGCCATTAATGGAATCCCTATCTACCATACTAAAGTAGTTAGATAATGTAAAAATGGTGGAATATCCAACTACGACAAGTACCATACCTAGAAGATGCTCCAAAACTTGGTTGGTTCAAGGACCATGAGTACTATGACTTCCACCATGTTAAAGGACACAAGACAAATAGGTGTTTAAGACTACATCATTACATACAAGACCTCATTAAAGAGGGTAAGATCATCATAGATTCTCCCCCTGACTCAGGACAAGGTCCAAACGAGAAAATGGGTATCTACAAAGAGCATTTTCCTAATCATGTAGATAAAAAGAAAAGGAATCCAGATCAAGGAAAACTTCCAATGAATATAGGATTTCTCTTATATTTACCCCACTAATGATAATCCCTTTTATTCTCTCATAGGATGTATTCACTCATCTGATGAACAGGTCAACATTATCTAGATCTTAGAAAAGAGTTTTGCGGTAGGGATGAGATGTGCTTGTTTAATCATACTAGATCCCCTACCTATCCCTCAAAAGGTTAGTATAATTTGATAGACCAGTTAGAGAAAACACCTGCTAGGATATCCATTTTAGATCTCCTCAAAATCTCTACTTCCCATAAGAACATACTGTATAAAACATTACAAAATTCAAGAATCTCTACAGATGTAGATCCCATGCACCTCTAAGACATGATTTGAAACCTCAACTCCAATGATCATATTACTTTTGATCACACCATAATCTCACGTAATAACCTGGAACACAACTTGCCCTTATACTTAGAAGTGGTGGTTACTCATCGCAAAATCAAGAGGGTACTTTAAACATGATTTGTTAATATCATATTTATTAGTATCTCCTAGAACACGTGGTAATCCTTATTTTAATTTCAAGATACTCAAGAAAAGTGTCCTAAACCATTACAAAAGTTTGATCAGTGGTCTCCTACGAGGAGAGGATGAGAAGATCCTACTAGCAGAGTGTCGGAAGTACCATGGCTTCATTCCATAACACCACAATATATAAAAGGTCATTGATGATGTTTTTCATGGGTTACATGCTCCCCGGGGTTTGGATGTGGAATCCACAAGGCCATGGCTAGAGCCTATTCCCATTGACTTTCGTTTCAAGTTTGATAAGCATGTCGGAGATAAGGCCTCATAATGTTACCTCTACCCTTTGATATTGAAACCACCTCACAATGTGAGGACATTTCATCTCATTCTAATAGTGTCTCGTGGATTCCCAATGTAGCCTCTGGGAGGATCTTGCTTCCATTAACCTATTCCCAGATTCAGCTATCCTTACCTTATTTGGATCAGTCAACCCCTAACCAATTATCAAATAACCCTTGTGTATCCTAAAATTATAGATTGGGATTAATAACTTCACATGCCACTAGACTTCTTGAAAATGATGAGGCATTTGCAGATTTTATGGGACTCATTGATTCTATTCCACTTGTGGATGCAAGAAAGGATTTATAATTCAATTTAGACACATATGCATACTTTTGGGAAGAGGTAGAGATGTGTGTACATTTAATATAAAGGTGGTAAAGAAGAGTAAAAACACTTCAAAGAAACCTTGTAGAAAAGTTTAAAGAAGTCTCACAAGTTGACAAACTCTTTGAAACACTCATAGAAAAGCCCACAACAAAGAGTCTATGGATGAAGTGTTTTATCCATTTAAAGATGATGATCAAAGTCACCACCGCATGAGGTTGATCTTACTCTTCCCCCGATCCTACATGAATGGAAGATGCTTATGCTTGTTGAGGAAATAATTAATTTCAACATGGACTGGCTTAAGAACAACCTAGAATGATCCAAAGTTGGGAGATTTCACTCTCATCTCAGAACATGAATGTTTTCATAGAACTCTTAAGGGAATACATGACGATATATTTACAGGAGGACATATTTAGATATGTCTCGGTTTGGATCTAGAGTTAGTTTTGCAAACCTCATCAAGTGCACCTGATTCTAGACCCATCATGTAAGATTAGGAGAAAGATGTACCCTAAGGTGGTCACAAAGAATTTTTGAAAACTACTAGCATTTAATGATTTCATTAAACCCATTAGGATTCTATTCAAAGTGGATCTCTAACATATTCCATGTATATAAGAATTTAAGATAACAATGTGCATATTTCAAGAAATCAATAAAGCATGCCACTAAGGATGACTCCCCTTTCCTAACATTGACATGATAGTTGATTCCACCACTTGGTTAGAAATGTTGTCTTTAATGGATAGTTTAAATGTTATAAGTCTCACTGATTGCAGAAAAAATCAGCATAAAACAACCTTCATCACTAAATGGGAAAGAACAGTTTTTCTACAAGTGGTCATGCCATTTCGGAAAGAATGATGATGAGCCACCTATTAAGGAAATGATCTTATCTTCCCCCGATGATATGATGAATGATGTTTCATGGAAGATTTTGATGACATCCTAGCTAAATCAACAAGAGCTAAAAGAGCAACCTGAAGGGTTAAAATGTATCTTTCAATGTCTCAAGGATTATAAGGTTCACTTAAGAGAATGTGTCTTTGGTATTTTCATGGACAGAAACTCCTAGGGTTCTAGAATTATTTCATAAAGAGGGATAGTGCAAGTAGACCCTAAAAGGTTATGGCTATCATAGAAATGCTCACCACCTACCACTCTCAAACAACTGAGAAGTTTACAAGGAAATATTCATGAAATCCATTGTCATTTTATTTCACAGCGTGCGGATAAGTGCCACCCCTTTACCCATCTACTAAAGAAATACATTACATTTAACTAGAGACGAAACTATCAAAAGGCCTTTGCACTACTAAAAATATTACTTGGTCAACCCACTGTACTCATTTCACCTACCCCAGTGAACCTTCATCTTATACATTTCCGCTACCCAATTTTCTATTGGTACATTTCATTCCCAATATGATCTAAACCATAAAGAAAGGGCAGTTTATTATCTCATTCACACCTTGATTTCTTATGAGTTAAATTACCTACAAATTAAAAAGGCCTGCTTAGAAGTTTTCTTTACCTTCTAAAAGCTTCGCCATTATCTCCTAAATAATAAAACCAAACTCATATCCAAATTTGACCCTCTCAAATACCTTTTATCCAAACCTACCCTCATAGGATGAATGGCTAATTGGATCATTCTCCTGAGTGAATTTGATATTGAGTTCAGTAAATCAAAAATCCTTAAAGGATAATTATTGGCTGATTAATTAGTAGAATAGCTCCTCTACTGGGGATAGAACCTTTGTGCCTGGATCTTTGCACACATCTATAATGTACATTGAAGATTTTGTAGAATGGAAAATCCATTTTGATGGATCATTCACCTTCCATAGATCCGGAGCAGGAGTGGTGCTCATCACTCCCACAGGGAGGTCATACCAAGAGCATTTCGGTTGGGATTTATGTGCACTAATAACATTACAGAGTATGAGGCACTCATCGCTGGCCTCAAGCTAGCTATTACTTGGAATATTAGACAACTACGAGTCATTGGAGACTCCCAACTTATCATTAAACAAGTTAATGATGAGTATAAATTTAAAGATGAGAAGCTCATTCCATAATAAAATGGTCAAAACCTTAAAGGAATACTTTACAATGATCATATTTGAAAATGCCAAGGTCGCATAATAGATCAATAGATGTTATGGCTATAATTAGGTCTCTCTTATGCATTCCACCTCAGGAAAGTAAAATGCCTTTCTTTGTAGAGCATTTACAAGTTCCCGCATATGATATGTCAGAGTCATGTTTGGCATGTGAAGTTGTTGGTCCATTATCCCCCTAGTATGACCCTATCTTTTGATACCTACAAGATGGAACTTTTCACCAGACATTACCCATTCTGAAAAGAAATCCCTTATCCGTCATATAGCCCATTATACCCTCCTAGGAGGCACCCTTTATCGTCGTGGCTACGATAGGAATCTACTTCATTGTTTGGATGTCACTGACTCAATCCACGCTATTAAGGAAGTACATGGTGGTATTTGTAGAGTGCACACAAGTGACATGGTCTTAGCTAAAAAATATTAAGAGTAGGCTATTATTGTCCTACCATGGAATCATATTATGCTACAATTTTGTAAGGAAATGTGAGCTATTCCAAAAGTATGGAAACTTAATACATGTTCCAACACATTCTTTGCAACCTATCACAACGCCTTAGCTATTTTCAAAGTGGGGTCTAGATCTCATAGGGAAGCTCCATCCTTCTTCTTCAGATGGCCACACCCACATTATCACTACCATTGAGTATTTTACAAAATGGGTAGAGGTTTTGCCTCTCACTTATGTCACTGGTGCACAAATTTCAAAATTCATCATGAACCATCTCATTTCCGTTACGGTATCTCTTCAACCATTATCACTGATAATGGTAAATCCTTCAAGAATAAAATGGTTAAGACATTATGTCAACACTTCCATATTCATCTCAAGTGGTCTACCCCCTACTACCCCCAAGGTAATGGAAAAGCAAAGGATACTAATAAAACCCTTGTATGGATCATGGAGAAAATGGTGAGTAAGAATGGCCGTAATTGGCACTTAATATACATCCCGCCCTCTGGGCCTATCGAACCTCCATCTTCACTCCTATTGGTACAACCCCATATTCACTTGTTTATGGTATTAAATCTATCACACCATTAGAAGTGGAGCTTCCCTCCCTGAGAATATCTCTTCAAGACTATCTTGATAAAGATGAGGACTACATAGTTGCTCCGACTGGAAGAGTTAGAACTATTAGATGAAAAGCATATCAGAGCGCTCAATCACCTAAAATTCTATCAGAAAAGAGTATCCAGGGGATACAAAAATGCATCATTCATTGGGAATTTGATGTAGGATGATCTAGTTCTAAAATAAAATCATAAGAACACCATCAAAGATAGAGAAAATAAAGGTAAGTTTGAAGCTAACTAGCTAGGCCCTTATGTGGTGGTTGTTAAATATGGATCAAGAGCCTATAAACTTGCATACTCAGATGGTGAAGAGCTTCCAAACCTATGAACTCCATGCACCTCAAGTGGTTCTATGCTTAAGCATGATGAGAATATCAGATAAGAACTAAAAATAGAAAAACAAAGAAAAAACAAACAAAACATGAGAAAATTGAGAAAACAGTAAAAGAAAAAATAGTCATCCACATGTGAAAACCACACAATTGTGGTGTAATGGGTAGGTATTTGAGTGAAAACTGGTCTTCAATGCTCAAAGAGGATTCCATCATTCACAATTCAATCTTACATCAAGATGGGTAACTCTCATCGCTTTCTAGATGTAAGTTTCCTTGCTAGGTCTAGGAACCCTATTGAATCCATCTTGCAAAGTCATGATCTAGCTTATTTACTCTTATATCTACATGAAGGATGTTGCCTTTGTATATTCCCATCTAACACTGGGGGAACCTTCACATTCCACTTTCTCATACATACACGTGTGGAATTCTACCTTTTTATATTCCCACATCACGTTGGGGCATCCACACTTCTTTGTCCTTGTACATTGCTTTTAGAACATGACCTTAGAAAATACAAAAACATTCAAAAAAGGGATACATAAAAAAACCTAAACATTCGTAAAAATCTCCTTCTAGGGATGAAGCTACACCAACTACACAACGTTGTCTTAGAGAAGCCTCAAAACAATGTGAATAGTAGCCTTGAAAACTTATCTTTCTAGATAAACCCAAAAACATTAGAAAAACATATATCAATGTTGTCTTGCAAAAACAAAGTAGTATTCAAAGATTGCTTTTAGTTGTTGGTTTGTATAGTGTTGGTATGTTGAGCTTCTCATATTGTATATTTTTAGGAGTAGTTTGTTTCTTACCTTAGATTAAATCTTGTTTAGTTTAAATTGTGTATTGCATTAAATTCATTTTCTTGTACAAACATTGGTATGACCACATCATCTATTATATGCATCTATTAGGATTCATTTTACTTACTTAGATTAAATGTCAATTTGATCTCTTTGGTATGTTTAATAAATTCATGTGTTTTACATCATAAGTTGTGTTGTGTTGTATAGGTATAGTTGTTTAGCTTTGTTAACTTTTTCTTGTGTGTTTATCTCTTGCACATTTTTTTGTTATCACATCTATCATCTACCATTCATCACATATAAACATCATCTACTACATCATATATACAAAAATGCTAAGTATTACATCATGCATGTATGTTAAGCTAATCATCACATATCATATCATCAATGGGGGCAAGAGGGGTTGCGCATAATCACAAATCTATCCCCCCCACACCAATATCATCTAGTATCATCCCAAGTGCTAGAATAGAAATCAAAAACATTCCATAAATCAAAGCATGTGATACTATCTACAGATATATCATCAATATGAAAACATGGAACATAAACATCTCTAAATCTAAAGTATGTCACATACATAAAGGAAAGGGAAATCATACATCATGATACAATAGTTACAAAGCAATAACCACAAATTGTAAAAGGCATAATCACAACATGACATAACAAAATCATCATCAAATGTCCATATAATACATGTATAAATGTCCGTCTCAAAACTCAAGTATACATCATCGATACAATATGCCATCTAAAAGGGGCATGCATAAAAAATGAGCCTTCATCAAGAGGCATCATCAAAATAATGGTACATGAATCTATACATCGATCAAAATCAGCCTTCATAAGAGGCATGTATACAATACATCTGTACAAAAAGTAAAGATAAATAACTCAACCATAGCTCACGCCCTCTCGGGGCTCCGAGTCCATTTCTGGGGGATGGAAGAGTGGTGTTTATGATGGACCAGCTTTGGGGTACCACCCGTTGTTCAACTAGCTATTGTCCAACCGGATGCTCTAAATAGCTAGCTATCGACTAATCTAATCGATCGTCTTGACCTGTGCCATGATCTAGAACCTGTCACCTACTCACATCCAACTGATCAAAAGGTGCTACCCATTTCTCTCGCTAAGGCTACTCTAAAATAGGTGGTCATATGGTATAAGGCCTTGCCACTGGCCCTCATAACATCCTAAATCAAATTAGAATCTCCAAAATCACATTGACTTCATGAATGGTGGCATCTCGCTCACCTATCAATCTACCCCTATCAACATGGGCATGTCTAGTAAAGAGCAACCTCTCGGTCTCTATCTGTAGTAATGGTCTACACCTGGGCTCGGTCATGATCTTTCTGAATAATATAACCCTATGCATGTTCATGGGCATGGTCCTTTTGTGAACAACATCCATTTACACCTATGTTGTGATGATGTAAAAAAATCTCAATATTCGAGCCCCATGTGTGGCCATCTAACTACTTTGGTTCTACCATGTCACACTATCCCAACCCTAAGTGGTCGTGAGCTCAGCCTCGATCTCTCTCAACTATCAATACATGTACCTAGGGTTTATAAGGACCTGTACCTACACCCTGGCCTCATCTCTCTCTCCATCTACCTATAATTATACAAAAATCACTTGCCACCTATAACTTTTTTGAAGAGCAGATAACTACCCACCATCACCACCACCCCCTAGAGCATGAGGTGGTGGGCCCTACTCTAGAAATACCTACTGAAGAGGGGCATATATCCCCGTTGGAATGCCTACTAGAGAGGAAAATATATGTCTGGTGCCCTAGGTTCCTATCTCGGCCTGAGCCTAGGTCCCTGTCTCTATGGCTACTATAATAGAGGACTTTTCCCCTACCCCTAACATAACGTTGTGCATCAAGACCACCACCATCATCATCATCATCGTCATCATTGTCATCATCATCATCATCCCCACTAGCCACCCTCATCACCACTGGGAGGCCCCACTGGAGGAGCTCTCACACTAATCATCATAAGTTTCCCTAGAAATGGTCAAATGGCATGGGATCACACCATGGTACCATGGTGCATACTGAGTGTGTAACCAAGATCTCTGATTTGTCTCAATGGAACCCACATAGTAGGTACCACCTGTAGGAAGTTGGCTTGTGCTCTATCTTAGGAAATCTATGGACCCATGTCAACATACTCTTGGGCCCTACAAGCATACCACATATCTAGCCCAAGAACATCCTAGGTAATGCCAAACTATCTCTAAGCACCGATCTACTTTGTAAATCTCCCGCATATAGTTGTGGCTTCCCAACATGAAAGTACTCAACTGTAGTGGTGTTGAGCTCTAAGCCATCCTCAAGCCACTAGAAATGTCTGTAGGGCCTCCATACTATGGTGGCCTGTTGTAACTCATCAAGCTTGCGGTGGTAATGATACGCATCTCCCATGTATGGCCGCACATCATCCCCAATTGGGACCCATCCCATAGAAGAAGGCTCCTCTGGAGCCCAAACTCTCAAAACACCTAAGGGGTAACCAATAGCAATATGGTCCCATGCCCAAATCTGAAGTAGTAATATGGCCTACCATCTTCTGATGGTAGTAGGTAATCAAATGTAGGTCCCAGTATAAGTGTGCTAGAATGCACTAACCCAGCAAAGTAGGTCTCTCCATCTATCAACCCATGTATCACTCCGAGGAGGCCAAGTGGAAATGAAGCACCGGTCTTTTCAAGGAGTAGAACTCCACTGACAAAGGCCATCATATAAACCACAACGTGATCTAGCTGGGTCCTCAATGCATTACGACAATCTAATGGTCATCCCACGACGTGGTATCATTGGGACACCAAATAACTCTGAGATACATCACTGAATATCAGGCCAATGACTCATGTACTAGATAAGCTAACCCTGGATCGGGACCCACATAATGTGCCACACATCCTCTAGTGTAATCGTGATCTCCCCAATTGGAAGTCGAAAGCACTGACTCTCATTGTGCCATCTCTCAACTATGACTATTCAGAAGGTTGTGATCCAAGGTGATCTGAGGCATATCAGCCATGTAGGCCAATCCCGTGATGTATAGGAGGATATCCAATATCTTCCTATCATCCTCATCGAATTGTATGCCTCTATCACCACTAGTTGACCATATCACTCGCATGTATATGTGAATGGGTAATATATGCTACAAACAAAAGAAACACACATGTATTAGGCACATTTCTATCTACTTCTATCTAATTTTTTGGTAAAATCCTTCATTCTTCCATCTTATTTCCTAAATTTTCACTTTCTTCTAGTCTATTTTCTTTTCTCCTTGGCTATTTGGATGGAAGGGTGTTTTATTCCCCTTTTCCAAATGCATACGCACTACCCCACACATGACTACACGTACGCGCCCCTCTATTTTTCTACCTATTTCCCTAGTCTACACAGGACACATATGCACCCAAAGTGTGGCGTCTATGCATTTCTTTGACACATGTATGTACGCCCATTCCTACCTACCTAGGACATATGCCATCTTCTTAACACCCACATACCTTCTTCGACACGCATGCACGTGCACATCTATGTCTTCTTCCTTCGGTGGATACGCATGTGCATACCCACTTTATTTGATGAATACACGTATGCGTACACATACCAATCAAAATTGGTGCATACATGTATGCAAATATGTCGAACCGACGGATGTGTAGTACATACATCAAAAATATCCTAATCTAGCCTAAATGTTCCCTAAAAATAACATTAAATGCATAATTCATAAAGAAGGATAGACCACTCACATAGGGTCCATCCATTGGGTCCCGCATGAACTCTCGGATGTGATCTGCTCATCTCCTCCTACTCGATAGCCTCGCCATCTCACTCAAGGCTATCACTCTCACTCACGGTAAAATTTACAAGAGCTCTGGTACAAATGAACTGGTCGTGATTGATTTACCCCACCCCAGGTGGGTATATTAGGCTACCACGATGCCCCTGGGGCATGTTTTCTCCATCGTGATCATTCTAACCCTTCTTCTACCCACCGAGGTGATTATTTTTCTATTAAAATAATTATTTTTACCCTTTTCACACTAGGGCAATTCAGTGCCACCCCGTGGTCACTTATTCATTACACTGGAATAATTTACGAATCTTCCAAGTGCCTTTCACATTTTCTTCTATTTTTCTACTATTTTACCCATCGTAATGATTATTTTTTTAAATAATTATTTTGGGCCCATAATTCTTCTCGTCGGGACATGTTATGACTCTCTGACGACTGTGCATTCACCTTCGCGCCTTCACGCGTACTTTTAGGAGATTTTTATCTCTTAAATTCTTCTGACCGATCAAAAATTTAAAAATTATAAAATCATTTAAAAAAAATAATCATAAAAACTTCAAAAATTAACTAAAATTTTGGTAAAATAACTCATTTTCACCTAAAATCTATGTCTCTCGCATGACACTCATCTCGTATCTTGCTGACATTTTCAAATTTTTGAAACAATGAATTGCGGATCATCTGAATCTTTAAATCATCTACAAAAGCTACGTTGCTTACTTACTTCATCGGACTTTGGGGCACTATCAGTTTCTAGTACTATTTTTTCATCATGCACATTGCTTTTCATCAGACCCAAGTGTCCTCCATCATTTCCCTTACATATACACATTGCTTGGGGCATCATCCTTTACCCTTGTCATTTATCAAAACATTTGGGATTACAACTTGATAACAAAATATTTTTGCAACTATCTTGAACATTGTTGGTTTGAGTGTGTGTGATTGTACTCATTTCCCTGTTAAAAGAGTTTGTTTACTTCTCGTATTACATTGCATGTTTGTATGTTGCATGGAGTTGTTATTTTAGCAATGGAAAGTTGTTTGTATCATGGATTTTTCATGTCATTTTATGCTTCTGTTGTATTCTTACATCTTAATAAGGGCCGATGATGAGGATTCTAAGCAAAATGATGATTTAAAATTTGTTGGCACTGGTTTATAGATAGCTCAATATCCCCTTTTCTTGTTTTTTTTATCATCTCCTCTTTACACTTTTTCTTCCTTTTATTCTATTTTCGATTTTGATCGAGTTCTTCTATCACCCCATCGACACTCGAGGGGGCATCCTTCATCCTACCTTCATCCTATTAATTTTTCTTCTACCCCTTCAAAAAAATTCTACTCGTTTATACTTGTCTACTTTCTTTGAAGTGACGTAGCTTACATCACCCCAAAGAGGGGAAAATGTAGACACCTGTAGTTTGATCAAAGCACTATTATCTCTAATATTGCACTAACTATTCCCTTCCTCATAAATTGATGACACATCGCAGTTAGATCTATCTAACTCCCCTTTTTCGACACTCTTATGGTCTTATTCCTCTTATAAGTCAATTAAATAGGCTATTATAGCCTCTTCTTGGCTAAATCCTCTTCTTTCTTTACCACTTCTATTAGCTTCTTGGACTATCAATCCATTTCATTGGATTGATTAGGCCTTCAGAACCCTCCCAAAACACTAATTTCTCTCTAAACAAGATTAATTAGTCTAACCTAGGTTAATTACCCTAAATCATGATCAACCTCTTCTAAACCTAGTCAAATCTTACTTTGACTTGCTAATTAACTTGTTGACTCCCTTTTAGTCCCACATGCACCAAAAATCCTCCCATTTCCCAAATGGAAAACTATAAATAGCCCACTACCCCCTCTCATTTACAAGAACACTTCTTCCCTCTAACATAAACTATAGTATTATTTCTAGGATTAGGAGTTTTATTTCATCTTATTGAGTTATTTTCTTTATCCTTTACATTCACACACACACACCATGGATTAAATGGGAAGAACCATTGGCCTTGAAGCCATTAATGGTGAGATCTCATTCTCTTAAGCATAAAATGATTGCTTAGATCCTTATTAGGCTCATTTACTTAAGATTTCAAGAATAGAGGGTAATTATATTTGTTAAGTTTGTTTGTTTACTTCAAACTAATGTATGAAAAGTAGGAATCCTTTTTTATTTCTTAACTGATGGTCCATTGATTGGTTTTGCACAAAGCTTTGGGGTTCTTAAGTGTTCTTACCCCATTCAATAGCTTTTGCAAAATTTATTTGAACACATTTCGCACGCCTAAAGTGGGACACTTATATCAATTTGCAAATGGAAAATTACTAAACTCATTATCTTCATGACCTAACACTTTTTAAAGAAAGGTGTCAAAATAAAACACAAGACTTATACTACACGTGTTTACATGTAGATTGTCAAATGTTGTGCTACTTAAAACCACATTTAAATTAACAAGATATAAATCACACCATTCCCTTCACACTATTGCAGTTTCAAAAAATGGTACATCCCTATACACTCAACTCGGAACATAACACCTTTGGCATAACGCCTTAAGATAAAACAATGGGGGTGGTTCTAGGAACCCTAAAGTAATCCACCGCATTTGAGAAACCTCATGGATGAAACAGAAGCGCGCCGCTCACCCATTTGACTAGTACGCCTTGTGAGTTAGAGTCAAATATTTTCCCTATCATGGCTCTAGTGATGATACAACTTAATGCACTATTTTCTCATTGTATTAGAAGTGGGTACCCTATATTCGAGATACTCCAAAATCATTAATTACAACTCTTTGAGAAAATTGCGCTCACATCTAGACAATCTTCTGACACCTAGTTGAGAGAAGTTATTAAGGAGGCCATTCTATCTTGAAGCCCAGTTTTCTAGTTTGTTGTCACATCAAGCCATCATGAAGTGACAACTCACTTGGATTCTGAACCTTGTTCCTCGAACAAGGCAAAGAGCCCATGTAAGTTTGAGCTAAGTGTCTTTCATCATGAAAATTAGATGACATCTCACTTAGCTTAGCTTCTTTCTCACCTTCGGACGAGGAAAAGCTCTACACAACGGTGCTTAGTTTATTTTTCATCTTTTTGATATATACCCATGCCTTATCACTTCCTACTTTTGGGGTGAGAAGGGAGCATACCTCACACATCTTATCAAAGATGGTACTGACCAATTTTTTTTCGTTTATGCCCATCCATGTTTACGTATGGGTTGTTAAACGTCTAAAGTGTGCATCTACATTTTCATATCTTTGATATTCCTTTGATCTTGATTTCAAGATCATCTTCACTACTACAAGTTTGGTTCATCATTTGTTTCTTCTTCAATTTATAGCTTTTCTTGCATTCTAATCGCACAATCTTGGTACTTACATCGTGTTTTCAATTTTTTTAGGAATGTGATATAAGTTCCTTTATTTCACTGTTACGCTTCTCACAAAATTAAAAACTTCTTATCATACTCATTACTTGGTTTTAGTTTTGACGTCATCTGAGTCTTTTAAAAAGTTTCTATATCACCTTTTATATATCGCAATAATGTTGTCTTGATACTAACACCTTTCTTGCTCGGTTAATGTATCAAGATAGCATTGTTAGGCTATATCTAGTAGTTACTTCCATTTTTCATAAGACTTAGCTTTCATCGGCATTTAAACTAGTTTTACTATACCTTGTTGAGAGTCTGCATCAATACCACTTTGATATTTAGGCATTGTTAGAATTCTAACCTGACCTACGCATTGATACGATATTATCACTATTCATTTTATAGTACAGGCTTGGTAACGACAAAAGTGAGTGATCATTACATTTAAGTGTGCATATGAGTTTCCTTTGATAAAAATGGTTGCATACCCTTGCATCTATGAGACACTGTGCCATATTTCAAACATCACCTCAAACAACTTGCAAAATCATACATTTAGGATCCACGCTAGCTTCATACAAACATCAACTAGTAATTCCTAAAATCACGAAGATGGAAACCAAATCAAATGAACATGACTTAGGAGAAAACCCTTTTGAAAACTTCCCATTTAGTGGCAACAACTTAGCACCTCTCTTTTCTCAAGTCAAGGATGTGGAGCCATTAATTGACCACAGTGGAGAAGAGTCAGACTCTTCCGAGAGAGCAATAGAGATTAGACCTAGGAAGATTTGATGAACTCCTATATTATAATAGAGATCAAGTACTCACAAGAGTCTTAGAATTAGGAGCTAAGCTTCCACATGAATGTGAAGTAGAAACCAAGGTCATTAATCACAAAATAGAAGAATGAGTATCACTCTTAGACATAGATAACCCCTTTGAGATGGGGTACGCTTCTACAAACATCACGCCACTGTTGAAGGAGACCCATCACAACAGCCTTACTACAAAGCTTCACGTAAAGTGAAGATTGAGCGTAAAGCCTCACCTCCTCCCAAATTCAATGAAGAAGAGGACCCTCTAGTTGAAGAGGAGATCCTTCAAAAACAAATCTTGAAACTAAGCCAGTAAATTAGCAAACCTAGGCTCTTCAAGAAGAAACATATACAAAGACAAAGACAAAACAAAATCTAGCAAGTTTCACTTTGATCCATACACTGACACTACCTTTAAGGCGGCTAAGGCATAAATACCAATGTCGCCTACTAAAGAACAACTCATTCAGAAAGAGTTATAATTGATGAAAGACACACTTACTACCCTACAAGAGGGAAATGTAGGCCATAGTAGGAAATACTTATATGAGGAGTTGTGCCCTTACCCATTCGACAAATACATATTAGGAAACCCTTTCCAAAGAACTTTATTGTTCCAAAGTTTGACAAATATAAAGGAAAAGGTGATCCTCGTGATCACATCAAATACTTTTATATGGCTTGCTAAGAGGTCGCATATAGCGATAATTTCCTAATATGACTCTTCCCTCACAGTCTAGGGGCACTACCATTGGAATGGTTCTTCAGCATACCTAAGGGGTCTATTACAACATGGCCTATGTTAGCAGAGAAATTTGTACGACATTATTCCTTCAACATGGAAAATGATATCACAATGAATGACCTCTACAATGCAAAGCAAAAACCCAATGAGACCTTTGCAGGCTTTTTACAATGATGGCGAGGGTTGGCAAGTCATTTCCCTTGTGCATTACTAGAAAAATAGCTAGTGAGCATATTTGTTCCTAACTTAAACCCAGAAATAGTCTTCCATTTACAGATGCATTATGGCTCAAACTTGAATAGTTCATGGAGAAAGGAGGTAAAATCAAGAAATCCCTCATCGTAAAGGGAAGTATTCCATCATTAAAGACAAAAATGAATCTAAATCCATAGACAAACCAAATTTTTTCAATAAAAACAAGCATGTTGTTGGTGATGGCATTACAGACTCAAAGAGAGTCAAATTTGTGCAGGTAGATGGGACCAATTTTTAAGCTCTCACAAGGACCTTGTCCCAAGGAACCCACTAAATGTACATTTATGCCATTAACATAATCCCTATCCACCATACTAAAGTAGTTAGATAACATAAAAATGGTGGAATATCCAACTGCGATAGTACCATGCCCTGTAAGATGCTCCAAAACCCGGTTGGTTCAATGACCATAAGTACTACGAATTCCACCATGTTAAAGGACACAAAAAAATAGGTGTTTAAGACTATGTCATTATATCTAAGACCTTATTGAAGAGGGTAAGATCACCCTATATTTTACCCCTAACTCTTGACAAGGTCCAAATGATAAAATGGGTATCTACAAAGAGCCTTTTCCTAATCATGCAGATTAAAATAAAAGGAAGCCAGATCATGGAAAAACCTCCAACAACTATAGGACTTCCACTTATATTTACCCCACTAATGACAGTCCCTTTGATTCTCTCATAGGATGTATTCACTCATCTGATGAACAAGTCAACACTATCTGGATCTTAGAAAAGATTTATGCAAAGAGGGATGAGATGTGCTTGTTTAATCATACGTAACCCCTTTCTATCCCTCAGGAAGGTCAGTATAATTTGATAGACTAGTTAGAGAAAACACCTGCTAGGATATCCATTCTTGATCTCCTCAAAATATCTACTTCCCATAAGAACATACTATATAAAACATTGCAAAATTCAAGAGTCTCTACAGATGTAGATCCCACACACCTCCAAGTCATGATCCCACTTGGAGTGCTATAAGCTAGAGCACCATATGAGACATCTTGTAGGGGATGGGATCCATTTTGAGAGGATTTTATATCTCATGGGAGACACAACATATTACAAATAATATTTTGATGATTTAAAGCTATGGATGGTGACCTAATGACCATACCATCTATATTAGTGGTGGTAGGATGTTGCAGAGCTTAGCATTATTGAGGTGGACCACTTCCTGATAGGAAGTCATAGAAATTTTTTGGAGTGGTATCACATTGACATGGTTCAATAGCATTTCATTTTCATCCATGGAATTCTTGTGGAGGAGAAGTGGTACATGTGCGGGGCACATGATACTTTTGACTTTGGGGCCCACATTAGACCATGAAGGGCACTTGATAATTTTTTAGGTGTCATGCTACGAGAGATGGGATGGATGCAAATAGATAGTGGACCTAGGGACCACTATGGATTATGGGCCTTGTTATGCGATAGTGGTTCCTTGATGGATCACCATTCCTGTGCCATTGTATTTTTGTATAGTGGAAGAATCAACAAGAATTCAAGGTCATGCCTTACGAGATAGGGTCGATTAGGGAAGCATGAGGCCGAGGGAGCATTAAATGGAGATCAAGGACAAGGACCGACATAGCCATAGGGGCAAAAATAGCTGGGGCCACAGTGTATAGCCTCCTCTATAGCAATTACCACTACAACAAGCTCCTCCATAGTAGGTACAGTTCCTCCTACATGGTAAGGTCCATTGATATAGCCACAAGTGCAACTAGTGTAACATGTGGTATAGCCATATGTAAATATGCATGTATTATAGTAGGTTTTACATCAATATGTTTAGATGATTGATTATCAATAAGGAGATCGGGGTATTCCATAACCTCTTAGAGTAGCTAGCCCACATATTACAAAGTAGGTGGGTGATGGGATGGAGTGGGGCCACACGGTGGCCACCACAACTTGACATACAGTGCAAGTTACATGCTCTTTCTAAGAGTAGGTAGCCCATAATTGGTTTCTTTATATCTCGAGAGAGAAATAGCCATGTATCCTAGTGACATAACCTGTCATCATAGTTCGAACTTGCAGAGATAGGTTAAGTGGAGTTCTACGGATTAGGATGATTTGAGGTAGTAGGTACAATAGGTCACTATAGAGAGATCATGATATTTATATGCAAGGTCAGCTCAAGTCAGAGAGAGCACATTGGGGAGATGAGAGGACTCAGCTACAGGAAAATGTTTCCAGACTTATAGTAGAGCGTGATGTTCTTCATCATGTAGTATTAGCAATAGTATCCCTAGACTTAGTGTGTGATTTTTCCTTAGCTACTAGTGAGGTTGGCTATTATTAAGCTCTTTATCATGTGGCTATGTTATTCTTGAGGCACAAAGGGAAATTTCATATAGTATGATTGTTGGCAGTTGATCTATATCTAGATCACACAAACCATCAAGATTTGTTAGGTCATTTCATATTCCTCCCCTTGCTATAGACCACTACCAAGTCATACACTAACATTCCAAGTGTTGGTGAGAGTCAGGATTGACTCTACTTATGTATCCATGCATTTATTTTTATGTATGCCTCGTGATGAAGGACTAGTTTTGTACTTGATGTATATGTACTATTTTTTATTATGCCTCAAGATGAAGGCACACATTTTTATCCATGCCCATAGTGGCTTGTTTTTGTATCTAATGTATATCGAGACACACTTATGTATATGGACATTTATTATTTGACTTTGATATGATGATGATGGACTTTGATTATTTATCACATTTTATGTTTTATGAGATAGCATGTTTATCCCATGTTTTTATTATGGTCTATGATGAGGGGGATAAAAATAATCCCTATTTCCTAATGATGATATTATATGATGTTATCTTAGCATACATGTTTGATGTTCATTTTATGATGATGTAGCTTAGAATTTTTATTTATGATATATGATACTTTGATGTTAGATGTGATGATATATATGTGGATGATAACAAATAATGTATAAGAAAACAACACAAGAATAAACAAAATTTAATCAAATATAATATGTACACATGCTAAATAACAACACAAGTAAGTATAAGTATGAGAAAACATACAAGTAGAATTAATCTAATGAACTTCACAATAGATTAAACCAAAACTTAATCTAAGAAAGAAAAGAACAAGTTAATCTAAGGAAATCATGTAAGACAACGCATAGTATGTACAAGTATATGAAAACACACAAATAGAATTATTCTAATGAATTTCACAATAGATTAAAGAAAGACTTAATCCATGCGAGAAAAGAACAAGTTAATCTAAAGAAAACATGTAAGACAACACATGGTATGTACAAATAATCCAACAAAACTATGTACAAATAAACAACTAAGTAAGAAAAACACTACTTTGTTTTTGTGGGACAGTTTTGAAATGTTTAATGTTGTTTTCAATATTTTCGTAAGACACTATCATATTTTTCGGGTTATTTTGGATAAAAATTCTTTGAATGTTTTGAAATTTCCTAAAAGTGTATTTGAATGTTTAGGGTTTTTCAAAGTGTTTATTTAAATTTTTGGTATTTTCTAAAAGTTTTTAAAATTTATGTACATGAAAACAAAGACATGTGAATTCTCCCAATGTTAGATGGGGAATGTAAAAGGGAAAACATAATGCATACGCAAACTCCTCACATACAAGTGTAGGATCAACTGGATCAAGGCCACAAAGGAAAACCTCAAAATAATCTCAGACACAAGAAAAAACTATCCTAGGATAAATAAAATGTACCCCGGGTGTGAGATGCTTGTGAAAAACAAACCTTTTGATGGTGTTGGAAACCATTTTTCACTAAAGGACTTTTCTAAAGTGCCACGATTGTGTGGTTTTCACACTTAGATGAATTAATTTACCTTTACTTTTTGTATCTTTTTCTAATTTTTAACAAGATCCCTATGCTTAAGCATAGAAATTTTTGAGATGCATGACATTCATAGGATCCCTAATTTCATTGCCATCAGAATTAAAAAAATTATATGCTCTTGAACCAAATTTAGCAACCATAACATATGGTCCCAACCAGTTAGGTTCAAACTTGCCTTTATTTTCTCGATCTTTGGTAGTGTTGAACTAATTCTCTTTTAAGAAAAGGTATCCTACCTCAAATGTGTGAGGTATGATACATTTTTGTAGCTTCATCACACTTGATTTAGATAAAATTTTAGGTGGTCTATTCCATGAAGGAACTTCTCATCCAAAGAGCTCTAGTTTCGTGAATTTTGGCCACTCTATATTCTTCCTCTTTGTTTAGATAATCTCTCAAAGATATGCACAAAGATGGGATCTCAATCTCAAGGGGAAAGATAGCCTCTGTGCCAAAAATAAGTGAATATGGAGTAGCAACAATAGGGATACATATGGATGTTTGATAATCCCAGAGGGTGGGATGAATTTGAAGGTTCCAATTATGGCCATTTTTACTAACCATCTTCTCCATGATCGAACAAGGGTATTTTTTAGGCTTGACTGATGTCTATTACCTTGATGGTAATAGGGAGTTGACCATTTAAATTTGATTTGGAATCATTGACAGAGCAACTTCACTTTTTTATTCTTAAAATACTTACCGTTATCAGATACAATGGCAGTTAGAATGTTGTAGTGATAGATAATGTGGTTCATTATGAATTTGGAAATTTGTGCACTAGTGACATAGGTAAGAGGAATAGCCTTTTCTTATTTCAATAAATACTCAGTGGTAGTTATGATGTGAGTGTGGCCATCAAAGGAAGTGGGCGTAAGTTTCCCAATGAGATCAAGTCCCCACTTTGAAAAAGGCCATGGTATTGTGATGGGTTGCAATGATTGTGCTAGAGCATGTATTAAATTTCCATACTTTTGACATAGCAAGAATTTTTTTACATACTGATAGCAATCAGTTTCCATGGTAGGCCAATAATAGCCTACTCTTAATAACTTCTTAGCAAGAACCATTCCACTTGTATGGGCCCCACAGATGTCTTTGTGCACCTCTTTGACTGCTAAGATAGATTCTTCTAAGTTAAGGAAACGTAATAGATTCCCATCATATCCTTTATGATAGAGTGTACCCCAAGTAGGTTATAGTGGGGTATATGCTATATTAGGTTACGTTTCTCATAATGGGAAATTTTAGGGGGAAAGGTTTTGTCATGTAGGTAATTGAAATTTTCAAGGTAGGGGGGATAAAGGACCAACAACATCACATACCCAACAATATTTTGGCATGTCATATGTTGGTGTTGTTAAGTTCTCCACAAAGAAAGGCATGTCATTTTTCCCTAGTGGAGTTCACAACAAATATATAATCGTTTCCATGGCATCCACTGAGTGATTTTGTCCTCTAGGTATCTGTTGGAGCGTGATTTTTAGAAAGAAATCCTTCAAAGTATCAACCAATTTCCTTTAAGGGGTGAGCTTCTCATCCTTAACCTTATATGCATCATTTACCTACATGATAATCAAATAAGAATATCCTATAACAATAATATGTCTAATTTCCCAGTTGTATAGTAACTTTATGTCCTAAAATTAGGGGTTCATATTTGGCTATGTTATTAGTACATGGGAAACCAAGTCTGAATGCCCGAGGAATCAAATATCTTATAGGAGTGATAAGCACAACTCCTACTCCTGAACCATGAAAGGTAAATGATCCATCAAAGTACATTTTCCATGTGATGGATTCCTCAATATACATCATAGAAGCATCTAGAAGTTCCAGACTCAATGGTTCAGTTCCTATAAAAGGGTCCTCACTAGTTGATCTTCAAAGTACCAGACCTTTGACTAATTTTTGATTAAATTATTAAATATAAAAATCACTAAAAAGATGATCCAATTGGCCATCCTCCCAGTAAGTACAGGTTTAGACAATAGGTACTTTAGTGGGTCAATTCTAGATATAATCTTGGTCTTATTATTTAACAGATAATGGCAGAGTTTTTGGAATGCAAAAACAATGGCCAAGTGGGATTTCTCAATTTTTGGGTAGTTAAGCTCATAATCAATCAAAGTAAAACTAAGGTAGTAGATATATTTCTCTTTTTATTTATATCATAGTAAGCTAAAAGCATGCCTATAGCACATTGAGTTGCTGAAATATACAATAGAAGGAGTTTGCCTAGGGTAGGTGGCATAAGAATAGGTGGTTTGGCCAAATACTCCTTGAGTAAGGTGAATTTTTTTATTGTTTAGGACCCCAATGGAAATCAACATATTTCTTGAGAAGATGTGTAAAGGAATGACACTTGTCTATGAGTTGAGAAATGAATCGGCGAACAACCTAAATTTTTCCTTATAAGCTACGTACTTGTTTGAGGTTTTTAGGTGGAGGCATTTTCAGTAATGGAAGTGACCTTTGTTGGGTCAACTTCAATTCCTCTTCTTGACATAATGAAACCTAGTAATTTTTGGATAGCACACCAAAGACACATTTCTTTGGATTCAATCTAACCTTGTAATTTCTTAGACACTAGAATATTTGTCGTAATATTTCGGATGCTCTTCCCTGGTTTGGGACTTGCCTAAGATGTCATCAACATAATCTTCCATTATATCATTAATCATGTCATGAAAGATGACAATCATATCCCTTTGATTGGTTATGCTTACATTCTTAAGGCCGAAGGGCATGATATGGTAAAAAATGTCCCCAAGGGGTTGTGAAGGAAGTTTTATGTTGATCCTCCTCTACAATTTTGATCTATTTATAACTTAAAAATCCATCCATGAGGGATAGAATTTCATAACCTACAGTTGAATCAACAATCATGTCAATGTTTGGCAGAGGAAATTCATCCTTGGGACACACCTTATTAATGTCTCTGAAGTCTATATAGATTCTAATGTCAATGGGTTTCTTTTGCACATGTACTATGTTAGAAATCCATTCTGAATAATCAATAGGCCTGATGAATCCTACCGCCAATAGTTTTTCCAACTCTTCTTTAACCAGGAGGGAAACATGAGGATGTATCTTTCTAATATTTTACTTGATGGGATTTTCTTCTTCATACAAAACTAGGTTATGCACTACCAATGAGGGATCTAAGCTCGACATGTCCACATAGGACCAAGAAAATATGTCTAAAAATTCTCTTAGAAGCATGACAAAGGTCTTATGTTCTTGTGCTGAGAGTGAATCTCCCAACTTAACAATTCTAGGTTGATCCTCTGTTCCAATATTCACATCTATAGTCTCCTCCATGAGCAGTTTGGATTTTTCTTCTAAATTTATGATGTAACTCTTCATAGATTTCCATTTTTGATTGAATATTTTCCATATGTAGGTGAAGTTAACACATATACATGGTTATATCTTGTTGTTTCATTACCACGTTTATCATTTTATAGCTCATGATATTTAGCTTTATGTTTTTCTTAACATGGAGTCTTATTATAAAACTCATGGTAAGCAGCCCTAGGTTTCTCTTTATGCAGAGTTTTAATAGCATCTTTTTAACATAAGAATCTAAACTCACCAATTGGCTACAAAGGGTTTTCAATTGTTCTTGAACTATGACCTCATCATTTCAGGTTTCTTCGTGAGTTTCACATTGAGGTGGTGGTTGTTCATGTTCTCCATTCTCTACATTTCCATCACGGTTGATTCGAAAAATGGGTATGTGATAACTACCAATGTTTTTAGAAGGTGCATCTTCTTCATTCTATTGGCCAGAAGTAGAAGGAAGTCCCTAATTTAAGATATCATCAATGGAGCGAATGGGTCATTCTACTTCTTCTTCTCCATGAACCATGTTTGTGAGGAGAGAATGGTCAAATTTAGGTGGAATTTTAGCCCCTAATTCCACGACACACACTAATACTTCATTTCGGTTTTGAAATAGAAATTTTTCCATATGGGTGGGGTCAAACTCAAAGTCATCTTGGGGGAAGTTATCTTCATCACCACTATGATCAATGAAATTTTCTTCCTCTCGTAAAGGATCTAAATTTGAGTTGATGAAAGGATTTGATCCTAAATTTTTATACCACATTCTTGTAATAAGATGTATATTGGGAAAATTTTCACTAAGGTTGATAAATGTGTACAAAGAATAAAACAATCTTAGGAAAAATAGAGCAGCATGATGGCTGAAAATGTCACAGCAAATGGAAAGGAATATATAATAATTAAAGAAATTTGAATCAAGAAATCTAGGAATCAAAGAATTAAAGAATCAAAGAATACTCTAAGTATATGAAATTTTATGGTGAGAAGTACCAAGGAAAATTAAAACAAGTTTTGAACAAGGATCCAATCAAAAAGTATCTACTCCTTATGTCTCAAAGATGGTTTGGTTTAATAATGACAACACAATGTCAATACTTAAATTGAGTTTGGGATAAAAAATATTAAAATGGTGTTGAAGTGATTTCAATTCAAGGTATACCCAAACAATTTTTAAGAAAAATAAAGTCTAATTTTTAAAAATGGAGGCTACAAATGCGAGCAACGCAACAATACAACTTGGATACTTTAATCAATATTTTAGGAAAAGTGAGATGTTAGTATCAAAATGGTATTGATACAATACGAGCAGTGTAATGATAGCACCTTCCAAAACGCAAGGCATTATTTTGACAAAAATAAGGTCTAAGTATAACAAGGATTTGATATTATGCAAGCAGCATAACAATACAATCTAGAAACTTATATCAAGTTTTATAAGAAAACAAGATGTAAGTATCCAAAATGTATGGATATGATGCGATCAGCATAACAACTCAAGGGGAAATCAATGATGAGACAACCTAACTACAATGAGATGATCTTGACATGGGTATCAAGATATAGGCTTACTAAAACATGAGGATGTACCAGCACACTTTCAACACTTAACATTCATGTCGCGACATGGTCATGTAAGTGAATATAAAAGTGGTGGACACGATTATTTTTGGAAATTCCACATATGTTGTTCTCTTTTGACCAAAAATGGAAACAAGAGAACAAAGGAAATATATCAAGTGGTGATGAAAAATACTTGACCTAACTTTAGCAAAGTTTATCTTTATTTAAAAACAAATTAGAAACTAAGACAAATTTATGCCTCAAAATTTTCATGATGAATATCACGTGGTGCAAACTTCAATAAACTCTTCCCTTATTTGACTAATAAGGTTTTGACTCTAAAGAATTTTTTCTTTGTCAGAGCTCTTTAGAACATGATGGATAAATTCAAGTTGGCCCCAATGAAAAATGGTTTCCTAAGATTTTTTTCAAAGACTCGCAAATACTTACCTAAGAGAGGTATGCTTTTATAGAATAAATCTTAGACAAATGACCATTACCCCACAATCAAATTAATGAATGGGGCCTCATGCTAGTAACTTGAATAATTTCCTCTTGGATTTTTTTCCTAGTCAAGTGGGAAGTGGGGCACTTCCCATTTCATCCACTAGTTCTCTTAAGGTGTGGACTACTTTGGGGTTCCTGTGGTAATCCTCTTAATGTTTTTTATGTCCTATGCTAAGATATTTCCCATAGTTCAAAGCGATCAGATTTTAACCTTTATCTAAACCTACAAATATAGTGTTTTGAATAAATTGGTGTGTTTTTATCTTGAATTTAAAATGATTTTTAGTACACCATTTGTAACCTACAACACACTTGTAATTAGTATTTTTTATATTTTTATTCTTTGACAAGCGGATTAGGTTCTCGCACTCAAGAGTTAGTAGTTTTCAAATTCATCCACAATATTATGAAAGAGGATTAAAGGTTGCTTTTGATTCTCAAGATTTTCCAAAGATGCAAGAGAATAGCATACACAACAATTAACCCAACTAGATAGAAATGAAAAACTTTAAATCAAAGGACCATAAAAATGCTTTGTAAAAAGTTCATTCCCTTAAACAAAAAAATGAATAATGAAATTTCCAAGTTAATCCAAATGTTAAAAAAAGAAGACTAAAATTGTTTTTGATTCTCAAGATCACCAAAAGGTGCAAGAGAAGAGCATACACAAAAATTTAGCCTAACTCAAGTAAAACATGGAAAAACAACATTTATCAAAGCATTAGACATGTTAGAAAATTGATTTAACTCAAAACCTATACAATAAAAATCAGAAAAAACTTGTAAAATGTAAAAAAACATCAAAAATATATTCTAAAATTTCTTGAAATCCGAACCAAAATTATACACATATTGCTAGACAAGCTTTGTAATGATAACACAATGTTATCAAAAGTAGCGCAATCCTGTAACTATAGCACAATCTTAGAATGGTACCACAAACCTAGAAATGTAGACAGGCTAAAAATAAAAATACAAGGTAGTTCTCGTCAGTGCATGACAAGGAAAATCATTCGGCATTATCATGTGGGTTTTAACAAAGAGTGTAATCCTAGTTAAATAGTAGCACATGAGCTACACAGGATGATAAATTCTAGAAAATAGTAACACTGACCTAGTTCAACATTAGAGCATGAGCTACATAGAGACCAAAATCTAGAGAACACTAACACAAGCCTAGGAATGGTAGTTCAAGCATATTAATGTAGCATAAGAATATTAAGAGTAGTGTAAGCATATCAACACCGACGCATGGGTTTTCACACTAATCTAGGGTACTTTAGAAGCTTAAAAAACATGGGATTTTGATAAAAAGAATGTCAAAAAGCTTAAATCTTTGCCAATTAGCTTCAATTTTGGTAGCACCTCACCTCCCTTATTCCTGCAAAGAGTACTAAAATCATGAAAATTAACAACACTAGTTAATAAAATCAATCTTTACCTAAAAATTCTAAAAATAGGGTTAGTAAGCAAAAATGGAAACTAAACTACAAAAACTTGAAATAAATACATGAGACAATGGAGTAAGTCCCAGCGTGCCAAATGTATGCATACTAAACTAACTAAGATAATTGAATGAAGCTAACACCAAGTAGCTCCTAAACAAAGTTAATCTAATAAGAACATCAATGATAAATATTTAAAGGAAATAACTAATCTAATGCATCAAAATTAATTAAACATCTAATGCAAATCCATCCCTTGAAATTGGATGTGCTTTGTAATGTATGATTGCTAAATTAATTGAACCTATCTAGATCATAGCAATCAAATTTGTTGTTGTCTCCAAGTGAGGAAAGGATCTCACAAAAATGGCTACAAGGCCATGTTTGGATCTTCCTTTACTACTCAACTATGAGAGAAATGGATGCAAAGATGAAGAAGCTATTCCAACAATGGAGAATGCTCTATCAATATGCCTATAGTAATCACTATTCAAAGTGTGGTGTAAGTTTGGAAGGAAGGAGGTAGGTTCTTTATATAGCTTTCCAATTTGGGAGAAGCTAGAAACCTAGTGAATGTGGGATAAAAGATAAAGTAGAATTAGAAGGGATAAGCATGATTAGAAAGAATTAAGTAGAATTAACAACTCATGGGAGTTGGAGATGATTTAATTAATTAACTAGGATTAATTAATAGGCTAGGATAAGCTTAGAAATCTATTTAGAGGTGATTTAGAGGGAAATAGGTAGGATTTAGATGATTTAAAAGGGGGATTTAATCAATAAGAGGGTTTATTAATTAAATACAAGGTTATAAAGGCTTAATTAACTAATGATAGTTAATTAATCGATTATAGAAGGATTATAACTAACGAAGTGTTGTTAATTGGCATAAAAATAAGGTAAAGACTAGTTAATTAACGAAGTGTCATTAATTAACCAAAATGGAGATAAAATTTAGTTAGTTAGCGAAAAACCACCAATTATAACAGAAATGACGTGAAAGAGGGTAATTAGTGCAATTTTAGTATTAAAACTATGTAAGTGGATTTTATGTTCCATGACTACTATCCCACTGTCTAGGACAGTCAGGATAGTTGGGACAATAAAATGTGCCCCAAACCTAACCAAAGTGCTTAGGTCCTTCATATGACCCCAAATTTCATCTCTCGGGTCCTCTAGCCTTTGTCTCTCATCCCCCATGTTCACCAATTATTTCTTGCCACTTGTCAACCCTAGGGAAGGGGGCACATTTTCTTTCCCCATATGTCCCAAATTTCTCAGAAATTAGGGATAGTGAGGAAAATAAAAATTTTCCCTTCCCCTCCTTATCTCATTTTTTAAGTCTTGAAGGTTTTGGAGCAGTTGAAATGTAAAGAAAAATCTAGGACCTGATCTTTCGCGAATAATTAGGAGATATTCGTATGGAGTTAGGAGTCAATAAAATACTCATTGGAAATCTTGAATAACCCTCTACATGATGAAACTCTCATATTTTTCACAAGATTTAGGTTCTTATCGAGATAACTCATCTTGTGTATGCACATCATATTGTCCTAAGATAAAAGGAGATACTTCAGGGATTTTCAGGGATAATTAAAGGATGATACCCCTCTAATTGTTATTGGAATGATTTTTGGATTCAAAATCATATAAAACTTCACCATAACATACCATCTAAAGCTCTGGGAAATGCATTCTCAAGTTTCACATACTTTGTAATTTTTTTAGTTGGATAGGTGGTGGTTTTTTTTGCCCCAACTAACCAGATAGCGGAGATAGTTGGCACACAAAAATTCAACCATGCCCATTTATTCCCTCCGGTCCATCATATAACCTTGGTGGAGATCTGTGATGCATTCTAAGCTCTTTTTCACCTCATTCTAACCCTTCGCATTGATAAATGTGATAGTGCCACTTGTCAATCCAAGGGTGAGGACACATGGATGATTTTTCTCATTGTAAAATATTAAAGAAAAAAATAATGGATTCCTTGATGCAGCATCAAAATGGAATTTTGGATCATCTTCACTTCTCGAGGTTTCAGCAGGCGGAATCGCACAAAAATTGGAGGGAACGATCCTTGAAAATCTAGTTTCACATGAACTAGTTTTCATGCCACGAAGTCCCTATTTTTAGATATATTGAGGACTATGATTTTCATCAGAATTATGCATTATTTGAATAAATATTAAATTTCCCAAAGATCCGGTAGGTGAAATCATTCAAAATTTGAGGGAAGGATCTTTGAAAAATCTAGTTTCATTGAAACTAGTTTTTGCGTGATGAAGTTGCTTATTTTTTTAGATATCAAGGACTGAGTTTTTCTTAGTATGCTACCCCTTTACATACTAAAAATAGTAATTCACTCAATATTGTAATTTCAAATCACCTAGAACAATAAAAATGGTGCAAAATGGAAGGCAGGGTAAAATTAGTAATTTTCCCAAAATAACAGGTCCAGAAAAAGTAACCTACTAAAAATAGAAATGAATCATAAACGTAAGAGGATGGATTTTTCTAGAAGGTTCATAAGGTCATATTTTATAAAAATAGGTGATATGTCCCAAAATAGTAGGTCCCGGTCCTACCTGCTAAAAATAGAAAGTCTCCATTTTGGATGCGGAAAGCTGCAGATGGCTCCATTTTCACTCATATTTTCACTTTTTAAACTCTTCATAGGGTTATAGAATGATATCATGGTTAAAACAGGTAAATCCACCCTTCACATAGGTATTTATGCATCATTCAGTCCACAATTGTATTTTCAAGAGTGAGATAAAACATCATAGGGTGTAGTAGTTTAGGACCCGGGGACATTATACATTCAAAAGAGATTCAAAAGGAGTCATAAATCCATCATAACTCAAGGTAAAAAAATCATAAGTTAGGTTAGATCCATCCACACCTCCCTAGTGAGTTGGATAAATGAGCTTAGTGAGCTAAGTAAACCAAGGTGAGCTGGGAGAGTTGGCCAAAGTGAGTCAAGGTGAGATGAACTAAGTCAAAATGGGTTGGTTAAAGTAAATCATTGCAAGATTGATTCATTACAACACCCTTTTCTTCAAGGTAATCTGGGTATGTCTTCCCAATGTAAAATCTTCCCCATGATGATCAAGATTTGGTCTCTGCAACAAGATTCTAAAAGTGCTCTAACGATTCGACAATAATTTAACTCCTAAAGATCCATTTCCATCGATCCAAGAAATGTTTGAAAATAGACCAAGTACAATGTAGCTTACTATCATGCCCAATATTGAAGCAATCTTAGTAACATTTAATTCTAAGTGAATAAATAATGCCTGGATAATATACCACTTCTTTAGTTGCATCTTAGGTAACTAATATGTTGAAGTTTATAGGACTAATATTTAAAATCCTATTGAGGACATGACTCCATCATGATACGAGTTGACCCACATCTCATTGGTTCAAGATTTACTTTAAGGTGAATCTCATATATTCAAGGAGTCTTCTTCTCACCTCCTCTCTCAAAGTGATGAATATAAAAATTAATTATACAACCGGAGGAATAGGTTAAAGTTCTTAGTTCCTACATCTAACCCTTCTTGGAATCTGACTCAAAACCTTCTCTTTGAATAGAATATATTCCTCCAATTAGTAGTTTTGATCTTAATAAAATCAAGAAAACACAATGTTACATCATACAAGGAAGGCTAATGAGAAGTGGGTTGAGAAAATCATCGAGCAAGGTAAGGTATTATTTCCAGAAGTCATCTCTCTCATCAATTACATCCTCGCAACTTTATTGGAATTTAAAAAAAGAAAAGATGTTTTTTCCAAAGAGTTAAATATTTTAAAGGATATGTTCCCTCTCATGTTTGAGATATTTCCTTTGACTCTCACATCCCCATGGGTAAAAACATGTTCACATGTATTGTAGAGAAATTATCTCAAGTTTGGATCCGCGTCATGGATATGAAATATGCAATGCTCAAGAATGCAATATCCGAGTTGGACTCTTGTGGAAAACATGATTTCGAGATATTGAATGATGTCTACAATTTTGTTCAAATATTTGAGTTCACACTACTCATTGAGGATTTATCATCAAAAACTTTTGTTTCCTTCCAAGATCTAGTCAATAAATAGGAAGGTGACTTAGGTGACTCTCTTTCCTTCAATAAAGATAACTTAGATTCTTTATCCCATATCATAAGTTACATTACCACAATAGTAATGGATCATTAAATATGGCTCATTCAATGCAAGAAGATCAGTAAAGCTCTTAAGGTATGGACCAAGGTGTTGACTTATATGTGCATTCCATAGGAAGACAAGTTGACATCTGAGAGCTCAATTCAGCAAAGAATTCAAGGAACAAGAGCATGAATTATGAATCAGAAAGTTCTTCATTGAGAAACCTTCTTCATCATAAATTCAAAATTATTCTTTCCCTCTCTTTCTCCCTATTTATTCTCTCCCTCTTCTAAATCTTCATTGAGTTTAATCATTTTATTTTGTCTCACTCACTAGTGATTGTCTAAAGTGTAATTGTAAAAGTCCCTTTAATTTATAAAAAGGGAACTTATTTCTCATGTCCTAGGAAGATGTAAAGTCACAAGTTGAATGAGAACGTGAAGATTCATGTGGGGTGTAGGTGAAAGGTCAATCCATATTGCTATTAATTGGGATGGCTTCCCCATTCCAAAGGATCCTAAAAAATTTGTTCTTGGTAGAAATTTTGGATTGTGACTTGGGTGTTGAGATTTATATCACCAACACAATGAAATAAAAGCTACATTTCTTCCATTTCCCTCTCTCATGTGTTCTTTTTTTTCTCTCTTTTATGCACTTTGCAAGCATAGTGTTGGAAAGTAACCTTGCATCCTTGATAGATGAATCTAAGGAATTGTGTGTCTTTAATTCATTGGTCCCACTAATAGCTTCATTTTTCTTTCCTCTATATTGAATTTTGAACTACTCTAGTTATTGGGTGTGAATTGCATTTTTCCTACTCACAGTAATAACCTTCCTTTTTCTAATTTCTCTCCTTCACCTCTCTTCGCTGCGATTTCCTCCCTTTACCTGTAACACCTTTGGCAAACAGTTATATTTCTCTTTTGCATTACAAGTGTTGGCATGTGATTTTCTTGAATGAGGTGTGTTTCCTTGATTGTTGAAAATCATGCTTGTTATGGATAAATCATTTCTACTCTTGGATTCATTGGACTAAAATGATATGGCTTGTAAGAATCCATTTTCTCTTCTTGTAGGTAAGTTACAATCTGGTTTTGAGAGTTGCAAACTTATCTCTTTTAATTGACTCATCCTTGGATCAATTCCAGTGATCCAAGGAATGTTTTAAATCTCCTTACCAGACTGAATGGTAAAATTGACATTCATAGGTGGAGAGACGTAGCGGACTGAACTTTGTATGTTACAAATTCTTTGGTCTTGTATGAACATGCCTTCATTTGGTTGTATGATTGTGCTTGGATCTTTGGGATTGATCTCTTCAGGACATTTAATGTAAGAAAAATAAATTCTGCTTCATGACTATGAAGGGGATCTAAATCCTAAACCTAAAGGATTATCCTAACTAGTATCCTAAACTAGGTAAATGCACCTAATTCCTAGCTATATCTACTTATTTTGGTTGCAGTCTAACCTAAGCTTCTTATTCTATTTTGTTGGGATGGCATCCTAACCTAAGTTCTTGTGCTAAATGAATAAGGGAGAAATTACTAAGGTAATGCTAGGCTATTTTAACCTAATACCTAATACTATATGGTTGTGAATTTGATCTAACCTAAGGTGGAAATTACTTATGAAATGATTTTGACTAAACCTAAGGTTATAACCTAAGTTTTGGGAAATCTATCCTAAACTATTGAAAGGGAACCTAGGGTCGCATGGCATTATGGCGACGGTTCCAATGGCATTTATTTGATTTGATTTGGTTAAATGAATGGAGGTACAACCAGTTTGGAAAAGGAAAGTAAAATTTAGTGGAAGCATATGTGGAGGCTTCACTAAAGTTGGAAATGCATGCTGAAGTGGAAATAGCATTCGCCAATTTTAGGAGGTGGTGGCAAGGAGAGATAGGTGGGAGATTTGGGAGTAATTGCATTAATGAACCTCGGTTTTTACGTGTAAACCGTCTTGGAAATAAGGAAGGTGGATTTGTTGGAGGTTGTTTGATCTTGCATGCATTGTGATTTTTTCTCTTCATGGAGCTATTTGGTTCTTTGAACCAGCAGTTCAAATTTTACTTTGTGGCTATTTTTGGTTTCTCTGGTCTATTTTCGATCCAAGGAAAGTATATGAGGCATTGGGAGAAAATATGTTTGGTTGTTGATCTTTTGTGGAGGAGAAAAATATTTGGAAGCTAGGTTGGAATTCTCCTTCGAATTGGCAGAAGCACTATTAGGAATGATAGGCTTTACCCATTAAGATTTATTACTTTCTTCTAGATGATTCATTAAAACAATTCTTCTCTCATGAGATAAATGTTTGCATGTTTTGTCTAGTTATTTACTTTCTTGGTTGTATGAATCTCTGTGATTTTTGGATATGAATCCATTGCATGATAATGTTTACATTTGGAAAATATCTCTCTCTATGCAATTTTGATGGTGATAGGTATGTGGAACTTGTATTCGAGTATGGTGTTTGGTTTTGAACTCACATGCTAAGCATTGTGTTAGTACTGAACTTGTATTGGAGGCTTGTGTTGTTCTAAACTTGTGTTCAAAGCTTTGGTGTTGTTTTGAACTCGTATTTTAAGCTTTGTGTTTCATTCCGAGATCATATTCAAAGCTTGGGTGTTCTGAACCTATAAATGAGACTTGTGTCTACTTTGAACTCATCTTCGTGGCTTTGAGTTTAGTACTAAACTCGTATTCTAAGCTTGTGTGTTCTGAACTTGCATTCGAAGCATTGTGTATGGTTCTGTACTTGTATTATTGAGCTTTGCATTTTACTCGTATTCAAGGTTTTGAGTCACTTAGAACTCATATATGGGACTATCTTCTCGAAAATGCTGGAGAGAATAGTTTTGGGTTTGAGTTGATATGGTAATCTCTTTTGAGATCTTCTCCTTGAAGCTTCTTGAGTTTGGAATGGTTGTGGTACTTCTATTTTTGAGACTGTACTGCCTTCTTTGAACTTGTAAGGGCATGTAAATATGGAGGATATTCTTCTCTCCTCTACTCTGAGAAAACCCGCATCTTGTTGAAGGCTTGACTAATTTTTTTTGAAGGTTAATGGACCTTTTACGAAGGCTGTATCTTGTTGTGGGACTAAGGAACCTTTGGTTTGATACTGTACTATTATTTTCTCTTTGGGTTGAAATAGAACTCATTTGAAATAGTCGTTAACAGTTTTTTGAAGTTTATGGAAATGCAGTATGCATTCTCCTTCTTGTGATTGATGTTTGGAACGAATACCTTCTCTGTCACAATCTTTATAGATGGATCGTGCAAGTATTTTTGTTGTGAAATCTATTTCAATCAAGTTTGAGGTAACGTTGGGACCTTGCTTGACTTAATGTGTATTGGGTTTTCTTACTCTCTTTTAGATCCTTTTAATTGATTTATGGGTTTTAAAAGAAAGATGAGTTGAATACTCTCATGTATTGAATCTTGTATGGAAGGATTTATTACCTCTGGTTCAGGATTGTTACGTATAATTGTTCTTACTTGGATCACGAACTTATGTTCTTTTGTTTTGAGTTGTTTAAGTCCTTGTGTTGGGATTTCAGTTACTTTTGAGTTCATGAGTATTTTGGAGACCTTGCTTAAGCTTAATATTGTTGTTGAGTTTTAGTACCCTCTTATAGATTCATTTGGATGAATTTCTGGTCTTTAAAAGGAGAAAAGAATGGATTTCTCTTATGGACAGTATTTTTTCTCTTCAGCCTTGGGATGGTACTGTGTACTCCTTTCTATTCGAACTTGTGTTTAAATAAAGTGGAATAGGTGAACCAGGTTAGTATTGATTTTGTTGTTCAATAAAGTTTGAATCCTTAGGGGAAACTAGAAGCGTTGTTGTCTATAAGTTGTGTGTTGATTTTGTGTTCTCTTTTGGGAAACTAGTAAAAGAACTTCTGAGTTGAAATAGAGATGGGAATTCATTTGATAGTCTAAATGAAATGAATTCTTAATTGGATATTTTCTATTTGAGATCCTTTAACTTTTGTAAGATAAGTTCACTTGATCAAACTTCTTTGTAGCATGACTCTCTTCTTGGTTGTAGAGTGATTGTTCTCTTAGACCTGCTTGACTTCTTGGGTTCGGCTTTCTGTCCTTTCTATCTTGTAGGAAATAGTGAGAAACCACTCTTCTGAGATGGAAATTTCCTTGTGGATTATTTAGTATACTTTGTACTAAGTCATTTGTTGTAATGATGTGGAAAGAGAACAAGTTGAGTCGGTTCTGTAGAAGAGAAAGTGTAAGCAATGTTTTGACTGACTGCTTTGTTTGAATGAGTCATACTCCATTTGGATTTGTTAATGGAAGGATTTCTCTTTTTGCACTTTATCTTATTATGAATCCTCCTTGGATGGACACGAGAAGAGATTAAACTCATGTGAGTCTTGCTTTGATTTGTGGAATGTTTGGTTTCAGAACTTTGAATGATATCTTCTAACATGTAGAAGTTAGTTAAGACTTGCAGGTAGACTATTTTGATTCTCTATCCCTTCTTTGATTGATTTGGGATTATTTTTTAGATGTTATCTCTTTAATGTTGAATCCTTATATTGTTATCCTTGAACTGAAGCAGTTATGTGTGTTCTGATCCTGTTTTCTTTCAGATGATTATTGAATGGGGGATAGTATGTATTGATTCTTCTTCTTTTTGCTTAAGTTGTAGGATGAATCATCCTAATATGAGCTATGTTGTAAATAACTTATTTTGCTACATAGTAAAGATAAATATTGTATTTCTATTTAGATAGAATTATGAAACAATTGGATGAAAAGATTTGTTGTTTGTTTAAAAGTAATTGATTGGGTCAATTAAACTATATGTTATCATGCAGATGTAGCTGATTATATTATGCTCTTTTCTTAAAAAGTGAATTCAGACTCATTATTTGTACTTATTTTCTAGTTGTTATTACTTATTCTTATTTGTATGATATATTAATTGTTTCATTAAAGCGAGTTTTTTTAATGGAACAATTAGTGGAATGCACTTCATTTTAATGCTTAGTGCTTATCATGCTCAGTTCCATGAACTGACCCATGCTAGCAATTTTTGCAGATGGACTTCGTAAGTGATAAAAGAAGGTAAAAATTTTGTGATGCATAGGCTTATTTAATTCTGGATCTTATGAAAGGAATTTTGATTCATTCTTGAGTTGTATTGGAAAAGAAAAGTGATGTTCTTTTACGATCTTAATGTTGATCGACATCCAGTATGTCTGAAATGCATAGTCTTGTAAATGTATATTTTATCGTGATGAATTGAAAGGTTTGGAGACTGACTCTAATTTTTTGTGTAAATTCTCTTATACTTTCTATGACAAAAATAGTAGTGATATCTTGTGTTATCCAAAATGTTCCCTTGCTCATTTTGTGGCTAACTCCCTTCATTCTTCCCTCTCTTGTGCCTCAGTCATAAATTTTTGCTTTTTAGGAATTCAAGGTCTTTCTGGAAATGGCACCATTAGATAGATCTTTTTCTCAGATTTCCATAAAGGTAAATTTTTCCTCCTAACTCCATGTATTTTTGAAGTTATGACTCGGTGGAGTTTTTGTGGGAAATTTTCCCCTAGAAGGCCCGCAGCCAGTAATATCATGCCATGTGTCTCAAAGTGGCGGGGTCGGAGGAAAACTTGGATTTTTTACCAAGTGTTTGGCAAAATTTCAAAAGGGATATTTCACCCTGCAGACCCACCATCCAATTGGAATGTGCCACATGACCAAAGGGGGAAAATTTTTGAAAAAACGACTAAGTGTTGGTGCCATGGAAAATCTCCGAGACAGGCCCACGCCCAACCACATTGTGCCACGTGTCCTATGGCCTTGAACCGGCAGAGCGCAGAGGTTAAGTTAAAATTTTGGTGAAATATTTTGCGAGGGCACAAAGTCAAATTTCTTCCCGCAAAGCCCGCATCCAATGGCCTCATGCCACGTGTCCCCAAGGGTCGGAGAACGGTGGAGCATGGGGGAAGATTGGGATTTTTTCCCAAAGGCTAAAATCAAAAGAAAAAATGTTTGCACTGGTCCCACATCCAATGGGAGCATGCCACATGGCACCAGAGCTTGGGAAGGTGGGGAAAAGTTGGAAATTTTCCCAAAGAAAAATAGAGGGAATTTTAAAAGGAAAAACTCCCCCCAAATGTGAGCCAATGGAATTGTGCCACGTGTCCGGTGGTGGCAAAAAAACTCAAGACAAGCCCGCAAGGAAAATTTGAAGGGAAAAGCCCACATCCAATGGGGTTTCACCACGTGTCTGAGTTAGAAAATGGTCAAACAATAACAAAAATTCAGGAGGAAAGGCCCGCGCCCAATCACCTGCTGCCACATGTCCTCAACTCATTGGCTTGGTGGAGATTTTTGGAAAATTTTCCAATGGCCAAAACAAAGGAAAATGAAGCATATAGGGCCCGCGTCCAATTAGAACATGCCACGTGGCACTTGGAAAATGGTGGAGCATGGGGATTTTTGGGAAATTTTCCCAAATGCAAAAAGTGAAAAATTTAAAAAATTCGCCCGCCAATCCGATTTGGCCCTGTTTTGCCCTAAAATTTCAAACGGCCATATCTTTCGATCCAGAGCTTGGTTTTTCACATTCTTTATATCAATGGAAATCTAGTGAAATTATCTACAAGATTCCAAGGTCATTTTTGTATTTTGATGGAGTTTGGAGGAGAAAATTGAAAAACACCTCTAGCACGTGGTCATGGACAGAAATGACGTTTCAACCACCGTTTTTAATGAAGAATGGCTCGCATTCTCTCCCAGCATGGTGAAAAATGTCAGGGATGGACCTATAAGGATGCCCATGTTGTTTTATTACATTTTTGGTTGGTGGTTGAAGCTCTCCCATGTTTTCCCATGTTTCTCTCTCCTGGGGTCGTTTCTTGCACTGTAAAAGCCAAAATGGGCTCATTTAAAAAAAAAGAGACACTTTCTTAGCTCTGAAACTTCCCTTTTTTTTATTTTGGTAGAATTTGTGGAAATTTTACCATTCCATGCAATACATCACCCCTTTTTGCCTCTTGGTCCTTTGTGATGCATTGTATTGGATCTAAAATGATAATGTATGCTCTGTGATTAAAATCCCTCAATCCTTTCATATATTTACCATTTTTCTTGATCTTTCATCACATCTTGAGAAATTTGTGCATGCTTTGTGCTGTGTTTTCTTGTGGATTGTGTATGTATTACAGTATTAGGTGTCTCTACTCCTTTGGTGCATCACCTCATTAGCATTAGCCTCATTTTTCTTGCATTCCCTATCTTTTTCCCCTTGGAATTTAGAGTAGGAATTAGGAATTTAAACCTCTGCAACTTGTAAGTGATATATCTGATCAGGGGAGTTGAGGAACCAACCTCTAATCTAGAGATTCCTCTCCCATTTTTCAAGTCCCACACTTGGGGAGAGGATTCAATGTTGTGCAATCACACTGGATGTCCAAAAGATCAAACTAGAAATCTGATCAACATCCAGGGGTGCTGCTGATTTGCAACAACAGTTTTGGCATGCCCAGTGGGACCTTAGAGGTCTTCATCTTCATTGCAACAAAATTGATGTGCATTTGTTGTAATTTTCTTGCTTAAAAGAGCCCTAAATTGCACATCTGGCAGACTCCAAGGAAGAAGAATCGGTTGGTTTTAGTAGTGCATACCTGAAAACTCATGAGAAGAATCACCACAAGGTCAAGAGTTGGAGAAGAAGAGGTTTTGTTTAAGTATCTCGCACTTATCTCCAGGAAGAAGTCAAAGATGGAGGAGATTTCAAAGTTCTCCATCTCCACCAAATAGAACTCTATCAACTCCTCCACCTAGTAGGCCTTTCATTCAATCAACAAGGGTTCTAAGGCCAATCAGAATGGCACAAAACAACCCCTATGTCAATTTCACTAGAAGCAGCCCACTTGCTCTCAATGCATAAAATCCAATCCCAGTTGCAGCATTGAAGAACATTCCATACTTTACTGAAGAGAATCAGACCACTCCTAGTGATCATGTTAAGGATATTGTTAATATTTGTGCAATCCATGAGATCAATGAGATGCAAGTTGCTATCAAATTACTAGCATCTTCATTCAAAGGGAAAGCTTTGCAATGGTTCAGGAGTCTTGCCTTGGTTCTATTCAAAATTGGAACTAGCTATGTATAGCCCTCCATGAGCATTTTGGAGAAAAGAGAGGCAACTTGTCCCTTTTGGAACAGTGATAACCATCAAGAGAGCTCCCAATGAGCAATTGATCGACTTCAATTTCAGTGTTTCAAATGACTTGGGAGAGGATTCTAGTGGCAGTAAGGCCAGCAACAGAATGTGCTTTTCTATATTACCTTAAAGCTTTAAATTTTGATATTTCTATGTTGATTCAATCCATGGGAGGCACAACTATCCCTATTGCTTATAGCATTGCCATTAGGGCTGAAAATTGTTTGATTCAAGCTGGAAAGCTAGCTCCTAGGCCTCCAATGCCATTGTTTCCAAGTTTAGAGAGCCCAAATACTAGTCAAGTACCTATTTTAGCTCCTATTCCCACTCCTAGAAATCAGAATTCAAGTGAAGCTTCTACTTCATCTTCTAGTGCCTCAAATGAACTTCAAGAAGTCATGAAGCAATTGTAAAATCTAGGCAATGAGCTGGTCACACTCAAGAGACAGCAATCCCAAGGTTTTAGACCTCCTTTACAACCTCAAGCTCAGCCTAACAGGCAGCCATACCCACCTCAAAGACCACCCAATCTAGCTGCAAATTTAAATCAAGCAAGACCTCCTGCCAACAGACCATTTCAACCCTATAATCCCAATGCTATATCTACCTCTAAGGCATTAGTGCCAGTGCAAAACAACATAGCTCAAGAGTATGATTGGTGTTTTCCATGCAATGAACCTCACAACCAGTCTATGTGTTTCAATGGTGCCTTAAATCAAGCATTAATGGTGACAACTAACTGGTGTGGAGGGTGAAGGTAGTCAAGGAAATAACCAACAACAAGACACATTCCAGCAGCAATCAGCTCCAAATGATGCCACACTTGTAAACTAGCAGGCAGAAGATTTTTGTGGCATGAATCAAACATTTCCCAAAGTGTTGCAGCCAACACAAGGTCAAAAAGGAGAAATTTGGGTGAAGAACAGCCATTGGCTCCAAGTAATCCACAATCTTCTATCACTCCACAAATTATTGGCAAGCAAAATGCAGTTCCAAACACGCAAGGACTACCTAAGATAGCTCCTAGGCCAACTCAAATGCCAGTTGTTGCTGCCCATGTGCAAGGAATGAATGTGCAAGCTAAGGGACAGCAGAGAGATGCTTCATCTCCATTCAATATCATTGATCAGATGAAAAGGACAAATGTAAACATATCAATGTGGGAATCACTATCCATCCCAGGCTTAAGCGATTTGCTACAAGCTGCCATGAAGGACTGGTCAACTTCAAATCAGCAGGTCCAAATGCAAGAGAAGGAACTCACAAATACTGCCCAGCCTAAGGGGAATCATGAAGGACAACAAGGTAAAATGTTGAATCCCCCTCCATTCTATGTTTCATTGATCATTGGAAACCAATTAGTACACAATTGCATGATTGATTCCGGGGCAAGTAGTTCAGTAATGCCCAAGCAAATAGCTGATCAGTTAGGGATTCAATATGAAGTCATATCCAAAGGGGTAGTCCAATTGGATGGGACAGCAATAACAACAGTTGGAGTGATAAAAAACTTGAGTCTTACTTTGCATGCATGCCCCAATGTTGTTGTTTTGCAAGATGTCTCTAGTAATAGATCTTCCACCACTCTTTGCCCTATGTCTGTCAAGGGATTTCACAGCCAAGATTGGAGGTTACTTGTCTACTGATTGGTCACACATGTTGTTTAGGAAAATATATGGAACTAAAGCCACAATTAGATCTGAGCCTATTGCAAAATTTCACATTGAGCCTTACAATCCAAGCCAAATCAATACCAATTGTTCAATGTTTGATCAAGAGGATTATCCAAGCACTGATGAAGTTGACACCAAGGTTGGAAGCATCCCAAATCTGACTCTTGATGAATGGGCAAACAAGGTGCATGCTTTTGATCCTTATCAAGAAATAGAAGAATCTGAGCTAGGAGTCTATTGCATGCATGAAGAAAATCAGCCTATTCCTAGCATCACCAAGCCAAACCACAAGGATGACAATGAGGTATGGCAGTTGTTTTTTGATGGATCAAGGAGTAGACAAGGTGCAGGAGGGGGAGCTATGCTTGTTTCACCTCAAGGAGTTAAGTATTATTTAGCTTTTAGATTTCAGTTTGCATGCTCTAATAACACTATTGAATATGAAGCTTTGATACAAGGATTGCATTGGTCAATCAAGAGAGGAATAAAGAACTTGCAAGTCTTTGGTGACAATGATTTGATTGTCAACAAAGTTAAGGGGTAGAATGTTGTCAAGAATGATCTGCTCAAGTGTTACAAAAACAGGGTATGGGACCTCATTGAAGATTTTTAGGGCTTTGGCATAAAATCCATTCCTAGAAGGGAGAACCAAGCTGCTGACAGGCTTGCAGCAGTTGGGGCAGCCTTTGACGTTGTTGAAAGCATTCAAAAGGATAAATTATAGCCAAACATCCATGTGATTGTAAGGCCTTTAGTTCCAAACAACAATGTAAGTTGGCAAGTGTTTGAAAACGATCAACAAATCATCCATTTCTTGCAAGAAGAGGCTGAGTTCTCAGCTAAAAATCAGGAAAAGTTGGAGCAGCAGTATGGTGACCAAGTGGTACAGCTGAGGACCAACAAAATACCAAAGAGACTTATTACTTTGGAGTCCATTTTCAATCCTAATGATCATTTTAGGAAAGAGAAAGTAAACATCCAAGTCAAGGGAGAAGATTCAGTGTCCATCTTGGTGGAAGAAGGAAAATCACTCCAAGTTGGTAAAGTGACAACTGAGCAAGAAAGGTATAAGTTCATACAACTTTGTCAAGAATTCCTTGATGTGTTTGCTTGGAGTTATGAAGATTTGAAAGGTTTCAATCCCAAGTTAGCTCAACACACCATTGAATTTGATCCAAGTACTAAACCCATCAGGTAAAAACAAAGGCCAATCAATCCACACATGGAGCCTATCATGAGAAAAGAATTGAATAATTTGATAGAGTCAAGAATCATATTCCCTATCAATCACTCTAGTTGGGTGGCCAACTTGGTTCTAGTTAGAAAGAAGAGTGGGGAAATCAGATTGTGTGTTGACTTAGAGATTTGAATAGAGCATCTCTCAAGGATCATTATCCACTTCCTTCCATGGAGAAGATTTTACAAGTTATTGCTGGCTCTAAGCGGTTTTCACTACTTGATGGCTATTTGGGGTATAATCAAATTATGGTGAAAGAAGAAGATCAGTTCAAGACAACCTTTACAACCAAATGGAGAACTTATGTATACAGAAAATGCCATTTGAGTTATCTAACGCTGGAGCTACTTTCCAAAGAGCAATGGACATGGCATTCAAGGATTTGATTAACAATGTGGTGTTGGTATATCTTGATGATATCACTGTTTTTTCAAAAAATGCAGCAGACCATCTCTTTCATTTGAGACAAGTGTTCCAAAGGTGCAGAAGATTTGGAGTATCCTTGAATCCTAAAAAGTGTATTTTTCTAGCTCATGAAGGAAAGCTCCTTGGCCACATTGTCTCCAAAGAAGGATTAGCAATTGATCCAGAAAGAGTTGAATCCATAAGAGCACTACCATTGCCAAGCCACAAGAAGGCCCTTAAAAGTTTCTTAGGGAGAATAAATTTTGTTCGGAGGTTTGTCCCAAATTTTGCAGCCCTAGTCAAGCCTATCACCAAGATGTTAAAGAAAAGCATGGCTTTCAAATGGATAGCAGAAGGCAAGGAAAGTTTTGAAGCAATCAAAGAAGCCATCTCTCAAGCCCCAACTCTCATTAACCTAGATTTCTCCAAGGATTTCATCCTCTATGCATTTGGGGGTGATGATACTATTTCTGCAATTTTGGTATAACAGAACAAAAACAATGATGAGCAGCCAATTTATTTCTTCAACCAAAGCCTGGAGGACTATGAGGTGAGATATTCTTTCATTGAGAAGCATGTTCTTGTATTAATCAGGAGCTTGAAGAAATTCAAGCATCTAGTTTCAAACAACAAGGTTCAATTTTTGGTTTGTGGGAGTTAAAGACTTCCTCCTCAACAAAGACTTGAATGAAAAGAGAGCAGGTTAGATTACTCGTGTCATGGAGTATGACATTGAGATCAAAGTCACCAAGTTGGTCAAAGGAAAAGGATTGTGTGAGAAGCTGATTTTGAGCAAACAAAAGGAAGCATGCAATGAGAAGGAGGTTGTTTTGGCATTACAAGACAGCCATGAGCAAGGAAGCACTCAAGAAGAGAATGATGGTGTCCTCACTCCTTGCTGGACCCAAGACATAATGCACTTCCTAAGCACAGGTCTATGCCCTCCAGAGATGAAAAAAACCAAAAGAAGACACTTCAGATTGCAGGTTGTCCCATATGCCCTTGTTGATGGTGTTTTTTTCAAAAGGGACGTGAATGGAGTGTTGCTGAGATGCATTGGTACAAATCAGATTCATAGGGCATTGGAAGAGTTCCATGTTGGATCAGATGGTGGTCATTTTGCACCAAGAGTGACAGCTCTAAAGATCATGAGGGTTGGCTATTATTGGCCCAAGATTTTTAGTGATTGTTATGCATGGATCAAGAGGTGCAAGAATTGTGCATTCTTCACGGGTAAAGAGAGACTAGCTGCCCTTCCATTACATCCAATTTTAGTTGACCAGCCATTCATGCAATGGGGTTTGGACTTCATTGGAGTCATTAATCCCAATTCAAGCCAAGGGCACAAATGGATTCTAACAGCAACAAATTACTTCACCAAGTGGACTGAAGTAGTAGCACTCAAGGAAGCAAATGAATCTAGCATCCTAGATTTCTATGAGGGAATAGCAACCAGATTTGGCATACCTACTACAATAATATCAGATAATGCATTGGCATTCATTGGGTCCAAGGTGAATGAATGGGCTGTCAAGAATGGGATCTACCTAAGTACTTCATCAAACTATTACCCTCAGGGTAATGGCCAAGCTGAATCTACAAACAAGAACTTGTTAAGGATCATTAGGAGAACTCTTGATGAAAATTAGAGATCTTGGCATACTAAGTTGAAATCAGCCTTATGGGCTGATAGGATAACTCCTAAAAGATCTACAAGTAACTCCCCATTCAAGCTTGTTTATGGAAGAGAGGTAATTTTTCCCATGTCACTTGAGTTTCCAACATTGGAACTCATGAAATAGTTGGAGTTGTTGGAGTTTGGGCCCATGGAGGTTAGATATGCATAATTGATGGAGCTCCAAGAAATCAGAAATCAAGCATCCCAAGCAATGGAGAAGGATCAAGCTTTGATCAAGAAGACCTTTGATAGAAAGGCCAAGGATAGATCTTTCCAAGTTGGAGATCTAGTGTTAAAATGGGATGCAGAAAGAGCAAAACCGGGAAGGCATTCAAAATTTGATGCCATTTGGAGTGGCCCATACATGGTCACAAAGTGTAAGGACAGCAATGCTTTCCAATTATCTTCATTGGATGGCAAAGAACTGCAGATTCCAGTCAATGGAATCCATCTAAAGCATTGCTACTGAAGGGAATTCTCCACCTTGTACATATTAGCTTAGGTTTTCATTCCTCCAAGTGCTTGTGCACATTGTTTCGTTGTAGATTAGTTTGCTTTCCCTTAGTGCTTTGGCACAAGCTTGATGTTCTTAGAGATGTTTTTATAGGCCTTGCTCCATCAGATGATGTTCCACCCTCCACCTTCCTCCTTGTAGTGTTCTAGTCAGTTGGGGTACCAAGCAGAGATTTTAATGACTCCATGCCCAATGGATTGCTTCAGGAAACTGGTAACTTCATCCAACAGGTAGATGACCCCTCTGAGTCGCCAAAATTGTTATCCAAAATGTCCCCTTGCTCATTTTGTAGCTAACTCCCTTCATTCTTCCCTCTCTTGTGCCTCAGTCATAAATTTTTTCTTTTCAGAACTCGAGGGCTTTCTCGGAAATGGCACCATTGGATAGATCTTTTCTCAACTTTCTACAAAGGTAAAGTTTTCCTCCTAACTCCATGTATTTTTGAAGTTATGACTCGACAGAGTTTTTGTGGGAAATTTTCCCCTGGAAGGCCCGCAGCCAATAATAGCATGCCACGTGTCTCAAAGTGGCAGGGTCGGAGGAAAACTTGGATTTTTTACCAAGTGTTTGGCAAAATTTCAAAAGGGATATTTCACCCCGCAGGCCCACCGTCCAATTGGATTGTGCCATGTGTCCAAAGGGGAAAAATTTGAAAAAATGACTAAGTGTTGGCGCCATGGAAAATCTCCGAGACAGGCCCGCGCCCAACCACATTGTGCCACGTGTCCTATGGCCTCGGACCGGTGGAGTGCGGAGGTTAAGTTAAAATTTTGGTGAAATATTTCACGAGGGTGCAAAGTCGAATTTCTTCCCGCAAAGCCCGCATCCAATGGTCTCATGCCACGTGTCCCTGGGGTCGGAACGTGGATCTCGGGGAAGATTGGGATTTTTTCCCAAAGGCTAAAATCAAAAGAAAAAATGTTTTCACCGGGTCCTACATCCAATGGGATCCCGCCACATGGCACTGGAGCTTGGGAAGGTGGGGAAAAGTTGGAAATTTTCCCAAAGAAAAATAGAGGTAATTTTAAAAGGAAAAAACGTTCCCCAAACGCGATCCAATGGAATTGTGCCACGTGTCCGCATGGCAAAAACTCAAGACAAGTCCGTAAGGGAAATTCGAAGGGAAAATCCCGCATCTAATGGGGTTTCACCACGTGTCAGTACGAGAAAATGGTCAAAAAGCAACGGAAAATTCAGGAGGAAAGGCCCGTGCCCAATCACCTGCTGCCACGTGTCCTCAACTCATCGGCCCGGTGGAGATTTTTTGGAAAATTTTCCAATTGCCAAAACAAAGGAAAATGAAGCATGCAGGCCTACGTCCAATCAAAACATGCCACATGGAACCTAGAATGGCGGAGTGCGGGGATTTTTTGGGAAATTTTCCCAAATGCAAAAAGTGAAAAATTTTAAAAAATTGCCCGCAAATCCAATTTGGCCCTGTTTTTCCCTAAAATTTCAAATGGCCATATCTTTCGATCCAGAGCTCATTTTTTCACGTTCTTTATATCAACAGAAAGCTGGTGAAATTATCTACAAGATTCTAGGGTCATTTTTGTATTTTGGTGGATTTTGGAGGGAGAAAATGGAAAAACGCCTCTGGCACGTGGTCATGGACAGAAATGACATTTCAACCACCGTTTTTAATGAAGAATGGCTCGCATTCTCTTCCAACATGGTGAAAAATGTCAAGGGATTGATCTATAAGGATTCCCATGTTGTTTTATTACATTTTTGGTCAAGTGGTTTAAGCTCTCCCATTTTTCCCATGTTTCTCTCTCCTAGGGTCGCTTTTGACCGTAAAAGCTAGAATGGGCTCATTTAAAAAAAAGAGAGACACTTTCTCGGCTCTGAAACTTCCCTTTTTTATTTTGGTAGAATTTGTGGAAATTTTACCTTTCCATGCAATACAAACACCCCTTTTTGCCTCTTGGTCTTTGTGATGCATTGTATTGGATCTAAAATGATAATGTATGCTATGTGATTAAAATCCTCAATCCTTTCATATATTTACTATTTTCCTTGATCTTTCATCACATCTTAAGCAATTTTTGCATGCTTTTGTTGTGTTTTCTTGTGGATTGTGTATGTATTTCAGTATTAGGTGTTTGCTACTCTTTTGGTGCATCACCTCATTAGCATTAGCCTCATTTTTCTTGCATTCCCTATCTTTGTCCCCTTGGAACTTAGAGTGGGAATTAGGAATTTGAACCTCTGCAACTTGTAAGTGATATATCGATCAAGGAGTTGAGGAACCAGCCTCTACGATCTGGAGATTCCTCTCCCTTTTTCAAGTCCCACACTTGGGGAGAGGATTCAATGTTGTGCAATCACACTGGATGTCCAAAAGATCAAACTAGAAATCGATCAACATCCGTGGGTGTCTTTGCTGATTCGCAACAACATCTTGTCGATATTCTTTATATTTGTTTGTATACTATTGTTGTTATCAATTAATAAGTTGGATTAAGGGGATAGTACAATCTCCCTTACTATAATGAAACTTGTTAAATTGTAAAAGATGTCATTCTCTAACTACACAACTATAGTTTAATAATGAAATATGCATTGGTCATACAATTAAACTATATGAGTAAAGAATGATAAAAAGGTTATGTTAACCCTAACATCTAACCATGTAGAGGAATTCTCTTCCTCTCTTAAAAGAATGAAAATAAATGGAATGGTGGTTATGATCTTTAATCCTTGTGCTTTATTTATAATAAGTAAACACTAGCTGAATCTAGGTGAATGATACACCTTCTTTGGACAGCTAGGTTACATTAAAAATTAACCGTTTGATGTTTGCTGCCCTGTTTCGGGGATAATTGCTTACTAGGCCACATTAATGAACATCAATGCAAGCATGAGTTAATGAATTTTTTAATATCAAATCAGATTAATTATGGATAAAGAAATTAATGAATGTTGGAATTAGGGTTAGGCATGGTTTGTTGCTATCTTAATCTTAATCCATTTAAATACTAATTAATGACCACCAAGGGGTATGTACATCATGATGAATCAGTTCTAATGGATGTTGGCACATGCCAACTATAGGACTATACCTTTAAGAATACCAAGGGATTCTCGAGGATACAATGTTGTAGTTGACATGTGGCAACACCCTTCCATATTTGTTCATCTAGATCTACACACATATGGACTTGAACTTAGTTTCTCTCTAGGTTAAATTAGTATCATGTTTAGGATAGGGATTAGCTTTCTATGACTCAGGGTACCTTCACACATTTAGTTGACTTAGGTCGATCGAGTATTCCCATATACCCTAAGTCATCGTGAGCGTCTTCCTATAACAAATTATATTGCTAACCTGGGCTAAGGTCAAACCTTGAGCAAGTGGACTGACGGTAGTCAGTAAAGACCATTCTAGATAATATAAGAGTGAGGTGAAGGATGTGTTCCAAAATGACGAGTATGTCATCTAGGAATAGTAACATGAACAATATGTTGAAAATATTTGGCCAAAGTATCGCAAGCTGCTGGTTGTGTTGTCTTATGTCACCTAGTTTAAAGAAATGTGATGTCAAATGAATATTGGTAAAAAATGTTCAGATAGGTTCTTTAAAAATATCACTCAGTACCCATAATAGGGTAGGAAAACCAAGTATATGTAGTATGCATAAATTATTTTATACTTTAAGACAAACATGAGAGATTGGTTGGTAACCGAGTCATGAAATGAGAGATCGGTAAATTACCGAGTCATTACAGCTACATATGGTTATCTATTATGAGATTGATTGGCATGGAATGTGTGTTCTAAATGATTTTTATTTAGAATAGAGAACATTGTGTTTCAAAAAAAAAAATTCCTTGTTTCTAAAGTCTTAAAATGGGAATGTTACATTTACCTTGTATAATCAATTATACATAGGTACATCAAGTGTTCCTATGTGATTCTGGCCTATTTAGCCACCTCACAACAGTTAGATAGCATTAGGATTACTTTACATTCAATAATGGGAGTCACATCATTTAATTCATAGGGGCTTAGCCCCGTGAGCATTGGTGAAGACACCTAATTTATCATATCGACAAATTTTCTCACCAACATAAATCTATGATTTGATTGATCTTGATTTATGAGACTTTAACAGATGAATTCCTAGTCAATAGAGTAAACATAAAGAGTTTTAATAAATATATTATTTGATTGGTCTTAATTTATGAGACTTGGGTGGATGAGGTCCAAGTCAATGGAGTATATATAAATATTTTCAATAAATCTATGATTTGATTGGTCATGATTTATGAGACTTGGGTGGACAAGGTCCAAGTCAACAGAGTAGATAGAAATATTTTCAATTTATAAGGATTTATTATTCATGATGTTTGGTTTTAAAAGGTCATGAGGACCAAATGAGAGGATTGGACTATTTGATGTTAGATTTGTGATTAAATATTGAAATTGGTTTATGTTGATACCTTTAGGAACACACACATTGTGGATTGCATGTATAAGGAATTTTTGAGGCATTGGTGATATTTTATTCAAATCCATGGGAAGGATTTATGTAGATGTCTTCTGTAATGGTTTGAGAATGTCATAGGAATTAGAAAAATATTACATATTGGAATATTGTTCGGAACAACACTACACTCAAGATTAGATGATTAAGGTATTATGGAGGTGGAATACTTCTTAGTGTCAAGTGTTCAAGAATGTGTTTGTAGAATGGTTATATCATAGCTATGAATGTCAGTTTTGATGGTAATTGTATGCTTAATAATCAACACATGACTCTAGGGTGCACTCGACCTCCCGAGGTCATGCAGGGACAACCAAAATGAAATAGATATATGGATATGGAATGGATGAATAAGAATAGGTGGAATAGATGGTATATGGCTATGATGCAAATCAAGGAAAATGGATATCCTCAATGGGCATGAGGGTTATTTTCTCGTTAAGGGAAATAAATGTATGTCTAACTTGTTCAAGTGAAATGGAATGGCTAAGGATAATGGCTACCCGAAGGTTTCAATCAATGTCAGAATCGCCTAATATTCCTCAAAGTGGTTTTGGAACATATGGGAATTTTCCTTCATCTATCATTAATTTATCTCTAGAGAGGGTCATGAAAATATAAGATAAGTGTATGGAGAGGAAAAAACTATGGATTGTGGGATCTAGTCTCTACCAATTTGATTGTTCTAGAACTCATTAGCGTTATATGCTTCATCATTCAAGGAAATCAGTTTTTATATGATGCTAGGTTGCATGAGTGTTCTAAAAAATGAGGTTTCTAAGGCCCTAGTAAATATTAGTAAATTGTGTGATGGTATTGGGCTATGGTACTCTTGGATCACACACTCTTTGTCTAGGTTATCTGGGGCCTTGGATAGTCATGTGGACATGTAAACAAATAATCTAAGGAAAGAATCAAAGCACGCAAATAAACCGAAAGGAACCAAGGTCAAGTTCAGGTAACCTAAGCCTCTAAGGTAACGTGGGGAGCTTCTATTAATTCCCATCTAATTAAATCTATATTCATAAATTAGATAAATAATACAAGTAGATTTAAATCAAACAAAGTTTATTATTCTCCTTTAATTTAATTTAATCGTATGTGTACAACTAATTAATTTAAATAAATGAAACTAATTAATTAAAGAAATCAAATCAAATCTATTATACTTTTTTTTATTTTCAGAAATTTTTGGATGAAAGGGAATAAGACAAATAAACAAATCTAACTAATCTAATCTATGTTTTTGAGGATTTTCTAGTTTTCTAGAATTAAATAAATGAAAGCTACATAGACAATAAAATGTATTCTAATTAAACGAAACTAATACTACTCTAAAATAAAATAAAATATTCAGATGTGGTTATTTTCTACTTTTAAAATTAATTCAATCTAATCTAATTAAAATAGAGTATTTTCCTAATTTGTAAATGTGGATCTAATTTCCTCTAGTTCTACCTCAGAATCACAGGAAGATTGAAAAGCTTCTCAGAAGTAATTTCTTCCCTTGAAACTTCCCAGTAAAACACTAAAATTATTACAAATGCTTTCTACTATGAAGAAACTCAAAAAAGTGCATAGACATAGAAGTTTCTTCAAACTTACTTCCCTTGCAGATCCATGGCAAGAATATTTCAAGATAATATTTTCTCACATGCACATATAATCTAATTAATACACCAAAACAAAATCTTATAAATGAATAAATGAAGAAATGTAAAGTATTGTGCACATGAAATTCCTCTAAAACTTTTCCAGGAAAATCCATAGGGATAAGGTGAAAAAAATTATTCAATAAAATATACTTACATGAAAGGAAACTATTGTGTAAATTGTACTTCCCTTAAAATAATATTGCGAGCAATTATGAAATGAAATCTAATTAATAAAATAAAGCTTCTAGAACATAAATACACCTCCAACCTAGAAATGTAGAATTGAGACAGTTTCAGGTGTTGGTTATGCTTTTTTGATCCCCTTAGCTTGTTTTCTAATGAAATATCCAATTTTTTCTAGGGATCTTTGATGGTTGGTATGAAAGAAGAAGATGTAGAAGCTGTTGGAGCTAGCTAGTTTGTAGGAAGTCTAGTAGCAATGTAGGAAAGAGAGTAACAAGGATAATTCTATGTGTTTTCTTGTGGTTCTTGGAAATATTCCAACAACATAATGGTGCAATTTCAATTCAAGATACTCCAACCAATAATTCGAGAAAAAATAAAAATTGATAGGGGAATTAGTGCAACACACTTGGTAACCAAGAAGTGCCAAATCACCATGGGAAGGGGTAGTTAACTTACTAAGAATAGTAAGTGAAGAAGAAGAATTATATATGCATATAATAAGCTCGAGGTATCTAATTTGGTCAAGAAATGTGCGATAAATCAACTTGGGAAGAAGCAACATGCATACGGAACATGTTAAAGTCTCGATTAAGATGTATAGAACTACATGTCTATGTAGACTAGTAGTTACACAATTTTTGTGGCGATTGTGTAACCACCGCTCAAGGTATACTGACATATGCAACCACCAGGGTGGTTTTGTAACTTAAGGAAAAACCTAAGGGAAAAGGTGTAAAAAAGTGTTTACAGAAGCACATAAGGCTAGAAAACTAAGAAGAAAAGTAAAATAGGTCACATAAGCAAGAAAAAATTGAGGAAATTGGAATTTGATTCATCATTTAATCTAGAAATGAAAGCTATCATCATCAGGGATTTTCATTTTTCCAACAATATAGACCGTGAAAATTTGGGTGTGTACATATTGGCCTCTCGAGAGAATCGTTTTATCCATGAAGAGGTGTAAAACATAAATTTCAAGTATGGCACTCCCAAATGGGAAAGTTAGAGATTATACCTGACACATCCATGTGTTGAAATTATGCCAATCCAAGCTTCCCACCACCTACAAGAAGAAAATAGGAATCAAGTGCAGATATAAAGTATAATCGAAAAAATACTCAAAACTAAAATGACAAGACTACTTACCATATCTATGGGGAGAGAATATATACTTGCAACAATGCTCTTCCTGAAAAACACACTCAAAATAAGATTAGAAAACACGCTATATATATTAAAATTAATATTTACAAAAATCATTTATACTTACCCACATTTACAAAATTTTGAGCTTTAGATTACCTCTTATGGTTTCGTGAGAGATTATAATCGAAATGAAGAGAATTCCAATGTGATGGCATCCCAACCAGGTGGGAGGACTCACAACCAAAGTTAGTTATATGTATTTATTTGTTTATACCCTAAAATGTAGGAAATGATAAAAACTAGTGTATGGGGAATTTCTAATAATTTTATAGTTAAAATTACCGCAAAGGGGCACCACATAGGATTTTCTTTTCATTTCATTTAAAATGGTGTATTTTTTTCATTTTTTGAGTTTCTAGAGCCTAACGGTATGGTCTCGCATTTCACAAATTAAACCGCTACAAAGAATACAAACTACCGCTCTACACAGAAGCGGAGGTTATACAACCACATGTGATTATACAGCTTATATAATTGTCGCGTTTAGAAAGTGACAAGTGCATAAATTCCATAGTGGTTATGTAAGCTGTCAAGGAAGTTTCTGAAATTTGACTAAGTGTTGTAATTTTTTTGTTGTTATTTCTTTTGCAATGTTTTTGTATATTTATATGACTCTAACTTGCTCTTTTTTACGTTTACTGAATTAGGGGAAGTATATCGATAGATCAAGGCCCATGATTTTGATTGGTTGCCTTCACTTTTTGAGAGGATAACTCTCGGTAGAGATGGATTTTCTAAAGAGAGCTAAGATATGGAGGATTTCATAGATCCAGTTGGTTTGTACCCATCAGCCACTTATTATGTGACCTATTGACCTACTAGAAGCATGACTAAAAAAACTTCTCTCGGCTGCCTAGAGTTAGAGGTGAGTGGATGATCACCTTAGATGACATCTACTAGATTTTGGTGGTTCTTGTCTCTAAGCAGAAGTTAGTTCGACTATCGCATATTCAGAGCCCAAGCTCACTCGTGGGCTGCATATATGGGGGATGCACAGGCACCTGAAACTAATGTCAAGCATGACATGATATTATTATCAGTTGACTTTGCTCCTATCCCCACCTTACGTAAGGCCATTATTGGTATTTTGGCTTCGCATTTTACAGTGGACAAGGTTGGTGACAAGCTTCTTTATTTTTGGGTTCCTATCATATAGAGCATCAAGCAGTATGGCATGATATATGCTTGGGGGATTGATATTCTTAGCACTACGTATCACAACTTGTATAGAGTTGTTAGACTGAAGGGAAATTCCCTTAGTCATCCCACACTTGAGTTGAGATGGGTATATTAGATGATGATCCCCTACCATAGGGGCATTGGCATAGCAGATCATAGGGTAGTTAGAGTAGTGAGATGGGTCAACATGGCTCGCTCAAGGGGGCATATCAAGTTAGTTTTTATGCTCACTATAGTAGACACGGTCACACAATTGTATCAGGACATGGTTGGCATATGGGATGGGTAGACTATCACTTTAAACACATGCAATTCTATAGTACAATTAGTGAACCATGCTAGACATTTGAGACCCACCCATTCCTTAGGGTACCCTAGTATTTTTGATTTCCCTATGCAGATTACCTCCCCAAAGTGCCCATAGTATATATAGGCATCCGAGAGTCGAGAGCTACCTCAAGGGGAAAGTTAGAGTGGATTGTATTCATTCTTGGGATTCGATTGAAACACCTCAAGTTTCACTGGACCCGGTTGTTGGGCGTTGTTTTATACCAGGCATATCCTTCAGATTGAGGTAGGACCCACACATAGTGGAGATGAGTAGGAGGAGGTGAGAAATAGGTGGACATAGAGTAAGTGGAGGAGAGTGACCTAGAGTAGGAGGCCACTAGATAGGCCTCTGCATCTAATAGATCCAAGGTAGAGGTAGAAGTAGATACACTATACTCATATGATTCTTTTCCTCTAGAAGGAGAGGATGAGGGGTCATTCCATCTGCAATGATCGTGCAGGTCGGGAGGAGATCAGAGCATAGGATGTACTTGTACCATCCATTGGACCAGATTTTTATCCAAGCTAGATGCCCAGAGATTGGAGTAAGTAGAATACTCTTCTCTCAAATTTATTTTCTATACTATATTGTTAGCGAACTACATAATATCTCTCTCTCTTTTTTTTAAGTTTTCTAACTCACCTTTTTTATTTACGCTTTATAGCTACCACAAATGGCTAACGAGATCTTACTAGATGTATTATCATATATATGTTTGCACTCCCTATGAGGACGACACAAGAGTAGCTACTACTATACATTGGACACCTAGCGATATCCGGAGGTCACATTGATGTATTCGCACTTGCATTGCATATAGCATAGGCCATGCTTCGATGAGGAATGACTTTACATCTCACAAGTTGGCCGAGCGGTGAGACCATTCTCATAGCAAGAAACCACTACTACTAGCATATCACTTGCCCCATCTCATTGACAGTCCCATGGGCATTCCCATAGGTCAGCACACAGAGGCTCTCAATATCTTCATAGGAGCCACATCAAGATTCCTCATTGTGCACATTCTCAAGGATCCTGTAGAGAGAGATAGGCCATAGGCCTTTATTGCTTTGAGATCATTTTTGGATACATATATCGATTTTTTTGGATTTTCAGCTCATAGATGACCATTTTGACCACACTTGCAACAGTGTGATGGCATTGTACACAAAACTTGACATTATAATATACATATATGGACATCTTTTTTTGTTTTGGAATTGTGTGTAAGAGTTGACTTGTTCATTGTTTGTTTCAGCTATGTACTCTTAGAGAGATAGAATTTTTTATGCTTTTTATATGTTTATGGATGCATGTTATGGATGATAATGATGCAAATATGATAAACAAAATGATCTTTATATATATGATGATGCATATGAGAACAAATTGTAACTTAGACACTTTGATTTTCAAGCAATATTTAACACTTCGATTTTTTTTGGAAAAACATGATGAATGTGATATAATAAGAAGATGAACTCACTCCATCCCTAACTCCATGCAACTAGTAAGATGTGAGGGCTCATCACCGAGATCCAAGAAGGATGTGAGTTGTATGATTTTGAAGAATGAAGATGGTGACAAAAAGACAAGATTTTGACAGAGATCCAACTAGAACCTACAACTCAACCCTAAGCAAGGTCAACTAACCAGTTTAGAATGCATTTTTCTTACAATTTTAACTAGAATTAGATCCGTAGATGGCCTTTTGATTGAAAAAATATGGTTTTAGGGATTGAATCTCTTGTAACATACACATCTAGCTCATTTTTGGGGATTTTTAAGATTTCAAAGAACTTTTTATTTCCTAATTTATTTACAACTTACTGATTTATTTGACAATACCCCTACAAACTTGCTCCATACTACTAGTAAGAAGCTTGGGCTCATCACCAAGGAAAATAAATAGGTGAGTAAGGGAACTTCCCTTCTTTCCCAACCTCGTGCCACTAAGAAGAAGCATGGGATTGCCACCAAATATTGGTAGGGAAAAGAAGCATAGTTTTATTTGTAAAAGAATTTTTTTGTATTTATTATCAATTTATCTTTTTTTTTTACTTTAGAATTGTAATTTTTGGAAGGAACACTTTCCCCTAATCTCAACCCCACATAACTAGTAAGATGTGAGGGCTCACCACCAAAGGTTGAGATAGGCGAACAAGAGGTCCAGTGAAATGTTTAGATTGTTTCTATCATAAGAGAGATTTTTAGGGAAATATGTGACATCAAGAAGCTTCTAGTACAGACTATGGGCAAAGACACCTAAACTAGAAGAAACCATGAATAGGACTAAGTGTGCAACTCCTTTTTGGATCAATGTCAAAATTACATATTAATAGATGAAATGATAAAGAGATTAAATAATTTGGAGATGATAATATAGATACTATAAGAGGCATGATCTAATGTTTTTTCCAATATTTGAAAGTTTTAAAATTTGTTTGAAAATTAATTTTCTCATTTTAAAATTTCACAAGATGATAATGTAGATGATAAATAGTATGGATGCAATAATGTACCGAGTGGAGATGTAAGTGAGCTATGCATAAAATCATTTGAGGTGAAGTGAATCAACTTATTCACCAAATTCTTCATCTTCTATAGTGCACAAGTGGTACTCACCATTCCCGTATTCTTCCATTACTTGGTACGGGCCTAACCATTTTGGTCTAAACTTCCTTCCTTCACCAACCTTTTATCAATATGGTTGGAAAGTCTCAGTACTAGGTATCCTACTTTTATTTCATGTTCATACACTTTCTTGTTATATTGATGACACATCTTATCAGCATAAATGTGGTGTTTTTGTTTAGATCTAATTTGATTCTCATAAAGGTTTTATAATGCGACCAATTATGCTTCTCGATATGTGCCTTCATCTAGAATACCTTGTAGAGATATACGAAGGTTGGGTATCTCTAGTTCTAATGGAATGGCTGCCTCAAAACCAAAAACTAAAGATTATGGGGTTTTCCTTGTAGGTGTTCCTAATGACGTTATATAGGCCTATAAGGCCGAAAATAACTTTAAATGCCAATCTCTCTTGTTCTCCTTAACCATCTTAAGGATAATGGACTTTAACGTTTTGTTCATAGCCTCGGACTATCCATTGTCCCGACAATAGTACAAAGAGTTTGTGTGAAGGGATATTTTGAATTACGCACACAACTCATGCACCTCTTCATTTTTGAAATGTGTGTCATTGTCCAAAATAGTGACTTATGGGACACCGTACCTGTAGATGATTTGGTTTAAAATAAACTTGCTAATTACATACCTAGGTATGGTAGTAATATTCATGACCTCAACCCACTTTGTAAAATACTATGTGGCTGTGATAATGAAGTTATGTCCATCCAAAAATGAGGGAGATAAATTTCCTATCAGATCAAGACCCCAAATAGAAAAGGGTCGGAGTGTCACTATGGTTTGTAGAGCCTAAGCATGGATATGTATTGTGTGTGATAATACTTGACAATTTTTGCATCTACACACGTATTCTATAACGTCTTGTTCTAATGTGAGCCATAAGTGGCCCATGCGATGAATCTTATGAATGGTTACATGCCCTCTAAAGTGGCCACCAAAGACTACACTTTGGACTTCAAAAATAATTTTCTCCAACTCTTCTTCATCAAAAAAAATCAAAAGTATGTCGTCAAAGGATCTGCACTAGATCACTTCTTCTACAATTACGTGCTTTAAGGTTATGACAAGTAGTTGTCATCTTTTTCGCAAGGTTAATCCCTCATAGTACTATCAGTCCATAATGTGATTAATAATATTGGTGTACCATGGACATGAAGCTATGGGAGGATTTTTCTCTATAAGGAACATGAATTCATCGAGGAAATCTAGATCTACTAACTCCCCATAATATATTGGATTTTTTTCCAACCAATCAGCGATGATTTTTCCCTTAACATACTTTTGGTTGAAAAAGGTGAGTTTTAATTCACCCATCAGCATAATGAAAAGACCATTCTTCTTAGATAAGATATCCCGAGTTAATATCTAGGGTTTTTTTAGTGGAAAATATTTTTAATTTGGCAAAGATTCCTTTTTATGAAAATTTGAAAAGGTAAATTTTTGGAAGCAAGTCAATGTATTGTTCACCTAAAATTTCCATTATTAATTTTTTTAGGGGTTTTCTTCACCTACCATTAAAAACTACTCCTATATAAACCTAGGTAATTCACCAGGTAGTCTATTAGTAACTTCCTACTAACTTACTGAGGTAACATCCAAATTACTTACAAAGTATCAATAGACAAAGTTTGGATCGAGTCTCATACTCATTTATTACAAACACTTGAATAGAAAGTGTCATTAATGTGTGACAAGGAATATTTATATACGGGTGCAATAAAAGGTATTTATGCACAACAGAGAGGGTTACTGAGATGGCATACAAGTGAAGGTGTTGATGAGGGAAAATTTAGGATTACTTCGATGCGTGAAAAAGGGTTACATATGGGTGATAAGAGAGTGTTACTAACGTGCAACAAGAGGGGGTTACAGATGGTCGACAAGAGAGGGTTTTGAAGCATGATAGGAGGGTATTACTGATGTATGATAAGAGGGGTTTGTAGATGGATGAAAATAAGGGTTGTTAACATGTGATAAGAGATGTTTTCTAATGCATGAAAAAGGTTGAGTGACACACAAAAATGGTTTTTCATTTAGAGAAATGGAAGATGTTAGTGCTCAGAAGACCCAAAAGGTAACAAAAAAATCTCAAAAGTCACTATTCAAGTATCTTGGAAACTTTACTCCTACCAATACAGATACCACCAACACCCATACAGTTGTCATTAGAATCAATTAGAGTACAGACTATGTGGAAGGTATTATTGAAGTGGACATGGCTTCAAAGCATAGTATCAACCAAATCATACCTATGATGACACCATGCCAGAGCTTGAAGATATTCTTGTTGAGATGTCAAAGCTTGAAGATATTCTGTTGAGGTGCAACTAGGAGTGCATCAAGATATCTCAAATACAAATACTCAAAAAAATGTAACACCAAAATCAAATGAAAATTCTAGTTCACGAAAGAGGAAACTAGATGATCGTGATATTCCTCAAAATTATGCTTATAAAATTAAAACTTCAAAAGAAAACAAGAATATGTGGATACTTGGGAGAACATATAAGTTTGAGTGGGCTACCAAATTTTCTTTTATCAATATGTACCTAGAAATTGGGAAAGCGAAAAAAATGCAACTAAAGCTGGACACAATTGAAAAACATTTTGGAAAACAATATCTGACTATACAGTGGGAGGATGGCTAGAAAATAAAAACACGTAGATGGAAAACTAGAAAATAATGTATTAATGTTAAATATGTAGCATAGTATGAAGTTGAGTAGAAAAGACACAAACATCTCATGGAAAAGGGTGGAACAATCACATCACAAATTGGTAAGATGAATCAATCAAATTTTCATGCTAAAATCATACAGTTCTCTACTATATTCCACATCCTTAAGAAGGGAAGACTAATTTTAGATTTCATTGATTTCAAATTTTTGTATCAATATAATGGAATGCACAACGTTCCTCAGTCTCATTGGTCAAAAAATAGTGCATGGGAAATGGCTAAATGCCTTGCAATGATTGAGAAGGAAGATTTGAAAGAGTGTAAAAATGCAAAGTTTATCTCTCTATCAATTAATGAAGTAAAAACACTTGACAACACCTCATGGGTATGTATCCACATTTATACTTTGGAAAATCATATAAGGGCACTGCATCTATTGGGTGTATGGAAAATGCTTGAAAATTGTAATGTTGAAAACCTATATAAAATAGTTATTTTTCATTTGAAATATATTTTTGGCATGGCTGATTATGAAATTTTTGCAAAATTGGTATGTGTTGGTGTAGATGGTGCATCATTCATACAGGGTCATTGAACTAGGTTGTGTGTTCGATTACAAACAACAGTATCTCCTTATATGCTTGTAATTCATTATATGGCTCATAGAATGAATCTAGCATATAAAATAGTTAGCAAATTTGAAAATTTTGTAAAAGTAGAAGACCTTATCAGAGAAATGCATTCCTATATGTCAAGTAGTCCAAAGAGATTTCTTGAGTTTCAAAAAAATTCAATTGGAATTACATATGGCAAAAATCTTCTAAAGGATGTTGATACAAGGTGGATTTCTTTGTATGAGCCTACATGTAGAATTTGTGAGGAGTATCCATCATTGGTTGGTTTCATGCACAAATATCATCATGATGTTGACAGGGCTAAGGATTTGTTGTTCCATTTAATGGATATGGAAATATTGCTTACATTGGTTGGCATTCTTCCAATGTTGAAGGATATCAATACATTTATGAAGCATGCACAAGAGAGAGCAATCTATATTGTTGATTTTATATGGCTAAGAAAGTGGGTATGTCAAAATCTTGATGTCTTGTACTTGTCACAAGAAAGTTTTGATACACCTATTTTCGATAACTGGAAAGTTTTATTGGATCTTAAGAACCAAAGTAATTATTTGATATTTAATATCCATGATCACCTCTGTATCAATGTTAATGGGAGGGAGATACCACTACACATTTTGCATAAACGTCAAGATATTACAGGATCAAAAAGAGAAGAAGTTCTATGACACGTGTTTTGTTTGATTCTATTACAGTTGATACACAAATAAAACTTTTAAAAATTACATAATCCTTAGCATCCAAAATAAGAGAACATTTTAGTAAAGATAAAATTATTGAAGTTATGGGTGTGATGAATCCAAATTATTGGAATATTGAAGGTGGTCGTGCAGATTTTGTAAGTAATTTTTTTCATAAATCCATGGGTACAATAATGGATCATTTCACCAAGACGTCAGAGGTCAATGGTATCGAAATAAAAGGTATATTGAATATTGACTTAATAAAGTCTCAATCAACTGATTTTGCAATGACAATGATTAGCCAATATAAATTTTTAAATGAACCTCACGAGAGTGGTGCTATGACAAGGCTCTAGCAAAAAATATACCAAAGTAGTGTGTTACAGGAAGACATCAGTGAATATTTTAGATTATATGAGTTGTGCCAAACAATGATTTTGGGATCTATGGAGGACGAAAGAGTTTTCAGTGCTTTATCTTTTATAAAATCAAAACTGAGAAACAGGTTGGATAAAAATCTAGAAATTTGCATGAGGTTATATGTTTCACACTACTCCTTGGACACATTTCCTTTTGACAGAGAAATTACACATTGGAATTCCCTTGATGAAAGAAGAGGTGTAAATAATACAACTACAAATAAAAATTTTCTTAATGATGAGACTAGAATTGGTGCATCCTCAAACTCTGCAAATGTGAATATCGACTATGAAGAAGCTATTGAAAATGGATTGTTTCATATTTAAATATGATTTCAAAACTTATAGATAATAGGTATCACCTTGACCTTACATTTATTGTTTGTCACCTGACATTTTAAATTTTGTTATGTATTCAATTTCATAGTAATAGATTTAAATATAATTATTTATAGTTAGACGTAATACAATTGTAATGAGATTGGATTTGGTGCGTCATTTAATTTTGGAAATGCAAATATTGACTATAAAGACCTGTATTGAAAATGTATTGTTTCATCTCTAGTTATCATTTAAGATGTTACAGGTATATATACTTACATTTATTTAAATACAATTATTTATAATAATTCTATTTTATTTAATTGGTATTTTGGAATTTTCAAACTACTTTGATGTTGTTTTTGTGACATGTATTTTTGGAATACTAATTTGCAAGGCCTTCAAATCTGTATTTTCTGCTGTTGTTCCAGATCTTGACACTTGTGGAATGTATTGTCATCGACAAGCATAGGTTCTAGTTTTCTTTAATTTTCTTAGATCAGATCTGTATTTTACTTTATCTTCATTGCATTTCAATTTTTGTTTCTTGCTTCATCCAATCAATCAATATTTCATCTTTTTTTTATCGAAAACGTGGGTTGACATCCATCCTAAGAAGCTCTCACTTCTCGGGAATGACATTGTCAAGAAACCCACCCATCTATATACTAATCCATTTTTCGTGTTGAGTTATATGGATTTGAAGATCATTTAGCTCACTGCAAAGGAGGATTTCTCATTTTGTGCCCATATACATTGTCACCCATCTAGAAGACTAGAGGTACCTTAAACCCTATCATGCCTAGAGTTATAATAATATTATTTTATTTATTTTGTTATTTTCAAAGTTCAAACCGTTGTGATGTAGTGTTTGTGACATGCATTTTTGGAATACAAATTTTTAAATATCGTAATTATACATAAATAATTAAACTTTCAACATTAAAGAAAATGCATTCCATACATCTAGGTTTTTAGGAAGGGTTACAAAGGTAATGTGAAGAAACTCATTTACGGTGGTTCGAATATTAGAAGTAGAGAGAAGAATATTTTTCTATATTAAGTAGAGGAGAATCATTACATGAAATATTGAAGGTACTTAGGTCATGTGAAATGAGGTATTCAATTAAATTACGTCTAAAAAATCCATATTCCATCAAAAACATCGCATTAAAAATAATTAAACTTTCAACATTAAATAAAAATGTATTCCATACATATTTTGATATCGATACTGATTCACAGTCTATAATTTCTATATGTATAATATAAAAATATATAAATCCCTGATTCAAAGATAATATGTGAAAAAAATGAGATTCCATAACCATTGCAATGTGCACGCACTATACAGAGGTGATTCTTCAGACTTCCTAAGGAAAAATTGTTATGTGATTCTTCCTAAGGATTTTAAGAAGGGTTACAGAGGTAATGTGAAGAAACATGTTACAGAGTTTGAATTTTACAAGTAGAGAGAAGAATATTTTGCTGTATTAAGTGGAAGAGAATCATTACATGAAATATTGAAGGTACTGTGTCATGTGAAATGAGGTAGTCAATTAAATTACGTGTAAAAATTTATATTCCATCAAAAACATCGCATTGTAAATAATTAAACTTTCAACATTAAAGCAAAATGCATTCCATAAATTCCATATTGCCAACATAATATGTGTAGAAAAAGAGAATCTATGAAAAGTAAAATCATTACAACATATATTTAGCTTAAAAAATCTTCAAATTAAACAAATATTCAAGTTTCAAGATTCAAACTTCCAAATTTTTCAAGTTTCAAGTTCTGTAAACACTTTTCAACAAATACATTTACACTTTATCTTCATACTCAAACATTAACAGCTTCCCCACACCCACTGGCACTTTCCTTTTCATTTTTTTAGCGACTTTTGTGCCACTTTTCCCAATGGTTGGTGCTCCTCTATTCTCTACTTCAAGAATTCCAGAACTAACAAGATCCTCCACAACAATGTTTAAATTCTTTACAATTGCTTCATCTTCCTTTGAAGCATCTCCATGGGATAAAAAAGAAGGATTTGCAGCTACCTTTTCCTTGAACAAAATCTCAGCATCCATGTCATTCTCTTTAATAATCCACTTAAGAGTATTGTTTTTCTTGTTAACCAAAACAATAGTCTTCTTAAGTTGCATTGTTGAGGATAAACTTTTCTTAGTTGTTTCCAAGTGAACTTGGAACACCTTTGCTTGAATTTTTAAGTTTTTATATTTCAAGTGTGATAAAAACATTGAGCTCAATTAAAACATATTACTAAAATTAGAAAGTAATAAAAAATATGATTTCAAATTGATAATACTTACAACAACTCTATCTCTTTCAGCATTTGCGTTTCAACTAAATATTTTTCCTTTAACCATTTGTTTAAAAATTTCTGGGCTTCAGCATTAATATTTTCTAATCTATTTTAAAATTTATCTAAAACATTGTCCTGATAATTTTTTTATTTGTGACAGTCTCGCCTTGTGCTTGGTTGAGTAAGACATCTATCTTAGCAAGATGATTTTGGACTGCAACATATAAACTATACCTTTGGATATGGTTATCAAAATGATTCTTTATCTCTTTGATTAAAACTTTATCCCTTTTCTCCCATTATATGAGCTGACTTATATGAGGCATAAAAAACTCTTTGACATGGGCTTCACAATCATAACCAATCAAGTTATCCAAAGAAAATGATATCAATTGGTCACTATCCAAAGAGGATGATGTCAATGGAGAGGATGGGGGCTTGAGGCTTGAGGTTCCTGTGTTTCCTCTTGTTTGCAATGTGTTCCTTGATCCTATTTGTGATAAAATAAATTCATATTAAAATTGGATGTGATAAAAATTAAAAAGTGACAAGAAATTGATATGTATCAATGTTAAATAAAGTACATCAAAATGGAAATATACTCATGCGGGCCTTGAATCATATCATGTGTGTCAAAAAAACCTATTGGGTCATTGTTATCAATGCCCAAAAAATATTCATCTAAATTTATTTGATTTAAAATTGATTTTCCCATTGTGTTGGGCAAGCCACCAAAAGATATATTGGGAAATTCAGAAGGAATGTTCATTGTCCCGCTTAAAATGGAAGTGGCATCATATGTTTACTAGTAGTATTTTTATCTCTTATTGGAGAATGGTGGTATTGGTGGAGGACGTGGCATTGTTTGAATAAACAATGATGAACTGGAATGCACTGTCAAGTCCAAGAATAAAATCATTACAACCTTTTATTAAAAAATTGTTTTAAAGTACACAAAAGTAATAATTTATACCTTGTTGAGATGCAACCAGTACCAACCATGTCTAAGTTTTAAATGATTGTGTTGGACCTATGGGTGATAGGAATGGTGGAGTAGGGTTTTACACTTACTATGATTGAACAGATGCATGTGATTGAACTAAGTGATCGATTACTGGTTAGTTTGAGCCTCAGCTCCCATGACATAGACGTGATATTCGAGACCTAAAGGATGAAATAGTTGAAATAATTGAGACCTAAGTTACGAGCACGGGGAGAATTTAGATTCGGGACCTAGAGGTTGGATTGTATTTGGTTGTTTAGTGTTTTGACGCACTGGGAGTTACGAGACCTCTAGGCTATGAGCAATAAGAGAACGGAGAAAAAAATTGCAATTTAGAAAGTGTGAAAACGAGGACTGGAGGGATATTTATAGGGAAATGCTAGAGTTATGTTATAGGGATGCATGATAGAAACCTATTAGTGATGCATGTTAGTAGTTTTTGTTGATGCACAACAAGAACATAAAAGTGTCATGTGACACCAAGCCTCATTTTCATGTGCCGTAAATTCTTATTTACATACGACATCAAGCCTTATTGACGCATGATAGTAAGCCTTTTTGACACATGACAATGATCCTTGTTTTCATGTGTCAGCAATCCTTTTGACATATGAAAACAATCTTTGTTGATGTGTGACAAAGAAGCCTTGTTGATGTGTGACAAAGATGCCTTATTATCGCGTGCATCAAGCAATCCTCGACGACGCATGACAAAGAAGGCATGTTGTCACGCGTCAACAATGTTTTTTGCCATGTGTAAACAAGGATTTTTTCACGCGTTAACAAGGCTTTCTATTATGCATCAACAAGGCTTTCCATCATGTAAAAACAAAACCCTTAAAAGCGTCGATGAAAATTTCATTCTATGATCTCGAGAAAATTCTCCTTTCCCACAAAATTGGTTCTAGGTATATTCATTGGAAATTTTACATCTCCAATTTCCTAGAGGTCTCTTAAATGAACCATGTTAATAAATTTTGTAACTACTCATGTCTTTTGGTCAAGCATGTAATGCATTAACCTATTTGTTGCAAAAACTATAGCCAAACACTCCTTTTCTACTTGTGTATAATATGTTTCGTAGTTGAGAATAGTACAGATAATGAAATATATGACCCAATCATGACCACCATCATCCTATTGTTCCAATATGCAAGCTATAGAGACATCGGTGGCTTGATAATAGAAAATTAAAGGATGGCCGCTTTTGTTGGCATGAGCATAGGAAACGACATGGGAAGCACCTTCATCGACTCAAACACTTCATGACACTCAGTAGTCCAATATTTTCTACACTCTTTCTTCAGTAAGTTTTTGATGGGGTGAATGGTGTATGTTAATTCAGGGATAAACCTACGAATCTCCCCAATCTTTTCTAGGAAAGATATTATTCCTAACTCATATGTGGTTAGGGACATTTCCAAAACTACCCAAATTTTTGTTGGATCGACATTAATGCCTCGGTAAAAAATGATATAACCTAAAAAAATTCCTCATATCACTCTAAACACGTACTTTTCTAGATTTAGTGTTATGTTGTATTTAATTAAACATGAGAGAATAATATGAATCACCTCATGGTGATCACCACGTTTCTTAGATTTTTCTTACAAATCATCAACATAAGTATCCATGATCTTATGAATAATATCATGGAAAATGTATGTCATGGCTTGTTGGTAGGTGGCTCCAAAATTCTTTAGACCGAAGGGTATGATAGTATAACAAAAGGTTCCCCAAGGAGTAGTGAAAGTAGTTCTGGTTTGGTCCTCCTCGAAAATCCTTATCTAGTTGTAGACACAAAATCATGCATTTTAGACATTATTTAATCTTGGTCTCATACTACTAATTAACCCCACTTTTGCCATTTTCTCTTATTTTATTTCATCATTATCGACATTTTACACCTACATTTCTAGTCATATTTCATCACTTTGTGTTATTTTATCCTCGACCGAGGTGCCCAGGATAATCTTGAGGCACCCATGGGCCCCTTGGTCCCACCAGTGGCACCTTTATCCTTTTGCACTTTCCCGCCACTTTTGGGCTCTCTCGAGCTGTTTTTGATATTTATATTTTTGGTGGTCATCCATTTTGAGGTTAATTAAAAAATTAGATCAAGAGAACCCTATAAATATAAAGTTATGAGACCATAATGAAGGACCAAGCACTAGTCACTACTATCATCCACCTAGATTTGCATCCATTTGGAGATCATTTACATTCATTAGCTCCATAATAAGGAAAAGGTTGGTTCATCTGCATCACACAAGCATAGAGGGAGGGATTCTATTCTATTCCATGCACACATTCTATTACATTTTCTACATCTAGTTATTGTTCGCTACTTCACAAAGTGTGACTGGCACAAAAGCACCTAGGCCGCATTATTCACACACACACACAAGAACTATATTTGGGTCTAAAATGTAGTGCAACACTCAATTAGTAAGCCCACTATTATGGCAGTTGAGGTCATCGACCCATTCATTTGCATTCTTCTTATTTTTAGGGTTTTGATACTTCTTTTGGTCTTTTCAGGTCTTCCATACCTCTTGGATTATTAACGACATCTAACATAGTATAGTAAATTTGATTTGACACACAACGAGGGTTTTAGACCACCTTTTGTACTTTTGAAACTTAGTTTTGTATATTTCTCATAGACCAAGGTGCCTATTCTATAGACCAAAGCACCTGCATTTGCCCAACCCCTCTCCAAGTGCTCCCGGTCTAGCTAGACATCTCGAGATCCATCCTTTTGGGCTTCTACATAGTTCTTCATGCTTCTTGTTTCTCTAATCACCTTTGTGACACTATCTAATGAGTTCCTCTAATCAAATGAGTTCATTTTGTTAGTGCTCATTTTGATAACTAGTTTTTCAACGCTAAAAACATGTATGCTTGAAGAATGAAATCCTATTGAATACAAGAAAATCTCATGTTTGAGTCATGAATCCAATGTAAATCCTCTTTTTGGTCGATTAAATTGTAACCATGCCACTTTTTTGAAACATTCATGAAAACATTGCTAAATGATTGTGATTATCCTTGTAAATTCATCTTATGCATTATCTTTGTGATCTCTAGTGCCAATTATACTTTTTTCTTCAATGCTCGAAGATACATGGCATGATATAATTTGTGGCATTGTGATAATTTATTTTTGCACAATTACAAAAATTGATTAAAGGCTACAGAGTGCAAGATAAGCATCAAAACTTGGTGGAATATTCCAAGGAATATTCAAGTTATAAATGCAAAGTGCAAAGAAAACCCCGCTTAGCAAAGAGAACACATGTTTAGATATGATTGGAGTGGGGAAATGGATTATCGGTGCACTTTTGCACCAAAGGCCTAATATATTACAAAGTGGGAATGTATCTCTAAAGCCCGATAGAGGAAACGTGTTAGTGCTTTAAGAAAATTCAATAGGCAGATGCTCGGGTCAACTTTGTAGTTTCACACCCAATCGAGAAAATTAACAAAAGTGCAAATAAATCCCACGAATCCATCACTCTTAAAATTATAACACATGTCACTTCTCAATAAAATTAAAGAGGCGGGGTATCGGGTCAAATATACAAACTTACACTTGTTTGAAAGGTAATGAAAAAATGAAAAAATACTCCCGATTCTACAAGGCCCCGGATCGAGGCCACGTCAACAAACTTATATTCAAATAAAATTTACAAGTTGGATGGACAGGATTTGATGCATTTATGGATATCACCATTAATGTGCTTTACACGAACCAAGGTCAAATTTTTAAAAGCTCTTTGATCATTTTGAATTTTTATCATTACATGTAGAGATTTTAATTCCTAGTAGTGTTGATTCACGAGAAGGAGAGAATTAGTAGTTTTGAGATAGAGAACTCGGAGTTGCTAAGAAGGGGAGAATTTCGTAGAGTTTGCATAAGAAGTGGGTAAGTTCTTGCATTACATTTGTGTTCTTCTCATTTGATTTACGATTTTTAAGGAATTAAAAGGGGAAATTAAGAGCATATAGAATGAATCCCATGGAGTAAGTATTCCACGTTACCTCCAAAGATTACCGATGAATCTGGATAAAATCACAGACACAAATTTCTTAAACATTGATTTGGATTATTTTCTATGAAGGCTCCATGATCCCAAAAAAATTGAATTCATGGCATCCATTGAGGAAATCCACATTTCCCTAGCTACTATTTTCCCCTTCAAGTGCATTTCCTAGAGCTCGTAAGGATTTTTGCTAAGAACTATGATCCGATAAAAAGGGAACTCTTGGATGGAAGTGGCAAAGGAGTATTAACCCTAACACCTAAAGCATTTAGATTAATGTTTGGGATACCAAAAATTGTGAGACCAATAACCATAAACATAGATTCAACCCTTAATGATTATGAGGCCAAAAAGAAATACTATGCTAGAATCATGAATACCAAATGGTTGTTTTCAGATAGAAAGGATACCAAAATAATTCCTAAAAGATTGGTTAGATCACAATTTGTGGAGGAATTGGAAGACATAATTTTGTTATTAAGTAGAATGGCTAGCTTGGACATGGCTACTAAATTCAAAGAATGGATGTGTCCATATATATGGGTTATCTTGGAGAGAAAAGGAAGTCGTGGTTAGAAAAAAACTCATAGTTACATCAATTCACACACATCTCTTTTAATTAGCCAAAAAAATAAACATGGATGCCAATGATAACATTGAGTTTTATATGATTTCATACTTAATTTACAATATTGCAGGTCATAAGCTTTTCCTGGCCTCCCACAAAAGGCACATTTCAAATATAGTAAAGTATATGAGGTCTATCCCTAGTTATGTCTAAACAACTAGAAAGGAAATATAATAAAAATAAATTATGCATTTTTACACCTATGATCTATATGTTTAAGCTTGAATGGGAGTAGTTCAGAACATCTAAAGAATCTAGAAATGCAATACTAGAGTATGGTTTCTTCTTTATTCAACATAGGTTTTTCACTTACATTAGAGCTAGTGGATTTGATGGGTAGCCATGTAAATTTCCTAGATATGTAGATGACAAGTGGGCCCTATGTGAGCTTTCAAGGAAATTAGCACTAGTGCACAAATTAATTACAGGAAAGCATAAGACCAATATTAAATTTCCTATTAGGATTGGGAGGTATTCTTGCCCCTCCATTGCAAAAGCTAGATTACTAGAAGAAGAGATGGAAAGATTTGAAATGGAAAAATTTGAACCAAGGTCCCAATATGACATCAAATGGGTTGTTAGCTCAGCTTTGGGGAGTTCATATGAACATGAACCTTACTTTGAAGATTACTGGATGAATTGCAGAGATGAAGAAGAAGTCAGACTTAGATATTTCTCAAGGATGGATCTTAGGTAGATTATTGAATTCAAGATTAATGTAGTACCCTATGGAGTATAATATGGTCAGCAGACGGTGATTCAATATTGTATTGATCAAAATATTGAGGCACAACCAATTACTCCCATATCCTGGGATGAAAAATAATCTAGACAATCCATATGAAATAATTGCTAATGTAATGAGAAGGACCTTGAATTGGTTACAGAATAAGGGTATGGACTTTTCCATCCAAAATACAAAGGTATTGAATGATTTCAAAGATTTGGGAATCTTGAAGGAAGATCTTTCTATTTTAAAAGGAGCAAATAAGATTGATCCATTAGGAGGAAGAGATCCTCAATTACCTACCAAGAAACTCACTTCATGTATTATTGATGAATGGACTATTGCCACTAGTGGCATTGGAACTCTTATGTATACTTTGAAACAAAAAATAGAATAAATGCTTTTAAAATCCATGTAGAATGCCCCTATCACCCAAGAAGTGCCTATACAAGCTAAAGGGGTAGGTCTAACCAAACTTAGGACTCTCTTAAAAATAGTTCCAGGATAATCTAGCTCTGTAAAGATGATGAGAGGATCCTTAGCAGGTGTTGATCTTCAATTAAAAGTACATAGTTACAAAGAAAGAGAGGCACCAGACCTCAAGCACTTTGAGAGAGCTAAGAATAAAACTAATATAATACTACCTTTAGTAAGGGAGACTGTCATTTCAATAAAGGAAAGTAACCATGTATCAAAAAAGTATAACAAAGTAGAGAGCATGAGGTTATAGATCCAATCCCACTCACCAAGGATCAAGAGAAATTGGTTGCCTCATTTGCAGAGAAGGAAATTCCATCACAAAGTCAATGACCAATTCAAGTTGATCCATATGTAAAACTAGAAGTTGTAGCTGTAGTTTTGACTCCAATGGAGATAGTGACATAATTAGTTCAAGAACAAATAACTCATAGTATTCTCATGTCCAATCAGCCTATGACAGAAAAGGGGCTAGAGGAATCTAGTGCAATGCAATTTAAGGGTCAAGATTTACCTTAGTACAGTCAATCACATGAACAAGTGAGAATTCCAATTGAGATAATAGACACAAATATACTAGGGAGATGCCCTTACTTGAACCTTTTGATGTAACAATTGAAAAATATATGGTGAAAGGTGAGAATGTTTCTCAAGTTGATGAAAAAATGAAGGAATTTTCCCAACCATCAATTGTTGAAGTAGAGATTCACGTGCAAAGGGTCCATACTAAAAGTTCAACAATTATAGGAGTAGATGAATCAATGATTCAAGGACTTGTAAGTGGAACATCTACAAAGAACATTGTATTTACTAAGGATCACTCTCAAAAGGAAGTAGAAAATATAATCTCAGGTGTAGATCTTTGCTAAAGAAGTTATGATGGAGACCACAGAAGGAGCCACTAAAACAATGGAGAATAGTGACAAAAAAATGTGTAAACTGATAATAAAGATCAAATATCAGTCATGTGTGTCCCATTCCATAGAACAACATGAGGAGGAATTACTTAATAAAAATATCACTAGTGTGCAAACTCGAAAGATATTACTACTAAACATCAGTCTCCAAAAGATGCAAATAACACAAAGAAAGAGGAATTACCTAAAGTGACGATTCCAACTTGAGAAACCCCAAAATAAATGTAGAAAGGATTGTTACTCTAGTAAAGGGGAAAGATAAGGGGAAGCACTAGTTGATATTGTAAATCAAGAAGTAACTAGCTAGTCCCAAACTCATGGGCGTAAAAAAGAGCAATTGTAAATGGAAACAATGCATGGTGAGTCTAAAGAGCCAACATCAAAAGTGGAAAAGATGCAAGAGGAAGTACCATTATTGCAAGACCCTCAAGAAGCATCTAAATAGTTTTTGGTTTTCTCTGAGAAGCCCCAACCTTTATTGTAAAGAGGAAAAGTAGGAAACACTCTCACAACTGGTTGGCTAGGAGGATTGCTTTCAGATGCAGAAAAAGAAGTTGTTCCTAAAGAGGTTATAGACATCACAAGTATAGATTTCCCAAAGCCCAAAAGAACCTCAAAAAGGAAAAATCCTTACCAAGACCCATGTATACCTACAATGGTTTAGAACTCTGGAGCTTACAACCCCTCACCTAGGTTAATCAAAGGCTTAGATCATAATGGGTGATTATGATGTTCAACACATTCATTTGGGGAAACCTACTAGAGAAACATTAAAACAAGATATCACACTAGTTGTTGAGGGTTTGTTGCATAAATTTGATGATGATAAGGTGTCTAAAAGGATATTAAAAGAACAAGTTAGAACATTATCCTCATACATATAGAAATGGGTACAACCTATAGATGAAGGGAAAGAATTTATTACCAGTATAACACCTCAGATTCTAGAAGAGGCTGACAAGGCTAGAGAAATGGCTAGTGTTGTGGATAAATGGAAAGAGGAGTTGATTGAACGAAGAAATAAGATTATTGAAGAGGTAGTAGAATGTTATAAAAAAATGATTGAATTGTTCAATGATGCAAATGACTAGCTTAACAAATGTGAAGATGACTTATACTCTGGGAAGGAATTCTTCCTAAAATGGAAGCATTAGCTCAACTAGATGATCAATTAGTGGAATATGAACATATTATTCCCCTTAAGAAAGGGAATACAACATACTTATGAAGGATCTATCAAGTTAAGGGTGAAAAATCTCAAGCAGATTGATGAAATTATTCTTTTTGAAAGGGAAAAGATAGCAGAGCACATAGATAGACTTGATGAGTGGTTAGGAAAACTTATGATAGAGAAAATAATCACTTATGGTGATTGGGGCATTGAGAATCTATTACAATCCTTTGATCAAAATGTTAATGGAAAACCTGATGCAGTGAATCCAATGTTTAGTTATGATATTGTCCAGAAGTTTGTTGGTTTGGAGCAACACATGACCAAGTTGTCAAAGAAAATAAGAAAAAGTAATGTTGTAAGGCCAAAATTTGAAGGAATAATCAGAGAGAAAGCATTGATATTCATGTTCCAGGTCAGGATTGATGAAGATGACATTATCCAAATATTCCAAAGATATGATGCATACAAAGAGAGACAACCAGACAAAGAAGAAGATGACAAAGATGAAGATGATAATAATGATGAGAAGTAAGCAAGCTTAGGCTTGTTTTTTCTTAACAAATTTCTTCTTTTCATAATTGATACTCTTGTTTTATAATAGTTAAACACTATTTGGAATTGTTAATTTCAAGCATGAATGTAATATGATACAATACAATAGACTTTTATATTGCTTTAATAGAATTCTAAATCTATTATGAAGCATGTGGATTAATGTAACAATTTGAATTTTTGTATTGATGAAAAAACAAAATGGGGTTCTATAGGGGCCCCAGCCCATGGAAAAATTTACATACATTCTTGTGAACTACATCAAAAGGAAACTAGAGAAAAGAAAACCTAATCATCTTCCACTACCACAAAATCCTCACTAAAAGGAGGATTTTTCAGAAGCATGTTCTTCCTTAGAACAAACTCCTCCGACCAAATAGTTGTTTGTGTAAACATAGATTCCCCTTCCAAGGTGTGAGACATCCCCATAGCCATGATCTTCTCAATATTCATCCTATGGTCATCCAAGATACTCATCAATTCCATATTTTATTAATAATAGACCCAATTTAGGATATCCAAACCACCTGTGGGAAATGCTTACCTCCCTTTTTATTTGTAGATAGAGGGTTGAGCAGGAATAATTGATGTGGCTAGAAGTGCAAGTATAGTGGTCCTTGAAGTTGGTTGGGCAGAGCTTTGGAGTTGGATTCACCCTTTCATTTCTACATAACATATGGTGACACTTCAAGAGGTTGAGAAGGTGGAGATTCTGTGGGCCTTTTCTCCAAAGAAGAAACATGTTGTTCTAACTCATTCACCTTATAAAAAGAGTAGGAATAGTGTCTATAGAAACCCCTTCACCAAGCTCATAAGATTATGAAGGAATCTCCTTCATAGTGAACTCTTCATTGCAAATGAAAGCTCATATATTATCACTTATAGCTTTCATAGATGGCCTAAATGCTTATTTCACTAAATTGGGACATATTCTAGTGAATTGAGACTCCAGTATTTCAAATATTGGAAGAAATCCATCTCCATTTTTGCGTATATTGGATTCCATTTTTGTCTATATCGGATTCCATTATTACTATTATTGGAATCCAATAGTAGCAATATTGGATTCCAATATTGTCATTATTGGAATTATTCTAGTTCCAATTTCACTATTATTGGATTCCAATATCACTATTATTGGATTCCAATATCGCTATTATTGGATTCCAATTTGGCTAATATTGGATTCCAATAGCACGATTATTGGATTCCAAGTTCACCACTATTGTAATCCAATTTATAAATCCCAATTTTGTATTTTAGTTTCACTATTTTAGGATTTCTATTTTGTTATTATTTGAATCCCCCATATAATCCAAAATACCACCATGTTACCTAAGCCTCACAATCGCTATCTTTAATAAGCCTAGCAGTTGCTAACTTACATGATGAAAGCGCATCTAGGTGAAATCAGCCTAGTGGGGTCAAAGTTACATCTTTTTATTGGCTAATTTGTACATGTGACTTGATTTTACTTGTGTTATTTGGCTATTTACCTTTTTCTAAATTTTTAGTATAAAATTTATAAATGTTGACTTCGATTTTTACAACTAGTGGTACTATACTACACATTACCACTCATAGTCATTGGCTTATGCATAGTCATTGGCTTCTTTCCCTATGGATTTCAAAATTTGTATAGCCTAGTGGCCGCTGTGACGTAGTTTTTTTTCTTACACACTAAAATTCAAATATTGACTCCAATGGGAGGCCAAAGTTGGTGATCACACTTCAATGTGTGAGTGAGTGTAATTTCAAGTTTGAAAACTCGCACTTGGACGTGACAGTGATAGCTCATCGTAGTGCGAGAGATTCATGGCCTCATACATTTACCAAGTGTGATTCATTGGAGGACGAAGTGTGATCCCTCTCACTTATAAGTGCGATCCCTCACACATCGAGTGAAATCCTCGCATGCCGAAGTGTGATAAATTACACATCAAAGTGTGATCCTCTTGACGGTGATGTGTGATACCAAACAAAAAAGTATGAGAATTTTCAAGACGAAGTGTGAGCATTCACAATTGGAATAGTGGGAATAGGGAATAGATTTTGGGAATAGGTTTACATGGACTAAATCCTATCCAATTTATTATAACCACTATTGTAATCTAATTTATAAATCCCAATTTTTGGATTTTAGTTTCACTATTTTAGGATTTCTAGTTTTTATTATTTGAATCCCCACATAATCCAAGTGGTCACTATCTTACATAAGCCTCGCGGCTGCTATCTTCAATAAGCCTAGCGGTTACTAACTTACATGATGAAAGCGCATGCTAGGTGAAATCAGCCTAAGCAGGTCAAAGTTACATCTACCTTGTGGCCACTAAGTTACATTTTCCTTGTGGCCACTAAGTTACATAAGCCTTGTAGCCTCTAAGTTACATAATACCACGATAAGCCTAGTGGCCACTAATTTACACAAGAGTAGATTCATCTAGGTGAAATAATCCTAGGATGGAAAGTTACACCAGCCTACCGGTAGCAAGTTTCATAAGCCTACCAACTACTAAGCTACATAAAACTAGTGGCCGCTAAGTTACATAAGCCTAGGTGCCACAAAGTTACATCAGCCTAGGGGTTAAATTTGATAGCCACTTATGTCTGTCAAGAAATTTTTAGATGACGGTAATTTTACAATATTTCCCTTTAAAAATACACATTAGTTATTGAAATTCTTCAAATTTATATTTATTTAATATTTTATGTATATTATATATTGATATAATTTTATATAAATCTATATAAAAAAGACCGTGATATTGTAAATATGTAAGTTGTGTGTGATAAAGTCAACTAATTTTATGTTTTTCCATTTTGTAAATCATAAAGAACAACAAAGAGTTAAGAATTACATTAAACAAGTTATTTTGAGGAAATGGATTTTAAAATGTATTTCCATAGGCAATCAATCCTTCAAGAAAATTACATAAGCATTGATCCCTCGCAAGGGTATTAATTATTGTTCTTGAATTTGTGCAAGGTATTGTTGGATAGCTTCATGACCCCAATTCGGTATTTTAATTTGAACTCCTTTCCAAGTTATGCTTGGAATCCATGCCCAAATGACGTTGTCTATATCAATATCTGATGTGTCCCTTGATTTTCACCACCATTTCTTTTTCAATAAGCATTCCTCGTACCTTTCTTTTTATGTATTTCCTTTTCTTGTGGGTTCCCACTAGTGTACCCTTATCTTTTGAGTGTTTGTGTGAACATCCTATATTAGTTTTAGTTCTACCTTTCCCATCCATATAGGTACATTATCATCAACCAATCTTACTAGTATCATCTGCCCAACATTCACATCCACTACTGGGTTGAATTCCTCTCGAGGTCTATCACAAATAGGTCCAACATATATATCCTTATTTGAAAGGACATTTTGAAAATAGTAGCTATCCATGTCAAGACATGGTACACCCACTATCTAATCATACATTGTGCTATCCTGAATTGTTTTTGGCCAAAAAAATCTCTTCTCATCATGTTACAATTGACAAAGGGATTCTCTAGGGCACGTAGAACATTTTTCCAATATGCAATCTTTGGAACATAGTATGCTTCTCCACCATTTTTGAACTCTTTTTCCAAAGTGTGTGATGTATTCCTGAATGCCTCTCTGCATGTTTTCCATCTCTTTGGGTTCTTTAAAGGGTTCCAATGGAGGATACCCTTCAGAAAGAAAAGTTTCCCATCCACTATTTTCCAAATCTCAATTGAGTGTGACCAAATGGACTCCAAGATTGATTCTTTAAACTCCATGATGGGCTTGTTGTCTTTGACATAGAATTTAAACATCTTTGGTTTGTTGATACCCATAATCTTGTGGTTACCATCTAGCAAGTGTGGTTCCACAAAGGCCTTAAAGTCATAGACTTCCTTGATAAGGTACGAAGTGAATGTGTTGGACTCCTCTTGGCATGTTCTATAAGTTTCCATTATTTGTGGTAAAGAGAATCAATCGATTTGCACAATGTTGTTGATAATTGGCCAAATGTCCCATCTATGTCTTCATGTGTGTGACCCATTAGAAGGAAACTCACATACACTGTGTTGAAAACCCTTCTAGATATCAGCATGGATGCAAACACAAACAATGTATGATTTTTTTGACTTGTAGCATTATCTAGTTGCAAGTAGAGAGTTGGTGGTTGTTTATAAATGAACTTGAACAATGCACATGTGATTAGTTAGTTGTATGAGCACCCTCATTTTTTTTCTTGTATTCCTTGCACTTGTCATATGAATCATTTTTCAACAATGCATCATGTAATGGGTGTTTTGACGTCCCACTACTATATAACAAATCACCATACTGATCTGTAAGTGGTTCGTCTAGCTTCCGGATACATAGTGTCAATGATGTTATTCTGAATTTTTCTCCTCTCTCAACAAAAGGGATACCAAAGTTCCCGAACCCCCCATTTTTTTCCCATGTGTCAGCATACCATTCAAGGTGACAGGGAGATTAATAGCATTTCTTATTGATTTTGATTTTTTCCACTTTGGTATTGCAGTTTTCATCTTGTCCATTTTTTCATGCACAATGCTCAAATAGCTATTAGGATTTTGTTGTGATTGCACTCTACATGCATAGTAATTTGCATGAAAACTTTGAATGTAATAATTGTGCCATTTCTAGCATTGATCTATTTGTGTCAGTGTTTCTAGACATGAGGTCATTGCATGTTTGTTCTTAAGCTCTATGCACTCGTCACATTTGGCGAAGAAGTTGTTCTTGGTGATTGAAACATGGGAGAAATGATCTTTCCATATTTTGTTGATATTTGACTGTGACATTTTAGGAAGGCCCAACAATGAAAGGCCCTCATTACACTTTTGTAGTATGTAAGAAAAACTATAATATACATGAAAGCAGTAGTCTCATTGTTACTTTAGTACCATCTTGTCCCACTGAACGAGACATGTGTGGGGATATATTAGAATTATTCTCCACCATTTTGGATATCAATGCAATAGTTGCGACAATGTTTGGCATTTTTTTTTCTTTTATTTCCATTTACTACCCTCCTCTCACCATTAATCCAAGATTGTTTGTATTTGTAATAGGTGCTTTTCACGATTCCATGACATTTTTACCATGCATTTTGACATACATCCCTTCCACATAACTTCAATTTATCTATATTATGTTCTAAATTTGACCTTGATCACACTAATAGCATTTTCGGTGAATGTATTAAGTAAAAAAAAAGTTATGGCAGGTTCATTTATATCTAGAGGTAAACTCCAACTGTGATTAAAAGCTCTTAGAGATAGATTGGAGAGACATCCTTCCTTGCAACAAGGTTTTTCTCAACTTCAGACAAAAAATATTCTCTTGATTTTTCATCATTTTCCATTGCCTTTGATGTACTAGATGGAGTAGAATTTACCTTTTGGCATTTGTAGGTGTTGTAAGGTCTTTTTATCAAGTTTTCATTACTACTACATATGGAGGATTCATATGAATTTGGGTATACCAGTTGAGGCAATGGATCTTCAAATACACTCCACATTTCTACTAACAACTCTTCTGGAATTTATTTTAGCCTTACTTCCATAACGGAACCATCTTGATGGGCCAACTGGTTGGCAAGCCATTGGATGAGAGATCCTTCTGATATGGAGCAACCCTTGCAAAAAGGCATAATTAATTTATCAACATGTACCCCAAATGTATTGCCATCTAATTTTTAAAGTGCACCATGTCTCCTTCACAAACATTTGTAATTGTTTCTTCTGTAACAAATTTGTGTTCTTTTGAACAAAAATGTATCAAATTGGCATTAACCCCTTGAAATTCAAATTGAATTCATTGTTTGATGTGGTGGTTGTTTCTTGGAGTTCAGAATTTCCATTCACACGAAGTGTAGTTCTTGTTTCTAAATAAAATAAGTTTTTATTAGTCATGAAACTTTGTTGTTAATTTTAAACTTGGATATCAATCATTACATGTAGTTATAATATTCTCAAAAAAACCACCAAAGTGTGTGGGTCCTAACACCACTCCCAAAATCACATGTTGTTCTTATACCAGGGATATAAACCCTTCAGCTATGTCACCTTCTTTTTTAGGACACTTATGTTTTAGTACCATGTAGGTAGTATAAAATTCATCCCTATCTTTAGGAGTTATGAAACAATGGCTATCACTTGTGGAATTAAAACCCTCATCCTCATTAAATGTATCCTCTAAGCAACTGCTCATGATTTTTTAAATGCTATCAACCCCCACATGTGAAAAATTTGAAATCACGTGCTTAATCATTTTATTTCTTTCCCATGGGATAAAGTATCTTTTGTTTTCAATTTCTTCCAGGGTTTCACAATCATCAATTATGTATGGCAGTCTTGCTCTACCATTAAATACAATAATTATTATGACAACGAATAAGATAGACCCCATGTATCTACAATGGAGTGTATATTTGGATGGATAAACTAGTACCTCCATAAATTTCACACCTTTGGATAGTAAATCCACATGTTCTCCTTCTTCAAAAACAGAGTTCATTTTCAACTATATCCACAAATAAAAAGAGAAAATTAGTACAAAGAACACTTAAATATTTAACATTAGTGTGGAGAATTGAAATCAAAATGAGAAAATAAAAATATACATCTTATATGAACATCTTTAAAACCTCATTTAATCTAAATCTTTAAACATATAACAAATTGTTTTACACCCTTTTGATCTCACTTCTTTGTGTGTATAATTTTATCCATAAACCACATAGTGTAGGGGAAAGATTAAGATTTTTATAATGCACACATTTTATTTTGTGCATTTAAATTTTGTTGAAAATGTATTGCTAAGGTATTAAAAATAGGTACTTTTTAGTACAAAGAAAATTAATATTGGCCCTTGCTTGTGAATGAAATCAGCTTTTTAGGACAGCCTATGTGTCACCTTTTTATTGGTTGCTTTGTACATGTGAATTTTTTTTACTCGTCTTATTGGCTACCTTTTTTCTAAATTCTTAGTATACAAGTTATAAATGTTGAGTTTTATTTTTACAACTAGAGGTATTATACTACACATTACCACTCATAGTCATTGGCTTATGCATAGTCATGGGCTTCTTTCCCCTATGGCTTCCAATATTTGTATAGCCTAGCGGTCCCCTGTGACATAATTATTTTTTACACACTAAAATGTAAATCTTGACTAGAATGGGATGTCGAAGTTGGCGATCACACTTCAATATGTGAGTGGGCATAATTCCAAGTTCAAAAATCACACTTAGACGTGACATTGATAGCTTATCAGAGAGCACCAAGTTCGATTCCTCACATGACAAAGTTTGATCCCTCACACTAGGCCTTATATTTAGGGCCATCAATATTGTGTCAAAGTAAATCGTTCATGTATTTAATTCTCTAATTGTATAGATATGCTTATTTTATGGTATAGAGTTCAAGTTTTAGTCTTTATTTGATTAATGATGGTGGTATATGCTTTGATTCAATTATGTGTATTAATTGTTTCTAAGCTTTTTATATCCTACGTAATCTTTTAACAATATAAGTTTATTTTTAATAATTTAGAATTTATTTGATTAACGATGGTGGTATATTCTTTGTTTCAATTATGTGTATTTAATTATTTCTAAGATTTTTATATCTTTGTTTTTAATAATTGTATATAATATTGAGTAGAAGTAACACATGCTACGTAGTTTTTTATTAATAATTCTCAATATTAAAGACTTAATTTCAATTAAATTTTGAAATTAAGTCTCAAACAATGTCAAATTGTAGTTTTCATACATTAAAAATTATGTTATAAAAATGTTACCTTAATTTTAGATTGTGTTGTCGTGTGTATAATTTTATCCATAAACCTCATAGTGTAGGGGAAAGATTAAGATTTTTATAATACAATAACAATTACACTTTTTTGTAAGGTCAAATGTTACATAATTAATATTGTGCTTCCCTAAACATTAAATGGCCATTAAACCATGTAATGTAAAATCCACCACTTGAGAGTATGTTTTTATTTTTTCATACTGCATTTAATATTAAGTGGTACAATATTAAATTTTAATCCACACAAACTCTATTAACGTCTGTATTTAATGCAATAAAATGGAAAATTGTATACTCATTTTGAAGGCGACCACACCAAAACAAGGAGCACATACACAAATGGGGGAAGAACAGAGTTACAAAAATTAAAAGAGGTAAAGCATTGTTATTTTATTTTAAAGAATTTTAGTTTATACACCCATTTCACAGTGATTATAAATATTGCATTTGTTAGTAGGTAATTAACCAATTTTCAATGGTTCTCCACATGTTTTGATTATGTGATTTTACAGAGCACAGGACCCCTTGTATATTTATTTTTAGAAAATGGAAAATGAAATTAAGTTTAGATAAAAGATGGAGTACATAAATTGTTTCATTTGTGATTGTTTATAGTAACTGATAAATTTTCAAGACATGGAAATATCACCATTTTCCTTGTTTTCATGTTTTGAATCACAAGTTTTCAAATCAACTCCAAGAAACTATGTAGACAATATGGTTTTTTCAACATAGCTAAGAAACTTTTGTGTAAAGGACTTCTACATGCAAAACTTAGATGGAAATAGTGTCTCAAATTTGCAAGAGAATACAAGTGGCACACAAAAATTGGGTCCTTACATTCCACATTCACAAATCGATCTAAATTCTCCATATATTGTTGATGATGTTGATGATTCAAAATTAGAAGAAAATTTTTAATAACCCATGCATATGAAAGAGATAAAATAAAGAGGATCGATGAAATAATACAAACAAGAGTTATGGTCAGAATCGACATGAAAACATTTATTTCATAATATGAAGAGGTGTATAAACATTTAAACCATGGATATATTGGTAAGAAACATTGGGATAATATAGCAGATGCTTTGAATGAAGTTTATGGAAAAACATTCACTGGGAAGCAATGCAAATACAAGATGAACAAGTTGAAGAAAACCCTCAAGAAGGAGAAACAATTGGAAAACACAACTTTGCCAACACATTAAACATGGACTTTCTATGGAGATATAGATTGCATTACATAGAAAACACACAAGTTTATTAGTATTAATGGAAAAGAGAGTGCTAATACAACCACTTCTACTTCTAAAAAAGACATGAGAGGGAAATCAGAAATCCCTTCTATCAACATTGAAATTTTGGAAGGAGCAAAGATAGAAACCCCTTTGAATAAAAATGGAATTCATAGAAAATATGTGAAGAGAAAAAGAAACTCTTATGGATATTTGAAAAAGGTAATTGAAAATATCATGCATCTATTATGTTAGAAATTGAAATAAATTGAGCAGGGAAGGTTTCAACAGGAGCATGAAAGAATGGAACAAGAGAGAAAGATAATGGAGAAAATATTAGATGTACAACTTCAATTCACAAGTCTTTTTACCCAAGTAAATTATAGTTTTTAAACCTAAGTAATATAGTATTGCATCATTCATTCCATTTTAAAAGAAAAATATAATGGATTGGAGTTAGTTAATACTTCTCTATTTTACATTCTTCCTTTTTATTTCAGAACAATGCCAATGATCAGCATCATGGGCAACACCAAGATCATTGTCACACACATCCGAAGATATTGTTTGTGTAACTAAAACAATTTAAAAATGATGTTGGTAAACATGTATTTTTTTGTTGAGGACAATATGATAATTTAATATGTGAGACATCAATTGAACCACATATCACTTGTAGTATAGTCAAAATATGGAATACTTATATACTCTCTATGCAATTTATAGACGATAATATTGCCAATGTGCATGGTGTTTTTTTGTTGATAATGTTGATAATTTTGAATTAATGGTGGCACGTGAAACACTCTTTATTTGTTGGTTGTTCACTTTTATTTCTTTTCACTTCAGTTTGTTTGAGTTTTTGGTCTGGTGTGAGTATGGTCTTTCTAGGTTCCCTTTTATCGCTTTGCAGAGGGATAGAATGGAAATAGCCTTTGCTTCAGCCATCTCGCATGCGGCTTCAAGAAGTGTTCTGCTATAGTTCTGTGCTTGAGGCTGAGGCTATAAAGCCTGTTTTGGGATATTCTTACATGCAGGATACTAGTAGGGCCAGAGTCAACTCAGAAATCACAATGACTTTCATTTCCAATTTCCTTTTACTCCATTTGGTCAAGATGGATGTTTTGGAAGTCACATAATTCTTCATTTACCCTGTTCATCATGTCGGTTTGTGAGTTTAATTGGACCATTGTAGCATCCATGACCCTCTAATTTGGGTGGAGGAGGTGGATGAACAGGAAATTGGCTTAGGGCGCGGGGTTGATTGGCTCGGTCAGTGGTATAGGGAGTTTCTTCGCATGTTGAGGTTTTTCATGTTACGTTTCTAGGATGGTGGTCTAGACCCTAGTAGAATGCCACCTCTAGATCTATATGATGTTTGTTTTCCTATAGACTCGGTCATTGACCACCTCAACGAGTTTTAGGAAAATGTCAGGGTGTCTTTTCTTCTTCTATTGGGTAAGGCCAAGAAATGGATTAGCATTATTTTTGGTGGTGGCATTCGAGGCATGGAGGGAGGTGGGGGTGTTACATAAAATTTTGTGCTTAGAGTTGCGATCGGGGTAGCACATGGGTCTCCATTACTAGGGGTGGTGGTTCTTTTAGATGAGGAGTAATTATTCTTCCTTGCTAGTTTTTTTGGTGTTGTGGTCTTGTGCTCTCGGTGTCTTGTTGTTCCTTTTTCACTAGTGTTTCATTCTTCTCCATTTGGGCCATTTTGTGGGGAATTTTTTTGTTGGTTTTTTTATTTTGGTTTGGTATGTGTTTGTGAGTGCCATTAAACTAAACAATGTAAAGTTTATGCGATATTCGAAATATGATAATTCAATATGTGAGACATCAATTGAACCACATATCATTTGTAGCATAGTCAAATTATGGAATACTTATATACTCACTATGTAATTTAAAGATGATAAAATTGACATTGAGCATGTTGTTCTTTTGATGATATTATTGTTGATATTGATAGTTTTTGGTAGTGGCATATATGGTTAATATAGTGGTTCCCTAAAATTAATTAGCCATTAATCGAAAAAATTAAAGTTAAATACGATATTCAAAATATGTGCATCATTTGATAGCCATTAATTATCCATTAAATATAAAGAAAATTAATGGCAGTCGGTGTCTTTTGTCATGTGTGTACAAAAGAAAGTGGTGGTTGGAAGTGTCTATTCCATATTAATTATAGATTGTAATTCATTAGTATATTTCAAGGACACTTAAATTTGCAAAGCTTCGTGTGAGAACATTGGTGTAAGGGAAAAATCAGTAAGCATAATAAGTCATTGGAAAACTAGATCATGGTTCGATTGGAAAAATTCTAAGCACGGTTTGTTTTCATGAAGGCGTCAAAAATCGGTATGCATTATCACCTTTTCTCCTTCCAAATTTTTGAAATTCTATGTATGTAGAATATTATGTAGCCTTTTCAATGAAACCCTAATTTATCTGCTTCTAGTAGTCAAATATGTCTATTCTTTAACGCTCTTTGACAAACACTTCTCAACTGATAGGGTTTGACATTGTTTTGTCATTATTTTTGCTGATCCCTAAATTATTTGCTAAATATGTGTGTACCCCACTTGCAAGTAATGTAAAACATGTTATGGGTATTTTTTACAAGAGGACTAAGAAATGATTTGTAAAATACCTGAGATGGACATCAATGATTATTGGAAGTGAAAAAAATGGGTGTTGCTGAAAAGGCTGAGGAAAATAGATTTTTCTCAGTTAGGGTTGTTAATCATTTAGGGATTTTGGACTGTTAATGGTCGGTTTCTATAGAAATTTCATTTTAAATTAAATTGTAGTAATGAAATAATGATAGTAACTTCCAGTAGATGAAATAGTAATAGTAACACAAATAATTATTTTCTTGTTTATAGTAATTGTTTGATTACATAAGGAAATTGTTGGAAATAAAAAATTTAAAAACATATATGTGACTACCAAAGTGAAAATGCAAAGAGTTCTATTTGTGTAGGTTCCTCTTTGAAAATGAGTGAATCAGGGAATTATAAAACCTACTATTTGAGAAGTTAGGCTAAACAAGATTTTGAATAATGTTTCACTTAATTGATAGTTCTGGAAATACATATACAACATTTATAGATTAAAATTATAGGCTCTGGTTGTTTTAGTAAAAAATTAGCAACAGTAAAAATTATAAGATGTCATTGCTTTTCTTTCTTAATGTGAAAATAAGCATATGGAAATAGGGAGATGTGATATCATGAAAAATTATGAGGTTTAATAACAAGGGAGATTATACATAGGGTTGAGTCTGTATTTTCATACTAACACTATAAAGAGTGTGTTCATTATATTTATTAGAATTATACCATGGCATTTAAGACTTCATTTACTAACTAATTATAGATCACCATCTCTTTTGAGATTTCATTTATAATTAAAATGTGGAATTTTTATCTTCCTTTCAATAACTTATAGTAAATAGTATGAGAACTAGTTAAGGCTTGATCCCTCATGAGGGTATCTAGTGCAACACTTGGCTCAAACAAATTCATGGAACAAAATAATGAGAGCTAAGAAATGCATGACCCCTGAAGAAAACATGTAATGTAACTCTTTTTTCAGTTCAATAATAGATGTCCAGTGAATGATGCCTTACGAACACTAAGTTTAAAATATTTTGTCGATGCTGATCATAATGATTAAGCTTGTAAATATTTTGTTGTGGCTGACCTTAGAGACCACTAGGAATAAAATTTCATATGTTTTGACTACTCATTGTGATATTTAATGACCTGGGAGATTATAAAATTATAATTAATTAAAGAGACGTCCATTGAATGGTGTTTTGCTAACACTAAGTTCAAAATATTTTATCCAAGTGGATGTTATTGACCACTAAGATTTATATATTTTCTTGTTAATGCATTAGTAGTTTTCCTGTTAATGATGCCTAATGACCGCTAAGCTATAGGTATATCCTTAGGGACTGATCGTAGTAACAAGAAGGATAAGAAGCATGTATTTATTTTTAATGATTCTTATACACCGTTAAGCTCCAAAAAATATGTTGTGGCTGACCCTAGTGACCGCTAGGATAAGAAATACTTATTTCTATACCCCTCAGTAGTGATCGGATTTGCATTTTTTCATTGCAATAACTGTTGTTCTTTGAAATAAGCCTAGATACGTAGAAGGTTTTAATAGGTTGTTAAGGCTGAATATACCACTGCTAATATCAACACTATGTATATATTGACCCCCTCCAGTTCAAAGAATGTAGAAATTTTTCTCATTCTAATAATAGTTTTCATGTGAATAAAATCCTAGACACAACCAATATCTAAATATTTCATTTTTTATCACCTTAGCGACCGCTAGGATTTGAACTACGTAAGACTTGAAGTCTCAAGAGTTCTTGTATTGACATAACTTTCTCATTGCATTAATATTTTTTACTGGAGTGATATATTGACCCCTTAGTGGTGTTTGTATAGTAGTGCTTCAATCATTCCATTAATAGTATGTCTATGAATGATGTCTAGCAACGAGACATATTCATGATCCTGCAACGAACTAATCATACATAAGTAAATGTTGATCCCTTAAGTATACATGTAATACAAAAAATTTCTTAAGTCAATGATAGATGTCCATTGAATGGTGTTTTGCTAACCCTAATCTCTAAATATTTTGTCAAGGTGGATGTTATTGACCACTAATCTTTGTATATTTTCTTTTTAATGCATTAGTATTTTTCCTATTAATGATGCCTAGGGACCACTAAACTATATGTATATCATTGCATCGATCGTAATAATATCTACGATAAGAAGTGTGTATTTATTTGTTAATGATTCTTATAAATTGTTAAGCTCTAAAAAATATATTGTGGCTAACCCTAGCGATCACTAGGATCATAAATACTTGTGTCTGTACCCCTCAATAGTGCAAGGATTGGCATTCTATTGCTCATCGCAATAATATTTGGGCTTTTAAATAATCCTAGATACGATGAATCTCTAAATAATTTGTTGTGGCTGAACATAGTGACCGCTAAGATCAACACAATGTATATCTTGACACCCCACTAGTTCAAATATTGGAGAAATTTTTCTCATTCTTATAATAGTTGTCCGATGGATAATATATGGATACAACCAATCTCTAAATATTTCATTGTGGCTGAACATATCCATTGCTAGGATCTGAACTACGTAAGTCCTGAAGCCTCAAGATTGCTTCTATTGACACGCTTATATCATACTTAAATCTACGCAATGTAGATGGTTGTCATACAATGGATAATCCTTCCAAAATATGTTATGTGAGAATTTTCAAGAAAAATTTTGCATATTTTCTTAACTAAGCAATCCACGATTAAATTGATAGTGAATCGATAGTTATAACAATGGAAAATGTTAATGATATGAGCCTATTGGCCGCTAAGCTAGACTAGTAATGGATCTTAGTGGTCACTAAGAATTTTCTTTTATATGAAGAGAAATTCTTAACTCCTCACGATGGAAATTAGTGCAACAATATGCTCCACTAGGTAATGTGCAGCTAACTTTGTAGTGCCCACCTTTCCTAGCCTCTATGATCTATTGAATTCTTAAACCACAGTTATGGATTTTGGATATGTTGGTATGCCTTCATGAACACATATGGTGATTTGGAGTGCGTAGCGCAAATTTAACTAGATTAGTAGGTTAACACCTTTTATTTGATATTGAGGACACTAACACTTTTCTATGTGATTTGGGTCAAATTGATACATGTTGGATAATTAGTTTAGTCACATACCTTGATTTTGTTACCTATCCGTTTTGCTGATAAGGATACATGATGACATGGTGATATGACATGATATGTATTGTAATACCTAACATACAACAAATTATGTGAGATTGTGCATTCCACATTGATGATGGTGATATCATTAATTTACATGTTTGAATCTATTTGCTTAGTGAGCAAAGTGAGTTTACTCTTGTATTGGACAAGTGTCGTTAATGTGTGCAATGAGTGTGCAGGTGACAGGTCATAGGAGAACGTGGGATTCAGACTAGCTACACAATCTTGCACAAGCAGCCCACGAGCTGAGTCCTAGCCATGTTCATTGTGTGAAGCCTTAGTGTAGGGGATTATTATTTTGGGCACCATGAGTGACCCCAATTTTGTTGTAATGAATTGTGCCTTGATTTATTAATTTTGTTTTTGGGTAATTAGTTATGTTGTAAAACTGGTTTTGGGAGTTAATAATCCCACTTTCATTAAATTTTTAATTTTGTTTAATGAGTCACTTAATCACAAGGGTTTAGGGTCACATGTGAGACCCTTGGGTGGTCCCCACACCCTTTACCCTTGTGCCAAAAATGTAAAACCCGAAATTAGGGTATTTTGGGCATTTTTGGGGACCCCTTTATAGCTTGGGAGCTCCCCCAACACTAAAATGAGCCCTTGGACCCTACCTAATGGGTAGGGGGGCTTATTTTCAAGGCTTGAGGGAGTTTTCCCTCCCTTTTTACCACTTGTTTGGTCACATCCATGTAAGGGATGTGGATTTGAGTGTTTATTAAAAGTTTCACTTATTTTGTCTTGCTTACATTTAAGAGAATTTGGCAGAAGAGGGCAAAAATATAATTTTACCCTTTCTCTCTTTTGTTTTGGCATCTTTGACCTTGTTGAGGGAGAGGGGTGACACATGTCACCCCCTCATTTGTGAGGATGCTTGCTTTCTCCTCTTCAAATTCCCATCCATGGGAATAGTGAGGGACTTTTTTTTGGTTGGTTCTTCTTTTTGGAGCTTTGGCTTGGTGCTTGAGAAATTTGGAGCTTGAGGATTTCTTGAGGAAGAAAGTTGCAAAATCTTGTTTTGGAGAACTATTAGAGGTAACCTCTTGAGCTCATTTATGTGGTATGTTTCTTTACTAAATCTTAGCTTGCTCATAGTTGATTTATTTGTTTAGTTGCTTGTATGGTTTGTTGCTTGAGTATATTTGTTGTATTGCTTTTTACTCCATCCATCATATGGTTTGATGGATGTTTGAGTTATTTGGGGGGAAGAGAGAGGGATTTTCCCTCTCAAACCTCATGGCTTGATGGGCAAGTCATGTCGGTTTCTTTACTCCCCTCATATGGTTTGAGGTGGGTAAAGGGGTTCATTTGGTTTGAACCCCTTTCCCATTCTTGGAGAGGAAACCCAAGGGGTTTGAAAATCCTCCCAAGAAGGAATTTTGGTGAATGGGTGGAGTAATAAGGAGGATCTTGTTGACTTCGGAGAAATAAGGTGGAGAAGGAAGTTTGATGTGTGCATTCTTTTGTTAGATCACACCTTATGTCACTTTCGGGTATCTCATCTACTCTTCCCCAAATTTAGAGGATGAATATGGTTTCTCCTCTTTTCTTTTATTGCTCAATGTTGTGTTTTTCCTTCGTGCATGGTTTGGTCTTGTTTGTGAGTGTATTGTGGTGTTTGTCTCCCTAAAGATCTTGTGCTCAAAGTTGTGGAAGCTAGCTCTCTCTCCCATGGGCTTGGGGGAGGCTAGCATGTCTTCCAACCCTTGGAAAGGCATGTAATGATGCCTGAAGGTTGGGAGGTTAAACAAGCCTTGTTCTCTTGAAGTTGAATCCTTGTATAGCATTCGAAGTTGGAGCCTTGTCCTTGAGGTGTGCTGGAGTATCTTTGGTGGCATGGTCTTATTTGACTCTCTTCTTGTCTTGGAAATTTCCCTCTTGAGAGTTGAAATTCTCATGTAATCTTGATTTAACATATGTTGTTGGAATATTGCTTCATTCTTGAAAAGAGAACTTGATTGTTTGAACCCTTATGTATTTTAAACATTTTGGAATCATGGTGTGATTTAGACCTCAAGCTACTTCAAAAGCAATATGTTGTAAAACGAATGATCTTTTAATATGAATGTGATGGAAGTCCATTTTTGTAAAGAAAGAATGTTTAGTGAAATTTTGTTTTTCTTTTTTGTTTAAAAAAATGATAATAATACCTTAATGAATCTCTCTCATGTGGAAAAATCTGAAATAATCTTTTATCGTATTTGAAAAGAAAGTATACCCTCTTTTATTGTTTGTAATATTAACAATTGGGAGAAGACTGGACTTGTTTTCTTTCCATGGGAAGCTTTAATAAATTGCTCTTGTTAAGAAATCATAAATTGAATAAATGATCTTGTTGAAAATATTCTTTTAGAAATAAGACTCTTATCTTATTCGAAAACACTTGGTTACATTCTTTTTAATACAAAATAGGTAAAGAAAATTAACCCAAACAGTTATTGAAAATCATTTAAGACTCACATACCACTAAAATACAAAATTTAACTATGTTATCTTATAAGCTGAAATACCCCTTCCTTACCATTGTGTACAAATAATCTCACTCAGAATTTATCTAATTCAAGTACTTTTTCCAAATGTAAATGTATTATAGTCAATGAAAATATTAGCTTAATTGTTATACTAATCTAGTATTTTATTGCGATTTATATATATATACTTGAAATACACATATAATGGAATATGAATTATATATATATATACTCACACACAGATGTAATATTATATACATATTTATATATACTTTTGTAGCTAAACACGTTTTTGTTAAAATAAATATAAAGAAAAAAATATAAACAAAAATAAAATAAACACAACGGTTGGGGAGGGTCGAACCCCTCCCCACCCCCTGCGCATCTGCCGGCGCTCCACCACCTGCCCCAACCCCTGTGCTACTCTCATGGCCCCGCCCGCATGCCCCACTCCGGGACGCCACCGCCTTGTTCCCCACACGGCGCCCCCATCCCCTACGCGGCCTCCCTGCCGCCACTCCCCACGCAGCCAGCCGCCGCCTCCCCACACCACCGCCCTCTCTCCACTGCTCCATCCTTGACGCGCCTCTCCCCCACGTAGTCCCATTTACTCCCTCTACCATGGGCGCCGCCTCCTTCAACCTGCCAGCAAAAGATGAAACAAAAGGAGAGAGAGATTTTTGGGTTATTGCTCTTTTGCCCTAAGTTACAAAGAAAATTCTTTGAGAGAAAACTCTAAAAAAAAAAAAAAATTTAGGGTTATCCCCAAATCCAAGGAGTAGGAAAATTATCTTATGGCTCATATTATACTTAGGGTGAGACTTTTAGATTCATGTAGCTTTTAAATAAGATATGAGATAGAACTTATCTCTCATTTTCTCCATTTAGGAAAAGGAGAAATTTTGTTTTAAAAATAAAGATAAGTGGAAAGTTTTTTTGTATTAAGTCTACTTGAGAATTATGGGAAATTAAGTAGAAAGCTTGATCTTTAGGTTGCATTAGAGAATTTTTGAAAAGATAAGTAGTATAAATAAACAAATAGTTTTGTCCTTTATAAATCATATGGTCCTTCTTGTTTAAAACTTGTCACTCTTCTGGAGACTAGCGAGGGTGCTAATATAACCTAGGATTATGTCTTTCATATCACGGGTTTATGTTTTTCTTCTAAACTTGATTAGTATAACCTCTTTTCTTAGCGGGGATAAAATTTTGTATTTCAACTATATTACAATGTAGTATATTAACCTTCAGTCAACCAAATTTACTATTTTTAATGTGAAATGGTTAAGCGAAGAATTAGTCTTATTTATCTCTTTCAAAAAAAAAAATTACCTTAAAATTGGGGCATTACATTTGGTATCAGAGCGAGGTTCGCACACGCGGACGCTCTGGGTAAAACACTTAATTGGTTATTAATGTTTTTATTACATTAAAAGTAAAACAATTGAAAATCGTTTCCGCTAAACCGTGCCATGGGGCAAGTATCTCTAGAGTAACCGCATGGAGTTAAATGTTTGCTAACACAATAGGTGGTACACTAATTTTGATAACCTAATTTGTTTAAACAAACTAGTAAAAGTGAAGAGAAAGTCGTTAGTAAATAACGTGCCAAATGTCTTCTTGGTCTCCATATTAGTAATGGTTTGGATGATCTTGTTCCCTGGCGTCATGGGAAGCCGCATCAACTTTTAAAATCATTTGATCATATAGATAAAATCATTTTTGAGCTCTTTTAATCGTATATTGTTGGGACAACATCTTAAAATTGGAGTAAAATCGTTTCGATGTGGACTGTAGAGTAGAGAGCGTTAGTCGGAAATTAAAAATTATGGCTTCTAACTTGTAGTATTTCTCCTTGTCCACTGTTTACAATGATTAGATTTGAGAAAAAGGAATAGATAATTAGTTTTCCAAGTGTGTTTAGAAGGCCTCTAGATGATTTGTTCAAAATACAAACTTGTAAATAACATTATTTAGCCTCGGAAAGTATACCATATCTAGAGTTTCGATCATCAGTTTTTCATTTTGTGAGTTGCGTCGGGTTCTCTATTTATAGAAGAATAGAGTCAAGCTGTTAGAACTCATTTTTGAATTGGGATTACTTATTTTCAAGACCCTTTTTGTAGCCTTTTGTCACTATAAATCTACTTGATATACAATAGTAAAACTGTAATAGTTGGCTTCGAGATAGTGCTTCCAATTTGAAACCTATTCACCAGTAATTAGAAATGTATGTTTTGTTTGACTCTCTGTTTAATAGAGAATTGACTGAAAGCCTTGTTTCACCATTTGGGTGTTGAGTACATGTCTTGGCAGGATCCCTTTGTAGCCTTTTTCTCTAGTTTGTGGAACAAGAAAATTAGGTCTTAATAAACAAATAGGTTTCTTAGAACACCTTTGGGAGTGAAACATGTTACAATATGGTTATTGTTTTAAGCTACGTGTTCTAGGTTGAATGCTAGGACCCAAAATAAACTTTGTACAACAAGTCATTTTATTTTGCTAGCGACCTTGGTTAGGTATGTAATTTTGGTCATCAAAGGTCTAGTTGTTGGTTTGAAAATAATAAGTAGGTCGAGATAAGAATGTGGAATTGTAACCTTGATATAGGAAATTTGTTATGACATTTGATTGGTTGGTTCTTGTCTAAGTGATCCTTTGTTCTTGGGAATATCAACTGTCGTGTTAGAGGAGCCTCTTTAGATCTAATGAAACCCTTTCGGTATGGGTGTAAATTAAATGTCTGTATCTTGTAAAAATATTTTCCAATATGATAAAATAATCTTCCACATTTTGATATTTCACTACTATGAAATTGGAAATAATTTGTACTCCTATGATATATGTTTCTAACCTTAGTTTTACAACCCTTTTATAAGGAAATTTAGCAAATGATCTTTTGACCTTGTTGTTTTCCGCTTCAAAATTGTGGTTTAAAATTGGTTATAATTGGATGAAAATAATTGCTAACCCCTCTCTAAAACATAAATGATAAAAGGAAAGAAAGTTAGTGCCTCTCCCTTTTGATGGTGATGCTCGAAATAATATTTCATGGCTAAGTTTATCCTCTTTGTGCGACGTAAGAACTCATTGTGCGATTATAAAACAAACCTAGTTTCACAACTTAAAATTATTATCGAAGCTCTTGGTATAAATTTTAGAGTTAACTTCGGAAATGATCTAGTTAATTTTCTTAATCCTTTTGGAGCTTGATAAGCCTATCTCTATACCATTACCTCTTATTAAGTTTTGTTGCATGGCAACATGGTTAAAACCTTATTACCTTAGTGATTACACATATGATTTTAACTCTCCTCAAGTTGGTTTAAAATGTTATGAGTGATCATGTTTATACTTCTTTTACTTACGTGTAGAAATAAGGGAATCACCCTCTTCTAACCTCAAATTAGTGGACTTATAAGATCAATGGTCATGCAAAAATTTTATATCTATAATAAATATAAACAACGATATTGTATCCCTCTTGGAAAGAAAATAAAATGAAATGAATTAGTGTTGAACACTTTCTTGGTTAGGCACTATGTTGTATCGATGATGGTGTTGATTGTGAAAGAGCAAGTAATGTGGTCCTTTGTGGGTGAAAGTAATGTCTCAAAATCCACAAAAGTATATATTTATATATAAATCTAAAAACACAATTGTGAGCGCTTACCTTATAAACAATAATGGAATATTGTAATTATTTGCATCTTGGAAAACTCGTTATATATATAATTAAACAACGTTGGTTGGATAAACAATGTTAATCATTGTTACCCCTTAAAAAAGCTAAAATTTGGGTGAACCTAAAACTTTTGCTTCGAATGTGTTAGGTGTTGGTTACTAATTTTTGTCTTGTGATGTTCATATGGTTTACACACTTAATGTTGGAAATTCTGTAAGAAACTTAGGTATTGTTTTGGTCTCCCTAAATGTTTAGGTGAGAGAGTTAACACGATTGATAGAATGGTTGTGATGATCTCGCAAATCCGTTATGCTCTGACTATTAGACTCTTAGGAAAATCCTTTATAAGATTTCATCCACATAGAAGAACTCTTAGTATGTTATTATAATGTAAATGATGTGAGACCTTATTGCAAGGACTAACAATAATGACTTACTAGCCTTTCCACCTACCGTAGGTAGAGCCGTCCTTTGTAATCAGTATAAGCACTGGGTTTTAAAATATATATATATATATATATATAAATTGAAATTATTTTGGGGCCCTCTTCAAAACACGGTTCTAATTTTTATCACCACTCAAATAGGGTGGCGTAATTCAAATTTCTTTGTGTAATACGAATTCCACCCTTGTTAATAAGTGTAATTATTTTGTGACCTAATGGGCCAAATTTCGACCAAATAATTGTTAAGTAAAAGTTAACGTAAGTCAGAAATCTTGAAAAGAATTAGACCTTACCTTTCATTAAAGGAAAATGAGTGTTTATCTCTTGTACGCTTGAGGAAAGTATGGACGGAAAAGTTTTTGCATCCCATCATGTTGGTATTTTGTAAATTTTGATAAGTATGTTGATATGATTTGGGAAACACTCTCTTTAAATGGATTTTGTTTTTGCGTAACTCATTCTTGTTTTCTTTTGATTATAATAATTAAGAAATGATAAAATAAAGTAAAACTTTTTATTGAACTGAAAATTTGTGGATTGTTGTTTCATTAAGAAGTTATGTCTTGTTTGGGGCGTAGAAAGTTCTAAAATTGCTTCGTCATAATGAGAACTCATATATACCAACTTACAAACAATAATAAAATAAATTTTCGTTTATGAGACTTATAAATCATCTTGTCTCGGAATGGAAATGTTTTATAAAATGGTACATGCTATGAAACTTTGGAAAACAAATTAGAAAGCTAATCCTAACCTAGTAGTGGACTATATATATTCCACCCACAAATTTTATTTTATTTTACAATCATTTAGCAAACAAAAATAAATAAATAAACAAATAAATAATGACCAAATTAAGACAACTCCTTTAACTATGTTTGGTAGTATGGGAATATTCTTCCTTGACCTTAGTGAATAATGTTGATTATTGAACTATGTTAAAAAGACGCGTGAACCTTCCTTTTTCAAAAGTTAGAGTAATGATGAGTTAGGAGATGAAACCACACGGAGCTTGGAAACTTTTTCTCTCTCATTGTGTGGTATTTGTGACACCTTGGATAGTTTCCTTAAGTGTTCTAGTATGCAATTAATATTCAAAAACTTTTAAATTCATTTTAAAACAACATTTATGTTTCCTTCGCTCATCCATCGTTTTGGACCTTATGTTGTATATCCTCTTATTTCGACCCTTCTAGGAAAGATAGATGATGAGGAAAATAAATTCGGTTTATACACTCCCCTTTGGTTAATACTACCCTATTTGAAATATACTTGTTCTTGGACCTAGTTACGCTTCAAAAGACATGTTGTTAAGACAAAAATAAAAATAAAAATAAATAATATGTTAGTTCCTTTAAAAATGATCTTAATGTAGTACTCTCACTACGATGTGATATCCAGTAAAATCTTATCCCTAGCTCTTCTAGTGACTTCCCTGGAGGAATTCTAATTTTAAGAGAGGGGGATGTAGTGCCCACCTTTCCTAGCCTCTATGATCTGCTGAATTCTTAAACCACAGTTATGGATTTTGGATATGTTGGTTTGCCTTCATGAACACGTATGGTGATTTGGAGTGCGTAGTGCAAATTTAACTAGATTAGTAGGTTGACACCTTTTATTTGATATTGTGGACACTAACACTTTTCTATGTGATTTGGGTCAAACTGATACATGTTGGATAATTAGTTTAGTCACATACCTTGATTTTTTACGTATTCGTTTTGCTGATAAGGATACATGATGACATGGTGATATGACATGATATGTATTGTAATACCTAACATACGACGAATTATGTGAGATTGTGCATTCCACATTGATGATGGTGATATCATTAATTTACATGTTTGAATCTGTTTACTTAGTGAGCAGCGATTTTACTCTTGTATTGGATGAGTCTTTGTTAATGTGTGTAATGAGTGTGCGGGTGTGGTCATAGGAGAACGTGGGATTCAGACTAGCTACACAATCTTGCACAAGCAGCCCACGGGCTGAGTCCTAGCCATGTTCATTGTGTGAAGCCTTAGTGTAGGGGATTATTATTTTGGGCACCATGAGTGACCCCAATTTTTTTGTAATGAATTGTGCCTTGATTTATTAATTTTGTTTTTGGGTAATTAGTTATGTTGTAAAACTGGTTTTGGGAGTTAATAATCCCACTTTCATTAAATTTTTGATTTTTTTAATGAGTCACTTAATCACAAGGGTTTAGGGTCACATGTGAGACCCTTGGGTGGTCCCCACACCCTCTACCCTTGTGCAAAAATGCAAAACCCGAAATTAGGGTATTTTGGGCATTTTGGGGACCCCTTTGTAGCAGGAGCTCCCCAACACTAAAATGAGCCCTTGGACCCTACCTAATGGGTAGGGGGGCTTATTTTCAAGGCTTGAGGGAGTTTTCCCTCCTTTTTACCACTTGTTTGGTCACATCCATGTAAGGGATGTGGATTTGAGTGTTTATTAAAAGTTTCACTTATTTTGTCTTGCTTACATTTAAGGGAATTTGGGAGAAGAGGGCAAAAAGATAATTTTACCCTTTCTCTCTTTTGTTTTGGCATCTTTGACCTTGTTGAGGGAGAGGGGTGACACATGTCACCCCCTCATTTATGAGGATGCTTGCTTTCTCCTCTTCAAATTCCCATTCATGGGAATAGTGAGGGACTTTTTTTGTTGGTTCCTTTTTGAGCTTTGGCTTGGTGCTTGAAAAATTTGGAGCTTGAGGATTTCTTGAGGAAGAAAGTTACAAAATATTGTTTTGGAGAACTATTAGAGGTACCATTTTGAGCTCATTTATGTGGTATGTTTCTTTACTAAATCTTAGCTTGCTCATAGTTGATTTATTTGTTTAGTTGCTTGTATGGTTTGTTGCTTGAGTATATTTGTTGTATTGCTTTTTACTCCATCCATCATATGGTTTGATGGATGTTTGAGTTATTTGGGGGGAAGAGAGAGGGATTTTCCCTCTCAAACCTCATGGCTTGATGGGCAAGTCATGTCAGTTTCTTTACTCCCCTCATATGGTTTGAGGTGGGTAAAGGGGTTCATTTGGTTTGAACCCCTTTCCCATTCTTGGAGAGGAAACCCAAGGGGTTTGAAAATCCTCCCAAGAAGGAATTTTGGTGAATGGGTGGAGTAATAAGGAGGATCTTGTTGACTTCGGAGAAATAAGGTGGAGAAGGAAGTTTGATGTGTGCATTCTTTTGTTAGATCACACCTTATGTCACTTTCGGGTATCTCATCTACTCTTCCCCAAATTTAGAGGATGAATATGGTTTCTCCTCTTTTCTTTTATTGCTCAATGTTGTGTTTTTCCTTCGTGCATGGTTTGGTCTTGTTTGTGAGTGTATTGTGGTGTTTGTCTCCCTAAAGATCTTGTGCTCAAAGTTGTGGAAGCTAGCTCTCTCTCCCATGGGCTTGGGGGAGGCTAGCATGTCTTCCAACCCTTGGAAAGGCATGTAATGATGCCTAAAGGTTGGGAGGTTAAACAAGCCTTGTTCTCTTGAATTTGAATCCTTGTATAGCATTCAAAGTTGGAGCTTTGTCCTTGAGGTGTGCTGAAGTATCTTTGGTGGCATGGTCTTATTTGACTCTCTTCTTGTCTTGGAAATTTCCATCTTGAGAGTTGAAATTCTCATGTAATCTTGATTTAACATATGTTGTTGGAATATTGCTTCATTCTTGAAAGAGAAAGAGAACTTGATTGTTTGAACCCTTATGTATTTTGAACATTTTGGAATCATGGTGTGATTTAGACTTCAAGCTACTTCAAAAACAATATGTTGTAAAACAAATGATCTTTTAATATGAATGTGATGGAAGTCCATTTTTGTAAAGAAAGAATGTTTAGTGAAATTTTGTTTTTCTTTTTTTTGTTTAAAAAATGATAATAATACCTTAATGAATCTCTCTCATGTAAAAAAATCTGAAATAATATTTTATCGCATTTGAAAAGAAAGTATTCCCTCTTTTATTGTTTGTAATATTAGCAATTGCGTAAGACTGGACTTGTTTTCTTTCCATGGGAAGCTTTAATAAATTTCTCTTGTTAAGAAATCATAAATTGAATAAATGATCTTGTTGAAAATATTCTTTTAGAAATAAGACTCTTATCTTATTCGAAAACGCTTGGTTACATTCTTTTTAATATAAAATAGGTAAAGAAAATTAACCCAAACAGTTATTGAAAATCATTTAAGACTCACATATCACTAAGTTAACAAATTTTACTCTGTTATCTTATAAGCTGAAATACCCCTTCCTTACCATTGTGTACAAATAATCTCACTCAGAATTTATCTAATTCAGTACTTTTTCCAAATGTAATTGTATTATAGTCAATGAAAATCTTAGCTTAATTGTTATACTAATCTAGTATTTTATTGCAGATTTATATATATATACTGAAATACACATATAATGGAATATGAATTTTATATATATATATACTCACACACAGATGTAATATTATATACATATTTATATATACTTTTGTAGCTAAACGCGTTTTTGTTAAAATGAATATAAACAAAAATAAAATAAATACAACGATTTGGGAGGGTCGAACCCCTCCCCCCCCCTCGCACATCTAGCAAAGTGGCTCCACCACCTGCCCCCAACCCCGTGCTACTCTCCACGGCCACCGCCCGCATGCCCCACTCCAAGACGCCACCGCCTTGTTCCCGCACAACGCCCCTCGTCCCCTGCGCAGCCTCCTTACCGCCACTCCCCACGCAGCCAGCCGCTACCTCCCCACACCATCGCTCTCTCTCCACTTTGCTCCATCCTTGACGCACCTCTCCCCCAAGCGGTCCCATTTACTCCCTCTACCATGGGCGCGCGTCCTTCAACTCCTGCCAAAGAAAAGATGAAACAAAAGGAGAGAGATATTTTTGGGTTATTGCTCTTTTTCCCTAAGTTACAAAGAAAATTCTTTGAGAAGAAACTCTAAAAAAAAAAAAAAGAAATTTTAGGGTTATCCCCAAATCCAAGGAGTAGGAAAAATAACTTATCTTATGGCTCATATTATACTTAGGGTGATACTTTTAGATTCTTATAGCTTTTAAATAAGATATGAGATAGACTTTTAGATTCATGTAGCTTTTAAATTTAGGAAAAGGAGAAATTTTGTTTTAAAAAATAAAGATAAGTGGAAAGTTTTTTTTTATATTAATTCTACTTGAGAATTATGGGAAATTAAGTAGAAAGCTTGATCTTTAGGTTGCATTAGAAAATTTTTGAAAAGATAAGTAGTATACATAAACAAATAGTTTTGTCCTTTATAAATCATATGGTCCTTCTTGTTTGAAACTTGTCACTCTTCTGGAGACTAGTGAGGGTGCTAATATAACCTAGGATTATGTCTTTCATATCACGGGTTTATGTTTTTCATGTATTCTCCTTTAATTAAAATAACTTCTAAACTTGATTAGTATAACGTCTTTTCTTAGCAGGGGATAAAATTTTGTATTTCAACTATATTACAATGTAGTATATTAACCTTCAGTCGACCAAATTTACTATTTTTAATGTGAAATGGTTAAGCAAAGAATTAGTCTTATTTAGCTATTTCAAAAAAAAAAATTACCTTAAAATTGGGGCATTACAAACTTGATACAATTATAGTCATTGACAATTACAATCATTCTAAAGCTGTACTAACTAGTGATTGCTACAACAAGAGGTAATGAAAGTATCCCTCTTTTTAAATTAAGAACTGGAAAATCCTAGTAGTCTTTAAGTCATTCCTTTCAATTAGTAATGGATTTTTATCGTTGCAAACTGTTTTCTTTGATACGAATGGATTTGAATTACAACATGATCCAATGCTTGATTTCAAATTAAACTAGTTAGGTATTTAGGGGTCCTACGTTATTCTTTGCAAAATATGTTATGGGATAACTAAACATGTTTTTGTTTAACAAATTTTACTTACCGAGTGCTTTACCCATTATTTTCTTTTGTTTCTCACACACTCTTTTCAAAAAATTTAAAATTAAATCTTAATGGCATTTATGCTAGTCCATTCAATTGGTGTTAATTACCAACAAGTAATGTTAAAACTATCCATTCATATGTCAACTTAAATCCTCACTCTCACTAACATCTATGTTTTTAAACTTTCCTTTCATGTTATCTACATAATGTGGATGGTTGTCAAACAACGAATAATCCTTCCAAAATATGTTACATGTTAAATGTCATGAACAATTTTACATAGTTTTTGAGCTTAACGATCACTAGGATCTAAACTATGTAAGTCTTGAAGCCTCAAGAGTTCTTGTATTGATAGAATTAGATCTTTGCATTAATATTTTTACTACCATGATGCCTAGAAAACACCACGGCTAAAACTATGTATATCTTGAACCCTTAGTGGTGCATGTATAACCACGCTTTTCTCATTACATTAATAGTAAGTCTGTGAATAATGCCTAGTGACCACTAAGATCTGAATATTTAGTAATTTCTGACTCTGGTGACTTCTAGGATTAACACTTATTTCATTTATTTAGAAAACCTTTTCTAAGATTAGCTAATATTAATTATAAGGGACATATGAATAAAATCAATTTCAACATAAAAAAATTTTGTTAATGAAGTATGTTGAGTTTGTGGCCCTTAAATTTTTCAACATGGTGAGAGAGTAGGAAATGGCGATGGTAGATACTTTTTTATATTCCAACGACAATGAAAAAGTAATAAGAGATACCGTGTTTGATCTAGCAGCCTTAGATGACGAATTTTAGCATTACTCAGCTCTATATTCCATAGTTTAGAATGAAAGTGTTGATGTTGATGTCATAGACATAATGGGTATACTAGAAGAGAAATATATACGGTTCTGAGATGTAAGGGTGATAAAAAGAGATGGCCTCCATTTAATTTTTGCTAAACCAGAGGTGCTTCCATTTCCATATTTGTTCACTTCCTATCTATTTCATGCCAAGTTCAAGGATTTGTCATTATTTTCTAAATTAGGGAAAAAGAGAATAGGTTTGTTTGTTGGGAATGCATACAAAATTTATTATAAACTTCCAGAGAAAGAATGCTTGTACAACTCAGACATAGTCGAGTCTTGGATGGCCAAAAGGAGAGTAAGATATGTTTTGCAGAGTTGGGAATTTAACCCGATGGATAATATGGATGATTCTAAGTTGTCAAATCCTTATTAAAAGGTTTAGACCAAGAGTCTGCATTGGCATGGAACTCATGAATAGGCTATATGGAAATTTGTCAATCTATAAGGTGGATGTTTCTTGGATCCCGTTACTTTATTTTATTATTGATGAAGACAATATTTCCTCCTTATGTCAGGTGCTCTATTCCAATTTAATGACACAAAGAAATAATTTTGTTGACCATGGGAAAACATTTTACATGGCTTCCTATCTTCTCGATGTTATCATTGGTGTTCTCAATTGTCCCAATTTCTATCAATTTTGGTCTCCTTCGAGCCCTTTGAGGGTAAATGAGAAATATTCAGACTTGTATGCCCATTATTTCAGATTACATATTCAAGATATATGCATTTATTTGTATCCTTCTCTCTACCAACAATTACATGAAATGGTGCCACCAAGAATATTTGATGCCATCCTCACTTCCATAAGGAATATTGTAATTCCTTGTTTTGATTGATATCTTACTTGCTTCTTTGATTGGATTTGGAAAACTTGACATTGATTGAGTTCTAAACTAATATGCTCTTTGGAATTGTTTGGTCCTGTTTACTTGAATGATATCAGTTGTCTATTTAAAAATCTGGTTTTGATCATGTTTTGGGCAAAGATGTACCTATGTGGATTTATCATTTAGTATTCACTTAACTAGTTTTTGAAGTTCACTAGGTGATCTCATCCTATTGGGACATCAGAATTATCAGGTAACTGGTTAAGTTATTTAAGTTTCATTATTATTATTCATGTCCTAAGACTATATTGTGAAAGATTCAATAAGGGATAATACCTTGGATCAATTTCAGTGATCCAAGGCATTCTCCTTGATTGTCTTTATTATTCGATCTTGATTGGATAAATTAGAATTGGGCTCTTAATGCTTTCTGACTTATTGTATGTTCAGGATTAACAAAATTGCACTCGCATTTGTGTTATGCAACCTTTCTTATACTCTACCGATTCCATATTGATTTGATTTATAATGTTAGGCTATCTTGATGTATTGAAGGCCTAAGCTAAACTAACCTTAGGTGATGACTAAGAACTAAGGGACCTAACTATATCCAAATGTATTTGATTAAACATTATTAACCTAAGATAAGGTTGATACATTTCTTTAAGGGGATCCTAAACCTATTTAAAAGATCCTAAGTTCTAAACCTAAGACCTAACTATGGGTGGCATGGTATTGGAAGGTTAGAATATGGATATGAAAATGGTGCCAACCCATATGGGTACTTAGAGAATTAAATGTGACTTTAATGGGTAAGCACCACCACTTTGGCAAACCCAAGTTTAAACTTGGCATGCACATTAAGCAAGGTAACTAAATGTTTGGCAATGGAAGTTTAAATGGTTAGAGTGCATGCTAAATATGGATCGATTATAGTTGGAAGGGAAGATGTGTTGTACGCATGCACTAAATCACATTAAAAAAACTTCCACCAATCTCAGGGCATGCAAAGTTAGTTTAAGGAAATAGGGTGGTTTTGGTGTATTTGTGTCATTCTATTGCAAGATTTTCTAGATCTCGAAGCTCTGCATGCAAGGAAATATGGGACTGGTTATTTTTGAGATGTTTCATGTTTTAAGAAACTGTGAGTTGATGGGAAATAGTGTCTCCCAGATTCAATAAATATTGTGAAGAATGTTAGGTTTTGTTTGATGATGGAATCGACTTCAAGATTTGGGATTTTCAGAAGAAGCTTGGGAACTTAACAAGGAAGGAAAGGATAGGTGTCACAGGCATGATATACTCTAACTCATTACAATATTGTACTTTTTTAAATATTTCATAAAAAAACTCTTCTCTTCATATGGAATCATATTTTGAGTTTTGGTTTTGTGATTTTCATGGGTTTTGTATTATGTTTTGTATCTAGTTTTTATTCCTGAATAATGTTGATTTTGCTCTCTAAATCTATTAAATTGAACTTGTTGAAATACATGTCTATGAACAATTAATGGAATAAACCGAGGATGATTTGGTTGTTGGGTTTGTATTTTTGTTTAAAACTTAATTGTTTTCTCACCTGAGTTTTAGTTAAAGGTTACAGGATGATACCCATAAAGAAATAATGTCTTTGGTGTTTAATGAAAGCATTGTTTATCTATTCGAACCCATCTTTACTTGATTAAATCTTATGAAATATTTTTGGCATTTTTTCTTGTTGATTTTGGTTTGCAACAAATTGGGTGTGTTTTTTTTCATTGCATAATTAATTGACACTATACAGGCTTGTTGATTTGGTCTTGTCGACCATACTCTATGATTTTTGTGTTAAACACTTTGAAATACTCGATTAGGAGTCATTAATTTTATGGGTCTTATTGTTTTTAATTTATAAACTCCTCTCCTTTAAGGGAGATGACTGGAATTTAGGTTTGGTTTTGATTCCATTTTGTAAGATCTTTATACCTTGAATGGGTTATATCTAAAGCTCTTGTGCATTTTAAATTGTGTCATGGAATTGATGTTATATATCCATTTAGGATTTTGGAACCTTGTGGTCATAGAAGTGTTGACTTTTCCTCCTTAAGGGGGTACTTTTGTATCTTAATGTATGAGCTATACTATTTGGATGTGTTTGATTCAAGAGATCCTTAAGCACTTGACTATGCTTAGCCTAGTTAATTGTTCATTCCACTTTATGGATGTAAACTCTGTGTTGTAGGTTTAATGGATATCAAACATTATAAGTGAACTAATCATTTAGACAATTGCAAGATGGATTAAGGAAGTGGTACATATCGATTCCATTAGTCTCAATGATTATTTTTGTGTTTTTTAATATTATCTGAAACTGGTTTTATATTTCGAATAATCAATTATGGGTCATTATGGTAGTGTGAATTAGTGTTTACCCGAGAGAGAGTCTCTTGGCTTTTGGTTTTTACATTTGGTTGGAATAGTGTATTCTCCATTTTTGATATGCATGTCTGAGAATGATTTGGTAGTGGGGTTTATACTTATGCTTAAAGATTAAATTGTTTATTATTTGGGTTTCAATTGAAGGATGCAAGGTTTATTTTTTGATACATGTATAGGATTTTGATTTGGTCTTGTCGACCATACTCTGTGATTTTAGTTGGAGAGTGTGTAATACTCGACTTATAGGTTAAACCCATTTTGGGTCTTACCGTTTTAAGCTATAAACTTATCCTCTTATGGGAGATGGTGACTGGTTTTGTGATTGAAATTGAGTTCATATGGACGTTTTGATTCTTAACTAGTTTTGTGATTAAGTTCCAGATCCATGTAGGATCGTGTATTATTCTAGTTCACCCTGAAGCTTGAATTTGTTACTCATATCGAGCTATAATCCATTTCCTTTAGGGATTATGGTGATTCCTTCATATTAAATTGTGCCCTGTCGATTTCATTAGATTGTGCCATTAATAGAAATTGGTATTCTCTAAATCTTATTCAATAGGATGAATTAGGAGATAATATTAATATTCTAGTAGAGTCTTTGACTCACTATGGAATAATGGATTATTTTCATTTCAACTTTGTATGAGACAATACATAGGATAATGAATGTCTAGTTGGGCTTAGTGGATTAATGTCAATCATGTTTATCTCAATTCTCTCTATATATGACAGTAATTATATTCATCCTCTTAGGGACTATGAGATGCTTGTAGTGTTTGAGAGGCCTAGATATGTTTGATAACATCATTGTGTTGTTGATTCATGTTTTCTATTTCAATAAAGCTTAGATATGTTACAAATGAATTCTCTATTCATAATAACTTACATAGTCAGTGTAAGTGTTGACTATGTAGCTTATTGCAAGTATTTTATCTTTGATTGATTGTTGATTATCATGATGTTATGATATTCTCTCTCTCCTAAGGTTTAACACTTGAATATCTTACTATTTTATTAAGTATTCTTGACATTATTTTTAGTCCTAAATTGAACATAGGGTGATGTTGTGAATTCTATTAATTGTTATGTTGAGCAATTTTTGTGAATTCTATTGATTTGTGATAATGAGTGGGAATGGATTGATGGATGGTTTATTATTGATAGAATAAGTTTTCTAAACTAGATGGATGATACATAAGTTTTTGTCATATAATTATGGGGTTATAAGACTATAACTTATGGATATTAACCTTCTTTAGTTGACTATGACATTTATTGATTACTATTGTTGACTGTGATACTTAGTTAAGTATGATTATTAAATTGTTGAGTAAATGATTTCAAGGCATGCAAGTATGGGATTACATGACTGAAATCATGTTACTCTTGTACTTTTTTGTGAATAATATTGATTCAAATGTTCATGTTGTACCTTAAGTGACTGAAATTATTAGTGATAGAATAATTGTGACAAAGTGTATGACTAAAATTGACTTCTTTTATGGTTTCATTTATCTTGATTGTTCTTAGCATGCTTAAGAAATAATTGTTTACTTTCTTGGAACCTTAATATGATTTCATTAAAAAGTAGAGTTATTTTTATGAAATTATTAAGTAGAGCATGTTGTTATGAAGATTTAGTACTTATCATGCTCAGTTCATGTGAACTGACTCATGCTAACAATTTTGCATATGGATTTCGTGAAAGATAAAAGAAGAAAGACTTTTAAGAAGTTGCATTTATATATTTGATGAAGTTAAATGATCTAATTAAATTATTATTGTATAAGTTTATGAAGTAGTTCTTCTTGGGAAACATGGAAGGCCTAGAGCCTTATTGTTGTAATCATTTGAAAACTTGTTGATTTTTAAAGACTGAATTTATGTTGTAGTTATTTTAGCAGAAGGAAATAGAAATGGATCCTTGACTATATTGATCTTTGTAAATGGCTGAATGTTGTGAATTTGAAATTTCAGTGTGATTATTTCACTTATAATATTACTTCTTAAGTGTTTATAAGTTAAATATAGAAGGACTTAATGAATACTATGTAACTTGTATGTCGATTAAGTGAAGGACTATACATAAAGTCTCGTTAGTCAAATGAGCTTAAAGATAAACTGATCTTATAAGAATGATATAGTAAACCTTATCTTGGAATTGTTGAATTGTAATTTTAAGTTCATATGGAAATGATATTATGTCCCTTATAAGGGTTATACTATAATGAATCATTATGAACTTATGAATAAGATTATATGTCCTTAAATGGAAAGAAAGGAAGCACACTTATAAGGTTGAATAAGTCTTTAAGTGATGAAACTTAATTACATACTTATAAACTAAGTGCTTATTGTAGATGACAATGAATGACCTAATAAAAGCATGTACAATTGAATACTTTTAATTAAGCTGAAAATAAAGAAAATTTGTGTGCTTATGATGAAATGTTGACTAACATTAATAGTATATGATACTTGATAAAGGTATGATACATACCTACACATTTAGCTATGTATAAATGCACCATCTCTATTAATGTGAAATATAGAGACATGGTATTAATGTTTCCCTGTAGAGACATAAATAAATTAGTGGCATGATACATAACTGCATTAATAAGAAACATAGGCTTAATTGATTAAGCTTAAGACAAAATTAAATCTATAATTCTGAACTTAAATAAAAGATCATTTCGATCTCCACTTAAGGATATTATTGGCATGAGATTTAATAAGGTAATTAATCGATATTGGAGAATTAAATATCCTTGGATCAACTTGAGATAGGACCTTAGGTATAACTCATTTGAGGAGAAGTGTCGTGAGACCTAGGCTAACCTGTCATGATTTAATTAATACTTTGAAACAATAAGATACAATGTTCCAATTTAGGACCCTTGGTGGGTCAACTCACTACGTCCACTACACATTCATATCCCTATAATGACGGTAGTCACTATTTGGATATTGCTTCTTAGCAACTGTACTGAGTTACCTCATTAAGACCCTGAATTGTGGAAAGGTATTGCATTAAGTACAAGCTTTGTTAGAGTTATAAAGGTAGATTGAACCTCATGGATACATACCTCGATGCCAACTTATGATGGCTACGGGAAGGGAAGTGGTTTAGTAATGATGTAAATCATTATGTAGACACTTACCTTCCCATATGCATCATAGGATGACATAGAGGTACATCCTCTTATAGGTTAATCTAGATTTGTACCTTGTATAAGACTTGTAGCTGTTTACAACACCATTGATTGCAGATCCATATAATTGAATAAGTGATTAAGGTGAGATGACAAGTTCCCAATGGTGAGTGTGTCATCACAAAATTGGGAATGGCATACATGACTCTAAAACTTTACACAAAGTAGTGTAATTTTTTTATTACACTATCGTGATTTCACCAAGATCTAAGTTGTGAGATGCCTAGTGGGATTCCTTGGCAAAACCTAGGTAGACACTTAGATATCTTCACTTAATTATCATATCCTGAAAAGGAAATACCAAATGATACATTTGATGTATTGGCTTGTAAAGAGTGTTGAGGGGATCGAGTAGGATCTGTATACTCTCATGCAGCTACACATGGTTTATGACAATTATCGGAAATGGATTACATTAAGGTTTATGTTGGATTTAAATATATGGGTATTTAAATCAAATACATAAAGTAAGAAAAAAATCCCTAAGATGTGAAGTAACAAAAACCTGGATGTTACAAATATGGGAGTTGTATTCTTCTATCCAAAATATATAGTTATCATGATCGAGGGGATCCTTACACCTCCTTTTCAATTTTCATATTATGTGCTAAAAATTAGCAGTATAAGAGGTTGCATATCAAATTTGCAATGGTATTGCTTTAAAGTGTAAGGAGAATAAGCTTAAAACACATCCCTCCTTCCCAATCTTTGTGGGATGCAAAATGTTTAATAGGTGGCCTAATTTGAAGGTTTCCTTGGCCCATAGAAATTCATTTCATCTCCCCAAACACCCTTTAAGGCAATATGACAGATGGAATAGGGTTTTCCAACACCTTAATTCCCTTAAAGGATAGTTAAATATATTGTATGCTCATGTACATGATGATAATGAATGGGTATGGATTACCCAAAAACAATATAGCCTTGTTCAACAGAATATGAAGGAGTCAAGGGAGGTTCCACCTCCGAGAGAAATTATTAAAAAGGAGGCTATAAAGAGAAATAAAGCTTTGTATTTAGAACATTCACAACAACCTTGTGCTCCCTTATCTCCACCAAATGAATCTAGATCTGAGTTTCGAGAAGTCTTGTCTAAATCAAATAAATATCTAGCTAGTGAAGCCCCCTGTGCAACCCTCTCAATCTTCTCCTCCACTTCACAACAAGTGAGAAATTATTAGGTAGATAAATTTGTACTTTCCTACAAAGGACATCCAGATTGGGTGGCACAAGAATATCCCTTAGTGAACATTGAATTCAATCCAAGGATGAGAACCTTGAAAAGGGTAACCAAAAAGAAGATGTCAACACAACAAGCCATCATTTGGCATGAAAATTCAGAAGACCTCTTCACTCTTACAAAGAAAAGGAAAGCCAAAGGATCCCATGTGGTGCAATATGAGGAAGATCTAGAATCCTTTATAAGGGCCATAGCAGAAGCATCGTAGAAGTAGTGAGGGGAGTACGTGCCAAAAATATAGAGCTTGAAACTCAGTTAAAGACCATATTTCCTCCCGAAGCACATTTTCTAATGTAGAAGAGGCATTGCATGGCTTGTACAATAATATAAATAATTACATCCATGCAAAGAAGGAGGCGAAGAGGGCTTGGAAAAATGAAAAACTCATTACATGAGTGGCATTATTACGAGAAAACATTAACACATATGGGGCATGTCATTGAAAAAGACATTTGTAAATACCCTACAATTATGACCATGGACAATATTGGTATATACCAAACATATGCTAATTATACAAAGTAAAGACTAAGGGAATGGAATAAACAGGCAAGAAAACTTTCTTTATAGTTTGATGAAATTATTTCTAGAGGAAATCATGTTTTCATAGAAGCTTTGGTCATGGAAATATTTAAAATAAACCATGCATTTATTTCTGATGAAGAATTCATGACATCCATTCCGCAATTCATGGTTAATTTTCAAAGGAAAATAGCTAAGGTGAATGAAGGAGAAACTTCACATGTCATTGAGATTGTTTCCAAAACAAGGGAAAAAATACAAAAAATAGAGACTTTGAAGGAGATTTCTGAAAAATCATATTGTAGTCAAAAGGGTTTTCTTGACAAGACTGTTGTGCTATATAGAATCACGATTTTGGATATGGATAAGATAAAAAGAAATTCTCGTATTTGCAAAAATGATTTTGAGGATGTAGGACAAAGAGATGATAAAATAGGTCTGAAAGAGGGCAACAAACCCGGGAAGCAACTATAGCCATGGGCTCGGTTCAACATGAGAGCCCATAGTTAAGGAAGCAACCTTGTCCAGTGGTCTTGGATCAATAGTACCCCATAGTTAAGGAAGAACCAAAGTGAATCATAAATTGTAGTATGTGAGATAAGAGATAAAGCAACTTTGTGATATGTATTACATGTTAATAGATGAATATTTATAATTGATAAAATGATCATGTATATATTCCAAATGTTATACTTATCTAAACATGCATTTGTGTTTTGATAAATGTTTGAGACAAATGCTCCAAATTTTTCGATGTGGCATAAACTAAAAATAACATGGTGATGCAATTCCTAGCACATAGTAGACTCCAAATATCTCTCTATTTTTTAAAATCCGGCGGCCACTATGTTCCAACTATTATGATGTGGCAGTATCTTAATAGCCTAAGATTTCATAATATCCTAGTGACAACATATCTTCAAATAATCTATTACAAAATAAGAGTGTAGATGCCAAGCTTAAAATGTCACTCTTTGTCTTATTAAATGTTTGAGACACCTAAGAATGAAATATTCTATTGTGGAAGCACCTAGATGTCGTGTAGCTCAAAACTCCAACCACCTAGAATATTAATGTAATGTGTTTAATCCTTTCAAATACTATGCTCCAAATTATGTGTTAAATACTAATGAATCTTAAGCGTAAATTTTTACGTTGAGGTAGTATGTAGAGGCCACTAATTTTATACTACCTTAATTAAATGAGTGAAATCCTAGCGACCGCTAAGATCCAAATAATAGTTTGCCACAATACTTAGCAGACTCTAATTGTTAAATATCTTACTATATTTTGTTAAATACTAGTGGTCGTTATGTTCCAAATATTATGATGTAGCAGTGTCTTAGCGGCGTATCACTTCATGATATCCATTGTTGGGAACTGAACGCTAAGCTCAAAAAAATTGATCCATAACCCAGCAACCGCTAAGCTTGTAATATCTGACATGTTTTTACTTGAATCCTAGTGACATAATATATTCAAATAATATGTTGCAACATAAGATAGCAGACATCAAGCTAAAAATTTCATACTTCATCTTGTTAAATACTCGAGACATCCAAGCTCGAAATATTCTATTCTGGAAGCAACTAGATGCCATGTAGCTCAAAAAAATTAATTTGATTTTTTAAAGCATACCACTGGCAAGTTGCAAACATTATGAGTATGCATATTCTAGTGGATGTTAGCCTCCTAGAATATTATGTTAATGTGTTAAATTCTTGCGACCTCTATGACACAAATCTTATGTGTTAAATCTTAATGAATGCAAAGCTTAAATTGTTACATCATTTTAAAGGCTAGCGAACATTCATCTCAAATCAATTTGATTTAAAATGATAAATCTTGTATAAATATTATTTTTTTGTAGTACGCAAAGGCCGCTAATTTCATACTACTTTAATTTAATTTGTGAAATCTTAGTGATCACTAAGGTACAAATAATATTTTGTGGTAATACTTAGCAGACGCTAGATTTCCAATATCTTTATTTATTTTTGAAATCCTATCAGTCGCTAAGATCAAAATAATATGTTGTGGTAATGTCTTATTGGCCTATAACTTCATAATATCCATTCTTGAGTACCGATCTCTAAGCTCAGAAAATGTTTTTGAGGTATAACCTAGTGTCCGCTAAGCTTACAATATTTGACATGTTTTAAGTTGAATCCTAGTGACAACATATCTTTAAATAATATGTTGCATCATAAGATAGTGGATGTCAACCTAAAAATTCCATAATTCTTCTTGTTAAATGCTCGAGACATCTAAGCTTTAAATATTCTATTGTGGAAGCAACTAGATGTTATGTACCTCAAAATTTGTTAAAGCATACCACCAACAACTTGCAAACATTATGAGTATGCATATTCTAGTGGACGCTAGCCTCCTAGAATCTTATGTTAATGTGTTAAATCCTAATGAACGCAAATCTTGAATTGTTACATTGTTGTAAAGGCTAGCGATCATCGCTAAGCTCAAATCAATTTCATTTCAAATGGTAAATCTCGTAGAAAGATTTTTTTAATATTATGTTGTTCCAGTACGTAGAGGCCGCTAATTTCATACTACCTTAATTTAATTTGTGCAATACTAATGACCACTAAGGTATAAATAATATGTTGCGGCAATACCTAGCGAGATGCTAGACTCACAATACCTTTCTTTATATATATAAACCCTAGTGACCACTATGTTCCAAATAATATGTTGCGGCAGTGTCTTAGTGGCATATAACTTCATGATATCCATTGTTGAGTACCGATCCCTAAGCTCAAAAAATTTTTTCGAGGCATAACCTAGCGACAATACCTAGCAGATGCTAGACTTACAATATCTTTATTTATTTTGCAGCAATACCTAGTGGATGCTAAACTTACAATATATTTCTTTATTTTGTGAAACCCTAGCAACCACTAAGTTGAATAATATGTTGTGGCAATACCTAGCAGATGTTATACTGGAAATATATTTCTTTATTTTGTTAAATCCTAGTAGTGAGTTATATTCCAAATATTACGATGTGGCAGTGTCTTAGTGACATATGAATTCATGATATGCGTTATTGTGTAACAATTGCTAAGCTACAAATATGGTATTACATTATACCCTAGCAGTCCCTAAGCTTGTAATAGCTTTCTTGTTTTCATAAAATCCAAGGGATAGCTAATATCTAAATAATATTAGTTTGTAGCCTTCTAGACAAACTAATAATATTGTGGCCTTCCACAAAGCAACCCTAATGAATTAATATATATACCAACACTCTATCTTCTGCCAATAATATGTGGCCTATTGATAATATTGTTTTAAAAGAATTAAATATATAAATTTAAATACATAGTGATCATAATATTTTATATATATAATTTAGGTGTATATATAATATGTTTAACCTTCCATTTCACAAAAATAGTATCTCACAATTGAAAACCTAATATGATTTTACCGTGGACAACCATATAAACAATGTACAATGAAATATTTACCTCGGTTGTTTCTATCATCATATTAAAAGGAAAAAAATGCATACGTAATGAATACCAAAACAATATTTTGAGTCTCGTTAAACATTACATTTTTAAAAACTAGTGTTTAGGCCACTGACCATCATTATCGGGAAAAACAATCTAGAGGGGGACATAGATTGGTGGAAACTTTAAAGAACTCAAATGAAATAAAAACTAGAGCTAGAAGGGGATTAAATTTTCTTCGATTAGGGCCCAACAAATTCCTTATTTTCTTTAAGAACAAGGTGGTGTGACAAAATGATTAGAAGGAAGTGGTAAGCAGAGATGGGCCATAGATCACATTTTCGTAGGGCAAAGTAGAAATCTGGACTAACGCGAAAATGACAAGAACTAGTATTCACAAGGTGATTTGACAAAAAGACCAGAAGGAATCGGTAAGCAAATTTGGGTCACTAAGTGCATTTTTGTAGGGCAAAGCATGGATGGAATGAGGTTAAAAAGATAGGATCTATTCGAAGACAAAACAATTGTATAAGCCTATAATCAAAAAGGTGCACATTTAGTATAGTATACATTTTTTTATAAATACCTTATTTAGATCTGATATTTTTTCATGCTTGGTGATGTCATTCAAACCATCGACTACTGCATCGAGCTAACTATCTACGTTATTTTTCCGCAACCCCTTTTGATTCCCTAGTGTGTGAGCACCCTTTTTTACTAGCTTGATTTTTCTTTTTTTAATCCACGAAAGAGATTCTAATTACTCCTTGATTGTTCCCTATCCAAAACAATAGGGATTCTTTCATTTGGCCCTACAATTTGTATCTTGCTTGTATTTTTCTATGATTTCATGAGTTGTTATTCTACAAGACCGAAAAAAAAAACCCTAAAAACTAGTTCTCCAAGGTATTTAATATTTTTTCCCTAGAGAAAGAAATATTCTATTGTGGAAGCACCTAGATGTCATGTAGCTCAAAAATCCAGCCACCTAGAATCTTAATGTAATGTGTTTAATCCTTTCAAACGCTATGCTCCAAATTATGTGTTAAATACTAACGAATCTTAAGCGTAACTTTTTACATTGAGGAAGTACATAGAGGACACTAATTTCATACTACCTTAATTAAATGAGTGAAATCCTAGTGATTGCTAAGATCCAAATAATATTTTTCCACAATACCTAGTGGACTCTAATTTTGAAATATATTACTATATTTTTTTAAATCCTAGTAGCCATTATGTTCCAAATATTATGATGTGCCGTTGTCTTAGTTGTGTATAACTTCATGATATCCATTGTTGGGAACCAAATGCTGAGCTTAGACAATGTTTTCAATCCATAACCCAGCAATCGATAAGCTTGCAATATCTGACATGTTTTTACTTGAATCTTAGAGACAAAATATCTTTAAATAATATGTTGTAACATAAGATAGCAGACGTCAAGCTAAAATTTTCACACTTCATCTTGTTAAATGCTCGAGACATCCAAGCTCAAAATATTCTATTCTTGAAGCAACTAGATATCATGTAGCTCAAAACTTATTAATTTGATTTGTTAGAGCATACCACCAACAACTTGCAAACATTATGAGTATTCATATTCTAGCAAACGCTAGCCTCCTGGAATCCTATTTGAATGTAATAAATTCTTGTGACCTCTATTACACAAATCTTATGTGTTAAATCCTAATAAACACAAAGCTTAAATTGTTACATCATTGTAAAGGCTAGTGGCCGCTCGATCAAATCAATTTCATTTAAAATGATAAATCCTGTAGAAATATTTTTTAATATTATGTTGTTGTAGTATGCAGAGGTCGCTAATTTCATACTACTTTAATTTAATTTGTGAAATCCTAGCAACTGCTAAGGTACAAATAATATGTTGTGGTAATACTTAGCGGATGCTAGACTTCCAATATCTTTCTTTGTTTTGTGAAATCATAGCAGCCACTAAGCTAAAAATAATATGTTTTGGTAGTGTCTTAGCCACCTATAACTTCATGATATCCATTCTTGGCTATCGATATCTAAGCTTAGAAAAAAAATTCAAGGCATAACCTAGAATTGGTTAAGCTTGCAATATCGTAATGTTTTTATTTGAATTGCTAGTGACAACATATCTTCAAATAATATGTTGCATCATAAAATAGTGGACGTCAATCTAAAAATTCCATACTTCATCTTGTTAAATGCTCAAGACATCCAAGCTTGAAATATTCTATTGTGGAAGCAACTAGATGTCATGTACCTCAAAATATGTTAATTTGATTTGTCAAAGCATATCACCGATAACTTGCAAACATTATGAGTACGTAGATTCTAGTGGACACTAACCTCCTGTAATCTTATGTTAATGTGCTAAATTATTGCGACCTATATGACCCAAATCTTATGTGTTAAATCCTAACGAATGCAAAGCTTAAATTGTTACATTGTTGTAAAGGCTAGCGGGTGCTAAGCTCAAATCAATTTCATTTAAAATGGTAAATCATGTAGAAATACTTTCTTAAATATTATGTTGTTCTAGTATATAGAGGCTGCTAATTTCGTACTACCTTAATTTGATTTTTGTAATACGAGTGACCACTAAGGTACAAATAATATGTTGGGGCACTGCCTAGCGAACGCTAGACTCATAATAACTTTATTTATTTTGATAAATCCTAGAACCGCTACGTTCCAAATATTATGTTGTGGAAATTTCTTAGCGGTTTATAACTTCATGATATACGTTTTTGATTACCAACCCCTAAGCTCAGAAAATTTTCTCGAGGCATAACCTAGCGGCTGCTAGACTTACAATATATTTCTTTGTTTTGTGGCAATACCTAGCAGACACTAAACTTACAATATCTTTCTTTATTTTGTGAAACCCTAGTCACTGCTAAGTTGCAAATAATATTTTGTGGCAATACCTAGCGGATGGTAGACTCGCAATATCTTTTTTGTTTTTTTAAATCCTAGTGATAGCTATGTTCCAAATATTATGATGTGGCAATGTCTCAGTGACGTATGACTTCATGATATGTGTTATTGAGTGTCGATCACTAAGCTACAAATATGGTATTACATTATATCCTAGTGGCCACTAAGTTTGCAATAGCTTTCTTATTTTTGTAAAATACAAAGGACGGCTAATATCCAAATAATATTAGTTTGTGGCCTTCTAGATAGACTAATAATAGTGTGGCCTTCCATAAAGAACCCTAATGAATTAATATATGTGCCAACACTCTATATTCTACCAATAATACGTGACCTATTGATAATATTGTTTTAAAATAATTAAATATATAAATATTGAATATATAAATTTAAATACATAGTGATCATAATATTTTATATATAAAATTTAGGCGTATATATAATATGTTTAACCTTCCATTACACAAAAAAATATCTCACAAATGAAAAACCTAATATGATTTTACCATGGCAACCATATAAACAATGTAAAATGAAATATTTACCTCGGGTTGTTTCTATCATCATATTAAAAGTAAAAAAATGCATATGTAACAAATACCAAAACAATATTTTGAGTCTCGTTAAACATTACAATTTTTAAAAACTAGTGTTTAGGCCACTGGCCATCATTATTCGGGAAAAAAAATCCAGAGGGGGACATAGATCGGTGGAAACTTGAAAGTGTTCAAATGAAATAAAAACCAGAGCTGAAAGGGGATTAAATTTTCTTTGGTTGGGGCCCAAAAGATTCCTTGTTTTCTTTAAGAACAAGGCAGTGTGACAAAATGATCAGAAGGAACCGGTAAGCAAAGTTGGGGCTGCGAGATCACATTTTCGTAGGGCAAAGTAGGGTTGGATTGATGTGAAAAATATAGGAACTAGTATTCACAAGGCGGTTTTACAAAATGACCGAAGTAATCGGTAAGTAGAGCTTGGTTCTAAGCACGTTTTGTAGGGAAAATCAGGGATGGACTTAGGTTAAAAAAATAGGATCTAGTTGAAGACAAAATGACTGTATAAGCCCACAATCAAAAAGGATCACATTTAGTATATTATATGTTTTTATAAATACCTTATTTAGATTTGATTATTTTTCGTGCTTGGTGATGTCGTTCAAACCATCGACTGTTGCATCGAGCTAACTATATGCATTATTTTTCTATAATCCCTTTTACTTCCCAAGTACATGAGCACACTTTTGATTAATGCTTTATTTTTCCCTTTTTGTTAATCTAAAAATGAGATTATGATTACTACGTGATTGTTCCCTAGAAAAAATGACTAGGATTCTTGCATTTGGCCCTGCAATCTATGGCTTGCTTGTATTTTTATATGATTTCATGAGTTGTTCTGCAAGACCGAAAAAACAAAAACCCTAAAAACTAGTTCTCTGGGGTATTTAATATTTTTTTCGGAACAGTCCACGTTAGAAATCTTGAAAATATAAAAAAGTGTGGGGTATGGAAGTTTTGAAATCGAGAAGGGAAATTGTGTTAATATTGAAATTTTAAATTCTCAAAAATGGGGGATTCACAATTTGAATTTTGAATTTTCCACTCATTGAGAAAAGGTGCAGGATATCAAAAAAATAAAAATATTGAAAACAATGCCTTTTGTTATTGGCTATAGCCTAAAATAGTTGAAATGTAATAAAACTTATAATATTATAATAAAACAATAAAAATAAATTATATCAATTTATAGGCACATTTATTTTTATTTTTTATCAAAAATCACCTAGATAATGTTAGATGTAGTGCGCTAATGAAATATAATTCTCCAATTACTTTGTGCCACGTGTTAAGTTTGAACCTTATAGTTAGAAAACATTATAATTTACACATTTATTATGAAATTAAAATGTAAAGAAACTAGTATAATATGAAACCACCATATTATAATATAAATAGCAACCAATAAAATAGTGACACGTGGCTATAGCTTAAAATAGTTGAAACACAATAAAAAAATTAATAGAACAAATGAAATGAAGTGTACGAATGTATAGGCACATTTTAAAAAAATCAAAATCGACCTATACAATGTTAGATGTTCATGTAGTGCGCAAATGAAAAATATTTATCCAATTATATTGTGCCACGTGGCATGTTTTGAACCTAATAGTTAGAAAACATTATAATTGACACATTTATTATGAAATTTAAATGTAAAGAAATGAATAATAAAATATTTTGAAACTATATGAAACCGCGATATTATAATATAAATAGCTACCATTAAAATGATAACACGTGGCATGAAATTATGAAATCCCATAAGGTGTTTTTTTATTAAAACAACAAAAAGCACTAGCACCTCAAAGCTATAAAGATAGTGTTTACAATGATAATATGTATTGGTATATAGCTAGTGGTGTTAGGCTCTATCATGATTTTTTATTCTATTGTTATTTTCAAATTAAGAAATTTTTGTGCAATGATTTATCTTATCAAAACTACAAAAATATCACTTACTCTCAGGGGTATATATGGATTCCAATTTACAAAGATATATCTTGTACGAGATAAATATGTAGTGTAGTAATTAGGCTACCATGTAAAGTCTGCCCAAAATGATACAATTACAATGACAGGTGATAATGATAGGAGCCTAGCGGTCATTAAGCTAGACCATTGTTTGTTATAATATAGCTATTCATAAATTAGAAATGGTTGAGACTAATGGCTACTACGTTATTCCTTTCAACTTGTAATCAATCTTAGCGGTCACTAAAGATTTTCTTTGATACAAATTGAGAGTCATGATCCCTCTCAACGAACGTAGTGCGAGAAAGTGGCTCCGCCTGTAACGTCCAAAGTGGATTTGAAACAATTATAATCAATCAAAAGATGTAAAGATAGTGATTACTATGAAAAGAGGTAATGAAAGGATCATGGTGGCCTCTAAGCTATATCACGAGTTGTTAATCAATAGCTGAAATGGAAATTGAGAAATTGTTACGCTTAGTGGTTGCTAGGATTTTTCCTTGATACGAATGAATATGGATTATTATTTATAAAGATATATCTTAGAAGAAATAAATAAGTCTTGAATTCTCTTAGAATTAAACCTGTTGAGCCTAGAGACCACTATGTTATTCCTTTCAACGAGTAATGAAGGTTTTATTTGATACTTAATCGAGAGTCATGATCCCTCTTGACAAACTGACAAGTCTTTACATTCAAGACTAGAGTTTCGAAGGGCTCGCATTCTTTATGCAAATGCAACTAACGAATCCATTACTAATATTTGCAAACAATAGAATGAAGTGAATAGAACTTGGATAGAAACCAATTTTATTGATTTATTGTACAAATTTAAATCAGTTTGGAAATTGCTTGGATGTCTTAAATGTCCTGGATTGGAAACACACAAAATAGAGGAATGAAAGTTAATGTATTTTAATTTTATTGGATTTTTTATTAAATTTTTTTCTTCCATATATAAAATATAAAACAAACATATAATTTTCCTTTGAATGCAGAAATTTGAGAGTCAATGTCTTTTGATTTTCAAAACAGACACAACCATCAATATATATGACACATGGAATTTTCTATTATTACTAGATGATATATGAACTAAATGGACTACAACATTTGAGTTGTTTAGATCTAGTGGCCTTGCTTGTTCACCTATTAAATATAATCAGGATAACTTTCAGCTTAATTCATTGGCAAGATTTGCAGCCAATTCATTCAGGGATGTTAGAGGAATGAACGACAAAGAACTATCAATACTAGCAGATAAATTACAATTAGGGGATGTCTAGTTAATTTTCCCTATTCAGGTAGGCATAATAGTAGAGACATTTGATTCTTACTGCCAGAGAATAAAAGGAGACAAAAAAATGAGAGTAAAAGTTCTACAATATTTTAAAGACAAACATCCAGATATTGATCTATTGACATCCTATAGTGAATCCAATGTAATTGAAAAATTTAAATTGCATGAATCACACTATCACCAATTTTTGTACTATTGGGTGAAGAGAGGAAAGGAAAGAGAAATTTTGATTCCCACATAGGGAAAAAAGTTGAACAAAAAAATGACTAAGTGGCGGAATAATATTTTCTCATCGAGGCTCAGAAAATATTAGAAAACTATGTGGTGTCAATGGAAGACAATATATCGGTAATGATGGAGGACACAGAAGAATTTACTTGCCAATGTGCATACCCATTCTAGCTTTCTTCAACTCTATCATTTATTCCTACCACCAATCCTTTTAATGCATAATGTGTTATCGCTGATTTTTGTAATTTGTCTAGCAATATTTCTTCTAAAGAAATAATGGATCTACTAATAGTTATTGGAACCAAGATAACCTTTGTAATGTATTATAATTGTTCTCATACCAATTGAATATTCAAAAATGTTGAGAGAAACATTAAAATATACATGGAAAATGTTAAATATAGTGAAGAATCAATTCTAGATGGATTATACAAACTCTATGATAACAACAGGAAATTTAAAATTTTGTGTCTTATGTACATAATAACTAGAGTGCACAACTACAACAAAATCAATGATGAAAGAGAAGAATTCACTAGGGATTGGATTGGAAAATTTCCATAGAATCTGATAACTAAAATCGAAATTGACCTAAAAGGAACCAAACATCCTTTTCCATTTGAGAAATCATATGAGTTCTAGTCCGAGATGTTCACTTGATGTTATTCCCAGGATTCTATATTATTAGTGCTATACGGAGGCATTTTCACACTATGTGCATTAGTTGAATCCAATCAATCTGATGTTTTTATTGTTAAGACACATAGTCAAGAAATTTTTTTGAAACATTACTATTCTCATATGAAGAAAGGTTTGTACCATAATACAACTCGAATATGTGATTATGTTAAAATTCATTCAACCAAATAAAACTACTTACACATTTCTTATTTACACAAATAACCCAAGAATAATAGGAATCGATGTACAAACATCTCAACTTGATGCTACACAACCAACTCATCATGGATATTGACCTTCAATCACTTTATAAATATGTTTAATGAGTTCTATTTTCAATTGCTTTTGTTCTCCTTTTTTAACAATACTCTATGCTCAGTAGCTCTGACCACAGATGAGGAGAAATCAGCCATAAACAAATATGGATTATAATTTACAAAGATATATCTTAGGAGAAATAAATAAGTCTTGAATCCTCTCAAAATTAAACTATTAAGCCTAGATACCGCTATATTATTCCTTTCAATGAGTAATGAAGGTTTTATTTGATACAAACCGAGAGTTGTGATCCCTCTCAATGGAACCTAGTGCATAAATTGGCTCCACCAGGTAACATGCAGTCGATTTAAAACAATTATAATCATTAAAAATCACAATCAATCTAAAGAGGTAAAGATAGTGATTACTACGACAAGAGGTAATGAAAGGATCATGGCATCCTCTAAGCTATATCATGAGTTGTTAATCAATAGCTGAAATGGAAATTGAGAAATTGTTAAGCCTAGCGCCCGCTAGGATTTTTCCTTGATACGAACAAATAAGGATTATAATTTACAAATATATATCTTAGGAGAAATAAATAAGTCTTGAATCCTCTCAAAATTAAATTGTTGAGGATAGTGGCTTCTACATTATTCCTTTCAATGAATAATGAAGGTTGGTAGTCGCTAAGCATTTTCTTTGATAAGAATAGAAAATTGTGATCCCTCTCGATGGAAAGCATTGCAGGAATTGGCTTCATAAGGTAACGCGTGGATAACTTGTTTAAATTTTAATCATATACAATTACAATCGATCTAAAGTTGTACAAATAGGGATTACTATGACAAGAGGTAATGATATGGTCGTAGCGGCCGCTAAGCCATTCCATGATTTATTATTCAACAACTTTTTAGAAATTAAGAAATTCTTGAGTGTAGCAGCTGATTCCCTTTTACTCTAATACTAAGGAGTATGGATTACAATTTTAAAATATATATCTTAGGAGAAAACAATAATACTAGATGCCTCTCGATGGAATGTAGTGCAGTAATTGGGTCTGCCATGTGAAGTCTACCCAATATGTGACACTTACAATTAATGAAAAGCACTAACCATCCAAAGTGTAATAGATAGTGATTACAAAGGAAAATGGTAATGATAGGATTGAGCGGCTGCTAATTTTGACCATTTTTTGATATATATATATATATATATATATATATATATAATTAAATTTAGAAATTGTTGTGCCTATCGACCGTAATATTATTCCTTTGATACGTCTTGATCCCTCTCAATGGAAAGTAGTGAAGCAATTGGATTCACTTGGTAATGTGCGGCTAATTTTATACAATTATATTCCTTTGATACGTCTTGATCCCTCTCAACTCTATCATTTATTCCTACCACCAATCCTTTTAATGCATAATGTGTTATCGCTGATTTTTGCAATTTGTCTAGAATATTTCTTCTAAAGAAATAATGGATAGCGCTAACAGATTATTGGAACGAAACAAATATGTAATGTATTATACAAATTGTTCTCATACCAATTGAGTATTCAAAAATGTTGAGAAAGTCCATCAATTAAAATATACATGGAAAATGTTAAATATAGTGAAGAATCAATTCTAGATGGATTATACAAACTCTATGATAACAAGCTTGAGAAATTTAAAATTTTGTGTCTTATGTACATAATAACTAGAGAGTTGCACAACTACAACAAAATCAATGATGAAAGAGAAGAATTCACTAGATTGATCGATTGGAAAATTTCCATAGAATCGATAACTAAAATCGAAATTGACCTAAAAGGAACCAAACATCCTTTTCCATTTGAGAAATCATATGAGTTATGCGAGATGTTCACTTGATGTTATTCCCAAAGGATTCTATATTATTAATTGCTATACGGAGGCATTTTCACACTATGTGCATTAGTTGAATCCAATCAACTGATGTTTTTATTGTTAAGACACATAGTCAAGAAACCTTTTTTGAAACATTACTATTCTCATATGAAGAAAGGTTTGTACCATAATACAACTCGAATATGTGATTATGTTAAAATTCATTCAACCAAATAAAACTACTTACACATTTCTTATTTACACAAATAACCCAAGAATAATAGGAATCGATGTACAAACATCTCAACTTGATGCTACACAACCAACTCATCATGGATATTGACCTTCTAGATGATCACTTTATAAATATGTTTAATGAGTTCTATTTTCAATTGCTTTTGTTCTCCAATGATGATTTTTTTAACAATACTCTATGGATAGTAGCTCGACCACGTATGAGGAGAAATCAGCCATAAACAAATATGGATTATAATTTACAAAGATATATCTTAGGAGAAATAAATAAGTCTTGAATCCTCTCAAAATTAAACTATTAAGTACTTAGAAAATTGCTATATTATTCCTTTCAATGAGTAATGAAGGTTTTATTTGATACAAACCGAGAGTTGTGATCCCTCTCAATGGAACCTAGTGCATAAATTGGCTCCACCGGAGTAACATGCAAAGCGATTTAAAACAATTATAATCATTAAAAATCACAATCAATCTAAAGAGGTAAAGATAGTGATTACTACGACAAGAGGTAATGAAAGGATCATGTCATCCTCTATAGAGTATATATCATGAGTTGTTAATCAATAGAATGTTGAAATGGAAATTGAGAAAATTTTAAGCCTAGAGCCCGCTAGGATTTTTCCTAGATTCTGATAAGGTTGAACAAATAAGGATTATAATTTACAAATATATATCTTAGGAGAAATAAATAAGTCTTGAATCCTCTCAAAATTAAATTGTTGAGGATAGTACGGCTTCTACATTATTCCTTTCAATGAATAATGAAGGTTGGTAAAGCCATTAAGCATTTTCTTTGATAAGAATAGAAAATTGTGATCCCTCTCGATGGAAAGCATTAGATCGGTTTGGAATTGGCTTCAATGTAAGGTAACGCGTGGATAACTTATTTTAATTTTTTAATCATATACAATTACAATCGATCTAAAGTTGTACAATAGGGATTACTTTTAATGACAAGAGGTAATGATATGGTCGTTTTGCCGCTAAGCCATTCCATGATTTATTATTCAACAATTTTTAGAAATTAAGAAATTCTTGAGTGTTTTACTGATCCCTTTTACTCTAATACTAAGGAGTATGGATTACAATTTTAAAATATATATCTTAGGAGAAAAACAATAATACTATTAGATGCCTCTAGTAGATGGAATGTAGTGGATGTCTATTAATCTGCCCATGTGAAGTCTACCCAATATGTGACACTTACAATTAATACGAAAAGCACTAACCATCCAAAGTGTAATAGATAGTGATTGAAAGGAAAATGGTAATGATAGGAGCTGAGCTCTGCTAATTTTGACCATTTTTTGATATATATATATATATATATATATATATATAATTAAATTTAGAAATTAGTTTTTTTGTACCTATCGAGTAATATTATTCCTTTGATACGTCTTGATCCCTCTCAATGGAAAGTAGTAGAAGCAATTGGATTCACTTGAAGTAATGTGATGCTAATTTTATACAATTATATTCCAATTTGATACATTCTTGATCCCTCTCAACTCTATCATCTATTCCTACCACCAATCCTTTTAATGCAGAATGTGTTATCGCTGATTTTTATAATTTGTCTAGCGAATATTTCTTCTAAAGAAATAATGGATTTGCTATGATTATTGGAACCAATGTGATGTAATGTATTATTATTGTTCTCATACCAATTGAATATTCAAAAATGTTGAGAGAAATAGTAAAAAATACATGGAAAAGGTTAAATATAGTGAAGAATCAATTCTAGATGGATTATGACAAACTCTATGATAACAAGGAAATTTAAAATTTTGTGTCTTATGTACATAATAACTGAAGTGCACAATTACAACAAAATCAATGATGAAAGAGAAGAAGTCACTAGGGATTGGATTGGAAAAGAATTGATAACTAAAATCGAAATTGACCTACAAGGAAACAAACATCATTTTCTATTTGAGAAATCATATGAGTTTGATCAAGTTAGATGTTCACTTGATGTTATTCCCAGTGATTCTATAGTATTAGTGCTATACGGAGGCAGTTTCACACTATGTGCATTAGTTGAATCCAATCAATATGTTGTTTTTATTGTTGAGACACATAGTCAAGAAATGTTTTTGAAACATTACTATTCTCATATGAAGAAAGGTTCGTACCAGAATACAACTCGAACATGTGATTATGTTAAAATTCTTTCAACCAAAAAAATCTACTTACACATTTCTTATTTACACAAACAACCCAAGAACAATAGGAATCGATGTACAAACCTCTCAACTTGATGCTACACAACCAACTCATCATGGTGATTGACCTTCAATCACTTTATAAATATGTTTAATGAGCTCTATTTTCAATTGCCATTGTTCTCATTTTTTGACAATACTCTATGCTCACCAGCTTTGACCACATATGAGGAGAACTCAGCCACAAACAAATATGGATTATAATTTACAAAGATATATCTTAGGAGAAATAAATAAGTCTTGAATCCTCTCAAAATTAAACTATTGAGCCTAGATACCGTCTACATTATTCCTTTCAATGAGTAATGAAGGTTTTATTTGATACAAACCAAGAGTCGTGATCCCTCTCGATGGAACGTAGTGCATAAATTGGCTCCACCAGGTAACATGTAGCCGATTTGAAACAATTATAATCATTGAAAATTACAATCAATCTAAAGATGTAAAGATAGTGATTACTACGATAAGAGGTAATGAAAGGATCATGGCGGCCTCTAAGCTATATCATGAGTTGTTAATCAATAGTTGAAATGGAAATTGAGAAATTGTTAAGCCTAGCGACCGCTAGGATTTTTCCTTGATACGAACAAATAAGGATTATAATTTACAAAATATATATCTTAGGAGAAATAAATAAGTCTTGAATCCTCTCAAAATTAAATTGTTGAGGATAGTGGCTTCACTACATTATTCCTTTCAATGAATAATGAAGGTTGGTAGTCACTAAGCATTTTCTTTGATAAGAATAGAAAATTATGTGATCCCTCTCGATGGAAAGCATTGGGAATTGGCTTCATAAGGTAACGCGTGGATAACTTGTTTAAATTTGAATCATTTACAATTACAATCCATCTAAAGTTGTACAAATAGTGATTGCTATGACAAGAGGTAATGATATGGTCATAGCGGCCGCTAAGCCATTCCATGATTTATTATTCAACAACTATTTTGAAATTAAGAAATTCTTGAGTGTAGCGGTTGATTCCCTTTTACTCTAATATTAATGAATATGGATTACAATTTTAAAAGATATATCTTAGGAGAAAAAAATAAGACTAGATGCCTCTCGACAGAATGTAGTGCAGTAATTGGGTCCACCATGTGAAGTCTACCCAATATGTGACACTTACAATCAATGAAAAGCACTAACCATCCAAAGTTTAATAGATAGTGATTACAAAGGAAAATGGTAATGATAGAGCCATCAGCGGCTGCTAATTTTGACCATTTTTTGATATATATATATATATATATATATATATAATTAAATTTAGATATATATTGTTGTGCCTATCGACCGTAATATTATTCCTGTGATAACGCCTTGATCCCTCTGTGTGTGGAAAGTAGTGAAGCAATTGGATTCACTGTGTAATGTGCGGCTAATTTTATACAATTATATTCCTTTGATTATTGATCCTCTCAACTCTATCATTTATTCCTACCACCAATCCTTTTAATGCATAATGTGTTATCGCTGATTTTTGTAATTTGTCTAGCAAAATATTTCTTCTAAAGAAATAATGGATCTGCTAATTAAATTGATTATGGAACCGATTATAGTCATTGACAATAATAATGTATTATAATTGTTCTCATACCAATTGAGTATTCAAAAATGTTGAGAAAGTATCAGTAAAATATACATGGAAAATGTTAAATATAGTGAAGAATCAATTTTAGATGGATTATACAAACTCTATGATAACAACAGAAATTTAAAATTTTGTGTCTTATGTACATAATAACTAGAGCTTATAACTACAACAAAATCAATGATGAAAGAGAAGAATTCACTAGGGATTGGATTGGAAAATTTCCATAGAATCGATAACTAAAATCGAAATTGACCTAAAAGGAACCAAACATCCTTTTCCATTTGAGAAATCATATGAGTTCCAAGTGAGATGTTCACTTGATGTTATTCCCAGGATTCTATAGTATTAGTGCTATACGGAGGCAATTTCACACTATGTGCATTAGTTGAATCCAATCAATCTGATGTTTTATTGTTGAGACACATAGTCAGGAAATTTTTTGAAACATTACTATTCTCATATGAAGAAAGGTTTGTACCAGAATACAACTCGAACATGTGATTATGTTAAAATTCTTTCAACCAAAAAAAAATACTTACACATTTCTTATTTACACAGAAAACCCAAGAATAATAGGAATCGATGTAAACATCTCAACTTGATGCTACACAACCAACTCATCATGGATATTGACCTTCAATCACTTTATAAATATGTTTAATGAGTTCTATTTTCAATTGCTTTTGTTCTCCTTTTTAACAATACTCTATGCTCAGTAGCTCGACCACGAGATGAGGAGAAATCAGCCATAAACAAATATGGATTATAATTTACAAAGATATATCTTAGGAGAAATAAATAAGTCTTGAATCCTCTCAAAATTAAACTATTAAGCCTAGATACTTGCTATATTATTCCTTTCAATGAGTAATGAAGGTTTTATTTGATACAACCGAGAGTCAGAAAATATTTGGCTCGTCCCTCTCAATGGAACCTAGTGCATAAATTGGCTCCACCGGGTAAAAATGCAATCGATTTAAAACAATTATAATCATTAAAAATCACAATCAATCTAAAGAGGTAAAGATAGTGATTACTACGACAAGAGGTAATGAAAGGATCATGTCATCCTCTAAGCTATATCATGAGTTGTTAATCAATAGCTGAAATGGAAATTGAGAAAATTTTAAGCCTAGAGCACGACCTTGGATTTTTCCTTGATACGAACAAATAAGGATTATAATTTACAAATATATATCTTAGGAGAAATAAATAAGTCTTGAATCCTCTCAAAATTAAATTGTTGAGGATAGTGGCTTCTACATTATTCCTTTTTGAATAATGAAGGTTGGTGAAATAAGCATTTTCTTTGATAAGAATAGAAAATTGTGATCCCTCTCGATGGAAAGCATTGCAGGAATTGGCTTCATAAGGTAACGCGTGGATAACTTGTTTAAATTTTAATCATATACAATTCTGATCGATCTAAAGTTGTACAAATAGGGATTACTATGACAAGAGGTAATGATATGGTCGTAGCGGCCGCTAAGCCATTCCATGATTTATTATTCAACAACTTTTTAGAAATTAAGAAATTCTTGAGTGTAGCATGAATTTGATTCCCTTTTACTCTAATACTAAGAAGTATGGATTACAATTTTAAAATATATATCTTAGGAGAAAACAATAATACTAGATGCCTCTCGATGGAATGTAAATTGGTACTAAATTAGTTGCCATGTGAAGTCTACCCAATATGTGACACTTTATTAATGAAAAGCACTAACCATCCAAAGTGTAATAGATAGTGATTACAAAGGAAAATGGTAATGATAGGATTGATGCTAAAGTGCTTAATTTTGACCATTTTGATATATATATATATATATATATATATATATATATAATTAAATTTAGAAATTGTTGTGCCTATCGACAATAATATTATTCCTTTGATACGTCTTGATCCTCTCAATGGAAGGGAAGTATTCTTGAAGCAATTGGATTCACTTGGTAATGGTGCAAGATCCTAATTTTATATTGATTATAGTCATTGACAATAAATTGTTCTAAAGTTGTACTTCTAGTGATCAATTATGACTAAATGTAATGAAATTCTATTGTCACAAGCGTTCACTCTTTACTAGACCATGATTTGTTATTCAATATTTATTTTGAAATTAAGAACTTATAGCAACTCATTAAGATTTTTCTTTGATACAAACAAATATGGCTTATAATTTACAAAGATATATTTTAGGTGAAATACATAAGTCTTTATCCATCTTGTTGAAATGTAGTGCTGCAATTGGGTCCGACATGCGAAGTCCAGCCAATACGATATAATTATCAAAAAACAAAAGCAGATTGATCCACAATGGAACATATAGTGCTTATAATGACAATTTTAATCGAGTAGCTTAGTGGTCGCTAAGCTTGACCATTGTTTGTTATCATATAGCTATTTTCAAATAAATACATTCTTGAGCCTAGGAGTTGCTACGTTATTCTTTTCTACTAGTTATGGAGATTGAATCTTAATGGATTTTAAGTTAGTCCATTTGATTGGTGTAAATTACAGCAAGTAATATTAAAAATTATCCATTAATACAAACTTAATTCCTCTCTTTAACATCTATGTTTTCAAACATTTCCTTTCATGCAATCTATGCAAAGTGGATGGTTTTCAAACAACGGATAATCCTTCCAAAATATGTTACGTGTTAATTGTCAAGAAAAATTTTGTATAGTTTCTAGTATTAATGTTGTGATCCACAAAATATGATTTATAGTAACCAGTTGAAGGTTAGATGTCATGTTCGGTCAAAACCTAATAGTAGCTAACGTTTACTTTGATTTCTCACCAATGATAAAAAGTAAAGTATTATAGAGATTGGTGATCGCAAAGGTTAATACTTACATTCATTAACATATGGTGATAATAAAAATTAATCCATATGTGGAGTAATTTCTAATATAATCTACTCCAATTGTAAATACAATGTCCGCATTATTGGTGAGAATCCATTCTCGTAATTTCATTCATTGAAGACAATAAAATATGGAAGAAAAAGAGATGACAATAGGTTTTTTGAATTCCATGGCCACGACAACTACTACAACGACTTATGTTTGTTTTTTATAGATGATGGACATGAGGAAATCGGAATGATTATATCCTCTAACTGATGTTGATTCAAGTACACTTGCATGTTCAAGTCAAATGCAATGATTATGAAAATAAAAAGTGTCGTATTGTGGATATGGAGTTGGATGTTTATTTATAGAAAAATGAAATGCAAACCTCAGAAGACAAAATACAGTGTCCTTATTCAACACATGGATGGGATTTGGGGTTGTTATTAGATAAATATAAAAATGGTTGTTCATATGCTGATGGAAGACAAGGAAGAAATTTACAATGGCATTCTTGCAGACTTAGAAAATTGTATAGAGGTGATACAACCTCTTCCGCTTTTTCATTGTTTGAATAGAAAAGGTTTTATTTCACCACCTAAACATGCCAACTTGTTTACTATGTTAAGGAGAAAATATTTGGCTAAAATGGATCTTGATCTACAAATCAAAGCTCCATGGGTTGAAAAAGCATACTAAATCAGTGATGGCAGTGCATTGAAAAAAAATTGAAGAAAGCAACCACTCTATTAACGAAAATAGAACCTTCAACTTAAATGAAGTTTGATTACTTTTTGTTCAACCAGTGAATTATTTTCAATTGATGTTTCAAAGTGACATGTAGACCTATAGAGTAAATTTAATGTTTTTGATTGTGAGAATGTTGACAATAACTAGAGTGCACTCCATGTGAGTTTATAAATGTATTGAAAGGGAAATAATTCTTCTTCCCTTCTTAATTCTTACGAATAAGGTTGTAGTGATCCAAGATACAATATAATTGGAAAAGGATAACGTTAAATTTTATATACTTGATGGCAAGTATACAATATGTGCACACAAAAAAATTATTTGCTCGATGATACTTAAATTCTTTACATCGTAGGTATTAAGGAATCTAATCTAATGTTTACGGTTTGAAGGGCTTGCATTCTTTCTATAAATGCAACTAATAAAGCCATTACTAATATTTGAAGGAAACAACATAATGAAGTTAATAGAACTTGGATAGAAACCAATTTTATTGATTTGTTTTACAAAGTACTAGATCGGTTTGGAAATTTCGTTGGATGTCCTATGTCCCATATTGGATAAAACAGAACAATAGAGGAATGGAAGTTACAATGTATTTTAATTTTATTGCATTTTTAAACTTTTTTCTTCCATATAAAAAGATGAAACAATCACATATAAATTGTGTTTAATGCGAGAACTTTTTTCAATGTCCATTTTGATTTTCAAAATGGATACTCATCAATGCTATATGACAAATGGAATTTTCTATTATTATGAGAGAATATATGGATCAAATGGATCCACAAATTTGTTTTAAAATTCTGTTTTTTTGTATGTTATTCATTGCATTAAAGATAAGCGGGATAAAAGCATAATTCATGGAAAGATTCATAGCCATTCATTTAGGGATCTAGAGAAATGAACGATGAAGAACTATCTAACCAACTTAGTAGAAAGTAAAGTGGGTGTCGGTGTTAATTGGCCCATTGAATATGTAGATAAAAGACAGTATTATTAGATTTATGAAGACCACCAACACCCGGAGAATGCATATTTTTAAACAGCATATTTTTAAACAAACCATTTCTAAGAATCACATAGTTATATAAAAATATTTCAGCTAATCTAGAAGTGGAATCATTTTCAAAGAAGGAATTATCAAATAACCTATTTCTAAATTTCATGGTGGTATCCTACGCTATACAATTTGTAGTTTCTAGGTTGTTGGTTATCTGCATAAACTATTAGTATTGACATGATGATATAGACATTAGAATCTGTGCTTATTCCAGCCAATGATGGCATATCCTAGTGGTTGCTAATCCACATCAATATCTCAAAAGTGTTTTCCGCCAATGGGTGGTTCAATAGATATAAATGAACCCTAGTGGGCACTACAATTCATTCAGAAGACATAAAACATTTTGATTTGTACTTACCATATTACCACGGAGACCAGTATGCTTTTAAATTATGCTTTCATTTGCAATAGCATGAAATTTATTTTGAATTGATTACTTGTTGTTTGTAACACATATTACATCAAAAAAACCAGCAACTAGTAAGGTTTGTGCAAGCCAAGCCGGAAGCTCAGTCGGTAAGTGGTAGCTACCTAAAGTGCTAATATTGAATTTACCATTTTACCACGTAGTTCAATATGTTTTTTTCAAATACGCTTTCATTTTCCATAGCAATAGCTATATTAATAATATTAATATTGTTTGAAACAAATATTTCATCAAAGGATCCAATCAGGTAAAGAAGATGCAATCCTACATGCAATGCCCATTGGTAAGTGGTAGCCGTAAGCTAAAATGTTGATTTTTTCCATTGGTTAGAATTGATATGAGACCGATTAAAAAAATTATTTACTTCCTTGTAGTTAGCCACAAGAATTACTTTCTTATTTTAGATTTGGAGGGCTTTTTGTATATGCAAAAACCAATCACCCTCTGGGGACATCACATTCAAGTTACGCATGGAGAGAATCAATGTGTGAGGTGGCCTAAAAGAGTTTATAAAGTCATTATCAACAAAATTTTAAATGGGATTCTGGTCAGAAAAACTCACTTCAGCTGATGTTGAAAAGCTAAAAAAGGCCTTCAATAAAAAATTATCGGTGACTTGAATCCATTAATCACCTGGGGAAAAGAACATTGCAAAATGGTTGATGGAATTGCAATAAAATATCTAGAAAAGGTTTAGAGTAGAAACGATGTCCCCTACAATTCTAAAGACACAATGTGTATTACATTAGGTGCAAAGGGAAACCCTTCAGCAAATTTTATGGTTGGGATGAAAATCAAAGGAGAAAATTTCTCAAAAGATATGTGGTTGATGACCAATTTGCACAAAGACTTATCACTAATAGTGTCAAAGGGATTAAATGTGGTAGAGGGCATCAAATATTTGGAGTGAGTAAATGTTAAATAAAAATTTAGCATTTCAAAATGTTATTGTGATGATATAACTTAACATTGTAAATAAAATACATTCATATGTTTTAGTGATGGTTCTACGTAACTATTTAAATTATGATTGTACGATTATAAGTTGGGAGGATTTAAATCTTCCCTGATTATAAGTTCAGAGTATGAGTGTATAAGTTACAAATGTGAATTAACAAAAATATTTAATGTAACGAATCTTTGAGAAGTTTTATTAATGAAATATGTATTGCTAAATTAATTGTGAGCATGCTTGAATACTAGTTTTTTCTTCAATATTAGAAAATTTATGCCACTTTCCAATGCAATGAAATAACTACAATACAATATGTAAAGACTCGTTGTGCTAAAACATTACATTCTATTAAAATAAATTCTTCACAAAAACATATTCCTAGTATAACAATAAGAAATGAGGAACACCCTTCGAGTTTACCTTTGTCACCACCTACAACCATTTGATTTTTGATATAACAATATCGAAAGAGACTTGTTTTTTTATTTTTAATTGATTCACCACCCTCAAGCATTTGATTCTATTTTTTTCATTTTAAGATATGAACACATGCAACATGAAACTAATCATATTTGATATAAATGGTGTTTTGGCACACACCCTCCACAAGGCATCTTCGGCATTTAAACAATTAAAAAAATTGCAGCATTGAGCTAAACAAAAAAAAATCTCAGACCTAATGTGAAATAGTTCTTACAATGGTGCAAAAAACATTTCAACATAGCAATGTGGACATTGGCGAGAAAGTCAAATGTTGATGACATGATGCCTTCATTCCTTCAAAACATCAGCTTGGAGGTTACAAGCTTGAGTTCATATTTACATAGGAAGATTGCGTTGAGACCAAACGCTCCGATTATGAAGGTTCTGGGAATCCCAAATTATATCTCAAGAATCTTAACTCCATTTTGTGCATTTAATGCATCGTATAATTGTAAAAATACAGTTCTTGTAGATGAATCTTTAGAGAAAAACAAGTTCAATGATGTTGCGAACTACATAATTGTTGAAACATTTAACATATATTCTAAGTCAAAAGACACATACTTTTAGATGTGTTGTGGCCTTTTTTGCAACCATTTAAGGACGTCGAAGATGTTCGGGATTATATTAGATCACTAAAACAATTATAGGGAGCTTTTTTATTAGAGCTTTACTATGATTTGTATTGTTGATTTGGAAGCCCAACTTCGGGAATAGTGTTACATTATAAATTCAAATTATTCATCAAATTTTTACTATAATTATACCTACCTTTACTAAAGGAATTTCAATTTATTTCATAGCTATATTTAAATACTAAAATATATATGGGATAGTTTTACAGTTAATTTTAAATAAGTTCATATCCATATTTGAATATGAAAAAATTTATGCCATGTTTCTTACAGTTGATTTTATATCTACATTTAAATATGAAAATATATCTGGTATGGTTTTACAATTAATTACATTCTCCTACACTGGATCGTCACCCTCTGCTAATTTCTTCATAACATCTTCAGAAATTCTCTAGTTGCATTGAGGTTCAATCACACCATTATAAATGAAGTAAATATGAGCTCTAACTTTAAATATGAAAATATATCTAGAATGGTTTTATAGTTAATTACATTCTCCTAAATTGAATCGTCTCCCTCTTTAAGTTTCTTCATATTATAAGGGGTTAAATTTGATGACCATTTAGACATTTTTTATGATTTTAGCCGTAAAATACTTGCATATATTTGAAAAAACTGTCACATACAACTTGTAAATTGTAAGTATAACCGTCATTTTTTATATATATTTATTAGTAAACTATACAAATATATATTAGAAATAGTGAAATACATATAATATAATATTTTATAAATCTTATTAATAGTATAAAATAACATTATTTTACATTTTTGAAGGGAAAATTTTGAAAATTGTCATCAGCTAAAAATTGTTTAAAGGCATAGATGGTCGTCAAATTTAACCCATGTAATTGGTAACTGTCTAGTTGCCCCAAGGTTCAATCGAAATTTATTAATTGAATATGGAATTGTCTCACATATCATGAATGTCATTAGCCTAGCAGCCGCTTGCTCAATGGCATTTGAAATATTCAAATTTGCATAGTTTAATGTTTAAAACATTTGAAAACTAATAAAAGCATTATTCCAAAGCTTAATCCTAATTGTCACTAGCCCTTGTAAAAAGGAACATGTATATATTCTAAATGGGCTAGCGGCTACAAGGCATTATTTCTCATATCAATGTTGGATTCCCTGAAATCATTAAACGTTATTTCATAGATTTATAAATTTAAATCGTGACTAGATATATTGGACTTTGGAAGGAGAATTAATAGATTCTAATATTTTGATTTTTGGATTCCAATATATGTGATTTTGGAGTACATTAATTCCAATATAGGTGATTTTGGATTCCAATATATGTGATTCTGGATTCCAATATATGCGATTTTGGAATGCAATATGTGTGATTTCGAAGTGCAGATAATTCTAATATTTTACATTTTGGAATCCAAAAATAGTAATATTGGATTCCGATATTGGATATATTTTTTAGCTGTTGGGATTGGAATGAGTCCCAATTTAGTGAAATAAGTGTTCCTACTCTTGAGCCAAAATTACTTCAATACCTCGGGATTTTTCTGATGTTCCCACCTGAAAAGGTGAAAGTACATCATTTAGAAGGAAGAAAAGATAGGAATGATTCTAATGATCCTTTGAATCAATGCTACATGAACATATTGGGTGGTCAATGGCCCATTGTAATCCTTTGGGTCTACAATATCAAATAACATCCTCACAAATGCCTCATCAGGGCTTGTCAAGTCAAAGATTTGATTCAAATATTCAGAGGAGACATCCTTTAAGTTGGATTTTAATGGCATTCATGCCATGTTGCAAAAATCCACCAAGGATTTTCACACTTAGAAGAAAGGATGAAAATTTGTAAGAGAAGTGATGGGAATTTATAGAAAAAAAAAAAGCTGGTGAGTTAAGCTGAGCACAATCATGATGAGGTGAGAACAATCATGATGAGATGATTGTTGAGATTATTTGTGATACCTGCATGAAGGAGATAAGTGTGAAATGGACTAATATCATACAAAAATGATAAATTTGGTTTGATATGATACAACACATATGAAAACAGTCAGCTCAAAAATATATGACAATGAGTGTGTGTATTTTGAGGCAGATTCTCAAAAGGAGGGAATGATTAAACATCAAATCAAACCATTTGGAGGTGCTCAAAAATCATTGAAAAGTATCTCAACTTACATAAAAATAAATGATTAAACAAATGATACCAAAAATATGACATGGCATCCTAGTCATTCTGGGAGAATGAAAAATCATCTCGTAATTCCTCCACATGGCATCACGAAATTAGAACATCTTCAAAGGAATTGTAGTAGATTAGATTTTGTCTTTGAAAAGAGGAATATTCTTTTAAATATTCACATTTTTGGGGGAAATTCAAAGGTGAGAGAGAGAGAGAGAGAGAATTTTATATATACGAGAGGAATGTTCTCATATCAAAGGGGGTTAAATTTTTCTAAATTCTTAGAGAAAATAGAGCAAAACCGATTGTACTCTTCTTGAAAAACCTAAATCAAACCAAGAGACCTATGAGTTATTTTATTTTTCCAAACCTTCTCATGCCAAGATGATTGTAAGTGTACAGTCATTGGAAAGAATTGAGGCCATAGGCTTTATGGCCCCTTGCTAAGAAATTTGAATTTCTTGAAATTAACTATGTGTTTTCTCTGAGCAATGTTGTCTTTGTTCTTAAGGTGAAATACTTTGAATCAACTATTTGCCTTCCCTGTTGCAATCTTATGTTGATAGTTTCTTTGAACTACACTAGATCTTATCTTAATTAGTGGAATTTTGGCAACTACAATTACATTGTAGATAGAGCTTTCTTTTTTGGTGTGATAAATAGTTTTAAATTCATATTGCCTCTATTTGGTTAAAAGGATCTCAGTAAGCTTTTGAGTGTATCTTGAGTGTAGTTGAACAGAATTGTTAGTATTTTATTGAGAGTTTAGTACGAGCTTTTTTGTTTAAATTCTCAAAGGTTGTGTGAAATATTGTACTCTTGGGCCTCCATGAGTGCATACCTTCTAGTTAAAGGGTTTCTACTAGTTTTGTGATGTGTTCCTCTTGCCTTGGGAAATTTCCAAACATTTTTAAGGTTTTCTTGAGAAACTTAAATAATCAACTTTATCTTGCTTTAATCTCCCATTCATACACAAAAATTACAACCTACAACTATTAAATCCTTCTGAATTACCCATGTTTTCCCTACTTATAACCATTTGCAAAGGGACTTTTCCATTTCTACCCTCCCTTTCCATAAATATGTAGAAGCAAGCTAAGATTTACATTGTCTAGAGTGACTTGAGTCCTATTTTTGAAAGACACATGCATTATTTAGTGTGACAACTTATGAGAGTTAAATGATGCTTGCATTGACCTGTGTCTATTCAAAACTATCATTTATATTTCCAAAAGAAAGCTTAGAGACTACAATTTCATCCAGATTTCTCACACTTACTTATCGGGGATAAATTTTAGTGTCAAATTGTCCCTAAACTTTCCTAAACCATACCAGTGGAGTAGAGCCTTCAGAGATATTTTCGATGACTATAAGAACATGAAAAATAGAAACCCTGAGCTCAAGATATGTCCAGTCAAATTTTGGTCATCCGGAAGGTCATAATTGGTCAACATGCCCATGGTGACGTGGATGCGTGCACACTTGGCCAAGTGGCTCACCAAGCATCAAGCAAGTGGAAAAAGGAGAAAAAGGGAAAAATGAAGGTTATTCAAGTTGTTTGCAACCTCCAGTATTCGACACATGTAAAAGTGGGCCAAAACAAGAGGCTCAAATTTCATAATGAAAGGGATCCCAGCCACCGTGAGGATGATTATATCGATCGCTGATGTGGTGGGTCCTCAATCCACCATGTGGCTTGCCACCATGAGTTCAAATTTACCCAAATTTCCTATCAAGGATTGATAAGTGGTCTTTATTGCCATATTTCATTTGGAATGTCATTATATTACTTGGGTCGAATTTCATATTACTTTTTAATTTTTGGCACATCATTTCCAATGTTCGATATGTTCCCCACTTATTCAAGAATAGATTTACCTTGCTCAAGATTGGTTGAGTGTCATTACTTAATGCTTGGGAACATTTTCTATCCACATTAGTTTTTAACCTTTTTATCTATCACACATTATAGTAATTTCCATGCAATTGTATTTGCCACACATTTTTATAATTGCCTACCTTATCCCTCCAAACTACCACACGTTACCCTTATCCACCAACTCCCCCTTATTTCTCCACAAGACTATTAAGCCATGCATATAGCTCGGTGCTCAAACTATACAATTCCCAACTTAGCCATTTTAATGGGCTAATTAACCACCGCCCCAAAAAAATGGCTCTTTATCCAATGAAAATCCTACACCTCTACCTATCTAAACAACTCGCTCACCTTTATACATGAGAAATATGATATTTTTACCCATTTGGAGGAAAATTCGCGAGAAAAATGGTAGGAGACGAGATTTGATCCCCCGACCTCATAGTCCTATGGCCAATCTAGTAACCAACTCACCCAAGGGGCTCACTTGGATATAAAATGGCTTGTTGTAACTTATACAAGGACAAGTGTCGGAGTCCGTATATAGGCGAGAATAGGGGTACTTGTAGAAAAATGCAATTTTGGAGCACTTCTACTCAAAACCAGAGCTTGAGTTGTATATGAAAGTTGCTCACAATTTTGATACGATCACGGTGGTGTGATATTTTTTTATTTGGAGATTCTATGATAGATTTATTTTATGTTAAAGTTACATGAAGGTGTAGAACCAAAGGGAGACACCACTGCAAATGGATCATAAAGGTGAAGGACAGAGCTTGAGCTCCATTAACATCCTTAGAAGGTATGAAACATAGTTTTGCAGGTTTTGATTCATTATTGGTTAATTTAAAGATTATTGTATTTACATGTCTAACATTATTAATGGATTAGTTCACCACAAATCTAGGGACATAGGAATTCGAACCTCGTAAACAATTTGGGAGTTGTGTTATGATTTTTTTAATTTTATGATATTTGAAAGTAATTTAAATTCAGAAAATGAATTTGGATGCAACTAAAATCAGTAATTGATAAAAATTAGGAAATCAATTAAATCTAAAACAATGATTTGTGGGGCTTCGATCAAACAATGAAATTTTGATTAAATTGTAAACTTAATTTCAGTTCTAAATCAGATTTTAATCAAATTTTAATCAGTTTTTGAAGTCTAAAATCCATTTAAGTTGATTAAAATTAAGATCCTTTGAAATGATTAAAAGTGTTAGTTTCAAGCACCTGTTTTTGGATCTTGTTTGGTATTAAAGCGGTTAGATAGCGTAATAGCTTCTGATTGTGTGTGGAAACTTTTGATTTCACTTCTCGGTGTGCAAAGATTTTGGGGATTGTTTATCTTCTTTTGCAGTGTGCATTTTTGGAGTTACAGGTGTTGTTTGTAGGAAATAAGGAATCATGGGCAAGTCATCCAAACAGAGCAACTAGATGAGCTTGAATCCATAAACCGCCAACTCGGGAAGAAAACTCTTTCCTAAGAGATAATTTTTAATCCTTGGAAGAGGAAATAGTGCAATTAAAATATGAGCCAAAATCCTCTATAACTAAGAAAGAGGAGTATGTCAATGAGATGCTTGAAAAGAGTAAGAAGTTAATATGCTTTTTTAAAGAGTTGCAAGAAGAAATATGGACCAAGGATTCCCTCTTGGAAAAGTTATAACAAGGTGAACAAAAGAAGGAAATGCATGGCAAATCAGATGCGATTACTTATGAGAGAATGCACTATAAGTTTTTCACATTTTAATTCTTCCTCTCATTCAGTTTCAGATATTCCTTTGGGTCAATTTGAAAAACACACTAAGGGAATTGGGTCTAAACTAATGGTTAAAATGGGATTTAATAGAAAGGGCCTTGGTAAAATGGACAAGGTGATTCTAACCTAATACAGAAGAGGATCAGCCTCAGTTTGTAGGTTTGGGTTATTCTAGTGAGAAAATGGAAATTGGAGAAAGTTCCAAAGTAGCTAAAGGAAGACAAGCTTCCAACATCCAAGAATCTATGTCACTAGAAATGGAGGATTTTTCCATCGAGAGGAAGAATGAAAGGTGTAAGAAAACATGTAAACGAGGTAATGAAATTCCACCTCCTCCTACTTACACTAAAACTATAACTAAAGGGAAATTGTATCCTAAAACTTCTAAAACACTCTTTCAATTTGAACAATATAGCTTTGGTAGATAGAAGTATGCATTTCCTTGCATGTTTTGTGAAGGTACTAATCATTCTACAACTTATTTTTGGAAGAGGAAAAATATTATAAATAAGTTAATGCCTTTTGTGAATTATAAGGCAAGTGTTAAAAACCAATCTCTCCCTGGTAAGGTGAGAAATGGTAAAAAGGTTACCTCTCCTAAACAGAGGAATCATTTTCCTAGACGGAGCTCAGGAGATGGAAAAATGGGTAAGACTCCTAAAAATAGGGAAGTTAAATTTTGTTCCCATTGTAAAAGGAATGGTTAAGATGTTAAGATGTGTTGGTGTGTTCCTTGAGTGTAACATTGGAAAGTTTTAAACAGAAAATAATGTCAAACTGGCATCTGGGAAGTAAAACCACCTAAATGGAGAAATATAAGTAATTGGATGGGTAAAACATTCCTCAACTTTATGTTTGCATTGTAGTAATTGGTGATATTATGCAAACATTTTCAAAGCTATATTTTAGGGATTTTATCTTATGTTTATATTTAGCTTTGAAATAATTTGGAAGCATTCGTAGAGAATATTTGAGTGATAGGTTCATCATAATCATATGCATCTTCTCACATTTTGGTTGGTCATTCCATTTATGAAAATAGTATGCAGGGATATGGGCATCATCAGAATGTATATTTTGAAACTTGCAATTTTATAGTTTTGTCATTTGTGCAAATATTATGGATGCTTATAAGACCCATTCGGGCACATGTTTGATATTGTAATAAATAGACAAACTTATTGTATCCACATGTGTTATTTACACTAATTTATAAGACCCTTATTTTGAGAAAAAATTATTTTTGTAACTATCAAATGTGGTTACAATTAGGGTGTAAATTTATTACACTAACAAACTATTTTGCAAAGGCATCGGTGATCATTTTGTAGATAATGACAGTTCATCAATTTGGGTAAGCATATAATTTATGATCTATCCCTTTACATTTTAGCATGTATGGATAGATTTGATGATTCACATTGATTCAAATGTTCACTATAGCTATTTTTGGGCATTAATAGTCTATTTTATTCTGGATAGTGAATACTTGCAATTGTTACAATTTCATATGGACAATGAGCACTAACCTAATTTTGGGTAGTTTAGATGTCTTGTATATTGATCTATGTTTATGAAATTTTAATTTAAGTAATTAGTCTTATCACAAGGTGACTATTGAACACTAGCTTTCCGTAATAGAATGGATTATATTATCTCGGTCAATTATTTGTGATGGCATTATAGTGGGGTATGACAATTCACAGTTGTGTGTAAATTTGAAAAGGTTCTAGCATTTCAGTTGAACACTAACTTAATTGGGTGTTATTATCTTATCGGTTATGTAATTATCTAATCAACTATTTACATTTTATTAACCTATAATATTATTTCGGGTTCTTGTATGTGTTTTTGCAATGCAGGAAGAGATAGCATTATTTTTGGGTTGATAAATAGATTTTTTGGACAAAAATCCTTCTCAATAGGGAGGATTGATCAAGGGATAAATTTTAGTGTCAAATGTTCCCTAAAATTCCCTAAACCATGTCAGTGCAGTAGAGCCTTTAGAGATATTTCCAATGACTGTAAGAACATGAGAAACAAACACTCTGAGCTCAAGATATGTCCATTCAAATTTTGGTCAACCAGAAGGTCAACATTGGTCAACATGTCCATGGTGACGTGGATGCATGCACAATTGGCCAAGTGGCTCAATTAGTAGCGGGAAAGTGGAAAAAGGAGAAAAAGGTAAAAATGAAGGTTGTTCAAGTTGTTTATAACCTACGAGTCTTTGACACACGTAAAAGCGGGCCGAACAAGAGACTCAACTTTTATATTGGAAGGGAGCCCGGTCGCCATAAGGAAAATTATATTGATCACCGACGAGGTGGGTCCTCAAGCCACCACGTGGCTTGCCACCATGAGTTTGAATTTACCTGAATTTTCTATCAAGGATTGACAAGTGGTCTTTATTGCCATATTTCATTTCGAATGTCATTATATTACTTGGTTCTAATTTCATATTACTTTGTAATTATTTTCCACATCATTTCCAATGTTAGGTATGTTCCCCACTTATTTGGGAATAGACTTACCTTGCTCAAGATTGGTTGAGTGTCATTACTCAATGCTTGGGATTGTTTTCTATCCACATTGGTTTCTTAACCTTTTATCTATCACACAAGTATAGTAATTGTCACACAATTTTATTTGTCACACATTTGTTATAATTGCCTACCTTATCCCTCCAAACTACCACACATTACCCTTATCCACCAATTCCCCCTTATTTCTTCACGAGACTATTAATCCATGCATATAGCTCGACGCTCAAACCATAAAATTCCCAAATTATCCATTTTAATGGGCTAATCAACCACAACCCCAAAAAAATGGCTCTTTAGCCAATGAAAATCCTACATTGTCATCTATCTAAACTACTCTCTCACCTCTATACACAAGAAATATGGGATTTTTACCCACTTGGAGGAAAAGCTGCAAAAAAATGTAGGAGGTGGGATTTGATCCCCTGACCTCATTGTTCTAAATCCAATCTAGTAACCAACTCACCCAAGGGGCTCGCTTGGGTATAAAATGGATCACTACAACTTATACAAGGATAGTGTCAGGTTTGTGTATAGGCAAAATAGAGGTACTTGCAGAAAAATGTAATTTTGGAGCACTTCTACTCAAAATCAAAGCTTCACTTATATATGAAATTTTCTCAAAATTTTGAGATGATCACAATGGTGTGATCATTTTTCCAATTTGGATCTTTTGTGATAGATTTATGTGTTGTTAAATTCACATGAAGGTGTAGAACCAAAGGGAGACACTGTTGCAAGTGGATCAAGAAGGTGAAGGATAGAGGATGAGCTCCATTAACATCCTTCAAAGCTTTGAAACATGGTTTTTTAGGTTTTTGATTCATTATTGGTTAAATTAAAGGCTATTGTATTTACATATTTAACATTATTAATGGATCGGCTCACCACGAACCCGAGGACGTAGGAATTCGAACCCCGTAAACAATTTGGGTGTTGTGTTCTGATTTTGCTTTCAGTTTTTGATATTTTCAAGTAATTTAAATTCAGAAAATGAATATGGATGCAACTATAATTAGTAATTAATAAAAATTGGGAAATTAATTAAATATGAAATAGTGATTTTTGGGGCTTCAATCAAAAATGAAATATTGAGTAAATTGTAAACTTAATTTCAATTTGAATTTAGTCCTGAATCAGCTTTTAATCAATTTTTGGAAGTCTAAAATCCTTTTAAGTTGATTAAAATTGAAGATATTTTCAAATGATTAAAAATTTTAGTTTCAAGCACCCATTTTCAAATCAATTACAGTGTTACAAGATGGGTCCTCTCACCCTACTTAAATGCAGAACCTAAAGTAGGAGGGAAGGTCATCCCTTTTTTAGTGCAATCTAATATCTCCCAAGTCAAGTCTCAAAGAGTCTCACAAATATATCCCCACCTACAAAACGACTAAATCTTTGGTGTGCCTTTCTCTAAACATCCAACTCGGATTGTAAATTTTTCTTGGCTCATAAGATGGTGCAGATTTAGGTACCAATGCATACTAACTCTCTTACTACTCTAGGGTTTAGCATTTCCATTTTCTTAGTTGATTGGGTTGTGGTGGTGAAAATTAACTCGCAGAAATTAATATGTTGTTCACTAATCCATAGTCATTTATTCATCAAACCTAGGGAAATAAAATTTCAACTATGTCAGTGTTATATACACAAAGGTGTGCTTAAGAGCTATAAACCAAAAGATTGTTGTCACAATAATCGAAATACAATGCTAGAAATAAACTATGTTGTAGATGAAAGGAAATTCTACAGCTAAGTAATAAGCAAATAAAATCATAACACAAGTAAAGGAATAAACTACTATAATTCTAATTTATGCATGCAAGGAACTAAAATAACAAACAAAAAGAGAAGGGAGTTTAGCAAACCACAAGTGGACTTGCCTTGGGTGTTAACCCTTCCTAAGGCTTTACATCTGTAGAAAAATGAAGGAACTCATATTTTATTCATCAACATGAAGATTCATAATGAAACTTATAGCAATTCCTTAACTATGGATCAATATCTACTACAGTCTCGTCATTCTCTTTATATTCAACAAAGACGTGAAGAGACTCATTCAAACTAACAGTTACATTTTTATTAAGTAAAATATCACTACTAATAAATGCATGGATTCTTATGCATGTAATAAAAACTAAGAATAGGTCTTCTAATACAATAACATAACTAACTGTTCATTCTAACAATCAGTTATCAAGTTAAATCAACTAGTTCCATAGTTGTAGTTGTAGAGCATAATCAGGTATTGGCATGAGATCTACTTCTTGTTGTCATAACTACTTCTTTATTGATATGCATAAACACAGGTGAAGTATCCACATTGATCAAGTTTCCCAAAATCTTGGTCTTGTATATATATGTGTTCTCCTTTAATTGTAGGTGCTTTATTGCGAACGATTCCTAGTTCGCATGTCAATTGTTTGAATGATTTACAGAGTTTCTTTAGTTGCATGTTAGTGGAAATATATAACAACATTGTAATCTTTTATTTTACAAAACATCCCAACGCACGCTAGCACATCACTCAGCCAGAGTTGAGAGCTCACCCAAAGTGCACAAGGGTACCAGGTCCCTCCTTTATGGAAGATTTTTCAAGAGTGTTAGCATGCATTATGGTTGGGCTTCATGATCAAGATCTAATACATCCCATAATAGTAACAAAGAAACCAGATCTAGGAATACAAGAATCAGATATAACATGTAGCATAATGAAATTTAAACAAGCATAAATATCATATCTACTCTATAAGCTCCATTAACACTATTAGTCATAACTAGAATCCATCCACATGACTCCATTATATTAATCCATGAATAGTACAATAGTTGAATACATCACAAATTCCTCCATAAGATTATGTGCATAAGCAAAATAATATCATAACCTTACAATATAGTCCCATCTAGATCATACATCATGTCAATCACTACATATTTATAAGGGTGGGGACTTTCCATTCACCGCCTAAACATCCTCAAAATATTCTACATGCTAAGAATAGATATGTGCCTTTCACAAAGATAAATACAAAAACATGCTTGTTTTCCCTAAAAATAGACAATCTATAGTTAACTATGCTTTAATCCTATTAATAGCCTTAAGCATTGCATGGACTTTGATCCTAAATATAGACTTTACTTGAACTACAAGTCCTCATGTTTTAATCTTATCTTCAAAACCTTGCTTGGCCACCACTCTAAGTCCATATTTAGATCTGCATCCCAAAATTGGCTAAGTGTTGATCCCTTACGCATTCCCGTTTAACTTCAATACGCACACCCTTTTCTCCTAGTGTGCATTTCCTATCTAATGCCTCCACTCACGCTAACCTCTTCCTAGGTAATTTTTAATTTTTCTATGCTCAACATTACCCCACACTAATGATGTTGTCTATCCTCATAAACATTTGGATTCTCGAAGAAAGCATGAAAGAATAGAAAATAAAAAACTTGTACCTAGCTTGCACTAAAAATGAAATAATTTTGCTCATGTAAGGAGGATGTGCAAATACGTATTTAATGATACCTCTATATAGCATTCCATCCCTCCACTTTACTTTATGCTTGTTTAAACAAATCCCAAATCATGACACTAAATTCATCAAATATCAACTCTTTTCCCTTGGCCTTGAATGTTTCAACCATAGTTTCCACCTATTTTCTAAGGTATGTCAACATGTCCATTTTACGTGTAACCTGGGGATATAATTCTTTCAACTTATTCTTAATAGAGACCCTCAAGATTTCAATTTCCTCATTCTTCTTCTCTACCTCTACCAAGATCCTATCACATTCTGCCTGATTTCTCTTGTTCTTGGTCTAGAAATCTTTCAGGTATGCCTCATGTCTGGCTACTAGAAAACTTTCCACGTGATCCTGGTCTTCATAGTTATCATAAACAACATATGCCATATGATCTAAGTCTCAATCGACGTGAGAAGCTCATTGTACTAAGTTATGGTCGCCTCAATTTATTCCTTCTCCTGTTGCTTCTGCCGCACCATAACTTCTTCCACATACTCTAGTTCCAAGGGTTTCTTTTGCATCGTGATTATGCAAATTAAATCCTCCAAACAATGGAGGGCCATCTCATACGTCTTTTCTGGGTGGTTAACTCGAGCGTGCTAGTATGATATAATCTGCTATCAACTTTTCCTTTTTATAATCCCCACATAACCTTCCCTTTTCCTCCCACAGATCAGCCTTTAACTATGTAATAATATGTTATTTCCCTTTATCTACCTATCCCTCTCGATAATATCCTTATTCTTATCTTCTAACTCCTTTTCCAATGCTTTTATTTTTTATTCCTCCTAAACAATCTGGCCTCCACTTCCTTTAATACCTTATTTAGTGCATAACATGCTTGTCCATCAGTTAATTGTTGTAAATCAACTACCGGATTCACTTCCTTGGAGCTTGGTGAAGTAAGGGTATCTATTAAGGCTCCCGTGCTAACTTCAAATTCAATTTCATCAATGTAGGACTCAAAATTCTAGGACAACATCTTTCTTGTGCATGGAAATGCACCTTCCTTATCAAAAGATGACCAGCAGAAAATTTGGTCCACCGATATTATACTTTGGTAATGAGCACACAATACTTTGTTACAATCTACATCATAGGCCATAATAGGTCCCTGTTGGGTGTACACATTTCTGCTACATGTGCGCACACCCATTGGGAACCCTACCACCAATATTTTTTCTCCTCCCAAACTCCCATCTTTCTATTTTCCTTCTTATTCTTCCATGTTAACTCTACCTCCCGATCAACTTCATGTTCTACCAAAGTCTCTAATTCTATTCTAGATATGCATGTAGTCTCTTACACATTTGTGCTAACTTCCTCCTCTTCATCCTCCTCAAATTCATGTACTTCTTCAAAGGGCACACTCTTCTCTTCATTTATCTCATGCATAGTATATACATGAGGGTCCCCCATTGGCACTTCTTCCTCTCCCTCATCCTAAGTCTCCTCATGATTTGAACTCTTCGTCTTCTCAGAGTCAAAACTCTAGACCACCCTTGGTTTCTTCACTATAGGAGACTTTTTCCTTTGAGTATAATTACTTGTACCTATACCTATCTCTTTTTTCCCCGTGGACTGGCATTCATATACACTCGGCACTTTTTTCGTTGTAGGAGTTTCTTCCCTACTTCTCTTCTTTGTTTTTCTTTCCTTCTTATTAAAGGATCTACTGGGATACATCATGTTCCACATACGTGCCTTCATCAAACTTAGGCCACATATGAAGATATAACAATGTTGTAGTTGTCTCACCAAATCGTATTGAAACAGCTTGAGCATATGTGTGTCATGTGGGACATATCTTTCCACATAGGTGTGCTTCTTTGGGTAGACCAAGGTATGGTGCATCTCAAGATGCTCTTAGTCTACCTCACTTAGATCAAATATTAACTTCTTTACCTCTTTAAACCTGTTGACCACGCTTTGGAAGTACTGTACGGTGAATGCAAATGGTAGCTTTCACCATGGGCCCTTCATTATATCAACTAAAGTGAACCTGCCAATACAAAAACTCTAGTATATTACAAACTCATCCTCATCTCTCACTAGAGCTGGTAGTTTTTCTAGAATCTTCCACTCCACTCTAAAGGCATCGTGCATGCATTTATACCACTTATCAATGCACGCCTTATATGTTGTTGTCATAGTTTCACAAGTATAGGCAACAAACCTTTTAGCTAGGATGGGTCTTCTTCAGGGTACTCCCATATTCTATCCTTGGGGCCATCAAGCACCCCTATCTCCAAAAAGACAATCAAAATAAGGATATTTCCATACATGATTTTATCCCCATCCCGCGCAAAGCATCGATAATGTCTTCTGCTATAAAAGTTGAGATGTTATAGATGGTTCCTTCTACATACATTTAACCATATTTTGTTGACTTGGGTCCACCTCTCCTGACCACTTAGCTTTGTAAGAAGGCATGTAGCCATCTTCATCACTAGATTATTGATCTTTGAAATATCAAAGGTGTGCCCACCCTTCTTGTATTCATACTCCTTGGTTGTCTCCTTCACAACTTCATTGTCACTCATATTGTTGTCAAATGAGTTACCAATGCAGATGAGTGCAATGTACTTATTAATCAATTGTGGTGTTGTGCACATTCTCCTTCCCATACAATAGAAGTAGTCCTCTTATACGCGTGACATCAGCCACTATTATAGGTGTTCAATCTTCCCAAATAATGGAAACTCATATAGTTTGTAACAATTTGGCCTTCTCTGGCGCCTTCTTTACCAAATCATCAAACATTATCTTTTTGTCAATCATTCTCTCCTTTGTAGGCCAAACTAGTTTCAAGGTCATGTCCTTTTTAGCTTGATTAGTTCGATGGTTATAATAACTTATAACCATTCTCCTTACCTAGGATGTCCAATCCTTTCCTAGCAATACCCCATCCAAGTATTGCATCTCTCGAATACCACTCCTCACTGAAATTCACTATCGTGCTTTGCTTTTCTCTACCCTTGCCCTTTTTCTTGGTTGGTGTGGTTGTTTCCTTCTTGTTTCCATTTCTCTTATGTAGATTCAAGCTTATACCTTGTGCCTTAGTATTTTTACCCCTCCAAGTGCTCTATCACACTCTTCTTGCGTGAACCCTATACTTTGTGCCCTAGTTTTATGAAACCCTAACCAAAGAACCCTTTTCTTCTTGTGAACTTCACACTCCGCCTCTCAAACCATAGAACCTCCTTTACCAACTTGTTATGTGCTTAGACATGTCCTTCGTTCCAATATGGTTCACAAATATTTAACTTCACACATGATTCTTCATAATTTATTGCAAATATTCCCTCATTCACAAGATATCTTTCACAAATTATCGCAAGGTAAAAATGAATTACCACGACCCTTTATTTATAGGTTTTCAATTTTTACCCACATTAATTGCACCACCACCTACCACTGTATTGCCACAATAAAGGGATTTTTCCCGCTTCTTGATTCCATGTGCTCAACATGCATGCTCACCGTGCACTTAAACCCACAACCTTCTGGCGTGTAAACTACCATGGTCACATAACTCCTTTCGCACGCTCCCAAGATCGAAGCATATCACATTTTTCACCTCAATCTTTGTAATTATCTTGACTAATTCCTACCTCGTGTTGTACTCTACACTACTTGTAAGTGGCTTTTCCTCTGGCATTAACCTATTTTCCCACATTCTTATGACCACCATCTTCCAGCAATCAATATCACCAACCATAAGCACTCTCTTGATCTCTACCCTTCTACGTCATTCTCCAAAAGACTCTAACTCTGTATTTCCACCCCACACTAAGGGTATGTGTGGTCCTTTGCGCATGAAATCACTTATAATGTAATCTACTAGCACACAAGCATGTAACACAACACATAACTAAATTGACAAATCATAACAATGATGAAAGGAAACAAATAGAAAGGAAATGCATTAAAGGGAAACTTCATATAATGGAAATAATGCCTTATTACAAACACTAAGAAGACTTATCTATAGTAGGGCTTCAACCTAATCCCGTTGAAGTAACCGGTAAACCGTGTCCCATCCAGTTCATGTAACTAGAAAGTGCTTGAATCAAGTATGTAAGTCACAACATACTATCCCAACCAATGCACTTTGAGCTTTCCATGGTGGCGCAAAAACTTGGAATCATAAAGAAGAACCATTTCTCCAACTTCAATATTTTTATCCTTTATATGCCTATCATGTCAAGCCTTATGTCTTCTGACTCCATCATGTTATAGCGTGCCTTTCATCCAACATCATCATTTTTTCAATGCACTCTTCAATTTCTTGTTCATTATCTAGACCTCCTATGTGCGCAATACGCAGAGAATGTAACATGAATTATCTTGGTAAAATAGCCTCTCGTGCATTGAACACCAACTAGAAGGGTGTGTCTTTATTCAACCTCTTATAGGTTTTCCTATATGTCCAAATTATAGCAAAGACTTTATCATTCAAGTATTTCCTTCCAACATCACAAATCTTAGTCAATGTATGTCCCAATATCTTATTGAATGCCTCAACAGTTCCATTTTCCTATGGGTGATAGGGTGTTTTTTATGGTGTGCCACCATAAATTCTATCAATAATATCTTGATACTCTCATTAATAAAATGAGTACCCCTATCACTTTTCAAAATCAATGGTCATCTATACCTACTGATAATTTTCTCCCACAAAAACCTTGTTGTCATAGTTGTGTAATCCTTTGTAGGCATCGCTTCTACCCACCTTGTAAGATAATCTATATCATTTATAACGTAGTGTGATCCATTCCTTTATACGGGTGGGGAAATAGGACCCACAAATTCAATTTCCCACTTTTCAAAAGGTTCTACACTAGCAATAGGCCTCAAATTCATTTCATCTTTATCCTTGGGCTTTCCAAGGTGCTGACAATGGTCACATGCCTTACAATATTATTTACAATCCTTATAAAAATTTTCCCACCATAGGCCAGCCAACAAAATCTTGTGCATGGTGGCATCCCTAGCATAATTTCCACCAGGTTGCCTTCCATGAGCCTCTTCCATAATACCTGTATGCTCATGTTTAAGTACACACCGGTGTAAAACTTCATTCGGGCCAAGTTTGTATAAATCTCCACTGATAAACATATAAGGCACGGTGTGTATGGAAAGTTATTTATTTTATATACTATTCATTTCCTCATGCACCACACCAATTCGTAAAAAGACAAAAATTTCTTCTACATTAGAGGTCATGCGATTCAATCGAATAGTTGTGCATCTAGAAATATATCCTCAATATTTTTCCCATCCTCTCCTGAATTAATCCTTGATAAATGATCTAGTCCAGAATTACTATTGCCTAGCTTAACCACCACTATAAATTCAAATTCCTGAAACAACAGAATCCAATGGAATATGCACCCCTACAAAACAGATTGTTTACCAATTACTTCAGTGATCATGTGATACGTATAGAAAATAAAAGGTGTTTCCAGCAAGTATTATCGAAACTTATGGACCATGTAGATCATGGAAAAAGCCTTGCGCTCGTGTTTATATAATTTTGTTTAGCTAGGGTCAACTTCCTACTTGCAAAACAAATAGGATGATCAAAAATACCTTCTCTAAGTTGGGATAATACCGTGCCAATGGCCATGTAAAAGGCATCCACATGCATGTGAAAATGTTTGGTCCATGAAAGAAAGCACATAATAGGTGTTGTAGTAAGCCTTTCCTTTAATGTTTCAAACGTGTAACACTTGTGGCAAACTGTTAAATTTTCCTCTTTTGCATTGCAAATGTTGACATGTGATTTTTCCTAAGAAGGTGTATTCTTTTGACTATTAGAAATCATGCTTGCCATGGATAATTTATTTTTGTTCTTGGATTCATTTTTCGAAATGTTGCTTGCAAGGAATCCATTCTGTTGAGATAAGAAAGGTTGTAAACATGTAATGTTGTTTGCAAATTATCTCTTTATAATAATGAAACCTTGATCAATTTCATTGATCTAAGGTATGTTTTAATTCTTCTTACCTGATCTGTAAGGTAAACTGACATTCAGAAGTTGAAGGAAATAAAGGACTGAACTCTTGTATTTATACAATTTCATTGATCTTATTGGAAGCTCTTGCTTTGCATTATGTTGTAAGTTGTATGCCCAGATATTCTTGGTAATTTCTCTAGGACATTGAATGGTGGAAATAGGATGGAGGTCTATTTCAAGAGTATTGAGGGTAATAACCTAAGTCCTAGATCTATAAGATCTATCCTAATGGGATTCTAATCTAAAGTAAACTAGACCTACCTTATATCTATGTTTACACTAATCTTGTGCATCCTAACCTAAGTTGTATGTTTACAAAGTGGAGGATTTGGAAATAACCTAAGGTATCTATAAGTTTATTTCTAACCTATTACCTAATGCTAAATTGGTATGGGCTATGGTCTATCCTAAGAGGAAAAATTTACCTAAGGTAATGTTTAAAAAAAAACCTAAGGTAAATAATTTCTAAACTAACCTAAGGTCGAATCCTAAGCTAATGATATATATCCTAAACTAATGCAAGGATAGAAAGGGACCTAAGGGCAATTGCATGAAAAGTGTGAGATGGTGGCAATGGTTTCTAAGTCATTTATTTGATTTGATTTTTGAATTTAAAACATTGCAAGGTATTGTCAGTTTGATAGAGGCATGGAAACTAGAGGGAATCCTAGTTGGCACCATCACTAAAGTTAAGTAATGCATGTTCTCTTTGAATTTGGACTCGCCAACTTTAGATGGTGGTGGCATGGAGATATAGGTGGGATATTGGAAATTAATGACATTTATGGTCATCATTTTTGGCGAGCAAACCGCCTTGGAAACCATGCGAGCAGATTTGTTGGGAGTTGTTTGGTCTTTCATGCATTCTAATTTTTCTCTGCATGGAGCTATCTAGTTCTTCGAACCAGCAGTTCTATTTTCAATTTGTTACTATTTTTAACTCCCTTGGACTATTTTTGATCCAATGGAAGTATATGAGGCATTTGAGAAGGAATTTTTTGGTTGTTGATTTCATTTAGAGAAGGAGTTGTGAAGGCTCGGCTGGAAATCTTCTTCGAATTGATAGAAGCACTATCAGGCATGATAGGCTCTATCCATTAAGTTTCTCTGATTTTCTCTAAGTGTCTTCATTAAAACAACTTTGCTCTCGTGAAATATATGGGTCTTTTATTTTGTTATGATTACCATGCTTTCTTGCTTGATAAATCTTTGTTTTTCTTTTGAGGAATCTCTGCTTGATAAGGTTGGAGATGGGTTGTTTTCCTATTTATTTGATGTTGAATCCCACCTTAAATCTTGTGGTGATTTGAGTAATGAAGTGCATGCGTGAATCTTTCTTGTCTATTTGAAAAGGGGTTTATGGAAATGAAATGTGGCTTCAAGTTTTGAACTGAGTTGTAGTTTGGGTTGTTAAAGGTAAATGAATACCCTTCATTGTCACTTCTTTGTTTAGTTGAAGTTTTGTTACTCCCTGTTGAACTGTATGATTATGCATGCTTGGATTCAGAGTTGTGTGAACTCGAATTTGTATAGAGAAACAATAAATGTGTGCCTTCTTCTTGAACTTACTATATAATCTATCAGTTCTTTGGATTCGGTATTCGATGGGAGCTAGGAAAATATTGGGTGTTTGGAATCTCTGTTTTTGTAGATTCATCTTGTATGGAAACAAGAGTGAGTGTTTTATTATTCCTATAAACTTTTTAGTTAAATACTGAGTCACTCGAATTAAGTTCTTTTATGGAAACTATGAGATAGTTGTTTCTTGGACCCTTGGATTTTGATGTTATCTTGTTGGGAATACTTGTGTGTGAATTATTTTCTTCTGATCTTATATTTACTATGTCTTTCTCTAAGTTCTTGAGTACTAAACTAAAGGATAATTAGATGAGGTCCTATTGGTTGGGGACATTGTGAGAGTCGGATTTGTCTGAGTCGATATTAGGGTTATTCTTTTAGCTTTTTTGAGCTTTCATTATGTTGATCATGTTTTCTACTTCCCTGTTGAAGTAGATGTTGTTGGTTTTGTATATTTGTCCCTGAACTGGGTTAATCCCTTGAGTATCTTTCTTGAGTGAACTTGTTAAATCCTTCTTGATTGGGATATCATGAAACTTTAAGGATGTTATTCAGACTTGTGGTTATCGTTTCTTGATTTAGAACTAACTAAATCAATTATGAATAAGGGGTTTTTGGACTCTTCCATTTCTTGTTCTCTGGGTAAGATTGGAAGGGATAATTTACCTTGTCAATTGGTAGAGGTGTGCAATTGAATTGTCCCTAGTAATGTAATGAAAATTACTCTTTTTCATCTCTGTTGATAGCTTGTGCACTGTAGCTAGTCATGTCAATCTTGGAATGCACCTTCTTTGTAATCGAATCACAATGGATAGTCTTTGGTTCCTTTGACTGAAACTTTGACGTTTTTGAATGAATGATGAAGGTTGTTATTTTCCTGCAAGTTGTTAGTAATTTTGATTATTACATCTCTTTCTTGATGAGAATAATAATACTACTACTACCTTTGCTTCATGTTTGGGTGAACCTCATTTTGAAACTTGACTTGCTTTTGCAGTTGTATGATTCAGTTTAACAGTTTTTGGTGCATGGTTTTTATGTTTAAAAGAGTCTAAGGATACTATGGTTGGGTCTATACCAATCTTTTACAACCAGCCTTTCTTGTAAAGGAATGTTGGAATCCTTCTCTAACCATGTCAATTGACCCTTTCTCTTTATTCCCTGAGGAAATGAGTCATCGCTGTCTCCTTTGGAAACTGTAAGAGATTTGTGTTGTATTCTCTTTTCTTAGTTGTGAATGGGGATTCAAAGTTATCAGAATTGTAAAGGAAGTTCTAAACTGTTTTATCACAGTCGTTCTTCTTCTTTTGGGTAAATATTGTCTTAGATTTAATTGGTTCAGTTGCATTACTTTCTTAATGCCTTTGTGTAGTCATCATTACTACTTGCTTATTCACTTGATTTTTATTAAAGGATTTTAATATTGTGGTAGTAGATTAATGAGAGATGTTGTGCACTAAGTTTATACTTACCTCATGTTAATGTTTGGCCTAACTTGAGAACTTAGGCTATGTCTTGGATTTGGATTTAGGATGTCACATCTGAAATGTGAAACTCTTATTTAATTATGTTGTTAGATGATTCATCCTAAAACCTTTATGAAGTAGGAATGAACTTGGTTGTAGTTTTCTTTTTATGAAACTCTGTAAGCTGAGCTAGAAGATTCCTACTTCTGAAAGTAACTCTATTTTGGGTTAAGTAGTGAAGTTAATTTTGTATTTCAAATTCGAGGAATTGTGAAGGAAATAATTATAAGGTACTTTTATTTTGATATAGATATGTGTTTTGGTTGGAACATTATTTATCTGATATCATACAATAGATTGCTGATTTCATCATGATCTTTCCTTAAAAGTTAATCAGATTGATTATTTGTTCTTCTTTTATGGTTGATACTACTTATGATTTATTTTTCTGCTTGACCTCACTGTTTCATAAAAGAAGAGTTGGTTTAATGAAATAGTTAGTTAATAGCACATCATTTTAATGCTTAGTGCTTATCATAATCAGTTGATAATGAACCGACTCGTGCTAGAAATTTTTGCAAATGGAGTTCGTAAGTGATAAACAAAGGCAATAAATTTTATGATGTATTGGTTACTTAAAATTTTAGACCATTTATAGAGAATTCTGATTTATTATTAAGATGTATTGAAGGAAGAAAAGTTGTATTCTTAATGATCTTGATGTTGTTGACATGAAATATGTCAAGTAATGCATAGCCTTGTAAAATTTGTATTTATCATGATGAATTAAAAAGATCGAAGTTACTTAAATTGATTATGTCAATTCTCTTGTTCATAATATGAAGGAAATTTGTAATCATATCTTTGATGTTATCATTCATATCGATTGGATCCTTATATCCATTGTCATTGAATAGGTTGGATAAATGGGAATTAGTACAATTTCCCTTACTTGAATGCAACTTCCTAAGTTCTATGTATTGTTGTTATTTACCTAATCTTGTATGGTTTATTATGATGTTATGAATGTATAGTTAAAATATCGGGATGTGTGAATTGGATAAGGGTAATGATAAATCCTAATACTTAACCATAATGAGTAAGGTTCTCCTCCTCTCAAAAGGATACAAAATAAACGAATGGTATAAGATTTTGATAACAGTTTAGACTTCCTTGAATGGTTGAGACACATTAATTAAATCTAATGGTAGATGTTGTTTCTGTTTTTGATTAATTGCATGTTAAGCAAAAAGTTAATTAACATAAAAGAAATCATAAATTATGAGGTTTCATATTATTTAATCAACTCTTATAAGGATGGAAGACTTAAGGATTGTTGGGATTAGGGTTATGCAAGGTTGTTGTGATCTCGAATCTTAATCCAACAAAGTAATTAGGTGGATATGACATCTTGAGGTGTGTAAATCGTGACAAAGTAGTTTTGTAGGATGTTAGCACATGCCAACCGTAGAATTGTACCTTTTTGAAGACTTGGGTCTTCACGAGGATATAATGTTGCGAGTTGACATGTTCTAACACCCTTCAAAGCATTATTTCATATATATCTACTCAAACCTTGGATAAGTGGACCTGACCCATGTGAAGTTAGTAAAGACCATTTTAGATAATATATGAGTGGGGTGAAGGACATATTCCAATTAAGATGAGTATGTCATCTAGGAATAGTAACATGAACAGTATGTGGGAAATATTTGGCCAAAGTATCGTAAGATGTTGGTTACGTTGTCCTATTTTATCTAGTGTGAGAAATGTGATTTCAGATGAATATGGTAACAAATATTCAGATAGATTTCTTAAACAAAACACTCAATACCCAAAACAAGGTAAGAGAACCAAGTATACAATACTTAAGTTAACATGAGAGATCGGTTGGTAACCGAGTCATGAAATGAGAGATCGGTAGTTCACCGAGTCATTTACAACTGCATATGGTTATCTGTTATGAGATTGATTGGCATGGAATGTGTGTTCTAAATTATGATTATCTAGAATAGAGAACATTGTGTCTAAAAAAATTCCCTTGTTTCTACAGTCTTAAAATGGTATTGTTACAAAATGTGTGTTGTTGTTTTCACCCCAATGGAACTTATCTTTACTCTTTAACAATTCTTCTAAGGGTGCAATAGTCCTAGCATACCCTTTTATAAACTTCTGGTAACATCCTGTGTGCCCCAATAATCTGTGCACCTCACTCTAGTTAGTATGTTCCTCTAAGCCCAAAATAACAGCAACCTTAGTAGGATCCACTAACAAGAATTCTTTACAGATAATGTGTCCCAGAAAAGTCCCAAAAGGTGTAGCAAAAATGCACTTCTTCATTTTTAAGGAGATGTTCAACTACCGGAACATCTCAAACATAATCCTTAAATTTTCACAATGATCTTTCACTAGTTCATAAACTTTCCAATCATCCAAGTAAACCTGTAAAAACTTATGAATGAATTCTTGGAATGCCTGCACAACAATGTGAAAAAAGACTATAGGTGCATTCTTCAATCCAAAAGGCATAACTATGTATGCAAAATTTCCCCACTCAGTGGTGAAATTTGACTTCTCTTGATTCTCTTTAGTAATCCTCACTTGATGATATCCAAAAAAAATCCATTAGTGAATGAGTAGATCTCATGCCCTCCAACACCTTCCATAATTTCTTCAGGAAAAGGTTTGGGAAAGGAATCTATTACACAGGCAGCATTGAACTCCCTATAATCCACAAAAAAAAATTATTCTTCCATCTTTCTTTATACTTATCACCATAGACCTAACCAACTCGACTCCTCAATGGGCTCAATGATTCTAGATTTCAATATCTTATCAATTTCCTCCTTTACCTTGATGCACAAATTAAGATTCATCATGTAAAGCCTCTTCATAACTACACGCGCACCTTATTTTAACTTGATCCTCATCTCACCCAAAGAGTGATGTACTCCTTTTAACTTATGATAGCCTCTAGGGAATAAGCCCTAGAATTCACACAACAACTCAATTATCTTTTCAACATCTGAGTCACACCAATAATCTTCGATGATGGCCTCCTTAGGTTCATCATATGTCCCAATGTTAACCTTTTTTATTTTCATAGCCTCATGAAACGTGTGCGCTTTCTCATCCACACTATCTAATACCTCATGCGTACCCTCAATATGCTCAACCTCTAAATTCTCCATTTATTCACCATCAAATTTGTAGATCATCATGCCCTTTTCTTTTTCTAGGAAGATGAGCCCAAGTTGTTCTATATATGTCTCTTCTTCTTCAATTTGTTTCACTAGATATGGCTCACCTAGTAACTCCTGAATAAGTTCCTCAGCCTTTGCACTATCTCCCATTTCCAAGTGCTTCATAACCTATAACTCCTCATTCACTGGAGGTTTAGTGGAGAATAGTTAAAGCTTTGAATCATATTGCGGTCATTTCTTACCAATTCCATGTCTCTCTATTCAATTCGCATAAACATACCATGCTCGTATACAAGCCTCGCAAGGTGAAATAGAAATTTTTCACCCATATTGAAGGTGGTAAGTCATCTTTCCCCCTCTGTCTAAAGTCTCTAACACTATTGAACATGATGTGAAGAATAATCCTTCCCATATAATTCACATGTCTTAGTAGGTGCATCTCTAAAGAAATATAGCAGAGAAGATGATTCTCACTCTCGTCACTCTAAAAGGCCATCTCTGTGTACCATCCACCAAAGCACATAGTTATCACACATACGGTATACATCATTATATTCCTTCTTTCCACTTGGTATGTCCACCGGGATTCCACAAAGTGCATAAAAATACTTTTGAATTCCCTCACCATTGTACCTTGGTACCTGGTTACTACATAATTGTCAAACATAACGCGGCCTTCTTACACATGTAATCGCACTTTTCATCTTGCACCCAATCATTTCATAAGTCCCATGCACCAAATTTTCACAAGGAACAATGGTTGTATCACTCATAGAGTGTGCATCATCCCATTAAATAACTCCTTTTGATAGCTCAAGCACTTCATGATCTCTAAAGGTGTGTACATAGATTCGGTTCAAATCCTCTTCACTCAAAGGTTCTACATAAGGTAAATATTTTACTTCCATTAAAGGAATGATGACGCACTCTTCCTTATTATCAAAACTGATATATCTTTTATTAAAGTGCATATCAGCATTATTCGCATAACAAAAAGGGTACCCAAGCAATGTTGGAAAATTGTCTACCTCGCAAGCTCTAAGGCCTCAAAGTCCCCGGTAAACTTGGCTCATTGTATAGTAATATTATCATCCTTCAAGAATCCAATGGGCGTGGATCTAGTCTTGTTCACCATAAATAGCACTTTTTAAGATAGTTGTAATGGTGGTCTCCTTCTCTAATTCCACACATGTAAAGTGAGCACGTTCACTTCTACACTTGTATCAATCAAAATTTTACTCAGTAGCCATTCATCAAAAACTACATTTAGAGTGATCTCTTTTCATAATCCAAACTATGAGGAGGTAAGTTAGCATGTAAAATTTATCTCTCATGCTCAACTCTAACGCATGGCATCTTCCCCCTTAGCCATTCCCCAATAAAGGAATTATGTTCTCTTGGTGCAACATCTTACAAACCTCCTTCAAATTGTCAACATCCTTCTAAGGAAGCTCAATTTTTTTTTCATGCTCCAACTTCACGGGACTTGCTCCTCTAAGAATTGTATCTCACCCTGCAAGTTTCTAATAACTTCCATGGTTTCTTGATAAACTTCCTTTTGATGAGTAGGATCTGGATACTTTGCATGCAATACCTCTTCTTTTGTAATAATAGGCTTTTGCTTTAGAACTTCCCTTGTGTTCATAGCCTCAGCACATGTAGTGACCAACACGGGAAACATCTCAGGATCAATCACTACCTTTGGCAAATCACTAATCTTCCACAATGCACCATACTCTAACCATTCTTGTGCCCTTATCCTAGTTGTACTTATTTCTTGGGGGCTCATACAAATCTAGGAATTCTTCATAATTATGGTTCTTTCTACAAAAGGAACAAATAATATTATGATGGTATTCACGCTTATAATGATTATGGGATCTAAATGTATAACATGTTCCACATGGGAACTCACTTCTTCCACCTCCGCAACCTCGGCCTTTGAATCCTCCATGGTAGCCTCTACCTCTACCTCTACCTCTACCACCACCATCAAAATTCCCTTCATTGTAACCATGATCATAATGCTCACCTTTTTCCTTGGAATTTTTGCAACACTGCTCTAGTGTAACCAAAGATCAATGGCATCATGAACCCGATTAATCAACCTACAATTGTTTGTATCATGAGTGGTATACCAAAAATCTTACAATAACAAGACATGTTCTTCCTTATCATGTGTTGCAATAAGGGGCACCTACTTGAATCATGATCCAAGTGACAGATCTCACCGTTCAAAACATGGTGTGCACCGAATTATGAGGTAAACTATCCTTAGTATTTCCTTATACTTCACAGTTTGTTCACCAAATACCATTGCGCATCTCATGAGATGAATTAGCTGACAATTTCTCCAATTACTTTACGATAGTTGTAATATGATCCTCCAAAATGGGTTAACTCTAGTGTCTACACTCCCAACTTCCTCAAAGACCTATAGCTACCTCAAATGCCTTGTGCAGTCTCAGTATAAGTCTTGTGTGAGAGCTCCTTCTCAAAGGTGTGATCAAACCTCTAATGAACCATTGAGCATGTTGACTCGGGTGAATGTCATAAGATAACTTCGATAATAGAGTTTTGAATCATGCATCATACTCTCTAAAAATTTTAGCCATGCCCTGCTTGATGTCCTTCAATGCGTTGATGCTCTTCTACTCAAACTCATGTATGTGAAACTCTACTAAGAAATCATCACGTAGTGTGGTATAATCTACACAAGTCTAGTTCGGATCATATTTCATGTACCAACTATGTGCACACCCTTGAAAAGTGGTAGCTAATCGACTTATCTAATACTTTGGAGCTATAATCCCCTTAGCACGCCATAGTATCTCACACATATGCATGTGCTCAGTTGTATCTTCAATTCCTCTATATTCTAGGAGACGAAGAGACATATAAAAATATAATTGGTGGGGTTGGTGTAGACCGTGCCCACCAGATCCTCGAGCACCGAATTGCCTCTTATGTTTCCTCCACCTCTAGAACCACCAGATCCACTAAATCCTAAGCCACCTAACCCTCTTGATCCTCCTTCTTTAATAGTAAATGGACTAGAGGATGCACTACTTTATGTTCCAATATTTTTACTAAATTGAACTCCCATGGTCTACAAGGTTTCACCACTTCCAGACATAATACCAACGTTCTATGCACCCACATTCTATGTTGATGATGCACCAAAAAATATACCTCCAACCAAACCTCTAAATAACATAGATGATGATTGCGCCACCATAGATTAACTTTATATTTGATTAACTCCTAAACTTGATTACAAATTAAATCTATCTATCGCTACTCTACTACCCACACTAGCTTGTTTACTAATGACTGTCGTAGAAACTAGAAAACCAAGCGCAAGGGATAGGTCACAAGAGGGATCAAATGCATGCCTTTGGTCCTTGCATTTTCCACCAGAGCACTCTCATCTGAGGTCAAAGAGGGTTCTCTATCATGCTTACCCAAATGGGGGAGTTCTAGATGCTCTGGCTCCATGTCCTCTATGTGAGCTCTAAATCCTTCACGAGCCATCTCTCTCCATAATGCCATTCATTCGAAAATTCACACTGCTTCTCCAAATCCCTCTTGCATGCCTCATTAAACTTAAGCTTCATTTATTCTCTCTACCTTTCTTCCGCTAGGTCTTCCATCCTTCACCACACCTTCTCATGTCCCCGCACGTGGTGGGGTTTAGCTAGCCATAGGACATTGTTCCAAATCTAGGGTCACAATCAAGATCTTAATCACTAAAGGGATAGCATGTAAATAATATCCTCTAGGTTCACATAGGAACTAAAACTCAAAAACCTATGGATAGGAATAATTAGAAACTATGTACTCCAAAATGTATTTATTCAAAACACCACTCCGTCAATGATCTACAGTGCATGTCCAAGTCAAATAGGTGTCATGCAAAGCCGAGAATTCTTCTTATGTCTAAATAAGTGCTCTATAATTCCAATTTCTCTTTGATGCATATGTTACCAGCCACTCGTACATATCTATGAGTAAATAGGTGAAAAACATCTCATAGAGCTCATGATATAAAAAAATTTCAACCCACACACGTGCATCAAAATTAGGTCCAATGTTAAACGTTTGAGCATACTCTTCCTCTAAATTCTCTAACCAATCTTCAATGTTTGCCAAATTTAATTAGTACATCTTCATCACGCAACATCCTAGAAAACAATTGGAAAAGAATTCCGAACAACAGAACCAAAGTGTAGTCTTTTATTTTACCAAAATCCCAAAGCATGTTGACACATTACTCACCAGAGAGTGAGCGCTCACCAAGCGAGAAAGGGTACCAAGTCCCTCCTTTATGGTAGCTTTGTCAAGAGTGTTAGCATGCATTATGGTTGAACTCCATAAACAAAATCTAATACATCCCATAATAGTAATAAAGAAACTAGATCTAGGCATACAAGAATCAGATCTAACATGTAGCATATTAAACTTTAAACAAGCACAAATATCATATCTACTCTACAAGATCCATTATCAATGTTAGTTATAACCAAAATCCATCCACATAACTCCATTATATTAATTCACAAACATTACAATATTTGAATACATCACAAATTCCTCCATAATATTATGTGCATAAGAAAAATAACATCATAACCTTACAATACAGTCTTATCTGGACCATAGGTCATGCCAATCACTACATATTTATAGGGGTGGGGACTTTTCCTTCACCACCTAAGCATCCTCAAAATAGGTTGCATGCTAAGAATAGCCATGCGCCTTTCACAAAGATAAATACAAAAACATGCAAGCTTTCCCTAAAAATAGACAATCTATAGTTAACTCTACTTTAATCCTATTAATAGCCTAAAGCGTTGCATGGAATTTGATCCTAAATATAGAATTTACTTGAACTGCAAGTCCTCATGCTTTAATCTTATCTTCAAAACCTTTCTTGGCCGCCACTCCAAGTCCATATTTAGATCTACATCCCAAAACTAGCTAAGTGTTGATCCCTTACGTTCATTCATGTTCAACTTCAACATACACACCTTGTCCTCCCAAAGACACGCGTTTCTTCTCCAATGCCTTCACACCTACTAACCTCTTCCTAGGTACTTATTCATTTTCCTATACTCAACAAGATTCTTGCAAACAAGTATGGCATTTAGAAAAATCACTATTAATCATTTCATTATATCAAAGAGATTAACATGCACATTCAAAATCCATGAAATAGAGTAACTTAGTAATAGTTATATTAATTAATATAAGTGTCATAAGTTTAAGTTCAGGTGGAAATGTATGACAGGATGACTAGGATAAACAAGTGCAAAATATACAACAGATGAGACAATTAAAACAGTAATTAAAGGGTCTCATCACACCCTCAAACCTAAATTCTTGAATGTCCCCATTCAAGCATTCTCTGGTTTATTCTCTGCTTTCTTGGAATCAACATGTATTATACTACATAGTCACCTAAAATCCACTGGGAGTGAGATGCCTTCTAGGTCTAGTAAATAAATATCTTGCATTCCTTCTAAAATTTTCCATTACCCTTTCCCACAATTCCTCGTTCAGTTATTTGTTCCCAAACCAATGAGGTATTGGGTAGTGGAAAATTGGTGGATAATATCCAATAGGGAACCAATTTTTTCCACATCCTTTAGCTACCTCAATATATGCATTGATTCTCTGGAAATTTGGGATAATGTTTGGATAGGAATGCATTTATTTTCTCCTCATCTCTAGTGATATTTCTTCCCATATTCTTCTACATGCCTACACTATTTCCACACCATTGAACCTAATGTAATATCTTACCTCATCATGGACTTCTTCTCTCATCTTGTATACCCTCTGTTTTATTTTCTGCTCTTTCATAAACTTACCATACTCTTCAATCATTGCCTTGGTATTGCTTGCCTCTGCTCTAATCATCAGTGGTTGTTCTTTGCACAATTGTCTATACTCCACCATTTATTTCTCCTTGTATAGCTCATTGTGGAAGTAAGAACATAGTGCCCAAATTTGTACATCCCCAATGTAGAGAATAGGGATCCATTCTCTGTCATACTCTAAAGCATAATTATACATATACAATTCACAAAGAAGTAACTGGATCTCATGGGGCATTTTTAGATATATTTTGAAGAAAGGCCTTGCTCCACTAATATCAAATGGGATGTCATTATTGATACAAGTGTATTTCAATTGCAACATTTGTTCCTTTAAGAAGATAGCATAAATATTTGATGGTGGTCTACATTTGAATATTTCATTTGTTACCTGAACTATAGCTTCTTGTTTCTTTTTAAGCCTTGCAATCTCATTTTCCTTGGCCCTTAGTTGTCTATATTTTTCCTCCAGATATTATTGATGTTGGAAGAGTAACTCTTCCTTTTCCCTCTCCCACCTTCTTTGTAGCTTGTTAAAATAGTTCTCAAAATTTTGCACCAAAAAAATTGAAGTGGTTTGGTTGCCATATCTCTACATACTGGCCTAGGAGGATCTCTAAAAACTTCTTGTATTACAACATGTGGCTGCAAGTTCGGTGGTGGCATTGTTGGTGACACATGTTTTGAGTTTACATGATATATATCTGTGGTAATCAAGGACTGCTCTATGTGAATTAGATTAATAGATTCATCAATGAGTTCTCGATTCACATGTTTGGAAAATGTGTTCAATTGTATCTTCTATATCAAGTGGAAAACTTTCTTTAGTATCCATGACATTGGTATGTGCTTCATGTACTAGTTCTACTAACACTTCCCAGTGCTATTCTTCATTATCTGCAGCCACAGTTGTTACTTCCTCACCTTCCTTGGTCACTTTGAATCTACTTTATGCCGAGCAGAACATCCTCTGTTTCATCAAGGATATTATAAACATTGGTTACATTTCCAATTTCTTCAACTGACACTTCTTCTTCATGTTACATGTGGGTTTCCCCAGCATGAACGACCTCTGTTTGAACCTCAATTGGTTCAGTAGGGCTCTCATTAGCAAGTTGTTCACCTAACTCTTCCTCCTTTTTCTTTTCCACTTCCTTGGTTTGTTCCTCCATGATTATGTCTTCATCTGTGTCTATATGAACTTCCTGCTTAACTTCCATTAGAATAGCTTCCTCCTTCTTTTCTAGTCCTTCTTCATCATTATCCGAAAAAATTGAATGTTTTTACTAGGCCTTGAGGTTTTGGTCTTTTAGGATTAAGACTATTTGACCTCCTAAATGGCTTAGAGACTTTTCTTGATGCTTTCCATTTACCCTTGGAGGAAGAGGACTCGGTGTTTATATATTTAGCAATGCTTCAAAGAACTTAACCGTGTCAAGAGAGATTGGCCTAGGACCTTGTTTTGGAGATGGAAGTTTGTCATGGATGAGTGTTTCTTTAGGTATGGAAGCTTATGAAGGAATGGGGGTTTCTGCAAGAGTATGGGTTTCTGATGAATGGAGGCTAAAGCTAAGGGTTCAGGTGGAGGCATAGAAGAACTAGTTGAGCTTCTTTCTTTTTCTTACCCTTCCCTAATAGATCATTAATATGCTTTTCTCTAGAAAATTATCCCTAGTTTATTTTAGGATGTTCATTTTTCAATGCATGTTTCACAATTAAAGTGATGAAACAAGGTAGACATTCCCCTTTTTGATTCCCTACTCATCTTCTTCAAACTCTCATGTAATAAATTTGGAACATTCACATTTATTCTAATATTTAAATGATTGAGTAGTTTAAAATGGATAGTGTTTAACCATGAATATCGACCCTCATAGGTAAAATATTTTATGATATAGTTTGACACATCTTCCCAAAAGGGTTTTAAATAAGTTCATAGAGTAATTTTACGTACCCAAAATTGTAAGGTACGTGACCGCGTAACGATGTTACACATGCCCCAACGATGATACTGGTCTCCTTGCAAGGTGTTCGGAATCCATAAAGGCTCACCAAGTATACACTTCTATCCCGCATGCCCCACTTAGCCTCCGCATGCTTTGTTTTACCCTTTTTCCCTTTTCTTATTGTATTTTTGTCTTCAGTGACAAAACCACCGCCCTACCTGGGTGGCGGTCACATGACCGCCACCTAGGATAGTGTAGCGGTCCCGTAACCACCGCCCTGTATAGGGTGGCGGTCCTATACGCATTTTCCAGATCCTTCGACGATCGTGTCAAATGTAAATCTTGGATTTTACATGCTTTCTTCAACCACTTTGGCTTGCATTAATGTTTTCTACTCCCTAGAATAGTGTTTTTCCTTTGTTTATAGTAAAAGAGATCAAATGGGAGTTACCCTCTGGTAAATGCATTGGTTATAAATAGCAGCTTGTTTTCAAGCAAATGGCCCCTCATCCTCTCAATTCTCTTGTTTAGTTTTTCAATTCCTTGCTTAGAATTTTGTTAGTTTCAGGTTTTGCTTCCATTGTTGGCATTTTGGAGGTCATATCATCTTCTTGTTTCAAGTCTTGTTTCATTGTTACTACATACAGTCAGTTTAAACATAGAATAGCTTCATTTCTAGACTAGAATCCATTAAAGTTGTAGGTTTTGTTTTTTCACAAGGATAATTTCTGAAACTCTCAATACACTTGTGTTGTATTCCCGCAATAAATCCCGCTAGGAATTGCATAGTCAATCTCTACTCACTTGCCTTATCCCTTTCCTACTCGCATTATATTCGATCTATATCCAAAGCTGTCATTGTTCGATTGCTATCTTCTATTGATACTATCATATACACACTTTCTGGATTCACGAGGACATGAAGGAATGAGGAGATCACAATGAGGGGATGAAATCACACACAACTAGATTTACCACTATTCTGTAAATGCCATATTTGAGCTATCAAAGTTCTAGTTACAACATATCAAATAGAGTAGTCAATTATTTTATTTCATTTAATATTTCACTCTCGATATCACCAGGGAAGCTATGGGGATTGATAGTTTCTGAGAAACTATGATTCATTCCTCACTTCTGAGGTAGGATCAAGAGCCCCTTCAAAATTCAAAATATATAGTTGCTTAGATATTTAGGATAAAATCACAACTGCACAGGCGAATAGCCATACCAAGCTACGTTGCTTGTTTTTATTCTGTTATTATATTAGTTGTTCATTTTATAGATATACTAGAGTAGCTGCTCTTCAATTTCATTGAAATACGTCATTGGAAAATACAAAATAGAAGAATGCTTACATAGTGTAATACCTCTTGCATAATCAGTTTATTAATGTTAGTTAAAGTTTGAATCATCTTTGTATGACAATCACATGACCTAGAGAGCCTAGAGAATATATATTTGAACCTATAGTACCTCAACCAAATTTACCCATGACTTTAGCTGATATAGATCAGGACCTTAGGATACAGGTCTTCCGAGCAATAGCAAACTTACAAGAAATTAGTGAGCAACTAAGAGGATTGAATATCGAAGACGACAAAGCTTACACATTCTGGTCAAACCATCCAAACTATAGATTTCCTTGATAAAACACCTAAATGACTGTGCAGGGATTTGAACAAGAGAAAACATTTAGTTACGATCCTTTGGTTCCACAACCAAATGCAAGAGACCTCCTCACTGACATAGACACTAGCTTACGTATTCAAGTTTCCAAAACACCTGTTAGGTACTCCGAGAAAATCATACAACTTCTAGTTCTAAACATAGAAGCTAAAAAGGCATACGATTACTGGATAATTGGGAGAAGGGATTGATTCTTCACATGACCATAACAGGTCCACAACAACCATGAACTCATGGTTGTGATCCCTAAATCCCACAACCCAACGGGCCTACAAATCAGTCAAGTATTGACACCGGCTTGCAAACGCTGGTGTTTAGATCTTCACCACTCGCACCAAATATTATAGCACAGTTTTCTGTATTAAACATAGAAGCCAATCAATCCAATATTTTTTGGGCTAGACCAGAAAACCACCCATAGCTAACCACAAAATCCACTAAACGACCTACCACTACTTTCATGACCTTGTCTGGAGATATATACGAAGCTCCCACAGGTCACTTCCCACGTATCCAACAACCAAGAAATAGGATCTCAGTAAATCTCGACATCGATTGGAGCCTCCGAGCAGCCATTATATCTAAACGAACCATTACATCAATCCAGGTTAGGAGGGCCTTCTTCGCCTTAGATTCGCAGATTCCATTATTGCGTATTAAGGATTTAAGATTACCTGATTAGCTGATACATATCTATCCACATTAAACATTCAATGGTTGTTTCGACATGACCTCGAGAGGTCAGGTACGAGGAGGAGGTACTTGTAGATTCCCATGCTCACATGTTGCTTTTTCCATCGTATAAAATTGGTGAACCTGACGTGAAACAAACTAATATTTCTCTTTCTGTTTTCATTTCTTCTATCCACCGTCACTCTTTCCCATTATTCTACGGTTATTCATATACCCCTCGAATATGTCGAGATATGATGCATATGGCAGACCTCTCTCAGGTCTCAAAGTAAACTATAGTCAAACAAATAGACAACCATTGCCCTCACTTTCTGCGTAATGATAACTATTCAAGTAATTACTTGTCATCTCAAACTCCCCTCACGTAACTAGTTCTAGTTCTTCATTCCGAATTGAGGAGTTTGATCGGCCAGACAAACTCAATAGCTAGAGCCATCAGCTCTAACAATATGATGTTTACTGGAGAATCCACTTCATCTCCTTGAGTCTTGTTCAGACCATAAATCAGTAGACAATCAGACCCACTCCCCTTTTTAGATGAGGAGTACTTGGCACGCTTCACTAAAAGTGAACAACGCTTCCAAAATATGTATCCACCTATAGGGAGTTTACAAATACAATCTGATACCCTATTCCAGGAGAACACCCCCATTCCTCCACCTATGGGAAATACCCTCGGTGAAGCTTGGCAAGGTAACAACCAATTCATAGCAGGGTATCATACCCCCTTACAACCTCAAGCTATACAACAAATACCCTTAAGGCAAAGCACTGCGTCTTCACCGATGGAGGTCATTTTAGCCTTAGCTGAGAAGGTTAGAGGGCTAGAACTTGCTCAAGAAAACCAAAATTCATGTTTTGGGAAAGCGGGAATCCCCAACCCTCTGCATCACCCTAGTCAAGTTAACCTCCTTACAAGCAGGCACGTTAGGCATGCCTCCTCAAAATCTATATAATTATCCACAACAAACACCAACTAGGACAGCATTTTCAAATGCCGCTCCAGTTGAAAACATGACACCACCTGGCTTGACACCAAGCAACCCGCACTCGAACAATGCTCCTCCTTACTTAAAAAGTTATTCAAAGTCACCACAAGGAGACATGTTCTCTTCTATTGGGATATTCATTCAACCACGTGGATTCCCTTATGTTCCTACAAATACATATATTATGCCGTATCAACAACTCATTCCCCTCAACCCCCTCAAAGAAGCCACGTCGATGGTTGAGGCCTACACAAGAGGGACTTACTTGAATATTTTAAAGAGCCCTAGACTTCACCATACGAAGCGTTATGCTTCCAAGACCTCTTCTCGATTTTCCCAAATACAAAGGGGAAGGGGACCCAAACGCACACATTAAGGCTTATGCCACAGCCATATGGGAGTTACTCCCTTGGGATGGGGTTGTCACTAAAATATTCCCTAAGACCCTAGAAGGTATTTCCCTTGATTGGTATTACAGAATACCTGAAGCTTCGATACACTCATTTAAACAACTCGTGTCAGAATTCATCAAAGATTTCAACATGAACAAATTGTTAAGAACGGGAATCAAGGAGTTCTTACATATCAAACAAGAACATAATGAATCCGCCACTCATTTTATCCAAAGATGGCATATGGTTCTCTACTCATCAGTGAGTGCTCCAAATATGGATCAAATGGAACTATGTGATTTATTCCTTAATTCACTCAATAGAGAGATAAAGGAAGAATTCTAGAAGTTCCCACTAAGAACTTACGATGAAGTACTTGAGAGTGCTCTCCGAATCGACCAAGCAACGATTAATAGTGGTCGTAAGACATATGGGACAAACAAGAAATTAACCACTCCCAATCAAAATGTTGCAGCCTATCCTAATGTTGGGAACACTAATCAAGGACCTAAGATCCTTAACAAGAACCGCGGTGTTACAATAGATGGAGTAACTAACCAAGCTAAAAGGGAAAATGTTGTAAACATTTCACCACCTATTAATAATCAGTGAAATATTAATTTTACCCCAATAATCAACATGGTGGATTTTAATCATCCACCACGGCAACAACGACGATGACAAGTCCAAACGCAAAGTCCAAATCAAAACCCAACTGGATATCAGAGTCAAAACCAAAGGCAACAGCCTCAAAATTTTAACTCTAAAAACTAGCAACCTTATCAAAATTTTGGGCCACAACAGGTTTTAAATCAACAGCCTCAAAATTACAATCCCAATCTATATTATGGCTTCCACAAAATTCAAGGCCACGATACTAGGACTTGTTGTGAATACAATAAATTCATGCAGCATTTTCTAGAAGATCAAAAACAACTCTCTATAGATATGTTTTTAGCAAATTCTGTAGTACCCACGTCAAACGCTTATGTAGGGGCAGTTTCCCCTCAAAATGCATCCCTCAAGATCTTCAATGACCCGCTCCCAAACCATTCTAACAACAACAAGTTAGATCCTAATGGAACAAATAAGGGTGTCATGACAGGAAACAATGATCATGAAGCTTCGACTTCATTAAATCCACTAGTCATACCCCAATTAGGAACTCGACCTCAAACTAAGATAGTTGGTTTAGTGGAGTTAGATGTTGAGATACCCGTAGAAACCATAACAAGAACACAAGATTATTCTTCTCAACCAACTCCAAGTTATTCATTAGAGCCAGACAGCACTCAACAAACATTGGTAAAACCTATAGGTGCCTATGATCTGATTAATGATTTAACTAAAACCTTCTCGCACATCTCCTTCTTGGATTTGTTAAAAACTCTCACGCCCATAGGGCTGCCCTCTTAGAAGTGTTAGGCCTTGGCCATTTAATCAACATCACTTCTCCTCCGGAAATGCAAGTAAACCATGTGGATTTTGATGTTTATCCTCCAGGCAGCCAGACAGGGATACTGAATTTATATTTGATATAAGAAAAATGCCAACAAACACTAAAATTACACGAAGAGGCAACCCAGCTTTATATTTACAAGTTTGGGTCTACAATAATTATGTTAAACATGCAATGGTCAATGATGGGGCAGCAGTCAACATAGTCCCCTTCTCTTTCCTTCAAAAGCTAGGATATGGAGAGACAAATTGTTCCACAACATGAAATACGCTAAGAGGTTATGATAGCCTCAAAGCCACTTTGATTGGAACCATAGTTTTACCAGTCACTTTAGGACCCAAGACGGTTCTCACCGAATTCTATATTATAGATCAGGAAACCGATTATAATATGATCCTTGGTCGGCCATGGATACACCGCATGAAGGCAATCCCTTCCATGCTATTCCAAAAAATAATATTTCTACACTTAGGGAAAATATTCATGGCACAAGGTGACCCAAAACCCTTCGATATACACCTAGCTGATTTGAAGAAAAGACCAGGTATCCACTCCGAGTTTGAACTTCCAGCAAACCAACTTGTCAAACCAACTAATTCACAACCGAAAGAAAATTTGATACCCACCACTGAGTTGGAAATTTCAAATCTAGCTGAGGACATTCCAGTACTCAAAAGTGAGACCAATGCTATAAAAGCAATATCACTAGGGACTACCACAAAAATTATCGAGTTGTTAGAGAAAGACTTACCTATTCTCCTACCATTTGATTCCATGGGTATGGGACACACCCTGGGAATCGCTTCTCTTCCATCAGATGAAGTTTTTATGGTAGAGGTAACCAAAGCAAAAGAAATAGATACGACAAATATCCCAACATCAATTTTTCCAAACAAATATTGGACTCTCCACTTTGATGGAGCTAGATGTCACTTTGGAGCTGGGGCGGGGTGATCTTTACTTCACCTAAGGGAAAGATCCTACCTTTTTCCTTTAAATTAAACTTTGAATGTACAAACAATAGGGCTGAGTACGAAGCTCTCCTCCTTGGCCTCATCCTAGCTAAAATAATGGGTGTCAATAACATTAGAGTGCTAGGAGACTCACAACTAGTTGCAAACCAAGTCTCCGAGGTATATGAAACTAGGGCTAAACATTTACAACTATACAAAATAGTCATGTTAGATCTAAGCAAGGGATTCAACTTCATATCAATTGAAGTAATCCCACGAGAGCAGAACCTTCTCACAGACTCAATAGTAACCTCAGCTTCCCGTTTCACCCCAAATAGCGAGTTGGAGGATACAAATTTCACGGTATCACTTCATACCAAACCATTAGTGCGTAAAATACCAACAAACTCACTCCTAGCTCATGGAGAAGTTGAGGATGATTTTTCTATCATAGGTCACTTTGACAATGATAGAGTCACTCTCAAATATCTAAACACCTATGCAAAGCTACACCTTGCTCACCGTATAGTTGATCTTTCCCTAATACCTCATTCCTCTTCCTACTTTGGAAATCCCATGGTAGAGTCTCCTCCACAAAAGGATCTCGATATCTATGAGATAGAAAATGGAGAAAGCTTGGAACTACCTCTAGCCCCACCTAAATTTGAAGAAGGTAACGCTTCTTTGATAGAAGAAACCATTGACATAAACATTGGAACGGAGGAGGAACCAAGAATTTTGAAGTTAGGATCCTCGTTAACTCTGGAGGAGATAGAAATACTTACCCAAATCCTCAAAGAACATCAAAAAGCTTTTGCATTTAATTATAAAGAAATGACGGGCATTGCACCATAAGTCGTGGTACATAATATTGTCACTAAACTAGATACGAAGCCAATCAAACAGAAGTCAAGACCAATGAAGCCAAAAGTGGCTCTCGTGGTAAAAGAGGAAGTAATAAAACTTCTCCAAGTGGGATTCATCAAACCCATTGACTATTCACAATGGGTATCTAATATCGTCCATGTTCTCAAAAAGAATGGGAAGATACGCATTTGCATAGATTTTCGGGATATTAACAAAGCTTGTCCCAAGGATGATTTCCCATTACCATCCATCGACGTTATCATTGATGCAACAACTAGATTTGAACTACTATCCCTCATGGATGGGTTCTCAGGGTACAATCAGATTAAAATATCAGAGAAGGATCAATCCAAAACCACATTCATAACTCCCTGGGGAACATATTACTACGTTTTCATGCCATTTGGACTTAAGAACATCGGCTACATGCATACGTATCGTTGGAAATGACTTATATATTCCATGATCTTATCCATAAAAATGTGGAATCATATGTGGATGAGTTTTTGGCCAAAGCCAAGAAACGTTGTGATCATCCGGAAGTGCTCGTATCATCCTCTCACGACTAATCGAATATGGTGTCACATTAAACCCAGAGAAGTGCGTGTTTGGTGTGACAAGAGGCAAACTTCTGGGCTACATTATATCTTCACGAGGGATTGATGTTGATCCAACCAAAATACAGGTTGTTCTTGAAATGATCCCACCATTAGACGAGTCTAGAATCAGGTCATTTCTTGGGAAACTCAGTGCAATCCGAAGGTTCATCCCAGATTTAAGCTTTGCCATTCATCCAATCAACAATCTACTCAAGAAATATTATAGCGTCGATTGGACTAAAGAATGCAATGAGGCCTTCAAAGTAGTTAAACACTTCTTGTTGTCACCACCCACACTAATGCCTCCCAAACTAGACTACCCTTTGATCCTATACTCACGAGCCACTCATGTCTCATTGGCCTGCATGTTGGCTCAAGAAGATGATGATAAGTGAGAACGTGTGATCTATTTCATTAGCCAAATGTTGCTCGATTATGAAACATGTTACACATAGGCAGAGAGAGAATTCCTTGCCATAATTTTTGCAACAAAATGTTTGAGACATTACATGTTAAACTAGGAAACAAGGGTCATGCTAAAGACAGACCATTTACAAATGTTTCTCACACAAGGATCTTTATCTAAAAACGTTGGCCGTTTCATAACCTTAATGGGAGAATTTGAGTTGACGTTCGTGAACCGTAAATCTGTTAAGGGACAAATAATCGCAGACTAGTTGGTCGACAATCCACTAGATGGAGGCAAGTGGTAAATCTAGACTTTCTTGATGAGTGTGTATGCTTCACAAAACCAGCCCCCATTTCTACATGCCCTGGTATACCGATATCATCAACTTTATCATGGACCATACATACCCTAAGGTGCCACATCACAACAAAGAAGGCATTTATGCATTATTACCGCTAAATATGTTGTTTTAGACAAGTACTCTATCATAGAGCCTTCGACGGCATGCTTCTAAGTTATGTCAACATAGAATAATCCAAGAGGATTCTTCATGAATCCCAAGTGAGATATGTGGGGCCACTTCGGTGGTCATGCCACCGCTCACAAAATACATCAGATGGGCTATTTTTGGCCCACTCTCGAGCATGATGCAATGGAATTTATACGTAAGTGCCACAAATGCCAAGAATTCTCTCACGAGATTCACATGTCAAAGACAATCCCAAAGAACTAATAAAGCAACTTCATGACCCTTCTCCATGTGGGGTCTAGACTTGATAGGGAAATTCTCTCCCTCATCAACCGATGGCCATAATTTTATAATTACAGCCATGGAATACTTTACCAAATGGGTGGAGGCCATGCCTCTCACCACAATACTAGGTTTGGTAATTACCAAATTCATTCTAAACCAAATTATTTGTAGGTATGGCGTCCCACAAGTCATTATCTCAAATAATGGCACATCCTTTAAAAATGACAAATTCCGTGAGTTATGTAGAAAATTCAAGATAAACCATCATATGGCCTCTCTTTACTACCCTCAAGCCAATGGATAGGCTGAAGCGACAAACAAAACATTAAAAGCTATTCTCCTCAAAACAATCAAGGAGAATAAGAGAGATTGGCATTTAAAACTATATCCGGCCTTGTGGGCCCATCGAACCTCAATAAGAACGCCAACAGGAGCAACTCCTTTCTTACTGGTATTCGGAGCAGAAGCGGTTCTCCCGCTTGAGGTTGAAATACCCAGTCTCCGTATCTCATTACAAGGGATTTTGGATGAAGAAGCTTACAAGGAGGCATGCCTCTCTCAACTAGAAATCCTTGATGAGGTGAGGTTAAATTCCAAACAACATAGAGCCTATGTTGACCGGATGTGCCGGAAATACAACAAAAAAGTCTACAAGCGAGAAATATATGAAGGAGATTTAGTTCTAAGACTGGATAGCCAGATTGATAAAAAAACCAGCAAAGAAAGGAAGTTTCAGCCCAAATGGTTGGGCCCATACCAAGTCATGAAGGACTACGGAAATGGTGTGTATCTCTTGTGCACACTGGAAGGCGAGGAATTCGGTGAAACTATCAATTCCTTGCATCTTAAGTAGTTTTACGCATAAAACACCAAAGTCATTACTAGTACATTATAGCTACTTACATTGCATTAGTCTCTTAGCTACTTCATTCTGTCCATTTCATAAAAATGGTAGTCCAGGAGCTTACTCTTAAAACAAATATGTTGCAAATTTCTGAAAATATTGGCAAAAGCATTCATATCACATCTCTCCAAACATCATCAACTATTTTCAAATCTTCTCATCAAATTCGATTGACAAAACATTGACGGAAACCATACCAAGGCCTGCATACTTGGCTTTGCTCTTTCTTTCTACTAGGTGAAGTTGTCCTTGCCTACGGTCTGTTCTGGAAGCTTCTTGGTGTCACATCTATCCCTCTTAAATCTCTTGGAATGAAAGGATATCCCAAAGTCATAGATCAAAAAGTCGAATCAAATGAAATCAAAAGCACCAAGAAAACAAAATATTTTATTTTACACACTTATTTTCCCCATCAACCTTCAAAGTGATAAGCGCACATCTCTTACTGGTGGTGTGAGGTTGGGAAAGGAAAGAAGTGCCCTTACTCGCCTATATCTTGCCTTTGGTGACAAACCCATGCTTCTTACTAGTGGCGTGAGGTAGGGTGTAGGGGGTCTGGTCACACAAATGAAAAAATCTCTATATGCTAAAAACACAAATCAAATCTTATTAAAAGAAAACAAATATCCAAATTCCAAAGAAATCAAATCCTCAAAACCAGATTTTGTCAACTACGTTGCCATTTATGAATCTAAGTCTAGATAAACTGAAAGGTAAGTGACTTTCTAAGCGTAGTAGTAGTTCTGAGTAGGGTGGGTGTGTAGGTCCAAATTTGGTTTCAGTACTAGTTTGTCTGTCTCTCATCATTCCATTCAGTCAAACTCATACAACTTGTGCCCTTCCTAACTCTTGGTGTTGAGCCCTCGCATCTTACTAGTTGCGTGGATTTAGGATTGGGGAAAGTTCATCTCTTTATCACTATGCATTCATCACATTTTTCCAACATAAGAAGAAATCACTGACATTTCCCAAAGAGTTCAAAATTTCAGTACTACCATATGTTAGTATCATCTCATATCAGCACTACAAAAACATACAGAGTAAAATTTTCTATCTACTATCATTTGTTATCCATTGCATACATTCTGAAAACGTGAAAACAGTATTCTAAAAACATCTAAATACACATATAGAAATGAGTCACAAAATTCAAGATGCCAAGAGTCTAGATCCAATATATATATATATATATATATATATATATATACAAATCAGGTTTCGTATACAATGCCATCATGCACTAGGCATGGTCAAAATGCTCAATGAGCCCGGAAAGTACAAAAACACTCATATAAACATCTGACAAAATACTACAAAAATAGTCTCTCAATCCCTATGGGATCCCGTACACCGGAAAAGTGACAAGCGAGCATGGGAAACTACAAGTGACTCTTCCACGCACCCGACCTCCCGAGGTCGTGCCGAGACAAATGGGTGGGGATGGAATATAGGTAGTATATGACATGACTAGTTAGGAAATCTAATGTCTTCAACACGCACTAATGGAATTTGCGAATCTAAGGCAAAGAAGGCCCTTCTAACCTAGACTACAGTGGATAGATCGATCGCAAGGATGATGACGTCAAGGCTCCAATCAATATCGAGCTCGCGTGATTCGATCTATGGGTTGTGGAATACGTGGAAAATGACCGGGATTGTTTCATGTATTTCTCCGATAAGGTCATATAGTGGATGATGAATAAAATTGACTCTATGGACGATTTTCGGCCTAGTCCGTAATTCCCTAGCTTTGTTAGCCGTTGTATCAAAGCAAGGACAGCTTCTTCAATGATAATAGGTGGAAGCGGAGTAGACCGGAATACCAAAGCAGCGTAGGCGTTGTCTATGTCTAATTTTCTTATAGATTCCTTAGGTTGTGGGATTTGTGGGTCACAACCGTAGACTCTTGGTTGTTGCGGTCCTGTTATGGTCATACGCGGGATCAAGTTCTAATCCCTAGTATCCAATAATCGTATGCTTTCTCAGCTTCTATGTTTAGAACCAATAGTTGTGCAATCTTCTCGTAATACCATGCAGGACATTCTCGCAACCCTGGATTCTTAAGCTGGTATCTATATCTACGAGGGTGTCTCCATGCTCGGCTATGGAACTAGAGGATCACACCCGAATGTTCGCTCTCTTCGAGCCCTTCTACAGTCATGTGGATGTTTTCTAGGGTAATCAGAAGTAGCTTGGCCGACTTGACCAAAACGCATGTGCTTGGTCGTCTTCTATGTTTAATCCTCTTAACCGAGAATTGATCAGCTTGTAAATATGTGGTTGTTTGGAAGATTTATATCCTAAGGTTCTCGGTCAATATCGCTTATTGCCACTATGAGATTGGGTGAGGCACGATTGGCTCAAAAATGTATTCCCTAGGCTCCCAAGGTCCCGTAATTGTCATGCAAAAGCAAAGAATAAAAAAACTATAATAAAGTGAAATCTAAGTATATTTCTAGCATATATGACTTCTTTTTGTATTTTTCGATGATTTGAATGAATTTAAGAAAGCAGTTATTTAAAATATTTAGAATTGACAACTAAACTAATAATTTAAAACAAACAAAATAGCCGAGTATAGCTATTTGTTTGTGCAATTTGTATATCTATTCTAAACAATGAAATAACTAATCTATTTGCGAGATTATCGATCCTACCTCAGAAGTGAGGAGTGAATCATAGTTTCTCAGAAACTATCAATCCCCACAGCTTCCCTGACAATATCGAGAATTAACTGAAATAAAGCGATTAACTACTCTGTTTGATATGGTTCTAACTAAAACTTTGAAAGTTTAAAACCTGGATTTCGCAGAACAGTGGCGAATCCGATGGTGTGTGTGATCTTGTCCCCTCAGTATGATCTCTTCGTTCTTTGTGTTCACGTAGATCCAGAAAAGTGTGTAATGCTTGCATCAACAGGAATAGGTGTTTGGAACAAGGGACAACCTTCAGAATGCAGATAGAATAGAACGCGGATAGGAGAGGGATAGCGCAAGAGTACAGAGCTTGGCTTATGCAATTCCTAGTGGGATCTACTGCGAATCGTGCAAAAAAATGCGTCCAGAACCTGAAACTATCCTGTATGAAGAGAAAAACCTACAACTTTAATGGCTTCCTAAGCTATTCTACTCTAATGGATTAGATAAAACAACAACACTGTTTGCACAAGTTGGATATGTGGCTTACCAATAGCTAGTCAATGCACACTAAGCATGAAATGAACTACACTATCAATCCCAAACAAACTAACAGACCACAACACTGAGAATGAGAAGATTGGAGTAAAATTGGTGGCCTCAAGTAATGACTGCACTTGCACAAGATGGATATGTGGCTTACCAGCTGCAACACAATACTAACCAAAACACGCAATGAAGAAAACTAAGTATTCTAAGCAAAGGAAAACTAAAGGAATTGCAAAGAGGAATCTAGAAAACAAAACTTGAGAGAGGCCATTTGCTTGAGCACAAGCCATGCATTTATAGGAATTCAATCACCCAAAGATCAAAACCAAACTGAACTCCTAAACAATAAACAAAGGAAAAACACTATTCCAGGGGACCAAAAACATAAATGCATGCTCAAGTCGACAAATAAATCTGGTGAAACATGATATTTCACGTGAGTCGTATCAAAAGAGCATTTCGGAAAACGCGCACAGGGACCGCTGCCTGCTCGGGGTGGAGGTTTCGTCATCAAGGTCAAGAGGCCAAAGAAAGAGGGAAAAAGGGGGAAACAAAGGGCGCAGGGCTAAGCGAGGTATGCGGGATATTAACGCATACCCGAGGGCTTTTCTCGGATCCCTAACACCTTGCGAGGAGACTCGTATCATCATCGGGGCACTTGTTACACTATTCGGGCAAGATAAGACCTTTACAATTTTGGGTACGTACATATTTCCCCCTCGGAGAAACATTTTATCCATGAAGAGGCATAAAACGCTGGGTCCGAGTGCAGTATGGCGATCCTGAAATGGGGAGTTAGAAGTTATACCTTACTCATCCGTGTGTCGAAATGATGCCATCCAAAATTTCGCTACCGCAAAATGAAAAGAGAACTCAAGTGCAGATAGATACAATAATTTGAAAGATAAACGCTAAAATAATAGGGAAGGAGAATGTACCATTCATGCGGGGATAGAAACTTACCTCCATCAGCGCTCCAAACCTGCGAAAAGTCATTTTAAAATGAAATAGAACGATATATATATGAAAGTGGGCCCATTTTCCTATTCATTTACGCGAGTCGATTTGATTGATTTTGAGCTCTGGGACCCACGGTGACAGTTTCTTGCGTGAATAGAGTCAAAACGTCCACAGTGAGATCGTGAGCATGCCTCCACGTGCGGAACACCGCCCCGCCAGATCACAGGTTGGTTTTCCTCAATTTTGTGTTTTTCCCTCTTCAAATTTGAAATGGCAAATTCTTTGCAATGGGGGGATTATTTTTGAAAATGTTAGGTTCAAAAGGTCCATCTAGGGGGGGCACCTACTGGGTAGGCTTTGTTTTTAGTTAAAATGGTCATTTTTTTACATTTTTGGGCTTTTGGGGTTAACAACCCACGCGGGTTTTGGATCGCGACCGCCACCCCGGCTGTGGCGGGTTACACGACCGCCGCCCGATCGATCGGGGGCGGTTCCACGACCGCCACCTTAAAGGCGGCGGTTTTACACAGAATGCAAAAGGAACCTATTTTGGAGACTGTACTTGTACTTTTATCATTTCTATATGCTTTTATGACTCTCTCGATATTGATTAGATACTAACTTGCTCTGTTTTGTGTGTTTTTGGGTGTATGCAGGCGAGGGAGGAGTATATCAGATGGAGCCGAGAGAGAGTGTGTGATTGGCTTTCGGGGGTATTGGATGCCCTTTCTCAGGATGAGGAGGATACATTACAGAGGGCCGGCATATTGCGTATATCACGCGTGCCCCATGTCACACCATCTAGTCACATACTTTGTGACTTGTTTTCATATTGGGATGCAGATCGGAACACTTTCCGACTGCCAGGGGTCCGCGGTGAGTGGACCATCACTTTGGAGGATGTCTACCATATCCTGGGGGTCCCGATCATCGGGAGGAGACTCACTGCCGGAGAGGCAGCAGGTCTCGAGCAGATTGCATTGCTGGGAAGGCTACATGGGGGATGCAGCCATCTCTACGGGGTCGAAGAAGGGAGTGAGAGTTCGATCGATTCCTTCTTTGCCCATCCCCGTATTTCGACAGGCTATCATGGGGATCCTTGCCTCGAGGCTGATCGGGGACAAGGGAGGAGATACTTTACTATATTCTTTGGGCCCCCATCATTGCACAGATAGAGCGGCATGGCCGGATATATGCCTCGGGGCATGAGATATTCTAGGGACCACTAATCATGACTTTACGGGGTGGTTCGTTTTGCGTCACAGGATCAAGCCATTGAGCCACCCGACTCTAGTCATGAGTTGGGTGTACGAGCATTTTATTCCTTATGGCAGAGGGGTAGAGGTGGCGGACCCGGGGAGGCATGTGAGGGTAGCTAGATGGTCGGATATGTCGGTGCTTAGAGCACCTCACCACCGATTGTCTCCCTTACCACAAAGAAATATGGAGGCGATGCCGCATCGGCTTATGGCCGGCATATTGGGCGAGGAGACCCTTACATTGATCTCCCCGCTCCCACTACAGGTAGCTTATCGACCACATGGGATGGGTGGAGGTACGCCCTTTTGGCGAGTTCCTCGCCAGATTCGGCCTTCCATATGCGGGCATGCTTCCCCCCAGCGGCACCAATTTGTGATCAGTCCGCGAGGCTGGGACGGGGCCCAGAGGCCGTGGTTGGACAAAGCTGATGATCACCCTAGCACTCCCATTGCAGCCGGGAGGGTAGTTCGGGCTAGAGGGAGAGCCGGTGTGCCCGGGCACCTTTGCTTCAGATTGCTGCGGGTCCCGCTCATAAGTAGCGATGACCCCATAGATATTGACTTTGATTCCGAGGAGTTTACGGAAGGAGGGTCGAGGAGCAGATTTAATGATAGCGATCCCGAGTGGCATGACACTCGGGATATTTTGCAGCCGAGCAGAGTGCAGAGAGAGAGACTCTAGCTTTAGAGGAGCCACTCTCCCAGGGCCATGGTGGAGAGGATGAGTCAGTTGTGGGGCGTCATGTTGCTCCTACTACAGAGCAGCCCTCGGCCAGTAGCAAAGCATCTCTGCGGCGGTGCGGCCCCTAGCGACCCATCTTGGAGGCCCGGTGATCCGAGTAAGTTATCCTCTCATCTTTTCAATGTTTGTTTAATTTAGGATTTTTAATTGTTATCTCTCCTTATGTTTTGATATTGTATCTTCTAGTCTCTTACCTAGTTTCTAATTCATTTTTTCTTCTTTGTTTTGCAGAGACTATTGACGAGTGGCGGGATCTAATCCACGGTGGTATGCACCGATTCTATGATGATCTCTATGGATAAGACCCGTGCGGAGCTATCTCAGATGTCGGAGCCTTCAAAGCAGCCGGTAGGCATGCGACGCGTCTTCGCTCCTATTGGCACGTGGCAGGATGGTGTCAACTCTCCGTACGCAGAGTTGGCAAAGCTATAGGACAGCCGAGCATCTTATGAGGAGCCATTCTCGTGGCGAGACCGCAGCTACCCTCGAGACCCCGAGCCCTCCATGCATTCGAATGTTGGCGTAAATGAGCCCCAAGGCGAGGGCACGCACCTTGAGGGGTCGCGTAGGGGTTAAGAGACTACTGGCTCCTATGCATTTTGTACTATAGATTCTTTTGTATATCACGGGCTCTTTGAGTGTTTTGACCATGCCTAGAGCATGATGGCATTGTATATAAACATTGATTATTTATATATATGCATTCATTTTTGGATCAAAACTTGTCACTGGTGTTTTCCCTTTCTGTTTCCAACTGCTTTGTGTATACTACGATGTATGTTTTATATGCTTTTTTAGAATGTATGCAATGGTGAACAAATGACGCAAATGTTTGCTTTCTTTTTGTGTTTCATGATGCTGATACATGATATTGTAGATATATTGTGATCTTAAATCTTAGCTTCTGTGAGCAATTTGGATACCTCATGTTTGTTTTGGCAAAGTGATGAAAATAACTAGTATGATGAACAGATTAACTTGCCCCACTCCTAACCCCACGCAACTAGTAAGATGCGAGGGCTCATCACCAAGAGCCAAGAAGGGTGCAAGTTAAGAAATATGGTGAAATGGTAGTGATGAAAGACATACGAAGCTTTGGTGGAACCAAATTGAAAACTACAAGCTTACTCTACTTGAATGACTTCATAGTTTTGCGTGTAACTTGCTTTGCGGTTTTTCTAGACTTAGACCCGTAGATGGCCACATAGTAGACAAAATCTAGATTTTTAGGATTTTAACTCTCTTGGAATTTTAAACATCTGATTCATTCGTTTTTGACTCAAAGTTTGAATAGTTTGTTTATGACCTTTTAACGTTTGCTTTATCAAGAGGACCCCCTACACTTTGCCCCATGCTACTAGTAAGAAGCGTGGGTTTATCACCGTGGGAAAGGCATAGGCGAGTAAGGGAATTTCCATCCTTTCCCAACCCTACGTCACTAGTAAGAGACGCAAGCTCATCACCGAAGGTTGGTGGGGCAAGGAAATGTGTAAAAATAAAATTTTCTGTTTTAATCACTTTTTGACTTGTCTTTTTGAGTAAAATGTTAGTATATGCTTATTTCCAAAGAGATGTGTATATGGGATAGATGTGACACCATGAAGCTTCTAGAACAGACCATAGGCAAGACACCTATCCTAAGAAGAAATCAAAGTGAGAACAAACTTGCAGATCTTGGTATGGTTACCGTTAGGACTTCGTCATGTCTGATTTTATTTGATAAAAGATTCTGAGATATTTGATGATATCGTGAAAATGGAGAGATATTATTAGAAAGTTTTGTGCCAACAACATCATGAGTTTGTAATGAATTGCTTTGAGAATAGACTCCTTGATCACAATCTGTGTAAGAAACGAATGGACAAAATGATCCTAATTTATATGAAAATGCAATGTAGATAGCTATATAGGTAGTGTTAGCTGCTTATGCGTAGAAACGCTTGAGGTGCAAGGAATTGACTGTTTCACCAAACTCCTCACCTTCTAACGTACATAAGAGATAAGCACCATTTCCGTAGTCCTTCATGACTTCTCGGTATGGGCCCAACCATTTGGGCCGAATTTCCTTCTTCGCACGGTCTTCTTGTCGATCCGGCATTCTAGTCTTAGAACTAGATCACCTTCGTATATATCGCGTTCATAAACCTTCTTGTTATACTCGCCGAACATTCGGTCAAAGATAAGCTCTATGTCGTTGTTCAAAGATCTAACCTAGTTTCATCTAGGCTTTCTAATTGGGAAAGACGTGCTTCTCTATAAGCGTCTTCATCCGTAATCCTTGTAGTGAAATGCGGAGACTCGGGTATTTCGACCTCAAGCCGGAGAACTCGCCGCCCCAAATACCAGCCGAGAAAGGAGTTGCTCCCGCTGGTGTTCTTATTGAGGTTTGGTGGGCCCACAAGGCCGGATATAACTTCAAATGCCAATCTCTTTTGTTTTCTTTTCACCTGTTTTAAGGAGAATGGCTTTTAGTGTTTTGTTTGTTGCTTCAGCCTATCCGTTGGCTTGGGGATAATACAAGGAAGCCGTATGATGGCTTATTTTAAATTTACCGCATAGTTTGCGAACTTCTTCATTTTTGAAAGAAGTTCCATTATCGGAGATAACGATTTATGGATACCGTACCTGCAAATGATTTGGTTCAAAATGAACTTGGTGATCACAGTAACTGTGTGCAGAGGTAGTAAGAGGCATGGCCTCCACCCATTTGATAAAATATTCAGTGGCCGTGATTATAAAATTATGGCCGTCTGTGGATGAGGGAGAGAATTTCCCTATTAAGTCTAGACCCCATGTAGAAAAGGGCCATGGAGTAGCGATTGGTTGCAAAGCTTGTGCTAGCATGTGGATCTCGTGGGAGAATTCTTGGCACTTATGACACCTGCGTGCAAACTCTATCGCACACGTTCTAGAGTGGGCCAGAAATAGCCCATTCGATGTATTTTTCGAGCGGTGGCATGGCCACCGAAGTGGCCTCCACATATACCGCTATGGGATTCATGGAGAATCCTCTTGGACTCTTCTGTGTCGACACACCTTAAGAGCATTCCATCGAATGCTTTTCGATAGAGCACCTACTCTATAATGACATATTTGGCTACGATTATGCGTAATCACCTTCTTTGTTACGGTGTAACTGCATCCGGGTACGTATGGTCCATGATATAATTAATGATATCAGTGTACCAAGGGCACTCAGAGATAGCAGGTCGAGTTTCGATGTAGTATACACATTCATCTGGAAAGTCTAAATCTACTAGATCACCTCCGTCTAATGGATTATCAGCTAACCAATCCGCGATGATTTTTCCTTTAACCGACTTCTGATTTACAAATGTTAATTCGAACTCTCCCATTAAGGTTATAAAACGTCCAGCCTTTTTAGACAAGGAACCTTGTGTGAGAAAAGTCCGTAAATGGTCTGTTTTTACCATGACCTTCGTTTCTTGATTTAGCATATAGTGTCTTAGGCGTTTGGTTGTGAAGACTATGGCAAGACATTCTCACTCTGCTTGTGTATAGCGTGTTTCATAGTCGAGCAGTGTTTGGCTAATGAAATAAATTACACGTTCTCTCTTGTTATCGTCTTCTTGGGCCAACATACAGGCTAGTGAGACATTGGTAGCTCGTGAGTATAAAATCAACGGGCGATCTTGCTTAGGTGGCATTAGCGTAGGTGGTGACAGCAAGAAACGTTTAACTGCATTGAAAGCTTCGTTGCAGTCTTCGGTCCAATCAATGCTATAGTCTTTCTTGAGTAAATTATTGATTGGATGAATAGCGAAGCTTAAGTCTGGGATAAATCTTCGGATTGCACCTAGCTTTCCGAGAAATGACCTGATTCCAGATTCATCCGAAGGTGGAACCATTTCGAGGACAGCCCGGATTTTGGTTGGGTCAACATCTATTCCTCGTGATGATATGATATAACCTAGGAGCTTCCCTCCCGTTACACCAAAGACGCATTTCTCTGGGTTTAGTGTGACTCCATATTCTATTAGGCGTGAAAGAATGACGCAGAGTACTTCGGGATGGTCACAACGCTTCTTGGCCTTAGCCAACAAGTCATCTACATAGGATTCCACGATTTTATGAATTAAATCGTGAAATATATAAGTCATAGCCCACTGGTATGTAGCACCAGCGTTTTTGAGACCGAAAGGCATGACAGCATAGCAATAGGTTCCCCAAGGAGTTATGAACGTGGTTTTAGCTTGATCTTGCTCGGATATTCTGATTTGGTTGTATCCCGAGAATCCATCCATGAGAGACAAGAGTTCAAAACCAGTTGTTGCATCAACAATAACGTCTATGGATGGTAATGGGAAATCGTCTTTAGGACACGCTTTGTTGATGTCTCGGAAATCTATGCAAATGCATATCTTTCCGTTCTTCTTGAGAACGGGAACGATGTTAGATACCCATTGGGAGTAGTCAACTGGCTTGATGAATCCTACCTGAAGGAGTTTTATTACTTCCTCTTTTACCATGAGAGCTACTTTGGGCTTCATGGGTCTTGATTTTTGTTTAATTGGCTTTGCATCTGACCTAGTGACGAGGTTGTGCACCGCAATGTGGGGTGCGACTCCCGTCATCTCCTTGTAATTAAATGCAAACGCCTTCTGATGTTCTTTGAGAATCTGAGTATGTATTTCTACCTCTTCTGGTGTTAACGAAGATCCTAGTTTTAAGATTTTCGGTTCATCTTCCGTTCCGATGTTGACATCGATCGTTTCTTCGATCAAAGAGGCGTTACCCTCTTCGAACTCAGGTGGTCTTTGGAGGTAAATCTAGATCATCCCCATTTTCTATTGCGTATATGCTAGGCTCCGTTTGTGAGGGAAGATCCGTTACGGGATTTCTCAAGTAGGAAGACGAATGCGAGAATCGTGGATAAATCTAGCATGTGATAGGAGAGATGTAGTGCTGCATAGGCATTTAAGTAATCTAAAGTAGCCGCATCATTTCCGACATGGTCTAGGATGGTAGATTCACTTCTGCTTGAAAGAGGATTTGTCATTATTTTTATCAATGGTTCATCATGAATGGACACCGTGAACTGGGTATCTTTTAACTCGTTGCTTGGAGTAAAACGCGATGATGAGGTTGCTATTGAATAGGTGAGAAGATTTTTCTCTCGAGGAATTGCTTCAATGGATATAAAGTTAAACGCCTTGCTTAAATCTAATACAGCATTTTTGTAGAGTTGCAAATGTTTGGCTTTAGTTTCATATACTTCAGAAACTTGGTTTGTCACTAATTGCGAGTCTCCCAGGACTCTGATGTTATCAATACCAATTCTTTTGGCTAAGGTAAGGCCAAGGAGGAGGGCTTCGTACTCAGCGCCGTTGTTTGTACATTCAAAGTTTAATTTAAAAGTGAATGGGAGGGCTTTCTCCGGGCGAAGTAAGAATTATACCCGCCCCGCTCCATAACGACATTTAGCTCCATTGAAATGGAGAGTCCAATACTTAGCCGGGAGTATAGTTGTCGGGGCATCTCTGTTGCTTACGCACTCTACTTCTACCATACAGAGATCTTCTGACGGCAAGGAACCAACACCTAGGGAAAATCCTATGCCTACTGAATCGAATGGTAAGAACATTGGTGAATCTTGTTCTATCAACTCAACGATTTTCGCAGTAGTCCCTAATGATACTGTTTCTTTAGTTTTATCTTTAGGGGTTGGAATTGTTTTGGCTACACTGGTAGTTTCAAGATCCGTCGTAGGTACCAACTTTTCCTCTGGCTTTGGGTCAGAGGGTTTATTAAGTTGGTTGGTTGGAAGTTCAAATTCTGAGTGCACCCCTGGTCTTTTCTTTAAATCAGCTAGGTGCAAATCAAAAGGTTTTGAATCACCTTTGGCCACAAAAACCTTTCCTAGATGCAAGAATCTTACTTCTTGAAATAAAGTAGAAGGGATTGCCTTCATTCGATGTATCCAAGGTCGGCCGAGGATCATATTATAGTTAGTTTCCCGATCTATAATATAAAACTCAGTCAAGATGGTTTTGGGCCCTAAGGTGACCGGGTAGATATAGTTCCTATCGAAGTGGATTTAAGGCTATCATAGCCTCTCAAGGTATTTCATGTAGTGGAACAGTTTGTTTCTCCATATCCAAGTTTTTGGAGGAAAGAGAAAGGGACTATGTTAACTCGCGGCCCCATCATCAACCATCACTGCTTTTACATAGTTATTATAAACCCACACTTGCAAGTGTAAGGTCGGGTCACCTCGGCGTGCGATCTCAAAGATCTGTGGGCATTTTACTTATTTCGAAGATGAATTTGACATCCTTGTCCAGCTACCTCGGAGGGTGGATATCAAAATCTACGTGATTTACTTGTGTTTCGGGAGGTGGAGTGATGTTAATTAGATGGCCTAGACCTAATGCTTCTAAAAGAGCAGCTCTGTGAGGGGGAGAGTTCTTTAGTAAGTCCAAAAATGAAATGTGTGAGAAGGTCTTTGTTAGGTCACTAATTAAATCATAGACACCGATGGGTTTTTCAACTATTTGATGACTCTTATCTGCTCTGGTAGATGACTTGGGCTCGGTTGAGAGAAATACTCTCGTGTTCTTGTTATAGCTTCGATAGGTAGTTCAGCGTCTAATTCTACCAAACTGACTATCTTAGGTCTCGGTTGAGCTCCCAACTGTGGCACAACTGACGGATTTAATGAAGTCGAGGCTTCATGATCATTGTTTCCCGTCACTACACCTTTGTTTGTTCCGGTTGGATTCAGCCTATTGCTATCATGATTTGGGAGCGGATCATTAAAGATCTTGAGGGCAGCATTCTGAGGAGAAACCGCCCCTACGAGAGTATTTGGTGATGATTAGACGGGATCTGCCAAAAACAGGTCTGTGAAGAATTGTCTTTGTTCTTCTCGCAAACGTTGCATAAATTTATTGTAGTCACAAGACGTTTTAGTATCGTGACTCTGAATTTTATGGAAACCACAATAATAATTGGGGTTATAATTCCCGCTTTGTTGGTTTGGTGTGTATTGTGGTCTAAAATTCGATCAAATCGCTGCCTATTCGCACTCAAAGTTTTGGAATTGTTGTTTCCGGTTTTGACTTTGGTTTTGGTAGCCAAATGAGTTTTGGCTTGGCCCTTGTATGGGATTTCGTTGTTGTTGTCATTGTTGTTGTGGATGGTTAAAATCCACCGTATTGATTGTCGGGTAAAGTTGTTGTTTCACCGGGTTGTTTGTTTGTGATGGAGCATTAACAACATTTACCCTCTTGGGTTGGTCTGTTACTCCATCCGTTGTTACCCACGATTTTTGTTAAGGATTTTGGGTCCTTGATTGACATTTGTGGTAGTTGTAGTGTTTTGAGTGGAGGTGATTAACCTCTCGTTTGTTCCATATGTCTTACGACCACTATCTATCGCTGCTTGATCAATTCGCAGAGTGCTCTCAAGTACTTCATCATAAGTCCTTAGTGGGAACTTCTGGACTTCTTCCTTCACTTCTCTGCTGAGAGAATGAAGGAATAAATCACATAGTTCCATCTGATCCATGTTTGGAGCACTTGCTGATGAATAAAGAACTGTACGCCACCTCTGGATGAAATGGGCGACAGATTCATTGTGTTCTTGTTTGATATGCAAGAATTCCCTGATTCCTGTTCTCAATAGTTTGTTCATGTCAAAGGCTTTGATGAATTCTGACACGAGTTGTTTAAATGAATGTATGGAAGCTTCAGGTATTCTATAATACCAATCAAGAGCGATGCCTTCCAAGGTTTTGGGAAATATTTTAGCAACAACCCCATCCCAAGGAAGTAATTCTCGTATGGCTGTAGCGTAAGCTTTGATATGCGCGTTTGGATCTCCCTCACCCTTGAACTTGGGCAAATCAGGGAGAGGTCTTGGAAGCATGACGCTTCGTATGGTGAAATCTAAGGGTTCCTTTAGGTATTCTGAATAAGTCCCTATCGCATAGCTTTCGACCATTGATGGTGTTTGCTGAGGGAGTGGTGGTGGGATAGGTTGTTGATACGGTGCAGCGTATGCGTTGGCAGGGGCATAGGGAGGTCCCTGTGTTTGAGCAAACATGCCGGGAGAGGAGAACATATCTCCTTGTGGTGATTTAGAGTATATGTTTAAGTAGGACGGGGTATTGTCAAGGAACGGACTGTTCGACACTAGACCGGGAGGAATAGTGTTAGAGATGATAGGCCTTGTTGGCGTTTGTTGTGGATATTGAGGAGGCATGCCTAACATGCCTACTCCCGTAAGGAGATCTACCTAGCCAGAGTGGTATGGAGGATTGGAACTTCTTGTTTGTATGAATGGAGAATTGTGACTTGCTTGAGCCAGTTCTAACCCTCTCACTCTTTCTACTAACGTTGAAATGACTTCATTTGGTGAAGTCACGGTACTTTGCCTAAGCGGCGTTTGTTGTATACCTTGGTGTTGTAAAGGTACGTGATATCCTGTCATAAAATGATCGCTATCTTGCCAAGTTTCTCCAAGAATATTTCCTGTATGCAGTGGCATAGAGGTATTTTCTTGAAAAGAGATTTCGGGTTGTATTTGTAAACCTCCTACAGGTGGGTACATTCCCCGGGAGCGTTGTTCACTCCTAGGATAACGTATTGATTGTCCATCATCTAAGACCTGTATGGATCCAATTGCCTACTAATTTGTGGTCTGAGTAGCATTTGAGGAGACGAACCAGATTCTCCGATAAACGTCATATTGTTTGAACCTGAAGGCTCTGTTTGTTGGGTTCGAGGGGGTTGATCTAACTCCTCAGTTTGAAAAGACGAACTATATCTGATTCTTGGGGTTTGTGTTAACAACTGATTAGTTGAATAGTTGTCACCCCATACTGAGAGCGAGGGTGATGATTGCCTATTCTGTTGGGCGTAGTATGCCTCAAGACCCGGGAGGGGTCGCCATATGCATCGAATCCCGACATATTCGGGGTATATGGATACCCGCGAATAATAGGAAGGAGCGAAGGTGAATGAGAGAAGATGAAACTTCTCAAAGAGAAGGTGAAAAAATTGTTTGTTTCACGTCGGGTTCACCAATTTTGTACGCCGGAAAAGTGACAAGCGAGCATGGGAATCTAAAAGTGACTCTTCCGCGTACCTAACCTCCCGAGGTCGTGCCGAGACAGCCGGTGGGGATGGAATATAGGTAGTATACGGACAGACTAGTTAGGCAATCTAATGTCTTCAACACGCACTAATGGAATTTGCAAATCTAAGGCAAAGAAGGCCCTTCTAACCTGGACCGGTGTGATAGATCGATCAGCAAGGATGACTGCTTGAAGGCTCCAATCAATATCGAGATCTAGCGTGATTCGATCTATGGGTTGTGGAATACGGAAAATGACCGGGATTGTTTCGTGTATTTCTCCCGATAAGGTCATATAGTGGATGATGAATAAAATTGACTCTATGGACAATTTTCTGGCCTAGTCCAGAATTCCCTAGCTTCGTTAGCCATTGTATCTAGCAAGGACAGTTGTTCAATGATAATAGGTGGAAGCGGAGTAGACTGGAATACCAGTGTGCGTAGGCGTTGTCTATGTCTAATTTTCTTATATATTCGTTAGGTTGTGGGATTTTTGGGTCACAAACCGAGACTCTTGGTTGTTGCGGTCCTGTTATGGTCATATGTGGGATCAAGTTCTAATCCCTAGTATCCAAAGAATCGTATGCTTTCTCGCCTATGTTTAGAACCATAGTTGTGCAATCTTCTCGGAATATCTTATAGGCGTTCTCACAACCTCGGATTCTTAAGCTCGGTATCTATATCTACGAGGGTGTCTCCAGTGTATCTGGGTGTGGAACTAGAGGATCACACCCGAATGTTTGTTCTCTTTCGAGCCCTTTCTACATCATCATGGATGTTTTCTAGGGTAATTTGTAGCTTGGTGACATGACCAAAACACGTGCTTGGTCGTCTTCTATGTTTAATCCTCTTAACCGAGAACCGATCGCTTGTAAACTCGTGGTTGTTTGGAAGATTTGTATCCTAAGGTTCTGTTCAATATCAGTTATTGCCACTATGAGATTGGGCTGAGGCACGATTGGCTCAAAAATGTATTCCCTAGGCTCCCTAGGTCCCGTAATTGTCATGCAAAAGTAGTAATAAAACAAACTATAATAAAGTGAAATCTAAGTATATTTCTAGCATATATGACTTCTTTTTGTATTTTCTGATGATTTGAATGAATTTAAGAAAGCAGTTATTTAAAATATTTAGAATTGACAACTAAACTAATAATTTAAAACAAACAAAAAAATAGCCGAGTATAGCTATTTCTTTTTGTGCAATTTGTATATCTATTCTAAACAATGAAATAACTAATCTATTTGCGAGATTATCGATCCTACCTCGAAGTGAGGAGTGAATCATAGTTTCTCGAAACTATCAATCCCCACACTTCCCGACAATATCGAGAATTAATCGAAATAAAGCGATTAACTACTCGTTTGATATGATTCTAACTAAAACTTTGAAAGTTTAAAACCGGATTTCGCAGTAATGTGGCGAATCCGATGGTGTGTGTGATCTTTTCCCTCAAAGATGATCTCTTCGCTCTTTGTGTTCACGTAGATCCGTAAAAACGTTTAATGCTTGCATCAACGGGAATAGGTGTTTGGAACAAGGGACAACCTTCAGAATGCAGATAGAATAGAACACGGATAGGAGAGGGATAGCGCAAGAGTACAGAGCTTGGCTTATGTAATTCCTAGCGGGATCTACTGCGAATCATGCAACAAAATGCATCCAGAACCTGAAACTATCCTGTATGAAGAGAAAAACCTGCAACTTTAATGGCTTCCTAAGCTATTCTACTCTAATGGATTAGATAAAACAGCAACACTGTTTGCACAAGTTGGATATGTGGCTTACCAACAGCTAGTCAATGCACACTAAGCATGAAATGAACTACACTATCAATCCCAAACAAACTAATAGACCACAACACTGAGAATGAGAATATTGGAGTAAAATTGGTGGCCTCAAGTAATGACTGCACTTGCACAAGATGGATATGTGGCTTACCAGTTGCAACACAATACTAACCAAAACACGCAATGAAGAAAACTAAGTATTCTAAGCAAAGGAAAACTAAAGGAATTGCAAAGAGGAATCCAGAAAACAAAACTTGAGAGAGGCCATTTGCTTGAGCACAAGCCATGCATTTATAGGAATTCAATCACCCAAAGATCAAAACCAAACTAAACTCCTAAACAATAAACAAAGGAAAAACACTATTCCAGGGGACCAAAAACATAAATGCATGCTCAAGTTAGCAAAGAAAGCTGGTGAAATGTGATATTTCACGCGATTCGCGTCAAAAGAGTGTTCTAGAAAATGCGCACAGGACCGCCGCTCTGAGCAGGGCGGCAGTTACAGGACGGCCACCTTGTTCAGGGCGGCGGTCACGAGACCGCCGCTTTGCAGGGCGACGGTTTCGTCACTAAAGGTCAAGAGGCCAAAGAAAGAGGGAAAAAGGGGAAAACAAAGGGCGCAGGGGCTAAGCGGGGCATGCGGGATGTTAACGCATACTCCGAGGGATTTTCTGGATCCCGAACACCTTGCGAGGAGACCTGTATCATCATCGGGGCACTTGTTACACTGTTCGCGGCAAAGAAGACTTACAATTTTGGGTATGTACAGATCCTCAGAAGGTGCACGGCCACGCCTAGGACTCCAGCTATTTCGGTGCTCCGAATGCACTAAGGGCTTGCGGTCATGCCCGATAGCTGTCGTCTCGCTACAAGAATGGCTCCTCCTCATCAAGTTCTCGGCTGTCCTATATCCAGCCACCTCCGTGTGGAAAGAATTCATGATCTTATCCACATACTAGACAGAGGAAAAAACATCGGTGTGCCTACCGGCTACTGAGGGCTCCCCCATGTCCATGGAAAGCTCTAGCACGAGTCTTCTCTAAGGGGAGAAGCAAAGTGTATCGATACACACTCGGTGAATCAAGTCTCGCCACTCATCAAGAAATACCGTAAAACAAAAGAGAAAATAAGTTAGAAAAGAATCAATGATAGAATCAAGAGTAAATGAAACAAAAAGAAATAACAAACCAAGACGAGTCTAACTAAAACAAATATCAGGAGAAGAGTGACAACTCACTAGGATTGTCAGGCCTCCAAGAAGGATCTCTAGGATCTTGCCTGCCACTAATGCCACCACCGACCGGTGCCCCTCTCCCATGTCTAGGGTAATGTGACGACCTGCAATGACTCACCATCTCCACCTGAGTCCCGAGAGAGTAACTCCTCTAAAACTAGAGTCACCCTCTCTATGCTCCGCTCCGCCCTCTCGGCCTACAGGATCTCCTGGGTATCATGCCACTCAAGATCACTATCATCCCCCCACCACCCGTCTCACTGATCTCCATGTCCTCTGTCTCCTCCTTGGTCTCTCCCCTAGTGAACTCCTCAGACTCAAAGTCCACATCAATGGGCTCATCACTACTATGAGCGAGACTGGTAGTAATCTGAAGTAAGGGTCATTCAGATCACCGGCTCTCCTCGTGAACGCACTCACCCTCCTAGCCGTAATAGGAGTATCGGGCATAACAATAGTCCAACTCCGGCCTCTAAGACCTCCCCAAGCCTCACAAATAGATCTATACACTGGCATTGCTGAAGGGAGCATGCCACTATAAGGGAGGCCAAACTATTGTGGAACTCTGTCAAAGGGGTGTATCTCCAGCTTCCCCGCCCTGTCTATCAACTAGCTAGTGGTCTGCAGCAATCAAAGTGATGGTCTCCTCTCCCCATACCCCTACCATGGCCTGATAAGGAGTGGCCTCCATGTCTGCAGTAGTCAGGGAAGCCACTGGCTAGTGGGGTGCTCTAAGAACTGTCATCCCCATCCACCTTGCTGCCCTGACAACCCCAGGATCCTCCACCTCTACACCTCTCCCATATGGCATAATGTGCTCATACACCCAACTCATGACAAGAGTCAAATGGCTCAGTGACTACCCCTGTAATCAAACTACCCTGTATAAGTCATGGTAGGTAGTCCCGAGGATATCTTCTCCCCAAGCATAGACACGTCCATGGCCCTCAATATGTGTAATAATAGGAGCCCAGACAATACAAGAGGGTGTCCCCTCCCTTGTCCCCAATCAGTCTAGATGTAAGGATGCCCATAATGGCCTTGCGAAGAAAGGGAATGTCTGACTCAATAGTAGAGTGGATCCTCACGCCCTTCTTCGATCCCATTGATTCACCGCATCTCCCATATAGGTGGCCCACTAAACCACCTGTGATCTAGATATTGTTGTCTTAAGAGACAGTTGCTGCCCAAGGATCGGAACCCCCAGTATATGGTAAACATCCTCCAGGTGATGGAACACTCACCCCTAACTCCTAGAAATTGGAAGGTGTTCGATCCACATCCCAATAAGAAAACAAGTCACACAATATGTGACTGGCAGGTGTAACATGAGGAACATGTGCAATCCTCCATATACCAGCCCTCTGGAGAGTATCCCACTCTACCTGGGAGAGTGCCTCCAACACTGCCAAGAGCCAATCACACTCCCTCTCCCGGCTCCATCTGATGTACTCCTCCTTCTGCATACACCCAAAAACACAAAAAGGAGTAAGTTAGTACTGAAATCCAGTTGAAAAAACTAGTAAAAACACGTAAAAATTTTATGCATGCAAAAACAAGTTAAAATTTGCATTTTTTGTCCTCTGTCACGGACCGCCACCCTGTGTAGAGTGGCGGTTCCATAACCACCACCTTCTAAGGTGACGATCTCAGAATCGCCACCCTACACTAGGGGTGGCGGTCCTATCCACGAAACCAAACAGACCGTAAGCCCTAAAAAAGCTTTAAAACAAGTAAAACCCCCTTTTAACAAAAAAAGAAACCTACCCTATGGGCACCCGCCCCTAAAGACACATTTAAAACTAACATTTTCAAAAATGATCCCCCTAAGGGAAAGATTTCATCATTTCCACATTTTAGGTTTAAAAGCAATAAATCGAGAAGAACTAACCTGAGACTTCGCTGGTCGATGTTCCGCTCTCAGAGGCATGATCACTATCTCACCATGAACATTTTGACTATACTCTTGTTGAAACCATCACCGTGGGTCCCAGAGCTCAAAATATATCAAATCAATCCACGTAAATGAATAGTAAAATGACTTTGTTTTATATAAATAGCCCTCTTAATTTGATTTTGAATGTATTTCGTAGGGGTCGAAGTGCCAACGAAGGTAAGTTCTAAACTTTGCATAGATGGTAAGTCCTCTTTTCTTATCAATTCAGCCTTATTTCTCAATTTGTTTTTATCTATCTACACTTGAGTCCCCTTTTTCATTTTACAGGTAGCGGGATCTTGGATGGTGACTTTCCAAAGCACATGGGTGTGTCAGGTATAGCTCCTAACTCCCCATTTCGAGACCATCATACTCGGATCCACTATTTTACACCTCTTCATGGCTAAAACGCTTCTCCGAGGGGGCAATATGTACGTACCCGAAATTATAAGGTACTGCACTACGAACAATGTTACACATGCCCCAATGATGATACGGGTCTCCTTGTAAGGTGTTCGGAATCTAGAAAGGCTCGCCAAGTATACACTTGTATCCCGCATGCCCCACTCAGCCCTCTCGCATGCTTTCTTATTGCATTTTGTCTTCGGTGAAAAAACCGCTGCCATTCCTAGGTGGCGGTCCATGACCGCCGCCCGGGATAGGGCAGCGGTCCCATAACCACCACCCTGAATAGGGCGGTGGTCCTATACACATTTTCCAGATCCTTCCGATGATCGCGTCAAACGTAAATCTTGGATTTTACACGCTTTCTTCAACCACTTTGGCTTGCATTAATGTTTTCTACTCCCTGGGAATAGTGTTTTTCCTTTGTTTATAGTAAAAGAGATCAAATGGGAGTTACCCTCTAGTAAATGCATTGGTTATAAATAGCCAACTTGCTTTCAAGCAAATGGCCCCTCATCCTCTCAATTCTCTATTTCAGTTTTTCAATTCCTAGCTTAGAATTTTTTTAGTTTCAGTTTTGCTTCCATTGTTGGCATTTTAGAGGTCATATCATCTTCTTGTTTCACGTCTTGTTTCATTGTTACTACATACAAATGGGTTTAAACATAGAATAGCTTCATTTATAGACTAGTATCCATTAAAGTTACAGGTTTTTTTTTTCGGAAGGATAATTTCTAAAACTCTCGGTACACTTGTGTTGTATTTCTGCAATAAATCCCGCCAGAATTATAGTCAATCTATTTTCACTTGCGCTATCCCTCTCCTACTTGCATTATAATCAGTCTATATCCAAAGTTATCATTGTTTGATTGATATCTTTGTTGATACTATCATATACACACTTTCTAGATTCACAAGGACACGAAGGAATGAGGAGATCACACTAAGGTGATGAAATCACACACAACTAGATTTACCATTGTTCTGTAAATGCCAGGTTTGAGTTATCAAAGTTCTAGTTACAACATATCAAATAGAGTAGTCAATTATTTTATTTCAATTAAAATTTCACTCTCGATATCACCAGGGAAGTGTGGGGATTGATAGTTTCGAGAAACTGCGATTCATTCCTAACTTCTGAGGTAGGATCGAGAGCCCCTTCAAAATTCAAAAGATATAGCTGCTTAGATATTTAGGATAAAATCACAAATGCACAGGTGAATAGCCATACCAGGCTACGTTGCTTATTTTTATTTTGTTATTAGATTAGTTGTTCATTTTATAGATATACTAGAGTAGCTGCTCTTCAATTTCGTTGAAATACGTCATTGGAAAATACAAAATAGAAGAATTCTTATGTAGTGTAATACCTCTTGCATAATCGGTTTATCAATGTTAGTTAAATTTTGAATCATCTTTGTATGACAATCATAGGACCTAGAGAGCCTAGAGAATATATATTTGAACCTATAGTACCTCAACCAAATTTACCCATGACTTTAGCTGATATAGATCATGACCTTAGGATACAAGTCTTCCGAGCAACAGCAAAATTATAAGCAATTAGTGAGCAACTAAGAGGATTAAATATCGAAGACGACAAAGCTTACACATTCTGGTCAAACCATCCAAACTATAGATTGCCTTGATAAAACACCTAAATGACTGTGCAGGGATTCAAATGAGAGCAAACATTCGATTGTGATCCTTTGGTTCCACAGCCTAACACGGGAGACCTCCTCATTCACATAGACACTAGCTTACGTATTCAAGTTACTAGAACACCTGTTAGGTACTCCAAGAAAATCATACAACTTCTAGTTCTAAACATAGAAGCTGAAAAGGCATATGATTACTGGATAATTGAGAGAAGGGATTGATTCTTCACATGACCATAACAAGTCCACAACAACCACGAACTCATGGTTGTGATCCCCAAATCCCATAACCCAACGGGCCTATAAATCAATCAAGTATTGACACCGGCTTGTGAACGCTAGTGTTTAGATCTTCACCACTCCCGCCAGATATTATAGCACAGATTTTCCGTATTAAACATAGAAGCCAATCAATCCAATATTTTCTAGGCTAGACCAGAAAACCACCCATAGCTAACCACAAAATCCACTAAACGACCTACCACTACTTTCATGACCTTGTCTGGAGATATATACGAAGCTCCCACAAGTCACTTCCCACGTATCCAACAACCAAGAAATAGGATCTTGGCAGAGCTCGACATCGATTGGAGCCTCCAAGCAGCCATTATATCCGAACAAACCATTACATCAATCCAAGTTAGGAGGGCCTTCTTCACCTTAGATTTGCAGATTCCATTATTGCGTATTGAGGATTTAAGATTACCCGATTAGCTTATACATATCTATCCACATTCAACATTCACCAGTTGTCTCGACATGACCTCGAGAGGTCGGGTATGAGGAGGAGGTACTTGTAGATTCCCATGCTCACATGTTAATTTTTCCATCATACAGTAACTTTTATGTCTATCACAAAGTTTTCATCCTCGTCTGCAAACTCTACGTTAGCTTCCTCTAGATTAGATTTTTTAGGAAACATTTCACCTTCTGTTGGTAGTCCAGTGACTGCATCCAATATTTCATCATCAACCTTAACTTTCAAACCCTTTACTATTGTCTTCCCATCCCTGAAGGTGGTGGTGAATTATGTGACCATAGACTCATTGAAACCTTAGAATTTATTGATGTAATCCATCTAACCACTATCATGAAAGTATTGTAGAATTTGTGGTTGATTTTGAAGTTGTGAATGGTTTGTAGGTTTGTTTCTTATCAAGTCTCCCCCATTATTAAGTTTTGCAACTTCCAAAATCTCTATGAAGCAAGATTTCTTTCACTTAGAATTGATTATGCAAAATTCGAATGAATGAAAGAACTCAAGTGTTTTCCTTTTCAAAATTTGTGACCAATTTTGCATGCATCTTGAAAAGTGGGCATTAATTTGAATTGAAATATATCCACGTGTGAAGTGAGGTTTTGTGATATCATGGGGTGACATGGGAGACAGTCACATTATAGGAGGTGGAACATTATGGTTAATAAATTTTATTGACAACTTGGCACATATATTAATTAAATATAATTATTCTAGCACTACTTTATCAAAGGAAGACGAGTGAACTTAACTCAAGATTTGCGTTGAATGATTTTGAAATGTTCCTTATTAGAGTTTATGCCCTTAGATGTATGCATGAGGCTACATGTTGAGGTACTGCATGGCTACAAGTAGTGTTTCTACAAAAAAAATTATGTAGAATAAGCTCCATAATGAATTCAATTAATTCCTAGAGAGGGAAAATTGAAAATTTTCTTGTGCTATCATCATCTCTTTTTTCTTGTTCGGCTTAGGCTCTTAATTCTTCATACAATCAAGTTCTATAAAAAATGAAATCAAAATAGGGCTTTGGCTGCATGTTGTTGTAAGTGGATGTTCTAGTCTTTGCACCACCTCCTTTTATTAGAGATTATTCACTTCTTGCAACAAATACACCCAAAACAGAAATGCTAATAAAATAAAACATGTTAGTGAGTGGTGTTGATCACCGTAAAGGTTGATCACATCAATTTTTTTCCTCCCTATGGTATCCAGCAAGCTGGATATACCAAGGCCACTGAAGATCTCATTCCTCTAAATTTTCAAAATATGAACCAGCAAATTCAACTTCTATCCTCAATTCTAATGTTCTCATTTCCATCCTGCTTTGGCCTCTTTTGAACTATTAGATGAAGGTGTTCTTATCAGTTGGCTTTTTGTACAACCTCAATAAATGACCATTTACAAAAGAGTTTGAATCTCACAAGATCAATGGTGGTGAGCTTCACAACTTCATTGGGAAATATTTTCTCAATCTCATATGGACCTGGTCACCTTGTCCTAAGTTTTCCCATATGGTCCTTATATTTGGAGTCAAAGAGAAGTGCCCAATCACCTTCTTGAAATTTCCTTATTTTAATGAACTTTTCATGCCACTTGATCCTTTGTTTTTGTACCACCTCTGTATTATGAATATTACCTCCTCATTTCATCCAACTCATTGAGTTGAAGAATCCTTTTCCTCTGAGCTTCAGACAAATATATTCTCAATTCTAATGCAATTATTAATGTCTTGTGCTCAAGTTCAATAGGGAGAACAACATTCTTACCATATAGTAGCTCAAAAGTTGTGAATATAGTTGTTTTTTTCCATGTGGTATTGAATTCCCAAATTACCGCTGGAAGTCTTTCTCGACAAATCCCTTCTATGCAGCGCAATATTCTTTGTCAAGATGGCCTCAATTTCTCTATCCGATACTTGAGCTTGGTTGATGAAGCCATAAATTAGCCATAAATTACCATTATTTTCTCCTTCTAAGTTACCTTTAAAAGTGGATTTAAATGTAATCTAGGAACTTATAGTTTGCTTAAGATAGAATATAGGATATATATCTTGTTCATTCTTTAGAAATATTTTGTTGACTAATCCTATTGATTATTTGGGAAAAGATGCAAAGTCTTGTGTATGCAGGCCATAAAGGAAAGATAATGCTAGTATTGGGAAAAATGGAATTGATCATGGATGGTATATTTAAACTCAAATATGATTTCATATTTAGATTCCTCTCAAAAATTTATGCAAGTTCAAAAATGAATCATCTCAATCCGAGATCATATGCAAAAGTTATAACTATTTTAAGTTAGCTTGGAACTCGAAGCTTAGTTCCAGAACTCACAGAGTTAGTTCCGAACTCACTGATTTTGACATTTTTGAGGAATTGTGAAAGATCAGAGAATCCAATGGAAAATATGAGAGAGGTTTTTGTTCATAGCAATGTGATTAACAAAAATATCATTCATATTTGCTATAGGTATTACCAATAAAGAGAGATCTAACTTTTAGTGAGTTGTAGTTCAAGGAAAAAGTGTATCAAACGAGCGCTAAAAGTTCCATAAAAGAAAAAATTAAAAAGTAAAACAGAAAATATGAGAGAGTTTTTTGTTTATAGCAATGTTCTTAACAAAAACCACATTCATATTTTCTACAAGTTTTACCAATGAAGAGAGATCTAACTTTTAGTGAGCTGCATTCCGAGGAAAAGTGTATTAGACTAAGCACTAAAAGTTCCATAAACAGAAATAGAAAAGTTAAATGGAAAATATGAGAGAGGTTTTTATTCATAATAATGTTTTTAGAAAAACACTCATTCATATTTGCAATAGGTTTTACCAATGAAGATAAACCTAACTTTTAGTGAACTACAATCCAAGGAAAAGCGTATCAGACAAGCGTCAAAAGTTCCACAGTCAAAAACAAAGCAAATTCAAATGGAAAATCTAAGAAAGGTATTTGGTCAAAATCATATTTTGAGGAAAATCCCCCTTCCAATAATGTAGAGGAATAAAATCATTATGATTCTTGTTACCAAAAAGCAAGGAGAAGATTTGGGAGCAAATCTTCCTAAAATAAGTGAGATAAGACTTTGACTCCAATAATATATCTCTCCATATTTTGTGGAGATGGAGATCTTAGTTGTTAGGATTAGAATAAATACAATATCAGAATGTATCTCCCAAAATAAGGAGTTTGTTGGAGAAAATAAATCATAAATGCAACCTTCCACACTCATATATGTAATGTCTTACCACCAAGAAATGAATCTATTCTTTTCTCTCTAATATTTTGCAGTTTTGAGTTAAGATCCCGAGGCATGGTTTAAATCCTCTTTCAAGTAATGAGATGGTCATTCATTCTAAGGGAGATGGATCTGTATATTTGATTTTTATTTTTAATAATTTGTGTTTATTTATGTTTCTATAATTATCATCTTGTTGTGGTGTTCTTCTCTTTGTATTGCAAACATTTAGTCTGTTGTAAACCTGTAGGTGTTTCATTTATATTTACTTATTTCTAATTCAGCAATTTCAATTTATACAAGTGTGTTTTATTCTTGCAAGTGTGATTTCCTTTATGCAAGTGTGTTTACATTTCTGCAAGTGTGCATTTAAATTTCCGCATGTGTGCTTTCAATTTATGCAAGTTTGGATTGTGTTTAAGGGAGTTGCTTTCCAAGATCTTCTTCTCTTAATGCATATAGCCTTCGAACACCAACCTAGATTGACATTATTAATGGTGAGGATTGACGACCCTCATCATTGGCCATTGGATTGTGGATGATAAGGTGTAGACTTCTTATGCCTGATTTCATATTTTGTAGCTAAATCAGCAATAACTTCAGCAGTGAAGTGGGTACCTTGATCTGTGACAATCTCTCTTGGCACTCCATACCTTGTAAAGATGTGGTCATATAGGAATTTTGTAACTTTTTCACTCTTCTGATTTGGTAATGCTTTCACTTCTGTCCATTTGGTGAGGTAGTCTATGCACACCAAAATGTAATCTTTTGTTGAGACTTAGGATCAATGGGACCAATAAAGTCCAATCCCCATTTTTCAAATGGTTACAATACTAGTTGAGGTTGCAATGGAATTTCATCTTATTTGGTAGGCTTTCCCATTCTTTGGAATTACATCCTACACTAGCTCAAAGACAAGTTAGAAGTGGTGTAGGATTTAGTTCTTACATGGAATATTCATGGCAATCATTGTGGCAAGATTTTATTTTTAGGAAAGCTTATGCATTGCAATTTTCCATCTTATTCTTCATTATTACCATAATTATTCTATAGAATGTTAGAAAGAACAAAATCCTCCTCATTTCCTTCTATTATGCATGACTTATCTAGCATCATGATCTCTGGCTAAACCGAGCTATGGTTTTATTCTCGGTTCTTCCACCCAAATGGTTTGATCTTCTTCATTGAATGGTTGTGCAGGGGGGTAGATCATAAGATTTTTGGTGCCACTTCCATTGGAGATGATCATATTACCAGATCTACATCCAATGAATTCGTGTAGTTACTAACCACGGTCTTCCAAGGATGATAGGATATCATCCTAAGCTTTTTTTGGATGGAGAACAATGAAGTCAACAGGGTAATCCCAGGAGTCTACCACTACTACCACATCCTCCAAAACTCCTTCAGGATTTACTATTGATCTGTCTTGAAAGCTGCAAGACTGTGGTTATTGGTATTAATCCTTCCAATTTCAAATCATCCATGATTTTTTTGTCATTACATTTATTTTTTCCCTAGGTCAATCAAGTGTGTTTTTATCATTATACCATTGATTGTGACATTTACTAGAGGCTTTTCGGATCAATATACTTGGGTAGAACTGAGTTCCCAAGCATAATATCAGCTAGTTTCCTAATGACCTGTACAGTAGATGGGTCTTTCCTCTTCCTTTCTGGCTTCTTAATGCATAGGTCCTTAACTAGCTTATTGTAGATGGGCACATCCTTAATAGCTTGTATCAATGGTATTTTGACACAAATGTCTTTGAGATGATTGAAAAAGTTAGAATCATATTCTAATCTAAGGTTAGTCTTCTTTTCTTGTAACCTTTCAGGGAATGGTGGCTCATTATCATGTGTTTTATTCTTTCTAGAATTCTGTGTAGGTTTCTTTGGATCACCACGGCATCTTTTGTCCTTATTGTGGGTCATCATGTAGCAACTGTGGTTCTTCTATAATTTTAGTAATGGTAGGTCTAGTTGGTGAAGGAAGTGCTCTTCCTGAGTGAAGATGGATATTTTTATATCAACAGAATAGGTAGGGTATTGATTTGGTTTAGTGGAATAGGCTGGATGAGAAGATTTATTGTTAGGATTAGGCATTGGTTGAGTAGGTAGTTGTGTAGATTTTGGTTGGGAGCCTGATTGGGGATTAGACATTAGATATTTTTGTTGTTGTTGATAAGGAGGTTGTTTATAAGATTTTGGTAATTAGGAGGTAGGTTATTCCATTGTTGTCCCCTTGTGGTTGTTTCCATGATTGGGGAGGTTGTTGCCATTATTGTTGTGGTTGGCCTTGGTATTGAGGTTGCCACTATTGTTGGTATTGGTTAGGATATGGGGCCCATCCTTGAGGGTTATCCCAAGGTGGGGGATACATATATGAATTATTAGACCAATTTTGAAATGAATAAATAGGGTCTTATGTCATACCTCCTTACCTCGGTGGCCATGGTTTTCTTTGAGCAACATAGAAAACTTGCCCATCTTTTGTCTCTAACATTTTAAAATTAGGTGAAGCCTCTCTTTCTTTAGCAATGTTGGCCAATTCTCTACATCTATAGTTTGATTTCCTTCTTGAATGCATGGCAGTACTTTGTGAGAGTTGCATCTACATATTCTTTCTTCTTTTTGGTGTGTAAAATATTCAATTGATTAGCCATGTCATTAATAATCTCTTCCTTCATGTTTTTGAACATGCTAACAATCTATGACTTTTAGATCCCCCATTGTTTTGGTAGATAATCCACCTCTTGATCTTACATTCCTTACCCTCTTCATGGTATCTCTTGAATAGTTTTTATAGGCTTCATAGATTTGGTCAAAAGTAGCCTTTGAAATGTCCCCTGCTCCTATCAGATCTAGAGCATCCATGTCCTCCTCACTGAGTCCCTTAAAAAAGAGTAATTTGAGGGATTCAGGTGGTATGTCAGTGGTGTGTTTTGACTTCTAAATGTAGAACAAGAACCGTTCCAAATAGTCCTCTAATGGTTCATCCTCTCTTTTTTTTGCATTTTATAGATTTCATCACCTCTTCTACTACTTGGTCTACAATAGTCTTGGTACTTATTGAGGAACTTCTCCTTCATTTTTGCCCATGTAGTAATAGCATTCCTTCCCAATCCCATGAACCACCTTAAAGCTACATCTTTGAGTGTTGCAGGAAATAATTTCAATTTATGTGCATCAGTGGTATAATCATAGCTCCTGCACAAAACATCAAACTCAAAGAGAAAGGTGTCTAGATCTTCTAACATAGCTCCATGGAAATTTGGCAAGGCTAATGGAGAAATATTCTTCATTCCAGAAGTTGTATTTTTGTCAATGATGGGGGAATCGAAGGTGGTTTCCCCATTTTGAGCATCCTGGTCTACTTCCGCCATCCCTAACTACTCAAGGGAAGCTACAGAACTATCACTTGGGGGATTTTCTTGAAAAGTAAACCTAGTATGGAGGTTTCTTCTTCATAATCTTTAGAGGTAAATGAAGATATTTTTTCTACTTGTGGATTAGGTAAAAATATACCATGGACATCCCTTGGATGGTGCATGCATCAACTACTCAACTCATTCAATAGTAATTAGTTGGGGGTCAATTTGAGGTAACTTCCTAAAAACCTAGACTACTTCTAAGAAATGAAAACCCTCATAAAACTCGATAACTTGGCGCAAATGCTGTGGCAACAAAAAGTGCTAAAAATGGTGGTGCAAATTAACTTGCAACAATTAATATGTTTTTCACTAATCCATAGTCATTTATTCATCAAACCTAGGGACGTAAAATTTCAACTCTTCCAGTGATGTATACATAGTTACAAGTGCTTAAGAGGTATAAACTAAAATATTGTTGTCACAAAAATTGGAAATACAATGCTAGAAATAAACTATGTTGCAGATGAAAGGAAATGCTATAGCTAAGTAATAAGAAAATAAAAGCATAACACAAGTGAAGGAATGAACTGCTACAATTCTAATCTATGCATGTAAGGAACTAAAACAGCAAACAAAAAGGAAAGGGGGTTTAGAAAACCACAAGTGGGCCCTACCTTGGGTGCTAACCCTTCCTAAGGCTTGTGTCTATAGCAAAATGATAGAACTCAGATTTTATTCATCAAAGCATGAAGATTTAGAATGAAACTTACAGCAATTCCTTAACTATGGATCGATATCGTTGTAGTCTCATCATTCTCTTTATATTCAAAGAGATATGTGAAGAGACTCATTCAAACTAACAGATTACATTTTTATTAAGTAAAATATCACTACCAAGAAATCAGAGAAATTTATGCATGCAATCAGAATTGAGAAAAGGTGTTCTAATACAACAACATAACTAATTGTTCATTCTAACAATTATTTATCAAGTTAAATCAACTAGTTCCATAGTTGTAGTTGCAGAGCATAATCAGGTATTGGCATGAGATCTACTTCTTGTTGTCATAATTGCTTCTTTATTGATATGCACAAACACAGGTGAAGTATCCACGTTGATCAAGCTTCCCACAATCACAGTCTTGTATATGTGTGTGTTCTCCTTCGTCGTGCAGTGCTTTATTGCGAGTGAATCCCGGTTGTTGCATGTCAGTTTCTGCAGATGAGTCCCTTTACATTGTGACAGAGTTTCTTCGGTTGCATGTTAGTGGCAACATATAATAACTTCTTGCAAACAAGTATGGCATTCAGAAAAAGCACTATTAATCATTTCATTATATCAAAGAGATTAACATGCACATTCAAAATCCATGAAATAGAGTAACTTAGTAATAGTTATATTAATTAATATAAGTGCCATAACTTTAAGTTCAGGTGGAAATGTCTAACAGATGACTGGGATAAACAAGTGCAAAATATACAACATATGAGATAATTAAAATAGTAAGTAAAGGGTCTCATCAGGTCATTTACATACTTCTTCAATATATTTACATGTCGTTCTAGATTAGGTTAACTATAGAATAATTTCTTATTTTAGTTAATCATTTGGGTGAATCCACGTCTTTCACACTTAGGATCCTCATTTTTCCTCTATCATGGATCAAGTTTATTTATCTTATTTACTTAAGAGATATCCTAATTGCCAAGTTGTTTTGAAAAATCCTTATACATCGAGTATTTTGATGACAATATGCCGCCACACGAACTAAGTCCTATGCTCAATTTTTATTTGCCACAACCCTAGTGATCCTCCATATAATCAACCCCTATTGGAATCAATTAAAGCTTTAAATTATTTGTTTCAAGACAAGTTTACAGCTATGGAATCCACAATCACATCTCTCAAATCTGAAATCCAACAACTTAAGGATGCTTCTCAAGCTCATGTTTGTTCTCCCTCTACATTTCATCTTCAATCTATGTCCACTACACGTCATATAGTTGAACCTTGGATCATTTCATTGCTTTTTCCTCTCATATTTGAATGTAATACTAAGCAACATGACATTTTCACTCATCTCTTTAGTCTTCAATTGATCACGCTACCACCTATTGATTACTATCCTCATTATCGATTAGCAGAATATCAAGGTCACCAATATTGTACTTATCATTGAATCAATTGACATAATGCCAACAATTGCCACACTTTAAAACAAAGAATCAAATATCTTGATCGTCAAGGCTTTATTTCATTTGTTGCACAACATTCTATTGTGTCCCCATCTACAAATGTTACACCCACATGGGCTCCTAAATTTTCTCCTTCTTTGGCTAGTCACGAGCTACCTAAGCAACCACCTATGGCATCATCAAGTCAACATAATCAACCACCTATCAAAATTAGTTCACCACTTCCTCCTACTAAGTCGTCTATTGTATTACCAAGTCAACCTAAGAAACCTCCTTTAAAACTCAATGTAACTTGGCCTCCTCTCAAGTATAAGCTCCAACCAATTACTTTCGTCAAAGCAACTAATCCTCCTACTAGTGGTCATGACACATTACAAATTCCACCACAATCGCATACTATTACTTTTTTCGACCATGCTTCCACCGCTAAACACAAACTTGGTCTTTAGTAGGTGACTCTTGTCACTCTACCCTCTTGATGACACACTCATATTCTTATGGTTCTTATATGATTGTTGAGGGGTCTACTATAATTACGAACCTCGTTTCATTTTACATACACATATCCATCCATTACATAACCACTCATGTTAGGTTGTGGAGCCTGTTTTCATGTGTGAAAGTGTTGAAGACTATACACTAAGAGTACTGTACACTTTTCATGTATCCTCACGGCCTTAAAACATGCCTAATATATCGGGAAACGTGATTTTCTCATATGGGTAGGATTTTGACCCATAGGTTTATGGGACGATTTTTGCCCATGGTTTTGATACCCACAGTTTTGTAAAACTGCTTAAGCAATTGTCTATTTATATGGTTTTATTCATATGATAGATATATAATTAAACATTACAGATGTGTTTTAAATTTGGCTGTGAATTCTGTAGAGTTTTTGGGCATAGCTCCAAATGGATGCAGGTATTGTATTGAGAGAGCGGTGGCTTGTAATAAAATATGAGCAAGTGATTCTTTGTGGACGTAGCCCAAATTGGGTGAACCAAGTTAAATACTGTCTCTTTGTGTTGTGTTATTTTATTTTGCACTTTTATTTCAGATTTGTAATAATTTTTTGCATATTAGTTTCTCTTGTTGCGATTATGTGAGGGATTATCCTCATATTTTATCCCTTATTTCCTAACACACTCATACATACATACATCTACAATCATCTATCACTCAACACGCATACTATATAAGTTATCATTATTTATCCCATTGTTGAATTAGTCTTACAAATTTATGATACTTCACCACCTTCATACATCATTTATCAAACAATATGTGCACCATCATACACTTGGGTGGCATATCATTCATACATCCCCCCTTCATATTAGCATCAACTCATCTTTCGTTTTTGCATAGTTATACATTCATATCCTCACATAGGCATATTCATCACAAGTTTTAGCATCATTATTACCCAATGACACACTCTTGTGCTTCGGTTCACACTTGATTATTGAGGGACTACGACACATGAACCTCACACACTACATAATAGGTCTTACACACTACATCTATTCGCATATCACATGTCATACATCATACTAGTCATCATTATGCATACATCATACTTATATTGTCTACGCATCTAGCATCATACATTGCTCATCCTACATATTACATTACTAGCATATCTAATCATTTTACATTGCATTTTATCCATTACACTTTACTCATTTTACACATCTTGCATTGCATTCTACATATCACGTAAATTACATATTCTATACACCATATGGTTGTTTATTATTATCACACATACTACATTATATTTTATGTGCTACACTCACTACCTTATGACGCACTTTAGTTCCTCGGTCTATACTCGATTGCCGAGGGTTTACAAATCAAATGGACATTATCATACTTACACATTCATCATTCACCATTTTATCATGTGAAATTACTAGGTTAGTGACATATGTTATAGGTTAAATGGTCACCTACTCTATCATCTTGTAGTGGTATACACTTTAGGCTACATCACCACTCCCTCTATTCATCTTGTAGTGGTATACGCTTTAGGCTACATCACCACTCCCTTAATTCATCTTGTAGTGATACACACTTTAGGTCTAAATCATCACTCATACATTCATTTTGTCATGATATACACTTAGGAAATAAGGGTTCACAGACACATCATTGCTAGGTCGTATCTCATTGTTATACCTACACATTCATCATATCGCATTAGACACAACACACACTTTGACCATTTTCCAATGATGCACTCTCATTTATGGTTCATTCTTGACTATTAAGAAGGGAAAATAAATGAACCTCACTACATACATTTCCATTCACTTGAGGGGCATGTGGATCCTATCACTCCATTTTGCATTCCATTCCATCCATCCACAACATACTACATACTATGGTTTCTCTTACTCTTTCTTACTTTTTCTTGTTCATGGTTACTTTATTACACATGCTATTTAGATTTATTGTATGTCATTTATCTATTCCACCCACACATGTGCATTCACACCTTTTTCTATTTGTGATCACAGATACATGTCTCTTACACACAGCATGGATGCTCACCTTTTACCCTTCCTACCTTTGGTTGCTAGGGGCATCCATCGTCCCTCCTAGGTGTTATTGTTTCATTTCATATTTAGAACTTTACATTACTTGCATATACACGTTTTTTACATACTAGTTATCTTTCTAACATGCTAACGGATGCTTCATGTGCAACATTTTTATGCAGGGATATTTTCTTCCATACTTGTTTGTTCTATTGTCTGTTATTTTTTATTCTTGTTTACAAGCCTTGCCCTATGTTTGGTGTACACACTTGTTTATTATTTTTGTCCATGTTGGCCTTGTTTGTCTTGTGACATCGTGAGTGATGTCCCATGTTTGCAACCCACTTGGTGCGGCTTATATTGTCTTCTTCCGTGTTTACATTAATTTGTTTGGTATATTTTACATTGTTTACGTAGATTACACATTATCTTTTACATGCATGATTTTCCATACTAACACTTATTTTTAGCTAGCCATACTTGTTTGTACACACCTTGGTTTCTACCAAGTGCATTGCCTTCCCCCTGCATAGGGGCACGGTTTGAGATTTCATGCGGTTGGTCCTCTTTTTGGGTCGCATTCTCCTATCAGCAACGTCGCATGTGCCCCCAAAGAAGGGGGCATCATTTGGGGTTTTCTACATATACAGAGCTTCTACACTAATTCGGTTCAATTATATATAGTGAGTGGGTTCGAACCGGTCTACGAACCCCATACACGGTAGCTTTTATAGGACATGGTTGCCTTTATCATTCGGGAAGCAATTACGGTCTTAGAGATTATAATGGATGTGCCTTCCTACACTACTTCAGCTAGTGGCATCGGATCTCCCAAAAACTAGGGACGTACTGAGAGATCTCTTCACACACATTTAGGGAAGTAGTTACAGGAAGGAAAATAATGCAACTTTCTCCCTACACTTATTCAAACCGGGGTGGAGTGAGATCACCCAAAAACTCGTAATAAAGGATATCCTTCTACATTCTCTTTCTCGACATGGATCAAGTGCACATGTTCCATTTAAATTTTTCATTTTCATATTTTACATTTACACACTTTTATATGTGTCTTTCACATTGCGTTTTTAGACATACATACATACATATTTGACTACTTGATCATTTTCTTCTTACAGGTCCTATCGTATGAGAAACAAGCAGTAAAATGGGGGCAACAACAACAACACTTTTTGTGACAAAGACACACTATACTAACCATGTAGGTACATCACAAACTTTAGTAGCTACACACGTGTTTCCACCCTAAGTTCACTCTCATCACTTGTTTTTACGCATTTTCATCTATAGTTTACATGCTCCATCATATTTTTTTCATTCCACGCTTTGTCTAGTCCTTTGGCGCATTTTCTACTACAATCTTCCTAGACATTAGGTATGCATCTCTATCTACTTTATGTTACTGAGATTTCTGCTCACCAACATAAAGTGGGGGAAAATCTAGACATAAAATCATGCACTCTAGACACTATTTGGTCCTAGTCTCATACTATTATTTAGAAGGTTTTTGAGTGAAGAAATTAATAATTAACCCCCATCTTTTGGCCAAGTTCTCTTATTTTATTTCATCATTCTCAACCTTTTACACCTACATGCCTAGTCATATTTCATCATTTTGTGCTATTTTAGCCTCAACTGGGGCACCAAGGATAGTGTTGGGGCGCCCATGGGTGCCTGAGGTCCCACCAGGGGTGCCGCGATCCTTTTACATTTTCCCTCCACTTTTTGGGCTCTTTCTAGTTTTTGAGATCTTTATATTTTTGTTGGTCAATCATTTGGGGTTAATTACAAAATTAGATCAAGAGAACCCTATAAATATAAAGTTATGAGACCATAATGAGGGACTAAACACTAGTCACTACTATCATCCACCTAGGGTTGCATCCATTTGGAGATCATTTGCATCCATTAGCTCCATCACAAGGAAAAGGTTGGTTCATCTCGCATCGCACAAACATAGGGGGATTCTATTATATTCCATGTACACATTCTATTACATCTTCTACATCTAGTTATCGCTCACTACTTCACAAAATGTGTGGTGCACAAGAGCACCTAGGGCACATTATGCACACACCCCTCATAACTACATTTAGGTCGAAATGTAATACGGCGCTTAGTTAGTAAGTCCATTGTTGTGGCATTTGAAATCTTCATTTCCATTCTTCTTCTTTTAGATTTTTTTATACTTCTTTTGGTCTTTTATACATCATGGATTATCAACGACATTTGATGTAGTACAAAGCAAATCTAATGTGACACATAGCGAGGTTTTTAGACCACCTTTTGGACTGTGAAACTCATTTTGGATCTTTCACACTGACTGAGACTAGGGCACCCATTCTATAGACCGAAGTGCCCATAGGCACCCCACCCCTCTCCAGTGCTCCAGTCTAGCTAGAAAACTCGAGATCCATCCTTTTTGGGGATTTTGTATAGTCATTCCTAGTTCATGTTTCTCCAGTCACCTCTATGACACCGTCAATGAGTTCCTCTAATCAAATAAGTTCATTCTAACTCTCTAAGTACTCTAGAATTTAGCATTTCTATTTTCATAGTTATTTGGGTCATTTACATACTTCTTCACCGCATTTATTTATTGTATTTACATGGTTTTCTAGATTTGATTAACTATAGGATAATTTATTATTTTAGTTAATCCTTTGGTTATAACTAGAAAATCCATCCATAAGAGACAACAACTCATACCCAGTTGTTGCATCAACGATGATGTCAATTGAAGGAAGTGGAAAATCATCTTTGGGACAAGCCTTGTTAATGTCCCTAAAATCAATATAGATATGTATCTTCCCATTCTTTTTAGAACCGAGATGATGTTCAACAACCACATAGAATAATCTACTAGTTTGATAAACCCTACTTGAAGGAGTTTCATAACCTCCTCCTTAACCATTAAAGCCACCTTTGGCTTCATGGGTCTCAATTTATGCTTTACAAGTTTAGCATCAAGTTTTGTAACTAGGTTGTGCACTACGACGTCGGGAGTGATACCTATCATTTCCTTATAGCTAAAGGTGAAGGATTTAGAATGATCTTTAAGCACCTTTGTGTGTACTTCTATCTCTTTTAGCGATAATGAAGAACCAAGTTTTAGGATTTTGGGTTCCTCTTCCATCCCTATATTAATGTCTATCATTCCTTCGATCAAAGAAGTGTTACCCTCTTCAAAATTAGGTGGGGCTGGAGGCAACTCTAGATCTTCCTCAACTTCATAAATCTCAAAATCCTCAGATGAAGAAGACTTCATCGTGCGATCTCTAAAGTAGGAGGAAGGGTGAGGTATAAGGGAAAATCCCTTCTTGTGGTGTGTGGGATGAAGGTATGTGTAAGTATTGAGGTATCCTAAGATTTCCTCATCATTTTCCACAAAATCCAACATAACAGGCTCATTTTTAGTCTCAATATATGTCATAATTTCATTGGTTGGAATTTTCTGAACCAAAATTTTGGCTCGGACTAAAACAATGAATTTGGTTTCCTTTAAGTCCTCACTTGGAAAAAAATGAGAGGAGGAAGTGGCCATAGAATCATCCAGTTGGTTTTCTCTCTTGGAATGGATTCTATGGAGATAAAGTCAAAACCCTTACAAAGCTTGAGAATGGAGAACTTATAGAGTTGAAGGTGTTCTACTCTAGTCTCATAGACTTTAGGGACTTGATTGGAAATTAGTTTTGATTCACCCAAGACTCTAACATTATTCACACCCATCCTCTTGGCCATGATAATACCAAGAAGAAGAGCTTCATACTCAGCTCCATTGTTCATACACTCAAATTTCAACTTGAAGGTGAAAGGCATGACCCTCCCTTCCAGGGAAGTGAGGATCACCCCTGCCCTAGCACCATAGTGGCACTTTACACCGTCATAGTTGAGGGTCCAATAGTTGTCTAATAACATAGGCGTTTGATCATTCTTCGAATCTTATTTCTTAACTTTTGATACCTCAACCATACAAACCTCTCCAATGCCATTGAATGGAAGAGAGGTGATTCAAGAGCATGACCTATTCCCAAGGAATCAAATGGGAGAACAATCAAAAAATCATTCTCTAAAAGCTTAACGATTTTGGTTGTAGTTTTTGTTAAGACGGTTTCTACTACGGAAACCTTGTTTTCATTAACATCCACCCCTTCGATTGCCTTAGGTGGTTCTAACTCAGTCATCGGCACAAACTTAGATGTGGGAATTGATCCCTGAGAATAATTAGGCTTGTTTAAATAGTTAGTCAAGAGTTCAAATTCAGTGTGAACCCCAAGTTTCTTCTTAAGGTTGGCTAAATGGATATCAAAATGACTTTGGGTCACCTTGAGCCACAAAGACCTTCCCTAGATGTAAGAACCTAACTTCTTGGAATAGTGTGGAAGGGATGGCCTTCATCCTATGAATCCAAGGTCTTCCAAGAATCATATTATAGTTGGTTTCCCAATCTATAATATAAAATTTAGTCAAAATAGTCTTGGGTCCAAGGGTGACTGGAAGCACTATGGTTCTAATGGATGTTGCCTTAAGGTTGTCATAGCCTCTCAATGTGTTTCAAGTTGAAGAACAGTTTGTTTCCTATATCCTAACTTTTGCAAAAATGAGAAGGGGACTATATTAACAACAACCCCATCATCTATCATATCTCATTTAACATAATTGTTGTAAATCCAAACTTGTAAATATAACACAGGATCGCCTCTTCGCGCTAGCTCAACATCAGTAGGCATCTTGCTGATATCAAATACAAACCCAACATCTCTCTCATGTTGGCCTGGAGGGTGAACATCAAATTCTATATGGTTTATTTGGGCTTCTGGAGGAGCTGTCACATGAATTAAGTAACCAAGACCCAACGCTTCTAATAAGCAGATCATTGTGTTGGTGAATTCTTTAACAAATTGAGAAAGGATATGTCGGAGAAGGTCTGCGTTAGTTCTGTAATTAAATCATATGCCCCTACGGAGCTTAGGAACTACTGGTGCAAAATCTTGTGCTAAGGTTTCAACAGGGATGGGTCGTGATGCATAGTCACTGGTATGATTAGCTGTGTGGATTTCTGGCTCAGTTTCTAACTCGAATAGGCCCACAATCTTAAGATGATTTCAATTTTCCAAAGGAGGAGCTACTTGCAGATCCATGGATGTAGAAGCTTCATGATCCTTGTTTCCTATGGGATCTCCTTGTTGGTACCATGAGGATTAAGCTTCCCATTTTTAGGGCGCGTTGGGAAGGGGTCTTTATAAATCACAATAGTAGCATTCTGGAGCAACATGCCCCATATGATTATTTTGTGTAGGTTCCATGGGATTAGCCAAGAACATCTCAATGAAGAGTTGTCTCTAATCTTCTATAAGACGTTGTATGAACTTATTACAGTCCCTATATGTCCAAGTATCATGTCATATAACCTCATTCAATAAAATCTTGGGTATTTTATTAAAATCAGAAATGCATAACTATGGTAAATTATACATAAATGAAATGTAAATGTTAAGTAATTTATTTGATATTTTAAATGAAATAAAATAAAATGGGAATGTACTTACGAATTGGACTTACCTCACAATGATCTAGGACTAAAAAGAGAGATGTAATGGCATAACAGAGTGTCGCAATGATCTTTAAAAAATTGTAGCAGAGGTAAATCTTTCTAGGTGGGGTACACGGAGAGAGATAAGGGCACCTGTGGGCACCCTGGTTTGAAATATGGGCACTCTAGTTTGCAAACATTTCGAGAATCTGATCCTAATATGCCCATTACTTCACCTTCGGTCATGTGAATGTCACACTTGGTTCGTTGATGTTTCCATAAACCTACATTGAAGAATCACCTACAAAACCCCACACAAAGCATCAAACCCTAAAAAAATAAATATGCAAATGAAGGGGTCAGACCATCCTCAGCTACCAAATGGATGGACTTATGACTGAGCATTGCACTACATCTTAGACCCAATGTAGTTCTATGTGCTTGTGTGTGCAATAATGTGCCTAGGTTTCCCTAGCACCAATGACGTAGAGATATCGGGTAAAGTAGCTAGATAAAATACAAAATGGTGGATGGAATAGAATGAATACTCCCCTTCATATGCAGTGTGTGATGCAGAATAATTCCCAAATACAGTCCCTTGATCTATGTAGATATTTAGCCCTTAATAGTAATAGACTGCCCATAAAGTAGTATGTATGTTGTGTTTATATAGGGATATCTTATTCAAATTTCAACACTAATGACCTGACATGCTGACTAGTACCTAGGGAGATGAGAGGAAAAACTGAAAATACCGACCTCAAATAACAAAAATAAAACCAAGTGTGATGGGGACCAGGACACCTAGAATCAGGACCAGGGCACCCCAAGCACCTAGTCAAAGACTAATGATGACAACTGAGTGAATACTAAGCGATAGGAATTCCTAAGACCTGACGGGAACTGTGTGAATGAGTGACAACTATACAAGACCAACAGCGGTAAAGACCAACAAGACAAACAACCAAAATATGAAATGGGTCATTAGTGATTACTTTTTCTTGAGTAAAATCTATATATAAAATAACATACTTGGTGGTATATAATAGTAGTAAGTACATTATTTTGTGACTACATTTTCCTCACTTTATGTTGGTGAGCTAAAGCTCGATAACAAAAAGTAGTTAGAGATGTATACCTGATAGAAATCCGGAGAAGTCCATGTTGTAGAAGAACACATAGATGTGGTAGAAGAGCATGTCGAATGAGAACATATAGCATGAAAAACCATGGATCAGCGTGTTGATCCATGGCGTGTAACGAGAGATGTAATACCATTATGAAGTGTACTAAATTAGACTAATGTTTGTGATCTGGAATGATTGACAGTTTCAAATTTTATATGATGAAAATGTGATGGGGTAGGGAGTGATGAGTTCTCAACCAGATAGTGTGTATGAAAAACAGAGGATTTGGGCATCCTTCCACCAAAGGAAAAGTGTAGGGAGAAAGGTGTGTTACTCTCAAACCTTTAACTACATCCTCAAAATATCTAGTTGCATTGTAAATGGACATAGATCAAATTTTCAATGATTTTGGATCCAAATATTTTGATCAAACATGTTGACCCATATAGGAGCAGTATAGGAAAGGAAATGACGTCTCATTCCCCCACTCCAATGGTTTCACCACAATGTGTGGTGGCTTCCAAGTTAGGTCACTTGGAAGCAAACGTAAAATGTAGAATAACTTCCCATGTTAGGTCATCTGGGAAAGTAACGAATGTAACTCCCAAGTTAGGTCATCTGGGAGGCTGAATGTGTTGTATTATATCGATTGAATGGTATGATTTCAATTGTTAGATACTTAAACTTATTTGATTAATTGATTGATTGTTTTGATTGTTTTACTCATAGAGATATTTTACGCTTGTTGCCCCCAAGTTAGGTCATTAGGGGGAATCGATAGAAAATGATGAAATATCGCATGGTGTATTATTAAATGTTTGAAAATGAAAAATTAGAAGTGTTGAATGATCACGTAGTGGTGTAAGGGGAATTATAGGATGACCCCAATTATATGCCCACCTTTTGGTGAAAGGGGAATTGATAATGATAACAAACACCGAAGCTGAAAGTAAGCACATTAATAGATAGTGTGTGACAGATATCGCAAAAAAGAAATATGTAGATCAAGTGAAAGACAACGTTGAGGAAAAATAGCATGTGTGGTATTCATTTGTGGTCAATTTATGTAAAATTGCTTTTTTCTTGGTGTTTGGGACCTAGACAAGAGCGGTGAAAGCGCTAATGGACTTTAAGACAGGTGTGCCAAGACATGGGCGCTAGTGTCCTACTCATGAGCACCATAGTCCTTCTAGGCACCCATGTCAAGAAATTCCAATTTTTTCTGGGTGATGTAAACATGAAATTTGATGTGTAGTGACATCGTAAGTGGTTATGTTTGCATATGTATATTGTTCTAATGCATTGTTTGTTGTTGTGTTGTGGTGTGTAGAGGGATATCCATTCAAGGGAGTTCCGTGGTGGTCACCACTTGAGTACGTTGCTTGGGTTGGGTTTTTAGATGATGATTGGGAGGTTATATATCGTGTCGGCATACGGCACATATCAAGGATGATGGATGTGCCCCATAATATTTCAATGTTGATAGCTTTGTGTGAGAGATGGTGTGTGGAAACTTGTATGTTTTGGCTACCTACATGTGAGATGATAGTTACATTAGAGGATGTATATTGTATACTATGATTACCTATTTTTGGCAAGAGGGTATAGGTCATGGTGTGGAGAATATGGAGAGATAGATAAGGGTCGTCATGCAGTAATTTTTGGGGACTCAAGTGCTGTCAAGGCCCATATTGGCTTGGATGTGATTTTGAGATCAAGGATTATGCACTTACAAAATTTTACAGCCACGGATTATTGTGTCATCGATTGTAGTAGAGGGTGGTGGTGTGGGCATCTTATATAAGATGCACAATATTTTCCATCGAGATAGAGGAGGAGATTATTAGGTATACCTAGGCATGATGTGTGTTGGCCCACCTGTATAGATATCTTTACAAATTTACACAGGAGGAGTATGGAGGTGGGATCGGAGCTACTACTTTGCTACATGTATGGGCCTACGAGCATATAGTAGTATTGAGGCTAGTTGGTGGTCCACAAGAAAATTGGGCTAGGCAGACATATTTGCTAGGAGATGGATTGGGGTACATGGGCGAGAAGATGGATACTAACACCTATAGAACCTTGATAGATTGAATGGGGCCAAAGGTAGTGATATGGAGGCCATACCGAGACTATAGAGGATGGTAAGAGGATATGGTAGATTTATGATGCATATAGAGGATGATGTGGTTAGAGGATCAGTTTCAGGTGTGTGACCGAGTTATTTCAGGTGGAGGGTATCTCAACAATTTGGTATGGCCCAAGATGTGCCCCAGAGCCATATGTGTGGGTTCTGATTTTCAAATCATCGAGGAGAGGTGGAGAGAGACCAAGGGCCACAAGAGAGTAGCTAGTACCTCTTAGGCCATATGAGGCCTATGCGGTGATAGAGTCGATGGATGCAGATGATGTGGGGTGTACAGAGGCATATTGTGCATGGTGGACAAAACATTGATGGATTTTTTTCCATTATTTGTGGATACAACGGGATTACCATAGGGAGGAGGAGTGGAGGGGAAAGCACATGCCCCGACAATGTAGTGGCGAGTGATAGCGAAGCGTGAGTATCTATATAGTTATGTTGTATGATTGGTTACTTGCTTATGTGATGGTTATGGTTGTCTAATGTGTTTTGTTATTGGTTGTAGGTGACATGTATTGGTCCTTGATTATGGACACATCTATCTACACATTGACACGAAATGTGATGATTGACATACTTGTGGATGGAGGGATGTTAGAGAGGGTGGACGACATTTCCAGCAAGCATGCCCATTTGTTTGAGCCAATGGCCATAGCTGTAGTGACATGTACCATGCTGTTGAGTGAGAGGGATGAGGCATGCGAGGAGACATGACAAGCTAGAGAGGTGGCGGGTGGTGGTCCTTTAGCGTAGGATTTGTTTGCATCATTTATCACACTATAGATTCGATTTGTGGAGTAATCTATAGAGGTGAAACTACTATAGAAACATGTGGAGAGGTATTGAGATCACAATCGGCGGCAAGGAGTTAGTAGTGAGGCATCAAGTTTTAGAGAAATTGCAATACCATAGTGACAGTGATGATGAGATATGATTTGTATTAATGTATTCAATGTAGGGGAGTTTCCCCCTAGTGATGAGATGTTTTGTAACTATGATTGTAATCGATATATATATATATATACGGATTTATTGGCATATGACGATTGTATTTGGTGTGTATTGATGTTTATGATGTGATGATGATGTATGATTTATTTGATTGTCATGTATGATGTTTTGATGCATTGAGTATTGTTTATGTTTTTGAGTTGACTTGTAATGCATAGTTAGTGTGATGATGATAGTATAATGTATGTGATGATAGAAAATGTATGATTGAAAAATAACCTTTTGTGATGAATGTTTGGTGATGTGTAAAAGTGTGATATAGTCATAATATGTTAGTATGATAAGGATAGGGGGAATATTAGCAATTTCCCCCAGCATATATATGATGAGGTTCATTTAGATAAGACCCCTCAGTAGTCAAGAATGAACCATAAAGAAAGAGTCTCGTCATCGGGAAATGATTTGATAGGGTGTGCTAGATGAATCGATAGAGCGCATGAAGAGAGGTTCTTATTGTAACATATCCCTCAACAGTCATGTAAGAACCACAAGAACATGAGTGTGTCATCGGGGGTAGGGTGATAACAATCACCTACCATAAACCAAGGTGGCGCGAAGCGGTGGAAGCATGTGGAATGAAAGTAGCATGAGTGTATGAACCAAATTGAATGTCATGTGGAGTGGTGGTGGGAGGTGAAAATGTCAAGGGTTGTGGAAGACAATGTGAAGTAATAACATGACGTGATGGATGAGATGGATGATGTGGATGAGATGGTACATGATTATGGATGGACGTGATAGAGAGCGTGCATGAGTGATGACTTGTGGTGATGGATGAACAATGACCTTAGCACTAGAATAAGGAGATAACTCAATCGGAGTAGTAGCTCGTGGACGAGGGAGAGGATATATGGACCGCTCATGTGAGTGAGATCCAAAGGAGATGATTCCCTTATCCTCTAATTGTTGCAATCGATCATGAAGGGAGAAGAAATCATTATCCCTATGGCCATTGATATGGTGATAGTTACAATAGGGTCTATCACGTTGATGTTGTAAATGATGTTGTGGATGATGCTAGTTAGAAGGTAAGTGAATTAAACATTCATTGAGAAAATCATGCAACACATCATGTGGTCAAGCATGATGAGAGAAATGTAATGTCTCACACAAAACATGTGTATAAGATTAAGGTGTAGCCTACCGCGGAGTTAGAGAATAAGTACATACGTGATGTGGTGGGCTGAACTTTCTTGTGAGGAGGAGATGGAGATTGTGTAGGATGCTCAACTGATGGCAATGGAGAATAACTAGATGATGTAGTAGTAGTAACAATAGGTGGAGGATCTATAACATGTGTATTAATAAGGTCTTGTTCTAGATCAATGACTCTATAGCATAGAAGTGTGAATGATTCACATGTGTCATATTGTAATATTTGTTTTAATGTTGGAATCAAACCACGATAGAAGATAAATTACTTCTCTAGATTGATAGGTTGAAATACTAATTGGTGTATACAAGCATTGAATCGTAAGATGTAATCCATTATAGGTTCTGTTTTTCCCTAATGTGAAGTATGTAGATGATCATAGGTAACTGTAGGGCCATTTTTGATGATAAAGTTTATGCAGATAAAAGCTTCTTCCATCTCATGATAGGTGCTAATAGATCCAAATGGTAGGTGAGTATACCTTTGTAAATCATCATCGATAAGACTATGTCAAAAGGCTTTAAGCAATAATCGATCATTATAATATGTAGCCATATACATACGATAATGTTTGAGATGTAAGTAGGGGTTTCCATTACCATCGAAACATGAAAAAGTAGGCATGATAAAATCCTTAGGAAATATTAAGTTATGAATCTTCTTAGGGATAGGGTTGTCATGCAATGAATTGTTATCAATGGAAGCATAATATGCCTTGCTTTCTAATGTGAGTGATTGAACACGAGGCGTAAATGACTCAAAGCATGCATGAGAGACAAGATATCCTATGAAGGAATAGTAGAGAATGGAAATAATTTGTTAAGTGGTTGTAACTTGCCATTGTGAGTAATCATAGGGATGTCAAGAGGAGATGCGGGGAGAGGCCAATGCTAAAGGCACACTAAGTGTAGGTTTCGAAGAAGTAATAGGTGATGAAGGACATGAAACATCCATAGAAGTGGTAGGACTAGCATCAAAAACATCCCTAGGAGATGGAGTGTCAGATGGAGATGCAACAATAGGAGATGAACTAATATATGGAGATGGAATGATAGGAGGAGATGAACTAATAGATGGAGATGAGTCATGCATATTATTAGGTACAACCTCATAAGAAGATGACAATGGAGCAAGAGATTCACACTCAGCAATATGTAAAGTAGTAGATTCATGACTATTAATTGTTTCATCAAAATTAGAGAGAGACTCAGATATGAAAATTTTAGTAAGTGTATCATTAATATAGTGTGAATGAGTATGTGAACTAGTATGTGATGGATCATGTGAAGTATTATCGAAATATGAGATGCATCTATAGTAGTCATCCGACTAGGAGGAGAATCTATGTGTGCACGTGTACTATTATCAAGACCAAGCATGAAATCAATAAGAGAGTCATCTAGAATTTCCTTGGAAATGTCAGGAGGATCATGGCTAATTGTATAATAAGGTCGACAACCAGAAAATCTAGTCAGATCCAAAACAATGCTAAAGAAATAAATTTCAAAGCTATTAGGTATATTGCATTCATTAGCTAATATTTTTTGTTGAATATCATCTAGCATATTAACATCACGATATAGATCCATAAGCTCAGCTATAGTTTCCTCATCATAAATAGTATTGATACTAACATGAGGCATGATGAGTCGAGAAGGAGAAGAGTTGTCCTTATACATTAGGGTTTCAGTGGATCTTAGGGAAAATTGTTTGAAGCTTTGGGTTCACCAAAATGATTCAATAAAATATAGGGTATTTTATTAAAATTAGAAATGTACAACTATGATAAATGACACATAAATGAAATGTAAATCTTTGTGTAATTTATTTGATATTTTAAATGAAATAAAATGAAAGCATAAGGTACTTACCTGAATTGGAACTACCTTGCGGTGATCTAGGGTGAGCAGTGTCATGATGATCTTCAAAAAAATTCAACAAAGGCAAATCTAGCCAAATTCGGGAATTTTTGTGGGCACCACAGTGCTGAAATATGGGTTCCCTAGTTTGGGAAACAACTCAAAATATAATCATGATATGGTCGTTAGTTCTTCAAAGTACTTTTCCTTGAGTTGGGTGAATGTTGCACTTGGTTCACTAATGTCACCGTAAACCTGCACTAAAGAATCACCTACAAAACCCACACAAAGCATCAAACCCTAAAAAAATAAAGATGCAAATGAAGGGGTCAAACCATCCTCATTTTCCAAATGGATGGACTTATGATTGAGCACTACACTACATCTCAAACCCAATGTAGTTTTGTGTGCTCGTGTGTGTAATAATGTGCCTAGATTTTTGTAGTGCTAATGGCCTTGAGAGATATCGAGCGGTAGTTAGATAAAATGAAAATGGTGGATGGAATAGAATGAATACTCCCCTTATTATGTATTATGTGATGCAGAATAATGCCCAAATGCTAGTCCCTTGCTCTATGTAGATAGCTAGCCCTTGATAGTAATAGTCCGCCCATAAGGTAGTATGTATGTTGTGTTTATATAGGGATCTCTTGTTCAAATTTCAACACTAATGACCCGACATGCTAACTAGTACCTAGGGATATGAGAGGAAAAACCAAAAATACCGACCTCAAATAAAAAAATAGAACCAAGTGTGATGAGGACCAAGACACCTAGAATCAGGGTCAGGGTGCCCCAGGTGCCCTAATCCCTCTCTAGGCGCCCCAGTCAAAGACTAGTAACAACAACTAAGTGAATACTTACTAATAGGAATTCTTGAGACCTGATAGGAATTGTGTAAATAAGTGAAAACTGTACAAGACCAACAAGACAGACGACCAGACTATGGAATGGGTCATTAGTGAATATTTTTCTTACGCAAAATCCATATATAAAACAACATACTTATCGGTATAATAATAGTAGTAAGTGCTTAATTTTGTGACTACATAACCCTATGGAAACCACAGTATACGTTGGGATTGTAGTCATGAGGTCTTTGGTTCTGATTTTGATGTGGCCCATAGTTCTTGTTGTTCTAGTTTTTATTATTATAGTTGAAGTTTGGAGGCCTATGGCCTTGATTTTGATACTGATTTGGAAACTAGTTTGGATATTGGTTTGGGTATTGAACCAAGCCTTGGCCTAGACCTGTTGAGGAGGAAGGGGAGGGAAAATAAATTCAATCGTATTAACAAAAGGAGTGAAATTTTTCTCCTTTGGTTATTTGCATTTGCATTGTTATTGCCATTATTTATGTTACTAGTCTAACAACGTTTATATTTTTAGGTTGATCAGTTACACCGTCCATAGTAGCACCATGGTTCTGATTGAGGACCTTGAGTCTTTGATTGTTATTTTTTGAACTGTTTAGGTAATTTTAATTACCTTGAGAGGGAGTGACCAATTTCCCATTTAGACCATACGTCTTTCATCTTTTGTTAATCGTTGTTTGGTCGATGTAGAGAAATCCTGTAAGACCTCGTCGTAGATCCTAAGAGGAAACTTTTGTACCTCCTCCTTAGTTTCTTAATTGAGAGAGTGGAATAATATATCACAAAGCTCTATTTGATCCATGTTTGGAGTTATAGTAGAGGATTAGAGGACTTTCCTCCACCTCTGGATGAAGTGGGCAGTGGATTCGGTATGCTCTTGTTTAATGTGTAGGAACTCTCTTGTTCATATTATCAGTAATGTGTTCATGTCGAAATCCTTTATGAACTCTGAGACGAGTTGCTTAAATGAATGAATGGAGGCTTTCGGGATCCTATAGTACTAGTCAAGAGCAAGCTACAACCACATTTCAAGGAGTAGCTCTCTAATGGTGGTCACATATACTTTGATGTGGCATTCGGGTATCCCTCCTTGAACTTTGGGAGGTGGAAATGGTCATGGGAGCATGACACCTTAGATAGTGAAATCTAGAGGCTCTTTCAAGTATTCAAAGTATGTCCCTAATGCATACAATTCAACCATTGACGATCCTTGGTGGGGAGGTGGAGGTGGAACAGGATTTTGGTACGGCACAACATAGGCATTGGTTGGGGCATAAGGAACCCCTTGTTGCTGAGCGTACGGAATAGGATAAGAAAACATGTCCCCTTGTGGTGATTTTGAATACATGTGAAGATATGGGGAACATTATTTATATATGGATTGGTAGGCGTAAAACTAGTGAACGTCATATTACCAATTGAAATAGCATTTAAGAATGTAATTCCATTTGACCCTTGTGATGGATATTTGTATGAAGAATGAGAGGGCATGCCTAGTCTACCGGATCCAGTAAGGAGGTCTCCAGGGCTAGAAACAACCATGTAGACCTGAGAAGGTGAAGGTGTAGAGGGAACATAATTATATTCTAAACGTGGTGAGGAACTTTTCCTTGCCCTATGAATGGTGTATAATGTGAAGGTTGGGCAAGTTCTAATTCCTAATTCTATCCACTAATGTTGAAATCACATCGCCCGATGAAGGTGTTACATTTTTCTTAGGCGTGTGTTGAGCCTTGTTAGGGGGAAAAGGCACATGATATCATGTTATGAACAAATATTTTTTCAGCTTGCCCTCTTTAAGTGTATTTTCTATTGTAGGAGGAGGGGTAGTAGCATTGTTCTGAAGGAGAATATCAATATACCCTTGCATCTTATCCAAGGATTTATCTATAACATTGAGATGCTCACCACTTCGGGTGAGCCATGCTAAGAACTCATCATTTGTAAATAGATAGGAAGGGAATGAATTAGTTTGTCGAAATAGAACCTTTGTTCTCCTGTAAATTCCATGTTATTTGATATGGAGAACTTCGGTTGTGCATTGTGGTTGGGTTGATCTATCTTATCAATCCTAACTAATGAACTAGTATTAAACCCTTGAAGAGGGGACGTGTGAGGAGATAATATATTATGAAACTAATTACCAACCCATCTTAACAAATAAGGTGATTGTTGCATACTCATCTGATTGTAATAAGCCTCAAGACCCAAAATGGGCCTATCATATTCTTGACCCGACATATTCGGGGGGTGTATAAACACCCACAGAATAATGGGAGAGGAGAAGGATGGATGAAAGAAAAGAAAGAAAGGAGGAAACAAAAAGGAACTAGTCTTTCACATTAGGTTCACCAATTTTGTACGCCTAAGAATCAACACGTGACTCTAAGATGCACTCGACCTCTCGAGGTCATGTCGAGACAACCGAAATGAAATGGATAGATGGCTATGGAATGGATAAATAGGAATAGGTGGAATATATGGGATATGGCTATGAGAAAAAATCAATGCAAATGGGTATCCTCAACGAGCATGAAGGGTATTTTTCGTTAAGGCGGTAAACAAATGTCTAACTTGTTAAAGTGAAATGGAGCAGTCAAGGATAATGGTTGCGTGAAGGTTTCTATCAAGGTCATAATCACCAAATATTCCTTTAATTAGTTGTGGAACACATGGGAATAATTTTTCTTCTCTTGCGAATTGATCTCCAGAGAGGGTCATGAAAATATAAGAGAAAATGTATGGAAAGGATGAAATTATGGATTGTGGGATCTAGTCTCTACCAAGCTGATTATGCAGAACTCCTTAGCATTATCCACTTCATTTTTCAAGGCAATGAATTGTTATATGATACTAGGTGGGATGGGATTGGTCTAAAAAATGAGTTTTCTAAGGCCCTGGTCAATATCAGTTAATTGTGTAATGTTATTGGGTTGCGGTAATTTTGGATCACACACTCTTTGTCTAGGTTGTCTAGGTCCTTTGATGGTCATGTGGACATGTAAACAAATAATCTAAGGAAATAATCAAAGCACGCAAATAAATTGAAAGGAACAAAGGTCAAGTTCAGGTAACCTAAGCCTCTAAGGTAACGTGGGGAGCTTGTTTTAATTCCCATCTAATTAAATCTATGTTCCTAAATTAGACAAAGAATGCAAGCAAATTTAAATCAAACAAATTTGATTACTCTCCTTTAATTTACTTAAATCTATGTGCAACTAATTAATTTAAAGGATTGAAACTAATTAATCAAAGCAATCAAATCAAATCTAGTCTACTTGTTTTTGTATTTTCAGCAATTTTTAGATGAAAGGGAATAAGACAAATAAACAAATCTAACTATTCTAATCTATGTTTTTGAGGATTTTTGGTTTTCTAGAATTAAATAAATGAAAGCTACATAGACAATAAAATTGCTTCTAATTAAATAGAAACTACTTCTACTCTAAAATAAAATAAAATAAACAAAGTGAAATAGCTAGATGTGGTTATTTTTACGGTTTAGAATTAATTAAATCTAATCTTATTAAAACAAAGGACTTATAATTTGTAATTGTGGATCTAATTTCCTTTGGTTCTACCTCATAATCATGGGAAGATTGAAAATATTCTCAGAAGAAATTTTTCCCTTGAAACTTCCCTAGTAAAACACTAAAATTCCTACAAATGCTTTCTACTTTGAAGAAACTCAACAAAGTGCACAGAAACAAAAGCTTCTTCAAACTTACTTCCCTTACAAATCCATAGGGATAAGCAAGGAGAAGCTTTCAAGAGAATCTTTTCTCATACGAATGTACAATCTAATTAATAAACCGAAACAAAAGTTACATGATCTTCTAAATGAAGAAATGCAAAATTGTGCACATGAGCTTCCTCACGAAACTTTCCCAGGAAAATCCACAGGGATAAGATGAGAAAGAGTCTTGATAAAAGTTACTTACATGAAATGAAACTCTTTGTGTAAATTCTACTTCCCTTAAAACAATATTATGAGTAATTACGAAATAAAATCTAATTAATAAAACAAAGCTTCTAGGAGTTTAAATAAACCTTCAACCTAGAAATGTAGAACTAAGATAGTTTTCGATGTTGGTTGTGCTTTTGTTGATCCCTTCATCTTCTTTTCCAATGAAATATTTAATGTTGTCCAGGGAGTTGTGTTGGTTGGTATGCAAGAAGAAGATGTAGAAGTGATGGAGTTAGTTGGTTTGCGAGAGCAATCTAGTAGCAATGCGAGGCAAGAGAGTAGAAAGGCTCTGTGTTTGCTTGTGTGCTTCTTGGAAAGATTTCGACAGCATAACGGTGTAATTCCAATTCAAGAGACTCCAACCAATGCTTCAAGAAAAAGCTTGGTTTTTATAGAAATTTGGCAAGGAAATGGTGCAGCACACTTGGCAACCAAGAAGTGCCAAATCACCATGGGAAGGGGCAGTTAACTTACTAAGAATAGTAAGTGAAGAAGAATAAGTCTATATGCATCTAACAAGCTCAAAGGGTAGATTTGGTCAAGAAATGTGTGAGAAATCAACTTGGGAAGAAGCAACATGTGTATAGAACACGTTGTTAAAGTCTCAAATTAATGCACACGGAACCACTAGTCTGCGTAAATCGGAAGTTATGCGACCACTTTGTGGCGATTACGTAACCGCCACTCAAGGTAGATCGGAGGTTGTGCGACCATCGAGGTGGTTTTGTGACTTAAGGTGAAACCTAAGGAAAAGGGGGCAAAAGTGTTTACAAAAACATGCACGAAGGTGAGAAACTAAGAAGCAAAGTAAACTAAGTCACATAAGCAAGTGAAAAGCGAGGAAATTGGAATTGGATTCATCATTTAATCTAGAAATGAAATTTATCATTATCGGGGATTTTTATTGTTCCAACAATTTATCACTATGCAAATTTGGGTGCGTAGAGTATCCACATTGTGAGGTGTAGGATCTAGTGATGAAATGATGAGAACAAGCTCAACAATATTCAATGATTGGCCCTTATCATTAGATTTTATATTTGTACCATGAGTTGAAAAGGAGTCTTGAATCACTTCTAATTCTTCATTTGGCATGGTTGTATTAGAAGTGTATTCAACTTCAATGTCTCCATTTTCAAGTAAATCTTGGATGTAATGATAGATTTTTGAACAATGATCCATAGGATGGTTGTTGATGCGATGGTATTCATAATATTCTAATTCGTTATACCATGTACATTTTGGTTTCCCTTTTGTGAAAGGTAATTTTAGTGGATAGGTGACCATGTTAGCATCTTCTAATTGATGGAGGATGCTAGAGAGACTTTCTCCAAGAGGTGTGAATTTTCTTCGTTTGACTTCACATGGAGTAATTTGTTGATTAGGAAGGATGATTGCATGATTTTGGTGATCATTGTTGTTGGGATATTGATCATTTGAAACAAGTGCGATGAGGCCTTTTTTGATAAGCGGTCTCTTGATTTTATTTTCTTTTTATTACTTCTTCAAAGTTGTTTAGGAAATGCATTTACATTTGGAAAGATAGTTTTGAATTAAGATTTGGTATGAAAATGTCGATCAACTGTTTTTTGGGTACTAAGCAATGAAACCGGTTTGCGATTATTTATCACCATTGGAGGAAGGAGGTGAAAGTTTCATTATTCCTTTGCTTTGTTTTGCAAAGGTCTATCATGGTGAGTTTTGTTGACATCTCACAAATTTTTTCTATAAAAACTTCATTTGATGTGTTGCGAGTGGTCGTCATTGTTTAGTGAAACCAGTATTTGATTTGATCAAAGGTTAAACTTTGTTTGAATCGAATCGATGGATATTATGATTTTTGATTCAATGTGGGATTGATTTTAAAGTTTGTTAGGACTAATTGGATGAAATATTTGCTTAAATTTGGATAAAGTGAATACCCAAATGATAAGACTCTTTGTTTGATTTGGATTTGCAATTTTCTTAAACTTGGATAAAGTGAATATCCAAAGTATAAGACTTAATGTGATTTGATTTACTGAATACGTGAATAAAGTGAATATCCAACGCATAAGGTTTTGATTCAGTTTTTGGCTTATGAATTGCTTAAACTTGAATAAAGTGAATATTCAATGTATAAGACTCTTGATTTAGTTCAATTTGATTTGATTTAATACGTGAATAAAGTGAATATTCAACGTATAAGGTTTTGGATTTGATTCGTGATTTGATTGCTTATGAATTGCCTATAATTGAATAAAGTGAATATTCAATATATAAGGCTCTTGATTGAGTTCAATTTGATGTAGTTTAATACGTGAATAAAGTGAATATTCAACGTATAAGGGGTTTGATTGGATCAGATGTGCTTAAACAATGGATAAAGTGAATATCCAATGAAAAAGGCTTAAATCGCGAGATGATTTGATTTTTCTTAAGTCTAGGATTTTTGGTGAATCCAAAGACTAAGGCTAAAAGAATGATTGGATTTGATTTTGACAAGTTGTTGGAATAAGATGGAATGTGTTAGCCCCAGTTTATCAAGCTTCCTAGGGGTTAGGGAGAATTTTAACTCACCAAAGTGCATGAGCAGTACTCGTACTAGAAAATTGCTTGCCTACTAGCGATGGACTATACCCCTCAATCAATTAAGAGTGGGGTCCTCACCATGGGTTATTTATGGTTTCCTCACATGTATTATTACTATTCAAGTGGGTTGGTGGCACTACATGTTTCGTTTGTTGGTTCCCTTAAGGTGCAAGTACTTTGGGGTTCTTGTGGGGCTCCTCGTAATGATTTTTAGGGCTATGCCCAAGCACTTCCCACAGTTAAGAGGATGGGTTTTACCCTTATCTAAACCTGTAATGACAATGTGTTTTTAGATTATTTTAACAATTTTTAATAATTTGCAATGGTCTTTGAAAATTTGTAAGTACAATATTAGTAGTTTGTTTGTTTGATATTGTTGATGAAATTTTCCAACTTTGCAATGATTACGCACACAAATGATTAGTAATTTATCTCGCAAAGAAAAATAATGAAACAAACTTCCTCATTTTTATTCTCAAGATCACCCAAGAGGGCGCAAGAGAAGAGCATATGCGGTTTGTTTGATTAGATTGGATTAGATAGAGATTAAAATCAAAACAAGACTTAGATGGTATTTTATTAAAACACTGCATAAATTAGGTTTAAAAGTAGTGCTTAGACAAGAATCGAAATGAGCTAACACGCTAGAAAATTATAAAAATAGTAAAAAGAAAAATACATAATGCTAGCACATGTAATTAGGTGTGCTAAGCGTGAGTGTTAATGGTAGCGCATCAAGTAGGTGCACTAGCGTAATGTTTAGTTGTAGCACACTCAAGTATATGTGATGGCCTAAAGGTTAACGGTAACACACTCAAGTAGGTGAGATAGCATGAAGGTCAATGGTAGCAAACTCAAGTAGGTGTGCTAGCGTGAAGGTCAACGATAGCACACTCAATTAGGTGCACTAGCGTGAAGGTTAATGGTAGCACACTCAAGTAGGAGCGTTTGTGTGATAGACTTTTCCTAGTTTAGAATTGGTTATGGTAATGTGTTTAATATTATGGGAGCACACTTCATGGGATAAGGTAGCACGCTTACTATTACGATGAGTGCGGGTAACCTATAGATGCACAAAAAATGAAGAAAAAACAACACAATGATTTTTTTGGTATTTTATCTTGGTTTACTCCACGAAATGTCCAAAAGCTTTGTTAGTAGGCCTTAAATAAGACACAACATGAAAACAAAATTATATCAAAAAAATGAGTTACAAACTATAAAAAATGGGTGGTTATCCCACGGGCGCGCGAGAATGTATCTGAGGAAAATTGAAACAAATAAGATAAAATAGAAATAACAATACAATATAGACCTTCCTTCGAGTTCTTTTGCAACCTCGGATGAGATAGCTGAAATGTGGAATGGAGTACCACACTTTTTGGATTTCTTTGAATGATTTTATTGTGGATGCTCCAAACTAAGTTCCAAATGGAAGAAGGATGTGCTACGAGGAGTGGATGATCAAATGGGAAGCCTTACAAGCATGTGAATTAAAATGGAAAATTAACACGAGCTACCCAAATTTCTAAAGCTTCGAGAGATTATTTGTGAAGGAAAGAGCCTCATATTTATAGTTGAAGGAGATGTCATGGATTGTGGATCAAGATTTGAATGAGTTGCAAGTGAATGAATGCATTTTTCTAAATTAGTAAGTTGATTTGGTATGTACAGTTGGTTATTTTGAATAAGAATTGAAGGGGCAATGAATTTGAATAGGTGGCTCTTGATTTTATTCCAAAAGGTGGTTGTATGTGAATATTTTGCTTCCACCTTTATAGGGTTCTATAACTTGAGTGGAGTGAGCTAGTGAAGTGGAGTTGAGTGGGAGGTGAGTGGATAAATAGATTTTATTTTATTTAAATAGCTAATTAAATTAGCCAAGGTGTGCGGAGTGTCTAGTTTATGCATGATAAAATCAATTAAATTAACTCTAATGAGATTTGGGTTAATTCTAATGAAATGTGGGAGGATAATGGTCTAAGATGTGTTCTATAATTGGATTTGGCATATTATAAAAATAATAGGAACAACTAAGAATAGGTATGTATTTTTAGGGTGTCTACTGATTATGCTTGGGTAAAGAAATGCAAGAAGCGTGCCTTCTTTGTGAGCAAAGAAAGACTTGTGACCCTTCCCTTTCACCCCATCTAAGTAGAGCATGCATTCATGCAATGGGGGTTGGATTTCATTGGAGTGATCAATCCACATTCTAGTTTGGGGCATAAGTGGATTTTAACAACCACAGATTACTTCACCAAATGGACAGAGGCAGTTGTTTTGAAGGAAGCAAATGAAGCTAGCATCATAGACTTCTATGAAGGTATTGTGGTCAAGTTTGGTGTTTCTTCTAAAATGATATCTAATAATGCTTTAACATTCCTTGAAAAGTAAATTTTTGATTTGCATATGAAGAATGGAATTTACTTAAGCACATCCTCAAACTATTATCCCCAAGGAAATGGGTTGGTTGAGTCAACAAATAAGAATCTTCTAAGGATTATCAAAAGAAGCTTAGAGGGGAATCAGAGAGATTGGCACACAAAGTTGAAATCAGTCTTATGGGCTAATAGAATCACTCCCAAAAGGTCAATTGGAAACTCACCCTACAAGCTTGTTTATGGAAAGGAAGAAAAATTTCCAATATCTCTTGAATTTCCAGCCTTGGAGCTCATAAATCATCTTGAAATGTTTGAGGTAGAGGCCATGGAAGTTAGGTATGCCGAGCTAATGGAGTTGGAAGAGTTAAGAGACCAAGTTATGCATGCAATGGAGTTGAATCAAGCTCAAGTAAAGAAGTTTTTACAAGAAAGTAGTGGCTAGAAGCTTTCAAGAAGGAGACCTTGTCCTCAAGTGGGATAAGGATAGAGCAAGCCAAGTAAACATTCAAAGTTTGATACAATATGGAGTGGCCCTTACATTATTTCAAGTTGCAAGCCACATAATTCTTTCCAATTGTCAAAGTTGGATGGAGAAGAGCTCCTTATCCCATTCAATGGGATATACCTCAAACATTGTTATTGAGGTGAAGGTTTCATCTTGTATATAGTAGGATTAGTTTTCACTTTCCTCAAGTGTTGTTGAGCACATGTTCGACTAGTAGTGTAGTTTTCATTTCCCTGAGTGGTTTGCACAGTGTTTTTATTATTCTCGGGTGGCATTTTTATTTCAAATTTTTGAGGAGATTACAGTAGTCTGCAAGTTTCAAATCAAATGCAAATCAATGTTGAGTTCATACTTCATACAATTCAGGAGGCGATTTTAAGGTTGAGATCAAATTTGGATGTATAGACTTGACTCCATTCCTAATGAATGTCAAAAAGTCAACCTGATCAAACCATCTAATAGTCATATGTCCCCTAGAATTCGCTAAACTATTGTCCAAAATAACACCCCATGTTATTTTGTACAACTCGTCAAAGTTTCATACTTAGGAGGATCCATTCTTGAAGACCCAAGGAATTCCAATGTAAAGTTGTAGGTTTTATGACATATGGAGGTGTGTATCAAGAGCATTAATGTTTTTGAACGTTTGAATTAGAGATTTGTATTTACAAGTTCAAAATTGGCTAAGGAAGAAAATCCGCATAAGACTGGTTATAAAAGTTAGTGTTCTGCAAATTTTACATGTAAGATACGTGAAACAAAGAAGTTAAGTTTTAGTCTTTCGCGGAAATGGCAAAAATAGTCGGTGCTTTGTGGCGGGGAGTTAAACATGGATTACGCTCTGGATAAGCTACGATGTAGGAAGAATATGTCATGCGGGGCCACGAAGAAAGGTAAGTATGTTGCGAAGGCGACTAAGGCCGGAAGTCGCGAAACACCAACTCGATACCTCACGGGCTTCCCAAGGTGCGATGTTAGTGAAACATTTGAAAATCTGCATAACAAAGGAACAAGGTCATAGACAATTTTTCATGGTAGAAGGAGAATTAAACCTTCGCGGACTCTAGAAGGGTTTTTCGCGATTCAAAGAGGATGATCTTGTGGCTTTGGGTTTGAAGGTGGCCGAGTGCAAGATCCTTAAATGACCAAGTATGGAAACTTAAAAGAGGTGCGGAGGTCGATTGCGGTGTTATGCAGGTTGGAAAATGTTAGTATGTCATGGAACATTCAAAACCCGTGTAATAATGAACCCAGCGGAGTGCTGGAGCGAGAATAAAGGCGGAATTGTCGAGCAACCTCGTAGTTTTATAATTTATAGGTTGTAATTTACAAACTTCACTTCCATCCTTGAGGCCAACCAAAGGCTTCTTTGTGGTTTTCCCAGAGCTCGCCAAGGAAAATGTAGCCTTGTATTTGCAGTTTTATAGATTGCAAACTACGAAAGCGTTTTCGCCCCCGACTACACACTAATTTTAGCCAAACTTTTGACTGAGAGCTCCAAATTGCATGGGAATTGTTGCATTTGCTTTGTCTCTCCAAGGGCTACATTTTGCAATAACAAAACACGGGAATAAATGTTTTAAGGAAGAACTTTGGAAATACGGGATTGCAGGAAAAAATCGTACTTTACTTAGTTTGGTGTTCGACTTCACCTACCCAAATTTATTGTTTAATAGCGCTCATGCCTTGTCATGTAGCCCCAATGACATGAAAAATGAAGGAAGAAAGGGTGCTTGTTACGCAAAAATGATTGTATTTCATCCTTGGTGGGTGAGAATGGACCATTTATGATTGTTTAGTAGCTTCCCCTTCTCTCTTTCTCATTCTCTATATATGTAAGTGCTTATACACGTAAAAAGGGTTCTTTTTGTTGATTTGGAAGCTCTGCTTTTGGAGTTTTGCATTTCTTACCTTCAAACCTCTATAACTCACATTTTTGCAAGAATTTCAAACCCTCGTTATGTGAATGTAAATGTATATTTTAAAGTGTCATAAAATTGTGGTTCATCCCTTGAATGCCTTTGTATTTGATGTAGATGCGTTTTGCCCTCTTGTTTTACTTTTATTTTTATTCACTTATCTCTTTGAAGTTGTGTTTTCCTTAGATTCTTGCATGTGTGATTATATTTGTGTCTCTTAAGATCAGAATTGATCCATGTTCTAGTTTTGTTGCATCACCTCTTTCATTTTACAACATTCTCTCTCTCTCTCAACCCCGGATTCTTACAATCTTTAAATTAAATTTAGGTACTTATATTTTGAAGTTGTTTAGGTTAGTCTATAGTGATCTAGAATAGAAGGAACCAACCTTCTCTAAAGGTTTGTCTCAATATGAAAGGTCCCACGCCTTGGAGACATTCCCTTATTAGCCAAAAATATCGATTTTCCATGATCAAATCATAGGATGCTACTTTTGTGCGTTAACAAGTCCTCCAATTTTGGCACTTTATAAACTAGTGTGGTTTACATTGCAAATAAGCTCAATGTGTAGGAAATGAAAAAAATATGAACTTTTGCAAAAGATGATATTTAGTTTTGAGCTACCGATCAAGCGTTACAATCTCTTGATTGTTACAATCAACTTATTCTCCATTACAACCTTGTAATAGTCCCCACAGTTCCCCTCCCTATAATTTTAACGGATGCATGACGCAGATCATCCAAAGTATACATATGGGTTTCTCCACCACATAACATAAGGACCTCACTCTTTGGTTTCTCAATCCTATACCACTATCATAAGACTACTCGAGACCCATTGTCCCTACTTGAAAGCTTTTCTCCTACAACTTTATCGACATTTCTAGTTTTGTTCTTTAGGCACAAAGTATAAATTACAACCATGGAAATAAACCGTCAATCAAGAAAAGGTTTGTTTAGAGAAGAGGCACTAGGTTGCGTTTACAATAAGCCTAAGAGGATGAAAACAACATGGAAATAAGCCTTGCACAAAGAAGAGGCAATGGGAAAGAGGTCATTCCAAGCAAGAATCGAACAACGCATGTGGACAGGTGTAATTGCAATATAGGGAATAACAATGGATTGGTAAACATTACTCCAACATTGTCTCCCATGTGTGCCAACGTCCACCAAAACAGTAGTCATTTCCATCTTTTATTACGCTATTTATGTTCTACCACTGTCATTTTTGGTGAACTATTTTTGGTCTCCACCATTAAATGAGTTTTTATATAGTCTCTATAATCGACAAGATAGAGGCATATAATATTAAAATATAACTAAAAACAAAAAATGTAAGGTAGAAAATTGTTTTTTTCTTGGTGAGTGTATATTTGGTAATCATGTGGCATGGAGTTTGCCATATGAACTCCTCAACATAGGGTGTACCATTACTTTGGGTCTTCTACCCTACTAGCAAATCTTAGATAAATTTATGTAAAAGATGCCAAAATGTATCATTCTCATGACACCTATTCTACTTATATCTCAAATTCAATACAAGAATAAGTGGAATAGGCACCCAAGAATTACACCTCTTAACATAAATTCAGCTAAAATAGGTATGCTAATTAATTGTTATGGTATTAGTGTACTTATGTGTTCATTAATTAATTGTTGGTGCGGGACTAGTTAATTATTATTATAATAGTTTATTTGTGATCATATATTATTACATCTTGATATGATAAATATAAAATATTTATAATAAAGATGTTTTAAAATGGTTGATGTGATGGATCCAACATAAAAATATAAAAAATAAATATATTTGTTGATGTGATATGATAAAAATGTTGGTTGATGTGTATTTATATTATAATGTTTTAACATGATAAATGGAATAATCCACAATAACACCTTCAAAGAAGATGCAATCTTCTTCAAATGTCAAACTTCAAAATTATTGAGATATATAGAGATACTAACATATCAATAGTTAAAAACTTAAAATTATTACATTTAATGGAAATTATGTCTCCTTAATAAACACACAAATACATTAACACCATAACATCATAGGAATTAATTGATCACGTACTATTAAATAATGAATAAAAAATACACTAACATCACAACAATTAATTAGTTTTGTACCAATATTAAATGTCGATGGATTAAACAAAATACTTGATCATATTTATTTTGTTAAGATGCCTCAAAACAACTGCTTGCTAGCCATGAACCGATAAAAATCATAACAATGATCAGCATATTTTATGTTATATAATAATTTTTATAATAGGAAGAATAAAACAAGTGCTTTTTACATGAAAATGTTTCATTTTTTAAAAATCACACCCGTTATTATTAGGAAATTGCTAGTATAACATCTACTAGATGCAATTAAATATAATAATATTTTATAATCACAAAAAAATTATCGGAAATTCCACATTTTTAGACAAAACCATTCTCTAATGCATACTTCACTATATCACAACAATTGCTAACATAACACCCCTTGAATACAATTAAACATGTGTAATTTCAACAACAATATTTTCAAAAAAATAAACCATTACATGTCATTTGATTATTAACAAGAGTTCATTAAAAAAAATATATGTAAAAAAAATTAATAATGCCCTAAAAAATATTCTTCGATTTGGATCTAAAAATTATAGCTGTTCGAAACGATGTCATTTCAGAGAAAATATTGGTTATACCATTTTTTTAAATGACTCGACAAATAATTTCATAGAAAATTATTGAAATGTTACAAGTAATAAAATAATTTCACATAGGTCACAAATGCAAGACAGGAATAATCTATGTGGTAGTAATGTGGACGGGAATAATCTATAAGATAGCAACTCTGAGACGGGAGTAATCTATAAGGTAGTAGAGTGTCCAAAGACTTTGCCCATAGGAAAAGAGGCTATAGGATAAAAGGCCCAAATTTCTCCCCTCTACTAACAAATACTCATGGTGTGAAACTCCCACAAAAATTAAGAATTTAAATTAATTGTTGATAAAAGTTTTCAACTTGAATACACTCGATATTTCAAAAACAATTAAATTGCTCATACAAGCCTTCAGATTAAAATAAATTCAATATTTCAAAGACAGGCTACCGAGCAAATGATTATGGTTCATGTAAGATGATTAATTTAAAATCACTCTTCGGTTGAGCCAGAACCAATACTCATACTGCTTTGATATAATATTGATACCAAAATGCCATTCATCGAAGCAAATTCCTATTCAACAATGTGCTCATTCAACAACCGCCATCATTTACTGGCTCAGTGCTGAATAGACAAATTACTCCATTGACCATGCAAGTATCCCCAACATGGAAATGTCATATTGCAGCCATTTACTTCTTAATGAAAATATTAGTTCCATCTCCATCACCATCAGCTTATCTCTTGTGGGCATGAATTATTTGCATTTCCATAGATGTATTTGAAGTATTTTTCTAACCTATAACAAGCAAACATGGCTAGCATTCATGTCCACAAAACAGGGACAAAATTAGCTTATCATTCATAATCCAAATTTGTCATGTCATTGTTATGCCAGAGACATTTGCCAGATATCATTCAATAGCCCAAAGACAAATTAGCCAGGCATCAAAGCATTTTGAAATTAGAATGCAATTTGAGAATTTGGCAATGATGATACACGCCCAACAAAGAAAAACAGAGCTGCAGTTCTGAATAGCATGCTTCAGAAAGTAGGACCAACTCAATCAATACACCTCGTATGTGTTGATCAACTCATCTTAAAAGGTAGCAATCATTTCCTGGGCAAATGAAAGAGGATTTAACAGATTGCATCAAAACTATGTATGTACATTACTAATGGACAAACATCAAAAATGGTCCACGTGTAGTATTCCCTGGATTAGCAGATAGTCGTGCCATCATAACCTTTGGTGGTGGGATGTCCCGTGAAAAATAATAGCAAAAGCATATAGGCCCAAGGAACAAACACACCAGATCCGTCAGAAATTGTCACCGAACCCAGCAATGATATATGAAACTGAATCATTGCAAGGAGGAAATAGGCATTCTTGGTGTAAGAGAGTTAACAAATTTCATCAATGCCTTGTTTATGCATCGTACATAACTAATGGTCAACCCTCAAAATGGTCACTGTTACTCTCTGGAATAGCTAGTAATGATGCCAGCTCTAACCTCAATGGTGGTATGTCTCCATTCAAAATAATAAACAAAAGCATGTTTCACTTCAGAAATCCACCTTGAGGCATTTCTTGCTCACGATGAACAAAACCAGCCCTAACATGTTTTTGACGCACAGTGGTCGTGTGTCATTTAGCTAAATGTCGGGAACAATACAAAACAAATAACCTCTGTAGAGAGTCTTCTGGTAGCACACATTAACACCCACTAATACCTTCAAACGTGAAATATTCTCTGTTTAATCAAAACTTAAAAGCATTGATGATGGACAGTATGAAAGGTATAGACTTGAAAATTATGAATAAGCGACTAATGAACCAATCTGTGCTCAGTGAAACCGCTTGATATTTGCTGTGGCTGCTCCAATAAGTGCCATTCTGCCCCCAATACTTTTAACGAGAGCAATATTTGGCTCATGTAACAACTTTAAATGTTACAGATGACTTGTAAACTACACTCAATAGGTCAGTTGATCTGTATATATTTCTCATTTTGACACTCGTTGCAAGAATCATAAGGGAACCACCATACATTTGCAAAAGAAACGCCACCTCTTTTTCTTACATTTGCTATTTTGATTTGTAGACATGAGCAACAACTCCCATTCAGAAAACTCTGCAATACCATAACACAACAGAAATTTTATACTAATGAAAGCTCCAGAAACCATGAACTGTAATGCATGACTCAAATCACTGGCAATAGACGTAGCAGCTTCAACAGGAAATTGGTAAAGAAAGAAAAAAATGGCATATACTAACTTTTTGGGCACACTAACAATACAATGCAACCACTGAGAACTAAAATGAAAAATGGGTCTCTTGATTTAAATGCAAACATAGTTTCACAACAAAAATTGCAAACATTTTATCATGGATAGGCTCAGACACATACTGTTAGGTGAAAAAGCCACCAAGCTGCTTAGCAAAATTGTCATCTTCATCTTCCTCCATGGGAAAATCGTCTCCATCTGGCTCCGACTTACAATCAAAATGCTTGCTTCCATTCTCAATTTTGAGAGGCTTCATGGATGTATCTTCCTTAGCTGTGTGACTGTTAATGCACAAATCTACCTTTTACCATTGTCTATAATCAGTGGCACTCCATTATTCTGGAACAAAGAATCACTTTGCTCAAACTCGGTAGAGAGATAGGAAGGTCTTTTCTCCAAAACATCCACAGTTGATCCACACATTTCTTCCCCCACCACATCAATCCCCCTTCTTCAACCTTCTTTTCGGAACACAATGAAAAAACTGCATCCTTCCCACCTATGTCAGAAGCTTCAGCATTCCCATTCATCTCTGATCTCTGACTGAGTTCTGTCCCTTTTGAATGTATTTTTCCTGTGATATCATCATTTGACTTTTGCTTTTTTTTTTAGAAGGGCACTCAGAGGCTTTGGACCCTCAAATGATGGTAACTTATCTGATTCATTAACAATTATTTTGCCCAAACTTATTTTCCTTTCCTCGCCAGAAGGATAGTTTCGGGATTGGCTCTTCAAAGTATCAAATTGTGAACCACATACTGCAGATTGTTCGAACTTTTTGTTCATCATTATTGTCACAAACTTTATCGTTACCCAGCAAAGCAGCTTTTCTCTTCTCCTCTTTTATTTGTTCAAGAGTTTTTGGCCTGGCAAAATCTGTATCATTGTTTCCTGCTTCAGATTTACTAACATTTTTCTGAATCCACTCAATTCTAATGGCACACCAGAACTCACAAAATTCTTGCCTCCCTCATTTTCCTTATATCTAGCCCTAAAATGCTCAACTGAACCATGCCTGCCAACCAAGCTTCTTAACTGATTATTTTCAGGACTTAGTTTAAATTCGGGTTCCTTGTTATTATATGACTCTCTAGGAAAGTTACCAACGGCTGACAGCATCCTGGAGTGCATGCGCATATTTTTATGTCTTAAACCTTGCTGACAAGTAGAAACTGTATCATGGTATATCTGTTCACTGCCTCGTTGCCTGCGCCCACAATGAAAATCAGCAGGTCTATCATCTGAATGTGATCTCTTCATGAACTTGTCACGTATTTCTGATCTATCAGCCCTCCTGCGCTTTGTAAGACGGTGGCGAAGATCTGCCTTGTCAATCCTACGAGGATATCTTTCTATTGGTAAACCCCTTCTTTCAGATAAAACTGCCCCATTTGGATCTCTGCCTTCAAAGCCCTTCCGCTTATTCCGATTTAGATGGCCATAAGAACGTTCGTGGGCCAGTTCTTCACATGGATCGTATGCCATGTGAGTATACTGATTTCCACCTTCAAAATAACCTAGCTCCTCCTGCATGCCTTCATAATTAAATTGTGCCAACTCATCTGTTATCGGCATTATTCTTTCTCGACCATGAAATGATTCTCTTCCTGGTTCCATATCAAAGTTTGAGAGGTAATCCGCATCATCCTGGTAACCAAGTTGCTCAGGTCCATCATCTACCAATACATCAAATCCAGGTGATGACTGCTCCAACCAGTCCTCAGTTTCCATATCATTTTCCAACCAGTCATCTGTAGGCTGATCCTGGTGAATCTCAGACCTTGTGATAAAATTAATGTCATTCACTGGAGGATCTGGCAAACTTTCTAGGTGGTAATCAAGCTCAGCTAAAGAAAGCTCTGGAGAGTGCCGATCTGTATTTTCATGACTTAGTGGAGGTCCAGCTTCAGGATTACATTTGGCCTCACTTGGAAACTCCACTTCTGTATTTGTGCTTTTTAAATATGAATATTTAGCTGTGGCATTATCAGCTCCATTGTTATCTTTCTTTTCCACTGAGTGGGGTTCTGCTCCCGTATTGATCCCCTTTGTGCTCTTTTGTAAAGCTGTAACACCTGGATTGCCTCCAAAAGGTGTACCATGCATAAAATAACATTTGTCACCCTTCGCACAGTATCCTTGAAAAAAAAATAGCAAGGAACTCTGTTCTTGCTAGCATTCCCCGATGCTGGTGATGACTCATTCACTGATCCTGGCGAATGAACTTCAAGTGGCTGCAAGGGCAAATCATTAAAATACAAAAAGATAAATATGATATTAAGACAGCAAACAAAGGTAACAGTACCCAATCTACACTACTTCTAACTCAAAACCATGGTGCAAAGGATTTGAGGAGCAGAAGCTCGCTATGTGAACTAAAAAGATGAGAGAAGATAGATGGTTACATGAGATTTTGGGGTCAAATGGGCAGGAGTGAGAGTCTAAAAGGGTAGAATACAACAAATTTGAATTGGAGAAAAAAAAATAGGTAGATAAGGATGCAGTTGCATGCAAGACAGAAACAAAATGATTGCAATAGGGATTTCTCTCCAACCCTCAATCTGGTGCATCGAAAACAGAAAATCCTATTGAAGAGAAGAAATTGCAAATCTCACAAACTTACAATATGGTAGATTTTATGTTTGATACGTAGGTGCAACAGTAACAGCGGACGCCATGCACACTTATCACCGAGCACCATGGGATACCATAATAATTATCTATTTGGTCATCTCTAGCAGGCCCAGAAATATAGTCTGACAGCTCTTCTACCAAGGGCCCTATCAGTATCCACTAAAATTGTAGTGACTCGCCTAAAAATTGAGTACCCCACAGATTCTGATAATCATGAGCCCATCATAATCCTCTCTGTTATATACTACCTCTGTGAAGTCTCTATAAAAGGCCGCCTAGTGCCATCCAGTGGGAAAGCAAAGTTGGTTCATGCTAAACAAAGGGCACAAACACATGTAAAGGAGCAAGAATTGAAAATATTTCTTGACACTTGGTGGAGGGAATCCAGAAAAAAACTCCCCACATGAGAAATCAGCATTTAATCCCAAAGCTAAGGCCATTGCAGAACAGGTTTGGATTCTGCTTCCTTAAAATTGAGATGTTTGTTTTGTCAACTCGGAATCAGTTTTATATGAAAATTTAAAAAAGAAAATTATCATTGGAGGATTGAAGATATGTGTAGTCCTGTAGACAGCAGATGCTGATTTTTTATGTGAACTGGTCATTTTTTAGGTATTGTTTACTTACCGTTACCCTTAAAATATATTTCATAATCAATCAATGAAATGCTGATGATTATATGATTTATGGTGGAGTATAGATTGCAATATACCGCCATGTAATCTCCATCTCATTTTGCTAGTTGTTACTGATGCGCTACGACATCTAAAATTGCAATGGCTGCAAATTCATATTGGTGCTGATGTTCTTAGTGACTAGAAGGAAATCAATGGCATTTCCACTACTTTATGTTGGATCAAGCTTTAATCATGTTCAAATAAGAAATTCAAGACGGTATGAAAGTATTGGCCAAAACCAATATTTCCAGTAAGCATGCCCATAGTTGGTCATGCCTATCAAGATGTGACACAGATAGTACAGACATATCTGAGCCATATCCATTATTATACAGCAATTTCAATGTATCAGTTACGTATCCACAAAATATCCATATATCATAACACATATCAGATACGCCAATAGTGATAAGGCAGATGTAACCCAGAGTATCCAGTAACTTAGTTAGCAAGTAAGACTGTAAGAGTGCTTCAGTGCATAAAACCCAGCTTCAGTTCTCAGAAAGTAAGCTCCTTCATGAAAATAGTAGAATCACATCCAATAAAACCACAAAAGATATCTATAAGTGTTTTGTTTCCACAGTTTAAAAAAAAAAAGCTTCCCATTTGCAAATGGAGTCCCCTTTGGCAATCAATAGCAAACTAGCATCTAGGTATGTCTGGCCCAACTTGGAATCACTTCTTTATTAATTTATGAAGAAATACAACATCAAGCCCATCAGGCTGGCTGCAGTGTACTGTTGTGTTGGTGAACTTTCTGTGCAAACATTCTCAGCAAGCAGCTCCAGGCTATATAAGGCATGTCAGACATCAGAAAACATCGATCAATCACTGCGACAAGCTTATTTTCAGATTTCCTGTAAGAAAGGTACCTTACCCGACTCCCACAATAAACATCCTGCATACTAATACTACCCAAAATATGGAAGTGAATGGGTGCCTTTTGCAACTTAGCAAACAGTAATGTAAAATCTAAGGCAGTCACACAATGCAGTTAAAGTACCACCTCCTTGAAGAGAAAAAAACTATAAACGCAGGAGAAAAATCTCGTGAAAATCTGCCCAATATAAAATCTTTGGAGTTGAATAAATGCTATTATTTCTTAAAAAAATCTAAAAATTTCAAATTTTATATGCAAATACTCATTAATAATGAGTCTCGTGGCCTAGACTTGCCAGAAATGCTGTGAAACATGAAGAGCTATGATTGTTTAATTTTGGGCTTTTCCTGGGTGTGTATTTACTTTCACATAGTATTTTATCTTTATTTCAGATAACGCAATTTGGTTCTGAAAGACCGATTGTCCCCTCCAAGTGTAACAAATCAAGTATTGTGCATTTATGCAAGTTATGTATGAGTCCTTTTTGAATCCCACTTTTACGTTTTGACACCTCCAATGGATGGTTTAGCTCTTAGCATTATGACTAAAGCCATTACAATCCTTAATGCAGTCCAGTTATGATTCTGAAGTAACCTCTCTGTTCCAGAAGCCTGGTAGGATTAAATTTTTGGTTGAGTCTCCCTCACAAACCATCAATCTCTCCTCAAAGATGTATATATGTTTTCTCTTCTGAAAAGAGGCCCCATTTAATAGAAGCCAAAATTTATGTAACAAAAAATATGCGATGTACAAACTTAACTAGAATTCAAACTATAACTTTATTATTTGATTTATAAACCTACATCAGATAAGAATCTAAGATTAATTTAGAACCACAGCAATCAAATATTTGAGGAATTTAACAGTATATGCTACATCTCAGGTAAAGAAGGGTTCTCAAGATGAATTGATCATGTATGCGCCTTATTTTTCACACTTACAATTTCTCTTTGCAAGTTGTTGGTGTATTAATCCCCTCGAGTGTGCTCTTCAAGGGTGCACTAGGAACTGGATTTGATCCAATTCGTAGCACCTCATGAGAGATCCTTGTAGCACTTGCCCTAACTTGTCTTAGCCTTCCTACTACCACTTTACAACCACTTGATATCCTTAGTACTACCACCTTCATATGATCTTCCTATGGCACCTTCAAATCACCTTCATACCTCCTCCAAGTGTCTTGCTCCACCCTTCTCTCTCCACCTCACTTTTAATGTACTATTTGTGGCTGACTGCATCAACCATGCCAAACACATGTTTCTAACCAGCTGGTCAATGGCATCAGCTATGTTAGGTTGTAGACACCTAATTTCCGCCGCGCAATTTTAATACTAAAATTGCACTAATTTTCCCACTTCCCGTCATTTCGTCATAATTAGTGATTTCCGCTAATTAGCTAATATACGCCATCTTCTCAGTCAATTAACGACATTTCATTAATTAATTGGCCTTTTCCCTCGTCTTGGATGCCAATTAGCGTCAATTCGTTAGTCAAAATCCTCTTTCAATTAATTAATTATCCTTTCATAAGCTTGTATTTAATTAAAAAAACTCTCTTATTAATTAAATCCTCCTCTCAAAACCCCTCTAATTCTACTAATTTCCCTCCAAATTATCTCCACATGGCTTCTATAAAGCTAAACATGGCCTATTAATTAATCCCACTTGATTAATTAAACATTTCCCAACTCCCATGGGTCACTAATTCCTAATTAATCTCTTTTAATCATGCTTATCCACTCCTAATTCTACATCTCCTTTATCCCACATTCACTAGGATGTATGCTTCTCCCAAATTGGAAAGCTATAAAAGAAACCTAGTACCTTCTTACCAATCTACACCTCTATAATCTTGCACACCTTTACAATCTTGTACACCTTGTACTCATACTCAAGAGAGCATTTCTATTATAGGAAGGCTTGCCAAATTGAGAAACCCCTTACTTGCTAAAAGTAGTAAGAGAAGATTCAAACATGGCCTTTAGGCCATTTTGAGGAGACCTCTTCCTTTTATCAAAGCATCCTTGATCATGTGTAGCTTATGTTTGACTTAGAAGGAAATATCTACATATCAAAAGCACATCCAATTTTGAAAGGAGGTTTGCATTTTTGTTTTTGTAACGTTTTGTGCAAGTTTTTCACTTCTTTTTATGCTTTATCTTGATGTATTTGATAAAAGAATTAAGCTAGGATTTACTTGGGTATTAAATCCTTCATTAGATAAGCTTAGGTTCTTTAGTATGCATATATAATGGCACGCCTTGATGGGACACCGTTGTATCTCATGCGCATTTTTAGTTTTACGTGCATATTTTCTCCAAGTTATTTCAATTTGTTGAAATTTTCCATGTTTTTGTTAATGTTTGTTGGTATTTGGCTATGTTGTCGGGATACGGGTACGGATATGAGTTTGGGTACAAGTTCGATACATGGATACATCGATTTTAAAAACCCTTAGGTACTGATATGTCTTGGATATATCTGTACTTAAATATTAAAAAGTCAATATATATATATATATATATATATATATATATATATATATATATATATTTGCTCATTTTTTAGTCCATAAGAAATAGAAAACTTGAAAAATATAGTACGATCAATGTTCAAAACATTCAATATACTTAAGATTTTACATTTTCTATGATATACGAATATTGTATTCAGTTGTGTTTCATCCATTTCCTTTGAGACTAATATTTGTGTTATGATGGTGGCCATAAAAGATGTATATAGGGAGCTCCTAAAGAACCTATTTAATGAGATTGACTCTAACCTGCCAATGATAACTAAAGAGGTCAGTCCAATGGTTGGTTCTTGCATTCATATTATCCAAAATCACCTTCTAATCCTCCTTAAGGATGCGGGAAGGAGTCAATGTTGTGCCTTGATTGTTTCTAGGAAAGGATGCTCTTTGAAACTTTAAGCTATGCAATTTGTGGTTCCAAATTTTTCTATTAGTATTGAAGATCACCTGAGATTTGATCTCATAAATAACTTGTACCGAGGCTTAGATATATGTCCAAATTTCTATGAATAGCTTCTTTCCTTGGCCAATTGCAATGATCCCAAATAATTACCTCAAACATTCTTGATATCCTTTGAATATTTTCTCTTCAATAAACTAGAGGGATTTTAAACAATCTCCAGGTTTCCTTGTGGTTGTCATGCCCTCCTAGTCTAGTCAATAAAACTGAAGTTTGTTCGAGTCAAAATAAAATAAAATAAACTTTTTTAGAGCCCCCGCACTGCCCAACCCTACAGGCAATCCGGGTGCGTCTCGATACGCCTGGGTATGTCCCAAGCACGTCAAAATGTACTCATAATGTACCCGAGTACGCACCGGGACGTATCCATACCGGGTACGTATCCGGGTGAGGGGCGAACCTTGGTAACATAGGTATTTGGGAGTGTTGAGTCTTGTTTGCAGGTATTAAAGAGGCAAATTGTTGTAAAAATTTGATCTTGCCAAAGCAAAATTCATGTTTTAAACTCATTTTTTGAGTTTTAGAATTTCCACCGGCATCGCCTTGGTTTTCAACGGCCTCGTCTAACGCAGCCAGTGACCTTGCTTCACCTGTCAGCAGCCTCGATCTACAAAAATTTTTGCTCTGTTTTTTCGAGTTTCTGCGGTTTTGACAGACATATCAGCAGGCCTCGTGACATCTATCAACGGCCTTGCTTGTATCAGTGGCCTCACTTTGGATCAGCAACCTCGTGACATCTATTAGCAGCCTCCCTTGTATCAGCAGTCTTGTGACATCTATCGGCAGCCTCGCTTTATATCAACAACCTCGTGATATCTATCAGCGGCCTCACCATTTAGCGGACTCACTCTGGTAAACAGTGGCCTTGCTATCTGTGTTAGCGACCTTGCGACAGGGAGCTAAGTTTTTTACTTCGTCTCACTTTTTCGTCGCCTAGACTTCCTTTTTGAGTTATTTGTGTCTTCAAACCATAGTTACCAAGTCCATAAATCTGGATCCATTTGTGAGGGGAAAAAAATCTGAAAATCCAAAACTCTTGAAAAAGTTCGAAAAAAATCGATGCGGAATATATACATATTGTTTATGAGCATAATTTATAAGACAAATATAGAATTTTATTAATAATGTAATATACAATTATTAAATAATATTAAAAGGTGTTGAGTGTCTTTTTATTGCAAAAAAATTAAAAATATTATTTTTGGAAAAAAAGGGCCGACCTGGACTGAATTTATTTTAGCTGCCTGAAAAATTCAAATCCGGCCAGATCTAGTCACTATGCTTTAAACTACTAATTTTTGGTGCGTAGGTTGTCATACTCGCTTGTCAAAGATAAATTGCTCAAAATAAACAAACCAATTAAACAAAATGACCCAAGTTGTGTGAACATCATTTTTCATTATTTTACTTCACACTTTGCTTGCTTTTTACTTACGAAATCGCATTTTCCCTTCATGATTAGCATAGTACTATTGGATCAATCATTTTACTAAACACATAGGTTGCTTGATAAGGTTAAAAATATTGGGTTAATTATTGCCTTAACCATTTAGGCTTCTTGTCAAAAACGTTATATATCAAATTAACCTTGCTTTAACCACTTTAACAAGGGTGTTTGTTTCCCTTTGGCATCTTTTGCTTCTTGCTTGTACCTCGTCTTGTGTACGCTCTTTCCACACGCCGAAAGGTAATCTTGGAAATCAGAAACAATTTCAACGCTTTTACTATTTAGTGGTTAGGAGGTTATTACCTAATCATTTGGACAAAGCCCATGTGCCAATGGGCTATATAAATTCGTGGGAAGATCAATCATTTTTGGCTAAGTAGGGGTTCACTTTTACGTGGCTCCTATGAAGTGAGGGGTGCATTTACCTCCAATACTCAGGCCCTAGACTAAATTAACCTTGCTTTAACCACTTTAAAAGGGTGTTTGTTTCCCTTTGGCATCTTTTGCTTCTTGCTTGTACCTGTACCTCGTCTGTACGCTCTTTCCACGCACCGAAAGGTAATCTTGGAAATCATAAACAATTTCAACGCTTTTACTATTTAGTAGGGTTCAGTGGTTAGGAGGTTATTACCTATTCATTTGGACAAAGCCCATGTGTCGATGGACTTTATAAATTCGTGGGAAGATCAATCGATTTTTTGGATAAGTAGGGGTTCACTTTTACGTGGCTCCTATGAAGTGAGGGTGCATTTACCTCCAATACCAGGCCCTAGACTGAATCCCATAGGAAACAACTTCCATTTTTGACCAAGCTCCACTGAAACGGCAGGAGTGAAGGGGAGGTGGGATTTGACCCTTCGAACCACGTCTTAGACAACATTTCCTAATTTCACGGACTTGTGCCTCACATACTGAAAGGTATATTGAGGACGCCTTAGCAACTTGTTCATCCTAGCTAGATGGCCAAATCTTAGGGAATAGGTTATGATTGTTTGATTTCTCCCAAAAATGTGTTTGTAAACAAATATTAAACCAAAGAGTGGTACTTAGTCCAAAAGCCTTGATTCAATAAACTCACGAGGCGAAACTTTGTCCAAGTTAAGACCTTTGTTTTGACAAGAAAACAAAGTGAAACTCTTTCAGAGTTAGACCAAAGGTGTTTTTATAAATCAAACTTTGACTCATCAAAACCTCACGAGGCAAGACTTTGACCGGGCTAGGGACCTTGTTTTGACAAGAAAATAAGGTGATAATTTGACCAAGTGTGTTTTTGCTAAAATCATGGACTTAGTCCATATTTTTACTACACATATCAAAACAACAAACACGTGTTACTCTGCCTAATTCAAAACTTGTTTGTACACAAGACTTCACAAAGCAAAACTTTGTCCAAGTTAAAACGTTGTTTTAATGATAAAGCAAGGCGAAGCTCTGTTTGAGTTGAGTTGTGTATTTTTCATCACAACCATATTCTTTCATCCTCATTTTGGCTTCATTTATCGAAAATTAAAAACCCAAAACTCTGCAAAATTTTACCAACCATTTTGACACTCACATTTGAAACTTGTTTTCCAAACTTGGTTGATTATTAGACTTGTTTTGTTATGCTACCAAAATTTTCTTAGCTTCCTTAGACAAATTTGCACCATCTAAATCTAGAAAAACGACCATTTGAAGTCGCCATCTGCTGAAATTTTGTAGTTTTCCTTAGACACATTCACACATCCAAACTTAGAAAAACCATCATTTTCAATTTTCGTTACGTTACGCTGCCAAAATTTCGTAGTTTTTCCTTAGACACATTTACACATTCAAACATGGCAAAACGACTATTTAACGCCATTACGCTTTGCCAAAATTTCTTAGATTTCCTTGTCAAACCTCATCAAAACATCTTAAACTTGGAAAATCTTCAATTCGTAGTCGTTATGTTGTCTGTTTTTTTCTTAGATTCCCTTTGGAAACTCACATAAGCATCCAAATCTTCGCAAAATGCCTAGTTTGCAGTTGTTACACTAACGCCGAATCGACCTAGAACTTCCTTCAATATGAAATAGTTAAATCAAACAATCTAGGTCAAGGTTTTCAAATCAAACAATGTCATCCATGACTAGATATCCTGATGCTTCCTCATGTCACCGATAATAGGGAACCCGTTCTAGCTCTCACTTCCCAACCTTCATCTCCTAATCAATCCCATCCACAAACCAATCCTCCTCAGACCCCTGAGTCTCACCCAATCAACTTTCTCCTAAAAATAATCACACCCAACCTATGTCTTCCCTCATTAAAAATCCATGTCAATCCAAACTCCTCTAATCAAACATCCAATTTGACCCCCATGTCACGATCCAATCCACAAGAAACCCTTCTTCTATCTGCACTAAATCATCTTCTAAGTAATCAATACCAATCTATCCCAAATCCAAATCTAATTCATCCCTTGAGTCATTTCCATCTACTAATCCAAATCCAATATCTCTTCGACCCTCAAGCCATTTCAACCATGTCTTATTCTATCCTTATCAATCCTCTAAAGATTGATGTTTGTGTCCACATTGAACAATTGACAAACAAAGATGTGCCAAGATATCTTTTCAAAGCACTATCAAGTTCCTTTGTGGAAACAACAAGGTCAAAACCACCCAATCCCATTGTCTCCATCATAAAACAAATTCTAAATCCCAAACACTTGTTGGACCTCTTCCTTCAAATCAACCCTCTATCATCGACCAACAAGGACCTCCTCTTATCTTATCATCCCATTTCCCATTACATGGCGAAACGACTAGGTCTATCCTTGATCCATCTCCTATCCTCTCATCACCCAATCATCCCTTACATATCACATCCCTAAATCGTAATCAATCCTTGGGCCACCTCCTATTAGCCCATTACCATCTCTCCTTAGGCCACATCCTACTCACCCATCATATTCAATCCTTGGGCCACCTCCTAGCTCATTACCATCTATCCTTGGGCCACCTCCTACTAGCCCATCACACTCTATCCTTGGGCCAACTCCTACTCACCTATTACCATCAATCCTTGGATCGCATCTTATCCATCCATCATATCATCCCTCTCTTAACAACTGTGACAAGCCCATCATCATCCCTAACAATCCTCTCATTAATCCCAAACATCCACTTTCTTCCCACATTTCTCGGGACAATGGAATCACACATTAGCTTATATGAAGCACAAACAATTTCTTCATCAAACTAAAATAAAAATCCAAGGAACTCCAAAGCTCAAAATAAATCCAACCACAAATCCAAACTCAAATGTGATTCAAAAATCAAAACAAATGCAAACAATGCCAAGTATGGTGAAAAGTGCAAAAATCTATGGATAGGGAACTCAAGCTCCCACACACACAATACAAATTGCAAGACAAGTCTAAATCACTTATCGAGTATGATCTCACCACGATCATCGAGATTGGAGCCAATATCATTGTTGATAAGCAAAAACTCTTAGTCTCCCTCATCAAAGAAATCACAAACATTGTTGTTGGGTCCTATCACAAGGAGTGACATTGTTGGTCCCAAATCCCAATCCATCCTATCCTATTCTTCCCACCCTATCATGGATCTTTTTCCTCCATCCCATTTTTACTCCTATCTATCCCCATTTCATCCATTTCATCGTCTCCCTTGACACTAGAGCAAGTCATCTCCCTTTGCGGTTTTCCTTCGCACACCGTCAAAAATTCAAAAACATTAAAACGTTGCAAGAAAATCAAAAATACAAACATCAAACATCGCAATAAGGTATTACATACACATGGATGTTCTTTCCTTTCTTTACATTCCTCTAAATCACCCATCATTTTCATCCCTTGATGATCTTTTGGTTAGTCTATTCACACTCATTGTGCGGCATTGATCTCTATTGTATTTGTTTGACCTTGGTCTTTCATTACCTTGGTAAATTAAAGAATGAATGGCCTCTTAGAGATCCTATCACTATCATACATTTAATAAACTTGTTGTGAAGACCTTTGGGCATATCTATTGACACTAGCCAATGTCATCAACATAATCACTTCCACATCCTTCCATCAAGCCATTAGTGGTTCTTAACCCTTATCAAAACAATCAAGAGAGCTGAAATACTTTTCAAAAAGCACAAAATCAAAAAAAAAAGCAAATCAATATTAAAAAAACAAAAATACTCTCTCTAAAGGTATTTCCAATATCTCTTATGGGGCTATGGACGGTTATGAACAATGTGCGACTAGAATCAAATACATCTCCATCGGGGCTATGGACGCCTGGCTAGCAACGGAGCAATGTATGGCTCTCCTTCCACCCTCCATTCACCAATAAAGTATCCAAATCAATCATTCCTACACATTGGCTAGTTTGTCTTCACTTATTGCCTATCAAATCTTCACTTCAAGAAGCAATTAATTTTCACACACATTGGACTAAATCTCTAATATGTTACCAAGTGTTGTATGGACCTTGTTCAAACTCTTGCTTTAGTCCATATTTTGTCTCACAATTTGTGCCTTTGGCTCATCACTTTTTCATCGCCAATCTTTTGGTTACATTTTCCATATCCATCCATAGCATTCACATTTTCTTCTTCTCGTTCAAAACATCCATGTGCATAAATTGCCTTTTTACCATGTTTGAGGAAAACTTTTCCCCTTTTTAATAAACAATCTTGTACCTCTTTCTATTAGCCATTTATTGGCCATCTTTTTTGTGTCGTGCATTATGTTGGGGCACCATATGACCAAGAACAATATGTCACTAAAACCATGCAATTGTGTCGCCTTAGGCAAGTCCTTTGATGAAATCCGTCTTTAACGCCATGGGAGGATTCTATTGTTCACAAGCACCTCGCACTTGGGGGCATGATCGCTTCTTAGCTTTTCATTAACTTGATTTTGTAATCTTGTGGAACCTATCCCTCTTGGCCTTGATCCGGCTTGTCCTACGCTTGTATATATGCATGATATTTGGTCCTTGTATATTCTCACATCTCGATTTTAGGGGCATCTTAGCACTTTGTTCTATTGTACATAGTTTCAAAAAACCTAAAAATCTTAAACATTCAAAAAACCTAGAAAATCTTAAACATTTGAAAAACCTAGAAAATCTAAAAAAATCGAAAAATCTAGAAAATCCAAAAACATTGAGAAAACCTCGAAAATCCAAAAACATTTGGGAAATTTTAAAAATCCAAAAACATTTGGAAAACCTAGAAAATCCTGAATATTTGGAAAACCTAGAAAATCCAAAAACATTCAGAAAATCCAAAACATTCGAAAACCTAGAAAATACAAAACATTTGAAAAATCTAGAATATCCAAAACCTTAGAAACCTAGAAAATCCAAAAACATTGTAGAAAATCTAAAAATCTTAAACATCACAAAACCTAAAAATATTTGAACATCGCAAAACCCAAAAAAATCAAAAACATTCACTACATTTGAAAACCCAAAAACAATGTCTAACACAAAAACACTAAAAATTGAAACTATACCACAAAACATCCTACTTCAACACTTTTCTAGTTCTAGCGCACGACATGCGGATCATCTTGTGATCTTCTTTCATTAACAAAGCTTGCTTGCTTGCTATGTTTGTCTTCTCGGCATATATCGTTGCTTGAGGGCAGTTTTGTAGTGCACGTTTGTTTTTCTCGAGACTTCTACGTCCTCCATTCGTTCCTTGCATATATCCTCACTTGGGGCATCATCTTAACCCTTGTATAACTCAAACATTTGGGCACTAAAGCTCAATACCAAATACATTGGTACAATTATCTTAAACATTGTTTGTTTGAGTGTATTTGCTTGTACTCATTTGATTGTTTGTTTGGTTGCTTGTTTGTTTACTTTCTCGCATTGCATTGCTCATGTATAAAATTTTAAGTCAGTCCTTAGCATTTACAAATCTATGGTTTTATGGCTTTTACCTTTTTGTTGTATGTTTACATCAAATAAAAGCATAAGCTAGGACGGTATGCAAACTACAATACAATCTTTCCGACACTCATCTATCTTGCTTCCCATTCTAACATTCCCTCTAACTAACCTTTTCCATTTATGTTAACCCACCGAGACACGGTGGTAAAAATGATTTAGTTTTACTCCTCCCTCCCTATATATATGGCCCTTTCTCGCGATGGCCTATCAATCCCGATGGGCTTTTCTTCTTCCATTGTGATCATTTTTCTCTTCTTTTCGAGCATCAATCACCCTCTTCTATCACCCCATCAACGCTCGAGGGGCATCGTCCATCCTACTAATTTTTCTTCTACCCATACAAAATAAAATTGTCTACTATCTTTGAAATGGTGTCACTCATGTTACACCACATCAAAGAAGGACAAAAATGTAGATACCTTATTTTCGCCGCACAATTTTAATACTAAAATTGCACTAATTTTTCCCACTTCCCGTCAGGACATTTCGTCATAGTTAGTGATTTTCGGCTAATTAGCTAATATATCCCATCTTCTCGATTAATTAACAACATTTCGTTAATTAATTGGCCTTTCCCCATCTTGGATCAATTAACTATGCCAATTTGTTATTAAAATCCTCTTTCAATTAATTAATTACCCATTATTAATTAATTACCCTTTCATAATATTGTATTTAATTAATAAACCCTCTTATTAATTAAATCCCCCTCTCAAAACCCCTCTAATTCTACTAATTTCCCTCCAAATCATCTCAAATGGCTTTTATCAAGCTAAACATGGCCTATTAATTAATCCCAATTGATTAATTAAACCTTCCCTAACTCCCATGGGTCATTAATTCCTAATTAATCTCTTCTAATCATGCTTATCCACTCCTAATTCTACATCTCCTTTATCCCACATTCACTAGGATGTATGCTTCTCCCAAATTGGAAAGTTATATAAGAAACCTAGTACCTTCCTACCAATTAACACCTTTGACACCTTTTCAATCTTACTCAAGAGAGCATTTCTATTATAGGAAAGTTTGCCAAATTAAGAAACCCCTTTACTTGTTAAAGTTAGAGAAAATTCAAACATGGCTTTTATGTCATTTTAATGAGATCTCTTCCCTTTTGTAGCATCATTGATCGTGTGTAGTTTGCGTTCAGCTTAGAAGGAAATACATATCAAAAGCACTACCAAAATTTGAAAGGAGGTTTTGCATTCTTTGTTTTTAACATTTTGTGCAAGTTTTTAGCTTATTTTCATGCTTTATCTTGATGTATTTGATTAAAGAATTAAGCTAGGATTTACTTGGTGTTAAATCCTTTATTAGATTAGCTTAGGTTCTTTAGCATGCATACATAAGTCATTGGATAATGCTCGGTACCCTATTTATAGACGTCATCATTGTCATTTTTGAAAGATATCATCGCATAATCTTCTTAGCCTTTGCTCACAAACCTGCCCTTAAATGTTTGACAAGCTTAGGGTCACAAAGTGGAGCTTATACTTGGAAGTCATCATTGGAAAATTGGATTTCTAGAGCATCATGAATGGGAATGGAACCGACAAGACCTATCTTAGTTGCTTGAGTCCCCAACTTTGGTGTACTTAAGACTTCTTCCTATCTCTCTTGTGAGTGACCCATCACAATCTCTCACAAGGTGCTACTAACCTAGGAGGATTAATACGCCGACATTGCCCACATGAATATGAGTATCCTTAACCCTAACCTCTTTCCTCCATGGTGGTTGATTGATTGATAATGTTTATGTATTATGTATTAGATCTGGGATAGTGTAGCATGTCTTTGTCTATCCCATTGTCATTTTCTTTATAGCACATGCTTATGGCCTAATGGCATTACAACCCTTACTTTAGGATTAGCTCTTGCTTATAATCTTAGCTCTCACTTACAACCCTTAAAATTCTAGTAAGACCCTATCCACATATCTTAGATATAGGCTTTGGAACCCTATACTTTCGACATGCATGTTGATAAATCTCTTCTAGATCCACAACTATCTACACCACTTGGCTCTATCTTTTCTTTTAGTAATAGTGATCTACTTATATCTTGATATATAGTATAGACAGAGAAAGGATGATCATATTGATCATCTTAACTAGCATACATTTGGGTGAGCCAAAGTGAATCTTACTCCACCCTTAATAGTGTCATATTCATGTTTTTCTTCTTAAGCTTCTAAGCTTTGTAATCACTTATTATCGTGTCACCCCTTAAGGTTATAGCAAGATTCAAGCCATTCCAATTTTATAAGGGTAGTGTATACACCTAAATTTCACTTTTCATCTTTCATACCTGTTACTAACAATTTCCTTTGTGCAAAAAAGGGTCACAGATGCATCTATTTCTTGAGCGGGTGTTGAGTATGACTATTCACATGGTCATTATGGGTTAGAAACAGTACACACAAAGAGTATCGCTATGTGGTCCTTGCCTTAGTTTCCTTTGTCCTCGTCAATTCTTTTATGTTGCATACACATTGCACTCTCGACACGTTGCTTGCATTTCACCTGTTTGGCACCTTGTTCACCCATCTACTTGATCCATGACACCTTTTTTCACTTTACGGGATATTTAGATATCCTGGTCAACACCATCACCCGTGGGCGATGGTGTCGATGTTAGATTTTTCCCTAGCCGACTCCATCACCCGTGGGCAATGGCGTCATATTATATGGTCACCACACCCAAACATTATGAAGGAAGGAAGCCAAAATCAAAGGAACGAGCCATTCGCTCGCTATTTTGCGCCAACTTCACATCTGCTCACTTTGCCCTTGGTTCATCTTGCACTTTACTTGGATTGGATTGAACACTCTTCTTGGTTGGATTGCTTGCACTTTTGAGTCATCTATAGTTAGTTTAGGATAAGAACGGTGTTCCCCTTCTCCACTCAATAGCGGTTCTCTCTCGTGTGTTGCTTCTTTGGAGAGAGATGTAACAACCACCCCCAGTGAGTGCTCTAACTCTCTGTCATTTTGCATAGATTAGTTCATTTCCCTTCCCCATTGCTCTATGTTAGCTTAGCATTGTATGAACATCGGTGTTAGTATATTGCTCTTATATGATCAACTCCTTGCCTTGTTTTCTCTTTATTTCAATTATATTGTAGTAGTATAGATTGTGCATGTTTAACTTATCCCCCATCGATCTATATCTCTCCCCATTTACCGATATCCTAGAAGGGTACTCTCCTCTATCTTGATCGGGCCTTGGAAACCCTAGGTTGACCTAGTGTAGGGATTATTGCCCTTTGGATATGCGACCTTAACGCTCGTTTTAGCCCCTTTAAGTCAACCCATTGTGTGTCGATTCATGTGGGTTTCCTATTCATTGCCTCAATACCCTTGTAGAACGAAAGACTTGGGAGGGCAAGTCCTTGAGACACATTCTTGGCCCACCATACAGGTAACTCCTTTCTCCCTTATGTGCCCATAAGAGTAGACGAAGCAAGGTTTACTTTAGTCTTTGAGTCCCCAACTTTGGTCCATTTTAGTCTTTTACCTATCCCTCTTGTGACTCACCAACAACAATCTCTCAAAAGGTGTTGCTAACCCAAGAGGCCAATTAATGCAGCAACAATGTTCATGTGAAGGTAAGTATCCCTAATCCTAAACTCTTTCCTTTGTGTTGTTTGATTGATTTTGTTGATGTATCATGTATTAAATTAGGATATCTGTAGCATATCTTTGTCTATTATATTGTAATTCTCTTTACAACACATGCTTACCACCTAATGGCATTAAAAATTTAAAAGCTTTAATTTAGGATTAGCTATTGCTGATTACTCTAGCTCTCACTTACAACCCTTGTAATCCTAGTAAGACCGCATCTACATATCTTAGATATAGGCGTTGAAACCTTGTGCCTTCAATACAAGTGTGGATTACTCTCTTCTAGATCCACGACTATCCACACCACTTGCTTATATCTTTGTTTGTGTGTTTATCATGTATTAGACTAGGATAGTGTAACATATCTTTGTCTATTACATTGTTATTCTCTTTACAGCACGTCCTTGATGCCTAATAGCATTACAACCCTTAGTTTAGGATTAGCTATTACTTATTACCTTAGTTGTCGCTAACAACCCTTACGATCCTTGTAAAACCCCATCCCCATTTCTTAAACATATGGCTTTGGAAACCTACAACTTCAATATGAGTGTGGATAACTCTCTTCTAGATCCATGGCTATCTACACCGCATAGTTATATCTTTGTTTTTGTGTTGGCTCTAGTATGTTCGTCTACTTATATCCTAATGTATATTAGAGAGAGAGAGAGAGAGAGAGGATACTCATATTGACCATCTTAGCTATCATAAAATACCCACCTAATTCTCAACAGATAGAAGCAGCTAAGAAGAAACGAAAAGGCTACACAAAGAAGAAAAAGAATAACACTTGAAAGGTTGATATGTGTGCTTGTCTGTATTAATTTTCCTGAAAAAAATCCCCACCATTTTTCTTTTAAATTTTTCACAATATTGATGAGAAAAATACTTGATTTTCAAACAATGCTACTATAACTTAAACTACAAGGGCGGACACGCCAGAAAAACAGATCTAGTCATTTTAAATTTGCATCAAAAACTTTTTATGTCAACTCACAGAAACAGAAACCTAATAACTTCATAGAGGTAAAGACTACTTACTGGATGTCTAAATGCACAATGTGGGTTCAAACAATTCCCATTAAGCCAGTACCAGCAATGTCTTGGATTGATCCTCGCATTTTCACTATGCCGATATTCACATTCATTTCCCTGCATGAAAAAATATGTAAATACAGAAAAAAAAACCTCTCGGGCATTTAGCAAAGCATGCAAGATGTTCGATTTCTAATTTCAAAGCAAATCCTAAGAGCATGACCCAGGTTCAAATTCCCGAGTAATAGGATAATCCCTACCGCTACCAAGTTGTGGTTTAACAATTGTAGTGAACGTTCCAGCATGGCCCATATTTCAAATTTTTAAGAATGTGTCCAACCTTAACCGACTGCATGTTAACCAGAGAGCATAACGTCTTCCCAAATTTGAGAAAAAACACCCACATACCATGCGCCTGCTTCCAGGGCCAATTCAGACCTATAAACCCTAATCCGTATCATACCCTAGTTTAATTTTTTTTTCCATAATCTAGGTTACATTTTTCATAACAGAGGTCATGTATTATAAATTCAAGAAATGATCGTCATTGCCCAATCCAGAACACTATTTATAACAGAAAGTTAATTACACACATCAACAAGTTGAATTAGCTAAAACGGCAAAGGCATACCCTACACCCGATAGGGTTGCAAAGTTATAAAATAGATATGAGAGGACTAGCAATTGAATATCTATAGCAAACTATTCTGAATGCAGTCGGAGCCAGTTTCCTTCGACAACCTTCTGGGTGTTCATAAAATCCAACTTAATATGATAGTAAGCAGAAATTTCCCTAAATAATACAGAAAATCGCAGCAATAATAATACCTTCTTGCAGGTCAAGGGGGATGCTAAGAAATAAACGCAGTCTGTATTCCGCTTCTGTGCTTCCTCATCCATGGCAGCCGATCCTCTCTACTTACTGCATTGATACGATTGTAATAAAATGTATAGGCGAGCTATGAATTTGTAGGCATTTTACATACGCATACGCATACCCATACCCTCGACCTCCAGGGCTTTTGTTTTTCCATTCTGGTAATGCTTGTTTACATAAGTTACTCGGAGTCGTAGAATATGTGAAGGGTGGGTAGGTTTGGACGTTGGTCGCATGGACAGCGCCTCAATTGACTTCACAATTAAATTGCTTTCTTGCTATGTTTATGTGTTAAACCTAAAGGTTGGAGCTTCGTCTTTTTGGATTGTGTCTAAGACGTATGGGTTTATAGCCCCGGGGGCTCACTTAGTCTCAGCTGCCGCTTTAGGTGGCTTAAATTGTGAGTTTAAATCCCGTGATTTATGTGTGATATGTGTTGAGGGCTCGGTGTATGTTGTTTCAAATGAGGTTGATCAATGGTGCTCGTCTTCGTTAAAGTCTCTCTCCTCGAAGTCTCGCTTGTCTTCATTAAAGACCCGCTCCTCGAAGCTCCAATTCGTTGGGTATTAGTCGGATCCCTCTAGATTACCAAAAAATGGGTTAATACTTCATCTACATGGACATAAATGGATTGGCAAAGAAAGTTAATTGTTATTTGTAGTAATTTAGCTTTGGTTTTAGCACTTGGTGATATGGTATTTGACATTTAATTTGATATTGATCATATTTATACGTAAATGATCATTTAAGTTACCTTCTTGTTCTATCATATATCTCATTCTCACCAAACAACGGCGCTTCTCCAACTCAATTTTTCGGGCATCACTATACCTAATGTAGACACAAAATCACGCATTTGGATACATTTATAGGTCCTAAAAGCATGCTAGCATTTACATTATTCCTAAGCAAGAAAACTAGTAATTGACAACTATCTTTGGCCTCTTTTCTTTGTCTTTTGCTTTCTCTTTTGTCTTACACTCCCTACAACCCTGACGGAACTTGACTAATTTTATCTTTTATGGCCACTGACATTGACACCTAGTTAGGACACCGGCGCCAGTGCTTTTGTCCATACTGGGCACTCCTGACCCTTTCTTACCTTTACTCACTCTTTTTGGTCTCTTTTATCTTTTGGGCATCTTTTTCACTTATGGGTCGGCCTTCAGTTGTCAATTACAAAATTCAAACAAGGGAATCATATAAATACATAGTTATGTTTTCAAAATGAAGGACAAACACTACTATTATCACCTAAGCTTGTATTCCAAAGGCACTAAAGCACTTCCAAGGCATCCATCTAGCACTCATTCAAGGGACAAGGGTTGCATCATTTATGTGTACACTACATAGGAGGGGTAAGTCTATTCTATTACATCCACACATACTATTACATTCTACATCTTGTTATCATTTTGCGTAACTTACCTGCACAAGGGCATCCTAGGGCACCATTTCTACACACACACAAGAACTACACAGGATCTCGAGATGTACTGCAACACTTGTAGTAGTAAGTTTACTCTTCGAGTGACCATCGTTCTGGGCCGACTCCCCATTATGTATTTTCCTTTTTAGGTTTGATTTGGTTTATGGGTATATGCAGGCAAACTTCTTTCTTGTAGGTTACAGTGTATATGCAACGATTACAAAGGCACGAACATCAAGCGATATATAGGAGCTAACGGTGAAACCCCTAGCGACACAAAAGAAAGAAGGTTTTGATCATTTCAGATGGCCACCAACGCCCAAGTGCCTCGCCTCCCATGGGCGCCCTATCCAGCCTATGTTTGTGAGTTCCAGATTTTATAGTGAGTAGTGACAACACTAACTATAACATGTTGGCCGCTTTCACCTAACCAAATTACTTCATGTTCATTTAGAAATCAACTAAGTCTTCTTGTATCTCCTCATTGCTTTCGGGGTTACACGTTTTATATGATTATTTACTTGTGTCTTTATGTATGTTAGCATTTATACATTGGTGGTACAAATCAACTTCGGCAAAGAATTAATATGTTGTACATTGAGTTACATTCATTTAATTATCAAACCAGGGAGCGTAGACTTGAAATATTATTGGTGTTGTATGCACAATTATAGTTGATCTAGGAGGTTGGAAAGGAAATAATCGACATAACAATACTTGAAAGTAAAATAAATCTCAGACTTGAAAAATGGAATATTGTTAAATGTTATTATGAAACAAAGTTGCAGATTCAGAAAGTAGATTGTTCCTAAGTAAATATGCATGAAATAAAACAATGGAGGGGATTTAGTAGACCTCAAGTGGGCCTTGACTTGGGTGTTAATCCCTTCCTAACTCTGTAACTAAAAACTAAATGATAGAACTCAAATCTTTATTGATTCGTATAAAACATTTCATCTAGGAATCAAAATATTAGAGTAATCTCTAATTCCAAATCTGACTCTTGACTCTCCTCTACTCACTTTTGTGTTACAAGGCACCAACCTTTTCCTATATACATTATCATTTACAACACATGAGAAGAATAAGAATACAACGAGTCTTCAACAGAACAAGTGAGAGATCTTCAAAGAACAAGAGAGAGATCTTCAACAGAACAAGTGAGAGATTTGACACATGTTTGAAATACACAAGTGTTAATATAACAATCAGTTCTTCACTAGTTCTTTATCAATGACCAAATCAAAGATTGATTTGTTTCCTAGTTTTCCACGTTCTTGTTGTAACTACTTCTCCAATGGCATGTAAGGACTTGAGTGTCATCACTTCATGTTTCAAAAGATCTTCATAAATGTGGGCTCTTTATTGTGAATGATTTCCTTATGTTGTGGACAAGTTCTTTGGCTATGAACAAGTTGCTGCAGACAGGTTCCTTCACTGCATATGACAAATTTCTTACAACCAAGAGTGACATCAACACATATAATCATCTAAACAATTTATTGTAATAACAAGAATAAATGCACACATAATATCACAAATAAAGACAATTAGATATAACTATATCAATTAGTCATTATGCCAAAAGTTCATGGTTGTAATAATGATGTTCAGTAGTGTACTTAGGAAATACATGGTCATGGCTACAATGGTCTTATCAAAATACAAAAGATGAGTTTTTATAAAGGCAATTAATACAACTCATCACACCCCTAGGCTTAAACGCTTAAATGTCCTCATTTAAGAGCTTCATATCTTTGTTGTTGGAAACTGCATTCTTGCTTGAAATATATGGGTGTGTTTGTTCCTTCTTCTTCTTTGATAAGAAATACCCACCATTCCTCATGAATCGTCCCCAACTCTTTCTTGCACCCTCTGATTAATTGGTAAATTTCTTGTCCAAGGTGCAATTGGGAAATGAAAGATTGGAGGATGATAAGCTATAGGAAACCACTCATCCCCACATTCATTTGTTATTTCAATATATTTGTTCACCCCCGCTAAACGTTAGAAGTATATTTGGATGGAGTGCATTTCTTTCCTTTAGAGTGCAGGTGATAACTATGCCCATCTGGTTTTGCATGTCGTCACAACTTGAACTCCATGTTCTTTGATCATGTTCCTGACTTCTATGTGGGCTTCCATCCTCATTCTCAACACTCTTTCTCTGATTACATCCTCTTCCATATAATTGTCATATTGTTTTGCAATTTCATATGTTGTTGTTGCCTTAACTCGATATAGAGTGGTGTAACCTTCTCCAAATGTCTATATTCCTCCATTTTCTTAGCTCTTTCTAATTCATTTGAAAAATAAGAATATAATGCCTTAACATGTACATCCCCAATATACATAATTGGGATCTAATCTCTGTCATATGGAAGGGTATAATTATGCAAATATAGCTCACATAACAAATTCTGGAGTTCATGTGTACTATGTTGATACAGAGTAAAGAATTTCCTAGTTGATCTAATGTCATATATCATATCAGAATTTATGCAAATAAACTTGTGGTACAACATCTTTTCTTTTAGATATATGGCATAGACACTTGATGGGGTTCGCAACTCAACATTTCAAATGTTACTGAATTGTTTCCTCTTGTTTTTGTTTCACCTCTTAATCTCTTTGTCTTTGTCTTCCATTTCCTTCTTATGTTTAGAGATGAGGTCTTCCTTCTCCTTGTCCCATTTCTTCTTAAGCCTATTAATGTAGGCGTCCATTTGCAGCATCAAATTGTCAATATTGGGCCCCATAGTCTATGTTCCCATCTCACTAGTAAGATGGTTTTTCAAGTTCCCTTATGATTTCATGAATAATAATTTGGGGCTGCATTGGTTCTACATTTGCTTCTTACAGACTAGCATTTTTTGATTGTTGAACAACCTTCTCAATGACTTGTTCATTGACATTATCTGCAGTCAATTGCTCTTGTTCACTTCCTCCTTCCACTACCTCTTCCACTTGTCTTACTTCATGACTCTCTACTTCATGATTGTTTCTTAATTCTAATTTAATTCTTCTTTCCCTTTCATTGGTTGTTCATAGTATTCAGGCTCTTGAGTTACTACGGGAGCAATAGCTCTATTCTCTGTTTCTAATTGTTTGGATGAGGAATTTTCTTCTATGGCTTCCAAATCACTCTCCAATGAGATGGGTTGAGATTGTTTTGAACTGGAGGTTTTTTTCCTCTTTTTCCTAAGCCTATGGGAGTGCCTAGGTTGTTTTGGAGAAGAATGAGTAGATTTCCTTTTGGTTTTGGAAGTGGAGGTTTCAAGGGAGGAGAATTCCAATAAGGTTTCAACAATAAAGATTCTCTTTGGTGAAATAGGTACATGGGTTTCTTTAGTGGAAGGAATACTTTCAGAATTTATTGGTTCTTAAGGTTGGGAAGAGGATGGTGCAGCCTTTGACATATGTGCAGAAGAACTTTTAAGTGTTTTTCCTCCTTTTTCCCCTCTCTCCCAACAAAGTTTCAATATTGCTCACTCTCACAAAGTCATCCCATGATATCTGAGGGTGATCCTCTACAAAGTGTGTTTGACCACTAGGGTTACTAGACAATGATGTGATAGTGCTTCCCTACCCCTCTGAACCTCTTTGCTCATTTTCTTAAGCATCTCATGTAAGAAATTTGGAACATTTACTTGATGATTGTTCTTCAAATGATTTAACAATTTGAAATGCATAGTATTTAACCTTTAATATCTCCCTTCACAAGTAAAATATTGAATGAAAAATTAACAACTTATGCCCATAAGGTTTTGAGAGATGTTCTAAAAGTACCTTGGTGTTCTGAGATGAACTCTTCATCATTATCTGCAAATTCCCTTATTGTTTCTTCTGGGTTGGCTTTTTCTAAAAATGGCTCTCCCTAAGCTAGAAAACCAGTGACCTCTGCTAAAATTTCATCACTTACCTTGATTGTTAACCCTTTTACCTTTGCCTCTCCATTATTCAGGGTATTTGCAAATTCTTCCACAATTGCCTCATCAAAACCTTGAAACTTGTTGATATATTGCATCCAACCATGATCCTCAAAGTACTTGCAAAATATTAGGATGTTTCAAGACTTGAAAATGTGCGAAGGTTCATATCTGATCAAGTCACCTCCCATGGTGGATATACAACTTCTCCTAGGTGTAATACGCAACAACACAATTTTCCTTTGAAATAACTTTGTACAAATGAATTGTATTGATGGCTTTTCATCACTTTAAACTTTATTACCGAGGGGAAAAGCAATATGTTTAGGGGTGATTAATCATTAATGGATGTGACAACATTGAGGTCACGAAGCAAAATGATGTGACATGTTGGCTTATGTGGAGGGATTAAGTGGACACATCATAACTGAAAGGTGATGGTCTTTTAATGTGGCACATGCATGATGACTTGGCATAATTAATAATTAGATACAATTAATCTAATCATGCTTTATTAAAGTAATAAATGTATGCACTTATCTCATTTTTTCTTGCAATGATTGATGTGCATGCTTTATTGAATTAGAGTTTTGGGTGCATATAAGTGCCCTACAATGTTGTGGATTCGAGGTTTAACCTATGTTGACTTCTCCTTACTACAAAGATGATTCCCATAGAGGGAACTCCAATTGGTTGGGGTGTCAATCATTCCTTGTATATCATCCATGTGTGCATGCTTCCTTGATGTTTGTTATGCAACCATGAGTTTCGCGATACTTCAAACAAATAGGGTCTTATTTCTTGTGGCTGTAGGTGTAACTCTTGGTCATTGCACTCTCTCCTTGTGATGAAGATCATGCTCTTCTTGCAATCACTTGTCAATAAAACCTACAAAACAAAAACTTATAAAAAGATGGGTTAGCAGAGTGTTGATGATCACCCAGAAAGGTAGATCTCAACACTTTTATTTGACCTTGAAATATTCAACAAGATGAATGATCCAAGGAAACATAAATTTCATCAATCCTCTGTAATCCTAGAAGGTGAGTCAACAGGTTCAACCTCTGAGATTAATTCTGATGTTTCTTTTTCCATTCTTCTATGATCTCCTCTAAAAATTCCATAAATGAGCCTTTATCAACTAGTTTTTTATACATTTTTAACCTGTGTCCATTCACCAATAACTCAAATCTCATAGGATCAATAGTAGTAAGCTTCACAACTCCATTAGGGAAGATCTTCTCAATTTCATAGGGACCTAACCACCTTGTTTTGAGCTTCCCTATGTGATCCTTGTATTTTGAGTCAAACAAAAGTGCCCAGTCACCTTCTTGGAACTGTCTTGTTTTAATATATCAATCATGTCATTTGATTCTTTATTTTTACACTACCTCTATGTTATGAACTACTTGTTTTCTCAATTCATCCAACTCATTGAGTTGGAGAATTCTCTATCTTTGAGCTTCTGATAAGTCTATTCCTAGCTCAAGTGCAATCCTCAATGTTTTATGCTCAAATTCTATTAGCAAAACAATAGTATTGCCATGTAATAGTTTAAATTTTGTGAAGCCATTTATGGTCTTTCATGTTGTATTGAATGTCAAACTTCTTACGGAAGTCTGTTTGCCCAATCTCTTTTGTGGAGTGTTATATTCTTTGTCAATATGGCCTCTATCTCTCTGTTTGTAACCTCTACTTGGCCATTAGACTGGGGATGATATGGTGTAGAATTTCTATGCCTAATTTCATATTCACTAACCAAATTAGAAATCACATTAGCAGTAAAATGTGTACCTTGGTCTATCACAATCTCCCTTGGAACTCCATATCTGGTAAAGATGTTCTCATACAGGAATTTAGCCACCTTTTCACTTTTCTAGTTTGGCAATGATTTTACCTCGGTCCACTTGGTTAGGTAATATGTGTAAATCGATATATACTCTTTTTGCTGAGATGGAGGGTCTATAGGACCAACAAAATCTAAGCCCCACTTATCAAAAAGGTTGCAGTAATCAATTGAGGTTGCAGTAATGTTATCTCATCGAGACTTAGCGGGTTGGCCCATTCTCTAGCATTTGTCACATCTCTTAGTGTATAGTGTTGCATCTTTATGTAAATTTGGCCAATAGTATCCAGTAGTCAACACCTTTTGTGTTGTTCGATGCACCTTCTTATTGCTTAACACAAACTCTAGTAGTGCAACATTGTTGTTAACTTCATGTTGTGTTTCCGCTAACATACTGTTGTAATTATGATGCTTGTTGATTGGTAGCTTCAAACAATCTCTCATGCATTCATATTTTCTTGTAACATCAATCCACTCAAGGTGCATATGAGGATCTTACTCTGTAATTAGAAATGAAACCTTAATCTAATTGACTAATAGCTTAAAAGTATTTATCCTCTTATAACATCCACCCATAAGCATATACCATGCTCTCTATCTTCAATATTGGTTTATCCTTTTTAGATGTAATCCTTAAAATTATGAGTTTTCAAAGCTCAAGAATAGTTTCCTATAATCCCTCTTGAGGAACCATAAGACACTAATAAATTGCTCCTAGGGTTCCTTGCATGAAAATTGCACCAAACACAGAATTTACAGTCTTTCTTAGATTTCTAGCTTAGAATTATTTTGTGACAGTCATTCAAATCAGATCCTTAGAGCTTAAAACCTTTCAAACATCTTAAACATGGTCTAAAACATCATTATCATCAACCTCAGGCTTTAAACATTCATTTGATCAAAGAAATGACAAAAACTTACAAATTTGAACCTTGTTTTTGCCCACACGAACTAAAGATTTCTGTCATTAATATCTTGAGTTGCACGTGGAATTAGAATACAAAATTTTGTGGACTTTGGCGTCTATATAGAAAAAATATTTTCTGAAAATTTCATCCAATTTCACTAGGTAGAAAAAAAGATATCATGTTCCCAAGTTTGTGCCCACGTAGAAGAAAAATGCAAATAACTCTTTTAATATACACTTTCACAATCTGAAAATTAATAGCCTTGGAGTAATCAAAATACCCACAAACATATCCAAAATCAGTCAATTTCATTTATGGAAACGTATTTTATGATGATGCCCTAGTTTGAGCTAAAAAACACAGATTTAGCTATAAAAATCACAATTTTGATAATCAAAGCCTCAAATAAATTTTGTTAGGCTTGTCTTGGCATCCTCCATCTCTATTTTTACCAGCAAAGGAAAATACTCATGTTATATTAACTGTCACTCTTCTAGTGTCCTACCATGTTTAGGAAACTATTAGCATTACTAACCAAAAATCACCAAAATTGCAAATTAACACTGCAACTTTCTTCCACAACACACCACAAACCATTATTCATCATCCAATATAAATTTACAATGCTCTCCATTCAAATTTATCCTCCAAAGATGGATTTTACCAAACTTAGACCCCCTAAACTAACTCCTAATATTGCTCAACAACATCTATTTTGACCCAACCACACACTAAACTTGCAAATATGATTAATATCATCCTAAAAACACCTCATGATCTCGTATTTATCATCTCTTACATGATTACATGGCCTACATGTGGCTATAACCACTCTTAACCAAGTCATTTTACCTCCTCACACACATTTACAACCTTATTTACTCTCTCTTCATGACTTTTAAACAATTTTTGAAAGTTTGAATTACACAAGATGTGAAGAAATACACTTGACCACTTTGAAATTGTCTCACCGATTCTTAGTAGATTAGTGAAACAAATAAGTATAAATAGGCCAAGGAGGAATACATTGTAATGTTGATTGAATGTTGTGCGTGCGTTCTGATTTCCAATCCAAACTGATTGTGTGAGCTTCCTTTTGTCTAGGAGGAACTACCTGAAATACAAAGCAAGACCACAAAAACATAGTTAATAGGAACTACCTGAACTACCTGAAAAGGTTAGTGGATTGCCTAGCATGAGCTAGATCCAGGAAGTGTGATACTTTCTCGACGGTTATCAATCCACTGATATATATAATTCAATATAAAATAAATGAACATGCAAATAAAAGAATCTAATGCTAGTGTTCTAATTTAGGTATCTCAAATTACTATTAGTGTCAATCTAATTAAATGCTTAGTAATTAAACTAGTAAAGGTCCCGGATCAAGTTACAGGTTGGGTAGGTGGTCTGAGGGTCACAACCAGGGTCTAGGTAAGATTTGGTGCAATTTGGGTTGATTTTGGATGGTTAGGAAGCTTGCTAGTTTAAGACAGTTTAGCAAGCATAGAGACCGACGTCGAGGGTGTGACGATGTCAATTCAAGATAACCGATATCGATTACTATGGATAATGGAAAAATGTTAAAAGTGGGTGTCTAAGCTCTCTTTGTATCTGCACAAAGAGTTGGGGAGGCATGTGGTGAGGTTGTAAGTGAGGTATCAAATTTGGGTAAGGTTCTGTGAGGTTTTGGGGACGTTAGGGGTAATTTGGTGAAAATTGATAGGGGAGACAATAAACCGACGTCACCGGTGACCGATGTTAGTGAAGGGGAAACCGACAATGGTTAAGATAATCAACGTTGGTAGGGAAATTTGGTGAAAGTTGATAAAAGGTGATTTTGGGCTTCTCTGTGATTACACAGAGAGTGAAGAGGGGCCTGGTTGGGTTCATAATAAGGTGAAAAAACTCAGGAAAGTATAAAGGTTAGGTATGGAGAGATAGAAGGTTGTGGGTGGTTGGATAGGTAGATGGGCAGGAAGGTGGGGATGGAGGAATGCAGGGAAGAACAAGATCTAATAACAAAAAGATAAAGAACCTATTAAGTACATAAATGATGCAAAATCAAATGCACTTACTTGTATATGCAAGCCTAGTTGGTGAAGGAAGGTGATGGTTGATCCGTGAAGAACTTGGTGGTCAGTGTTGCGATAGTACTTCTCGGAGTGCTCCGTGAATGCTAATGCCTTTGGATCAGTCTCAAAACTTTGGTTCATGCTTGAATGTAGATAGCTCTCTCAAAACTCGAAGTGACCAACCTAGGAAAAAGGTTGCAAAACTGTATATATGGTAACCGATGATCAAGGTGACCGAGCGTTGTGGGTTAATCGGTGTCGATTAGGGTGGGAAATCCTAGGTTTACCAAAAATAACAGATCTTGGCTATTTTTGGTGTGCTCTTCTTATCAGTCCAGGGTCTCAAGTGATGGTTAGTGCTTAGATAAGCGGGGGTGTTGTTGGAGAAGGAATATGAATTTAATTTTAGGGTTAGACTAAGTCCCAGTTGGTTAAGATAAGTAGATACCGAGTCTTAGTTAATTAATAGGCTAAGAATAAGTCCATGGTGAGGTGTCTAGGTGATGTGGTTGGGTGAGGTGTAAATTAACCTAATTAAAGTAATTAAATTAATAAATAATGTGAGGATGGGCATTAATTCAATTGTAAGTAATTAAATTAATATGAATGTGGGGTAAAGGGGTCATGGTTAGGTGAACACATTATGTTAACTGATTGAAAGGGGACTAAGGGGAGTGTGACCCAAATTTGGTGTCTACATTTGCCCCTTTTTTTTCGCGTAGCTTGTATTGGTAAGCGATGCTAACAAAAACAAGAAGTGGTTGCCCCAAGTATAGGTGAGAGTGGGGTTTCCCAAGTAGGGTTAAAGGTGAGGTTTCCCCAAGTATGGGTGGAGGTGATCCCCTCAAACCAGGAGCTAACAAGGTGTTAGACGGAGTCAGTGAGTGGATTGATAAATGGGTAAGTGATGAAAGTGATGGGAGGTGGGTTGTAGGGAAGGGTACATGGGCACTTGGGGTAATGGGTAAGGGTCATATCGGGTAATGGGTATTGATAATCGAACGCACACACGCATGGGACTACGACATGGTACCAGGTGGAAGAGCTTGCAAACTCTATAGTGTCCAAGGTTGATAGGTTTATCCAAACAAGCTTGAAGTGATTCAGGTATCCAGGGTACAGGATATGGTCCGAAAACACAACTTAGGTTAGGTGCAACATAAACTACATGACAAACAAGACACTTTATTGGTTTTGAGCTTATGCCTCGCATCGAGACTCCCTGGTGGGAAAAATTTCAAGCTCCATCTCAAATGGAGTGGCATTCTTCTTTCTTCTCTTCCAGTTCTTCAATTTCTTCTTTTTCTTGATCTGGTTTTGTTTTCTTTCCTCCTTTGAATTCAACTCTTCATGTTGTATGAGTCCAAACGACTCAATATCTTCTTTATCTTCCTCATTTAGGTCCAATAGAAAAGACTCCATCTTCTTTTCTTCATGTTCTTCATAACTATTAGCGCATATGACTCTACCTTCATTTCTTCACAATCATTTTCAACTGTACTATCATGGTGGATCAAGTTTTCCAAGACTTTCATTTCACCCTTCAGTTGTTCTGGACCTTCATAAGTGAATAAATTATTCACTTCTCCTTCTTTTGATAACTCATCTTATAAACTTGCATGCACACACTCAAAAGAAAAATTGCCCCTCCATCAACATACTCTTCATTCAAGAGTTTCAATGACTCCATCTCTACTTTCTTCATGTCTTCCTCATCTCCTATGAGGTTTAAATTCTCTGATTTTCTCATATACTGCTGCAAATCTTCTTCTTCCCCTTTCATATATTGATTCAAGGATGATTTATCCTCCATTTGTATCATATGAGACACCTTTTCCTGCTGCATATCATATTTCACAAGTACTTCTTCCATACATTCATCTCCCATTAGCTTATCAAACAATTCTATTGTTTGCTTATACAATTCATCTTCTTGAAAAATTACATTTTCATCATCAAAAACAACATTAGAAAGAAATTTTTATGACATTCAACTTCTTCAAAAGCTTTTTCATCTTTTCCTAAAATATGTCCTTCATTTGGATAACATACTTCCACTTTTTCTTGCTCAAATAACCTGTACATTTGACCTCTTAAGCCAAAATGTTGTTCTTGCTCCTTTTCTGCTACCAATGTCACTTTTTCAAAGTGTTCTCTTTCATTCATCCTTCCAATTGTATGCACCCATGACAAGAAATTATTAGAAATAAACATTTAAGACTGATTTGTCTTTATTTCGTCCTCAAACTGCCTTGTAAACAATTTGATTTGACTTCTTAACCGACTAATCTCTTTCTTTCTCTTTCTCTGTTCAATCTTCTTTTTGAGAGGCCACTGTATTCTACTCTTGATTCTTACAAAGAATATTCATCTTGTATCCTCCAAGACTTCCTCTATACATGCCAATATTAGCTTGATCTCAGCTATCTCTCTCTCCACATCCATATCTTCTTTCTTGTGACTCTTCTCTTCCTCTAAGCCCTTCATCTCTTCTCTTTTCTCTCTCAATATTTCTTTCACTTTCTTATTTTCTCCTAGCAAGTCTATTTCACCTTACTAGATACCTCACCTAGGCTCTTCTCCTTTGTGCCTAGTCTTTTGGTATATTTTCCTCTTCACTTGTCTCACCCAAGTCTATTTCACCTTGGTCTATTGACTTGTTTTTTTTTCTTGAGCTTCAATTGCTCTTCTTCACTTTTCAAGCCTTTATGGCTTAAGGGATTTTATTTTCACATTGTCTTCTTCTTACCTCTATTATCCTCTCACATATTCTCTTCAAGCTCTCAAGTTTCCTGCAAGTCACAATCTTCATGAACTAATCAAACATACAACACCAAATACTTCACCTTTTTACTATACCTCAATATAGCTTTGCCATTTCTCCTCTTTCGATTTCACTTTCCTATATTCTTGTAACCATGCATCTACCTCAAAACATTATTAGTATAAGTACAAATTTAAATATCTCCATGCTCGATACCAAACATGATGCACCTTCTTATTACACAAACTCTAGTAGTGCAACATTGTTGTTGACTTCTTGTTGTGTTTCGCTTTACTACATTTGTTGTAATTAGGATTCTTGTTGATTGGTAGCTTCAAACAATCTCATCATGCATTCATATTTTTTTGTAACATCAATCCATGAAGGTGCATATGAGGATATTACTCTGTAATTAGAATTGAAACCTTAATCTAATTGACTAATAGCTTAAAAATATTTATCCTCTTATAACATCCACCCATAAGCATATGCTCTACTCTCTATCTTCAATCTTGGTTTATCCTTTTCAAATGTAATCCTCAAAATTATGAGTTTTCAAAGCTCAAGAATAGTTTCCTGTAATCCCTCTTGAGGAACCATAAGACACTAATACATTGCTCCTAGGGTTCCTTGCATGAAAATTGCACCAAACACAAAATTTACACTCTTTCTTACTTTTCTAACTTAGAATTATTTTGTGACAGTCATTCAAACAAGATCCTTAGAGATTAACAACCTTTTAAACATCTTAAACATGGTCTAAACATAATTATCATCAACCTCGGGCTTTAAACATTCATTTGATCAAAGAAATGACAAAAGCTTACAAATTTGAACCTTGTTTTTGCCCACACGAACTGAAAATTTCTATCATTAATATCTTGAGCTGAATGTGGAATTAGAATCTATTTTTTTGGAATTTGGAGTCTATATAGGATAGAGATTTTCTAAAAATTCAGCCAATTTCATTAGGTAGAAAAAAATATATCACCTTCCCAAGTTTGTGCCCACGTAGAAGAAAAATGTGAATAACTCTTTTAATATACACTTTCATGATCTAAAAATTATAAGCCTTGAAGTAATCAAAAAACCCACAAACATATGCAAAAGTCAGCCAATTTCATATATGGAAACGTATTTTATGATGATGCCCTAGTTTGAGCCAAAAAACATGATTTAGCTATAAAAATAACAAGAAAAGGGAATTAGTATAAAATAGAAGTCCAACCATCCAAGAAAAGGGTAAACTCTTTTCAACTAAATGCCTTTTCTCAGAAGATGAAAATGTGGAGGTGTTTTACCTGAGACCAAGTACTTGGTTATGTCTGCGTACCAAGGTGTTCTTGTAGAAATATAAAATAGGTACTCATCTAGAAATGGATCATCAACTACTTGCTCTTCATTGTTGGTCTTCATTCTTGAGAGGAAATCTACCACCACATTATCTTTGTCAGCTTGTCCACTATGGTGACATCAAATTCTTGCAAGAGGAGCAACCACCTTATGATTATGCTACTTACTATTGGTTTGTTTACTAGATACTTGATTGCAACATGATCAATGTGAATAAACACTAGGTATCATGTGATATAATGTCTAAATTTGTTTATAGAATATACTACTACCAGAACTCTTTTTTTGTTACTATATAGTTCAATTTTGCATGTTGTAAATTCTTGTTGACATAATATATTGCATAATTCAAACTACCATATTTTTTCCTAAGATAGCTCTAATAACATGATCTAATGCATCTGTGTGGATGTGAAAAGGCAGGTTCTAGTCATGTCCTCTCAACACGAGGCAATAGTTAGCATCTATTTTAAAGTTTGAAAATCACTTTCACAAGTGTTTAGTCCATACAAAATCAACATCCTTTCCTAGTAATACAAAAAGTGGCACTTTGTAATTTTGCTAAAGTCTTTTTTAAACCTTTGTAATATCTATCATGGCCTAAAAAGCTTCTAACATATTTTTGTTTTCTTAGTGTGGGAAGGTTGACTATGATAGACATTTCGATGTATCTACTTGAATTCTTGTTGAGGAAAGGTAGTGCCCCAACACTATACCCTCTAACATCATCATATAACACTTCTCATTTCTCAAGGAAAAATTGTGATCCTTGCATCTTCTTAAGACCTTATCCATATTTTTCATAGCCTCCTCAAAATTACTGCCATGAATAGTGAAGTCATCCATATAGACTTCCATGCAGTCATTTTTCAAATCAAAGAAGATACTCAGATGCCCTCTGGAAATGTGTGGGTGCATTACACAAGCCAAATGGGAGAACTGAATAGGAAAATGTCCCCCATGGACATGTGAATGTAGTATTATCTTGGTCCTCTAGTGCAATCTGGATATGATTATAACCATTATATCCATCAAGAAAGGAGTACTTTTTACTAGCTAGGGTATCAAGCACTTGATCAATGAAGGGAAATGGGAAGTGGTCTTTCTTTGTGGTTGAATTCAGTTCTTTATAATCCACATAGATTCTCCATTTCCCATTCTTATTTGGTATAATTACAGAGGTGATACCCATTGGTTGTATGATATGGGGTATATGAATCTAGCATCTAGAAACTTCGTAGTTCACCCTTCACAATTTCTCTTACTACTGGGTTCATACATCTCTATGGATATCTGATTGGTTTACATTCTTCTTTAATGTAAATTCTATGAGTACAAAGCCTAGGATGAATCCCATACATATCACTATAATCCCAAGCAAATGTTGTTTTATGTTCTTGAAGAAGAGCAATCAACAATTGCTCATGTTGTATATTCAACATCTTGCTTACATTTAGTGGCCTCCCTGCTGTTATTTCTATTTGCTTGGAGATGTCTAGCATTGAAGACATATTACTACTAACAGTGGTTAATATCATGAGGAAGAAGTTGGTGAAAAATACAATTCTTACCTAGAATACTCATGGTGCTCTATTGTGGTAAGACTTGGTTCAAATGACAACTCAAGCACCTCAATTTGTCATCAACTTCTTCATTTCTTCCATATTTGTTTTGCAGAATATTATAGAGAACAACATCTTCCTCCTGATCTTCAATAGTGCAAGAATTTTCCAACATCATCAGTTGTTGGACAAAACATTGATCAATTTTTGGTTCTTCAACCTAAACTATTTGATCCTCATCATTTAATGGTTGGGCAGGAGGATAGAGTATAAGTTTCTTAGTACCATTTCCATTTGATATGATAATGTTGTTAGAACTACACCATATAAATGCATCAACAATGACCAACCATGACCTTCCTAGTATAAGAGGGTAACCTCCTAGACTTGCCTTTGGTTTGTAGGAAAATGAAATCAGCAGGTATTCCCAAGATTCTACCACCACAACAATGTCCTCAAGGACTCCTTCAGGCCTTACTGTTGATCTATCTACTAGTTGTAATATTGTAGTTGTTGGCCTTAATCCTTCCAACTTCAGGTCATCCATGACTTTCTTGGTCATGACATTGATTGTTGCCCCTAAGTCAATCAAAGTATTTTTAATTGTAGTTCCATTGATAGTAACATTCACCAAAGGACTGCTTGGATCTATGTACTTAGGTAGCACAAAGTTTCCAAGCATGATGTCAACCAACTGTCCAATGACTTGTACAGTAGATGGATCTTTTCTTCTTCTTCTTCTTTATACATAGATACTTGATTAACTTGTTGTAAATAGGCACATCCTTGATGGCTTGAATGAGTGGAATTTTCACACAAATGTCCTTCAACTGATTGAAAAAATCAGAATCTGAATATGATTTAGGGTTAGACTTTCTCTCTTGTAATCTTTCTAGAAATGGGGGTCCATTGACTTACATCTTACTTTTGCTAGAATTTTGTTCATGTTGTTGTGGATCAACTTGCAACGCCTTCTTCTGGATTTTCTGCGGATCATCTTTCAATAATTCTCGGTTCATCTAGTATCTTTGTGATTATATGTTTACTTGGTGGATCAAGTGCTCTTCCTGAGAGAAGATGGATATTATTAACATCAACTAAATAAGTGAGTATTGGGTTGATTCGGTGTCATAGGCTAGCTGAGCATCTTTATTATTGGGGTTAGGTGTTGGTTGAGATGGAAATTGAGTAGTTTTTGGTTGAGATCTAGATTGGGGTTTGGAATCAAATATTGTTGTTATGGGTAGGGAGGTTGCTAGTAGGTTTGTTGGTAGTTAGGATGTTGATTTCTCCATTGTTGACCTCCTCTCCAAGGTTATTTCCATGAATAAGGGGGTGTTGCCACTGTTGGCCTGAGAATTGAGGTTGTCATGGCTATTGGTATTGGCTAGGGTAAGGAGCCCATCCTTGTTGAGTATTAGCCTAAGGTGGGGGTAGCCTAAGGTTGGGGTTACATATATAAACTACTATCCCAATTTTGAAAAGATTTTATAGGATCTTGTGACATACCTCCTTGTCTTGGCGTCCATGGCTTCCTTTGGGAAACGTATAAAACTTGCCCATCCTCCATTTCTATCATTTTGAACTTTGAAGCAACCTCTCTTCTTTCTATAATGTTGGCCAATCCCCTTCATCTCGCAATCAACTTTCTTTCTTCATGAGAGTGACAAAACTTTGTAAGTACTACCTACTCGCATCCTCTCTCTTCTTTACATGAAGAGTATCAAGTTGGGTGGTCATGTCATTAACTATTTCTCATTTCATGTTTTTAAACATGTTTACAATCTCTGATTTAGATATTTCCCCAATTCCTTTGGCAGTTTCTCCACCCTTTGATCTAACACTTATTATTTTCATGGTTGCTCTAGAATAGTTCCTATATGCTTCACAAATCTCCTCAAAAGTGGCTTTGGAGATGTCTCCAACTCCTATTAAGTCCAAAGCATCCATATCTTCCTCACCAAGTCCTTTTAAGAAAAGTAACTTGAGAGACTCTAGGAGGTAACCTTGTGTGTCTTGACTTTTGAACACAAAATAGGAATCTCTCTAAGTAATCTTCTAGTGGCTCATCTTCCTTCTATGCCATCTTGAAGAGTTCATCTCCTCCTCTACTACTTGGCTTGCAGTAGTCTTGGTACTTGGTTAGAAACTTGTCAAAGGTAGTAACAACATCTCTTCCTAGGCCCATAAACCATCTCAAGGCTGCATCCTTAAGTGTAGCAGGGAACAACTTCAACTTGTGTGCATCAGTTGTGTAGTCATAACTCCTGCATAAGACATCAAACTCAAATAAGAAAGTGTTTGGGTCTTCAGTCATAGATCCATGAAAATTAGGAAGAGCTGATGGAGAGATGTTCTTCATTTGAGTAGGTTGATTGTTATTGGAGATAGGAAAATCAAATGTGTTTGGTTCCCCTTCTTCCATGTTTTGATTCACCTCTTATGTCATATTTGGTTGTTCAAGAACAACCTCAGAGATCTCATTGGGGAGAGAGTGTTCTATAAGAAAACCATGTATAGAAGAGGATGTTTCTTCTTCAGAATTAGAAGTAATTTCTATTTTTAGGATTGGGTAGGAATCTACCATGGGAATCTCTATGATGGTGCATACATCAATTGACTCAACTCAATAAACATTCATTAGTGGGGGGTTTTGAAGGTGGAATTTCTATAACTTAGTATGTTCTAAGAAATTAAGAAATGCAAAACCTCAAAATCGCTTAAACTTGGCAATATCCCCGAAAATGATGCAAAAATGGTGGTGTAAATCAACTTGCAACAATTAATATGTTGTACATTGAGTTACATTCATTTAATTATCAAACCAAGGAGCATAGAATTGAAATATTGTCAGTGATGTATGCACAATTATAGTTTATCTAGGAGGTTGGAAAGGAAATAACTATCATAACAATACTAAAAGTAAAATAAATCTCTAGACTTGAAAAATGGAATATTGTTAAATGTTATTACTGAAACAAAGTTGTAGATTCAGAAAGTAGATTATTCCTAAGTAAATATGCATGAAATAAAACAATGGAGGGGATTTAGCAAACCTCAAGTGGGCCTTGACTTGGGTGTTAATCCCTTCCTAACTCTGTAACTAAAAACTAAATGATAAAACTCATATCTTTATTGATTTGCATAAAACATTACATCTAGGAATCAAAAGATCAGAGTAATCTCTAATTCCAAATTTGACTCTTTACTCTCCTCTACTCACTGTTTTGTTACAAGGCACCAACACTTTCCTTTATACCTTATCATTTACAACATGTGAGAAGAAGAAGAATACAACAAGGATTCTTTAATAGAACAAGTGAGATATCTTCAAAAACAAGAGAGAGATCATCAAATGAACAAGAGAGATAATCGAAACATGTTTGAAATACACAAGTGTTAATCTAACAATCAATTCTTCACTAGTTCTTTATCAATGACCAAATCAAAGATTGATTTGTTTCCTAGTTTTCCACGTTATTGTTGTAACTACCTACCCAATGATGCACACAGACTTGAGTGCCATCACTTCATGTTTCAAAAGATCTTCATAAATGCGGGCTCTTTGCTTTGTGAATGATTTCCTTATCTTTGTGGACGAATTGTTGCGTAAAAGTTCTCTCAAGCTCTGATTAGTTGCTAGGACATTTTCCTTCACTACATATGGAAAATTACTTACAACCAAGAGTGACATCAACACATATAATCATCTAAACAATTTATTGGAATAACAAGAATAAATGCACACATAATATCACAAAATAAAGACATTAGATATAACTATATCAATTAATCATTATTCCAAAAGTTCATGGTTGTAATATAGATGGTCAATTGTAGCTTACTTAGGAAATACACGGTCATGGCTACAATTGTCTTATCAAAATGTAAAATATGAGTTGTTATGAAGGCAATTAATATAACTCATCATATCATATATTATAGTAATTACTCGTAACTAGATTAAATTAAATTAAATTAAATTAAACCACCTACTATAAAACATATCTACTGAGACTTCTACTTCTCTCATAACATATTCATATCACACATTAGACAAAGTTCGTAGGTTCATGTCATTTTCGGCATTAAAATTGTTGTGCCTTCTACGAACCCATCTCTTACACTTCTAAAGGTCACTTTTTAAAAAGGGTAACAATCTTAATTGACCTAAGTGATATTTTTGGGTCAATTGAGTGGGAAATCATACAAATACACATCCACTGTAAGGTATGAGGGGAATCTAGGGATCCTCTATTCTCTAACTCTAATATGGTCAATAGTGAGAAGTGCATGATTTCATTCCTTATAACATTATCATAATAGTAAAACTATTGAATTTATTAAATCATTTATATTATTTCCCTAAATCAACCATGAGCCAAAACTAAAGTATTAAATGTGTGTTGCCAAATGTGAGGGCTTAATCAAGAGATCCATTTTATTATTATTACTATATATTGACTTTATTCAAAGTAGTGGTATATAGTTCAATGCTCATCACATTAGCAAGGTATGATGAGGTAGTCCAACCCAATCATTACTAACCTCATTTTAGGTCACTGATTTAACTAAAATTGAATTAAGTGTAGATTATTTCCCTTAACTTAAATTATATTGACTAAGGGTTAGAAATATGTTCTATATTTAGATTTATTAATCATTAAATATGTTGGTGCTCATTTTGATCCCTCTTTAGTTGAACCGTATAAAGAAATACCCTGTACCATTTGAGGACCCAAATCTGAAATGTGTCATCTTATCACTAATGTATTTTTGAATCTCCATGACTATCCCTTCCCATGAAACTCAACAAATTAAAGGATGGACATGACTATCCAACTCTAAGGAAGCCACAATGCATCAACTTGGTATTCTACGGAAGGAAGAACTCAACATTCTAGGGATTACAATGCAAGATAAAAGCAAGAGGGGATGCCATGGAGGGTTAGTTGCAAAAGATAAGGATAAGTAGTTGTGTAACAAAAGTCTGCGACACATTGAAATAATGATTGGTGGATTTTAACAAGGAAATCAATATTCTACGGGTTCCAAAAGGCCATGAAATACTCAAAGCTCTTCCAAAGGGCCACGAAACACTAGAAAATACTGTAAAGGAATAATACAAGTAAAAACCAAGTGACCATGCCGTGGATTCCAGACAAGCCATTGATCATTTAGAAAATGAAACATATTTCATCTATACCTTGCCGCGGGTTTTTAAATTATGAATTTTGAATTTAGAAATGATTGTTGTGTTATCCAAAAGTAAATTCAGTTATGAAAAGTAATTGTTGAGCTAACAAATGCAATAAAGGGAAGCATATGTATTTAATATGAATAAAATGGGGATTCTATAGGGGCCTCAGCCCTTGAAAATTCATATAGCTTATAGTATGCATATACAAAAAGAGGTTTTGGAAAAAGAAGTACAATATCAATTAATGGTTACACATTCCTCTACAAAAGGAGGAATATGATTCAACAACTTCTTCTTCCTAAATTCAAATTCTTTGCGAGTCTTGAGCCCTGTAAACATATTGGATGTCCCCTACAAGGTCACGAGACATGCCTAGTTCCATGAGCTTTGAAATATTTATTTTGGGACCTTCCAAGATTTTGATTAATTCTAATTTCCTCATGTAGGAGGAAACCCATTCAAGGAGGTTAGACCCACCTTTGAGGTAGGCCTTGGTACCCCACCAAATAGTAGCTTTTGAAGATGAAGAAGACCTGGGAATATCGGATGGTGCCCTGGGGTGGATTCAGTTCATCCATAGAAATGGACTAACTTGCACAAGATGGATTTAGTGCACCGTCTATGTCTCCTCTGGGAATGTGGCGACATTTCAAAGGCTTTCCCAGAGGAATTTTTCACATGTGCTTTCTCAAGACGAGCAAGTATTTGCTCCATTATGGTGATTTTGCAGGAAATTGATGATATATCTTCCGTGAGATCATCAACAAACATTTAATAGGTAGTGGCGGGAATTTCTTTCTCTGTTAATTCTTCATTGAAGAACAAAGGAGATATATCGATGATAATTTTGTTGATTGTAGTATCTATTTACCTCTTGCTTTATCAATCAACCCCAAACGTGCCGACACATCATCTAGATGTTATGGAAGCTCACCGAGGCACGCGCAAGCTCGAGCCCCTCCTTTATGTGAGCTTCGTGAGAATGTTCTTCCTTAATAAGGGGGTGTTACACAAACAGAGAATGGACACACCCATTCTTGAAAACCAAATTTAAGCACTAACTCCTAATCTAATGCACCAGAACATAGGATATCATGATCATACTATAATGGAAGTATAACTAAATCATGATTATCATCAAGAAAACCAATAATACACCCATGAACATAAAAAGAAATGTACAGATCAAGATCCATCACATAAGTGCTTCAAAATCACTTCATTATATTCATTAGTCAAAGTACAAGAGCTAAGATTACATCAAAATAGTTCCATGTATGGATATATTTACAGTAGTAGAGCTTCGACACATTACAGAGCTCGCCATCACACATTACACATTTTTACCAACTATCTCCCTCTCTTTCTCTCATACTCACACACACACATCCTCTCTAAATATGTCTCATAAAACCATACATAAGAGGAACTCTCAAGGAATCTCCTCTTAACCGCTCATCATTACATGAGAAATCTGAAGGAATATTTCATGATTGCCCTACCACTACCCAAGAACATGCCAAATGTCATCATGTGTTTCCCCTAATTGAGTGTCCTTAGCATGCATGTGCCAACTAATCCATAACAAACTCAGCTCCTTATCCTTTCATGATAACCGTATTGATGCCCTGGAATATCCTTTCCTTGAGCTACAAGTCTCCATAGCTTATCCATATTTGTATCTGGTCACTTTTTCATTTGTTCCCTAAACACGTCCTTTCTGTTGTCCAAAACTCACTAAGTCCTAAATCCATCTTGCTTAGGCACGAGCCTTCACGCATCTCCAAGAACTACTTTTGCGTGTGCCTTCGTGCCCTGCTTCCACGCACCACCAAGCTTCGCGCCTTAGGTACTTAGTTAATTTAGGGTCCAACATCACCCCACATTTGATTGTCACCTCGAAAATCCTTCGCGCTTCTCGAACAAAGTCTTGATGACCAAAATATGCTAAGGCAAGAATGTTGCTCCTTTAAAGAATAAAGAATAGTGGAATTGAAAGAATCTAAATAAAGAATTGAAGAATATGCTACGTGACCAATTGGAGGAGTTCAAGGAACTCTACATCTATCTCATCCTTCAACTTCTCCTAGGCCTTCAATTCTGATAAGGCCTTCCCTGATGCTTCTCCCATGATGTTGGGCACTTGGTCTAGGGTAATTTCCTCCACCTTCCCCTTTAGCACATTGATAGCTACCACCAGCTCCACGTAGACACCTTTGAACTCGTCCATCCACTTAGTGATGGAATCCCGGAGTTCGCTAATCCTGAAGTCCAGCTTCTTGTGCTTTGTTTTGATTTTATCCTTCTAAGTTGTGGTGTTAACAACCAACTGCATGCGTTTAGCCTTGTTAGTGGGGATGGTATCCTGTAAATCCTTGAGGGCGACCTCCTCTTTTGTCTCCTGTGTATCAATGATGGGCTCAAATTTTCTACAGTGGTCAAAGCCTCTATTTGCCATTATATTTGCTTCCTTGAGTTGGGTGAGAAATTCCTCCAACTCAGTGATTTGGGCTTCAACGATTACTTTGCTTTCCACTTTCTCGTTTACCAGCTCTGCATCTATGGGCCCTATGCCATCCTTAACATTTGTGAGCAACATCCCCACAAGGTCTTCAAGATATTCCATTTCATCCCCATAGTCTATCTTGGCCTGGCTCACCAATGCCAAACATTATCCCAAAATGCTCTTCACAAGGGCACCACTCGGTCGTATGCTTCCTTAGTTTGCGCTTGTTCACCCCTTAATCCCTGATACAATCTATCTCCTTTTCGCTATCCTTATTATCTGCTAGGGTCTAAACAGTGGGTCCTACATCCAAGCTACATTAAATCACCTCCGAAGACATCTTTTGAAGCACATTGCATGCTTTCTTGCTCATTTGTTAGGTGGTTAGGATCCACCACCTTATATGTTTCTCCTCCTTTCTTCTTTAGATGGATGGTCTCGATTGCATGATCGTTGACCTCAAACTCAGGCTCTTCAATGTGGAAATGCATGTTCCAACTAAACATCTTCCTGGTTCTGGGCACACCCCTTCTTGATCCATCAAATCCCAACCATGTAGTTTCTCCGGTGGGAGGGTGGTCTGAAACCTTGTGCACAATACCTTCATGGGGTCATCCACGAAGTCCATATGTGGGGACATGGGTGTCCACTTCTTCTTTGATCCTAGGGTGAATCCTTTATCCTCCTTTATAGTAAAGGAGTTTCCTTTATCTCCCCTTGGGCTGGCGGTCTATGTCAGGGAGGCCTTGCACACTGGGCTCTTCTCAGGTCTTGCAGAGTGCTCTTTTCCTTCCTCATGTGCCTTACTCACATCCGGTAGCTTCAACCTCAACTTCATGCTCTTCCAGCATCTCTGCTTCCAACTTTGCCTTGAAGGTGGTGGGTCTTCTTCTTCACCTTCCTCCGATCCTATTGTGGGGCTCGATGCATCGTGTGTCTTTTGCTTCTTTTCTTTAAGCTCTTCCTCCTCTTCCTTCTCTTTCTCGCACCCCAGTAATGAGGCCTTGATGCCACCTTATAGTGAAGTGTTGGCACCCTTGCTACCATTGTGATGCGTGTAGTACTTCCTCTTCTAGGAAGTATCTAACTTACCTTCACTCATTCTTCTTCTTCTTCCTCTCCTTTGACCTATACCACTTTCATGGGCGGGATTGGCACCTCCCACGACTTTGGAAAGGGGGAGTCTGTAACCTCCACTTTAATCCCCCTATGTTTTGGGGCATAGCTACACAAACACCCAATGGACGTACCCTTTGATGGTAATGCTGACTTGAGGGTGCAAGTCTAGAAAATATGGCTCCAAAACTTTGACATAAACAAAGGTGATGCCATACTTATATGTCACATGTAATGTATGGACATCAATATCCAATTTGTCTACATCAAAGACCAACTTTTGCACGTCCTTTATTCGGTTGATGGCACACTTCATATACTTAGAAATAAACACGAAGGGGAGCTTGCACCATGGCCCCATCTCTCCCTTGGCCATCATAAAATTTTCTTGGGGAAAAATGTTATATAACTACAAGTTTTTCTAATCCCTAACAACTTGTGGCAATTCATGGGGGATGCATCACTCGTTCTTAAATGCTTTGCGCAACTGTTCAAATCACATGTTCATCCGAGCCTTGTAGGCGCTCAAGATGGTCCCATCACAAGTGAAATTTGCAAATTGAACTATGGGGATGAGTGCACTGGTGGGTGAACCCATATGTTCCCATCTGGCCCATCTAGGACACCAATCTCCTAGAATATGATCAAGAAAAGTATGGAGCCCCATGTGATTTTCACTCCTGCCTCGTTTTGCACTTGTGCTTCTTCAACAATGTCGTTTGTGATAAACTCTACAAAATTATAATGTGCCCTTTTTGACACTCTGTAGGCCACATACAAGAACCTCCTATTGATGTCTGTCCACCTCTCTGATGCACCCAATTTGTAACTAATGAGCCGGAGGTGACTCTCAATGTTGGGTCTAGGAGATCCACAATCACTGTGCCCTTCCTCCTTCTCATAGTTCAATTTCTTCGCTAGATCCTCAATATTTGCAATGACACATAAATCAACTATCATGTCCTCACTGCTATTCCACAGACTTGTAATTGTCTTAATCAAGTGGCATGTAATCCTCATCCTTCTTCCTACAAAGTAGAAGAAGTCCTCATGTACACACGGGACATTAACCACCTAAACAAGTGGGGCAGGTTTTACAAAGAAAGGCAACTCTCATAACTACAAAACTCTAGTATTTTATAGTTCTTGTTATATTGAGTCATCAACCTTAGGGTTTTTGAGCTCATCCACTATTGGAGTGTCTAAAACTAAGTCCACCTACATCATATTTTCATTTTCACTTTTCTTGTGGTTGTATTCGTTGATCTTGCACTTGTATAAATTTAAACTCCACTTTTTTTCCTTGATAACCCCGGGGTACTACATTTTGAGTAAATCTCCACGAGATCCTCCTTCTCCACCACCGGTCTCTTTGTTTGAGATTTCTTGGGTGCCATCTTCTTTCTTTTCTCATGCCCTAGGTGCTTTGAACCTCTCCTTTGTCTTCCCGAACTTAACGACTTCTCCACTTCTCTCTCATGCAACCCCTTTCCTACTCTGTTATCTTCTTTCCTCCTTGTTATGCCCAAGACTACACTACAACTTGCACAATTCCACTGGTTCGTGATAAGTACCTCGCTTCTCTCTTCTTTGCAAAACCCTTATGCACTTCAAGCTCGGGAGCAAAAAGAAATTTTCTAAGGAAAAGTAGTCGAAATGACTACTCTTACCTCCTATTTATACTTTTTCAATGCCTTAGAGTTCCTCCAACCACATGTCTTAACGTCTCTTTTAATAGATCACTTTATTTCACTTAAATCAACTTCCACGACTTTCCCTGCACGCACATCGCACTGTAACCTTTTCTAGCACTCCAACACTACTTCACTGCCACAAACCTCCTTCGCACACATTACCATGCTGAAGTACATAACCTTTGCGTTGTCCACCAAGTAGTTCCCAAGGTGTTGCCTACCTTATGTTATACTATGTGATCTTTCCCTTCTTCATGGTCTTTAAAATTTTCTCAACACACCTTCATAACCGCACAAATTCAAACACCTTAACCATCATTCCGCTCATTCTTCTACCTTTGCGCTAATCATTCCCATCAGTCCATTGTCAAAAGAATTTGTCAAACATATTCAACATATATGCTACTCATATTCAACATATCTGCTACTTCACCCCACACAAAAATGTATGCGCGGTCCTCTACGCATAGAATCTCTTACAATGTAATTAGCTATTGGCGCACCAACGCGTAACGTAAAACCCAAAAAAATGATGACAAAGGAAACAACCAAAAGGGAAAAGCATTAAAGGAAACCTAATCTAATTGGCAATACTGCCTTATTTATAGACACATAGAAGCCTTATTTATAGTAGGGCTTCAACCTACTCCATTGAAATATCCTGAAACCTTGTCCCATCCAACACTTGCAGAACTGACACACACCTAAATCAAGGATGTAAGATATAATATACGGATCTAACCAATGAAATTTGAGTTTCCCAGGATGGTGCAAAAATTTAGAGTCATAAAGTAAAACCATTTTCCCAACCTTAAATTGTTTATTTTTAATGTGACAATTGTGCCATGCTTTTTGTCTCACCTTCTTAGTCTTCTAACTCCACCTAAAAAGTGATCACCTTTCGTCCAATTACATTAACTTATCCATGCACTCTTGTAATGTTTTCTCATCGGCCAATCCTCCTGCATGCGCAATACGCAAAGAGGGAAACATAAACTCTATTGGTAAAACAACTTCCGTGCCAAACACCAATTGAAATAGTGTGGCCTTGTTCAATCTCTTGTAGGTTGTCCTATACACCCATAGTATGAATGAGACTTTGTCATCCCAATATTGTCTCCCAACATCACAAATCTTGGTCAATGTGTGACTTAGTATCTTGTTAAATTCCTCAACGGTTCCATTAGCTTGAGGGTGATAAGGGGTAGTCTTGTGATGAGCCACCATGAACTCTGCCAACAAAATCCTAACTGTCTCATTCAAAAAATGTGTACCCTTGTCACTAGTCAAGCTCAATGAACACCCATACCTACTGATTATATTTTCCCATAGGAATATTACTATTGTGGTTTATGCAATCCTTCATAGGCATTGCCTCTACCCATCGTGTTAAGTAATTCGATACAAGTAATGATATAACGCGAACTAGTCCTTCGCATGACAGGTGAAATAGGTCCTAAAAAATCAACCACCCACTTCTCAAATGGTTCAGTGCTAGCTATCGGCCTCAAGGGAATTTCATCTCTTCTTCTTGGCTTGCCAAGGTGCTAAAAATGATCACAGGCCTTGCAAAACTCGATACAATCTGGTAAATGCTTTCCCACTAGAGACCTGCTAGTAAAATCTTTCATGCGGTGGTGTTCCCGATATAGTGTCCTCCTACAATTCCACCATGTGTTTCCTCCATGATTGCAGTGTAATCATGCTCTAACACGCATCGGCGCAAGATATCATCATGACCTAACTTGTATAAGTCTCCACCAATTAACATGTAGGGTGCGACACGTATAGCTAATTGTTTTCTCTCAAAGTCTTCATTCCTTTCGGCGCCATACCTATTTTGAGAAACACAATAATATCCTCTAATTCAAAGGGCGCATAACACAATCTAAATAGTTGTGCATCCGATTGACATTGTATCCTCAATGCTTTGTACATCCTCCCCTAAGTCGATCCTTAATAAATGGTCAAGTCCCAGGTTACTTTTACCTAGTTTTACAACAACCATAAACTCAAACTCTTGAAACAATATGACCCACCTACATATGTGCCCTTGTAAAATGAGATTATTCACCAAGTACTTCAATGCCATGTGGTCCGTGTAGAATATAAAGGGTATTGCTAGTAGATACTACCTAAATTTGTGCAACACATAGATCATCGACAATGCCTTGCGCTTAGTAGTAGTATAGTTTTTCTTTCTTTGGTGTCAACTTCCTACTTGTAAAAAAAAGAGGGTGATCAACAATCCCCTCACTAGGTTGTGCTAACACTACTCCAATTTCCATCCCTGAAGCATCAACATGTACATGGAATGGCTTGTCCCAAGACAGAGAAAGTGTAATATGGGCATAGTGATAAGCCTATTCTTCAATGTATCAAACACCATCTGTTATGCCTCTCCCCAATGAAATCTACTTATGTGCTTTAAAAATCCCTCTAATGGCGTGGAGATCTTGGCATATCCCTTAATAAATTTTTGGTAGTACCCTATATGCCTAAGGAATCCATGCACCATGCTCTGGCTGGTAGGTTCTCCCAATCCTACAATAACAACAACTTTTTGGGGATCCACCAACAAGCCTTCCTTGCATATAATATGCCCCAATAGGGTTTCAAATGGAGTATGGAAAAGACATTTATTAATGTTGAGAGATATACTCAACTATCGACATCTCTCAAGCATCAACCAAAAACTATCGTAATGGTCGTTTACTAGTCCATAAACTGTCCAATCATCAAGGTAGGCTTGAAGAAACTTGCGGATGAAGTCTTGAAACACATGAACCACAATACACGAAAACATAGTAGATGCGTTCTTCAGTCCATAAGGCATGACCATGTAGGCAAAACTTCCCCATTCAGTGGCGAATGTTGTCTTCTCTTGGTCCTCCTTCATAATTCTAACCTGATGATATCTTGAAAAGCCATCCGTGAAAGAATAGATCTCGTGCCCAGACTACTCCTTCTAGGATCTCCTCAGTGAAGGGGGTTAGAAAAGCATCAATGCCACATACCGCATTCAAATCCTTGTAATCAATGTAAATACTTATCCTCCCATCCTTCTTAATGTTGATAACCATTGGAATTATCCATTCGATTCCTCAACAACCTCAATGATGCCTGATGTGATCATCTTGTCAATATCCTCCTTGACCTTGATGCGTAGATTTAGATTCATTTAGTATGGTCTCTTCCAATTGGGTGCATGCCCTCCTTTAGTTTGATCCACATCTCTCCTAAAGAGTGGTGAAATCCCTTAAGCTCATGGTACCCACGCGGAAACAAATCCTGAAATTCACGCAACAGATCAATAATCTTTGAAACCTCCCTTTCTAACCAGTAATCCCCAATAGTAGCCTCCTTAGGTTTTGTATCTGAGCTAATGTTAACCTTCTTAGTTTTCAGGGGTTCATTATAGGCACGTGCTTGCTCATTAGCATTATCCATTACCTCGTGTGTACCCAGTATGGTTAGCATCCAAGTTCTCCACTTCTTCACCATTGATCACATAAACCAACTTCCCTTTCTCTTTTTCCATGCAAGCATGCTCAAGTTGTATTTCCTCTGGATCTTCCTCATCGAAGCCAATTTCCAATTCATGTTCTCCCAAAATCCAATATTCTATCCTCCACCATGGCACTATCCCCCATAGTTAGGTGCTTAACAACTGCAACGCCTCATGCATCGATGGCTTTATACTTCGATACTCAAAGGTTTGAATCAAGTCATTTGTCAACTCTCACTAGTTTCCTATCTGATAGTGTAGTTCCAAATGAATGTACCATATGCTCATATAACCTTGTAAAGTGGAGTAAAGCTTATGCACCCATAAAGATGGAGGAAAGGCTTCCACGCCTTTCATCTAGGCGTTCCCACATACTTGGACATGAAATGAGGCGGGTTCCTTCCCATGATAGTCTTGTATAGTAGTAGGTGCATTACTTCGGAGAAACCTAATAGAGAATGTGATTCTCACCTCGCGCCACTCTAGAAGGTTATCGCGATGGGTTGCCCTCACCAACGTGTTGCGGTCCTGAGAAAAGTATAGCTAAACATACTTCTCCTTTCAATCTCACATCTCCACTGGGTCTCCATTGCTTGTAGGAAAACATCAGGTTGGCTCCCCTAGTGTAACTTGGCAACTGTTTTCCTCCCAGGTGCCTGACTAAGCATGCATTTGTTACTCTCGTCATAGAGCCTCTTAACTGCCTCGCAACTAACTCAAATGTCCCATGCACCCAATTGTCACATGCCACACTAGTGGTATCACTTACATATTGAGCATCTTCCCACTGAATAACTCCTTCTGTTGGATGCACAACCTCAGGGTCTCTAATAGTGTGCACATAGATTCTGTCTAGGTCTCCTTCTCCTAAGGGTTCAGTATAGGGCATTGAATTTCCATCTGTTAAAGGGATGATAACACATTTTTCCTTGTTCTCAAAACTTATTTATCGCTTATTGAAACGTAAGTCAACATTGTTCTTATTGCACTGGGGACACCCAAATAATCTTTGGGAAGTTTTCCGCCTCAAGTAAGCATCAAGACTTCGAAGTCTCCATCGAATTTCATCCCTTGGATAGTGATAACAACATCCTTCAAAACACTAATGGGCATTGTCTTTGTCTTGTTAGCCATATACAACACATTTGAGGATGGCTATAATGGGGGCCTTCCCATTTGATTCCATGCGTCTAAAGTGAGAACATTAACTTCCGTGCTTGTGTCAATTAGAATATTTCTCAGGAGCCATCCATCAACCATGACATTCAAGGTAATCTCCTTATCATAATTAATGTTGTGCGGGGGAAGGTTAACTTGCAAGACTTTCTACTCGCACTCTCCTCTAATGCAAGGTACTTTCTCCTGTAGCCATTCTCCTAGTAGAGGGATGATATTTTCTTACCTCAACATTTTGCATACCTCCCTGACTTCATCTAGATCCTTCTATGGAGCCCCAGCACTCTTCTTTTGCTATAATTGCCATGATTGCTTCTTTAGGCATTGGATCTCTCCTTGTAGACTTCGAATCACATCCATGATTTCCTGATAGACTTCTTTTTGATGAGCAAGGTCTAGATACTTTCCATGCACCACCTCTTATCTAGTAACCAATAGTCTCTGCTTAGGTATCTCCTTGATGCACACAACCTCATCTCGCATTGTCACCAATACAGGTTCCAACTCTGACTCACACGCCACCCTTGACATCCACTGTGAGTCATATTTCTTCACGCTTACCATCCCGATGCCTTTATCCTTCTATTGTTGTTAGATCATGTGTTCAAATAATTCTGGGCACCCTCATACTTGTGCTTATTTCCACACCAAGAGCACTTGTAACAGATAGGGAATTCACACTTATAGTGTTCTCGTAGACCCACAGTTGTAACAAGTTCCACGCGGAACTCACTTCTTCTACCTCCGTGGTTGCCACGACCTCTAAATCCTCTATGAAAGCTTCTTCCGCATGACTCCCTCCATCTGCGTGCCCTTCATAATGACAATCCTCATCCTTGGAAATGCTCGTAATACTAGTCGACGACACATGCTAATATCAATGACATCATGTATTTGGTCAATAAATATATAATCCTTGGTGTCATGAATAATAGAGGTCATATTTTGCAATAACAAGACACATTCTTACGGATCACATGCTACAACAAAGAGACACCTACTTGTATCACGATCTCGTGGAAAATATCACGACCCTTATGGCACAAAGCAACCTTCACGGGAAATTGTCCTTTATATGACCCTATACTTCACAATTTGTACACCATAACCTGTTGTGAGTCTCATAAGCCAAGTTTACAAATAATTTCTCTATTGCTTACCATTGCAACAATTTAGGCTTCTAGGAACAAACTAATTCCTATATCAATGCTTCCTACTACCTCAGCGTGCAAGGAAACCTATAAGGCCTCGCGCGGATTCATGAAAGTTTTTGTGAAAGTGCCCTCCTAAAAAGTGTGACCAGTCCTTCGACAAACCACTGAGCATGCTACAAAGGGTTAATGTCATAAGATAACTTAGATATGAGCATTTTGAAATGTGTGTCATACTCTTGCACACTCTCCACCATTCCTTGTTGAATCTCCTTCAATGCACTAATGATTTTTTGTTCAAAATCAGGTATGTAGAACTCCAAAAAGGCATTACACAACACAATGTAATCCACCATTGTATGGTGTGGGTCATACTTCTGTACCAGCTATGCACGCATCCTTGCAACGTGGTTGTAAACTGACTTTCTTTCCACTTTGGGGTAGTGATTCCCTTCGTGCACGCCATAGTAACTCACACTTGTGTACATGTTCTATGGCATCCTCAACACCCTTATAATTAGGTAAGTGGAGTAACATCTCATAAAACACACTGTTGATGGTGTTATGGACCTTGTCTGCCAGAGCCATGACCTTGATTCCCTCTAAGTGTTACCTCCACCACTAGACCCACTAGATCCACTAGTGCCAACTCCTCCAGATCCACCAGATCCTCCTCCTATCGTAGGTAAGGGGCCTAACGTAGCTACCCATGTGATCCCATTGTGCTAAATTGTTCGCCGACAGTCTGTGATACCGAACCACTCCCAAATGTGTTTTTGCACTACTCCCATATGCGATACTCAAACCTTGTGGTCTTACACCTTGCCAAATGTTGTGCGAAAAAAAAATGAAAAACATAGGAAATGAATGTGTAGCCATAGATGTACCAAATGAAAAATTATACCTCCTAGGTGTCACTCAACTACCAATACCGATACCAACTAGATTATCAAAACTTATCTCAGAATTGGAAAACTAAGCACAAGGGTTTGGTCACCATGTGGGTTAAGATGCATGCCTACGAATCTTCTCCTTTATTCATATGATGATCTCTCTCCAGAAGCTAAGGGGGTTTCTCTTCCATGCTTTCCAAGATGGGGTAGCTCAGACTGCTCAGGTTCCACATCCTCCACACAAACCTCAAATCCTTCCCCAATGTCTACCTCCATAAATCCATCACTCCTATAGCTTTGGGCTATCTTACCAAATCCATTTCCTGAGATTCATTAAAATTGAGCCACCTCTCCTCTCTCTCCATTTCTGCCGTAAGGTCCACCATCCTCTACCACATCGGCTTTCACCATGCGCTTAGCAGAGTTTAGCTTGACCATGCGAAAGGCTTCCAAACTCTACGTAATGACCAAGATATTGATAGCCAATGGAATAACATGCAAGAATGATCCTCTAGGATCCCTTAAGAATTCAAACTCAATAATCTTCGAGCAAGAATACATAGAAATAACATATTCTAGGGTATAACTAGTCAACACTCTACTCCACCAGTGAACAATAGCATGGGTCTAGGTCAGATCGACATCATGTAACCATTGATATTCCTCATGGGTCCAAACATGAGGTCTATACTACCAAATTTTCCTTGATACATATGTTGAGAGCCATTCATACAACTCTATTTGGAAACAAGCAGAAGAATGTCTCCTAGAGTTCATGATATAGGTTCTCCTCCACCCATTTTCGTGCATCAAACTCAAATCTAGTACTGAACCTCTGAGAAAACTCATCCTCCATGATTTTAAGCCATGTATCAATGTTGTCCAAGGTCACACACTCTTTCATCACACATCATTCTCACAATAACTTTGAAAAGAGGTCTCGACAATGAACCAAAATGTAGTCTCTATTTACCTCTTGCTTCGTCAATCAACCCCAAGCGCGCTAACACATCATCCAAACTGGTCTAGAAGCTCACCCAAGGCATGTGCAGGCACCGATCCCCTCCTTTATGTGAGCTTCATGAGAATGTTCTTCCTTAATAAGGGGGTGTTGCACAAACAAAGAATGAACGCACCCATTCTTGAAAACCAAATTTAAGCACTAACTCCTAATCTAATGCACCAAAACATAGGATAACATGATCATACTACAATGGAAGTAGAACTAAATCATGATTATCATCAAGAAAACTAGTAATACACCCATGAACATAAAAGGAAATGTACATATCAAGATCCATCACATAAGTGCTTCATAATCACTTCATTATATTCATTAGTCAAAGTACAAGTAGCCAAGATTACATCAAAAGAGTTCCATGTATGGAGATATTTACAGTAGTAGAGCTTCGACACATTACAGAGCTCACCATCACACATTACACATTTTTACTATCTCCCTCTCTTTCTCTCATACTCACACACACACACATCCTCTCTAAATCTGTCTCGTAAAACCATACATAAGAGGAAATCTCAAGGAATCTCCTCTTAACCGCTCATCATTACATGAGAAATCCTAAAGGAATCTTTCATGATTGCCCTACCACTACCCAAGAACATGCCAAATGTCATCATGTGTTTCCCTAATCGAGTGTCCTTAGCATGCATGTGCCAGCTAATCCATAACAAACTCGGCTCCTTATCCTTTCATGATAATTGTATCGATGCCTTGGTATATCCTTTCCTTGAGCTGTAAATCTCCATAGCTTATCCATATTTGTATCTAGTCACTTTTTTCATTTGTTCCCTAAATGCATCCTTTTCGATGTCCAAAACTCACCAAGTCTCGAATCCATCCTTCTTAGGTGTGAGCCTTCATGCACCTCCAAGAACTACTTTCACGTGTGCCTTCGTGCCCTACTTCTATGTGCCACCAAGCTTTGTGCCTTAGGTAATTAGTTAATTTAGGGTTCCAAAATTGATAACATGTTCACATCGAGCCAAAACTTCTTTAGCAATTCAGGAGATTTTTTTCCTCGACACGGAATAAATGGTAATACAAAACCTGAAAGATAAAAAAGAATGGGGTCATCTTGATAAGCCTCCAAATTAGTGCTACCCTAACTGTGTGAGATGTTAGTAGCCCATTAGTCTCCACTTGATCTTCAATCTCAAACAAAATTCTTACAAAAGTCCTCATCGAACTAGAAAAGGTCGAATATTAAATGTAAATTCTCCGATGAAAGCTCAAAGTCACAAACTAGTTCCTAACACCACATCTGCTATTTCTTGAGAAAGACACACACTAAATCCGTTTTCACTCAAAAGGCTTGAAGGAAGATGCAATTTTATGAAAAAACAATGTGAATTTATAAGAGAATGAGATTTGGGAGTAATTATGTGAGGTATCATTTTAATTAAATGTGAAAATCAATTTTGAAAACTTGCACGGGTTTGGAGTAGATTGATATCTTTCAAAAGGTGATTTTCAGTTTGAAACAATATATCACACAAAATAGGCTTCAAATACGAGGGAGTATCAATGATTATCTGTTTTCCAAGGCATATTCCCTAAAAGGGCAGGTGTCAAATTAGTTAAGATAACGACATGAGGAAACAAATGGTTTGTGACTAGGTGCATGAGTGATGGTGACAACATAGATAGGACAAAAAAGGATTAAAAAATAAAAGTAAAAATCTCACATACATCCATGTCAACATCTAGAAGAAGAATCAAATTAAGGAATAAAAGGTATCTTCATGGTTGCAAAATATTTCCCAAAAGTGGAGCTCATTTGCACGCGTCTTTTCGAGACGACTTGTTGAAGTTTTTGGGGAAATCATGTTTTAAGAAGACATAAAATTGTATAAATATGGGGCTTATCCTCATAGTAAGTTAGTTAATTTTTGGTATTTAGATTAAAGGGGCTTAGTCTTTCAAATTTTGAAAAGGTTAGAGATTGTAATTGTGAATCTGCCGCATGTTTTCAGTCGAGAAATGTGTATTGACCTATGTTTCTTGAACTTCGTGTCAAGTTGGTTACAAATGTACAACCATTGATAGGCTTTGAGAGAATTCATTTGATGTTCCCTTGTTAAGAAATTCATGAACTGAATGAAGTATGTCCAATTTGAGTTTTAAATTATGTCTTCTAGATTCTGTGTTTTAGAATTGTCTATTAATGAGTGATATTATTTGGTTGTGGTCTTGTGTTTATTGTTTCTCTTTGTCATGTGCTAAATCCATCCTTAATGTTTATTGCTTTGGTCATTAAGTTTGATATTGTGTTGTGAGATTTCCCTCTACAATATTAGACTGGATTGTAAAATCCTTGTCATAAACATTTTGTGCTGATAAATTTTTGTAAGCCTTTGAGTGTATCTTAGGTGTATGAGGGATGAAGCAGTAAACACTTTGTTAAAATACTTGCACAAGCCTTTGTGTTAGATGTTTTAGAGATTGTACTGAATCTTTTGCATCTATTGAGCTTCAATGAATGCAAATAGTTCTTAGTTGAGATTGCCATTGATTGATCCCATTATGTGCATTTTCCATGACTTCAGGATACTTATATTGTTAAATTTTGTGTCATAATGAACTCCCCTACCCATAAGCCCCCCTCTGTGAAATCATACTTATCATAATTGACCCCATAACCCCATTTTAAAGCGTCAATTCGTTCCATTTTAGTACTAGATTTCTCTAAACATCACTGAAGGTGTCTTTTAGCCTTAATTCCATTACTAAGAGAATGCAAGATCAATTGAACTTAATTGTCTTTAGTAAGAACTTGCTTCTAGTGTGATTAACATACGTCATACTTTGTTTGACAACTTGTGAGAGTAAAATATTGCACCCTTGGCCATGATTATCTCTGTCTCAAATCAATCCATCATTTGAAAAAGAAACCAAAGGGAAAAAATAATCCATATCCCCCTTTGCATTTTAGGTTACATCGTGGGTCTTCTCACCCTGGTTTAAGACAGGACCAAAAGTAGCAAGATAAGGACATCTCCTTTATATGTGTCCCTCAATCATCTCAAGGCCTGATCCCTAAGGAGTGTGTTAGACCCCTCCCCAACTACAAAATGACATATGACCCAGTCTATCACCATTCCTAAGTAACCCTTCTCCCATCCTTGGAGAGAATTGTTGTCGGCCACCAACAAGGGGTGTGGATTTGAGGACTAATACAATACATCCAAATTAAAATATAAATCCAAACAATAAATGATGAAAACAACAAGATATGATTACTTAAATACAAATAGGGGAATGCACTTAGCTGATAGAGTGGTACATGAAATGATATGGTGTATACACCGACTACGCAAACTAAGGGAGGCCTTACAATGTTTTGTTTATGACATTGAAACTAGAGTATGGTTAGGAACAAGGTTGTATAGATTAGGACTAGATCGCATTTATGGTCCAGTCCTCTTATGTATAGTTTTTGACCATTGAGTGTTAGGTTTCTACAAATTTTGGTGCTCACTTATGACCTAGATATTTGCTTCATTTTCCGGTGCTAGGGATTACAAATGTGTGACACTTTCTAACAACCTGTTGTGAATAATCATGCTAGATACCCACATTAAAACTTCATGCACACATTAGATAACAAAAGGGGAAAATTGTGTGTAGTGAGGTTGTACTAACCTTGGTGGTTAATCCTGTTGATATGATATTGGTCCTACAATACATCTCTCGAGCGAGAGCATACCTCATATAGTTCTCCTAGTGTAGGTACAAGTGTGAATGCAAATATAAGACAACCCCTTAATGTTCCCTTGAGTATTTTGACCCGAATATAGTGAACATAAGTATAGATAGATGAAAATACACCTTGATGATAATCTATATAGTGCTATTGTATTGAGACCTTAGAATGAATTCCTTGATCCTTTAAATGTTTGGTAATGTGTAACCTAGATTTGACTTTAACTATGGTTTGGCTCATAGATGTAGAAGCTAGAATCTTTAACTTGGTTGAGTAACTTAGATATAATGTAGGGGTTTCTCTTAAGGATGTTATGTTGTTGTAGATGAAGAGAAGATATTTTTAGAGTGATTTAAAATGGTGTTTGCAAGAGTGCTCTTCAAAGTGCAAGTGAGTTCAAATGATGAACTATAATTGTTTATGTAGGTGTCAGTAAGTAAATTGCCACATTAAGGTTGGCCTATGGGAGAGGAAACAACCCATAAAAAGATATCACATTGAAAAAAACCATGGAAGGAGAAAAGACATGACCATATGGGTTGACCTAAACAGTGAGAGTACGACATGGCCCGGTCTGTACAATTTCAAATCGATAGTTTATGTAATCAATCTAGAATTTTGGGTGAGATGCTTGAGAGTAATACACTCTATAGAAGAATACAACCGAGTATGTGAATGAATGGTTAAAGTGTGTAATAAAGCAAGTCATGCAATGGAAACAATAATATGACACCTAGGCTTAGGATACGTGCATAATCCATAGTGCGGGGATGTTAGGATGCATGCACAAGCCATAATTTAGAAATTTTAGGATGCATGCACAAGCAATAATGTATGGATGAAGTCAAAATTATCACTGCCAAATTTATGTGTTTACATTTCACCCCGATTTAAGTATGAAATTTAATTACATGCTTAAAGGAAAAGCTACTTGAGGGTGGAAATATAATCCATCTTCACTCGATGTCATTAGTTTTGGATTGGTGTTGGCATGCTATATGATGAAATGTACAACACAAAGTGTAGTTAATGTCTATGAATTGACTTTGACTCAATTTAAAAAGCATTTTTTTATAAATTTGAAAAGTACAACATGTAGTAAGAAAGAAGGCAAAAACATGAAAGGGATACACATATTAATTTTTCTAGAGGAGAAGATCTTGTATAAGTGAACTTGGAGATTTTGAACTTCATATTTGGTGATGAAGAATCATGTGTGATCAGACCCTAATGGTATTGAGGAGATGATAGGGTTATATGAAAGAGCCAAGTGTCGCTAAACCTAATGCCCGAAGAAGGTGCTAAGGAATTAATCCTAAGAACCCTAAAATATGGAAGAGTTTTGTAGAGATCTCTATTGACCCCTCTTTCTTCCAATAAGAGAGTAATATTAAAGATTGTTGTAAGGAATTTTGGTCAACTTCACATTGCTTCAAATCCCATGCCCAAAAATAGATATATGCCTAAATGCCAATTAACACCGACTCAAAGTAATGGTTATCCCTTGCCCCCATTGAGTGATTGCTGATGTGAGTAACAAATTTGCATACTTGGATGCCTACTGAAGAAGGAGAAAAGTAAGGCCACACTGTAAATAATTTATTTGAAATTTTGAATAGATATGATAATGGAAAAGCTAATCGGGTAATCTTAAATCTCTCAACTCAATAATGGAATCATGAATGAATCTAAGGTGAAGAAGGCCCTCCTAACCTGAATTGGTGTAATGGTTCATTCGGATATAATGGCTGCTCGGAGGCTCCAATCAATGTCAAGCTCTGCCGAGATCCTATTTCTTGGTTGTTGGATACGTGGGAAGTGACCTGTGGGAGCTTCGTATATATCTCCAAATAAGGTCATAAAAGTAGTGGTAGGTGTTTAATGGATTTGTAGTGAACTATGGGTGGTTTTCTGGTCTAGCCCAGAAAATATTAGATTGATTGGCTTCTATGTTTAATATGGAGAACTGTACTATAATATCTGGTGGGAGTGGTGAGGATCTAAATACCAAGCGTTCGTAAGCTGGTGTCAATACTTGATTGGTTTGTTGGCCCGTTGGGTGTGGGACTTGGGGATCACAACCGTGAGTTCGTGGTTGTTGTGGACCTATTATGGTCATGTGAAGAATCAATCCCTTCTCCCAACTATCCAAGTAATCGTATGCCTTTTCAGCCTCTACGTTTAGAACTAGAAGTTGTATGATTTTCTCGGAGTACCTAACAGGTGTTTTGGCAACTTGAATATGTAAGCTAGTGTCTATGTCAACGAGGAGGTCTCCGCGTTAGGCTGTGGAACCAAAGGATCGCAACCAAATGTTTTCTCTCATTTGAATCCTTGCACATTCATTCAAGTGTTTTATCAAGGCAATCTATAGTTTGGATGGTTTGACCAGAATGTGTAAGCTTTGTCGTCTTCGATATTTAATCCTCTTAGTTGCTCACTAATTGCTTGTAATTTTTGTTGTTGCTCAAAGACCTGTATCCTAAGTCCCGATCTATATCGATCTATAAGCTAAGGTCATGGGTAGATTTGGTTGAGGTACTATGGGTTCAAATATATATTCTCTAGGCTCTCTAGGTCCTGTGATTGTCATACAAAATGATTCAACTTTTAACTAACATTTAATAAACTGATTACAAAAAGAGGTATTTACACTATGTAAGCATCCTTCTATTTTTGTATTTTTCAATGACGTATTTCAATGAAATTGAAGAAAGTACTACTCTAGTATATTTATAAAATGGACAACTAATCTAGAAACAGAATAAAAACAAGCAACGTAGCCTGGTATGGCTATTCACCTATGTAGTTGTGATTTTATCCTAAATATCTAAGCAACTATATATATTTGAATTGAAAAGACTCTCGATCCTACCTCAGAAGTGAGGAATGAATCATAGTTTCTTAGAAACTATCAATCCCCACAACTTCCCCGGTGATATCGAGAGCAAAATTTTTGACTGAAACGAAATGATTTACTACTCTATTTGATATGTGTAACTAGAACTTTGATAGCTCAAACCTGGCATTTACAGAATAGTGGTAAATCTAGTTGTGTGTGATTTCATCCCCTCAGTGTGATCTCCTCATTCCTTCATGTCCTCGTGAATCCAGAAAGTGTGTATATGATAGTATCAATAGAAGATAGTATTCGAACAATGGCAGCTTTGGATATAGACCGAATACAATGAGTAGGAGAGGGATAGCGCAAGTGAACAGAGCTTGACTATGTAATTCCTAGTGGGATTTATTATGGGAATACAACACAAGTGTACCGAGAGTTTTAAACTATCCTTGTGACAAAACAAAACCTGTAACTTTAATGGATTCTAGTCTAGAAATGAAGCTATTCTATGCTAAACTGATTGTATGAAGTAGCAATGGAACAAGACTGAAACAAGAAGATTATATGACCTCTAAAATACCAACAATGGAAGCAAAACATGAAACTAACAGAATTCTAAGCAAGAAATTGAAAGATTGAATAAGAGAATTGAGAAGATGAGGGGCCATTTGCTTGAAAACAAGCTGGCTATTTATAACCAATGCATTTACCAGAGGGTAACTCCCATTTGATCTCTTTTACTATAAACAAAGGAAAAACACTATTACCAGGGGACCAAAAACATTAATGCAAGCCAAAGTGGTTGAAGAAAGCATGTAAATTTGAAGATTTACATTTGACGTGATCATCGGAGGAATCTAGAAAATGTGAACAAAACCACCCACCCTATGCAGGTGGCGGTTACGGGACCACCGCCCTGTCCTGGGTGGTGGTCATGGGACCGCCGCCTGGCAGCAGAAGGTGGTGGTTCCATCACTGAAGACAAAATGCAAGAAGAAAAGGGGGAAAAGGGGAAAACAAGCATGTGGAGGCTGAGTGGGGCATGTGGGATACAAGCGTATACATGGTGAGCCTTTCTGGATTTCGAACACCTTGCAAGGAGACCTGTATCATCATTGGGGCATGTGTAACATCATTTCCTGGTGGTGCAGTACCCTACAATTTTGGGTACGTACATATTGCCCCCTCGAGAGAAGCATCTTAGCCATGAAGAGGCATAAAATGGTGGATCCGAGTATGGTGGTCCCGAAATGGGGAGTTAGGAGTTATACCTGACATGCCCGTGTGCTGGAAAGTCACCATCCAAGATCCCGCTACTACGCAAAAAAAAAAAAAGGGGACTCAAGTGTAGATAGATAAAATAAATTGAGAAATAAGGCTGAATTGACATGAAAAGAGGACTTACCATCTACGTGGGGTTTTAGAACTTACCTCGTCGGTGCTCCGACCCTGTGAAAGACATTCAAAATCAAATTAAGAGGGCTATTTATATAAAATGAGGTCATTTTACTATTCATTTACGTGGATTGATTTGATAGTTTTTGAGCTCTGGGACCCACGGTGATGGTTTTGACGAGAGTATAGTCAAAACGTTCATGGTGAGATAGCGATCATGCCTCCGAGAGTGGAACATCGACCCACGAAGTCTCAAGTTAGTTCTTCTCGATTTATTGCTTTTAAACCTAAAATGTGGAAATGATGAAATCTTTCCTTGGGGGATCATTTTTGAAAATGTTAGTTTTAAATGTGTCTTTAGGGGGGGCCCATAGGGTAGGTTTCTTTTTTGTTAAAAGGTGTTTTTGCTTGTTTTTAAGCATTTTTAGGGCTTACGACCCATTTGGGTTTGCAAGGGACAGACCGACCGCCCATGCATGTGGTGGTGGGTTATGGGACCGCCACCTTAGAAGGTGGTAGTTATGGAACCACCACTCTACTGCAGGCAGGTGGCGGTCCATGGTCATGACAGAGGAAAAAAACAATACAAATTTTAACTTGTTTTTGCATGTATAGAATTTTTACGTGTTTTTACTAGTTTTTTAACTGGATTTCAGTACTAACTCACTTCTTTTTGTGTTTTTGGGTGTATGAAGAAGGAGGAGTACATTAGATGGAGCCGAGAGAGGGAGTGTGATTGGCTCTCTAGCAGTGTTGTTAGAGGCACTCTCCTAGGCAGAGTGGGATACTCTCCAGAGGGCTGGTATATGGAGGATTGCACAGGTTCCTCATGTTGCACCTGCCAGCCACATATATTGTGTGACTTGTTCTCATATTGGGATGCGGATCGAACACCTTCCGATTGCCAGGAGTTAGGGGTGAGTGGTCCATCACCCTGGAGGATGTTTACCATATACTGGGGGTTCCGATCCTTGGGTGGTGGTGTCTCTTAAGACAACAATATCTAGATCACAGGTGGTTTAGTGGGCCACCTATATGGGAGATGTGGTTGTATCGATGGGATCAAAGAAGGGTGTGAGGATCCACTCTATTATTGAGTCAGACATTCCCTTGCTCCGCAAGGCCATCATGGGCATCCTTGCATCCAGACTGATTGGGGATAAGGGAGGGGACACCCTCTTATATTGTTGGGCCCCCATTATTGCATAGATTGAGGGCCATGGACGTGTCTACGCTTGGGGAGTAGATATCCTCGGGACTACCTACCATGACTTATACAGGGTAGTCCATTTACAGGGGTAGTCACTGAGCCACCCGACTCTTGTCATGAGTTGGGTGTATGAGCATATCACCCCATATGGGAGAGGTGTAGAGGTGGAGGATCCCGGGGCCGTCAGAGCAGCGAGGTGGATGGGGATGACAGTTCTTAGAGCACCCCACCAGCCAGTGGCTTCCCTGACCACTGCAGACATGGAGGCCACTCCTTATCAGGCCATGGCAGGGGTATGGGGAGAGGAGACCGTTACACTGATTTACCTGCTAGACCACCAGCCAGTTGATAGACAGGTGGGGAAGTTGGAGATACACCCCTTTGATAGAGTTCCACAAGCAGTTTGGCCTCCCCTATAGTGACATGCTTCCTCCGGTGATGCCAGTGTATAGATCTATCGTGAGGCTCGGGAGGTCCTAGAGGCCGGGGTTGGACTATTGTTACTCCTGGTACTCCTATTACATGGCTAGGAGGGTGGTACGTGCATGAGGGAGAGCCGGTGCTCCTCAGGCACCCTTACTTGGATTGCACGGTCCCACTCATAGTAGTGATGAGCCCATTGACGTGGACTCCGAGTCTGAGGAGTTCACTGGGGGAGAGACCGAGGAGGAGACAGAGGACATGGAGATCAAGTGAGATGGGGGTGGGGGGATGATAGTGATCCCGAGTGGCATGACACCAGAGATCCCTATAGCCGAGAGGGGAGTGGAGTGCAGAGAGGGTGACTCTGGTTTTAGAGGAGTTTCTCTCAGATTTAGGTGGAGATGGTGAGTCTGTTGTAGGCCGTCACATTGCCCTAGATGTGGGTGAGGGGCACTACCGGTGGTGGCAGTGGTGTTAGTGGCGGGCGTGGATCCTAGAGATCCTTCTTGGAGGCCTGGAGATCCGAGTGAGTTATCACTCTTCTCTTGACATTTGTTTTAGTTAGAGTTGTCCTAGTTTGTTGTTTCTTTTTGTTTTGTTTACTCTTGGTTTTATCATTGATCATTTTCTAACTTGTTTTCTCCTTTTTTGCAAGTGACTGCTGATGAGTGGTGAGACTTGATTCACCGAGTGTGCACCGATACCTGCTTCTCCCCTCGGAGAAGACTCGTGTTGAGCTTTCCATGGATGTGGGGGAGCCCTCAGCAGCCGGTAGGCACACCGATGTTTTTCCTCTGTCTGGTATGTGGTGAAGATCATGACTTCTCTCCACATGGAGGTAGCTGGATATAGGACAGGAGCCAAGAGCACTGATGAGGAGGAGCCATTCTCGTAGTGAGATGGCAGCTACTGGTCGTGACCGTGAGCCCTCAGTGCACTCGGAGCGCCGGCATAGCCGGAGTCCTAGGCGTGGTCACGCACCTCTGAGGGATCCCATAGGGATTGAGAGACTATTTTTGTAGCATTTTTTCAGATGTCTATATGAGTGTTTTTGTACTTTTGGGCTCATTGAGCATTTTGACCATGCCTAGTGCATGATGGCATTATATATATGAAACTTGATATATATATATATATATATATATATATATATATTTTGGATCTAGACTCTTGGCATCTAGAATTTTGTGACTTGTTTCCACATGTGTACTTAGATATTTTTAGAATATTGTTTTCATGTTTTCAGAATGTATGCAATGGATAACAAATGATAGTAGATAGAATGTTTTACTGTATGTTTTTGTAATGTTGATATGAGATGATACTAACATATGGTAGTACTGAACTTTTGAACTCTTTGGGAAATGTTTGTAATTTCTTCTTATGTTGGAAAAATGTGATGAATGCATAGTGATAAAGAGATGAACTTGCCCCAATCCCAAATCCACGCAACTAGTAAGATGCGAGGGCTCAACACCAAGAGTTAGGAAGGGCACAAGTTGTATGAGTTTGATTGAATGGAATGATGAGAGACAGAAAAACCAGTAACAAGAACCAAATTTGGACCTACACACCCACCCTACTCAGAACTACTACCATGCTTAGAAAGCCACTTACTTTCCAGTTTATCTAGACTTAGATTCATGAATGGCAACCTGGTTGACAAAATCTGGTTTTGAGGATTTGATCTCTTTGGAATTTGGATATTTGGATATTTACTTTCTCTTAATAGAATTTGATTTGTGTTTTTAGCATACCAAGATTTGTTAATTTGTGTGACTGGACCCCCACACCCTGCCTCATGCCACCAGTAAGAAGCATGGGTTTGTCACCAAAGGCAGGATATAGGTGAGTAAGGGCACTTCTTTCCTTTCCCAACCTCACACCACCAGTAAGAGATGTGGGCTTATCACCGAAGGTTGATGGGGCAAAGAAGTGTGTAAAATAAAATATTTTGTTTGCTTGGTGCTTTTGATTTCATTTGATTTTGACATTTTTGATCTATGACTTTGGGATATCCTTTCATTCCAAGAGATTTAAGAGGGATAGATGTGACACCAAGAAGCTTCTAGAATAGACCGTAGGCAAGGACAACTTCACCTAGTAGAAAGAAAGAGAAAAGCCAAGTATGTAGGCCTTGGTATGGTTTTCATCAATGTTTGTCTATCAAACTTGATGAGAAGATTTGAAAATAGTTGATGATGCTTGGAGAGATGTGATATGAATGCTTTTGCCAATATTTTTAGAAATTTGTAATAGATTGTTTAAGAGTAAGCTCCTAGACTACCATTTTTATGAAATGGACAGAATGAAGCAGCTAAAAGACTAATGCAATGTAGGTAGCTATAATGTACAAGTAATGATTTTGATGTTTTATGCGTAAAACCACTTAAGATGCAAGGAATTGACAGTTTCACCGAATTCCTCACCTTCTAGCGTACATAAAAGATACACACCATTTCCGTAGTCCTTCATGACTCAGTATGGGCCCAACCATTTGGGCGGAACTTCCTTCCTTCGCCGGTTTTCTTATCGATCCGGCTGTCTAGTCTTAGAACTAGATCTCCTTCATATATTTCTCACTCATAGACTTTTTTTGTTGTACTACCAGCACATCCGGTCAGCATAGGCTCTATGCCATTATTCGGCATTTAACCTGGCCTCATCAAGGCTTTCTAGTTGAGAGAGGCGTGCCTCCCTATAAGCTTCTTCATCCAAAATCCCTTGTAATGAGATGCAGAGACTGGGTATTTCAACCTCAAGTGGGAGAATTACTTTTGCTCCGAATACCAACGAGAAAGGAGTTGCTCTGTTGGTGTTCTTATTGAGGTTCGATGGGCCCACAAGGCGGATATAGTTTTAAATGCCAATCTCACTTGTTCTCCTTGACTATTTTGAGGAGAATAGCTTTTAAATGTTTTGTTTGTTGCTTCGGCCTGCCCATTGGCTTGAGGGTAGTAAAGAGAGGCCATGTGATGGTTTATCTTGAACTTGCTACATAACTCATGGACTTCATCATTTTTAAAGGACGTGCCATTATCTGAGATAATGACTTGTGGGACACCATACCCGAGATAATTTGGTTTAGTAATGAATTTGGCAATTACCGAACCTGGTACGGTGGTGAGAGGCATGGCCTCCACCCATTTGGTAAAATATTCCATGGCTGTAATTATAAAATTATGGCCATGGTTGATGAGGGAGAGAACTTCCCTATCAAGTCTAGACCCCACGTGGAGAAGGGCCATGAGAGTCACTATTGGTTGTAGGGATTGTGCTGGCATGTGAATCTCGTGAGAGAATTCTTGGCATTTGTGGCACTTACGTACAAATTCCACTGCATCATGCTCGAGAGTGGGCCAAAAATAGCCCATCCGATGTATTTTACGAGTGGTGGCGTGACCACCGAAGTGGCCTCCACATATCCCATTATGGGATTCATGAAGAATCTTCTTGGATTCTTCTATGTCGACGCATCTTAGAAGCATGTCATCGAAGGCTTTACGATAGAGTACTTGGTCTAAAACAACATATTTAGTGGTAATAATGTGTAACCACCTTCTTTGTTGTGATGTGGCACCTTCCGGTATGTATGGTCCATGATAAAATTGATGATATCAGTATACCAGGGACATGTAGAAATGGGGGCCTGGTTTCGATGAAGTATACACACTCATCAGAAAGTCTAGATTTACCAACTCACCTCCATCTAGTGGATTGTCAGCTAACCAATCTGCAATGATTTGTCCCTTAATGGATTTTTGGTTTATGAATGTTAACTCAAATTCTCCCATTAAGGTTATGAAATGCCCAACCTTTTTAGATAAAGATCCTTGTGTGAGAAATGTTCGTAAATGGTCTGTCTTTACAATGACCCTTGTTTCCTGGTTTAACATGTAATGTCTTAAATGTTTTGTTGCAAAAATTATGGTGAGGCATTCTCTCTCTAGCCTGTGTGTAGTGTGTTTCATAATCAAGCAACGTTTGGCTAATGAAATAGACCGCACGTTCCCATTTATCATTGTCTTCTTGAGCCAAGCATGCAGGCTAGTGAAACATGAGTGGCTCGTGAGTATAGGATCAAAGGGTGGTCTGGTTTGGGAGGCATTAGTGTGGGTGGAGACAACAAGAAGCATTTAACTGCTTCAAAGGCCTCATTGCATTCTTCAGTCCAATCAACACTATAATCTTTCTTCAATAGATTGTTGATTGGATGAATGGAAAAACTTAGATCTGGGATGAACCTGTGGATTGCACCGAGTTTCCCAAGAAATGACCTGATTCTAGACTCATCTGAGGGTGGGACCATTTTGAGAACAACCCGTATTTTGGCTGGATCAACATCAATCCCTCGTGAAGATATAATGTAGCCAGAAGTTTGCCTCTCTGTCACACCAAACACGCACTTCTCTGGATTTAATGTGACGCCATATTCAATTAATCATGAGAGGATGATACGGAGCACTTCTGGATGATCACAACATTTCTTGGCTTTGGCCAACAAGTCATCCACATAGGATTCCACAATTTTATGGATAAGATCATGGAATATATAAGTCATTGCCCGCTGATATGTAGCGCCGGTGTTCTTAAGACCAAATGGCATGACAACGTAACAATATGTTCCCCAAGGAGTTATGAATGTAGTTTTGGCTTGATCCTGTTTAGATATTTTAATTTGATTATACCCTGAGAACCCATCCATGAGGGACAATAGTTCAAATCCAGTTGTTGCATCAATGATGACGTCAATGGATGGTAATGGGAAGTCATCCTTGGGACAAGCTTTGTTAATATCCCAAAATCTATGCAAATGCGTATCTTCCCATTTTTTTGAGGATGGGAACGATATTAGATACCCATTGTGAATAGTCAATGGGCTTGATGAATCCCACTTGGAGAAGTTTTATTACTTCCTCTTTTACCATGAGAGCCACTTTTGGCTTCATTGGTCTTGACTTCTATTTAATTGGCTTCGCATCTGGTTTAGTGACAAGATTATGTACCGCGACTTGTGGTGCAATGCCCATCATTTCTTTATAATTAAATGCAAAAGCCTTTTGATGTTCTTTTGAGGATTTGGGTGTGTATTTCTATCTCCTCGGAGTTAACGAGGATCCCAACTTCAAAATTCTTGGTTCTTCCTCCATTCCAATGTTTATGTCAATGGTTTCTTCTATCAAAGAAGTGTTACCTTCTTCAAATTTAGGTGGGGCTGGAGGTAGCTCCAAGCTTTCTCCATTTTCTATCTCGTAGATATCGAGATCCTTTGTGGAGGAGACTCTACCATGGGATTTCCAAAAGTAGGAAGAGGAATGTGGTATTAGGGAAAGATCAACTATACGGTGAGCAAGGTGTAGCTCCGCATAGGCATTTAGATATTCGAGAGTGACTCTATCATCATCAAAGTGACCCATGATAGAAAAATCATCCTCAGCTTCTCCATGAGCTAGGAGTGAGTTTGTTGGTATTTTACGCACTAATGGTTTGGTATGAAGTGATACCATGAAATTTGTATCCTCCAACTCACTGTTTGGGGTGAAATGGGAAGCTGAGGTTGCTATTGAGTCTCATGAGAAGGTTTTTCTCTCGTGGGATTGCTTCAATTGATATGAAGTTAAATCCCCTACTTAGATCTAATACTTGCCATTTTATAGAGTTGTAAGTGCTCAGCTCTAGTTTCATATACCTCAGAGACTTGGTTTGCAACCAATTGTGAGTCTCCTAGTACTCTAATGTTGTCGACACCCATTCTTTTAGCTAGAATGAGGCCAAGGAGGAGAGCTTCGTACTCAGCCCCATTGTTTGTACATTCAAAGTTTAATTTAAAGGTGAAAGGTAGGATCTTTCCCTCAGGTGAAGTAAAGATCACTCCCGCCCCAGCTCCAAAGTGACATCTAGCTCCATCGAAGTGGAGAGTCCAATACTTGTTTGGAAAAATGGATGTTGGGATATCTGTCGTATCTATTTTTTTTGCTTTGGTTACCTCTACCATAAAAATTTCATCTGATGGAAGAGAAGCAATTCCCAGGGTGTGTCCCATACCCATGGAATCAAATGGTAGGAGAATAGGTAAGTCTTTCTCCAGCAACTTGACAATTTTTGTGGTAGTCCCTAGTGATACTATTTTTATAACATTGGTCTCACTTTTGAGTATTGGAATGTCCTCAGCTGGATTTGAAATTTCCAACTCAGTGGTGGGTATCAACTTTTCTTTTGGTTGTGAATTAGTTGGTTTGACAAGTTGGTTTGCTGGAAGTTCAAACTCTGGAGTGAATACCCGGTCTTTTCTTTAAATCAGCTAGGTGTATATCGAAGGGTTTTGGGTCACCTTGTGCCACAAATATTTTCCCTAAGTGTAGAAATCTTATTTCTTGGAATAATGTGGAAGGGATTGCCTTCATGCGGTGTATCCATGGCCGACCAAGGATCATATTATAATTGGTTTCCGATCTATAATATAAAACTCGGTGAGGACCGTCTTGGGTCCTAAAGTGACTGGTAAAACTATGGTTCCAATCGAAGTGGCTTTGAGGCTATCATAACCTCTTAGCGTATTTCACGTTGTGGAACAGTTTGTCTCTCCATATCCTAACTTTTGAAGGAAAGTGAAGGGGACTATGTTAACTGCTGCCCCATCATCAACCATTGCATGTTTAACATAATTATTGTAGACCCAAACTTGTAAATGTAAAGTTGGGTCACCTCTTCATGTAATTTCAACGTCTGTTGGCATTTTGCTTATATCGAATATAAATTCCATATCCCTATCTGGCTGCCCTGAGGATAAACGTCAAAGTCCACATGGTTTACTTATGTTTCCGGGGGAGGAGTGATGTTGATTAAATGACCAAGGCCTAATGCTTCTAAGAGAGCAGCCCTATGGGTGGGAGAGTTCTTTAACAAATCCAAGAAGGAGATGTGCGAGAAGGTTTTAGTTAAATCATTAATTAAATCATAGGTGCCTATGGGTTTTACCAATGTTTGTTGACTGTTGTCTTGGCTCTAATGAATAACTTGGAGTAGGTTGGGATGAATAATCCCATGTTCTTGTTATGGTTTCTATGGGTAGTTTGGTGTCTAACTCCACTAAACCAACTATCTTAGTTTGAGGTCGAGTTCCTAATTGGGGTGCGACTGGTGGATTTAATGAAGTTGAAGCTTCATGATCATTATTTCCTGTCATGACACCCTTATTTGTTCCATTAGGATCTAACCTGTTATTGTTAGAATGGTTTGGGAGTGGGTCATTGAAGATCTTGAGGGATGCATTTTGAGGGGAAACTACCCCTGCATAAGCATTTGGCATGGGTACTACAGAATTTGCTAAAAACATATCTATAAAGAGTTGTTTTTGATCTTCTGGAAAATGCTGCATGAATTTATTGTATTCATGACAAGTCCTAGTATCGTGGCCTTGAATCTTGTGGAAGCCACAATATAGATTAGGATTATAGTTTTGAGGTTGTTGATTTAAAATCTATTGTGACCCAAAATTCTGATAAGGTTGTTGGTTGTTAGAGTTAAAATTTTGAGGCTGTTGCCTTTGGTTTTGACTCTGATATCCAATTGGGTTTGATTTGGATTTTGTGTTTGGATTTTTGTTGTTGTTGTTGTTGCCGTGGTGGATGATTAAAATCCACCGCGTTGATTGTTGGAGTAAAATTGTTATTTCATTGATTATTAACAGGTGGTGAAATGTTTACAACGTTTTCCCTTTTAACTTGATCAGTTACTCCATCTGTTGTAACTCCGTGGTTCTTGTTAAGGATCTTAGGTCCTTGATTAGCATTCCCGGTATTAGGATAGGCCACGGTGTTTTGATTGGGAGTGGTTAATTTCCATTTGTCCCATATGTCTTATGACCACTATCTATCACTGCTTGGTCGATTCGAGAGAGCACTCTCAAGTACTTCATCGTAAGTTCTTAGTGGGAACTTCTGGACTTCTTCCTTTATCTCTCTATTGAGAGAATTAAGGAATAAATCACATAGTTCCATTTGATCCATGTTTGGAGCACTTTTGATGAGTAGAGAACCATATGCCATCTTTGAATAAAATGAGCAAGTGGACTCATTATGTTCTTGTTTGATATGCAAGAACTCCCTGATTCCCATTCTTAACAATTTGTTCATGTCGAAAGCTTTGATAAACTCAGACATGAGTTGTTTAAATGAGTGTATCGAGGCTTCAGGTATTCTGTAATACCAATCAAGGGCAATACCTTCTAAGGTTTTAGGGAATATTTTAGTGACAACCCCATCCCAAGGGAGTAACTCCCATATGGTTGTGGCATAGGCCTTAATGTGTGCGTTTGGGTCCCCTTCTCCTTTGTATTTGGGAAAATCGGGAAGAGGTCTTGGAAGCATAACACTTCGTATGGTGAAGTCTAGGGGCTCTTTTAAATATTCTGAATAAGTCCCTACTGCGTAGGCCTCAACCATCGATGGGGCTTGCTGAGGGGGTTGAGGTGGAATGGGTTGTTGATATGGCATAGCATATGCATTTGTAGGGACATAAGGGAATCCCTGTGGTTGAACGAACATCCCGAGAGAAGAGAACATGTCTCCTTGTGGTGACTTTGAATAAATGTTTAAATAAGGAGGATTGTTTGGTATGGGTTGTTTGGTGCCAAGCCGGGAGGTGTCATGTTTTCAACTGGAGTGGCATTTGAAAATGTGGTCCTAGTTGGTGTTTGTTGTGGATAACTATAAGGATTTTGAGGAGGCATGCCTAATGTGCCTGTTCCTGTAAGGAGGTCAACTTGACTAGGGATGATGCAGAGGGTTGGGGATTCTTGCTTGCCCAAAATATGAATTTTGGTTTGCTTGAGCAAGTTCCAAGCCCTCTAACCTTTTCAACTAAGGCTGAAATGACTTCTATTGGTGAAGACACTGTGTTTTTCCTTAAGGGTGTTTGTTGTATACCTTGAGGTTGTAAAGGGGTGTGATACCCTGCTATGAATTGATCATTACCTGCCAAGCTTCACCGAGGGTATTTCCCATAGGTGGAGGAATGGGGGTGTTTTCCTGGAATAGGGTATCAGATTGTATTTGTAAACTCCCTATAGGTGGATACATATTTTGGAAGCGTTGTTCACTTTTAGCAAAGCGTGCTAAGTACTCCTCATCCAAAAAGGGGAGTGGATCTGACTGTCTATTGATCTGTGGTCTGAACAAGACCCGAGGAGATGAAGTGGACTCTCCAAGTAAATGTCATATTATTAGAGCCTGATGGCTCTGGCTGTTGTGTTTGTGTAAACTGATCAAACTCCTCAATTCGGAATGAAGAATTTGAGCTAGTTCTTTGAGGGGGAGTTTGAGATGACAAGTAATTACTTGAATAGTTATCAGCCCATGCAGAAAGTGAGGGTGATGGTTGTCTATTTGTTTGACTATAGTTTACTTCGAGACCTGAGAGAGGTCTGCCATATGCATCGTATCCCGACATATTCGGGGGGTATATGAATACCCGTAGAATAATGGGAAAGAGTGAAGGTGGATGGAAGAAATGAAAATAAAAGAGGAAGAATTAGTTTGTTTCACGTCGGGTTCACCAATTTTGTATGATGGAAAAGTAACATGTGAGCATGGGAATCTACAAGTACCTCTTCCTCGTACCCGACCTCTCGAGGTTGTGTCGAGACAAGCCGGTGAATGTTGAATGTGGATAGATACAGACAAGCTAATCGGGTAATCTTAAATCCTCAATACGTAATAATGGAATCTGTGAATCTAAGGTGAAGAAGGCCCTCCTAACCTGAATTGGTGTAATGGTTCATTTAGATATAATGGCTGCTCGGAGGCTCCAATCAATGTCGAGCTCTACCGAGATCCTATTTCTTGGTTGTTGGATACGTGGGAAGTGACTGTGGGAGCTTCGTATATATCTCCAAATAAGGTCATAAAAGTAGTGGTAGGTGGTTTAATGGATTTGTAGTGAACTATGGGTGGTTTTCTGGTCTAGCCAGAAAATATTAGATTGATTGGCTTCTATGTTTAATATGGAGAATTGTACTATAATATCTAGTGGGAGTGGTGAGGATCTAAATACCAGCATTCGTAAGTCGGTGTCAATACTTGACTGGTTTGTTGGCCCGTTGGGTTGTGGGACTTGGGGATCACAACCGTGAGTTCGTGGTTGTTGTGGACCTATTATGGTCATGTGAAGAATCAATCCCTTCTCCCAACTATCCAGTAATCGTATGCCTTTTCAGCCTCTACGTTTAGAACTAGAAGTTGTATGATTTTCTCGGAGTACCTAAATGTGTGTTCTGGCAACTTGAATACGTAAGCTAGTGTCTATGTCAATGAGGAGGTCTCCCATGCATTAGGCTTGTGGAACCAAAGGATCACAACCAAATGTTTTCTCTCGTTTGAATCCTTGCACAGTCATTCAGTGTTTTATCAAGGCAATCTATAGTTTGGATGGTTTGACCAAAATGTGTAAGCTTTGTCATCTTCGATATTTAATCCTCTTAGTTGCTCACTAATTGCTTGTAAGTTTTTGTTGTTGCTTCGAAAGACCTGTATCCTAAGGTCCTGATCTATATCAGCTAAGGTCATGGGTAGATTTGGTTGAGGTACTATGGGTTCAAATATATATTCTCTAGGCTCTCTAGGTCCTGTGATTGTCATACAAAATGATTCAACTTTTAACTAACATTTAATAAACTGATTACAAAAGAGGTATTTACACTATGTAAGCATCCTTCTATTTTTGTATTTTTCAATGACGTATTTCAATGAAATTAAAGAGCAGCTACTCTAGTATATTTATAAAATGGACAACTAATCTAAAACAAGAATAAAAACAAGCAACGTAGCCTGGTATGGCTATTTGCCTGTGTAGTTGTGATTTTATCCTAAATATCTAAGCAACTATATATATTTGAATTGAAAAGACTCTCGATCCTACCTCAGAAGTGAGGAATGAATCATAGTTTCTCATAAACTATCAATCCCCACAGCTTCCCTGGTGATATCGAGAGAAAATTTTTAACTGAAATAAAATAATTTACTACTCTATTTGATATGTTGTAACTAGAACTTTGATAGCTCAAACCTGGCATTTATATAATAGTGGTAAATCTAGTTGTGTGTGATTTCATCCCCTCAGTGTGATCTCCTCATTCCTTCGTGTCCTCGTGAATCCAAAAAGTGTGTATATGATAGTATCAATAGAAGATGGTATTCGAACAATGGCAAGCTTTGGATATAGATCGAATACAATGCGAGTAGGAGAGGGATAATGCAAGTGAACAGAGCTTGACTATGCAATTCCTAGTGGGATTTATTATGGGAATACAACACAAGTGTACCGAGAGTTTCAGAAACTATCCTTGTGACAAAACAAAACCTATAACTTTAATGGATTCTAGTCTAGAAATGAAGCTATTCTATGTTAAACTGATTGTATGAAGCAGCAATGGAACAAGACTGAAACAAGAAGATCATATGACCTCTAAAATACCAACAATGGAAGCAAAACATGAAACTAATAGAATTCTAAGCAAGAAATTGAAAAACTGAATAAGAGAATTGAGAAGATGAGGGGCCATTTGCTTGAAAACAAGCTAGCTATTTATAACCAATGCATTTACCAGAGGGTAACTCCCATTTGATCTCTTTTACTATAAACAAAGGAAAAACACTATTCACAGGGAGCAGAAAACATTAATGCAAGCCAAAGTGGTTGAAGAAAGATTGTAAAGATGCGATTTACGTTTGAAGATTTACGTTTGAGGAATCGGAGGAATCTGGAAAATGTGAACAAAAACCACCGCCGAAGCATGCAGAGGCTAAGCGGGGCATGTGGGATATAAGCGTATACATGGGAGCCGCCACCGAACACCTGCAAGGAGTATATCATCATTGGGGGACCGCCACAGGTGCAAGTACAAGGTACGGTACCCCATTCTTGGTTCCTCATCATCAAGACAAAACACAAGAAGAAAGGGGGAAAACTTTCCATAGTTAAACATTCTCATCATTGCTCATTACCTAGATCATGACGTATGCCATTTCCCACTACAAATTCGAAAAGAGGTCCTAAAAATAGAACCAAGATGTAGTAATTTCACCCTTATCACGAAAGAAAGGAACCCCATGCACACCATCCTATCATCCGATTGGGTGTTGGGTGCTCACCCAAGGCACGTGCGAGGTTTGAGTCTCTCTTTTATGTGAGTTTAGTGGGAAACATCATCTATGATCTAGGTTTAAGAGAATTGGAAGGAAGTAAAACATACAAGCACCATAGAGCTCAGGACGACTTCTAGGTCCTTGCAGTCATTCCAGAAAATGCTTAATAGATTAAATAACTTATACCAAAACAGAAATAAGTTTTACAAGCATCCATACTTAATCATAAACATAAATGAGAAAGAACTATGAGAAATATGTATGCATTAGAATCATCAATGTTCATATTCATTGTAAGCTGGTAACCTCATTACATTCATGGAGCCATTACAAAATGTTATAGAGAAGCAAACCACAGTCATGCATTATATCTGGACTCATATGACTAGGCTCTCAAAAGAAATTTATAACCCCATACCCTTGATACATCCTTCCCTAAACACAATTACCCAAACTAATAGAGTTCTTGTAGTATTTTTGCAAAGCTGCTCTATCTATCTCTCTCCATTTCCGTCTACATGGTGTTTGTATATATAGGATTTAAGGCTGCCAAATTATCCTCTAGTGGCCTCAGATCCGATGCCAAGTGTCTAAATGTGGTCCTCCATGCGAGCATGCTCCTCTAGGCCCGAGCTTTCCAATTTTTACCATGATGAGCTTCTAAAATCTTCTACCACATGCATGCTCCTTCCTGGGCCACCTTGTTGCCAGTGGCACCTTATCTACTCCACATGCACATTCGGGTCATGCTTTTCACGTGTTACGCCAAAACACCTAATATGGCATTTGAGTCCCGAACCCTTGGTTCTATTTGCGTGTGTGCCACGGGTTTCCTTAAAGCCCTACCCTACGCACCTTATGCTTGCGTTCTTTTCTTCAACTAGGCCTTATGTGCATATGTGCCCTTTTGTACTTGGCCAATATTTAAGGGGCCCAATAGATACTTGGGATCTCACCCCTCTTCCAAAAGGAAGAAAATTTGTTCGGTGTAAGAGGGTGTTCCGAACAAAGTATGGAGTAGATGGAGACGTCAAAAATTTTAAAGCATGATTAGTAGCTAAGGGTTTCTCCTAGATAGTTGGGGTTGATTATACTGAAACCTTTGCTCCAATTGCGAAGATGACTTTTATTCGACTGACCCTTTTCATTTCCTCACAAATAGATGGAAAGTCCATCAAATAGATGTTAAGAGTGCCTTCCTTCATGGTGACATAGAGGAAGAGATCTACATGGAACAACCTCTCGAGTTATGTCCATGATCCCTCCCTCATTTTTAAGTTAAATAAGTCTCTTTATGGCCTTAAACAAGCCGCTCGAGTTTGGTATTCCAAGATGGACTCCTTTTTACTTACATCATGGTTTACTAGGTGTCACTCTGATCCAAATGTTTATATTCTATGACAAGATGACTCCATACTCATCTTTTTCTCTATGTTGATGACTTGTTGATCACGGGAAAATCTTCCTCTATCATTGATTACGTGAAGATCACCTTGGCCAATAGGTTTTCCATGGTGACTTAGGTCTACTTCATTACTTTCTTGGGATCCATATTTCATAATCGACTTGGGAACTATGATTTCATAACCTAAGTATGCTCTTGACTTTCTTGCTCATTTTCGGATGTTTGATTGCAAGTATTCTCCTACTCCTTTTCTTTTCAGGGTTAAGTTGGCTTCGATTGCTCTACTCCTTGGTTGATGATACCCTTTATCGATAGTTGTTGGGGAGATTGATTTAATTGATTCACACTCAACCGGATTTATCTTATGTTATTGGGATCGTGTCTATATTCATGCGCAGAACCACATGAGCTACATTGGAAAGTAGCTAAGTAGATCCTTCATTATGTTTGTGGCACCTATACTAATGACATTCACTATTATGGAGGGGTGAATATTGACTTGATCGGGATCATAGATTTTAATTGGGTTGATGACTTAGATCATCGGAAATCTACCTCTAGCTACATTTTCTCTCTTGGTTTGGGTCATGTTAGTTGGTCTAGCAAGAATCAGAATGCAATTACGATATCTTCTACAAAGGCAGAATACAGAGGAGCAATTAAAACTGCCACAGAAGTTGTTTGGCTACAGGGTATTCTGACAGATTTTGGCATCCACTTTCAGTGGCCTACCATTATCTATTTTGATAACATGAGTACTATATTGATTTTTAGAAATCTAGTTCAACATCAATGGATGAAGCACATTGAGATCCATATGCACTTCATATGAGAGCTTATTCATGATGGTATCAATGACATTCAGAACATTCAGACAGCTGATCAGATTGCAGATATATTTACCAATCCCTTCACTAAGGTGAAGTTTATTCACTTTCAGTCTCTTCTTGGGGTGAGGTCTTATGTAGTTTTTCATCTTCTTCAAGATATATAGTCCTCTTTTTTTTTTCTTCTAGGAAGATGTTGTTTGTATATGGGCACCTTATCATGCCTTTAGTTGTCAGGCCCCATTGACACATCTTTCTTAGTTGTTTAGGAGTGTCTTTTTTGTTTTTTCTGAATCATCATAGCTATTACCCTAGCTTCTATGAAGGGGTGATGTTGGTGTGTGGGATCCTATGTGTCCTCCACTCACATATGGAGGGTCATCTCACATGGGTTAGGTTTAGGGTTTTCTTGTGTGTCATGCACTAGGGTTACTCAGAACCCTATATGTACCCTTTCATTCCTGATTTATGAGTATGCCAAAATGCTCCACTTTGTCTTTCTTATATGTGCAAGCTTTATTTCTATTGAGAAATTTCTTCCATTGTTGATCGATCCTTGCGATTATGCTAGAGCCATTACGATTCCGTTGGCAAGGTCGGTAGGATAAATATCACATGTAGCATCATCACAAGGTACAACAAGTAAGTGAATTCAAGTTTTAAATGGGCAAGGTTGGTGTGGTTGTAGGTGAGTTTTTCCTACACCTCAGCCTTAATAATGACATTTCCTATACACCTACACCCATGCCAACCTCGCCCATTTGAAACTTGAATTCACTTACTTGCACTGCTTGTGATGATGGTACATGTGTTATTTATCCTACCGACCTTGCCTTGTTGTATGTCGTGATGTTTATCTTGACCAAAGCAAACCTTTTGGTGATTTGGAACACACATATGCCTGTTCCTCCACCTTGCCTTGTTATGTTTCAAGGATCACTTCCTATACCTTGGATTATTGGACCATATCAACCTTTTTTGGATAAACTATTGACCTTTGACAATGTAGAGTTTGTGAGCTCTTTAGCCTAGTGTCTTGTCGCATTATAGATGTGTGCCTGTGTTTGAATTCCCCCACCTATTACCCACACCGATATCACTATTTCTTGTACCCATAACTTACTATATTTTCCCTCACCTACCACTTTATCAAACCCACCACTTTGATTTTTCCTACTCATTCATCGGTTCCTAGTTTGAGGAGATCACCTCCACCCATACTTGAGGAAACTTAACCTTCACCCATACCTAGGAAACCACCTCTTATTTTTGTCATCATCACTTATCAATACAAGATACATGATAAAAAGGGGTAAATGTAGACACCAAAATTAGGTCACAACCCTCTAAGCCCCTTCCAATTAATTAATTCAACACATACCCCCTACCATGACCCCTCCACACATTATTATTAATTTAACTACTCATATTAAGTTAATAATTCTCTCACTCCTCCACCTCACCATAGACCCATTCCAATCCTATTTATTAACCTAAACTAAGTCACCACTCCCCTTAACTAACCAGGACTCATTCTAACCCTAACATTCATTACCTATTATCCCTCCTACCAATTTCCCGCTTCATTTGGCAAGTAACTTAGACTCCTAGTCCATAACTAACATTTACCAATGCCAAAAATGGAGAGTAAAAGATATTTTTGATAAAATATGACCTTTTCTCCCTAACCAACATCGGTTATTCCTTAGCTGGTACCAATCACCTAACCACCATCAGTTTCCTTAAATAAGGATTTCCAACCCTTTACCCAGGTTCCTCCATCTTGGCTTTTGAGTTCTGACATTCTTAGCTCTTACATCTAGGCATTCAAAACAAGATTCTAATGATAAAAACAATACCTAAGCACTCACATTCTTCATCATAAGTAATCAACATGTTTCTCTAGAGCTTAAGATCATTAACACGGGGTGGCACCAAGCCTTCATTGCTACTACAGTGGATCTGGACCTGTTTCTTCTCCAAGCACCTACCAACAACCATCGTCTATCAACCTCCAATCTCCATGTAAGAACTTTAATTTGGCGGTTAAGTTTCATTAGCTTCTAGTATTACATCATATATATTTTAGATTACTTCCCTCCCTAATACGTCCTACACCCACCTACCGACAACCTACCCATTTGAACCTCTTTGTCCCCTAACCACCTATTTTACCATCTCTAAGTCTTCACATAAATCCTAGCACCTAGCCTAAGCCTTCCCAACTCTCTGTGTAATCACAGAGAGCTCCCAACCAACCCATTTTAACCTTTTTATCTAATTGCCCCTACCAGTGCCTGGCCACCCAACCGGCGTCGGATATTACCAGATACTAGCATCATTCACCTAGCCGATCATTGGTCAAAGTGTCTGGTAATTTCCCGAGACCAGCAATCCCATAACTCACTCAAAATCACCCAAAATCTTACCCAATATCACCCAGACCTCTTTAATAGCCTCTACCACACATGTCATCCTTGACCACTCCCAACATTTTTCTGTATTTAAATACATATTCAATATTTAGCTTACATCTAGCATATTATTAGTATATGAGATACCTAAATCATGTTACTACAATAGGACCTTTCACGTCTTGTCATTTCTTTACATTAAATTGTATATTGAAAGTGGATTGACAGCCTTTCGAGGAAGCACTCAACTTCCCTGGATCTAGCTTGTGCTAGGCAGTCCACTAACCTATATTATTGACTCTATTTGGTGGTATTGTTTTGGATTGCAGGTAGTCCTTCAAAGCCAAAAATGAGCTCTTCACAATCATCATTGTATTCTATAACACATGCAACCTTCTTCGAATTCATAGGTATTCCTCCTCACATCACCTTACCTTATCTATTTTATACACAACATTATAGTGAAACACACATAATATGTTATGAGTATGGTGTATTGTGTGAAGCATGTGTAGATTGCATATGATGTATGTAGGATAAAGTATAAAGTATAGCATGCAAATTGTAGGATTTAGGAAGACGTGCAATGTGTATATCTTGTAGTATAGTGTGTAATGTGTAGATGATATAGGTGTATAATATGTATGATGTATGATGAGGGTCGTCAATCCTTGCCATAAAAATGTCAATCTAGGTTGGTGTCTAAAGGTTATATGCATTAAGAGAAGATCTTGGAAAACAAATCCTTTAAACACAATCCAAACTTGCATAAAATAAATCACACATGCAAAAATTTAAAAGCACACTTACAAAAATATAAACACACTTGCATAAAGGAAATCATACTTGTAGGAATATAAAGGCACGCTTGCATAAAGGAAATCACACTTGCATAAATTGAAATTGTTGAATTAAAAGTAAACATAATTGAACAAAACACCTGCAGGTTTACAACAGACTGAATTTTCACAATACAAAGATAAAAACAATACAACAAAATGAATTAAAGACAAATGAATAAACATAAACATAAAAACATAGATCCATCTTCCTTGGAATGAGTGGCTAGCTCATTCCTTGGAAGAGGATTTAAATCATACTTCTGAGATCTCAAAACTACAAAATATTTGAGAGGAAAGAATAGATCTTTATTTCTTTAGAGAAAAGCATTACATATCTAAGTGTGGAAGGTTGCATTTATAATTCATGCATCCAACCAACTCCTTATTTTAGGAAATACAATTTTATCTTATCTTTATTCCAATCCACGACAACTAATATCTCCATCTCCACAAAATATGAGAGAGATATATTAGTGAAGTCAAATCTTATCTCACTTATTTTAGGAAGATTTACTCCCAAATATTCTCCTTGATTTTCAGTAACAAGAATCATAATGATTTTATTCCTCTACATTATTGGAAGGAGGATTTTCCTCAAAATATGATTTTAACCAAATACCTTTCTCAGATTTTCCATTTGACTTTGTCGTTTTTGATTGTGGAACTTTTGACGCTTGTCAAATACGCTTTTTCCTCATCTTTGCAGTTCACTAAAAGTTATATTTCTCTTGATTGGTAAAACCTGTAGAAAATATGAATGATATTTTTTTAAACACATTTCTATGAACAAAAATATCTCTCATATTTTCCATTTCAATTTTCTTTTCTGTTTATGGAACTTTTAGTGCTCGTCTGATACACATTTCCTCGAACTGCATCTCACTAAAATTTATATCTCTCTTCATTGGTAAAACCTATAAAAATATGAATGATGTTTTTGTTAAACACATTTCTATGAACAAAAACCTCTCTCATATTTTTCATTTGAATTTTTTATTTCTGTTTATGGAACTTTTAGTGCTTGTTTGATACACGTTTCCTCGGACTGTAGCTCACTAAAAGTTAGATCTCTCTTCATTGGTAAAACTTGTAGCAAATATGAATGATTTTTTTGTTAAACATATTTTATGAACAAAAACCTCTCTCATATTTCCCATTGGAATCTCTGAGTTTTCACAATCCCTCAAAAACTGTCATTTCGTTGATGCAAGTTCTGGAACTAAAGCTTGTCATTCCTTTTATGCAAGTTCCGGAACTAAATATGATTTGTCCATGAATTGAAATTTATGGAAATAACTATCATTCAATTGATATAAGTTCTAGAACTAAACCTGCAAGTTCCGAACTAACTCTGTGAGTTCCGCACTAACTTAAAACAACTATAACTTTTGCATGCGACCTCGGATTGAGATGATTCTTTTTTAAAATTGAATTTTTTAGAGGAATCTAAATATGAAATCATATTTTATTTTAAATGTACTTTTCATTATCAATTCCACTTTTCCCAATACTAGCATTATCTTTCCTTTATGGTCTGCATACACAAGACTTTGCATATTTTCCCAAATAATCAATAGGATTAGTCAAAAAAATAGATAACAAAAGATTTATAAAGAATGAAAAAGATATATATCCTATATTATATCTTAAGAAAACTATAATTTCTAGATTACATTTAAATCCACTTAAAAGGTAACTTGGAAGGACAAAATAATGGTAATTTATGGCTAATTTATGGCCTCATCAATATATGAAATTCAAAGTGTGAATGACACACGATAGATGTAGAATGTGAAATTTAGGAAGTAAAATGCAAGATGATGTGTATGTGCAAGGATGTAAGATCATGTGAAAATGTGCAGTTCCTAATTTTTAGTGACTATTATGTAATGTGTGGGGTTCATGTGTATAGAATTCCCTCAATAGTAAAGTGTGAACCGAAGCACAAGAGTGTGTCATTGGTTAATGACGATGTATATGTGTATCAAGTCATGTATGATGTATGTGAGAGACTAGATGTGACATGTGTAATAAGTAATATATCTTATAGTTCTTAGGGAGATAAGCATGATGCCCTCTAGTGTGCCAATGATAGATATCTACACAATGATGCGAGAGGTTTCATGTCATTTTGGTAGAGTGTTTTTTTGTGTCGTGATAAGAGTGAGGAACAACACAATGGTAGGAAAAATAAACAAGATGGCCATGCAATGGTGGAGGAGTTTTAATTGTTTCCTGACCATCAGTAGGAGTAGTAGGTTTGAAAATAATTATTGGTTTTAGCTTATCTGGGATTGATGACATTGCTGAAGACTTGATAGGAGAAGAAGGTGGAATTATTTTTAGATGTGGTTTCATAATTTTACTTGGTAATGTTGTGGATGACTTGAGAGGAAGATGTGTTGCACTAATTTTTAAAGGAGGTTGTTTATGTTGACTTGGTGATGTCATAGATGACTCGAGAAGAGGTGTTGTATTGATTTTGAGGGGTGGTTTCTTAGGTGGCTCTTGACTTTCCTTAGAAATGATGGCATGATGCTCATTAGATGAATCAGATTTAAAAACCCATTGAGATGTAACAAGTGGAGAGGACCATGTAACATAACGTTGTGCGGTGAATGAGATGAAACCTTGACACTCAAGATGTTTGATTCTTCATTATAAAGCATAGAAATAATTGTCAGTATGTCCATTTATTTGATGATAATTGTAATATGGAAGACATTGATATTTTGCAAGTCGATAAGGAGGATAACAATGAGTAGATAACAAGCTGATTAATTGATGAGTTATGAGATTTGGAAGAATATCTTGTTTCTTATCAGTGATTGCAAACTTCGAGGTGCGGGGAGTGATAATATTTGAGGTTCATAAATATGATCACATGTATAAGACATAGAATGAAGATGAGATGTATAAGGAGAACAAACATGAGCCTAAGAAGCATCCTTAAGATGTTGGATTTTAGATTTTAGAGATGTAATTGTGGATTCCTTAATCTGATTAATATGATTCCATAATGGTGGAATTAATCTCTATATGTATGTATGTATGTGTGTAATAGTTTAATATAGGTTTTAAGGGGGTGGGTGGCCATGACCTCCCACCCCTTATTTTTATTTTAAATAGGGTCACATGACTGTGAAGGCTATGGCCCACAATTTTTATTATAGAGTTTATAATATAACAAAAAAACTTAATAAGTTTTAAATAGTACAATTTCTATTATATATATATATATATATATATATATATATCTATGTAATTTATATGTGTGTGTGTAGGTCTTGATCTTTATATTATTTCAAAATAATATAATGTCTTTATGTTATTATTTATGTGTGTGTGTGTGTTTTTATACAAAAGCTTAAATTTAAAAATTCATAGAACTAACAAACACATTTTTTCTACAATTTTTAAATTTAAGCTTTTGTATAAACACACACACACACACACACACACATAAATAACAACATAAAGACATTATATTATTTTGAAATAATATAAAGATCAAGACCTACACACACACACACACACACAAGAAGATATAAAGTTTCTAATCCATGTATTTTATATAGGTGTACAAAGTGTAATTTTTATTTTAATATGACTTAGGGTTATACACTATGTGATTGTTTAGGTATACAATATATTTATTAACCCAAATATACTTTAATTGCTCAACCTATTAGATTTTGGTTCACCAAATTATTACAAGATTTGTGCATGATTATGGCAATGCTAAGTTGACTTGGAGTCAATCAACACCAAAACTCCTATTTACATGTAAATAGACTAATAATCAAGTTTCAAAACTTTATAATGATGGGTCTTATAAGTAGAGTTTTGCATTCCAACTTCATTAAAAAAATGAAAGGAACTATAATCACCAAAATATTTAAAACTTGGTATGATGTAAAAAGGAATTACTTATTCTAGTTTACTTAAACCATGTATTTTCTTTTCCCATTTAAACCAAATGATAGATTTACAACTTTGAAAAACATTTCCAACTCAAGTTATAAGAAATGAAAGAATAAATTATTTATATCCCTTTAGTTTTACAATGGTTTAAGTAAAGTATAGTTTCACTTAATGGTTTATTTTCTTGCCTTAATGAACTTCTAAGTGCTCAATAAACAAACACAACATTATTCCTAACCTTTTTAAACAACAACTCATAATGCATTCAATAAGGGAGAAACATTCCCAAACTTGCAACACTTTAAGAGTCATTATGTCAATTCCATAAAGAAAAACCTTTATAGACACAAAATCTATGCACTTAGGTACATTTCTAGGTCCTAAAACATATATACATGATTCATAAGTAAGAAAACTAGTAATTGATAAAGTCTTTCAGGCCTTTTTCTTTATTTTTATAATTTTCTTTGACATGACACACCCTAAAACCCTGTCGATATTTGAGTGATTTATCTTTTATGTCCTCAGACACTAGCATCCAGGCACTCTTGTTCCTCATGGGTGCTCCTGGCCCTTTCTCCCCTTTTCTCACTCTTTTGGGTCTCTTTTACTTCTTGGGCATCTTTTATACTTTTGGGTTGGCCTTTTAGTTGTCAATTACAAAATTAAAACAAGGGAATCATATATATATACATAGTTATAGCTCTCAAATAAGGGGCCAAGCACTAGCATTATCTATTATCACCTAATCTTACATCCAAAGGCACAAAAGCACTTCAAAGCATCCATCTAGCACACTCACTCAAGGGACAAGGGTTACATCACTTCTACATACACAACATAGGAGGGGAAGTCTATTATATTCCATCACACACATTTGCATCATTGGAGCATTCTAGATGTAGCTTGCTATCTTAGTGAAAATTGAATAAGGGAATCTTAGGGTGTCATTACAACACTCTCACACAGAACTACATAGAGTTTGAAATGTAGTGCAGTGCTTGGTACTAATTTCACTCTTTGGGTGACCACCGGGGTCATTCCAATCCCGCATTTTACATATTTTTTATTAGATCTGATGTGGTTTTGGACATGTGCAGGTAGAAAAAAATTCATGTTACATGTACATTCAATGATCAGGGAGAGAAATCAGAGTGATAAACATAGACTAGCATTGAATCTCCTCCTACACATAAAATACCATATCTTGATCATTCACACAAACACTAACACCTAAAATATACACTAACATCCAAGTTCTCAAGTCTTCTCACGGGCTCTCTATTTTAGCACATTCGTGAGTTTGGAACCTCTAATGAGCATTGACAACACTTGTATTAGTATGTTTTAGATATTCACCGCCTACATCACTTCCAAATTGCTCGAGAATAACCTAAGTCTCTCTATCTCCCTATCTTGCTCAGGGTTTCATATTATTACTTGTTTGTTCTTGACTTAATGTAAATAGAATTATTAAATCTTATTTTCAGAGTAACTACTATAATAAATTATGTACGAATGTTAATATACATTAAGAAATAAGATAGAAAACATATACAATATGAAACCCTAAGAAAAAGGAGAGATATGAGAACTTAGCTGATTTTTTTTAGTGAACAGAAGTGATGCGGGCAAATGATATCTTGAAACACCCCGAGAGGAGTGTCACAAAGGCTCGATAAAGGTTCTAAATTCTGAAAATGCATAGGACGGGAGCACCCATGGGAGGTCAAGAGTGCACAAGCATAAGTGTCTAGATATGGGCATTGGTTTCTAGGTAGATGATGTGGATCTATATCTTTCAACATCGATAAGCTTTCTTGTTGGTCTCTATTTGTCATTATAGATTCATTATTTGATACGTGACTATACCTATAACCTATAAGAAATACATTCACTTGCATATAACCACAAACCACATCAAACCTAAAAAGGAAAATGTAGAATGGGGAGTTGGATTGACCTCAATAGTCACCTAAAGAGTGAACTTATAACTGAGTATTGCACTACATCTCAAACTCCATGTTGTTTTTGTGTGTGTGTGTGTGTGTGTAGGAATGATGTTATTATGCAAGTGGCACAGTGATAGTGGGATATTTTTAGAATGTACATGTATAGAATGTGTGGGATGGAATAGAATAAAATTCTCCTCTTATGTTGTGTATGCAGAAGTGATGTGACCCTTGTCCCTTGAGCAATTGTTAGATGGATTCCTTTGATGCTCTTATTCCTTTGAATGCAAGCTTAGGTGGAAGTATGTAATGCTTAGTACTTGGTCCTTTATTTTGAAAACATAAATGTGTATTTATATGATTCCCTTATTTGAATTTCATAATTGACAATTGAAATGTTGACCCAAAGTAGTAAAAATTAATTAAGAAGCGAAAGGGGTCCAAAAGGATAAAAAAGGTAAATAGGGATAGGAGTTCCCAAGAGAATAAGAGCGCGATGCTAGTGTCCAAGGCCATAGAAAGATAAAACAGTTAAATGTTGGCAAGAGTGAAAGATATATAAGTCCAATAAAATTTAAAAAGACAAAGAAAAATGCCCAAAAGACATTGTCAATTACTAATTTTCTTACTTAGTAATCATGTAAATGCTACCATGCTTTTAGGACTTAGAAATGTACCCAAGTACATAGATTTTGTGTCTACATTTTTCTCCCACTTTATTTTTTGATTGAATACTTGATAGCATAAAGTAGATAGAAGATGTGTACCTTGTGATCTTATAGAGAGTGTGGTGAATAGCGTGTCGAGTGGACAAGTGAAGCATGAAGTGATCGCAAAGTGAAGCGTGGAGACTAGGAAAAAGGGAATTGGACCCTAGGGGTGGAGCGTATCGTAGCTTATACCTATTATTTTGATCAAATTTGATGATGTAGCCTGCTTCTTGTTGTGTATTAAGGATGAACCTATAAAAGAAGAGCGAAAGAGTAGTCAAAGTCTTGTATATGAAAAATCTAAGTAAAGCATGTATAAGTATGTAAAAGTGTGAAAATATGTAAAAGGAAAGTGTGCACCTAATGTATAAGAGTATAAAGGATAGAAATATGTCTTGAAATGCTATGAAGGGAAATTTTATTAGGCGATCTCATGCCAAGAGTGATTTTTTTGGGATATCTCACTTCAAGAGTGAGTTTTTTGGGTGATATCATGTCAAATGCAAGTTTTTAGGTGATCTCACGCCACAGGAGAAGAGTGTTAGGGAGAGAGGTTTAGTTTTACTCTACTTCTATGATCTGCTTCGAACGAGCACTAGCTAGATGGTTCGTATCATGTTGTTATGTGTTTTTCCATATTGTAACTGATTATAGGAGATATAATGCATTTTGTATTTGGAATTAAGTGCTTCTACTAGAGAATAGTATTGAAGAGTCTTGAAGACTATGTTGTATTGATAAATTACATGTTTCTCCCCTAGGACATTAACACATAGGGGAGGAAATAATCGTTAGGTGCTACTATCTGGTTCTGTGCATTACTATTTATATTGTGTGTGAAGTCTGAGTCTAGTTCGTAGTGTTTCGTAACTATATGCATGTGTTGTTTCTACATTGTGTTGATCTAAATTGTAGCTTTGAGCTATTGTAGGGGTGATTTTTTCACCCAATGTATACCCCCTCATTTAGGTGCATGCAAAAATGGTAGGAGAATGAGGCCTAAAAGATAGGACCGATGTTGATATACATATATAAGTTGGAGATACCTACGGGGTAGGGGATGTGCATGGTAGAAACTAAGGAACATGTAAACAATATAGGCTAGTACAAGTGTTAGTAGTAAAAGTAGCTAACATGCAATATAAAACAATGTAACAATCAAGTGTGCAAACAATATGGACTGTGAAAAGTGGGTTTCAAACATAGGACATCACTCACAATGTCACAAGACAATCATGACCGAAGTGGCCAAAATAATACAATGATCATACAAGACATAGGGCATAGCCCACAAATAATAGAAAACAAGATTAAGCAAAATGTATCAGATAACCATGGTTTTATATAGTCTTGCAATGTAGATGCTACACATAAAGCACACGTTAGAATTTTATAAATATAAATAGTATGTAAAAGTGTGTATATATCAAGAAAAATAAGTGCTAGTAAGAAGTAGTAAATGATGAAACAATAGAACATGTAGTGTGTGAGAGTAGTCAAGGTAGATACTCCCAAGATTCTTGATGGGATTGGTAATGGATTTAATTTCAAGCATCATGCATCATGTAAGGAGATGTAAGAGATCTGCATTCACTTCCAAAGACCAAGTGAACACGCATGTGTATATAGAAAAATATATTGACATACTAAGAATCTAGCTAACATAGTAAACAAAGTGCAACATATAAGTAGTATAAGAAAGTAAGAGTAAATGTAACCAAGATATACAAATGGTGTATGAATTTGATGGTGAGATATGTAAAATGTGAAGATGTAAGGAGTTGCATTTCCCAATGGATGTGCATGAAATGAGGTTCATTTATAAATTCCCCCTTAACAGTCAATAATGAACCATATAACAAGAGTTCATCATTAGAAAATGGGTCTGTTGCATGCGAGTAGATGCTAGAAAATATATTTCATGAAGCAAAGAGTGTGAAGTGTGTAATGGGATGTTCATTGATGTAGTGTGCCCTCGACAGTCAATTTTGAATCATAGCACGAGAGTGCATCATAAGTTAATAATGGTATAATGTGTGTATCAAGAGGTGAGAATTCTTAGAAAATTTAGATATGAAACACGGAGTGTATAGTGTAGTAACATATATTATAGATAACTGATAGGGATAGAACATGGGAAGAAATACCATGCCCTTGTAGTTACCTAAAAATTAGCACCACTAATTTCCTTGACCACATACGCCATCCCCACAATAACATTAAATCAAACAAGCCATATAATCCTTTAAAACACTTATCCTAAGTCTAATATTCATTACAATGTTTAATCCATGTAAATATTTTCCCACACCCCTGTAAATACTACTTTACATTTGTAAAATCTTATTTTACCTTCCTAAAAACCACCTAACCACCCTAAATCAACCCTAACCATTTCAAAACCATCCAAACTTATTTTCTTACTACATCCTAACCTCTTCATCTCATTCCCAACCTCCCCTTAACCATTTAACCACATCAAAAACCAATTTTTTTAGAAGTGGTTTCAACCACTTTCAAACACTTTTTCCAAAAAGCATATCACCGCAATTATACCTAATCACGGCGATTGTAAATATCACGTTTGTGATCTCTCGTAAGGGATCTTCAATCTTCAATCTGGGACCTCTTGCTTGATTCTTCACTTTTTTGACATTAAATAATATAAGAAATATTCAAACATCATCAGGCATTAATATCAATCATTCACAATGACATTTTTGTAGCCATTTTCATCACTCAACTTCTAGGAAGCGTGATAAGATGACACAACAACTCGATCATTCCCACTAAATATTTGAGGCATCTTTTGTCTCCTCATCTATCCAAAGGTATTCTTACATCTCTACTATTCATTTACAATTCATAAGAAACATTAAAATCAATCAAAAACATCATTTTAGATATTTAATTATCATTTCTAGAAAAAGCTGTCAATTTAACAGTAATCACTAATAATTCACCTAATCGGAAACAATTGGCCTAAATTGTCGGTGATTCCTAGAGAAATTAACATTTTTATCAATTTTCCAATATTTACATCATTTTTATTAATCTCTACATTTAAAATGTTGTTTCCAAGTATGGCTATTTGTTAGATGGAAATTCATGGTCGTTCACATCCGATTACAAGCAGTTATGATCTCCCCATATACCAAATCCCCTTTTTTCTGGGAGCATTACAATATTCTCGATGATCGACATTGTGTACAATCTAATTTTCCACTAATATCAAAGACATTGAGAATCGATTGAGTTCGTCCACTAAATTCGATGAAGAGACTCGAGGAATTTGAATATTGACTAACTAAAAATGGGATATATGATGTAGTTAATCTAATCTAGAACGACATCTAAATGCAAAGTAAATGGCTATGGAAAATCACCCAAGTAACTAATCTAATAGAAGTAGAAACCTTAATGTGCAAGAATAATGAGGAAGTGACACATCGATTATAGAAGCTCATTGGGTGTGTCATCAGAACCGACTAGAGAAACTAGAAGCGAACGACTATGCGAGAGGTCCCAAAAAGGAAAAATCTAGACTAATTCTCTAGACTGGGTCACCTAAAGAAGGATTAGGGTACCTATGAGAACTTTGGTCTATAAAATGGGTTCCACAGTCATGCAATAGGTCCATAAATGAATTTCATAGGCCTGACAGATGGTATGAAACCCTAATTGAGTGTCGCATCGGGTTTGTTGCACTACACCGGTGTCCACGATAGTTGAAGGTGAAGGAAAGACTGCAAGAGACAATAAGAAGTATCAAAACCCTAAAAATATAAGGATTTAAATGAATGTGTCAAACTGACCTCAGTTTTCACAATAGTGGGCTTACTAGCGGCGTTGCACTAAATTTTGGACCTAAATGTAGTTCAGGTGTGTGTGTGCATCATGTGAACTAGGTGCTCTTGTGCTAGTCACACTTTATGAAGTAGTAAGCAATAACTTGATGTATAAAATGTATTAGAATGTGTGCATGGAATATAATAGAATCCCTCCCCTATGCTTTTGTGATGTAGATGAATCAGCCTTGTCCTTGTGATGGAGCTAATGGATGTAAATGATCTCCAAATGGATGCAACTCTAGGTGGATGATATTAGTGACTAGTGCTTGGTCCCTCATTATGGTCTCATAACTTTATATTTATAGGGTTCTCTTGATCTAATTTCATAATTAACCCCTAAAAGGTCAACCTTTAGAAATAATAAAGATCTCAAATGGCTAGAAAGATCCCAAAAAGTGGCGGGAAAGTGTGAAAAGGATCGGGGCACCTGGTGGGACCAGGGCACCCATGAGTGCCCTAGTCAAAGATAAAATAATGTGAAATGATGAAAGTTAAGCGGGAATGGGGGTGTAAGATGTCGATAATGATGAAAGAAAATAAAGTAAGATGACCAAAAGATGGGGGTTAATTAGTACTTTATTCACTCAAAACCTTTTTAAATGGTAGTATGAGATCGGGACTAAATAATGTCTAAAGTGCATGATTTTGTGTCTATAGGTATGACTACTTTGAGCTCGTTTAGATCGCATCCACCCTCACTTAGTCCACCTTCAAATCCATGTAGGACCTTCCTTTCAACCTTGAGTTCTAGAGCTCTACATCCATCTATTATTATCTATTGCATGTTGTTATCTTTATTAATTATCTTAATTGTTATAAAGCAATCTGACATCCTCCAAGGAAGTCCCTTTAGATTCCTAGAATTGGGATTTTCCAAGCATCTCGTTTATGTATTTATCTAATCCTTTTTGTTTATTGTCTTTAAACACAAAGTGCTTTCCAGGGTAAGAGGACTTGTGCATTCATTCGAACTCAGTAGTTTTAATAAACCATCAGCATCAACATTCATCCTCATGGGTATCAGTAAACCCCACCATCTTTTGAGGTCAATTTTTTTATTATTACATTTCATTAAGTTAAATTAGTAAAGAAAAAACTTATCTAAACATTTTGGCACGCCCGATGGGACACTTGTCCCTTTTTTAGTTCAATTTTATTAAAAATTCATTTTTAGGCCTTTTCTCTATAATCGCGCAAGTAATCCAGTAAAATCACTAGAAATTGAGGTGAATCTTTACACGATTCCTATCAATCATCGATGATCTCTATGACTGCTTCTGATTACTTAGTCAGTCAACCTCTAACACCATTTTCTCTTGTTGTTTTCTATCTTCTATTAACCCTTGCATATTTCTTCTCTAGTGGCTTTTGCTTTTTGCATTCATTTCTTTACTAAAAAAATAAAAAAATTAAAAATTAAAAAGGATGTGTTTCTCAGGTGAATCCTCTTCTTTTATTTTCATTTTAAGCATTGAATTTTTTTGTTTGTCCTCATCAAAATCAATCTTTCCTTTAGGATTAAAAATAATATTCTCATCTGGTTGATCATATAGTCTAATTAGGAAGTTAATAGATTACATCCACTTAATCTCCCTCACACACAACTAAATCACATCAAACATAAATTGTATTGAAACATTCCTACCCAAGTGAAAATATTGGGATTTCATCACCCAATAGGAAACCAACTCATTTCTTTGACCGAGTATAAACGATTTGTTGTCGATATATTGGCTAAGCACTTGACTCCCTTATCACTACGGGACCGTGAAGTGAGGGGTAGGCCCCATCCAAGCACCAACACAGATTTGGGCCTCACATACCTTTGGGTATATCAATGACTCTAGCATTAAACATTCCTAAAACCATTTATAGACGGCCATTTCCTAGGACCTTATCAGTTGTTTTACACATTTCAATTTTCTTCTAAGTTAATCAAGATAATCAAAAATCCATTAGGTGATTTTTTGTTTTCATGGTTCTTACAAGACAACAATCTTGTATCCAAACTTTTGAAAATATGGCCAAAAATATCCATAGATCTATTGAAAATATCCAAAAACACATCAAGGGCACCTCATGTTTATTAGAGGAACAATGAGCTACTTTATCACCCCGACTAGAAAATCAAGAACAACCACATTCTCCTAGTAGTCAATCTGCTTCATCTGAGATACCTGATCCTTTTAGTCCCTATTTATTTGATAGTGGGGATCCTTATTTTCATAAATCTTAGACTCAAACCTTGTTGCTCTTAATGCATACCTTTTTGTCATGGGTGTTCACCTTGATCAATCAATACGAAGCTATGACCTTATGTACCGATTCTTCATGTCATTTTTCCCATCTCATTGATCCATAACATGTATTAATCATTTAGCAGATATATTCTTATCCTACTAATAGCCAATTATAAACATCCAACATTGTGTCTTTAGTTCATATCATCACTTTCAACCTTAACGTGATTTCCTCACAAGACACGACCACTCAACAACCAACATCTTCACCTAACCCTTCAACTCATTCCACATTGTTAGAGCTTGAATAATCTCTCCTCTTTTCTTTGATTAATACCTCTAATGTTCACATGTCCAATCATTCCACTTTAAAATATTTTGAGGCGTAAATTTGTGACTTGAACCATGTGGGACCCTATATCTATTTTTGTAAAGCCCCCTTTTAAAGTTGAGGGTCGTAAAGGTTATAGGAAAATTCTCAGTAAAATTAGCGGAGGCATTAAGGAAAAAAATTGGAAACCATTAAATGGGTAGCCCCCATGGAAGATGAGAAGAATGTCCACATGTTTCCTTGGCAAACTTTTGAAAAGTAATAGGAACTCGGGACTCCCCCAAGTTACGAGCATTCACCACGTGGCTTACGCGCGGTAAGGAAATCCAGCAAGCTGAAAAGTCGAGAAAGGGATAGAATGTGGATGTTACCATATGTCACCTAGGCACAATTTGAAGAAAAGAAAGACCCGTGGAGGGAAGAAAATCTCCACAAAGAAATATTAGGAGCCGCATAGCTCATAAGTGTTGCGAACTAACAAGATAATGTGAGGAGAATTATAAATCACCATGAGATGAATCATCTGTTCTAGATGAGTTGCAGCAGAGTTTAAGATGATGCAATAAATTAAAAGGTTTATGCAAGGTGCATAATCATGAACCATTGAAAACACAAGTACTATCTTCTTTTCATCATCGTGGTGCAATACTAAGCTAAGGAGTCTAAAATATGAAAACAGAAAAGAATTGCATATCAAAAGGTGAAGATATAAACATGACATCATTTTAAAGTTGTCTTATATATAATTAAAAATGGGGATTCTATAGGGGCCCAGCCCATGGTAAAAGGGTCCATTTACATAACTAAAAAAAAAGCATAAGAGACATACATACTACTCAGAGACCTCTCACTCCCTCACAAGATTTCCCTCCTAGAAGAGGCAGTTTGTTTAAAAGCTTATTCTTCCTCAATGCAAATTCATCAGAGTTCTGTCTTTTCTAGATAAACATGATAGACCCTACTAAATCTCATGACATCCCCATATCCATTAATGACTCAAGAGTCATTCGGGGTTCATGCATGATCTTCTCCAGCTCAATCTTCTTCTGGTAGGAAGACACCCAGTCTAGAAGATCTAGGCCACCTATGAAGAATGTTGTCTTCCCCTTCCCTTTGTGAAGGGTAGACTTGTTGAGAATAGACTAAGGGGGAAAGGTTGGAGTGGTTGGAAGACCAATAACTACATCACAAGGGACAGAAGGAATAAGATACTTTGAGCTAGATTCACTTTCCATCTCCTTGAAAAGGGTGGGTGTTCTCTTGGAGAAGGGATTAGGCTGAGGACCTGAGAGGCCATGCCTTGATGAAGTAGCATAGTTCCCTGAGAAAGTGTAAAATTGAACTATAAACCTACCCCTGTTATTTCGAGCAGAGGATATTTCTGCTCTTGAATTACGAATAGATAAGGATAACTCTTCTTCTCCATATAAGATAATGATTGGGGGCTGAGAGCTTGATTTTCCCTTTCTATTTTTCGAATATGGTGCTAACATTGAACTTGGTTGTGATGGTTCAGTTCTCACCTACCTCTTCTCCATAAAGGTAATCCTCCGCTCTAATTCATCCACCATGTGAGAAATGGTAGTCATAGTGGCAATGTAATATTTGTCATATAACACATAAGATTCCTTGGGAATATCCTTTAATACAAATTCTTCATCACATAGGAATGGACACTAAAAGTCAGTTTTCCCAGACACTTGGGGCCTCCTTTCAATCCAAAATTTCTTCAAGTTTTGGGATTCTTCATATTTTCCCTTCATAAGAGATGAAAACACATTAATTGAAAGGATGTGAAGATAGGATTGATCCTAATTAGCCTTGTGAGAAGTGTGAGTTAGACTTGTTGATAATTCAAGGGCCCTCTGGTGTCTCCTACACATTCTATGTCAAACAAGGCCCTAAAAAAGCTTCATCAGGACCACATAGGTCAAATATTTGATTCAAATCTTCTGAAAAAATTTCCTTCAAACTATTTTCCATGGGTACTCTCACCATGTCACTAGTAGAAGGTAGTAAAAATTTCCTCACTTACAGGATAAGAAAAGTAATGCATCCTAGTGATGGGATAAAGCTGGGTTTTATAGTAGAAGTAGCACAGATTGATTGAATTGAAAGAAATCATTTTCACCTGATGAGGGAAGATCATGCTCAGTTCACACGAGGGTGATTTATACATTGAAGCGAATTCTAAATAAGAATGGTTGATGAATTAATTGGATTTGACAAGAACCACATGGGATAGTTGAACCAAGTAGATGTGAGAAGGAATGCACAGTACCCAAGGTGTATTTTCGGATAGTAGATGAAATTTTTTTGTCACCTCAGGTCACCTCAAAGTGCTCAAAGGATATCAAAAGCAACTATCCAATCACCAGATGGAGGGAATCATGAAAACATTAATCACAAGAAATGACATGGTATTATAGTCATATATGATAAGAGTAAAATGAAGAAGGCCCATACTCTTCACACTTGGCGAAGCAGATAAAGTATTTTCATAAAAAGTTTCATCGATACACTTAGCATTTTGGGAAAGCAAAATATACTTGTGAAATATCCACATTTGGGGGAGGGTGGAAATTAAAAGGAAAATTGGAATGGAATTGTATAAAGGCGATGAGAATTCTCTCGCAAAGGGGGTTAAGATTTATGTCAAATAAGGAAGAGAAAAGAGAGAAGAGACTGAAACAATCCATTTTTCCAAAAGACTTTTCAAAGAAACCTGTAAATTTTTGGAGCTTTCAAAATAAATCATGTCAAGATGGTTATAAGTGTACATCCATTGACAAACATTGAGATTGTAAATGAAACTTTCCCTTGCTAATGAATTTGATAGAACTGAGTTAATTGTGTTAATCGTGAGCATTTTTATGTCTTTTTCAATTCAAATATATTTCAAATAGTTATTCATGTTCCTACCGCAATCTTATGTTAGAAATTCCTCGAATCACACAAGATCTTATCATTATCCACGTTTTGGGGGAAATTAAACGGAAAATGGGAATGGAATTGTATAAATGCAATGAGAATTATTTTGCAAAGGGGGTTAAGATTTATGTGAAATAAAGAAGAAAAACGAGAGAAGAGATTAAAAAAATCCATTTTCCAAAAGACTTTTAAGAGAAACCTGTTAATTTTTGGAGCTTTCAAAATAAATCATTTCAAGATGGTTGCAAGTGTACAACCATTGACAAAAATTGAGATTGTAAATGAAAATTTCCCTTACTGATGAATTTGATGGAACTTGAGTTAATTGTGTTAATCGTGAGCATTGTTGTGTCTGTTTTCAATTCAAAGATATTTCAAATAGTTAGTCATGTTCCGCCACTGATTTTATGTTAGAAATTCCTACGAATCACACAAGATCTTATCCTTATCCACGTTTTTGGAGGGGAAATTAAAAGGAAAATGGGAATGGAATTGTATAAAGACGATGAGAACACTCTCAAAGGGGGTTAAGATTTATGTGAAATAAAGAAGAGAAAAGAGAGAAGAGATTGAAATAATCCATTTTTTGTGAGACTTTTCGAGATAAACCTATTAATTTCTGGAGCTTTTAAAATAAATCATGTCAAGATGGTTGCAAGTGTACAACCATTGACAAACATTGAGACTGTAAATGAAACTTTCCCTTGCTGATGAATTTGACGAGCCCTGAGTTAATTGTGTTAATCGTGAGCATTGTTGTTTTTGTTTACAATTCAAAGATATTTCAAATAGTTAGTCATGTTCTTGCCGCAATATTATGTTAGAAATTATTATGAATCACATAGGATCTTATCCTTATGGTATTATTGTGGCATTTGCAATTATTCTATGAGAATTACTTTCAATTCATTCATGACAATAAACAATTTAAATTCACTTGACTTTCATTTTGTTGATACAAATCGTTTGTTAGCTTATGAGTGTATCTTAGGCATGATGGACCGGGGGTCTTTGATGTTTAGTTGAGTCTTTAACATGATATTTTATGTTAAATTTTCAATAAATGTGTGAAACCGTGCATCTTTGGGCTTCCATGGGCGGACACCTTCTAGTTAAAGGTTCTTTGATAATATTTTGATGTGTTGTTATCATCTTGCTTGGCATACTTTCCAAATTTTGTTAAAAGTTCCCAAGAATCTGGTATAATCAACTTTATCCTACTTAATTCCCCAACAAAATCCATCTATAAATGATAAATCCTACAAGACTTACCCCTACTTGCATTGTTTGTCCATAAATGCTAGGGAGATTTGTTGAATTTACCCATCCCTTACTCAAAACATGCAGGAGCAATCAGGTTTTATTGTTGTCTTTAGTAACCTGAACCTTTTTTAGGAGATATCTTCATTCTCTAGTGTGACAACTCGTGAGAGTTATATTATGTTGCATTGACCATGTCTTCTCAAGGTTTTCTTTCAAAATCATAGAAGGAGAGTCAAATATTGTTGATCCATTACAAATATAGGTTATAAAATGGGTCCTCTCACCCTGGTTGAAGGCACAACCTAAAGTAGGAGGGTAGGTCATACCCTCAACATGGTGTTATCCAATTTCTCCAAGATCAAGTGACAAAAGAGTTAGTTAAACCTGTCCCCGGCTAAAAAATGACTCAAATCTTGATCTATCATTCTCTAAGCATTCCTTTGCACTGATCTTGCTCGCTCAACTTTTCAAAGGGGGACCAATTTAGATACCTACACCGATCTCGGCACCATTTTCGAGGGGAGCTATATGTGCAAATGCATACACATATTGACCTCTGTTAATGATTCTTACATGTTTAAATGAAAATGCATTGTTTAAATGTTATCCTTTGTTAATATTTGTAAAGATTGTGTGAGATCAGAAGTTCATTGTGCAATATTTCCTAGTTTAAGGGAATGTTACACTAGATTTGTATTGCTAGTGTTTAATATTGACAAAGGATGATCAAATCTATCAAGATTTGTATAAATTGAGTATTGATAAACACTTAACAAGTTACTTATAGTTCTTTAACACATCTAAGATGAAAATACTTGGTTGTGAATCCATGTAGATATGAAGTTTTTGGTTAAATACTAGTGTCTTAAATCTTTGTCAAGTGAGATTTGTTGTTAATATTTTCAAAAATTGAAGGAGATCTTTTTTTACAAGGATCCTACTAGAAAATTGTTTCCGGAGCTTGGGAAAACAAATCTAAAAGGGAGACAAGTCTGGAAGGTATTGGGGATCAAGATTCACGAGAAAGGGCAATACCGAGTCTGGAAAGTGATTAACCTATAGTTGAGGATTATCCTACACCCTCAAATAATTTAGAATTGAATAGTCCTTGTATAAATTTAAATACTCCAACTAGTGAAGGGTCATTATTTGTATTTGGAATAAGTTCCCCTCATTTATTTCCTTCATCACTCAAAACTGATGGGGGATTTTGTGAAAATGAGTCACTAGAGGTTATCTACTTTTAAAATCATACACATATGTCCCAAATACCCTTGGTCTCACACTGTCTTAGTCCTCCTATAGGATCATCTCCTCAAAATAACATGGCTCAGCCTCCACCTAGACCTCCTTTTGTTTTCAACACATTTGGAACAATAAATTTTAGAGGCATGGTTGGATATCCTAATGCTATGCTGCAAGATGTAAGAAATAGGATGCCTAAATTTCAAGGAAACAATGCCATCACGAGTGACCAACATTTGAGACTTTTTTTAATATGATGGAGGATTTTTAAATAGAACATGAATACATATATATAATTTTTTTCATTCATACTCTTAAAGAAGATGTGTGTGATTGGTACAAATATTTGCCAGATAACTCAATAGATTCATGGACTAAGATGAAGAATGCTTTCATATTACAATATGGGGATAAGACAAACCCAAGGTTCCTCTTATCTGAATTTGAGAATATAAAGAAGAATCCCAATGAGTCTATCTAGGATTTCAATACCAGGTTCAATAAGACTTTAAATAGACTACCTGTAATTTTGAGGCCTAGTAATGAATCCTACTTAATAAAGTACTCTGATGCTTTTGACAAAAAGGTTGCTTATTATTTGAGAGATAAGAACCCTAGAACATTAAAGCGAGGCTTTTACAATGGCCTTACAGATTGAAAATAATATTAAGGAAGCTGGAAAAACACCTAAGAGGGAAGGTGTAAAATTGATTAATCCTGATAGACCTCATTCAAACAAGGGCGGTTGATCTAGAGGAGGTTGTGAAAACATTGGCTGGAGTAGTTAAATAAATATCCTATAAGCTAGCCAGAGTAAATAAAGGAATAGGATAAAGTTCTCAAGGTCATTATAAACCACAGGACCAAGATATATTTGGAAATCATCCTAGGGGTGATCACAGAATGGGTGAAAGAGGAAAAGGACCCACAAGATCATGAAAACAACCAAAACCTAAAGAAAATAGATTGGTCCCTGGTCTTTTGGCTACTAGGGTTGTTATAGTGGAATAATCCCATGTTATTCATTGGTGTGATAATTATTTTTTCTACCTTCCCCTTGTGAGCCTATTGAGAAAATTGAAGAGACAAATGATGATGAGACCTATGGCGATGTATGTATGATGGAAAACCCTGAAAATCCATAGCAAGGAGCCACTTCAACTGAGCTAATAAGTGTCAAAACCATAGAAATTTTATGGGATTGCATTTTCTAGATATTACCTTTCCCCCTAATGATGATGTTGAAGTTTATATGGTGTAAGAATTTTATTTACCTAATCATGATTTTTAATATCGAGGGCTTTAATGATCAATAAGTATGATGGGGAATTCCTTCTGAGGGAGACAAGTAATTACTCATGAATGCAGTTGTTTTAGGAAAATGAGTATAATCTCAAAAGTTAAATTGTTAAAGGGGGACTACAACCCAAACCCAAGACCTCGTTTCTTACCAATATCCCGAATGAGTCTCCTAGAAAGGATACACCAACTAAAGGTCTAATTATCCCAAATAGAAATTGTACCCCAGATCATGCCCAAACCTTGAAAGGTCTTGTACCACTAGAAGGAGTTTTTACCCTTCCTCCTAATATTTTCTTACCGAAATATGTCCCATGTGATGTTGCCCATATTTTGAGTCAGATGAAAGTCACAGTTTCTATTGTTGAATTACTTGAATCCCTAAACATAGAAAAAGAGCATTTGAGTACCTGGGATTCAAAGAGGATGCATTGCCCCATGTAAAAATATGAATCATGTGGGTACTCCCCCTGTCATTGCAAAATTATAAGTACCTCGAGTATTAGATGATTTTCAGGAACCACCTGAGGTATATTTAGGCACTTCTCTTGTTGAATCCTAGCTTGATGTTGACACTTTTTATAATACTTTGATCATAGAGGATAGGTTAGTACACAACTTCATGTTTGGCGAGAGGCCTCTTGTAATGCGATGTTATGAATGAATTAAATATCAAAGTAACAACATATTTTGAAAATTGAAATTCTATAGATTCACAAGAAGTGTCGATTATTGGGTATGTCAAAGGTTTGGTTGTAAAATTTGTGGCTTATTCGGGCAAGTTTTTAACCCTGAATGTGGTCATTGTGGATTGTCTTGCTAAATGGGGAATGTTGTTGTCGAGGAAATGGGGTTACTAGTGTTGGAGGAAGTGTGCAGATGGATTTTTCATATGTAACCATACCAATAGATGGGAGCCTTGTTAAGCTATGTGGAGAAAAAATAATGTTACATTTAATTGAGGATCCTAAGAATGCATCTTATGAGGTGTTATATATTGACGTAGATGTTGATAATTTTGTGGGTTATGCAGATTTTAAAGAGCATAGCATGGATGAGTGTAAGTATCCTAGGAAACTGGGTGACCCTTGGACTTTAATGTTTGATGGAGCTTGTTCTAATTCAGGGAATGGTTCGGGGTTTTCCTTATATCCCCAAATCATGAGACTTTCAAGTTTTCCTTTAAACTTAAGTTTGAATGTACTAACAATATTGTAGAATATGAAGTGTTGCTTTTGGGATTAATGATTAGTTAGAGGTATGGTATCAAATATGTGATTATCAAAGGATATTCAGATTTGGTGGTTAAACAAGTCAGGAAGCTCTATGTAACTAAGAATCAAAGGATGAAACAATATAAGCATGCAAAGTATGGGAATTTATTGAGTTGTTTGATTCCTTCAACATATTGTATCACAACAGAGATCAAAATGTTACTGTAGACAAGTTGGTAGTATTAGGATCTATATTTGACAATTGTACAATGTCCCCTTATTGTGAGTATGATATAGAAGTGTTGGCAAGACCATTTGTCCCTGACAATGTCAAACATTGGAAAGTTTTTGAAGATGATGCCTAGATTCAGAGGTTTCTACAAAATAAAGGATAATTTACAAATCAAAATATGGATTGGGAACTAATGGTTTATGTATGTGATGGTAAGGAGACTCTTTTTATCTAGAATATTATTTAATTAAAAGAAAATACAATTCCAAAAGGTTTAGTGGCCTTAGAGTCAAATTTCGACAATGTTGATAGGATTGTTCATAGGCATGTCCATGTTTCAAGAGATGTAGAAGAACACAACTTGGGGACTGTTGATAAACCTAGAAAAATATGGTTGGGTAGTAACTTGAGTAAAGAAGAAAAGCAATCATATGTCTAGTTGTTGAAGAAGTACCAGGATTTCTTGGCGTGGTCATATTTAGAATTAAAGGCATATAGGGAGGACCTTTTCCAACATGAAATACCTTTAGTACCCAATGCCAAGCCATTCAGACAAAATCGAGGCCAATTAATCCCCTCTTATCCTTGAAGATGTAAGAAGAACTCAAGAAACTCAAGGATGGAGGTATTATACAACCTACAAGGTATTCTTCTTGGGTGGCAAATTTAGTACCAATCAGAAAGAAGAATGGGGATATAAGACTTTGTGTAGATTTTAGAAATCTAAATAAGGCCTCAATAAAAGATAATTATCCATTTCCTAACATGGATAATATGTTACAATTAATCATTGGGATGATTTGTTGTCCATGTTAGATGGATTTTTGGGATATAACCAAGTGGTTGTGAAGCAATCTAAACAAATCAAAATTGCTTTCACTACTCCTTTTGGTACTTATGTGTATGTGAGAATGACATTTGGTTTGATGAATGTCGATGCCACCTTTCAAAGAGCTATGGATGTGGAATTCATTAGATATATAAGTGATTTTATAGTTTTATACCAAGATGATGTGACAATATTTTTAAGAAAAAGGGGTGATCATTTGCAACATTTGGAAAAGATGTTACAAAGGTGCAGGGAATATGGTATCTCATTGAATCCTAGAAAATGCCATTTTGGGGTGCAGAAATCCAAGTTGTTGGGGCATATCATATCAAAGGAAGGTGTAATTATTGATCCGAGAGACTGGAATCTATTGGGAAAGTTCATATCCCTAGAGACAAAAGGGTATCCAGTCTTTTTTGGCCAAATCAATTTCATAAGAAGATTCATTTCTAATTTCATGGAGATGACTATCCCCATCACGAAGATGTTGAAGAAGGATAAAATTATTAAATGGGAGGACAAAGCTATCCAAGATTTCACTAGGATAAAAGAGGCATTAAAAATGCTCATGTCCTAGTGGCCCCTGATTATAAAAATACTTTTCAAATTTTCTCTTTTGCATTTGAAAACACCATCACATCTGTATTATTGCAAAAAAATGAGGAAGGAAATGAAATACCAATTTCCTTTTTCAGTAAATCATTGTAGGGAGCTGAGTTGAAGTACACCATTATGGAAAAATAGGCTTTTTCCTTGGTCAAAGCAATAAAATATTTCAGGTCATATATCCTAAGCTCAAAGGTCATAACTTACATTCCTCATACAATGGTCAAAGACATTTTATCAAAGATGGAGGTTTCAAAGCAAGATATGTCGATGGGTAAATAAATTACAGGAATATGATATGGATGTTCGAACACTAAACTAGTTAGAGGTCTAGGCTTAGCAAATCTGATGGTGGAAAGAAACTTATAGGTGATGGAAGTAAATGAGGTAGAAGGAAGATATGTGGAGGTACATGAGAATTTAATCAATTCTATATGGTACAAAATATCATATTCTACCTCAAAAATTTGGAATGTCTAAGGCATTTAGATAAAAATAAAAGAAGGACACTTAAGTTGGATTCCCAAAATATGTCATCACTGATTATGGGTTGGCCTAGAAAAATCTTGAAGGGGTCCTTCTCAGATGTGTAATGGAGGATGAAGCCCCCAAGTTAATTTCAGACTTTCATGAGGGAGTGTGTGGGGGGAATTTTTCTAGAAGGGTAACTACCCATAAAATATTGAGGGCGGGCTATTGGTGGCCCACACTCTTCAAGGATACAGACCTTGTTGGTAATAAAATGTGATAGTTGTTAGATATTTTTAGGAAAAATGAAGGCTTTTGGTGCTCTCCCTCTGCAACCAGTATCAATTGAGGCTCCTTTCAAGTAGTGGGGCATGGATTTTATAGGAGAACTGTCAAAACCTTCCAGTGTAGGCCACAAATGGATATTGGTGGCTACTGATTATTTCACCAAATGGGTTGAGGCTATCCCCACCAAGAAGGTGACTCATTGGGTTATTGATTTCATCTTGAATCATATAATTTATAGGTTTGGTGTACTATGAAGATAGTTGTTGACAACGCCATGAGTTTCCAAGCCAAGCCATTGGTTTCTATGTGTAAAGAATAATTTATAAACACAACATATGCATCCAATTATAACCCATAGGGAAATGGATAGGTTGAATCAAGAAACAAAAATTTACTAAATATAATTAGAAGGACATTAGAAATCAACAAAAGAAAGTGGGGAGAGTAGTTGAAGTTTTTGTTTGGGCAGATAGGATTACTTCTAAGAGAGCCATTGGGAAGAGTCCATTCAAACTAGTTTATGGAGTCCAATCTCTCCTTCCTTTACACTTGTAATTACCTTCTTATCATTTCATCCAATAGCTTTAAGATGAGGAAGTTGGACCCTATAGTGCGAGGATAAACCAAATCATTAAGTTGGATGAGGAGAGCAGAAGTCCCACCAAAGGCATTTAAAGTTTAGGGAAAGGCTTAAAAATCTATTTGACAAAGAGTTAACTCCTAGAATCTTCAACATTAGATACCTCATATTGTTATGGGATAACAAAAATGAGGATAGGGGAAAACATGAAAAATTTGGTGCGTTATGGATGGGGCCTTATTCCATTGATATCAGGATTGGTGACCATAATTTCTTCTTGAAGTACCTTGATGGAGAGTTACTCAAGTTGTCTTCCAATGGTAGGCACCTAAAGAATTTTCTTGATTAGCTTTCAGAGAAAGGTATGAACCAATGTACAATGTATAGGATTTTTTCTTTGTTGTGTTTTTCATGTGCGCTTTTGTTTCCCTTTTCTACCCATGGTCTTCTGTGACCATTTGTTTTGGTTTCTCAATTTGTTTGTTTTTTGGGGGTGGTTTTTTATCACTTGACCTGGTACATATGATATTTGACTCCATAGCCCAATGGATTTTTGGCACATGGTCTGCATTGAATAGTTCTTGTGACACATGCAAGCGGGTGCCCATCCCGAGTCGAGCTAGTGTTGGAGCTTGAATAATCTCACCTCTTTTCTTTGATTAATGCCTCTAATGTTTGCATGTCCAATCATTCCACTTTAAAATATGTTGAGAGGAAAATTCATGACTTGGACCATGTGGGACCCTATATCTATTTTTTTAATCCCCCTTTTAAAGTTGAGGGTCGTAAAGGTTATAGAAAATTTCGTAAAATTGGCGGAGGGATTAAGGAAAAAATTCGGGAACCATTAAATGGGAATCCCCATGGAATATGATAAGAATGTCCATGTGTTTCCTTGGCACACTTTTGAAAAGGAATAGCAAGTCGGGACTCCCCAAGTTGCGAGCATTCACCACATGGCTTATGCACAGCAAGGTAGTTCCAACAAGTTGAAAAGTCAGAGAAAGGGGTAGGATGTAGATGTTGCCACATGTCACCTAGGTGTAATTTGAAGAAAGGAAAGGCCCGCGAAGGGAAGGAAATCCCCACGAAGTGATATTTGGAGCCACGTAACTCATAAGTGTTGTGAACTAACAAGACAATGTGAGGAAAATTGCAAATCACCATGAGATGACTCATATGCATTCTAGATGAGTCGCAGATAGGTTTAAGATGATGCAATACATTAAAATTTTTAGGCAAGGTGCATAATCACGAACCATTGAAAAAACAGTACTAGTTTATTTTCATTGTTGGTGCTAGTACTACGCTAAGGAGTCCGAAATATGAAAAAAATTATATCGAAGAATAAGATATAAACATGACATCATTTGAAAGTTGTCTTACATATAATTCAAAATGGGGATTATATAGGGGCCCCATCATGTGGTAAAAGGGTCTGTTTACATAACTAAAAATAAAAGCATAAGAGACAGACATATTGCTCAGAGACCTTGCACTCCCTCACAAGCTTTCCCTCCTAGAAGAGGTAGTTTTTTCATAAGCTTGTTTTTCCTCGGCATGAATTCATCAAAGCCCTATGTTGTCTGGATAAACACAATAGACAATACTAAATATCATGACATCCCCATATCCATTAATGACTCAATATTCATTTAGGGTTGTGCATGATCTTCTCCATCTCAATATTATTCTAGGAGGAAGACACCTAGTCTAGAAGATCCAGGCCACCTGTGAATAATGTTGTCTTCCCCTTCCCTTTGTGAAGGGTAGACTTGTTGAGAATAGAATGAGGGGGAATGGTGGAGTGGTTGGAAGACCAAGAACTACATCATGGGGGATATAAAGAACAAGATACTTTGAGCTAGATTTGGCTTTCCATCTCCTTGAAAAGGGTGGGTGCTCTCTTGGAGAAGGGATTGGCTGAGGACCTAAGAGGCCATGCCCTGATGAAGGAGCATAACACCCTGAGTGAGTGGACAACCGAACTACAAACCTACCCTTGTTATCCCAAGCAGAGGATATTGTTTCTCTTGAATGACAAATAAATAAGGACAACTCCTCTTCTCCATATGAGATAATGATTGGGGGTTGAGAGCTTGATTCACCCTTTCTCTTTCTTGAAGATGGTGCTGACATTGAACTTGGTTGTGAGGGTTCAGTCTCATCTTCCCCTTCTCTAGAAAGATAAACCCTTCTCCAATTCATCCACCTTATGAGAAATGGAAGGCACAATGTCAATGGAATATTTGTCATATAACACATAATATTCCTTGGGAATATCCTTTAATACAAATTCTTCATCACATAGGAATGAAAATTGGATGTTAGTTTTCCCAAAAACTTGGGGCCTCCTTTCAATCCATAATTTCTTCAAGTTTTCAAGAGTCTTCAAATGTTCCCATCGAAAGAGATGAAAACACATGAATTGGAAGGATGCAAAGACAAGATTGATCCTAATTAGCCTTGTGAGAAGTGCAAGCCAAACTTATTGATAATTCAAGGGCCCTTTGGTGTCTCTTGTACATTCTATGTCAAACAGGGCCCTAACAAAATCTTCATCAGGACCACACAAGTCGAATATTTGATTCAAATCTTTTGATGAAATTTCCTTCAAACTATTTTCCATGGGTACTCTCGCCATGTCATTTGGTAGAAGGTAGTAAAAATTTCCTTACTTACAGGATAAGAAAATTAATGCATCTTGGTGATGGGATAAAATTGGGTTTTATAGTGGAAGTAGCACATATTGATTGAATTGAAAGAAATCATTTTCACCTGATGAGGGAAGATCCTTCTCAGTTCACATGAGGATAATTTAGAGGTTGAAGTGAATCGAAATAATCATGGTTGATGAATTAACTAGATTTGACAAGAACCATGTGGGATAGTTGAACCAAGAAGATGTGAGAAGGAATGCATAGTACCCAAGGTGTATTTTCGGATAGTAGATGAAAAATTGTTTGTCACCTCAGGTCACCTCAAAGTGCTTAAAGGATATCAAAAGCAACTATCCAATCACTAGATGGAGGAAATCATGAAAAAATTAATCACAAGAAATGACATGATATTCTAGTCATATATGATAAGAGTAAAATGAAGGAGGCCCATACTCTTCACACCTGGCAGAGCTGGATAAAGTATTTTCATAAAAAAGTGTCATTGATACACCTAGCATTTTGGGAAAGCAGAATATACTTGTGAAATATTCATTTGGGGGAATTAAAAGGAAAATGGGAATGGAATTGTATAAAGGTGATGAGAACACTCTGCAAAAGGGGGTTAATATTTCTATGAAATTAAGAAGAGAAAAGAGAGAAGAGATTGAAACAAGCCATTTTTCCAAAATACTTGTTTGAGAAACCTGTTAATTTCTTGAGCTTTCAAAATAAATCATGTCAAGATGGTTGTAAGTGTATAGCCATTGACAAGCATTGAGACTATAAATGAAACTTTCCCTTGTTGATGAATTTGATGAGCCCTGAGTTAATTGTGTTAATCGTGAGCATTTTTGTGTCTATTTTCAATTTAAAGATATTTCAAATAGTTATTCATGTTCCTATCACAATCTTATGTTAGAAATTCCTCTGAATCACACAAGATCTTGTCCTTGTGGTAGTATTGTGGCATTTGCAATTTTTCTATGAGAAGAGCTTTCATTTCATTGTGCAATAAACAATTTAAATTCACCTTACTTCCATTTTTTTGATATATATTTTTGTTAGCTTATGAGTGTATCTTAGGCATGATGGACCAGGGATCTCGATGTTTAGTTGAGTATTTGACATGAGCTTTTATGTTAAATTCTCAATAAATGTGTGAAACTGTGCATCTTTGGCCTTACTTCCATTGGTGCACACCTTCTAGTTTAAGTTTCATTGCTAATTGTTTAAAGTGTTTTTATCATCTTGATTCGTAGACTTTCCAACATTTGTTAAAATTTCCCAAGAATCTGGTGTAATCAACTTTATCCTACTTAATTCCCCAACAAAATCCATCTATAAATGATAAATACTACAAGACTTACCCCTGTTTGCACATATTGTTCATAAATACTAGGGATATTTATTGAATTTACCCATCCCTTACTCAAAACATGTAGGAGCAATCAGGGTTTATTGTTGTCTTTAGTAACCTGAACCTTTTTTAGGAGATATCTTCATTCTCTAGTGTGACAACTCATGAGGGTTAGATTATGTTACATTGATCATATCTTCTCAAGGTTTTATTTCAAAATCATGGAAAGATGGTCAAATAATTTCAATCCCTTACAAATACAGGTTACAAAACTAGTCCTCTCACCCTGGTTAAAGGCACAACCTAAAGTAGGAGGGTAGGTCATACCCTCAGCACGGTGTTATCCAATTTCTTCAAGCTTGATTGAACAAAGAGTCGATTAAATTTTTCCCTAGCTTTAAAACAACTCAAATCCCGATCTATCTGTCTCTAAGCATTCATGCTCTACCCGTTGATCTTGCTCGATTTTTCAAAGGGGGAACCAATTTGGGTACCAACACACACCACCTCAAAATAATACAAATATTTCTTCATCCATACAAACCCCTCCATCTTCCTCTACTATCCAAACACCTCCCATAAGTTCTATCATTATTCCTACTAGCATGTCTCAACCACTACCTTCTCAAAAAACCATGCCACCTATCCAAAACATTACTATGTCTATCCCTACATCTATACCCTTAATCAACACTAGCGTTATTTCCATTACCCATCAAATTTCACAATAGTCCTCAACCCCACTTATCTCACAACATGTACCTCAACAATCACAACCACTTGCCTTCTCTCAATATATACCATAGAAATCACATGCCTTTTATCCATACCTCTATTCCTTTTCAGAACATATCACAACAATCATAGCCCCTTGCCTTCACTTCTACCCCCTTCCAATAAGCCCCTCAATATTTGTAGCCTCTTATCCACACATCTATTCCTTTCCAACACATACCACAACAATCAAAACCTCTTCTAAACACATCCATCCCTATCCAATATCAATATATCCAACCATCACAACCGTTAGTCTCACAACCCATTTACAACATCCCTACAAATATTCCCAACAAAACATTCCTTTCTAGAAAAATATCCCTCAAAGCAATATCAATCATACCAATAACCTAATCAATTTTCATTTAATCAACTTAGCTCATCCTCATCCAACACACAACAACCATCACAAACTAATCACCTTCAGGATTTAATGAACAGGATATCCAGTCTAGAAGTTGCTTCCATGGGCCCTAAAAACACACTCTCATATGTATGAAATAGACTTATTCATCCATTTGTGTCATAAGAAGTGTTTCCTCCTCACTAGGATATTCCTAAATTCCTCAAATTCTATAGCAAGGAAGACCCCCAACAACACATCTGAGATTTTTTTCATGCATGTTACCTTATAGCTCATGACCATGATCTTATGTTAAGAACATTCCCCATGTCCTTGGTTGGTCCTACTTTAGACTGGTATAACAACATTCTGCAATACTCCCTCTTCTCATTCACACAACTCACTCAACTCTTCCTCAAACACTTTTCAATCAACATCACCCATAAAATTACCATTACCAACATATATGCAATTAAACAATTTGAAGATGAGTCCATTACATATTTTTTTCACCCATTGGAGGGGTATTATTAATCAACTATCATTCTCTCTCCCACAAACAAAATTGATTGAATTATTTTCCCATTCATGCGCCAAGCACATCTCGTCTACTCTCCAAATCTAATATTTTCAGAAATTTTATAAATGTTTTACAATGACCCGTAACCTAGAACTTTGAGATCTTGAAGAAGGCAAAGTCAAAATTAGATCAACGAAACAAAAATATGAATTTCCATCTAATCCATCCTCTAATCTAGATAAACCTAAATCATCAGCCAACGCGGTAGTTGTCAAATCCACTCCCAAATAATGTTTGACCACTAAATTATCTCAACCTTGACAAAATTATACCCATATTGGTAAATCATATAGTGCAGTTTTTGATAAACTCCTCATAGCTAATATGATCTCCCTTCTTCCCATATGTCCTATCGATACCTGTATTTCAAAACCCTCTTGGTACAGGGAGAAAGACTACTACAAATATCATAGATTCAAAGGGCATGATATTGAAAGGTTTCATTTATTTTGCAATGTCCTTCAAGATCTTATTAGTAAAGGTGAGATAAACTTAAACAATCCTAATGCACCTTAGAATCAAAACCTTGATGTCTTCAAACAACCATTTCCAAACCATTCTCCATCGACTAGTCAACCACAAGCTAACAATATTCAGGCCCATCATACCATAAACACCATCAATAAGACACTTTATGTCCATAAATCTACACTTACATTTTCCTCTAGTAATACCCCTTCACCGATATTAGATAAAAATTATAAATATCCATAGAAACCGTCATAAAAATGAACCTTCTTCATCTACACCCACCACTTCTTCATCCAACTCATCTATGAATTCTTCATAGACATCTCAGAAACAACCCATTATACAAATCATGAATATTTCATATGATGACTATGCGACATAATATAGCGCATGTAACCCTCAAAGGTTTATTCCATCTCCATCTAAAAAAGTTACCATCATATCCAAAAATTATCTAGCTACTCCAACCCAAAATTGAAATATCAACCTTCTATCCTAGGGTTTGATCCCTCTTCTAAATCACCTATCACCATCACACAATAAAAAATATTCATAAATGAACAACTAAATAACCCACACCAAAAGTAATGTTTCCCTTAATCACCAAACCAAACGAGACGTCGTTACTTTTGAAATTTGCATCAAAAGGACACTATATAACAACTCTAGAAAAATCCTTCAACAATCACTCATAGTGTTACCTCCTCTTAAACCATCCATCTCTTGAGGATGGAAGCCATCCTAGTATAATTTTTAAGCCTTTTGTGATTACCATCAAATGCCAGGACACTCTATAGAAGACTGTAAATACTTTCACGCAGCCGTTAAGAAACTTAAAAGTAAAGGTCTGCTTCCTTCAAAGTTACACAAATCAAAGAAATCCCACACATTATCCATGACCATCGTAGCTACACCATCATCTACACATATCACTACTAAATAATATTTGAGTAAACTTCTTCCCCACTAAATTGACATTGTTCACATTACTACTCGAGCATGTACCCACAAGCCTAATCCTTCAAAAAATAAAATCTAAGACCTTTGTCGTCATTCCCTTGCCTTTAGATCTCACCTCTTCCTAATCCAATGATAAATATAAGGTTTATATTTCTCTCACTCCATAGACCTCTAATCGGACACCACACCCCAACACAAAATTCACCATCCTTTTCACTCCACCATAGTACAAAAAGTAGTCATTAAACAATTGCACCAAGCTCCTATCAAAATGTCACTTTATGAGTTGGTTCAGACATCACCTTCACATAAAAATTCATGATTTAATCCCTTGAGTCTATTTCGGTACCTATATGAGACCCACATTCTTTTATGGATTTTGTAGGTGTTCTCAAAACATCCACAGCCATCTCCTTTGACTCTGCCGAAATACCATCACTTTAGCCAAAGGATCATGACTTGCCTCTCTTCATCACTACCCAAATCAATGATTTCCTCATTAAGAGAGTCATGATTGATGGTGGTGCCACAATCAATATCATATCATCCATCGCTTTCAACCAAATTTGACTACCAAATACCATTATCACCTAAAAACTAGTTTTTCTCTGAGATTTTAATGATAGAATCACTCCCACATTGGGTATGTTCATTATTCCTCTTAAGGTTGGTATGAAAACACTCCTTAAACTCTTCTATATTATAGAGGGTGTTTCAATATAATATTTTTTTAGGATTACCCTAGATATGCACCATGCATTACATCCCTTTAACACTACATTGATGCCTTAAGTACGAACACAAGGATAAGACATTCATGGCCCCTACGGATCCTAATTCTTTTACAAACTACAACATGACGTATCATCCAAATGATGTAATCATCCTAAAATCAAAAACCTCTTATGAAACATCTATCAACACATCCATCCCATCCTCCAAACTATAAGATGAATCCTCCCTCGGTGACGTTATGGAACATCTTTCGTTGGGGAGTACCATCTCCTTATGCTTAATTCACTTCCTACACCCAATATATACGAGAAGACAAAACAAAAAACCCATGTACAAACCTAACATAGTGGTTGTCATTTCCTATGGTCCCCCACATCTAAAAATTAACCTTATCTATGGAGGGATCAATCACCCTTCCTCACAATACATTCATCAACATCATGCCATGTCATTCATGTCAAACTTCAACTGTTTATATAATCCAACCTTTGTTCAAATGTACCTCCACCGCTATGCATAGAGAGGTTTTGGGTTTGGATGATATAAATAGAGAATACATGATTTAATTACCCAACATTCCCTCAAACCACAAAAAAATACGGACTAGGATATGAAAGACCCACTACCGAATCATCTTGTTAAATCACATCCTTACTTATCACATAATCGAACCCTCAATAGAACATGACGATCCCATGGATGCTGACAACACAATATCCATCCCACCTAACTTTTTTAGTCAATACTATCTCCTTAGGTCCATTGACTTATCAAACTAATCATGTCACCAAAACAATTCCTCTCATCTAGCAGAAATGATTGAAGAAGACTCACCCACCATCGATATCCTTCAATGTCATGATGATCAATATATCCTCTCCCATATGGGAGTAGAGGACCATTTCCTCCAGAAATCCATACCACCCGACACATTACCCTTCTCAAAAAATCCACCATCGATGTTAACATAGGCACCCCTTAAGATTTTCACGTAGTTAAAGTTGGAAAATCCTTAGAACCATAAGAATTAAATGATTTCACTAACTTCTTATATAAATATAGCCAAGCCTTTACTTTGTCATATAGTGATATTCCTGGTATCGAACCTAACATCATTTTACACAATATCTTCACCTATCATAATGCCAAACTAATCAAATAAAAACTATATAGAATTCACCCTGCGCATAGCTCTTCCCATCAAATAATAGTTACAACACTTGTTCTCTGCCAATTTCATCATACCCATTAACTATCCACAATGGGTCTCTAATATCATACCCATAACCAAAGCCTCAGGAAAGTTACTCATTTTTACTGACTTATAGGATCTCAATATCTCTGTCCTAAAGATGATTTCCCTCTTCCGAACATCAATCACTTGTCGATCTAAATGATCATCCGAGAAATTCTCTCCCTTATGGATGGATTTTTGGTTATAATCAAATTCTCATTTCTACTAATGATTAACACAAAACATCCTTCATTACCTATGGGGGACCTTTTTTACCACATCATGCCCTTCAGAATTTAGAATGTAGGGGCTACTTATCAATGTGCCATGACATATATCTTCCACAATCTTATCCACAAAATTGTAGAAGATTACGTAGATGATCTCCTAGGGAAATCTAAACAATGCAGAGATCATCTTGTTGTCTTTATTCGATATTCACTCGTCTTATCCAATATTTCCTCCACCTTAACCCTAGTAAATGTGTTTTGGTGATCTCACCGAAAACATTTAGGATTCATCATATCTATCTAAGGCATTGAAGTAGATCTAGCAAAAATCAAAGTAATTATCGAAATGCCTCCTCCATCAAACCTCAAACAACTGTGTATCCTTCAAGGTAAATTATAGTCTATCTGATGCTTCATATCCCAACTCTTAGACCATTGTCAACCATTTCATTACCTTCTCCGTAAAAACATTGATTCAAATGGGATATTAATTATCAAAAAGCCTTTGATGAACTCAAATAATACCTTTTATCACCACATGTACTCATACCTCCTCATGAGGGGGAGCCATTTTACCTTTACATATCTGATACAAAACATTCCTTGGGAACCATGCTCACTCATCAAGATGATTAGGGACGTGAACATGTCATCGACTACATAAATCACACCCTCCATGAATATGAAACCCATTATACCAAAGCCAAAAACTATTTTATGCTTTGTACTTAGAAACCTCTAAGCTATGTCACTATCTACTCAATCACAAAACTTACGTTGTTGTCAGTTTCAATCCAATCAAAACCATGTACTCTAAACCATATCACACCGACCGTATAACTTGGTGGCTTATTTTTATGACCAAGTTTGATCTAGAATTCATATCACAAAAATATATTAAAGTTCAAGCCATCACTAATCAGCTCGCCAAAGCTCCCCTTCCTAATACTCAACTCCCTCATGAACAATTCCTCGATGAATCTATCAACACTATCAATGATCATGAATTCACTCCTATCAAAATGACCCTCTTCTTTGATGGATCTAAATGCCAACAAGGGGAGGGGCTGGTATCATTATCATACCTCTCCTGGGGACTCCTATTCCTCTATCATTTAAACTTAACTTTGAATGTACTAATAACATGGATAAATATGAAGCTTTAATAATGGGTCTTCAAATTGTTATCATGTTAGGCGTTCAAATCTTAGAAATCTATAGAGACTCACAACTCATCATTAATCAAATCAAAGGAGATTACCAATGTAAAAATGAAATCCTACAAAAATATAAATCCAATGTTGAATTTCTCCTTGAAGCCTTCAATCATTACACCATTCAAACAGTTCCACAATATTCTAATAAATTCATAGACACCATGGCTTCTTTAGGATCCCTCATTCCTTTATCAACTGAAGAATCAACTAATAATTCAAAAAAATTCATTTTCATCCATAGATTAGATGAACCATCACATAAAAAAACTCCCCTCTATCAACGTCATAAAAAATAATTCAACAAATCTTTGCTATACACCGATATTTTACTACCTTTCGAATATAAAATCACATATGATTTATCTCGAAATGCTAGCTAAACGATCTTTTCTCCAACATGCTACCTATTACGTCATTGTAGGGGTATCCTTTTAAAATGCATATTTGATGGCCTCTTACTAATATATTTTAAATCTACTAAATCAATTCAAGAATTCCATGATGGTATATGTGGTGGACACTTCAATGGGACCCATGTCGTTAAACATGTCTTACAACTAGAATACTACTTGACCTACCATCAACCAAGATCATTTTTCATATGTTAAAAAATGTGTCAAATATCAATAACACTTAGATCTCATTCATATCCCTAGTAAAGCTTTACATCCATCTCATGACTTATGGCCCTTCTCACAATGGAGTTTAGACCTCATTGGCACTATCAATCCTTGTTCATCACAACAACATCACTATATCATCACATCCACTAAATACTTTACAAAATGGGTTGAATTCGTCCCCTTAACTTTAACTAAATTAAAAATAAATCATTGAACTCATTTATCAACACATCATATGTCACTTTGGTATTCCTCACAAACTTATCACAGATAATGGAAAATCCTTCAAAAATAAGGATGTTAAGAAACTCTATGACACCTTCAACATCAAAATTATATTTTCATTACCATACCATCCCCAAGAAAATTAACAAGCCTAATATTATAACAAAACACTTAATAAAATCCTCATGAAAACAGTAGATGATGCAGGCAAGAGTTGGCATCTCCAAATCTTATTTGCTCTCTGGGATTATCAAACTATCATCCATACTCCTATAAGTGCTACACCATTTTCACTATTCTATGGATTTGAGTTAGTTATACCCCTTTAAGTTCAAATCCCATCACTTTGTGTATCTCTCAAGACTTTATCCCTGACGAAGAATACCAACAAGATCACCTAACACAATTAGAATTATTAGATGAAAATGCTTGACAACTCTTTAACATCATCATGTCTACCAAGACTGCATCAAATACACATAAAATAAACATGTAAAAGAATGTGACTTCAAAATAGGTGATCTCATTCTTAAATAAAATCAAAATGTCACTAATTTGGAAAGGAGTAAATGTGGAAAGTTTTCCCCAACTAGATCATTTCATATGTCATTACTCACAAGTATGGGTGGGAGCATATCGCCTAGCCTCCCTTGATGGTATACTTGAAAAGGAACCTCTAAATTCTTTGCACTTATGGCCTTTCTACTGTTAACCTTTGAACATTGTCAAAGTTGGTATATCTAAGATCTCCTCTCACCACTAGCCGGTCATCTTATCATCATAGTGATTTAAAAGTATGTGGTTTTCTCCGTTACTATCCTTAATATCCTTAAAGATGAGCACCATTTCTCTATTCATCACATATTTCAATTGGATAAATTCCCCCATTGTGGGAACCTTGCAATCATTACACTCATCCACTTGTCTTACCAACTAAAGACATATCATGGGGCATATATGTGTAGTATAGACTGATCCCTCAAAGGAAAGCTATTTATAGAAAATAAAAAATTTTAGACCACTCCCTCAAAGGATGGATACCCATGTAAAAGGATTACCGCATCAATCAGCCTTAAAAAAATTCAAAATATCAAAAGGAATCCTAGGAAATCTTCCCACATCGATCAACTTTCCCATCACAACAAACTTCCTACATCGATAAATTTGCATATAAAGAGTAAAATATGTAAAGTTGGGGCATCTCTCTATGAAACTATTGAAAGGATAACATTAATACCTCACACTACCTACATATGTTAACTCATTCATGTTCTAGGAAGGTACATCTTATCACTTCATCTCTATATCTGAGATCCCATGTGTAACTACCTACTAATAGTCTCATGTTAACATTTATTGTTAAGGCTAAAAGTGTAAGTGCTTTCACCATCTTTATACCCATCACATATGAATCAAATCTAATATCAAAGCAATAATTCCATTTTTATTCCCATTTCAAAAATTTAGAATACATTTTGATAAATTTGGATCACATCTAAGTCACAATAATATTAATACATCACCATTCAAACAATTTAAATAATTCAAATCATATTCAACATTCAAATCACATGAACATAAATTAAAAACATTAAAACATGCACCCATCATATTATAACCAACACATAAATCATAAGTCAAACCATGTCATCATATATATAACCATGATCAAAGTCTCAAATACATCATCAGGATTCCCCTCACTTCGTATATCAAAAATTATATATCAAGGCTTCATGAAAGATCCATATACATATAAAAACATAATAACTATCCAATAAACCAAAAATATAAAGGAAATTACTAGCACGAATAAAAATCCCTTGACCATCATCTCCCGTGCACCTTCATCTATTCCTTGAGGTGGTTGGCCCACACTTGTTGTGCTAGCACTAGGAAATGTGCCCTGTAGAGCTCGATGTTCCTCATATCGTAGGGTGGTGGGAATGTTCTTTATCACCAAGTCCTCATAATATTTCAACTCCTCTCAAACAAATAGTGATAATGGGCATAACTAACCATTTCTAGTTCATCCATCGACTACTAGCTTTGGGCTCAAGCCGCCAACCCCACACCCGACATCGATGACCCCGTAATATTGAGAGCCTTTTTCAAGGTATTTCATTATTTTATGTACCTATCTCAAAGTGGGTTGTGTCCTGCACTAACTACTTCCCGATACTATCATGCATAGCTGTAATACCATCCCTCTCACCAATCAAGGTATCCCTCACTCTAATCAAATCATCTCATACCACCCGCAAACGGTATCTCTTAGTATCTGCTTCAGCCTTTTATCATCAACTATGTAACAATAGCCTATAGATCTCCCCCATCTCCATCGTGATCATCATCATTCATAACATCAACCTCTTGTGCGTCCTCTACTCAAGTACACACCATTACGCCTCTCGAATCAAACGTCCTCTCCCCATTCGGTATAAGAATCAGTCCACCATTACCTATAACTTGTCATCACTCCAGGATCATCTACAGAACTCGGTCACCATGCTCATTTATACCATAACTCCCTCCTCATGAGGTATAATAATATGTGGTCCCATAGCTACCTTGGAATATCCAAGTTTCCCTCATCTCATCTATAATGTACATGGGCATTAGGTACATCTTGTATCAAACCAAATTTACATCTAACACAGATAAATCTAACAATATCCCACTCTCCCCCTCATCTCCCCTACACCCAAAACTCCCTGTTGTGTCCCATTAATCTCACACTCCTACCCCGACCACATTAGAAAATCAATATATGGTCTCCACAATACATCTCCCACCTGTAAACCTGTAAGGAGATCTCTATAATGAGTGTTTTTGCATCCCTTTCGATTGTCTTACATCACCTCACCATCTCATAAAACCAACAGATCTATCAATCATGTCCACACCCCCATGGTAAACCATGCAGACAAGCCATGGTAATATGCTCGAACACCCAACACTATAACAAAAATGCAACATCTATCCCAAATCTCTTATGGACTCTCCAAGCACGAAACTCGTGTATGGTTATGTCGCAAGAGTGCAGGGGCCTAAGAAAAATAGTATGATGTTCCATCATCTCTGCAACCACTCTAGTCATCATCCATGGAAATCTACCACCTCCAGAATTAGGAAAATAAAAACATGAAATCCCCATCATCAAAATTTTCATCCAAGTACAACCCTCTCTCTCTGAGAATATAAAGATTGATAATAAAAACCACCTAAAGTGTATCTCACATCTTCTTGCATCATCCCCATATAACCTCCTCATAACATCCTCTCTTTCCATATAATCAATAAAGTATATGCCATCCCCCAGACTGGCAGCCTCATAATCCTATGGACATCCTCCACAATGATAGTGATCTCACATGTCGGTAACCAAAATGTATAGGTGGTTGGATCCCATCTCTCCATCAACACCAAAAATAATCATCAACATCTGTGAATGCGTTAATAATCATGTATCCCTATAAAAACCCATTGCCTCCACATGTATCCAATCATCTGACATATCCTCCCACATGTCTGCTAGGATCACTAGAATCCTATCTCAAATAGTTAGTCGGGCCTTCACTTGCAACCAAAAACACAAAAAGACACATACTAAAATCCATATTCATCACAATTTTCATTAAAAATCCATTAAACAAGATGGTTGGTAACAAATAGACCAGTCACAAAAAAAAAATGAATCACCAACAATTTACATGAATCATTGGCGATCCACCTGAATCACTAGCGATTCCCCAAATAAACCCTTCGTACAAGCCCTAATAATAAAAAATTGAAAACTAGCTATAAAACCAAATAAAAACAAAAAAATAAAGTGCCTACCTCTATTTGTGTGGGCTTCCTTTGTCTACTCAATGATGCAATTTCTCCCGAACCACAATGTATCACTCACTTAAGCTCTCCAACTCACAAATCAAGTCACACAAATGAACTATTCATCATTGACATAGGATTTTTATAGCCCCCAAAACTTTCATAGGAATCACTGATGATTCTGTGAATCATTGATAATTCACATAAGTCATGGCGATCATTATAAATCACTAGTGATTCATCACTTTTTACCCTAATCATCATTTTCAAGATCAAAATCACCTTATCACTTTTTCTAACAAAATGTTTCATTTGGAGACCTAGGATAAAAGTCCTTCGACGGGATCAGTCCATCAAATTGGCATAGACAAGTCATATGTCTATCGGATGCAAGCCCTTTGGCTCCCCTATCACTTGATTTCCCCATCCTTGCATCCTACCCTTACGACATGGCAATTTTTAAGAAAACACATACTAAAATTATCCAAATCAACTTGTCAAACTAGAGTTCCTTGCACTACGTTGAATTCACCCGGTTTGAGGGAGGGTCACCCATATAAAGAAAATCAACCTTTAAATCATTTTTTCTATCACTTTACCTACACCAAACTACTCAACAAAAAGGGGAAAATGTAGACACCTAAAAATTATCACCGCTAATTTCCTTGACCACATACACTATCTTCACAATAATATTAAATTAAACAAGTCATCTAATAACATTATCTAATCCACTAAAATAGTTATCTTAAGTCTAATATACCTCACAATATTTACTCCATGTAAATATTCTCCCACACCCCGTAAATACTACTTTACAACTAAATCAACCCTAACCATTTCAAAACCATCCAAACCTATTTTCTTACTACATCCTAACCTCTACACCTCATCCCCAACCTCCCCTTAACCATTTACCCATATTACAAACCAAAAAAATTAGAAGTGGCTTCAACCACTTTCCAAGCACTTTTCCTGAAAAAATGGATCGTTGGTGGTTATACCTAATCACCAGCGATTATAAATAACACCTTTATGCTCTCTCTCAAGGATCTTAAATCTTAAATCCGGGACCTCTTGCTTAAGTCTACACCTTGTTTTTAAACATTACATAATCCAATACATATCCATACATCATCAGACATCAATATCAATCATTTACAACAACATTCTTGTAGCCTTTTTCATCACTCAACTTCTAGGAAGTGTGACAAGATGACACAACATTTACGATTATTCCTACTTAAGATTTGAGGCATCTTTTGGATCCTCATCTATCCAAAGGTATTACTACATCTCTATTATTTTTAAAAATCCATAATAAACATTAAAATCAATCAATTTTTTTTTAGAGATTTAATTATCATTTCTAACAAAACTATCGGTTTAAAAGTAATCACTAGTGATTCACCCTAATCACCAAAAATTGGCCTAAATCACTAGTGATTCCTAGAAAATTTTATGTTTTTATCAATTTTCCAATATTGACATCATTTTTATCAATCTCTTTGTATTTAACATGTTTTTTCCATGTATGGCTCTTTGTTAGATGGCAGTTTCGGTTGTTCACACGATTACAAGCATTTATGATCTCCCTATAGTCCAACACCCCTTTTTATGGGATCGGTACAACATTATCCATGAGCTTCCATTGTGTGCAATCCAATTTTCCAATGATATCGAAGACATTGAGGATCGATTGATTTCCTCCACTACATTCAATAAGAGATTGAGGAATTTTGGTATGAATACTTCAAGCCCATTTAGATTGCATCCACCCTCACTTGGGCCACTTTCGAAGCTGCACAGGACCTTCCTTTTAACCTTGAGTTCTTGAGCTCTACATCCATCTACTATTATCTATTGCATATCCTTATCTTTATCAATTCACTTAATTCTTACAAAGTGAGCTAACATCACCCAAGGAAGTCCCTTTACATTCCTTAAATCGACCTTTTCTCGAGAAGCTCATTTTCCATTTATCTAATCCTTTTTGTTTAGTGTCTTTGAGTTCGAGTGATTTTTAGGACAGGAGTACTTTTTCATTCATTCAAACTCGACAATTTTAATCAACCATCAAGCATCAACATTCACCGTCATGGGTCTACGAGAACATTATAAATGACGGTGCACAGGACACATTGCGGTGTTCATGGTGCGAGAAAGAAGCACAAGTATGAGGAATGCCCGAGTTGTTTGAGCACATGAATCAACAAGAACTTGGAAAGAAAAGGGTGCTACAATTGTAAGCATCAATAAGATAGATACACAATGGATGCTTGTGGGTAACACATGATCTGAGCTTGGAACCTATTTTAGTAACAAATAAGGGCGAGAGGTGCGTGCACAAGAAATACCAAGGAAGAGGACCCTGGTTTCAAGAGAGGAAGTAGTTCATAGGAAGTACCTGGACCGTGTATCAAAAATAAGTATATCAGGATACCATGGATGTCATTTGGAGTTTATAAGGAGAAATCCAAATTGTCTAAAGGAGCGATCCAGAGGGAGGAGCAAAGGAGGAAAGTCGAGGTACCAAAGGATGACTTGGATGAGGTCAAGGAAGTATGTAAAATGCTAAGGCAAGAGAATGTTATTCCCTTGCTAGGAGCATGGTTGAAGGAGAAGGTACCACGCACTGGGGAAGAGCATGAGAGACATATCCTACATGCAAACCTTCCCCTCATAGCCTTGACTATGACAAGGAGATCACATTAGATGTGGTCGTAGATAGATGGCTCCTTAGTAATATCCTCATTGATACAAAGCGCAGAGGTCATTGTTATCACATTGGATGCTTGACATCAGATGGGAAGACTTACATTACAACCATCTTTGAATGTGATGTATATGGAAAACAAAAAAAGGAAATGCCCATTGGTGTCTTAAAGGATGCAACTATCACTATCCAGGGTGCTAAGTTTACTGGGGACTTCAAAGTCTTGGTGCTCGTTGAGGCAGACAATTTCCCAACACTACTTGGGTGCCCATGGTGTTATAAGAACAATGTTGACCTTTGTTTCAACAAAGGGTACATCAGCTTTGAAAATAAGGAGGAGGTTATTATACCCTTAGCTGATGGGAAGTCGACACCCTATACTGAACCTTTAGGGGAAGAGGTCCTGGATAGGATATATGTATGCTCAATAAGAGATCTAGAGATAATCCATCCCTCGATGGAGTTATCCGGTTGAGGATACTTAGTTAGTAAGTGACACCACTAGCCTAGCATGTGATAGTTGGGTGCATGGGACTTATGAATTTATTAGACTGTAGTTGAGAGGATCGGTAACAAAAGTAACAAACGCGTGTATAGTTTGGTGCCAGGAGAAAAAACTACCTAAGTACTCGGGAGGGGCCTTCCTAAGATCTTCTCACAGGATATGGAATCTCGGTGGAAAGAAGAGAAGGAATGAAGAGGGATGTTGAGTTATGTCCTACTTAGCACAACAACACGATGGTGGGCTACACATCAAGAGAGCCTTTTGGAATGACGCGAGGTGAGAATTGTTCTCTCTGTTAGGTTTTAGAAGCAACATGCCCACTTTGCCATCAATGACTACCATAGTAAGGAGCCCACCTCTTTCAATATCTTAGCTTGTGAGAAGGTCTAGAGAGAGGGAAAAAAGATTTACCACCATCCTTTTGGGTGCACAAGTTATATTATACACTGCGCGGGGTTGAGCGCACACATGGTACATACATTCGAGACATGCCGCCAAATAGGAAATTAGCAAGAGATAGCAGTGACCTCATTCAAATGTTTGAATATTGAAGTACCAAGCCATCTGTTAATAAGGCATTGTAGGTTGTTAAGAACCTTACCGTGGGGGATAGTGTCATGGCAAAAGATAGGCTATTGGAACCGCTAGGTGGACCGGGTTTGGAGGCGCTCTTTAAAGAAGAAGTAGAAGAAGAAGCGGAGATATCGACTTGAGCATGCATGCTTGGAAAAGGAGAAAGGGAAATTATTATATGTTATTGATGGAGAGGAAGCAGAGAACTTGGATGTTGACCATTTTGTAGGGACATACGAGGTAGTGGATAGTGCAGATTCTCGCACGTGTGCCTACCATGATCCCTTGAAGACAAAGAAGGTTAAGATCAGCTCGGGGAGAAGAACCTAAGGAAACTATTACTGGTCGAGAGAAGGAGGTTTCTAAGATCATTGATCTTTTGTACAAATTTGAGGATTTATTCGACGCTTGGGTACCATGAGCTCAAAGGCGTCCACCATTCCTTGGGGAGATGAGGATAAAGTTGAAGGATGGTGCACACCCGGTCGGGGAAGAGACCTTACGGATGAATCCTAACTTGTGTGAAAGGGTAAAGGAAGAGATAAAAAAATGATAGCTTCTAGAATCATTGAAGCTATGAAAGAATCGGAATGGATAAGTCCGATGGTGATAAGCATCAAGAAGGATGGGAATATTAGAATATGCATGGATTATAGGGAGTTGAACGTAGTTTATGTCATCGATCTTTTCCAACCCCCTTCATTGAAGAAATATTAGAGGGAGTTGTTGGGTGAAAAATCTATTCCTTTACGAATGGATTTTTGAGGTACCACCAAGTTCAGATTGCAAAGGAGGACCAGGAGAAAATAACTTTCACTACCGAATGGGGAACTTTTGCATACATGGTCATGCCCTTTGGGTTAAAGAATTCACCTACTATTTTCTCACACGTATTGGTTCAGGCGTTCCAGGACTTCATCCAAAAATTACTTCAGGTTTATCTGGATGATTGGACAGTGTATGGGCTAGTGAAAGACCACTGTGATAATTTGAGGTTGATGTTTGAGAGGTGTCGGTAGTTAAGGATATCCCTAAACATTAAAAAGTGTGTCTTTACTACACCTTTGGTATGTTATTGGGGCACATCATATGTAAGGAGGGATTGCTAGTAGATCCTACTAAAGTTGTAGTTATTGTGGGATTGGGGGAGCCTACTAGCCAGAGCGCAATGCGCGGATTTCTTGGGCATACAAGTTATTACAGGAAATTCATCAAGGGGTATGCCAAGATAGCCATGCCTCTAGAAGAATTGCTTAGACATAAAAGTGCCTTCCATTGGGGAGAGGTACAATAGAAGGCATTTGACACATTAAAGGATAGGATTGTCACTGTGCACCTATATTACATTTTCTCTCTTGGGACAAGCCCTTCCATGTCCATGTAGATGCCTTAGGAACTGCTATTGGAGTAGTGCTTGCACAACCAGGTGAAGGAATTGTTGATCATCCTCTATGTTTTGCAAGTAGGAAGTTGACCCCAGCAGAGTAGAATTACACCACGACTGAGCATGAAGCATTGTTAATTATCTACGTGATTTTCAAGTTTAGATAGTATTTTTGGCAATACCATTTGTATTCTACACCGACCACACGGTGTTAAAGTACTTAGTGAACAATCTCGTTCTACAAGGGTGCATATGTTGGTGGGTGCTATTATTTCAAGAGTTTGAGTTTATGGTAGTTGTGAAGCTTGGAAAGAGTAATTGTGGACTTGATCATCTGTTAAGAATTGATTCAGGGGAGGACACACAAAGTATTGAAGAGGCTATGCAGATGTGTAACTTTTTAGGTTGCAATGTGCACCCTCAAATTTGGAAGAGATTGCAGTATTCTTGAAGGAAGGTGTGGCACTGGAAGGGATGAAGGAATTAGAAAGAAAGCAACTAGCCATATGCGCTGCACCCTATATGTTGATCAGTGTGGACTTATACAAGTTAGGGCGTGATGAATTTTTGTGCGGTGTGTACTAGAGCATGAGCACCTCACCATCATAGAGGAAGCACACGGAGGAAGTGCGGGTGGACATTATGCAAGTGACGCCACCGCACATAAAATTTTAATGGCAGGATTGTGGTGGGAAACTCTGTATAAGGATTGCAAGGACTATTGTAAAGTGTGTGACCATTTTCAGCACATTGGTAAGCCAGGAAACAGAGATGAAATGCCTTTGCGCCCTATCCCTAGTGTTGAACCTTTTGAGAAATGGGAAATAGACTTTGTAGGACCTATTGCACTAGCAACGCGTAGGACTGGATCACGCTATGTAATCACTTACACAGACTATTTGACAAGGTGGGCAGAGAGGTAGGCATGCACGTACCCAAAATTGTAAGGTACTATACTGCGAACAGTGTAACAAGTTCCCCAATGATGATATAGGTCTCCTTGCAAGGTGTTCGGGATCCAGAAAAGCCCTCGGAGTATGCGTTAACATCCCACATGCCCCACTTAGCCCCCGCGCCCTTTGTTTTCCCCTTTTTCCCTCTTTCCTTGGCCTCTTGGCCTTCAGTGATGAAACCGCCGCCCTGCAGGGCGGCGGTCCTAACCGCCCCCGCCGAGTGGCGGTCCCGTGCGTGTTTTCCAGAACGCCTTTTTGGCGGGACCCGCGTGAAATATCATGACTCACCAGCTTTCCTTGCCGACTTGAGCATGCATTTATGTTTTTGGTCCCCTGGAATAGTGTTTTTTTATTTGTTTATTGTTTAGGAGTTCAATTTGGTTTTGGTTTTTGAGTGTTGGAATTCCTATAAATGCATGGTTTTTGCACATGCAAATGGTGAAGAATTTGGTCTAGAGTCTTTAGTCACCATTTTTCCTTGTTAGAGTCTTCTGATTTTTAGTGTTTTGGTTAGCTTGCTTAGGATTGATAGCATAGTTTGTTTCATACTTGTTTAGTATTGTTCAGCTGTTGGTAAGCCACAGACCCATCTTGTGCAGGCAGTGCTGTTGTTTCATCCAATCCAGTTAGAAGCTTGCCTCTGAATTCCTCTTTGCTGTAGATTTGTTTTTACTGTGTCTTGGAGTTCTTAGTTCAATCCATTATATGCCTGGTTAGCTTTATTCAGCTGTTGGTAAGCCACATATCCAACTTGTGCAAGCAGTGTCTTTATTTTGGAACAGAATAGCTTAGGAAGCCATTAAAGTTGCAGGTTTTGCTCTTCGTATAAGATAGTTGCAGGTTCTGGTCGCTTCACGTTGCATGACTCGTAGTAAAATCCCGCTAGGAATCGCATAAGCCAAGCTCGTACTCTTGCACTATCCCTCTCCTACTCGCATTCTGGAGTGCGCATTCGAGCAATTTGTCCTTATCCCAAAATCTACTCCTATCGGTGCTTAGCATTACACGCTTTTCTACGGATCCAAGTGAACACAAAAGAATGAGAAGATCATCATACCGAGGGGACGAGATCATACACACACCATCGGATTCGCCACTGTTATGTGGAATCCAGGTTTTAAATTTCAAAGTTCTAGTCAGAATCATATCAAATAGAGTAGTTAATCACTTTATTTCATTTCATTCTATTCTCGATATTGCAGGGAAGTGTGGGGATTGATAGTTTCGAGAAACTATGATTCCTCCTCACTACGAGGTAGGATCGAGAATCTTGCAGTAGATTAGACAAAGCTATTTTATTCATTTAGAATAATTCTACAAATCGCACATGCAAATAACCACACTCGGTTATCTTGTCTGTTTTTAATTATTGTTTAGTTATTATTTCTAGATATGCTTAAAATAGTTTTCTTTCCTTAAAATTGTTAAATATTTCTTAGGAAGAATAAAAGCTATATGCAGTTAGATTTATTTCACGTAGTTAGAATTTACTTCATTACTGATTAGTTTTGCCTTTTATGACGAGCACGGGACCTCAAGAGCTCGGGAATATATATTTGAGCCAATCGTGCCTCAACCAAACCTCGTCACAGCGATAGTTGACATAGACCAAAATCTCAGGATACAAGCATTCCAAACAATCACAGATTTACAACTGATCAGTTCACAGTTAAGAGGATTAAACATAGAAGACGACCAAGCACATGCGTTTTGGTCAAGTCACCAAACTCTGATTACCCTAGAAAATATCCACATTTGTAGAAGGGCTCTAAAGAGAAAAAACATTCGGGTGTGATCCTTTAGTTCCACAAAACATTTAGCTGCTGGAGACACCCTCGTAGATATAGATACCAACTTAAGAATCCAAGTCGCAAGAACGCCTGTGAGGTATTCTGAGAAGATTGCACAACTGCTGGTTCTAAACGTAGAAGCTGAGAAAGCTTACGATTACTGGATACTAGGGATTAGAACTTGATCTCGCGTATGACCATAACAGGACCGCAACAACCAAGAATCTATGGTTGTGATCCACAGATCCCACAGCCTAACGAGTCCACAGGTCAATCCAATATAGACGCTAACCTACGTACCTTGGTATTCAGGTCCACTCCACTTCCACCTATCATCGTCGAACAACTGTCCTTACTAGATATAGTGGCTAACAAAGCTAGGGAATTCTGGACTAGGCCAGAAAATCATCCGTAGAGCCAATTATATTCATCATCCACCATATGACCTTATCAGGAGATATACATGAAACAATCCCAGGTCATTTTCCACGTATTCCGCAACCCATAGATCGAATCACGCCAGAGCTCGATATTGATTGGATCCTTTGATCATCCTCGCGCTGATCGATCTATCACACCAGTCCAAGTTAGAAGGGCCTTCTTTGCCTTAGATTCACAAATTCCACTAGTGCGTGTCGAAGACATTAGACTGCCTAACTAGTTTGTCTGCATATTCTACCCCCACCGGCTATCTCGGCACGACCTCTGGAGGTCGGGTACGCGGAAGAGTCACTTGTAGATTCTCATGCTACTTTGTCACTTTTTCGGCGTATAGTAGCCCCAACTAAGGACTGCACAACAACCACAACGGTAAGATTTTTGTCGGAGATCATTATCACAAGGTATGGATGTCCTTTAAGTTTAACCAACAATAGGGGTATGCATGTCTTGAATGAGACCATGAGGATACTGTTAGCAGAGTTCATGGTAGCTCATCACAAGACTACCCCTTATCACCCACAAGCAAATGGAACCGCAAAAGCATTTAACAAAATACCGAGTCATACCCTGACCAAGATTTGTGATGCTAGAAGAAAAGATTGGGTTGATAAGGTATCAGCCGTATTATGGGCTTACAGGACAAATTATAAAAGGCTGAACAAAGCCACACCGTTTCAATTGGTGTTTGGCGTGGAAGTTATTCTACCGGTTGAATTCATGTTACCTTCTCTGCGAATAGCGCATGAGGAGGGCTGGTTGATGAGAAAGCATTGGAAGAAAGAATTGATGAACTAATGAAGCTAGATGAAAGACGATCACTCGCCTAGGTGGAGCCAAACAATAGAAAAAGAAAAGCAAAAAGCATGGCATGATCACCACATCAGAAACAAGAAGTTTGAGGTTGGGCAGATGGTCTTGCTATATGATTCTAAGTTTCTACGCCATCCTGGGAAGTTGAAGGTCCATTGGTTAGGTCCCTATAAAATCTTGTATATCCTTGATTCGGGTGTGCACCAGTTACAAGCATTCGATGGGAAAAAATTACATGGAAACTTCAATGGGAGTAGGCTGAAGCCCTATTATAAATAAGTCTTCTTGGTGTTTGTAAATAAGACAATTTTTCCAGTTAGTTTAGAATTTAGTTTGTGCATTTCTTTTCTTATGTTTCCCTTTTCATGTTGTTGTTTTTTTTTGTGCCTTGGGCACTGGTAACCCTTATTACTCTTTGAGGATTTTTTGAGTGTGTAGAGGATCGCACATCGTTGTAGTGTGGGGTGGAGTGATGTCAAGGAGAGCATGAGTAAAGTGCCAAGGAAGTTTGTGTTAAAAATCCCGATTGAATGGCCCTGTTAAAAGAGGTGCATGGAAAGAAAATATGGAAAAGGATGGTTGGTGTCAAGATAAGGCTAATTTTTAATCCCACGTACAAAGGAAGAAAAAACACATAAGAAACATGAGGTAGGTGAGAGCAAAAATTAGGACAGAAGAAGTGCCTTTGGCGCCGGTGACGCGTGCACAAGAGTCTCCTATCTAGATGGATTGGTTGCACACCGAAGGTTGGAAGATTATCCACGCAGGGTCGGGCATGTGAGTTAAAGTGCTAAAGTCAGAATTTGTTTGAAAAAGCCACATTAAATGTGAAAAGTATGGTGGTAGGTGAAGTAGCATTTAATGCTTAAAAAGGGAAAAACTATAAATAGAGGGTCGAGGAATTTCATTATTCACTTTGCATATAAGGAGAAAGAAGTGATTTTTACATTTTTACAAACTAGGGCTTCCAAAATCGATCCGTGTGAAGAAAAATTTAAAGAGATTGAGCGTAAGTGACTAGTTTAGATCTGTAAACAAGAAAAAGGGATTTTATGGGCATAAAAGAGTTGTGAAAAGGTGCCATCTTGTGAAGGGAGTATTGCGTAACTAGGGTTTGAAGAACTAAGGCATAGGTTTAAGGAATCCTCTTTACAAATTTGAGATCTAAGGTGGGAAAGAGTGGAAGAATAGAGTTACAAGAAGTGATTAAAGTAAGAAGCAAACCTAGATAATGACACCCAAGAAACTAGATAGCACACCCAAGAAGTACAAGGGAAAGGGAAAACAACAAGAAAATGACACACATACAAATGAAGAGTGGTATGCAGAAATGCAGTACCCAGATGGAGTATTGTTAGGGAAGGAGTGGGAGTCCCATCTAAGGAACATGTCTGTAAATGACTATAATCATCGTATGAGCACAATCAAGAAGGAGATGGTGCTAGAGTTAGTGCACCCAATGAATAAAAGGACACCAGAGGGTTTTCCCATTTATAATGATGACATGAAGGTCAAGTTGGAAAAAGTAGGGTTATTGCAACTCTTTGAGTTGCCTTACTTCGGGAAGCCTGAGCACCTCTATCAATGGCTGATGTCGCGTGTGCATGAGGACTACTTCCATTTCATGGGGTGTAAGATGCACATTACCCCTTAGCTCATCTCACATTTCATAGGCCTCATATGTGAAGGAGATAATTTGGAAGATGACCTAGGAGATAAAGAGGAAATTAAGGAGATTATCACTGCCTATGCATACAAAAAGGGGTCAAGGTATTATGATATCACAGACATTGAGGACCCGTAATGAAAATGGACGCACATCTGGTGACTAAGTTAAATGGCTAGGAGAGATGGACCTAGGTCAATAAGCCATGGTTACATGTTTGCAAGAAAATCACAGAAGGCACCATCTACAACTTGTCTGTGTTCATCATGGATGAGATTGTAAGTGCGCGAAGGAAGGAGACAAGATCCTGTTCGGTAATGTCCTACTGATAATTATTTTTTTAGAGATTGGAGTACCTGATGCATTAGAAAAATTTGTATGGGAGTACTCAGCTAAGGGCCCTTTATCCGTAAAAGATTTGAAAAATAACCATGTTACTCTATGAAAGCTGTGCATAAGGCACACCTAGAGAAATGGTATACGCGCTTAAGGAACACGTTCAGGGCAGAATGGAGAATTCTTGAACAACTACCAGTGGCCACCAAAGGAGAAGCTAAATTTGCTGTGTACTAGCATTTACGCACGGGAAGGTTCAAACTAATGGATGAGACATGGAGCCCATGGTGCAATCTTCCCTTTTCCTTGACATCTCAATAATTCTAAGCAGGAGTAAACGAGTTCAAAGAGGCCAAGAAACTGAAATTGGACCTTGGTAATCTAGACCAGAAAACAGGAAATGGGCAAAGGGTTGCTCTAACCCAACAAGCGCGCATACGTGGAGAGGTACGTGTCGCATGAAGTTCAAATGAAAAATCCCATGACCTTTCCCATTGCAGGAGGATCCATGATGCACATGTACCTCCGCATAAGACCCAAATCAAAGAAGGGCACATATCCGTAAAGCGAGGTGTCATGCCTAGGGATCCAAGTGGCGGGAAGAGACCCACACCCAAGTAGGTGGAAAAAAGCCCAGAGAAGAAAATACCAAGTGTTGTGGAAACACATATAATAGGCTCCCCGGGAAAAGCACAAGGAAAACATGTATTCAAATAAGAAGAGGCCCTTAGTAAAGGAAAAGACTCCAGAGCTAGAAAATTCATCAGACAAGGAGTCCTTGGGAGAAGAAGAAACAAATTCACCTACACTAGAATCCCTAGTTAAGAAGAAGCAGAGGACAAAAGAGGAGACCACATCGGAAGACACTGGAAGTTTGGAAAAATACATAGGTGAAGAAGAAGATTGCAAAGAAAATGTTTGTGGGGGAGGCGAGCCTAGAAAAGAACAAGGGCCAGCTATTTTCAACATACATGATTCGGATGAAGAAGGTGGAGAAGAGGAGTAGGGGTTCCTCTTTATGCGATGCAAGGATAGCCAAGAAGGGAGAGGCACCAGGACATGAGAAGTGAGGGAGATGGCACACAAACGTAGAAGGCCCCAAGCCTTATGGTGGAACAAGATGCCAAGGTGACGGGAAAAGAAGAAATAAAGGCCATCGAGACCTTGGACGAGAGAAGTTAGAACGCAGTGTTGAGCCAACGTTGGACTAAGAGGAGGAGAGCACAAAAAGGACCGCGGTGGCACTAGAGGCCCCATTTAAGCGTAAGTATTCCCGAGGCACACACACGGGAGGAAGGTGCACAGGAAGGAGAGGCGAGGATGTGTTATAATGATGACCCCAATAAAGTGTTTTGTGCACGGTTCAGAGCACAATTCCAGCGAGAAGAGCTCATGACAATGTCATCTTTTGACAAGGAGGCTATATACCCATGGACGAGGAAGATGATCTCATGGGAAATTGAGTCCCATCTTGATGAGCCATAATTTAAGGTAAGCCATTGGGAAATAATAACATTGCTAGAGAAAATAGAAGACAATCCAGTGGTGAATGCTTAGCAGCTCTCGGATGAACAACTATGTAACGTGTTGAACAAGTTATCCATTGAAATCGAGGCTAGGATCTTTTGGTGGAATGATAGAATCAAATATCCGGAGGAGGATTTGAAGAAGAAAGAGGAAGAACTAGTTGTAAGGGCGAAAGAGCTTAGTCAAGAGAAACTAATCGGCGCTAGTTACGGCGTGAGTGAAAGATGAGAAGGATAAGGTGTGCGCGGTGTACAAAAAGGTGGAGGCTATTAATAATGCTGTAGTATTGAAGCATATGGACCTAGCAGCTCCCACACGTAAGTATTGATCTCGCCTTAGGATGCCTAGAGGATTTAACCAGGGTCCTCACCATGGAGAGGCATATGTTAGCTTTGGAATCAGTCAGAAGAATTAGCCACGTGTTTAGACAAAGAAGATAAATTGAAGGTCATGGCATTTTGTAGCAGAGTACATCAAGGTTCTTACTGCTATAAAAGTTGCTTCCCAGACTGTTGAGGCTGCATATGACAATTGTGTAGATAGAGACAAAGTGGCAGGCATCTTGGTCACCACTCATGAAGTGAAACTCAAGGAGTTCCAAGAAAAGAATAAAGGAAATAGGGTGGAAAGGGACATAATCCTTGATGAGGTCAAAAGAAAATATGAAGCCATTGAATACTTATGGGGTTCAATTAAAAACTGGTTGAAGGAACTGTACCCACAGATTACACAAAGAATGGATGCACTGGATGATGTAGGCAAGGAGTTAGAGAAAGTTGCTAACACCATAAACACATGGGGAAATGGGCTAAGATTTGTGGAGGTGAGCACCCTGGTTGGCGACCTCTATCAGAGAGTGCGAGAATGAAGTCGATGCCTGGAACATGTTGGAGGCTAACTTGCAAAAGGATTTTCCTAGCCTACTGTAGTGATTCCATCACTTCCCATTCTTTCTTCTTTCTATATTCTTTCATCCCCTTATTCTTTTCCCATGGTGTAAGTCTATTGCATTCTTTCTTTTCATTGGAGAAGTGTTCCCACATATAGATAATAGGCATAGTGTGGGATAATATTGGGCCCCTTAAATATTGGCTAAGTAAAAAGGGTGCATAGGTGTGCAAGGCCTAGTTGAAAAAAGTGCACAAGGATGAGGTGTGGAGGGCGGGGCTTTAAGGAAACCCATGGCGCGCACGCGAATAGAACCAATGGTTCGAGACTTAGCCATATTGGGAATTTTAGTAGAACACATAAAAGCATGACCTGAATGCACATACAGAGTGGATAAGGTGCCAGCTTGGTGACAGGGTGGCCTAGGAAGGAGCATACTTGCGGTAGAAGCTTCTAGAAGCTCATCATGGTAAAAAGTGGAAAGCTCGGGCTTGGAGGAGCATGCTTGCATGGAGGACCACATTTAAACACTTGGCATCAGATCTGAGGCCATTGGAGGATGAGTTGGCATTCCAGAAAGCCTATATATACAAGCACCTACAAAAGGAAATGGAGAGAGATAGATAGAGGGCAGAGCTTTGCAAAAATACTGTAAGAACTTTGTTAGTTTGGGTAATTGTGTTTAGGGAAGGATGTATCAAGGGTATGGGGTTATAAATTTCTTTTGAGAGCCTAGTCATATGAGTCTAGATATAATGCATGACTGCGATCTTCTTCTCTGTAACATTTTTTAATGGCTCCATGAATGTAATGAGGTTACCAACTTACAATGAATATGAACATTGATGATTCTAATGCATACATCTTTCTTGTAGTTCTTTCTCATTTATGTTTATGATTAATTATGGATGCTTGTACAAATTCTTTCTATTTTGGTATAATTTATTCAATCTATTAAGCATTTTCTATCTGGAATGACTGCAAGGACCTAGAATCCATCCTGAGCTCTATGGTGCTTGTATGTTTTACTTCCTTCCAATTCTCTTAAACATGGATCATAGATGATGTTTCCCACTAAAATCACATAAAAGACTATAGTATTGTTCTTCATGAGAGAGGAATACTCCTCATCCATGGAAAAATCCCACTTAGGAATACCGAAGCCTCCTAAAAATACCGTGGATCAGATGCACGAGAGGCAAAGAAAGAGTGGGGTCCACTAAAATCGAGCGAGTACATCTCATAGCTAAAGTATCTCTAACTAAATCTCCAACACTTTGCAAAGTTTTTGGATTAGGCTCAGTCGGAAGATTCTTCACTCAAGTGAGAAGGGACATAGTCCTTGTCATCACTACTATTGGAATCAGAAGACTCAAAGGTCTGATGGTTGGGAGGATTAAGAAGAGGAGCACGCTTAACAACATCATCATCTGATGAGTCAAAATTTGAATAAGCAAGCTGAAGAACCTCAACAGGTAGAGAAGTAGAAGTCAAAGAAGACTCATTGAACTTAACAATTTTCTCAATATAAAGTTCATGAGAAGTATGATTCAATAATTGATATCCCTTCACACCATCAAGATACCCTACAAAGATACAAGGTTTGGATTGTGGTTCCAATGCCTTGCATTTATTCTTGGGAATTCGAGCCATAGCCTTGGATCCAAAGAATCGAAAGTGCTCAACATCCAACTTACATCCAAACCAATATTCAAAGGGTGTCATCCCTCTTACTACCTTGTGTGGAACATGGTTCTGAATGTAATTAGCACAATTCACTACTTTAGCCCAATACTGAGGAGGAAGAGACTTTGAGTGAATCATACAAGTGTTCATCTCTTTAAGAGTACGGTTCTTTCTTTCTGTCACTCCATTATGTGAAGGGATATAAACAAATATATACTGCAAGGAGATCCCTTCAAAAGTACAGAAATCCATGAAACTATTGTTTATATATTCACCTCCATTTTTGGTTCGAAGAACCTTAATAGACCATTCCCCCTATTTCTTAGCAAGAGCCTTAAAGTCCTGAAAATGTTCAAAGACTTCACACTTAAGCTTAATAAAATATATCCAAGTATATCGCAAATAGTCATCAATGAATGTGAGAACATAAAGAGCTCTAGTAAATGACGAAGATGTAAATGGACCAGAAATATCACTGTGAACAAGATCCAAGGGATGAGTATCTCTCCAAGATTTTTTTTTGTCAAAGTTCTTTTCTGGATGCTTTCCAAGGGTACAACCCTCATAAATACCCTTAGAAAACTTGACACGGGGTAACCCGTTGACCATTTAATTTTGGCTCAATTATTCAAGGTAGCGATAATTTAGATGTCTGAAATGCTCATGCCATAGATTACTAACCTCATTTACATGAGTGAGAAAGGTAGTGAGTGTAGGATCAAAATTAAAGTGGGAAAAGGTATACAACCATGAATGGTGATCCACCTTTCCCTCAGCCACTGTAGTGTCATCGTTAAGCTCATGAATAATCACTGAGTTAGGACCAAATTCCACTCACATTCCTTCACCAAGGTGAGTAATTTAGTGAAATTATAGGAGATTGGTAGAGAGATTAGGAACACTCAACACTTGGTTGAATGTTCCCCCATCCATCTCTATCGATCCACTATCGAAACCGACACTTTCGTGTCATTACCCATTGTGATTTGGGACATACCACAAGGCTCGATGTTGGAGAAATCAACATGTGAAGAATCTATGTGGTGCGAGGCACCAAAATCTATAATCCACGTTGATGAAGGAGCAACATTGGCTACAAGGGCCTTTCCTTTGTTCTTATCATATTTAGACCCTTTTGTAGTAGAAGACTCAACCTTCAGAGCATTTTGTTTGATAGAATCAGGAACACCTATTTGATTTTTCTCAAGTAAATGAGTAAGGTGCTCAATTTGTTTTCTCATACATAGATGCTCTTTATGACCAAGTATTCTTGCAACAAGAACACAAAAACTTGTCTTTTTGTGCTCTAGGCTTAGAATTTGAAGCGTTCAGTGTTAAATTTAGTTTTGGTCTTGGTTTCCTTCTTAGGTTGATCCTTTCTTTATTTATTCTTTTCAGTCTTCTTTTCCTTACTAGCACTTACTACAAGGGCATGTGACTTAGACTTGAGAGACCCCATTTTAATGAGTTTGTTCTGTTCTCGAATGAGTTGGGATAAAAATAGTTAAAGGAGGGCATATTCCAACCATTGACCAAGGTAGCTTTTGTAGCATAAAAAGTTGACAGAAAGACAGAATATTTGGGACCTAACTTAGAGAGAATCAACAAGATCAGTTGAGAATATTTCTTCTCTACTTGACATTCCTTTAACAACAATCTAGTGTGGAAAAACTTAGAGAAGTATGCTTGTAGGTTTTCAAAATCACTAGGATTTAACCCTAGTAGTTTTTTTCCAACTCATGCACTCTCATGTCATCTTGTTGTCCAAAAATTTTATCTAACATTTTCCACACAGAATTAGGTGTTTCGGACAACTCAATGTGGAAGAGCAAGTAAGGAGAAATAGACATGTAAAGAAGACCTAAAGCTTCATCACTACGGTTTAACCACTTAGATTTTTCAGGGTCATAAATCAGTTCAATATCAGTTCCCATGGTGATGTGAAATAACCCTTTACCTCTTAGTTTCATAATCATTTTGATCTCCACTTGAAAAATTTGAGCGATGTAAGAAAAGGAAGTGAATAAGCATCCATTGTGAAGAGAGAGAGAAGGAATGCAGAAAATAATCACAACCACCCAGGATAATATAGAAACTCCCTAATTTTAGCACTTTATAGTTGAGTGCATTGGATACAATCAGGTCCGAGCGTGCATCTTGATACAATTGGTAACTTGCCTTGCAATTAGTGTAATAACGTGCAAGAGAGGAGACCACAATCGTGTTTCGTGGAGCGCAACAAAGTTACACTGTATACAAGCACAATTACAAAAAACTAGGAAGAAGGCAAAATAAAATCCTAGTTGTGAGAAAGAGTGTCTGACGTTGCAAAGGATACCTCCTTGCTGTAAAAATGGTGGCAGAAGTGCTCACTTGTTGCAAGCAATAATAAGGGTAAAATACAAGTTTTAGACGAACTCAAGATGAGTCGATGATCTTCAGAACATTGGAAAAGTGCTCGGAAGGAAAATAGGTGCTCAGAGTGTCACTGCACACTTGAGTGCATGATTAGTAAAAAAACAACAATAACGCCTAAAGATTACCATTTTGAAACGTCCAATTTGGCTAATTTTAGAGCTATTGGAGTTTTAAAAAATGACAATTTAACGTTAATTTTAAAAGATGATTTTAATTATTTTATCTAATCGAGAATGAAGAGATCATAATTAATAGAAATAAATTTAATTACAATTAAATATAATTAATTAAAAATAGAAAATAATTAAGATCTATTAAATGAAATCTTAATTAAAAATCAAATTTGAATGGTTTCCCACTATAATTTGAAAACTTGACTTAAATGAATTTAAACAGACTTACCGTTTGTTTGAAATACCCACTATTTGGTTTGAGGGCCCAATCGACACGTGGCTCGGTGGAGACCGTTGGAGGTGGGAGGACCATTGGAGGTGGATTTTATTGGGTGTGAGAAAGTAGTCGACAAGGAGGATGGGCTCGGCGTGGGTCTCAAAGCGAGTGGTTGAGGAAAAATCCAAGGGCAAGGTTGCAAGTCGAGCAGGAATGCGAACCAGGGAAGAAGCTTGCAAAGGTAAAAGAATGGCTCGGCCAGAGAAAAAAATCATGACCTCGTAGGTAAAAAATGGCTCAAGCTCAAAAATGACTCGGCCAACACACGAGCCAGGGAGATAGAATGATCCAGTGGTTAAAATGACTCACCATGGGTTTGAAGGATCTCTTTCGCGGGGAGAGAGCTCGGGCGAGATAAAAACACATGCACATGAGCTCTAACTAGCTAAAAAATGAACAAAAGAACTTGAAAGAGGGTATAAAGGAGATCAAGAAAAGAAAAACAACTTTCTAGGAAGAGGAAGCGGCTCGGTCAGGGAGTGGAGCACGAGTTTGTAGGAGCTTGGTTTGGAGAGAGCTCGAGGCAAGCTAGAGGAGCTCGGGTGGGTGTTGTAGCTCGATGGAGAACACTAAGGATCTTCAATCAAAACACCAACTTTAAACCTACAATTTTAAACCTAAATCTCTACAAAACCAACATGTAAACGCAAAAGAGATACCAAAAGATAGAGATCTAAAAATACTTTACTTCTAGTTTGATAAAAAATGATTAAAAATTAGAAAAAAACCTCCGTTTTTAATTGATCTGCTAGATTTAGCTGTAGTTAGCTAAATGTAGCTGCAAAAATCTTGAAAGCTTCAGAAACCTACACATTCACGAAGAACACATAAAAAACAAATTTCCAAGAACAACTTGTTAAATAATTTTAGTAATAAATTTCGAATATAATGATTGAAAAACTTGCACGAGGAGTAAAAAAACAAGACCAATAGTAATCAAAACTCAAATGATGAATGCACATTTAACCAATATCAACTTTGATACCATGAAAGAGTTTGTGAGAATCGAATAAGAAACTATGCACCACAAAGTAGTTACACTCCAACGGAATCGTAATGGCTCAAACGTAATTGCAAGGATCGATCAACAATGGAAGAAATTAATCAATGAAATAAAGCTTGCACATACGGGAAAGATAAAGGAGTGTCTTGGCATACTCATAAATCAGGAATGAAAGGGTATATATAGGGTGCTGAGTAACCCTAGTGCATGACACACAAGTAAACCCTAAACCTAACTCATGTGAGATTACCCTCCATATGTGAGTGGAGGACACATAGGATCCCACACACCAATAATGTCATGGTTAATGCCTAGGCGTAAGAAAAAATGTTCCCTAAGTATAATTAGGGTAGTGACTAGGCCGGTAGGGCTATTAGGTGAGTTGGTAAGGTTGTGTTAAGGCCTGTGGATGTAAGAAAATGGTATGCTATAGCAAAACCTTGGGAAAATTAGTTTGAATTGGTTTAAGCTATGTAGGCATGGTTGAGTTTGATTTGAATTTCCAATGTATTGATGTTATGGAAATTAGATGTAGGCATGGTATGATTGTATTTGTTTCAATTTAATTTCCACATTATTAGTATTATGGAAAGTAAATGATGATGTGTAGAGGTGATGTATGGTTTGTTTTGTGTTAATTTCCAAGTATTTTTTTATTGAAACTAACTAACTAGGTTTGTTGATGGTGGAAAAAATGGTGGGGTAAAAGAGTGGCCGAGCTAACCTTCAAGGGCCCCTTGCCCTTAGAGTGCTTCCTATATAGCCCTTGTGAAAGGGGCCTCATGCCGATGTAGTTCTCTCATAAAACAGGGAAGAAAGAGATTGGGTTAGGTAAGTTGAGTAGGTAGGTTGGATATGTTAGTTGGTTGGGTAAGGTATGTTTGAAAATATGTGAATTCAAATGTGAAACAAGTAATAGGAAAAATGAATTAGGCATAGGCATAGTTGAAATTGTTATGGTTGATTTAATTTTGATTGTCTTGTTTTGTCAAAGAAATAACGAGTAAAAATATAAGAAACCAAAAGAAGCGGAATACCCATATTTGAAAAGGACCATGATTCTCATATCCCTAGACTTATTGAATGTAAGTCACTAAAAATACTGCATGAGGGATGGGTCTAGAGTTGAAAGAAGTTTCTTGATCACAATGTGTAGACTACATGCCATGTCCCTTGAGTAGATAGGAGTAAATAAATGAAGGTAGGGTGGAGTGGTTTGTTAAGTGTAACCTTGTTGTGGGACAACATGCCCCTTTTGGAAGATACCCAAAACCAGAATAGGCAATTTCATGACATAAAGTTTGTATTTTTCTTGATTTTTAAAAACTTTTTGCATGTATAGACCTGATTGATGCAGAAGCTCCATAATTATTTGATTTGAGAGATACATATTAGTCTTATTTTGGGGATAGAATAAGTGCAATAAGTGGCTAACTTTTTATAGCTGTCCTTTGAGGGAGTAGTCTACTTATAACAACAAGAGAGAGACATAGATGTCCTTTTGAGGGAATCATCTATTTGCAAGAATTTTGACTCAAGGAGTGATTTTTTTGGTTATCCCATATATTTTGCTTTTATTTTTGTACTTGAAGTCATGGAAAAGACTATAAAGGAGTATAGGCCTCTTTTATGAAGGAAAAACCATAACATGAAAAGGTTAGCTATGAAAGAGGGGTTTTAAGTGATGAATGACCATGAGATTCCATCCTAAAATGAAAAGTATCCATGAGAATTATGCCATGAGTAGATCCATAGTACCCATATTGAAGAAAAAGCTGACGATGATGGATAATCACACAATTATAGTTTAGTCATCGGTCCTTAAAAGAGGTAGGTGGAATGAGAGGTTCACTCAAGGGACAAGCATATAAGTGACATAAAGTGATGTAGTACTTTATTAAATAGAAGAAACGGTAAAAGATGCAAGGCATTAAGAGGCTAAGGTTGAGTTTTCCTTCAAGAGAAGATAAATGATAAGTTCCTGATCCATAGGTATGGGTGACAATGTAAGGTCCAAGAAAATTAGGAGCAAACTTGCCTTATTTATTTTCCTCCACTTTTGTCATATGTTGGTTTTTCTCCAGGACAAGGTCACTGATTTTGAAAGTTCACTCTTGAACACACTTTTGTGGGAATTCTTGATGCATTTTTGGTAGATTTGGAGATGGTATAAAGCATGTAGATGACATTCGTCCAATATTTCAAGTTGTGCTAGTCATTCTTGGAGAAAATGATTATCAGCGAGCATGTCTTTAAGTGATATATGAAGAGATGGGATTTTGAATTTGAGAGGCAGGACAACCTCTATAACGTAGACCAAAGAGAAAGGTGTGGCATTGCTAGAGGTACTAATGCTAGTACAATAATACTATAAGATGAAAGGAATGTGCATTTTCCAATCCTTATCAGTGTCATCAATGAATTTCATAAGAATTTTGTTAAGGGTTTTGTTAGAGGATTCAGATTGGCCATTTTATTGTGGGTAATATGGTGAAGAGAAACTGAGTTGAATGCCAAAGTTGTCACACAATTTACGTATGGTTTTGTTTTTGAATTATTTGTCATTATCAGTGATGAGGTGATGAGGAACACTAAAATGAAAAATGATATGGTGGTTGATAAATTCATTATCTTCTCAACTTTGGTAGAAATGAGAGGGATGGCCTCCACCCATTTTGTGTAGTATTCAATTATTGTGATGATCCATTGATGACATTGAGAGGAATGAGGGTTAATCTCTCCAACGAGATCTAAACCCCATTGAGAGAAGGGCCAAAAGTCTCTCGGCAATTTATAAGGCGACTCAGGTATGGTGAATGTTATCATGCTGCTGACACTTCACACAATGTTTGACATAATCAAAAAAATCTTGGTTAAGGGTGGGCCAATAATATCCAAGGTAAGGATTTGTTTGGAAATGACGAGGCCGCTGAAATGCCCCCCAAAAATTCCATCATGGATTTCTTTGATGGTGTATGAGATTTCAAAACTGGTGAGGCACCGCTAGAGGATACCGTCAAAGCCACGTCAGAGAGAAGACCACCCATGTTGACGTAACGAGAGACACTTTTAGTAAGGATCTTCATCCATTGCAAGTGAGATCCAGAGGAATAATTGAAAGGGAGAGGTAGTCAATGAAGCTGCTTTTACAAATGTCGATAGGTCAGTTTTGATTCTTCCCAAAAATGTATGCCATAGATAATATAAGAGGGTGAATACAATCGCTGCACCGTGACAAAGATTTTGGATTCCAAAGGTGAGGAAAGTATTTGTGAGGTGAGACAAACCATTATATCTGCGAATTTATTAGTATATCACAGAGTGGTTTGAATGAGGAAGTGGTCAAACATGGTCAAAAGTATGTCGACATGATGTTTATAATTTTTAAGTTCCTCATTACGACACTGGTACAAACCATTGACTTGGTTCACAACCAATTGAGAGTCACCAAAGATATTAATGGATTTAACATATAGGGAAATGGTAGTTTAAAGACTTAACACAAGTGCTTCGTATTCATCCATGTTATTAGTGTAGTCAAATTCAAGTTTAAAGGATAAAGGCATACACTAACCATCAAGAGGAATACATATGACCCCTACACCTTCCCCACATTGAAATTTGGTTATGTTAAAGAATAATGTCATCCGGTAGAAAACATCATCAAAGGAGAGGGTGGTGATAGATTCATCAAGAAAATAAAAATTTGAGGATTGATGTCCGAGAAAGAGAAGTGTCTATAAGCTGATCTGCAATTGATTGTACCTTGATAGAATTTTGATGAATGAATTCCAGGTCTATGTTTGTAAGGAGCATGATCCAATGAATGGTGCGTTGGTGTTGGTAAGGTTTAGCATATATGTAATGCAAAGGGTCGGTGTTGGTTAAGATGAAGGTCTTTTGGTTAAGTTGGTATTGGTGAAGTTCAGTGGCAATGAAGACCAAGGATAGGAAAATATTTTAAGCTTGAGTATACCTAGTTTCATAGTCTAAAAGAGTACAAATTATGTAATAAATCACTTGCTCACCGTGTTACTCATTGTGATGAATGAGCATTACATCCAAGAAATGGTCAGTGGAAAAATTATAGAGGTAAAAAAGGTTTTTATCTTTAGGTGGGATGAGCACGGATGATCGAAGAAGATATTTCTTCAATACTTCAAAGGAATTGTGGCACTCATCGTACCAATTGAAGGAGACATGATTTTTAAGGAGATGATGAAAAGGATGACATTAATTAGAAATTTAGGAAATAAAGAGTTGAATGGATTACAATTTTCCTTGAAAAGTATGAAGATGTTAAAGGTTAGTAGGTGGAGGCATCTTGAGAATAACCTTGATTTTGGTGGGATCAACTTCAATTTCCTGCAAAGAGACAATGAAACCAAGGATTTTTCTAGAGAGAATGATGAAGATGCACTTCTTTGGTCAAATGTGAACACAATATTGGATGAGACAATCAAAGATGACTTTAAGAACTAAAAGATGTTTGACATGAATTTTGGACTTACCAAGAAGGTCATCGACATAATCTTCTAATATGTCATGCATGATATCATGGAAGATATAGGTCATAGCGTGATGATAGGTGGTACCAATGTTTTTCAATCCAAAGGGCATAACATGATAACATAAGGTTCCCATGGGATGATGAAGGTGGTTTTGTGTTGATCTTCTAAAGTGAGTAGTATTTGATTATAACCCAAGAATCCTTCCATAAGAGATAACATCTCATGGCTGGCTATAAGATCAACGAGTTAGTCAATTCTAGGTAGAGGAAATTCATCCTTAGGGTAGGAAAGGTTAAGGTCACGAAGTTCTTGTAGATGCAGTTTCCTCCCGTTGCTTTAGTGATAGCAACAATGTTATAAATCCATTGTGGATAGTCAATGGGTAGAATGAAAGAAACAAAAAGGAGGCATTGGATTTATTCTTTCACAATAAATTCAATGCATGGATTCATTTTTTGTAGATTTTGTTTCACATGTTTAGCATCGGGAAGTCACAATATTGTGGACCATGATACTAGGGTCAATATTAGGCATATCGGCATATGACCAAGCAAAAATGTTGTGATATTGAAGGAAAGAATTGAAAGCTTCTTGTTTAGCAGAATCTAAAGATTGGCCTATATTTAGAATTCATGGGTTGCCCGAGTGTGAATGTTGATCTTTATGGTAAATTCATTCATCATGGTTTGTGTCTCAGAAGGTAATGAATAGTGAATGGAATAATTGTTTGCACCTAGATAGGTGAGAATAGAATCATCATCATGACATTAAACAACATTGATAGAAGGTGGGTCATCATCCAACATGTTAGGATAAAGAAGAGGGAACCTTGTCATCATGATGATAAGTCATAGGTCCCAAAGAAATGGTTTTCATGAAAACAAAATTTAGAAGGGATGGATTCTAGATCCATGGACTCGAGGGTGAATGTAGTGTAGTAGGCGAGTTAGGTGGGGAAGGCTTATCTTCCTTGACAAGGGTGATGCAAGCCTTCTTAGGAGGAGGATGCGATGCAAATCCAAGACCATAACGGTATTTTTATTTTTAGGTGGTGCAAGGTATGACTATGTGACGAAATTTTTCATAAAGACCAAAGCCAAAGCCCTTCTAGACACATCATGAAGAAAAGTGTGGGAAAAGTGGTGATTGGTGAGGTATTAGAAGTCGGATGAGAAAGGTTGGGTTTAGGTAGGAGGTTTTAGATATGAAGAATAAGTATTGAGTCCCCCATATGTTAGGTTGGTGCAAAGGTGGGGAGGACCATATGGAAAAATTTCTCCTACACGATGGTCATAACATGGGTGTTGGTGAAGGCTTCCATAATCTTGAGGAGTAAGGAAAGTGTCTATGTTGTATAGGCGATACTCCCCTAGGGAGAGGCATTGAAAAACACCTACCAAGGGATCAGAGGTCGGTATTTGGGTAGTGAGTATGGATGAGCTAATCAAATCATGAGAAGGTGGGGTATCGGTTATCGTGAAGTAAGCGGGTTGGTAGATGGGCTAGCTATGGAAGCTACGACAATAGAGGGGATAAATGGGCTAGGCTGTGGAAGGTATAGTGGCGAAGTGGTAGATGAAGCAATAGAATAAGATGAAGCATTAGGGGTGGTAGATATCTTGACTAGAATAAGGAAATCATTGGGTCGAAGAAAGCAAGTTGTAAGTTTTGAAAGGTGAAGGATCCACCCAAATGGTGTAGGGATGCCCTTCATATTTAAATTTTAGGAAACAATGAAGGTTTGAAGCTACACACTCCATGGCATGAATCTAAGGTCGAGATAAGCTATATGTTATATTGAAATTTCCCTCAAGAACATCAAATAGTTTGGGGATCACATGGGACCCACACGGATGTGGAGGATGATGGTGCCAAGGGTAGAAGTCATGGCATCATTGAAAGAACACAACATAAATAGATTATCATGCATGCGGTTGGTGCGTATGTGAAATTTTTCATAGGCATGGGAAGAAATGATATTAATGATAGCACCTCCATTAATCATAACACATCAAACATGAGTATCATTGATGTAGGCGGTGATGAAGAGGGCGGGATCAGGATCATTTGATTATAGAGGGGAAATATATGAATGATTGGAATTGACGGTGGAAACTTGAGGAGAGGTAATGGGGGTAGAGGTTTGAGGTGAAGTGGTGAGGGTGACCAAATGATGAGGGGTAAAGATGGTGGCTATAAGTATAGGATCATTTGGTGGAACCTCAATAGATTGCAAGATCTCAATGAGGGCTTGACGATGAGACTTAGAGGTTTGAATTAGATCATACAAAGACATATTCAGAGGAGATTGATGAATCTTTTTAATCATAGAGTGATGTGTGACTCCATCATAAATAGGATAAGTCACCCCACGGATGGTAATATTAGGGAAGGCTGCAGGTAGAATGGGGGATGAAGGTGCACCTGGATGGGCTAAATTTTTCTCTTTTCCTTTATCTCTTTGTGATCGAGTGGCTACTTAGAACATATTTATTTCAAAGATCAAGGAGGAAAAGAGGGTTGTGGAGATGCAAGTAAAGGCCGCTAAATAGATATAGGGCTAGAATGTGTGGTAGTGGGTGAAGGGGGAATGTAATTCTCCTCCAACAAGCCATATTGTCAAAGAGACCATCTGAAGTATAGTGTTGAAGGAGAATGTTTTGAGGACCTTCATAACCATCAACATCATGCCCTGGTGAGTGATGATATGCAAATATTTTTGTGTTGTCAAACCCTATTGGTTTGGGTTTGAGTGGGTCATAAGGCTTAATAGGTAGCAGTGAGATAGCAGAGGTTTCTAATAACCTAACAAGGATGTTAGAATAAGATCCCGACAATGGGTCACAAGAAGTCGAGTTGTCTTGGATGAAGGTGCGAGTGATTTTCATGGGAGAGGTGTTGTTAGAGGTGGTGTAGGTGTGACTACCTTTTTGGTAGGTAGTGAAGGTTTTAGTTTTGGTTTAGGTTGCACCTTTTTGGGTAAAGGTGTAGGAGGGATGCACAAGGTAAAAGGAGATGTAGGAGGTGGGGATACCTTAGAAAGCCAAGGTGAGAGTGGTGGTGTCGGAAATAGTGGGGTTGTAGGTAATGGAGAAGATGTAGGAAGAAGAGGTGATGAAGGTGAAGGTGTGGGAAAAGAGAAGGAAAATGTGTGGGCCTAAAATCGAAGGTAGAGGTGAAGGTGAAAGAGAAGGCATGGGAGAGATAGGGTACGAGGCCTAAGAGGTTAGATCTTCCTCTTAGGTGTAGGAACCGGTTTTGTGATGGGTGGTGATTGAGTAGTCAAGTCTAGTTTCACTGTGGGATGCAGTAGGCTAGGTGTTGGTAGGACCCCTAAGGAAGTGGTAGGTTTAGGTGCGTATAGGAGTTTGGGTGAAGGTGAGGTTGAAGAAGAAGAAGGGGTTGATATGATCGGTTCAGGTGACATGGTTTTAGTTTCCTTGAATACCTTAGGATAAATAGTTAAGGTATCCGGGGACAACATATGCATTTGGGTGGATACTGGGAGTTGAAGGCACCCCTAGAGTGTGGAGTATTAAACATACTCTAATTGGTCCACCAACATGAAAATGGTGCTGGTTTAGAAAATGATGAACCAATGGTGAGACTCATCAAGAAATATGATGCCTGTGATACAGGGAAGGTTTTCACCTCTGATTAAGTAAGTAGGAGTGATGTATAAAGGTTGATAGGATCTTGGAAGACCCTAAGAGAAGCATCACATATAGGTAAAGGAGATAATAGTGGCTCCTCTATGGGTCAAGGAGAGGGAAAAACAAGTGATGTGGACTCCTATTTAGGTGGAGAGGTAGATAGGGTTACCTCCTCCTTAGGTAGAGGAACAGGTGAGATAGGATCAACTATAGGTAGAGAAATAGGTGGGGTAGGATCCTCTGTGGGTAGAGGAGTAGGTGTGATAGGATCCTCTATGGATAAAGGAGTAGGTGTGGTAGGATCCTCCATGGGTAGAGGAGTTCATGCAAGAATTTTGTCAATAGACACTATAGGAGGAAAGCGGCTAGATGAAATAGGTCTTTGTGTTGTAAACAACATGAACCTTGTGATGATATAGGTCTCCTTGCAAGGTGTTTGGAATCCAAAAAGGCTCACCAGGTATACGCTTGTATCCCACATGCCCCGCTCAGCCTCCGCATGTTTTTTTTTTCCTTTTCCCCCTTTCTTCTTGCATTTTGTCTTTAGTGACGGACCCGCCACCTCGCTGCAGGCGGCTGGTCTCATGACCTCCACCTAGGACGTGGCGGTGGTCCGTAACCACCACCCTACACAGGCGGCGGTTTTGTTCACGTTTTCTAGATTCCTCCGACGATCGCGTCAAACGTAAATCTTGAGTTTTACATGCTTTCTTCAACCACTTTGGCTTGCATTAATGTTTTCTACTCCCTATGAATAGTTTTTTTCCTTTGTTTATAGTAAAAGAGATGAAATGGGAGTTACCCTCGATAATTGCATTGGTTATAAATAACTAGCTTGTTTTCAAGCAAATGGCCCCTCATCCTCTCAATTCTCTTGTTCGATTTTTCAATTCCTTGCTTAGAATTTTTTAGTTTCATGTTTTGCTTCCATTATTGGCATTTTGGAGGTCATATCATCTTCTTGTTTCAAGTATCGTTTCATTCTATCTCTACGCATATAGTTAGTTTAACATAGAATAGCTTCATTTCTAGACTAGAATCCATTAAAGTTGTAGGTTTTGTTTTGTCACAAGGATAGTTTCTGAAACTCTCGGTACATTTGTGTTGTATTCCCGCAATAAATCCTACTAGGAATTACATAGTCAAGCTCTGTTCACTTGCACTATCCCTCTCCTACTCGCATTGTATTTGGTCTATATCTAAAGTTGCCATTGTTCAAATGTTATCTTCTGTTGATACTATCATATACACACTTTTTGGATTCATGAGGACACGAAGGAATGAGGAGATCACACTGAGGGGATGAAATCACACACAACTGGATTTACCACTATCTATAAATGCCAGGTTTGAGCTATCAAAGTTCTAGTTACGACATATCAAATAGAGTAGTGAATTATTTTATTTCAGTTAAAATTTCACTCTCGATATCACGGGGAAGCTATGGGGATTGATAGTTTCTAAGAAAATGTGATTCATTCCTCACTTCTGAGGTAGGATCGAGAGCCTTTCAATTCAAAATATATAGCTGCTTAGATATTTAAGATAAAATCACAACTGCATAGGAAAATAGCCATACCAGGCTACGTTGCTTGTTTTTATTCTGTTATTAGATTAGTTGTTCATTTTATAGATATACTAGAGTAGCTGCTCTTTAATTTCATTAAAATATGTCATTGAAAAAATAAAAAATAGAAGGATGCTTACATAGTGTAAATACCTCTTTTGTAATCAGTTTATTAAATGTTAGTTAAAAGTTGAATCATTTTGTATGACAATCATAGGACCTAGAGAGCCTAGAGAATATATATTTGAACCCATAGTACCTCAACCAAATCTACCCATGACTAGCTGATATAGATCAGACCTTAGGATATAGGTCTTTCGAGCAACAACAAACTTACAAGCAATTAGTGAGCAACTAAGAGGATTAAATATCGAAGACAACAAAGCTTACACATTTTGGTCAAACCATCCAAACTATAGATTGCCTTGATAAAACACCTGAATGACTATGCAAGGATTCAAACGAGAGAAAACATTTGGTTGCGATCCTTTGGTTCCATAGCCTAATGCGGAGACCTCCTCATTGACATAGACACTAGCTTACGTATTCAAGTTTCCAGAACACCTGTTAGGTATTCCGAGAAAATCATATAACTTCTAGTTCTAAACGTAGAGGCTGAAAAGGCATATGATTACTAGATAGTTGGGAGAAGGGATTGATTCTTCACATGACCATAACAGGTCCACAACAACCATGAACTCACGATTGTGATCCCTAAGTCCCACAACCCAACGGGCCAACAAACCAGTCAAGTATTGACACCGGCTTACGAATGTTAGTATTTAGATCCTCACCACTCCCACCAGATATTATAATACAATTCTCCGTATTAAACATAGAAGCCAATCAATCTAATATTTTCTGGGCTAGACCAGAAAACCACCCATAGTTCACTATAAATCCATTAAAACCACCTACCACTACTTTTATGACCTTTTCTGGATACATATACGAAACTCCCCCAAGTCACTTCCCACGTATCCAAAAACCAAGAAACATGATCTCTCCAAAGATCAACATTGATCAGAGCCTCGGAGCAGCCATCATATCCGAATGAACCATTACACCAATTCAGGTTAGGAGGGCCTTATTTGCCTTAGATTCATAGATTCCATTATTGTGTATTGAGGATTTAAGATTACCCGATTAGCTTGTCTATATCTATCCGCATTCAACATTCACCAGCTATCTCGACATGACCTCGAGAGGTCGGGTATGAGGAAGAGGTACTTGTAGATTCCCATGATCGCATGTTACTTTTCCATCGTACAAAATTGGTGAACCTAATGTGAAAAAAAAAATAATATCCCTCTTTCTATTTTCATTTCTTCCATCCACCTTTGCTCTTTCCCATTATTCTGCGGGTATTCATATACCCCCCAAATATGTCGGGATATGATGCATATGGTAGACCTCTCTTAGGTCTCGAAGTAAACTATAGTCAAACAAATAGACAACCATCACCCTCACTTTCTGCATGGGCTGATAACTATTCAAGTAATTACTTGTCATCACAAACTCCCCCTCAAAGAACTAGCTCAAGTTCTTCATTCCGAATCGAGGAGTTTGATCAGTTTGCACAAACACAACAGCCAGAGCCATTAGGCTCTAACAATATGATGTTTACTAGAGAGTCCACTTCATCTCCTCGGGTCTTGTTCAAACCACAGATCAGTAGACAGTCAGATCCACTCCCCTTTTTGGATGAGGAGTATTTAGCATGCTTCGCTAAAAGTGAACAACACTTCCAAAGTATGTATCCACCTATAGGGAATTTACAAATATAGTTTGATACCCTATTCCAAGAGAACACCCCCATTCCTCCACCTATGGGAAATACCCTCGGTGAAGCTTGGCAAGGTAATGATCAATTCATAGTAGGGTATCACACCCCTTTACAACCTCAAGCTATACAACAAACACCCTTAAGGCAAGGCACTACGTCTTCGTCGATGGAAGTCATTTCAGCCTTAGCTGAGAAGGTTAGAGGGTTGGAGCTTGCTCAAGCAAACCAAAATTCATATTTTAGGCAAGTAGAATCCCCAACCCTCTGCATCATCCCAGTCAAGTCAACCTCCTTACAAGAACAGGCACGTTAGGCATGCCTCCTCAAAATCCTTATAGTTATCCACAACAAACACCAACTAGGACCACGTTTTCAAATGCCGCTCTAGTTGAAAGCATGACACCTCCCGGCTTGGCACCAAACAACCCATACCAGAACAATGCTCCTCCTTACTTAAACATTTATTCAAAGTCACCACAAGGAGACATGTTCTCTTCTCCTGGGATGTTCGTTCAACCACAGGGATTCCCTTATGTTCCTACAAACGCATATGCTATGCCATATCAACAACCCATTCCCCTCAACCCCCTCAACAAGCCCCGTCGATGGTTGAGGCCTACACAGTAGGGACTTATTTAGAATATTTAAAATATCCCCTAGACTTCACCATACGAAGTGTTATGCTTCCAAGACCTCTTCCTGATTTTCCCAAATACAAAGGAGAAGGGGACCCAAATACACACATTAAAGCCTATGCCATAGCCATACGGGAGTTACTCCCTTGGGACAGGGTTGTCACTAAAATATTCCCTAAAACCTTAGAAGGTATTTCCCTTGATTGGTATTATAGAATACCTGAAGCCTCGATACACTCATTCAAACAACTCGTGTCTGAGTTTATCAAAGCTTTCAACATGAACAAATTGTTAAGAACGAGAATCAGGGAGTTCTTGCATATCAAAAAAGAACATAATGAGTCCGTTGCTCATTTTATTCAAAGATGGCATATGGTTCTCTACTCATCAGCAAGTGCTCCAAACATGGATCAAATGGAACTATGTGATTTATTCCTTAATTCTCTCAATAGAGAGATAAAGGAAGAAGTCCAGAAGTTCCCACTAAGAACTTACGATGAAGTACTTGAGAGTGCTCTCGAATTGACCAAGCAACGATAGATAGTGGTCGCAAGACATATGGGATGAATGGGAAATTAACCACTCCCAATCAAAACACCATAGCCTATCCTAATACTAGGAATGTTAATCAAGGACCTAAGATCCTTAACAAGAACTGCGGAGTTAAAATAGATGGGGTAACTGATCAAGTTAAAAGGGCAAACATTGTAAACATTTTGCCACCTATTAATAATCAACGAAATAACAATTTTACTCCAACAATCAACGTGGTGGATTTTAATCATCCACCACAACAACAACAACAACAATGAAAAGTCCAAACACAAAGTCCAAATCGAAACCCAACTGGATATCAAAGTCAAAACCAAAGGCAACAACCTCAAAATTTTAACTCTAACAACCAACAACCTTATCAGAATTTTGGGTCACAACAAATTTTAAATCAACAACCTCAAAACTATAATCCTAATCTATATTGTGGCTTCCACAAGATTCAAGGCCACGATACTAGGACTTGTCGTGAATATAATAAATTCATGCAGTGTTTTCCAGAAGATCAAAAACAACTCTTTATAGATATGTTTTTAGCAAATTCTGTAGTACCCACGCCAAATGCTTATGCAGGGGTAGTTTCCCCTCAAAATGCATCCCTCAAGATTTTCAATGACCCGCTCCCAAACCATTCTAACAATAACAGGTTAGATCCTAATGGAACAAATAAGGGTGTCATGACAAGAAACAATGATCATGAAGCTTCAACTTCATTAAATCTGCTAGTCGCACCCCAATTAGGAACTCGACCCCAAACTAAGATAGTTGGTTTAGTGGAGCTAGACACCGAACTACCCATAGAAACCATAACAAGAACACGAGATTATTCATCCCAACCTACTCCAAGTTATCCGTTGGAGCTAGAAAACAGTCAACAAATGTTGGTAAAACCCATAGGTGCCTATGATTTAATTAATGATTTGACCAAAACCTTCTCGCACATCTCCTTCTTGGATTTGTTAAAGAACTCTCCCACCCATAGGGCTGCTCTCTTAGAAGCATTAGGCCTTGGTCATTTAATCAACATCACTCCTCCCCTAGAAACACAAGTAAACCATGTGGACTTTGACGTTTATCCTCTAGGGCAGCCAGATAGGGATATGGAATTTATATTCGATATAAGCAAAATGCCAACAGATGCTGAAATTACATGAAGAGGTGACCCAGACTTTACATTTACAAGTTTGGGTCTACAATAATTATGTTAAATGTGCAATGGTTGATGATGGGGCAGTAGTTAACATAGTCCCCTTCACTTTCCTTCAAAAGTTAGGATATGGAGAGACAAACTATTCCACGACATGAAATACGCTAAGAGGTTATGATAGCCTCAAAGCCACTTCGATTGGAACCATAGTTTTACCAGTCACTTTAGGACCCAAGACGGTCCTCACCGAGTTTTATATTATAGATCGGGAAACCAATTATAATATGATCCTTGGTCAGCCATGGATACACCGCATGAAGGCAATCCCTTCCACATTATTCCAAGAAATAAGATTTCTACACTTAGGGAAAATATTTGTGGCACAAGGTGACCCAAAACCCTTCGATATACACCTAGCTGATTTAAAGAAAAGACCGGGTATTCACTCCGAGTTTGAACTTCTAGAAAACTAGCTTGTCAAACCAACTAATTCACAACCAAAAGAAAATTTGATACCCACCACTGAGTTGGAAATTTCAAATCCAGCTGAGGACATTCCAATACTCAAAAGTGAGACCAATGTTATAAAAATAGTATCACTGGGGACTACCACAAAAATTTTTGAGTTGTTAGAGAAAGACTTACCTATTCTCCTACCATTTGATTCCATGGGTATGGGACACACCCTGGGAATTGCTTCTCTTCCATCAGATGAAATCTTTATGGTAGAAGTAACCGAAGCAAAAGAAATAGATACAACAGATGTCCCAACATCCATTTTCCCAAACAAGTATTGGACTCTCCACTTCGATGGAGCTAGATGTCACTTTGGAGCTAGGGTAGGGAGTGATCTTTACTTCACCTGAGGGAAAGATCCTACCTTTCACCTTTAAATTAAACTTTGAATGTACAAACAACGGGGCTGAGTATGAAGCTCTCCTCCTTGGCCTCATCCTAGCCAAAAGAATGGGTGTCGACAACATTAGAGTACTAGGAGACTCAATTGGTTATAAACCAAGTCTCTGAGGTATATGAAACTAGAGTGAGCACTTATAGCTCTATAAAATAGCAATATTAGATCTAAGTAGGGATTTAACTTCATATCAATTGAAGCAATCCCACGAGAGTAGAACCTTCTCACAGACTCAATAGCAACCTCAGCTTCCCATTTCACTCCAAACAGTGAGTTGGAGGATACAAATTTCATGGTATCACTTCATACCGAACCATTAGTGCGTAAAATACCAACAAACTCACTCTTGACTCATGGAGAAGCTAAGGATGATTTTTCTATCATGGGTCACTTTGACGATGATAGAGTCACTCTTGAATATCTAAACACCTATGCGGAGCTACACCTTGCTCACCGTATAGTTGATCTTTCCTAATACCACATTCCTCTTCCTATTTTGGAAATCCCATGGTAGAGTCTCCTCCATAGAAGGATCTCAATATCTATGAGATAGAAAATGGAGAAATCTTGGAGCTACCTCCAGCCCCACCTGAATTTGAAGAAGGTAATGCTTCTTTGATAGAAGAAACCATTGACATAAACATTGGAACAGAGGAAGAACCAAGAATTTTGAAGTTGGGATCCTTGTTAACTCCAGAGGAGATAGAAATACACACCCAGGTCCTCAAAGAACATCAAAAGGATTTTACATTTAATTATAAAGAAATGATGGGCATTGCACCACAAGTTGCGGTACATAATCTTGTCACTAAACTAGATGCAAAGCCAATTAAACATAATTCAAGACCAATGAAGCCAAAAGTGGCTCTCATGGTAAAAGACGAAGTAATAAAAATTCTCCAGGTGGGATTCATCAAGCCCATTGACTATTCACAATGGGTATCTAATATCATTCCCGTTCTAAAAAAAAATGGGAAGATACACATTTGCATAGATTTTTGGGATATTAACAAAGCTTGTCCCAAGGATGACTTCCCATTACCATCCATTGACATCATCATTGATGCAACAACTGGATTTGAACTACTGTCTCTCATGGATGGTTTCTCAGGGTATAATCAGATTAAAATATCTGAACAGGATCAAGCCAAAACTACATTCATAACTCCCTGGGGAACATATTGTTACGTTATCATGCCATTTGGTCTTAAGAACGCCGACGCTACATATCAGTGGGCAATGACTTATATATTCCATGATATTATCCATAAAATTGTGGAATTCTATGTGGATGACTTGTTGGCCAAAGCCAAGAAACATTGTGATCATCCAGAAGTGCTCCGTATCATCCTCTCACGATTAATTGAATATGGCGTCACATTAAATCCAGAAAAGTGCGTGTTTGGTGTGACAGAGGCAAACTTCTAGGCTACATTATATCTTCATGAGGGATTGATGTTGATCTAGCCAAAATATGGGCTGTTCTGAAATGGTCCCACCCTTAGATGAGTCTGGAATCAGGTCATTTCTTGGGAAACTCGGTGTAATCTGCAGGTTCATCCCAGATCTAAGTTTTCCATTCATCCAATCAACAATCTATTGAAGAAAGATTATAGTGTTGATTGGATTGAAGAATGCAACGAGGCCTTCAAAGTAGTTAAATGCTTCTTGTTGTCTCCACCCATGCTAATGCCTCCCAAACTAGACCACCCTTTGATCCTATACTCGTGAGCCACTCATGTCTCGCTCAGCCTACATGCTGGCTCAAGAAGACAATGATAAATGGGAACGTGGTCTATTTCATTAGCCAAACATTTCTTGATTATGAAACACGTTACACATAGGTAGAGAGAGAATGCCTCACCATAATTTTTGCAACAAAATGTTTAAGACATTACATGTTAAACCAAGAAACAAGGGTCATTGTAAAGACAAACCATTTACAAACATTTCTCACACAAGGATCTTTATCTAAAAAGGTTGGGCATTTCATAACCTTAATGGGAGAATTTGAGTTAACATTCATAAACCAGAAATCCGTTAAGGGACAAATCATTGCAGACTAGTTAGCTGACAATCCACTAGATGGAGGTGAGCTGGTAGATCTAGACTTTCCCGATGAGTGTGTATACTTCGTCAAAACTAGGCCCCCCATTTCTACATGTCCCTGGTATACTGATATCATCAATTTTATCATGGACCATACATACCCAGAAGGTGCCACGTCACAACAAAGAAGGCGGTTACGCATTATTACCACTAAATATGTTGTTTTAGACCAAGTACTCTATCGTAGAGCCTTCGACGGCATGCTTCTAAGATGCGTCAACATAGAAGAATCAAGAAGATTCTTCATGAATCCCACAGTGGGATATGTGGAGGCCACTTTGGTGGTCATGCCACCACTCGTAAAATACATCGGATGGGTTACTTTTGGCCCACTCTCGAGCATGATGCAGTGGAATTTGTACGTAAGTGCCACAAATGCCAAGAATTCTCTCACGAGATTCACATGCCAGCATAATCCTGCAACCAATAGCGACTCGTGGCCCTTCTCCACATGGGGTCTAGACTTGATAGGGAAATTCTCTCCCTCATCAACCGATGGCCATAATTTTATAATTACAGCCATGGAATATTTTACCAAATGGGTGGAGGCCATGCCTCTCACCACCGTACTAGGTTTGGTAATTGCCAAATTCATTCTAAACCAAATTATCTGCAGGTATGGTGTCCCACAAGTCATTATCTCAGATAATGGCACATCCTTTAAAAATGACGAAGTCCATGAGTTATGTAGCAAGTTCAAGATAAACCATCACATGGCCTCTCTTTACTACCCTCAAGCCAATGGGTAGGTAGGCCGAAGCGACAAATAAAATGTTGAAAGCTATTCTCCTCAAAATAGTCAAGGAGAATAAGCGAGATTGGCATCTAAAACTATATCTAGCCTTGTGGGCCCATCAAACCTCAATAAGAACACCAACAGGAGCAACTCCTTTCTCACTGGTATTCGGAGTAGAAGTAGTTCTCCGCTTGAGGTTGAAATACCTAGTCTCCGCATCTCATTACAAGGGATTCTGGATGAAGAAGCTTATAGGGAGGCATGCCTCTCTCAACTAGAAATCCTTGATGAGGCCAGGTTAAATGCCGAACAACGGCATAGAGCCTATGCTGACTGGATGTGCCGGCAAAGTACAACAAAAAAGTCTATGAGTGAGAAATATATGAAGGAGATCTAGTTCTAAGACTAGACAATTGGATCGATAAGAAAACTGATGAAGGAAGAAAGTTTCGCCCAAATGGTTGGGCCCATACCGAGTCATGAAAGACTATGAAAATGGTGCGTATCTCTTGTGCACACTAGAAGGTGAGGAATTCGGTGAAACTGTCAATTCCTTGCATCTTAAGCGGTTTTACGCATAAAAACATCAAAATCACCACTTATACATTATAGCTACTTACATTGCATTAGTCATTCAGTTGTGCATTTTGTCCATTTCATAAAAATGGTAGTCTAGGAGCCTACTCTTAAACAATCTATTACAAATTTATGAAAACATTGGCAAAAGCATTCATATCACATCTCTCCAAGCATCATCAACTATTTTCAAATCTTTTCATCAAATTCGATAGACAAACATTGATGGAAACCATACCAAGGCCTACATACTTGGCTTTTCTCTTTCTTTCTACTAGGTGAAGTTGTCCTTGCCTATAGTTTGTTCTAGAAGCTTCTTGGTGTCACATCTATCCCTCTTAAATCTCTTGGAATGAAAGGATATCCCAAAGTCATAGATCAGAAATGTCAAAATCAAATGAAATCAAAAGCACCAAGCAAACAAAATATTTTATTTTACACACTTCTTTGCCCCATCAACCTTTGGTGATAAGCCCACATCTCTTACTGGTGGTGTGAGGTTGGGAAAGGAAAGAAGTGCCCTTACTCGCCTATATCTTGCCTTTGGTGACAAACCCATGCTTCTTACTGGTGGCATGAGGCAGGGTGTGGGGGGTCCAGTCACACAAATTAACAAATCTTGGTATGCTAAAAACACAAATTCACCTCTATTAAGAGAAAGAAAATATCCAAATTCCAAAGAGATCAAATCCTCAAAACTAGATTTTGTCAACCAGGTTGCCATTCATGAATCTAAGTCTAGATAAACTGGAAAGTAAGTGGCTTTCTAAGTGTGGTAGTAGTTCTGAGTAGGGTAGGTGTGTAGGTCCAAATTTGGTTGTTGTTACTGGTTTTTCTGTCTCTCATCACTCCATTTAATCAAACTCATACAACTTGTGCCCTTCCTAACTCTTGGTGTTGAGCCCTCGCATCTTACTAGTTGTGTGGATTTGGGATTGGGGCAAGTTCATCTCTTGATCACTATGCATTCATCATGTTTTTCCAACATAAGAAGAAATTACAAACATTTCCCAAAGAGTTCAAAATTTTAGTACTACCATATGTTAGTATCATCTCATATCAGCATTACAAAAACATACAGAGTAAAACATTCTATCTACTATCATTTGTTATCCATTACATACATTCGAAAAGCATGAAAACAAATATTCTAAAAACATCTAAGTACACATGTGGAAATGAGTCACAAAATTCTAGGCACCAAGAGCCTGGATCCAAAAAGATATATATATATATATATATATATATATATATATATATAAATCAAGTTTCATATACAATGCCATCATGCACTAGGCATGGTCAAAACACTCAATGAGCCCGAAAAGTACAAAAACACTCGTATAGACATCTGAAAAAATGCTACAAAAATAGTCTCTCAATCCCTATGGGATCCCTCAGAAGGTGCACGACCACGCCTAGGACTCTGGCTACGCCGGCACTCTAAGTGCACTGAGGGCTCGTGGTCATGACCAGTAGCTGCCATCTCACTATGAGAATGGATCCTCCTCATTAGGCGCTCGACTGTCCTATATCTAGCTACCTCGTGTGGAGAGAAGTCATGATCTTCGCCACATACCAGATAGAGGAAAAAACATTAGTGTGCCTACCAGCTGCTGAGGGCTCCCCCATCCACGAAAAGCTCAGCACGAGTCTTCTCCGAGGGGAGAAGCAAGGTATCAGTGCACACTCGGTGAATCAAGTCTCGCCACTCATCAAAAGTCACTCGCTACAAATAAAGGAGAAAAAAAGTTAGAAAATGATCAACGATAAAACCAAGAATAAATAATATAAAGAGAAATAACAAACTAAGACAACTCTAACTAAAACAAATGTCAAGAGAAGAGTGGAAACTCACTCGGATTGCCAAGCCTCTAAGAAGGATCTCTAGGATCCGTGCCTTCCACTGATGCCGCCACCGAATGGTGCCCCTCTCCCATGTCTGGGGTAATGTGATGCCCTGCAATGGACTTGCCATCTCCACCTACATCCTAAGAGAGAAACTCCTCTGAAACTAGAGTCACCCTCTCTGCGCTCCACTCCGCCCTCTCGGCTTGTAGGATCTCCTAGGTATCATGCCACTCAGGATCACTATCATCCCCCCACCACCCATCTCACTGATCTCCATGTCCTCTGTCTCCTCCTCGGTCTCTCCCCCAGTGAACTCCTCAGACTCAGAGTCCACGTCAATGGGCTCATCACTACTATGAGCGGGACCGGGTAATCAAGTAAGGGTGCCTGAGGAGCACTAACTCTCCCTCGTGCACGTACCACCCTCCTAGCCACAATAGGAGTACCAGAGTAACAATAGTCCAACCCCGGCCTCTAGGACCTCCCCGAGCCTCGCGATAGATCTATACACTGGCATCACCGGAGGAAGCATGTCACTATAGGGGAGGCCAAACTACTGTGGAACTCTATCAAAGGGGTGTATCTCCAACTTCCCACCCTGTCTATCAACTGGTGGTGGTCTAGTAGGAAATCAGTGTAATGGTCTCCTCTCCCCATACCCCTGCCATGGCCTGATAAGGAGTGGCCTCCATGTTCTGTAGTGGTTAGGGAAGCCATTGGCTGGTGGGGTGCTCTAAGAACTATCATCCCCATCCACCTCACTGCTCTGATAGCCCCGAGATCCTCCACCTCTACACCTCTCCCATATGGGGTGATATGCTCATACACCCAACTCATGACAAGAGTCGGGTGGCTCAGTGACTACCCCTGTAAATGGACTACCCTATATAAGTCATGGTAGGTAGTCCCGAGGATATCTACTCCCCAGGCATAGACACATCCATGGCCCTCAATCTGTGTAATAATGGGGCCCTAGCAATATAAGAGGGTATCCCCTCCTTGTCCTCGATCAGTTTGGATGCAAGGATGCCCATGATAGCCTTGTGGAGAAAGGGAATGTCTGAATCAATAATAGAGTGGATCCTCATGCCCTTCTTTTCAATCCCATCGATACAACCGCATCTCCCATATAGGTGGCCCATTGAACCACCTATGATCTAGATACTGTTGTCTTAAGAGACAACCACCGCCCAAGGATCGGAACCCCCAGTATATGGTAAACATCCTCAGGGTGATGGACCACTCACCCCTAACTCCTGGAAATCGGAAGGTGTTCTGATCCACATCCCAATATGAGAACAAGTCACATAATATGTGACTAGTAGGTGCAACATGAGGAACCTGTGCAATCCTCCATATACCAGCCCTCTGGAGAGTATCCCGCTCTTCCTGGGAGAGTGCCTCTAACACTACTGAGAGCTAATCACACTCCCTCTCTGACTCCATCTAATGTACTCCTCCTTCTTCGCATACACCCAAAAACACAAAAAGAAGTGAGTTAGTACTGAAATCTAGTTAAAAAAACTAGTAAAAACATGTAAAAATTCTATACATGCAAAAACAAGCTAAAATTTGTATTGTTTTGGTCCTCTATCACAGACCGCCACCCTGTGTAGAGTGGTGGTTCCATAACCGCCACCTTCTAAGGCGGTGGTCCCGTAACCGCCGCCCTGCACAGGGTGGCGGTCCTATCCCATAAACCCAAACGGGCCGTAAGCCCTAAAAATGCTTAAAAACAAGCAAAAAAACCTTTTAACAAAAAAAGAAACCTACCCTATGGGTGCCCCCCTAAAGACACATTTAAAACTAACATTTTCAAAAATGATCCCCCCAAGGGAAATATTTCATCATTTCCACATTTTAGGTTTAAAAACAATAAATCGAGAAGAACTAACCTGAGACTTTGTGGGTCGATGTTCCACTCTCGGAGGCATGATCGCTATCTCACCACGAATGTTTTGACTATTCTCTCATCGAAAACCATCACCGTGGGTCCAGAGCTCAAAAACTATCAAATCAATCCATGCAAATGAATAGTAAAATGACCTCATTTTATATAAATAGCCCTCTTAATTTGATTTGAATGTCTTTCGCAGGGTCAGAACGCCGATGGAGGTAAGTTCTAAAACCCCGCATAGATGGTAAGTCCTCTTTTCATGTCAATTCAGTCTTATTTCTCAATTTGTTTTATCTAGCTGCACTTGAGTCCTTTTTTTTTATTTTACAGGTAGCGGGATCTTGGATGGCGACTTTCCAAACACATGGGCATGTCAGGTATAACTCCTAACTCCCCATTTTGGGACCTGCCATACTCGGACCCACCATTTTATGCCTCTTCATGGCTAAGACGCTTCTCCGAGGGGGCAATATGTACGTACCTAAAATTATAGGGTACTTGCACCGCTGGAATGATGTTACACATGCCCAATGATGATACAGGTCTCCTTGCAAGGTGTTCGGAATCCAGAAAGGCTCGCCAGGTATACGCTTGTATCCCGCATGCCCTCTCAGCCTCCACATGCTTTGTTTTTCCCTTTTCCCCCTTTCTTCTTGCGTTTTGTCTTCAAAGTGACGGAACCACCACCTTGCCTCGGGCGGCGGTCATGGGACCGCCTGCCCGGAGCATGTGGTGGCGGTGGCGGTCCCGTAACCACCACCCTACACAAGGCGGCGGTTTTGTTGCGTTTTCAGATTCCTCCGACGATCGCATCAAATGTAAATCTTCAAATTTACATGCTTTCTTCAACCACTTTGGCTTGCATTAATGTTTTCTACTCCTTGTGAATAGTGTTTTTCCTTTGTTTATAGTAAAAGAGATCAAATGGGAGTTACCCTCTAGTAAATGCATTGGTTATAAATAGCCAACTTGTTTTCAAGCAAATGGCCCCTCATCCTCTCAATTCTCTTGTTCAGTTTTTCAATTCCTTGCTTAGAATTCTGTTAGTTTCATGTTTTGCTTCCATTGTTGGCATTTTGGAGGTCATATCATCTTCTTGTTTCAAGTCTCGTTTCATTGCTACTGCATGCAGTTAGTTTAACATAGAATAGCTTCATTTCTAGACTAGAATCCATTAAAGTTATAGGTTTTGTTTTATCACAAGGATAGTTTTTGAAACTCTTGGTACATTTGTGTTGTATTCCCATAATAAATCCTGCTAGGAATTGCATAGTCAAGCTCTGTTCACTTGCGCTATCCCTCTCCTACTCGCATTGTATTTGGTCTATATCCAAAGCTGCCATTGTTTGAATGCTATCTTCTATTGATACTATCATATACACACTTTTTGGATTCATGAGGACACAAAGGAATGAGGAGATCACACTGAGGGGATGAAATCACACACAACTAGATTTACCACTGTCTTGTAAATGCCAAGTTTGAGCTATCAAAGTTCTAGTTACGACATATCAAATAGAGTAGCGAATTATTTTATTTCAGTTAAAATTTCACTCTCGATATCACTAGGGAAGCTATGGGGATTGATAGTTTTTGAGAAACTGTGATTCATTCCTCACTTCTGAGGTAGGATCGAGAGCCTTTCAATTCAAAATATATAGCTGCTTAGATATTTAAGATAAAATCACAATACTACAACAAATAGCCATACTAGGCTACATTACTTTTTTTATTTTATTATTAGATTAGTTGTTCATTTTATAGATATACTAGAGTAGTTGCTCTTTAATTTCATTAAAATACATCATTGAAAAATACAAAAATAGAAGGATGCTTACATAGTGTAAATACCTCTTTTGTAATCAGTTTATTAAATGTTAGTTAAAAGTTGAATCATTTTGTATGACAATCACAGGACCTAGAGAGCCTAGAGAATATATATTTGAACCCATAGTACCTCAACCAAATCTACCCATGACTTTAGCTGATATAGATTAGGACCTTAGGATATAGGTCTTTTGAGCAACAACAAACTTACAAGAAATTAGTGAGCAACTAAGAGGATTAAATATCGAAGATGACAAAGCTTACACATTCTGGTCAAACCATCCAAACTATAGATTGCCTTGATAAAAACACCGAATGACTGTGCAAGGATTCGAATGAGAGCAAACATTTGGTTGTGATCCTTTGGTTCCATAGCCTAACGCATGGGAGACCTCCTCATTGACATAGACACTAGCTTACGTATTCAAGTTTCCAGAACACCTATTAGGTATTCCGAGAAAATCATACAACTTCTAGTTCTAAACGTAGAGGCTGAAAAGGCATATGATTACTGGATAGTTGGGAGAAGGGATTGATTCTTCACATGACCATAACAGGTCCACAACAACCATGAAACTCACGGTTGTGATCCCCAAGTCCCACAACCCAATGGGCCAACAAACTAGTCAAGTATTGACACCGGCTTATGAACGCTAGTATTTAGATCCTCACCACTCCCACCAGATATTATAGTACAGTTCTCCGTATTAAACATAGAAGCCAATCAATCTAATATTTTCTAGGCTAGACCAGAAAACCACCCATAGTTCACTACAAATCCATTAAAACCACCTACCACTACTTTTATGACCTTGTCTAGAGATATATACGAAACTCCCATAGGTCACTTCCCACGTATCCAACAACCAAGAAACAGGATCTCGGTAGAGCTCAACATTGATTGGAGCCTCCAAGCAGCCATTATATCCGAACGAACCATTACACCAATTCAGGTTAGGAGGGCCTTCTTCACCTTAGATTCACAGATTCCATTATTGCGTATTGAGGATTTAAGATTACCCGATTAGCTTGTCTGTAGATATCCGCATTCAACATTCACTAGCTATCTTGACACGACCTCAAGAGGTCGGGTACGAGGAAGAGGTACTTGTAGATTCCCATGATTGCATGTTTTTACGTTTTCATCACTATGTCCCCTAACTCGGTGATAGTTATAGAAGTCATTTTATTTGTAGCATGACAAAGGTAGGATGAGAAGGATCATAACCAATGTTTAGTTTGATAGGTGGAAGGATGATTGCTCAAGATTTTAAAATATTTTCCAACACAAAATAATATGGTTCCCGATATGAGTGTAAATGCTCTGTTCATACTTTTATTGAATGTTTTAAATAAGAGAGAGGTTGGCAGGTGGTTTTGGTTGATTAGATGGATGAGAGTGGCCAAATTTCAGAATCACTCATTAGCAGATCCTTTGGCCTTGGAATGGTTATTAGAGTAGTTGTTTGGTGGTTTAGAAGAAGAGTCATTTGATTTTAAGTTATGCATGGATTTCTTGTTTCGGGCCATGGTGAAGGCTTTGACAAATTTGTGAAACATTTAAACCTAGAGAGTTGGGAAAATGTGTCTAGAACATTCCCTTGTGAACAAATCTATGAGCTCTTCAAGTTAGTTAGAAGGTGGGTTGATTGATGAGGCTCTACCAATGTATGACAAAATTTGTGATAGATTTTTCCTCGTATTGATGAATAGAGTATAGATATGTCATAGAGACCTTCTTAGAGATATTGATTGAAAAGTGGTCAAGGAAGGTCTGTGCCAATTGGTTGAAGGATAAGATTGAGTGCCTAGGTAAAGCACTATACCAATCTAGGGTGGGTCCCGACAATGACATGGGAAATGTTCAAAGAAGCAAGGCATCGTTATGGGTGATCAAATAACACACGTGTTTGAATGATTGTAAATTTTGTTGAGGGTCTTCCTTGCTATTGAAATGGTTGAACTTGGGTGATTACCATTGCATGAGATAAGGGTGAATAGATATGGATGGGTGGATGGGCTTGTTATAGATTTCATCATAAGTGAGGACATTATGATATCTAAAAATATAGACCTCAAGTGTTTACATCTTATCCATCATCATATTGATAAGATCCATGGTAGGATTAGATTGAGAAGCACCCCTACGGTATAAGGGGGTGGATGAGATGAATAGGTCATAGACGACATGCCAGTGTATGGTGGTGCCGAATATGTAAAATGAGAAGCGGGTATGTAGGTAGGAATAGATGATGAGGGCATGTACCTTGAATACGAGGTGGACGCTATAGGTTGTGATTGAGGTGGGGTGTAGGTGGGAGGAGCTTGTGGGAATATCCTCATAGTAACATGTGACATAGTAGGAGGAATTGAGGCCACCAAATTCTGATAAGGCATATAGGATGAGGACGTAATTAGCGGTTTTGAAGTAATAGGTACTGATGATGTGGGGATCCCTATACTAGGAGCCATGGATGAGGATATGAAAAGTGTTGGGGCGTTGGTAGAAGTCAGGGGAGTGATGGAAATCGAAGGTTTGATAGATGCCAAAGGTGCGATGGATGTCAAGGGTGCAATAGGTGGCATTGACGCATGATTAGGTAATGCTAAAGTAACATTCACGGATATGGTAGAGGTTATGGAGGTAGGCATAGTAAACAATGGTTGGCCCGATGAGTCATGATTAGAAGAGTGGGAGAGGTGATGTTGTAAGGCTATGGCATTATGATCAAGGAATTTAACGAATTCTTCATCACCTATAGGTATAGTTACAATAACGTCGGGGTCCATTGGTGAAGAAATAGACATCGACGAAGGTGAAACAGGTAAAAATACACAACTAGCATGAAATTCAAGTGCTCGCACATGTTGGCGAGTACAAACCATAATAATTTTGGAAGATAGGTATTCAAGGATCTTCAAAATTGAATGAAGTCAGAAACAAATTTTTGGTGAAGTCTGGAAGATATAAATAGGTTGTTGTTTCTGATAAAAATAGAAAACACAGAGACCAATACCATCGAAGAACCGGTGTCGGTTAGGTAGAAAGATCGATGCTAGTTGCTTTGGACTAATGCCGGTAGGAAGTTAACCGATGTCGATTATTGTGAAAATGAAGAAATTGGAAAATATGGAAAATAAAAGTGAAATATGGGTATTATGGGTTTTGTTAGGGGTGATAGAGACTCCAAAACTGGTTAATTTGAAATAATTAGAAACACAGAAAGATGGTATGTAAGAATATATTGATGTTTTGATAGAAAATAAAAATCATAGAGAGAATGATAATGGGTCGGGTAACTAATATCGTATGTTGAAATAAGCGATGCCGGTCATTGGACCGATGCCTAGCATTCTTGATAAAAACTAGGAAGTGAAGAAATTAAGATTGTTTGAGTTAAATTTGATGAAAAGAAGCCTCAAAAGAGGCTATGTATGACAAAGATAATTTTACACACTTAGGAAAAAATAGATTTAACCAGTTGTGATGGTTGAGTGTGAAAAAGAAGAAAAAGTGGTGAATACATCCTCACAACTCAAACTACAGAAGACAAGAAAAAAGGTGACAATCGAACAAGTAAAAATTAAATAAACACGTTATCCTAGGATAGATTTTAGTGTTTTTGGCTTATGCCTTAGAACTGACTGTGAATGAAATAGAATTTTTATAACGAATGTACCTAGAAAGAAATCTATGGATGATTTTATGTTTTTTTGGCAAAGGAGTCCTTGATATACCTTGCGATACATGAGGTACGAGATATGATATGATAAACCAACTAGAACATTGAGCGGGGCCACCGTCAACGATTTTTTAAATCCTTGATGACTTCTTACTAGAAAGGAATGTTTAAGAAGTTTGTAGATTGTGTTAAGTGATTTGGAAAAGGGAGTGTGTGCACAAATGTGAACTACACTTTATTAATCAATCAAAAAATGGTCATGACCTCCGTCATATGATTGCTACTTAACTATGTGAGCTAAATATGTAGACATACAGGATGAAATGTAAGTGTTTTAAACCCAAATAGAAATATGATATTCAATGTAAATAAGAGTGAATAGGAAGAGGGATGAATTTCACTAATGCAAGAACAAAAGAAAGAAGAAGGATTATTTTTAAATGCACCAAAAGAAGTGTTTCATTTAGAAAAATTAGAAAGAAGGAGAAAATTACCAGAGAAGAATATTTAGTGAATAATGATTTAGAAAGGAAACACACAAGATGCAACCTATATGAATAGAAAGGAACCCACAAATGAGGGTCCCATCGAGTGTGCCAAAATGTTTCACCACAATGTTGCGTATAAAATAGATAAGGTAAGGTGAGGTGAGGAGGAATACCTGTGAATTTGAAGAAGGTTGTGTGCATTATAGAAGACCAAGATGATCGTGAAGAGCTCCTTTTTGGCTAGGAAGGACTACTGTAATATAAAACAATACCACCAAATAGAGTCAATAATATAGGTTAGTGGACTACCTAGCGCAAGCTAGATCTGGGGAAGCTAAGTGCTTCCTCGAAAGGCTATCAATCCAATTTCAATATACAATTTAATGCAAAGAAATGACAATAAGTGAAAGGTCCTATTGTAGTAACATGATTTAGGTATCTCATATACTAACAATAAACTAGATTTAAGCTAAATATTGAATATGTATTTAAATCTAGAAAAATGCCGAGGGTGATCAAGGTAAACAGGTGTGGTAGAGGCTATTAAAGAGGTATGGGTGAGATTGGGTAAGGTTTTGGGTGATTTTGAGTGAGTTATAGGCTTGTTGGTATGGGAAATTACGAGATAGAGTGACGAAGATCGTTAGGAAACTAATGATGTATCTGGTAATAGCTGATGCCAATAGGTGCCAAAAAATTTCACCACAATGTTGCATATAAAAAAAACAAGGTAAGGTGAGGAGGAATACCTGTGAATTTGAAGAATATTGCATGCATTATAGAAGACCAGCTGATCGTGAAGAGCTCCTTTTTTGCTGGGAAGGACTACTTGCAATACAAAACAATACCACCAAATAGAGTCAATAATATAGGTTAGTGGACTCGCCTAAGCAAGTAAGCTATATCTAGGAAGTTGAGTGTCTTTGAAAGGCCGACAATCCATTTTCAATATACAATTTAATGCAAAAAAATAATAAGAGGTGAAAGGTCCAATTGTAGTAACATGATTTAGATATCTCATATACTAACAATAAAATAGATTGAAGTTAAATATGAGTATGTATTTAAATATAGAAAAAGGTTGGGGATGGTCAAGGAAGATAGGTGTGATAGAGGTTGTTAAAGAGGTATGGGTGATATTAGGTAAGGTTTTGGTTGATTTTGAGTGAGTTACAAGCTTTCTTGGTTTGGGGAAATTACGGATACTGGTGACCACTATTGGTTAGGAAACCGATCTTTGGTATTTGGTAATAGCCGACGCCTGTAGGGGAAATTAGATAAAAAGGTCAAAATGCACCTTTGGTTGGGAGCTCCTTATGATTGCACAAAGAGTTAGGAAGGATTAGGCTAGGTGCTAGGATTTATGTGAAGACTCGAGAGATGGAAAAATTGGTGGTTAGGAAGATAGAGAGGTTCAAATGAGTAGGTTGTCGGTAGGTGGGTGTAAAAGGTATCCGAGAGGAAGTAATCTAGAAAAATAATGATTTAATACTAGAAGATAATGAAAATTAACCACCAGATTAAAGTTCTTACCTAGAGATTGGAGGTTAATAGATGATGGTTGTTGGTAGGTTCTTGGAGAAGAAACATGTCTATATCCACTGTAGCATCAATGAAGGCTCGTCTTTACCCTGTGTCAATGATCTGAAGCTCTAGAGAAAGACAATGATTACTAATAAAGAATGTGAGTTCTTAGGTCTTGTGTTGAGTCAAGTAGAATATTGTTTTGAATGCCTGGATGCAAGAGCTAAGAATGTTAGAACTCAAAAATCTAAGATGGAGGAACCGGGAAAAGAGTTGGAAATCCTTATTTAAGGAAATTGATGATGGTTAGGTAATTAGCGACAACCAAGGAATAACAAAGTGTAGGTTAGGGAGTAAAGGTCTTATTTTACCAACAATAGCCTTTTCTCTCCATTTTTTTGTGTTGGTCAAGGTTTTTATGGACTAGGAGTATAGGTTGGTGCTAAATGAAGCACTAAATTGGTAGGAGGGATAATAGGTAATGAATGTTAGGGTTAGAATGAGTCCTAGTTAGTTAAGGGGAGTGGTGACTTAGTTTAGGTTAATTAATAGGCTTGGAATGGGTCCATGGTGAGGTTGAGGAGTGAGAGAATTATTAACTTAAGAATAGTAATTAAATTAATAATAATGTGTGCAAGGGTCATGGTAGGGGGTATGTGTTGAATTTATTAATTAGAAAGGGCTTAGAGGGTTGTGAACTAATTTTTGTGTCTACAACATATTTTCACATCTCATACACATCATCTTACATTTTACATCCTACAACTTACATATTACATCTTGCGTCTTACATCTACTATGCATTTACATATCTTAGGTCCTTTGCAATATTCAATTGCATACTATAAATCCTACCATGCATATTACACATTTTATACATTCAATTATATGTGCTGCACTCACTACCCTATGACACACTCTAGTCTCACAGTCCATATTGAACCATTGAGGGTATACATTAAAAATGAACCACATCACACTCACACATTCAACTATTCATACCTTTTCCATGTGACATTCCTAGATTAGTGATACACGCTTTTAGGCTACAAGGTCATTTTTTCTAGCATCATTTAGTGTTATACGTTGTAGGCTACATCATCACTTCTAGCTACATCATCTAGTTATGATATACAATTTAGGATAAATGATCACACATACTCACATCTCTATGTTGCATTTCTTCACTACTCACTCTTCAACACACCCTACACATAGCACATACTTGACCATTTCCCGATGACGCACTCTTGTTTACGATTCATTATTGAGTGTTGAGGGCATACCAAATGGACCTCATTGACTATAATTCCATTGACTTGGGGGCACAAAGATCCTATCATTCACACTAAAGATCCATAACATACTACATTTTATGGTTGCACTTACTCTTTCTTACTCATGCTTTTACATGTATGCTTTATTACACATGCTAGATAGATATCTTGTATGTCATTATCTTTATCATACACACATGTGCGTTCACTTCCTTTCTAGTTGTGTTTGCGAGACTCTATAGATCCACTACACGCAACATAGATTATTAGATCGATCCCATAGTGGTTCCCTGGGGCATCCAATTTCGTACACTATAGGTAATATTGTTTCATTTTTTGTTCATAAAACACTAATTTCTTGGTTCATATGTGATTTGACATACATTTTATCTTTCTAACATAATAATGAGTGTTCAATGTGCAATATTTGTTATGTAGGGATGGTAGGAAGACTTGCAGAAGAAGAGAAAGAAAGGGAAGAAATAACATCCATGTGTACGCAATACTTGATTGCAATGTTTGATCTTTGTACCTTTGATTTTTCTTGTGTTTTCTCAATGTTTTTGTATTTTTGAATTGTTTTTGGAAAGGTTGGGACTAACAACGTCACTCGTGTGATAGGATCCAACAACGATGTTTGCGACTTCCTTGATAAGGGATACTAGGCATGATTGTTTATCAAGAGTTATGTTATCCCGATCTTGATGATCGTGGTGAGCTCGTACTCAACAAATGACTACGATTTATCTTGAAACATGTATTTCACATGTGGTAGCTTAAGTTCCCTATCCAGAGGTTTATGTAATTTGCGCCATACACGATGGTTGTGTTGATGTGCGTTCTTGAATCGTGATTGATTTCTAACCTTGAGATCATTTGATTTTTAGGAACTTTGGATCTTTTCAAAGTCTTGACTTGAGCTTGATAATGAACCTGTTTGGGTTTATTATAAGCTGACGTGTGACTTTTCTAACCTCAAGAAGGAGAAGAAAGAGAATATTTACATTTAGAACTGATGTGAGAAATGACCGTGGGATTTCCACAACCATTGATAGAAGAAATATGTGATGGATGAAAAGGATATGGTCCAAGAATTGAAGAGGATGGGCTACGAGGAGGTGAGCCAATGATAGAAGATGACGAAGGGATGCTAGAATACAACCCTAAGATGGAAGAAGTTGGGATATGAGGACATGGCCCAAGAATAGAAGAAGATGACGAAGGGCTGCTAGGGTGTGGCCCAAGTATAGATGAGGAGGGACTACTCGGAGGCATCCCATAGATAGAAGAGGATGAAGGGCTACTAGGACGTGGCCCAAGAATAGAAGGTAATAGGCTACCAAGAGGTGACCCACAAGTAGAAAATGGAGGACTACCGGGGTGGCCCAAGGATAGAAGAAGCCAATGGGATACTTAGCGGTGACCCAAGAAGAGATTTTGATTGAGGAATGGTGATAGATAATGAATTATTGGGCAATGAGAAGATAGACCACGGATCAATGCTAGACCCTGACATCTCATCATGTTTAGAAGAAGGTGAAAATGGAATAACAGAAGAATCAATTTCCATGTCTTTAGGATCTTCCTTTATATTATGAAAAAGGGGATAAAATTCTTTTCCCCAATACGCGAGTGTATCAAGTTCAAGAAAGAACCCTTGTTTGTTATCCTCTAGAGGGATATCATCATGTAGTTTGATTATTTCTTCATTATGAGAGAAATCAATTAGTAGAGGTTGTTTTTCTTTAGTCATAGAAGGTTGAATAGAAGAAACAAGTCCGATAAGGAGGGAAGATTGATTGACAGAAGAAGATGACTCAAGAGAGGAAGTATGATTAGTGATAGGCATATCATGAATGGACAATTTGGATCTAGACCTAGATTGCTTTTCTAGAAGATGATGCAATGTAGGAGAGAAAATAGGATCACATAGCCATCCATTAAGTTACGACATAGGAGTTGAGTTAGATGATTGACTAGAGGGAATCTGAGTTATGGAACTCTTTGACGGAGGAAGAGGTCATTGAGACGACTGATGAAGGAGGTCCTGCGAATAAAGGGAGGACCGTGACTCAAGAACAAAATTAGATGGTCAATTGATGGAACTTGGAGTCACACGAGTCTTCAAAGGAGGAAGATGTTGTTGAGGTGATTTGGAATAAAGGTCTTGCAAAGGAAGGGAGGACCGTGATTCAAGATTTGATCTAGGGGTATCCGAATAATAGTTGGGATCCGAGTCTTCAGAAGAAGAGTGGGAGTTTGAATGGTAGTTTGGATCTGAATCAGAAGAAGAAGAGTGGGGGAACTGAATAATAATTTGGATCATAAGCATCCAAACCATACCACCGACTATGAGCTAAAGGTGGGGAACAGGGTACCCAAATGAGTCCTCTAGCACGAAGAACCAAACAAGGTTTATTTGTAATGGGAATATTTTGATTTGAATTTCTAAACCTAGGTTCCGTATTGTTGTAAATGTGAGAAACCGCGCAATAGTCAGTCATTGTTGGCATCATTTAAGCACAAATGTCTAGACCTAGATAGTGTGATGGAACTCCTTCAAAGGGAAGGAAGTGACATGTTGATTTGGTAGCATAAGAGCAACCGAATAGAGATTTGGTAAGTATGGAGATGCGTGCATGATTTTCTGAAGAAGGTCTAAGGAAAATAGACATTGTGATGATGCAATCTTGATGAGATCGAAAATGATTGTCCTAGAAAATAATTTTTCTAGATGAATAATCATAAGGAAAAATCATGCAAGTGCAAAAACACAAAGCCAATAAAAAAGAAATACACCCCATGCAAACGCGTGTGTACAAAGTGATAGTTTGACACCAAGATGATCAACACAATGTCAATATTTATGTCAAGTTCAAAATGAACAAGGCGTAAATATTAACAAAGGGTAGATGTGAATCCCAATCAAAGGATACAACAACGTGTTCAACAACCAACAAGGCCAAAATGTTAAAGGGCAAGGATTACAAATGTAAGCCACGTAACCACACCAATTGGACATGTCTATCAAGCTTCGCGGAGAAGTGAGATATTAGTGCCAAAGTGGTATCGAAATGACACAAACAAAGTAAGTGACACTCTTCAAGATTTTGGACAATGTTTGAAGTAAAACCAAGTCAAAGTATACTAAGGATGTGTTAAAATGTGCGTAGCGTAATGCCACAATGCGGATACTTAGATCACATTTACGAAAAACATGACATAAGTATCTTAATTGTGTCGAGACAATGCAAACAAGATAACACATCAAAGGGAGATCAAATGATGACTCAATCTGAACTATGATGATGATCCTGAAATCAAGATCAAGTGGCCATCAAAGATATGAGGATGCATCCACACACTTTAGACGTTTAACAACTCAGCCGCAAACATGGATGAGTGTAAATGGACAAAAAAGTGGTGAACACTATCTATGAAAACACTCCCGAAAGATGCCTTCTGTTGCCCTAAATGGGCAACAAGAACACAAAGGTGTAGATCAAAATATGGAAATGAACTAAGCATCACTTGGAGAGCTTTGCCTTGTTCAAAGGTGAGAAAGAAGCTAAGCTAAGTGAAATATCATCTAATTTCCGTGATGAAAGGCACTTAGATCCAACTTAAGTGGATTCTTCACCTTCTTCGAAAAACAAGGTTCGAATCCAAAAAAGTTATAACTTTGTGATGGCCAAGACACAACAAAGGACTAGTAAAGTGGGCCTCAAGACAAAATGGCATCCTTAATAAGATCTCTCAACTAGGTGTTACAAAGCCATCTAAGAGAGGGCACAATTTACCCAAAAAGTCACACTAACTAATTTGGGAGTATCTTGGCTTTTCCCCCTTCAATTATAGTGGGCACTAATTGCATCCATCGTGCACTCTTGCCAGGGTCACGATACATACAACTTTATAACACTAACTCACAAGAAAAACTAGTCAAGTGGGTAAGCGAGGCACTTCCTGTTTCATCCACGAGGTTACTTAACGGTGGATTACTTTAGGGTTCCTGGAACCACCCCCATTGTTGTAGCTTAAGGTGTTATGCCAAAGGGGTTACGCCCGATTAAGCGGAGAGGTACCCTTTTAAAACCTACAATACAAGTGTTTTGAATATGGTGTATTTTTTATCTTGCTTAACTTAATGTGGATTGAAGTGGCACACCATTTGGTAACTGTAAGAAACACGTGTATTAGAGGGGTTGTGTCTTGTTTTTGGTTTTGACTTCCTTCTTTGACAAATGTTGGGTCTTATAGATAACAATTTTTAGTAATTTTCTAGTAAAAATTGATATCAAGAAAGGAATTTACACCTTGTTTTGATTCCTAAGATCTCCAAAAGGCGTGAAGGAAGAGCATACACAGTGTGAAAAATCCTACTAAATCACATAAAAACTACTTTATCTTTTTAGAACAAGTGTTTTTAACATACGATACAAAGTTGTGCAAGTGTTTTTGATCTCCAAGATCAGTTTTGAAGGCACGAGGAGAGAGCATACACACTTTAAAAACCTTGCTCAAGATAAGAAATGAAACACTTAACTAATTTAGTCAAAAATAAAACAAAAATAACCCTGCAAACAAATGATTAGTGCCACAAAACCTTTCAAAGTGTTAGAATGGCCAAGAAAATAATTTTTAGACTTTACGATATGTTAGAAAATGACTATTTACCTAATAATGTAAAACCATAAATTTTTGGTAATTAAAAATCCTAATTTTATGATTCCATTATGTAGTTCTCTTCAATACCTTTCCAACGCAACAAAACGAAGTCGTTTCGAGCTCGGGAGCAAAAGTTATGGCCTCTGGAAGATTGGTGGTGAATGCAATTTGATGCATACACGCCCCTCTATTGATAGGTATGCTGGTTCAATGGGTATGCACCCAGTATGATGGATACGCACCCCAGTGTAAAAAAACAGTCATAATTATGGATACATGCGTAGAATGACAGATATGCACATGTTTCAATGGATACGTGCATGTATGACAGATACACACGCCTAGAATGATGCATATGTGCCCCTTTCAATGGATAAGTGCACTGTGCAAAAAAACACAAGAATAAATGATGACGGATGCATGCCTATTTCAACATATACATGCCCAATATGATAGATGCACACCCAATATGATGGATACGTGCCTAGAATGACGCATACATGCCCCTTTCAACGGATATGCGCATGTAAAAAAAAAAAACTGAATAATGATAGCGGATACATGCCCGAGAATGACACATACGCACCCCTTTCAATGGATACACGCCCCTTTGTTAACACCTACGCGCACCCTGTGAAAAACCTGCAAAACTCATGGATTTTCAAATTTTCAAGAGCAAACAAGTTAGTCGTTAGTCAAAGTGTCCTATTTCTATATCAAACCCACAAAATACTTGCAAATGAAGGTCATTTATCTAGTGTTAGAAATAGAAATGAGGAAATAACAAGTGATTTGACCCAAAAACTTGAAAATGAACTTTGAAAAACCTAAAAGACCTCCATTAATGGAGGATGGACATAAGTGTCCCACCGGGTGCCAAATGTATGCAATGGAAAGTTGCAAAAGCTATGGAATGAGGATAAAGAACCTCAAAGCTTTGCTAACTCATCCATGCATCATGAGATGAGTGCTAAACAAGATAACTTCTACAATAATGAATTAAACTAAAACACTATCATTTTATCTCTAACTACTCTATGATTACTTAAAACATAAATTGAACCTAGTTAAACCTATGAGCAATCAAATTAGATTTGTTGTTTCTTCAATGGAGGTGAAGAGGTCTCTCTAAAATGGCTACAAGACCAAGTTAGATACCCTCCTACTAACCTACTATGAAGTTATGGATGCAAGATGGAGGAGCTTCAACAATGGAGGATAGCCAAGATCAAATGCCTATTAGCTTAGCTAATGCAAATGAGGTCTAATGCCAATATATCTAAATGTGAGAGAGATTTTGTTATGTAAACAAGGTGTAAGGTTGAGAGGGAGAGGTGACCCTTCTATTTATAGTTTTTCAAATGGAAGAGTTTGAACTTTGGGTGCATGTGGGACTAAAGTCTAAAAAGCACTTTAGGATTAGATTAGGATAAACATGCTTTAGGCTTAGTTAAGCTTGGTTTAGGCTAGTTAAACTTGATTAGCAAGTGATTAGAGAATCATTGAGAGTTGGGAGGGTATGGATAACCAATGTGTGGTGATAGAGAGCCTACAAAGCTAATAGAAGTGGTCTAGAGAGAACTAGGGAGGTTCTGAAAGGTCGAAAGGAAGGAATGTTTAGCTAATAAGAGAGATATTAGCCAAATAATCTAATTATAGAAGGAATGTGACCGAGAAGGGTCGTAAATGGGCATATGAGAATGAAGTGAAGAAGGGGAATTAACGAAGTGTCGTCAATTGGTTGAATGAGAGGAAATGCTAAGTGTAAGCATATTTTAGGTGTCTATTGGGGAAAATGTAGACACAAAATCACACACTTTGGGTAATTATCTAGTCTTGGTTACATACTACTATTCATATGGTTCTTAAGTTTGAAAAGTACCAATTAGCCCATGTCTTTGGCCATCTTTCGTTACTTTTTGTTGCTACTGTCAGTCTTACACCTCTATTGGCCCACTCTATATTTTCATACTTCAGTTTTACATTTTCAGAATGGAACACCCAACTGAGATGCCAACACCAGTGCCATCATCCTCTTTGGGTGCCCTTATCCTCTTTACACTTTACTCTTATATTTTTGGGCCCTTTCTAGTTTTTTGAACAATTTATCTTTTGGTAGTTGGCCTTTTTGGGGTTAATTATGAAATTCAAAGCAAAGAACCATATAAATATAAAGTTATATGACCATAATGAAGGACCAAGCACTAAACACTAGGTATCACCACCTAAGGTTGCATCTATTAAAGGAATCTATAGCTACATTTTCATCCATCTAGCTCCATCACAAGGCACACAAGACTAGTTCATCTGCATTAAACTTCATAGGAGGGGATTCTATTGTTTCCATGCAAACATTATTTACATTTTACATTTAGTTACTTTCTCGCTACTTCACAAAGTGTGATTGACATAAGAGTAACCTAGGGCACAATCTTCACACACACACACCTAGAACTACATTGGTTCTGAGATGTAGTGTATCACTTAGTTAGTAAGACCACCATTTTGGTTGTTGAGGACAGTATGGCCCCTTCATATACATATTTATTTTTTATGGTTTTGATGCTTTATTTGGGGTTTTGTAGGCGATTCTTCTATGACAGTTTACCAATGCTTCATTGATCATACAATAACATTCACGCACATGTGAGAAAGTGAACACGGGAGAAATCTCAATGACACTATAGAACAAGATGCTCATATCTCATACTAGGGAACCCATGAGCGCCCCTATCCCTCTCCGGGAATCCCAAAGTATGGATAGATAGTCTAGATATGCATTTTCTTAGGATCCTATGTGACATTTTCCTCCTATTCACCGAGTCTCTAATGCGACATAGTCCCATGATATCTACAAATTATCTAAGGCCTTCTTAAACCCTCTTTGAAAATTAGGGTTTCACATTTTATTGCTTAGTTTTCTTGGTTATACTTTCTACATTTTATTTTCATGTATTTACTACTCCTATAACATCAAATTACACTAGAATACCCTATTTAAGTTAATCATGGTGTTTCACCAAATTCTTAGAAAATTAATGAAACAAATAATGGTAGTAGGCCAAGGAGGAATATCTCTTTGTGATGTCGGTTAAGGGTTGTGCCCACATTCTAATTTCCTGATCCAAGTTGATTGTGAGAGATCCCTTTTGGCTAGGAGGAACCACTTGTGAATGCAAAAAAATACCACCAAATAGAGTAAAAAAAAATGACGAGTGGACCGCTTAGCGGAAGCTAGATCTAGGAAGCGTGATGAATCACGAACAGGATTTCAATCCACTTTTATATAACAATATTAATGTTAGTTAAATCAGACATGAAATAAAAATCATATTGGAATTGAAACAATTTCGGTATCTCGTATACAACAATAAAAAGGTTATTCAAAAGGTTGTTTAAGGTCAAAACAGAAGGGTTGATTAGCTAGTGTTGAGTTACAAGTCTGGTATAGGCTCTGGGTAAGGTCTGGTAAGGATTAGAAATGGTTCTAGGCTATTGGGAAGTGGGTATTATCTCGTTGGTCTGAGATATATTGACAGATCCGAGAATAGCGGTGTCGATCGATTGAAGCGATGTCGATTAGGCGGAGTGACCGACATCATTTGGATAAGCTTGGTGTTAGTAGGGACAATTATCGAAATTTGCTAGAGTTGGTTTTCCAGACTCCTTGTGATTGCACAGAGGTTGGAAATGGTGAGAGTGGGGTCGTAAAATGATTCTGAAGACTCAGAGATGATCAAGAGAGGGTGAAAATGGGTGGAAATTTTGGGTATGATCAGGTGATGGGTTGATGGAAGGGAGGAAGTATATGGGTGTGGAGAGAAATAAACTAGAGAGATGAATAAACAAATCTACACAAAGAAACTAGAGATTCAATGAGGAGATGTTGAATACTTACTGGAAAATAGATTGGAGGACATAGGTGATGAAGACGATGACAGTAGAGATCTAGAGAGAAGATCCTTTATATTCATGCCACGGAAGTTCAGATCTATGTGCCTCTCTATTGTCAATCCGTGATTGTTAAGAGGATGATGAATGGTGACCGATGTTGGTAGTGATCCCGTGTGTCTTATTTTACTGAGTGCTAAAGAAATTTGAGTGCTCCAAGTCTCTAGAAGAAATGAGATCTTGAATCAATTGACCAACTTGGGAAAAGGCTTTTGGAAATGTATTTAACCTAACCGGTAATAGTTAGGTGACCGATGTCGGTTGAGATATAACCAACATCAATTAAGGCATGATCTCAAACCTTCTATCGAGTCTTGAGTGATAGATCATAACAAGATAAGTAAGAGTCCTTTTAGGTTTTTTAAATAGGATTTAAGTCTAGGTTTAGATTAAGTCCTAGTTAGTTAGGATAGGTTTAGACTCGATCTTAGGTCATTAATGAGGTTTGAGTAGGTAATTGAGTATGGTGGTGAGATGAGGTGGCTAGGTGAGGTGGTAAAGTGAGTATATTAATTAATATGTGCACTATTGGATATGAATAGGTAGGATATGGTTAATTTAATTAACGGGGTTTAAAGGGGAGTATGACCTAATTTTGGTGTCTACATTTTTCCCCTTTTTGTTGCATAGCTTGTATTTGTAAGTGACGCTGATAAAAACAAAAAATTGGTGTTCAGTGTGTATCAAGGTTAGATTACCCCAAGTAGGGCTGAAAGTGAGATTGCCCCAAGTGTGGGTGGAGGTGATCCCCCTCAAACTAGGAACTGATGAGGTGTTAGATGGAGTTAGTGAGTGGTTTGATAAATATGTAAGTGATGAAAGTGAAGGTAGGTGGGTTGTAGGTAAGGGTATGGGAAATTTGGGTAATAGGTAATGGTCAAATCGGGTAATAGGTAATGGCAATCGAACACACACACACACATGTATAGACTACAACATGGTACTAGGTAGAAGAGTGTGCAAACTCTACATCATCTAAGGTCGATAGGTTTATCTAAACAAGTTTGAAGTGATTCAGGTATCTAGGGTACATGATATGGTCTAGAAACACAACTTGGGTTAGGTGTAGGACCGTTTAGGTATGATCTGGTACACTAAAGGTTTGGTCGAGATAAAAAACACAACAATAGGCAATGTAAGGTCATTAGGCTAAACCACACAGGTAACAACATTGAAAGGCATAATGAGTACATGAGTTCAAAGGTCACAAAAGGTAGTTTTGGTCAGGGTATATAGGTCATGGCATGAGTAAGGCCGAGGTATAGGTAAAGAAAAAGTCCCCAAACACGTTTAAGAAAATGTATAGGTAATTTATTCTTGTGGGTAGGGTGTAATAAGTGTTGGTAAGGCCAAAAAGTATTTGTCAATAATGCGTGTAGGTCAAAATGGGAAAATGTAGGTGAAATGGTATTGGTAGGTGAACGATCTTTGGATATGAGGCAACCGATGTCATTTTGGTATGACCAAATCTGGTCATGTTGATTTAGGGTTAAAAATAAAAATTCATGTTTTATGAAATTATTTTAATTTGTTGTCATTTGTGAAAATGATAGAGAGGTTTTTCTTCTATGGAAAGTGACTTAGCGAAGTCTTTGAGTCAAGTTAGCAAACTACAAGTACGGGAGTGGGTATTGGCGGGCGGATCCACGAGATTGAGTGAAACATGTTGATTGGTGGAGAGATTCGAGGTAGATTTCGGCATGGAAAAGGTGGGAGAGGGTTTGGGTGGACCACCGACACAACGACTAGATGTGCCATCGAGGAGACGACACCAAGATGAGGTAGGAGGCATTCTTCTTACTTGTTATTTGATTAAATTATGCTTTAAAATGAAGAAATTTGGGTGGGAATATGGATTTTTAAATGGGGGTGAAAATGGGTGAAATCAAGGTGGGAAATGGAAAAATTAGGTTAAATAAGGTGATAATTAAATGTAAGGTGAATTTGGGTGGGATGGGGTAGGTTGTAGGTGAGTTTTAAGTGATTTTTGTGTGAAATGGGATTTGGGGGGATGGGTTTTTAGTTTTTGTTTACATGATAGAGATCAATGTTGGTTTAGGTTTGGACAACATCAATCGGCTTGGGCCGGCATCGGTCAGGTCTTAGGTGACCAACATAGGTTAAATGAAATCGATGATGGTCTAGGAAAACTCGTGACAATCAAGGTGATTGATTTATTTTAGGGTGAAAGAAGAATAGGGGTAAGAAGGGATAGATATGAAAGGAAAATGGGTAAAGAAGGGGAAAGTAAAGAGTGTATGTAGAGGGATAAGGGTAAAATATAATTGTTGGCAATATGGGATGGGTAAGTAGGTGAATTAAACTAAGGGAATGGGTAATAATGATAAGGGTTGGTAGGTGTGTAGGTGAATTAGGTAAAGAGGGTAAGCATGATTGATGTGATTGGGTAGGGTTTGGGGTTAATAGGTAATTGGAGGTAGTCAGGTCTTAACAATATTGTGGTTTGTTGGATGTAGGCTAGGGACTAGTTGAGGATGTGGGATAGAGTACCACCTCTATTAGTATAGATGCATCCAACATGACTGCAGAGGAGTGGGATCATATGAATAATTTCGAGATAGATTGGGATTCATTGCTATAGGTGCATAGCCCGAGACCCCAGCTTGATGGTTGCTCTCATCGACAAATGGGATTTAACGACCAACACTTTTCATCTACCGACAGGTGAGATGACCATCACCCTAGAGGACGTGTATAGGATCCTACAGCTACCGATTGTTGGGGATCCAATGTATTCTATTTTTTCGAGAGGAATCAATGGATTTGATTATGGCTATATTTTGGGAGGTGATGGGCAAGGCTGAGGTATCATAGCGCGAGTGTTAGTTATGGATACATGTATACAACCCATCCTCAAGAGATGAGGCTGGTTGTATTGATGATGGAGGTGGTATGTTGCTTCACCCTACCAGATGCTGAGGGTGGGAGATTCCCCAGAAGCGGTGGGAGTGATCCAGGATATGATGGAGGAGTGGATATGCTTTTCTTGGGCACCGAGACTTCCTAGTGTAGCTATATAAGGAGCTATGGGCCTATGGGAGATTACTGACAGTTTAGTTTGTGTTGCACCTTTTTACTACACTATTAGGCATACGAGCATATCATGTGTGTGCACTTAGTTCATTTTCCACGACATGATTGGTTCTAGGGTGGATTACTTAGAGTTGGATAAAGATGGTGGATACCAGTTGGTGGGTAGCATAGGGTGGTTAGGGCCACACACGATGTTTTATATTATAGGTGGTTGTTGGAGGGACTTTCAAGGGTCGATATTATGTGGAGGCCCTACATTGGCTACCCCTCATACATGGGCATGATGGATGAGTTAGACGAGCTTCATCTGCTCAAGTGGATCTAGGGGGCAGCGTTCGGAGAGCACGAGTTGATACGTGTAGATAGGGTAAGATGATAGTTTGGGCTTCCACATGATGTGCCTCCACACTTTCCATAGTACCAAAGAGATGACATGGAGAGACCCATATCTCCACCATGTCTGAGTGTACTTTGAAAGGGAAGGAGTAACTAGTGGATACGTGGATTGATGATCTGGAGTCACCGATGGTAATAAGCGGTGGTGGGTGGCATAGTGATGGGTGAAACCACCGAGACCAGAGCAACCCAATTTTTATACTATGACAATATAGAGAGATGCCTTGCAGTGGGCATCGGCCACTCTTCGAGACAAAAATCATAGGTGTGTAGGGTCGGTTGATAACAGCTCATCCACAAGTGGCTACCCTACAAGACCAAGTGATATCCTTATAGGTTCAGCTATCTCGAGGTATAGGTGCTCGCACATGGTAGTGATGGGGGTGGAGTACATGTAGCCTTCTTACGGTGATGATAATAGGTTTATAGTGCAAGATGGCCACCGCACAGACAAGTGTGGCCTTACAGGCCGAGTTACAACACATGGAATTGCAAAGGCTTAGGGACATGATCCCATACTACGGGAAACATTAACGAGACAGGTCCCATGGTTGGGAACTAGGCCAGATTAGTAGGATAAGGCACACATGTTGTATTGAGACATAAGGTACCACCTCAGATGGTGACTATGACGAGGTTCAGGGATTCCTTGAATGAGATGCATTACTATTAGGATCACTTGATAAGCGTCAGGATAAATGTCCCTTCCTATGTTGAGTACTGAGACCCCAACAGTGTGAGTGAAAAGATGATATCTCACACTCATAGTTCGGAGAGCATGGGGGCCGACAAGCCTAGAGAAATGGTCGGTGAGGCTACTAGTTCACATAGGCTAGGCCCAACTGAGGGCCATGTAGATATTAGATCGAGACCCATGGAGGGTGGATATATGTTTGGAGGGTGATAGGCATGTCAAGAGGAGAAGATAAGGGATAATGACTCAAAGGATATGATGTGGGGTGACAAGTAGCCACTTGGTATGATTATTGTTTTTGAGATTTTGATATATATACCAGCCTACGTGCCAAAGATAGTGAGGTTATATATGAGAGTTTTTTTATTTTTATTTTTATACCGGCATACATGCCAAAGAGTGTGAGGCTATATCTGAGTAATTTGAGGTACTTGTATGTATTTTTATATATGTATATGTGTATGGATACACCGAATTTTTCCATTTATATAGATGATGATATTTATTACATGGATGATGTATCTATGTTTTTAATTTCCATTGTTATTGTGTATTGATGGAAACTAGGTGAATTTGGCATGATTGAGTCGAGGTCATGTAGGTATGATAGAGTCTAGGTGAGTTAGGCATGATTAAGTTGAGGTCATGTAGGCATGATGGAGTTTAGGTCACTTAGGCATGGTTGGATTTAGGTCATTTAGGCATGGTGGAGTCTAGGTGAGTTAGGCATGGTGGGGTCTAGGCCATTTAGGCATGATTGAGTTGAGGTCATGTAGGCATGATGGTGTCTAGGTGAGTTAGGCATGGTGGGGTCTAGGTGAGTTAAGCATGGTTGAGTCTAGGTCAGTTAGTCATGGTGGAGTTTTAGGTCAGTTAAGAATGGTGGAGTTTTAGGTTAGTTAGGCATGGTGGAGTTTTAGGTCAATTATGTATGATTTGGTCATGTTGTTGGGTTTGATTTAATTTCCATGTTATTGGTAGTATGGAAAATAAATGATGATGTATATTTATGTTATGGTTTAAACTTCCAAATATTTGATATCATGGAATGGTGAACTGATTGATGTATGATGTGATGAAATGGTAGGTATGTATGTTTGTATTAATTTCCAAGTGTTGTAGAAAATGGAAACTAACTAAGGTAGAATGTGAATAGGAAAATGGGGAAAATGGGTTAGGGTAAAGAGTGGTCGAGCTAACCTCCAAGGGCCCCATGCCCTTGGAGTGCTTCCTACATAGCCCCAACAAAAAGGGGCCTCAGGATGATGTAGTTATCCCGTAAGATAGGGAGGAATATGATTAGGTAGAAGGATGGGTTGATAGGTTTTAGGCATAATTGAGTCTAGGTCAGTTAGGCATGGTTGAGTTTAGGTCATTTAGGCATGGTTGAGTTTAGGTCAGTTAGGCATGGTTGAATTGAGGTCATTTAGGTATGGTTAAATTTAGGTGATTTAGGTATGGTTGAATTTAGGTGTTGAAGGCTTGGTCTTGTATAGGATAATCAACAAGTAATGAAGAAGGTGATTGGTAAGAGGTGACAAAAAACCCACTTAATTGATAAGAACCATAACAAGTCTATCATACCAAAGATGGGCTTATGAATGTAAGACCCTAAAGGTGTTGCATGATTGACTATTCTAAGGGTGAAGAAAGTCACATGATCATGAAATGTCACATTTTACGACATCCCTTGAGAAGGGAATCAATGTGAAAAGGAAATGAGGTGAAAACAATATGGTTTTAGTGTAACTTGGTGTGAGAATTCATCCCTATTTGGAAAGAAACCCAAGATTAAAATAGGCAAGTCCATGATGAAAAATTTATCTTTTTTTTTTTCCTTTTGCTTTTGTTTTTGTTTTGATAGATTGATCGATGTGGGAAGTTTATGTGGGATGAGTATATTTTCTCCTTGAGGTATTTATGAAGATGATCGATGTAGGAAGCTTTTGAATATTTGATTTTATTGTTTTGCAAGAATAGTCTTCTTATTATGATAGACTATGTACAATATTCCTAGCCTTGTGGAGCTATCCTTGAGGAGCATTCTACTTATAGCAATGAGATAGAAGTAGTAGATGTGATTTTTGAGGGAGTCATATTTTTTCTGGAAGTTTGAATCAAGTAGTTGAATACTATTTTACTTTTGAAATTGTTTTGTGCTTTGGAATTTTAGGTCATGGACAAGACTATAGAGATTGATAGGCTCTTGTGTTGCAGAAAAAACCATAACACACAGAGGCTAACTATGTAAGAGAGGGTTTAAGTGATGAATGACCATGGGATTCCATCTTGAAAAAGATAAAAAGTATCCATGAGAATCACACCATGAGTAGAGCCGTGGTACTCACATTAAAGATAAGGCTTAAAAGGTAACGAGTAATCACATGATTCTTATTTAGTTATTGATACTTAAAATAGGTAAGTGGAAGGTGAATGGTGCTTAAGGAAAAGAATTTAATTAATAGAAGGTGATTTAGGACTTGATTCAATATTATAATGTTTGAAGATGCAAAGCATTGAGGGGATCAAGTTCAGGTTTACCTTCGAGTGAAGATAAATGATAAGCTCATGATCCATATGTATGAGTAACAATATAAGGTCCAAGCCAATTAGAAGATAATTTTCCTTGTTTACTTTTATCCTCTTTTGTTACATGTTGATTTTCTTGTAGGATGAGGTCATTGACATGGAAGGTTTGTTTTTGGACATGTTTTTCGTAGGCACACTTGATAATTTTTGATAGATTTGGAGATGGCTGAGATCATTGAGACAACGTTCATCTAATAACTCAAGTTGTGCCAAATGATCTTGGTGAAAGTCATCATCGCTGAGAATCTCTTTAAGTGAGATACAAAGAGATTAAATTTGAACTTCAAGAGGTAGAAAACCTCTATACTATAGACTAGAGAGAAAGGTGTGGCAGAATTGGAAGTACGAATACAAGTGCGATAAGCCATATAATGAAAAAGGAATGTGCATATGCCAATCCTTTCTAATATTGTCAAAAAATTTCATAAGAATTTTGTTTAAGTTTTTATTAGTTGATTCTTCTTGGCCATTTGTTTGAGGGTAATAGGGTGAAGAAAAATTGAGTTGAATTCCAAAGGCATCACAAGTTTATGTAGGATTTTATTTTTAAACTATTTTCTATTATCGGTGATAAGATGGTGAGGAACACAAAATTTGCAAATGATGTGATGGTTGATGAATTCACATATTTTCTCAGCTTTTGTAGAAATAAGAGGTATGGATTCTACCCATTTAGTGTAGTATTTAGTAGTGGTAATAATCCATTGATGACATTGGGAAGAATGAGGATTGATCTCTCTGAAAAGATCCAAACCCCATTGAGAGAAAGGACAAAGGTCTCGTGCGACTTGTAAGGCGTGACTAGGTGTGTGATGAAGATTAGCATGTTACTAGCACTTCACACAATGTTTGACATAATCACAACAATCACAGTTTAAGGTAGGACAATAATAGCCCAAGTGGAGAATGCATTTAGCAATAGCTAAACCACTGAAGTGACCTCAAAAATTCCATCATGAACTTCCTTGATGGTGTAGGGAATTTTAGAACTTGTAAGGCATCGTAAGAGGATACCGTCAAAGCCACATTTATAAATAAGACCACCCATGATGACATAGTGAGAGAAACTTTTGAGAAAGGCTCGTTGTCCATTGTGAGTAAGGTCTAGAGGTATAATTGAAAGGGAAAGGTAGTCAAAAAATTGCTTATACCAAAGGTCATGTGGGTCAGTTTCAATGGTTCCAAAAAGGTTGATGTCTTGAAATAGATAGGAAGGTGATTACAACCTTTGTATTATGACAAAGATTTTCAAGTTAGAGGGTGAAGTGGGTATTTGAGAAGCAAGACATGCCATGGTGTCTAAAAATTTATTAGTGGAACACGAGGTGGTTTGAAGTTCATAACGGTCAAAGGTAGTCAAAAGTATGTCAACATGATGCTTATACTTTTGAATTATCTCGTTATGACATTGGTATATACCATTAAATTGGTTTACAACCAGTTGGGAATCACCAAAGATATTAATTGACTTAACGTCTAAGGAAATGGAAGTTTGAAGGACTAATATGAGTGCTTCATATTTGGTGATAATGATAGTAAATTCAAAATATAGTTTGAAATATAATGTCATAGGTTCACCATTAATATGAATGACAATAATTACGACACCACCCACACGTTGATATTTGGAACCATCAAAGAATAAGGTCATCCGGTAAATGGTATCGCCAAAGGGAGGGTAATAATGGATTCATCCAGGAAAGTAAAGTTAGAGGATTGATTACCAAAGAGAGGTTCATATGTAAGTTGGTCAGCAATAATTTGTTCTTTGACATATTTTTGATGAGTGGATTCAAGGTCTAGGTTTAGAAGCAACATGAGCCAACCCAGTAGCAACTTGATTTTGGTAGGGTTTGGCATAAATATAATGTAAGGGGTCAGTATTGGTGACGAAAAATGTTTTATGGTTGAGTAGGTAATGTCGAAGCTTAGTGGCAACAAAAACTAAGGCTAAGAAGAGTTTTTCAGCATGGGTGTATCTAGTTTTGTATTCTAGAAGCGTACGACTTATATAATAAATTGCTTATTCCCTATGTTGCTTGTCATGATGAGTGAGCATGGCACCCAAGGAATGATTAGTAGTAGAAATGTAAAGGTAAAATGGTTGGTCATCCTTAGGAGGAATGAGCACAAGTGGTTGGAGGAGGTATTGTTTTAAGGCCTCAAAGGATTTGTGGCATTCATCATCCCATTTGAAGGAGACATAATTTTTAAGGAGATGATGAAATGGGTGGTAGTCGTTTTAAAGTGAAATAAAACAATGAATAGAATGCAACTTGCCTTGTAAAATAAGTAGTTGAAAAAGGTTAGTAGGTGGAGGTTTTTGAGAATAGCCTTGATTTTAGCTAGATCGACTTCTATGCCACACAAAGAAATGATAAAACCAAGGAGCTTGCCAGATAGAACAACAAAGACACACTTCTTAGGTTGAGGGCAAACAAAATACTTGAAAAGATGACTGAAGATGGCCTTAATAACTGTAATGTGTTCGGCCTGATGTTTAAATTTAGCAAGGAGATCATCAACGCAATCTTCCAATATGCGATGTGTGATGTCATGAAAGATGTAAGTCATAGCCCATTGATATGTAGCACTAACATTTTTAAGGCCAACATGCATGATTCAATAGCGAGAAGGTTCCCAAGGAGTGATGAAGGTGGTTTTGTGTTGATATTTTGAGGCGAGTAATATTTGGTTATAACTCGAGAAATTGTCCATGAGTGATAACATCTCATGGACAACGGTAAGATCAACTAGTTCATCATGGAAAATCATCTTTAGGGAAAGGTAATGTGAAAAAATCATCTTTAGGAAAGATCCATGGGGATAATTAAGTTAATGTCACGGAAATCCATATAAGTACGGATTCTTTGAGTGTAAATATTGATTTTTGTAAACCTCATCTCAAAGGAATGAGGTAAAACTTCCTTCTCAAAGAACATCTAAATATTGGCTTGTCTTTAAAATGTGTGGGTCGTCTTGAGTGTAAATATTGATTTTTGTAAGGACCTCAAAGACCGAGGTCCAAATTTATTTATTTATTTATTTTCCCCATTATTCCCATTGCTTAATTGATATGTTGATTTCACACATAATCAAATCATACAATTATACAAACAAATCATATGTGCTAAACACATCGATAAAAATCAGCTTTGAGTCCAAAGGACATTTCATTATTTTCAATATCTCAGTATAATCTTATAAGGTTACATGCAATGGAAAAAAGCCTCATAAGCTTATATAATATACTAATTACTTTAGTAGTACATCAAGTACAATTTATTCCATAACTGAAATATAACAAAGAACTAAGCAAGATTTGAAATTAGCTTGAATCCCTTCAAATTCTTTCCTTTCCCTTATCTCGTAATGGCCTGTATTTTCCACAAAGGGTCTGCTCAAACTGAACTGGACAAGGATTTCCATTTTCATATATGTAGTATTCTACAAATGAAAATGTATTCAGAATATACAATCATGCATCAACATACTAATTCATTCATTATTATAATAATGATTTCAAAAAGCATGTATACATGCATGAACTATCCAAGTTCAGAATACCTTTCAAGAGTGGTGTCTTTAACCATCTTACATGAAAATGCATAAAACTTACCTCACGTAAGGCTGATTACATAATGCATTTCATAATATTATTTCATGCCAAATCAAATCAGCATACCAACTGTTTGAAGAAATGTCACATATAGGCTCCATGTAAAAAGGAGAAGGCATGATAAGCAATTGTCAAAGCATCCACATGAACTTCACTTTACAATTCTTACAATGAGCTTTATGCCAAATCAGATCAGCAACATAACATAATTTCCAAGAGGAACAAAATATCCTTTATACCCAAGAATGCATGCCAACCATATGAAAAATGTCATATAATGAACTTCACATATATTCCAAGGAATGCATACCAATTGTATGACAAAATTTCATATCATGAACTTCACTTCACAAGCTCAAAATGAACAATATGCCAATTCAGATCAGCAACATAGTGCATTTTCAAAAGGCACAACAAATACTTTATACTCAAAGAATGCATGTGAACCATATGACAAAATGTCATAATATAAACCTCCAATATAATCCATAGAATTCATGCCAACAATATGAAAAATTCATTACAATGAACTTCACATACAATCCAATGAATGCATGCTAACATCATGACCGAATGCCAAAAAAATATCTTCACATAAGGACCAAAGAGTGCATTCCAATAGCATGATAAATTTTCATAAAATAACTTCACATAAATTCCAATGAATTCATTCCAGCAACATGATAAAAAAATTCATAATCCATACTCATGTATTTATGCCAATAAAAGATTACATATCAACTGTTTGACGTAATGTCATAACACATCATTCTTTAAATATTCTAGCCAAATGATTTCACACTAATCATTTGACAAAATTTCATAGCACAACATTCTTTCAAAATTCTATGCAATTGATTGCACACTAACCATTTATCAAAATACAACATACTAGCAGAAAAAATTGCAGCAAAGAAAATAACAATCAATAGCAAATCTGGAGCATAGAAATCACCCCAAAGCACCATGCTTTGATAGCTAATGTTGCAGAAAAAAAAACACCTCAAATATTAACTACACGCAACAAGGAATTAACCAAAACTCGATGTTATAACAGCCCATGCTACAACAACAAATGCAACAATAATTTAATAAAAAACAACACTTCTAGCAGCTGTTACCACACCAATAAATCCTTAAAGAACACAACTCTTCTAGCAGCTATTACAAGAAATAACACAACTTATAACAGCTGTAGCAAACCAATGAATCAACAAAAAACAACATTCCAACATTTAAAAATGTAGCTTGGAGATCAGTCCAAAACCCATAGCAAAAATGTCTAGAAATCTTCTCTCAACACCCAAATGAATAACCTCATTGATTCCATTTATCAAGTAAGGATTTAAAAAAATGAAAATCTTGGCTCTCATACTTAAGAGATCTAAAATATATAATGCCCATATTACAATAACACATTTTCTAAATACCCATAAAGGATTGATTCAAAAATATTAATACCCACAATAGATAATCCATATTTCTCATTACCCAAAAGAGGAATAAATTGAATATGCATTTATTTGTAAAATATTGCATAGACAAAAATAAGAAACCCTTGCCTAAAATATTCGAGATGAAGAAGACCAAAAACCTCTGTGCTTTTCCTCTTTCCTTCTCTATTTTCTTCCTCCAGCTTCCTAGCTCCACACCGTACAAAATAAAACTCCAAAACCTTATTTATTTTTCTAGAAAATTTCTCCCCAACATTTCTGCAATAAAGAATGGCAAGATCCCAAATTATAGGCCCAAAATCAGCTCCAGATGGCCGTAAAATTCCATGAAACCCTCAAGATTTTTTTTGACATGGTCTCCCCTCTATCTCCTCCTCTCTCTTCACCATGCTAAATGGTAAATATCAAAACCTAACTCTCATTTATTTCATGGATTCCAAAATCCATTTAAATATAATTAAACTTCAAAAATGCCTCCACTTAGCTTTAGGCTAAGTTTAATTGTTTTATTTATTTATTTTAAATAAAACTATGTGCCACATTCCAAAAAGAATAATTAACACATAAGTTAATGCCAAAATAATTCAAAATTCGAATTCCACAAAATATCATTCCAATTAAGCCTTATTAAAAATATTGAGTTCCAAAAGTCGGGATGTTACATCCTCCCCCCTTAACAAGGGTAATGTCCCGATTACCGAGACTTAAAAAGAAATGGAAAATTCTTTCTTACATACTCTGCATCTTCCCAAGTGGCACTTCTTTCACTTAGGCTATCCCATTGGACCAAAACTTGTTGGATATCTCTATTTCGCAACTTAATGCTTCGATGTGCAATAATATCCTTACCAGCTCAAACTGAAAATTTAGCTTATCATCTACTTGCAAGTTCTGCCAAGTTAGCACATGTGAGGGATCATGCACATATTTTCTCAAAAGTGAGACATGAAATACATCATGAATTTTAGAAAGTGAAGGAGGAAATGCTAACTGTAGGCTACAACACTAATTTTCTCTAAAATTTCAAATGGACCAACAAATCTGGGTGCAATTTTAGATGCCTTTCCAAACTTAATTGAACTTTTATGAGGTTTCACCCTCAAAAACACTTTTTCACCCACCTGAAATTATTTTTCAGTCCTTTTCTTATCAGCATAACTCTTTTGTCTATCACTTAGACCTTTAATTTTTGTCTTATAACAATCATCTATTGATCGTATTCTTTTAAAACATCAGACTGTGGTTACCCGATTTTCAAGGCCTTCCCACCCCAAGGGTGTTCTACATTTCCTTCCATATAAAGCTTCAAAAGGAGCCATTTGCAAAGAAGTATGATAAGTATTATTATAAGAAAATTCAACTAAGTGCAGAAAATCTTCCCACTTGTTTTGTTGGTCCATAACATACATTCTTAGCATGTCTTCTAATACCTGATTTACTCTTTCAATTTTCCCATCCATTTCAGGATGATAAGAAGAACTAAAATGCAGCTTTGTGCCAAAAGTAGCTGCCGAGTTTTGCCAAAACCGAGATGTAAACAAAGTATCTCTATTAGTAATAATCAGTTCAGGAACTCCATGCAATCTTACAACTTCCTTCACAAATCTATCAGCAAGTATAGGTGCATCATCATCATTAGATTACTAGAATAAAATGAGAAACCTTTGTTAGCTTGTCAACAACAACTAAAATAGTATCATGCCTCTTTTTAGATTTTGGAAAACTAGAAATAAAATCCATAGTTATAGTTGCCCATTTGTCTTTTGGAATGTCATGGGAAAAATATTACCATCGGGATGGCAATGATCAACTTTCACCTTTTGACATTCTAAACATTTAGAAACAAATATAGCCACATCCTTTTTCATACCAAGGCCAAAAAATAAAACTGTTTCAATTCATGAGTCATTTTAGTGACCCCGAGATGTGCAAAATGAGGAGCTTGATGCACTTCTTGCATCAGAATAGTTCTAAAATTTCCTTCAAAAGGTACGTAAATTCTACCTTGGAACCTTAGAAGACCATATAAGTCCAAGGAATACCCAACATACTTGTTATCCACTATTTCTTGTAACAAATTTTCAGTCATTTCCTGATAGAAAATATCTATTTTCTGTTGTTGTAATAAGCTGATCCTTTAGCAAAAATTTTATTCTAGAAACAACAACAAAGTGGACTCTATGGCTGAGTGCATCAACCACTCAATTATCTTTACCTTTGACATATTTTATGTCCATATCATAGTCACTAATCAATTCCAGCCATCTCCTTTGTCGGGCATTCAAGTTGTCTTGAGTAAACAGATGCTCTAGAATTTTATGATCTGTTCTAAGTTTGAATGGCTTACCCAACAAGAAATGTCTCCATTTCTTAAGAGCATGGACTACTGCAGCCAACTCTAAGTCATGTGGGGGATAGTTCATCTCATTAGGCTTTAATTTTCATGACTCATAAGCCACTACCTTTCCTTCTTGAGTTAGTACACCCCCTAAACCATCTAGGGATGCATCAGTCTAGACCTCAAAAGGGTTGTTTGGATCTGGAACCAGCAAGATAGGTGTTGTAGTGAGAGCATGTTTCAACTTTAAAAAGGATTCCTCACACCTAGCAGTCCATTCAAAAATGTTTACCCTTTCGCTGTAGTGATGTGATAGGATGGGCTATTCATGAAAATTCATTCACGAACCTTCTATAGTACCCAACCAAGCCCATGAAACTTTGGACTTTTGTCACATTTTTAGGAGCTGGCCATTCTTTGATAGCTTTAATCTTGGATGGATCCACATAAATCCCATCCTTAGAAATGATATGTCCTAAGTAGTGCACTTTATCTTTATAAAACTCACACTTAGACAATTTTGCATATAATTTGTGGTCCCTGAGCCTTTGTAGAACCATTCTTAAATGATTTTCATGTTCTTGCTCATCCCTAGAATAAATTAAAATGTCATCTAAGAAGACTAATACAAACTTATCCAGAAAATATCTGAAAACACTATTCATTAGGTTCATAAAAGCAATCGGTGCATTGGTCAAACCAAAAGGCATAACCGTGAATTCATAGTGTCCATATCTTGTATGGAAAGTTGTTTTATGCAAATCTTCCTCTTTGATTCTAAGTTGATGGTAACTAGACCTTAAGTCAATCTTAGAAAATATATTTTCCCTTTCATTTGATCAAATAAATCATCTATCCTAGGAAGTGGATATTTATTCTTAATGGTAACCTTGTTGAGCATGCGGTAATCAATACACAACCGTAATGTACCATCTTTCTTTTTAACAAAGACCACTGGTGCTCCCCAAGGGGACACACTTGGCCTAATCATTCCTTTCTCAAGAAGTTCTTGTAGCTGAAATTTTAGCTCTTGCAAGTCCATAGTATTCATTCGGTAAGGTGCTTTAGAGGTAGGGGCTGAACCTGACATTATATCTATTGAAAAATCAAACTCTCTTTTTGGGGGAAAACCTAGAAATTCCTTAGGAAAAACATCCTTAAAATCATTTAATACTGGATAATCATGCAAACTAGGTTCCTTCATATCAAAAGACTCTTCCATGTGTAAGGAAAATAAGAGACATCCCTTACGGACTGCTCTTTTCAACTATAAGGTAGAAAGAGTGGGTAAAAACTTGCTTTTTGATACCAAACAAACTTGTTCAAAGCCAAAATCATCAAAATAGTGTATTATTTTGTCAAAACAATCAATTTGAGCTTTATGTTCTTGCAACCAATCCATGCCAATAATCATATCATAAGATCCCAAAGGAACAACATGTAGATTTAATCTAGTTTTAAACATCCCTAGATCAACTTCTATTTGATCTAAATATTTAGAAATCTGCACTTTCTTACCAGTCCCAAATTCTACTTGCCATTTTTCTTTCATAGGAACAATTTTCAGATTTATATTTTACACTATTCTAGGAGACACAAAGCAATTAGATGCTCCATAATCAAATAGAATAGAAATTTCAGTGCCAAATATTTTACCTCTAGTCTCAATAGGGGTTGCTTGGTGCTCAACCTTGTGGTTATCTACTGCTGCATAGACCTGGTGGCTTGTTGTCTTGCTTGCAAGGAATTCTAGGAAATCTCTTTGGTAATGGTTCTTACCACATGTCCAATAGCCTTGTTGAGGTTCTTTTTTGCCACCAGAACCTTGTTGGATCTTGTAGCAGGTGTGTATCTATTGCCACCACCTACTGCTGATTATTTTGTTGTTGTTTAATGGGAGGCCTTGGCCCTCCCCGGTAATTATTTCCATGAAATTTCCATTTTTATTCTTGCCATTAAAATTAGTCCTTTTGAACTCAAGTTTCGGTAAGGTCCAGAAGAGGAAACAACAATCTTTTTACTATTTATTGCCTTCTCTTTCATTTCCTAATGGTATTTTAGTGAGACTGCTCTTTTTCTTCCGCCCTGTAGGCTGCACTAACTACTTGTGCAAGACTCTTAGGGTTGACCATATTCACGTCTTCCGGATAACCTCTCTCAAACCTAGTTTGAACTTGGTTACCTTGGACTCTTCATCCTTCATATAGTCCACATGATGGATCAGATCTAAAAATTGAGCTTCATACTCAGCTACAGTCATGTTATTTTGTTTCAAACTATGAAACTTAGTTTTCTTCCTTTCTCGGTGATTAGCCAAGACATATCTAGTTCTGAATTTCTTCTCAAACTTTTCCCAAGTAATGGTGGAATCCACATAACCCTTAACTTTCTTCAAATGAGCCCACCACAGGACAACATGCTCTTCAAGGTGGTAAACTGTAATACGGGCCTTGGTATTGGAGTTGTAATCATGCAACCCAAAGTATTGTTGTAAGTTAAACAACCAAGCCTCAGCTTTATCACCCAAGTCAGTGGATAACCCTTTGAATCTAGGAATAGGAACTTTCTTCAATTCCTTGAGGAAGGGATCTATTACTCTATTCCCTATGGGTAAATCTTCATGAGCATGCAGCTGGTTGTTCAAGTCTCCAGGTTTACCTCATGTTGGTCATGTCTTACTTGATTACCCCCTAGGCCACTATTTTTCTCTAGGTTCCTCTCATGAGTTGTCAATCTATCTTGCAAAGTGTTTACAATCCTAAGAAGTTCATTTAGGACTTCTTTAGTGGGGTTGAGGACATAGGGTTGATGTTTCCACCAATCCTCTACCTGTACCTCTTCCAGCTCCTCCCCTTGGCCACCACAACCTTGGTTTGGATTATTCACACCACCACTGCTCCAAGTTCTTACCATTGTTCCTAGTAAGTACAAAGAGAAGTATTAGATAATGTTCCCAGAGGCCTAAGTGTTATACAACCCGGATCTTGATACCAAGTGTAAGGACCTCAAAAACCGAGGTCCAATTTTTTTTTTTCCCATTATTCCCATTACTTAATTGATATGTTGATTTCACACATAATCAAATCATACAATTATACAAACAAATCATATGTGCTAAACACATCGATAAAAATCAGCTTTGAGTCCAAAGGACATTTCATTATTTTCAATATCTCAGTACAATCTTATAAGGTTACATGCAATGGAAAAAGCCTCATAAGCTTATATAATATACTAATTATTTAGCAATACATCAAGTACAATTTATTCCATAACTAAAATATAAAAGTAACTAAGCAAGATCTGAAATCAGCTTGAATCCCTTCAAATTCTTTCCTTTCCCTTATCTCCAGAATGGCCTATATTTTCCACAAAGGGTCAGCTCAAACTGAACTGGCAAGGATTTCCATTTTCATATATGTAGTATTCTACAAATGAAAATGTATTCAAAATATATAGTCATGCATCAACATACTAATTCATTCATTATTATAATAATGATTTCAAAAAGCATGTATACATGCATGAACTATCCAAGTTCAGAATACCTTTCAAGAGTGGTGTCTTTAACCATCTTACATGAAAATGCATAAAACTTACCTCACGTAAGGTTGATTACATAATGCATTTCATAATATTATTTCATGCCAAATCAAATCAGCATACCAACTGTTTGAATAAATGTCACATATAGGCTCCATATAAAAAGGAGAAGCATGATAAGCAATTGTCAAAGCATCCACATGAACTTCACTTTACAATTCTTACAATGAACTTTATGCCAAATCAGATCAGCAACATAACATAATTTCCAAGAGGAACAAAAGATCCTTTATACCCAAGAATGCATGCCAACCATATGACAAAATGTCATATAATGAACTTCACATATATTCCAAGGAATGCATACCAATTGTATGACAAAATTTCATATCATGAACTTCACTTCACAAGCTCAAAATGAACAATATGCCAATTCAGATCAGCAACATAGTGCATTTTCAAAAGGCACAACAAATCCTTTATACTCAAAGAATGCATGCAAACCATATGAAAAAATGTCATAATATAAACCTCCAATATAATCCATAGAATTCATGCCAACAATATGAAAAATTCATTACAATGAACTTCACATAAAGTCCAACGAATGCATGCTAACATCATGACAAAATGCCATAAAAATATTTTCACATAAGGACCAAAGAGTTCATTTCAATAGCATGATAAATTTCCATAAAATAAATTCACATAAATTCCAATGAATTCATTCCAGCAGCATGATAAAAATTCATAATCCATACTCATGTATTTATGCCAATAAAAGATTGCATATCAACTATTTGACATAATGTCACAACACATCATTCTTTAAATATTATAGCTAAATGATTTCACACTAATCATTTGAAAAATTTCATAGCACAACATTATTTCAAAATTCTATGCAATTGATTGCACACTAACCATTTATCAAAATACAACATACTAGCAACAAAAATTACAACAAAGAAAATAGCAATCAATAGCAAATATGGAGCATAGAAATCACCCCAAAGCACCGTGCTTTGATGAATAATGTTGCAGCAAAAAACACCTCAAATATTAACTACACACAACAAGGAATTAACTAAAACTCAACGTTATAACAGCCCATGCTACAACAACAAATGCAACAATAATTTAATAAAAAAACAACACTTCTAGCAGTTGTTACCACACCAATAAATCCTTAAAGAACACAACTCTTCTAGCAGTTGTTACAACAACAATAACACAACTTATAACAGTTGTAGTAGACCAACGAATCAATAGAAAAAATAGCATTCCAACATTTAAAAATGCAGCTTGGAGACAGTCCAAAACCCATAGCAAAAATGTCTAGAAATCTTCTCTCAACACCCAAATGAATAACCTCATTGATTCCATTTATCAAGTAAGGATTTAAAAAAATGAAATCTCTAGCTCTCATACTTGAGAGATCTGAAATATATAATGCCCATATTAAAATAAACACATTTTCCAAATACCCATAAAGGATTGATTCAAAAATATTAATACCCACAATAGATAATCCATATTTCTCATTACCTAGAAGAGGAATAAACTGAATATGCATTTATTTGTAAAATATTGCATAGAAAAAAATAAGAAACCCTTGCCTGAAAGATTTGAGATGAAGAAGACCAAAAAAACCTCTATGCTTTTCCTCTTTCCTTCTCTATTTTCTTCCTCCAACTTCCTAGCTCCACACCATACAAAATAAAACTCCAAAACCTTATTTATTTTTCTATAAAATTTCTCCCCAACATTGCTGCAATAAAGAATGGAAAGATCCCAAATTACAGGCCCAAAATTAGCTCCAAATGGCCATAAAACTTCCATGAAATCCTCCAGATTTGTTTTTGACATGGTCTCCCCTCTATCTCCTCCTCTCTTCATGCCATGCTAAATGGTAAATATCAAAACCTAACTCTCCTTTATTTCATGGATTCCAAAATCCATTTAAATATAATTAAACTTCAAAATGCCTCCACTTAGCTTTAGGCTAAGTTTAATTGTTTTATTTATTTATTTTAAATAAAACTATGTGCCACATTCCACAAGGAATAATTAACACATAAGTTAATGCCAAAATAATTCAAAATTTGAATTCCACAAAATATCATTCCAATTAAGCCTTATTAAAAATATTGAGTTCCAAAATTTGGGATGTTACAATTTTGATGGCCGATTTGTTTAACCTGGTTTATTTCTTAGAAGGTAACGATTGGTGAATATAAGAATCTCCCACACCAAGGTAGGTGAGAATAGACTCATTATCATGACATTGACTAACGCGTTAATAGTATGTGTATCATTATCGATCATGTCGGGATACATGAAGGGAAGAGATGAGGGAGCCTCACCATCATGTTGATAAGTGATAGGTCCTAGGGAAATGATGTTCACGAAAAAAGAAAGTTAGGAGGAATGGATCCAGGATCCATAGACTCCGTAGGTGAAGGTGGTGATGTTGGTGAATGTGCTGAAGAAAGGTTGTTGTCCTCAATGAGTTTGACATGAGATTTCTTTGAAGATGGTTTGGAAAATAAAATACCACTACGGTCTTTATGTTTACAAGTGGTGCATGGAATGATAGTATGGTGGTGGCCTGTTCATAAAACCCAAAGCCAAATCCTTTCCAAGAACAATGGTGAAAGAAAGTGTGGGAAAAGTGGTAGTTGGTGAGAGATTGGAAGGTCAAATGAAAATGGTCACGTTTGGGAAGGTGGTTTGGGCAAGTAGGTAGAAGTATCAAGTCCCCCATAAGTTAAGTTTGTGTACAGGTGGGGAGGACCATAAGGGAAAACCTCGCCTATGTGGTGATCATAGTGAGGATGTTGGTGAAGGTTGCCATACTCTTGAGGATTAATGAATGTGTCGATGTTGTATATGCGATAGTCCCCCAAAGTGATACATTGAAAAAAACCTTCTAAGGGATCGGTAGTTGGTATATGGGTAGCAGGAATAGATGAATCACCAGGTGATTGTGAAGAAGAAGCACTGGGTGGTTGAGAAGTTGATGGGTTAGTTAAAGAGATGGATCAGTAGAGGCTACGTCATTAGTGGGAATAGAGGAATTAGGTGAGGGTGACGTATCAACAACATTCGTAGATGGGAATATGGGTGAAGAAGAAGTGGTAGCATTGGTAGATTCCTTAACTAGTACACGGACATCATTAGGTAGGTACAACATGTTACAAGTTTTGAAAGGTGATGGGTCAATTGGTATGGTATAATTATGTCCTTCATGTTCAAATTTTACACATTGATGTAAGGTTGAAGGGACACAACCCATGACATGGATCTAATGTCAACCAAGTAACAACTTATATTGGATCTAAGGTCAACCAAGACATAGAACAATTCTTGAACAAGACGGGGTGCCACACGAACGTGGAGAATGATGGTGCCAGGGGTGGAAGTGATGGCATCATTGAATGAATGCAACATAACTAGGTTATTATGCATGTAATTGGCAGGGATGCACATTTGGTTATATGCATGGGAGGAGATGATGTTGATGATGGAACTAAAATTGGTCATAACACATATATTATCAATGTAAATGGAAAGGAAAAGGGTGGGATCAAGATCATCTGATTGGAGAGGTACAATCTCATCGTCAGAGAAACTGAGGGTGGCTACTTGGTGAGTAGTGGTAGGTGTAGAGGAAGGGGATGAATTGGTGAGGGAGGCCACATGGTGAGGGGTGATAATGGAGGCCACATACGTCAGGTCATTAGGTAAAACCTCGATGGATTGTAGAACCTCCATGAGGGCCTGCCGATGGGATTTAGAAGTTTAGACAAGGTCATACAAATACATTTTTAGAGGGGATTGGTGTAATTATTTTATCATTTTACAATGGGTGACCCCATCAAAATAGGGTATGTGGGTCCCCGAATGGTAATTCTTGGTGTGGGTGAAGATGGTATATTGGCCACAGGATTGGCAGAGAGGCTGGTTGCTTTCTCCTTTCCTTTGTATTTCTAGGTGCGAGTGAAAATTTTAAACATATTGATATGGGGTGAAGGAGCAGGTGAATCATGATATGTGTAGCAACAAGATGGATAATAAAATGAATATTTTTTGTGTGAAAGAATTCGGACACATGACATTTTGGTGGGGTTTTGGCTAGCTCTCTTATGCGGACCATGTTGATCTCAAATTTTGGAGGATAAATGGGTTGTGGGGGTGGTGATTCATGTCGCTGAATAGGTAGTGGGTGAGGATGTGTGGCAATAGGTAGAGGTGGACCTGGGTCCTCATCTAGAATATCATCATCATCAAAGTTTTGTTTAGGAGGACAAAGTTGGAGAAAAATAGTTTTTAGAGCCTTACAATTTTCTACATCATGTCCTAACACACGATGGTAGGTGTAAATTTTAGTATTGTCAAACCCTTTTGGTTTGGGTTTGAGTGGGTCATAAGGTTTAAGGCATAGTAATGTGATGACATATGTCTCTAAAAGGTTAGCTATAATGTTGTGCGTAATAATACCCTGCCAATGGATCACAATGAGAGGTGAGTGTGGGTATGGATTAAAGTGTGGGTGATTGTGACATGTGTGTTACTACATGAGGTGGAATTGGAGGTGGGATAGGTTTGACCATTGGTTTGGTAGGTGGTACTATTTTAGGCTTGGGTTGTACCTTCTTGGGTAAAGGTGTAGTAGATGAACTAGCGATAGAAGGTGTTGTAGGCTTAACTACCTCTTTGGAGGGTAGTGGGTTTTTAATTTTGGTTTCTCCTTCCATGGTAAAGGTGAAGTGTAACATCTTTGAAAAACCGATAACTTCTACCTCTTTGCATTGCAAGCATTGACATGTGATTTTTCTTAAGAAGATGTATTCTTTTGAATTTTGGAAATCATGCTTACAATGGATAAATTAATTCTATTCTTGGATTCATTTCACCTGCAATGTTGTTGCTTACAAGGAATCAATTCTATTTGAGATCGGTAAGGTTCAAACTGGTGATGTTGTTTACAAATTTATCTCTTTATAATAGAAAAACTTTGGATCAATTCCATTGATCCAAGGTATGCTTCAATTCTTCTTGTCGATCTCGTATGAAAACTGACATTCAGAAATTAAAGGAAGTAAGGGACTGAGTCCTTAAATGTATACAATTTTATTGATCATTTTTGGAGGTCCTTGCTTTGCGTTCTGCTGTAAATAGTGTGCTCGTATCTTCTTGTTAATATTTTATGAAGCTGGTTGGCATAAGAAGGAAAAAATACCTACTTTTGGACTATTAAGGTAAAACCTTAATCCTATATTTTTAAGATCTATCCTAAGAGAATTCTAACCTAAGGTAAATTGGACCTACCTTAGATCTATGTCTACACTAATTCTATTGCATCCTAATCTAAAGTGTATTTACTTCAAGTGTGGGATTTGGAAATAACCTAAGGTAATGAGATGTATATCTCTAACCTATTACCTAATAATAAAAATACTAAGGCACATGGCTTAATCTATGATGGCTTGTTACCTAAGGCAATATTAAAATGACCTAAGGTAAATAACTTTTAACTAGCCTAAGGTTGGATCCTAAACTAATGTTTATCTAACCTAAACTAATGTAAGGTGAATGGGGACCTAAGGGGTTACATGGAAAGTAGAAGGCGGTGGTGATGTTTTCAAAGTCATTTATGTGATTTGATTTTTGAATTTATGGGATGGTACTGCCAGTTTTGGCAGAGGCATGAAATTAGATGGAATCCTAGTTGGCATCATCACTAGAGTTAAGTGATGCATGCTATCATTGAAAATTGACTCACCAACTTTAGATGGTGGTGGTGTGGAGATATAAATGGGAAAGTGGAATTCAATGACATTAATGATCATTTGTTTTGGTGAGAAAACCACCTTAGAAACCATGTAAACAAATTTTTGGGGGTTGTTTGGTCTTTTATGCATTTCAATTTTTTCTTTGCATGGAGATATCTAGTTCTTCGAACCAGCAGTTTTGTTTTCAATTTTTTCTATTTTTAGCTCCTTTGGACTATTTTCAATCCAATGGAGGTATAAGAGGCATATGAGAAGGAAGTTTTTGGTTGTTGACTTCGTTTGGAGAAGAAGGAATTATGGAGGCTCGGCTAGAAATATTCTTTGAATTGACAAAAGCACTATCAAGCATAATAGGCTCTATCCATTAAGATGTTCTGATTTTCTCTAAATATCTTCATTAAAACAACTCTTCTCTCATGAAATAAATGGTTTTTTATTTTATGATAGTTACTATGCATTCTTGCATAATTTTTTTCTCGTATTTTCTGTTGAATAATCTCTGCTTGATAAAATAGAAAATGGGTTATTTTCCTGATGAGGTTAATGGTGAATCGTACCTTTATTTTGGTTGGGTCTTGAATAACGTCAAATATATTTGAAACTTTCTTGTCTACTCAAAAGGGGTTATGGATATGTAATGTTGCTTTAAGTTTCGAATTGGGTTTGTCTGTGATGGTTAAAAAAAAAGAGACAAGAAAACTATCCTTCTCTATTGCATCTTTGATTTGTTGAAGTTTTGCTACTCATATTGGAACTATATTAATATGGATACTTTGATTCGAGTTGTGTGAACTCGAATTTGTGTAGAAAATTAATAAATGAGTGAATTCTTCTTGAACTTACTATATAAAATATCATTTCTTCGGATTTGGTATTCGATGGAAGTTGGGTTGATAATGGGTGTTTGGATTTTCTATATTTGAGGATTCAAACTTGTGTGGAAACATGAATGAATGTTTTATTAATCCTCTTACCCCTTTTCAGTTAAAATTGATTTTCTTGAATTAATTTCTTTTATGGAAAATATGTGATAATTGTTTCTTGGACACTTAGATTTTGAAGTTATCTTGTTGAGAATATTAGTGTGTGAAGTCTCCTCTTTCTGAACTTTAAATATTGTTGGGTTTTTCTTTAAATCTTGGAAAACTGAACTAAAGGTTGGATAGATGAAGCCCTATTTTGTTTGAGGATATTTGAGATTTGGATTTGTCTAAGTCGATATTTTGATTATTCATGTAGCTCTATTTGAGCTTGCTTGAGGTCGATCTTGTTATCTACTTCACTTTTGAGTAGATGTTGTTTGATTAAACTTACCCATTCTTGATCTAGGTAAACCGATAAGTAAATTGTTAGAATATTACTGTTGTAACTTCATGAAGATTTGTTGAATGTATTTTCATATTTTTGGTTGATGTTTCGTGATCTGGAACTAACCAAATTAGTTCAGAATAAAGGATTTTCTAGACCCTTCAGCTTCTTTGATCTCTAAGTAAGTTGGAAGGATTAGAATGTCTTGTCGACTTAGTAGATGTGTGCAGTTGAACCTGTCCATTGAAATATAATAAAATAATTTTAATCATCTCCATAGATGGCTTGTGCACCTGTAGCTAAGTCATGTTGTTCCTTGTTTTGCACCTTATTTGAAATAGAATACAGATGGATCTTCTCTGTCCATCCAAAGGATGTTTTCTCTCACTTCCGTGAGGTTGCGATTGTGAGTCTATCTTACCAATTTTTCCAATTTATCTTGAAGGAATGAATAGACTATGGTTCCTCTGAATGAAACTTTGATGATTTAGAAGGATTGTTGAAGGCTGTTATTTTCCTGTAGGTTGTTTAGCAATTCTTGTTATTACACCTACTTCTTGATATGGATAATGTACTATTATTAATGTTTTGCGTCATGTTGGGGAACCTTATTTTGAAACCCGACTTGAATAATGCAGTCACATGATTTGGTTTAACAACTATTAGTGCATGTTTTCTATGTTTAAAAGAGTTTAATGATGTTGGGAATGGGTCTGTACCAGTCCTTTTATGACCTTATTTACTTAGGAAGGAATGTTGGAATCCTCTTTTAAACATGATTGGTTGACTCCTTTCTCTTTTATTCTCTGAGGTAAAGTTTCATCGCTGCCTCCTTTGGAAACTGTAAGGGATTATGTGTTGTATTCTCTTTTCTGAGTTGTGAAATGATATTTGGTTTAACCAAATGGAAGGGAATCTCTAATTGTTTTATCTCAGTTCGACCTTCCCTCTTTTGTGTAACTTGTATATAGATTGGATCGGTCAGTTGCATTACTTTCTAGAATGCATCGAGTAGTTGTTGATACTTCTCTCTTATTCACTTGATTTGTATTGAAGGAATTAACGTTGTTTTGGATCATTAATGTTATATTCCTTTTATTGAGGGAATACTTTCCTAATTCTAATGTGTGGCCTAACTTGAGAGCTTAGGTTATATCATGGACTATGAATTTGGGTATAGCATCTGAAATGGGAATCTCTTATTTTTATGTTGTAGATGATTCATCCTAAAACCTTTCAAGAAGCTGGAATTTTCTTGGTTGTAGATGTCTTTTTATGGAATTTTGTAATGTTGAGTTGTTGGTTCTCTGCTTCTTAAAGTAACTCTATGTTTGGAAAATAGTGGAGTTAGTTTATGTATTACTAATTCAGATTGAATTATGTAAGAAATAAGTAGTAAGTAATTTTATTTGATGTAGATAAGTAATTTGGTTGAAATATTACTTATCTAATATAATGTTGTAAAGTGCTGATTATATCATGATCTTTTCTTAATGTTATTTTAGGTTGATCAACTGTTCTTATTTTATGGTTATTATTACTTATGATTTATTTGTTTTCTTGGCTTTACTTATTTCATAAAAGTAGAGTTGGTTTTATGAAACAGTTAGTTAAAGACACATTGTTTTAATGTTTAGTGCTTATCATGCTCGATTCAATGAATTGACTTGTGCTAAATTTTTTATAGATGGACTTTGTAAGTGATAAAGGAAGGAAATAATTATATGATGTATTAGTTGCTTAAATTTTGGATCTTTTATAGAGAAATATGATTCATTATTGAAATGTATTGAAAGAAGAAAAGTTGTATTCTTTAATGATCTTGATGTTGGTTGACATGAAATATGTCTTAAATTCATGGTCTTGTAAAATATGTATTTTACCATGATGAATTGAAAAATATTGGGAGTTACTTAAACTTGTTATGTCATTTCTCTTGTGCATTATATGAAGGAAATTTATAATCTTATCTTCATTGTTTCCATTCTTACCTGATTGGATCCTTATTTTTGGTTGTCATTAAATGAGTTAGAGGGATGGGATTTAATTACAATATCCCTTAAATTGAATGCAACTTGTTAAGTTGGCATGCATGGATGTTATTTTATCTAATATGTATGGTTCACTAAATGATGTTAATGAAAGTATAACTTAACTATCATGAAGTGTGAAATGAAAAAGGGTATAATAAACCCCAACACTTAAACAAGAAAGAGGAAGGTTCATCACCTCTTGAGAAATACCTCCATAGGTTTTAAACAAATGTATGGTACATGAGATCGTTAATCAATCTGACTTCATCTCTATGAAGTCTACTATAATGGAACTTGTTTTGGATCTTAAACACACTATGAATGGTTGAGTTGTATTAAGTAAATCTTATGATGGATGTTGTTTATATTTTTGATTAACTAAACGTTAAGAAAAAATTAATGAACATAAAAGTAATCCTAAGTTTATGAAGTTCCGTATTACCTTAAACAACTCAAATGAGGATGAAAAACTTAAGGGTTGTTGGAAGTAGGATTCAACAGGGTTGCTGTAATTTGAATCTTAATTAAAAATAAATAGGTGTAAATGACCTCTTCTTGAGGTGTGTACATCAAGATGAGTAATTATTGGATGTTGGCACATGCCAACTATAGAACTGTACCTTCATGAAGACTAGGGTCTTCACGAGGATACAATGTTGTAGTTGACATGTTGCAACACCCCTCAGCATTGGTTCATCTAGATCTACTCAAACCTGGACTTGATCTTAGTTTCTCTCTAGGTCAGATTAGGAATGTGATTTAGTATAGAAAGTGATTCATGATGACTTAGGATAACTAGACACACCCAATTGACTTAGGTCGATTGAGTATGTCTATATACCCTTAGTCATCATGAATGGGTTCCTATACTAAATCATGTTGCTAACTAGATCTAGGGTCAAACCTTGAACAAGTGAACTGACAAAAGTTCAGTAAAGACCATTCTAGATAATCAGATGAGTGGGGTGAAGGATGTATTCCATTGGAAATGAGTATGTCATCTAGGAATAGTAACATGTACAGTATGTTGGAAATATTTGGCCAAAGTATCGCAAGTTGGTTGCGTTGTCCTATGTCACCTAGTTTAAGAAATGGGATTTAGATGAATATTGGTAACAAACATTTAGATAGGTTTCTTAAATAGAACACTCAATACCTAGAACAGGGTAAGAGAACCAAGTATACTTAGTATACACATGTAGTATTCAATACTTTAAGTTAACATGAGAGATCGGTTAGAAACCGAGTCATGAAATGAGAGATCGGTAGTTCATTGAGTCATTTACAACTGCATATGGTTATCTATTATGAGATTGATTGACATGGAATGTGTGTTCTAAATTATGATTATTTAAAACAGAGAACATTAAATATATAAAAAAAAATTCCTTTTTACTAAAGTCTTAAAATGGGAATGTTACATCTTGGTATCGGAGTGAGGGTGTAGATCTTGGACTTATTGTGTCCATAGTCTAATAAAACTTAAATTTTCTTGTTAACAGAAAATGGTTAGAACAAGAGGAAATGTTGCAAACAACCCACCACCTGGTGGAGAAGTAACAACTACCCAAAAATTGATGAGATCCTTGCTACCCTATTGGACACAAGAGATTATTTGGCTATACTTAAACAATAAGTAATGGGAAATGAGGAGGAAGAAGATGTTGGTAATAATAATCAGCCACCTCCTGTGGACAACACAAATGTGAGAAATTTAGGTGTTGATAACAATAATTTAAACCTACTTGATCAACTAGAAAATAAAAAGGCAAGGCATGGCAATTTGAACTCACTAATGATATAAAAAGGATAAGTCCACCTAAGTTTGATGGCACCACATTAGGAGATGGAGCTGAGAATTGGCTTAGTGAAATGGATAAGTACTTTGCAATAAGGAACTTCTCAAAGGAAATAAAGGCAATATGGGGAGCATATCAACTATCCCATGAAGCATCTTCATGGTGGGATAATCGTAAGGATGAGTTGAACATTGATGAAATAAATATTACTTGGGATCAATTTAAAAGTTATTTTAGGAAATGATGGCTGCCACAAATTTACTATGATTAGAAAATGACTAAATTTTAGAACTTATCCCAAGGAAAATTAACTATAATAGAGTACTAGGGAATGTTTACTAAACTCCTTAAGTATGTACCTCAATATCAAAAATGATGAGAAGTTTAGGATATAGAAATTTATCATGGGATTGAATCCCATTATAGGGGAGAGGTGGATGTTCATAACCCAACCACTATGGAAGGGGTTGTTGAAAAATCCATAAGGCAGGAACATAAATTAAAGGAAATTTCTGCTCATAAGGAGGAATTTAGAAAGAAAGTTCCAAACTCCTCTTCATCATCTCTTGCACCTAAGAAAGGACCATGGAAGAAGTTTGGTATGAAAAATAAGTTTTCAACGAGATAATAATAAGAAAACAACAACAAATAAGCATGCTACTAATGTACGAAATAACTTTTTCAAGAACAATAATAATGAGATAGAAGTCCTATGGAGGTCAGAATGATAAATTTAAGGTTGGAAATAAATTTGAGCCTAAAAAGGGACCTATAGGAGGCTATTAAAATTGTGGCAAGGATCATTATGTAAATCAATGTCCTTTGAAAAAATATGACCATAATCAAGCAACATAAGATACATGCTTGTAGTGGGTGACAAATAATTTGAAAAGCAAGTCACACCCAGAGGTTCTAGGTAAATTATTTGGCATACTTGTAACTATTATTTTTAAATCTGGAGCTCTTTGAATGTTTTATTTCTAGTAAATTAGCATAAAATTAAAATAAAAGATAGAAAAATGGATAAAACATGGGTTATACATTATGGAAATAATGTTGTTCATACAGTTAGTATGTGTCTTTTTGGGCAGTCCTTGATTTACCTAGTTTTTCCATGGAAGTTGATCTTTATGTTTCTCCTTTGGGGTCTTATGATGTAATCATAGGTGTTAATTGGTTAGTTGAGCATAAAGCAAAAGTTGACTATTTTGAAAAACATATTAGTTGTTTAGATGACCTGTAGAAAACAACAAACATTTAGGGTGTAAAATGTGAAATTTCAGTTAGGAAATTGTCAGCTATGCAACTTAAAAAGGCCAAAAATAAGGGTTATACCTTATATGCAGTAAAAATTTCTAAATCTACTAAAGAAAACAATGATTTCTTAGAACGTTATCCGCTATTACAAAAATTTAGTGATGTGTTTTCAAAAGAATTACTAGGTCTTCCACCCAAACGGGAATTTGAATTCATAATTGAAATCAAACCTGGAACCGAGCCTATTTCTAAGGCACCTTATAGGATGACTACTATTGAATTAGTAGAGCTTAAGGCACAGTTACAAGAAATTTTTTCAAAAGGTTTGATTAGACTGAGTGTCTCACCTTGGGGAGCACCGGTAATTTTTGTGAAAAAGAAAGATGGAACACTTAGATTGTGTATCGATTATAGAATGTTAAACAAGGAAACGATTAAGAACATATATCCACTTCCTAGAATAGATGATCTATTTGATCAGATGCGTGGTGCATGGTATATTCTAAGATAGATATTTGATTTGGATATCATCAGTTATGAATTAAGGATGAGGACATTCATAAAACAATTTTAGAATGAGGTATGGACATTATGAATTCATAGTTTTACCTTTTGGATTAACAAATGCACCCACAACTTTTATGAATTTAATGAATAATATTTTTCAAGAATACTTGGACAAATTTGTGCTTGTATTCTTGGATGATATTCTCATATACTCTAAAAGTATTGAAGAACATCATGAGCATTTGAAGATAGTTTTGGAAATCTTGAGGAAGAGACGATTGTTTGGTAAGTTATCTAAATGTTCTTTCTATGACACAAAAGTGCACTATTTGGGTCATGTTATAAGAAAAGATGGAATAGTTGTAGATCCCTCTAAAATTGTAGCTATAATTGAGTGGCTTGCACCAAAGAATGTACATGAAGTTAGAAGCTTCATGGGTCTTGCTGGTTACTATAGGAAATTTGTTAAAGATTTCTCCAAAGTTGCTGCACCAATAACTTCATTATAGAAAAAGGATAAGAAATTTGTGTGGAATGAGAAATGTGAATATGCATTTAAAACTTTAAAGGATTAGTTAACTTCAGCACCTATTTTGGTTGTACCTGAACCTAATGGAGACTTTTATTTAATGTAAAGATGCATCTAGGAAGGTCTTGGAGGTATTTGTTGTACAAAATGATCATGTCATAGCTTATGAAAGTAGAAAACTCAAGTTACATGAGATGAATTATGCTCCACATGATCTAGAGCTTGCTTGCCATTGTTCATGCACTTCAAGTTTGGAGGCATTATCTTCTTGGTAAACCTTTTGAACTAAAAATTGATCATCTTGGGCTGAAGTATATTTTTACTCAAGCCAAATCTGAATGCAAGACATCAAAGATGGTTAGATTTTTTATCTCAATATGATTTTGACATAAGTTACATTAAAGGCAAGGAAAATAGGGTAGTTGATGCTCTAAGTCATAGGAAGCACATTTCTACTCTTATAACATTGAGAACTTAGTTTAAGGATGAGGTAAAAAGTGTTATGGAATTTGATTCTTATTTTCAACAAGTAAAAAAACACTTGTTGTAGATCCAAATGATGTGAGATATAAGGGTTTTCACTTTGATAATGAAGGAATCTTGTGGTTTGAAAATAGGGTATACATACTTTGCTAAATGATTTAAGAAAGAAATTATTAGTTGAATTTCACAATTCACCTTTTTCTGGACACCCTGGTATTACAAAGATGTTTGCTGATATAAAACAAAAATATTTCTAGAAAGGGATGAAAAAGGATGTGATTGAGTTTGTGACACACTTGCTTAGAATGTCAACGAGTTAAAGTTGAGCATATACATCCAGTTGGTTTATTATATCCTCAAAACATACCACAGTACAAATGGCAAGTGATAAGCATGGATTTTGTACAATGGTTACCTATGTTAAGAAATAAACATGATGTTATTTTAGTTGTTGTTGATAAACTAACAAAGGTAGCACATTTTATTATTGGTAATCTTAAGGATGATTCACTTGTTTTAGCGAAAATATTCGTACATGATATTTTTAGATTACATGGAGTACCTGAATTAATCATATCTGATAGAGATCCAAGAATGACTTCAAGATTTTGGCAAACACTTAATGCAACTCTAGGAACTAAGCTAAATTTCAGTTCTACATATCATCCGGAAATGGATGGACAGATTAAAAGAGTTAATCAAGTTTTAGAGGATATGTTATGAATGTATTACATGGATCAACAAGTATAAATGGGAAGAGTACCTTCCATTAGTTGAGTTTACATACAATAACACATATCACGCCTCTCTGAAGATGGCACCTTTCAAAGCATTATATGGAAGGAAATGTAGAACCCCTATTAGTTGGGACAACATTGAGGATAGAGAGGTGGTTGGACCTGAAATCCTTACGGAAATGGAACAAAAAAAGTTAAAATGATTCATGAATGCTTGAAGGAAGTAGCGAGATAGGTAGAAGAGTTATGCTGACTTGAAGCGGGTTGATAGGAAATTTGAACTTGGTGAGAAGGTCTTTCTTGAGTTAAACTGAAAAAGAGTTCTATAACTTTTGGCAAGGTTTCCAAGTTATCACCTCGTTATGTGGGACCTTTTGAAATTGTTGAAGTAATCAACCATGTAGCTTATCGTTTAGCATTACCTCCTAATTTGTCATGAATGCATGATGTTTTCCATATTTATTTGCTTAAGAAATATGTTTTAGATTTATCACATGTGTTAAATTGGAATTCCTTGCAGGTCCAAGACCAGGAATAATCATGGTTAAACCTATATGAGTGTTGAAACTCCCTAAGTTGCACTTAAGGAATCATGAAATAAGACAATGTAAGGTCTAATGGGATTAGTTTAATGAAGAAAGTGCAACCTGGGAAAATATGGAAGATATGAAAACTACTTTTCCATATTTATTTGAATAGAATTGATTTTGTTGACTGATAAGTTTAAGTTTTTATTCTTTTTATGTCAATAAATCGCTAGTTTTGGGTAGACATTTCATTATTTAAAATAAATAGCTATGTAAATGTTGATTTTGGAATTTTAAAATCCAGTTTTGTTTGGAACATATGAAAGGAAATATAATAATTTGAATTGTCCTTGATGTAAATTTTGTAACTAAGTTAATCATCGGGATGATGATTCTTTTAGGAGGGAAATATGTAACATCTTTGAAAAACTATTAACTTTTCTCCTCTTTACATTACAAACGTTGACATGTGATTTTTCCTAAGAAGGTGTATTCTTTTGACTATTGGAAATCATGTTTGCAATGGATAAATTATTCTATTCTTGGATTCATTTTGCTGAAATATTTTTCTTGCAAGGAATCCATTCTTCTTGAGTTCGGTAAGGTTGTAAACTGGTGATGTTGTTTGCAAATTTATCTCTCTATAATAGAAAAACCTTGGATCAATTCCATTGATCCAAGGTATGCTTCAATTCTTCTTGTCTGGTTTGTATGACAAACAAAATTCAGAAATTAAAGGAAGTAAGGGACTGAGTCCTTAAATGTACACAATTTTATTGATCTTTCTTGGAGGTCCTTGCTTGCTCGATTATTTTTCATAAATAGTGTATCCTCAGATCTTCTTATAAATTCTTATGATGTTGAATGGCGTAAGGAGGATAAGGACCTACTTCAGGACTATTAAGGTAAAACCTTAATCCTAGATTTTTAAGATCTATCCTAATAGAATTCTAACCTAAGGTAAACTGGACCTACCTTAGATCTATGTATAAACTAATTCTATTGCATCCTAATCTAAGGTGTATGTTTTTCAAGTGTGGGATTTGGAAATAACCTAAGGTAATGAGAGGTCTATCTCTAACCTATTACCTAATACTAAACTACTATGGGACATGACTTAATCTATGATGGCATGTTACCTATGGCAATATTGAAATGACCTAAGGTAAATAATTTTTATCTAGCCTAAGGTCGGATCCTAAACTAATGTTTATCTAACCTAAACTAATGTAAGGTGAAATGGGACCTAAGGGGTCACATGGAAAGTAGAAGGCGATAGTGTCGGTTTCTAAGTCATTTATGTGATTTGATTTTTGAATTTATGGGATGGTACTGCCAGTTTTGGCAGAGGCATGGAAATTAGATGGAATCCTAGTTGGCATCATCACTAGAGTTAAGTGATGCATGCTATCATTGAAATTGGACTCACCAACTTTAGATGGTGGTGGCATGGAGATATAGGTGGAAAGTGGAATTCAATGGCATTAATGATCATTGGTTTTGGTGAGAAAACCGCCTTGGAAACCATGCAAAATGGATTTTGGGGGGTTGTTTGGTTTTTCATGCATTTCAATTTTTTCTCTACATGGAGATATCTGGTTCTTTGAACTAGTATTTTTGTTTTCAATTTGTTTCTATTTTTAGCTCCTTTAGACTATTTTCGATCCAATGGAGGTATAAGAGGCATATGAGAAGGAATTTTTAGTTGTTGACTTTGTTTGGAGAAGAAGGAATTGTGGAGGCTCGGATGGAAATCTTCTTCGAATCGAAAGAAGCACTATAGGCATGATAGGCTCTATCCATTAAGTTGTTCTACTTTTCTCTAAACATCTTCATTAAAACAACTTTTCTCTCGTGAAATAAATGGGTTTTTATTTTATGAAATGGTTAATATGCATTCTTGCTTTAAAATTTTTGTATTTTTGTTGAAAATTCGCTTGATAAAATAGGAAAGTGGGTTCATTTTCCGATGAAGTTAATGGTGAATCACATTAAATTTGGTTGTGACTTGAGTAATTTTGAATATATGTGAACCCTTGCTTGTCTACTTAAAAGGGGTTTATGGAATGTAATGTTGCTTTAATTTTGAACTAGGTTTGTTTGTTATGATTGTTAGAAGGACAAAAAAATATCCTTCTCTGTCACATCTTTGATTTGTTGAAGTATTGTTGCTTCTGTTGGAACTATATTTAAATGGATAATTTGATTTAGAGTTGTGTGAACTCGAATTTGTATATAAAACATTAAGAATGAGTGACTTCTTCTTGAACTTGTTGTATAAAATCTCATTTCTTCAACCTTGTATTCGATGGAGAGCTAAGTTGATAATGGGAGATTGGATTTTCTATATTTGAGGATTCAAACTTGTGTGGAAACAGAATGAATGTTTTATTAATCCTCTTACCCTTTTTAGTTAAAAGCGAGTTGCTCAAATTAAGTTCTTTTATGGAAACTATATGATAATTATTTCTTGGACACTTAGATTTTGAAGTTATCTTGTTGAGAATATCGGTGTGTGAAGTATCTCTTTCTAAACTTTAAATATTTTGGGTTTTCTTTAAATCTTTGGAAAACTGAACTAAAGGTTGATAGATGAAGCCCTGTTTGGTTTTGATATTTTGAGAGGATATTTTTCTAAGTTGATATTTGATTATTCATGTAGCTTTGTTCGAGCTTGCTTGAGGTCGATCTTTTGTCTACTTCACTTTTGAGTAGATGTTGTATGATTAAACTTACCCGTTCTTGATCTGGGTAAACCGATAAGTAACTTGTTAGAATCTTACTGTTGTAACTTCATGAAGATTTGTTGAATGTATTTTCAGATTTTGGTTGACGTTTGTGATCTGGAACTAACCAAATGGTTCAAAATAAAGGATTTTCTGGACCCTTCAACTTCTTTGATCTCTGAGTAAGTTGGAAGGATTAGAATGTCTTGTCGACTTAGTAGATGTGTGTAGTTGAACCTGTCCATTGAAATATAATAAAATAATTTTAATCATCTCTATAGATGGCTTGTGCACCTATAGCTAAGTCATGTCATTCCTTGTTTTGCACCTTCTTTGAAATCGAATACAGATGGATCTTCTCTGTCCATCCAAAGGATGTTTTCTCTCACTTCCATGAGGTTACGATTGTGAGTCTATCTTACCGATTGTTCCACTTTCTCTTGAAGGAATGAATAGACTATAGTTCCTCTGAATGAAACTTTGATGATTTAGAAGGACTATTGAAGGTTGTTATTTTCCTGTAGGTTGTTTAACAATTCTTGTTATTGCACCCACTTCTTGATATGGATAATGTACTTTTGTTAATGTTTTGCATCATGTTGGGGGAAAATTATTTTGGAAACCCAAATTTAATAATGTAGTCACATGATTTGGTTTAACAACTATTAGTGCATGTTTTTATGTTTAAAAGATTTTAAGGATGTTGGGAATGGGTCTATACCAGTCCTTTTATGACATTCTTTACTTAGGAAGGAATGGAATGATTGGTTGAATCCTTTCTCTTTTATTTTCTGAGGTAAAGTTTCATCGCTGCCTCCTTTGGAAACTGTAAGGGATTATGTGTTGTATTCTCTTTTTGAGTTGTGAAATGATATTGGTTTAACCGAATTGGAAGGGAAAAACTAATTGTTTTATCTCATTTCAACCTTCTCTCTTTTGTGTAACTTGTACATAGATTGGATCGGTCAGTTGCATTACATTCTAGAATGCCTCAAGTAGTTGTTGATACTTCTCTCTTATTCACTTGATTTATATTAAATGAATTAACGTTGTTTTGGATCATTAATGTTATATGCCTTTTATTGAGGGAATAATTTCCTAATTCTAATGTGTGGCCTAACTTGAGAGCTTAGGTTATATCGTGGACTATGAATTTGGGTATAGCATCTGAAATGGGAATCTCTTTTTTTTATGTTGTAGATGATTCATCGTAAAACCTTTCAAGAAGCTGGAATTTTCTTGGTTGTAGATGTCTTTTTATGGAATTTTGTAATGTTGAGTTATTGGTTCCTACTTCTTAAAGTAACTCTATGTTTGGAAAATAGTGGAGTTAGTTTTTGTATTACTAATTCAGATTGAATTATGTAAGAAATAATTAGTAAGTACTTTTATTTGATGTAGATAAGTAATTTGGTTGAAATATTACTTATCTAATATAATTCTATAAATTGCTGATTATATCAAGATCTTTTCTTAATGTTATTTTAGGTTGATCAAATATTTTTATTTTATGGTTGTTATTACTTATGATTTATTTGTTTGCTTGGCTTTATTGTTTCATAAAATTAGAGTTGGTTTTATGAAATAGTTATTTGAAGGAACATCATTTTAATGTTTAGTGCTTATCATGCTCAGTTCAATGAACTGACCCGTGCTAGTAATTTTTGTAGATGGACTTCGTAAGTGATAAAGGAAGGTAATAAATTATATGATGTATTAGTTTCTTAAAGTTTGGATCTTTTATAGAGAAATCTGATTCATTATTGAAATGTATTGAAAGAAAAAAGTTGTATTCTTTAATGATCTTGATGTTGGTTAACATGAAATATTTCTGAAATTCATGTGCTTGTAAAATATATATTTTACCATGATGAATTGAAAAATATTGGGAGTTACTTAAACTTATTATGTCATTTATCTTGTGCATTATATGAAGGAAATTTGTAATCTTATCTTTGTTGTTTCCATTCTTACCTTATTGGATCATTATTTTGGTTGTCATTAAATGAGTTGGAGGAATGGGATTTAATTACAATATCCCTTAAATTGAATGAATGCAACTTGTTAAGTTGGCATGCATGGATTTTCTTTTATCTAATCTATATTGTTCACTAAATGATGTTAATGAAAGTATAACTTAACTATCATGAAGTGTGAAATGAAAAAGGTTATAATAAACCCCAACACTTAAACAAGGAAGAGGAAGGTTCATCACCTCTTGAGAAATAAATCCATAGGTTTTAAACAAATGTATGGTACATGAGATCGTTAATCAATCTCACTTCATCTCTATGAAGTCTATTATAATGGAACCTGTTTTGGATCTTAAACACACTATGAATGGTGGAGTTGTATTAAGTAAATATTATGATGGAGGTTGTTTTGTGTTTTTGATTAACTAAATGTTAAGAAAAAGTTAATGAAATAAAAGTAATCATAAGTTAATGAAGTTTCGTATTACTTAAAAACTAAAATGAGGATGAAAAACTTAAGGGTCGTTGGAAGTAGGATTCAATAGGTTGTTGTAATTTGAATCTTAATTAAAAAATAAATAGGTGTAAATGGACTTTTCGTGAGGTGTGTACATTGAGATGAGTAATTCTATCAGATATTGGCACATGCCAACTACAGAATTGTACCTTCGTGAAGACTAGGGTCTTCACGAGGATATAATGTTGCAGTTGACATGTTGCAACACCCCTCGACATTGGTTCATCTAGATCTACTCAAACCTGGAATTGATCTTAGTTTCTCTCTAGGTCATATTAGGAATGTGATTTAGTACAAGGAGTGATTCATGATGAATTAGGATAACTAGACACACCCAATTGACTTAGGTCGATTGAGTATGTCTATATACCCTTAGTCATCATGAATGGGTTCCTATAATAAATCATGTTGCTAACCAGATCTAGGGTCAAACATTGAACAAGTGAACCGACGAAAAGTTAGTAAAGACCATTCTAGATAATAGATGAGTGGGGTGAAGGATGTATTCTGTTAGACGAGTATGTCATCTAGGAATAGTAACATGAACAATATGTTGGAAATATTTGGCCAAAGTATTGCAAGCTACTAGTTGCGTTGTCCTATGTCACCTAGTTTAAGAAATGGGATTTTAGATGAATATTGATAACAAACATTCAGATAGGTTTCTTAAATAGAACACTCAATACCTAGAACATGGTAAGAGAAATAGGTATACTTAGTATACACATAGTATTCAATACTTTAAATTAACATGAGAGATCGGTAGTTCTCTGAGTCATTTACAACTGCATATGGTTATCTATTATGAGATTGATTGGCATGGAATATGTGTTCTAAATTATGATAATTTAGATTAGAGAACATTATGAATAATTTTTTTCCCTTGTTACTAAAGTCTTAAAATTGTAATGTTACATGAAGGATGAGTACATGATATAGAAGGAAGGGAAAGCGAGATGGTGGAAGAGGATGAGTTAGCCAAGGTGATAAAGGAGGCACAATGAAGTTTGTTGTTTGAGGTAAGGTGGAAGGTATGGATTGAAGAGAAGGAAATATCCTAGGTACTTATGGAGTTAATGTAGGTGGTGGGGGTATAGGTGGTAAGAAAGATGTAGATAACGGTGAATGTTTATGTTGTGGAAGTAAGGTAGGTGTAATAAAATATTGTGATGAAGAGATGGGATGTTATGATTTTGGTTTGTATTGGATAGGATATTTCTTGGCCAAGGTTGTGAGCGAGGTCCGAGGATAGAGGGAAGCGGTGAAGGTGGTAGAGGAGTAGTGGGTGAAGCAAGTGTATATGGCCTAGAAGGTTGGGTCTTCCTTTTAGGTGGAGGAATAGTTTTTTCATGGGTTCGAAAATATGTGGCTAAGTCCAATTTGACAGGGGTGGACTAGGATTGATGTCAGCATGAAACCTAATGTGGTGATGGCTCTAGATGTAGGGGAAGGTGTAGATATAGGTAGGTTATTAGGCATTGGAACAAGTTTAGTTATTGGTAAAGGTTTTGATTTTAGCAAGGGTGATGAAGAAGAGGAAATTTCAATGAGACTTATTCATATTTGATTTGGTCATATGAAATACCTTTGGATAAATTGTGGAGGTATCGAAGGTGATATTTACATCCGGGTTGAAAAGGGAAGCCGAAGATGTCCCCAAATCATGGAATTATCTACGTAATCCACACGGTCGGCCAAGCGTGAAAATGGAATTGTTGTAAGAGGAGATGACGTTGGTTTAGTAGTAATCCTTATAAAATATGTTTGTGAGATAGGTAACTAGTTGGCTTTGGACTATATGGGTAAGAAAGCCAAGATCATAGCAACTAGATCATGGAAAGCTAATAGGAATTGTCACCAACAGGAAGTGGAACTTTTAAAGGATCCCCTATGGGTAGGAGAGATGGCATGTGGGATGAGGTAGGTTCCTCTTTCAATGGATAGGAAGGTGAGCGTGACTCTCCCATGGGTAGGAGAGTTAACACCACAGGTTGTTCGTTAGGTTGTGAGGTGGGTGGTGAAACAATATTAGTAGGTATTGTGGTCTCCTCCATGGGTGACGGGGGAGATGAAGGGGAATCCTCTATGGGTGAAGGATTAGGTGAAATAGGATACTCCATGGGTAAAGGAGCTCATACTAGAATCTCCTTGATGGAGGGGATAGAAGGAAATTGAGGAAGGGCTAGTATGGTGTCAAAAAAACGTGGACCTCACGGACATTCTGTCATTACTTGAAGGCTCTCCAATTTTGTTAGATGATGGGGTGTGATTAGGAAATGTTTTCTTGAAGATATGTAAATTCTGATTGGCCGTTGCATTTGGGTTATCCAAGACAAGATCTCCGTAGTCTAAAATTTCCTAGAAAATGTTTTTGAATGTGATACAATTACCTTGGTCCATTCTATGGCCTTTTAAGTGATGATAGTTGCAATAGTCCTGTTCCTTATACCATACAGGCATAGGATGAGTAGGGTCAAAACAAGAATGTGGTTTGATGGGTGGTAGAATAATTTCTCTATATTTAAGAAGTTTTTATAATACTGAAAAATAAGGTTCCCGATGGGAGTGTACTTTCGTTGCTCTCCTGAACTAGAAAGCTTGAATGAGAGAAAGGTTGGAAGAAGGTTTCGATTGATTGGATGGGTGAGATGAGATAAATTTTAAAACTACCATGTTGGTAGATCCTTTTGCTTTGGAATAGTTGTTTTGTGGTTTTGAAGAGGAAGAAGCATCATTGGATTTGAATGCAATGTTTTTTTATGCAATTAAATTTTCTTATCTTCTATGGCATGAATTTCAAACTTTCTAGTCATAGTGAATGCTTCATCAAAGGTATGTAAGGTTTGGACTTGGAGAGTTGGTGAAATGTTCCTGGCACAAGCCCTAGTGAATAACTCTATAAGCTTGGTTTGAGGCAGTTGGAATGTAAGCTAGTTGATGAGGATCTCGGCACAAGCCCTAGTGAATAACTCTATAAGCTCGGTTTGAGGTAGGGTTTGTTGTGTTGAGTACAAGTTGGTCATGGTGACCTTGTTGACAATATTGATTGAAAAATGGTCTAGGAAGGTTTGAGCCACTTGGTTAAATGAGTAAATGGAATGTTGAGGTAAATCACTATACAAATCTAACATGGGTCTCGTTAAGGACATGGAGAATTTCTGTAGGAGGAGAGCATCATCATGAGTGATTAGATAAAACCCATGTTTGAAAGACCACAAATGTTGCTATGGGTCCTCTTTTCTGTTGAACCGGTTGAATTTGATAATTTCCCAATGTGTAGGGTATGGAAAAATGGGAATAGATGGATGAATGAGCTCATTACAAATGTTATCATATGTTAAAGAGTTACAAGAGCCATAAATTGATGCTTCCAATGTTTGCATCTTTTCCATCATCATTTTAATAAGGTCATTGGTAGGTTGTGATGACTGGGAACCCCATGTAGTATAAGGGGGTTGATGATAGATGTATGATGTGATGGTATTCTAGTATATGGTAGTGCCGAGTATGAGAACTGCACGAGGGAATAGATACAGTGGCAAATATCTTGAATAGGTGGTTGTTGGTGATATGTATAAGTAGGTGGGGTGGATGTAGTGATTTTTGTAGTGATTGGAGATAAAGAATGAAAAATGGAGAGGATGATGTTTTAGAATGGGGTATGGGTTACCGACACCATGGGTGAATGCAATGTAATAGGTCTTTACGAGGTGGTGGGTGAAGATGGGGCTATCCTTAAGGTGACTGATGAAGGAATGGTTGACACCATGGGAGAAACTGATGTCAAAAGTGTGAATGATGTTTTAGGTGCCACATATGTTGATGACATGGGATTAAGTCTGGGATACCATGAGTGGTAAAGTGGAAGAAGAAGAGGGAGAGTTAGTACTAGTAGATGTGGAAGTGGGGTGAGGGCAGGGGGGATGGACACATGCATGCCATATACCAGTTGTCCTAACGAATCATGAGTAGAGGAATGGGTGAGATAATGTTGTAAGGCACAAGGATTGTGGTCAAGGAGTCTTGCGAACTCCTCATCACTGGTACTGATGATAATGGGCTAAGTAGGATCCATATGTGATAGGATGGAAGGTGGAAATGGGCTAGGAGGGAGTGATGAAGGATTGCATGGAATACAAGGGAATTTTCTTGACTACGAATCAAAACCATGTGAGTTGGCATAGGCTTGGTAATTTGTTCTCTGTAAATGACATAGAAAAATAGAAGAAATGGAGAAAAATAGTTCTGGGGCTAAGAAAAGGTCACTTGTTTTAATTTAAAATTAAAACATAGGAACCGACACAGGTTGGGTTAACTGATGATGGCCATGGGGTGACCGATTCTAATTAGGTTAACCGATACTGGTTACTATAGGAAATCAAAATTTTTGTAAATGGGGAAATAACTAATGAAAATGAGACAAAACTAGATCTGACAGTGATTTTAAAGATCCAGGGGTATGATGATGTTTCTGAGGAACCTCAGAAAGAACAAAAAATGTGGTGAGTGTTGTTTTTGGTGAAATGAAAAAAATTAGATAACTGATAATGGTCGTAAACCGATGACGTCGGAGTAAAATGATGCCGGTATCTAGATCGATTTGGTTCTAGACCGATGCCGGTCACTGTGAAATTTGAAAAGATGGAGAAAGTTGATTTTTGTGACTTAGATCAGATAAACTATCAACCCAAAAACCTGAGTATGATAGTGATGGACCCTAACACACCTAGAAAAATTTGGAATACACCAACTATAATTGTGGGGTGTGAAAGGAAGAAGAGAATGGAGAATGTGTCCTCATAACTCAAAACAAAAATCAAGCAAAAGTTAATAAACACGAAATCTTATGGGTGAATTATATGTTTTAGCTTATGCTATTTAAGACTGATTCATGAACATAACATAATTTTTGGCTTGATAGAAGGTGTCTTATGAAAATCCAAGATCTAAGGGTGGTTTTAGGTAATGTTTTGATGAGGGCAAGTCCTTTCATGAGATAATGACTAGACAGAGAAACGAATTGGGTGCCCACCGTCAATCCTCCGATTGTTAACAACTTCTTCCAGGTAGGTGGATGCTTAAGAAGATGTGTAAATTATGTAAGTGGTTTGGTATAGAGAGAGAGAGTGTAAGTGAAATATGATTAAATTAGTCAACCATCAGCTGGGCATGATTTCCAGTATATAGGTTGCCCTCAATTTTAATGTGAGCTAAAATGCAAACATATAAATATGAAATGCAAAAATTTTAAAACCCAAATTGAAATGTGATATTCGATGTAAAAAAGAGTGAATAGGAAAGAATATGAATTTCACTAATGTAAATGCAAGAAAAGAAATAAAGATTATTTTTAGTCCCAAAATACAAATGTCACTGAGACAAGTAGAAGAGAAGAGAAGATTCCCAGGGAGAGAATTTAATGTTAACTTCCTTTTGAAAAGAAAAAAGCATATAATGGTTCCCTAAGAATTAATAAATGCAAGGAACCCTAGATGGGTCCCACCAAGAATGCCAAAATGTTTCACCGAATTCTTAGCAAATTAATGAAATAGATAAGGGTAGTAGGCTAAGGAGGAATACATGTTTGTGATGTTAGTTGAAGGTTGTGCACGCGTTATTATTTCTTGATCCAAGTTTATTGCGAGAGATCCGTTTTGGCTAGGAGGAACTTGTTAGTGCAAATCAGCAGCACCCCTAGATGTTTATCAGATTTCTAGTTTGATATTTGGACATCCAGTGTGATTGCACAACATTGAATCTTTTCCCCAAGTGTGGGACTTGTAAAAGTGGGAAAAGAATCTCCAGATTAGAGGTTGGTTCCTCAACTCCTCTGATCAGATGTATTACTTGAAAGTTGCAGAGGTTTAAACTCAAAATCCTACTCTAAATTCCAAGGGGACAGAGATAGAGAATGCAAAAGAAATAAAACTAATACTAATAAGGTGATACACCAAAGGAGTGGTGAACATTTTGCTTCTGAAAATTGACATGATTATAGAAATGCAGCAAAACATCATGCACAAACTGATAAGATATAATGAAAGATCATGAATGAATCAAACAACACAAGAAGAGGACTGAAACTTGTTCACAGAGCTTGCATTGTCATTTTCAATATCAAAATACATACATTACAACTGCAGAGAGGTAGAAGACATGCTGAAGTCTGAAAGAGGTCTGATATTCCACAAAATCACTTTCTAGGGTGAAAGGGGAGCCTGCAAAACAAAAAATGTGTCCAACCCTTACAAAATGAGCCAAATCTGGCTTTTAACAATGAAAATTCAAGCCCAGGAGAGAGAAACGCGGGAAAAAGTGAGAGGAGCTTTCAACCACCGACCAAATTGCATTAAAACAGCATGGGCACCCTCAAAAGTTCATTCCCCAATGTTTTTGACCATGCTGGGAGAGAATGCGAGCCATACTTCATTAAAAATGGTGGTTGAAACGTCATTTTTGTAACTTCTTCGTGCCAGGGACGTTTCTCCATTTTTCTCCTTAAATCTTCATCAAAATGCAAAAATGATCCCTCCATCATGTAGATAATTTCAATACCTTTCCAATGCCACCAAGAACATGGAAATCTGAGCTCTGGATCGAAAGTTATGCCCTTCTAAACATTTAGGGCAAAACAGGGCCGAAAATGGATTGGCGGGACAAAAATTTAAAATTTTCCCACTTTTTGCATTTGGGAAAATTTCCCCAAAAATATCTGTGCCCCACCGGTTTGGTGCCACATGGCATGTTTTGATTGGATGTGGGATTTCCCGCCTCATTTTTCACCATTTTGGCCTTTGGAAAATTTTCCAAAAATTCTCCACTGGCCCGATGACCCGAAGACACGTGGCACGCTGTGATTCGTCGCGGGCCTCTCCTTCAAATTTTCCATCACTTTTGATCACCCTCCCTAAACTAGACACATGGCATGATGCTATTAGATGTGGGCCTTCCATGCTTGTTTTCTCTACGGGCTTGCCTTATATTTTTTACCGCCACGTGGACACGTGGCATGATTTTACTGGCTAAGGTTTTGGGGGGCGGGTTTTCCTTCAAATTTTCCATCGCTTTTGACTTGGGAAAAAATTCCCAACTTTCCCTCACACTCCATCGACCCGAGGACACGTGGCTTCTTTCAATTGTTCGGTGGGCCTGGGGGCCAAGAATTTTCTTGGCGCTAACATTTTGGGAAAATTTCCGACTTCTTCCACCAGTTCCGACCCCGATGCCCAGCGGGACACGTGGCCTCTTTCTATTGGCTTGGGTTTTGGCGGACGGGTTCTCCTTTGAAATTTTCCAAACTTGGGTGAAAAGGAAAATTTCTTTTCACGCTTTCGACCATCGACCCCCCGAGGACACGTGGCACAATCCTATTGGTTGGCAGGCCTTCAGGCCAAAATTTCCCCTTCGTACCCAAGCCAAACACTTCGGCAATTCTTCCATACTTCCTCCACCTCCCGACACCCCATCAGTCTAAGGACACATGGCGCGATGCTATTGGATGTGGGCCTTAGGCCAAAATATTTATTTGCACCAACCTTGGGAAATTTTTTTCCAACTTCTCCCCACTTGGACACGTGTCTGCATCTTATTTGTTGGCGGGATCATTGGGCTGAAAAATTCCTCTTTGAACCCCGCCAAACACTTGGTAAAAATTTCAATTTTTCCTCCACCCTTCGCCATCCTTTGTTGACATGGCACTCTTTGATTGGTTGGCGGCCTGTCAGTGGAAAATTTCCCACAAAAACTCCACCGAGCCATAACTTCAAAAGTACATGGAGTTAGGAAGAAAAATTTACCTTTCTGGAAAGATGAGAGGGAGCTCTATCCAATGGTGCCATTTCCAAAAGGTTTTGATTGCCTAAAAAAATACAATTTCTGATCGAGGCACCAAGAAAGAAGGCATGAAGGGAGTTAGCCCAAAAATAAGCAAGGGGCTTATTTTGGATAACAGAACTACTGTGAATGCAAAACGATACCTCCAAATAGAGTTAAACAAAACAATGAGTAAACTACCTAGAAGAAGCTATATTTGGGAAATGTGATGCTTCCGAATAGGCTATCAATCCACTTTTATATAAAAATATTAATGCTAGTTAAATCATACATGAAGTAAAGATCCTATTGGAATTGAAACGATTTAGGTATCTTGTACAAAACAATAAGAAAGGTCATTCAAAAGGTTGTTTAAGGTCAAAACAGGAGGGTTGATTGGCTAGTGTTGAGTTGCGCAGGTTTGGTACAATCTTTGGGTAAGGTCCAGTAAGGATTAGAAATGGTTCGGGCTATTGGGAAGTGAGTATTATCTTGCTGGTTTAAGCTATATTGATGAGCCCAAGAACCGAGTGTCAACCGATGACCGAGGCCGATTAGGAAGAGTGACCGACATTGGTTCGATAACCGGCGTCGGTAGGGACAATTATCGTAAAGTTGCTAGAATTGGTTTTCCAGACTCTTTGTGATTACAAAGAGGTTGGAAATGGTGAGAGTGGGGTCATAAAATGATTCTGAAGACTCAGAGATGATCAAGAGAGGGTGTAAATGGGTGGAAATTATAGGTATGATTAGGTGATGGGTTGGTGGAAGGGAGGAAGTATATGGGTGTGGAGAGAAATAGACTAGAGAGATGAATAAAAAAATCTACATAAAGAAGCTAGAGATTCGGTGAGGAGATTTGAATACTTACGAGAAAATTGATTGGAGGATGCAGGTGATGAAGACTGTGACAGTAGAGATAAAGAGAGAAGATCCGCTATATTCATGCCACAGAAGTTTAGACATTCGTGCTTCTTTATTGTGAATCTGTGATTGTGAAGAGGATGATGCATGGTGACCGATGTTGGTAGTGCTCCCATGTGTCTTATTTTTCCTGAGTACTAAAGAAATTCGAGTGCTTCAAGTCTCTGGAAGAAATGAGATCCTGAATCAATTGACCAACTTGGGAAAAGGATTTTGGAAATGTATTTAACCTAACCGGAAATGGTTAGGTGACCAATGTCGGTTGAGATATAACCAGTTTGGTCAAGGTGGTAATATCTAGGTTATCCAAAAATAGCCAAATTATTGCTATTTTTGGCATGATCTCTAACCTTCTGCCGAGTCTCAAGTGATAGATCATAACAAGATAAGTAGGAGTCCTTTTAGGTTTGTTAATAGGAGTTAAGTCTAGGTTTAGACTAATTCCTAGTTAGTTAGGATAGGTTTAGACTTGGTCTTAGGTCATTAATGAGGTTTGAGTAGGTCATTGAGTGAGGTGGCTAGGTGAGGTGGTTAAGTGAGGATATTAATTAATTTAATTAACATGTGCACTATGGGATATGAATGGGTAGGATATGGTTAATTTAATTAACGGGGTTTAAAGGGGAGTATGACCTAATTTTGGTGTCTATACATGGAGTCAAATATTTATAAGATAGTATTTCAGATGAGGTATGACCACTATGAGTTCATAGTAGTTCCTTTTGGGCTAACCAATGCCCTAACCGTGTTCATGAGTCTAATGAATGGGGTATTCATAACTTTATTAGATTGTTTTGTCATTGTGTTCCTAGATGATATCTTAATATTTTCACGTACAATTGAGGAGCATGAAGACCATCTTCATCGGGTTTTGCAGTATTTGTGGGAGCATAAGTTATATAGGAACCTTGCTAAGCATTCCTTCTTTTAGAATAAGGTATACTACCTTGGCCACATCATCTCAGGAGAGGGAATCAATGTTGATCCCTCTAAGATCAGGGAAGTTATAGATTGGCCCGCACCCACTAGTGTTATTGAGGTGTGCATTTTCATGGGTTTAACAGGTATTATTGCAGGTTTATACAAGAATTCTTCCATATATCTCATCCTATTACTTCTATTCAATGGAAAAGGAATAATTTTGAGTGGAAAAAAAAACATGAGCATGCCCTTAGGACAATTAAGGAGAATCTCATCACTACTCCTATTTTTAACAGCTTCGCACCCACACCAGGACTTTATAGTTTGTATAGATTATTCATTGGTAGGTTTGGGGGCAGTTCTCATAAAATATGATTGCGTGATAGATTTTGATTCATGAAATCTTAAGGACTATGAATTGCATTATCCTACTCATGACCTCAAGCTTATGGTTGTAGTTCATGCCTTAGTTTTTTGGCACTATTTTATTTTGGGGAGATGCTTTGTGTTTAGGACATATCACTTGAGCCTCCTCCACATCTTTACTTAGCCCAATATCAATGCCCATTAACATAGTTAGATGAAGCTTATTTATGAGTATAAGATGGATATTGAACATGTGAAAGGAAAGGATAATGTAATTGTAGATGCTTTGGGCCACATGCAGTGAATAGTGATGGCCTTGGTTATTCAGACAAAATTGAGAGGACATTCTAGCAAAAATTCCTAGAGATATGTTTTATTTAGCTTTTAAAGGGAGATTGAGGCACAATGAGCCCTTAAGGGAAAATTTATGGGTTATACCTTGAGGCATATGGGTTGCATCTATGTACCTAAAGAGGGTGATTTGTGTTAATTCATTTTATCGAGAGGCCCATCATGTACCCTATTCATAACACCTGGGAGTAAAGAAGATGCACACAGAGCTACAATAATTGTATCATTGGGTAGGTTTATGAAGAGACATTATATTCTTTTTGGCACATTGTTTAGAGTGCTAAAGAGTGAAGGCCAAGAATAAGCATCCCGTAGGTCTTTTATACCCACAAAACATTACGGAGTGGAAATGGGACATAATTTCCATGGATTTTTTTTTGGTCTACCCACCCCGGCATACCATCACAATGTGATCATGGTCATAATAGATAAAATGACCTAGGTAGCACACTTTTCACTAGTGAAGACCACTTATTAAACCAAAGCTATAACTAGAGTCTTATTGGATGAGATTTTCAAGTTACATGGGATTCTACACAAAATCATTTGTGATCGTGATCCTTTGTATACATCCAAATTTTGGACCATGATGCATAAAAACCTTATACAAATATAAATTTTAGCACTTCTTACCACCCTCAGATAGATGGTCATACCAAGAAAGTTAATTAGGTTTTAGAGGACATGATCTACATCTATATTTTGGATCATGAGTCTAGATGAGAGGAGTATTTATAATTCATAGAGTTTTACTATAATAACAGTTACCACAATTCTTTTGGTATGGCATCTTATAAGATATTATATGGGAGAGATTGCAAGAATCCTTTGTGTTGGGATTGTATTGAGGATAAAGTTGTTGTAGGTCCTGTCATGGTTCAAGATATGGAGAAATAAGTGGTTCTTAAAAAAAAATGACTTAAGGAGGAACATGATAGGAAAAAGAAGTATGTAGATGTATTAGTGACAAAATTTGTCAGTTGGGAAAATTAGGTGTCTCCACAACTTTTCACGGGCTACGCCCTCTCGCATTGAATGATTCATTTCCCATTATTTAATGCAACTAATATAATCCTAATCTAAATGATGTGGGTTGGCCAAATAGGATAGGCATCACACATGGACACTCCAATGAACTCGTGGAAAAGTGCTTGTATGGGGTACAAGGAAGAAATCATAATGACGAGGGGAAAGGAGGGAAAATTATGAAAGGAATGCTACTTCCATGAGTAGGAAAAATGTTAAATTCACACCCAGTATCAAGAGTAGTTCAAAATTCAATATAGAAGAAAGTAAAAATGAAGATATTATTGAGGCAAAAAAACCCACATAGACACACACGGTTGTATGAGGCTCGTTCATCAAAGATAAAAAGTTGTCTTTAATCACCATACTTACAAAGTGCATATAAGAGAGGAGGGGAGGAAAAATAATATACTTATAATGTCGATGATGAGAAGAAACCATGCACACAAAGTTGCATAGATTCATACATCTTAAAAGGTAGAAACTCCTTCCTTGATTAACATTTACAAAAGTTGTACAATGCAGGGAAAAGAATAAAGTATGTAGAAGAAACTTAGCCTTTATTTCATGTATATTGGTGATACAAAGGTTAACCACATCTCACAATCAACTATTGATTCAAAGTACAATATTTTCAAAATCTGGGCTCCTTTGGAATGGAGAGGCCATCCCAATTTATAGAAATGTGAATTGACTTCTCATCTTCCCTCACATGAATCTTCACATTCCTATTCTGATCAAAACCTTTCGTATGCCTTAAAAACTCTATATTTTCTGTTGCCATGATGAAGACAAAAATATCTTTCCAAAAAGTCCAATTTCATAAAATTTGGACAACCTAAGTGAAAAATATGGCCAAGCAAGTCTAGGGGGTCGAGGAGGAACATGGGTTCACTATTCTTTGCTACAATATGCAATTAAATGATTTTCCCCTTTCCCTTGTGGATATTTCAGGTTTTCGAGAGCACCGAAGGAACTAGCTGAATTTGTGTGTTTGGTGCCCACATTATTTTGGTTCTCGCGTATTCAACTCTCTCCACACTAATATGCACCGCACCACTATGTTTCCTTTGTTCTTCGGGCCAAACCTCATTGTGGGGAACTAAGTTCCTATAGAACATTTTACATATACACCCTATTATCTCGAATCCATATTCACATGCAATACTCTATAACTTTTTTTTGTGCAGATCAGGCACCATTGGGGAACATGTGCCTCTATGGAAATTATCTTGCAGTTCCCTCATTCTTCCACATCTCCACATTCCTCTTCACTCCACATTATACTTTGTTGACCTAAGATCCTTTACTTTTTGGGCCAAACCACTCCGTGGGGAACCTTGGTTCTCGGGGAACTAATTTTTCCTTCACTCATTTCCTCCACATCACTTAGTTCTTTCATTACATTGTGCTCTACCCTCGAATCCTTTGCTTTGTGGTCCGATCAACATTACAGAGAACTCACGACCTAACATAACTTGTTCCACTATTCCTTCATACACCTACATCTTTACATAACTCCTTTTCCTATGGATATAAAGCCACCATGGGGAACTAGTTCCATCCACACCCCAAGACCCGAAACACACAATAGACCCCATTTTTTCAAATTTCTCCAAAAAAATTTAGTTTTTCGGAATTTTTGAGCTTGGAGAAAAGAAGGGAAATGCATCAAAATAATCCCAAGTTTCCAAAACATGAAAAATACCTGATTTTTTAGATTCTTCATCAAGGTCCCATGAAACTTCCCAAGTCCAAATTTTGTAAGTTAGCCAATTTTACTAGAGGAAAAATTGGATAACAACTCATAAACCTTTGAAATTTTCCATAAACTTCCAAAATCTATTCCTTGATGTTATTGACTCTTGAATACTTCTACATGATGGATTTTGGCCTTTGAATCAGCTCTAGGGGTCATGAAATGGTCTTAGGAAGGCTGATGATAAACCCTCCTAAGATTACTTACAACTTCACTTTTAGAGAGATTGCTCAGAAAGTACCTTGAATGAATTTTCCTTCCTAAATAACGTAGGGTAATGGATGAAAATCACTTGTGGACAACTTAAATTACATGATAGGATTGATACAGGGAATATGATGACCTTAGGGGGTGTCTTGGAAAGGTATAATATTAAAAAAATTGACACTATGATATGGTTGTCTTGGTTTTAGTGATTTTTTCTCATTCTAAAAACACAAGACAACAAGATGACCATAGAATTGACAATATTTTTGGGTGGGAATTAAGGTGTTCTTGTAGGTTAAACCACATAAAAGTCCTTTCCATTATGGGAAGGGATCTAAGCTTGAACCATAGTTTGTGGGACCTATTGGAGCTCAAACTTGCACCCGTCTTAGATTATATTGAATTGAGTCATTGAGGTAACAATGGTACTATCTCCAAGTTGTGGGACCTTGCGTGCTTGAGATATACCTTCAGAGAAGTCTAGTTCTTCTACCTAGTTCTCTTGCTACTGCTACAACTAATGATTGAAAGGAAATCCTAAGATAAACATGCCAAGGGACCAGGATAGAAGGATATGTAGAAATGAAAAACTAAAATTAAAGAAGGTGATAACACCAGAAAGAAGGGGGATGAATATATTCATATTTGAGAGAAAAAGAAGGAAAATGCATAGAGAAAGGATAAACACATGTAACAAAGACCGAATATAGCTAAACAATCATTTTCATGAGACACAATTAGAAAAAGATATGCAAGGGATGTGAGAAGACACAAAAACACACAACATGAAAGAGAGGCAAGGAAGAAGAATAAAAATAGGTTAAGGAAAATAATATTTACAAAATAATTTTTTTATTGCTTCTAAAAATGCACAGTTGATTATAATGGCATATGAGGCCGATATCCTCATGTAAAGACTAGATCCATAGGTCTGCAAATCAAAATGCAAGGAAATAACTATACAGACTAAAAGAATCAAACCCTTTACAATGAGAAATGCTCTTACATTTATATATGAATGCATGAGAAAAGAGGAGGGAAAAATCTGATTTGAATTTTCAACCACCAACAACTAGTAATGAATTCCTATAAATTAAATGCTCATAAATCTATCAAATGTGCTTCCCCATGTCTATTTGGCATGTAGGAGAAGGAAGGAGGTAAGATCTAAATCAAATTGGGTGGTTGGAGCAATCAGATCCTGCATTAATGGTGTGAGGGACGTTTTCCATCTTCTCACCTACCCAATCCCACCAATATTTAAAATCAATTAACTGGAGTGTAACCTATGTCATTAGTTACTTTTTCATTTTTGCCACATGTAACACTTTAGGTAGTTACAAGGATTCGAAACTCTATTAGCGCACTTTGATTGGTTACATGTGATACACTCATTCGACATGATGCCATGTGACATAGAGACTAGCACGAGAAGAAGACATAAAAGCGTGTGTGGAGGAGAGAGGTGTGGAAAGAAATTATAGGAAGGGCATGCAAAAGTAATGCATGCGGTAGAATGGAAAGAATATTTACGGGAGGAAAGCATGGAAGAGGGTGTGCTCATCAAAGGGTAATGCACGAAGTGAGGAAAAGAGGGGTACACAAGAATGCAAGGACTTAGCGCAAGTATAAGGCGCATGAGAAAGGTGAATAATTTGCAAGAAGGAAGGAAAGTATGCATGGAGTGAAAGAAGATAGAAGGGAGAAGAGAGTAAAATGAAAGGCTCGAAGAAAAAGGAGATCGCAAGATGATGCTCAAGGAAATGTAGCCAAGAATTATTATGCCAAACAAGTAACCAAAGGGTGCACAACCTGTAATGTTGAACCTTAAAGCTAAAATGAATATGTAAGTTATTAAAATAACTAGGGGACTTATTTTAAACAACATGACCCTTTAAGATTCTAGAGTGGATTGGACCAATAGCCTAATGCCTTGTATTCCCACCTATCTTGTCCTGTATCCATAATGTTTTTCATGTTTATGTTTTGAGGATATATGTACATGATCCTTGTGATCCTTGTCACATTATAGATTGGAAATACTTGCATTTACAAGAGGAAAATATTGTGACCTTGGATTCCATTCACATTTTAGAGTGCGGGACCCTAGGCCTTCGAGTTCATGAACTAGATCAAGTATGAGTACAATGGGATAAATATGATGATATTAATGCCACATGGGTGGATGCTTCTACAATGATGGTCCAATACCCTTACCTATTATAGCAACTTCTATAAGGAATTCATGTTCTAAGGGGAGGGGGATGTAGTGTCCACTTCCCTCGGACACTATTTTGATAGATATTTCCTTCCATATTATAGTTTTTCATCACATGACTCATTGTATATCTTTGTATCGAATGGGGTACTGGACTTATAGTTTACTTGGACTATGTTTCTTTGGTGACATTAAGTTGGCATGGGGTGCTAACCTTATATTTTGAATAGTATGGTTATGGCATGACACATTGATATATTGTTTCTTTTAATAGATGTACATGGTTGATGTTGTAGGATTGTGAACTTCTTATATTTTGATTATGATGATGATAATTATAATTGAGTATGTTTTAAATTATAATGAGATTATGAAATGTATGTGTGATTGGTGCATTTTATCTTGAATTTAATAGTTTTTATTTGGTTAATATATTTGGGAAGATATGACACATGCATTGAGTGTGTAGATGATGAATAGGTACCAAAGGATACACGCAAAGAACCAAATATATATATACTAAAAACACCTAAGAGGATGGAGGGGGAATAACTCCCGTGAAGCTCCCTAGCCAACACGAGTCACCAGGACATGGATATTTGTGGGATGAGATTATGTGTAAGGTGACAAGTTCTTGTTTTATTATTTTTATCATCTTGGCTTGTTTATAACCTATTTCTTCACCTTACCTAATTGTAAGTTGCTTAATTAATCTCTTTTGTTGTTTATTTTTAGTATTGTTCATGGGGGTGAATTTTTTCCATTTGTGGTTGATTTTTTCTTGGTTGGGGTGGTTGAAATATTTTTCCTTTTTGATAAATTAGAATTTGACATTTGGGTCCATTTTTGAGTGGAGTGTGGGACAAGTAAAACTTGTCCCACACTCCCAAAACCCATCCTTACACCTACCCATGGGGTAGGTGTACTTGTTTTGAAGTTTTAAGCCTATTTGGGCTCATTATGACCCCATATAGGTAACTTGAAATAATTTTCACCTAACCTTATTTATTTTTGATTTGAGTTTCTTTTGAGATGACTTGTGGGTTAAGGGATATTTATTTTGAGTTGTAATTTTTTCCATTTTGACTCTCCTTGTATTTTCCTTGTAAGAGAATTTAAGTTTTGTAGTTGAATTTAGATTTTGAGTTGATTTGGCCCATGTGGGCATGAATTTTAATTTAATGTAATTTTTGGGATTTGTTTTGCCTTAGGAACTTAGGATGTTTCCACTTGGCATCATCCTAAGGGGGTGATATTTAAAACTTTTTCTATTTAAGTGGGCTTGTTTTTCCATTTTGGGAGGAAGCCTTTGTCTTAGGTTGATGTTGTTGGATTAATTTTGGATTACTTAAATATTGGATTGTAAAGAGGACAAGATGAGTAAGAGGTGGGTACCTTCCACGTTATTCTTGCATTTTATTGATTTATTTTGTCATCTTTTGATGGAATGTTGTGTTTTATATTCTCTCTTGAGTAGTATGTGGTTTTACTATGTGTTTTTTTACTTGATTTCACCCATTGTGGGGGCTATCAATCATGATGTGCATATGGGGAAGGTAGGGGCATTTGGGAGGCATAAGTAGATGTTAAACCGAAGAAAATAGTTTATTTTTCTTTTGGAGGAACCAAGGGGGTTTGGGACTTGTCTTAGTGGAGAGATAAGTGGGTTTTTTTAGAAAAATAAGTGGAGGGATAAGTGGCATGTACCTTACTTCTTTGGTGGAACCAAGGACTTGTACCCAACCCCTTAGTGGAGCGATAAGTGGTATGGGAGTGCCCCTAGTTCCCCTTACTATCTGGTAAAAATTGATAGTGTGTACTTCATTTGAATGTATTCCCTTTCCATAATAAGTCCCCTTGCACTTGAAATTGTTTGTTTTGGCTTGATATTATTGCATGTTGATATTTTTGGGGAAAAATTGGTTATCCTTGTCTTGGTGTTGGCTATGGAGTTCTTCTCGGGAGTTAGGGGTTTCGTGGGCAAATGGGATATGATTTTCCCTTTGTATGGATTGGAGGTGAATGTTACCTCCACCTATATTTTAGTGTTTGGGACACATTGTTGTTATTGGATGAAGTTTTTAAGAAAGAAAAAATACTATTTGTTGTATTTGATACTTGAAATCAAATAACTTTTGAAAAAATTGTATTATAGTTGTGGTGTTATATTTAAGTATATTTGATCTTTTTAATGTACTCTAAATGTAAGTGAAGGTTTTAATGAATGATATTGTGAATGGAAAAGTTCTTGTGTTGTATATAAGAATACTTGGATTTAAAAATAAAGTTTTCTCTTTTGGAATTGGCATAATGACTCTTAAAGTGTTGCAAGTTTGGCTATGTTTCTCTCTCATTGAATGTATTATGAGTTGTTCTTTAAAAAGGTTAGGAACAATGTTGTGTTTTTTATTGAGCACTTAGAAGTTCATTAAGGAAAGAAAATAAACCATTAAGTGAAAATTTACCTTACTTAAACCCTTGTACAACTAAAGGATCAAATGATTTATTCTTTCATTGATTATACATTGAGATGGAAATGTGTTTCAAAGTTGTAAATCTATCATTTGGTTTAAATGGGGAAAGAAAATACATGGTTTAGTAAACTAGAATAAGTAGTTACTTTTATATCATACCAAGTTTTTAATAGTTTGGTGACTATAGTTCCTTTTTGTGTTTAATGAAGTTGGAATGCAAAAGCGTACTTATAAAGCCCATCATTATAAAGGTTTAAAACTTGATTATTAGTCCATTTCCTTTTGAATAGGAGCTGTGGTGTTAATTAACTCCAAGTCAACTTAGCATTTCCATAATAATGTAAAAATATTGTAATAATTTGGTGAATCAAAATCTAATAGATCGAGCAAATAAATTATATTTGGATTAATAAACATATTCTATAACTACACAATCATATAGTGTATTACCCTAAGTCATATTAAAATAAAAATTACATTTTTACACCTATATAAACTACATGGCTTAGAAACTATGTGTGTGTGTGTGTGTACGTATACATATACATATACATATACATATATAGATACACACACATACACACTCACACACATATACACACACACACACACACACACACACACACACACACACACACACACACACACACACACACATATATATATATATGTATGTATGTATATGTATATATATATATATATATATATATATATATATATATATATATATATATATGTATATATATATATATATATATATATATGTATGTATATACATATGTATATATATATATATACACATATATATATATATCTATATATGTATATACATACATATATGTATGTATGTATATATATAGATATATATATGTATGTGTATATATATATACATATGTATATACATACATATATATATCTATATATATATACATACATATACATATGTATATACATGTATATACATACATACATACATACATACATACATACATACATACATACATATATATATATATGTATATATATATGTATATACATACATATATACATACATATATATGTGTATACATACATATATATGTATATACATACATATATATATATATATATATATATATACATACATATATATGTATATACATATATATATATATATATATATATATATATATATATATATATATATATATATATATATAATAAAAATTTTATTATTAAAAACTTATTAAGTTTTTTGTGTTATATTATAAATATATGATAACAAAAAAATTAAAAATACAAGGGTCACAATCTGCAAAGGTCATGACCCCATTTACAATAAAAAGAAGGGGGTGGGTCAGCCATGGCTGTCCACCCCATTTTATTTTAAATAAAAGGGTGTGTGGCCATGTCAACCTACCCCCATTAAAACCTATATATAGAATGGGTACCTTGTATTGTTATATGAGTTTTTAAGGTAGTTTAAATTTGTGAATTAATATCGCTTTAGGCCTCATCTATTACCATGATATAAACATATAATTAATTTTATCCAACTTAATTACATTGAAATAAATAACCCTCATAACTTATAAACTTTATGCTTTAATTAATAAGTTTTAAATATATTTATAGTTTAGGGTTAGAAATTAAATTTAGTGAGGCTTGAACGTGCCTCTAAAGTAAGGGTAATCATCTTTCATGATGATGTTAAAAATGTTTGAAAACATGAACTCATGTTTTATCTACGTAACACTCTCTAAAGTAAACAAAAAACAAATTATTCCATAATTTTACCACTTAACTTTAATTTTTGTGCATGTTAAATTTTTGGGTGCCACACGAATATTTTTTCCACCCATCACATTCTAAGGAGATGAACCCTTACATCCTACCAGCCATGTGGGGATGAGATTTCAAGGAAAACTACCGGTCCAAAAATCACAACATACAAACAAGGAAAGTTCAATAAAAATACAAAAATCATCAAAATCGTTACATCTTTCGTCATTCACAGTCTTTGGTGTTGAGCCCACACTTCTTACTGGTAGCATGAGATTGGGAAAAGAGAAAGGTACCCTTACTCACCTACGTCTTGTCTTCGGTGTTAAACCCTTACCTCTTATTGGTGGTATGAAGCAAAATGTAGGGGTCATTCCAAAAAAAGAAACAAATAAATCCTTCTAAAAACTAAATCACAAGTGCTTAATCATACAAAATTCAAAGAACAAATTTAGTTTCTCATGTTAAGAGAGACAACCATTCCTTACATTAGATCTTGCCAACAATAGGCCACATGTGGGTCTAAGTCTAGTCATTACCTATAAACGTGAAATCATCTTGGAATCGGTCAAATAATCTTGATTAGAGATGAGTCAATTTTTTTCCAAATGGACCATTGGTACACATTGTGTCTTTACATGCATCATCTTCATTTTTCTATCATTATCTCCTTTGTCTCATGTCCTTCTTGGTTCTCGGTATTGACCCTTCGCATCTTACTAGTTATGCAGAGTCAAGAATGGATTTATATATCTCATCACTCTATCATCTACAATCCATTATACCAATGGAATGACATCTTTAAAATTGTTTGAACATGAGTTCAAATAGTGCACTCTTTACAAAGTTAAAAATAAAAAAATCTTGAAAAAGCAAAATATTCAAAATTTAAAAAAATTGAAATATTTAAAAATCCAAAAATCAAATAAACAAAATTCAAAGTAATAGAAAATTCAAAACATTTCAAAATTAAAAAAATCAAAAACATTCAAAATCCAAAAAAATTGAAAAATCTCAAAGCAACTATTGATATAACTTGACGTTATCAAAATTTCAACTACTATGCTAGTAATTGTGATTATCACACAATCAAAACCTCACATGTATTGTCAGTTTGGGAAATATTTTCTCTCATGTTCTTCCTCGCATGTATCCTTGCTTGGAAAAATTACCTAGTCAATATCACATCAATCTTAAACAAGGATCCAACAAGAGTGTTATTATAAGTTTCTTAACTCTGTTCTTCAATCTGATCCAATCCCCTTGCATGTATCTTTACTTGGGGGCATCTATATCTACTCAATCCTAATTTTGTAACACATTAGTGGCATAGTTAGATATATTTATTTAAAGTTGTGTCAAATTGTTGTTATTATTAACTAATTACAAGCATTTTTTAGAATCTTATCTTATTTTTTTATTAAGGGAAAATAGTTTTGAAGGGACTATACTGTGCCTATGTGACCAGAGAAGGGCAAAATAGTCAACCAAGAAGGGCTCAACAGCCAAATATTACAATATAAGTGAAAAAAGGATCTAAACGTACAAAGATCCAAAAGTAAGAAGGAAAGATAAAAAAGAAACCAAAAGAGAAACAACATATAGAGCTCCACCAAAAAATAGCTCCAGAACCGCGGATGATGTGACCACATCATGACCAAAAAAACAGCATCACAACAACCCGTTACTTGATGGCTCTGTCAATCTTGGTCTTGATAGCCTGCAGCGACATGAAGAAGGCAATGACAGTGGCCTGAGAGGAGTCTTGCATATCTGCTTGGGCAATTGCAATATCCCTTTTCTCTTTAGGACCCCAAATGTCCTCATTAACCCCACTTAAACTACAGACACTATGGACATGTTGTTCAATGAAATTATAAATGCTTTTGAGGGCAGACAATATGCAGTCATTGCGGCTTTTAGCATTCCCCAATCTACCATCTAAGGACTGTAGCTTCTTGAAGACTTCAGCAATAACCCCCTCTTCCTCCTCAGTTTGAAGGATTCTTTTACCCTTAGCTCTTTCCATGTTTTTTATAGCCCCTTTGAGCTCTTGTATCTCCTTTTCTAATCTTTCCACCCTGTCCAGCAATTCCTCCTCCTTGGGCTCCTCCACCGGCTTGCTAATATGCAGGAGGTTTTCATCAATTTCCAAGTCTTTGTGGCTCCTTAGGACCCGTTGGGAAGCAGGGATTTTAGCTTTAAGGCTCTTGCTTTTCTTCTTTGGAAACAACATATTCATTCTTTCTTTTAGCGGGGAGTGGAGCGGTGTGGGCGAGGTGGAGGTATGGAGGAGGGAGGTGGGGTAGGATTCACTGGAGGGCAGCTTGAGCAGTGGCGGTGGATCAAGAGGATAAGTCCCTAGTGCAAAGGGACAGCCCTAGAGTGGCTCTGAACTTCCCTTATAGATTTCTCCAGAGAGTTAATCAAATAGTGAGGAAAGATGATAATGTTATTTCTATGAAAGTGATTCAGAAAAATTAGATGCTTTTGAGGTATAGTCACAAATCTTCCTTCAAGGGTAACATACCTAACCACCATTTTGGCCGGCTCGTGCCAAAGGTTCGGGGAATTAGCGCCACCTTGATGCCAGTGGTCACAAACTCAAGATTTTCAGCCTCTTCCAAAAATTTCTTGGTCTCCACCTCCTGTCCACCTTCTTGTTGAAGAATTTGGTGCCTTCCGAGGCTCGGGCCCATGATCGAGCAATGAGCTCTTCCGTGATTTCCATCTCCATGTTACTATACTTGACAATCCTATTCTTCCAACCCTAGGTGAATTTGATAGAAATGTCTTGGTCGAAGCCTTGGATCCTTTCAATGAAATTAGACAGGCCCCCAATTTGTAGGTAATCCCAAAGCTCCGTGTTCTCTTTCCACTCAGGATTGTGGGTCGGTTCGGTTTTGCAAGGCGAGACCCCATGTTTCCTCTGCTTCTTTTTCTGTTCTCAACGGTAAAAATATACCAATGTGTGGGACAAGCAGAGCTTTGATTTTGATATTTGAATCTTTCCTTTCCATGAAAGCTGATTTAATGATTATGCTACACTTGTTATTATTGCCCCGCTCCTCGGCTTTCCTCCTATGCCAAGAAATGATGACAGTCCATCCCACACAGATCGTATATCTTTTGTGATGTCATCATCATGTACTTGAGGATCCACACATTAGCATCCAAATTACAGCCGTTAGTAATGATTTTCACTGCCATGTAGATCAATGATAATGGCTTTATTGACATGAGCGGGTAGAACGTCCCCCCTAAACCAAGTTTGAAAGGAATTATTAACACCGAAGTTAGCCAAGCTGTCAGCTACCCTATTACCTTCCCGATAGGTGTGGGTGATTTGGACATTTTCAAAGCTTTTGCATATATCAATAGCTTCCTCAATATAATCCCTGATAGACCAGCTGGGGTGTTGCTTTTTATTCAAAAGATTGATAATATTTAGAGAATCACCTTCAATTATAATATTTGGAATATTGCAATCCCTGGCAAGTTTTATACCCCAAAGAGCCACCATGGCTTCGGAATAATGATTAGTCTGCCTGCCCATTCTCCCAGAAAAAGTAGCAACAAAACAACCTCTTTGATCCCTGATGATTCCCCCTCCTCCAGAGTCACCCGGATTGCCTTTTGAGGCCCCATCAAAATTTAACTTGTGCCAATCAGTGGGAGGTTTAATCCATCTGATTGTGGTTCTGTCAGTACCATTGTTATTTCTATTGACAGTGGCAATATTCCATTCAGTCAGGATGCTTGCTTCATTCTCGGGTAAAGACCATTTTTAGGGGGTTTAAATCTAGCAATATTATCTTGCACAACAATGATAATTTCCTTATATACTTTGTTACAAGCCTGTCTTTTGTTTCTGAAAATACTATCATTACGAGCCTTCCAGATTCTCCACATAGTGTGGGGCAGAACAAGTTGCCACAGTCTTTTCACCATGCAATGTTTAAATGGAGAGCCCCATTGCTCCCAAGCCTGAAGACAGGTAAGGGGAAAAATCCATCTCAGATTAAATTTATCAAAAACAAGCTGCCAAATTTTGGAGGCAATCTCACAATGGAGGAATAAATGTTTTATATCTTCAGCCTCTTTCTGACACATGCAACATCTATTTGGCATGATGAATCCCCTCTTGATGAGATTGTCATTAGTTAGGATCTTGCCATTAATAATTAGCCACCAAAAGAAGTTCACTCTAGGGGTTAACTCCGGCATCCACAGCTTGTGCCACTTAATTTCACTTTCCATGGATACAAAGAAAGAATTATATCCTGATTTAACAGTGTATTCCCCATCGAAAGAATCTTTCCAGATGAGCTCATCCTTAAGGTTTTGATTACTTATATGGATTAGGGAAAGTTGATTATGGAGATATGCAATCTCAGCCTGTATACTATCATTCTCCACTTTTAGCTGTTTCCATTTTCTTTTGTTTCCATCCCTCTCAATGTACCCTTGGATTTTGTGTCCATACTTTGTAATTAAGCTATCTTTAATATGATCAAAAGTAGAAATCCAGTTAGAATCCGTCCACTTATCAGTCCAGAAGTTTATGTTTTGTCCATCTCCAAGCTTCCAGCTACACCCCTGAGAGAGAATGTGTCTACTACAGAAGGTTGTTCCAGAAAATAGAACCACTCGGAAGAGACTGATCATATATGAAGGAAATCTTGTTTTGGTTTGAAAGATATTTAATCTTAACCAGCTCTGTCCAAGGTCTGTGCTCTTTTATAAGCCTCCATCCTAATTTTGCACTAAGGGCAGTACTCATATGTTTGATATCTTTTATGCCTAACCCCCCTAGTCTCTTAGGTTTACAAACCTGTTCCCAAGCCACAAGGTGATATCTGAATCTGTCCTCAGTACCGTGCCATAGAAAGTGTTTTTGAATCTTCTCAATATTGTTCATCACTGCTGTAGGCATGTTGAACATTGACAGTATGTAAATAGGCAAGTTTTGAAGCGTGCTTTTAACCAAAAGGCACTTACCTGCACTTGAAAGGACTGCTCCTTTCTAGCCAGCCAACTTTCTTTGAAATCTCTTAATAAGATCATTCCATACCTCCACAGAAATCTTGCCAGTACTTAAAGGTAAGCCTAAGTAAGTAGCTGGTAGAGAATTAATAGTGCATCCTAGAATATTAGCAATCTTTCTTTGCCTTTCCCTAGGAGTATTGAAGAAATAAATAGAGCTTTTGTCAAAATTAACTTTTTGTCCCGAGGCTTCCTCATAAAATCTGAGGACAGTTTTGATAGCCTTTGCCTCAATAATAGAAGCCATCAGGAGCAGCAAAGTGTCATCAGCAAACTGCTGATGAGAGGAGATCTGATTACCAGTAGTTGGAGGGAAGCCTTTTATCATGCCAATGTCAATAGCTTTGGAGATAGATCTACTTAAACTGTCAGCCATAATAATGAATAAAAGAGGGGAGATTGGGTCACCTTTCCGAATACCTCTATTGCTGGAAAAAAAGCCCACAGGTTCTCCATTAACAACCACAGAGAATCTAGAGGTAGAGATACAAGAGTGAATGATTTTTCTGAATTTGCTTTGAAACCCAAACTTGGATAAGACCTCTTCCATGAATCTCCAGGAGACTCTGTCGAAAGCTTTATGCATGTCTAGTTTGATGGCCATCCCCACCTTTTTACTTTTATCCATAGAATGTATAGTTTCATGAACCATGATAATTCCATCTTGGATAATTCTTCCTTGGATGAACCCGCTCTGCTGTTGTGAAATGATCTCCATGAGAATAGGTTGCATTCTAGTGGTGAGGATCTTTGTGAAAATCCTATAAATGACATTAACCAAACTGATAGGCCTGAAATCTTTGAAGTCTTTTGCATCCAAATTTTTGGGGCAAGCACAATGTGTGTATTATTTAGTTCTTTAATGAGATTTCCCATTCTGTAAAATTCATTAACAACTTTCAAGAGATCTTCAGAGCATATTTCCCAACATCTTTGGAAAAAGTTAGCCGAGAAGCCATCTGGACCTGGAGCCTTATCCCCTTCTAAAGAAAAAACAACCTTTTTTAATTCCTCAATGGTGACAGTTTTTGAAAGACTTTTAAATCTCTCAGAAGGTATGAGATTATTAGGAATGGAGTCTAAGAGAAAAGAGGCCGCTTGTTCATTATAGGAGTTATCTTCAGTGAGAAGGTTCTTGTAAAAATTAAGCGCCTCTGTTTTGATATCCTCTGGATCCTTAGTAATGTTTCCATTTCCTTTAGCAACCTCAGATATTCTGTTACAAGCTCTATGTTTGATGGCTGTCAAATGAAATTTTTGTATTTCTGTCTCCATCTTTAAGCCAAAGGGCTCTAGATTTCATTCTCCAAAAGGATTCTTCATGGCTGTTTATATTATGTAGATCTGAGAGGAGTTTTTTTTCCCACTGATTATCCTCTAGAGTCATACCTTTCATGGAAACATTTAGCTCAAGCTCTTCCAGCTGTTGCTTAAGTTCTTTCTTCTTTTCAAAAATGTTTCCAAATACCTCTTTATTCCAAATTCTAATCTTCTGTTTAACATTCTTCAACTTCTGAAGAAGCCTGAATTGGGCCGTCCCTGTGCCTTCCCAAAACCACCATTCTTTAATTCTGTCCATAATGTCTTCATGTTCGAACCACATTTTCTCAAATTTGAAATTACCATGAAAAGGTTTTGTCCAATTGAAGAAGTTGAGGACAATTGGATTATGATCAGATCCCATTCTGGGGAGAGAAGAAAGATGGAAATTCTGGTCCAGGATCCAATTTGCAGAAATAAGAGCTCTGTCGAGTTTAACCTGAATTAAGTTCTCTCCTAACCTTCTGTTGGACCATGTAAATTGATTTCCATGAAGCTCTATGTCCATAAGATTAAGAGTCGAGATGAAGCCTGCAAATTCTTCCATACCAAGGGAGAATTCAGAACTTCCCCCAAACTTTTCTCCCGGATTCAGAGGAGTATTGAAGTCTCCCATAACCAGCCAGTTCATGCTTTCAACCTTGCTTCGGAACAAGGTTAACTCTTTCCATAGATTTCTTTTACCAGTAGCAGTATTGGGCGCGTAAATATTAGATAGAATCCAGCTATGATTATTTTCAAGGCTTTTAAAAATAATAGCTAAATGATTCTGGGTGGAGGAGAGTACCTTACCGTCAACCATCTTTGTATCCCAAAAGGTTGCTAAGCCTCCAGAAGCCCCTTGAGAGTCAACAACAGCAAAGGCAGCATTCTGCCAAAAATATCTTTTGAAGTCTTCAACTGCTTTACTTTTCATTTTAGTTTCCTGAATGAGAAGAATGTTGGGTTTGTTTGCTCTTTTAATTTCCTTAAGCATTCTTTGCTTAGGCCCCCCATTGAGGCCTCTGACATTCCAAGAAATAACCTTCATTAAAAAATTTTGGAGATGCATTTGCCGGATGGTTCAGAATTCTCTGTGTACCATCTGCAATTTCTTTTTCTCTTGCTTCTCTCTTAGATGGCCTGCCTTTTCTAAAGGTTACTCCAAAATTTGTAGTTCTTCTAGCAGTGGCCCTTGTGATTCTCGAGGTGGAAGCTTCCCAGCTTCCAAGCTACTTTTTTTTTCACTACAGAGTGATTCCGGACTTTCTTCCAGGCTTTTTGAACCTCTTTTCTTTCTTTTCACTAAGATGAATCCATCATTATCACAATCATTTTCCTTTCTAATGGGGGTAATTTCCCCATCCTCTTTTCCTGTGGCAATATCAGTCTGCTTATCCATTTTAGGAGCCAGCTCCTCCACATCTGTGTCCTCCTTCTCTTGGTTTAGATCTCGTGCAATGGATTCTAGATCCTCTTTGCCTTTTTCTTGTCTCATTTTTAGTTTCTCCAAAGAGTTGTTGCTTAGCAGCTCTTGATGAGCATTGATTTTGTCTATCTCTTCTTCCATATACGAGAGAGAAATGTTAACTTTTTCATTTTCTTCATCAACCTCCATGTTCAACTTAACCGGATTTGGTGTCAAGATGTTCAATACTGAATCCACTAACATCTCCCTTTTGTTTTCTTCCTCATTCGCACCCAGATCTATTTCTTGTTGAGTCTCAATCAGTTTCTTAGGTTTCCAAAGTTTTTTGAAAACCGGTGGTCTCTTCGCCTTAAATCCTTTTTTCCTTTCTTTTAACTTGGAATGCCTCTCCAAACACCTATTTCCAGTAGCTGGTTCAGATATCTGCTCTTTATCCGCCTTATCTCCCTGATTCTGTCTTTGATCTTCAGGAATATCTGAGAAAGCTTCCAGCTTTTGAACTGAATGTTCAGGACATTTGCTGGCAAAATGCCCTAATCTGTGGCATTTGCTACACCTTAGTTGGAAAGCTTCATATTCTATTTGCTGATTCCATATTCCAAATTTGGATTGTAGAACAATGTGATCGGGAAGCTCCTGATCCATTTCAATGGAGACACAGAACCTAGCAAATGCCAACCTAGATCTATTTCTCGTGGGCCCATCCAGGCCAATGGGTGAACCAATCGATTTGGCAATGTGCAGGAGGATTTCATCATCCCATAGATGCAGAGGAAGCCCTGGGAGTCTACACCAGATGGGTATGGCATGAATATTCTCAACAAATGGATTGAATCCAGGATACCATTTTTTTAAAAATAGTCCCATATTACCCAGACACCAGGGACCACCCAACAAAATGGAGTCAACATCAGATTGGAGATTAAATCGGGCCAGAAAAAACCCTTTGCCATGGTGGTGATTATTAAATCCCCTTTTGGTTTCCATCTGCGAATGGCCCATTTTCTAATAGTGTCCACATTGGGTCTTGATCCCAAAAATTTTCCGACAAGGGCCAGATTGGTTTTCTCCAGAGCTCTTTGCAGACATCCGTCAGGCACCTGTAAGTGGGTCACCCCTTCAGCATCTTTTGTACTTTTAAAATCACATGCAGACAGAGGTCTCACATTTTTGTCAGGAGGAGTCTTAACAACATCCGCCCAGGCTCTAGACCCGAAACTGCCACCAGTGATCGCATTTTTCACTTTTACCGGTTCATTAGCGGCTACATCGCAGTTCTTTGAAAGACATTCAGCCAGAGCCACTGAAACAATGCTTTCAAAACCCTCACGCAGCCCGCTCACATTTTCAAACTCGCAGCCCATTCGCATTGTTGGTATCAATTCTTGTGTATCTTATCTTATTCATATATATAGTGCATCTTAATTATTGTGTATATTGGGTTTTCTTTTCATTTTTTTATTTTTTGTTGGACCAAATGAAAGTATTTTTATATTATCTTAGTTTATTCATAACCTTGGGATATTCATCTTACTGTGTACATTGGGTTTGTTTTGCATGTTTATCTTACATTTTTAACCAATTATGAGTATTTTGTAAGCATCTTGGTTTATTCATAGCCATGGTGTATATCAATTATTGTGTATATTGGGTTTTTTACTATTTTCTTTCTCTCTCTCTCTCTCTCTCTTCGTGTTCTCTACATGAATATGGGTTAATCATCATGGTTTTCAATAATCATGGTGCTAACTCTTGTATATAACTAAATTTTTACACTTTCTATTTTTATACATGTTATTAACAATTTATCTTTTTAGGTTAGAGGTTTGTAATGCATCTATCTCTAGAACATGTGTGTTAAGGGGATTGTTCTTGGATAGGGGTGTGGCTATTCATGTAACCATTGGGTTAGGGATGGTACATGGAGAGAGGACACCTTTCAGCCCCATTTTACATATTTCTTTTTATTTTATCCTCTTATTTTATCTCTCATTATTCTAACATCTAGCTTGCTCATGATCCCGATTCTTATGTCTTGCATCAACCTCATTTTTCATGACACTTTGCATCTTCCCTTTGCATTTTCCACCACCTGGATGAAACCATTTCTTTTGGGGGATTATGTTGGTGTATAATTAAAAACCTAGCCGATGCCTTTACCCATAGGCGATCACGTAAGTATAAATACCCCAACTCTCATTTTCAAATTAAGAGAATCATATCGGACCACAAAGAACTCACCACTATCTTTTATCTCTTGCATCAACTTACACCTTCTCACTTATTTTATGGATTTCTTACATCTTGACTCTTGGCTTAGAGATTATTCTTGTTTGGATTGGTTGTCTTGCACTTTTGGGTCATTTATTCTCTTATAGTGTATGGTCCTTTAGGAGATAGATGCATCAATGACCACCCTTAATAGGTAAGTTCTCTAACCCACTTTATAATTTTTTATAGAGTAGCTTCCAACATTTGCTACATACACTATGTTATCTTAGTATTTTATCAACATTCGAGGTTAGTATATTGTATTTCAGTTCTTCATTTCATGTTACATGCTTTAATTCAGTTACCATAGGATTTTGAATGCTTCTTTTATTCATTACTACCCCACAATATTGATACCTTTATAGGGTTCCTTCATCTTATTTAACCTAGGGCCTTAGAAACCTTAGGTTTTCCTAGTGTAAGGGTTACTTCCTTGGGGTCTGCGATAATAGGGGTATTTATAACCCCTATAACTATATCTATTTAAGTGTTGGTCTTGGTGTGTCCCTTACTCATTTCCTCAAATACCCTAGTTGAATGGATGATAAGAGTACATGGTGTCTAGACACATTTTTACCCACCATACATCCTTGGTGAACCCAACGTAAACCCTTATTTTTTCTCTTTTGATCGAGCACAACTCATTAAAAGGACCCTTTTTATTTTTGTCTTGTTTTAGTCTTTAAAATTACAAAAACCCTAAAAATCAATCTTCCTAGATGCCTTTATTTGTGTCAAATTAGGTGTAGGGAAAATCCTATCTATCTTGGTCAAAATTCATCACAAACTACTTCATCTCATGTGAAGTTATTTTTATAGGGCCAATTATGTTAGTAGCATATTCTTCCAAGATTCTTCTAGGTCAGACCAACACTCTATAGTGGAGTATCTTGTCCAGGGCTCTCCAAATCGGTGAACAATCACTTTCGAGAAAGTGATCACCCATAATCCATCTTTCCTTTCTACTCGGGATTGTTGTATGATAAGATCTAATAGAAAAAACTATAACACCCATAATGATAATGTATTAGGTGATGTAAAGGAATAGATTCAGATTGAAGACACTTTTGATCTTCCACATGAGATTCAAACATTCCTTGATAATTTTCCTCAATACAAAGGGGAACCTAAGTCAAGTAATTCATAAACACCTTCTTGACTTTATATCTGAGTAACTTGACAATAGGATAGATAGTGGGAAGGATACTATGGTAGGATCATCTAAAAATACCTCTAGTTCTGATCCTACTAATATGATCCTCCAACTCATAGATAAGATGAGTCAATAACAAAATATCACCACAACCCAACTCCTTCAAATGCAAGCCAATATGGTCCAAATGGTTAACCTTCCTAACACAGGATTTGGGTGTGTAATTCCCCCACCCTTACCTAATGGACCTAATGGGGAACCTATTTCCCAACCTCCCATTCAAAACAAAGTATTATAGGCAGTCAAAAAGAGCCTAAACTACCTTACATTGCTAGCATGGATATTGGAGGTATTACACCTTCTATCTCATATGATGGGTCAAAAATTCTACCTTACACATTAAGGCCTTTGAATTTTTTTATAAATAATGGATCAAATTTAATTCTTACACTTCCACTAAAATTTTAGCTAAGAATCTTATTGGAGATGCTTTGGAATGGTATCACATGTTACCCCCTAACTCCATAGTGGAGTTAGAATACCTAGTAACAACCTTTATTAATGAATTCCAATACCATGATATCCCTGAAAATAAAATCAATGCATTTATTAATTAAAATAACATGAGAATGAATTATCTCAAATGTTCATTAAATTTTGAAAAAACTTATCTACTAAGGTAGAACACAATATGTCGAATGATAGCCTGTTCCAACTTTTTGTTCGAGCCTTAGGACCTTGCCTTCAGTACAAGGTCTAGTCCTTTTCTCCTACTTCCCTTGACAAAGCCTTTGAATAATCCAAATGACAAGATTATCTCATGAGGGAGTTTGAGAAGGTTCCTTCTAAGACTCAAGAAACTAAACAAATATAAATCCTTCAAAAATCAAAGAACAAGAATGCCACAAACATCGAGGTCTTAAATAACCTTCCTCTTCTAGATTTTACAAAGAGCAATTTATTTACTATTGATCAAAAAGATAATAAAAATAATATACAACCTACTTAATATCAACCATTAACCTATAATGGGCTATGAAAATGTATACCTAAACCATTTAGTCAGATCCTTGATCCTTCTAGACCTATCCCATAATGGCATGATGAAAACAAATTTGGGTGGTAGCATGCCAATTAGGGTCATTCTCATGGGAATTTTCTTTCTCTTTGCTTAGATACCATCACTTTTTGTTTAGACCCTTAATTTTACCATGAAGCCATCACATGAGAGATTTTGATTGAAGAAGTTAAGGCTTAAGATGCTCACAGTAAAAATATAGTCATAATGCCATTAATCAAGCTAATGAAGAACTTAAAGTTTTCTCTAACCGTATACCTAATCATAACTTAGGTAAAATCTCTAAGAAACTATAAAATTCCACAATGAATGTCTATGATCCATATATCTTTGAGAAAAAAATGTCTATACATGATTTGAGGTGTGTGCTTACATATATAGATCTTGAGTACCCTCCATTAGTTCAGCCTCGAACTCACAGAGTTATTTACCCCAATGTCTCTCAAAATAAAAATTCCAAAATAAAAATCCATCCCCTACAGACACCATCAGACCCTATGATAAGATTTTTATAGGGCTGAAGGTGTTTAAAACTATTTCTTTGAATATATCCTTGGTGGGCGATGATGGCATTGAGATTAGAAAAAAATATATCGAAAGTATCTCTAATCAATCCTATTTTTGAGGATCCTAAACACTCTCAATCTATTGCTTAGTTTAGCCATGATGAGTGGGATCCTTTAGAAGCATTATCTCAAATTATTGGCCTAATTCCCTTTTTGTATCTCATGCCACATCACCTCACCATCGTGAGTGTATTATGAATGCACTGTTTGATATGATTATACCCTTCCCTCCAATTTTGGGATAGTCTCCTCCTCCTGTATGACTCGAGAAAAAAGTATCCCTTTTCAGTGTGAGGAACTCTCCATTTGTATGGATTGTACCATCGATAAACTTGTATTGATTTTCCCGTATCAGCTATGATTCCTAAGGAAATATTTTTTTGGGGACGATCCTCCATACTTAATTTCCCTACAAATTTTTCAAAACAAACTCTAGCATGCCCTCATTGATGAGGGTGTTGGCACATGTGTGGCCTCTTTAGAATTCATTAAATCCCTTGGATACTCAATTGACAACCTCAAAACCACACATACTACTTGTCAAGGGTATGATCAACAAAAGATGCCTCCCATGGGTTGTATTTGGATGCCTATCACTATCCCTCCTAGGATAATATGTGTGAAAGTTATGGTCTTCAATTTCCCTTATCTTACAACATTCTCCTTGATCGACCTTGGACCCACCGCATGTCTACAATCACCTCTTATGTGTACTAATGTGTCAATTTTTCACGTCAAGGTGAAATATATAAAATATAAGGCAACCCAAATCCCTATAATTATAATAATATTAAAAAAAAAGAACTTATAAGTTCCCCACCCTTAAAGAGTTATCTATGACCCCTTTACGCAAATATTAACACTTTAATTATCCTATAGAATCTCTTTGTGGCAATGCGGGTCATCTAGAGTTGGTCGGGTGCATGCCTCCCACCTATTTGATTCTGATGATGACAAGCCCGATGAGATTAGTGTTAGAATCAACACTTCTAATCTTCCAAATATTGTCATTTCACAACTTCCTCCTAACTTACGGCCTCACAAGAAGGATCCTTCTATCCCCATTAACATTTCACACACACCTAAACCCAAACTTGAGAAAAAGGTTCAAATAGAAACTACAATTGATTCTTGCATAATAGAAACCAATGAAACCTAGAATTTTCTAGATAACACCCTAGTCATGTTGGCACATCACTCAACCTTGACTGAGCACTCACCCAAAGCGTGCAAGGTACCAGGTCCCTCTTTAGGGTTGCTATAGTAGGATGTTAGCAAGATGAAGGAAGAAACATATAGATTCATAACTAATCCATCATTCTATAATGCATGCTACGCTCAGATCTATGAAATAACAAGCTTAAATAGTAATCATGATTGAATTAATAACATGCCGCAAAACTATACACAGAATGACACTTAGATTCAACCAATATCTTCCATTTATTAAATAAATACATAAGCTACTTACATTAATGTCGGTCTATACCAATGCGTGTGTGAATTTGATATAGTAATTCAGTCATATGTGTATATCTCTTTACCACATACATACACACACTGTATATTCTCTATTACACTTACTTACTATGTACCTAACATCATATATATAGGGTGGGGACTTGCCCTTCACCGCTTATCTATTCTAGAAATAGGCTGCATGCTATTGATAGCCACATGTTGTTTTTAGGCATAGCCACACATGCAAGTGTGTTATCTATAGACCTCTTGTAGTTAATTGAAGTGTTAATTCTATTCTTAGCTCATCTCCATGCAAAAACGCTTTGATCCGCCACTCCAAAGACAAAAATACATAGCACACACATCTCGAATCGTTGGTGTGATCCACATGCCATCTTCTAAAAATAGGTCTTCATGCTCAAAATCAGCTAAGTCCTGAAAGCTGAACTTGCCTTCCATGTGCGGGTCCTTCTTGTCCTTATGTGCCCTTGATATTGGCCTTCTCTCCGACATGAGACTCCTTGTGTGTTCTTGAACAAGTATTCTTTGATCAACATTACCCCACACTAATCTCATTATCATCCCAACAATGGGTATCTCCAAAAATTGAAGTAAAGAATAGAATAATGGAAAGAATAAGAATGAAAGAATGTAGACAAATAAAGAATTTTTATTAGATAACCTCCTTTGTATCACTTTGCAGTATCAACTCTGGATACTCCTTTATTTTGGCCTCCAAAATATGCCATTCTAGTGAGTGTTTGTTTCGATTTTTCTAGGATTTCCACAACAATGGATTCCAACTCATCCCTTGCAATCTCTCCTTTTTCATTCTGTAGAACTAACACAACACTGGACATTGATGTCATTTCTCCTTCTAAAAGATCCATCTTCTGCGTAATTAGCTTCCCAAGCTCTTCCATCTCGAGTCTTGTGTGGCTCTTATGCTGCGGTCAGAGCCTCGCACTTCTGTTTAACCATTGCCAATATTTTTACACGGCCCAATGTTTCATCCTTCATCACTTTCTGGACCTCATTGCTCTCTTCTAGGTTCTTTATGTTGATAATCACTTCTGGAGTTGTGCATATGTTTAAAGCCTAGTCTTATTTTTTCAATAATTCATGTAATTCTTACAATAACCCTTCATAAGATGCAATCTTTCGCATCACCAAGGCTTTCTCCCATTCAACATCTTACTCTGAGATTCTTGGCTCTGGCATGCACAGAGGTTCATCTTCAAGTACCAAGTCCACCAAATTTCCTACATAATGTATCACTGAAGGAAACGTCTGTGGTACCTTGGCCTCCAAGTGTGGCCTTGCTCTGATGAAATTGTCCCCAATCTCCTCTACGATGCTAATAAATACCTCATTTTTATTCTATGCAAAGTCCCTCTCCTACGTTATGTGTGTTATCTCTACATCCTTTGTCTTTAGCTCCTCACGCAGTGCTCTGATCATTACAGCTTTGTCCATATTTCTTTGAGCCACCTCAGCATAAACCTTCACCAATGCATTGCTGACCTACTCATCTGACATGATAGTAGGCTTTACTATCATGTGTCCAACTTGGGGTGCCTTCTTCATTTGTCTCGACATGCATGACTCTTTGTACACATCAAAGTCATGCTCATCTATGTGGGTGTGCATTGAACATGATAGTTGTTTTTGAGTGCATACAGTCGCCATATCCTCATCCATTATCTCCCACCCAAATAAATCCTTCTATGTTATCATGCTCTGAAATTGGGTGCAAACAATGTTACCTACATCCTCTAAATACCTCATGGCTAGTGGAATGTGTTCTTTACTTGTTATTTTAGACCATTCTTTGCTTAGGAACTTTAGCTTCCAAATTTGGGACTTGTGTCTCCATGTCCTGAACATTCTCTACAGCTATCTCTTCTGGTCTCTTCTTGTCCTCTTCTCTTCCCTTTGATCCCTCACCCTATTCTTCTATGTTCTCTGGAAGTGTAGGAGAATTAGGCATGCTTTCTTCTGACTATTCCACCTCCTCGTTTAACTTCAGTTTCCTCCTTTACACAATTACCTCTTTCTATGGAGAGAGTCTGGGTGATCTGTGCATGGTGGTTAGAGTAGCACCTTGGGTCCTAGTTCTCTGAAACACCTTATTAAATCTGTGCTCCCTTTGGAATTCATTCAAGTCCTCATCATCCCCCTCTTGTGGCTGAGGTGGTGTAAATATGTGCTCAGATTCACCCTTATTTACTGAGGATGTCTCCTACCTCTATGATCCAAACCACCACTATCTTCACACTCCTCATCATGCTCTACTTCAATTAGCTCTGTGGGCTTAGGCACTTTGAGATGTTATCCATTGTATGCTTTCTCTTTGGTGGTCTTTGGAAGTGTGAACTCACCTTCCACATACTTTTTATTATCCATATTTGGCTTCAACTGAAGATACACCAATGGTACCCCCACATCTACTACAGCTAGACTTATTGGATTAATATTCAACACCTTCGAAATGATCATCTTTGTATAAGCACTTCTGCTAGGATACACATACTTCTTTCTCAATGTGTGGTGGTCACAGTCTACCTTATCTACATTGAATACTAGGAATCACGTGTCTGTGAATAGATGCTTGGAAATACCTTGCAGTGAATACATAAGGAAATTTACACCAAGGGCTCCAGACTCCATATTTCATTGGGAAGCGTGTGATGTAGAAATGCTGATATATAGCAAAATAGACTTGTTTCCCTACCATTGTTGGTAGGTCCTTTGGGACGCACCACTCTTCTCCAAATTCCACATGGAGCCTGTCATACCATTTCTCCGCCCTTTGATTTACATCATCTGTCATGGCCCCTTTACATAGGTACTTGTTGAACCTTTCAGTTGGTGACTTGTTCTCCATGGGGTATTCCCATACCTTTTCCTTCGGTTCGTCTAGTACTCTAATATCCATGAATACCAGTGATAGGAGAACAACCCCAAAGTTGATCTTCCCTCCTATGCGCACTTCTTCAACTATTTATTTTGTAATATAGCCTGCAATGTTGTAGATTTCCCCTTCTGACATCTTACATGTAACGTGTAACCACATAGTATTTACCTGTGAACACTGCTCATGATCATTCAACTTTATAACAAGGTTTGTTGCAGCTTGCACAACTAGACAGTTCTTCAATTTGTCTATATCCATTCCACACGGACCCTTTAGGTACCCTAACTCTTGTTTGGTCTTTAAAATCATGGCTTTATCTGCGAGATCACTTTTTATGTCCTCTCTTGTGGCCTTCAAACCTGTAACTAATGAGATAAGTGCAGATGAGATTTTAACTCTACGTCCTGCAAAGTAGAAAAATTCCTCATGCACCCTGATCATGAGCCATTGATAAAAGGGTTCATACTTCCCAAAATATGGAAGATCATATAATTGGTATACCCCAATTCCCTTCAGAAGCTTCTCACCTACATCATCATAAACTGGCATGTCATCCACCGTGCACTTTTTCATCCTAGCAATGAGTAAGGAATCGATATCCTTCTTGTTTTCCATGGTCTTGTGATTATATTCACTTACTTTGATCTTTCTGATGGGTGAATCCCATTCCTAGCTAATGATGACTCCTTCTGGATATTGTATTTCCAAAAAATGGCTTTCTGGTGCCATCTTGTCTTCCTCAACGGCTACCTTCTTATTTCTTTTTACTGCTGCTACAGATGCCTTCTTAGGTGCCATTTTTACCTTACAAATGTCTCTTTTTTAACTTTGCAACTTTACAAATCAAACCATAGCTCAATTAAATCATGCCTTAGGTGGAAACTTCATAACCTAACTCTTTTCTGTCTCTATGCTTCACTCAAACCCTTCACCACTGGGGACGCAATATTCTTGTCACATAGATCTGGTTGTCACACTTGGTTTCACACCCTTTGCACCTTAACCCGATCACTCAGATCTTTGCAATTAGCTATTTCCTCAAATTCCCTTAGTCGCAACAATAAAAATGAATATGCATCCCATCCTTATATATATTTTTTTCAAATTTTGATGTGTAACATTCCCATTTTAAGACTTTAGAAACAAGGGAATTTTTTTGAAACATAATGTTCTCTATTCTAAATAAAACATCATTTAGAACACACATTCCATACAAATAAATCACATAACAGAGATAACCATATGTATTTGTAATGACTCGGAATACTACCGATCTCTCATTTTATGACTCGATTCTTACTAACAAATCTCTCATGTTTGTCTTAAAGTATAGAATACTTTATGTATACTACGTATACTTGGTTTCCTACCCTATCCTGGGTACTGAGTGATCTGTTTAAAGAACCTATCTGAATATTTGTTACCAATATTCATCTGACATCACGTTGCTTTAAACTAGGTGACATAGGACAATGCAACCAACAACTTGTGATACTTTGGCCAAAGATTTTCAACATACTATTCATGTTACTATTCCTAGACAACATACTCATCATTTTGGAATACGTCCTTCACCTCACTCTTTTGTTATCTAGAATGGTCTTTATTGACTACTATCAATCCACTTGCCCAAGGTTTGACCTAGCTCAAGTTAGCAACATAATTTATTATAGGAAGGTGCTCACGATGACTTAGGGTATGTAGGCATACTCGGATGACCTAAATCAACCGAGATGTGCCAAGGTAACCTGAGTCAATGGGAGCCACTACCTATCCTAAACATGCTACTAACTTGACCTAGAGATAAAATAAGTTCAAGTCCAGATGTGCGTAGATCTGGATGAACAAATACGGAAGGGTGTTGCCACATGTCAACTACAACACTATATCCTTGAGAAGTCCTAGGACTTCTCGAGGGTACAATCTGTAGTTGGTGTGTGCCAACATCTATGAGAACTGATTCATCAAGATGTACATACCCCCTTAGTGGTCATTATCATGATTAATATTGGATTAAGATTCAAATTATGTAACCATGCCTAACCCTAATTCCAACATTCGTTAAGTTCTTTATCCATAACTAGCCTGAATAGATATGGAGGACTTCATTATTTCAAGTTTGCATTGTTGTTCATTAACGTGGCATAACAAGTAGTTACCCCAAAAATAGGACAACAAACATCAAACGTTTAATTCTTAATGCAACCTAGTTGTCCAAATCAAGTGTGTCATCCACCTAGATTCAGCTAGTGTTCACTTTATAACCATAGTTAAAAGATTAAAGATCATAACCACTATTCCTTTTTATCATTCTTAACTCATATAGTTTAATTGTATGTCCCAAGCATATTTTATTATTAAACTATAGTTATGTAGTTAGAGAACAACATCTTTTGCAGTTTAACAAGTTCATTATAATAAGGGAGATTATACTATCCCCTTAATCCAACTTATTAATTGATAACGAAAATAGTATACAAATAGATATAAAGAATACCACCAAGATATCACTATTATTTCCGTAATACAAGTACACAATAATTCACACCACAAATTGAGTCCAAACATTTCAATTCATAATGATAAATATACATTTTCAAGACTATGCATTTCAAACATTATGCATGTCAATCAGAATTAAGATCTTAAAAGAACGTCACTTTTATTTTCCAATATAAATCAAGAATAACTCGAATTCGTACATAAGATCCGAATTAAGTAAGTCAATGAATCATAAATTTTTTTCCTTCTTTTATCACTTACGATGTCCATCGTAAAAATTGCTAGCATGGGTCGATTCAATGAACTAAGCATGACAAGTACTGAATTAAAGTTATATGCAACATAGCTCATATTAGGATGATTCATCCTACAACTTAAGAAAAGAAGAAGAATCAATACATACTATTCCTTACACACTTAATCATCTGAAAGATAGAAACATGTTTAGAACACACCAAACTGCCTCAGTTCAAAGATAACATTATAAGGATTCAACATTAAAGGAACAACATCTAACAAGAATCCCAAATCAATCCAAGTAGGGGTAGAGAGTCAAAACAGTCCTCCTGTAAGTCTAAACTAACTTCCACATGTTAGAAGTTATAATTTCATAGATTTGAAACCAGACATTCCACCAATCCAAGCTAGACTCACACAAAATTAATCTCTTCTTGTGTCCATCCAAAAGAGGATTCATAAAAAGATAGAGTGCAAAAAGAGACAACCTACCAATATCAATCCAAATGGAGTATGACTCAATCAAGCAAAATATTTAGTCTAAGCATGTTATATTTTCTTTCCAACATACCGACTCAGCTAATCTCTTTCCAAATTATTACAACCAATGACTTATACAAAGTAGACCAAACAATCCACAAGAAATTTCCATCTCAGAAGAGGATCAAATACAGAGAAGTTCAATCAAATGAACTTATCCAAACAACGAAGAAAAGGGATCTCCATTAGAAAAGATCCAATAAATAATTCATTTCATTTATACTATCAAATGAATTCCCATTTCTATTTCAAACTTAGAAGTTCTTTAACTAGTTCCCAAAAGAGAACACACAACCAAACACACTGCTAGAAGAAAGCACACTTCTAGTTTCCCTTACAAATCTTCACTAACTAGTTTACCTATTCCCATTCATTAAACACAAGTTCGAATTCAAGTCTCAGAACGAAGTACACAGTACAGTCCCAAAAATAGTATATTGTCCCTAAGAAAACATATTCCTTTCTCTATAAAATACTTAGAGATTCATTCACTTAAGCCAACAAGGAATAGGAAACCCCCAACAGTAAAAGATAAACAAGTTCAGAATACACACGAACTCAAAGAACTGAAATCCCATTTACAAAGCTTCAACAGTTCATTACAAGAGAACAAGTAGTTCGTGAACTAGTTAAGAACAATTATACAAACAATTCGGATCTAGAGATCTTCCATACAAAATTCAGTACACTAAGGTATTCAATCCATATTTTTAATAAAACCCAGAAATCAATTAAAAATATCTGGAGAGAGTAATAAAACTCAATATATGTTTAAGTCAAGTAATGTCCCAATCTTACCTCCAACTCGACTGAAACAGAATCACAACAAAGACTCTCAAGTTCCATCTAAAAATCTTGCGACAAGAAGGTATTCATTTCAACATTGTTCACAAGAAGGAAAATGCAAACTGTATTTCCATAAACCTCTTAAACTATGAGCGACTATTCCAACAAACTCTATATCAAACCAAACCCACAACAAGGTACAATTACAGTCTAATAATCCTTCAAACAAAACAGTCAAGATTTCAACAAGATGCGGGATTTCTCAAAGCAGAAAAAAGAAGAATATCCCCAAACTTACATGCCCTTACCAGTTCAAGAACATGGTACAGTCTAAAAGATAGAAGTACTAAAACCATTCACACTCAAGAAGCTACATGAAGAAGATCTCAAAAGAGATTACCAGATCAACTTCAAACCAAAACTCATCTCTCAAGCCCTTATCGAGAAGACAGTCCATAAATGAGTTCAAGCATTTCAATCCTTGAATACGAGTAAAAATCCAACTCAAAATACAAGTACAGAATCAAACACATCGATTCGACTACAAGTTCGGAACATGCAAGTACTAAATATGAGTACAGTGTCGAACATAAAGCTTTAAACAACAGTTCAGAACTACAAAAAGCTCCAACATAGGCTCAGAACAAACACAAAGCTCCAATACAAGCTCATAACAAAACATGAAGCCCCAATACAAGTTCAAATGAAACACAAGGCTCCAATAAAGGTTTAGAACCATACTAAGCAATAAATGCCAGTTCAAAACAACACCAACCTTGAATACAAATTTTAGAATGAAATACAAAGCTTCAAATACAAGCTTCACATGCATGTCACCATTAAACTAGCACAGAGAAAGTTCCCCAAAAACTAACATTACTTTGCGATGGATTTACATCCCAAAAACCACAGAGATTCATAAAAACATGAAAGTAATTAACCAAACAAATCATGCAAATATTTATCTCATGAGAGTAGAGTTGTTTTAATGAATCATTTAGAAGAAAGCAAGAAATCTTAATGGGTAGAGCCTATCATGCCTGATAGTGCCTTTACCAATTCGATGGAGACTTCCATCCGAGCTTCCCACTCTTCTTCTTCTCCACAAAATATCAACAACCAACCAACTTTTCTTCCAATGCCTCATATACATTCCTTTGATCAAAAATAGACTAGAGAAACCAAAAATAACCACGAAGTGGAAGTCGAACTGTTGGTTCAAAGAACCAGATAGCTCCATGTAGAGAAAAATTTGTGAGACATGAAAAACCAAACAACCTCCCACAAATCCACCTCCCTTGTTTCCAAGATGGTTTGCACACAAAAATTGAGACCCATTAATGTCATTACTACCAAAACTCCTGCTTATCTCTCCTTGCCACCACCTCCCAAAACTAGTGAATGCCATTTTTAATTTAATATGCAATTCCATATTTAGTGAAGCCTCCACGTAAGCCCCCACTAAATTTAACTAGCCTTTTCCAAAACTAGCAGTACCTCCATGCATTAAACTCAATCAAATCAATTAAATGCCATTAGAACCATCACCTTAGTGCCATGCAACCCTTAGGTTCCTTTTAAATAGTTTAGGCTAGATTTCCCAAGACTTAGGTTAGTCTAACAATAAATCACCTTAGGTCTTAAAACATTGCCATAGGTAATTTCCACCTTAGGTTAGACTAAATTCACAACCATTAGTATTAGGCATTAGGTTAAAATAGTCTAGTATCACCTTAGCAATTTTCTCCCTTATTCATTTAACACAAGAGCTTAGGTTAGGATGACATCCCAACAAAATAGAATAAGAAGCTTAGGTTAGATTAAAACCCAATTAAGTAGACGTAGCTAGGAAGTAGGTGCTCTTACCTAGTTTAGGATACCGTTAGGATAATCCTTTAGTCTTAGGATTCTATTTCCCCTTCATAGTCATAAGCAAACTATATTTCGATTACACCTATAATGTCCTGCAAAGATCAATCCCAAAGACCCAAGCACAACATACATCCTAATGAAGTCACATTAATACAAGACCAAAGAATTTGTAAAATGCAAAGGTTCAATCTGCTATGTCTCTCAAACTAATGAATGTCAATTTATCATTCAGTCTAGAAAGAAGATTTAAAACATTCCTTGGATCACTGAAATTGATCCAAGGATGAGTCAAGTAAAAGAGATAAGTTTGCAACTCTCAAAATCAGATTGCAGCTTATCAATAAGAAGTGAAAATGGATTCTTGCAAGCCATATCATTCCATTCTAAAGAATCCAAGAGCAGAAATGATTTATCCATAACAAGCATGATTTTCAACAATCAAGGGAACACACCTCATTCAAGAAAATCACATGCCAATGCTTGTAATACAAAGAGAAATATAACTATTTGTCCAAGGTGTTACATGATGCATTTATTACTCCTTCACCTACCAAATATCCAAATTTATTGACCAAATTTGTTCATCCCGTACGATACATCTTCGCGCCCCAGTTATAACCTTCTAGCACACCTTCCTACCCTCTGGTCACAAACTTCTCTTCATCGTGTGCCCTTGCGTCTGAGTACCTCATCATTGTACCTTCTCCTGGTAGCTATCATGGCCTCTGCTTACCTCACATTATACTATACTTTCATTCATCTCCATCCTTGGTCACTTTTGAGAAGAAATCCTCTTTTGACTTAAAGCACGCCCGTAATAGCTTTTTCCTTTACCTTTCAATTCCCATAGTATTTTACTTGGATAACTACAACCACCCCACATGAAAGTTATGTGTAGTACTCTGTGCATATACATTATTTATATAGTAATTAGCTTCATGTGCACAAGCACACTTATTACACAAAGACAACAACTAAATTGACAAAGCATAGTGACAATGAAGGAAATACATTAAGTAAATACATAATTAAAAAACTAATCAAAATGGTAATACTACCTTATTACAAATAATAAGAAGACTTATTTATAGTAGGGCTTAAACCTACTCTGTTAAAGTAAGGGTAGTCGTGTTCCATCAAGTGTTTCTAGCTGGAAAGCACCTGATTCAAGTATATAAGTGATAACATATGACCCTAGCCAATGTACTTTAAACTTTCTGGATGGCGCAAGAACTTTGAGTCATTAATAAGTACCATTTGTCTAATCTCAAACTTCTTATCCCTTATGTTTTGTCATGCCATGCCTTCTACCCGGCCTTTTCCTACTTCTAACTCCATCGTCCTATGGATTTGTGCTCATACAGTTGAATCATCTTCTCGATATTCTCTTCTAAAGCCTATTCATCAGCTAGACCTCCAAAGACACGTAATGCATAGAGAAGGTAAGATAATTCTATATAGGAGAACGAATTCCATGCCAAACACCAATCGAAACGGTGTGGCTTTGTTCAATATCTTGTAAGTTATTCTATATGCCCAAAGAACATCTAAAACTTTGTCATCCCAATCCTTTCGTCTAACATCACATATTTTTTTCAAATTCGGCTCAAAATCTTGTTGAAATCCTCGGCAGTTCCATTTTGCTTAGGATGGTAAGGTGTAGTTTTGTGGTGTGCAACCATAAACTCATCTAATAGGATCCTGATTGTCTCATTCAAAAAGTGTGTACCCCTATAACTTTTCAAGCTTAAGGGACATCCATATCTTGTAAGAACATTCTCCCATAGAAACCTAGCTATTGTAGTTGTTGTAAATTCCTTTTAGGTGCTTCTTCTACCCATTGTGTGAGATAATCTATGTAAGTAATGATATAGCACGATCCATTCCTCGTGCACGGCTGGTGAAATAAGTCCTACAAAGTTAATGGCCAATTTCTCAAACATTTCGGCACCGGGGAATCAGTCTCAAAGGCATCTCATCTCTTTGTCCTAGTTTTCCTAGGCGTGGAAAATGATCACATGCCTTACAATATTCTTTGATCCTTATACAATGTCTCCCACCATAATCCAACAATTAGGATCTTCCAGGATATCACATCACCTGCATAATGGCCTCCTACAATGCCGCCATGAGCTTCTTCCATAATATCCTAACACTCATACTCTAGTACACAATGACATAATACTTCATCTCTCGCCTAACTTATAGAGGTCACCTCTGATTAACATAAACGGTGCGCGTGTATATCAAGTTGTTTCTTTTCTAATGCTTTCATTCCTTTTGGTGCCATACCTATTCGTAGAAAGAAAAAAATGTCTTCTAATTCTGTGAGCATGTGTTGTAACCCATACAACTGTGCATCCGGCATGGTTTCTTCAATTGTCTGTGCTTCCTCTCCGAGTTGATTCTAGATAAATGGTCTGGTCTAGAATTTCTTTTCCCTGGCTTCACCAAAACTTTGAAGTCAAACTCTTGGAATAGGAGCACCCATCTGCATATGTGCCCCTGTAATATGGGCTTGTTTACCAAGTACTTCAATGCCATGTGATCTGTATAAAACACAAATGGTGTTGCTAACAAGTACTATCAAAACTTGTGCAATTTATAGATCATGGAAAAAGCTTTGCTCTGTAGTTGTATAATTCCATTCAGCAAGAGTTAGCTTCCTACTAGCAAAACAAATTGGATGATCTACAATACCTTCACTAGGTTGAGCTAACACAATGCCAATGGCCATGCTAGAAGCATCCACATGCACATGAAATGGCTTATCCCATGAGGGAAAGCATAGAATGGGTGCAGTAGTAAGTTTCTCTTGTAATATCTCAAACGCGCTTTGTTGTGGTTCTCCCCAATAAAATGTACCTTTTCCCTTCAATAATTCTTCCAAGGGTACAACAATTTTGGCATACCCTTTGATGAATTTTCTATAATATCTTGTATGACCTAAAAATCCGCACACCTCACTTTGACTAGTAGGCACTTCCAAGCCTAAAATGACTGCAACCTTCGCTGGGTCAACCAACAAACCTTCCTTATAGATTATATGTCCTAACAGTATTCCAAATGGTGTAGCAAATATGCACTTCTTGATGTTCAAAGAGATACTCAATTGTGTGCATTGTTCAAACATTAAGCCTGATTATCGCAATGATCTTTCACAAGCCCATATCTTTGTCCAATCATCTAGGTAGACAAGTAAGAAGTTGTGAATAAAATCTTTGAATTCATGAACAACTATGCGCAAGAATACAATAGGTGCGTTTTTCAATCCAAAAGGCATCACAGATAGGGAAAACTACCCCATTCAGTAGTGAATGTTGTCTTTTCTTGATCCTTCTAAGCAATCCTAACCTGATGATACTCAAAAACCCATCTGTGAAGGAATATATTTCACACCCTGCAACTCCTAGTATTTCTTCAGTGAATGGTGTAGGGAATGGATCTGTGACGCATGCAACATTTAGCTCCATGTAGTCCACACATATTCTAATTCATCCATCCTTCTTGATACTGATCACCATTTGGCTAACCCATTCTGACTCATCAAGGGGCTTGATAATTCCAAATTTCAACATTTTATCAATCTCTTCCTTTACCTTTTCGTGCAAATTAGGATTCATTCTGTAAGGTCTCTTTCTGACTAGCCATACACCATCCTTAAGTTTTATCTTCATTTCCCCAAGTGATTTATGCACACCTTTAAGTTCATGATACCCTTGAGGGAATAAGTCTTGATAATCCCTGAGTAACTCAATGATCTTTGCTACCTCTAAGTCTAACTAGTAGTCTCCAATTATGGCCTCCTTAGGCTCAGCCTCCGAACCTATATTCACCTTCTTTGTTTTCATGGGTTCATGATAGGTGCGTGTATCCTTGTCTACACTTTCCAAGACCTTGCACACCCCTTATGAATGTTCAATATCCAGGTTCTCAACTTCCTCATCATCTACAATGTAAACCATCTTTCCTTTCTCTTTCTCAAGGCAAGTGCATTCAAGTAGTATGGAGTCCAGTTCTTCTTCCTTTTCAAAACATGCTCCAAACTCTGTCTCACAAAATAATTCCTGAATATGTTCTTCTTCTTTTGCACTATCTCCCATAGTTAAGCATTTGAAAATTTTTAATGCCTCTTCTACATAAGGTTTAGTCGAGAAGTAGTCAAAATTTTGGATCATTCCTGCAATCAAATCTTTCTAGTTTCCATTCTCTCGATGTAGTTCTGCATATACATACTAGGTATGTTCCCATCATTGTAGCGTAGAATACAGATGATGTACTCAAAGTGAAGGTGGTATTGCTTCCAAACCTCTTTGTCTAGAGTCTCTCTCACACTTCGAATATGATATTGAATAGGTTGATCACCATGATAAGTGTAGATTTGCGTAGGTGCATTTTTCCTTATAAACCTAGTAGACAAAGTGACTCCAATCTCTTCCTAGTTTATAAGATTTCCTCTGTGGACTACCCACCAGTGCATTGTTGTCCGTGTAAGGTATATAATAACATAGCTCTTCTCTTAATTTGATCTGTCCATTGTGTTTCCATGGCCTTCGAAAATGTAGGAAGATATTTTGCCCTCGTATACCAAGTCTTGTGCTACCTATCCGTCAAACCGAACAAAATCCAATCCTACGCGTAACTACACTTTTTACCTTGTACCCTACCAATTCATATGTAACATGAGCCCAATTGTCACAAGAAATAGTCATAGTATCACTAATAGAATGAGAATCCTCCCTTTGTAGGATACCTTCTTTTGATGGCCCATTGACCTTTGGGTCTTGGATAGTGCGTACATAAACTTTGTTTAATTCCTCCTCACTTAGAGTCTCAACATATGGTGTACACTTCCCATCTTTCAAAGGTATCATAACCCTTTCCTCCTTGTTTTCAAAGCTGATATACCCCTTATTAAACCTCAATTCAACATTGTTCACATAACACCAAGGGCATCCAAGCAGTGTCTGGAAAATTTTCGCTTCGCAAGTGCTAATACCTCAAAATCTCCAAAGTGAACTTCGCCCCTTGTATAGTTATAGATACATCTTTCAAAATCCTATTGGATTGGCCTTAGTCCGGTTTTCCATAAATAACACATTAGATGATGGCTACAATAGAGGTCTCCCCATTTATACCCATGCATCTAATGTAAGCACATTTACTTCCACACATGTATCAATCAATATGTTTCTCAAAAACCACCCATCTACAACAACATTCAGAGTAATTTCTTCATCATAGTCAAGGCTATTAGGGGAAGATTTGCATGTAGAATATGTCGTCTGGTCTCAAGACTTGCGCATGGAGTGTTCCCTTTTAAACAACTTCCTAATAGTGGAATAATGTTCTCCTAGTGCAACATCTTGCAAACCTCTTGCAAATCATCGAAATCGGTTTGGAATGTCTTTGATGATTTTTTCTACTCCTTTAAGTATTATATTTCACCATGAAGATTCCTTAGCACTTCCATGGTATCCTGGTAAACTTCATTCTGATGAGAAGGATTTGGGTACCTTGCATGCAAAACCTCCTCCTTGGTGATCGTATGCTTCTGGTGCAATGCCTCTCTTGCGTACACCACTTCAGTGCATGTAGTAATCTTCACTGTCAATTCCGCAGGGCCTTTTGCTATCTTGGGCATCCACTAATATTCTACCCCACGCTAGATTCTAAACTTTCCTACACCTTTGTTTTCTTTCTTATGCTGCTTACTCAGATGCTCATATAAGTTTGGGAACTCTTCATAGCTATGGTTCTTTCCATAGAAAGAACATGCAATATTCTGAGGACATTCACACCTATAGTGGTAAGGAGATCCACACATATAACATGTTCCACGAGGGAACTTACCTCTTCCTCCACCATGGCCTCATCCTCCATATCCACCATGATATCCATGTCCCCTTCCATGACCTCCTTCAAAACACCCTTCATTCTGTTATAGCACGTTTGATTATGATCCCGATCTTGGTGCTCATTTTTACCCTTAGAATTATCTGTTATAATTTTTCATTTGTACCCCAATGTCTATATCATCTTGGATCTCGACTAATAAACCGACAATCCTTAGTATCATGGGTCGTGGACCTGTAAATCTTGCAAAAGCAATATATATTCTTCCTTATCACGTGTTGTAATAAAGGAAAATGAATAACATCATGATTCAAATGAAAAATCTCACATTCCAATAGTAATGAGCATACAAATATGTGAGGGAAACTATCCTTGGTGTGACCTTCCACTTCACAATCTATACACCAAATTCTTGAGTGTGTTTCATGGGCTGAATTTTTGATAGCTTCTTTAACTATTTTTCCATAGCCACAATCTGTGCCTCTAGGAATGGACTAATGCCAGTGTCAATGCTCCCAAATACCTCAGCAAGCAAATCTACTTCCAGTTCTTTGCATGGATCAATGTATGTCTTATGTGATAACGCCCTCCTAAAAGGTGTAATCAATCCTCCAATGAACCATTGTGCATGCTAGCTAGTGTGAATATCATAAGATAGCTTAGATAAAAGAGTCTTAAAATGAGCATCATACTCATGTACACTCTCAGTGGTGCCTTATTTGATCTCCTTGAGAGCACTAATACTCTTCTGCTCAAACTCAGGGATATGGAACTCTTTTAAGAAAGCATCCTTCAATACTGCATAATCCACACAAGTTTGATCTAAGTCAAACTTCGATACCAACTTTTTGCATGCCCATGTAATGTAGTAACAAACTGACTTGCCTTGCGCTCAGTAGTCGTGATCCCTTTAGCACACCACAAGATTTCACACATATGCACATGTTCGATAGCATCCTCTATACCTCTATATTCTGGAGACGAAGAGACATCTCCATATAGATATTTTGTGGTTGTTATGGACCTTGACCACCTGATCCAGAACCTCTTGTGTTCCCTCTACCTCTAGAACCACCAGATCCACCAAAACTAGAACCACCTATACCTCTTGATCCTCCACCTGTAGTTAGAATAGGACCTATAGATGTACTCCCATGTGCTCTGATAATAGTACTGTAATGAACCCCTACAGTCTGTGAGGTAGTTCCACTTCTAGAGGTGAATCTAGAATTCTGCGTGCTCACATTCTACGTGGGGATGATGCACCAAATAATGTTCCTCCAAATATCATTGAATTTTCTTGTCCTACCATTGATGTACTTGATCCACGACTTTATCGCTACTCTCCTACTTCCCAATATAGCTTTACAGTTACTTGTCATACTAGATCTTTGGAAAACTAAACACAAGAGCTAGGTCACCATGTGGATTAAGATGTGTGTCCATGGTCTAGGTAGTCTTTTCTGGTGCATTTCTGTTTGGGGCCGAGGAGGGATATCTATCATGCTTTCTAAGATGGGGAGTTTCGATGCTCTGGCTCCACGTCTTCTACGTGAGCTGTAAATCCTTCACGAGCCATCTCTCTCCTCAACGCCATACTTTCTACAACGTAATGTTGCTTCTCTATCTCCCTCTCACACACCTCATTAAACTTAAGCCACCTTTCCTCTCTCTTCCTCTCTGCCACTAGGTCTGCCATCTTTCACCAAACCTGTTCCTACCCTCGCGCATGGTGAAGTTTAGTTAGCCATCGGTTTACTCTCTAGGTTTAGAGTTACCATCAAGATCTTGATCGCAGTGGAATACCTTGCAAATATGTTCCCCTTGGATACTACAAAAACTGGAATTCAGCTACCTCTAGGAAAGAGTATGTTGAAATTGAATATTCCAAAATATAACTATTTAGAACACCACAAAACCACGTATCCGCAACGTGGTTCTAGATCAAATCAGCATCATAAAGGGCCTAAAATTATTCCTGTGTCTAGACAAGTGCACAATACCTACAATTCGATGAGATGCATAAGCGGTAAGCCACTCATATAGTTCTCTTTGGAGAGATAGTGAAAAAGCTCTCATATAAGATGTCATATAGATTCTATTCTACTCAAGTGCATGCGTTAAACTTAGATCCACTATTGAAATGCCATGCATATTATTCCTCTAGATCATGTATCAATTCCTCAATACTTACTAGAGTAACTGGTATGTCTTCATCACGAACCATCCACGAAAACAAGCTGAAAAAGAGGTCCTGGAAATGGAACCAATGATGCAGCCTAAAATTTACCAGATAACACCCTAGTCATCCTGGCACATCACTTAGCCTTAACTAAGTGCTCACCCGAAGCATGCAAGGTACCATGTCCCTCTTTAGGGTTCATATAGCAGGATGTTAGCAAGATGAAGGAAGAAACATATAGATTCATAACTAATCCATCATTCTACAATGCATGTTATGCTCAGATCTATAAAAGAAAAGGCTTAAAAAGTAATCATGATTGAATTAATAACATGCACTACACAACTATACAAAGAATGACACTTAGATTCAGCCAATATCTTCCATTTATTAAATAAATATAGAAGCTCCTTACATTAATGTCAGTCTATACCAATGCGCGTGTGGATTTGATACTAGTAATTTAGTCATATGCATATATCTCTTTACCACATACATACACACACTCTGTATATTCTCTGTTACACTTACTATGTACCTAACATCATATATATAGGGTGGGGACTTGCCCTTCACCACTTATCTATTCTAGAAATAGGCCGCATGCTATTGATAGCCACATGTCATTTTTAGGCATAGCCACACATGTAAGTGTGTTATCTATAGACCTCTTATAGTTAACTGAAGTGTCAATTATATTCTTAGCTCGTCTCCATGCAAAAACACTTCAATCTGCTCCTCCAAAGATAGACAATACATGGCGCGCATGTCTCTGCATCGTTGGTGTGTTCCGCATGCCATCTTCTAAAAATAGGTCTTCATGCTCAAAATCAGCTAAATCTTGAAAGTTGAACTTTCCTTCCACGCGTGGGTCTTTCCTATCCTTACATTCCCTTTATACTAGCCTTCTCTCTAGTGTGGACTCCTTGTATGTTCTTGAACAAGTATTATTTGATCAACAAAACCACTACTCTTGAGTATGATGATTATGCATTGGCTAGCTATGTTGAAATTCGGGACAGAGAGGTGCGGCATTACAAAGAAAAATCCAAAGTAAACTCTCTTTTGATGTGAATTTCATTCTTGTCTAAGAAGGCTCTTCACATTCGATTCAAACTCCTCATCATAGATTGGTGCTTAAACCTTGGATAACTCCATCAGTATCACCCTCTCCCCATGAATCATCTACATCATCTAGCATGCCTCATCATCTAAAGGAGAGGGAGTGTATATCTAGATTTTACTATGAATCCCATGACCTCATGGATGAAAAAGCATTATATATGCTTTGACATCATCTATGTTGACCCATACTAATCATTTACATCCTTCCTTACCTCTTTCCCTTATGAATCCTCATCCTTTTGGGGAAGATCCATATTGTACATGGCATGAGGCTCTGGGACATGATGTATCTGATTGTAGAGCCTATATAAAACATGTGAAAAATATAAAAGATGAGGTTAGATGATATCAAGCTCGAAAGATCTGTACAACCTTCCGATTCAGCCCCATTATATTGTTCATACCATTATTACTACTCACATAATGATATAGATTGTTTAGTTATATGTGAAAAATACGATTCTTGAGTCTTCTTCATGTGGAAACAAGCGTAGAGTTGAATCCTCTTAGATCCACCTACCTTCCCTAGACCATCTAGACCACAACCTATATATGGGCCTCCACCTTTCTCGAGCCTCGCACCTCCCTTAATGACATTCGATGTGGAATCCTTTCTCGGTTGGAGGACCAAATTGATGACACTTTGTTTTCCACATGATGTGAATTCCATCGATAAGTATATATTACAACACATGTTATTTATGACCTCATGGATCATGCTCACAATCACATTCTAAACGAAGTAGATGATATCATCACCGATGCTCTATAACAATTTTCCTCTCATCACCAAGAATATCCTTTAGAAACACCTTCATTTCATTTTTTTCATGAGATATCTCTTTTTCTTGGGATCTCGGACCCCCTTGAGTTTTACACACATATTCAAATGATCATACTCTTACTTGGACTCTTTTTCCCACTTGGGTTTATCATCACGTCACTTTTCCTTGACATCTTCTACTATTGGAGTGTCATGGTCTTGATTGTGCCTCTTTTAGATTTGATTCACCCTGGAATTTCCTAGTGGTTTTTCGTAATCTTGTGTATCCTCACTTAGGTCCATGACCTTGATTGGATTTATTTTCTTTCTTACCATATTTTTTCACCTAAATATCATTATCATTATTCCTAATTATCATGAGTATTACCAAATACATGCACAAGAAAAAGGAAAGCGATTAGTAAAAACATTGTTCATCAACACCATAATCATAAAAATAATCATCATATATATAAATATATCTCAAATAAGTTTCTATACATCAATAAAATACAATCACAGTCCATTATAGTATATCTTTGAATATATATATAGTTGGAGCACCCTCACTCCATTAGGGTGTCTCTAGATGCTTTGTGGCGAAGGTGTTGTGCTAGATGCTTGGGTTGTACAAGCTAGCAGAGACTCGCCTAGATCAGGCTCTAGAGGCCTCTTCATGTGATCTCTCTAGATGTGCCTCTAGCCTCGTGATCCTCTCAGTAATCTTGAAATCTACTAGGAGTGCTTCCTACTCCTAAAATAAGGAACCTTGTGCCTACTGATAATCTCTCGCAACATCATATCTATGTTTCACATGTTCACTAGTGCCTACATATCTCTCCATCTCCGTAGTGTCTTGACATCCTCCCCAACCAACCGAAATTGTCCCACCGACTCACCAACCGATGACGTTGTAGGGTTTATGATGATCGAGGTATCCTGAATGTCCAATACTAGGTCCAAGATCTTGTGGTGTGCACTCTCAATAAATGAGTTTCACTCCTTTGTCACCCACTCTGTAAAACCAAAAAATTTATAATAAATACAAACATCATGATACAATCATCAAGTATGACCATCTACATTCCTAACCAAAATCATCATACATACCGGCTGCCTAACTCACTCAACGAAGGTCTCGCCATCTCTTCACCACCCAATATCACCTCTGCCTCATCAAATAAACAAGATATCCACTCGACATAATGCATCCATATATCTCGGGAACCAAAATAACATCTCCTTTGTGGAGTTCCTAGGCCTATCCCATAGTTTGTAGGGCCATCTCTATCCCTAGTGGCATTAGGTAACCACCTCTAGGACGTTGCATGTTATGATCCCTTAACCAAGGTCTTTCCTGTCTCTCCTCTTGGTACTATGACCAGCTATGCATATATTTCCAACTGTGGCTCTAAGCCGGTGGGTACTCTATCGATTCCCTCATCTAATCTCTCAACTACAATTATATTTAGTGGGTTCTGAGCTACCCCACCTCTCCATCTCTATCTCTCGAATTTGTTTTCTTTGTAGCTCATAATCTTCGGGGCCGAAGCACCTGTACGCTATCCACTACACTCACTACCTCTCTCGCATTTCATTTTCTATAGGATGGTATTGGTGGTATCACATCGGGATCGAGCTTCCCAAAATTCCCAAGTATCTTGTCCATAGGATAGTTCTCTACCCAATGCAAATAATTTCCTTTCACCTCCTCCACTATTTCTAAATCCTCTACCTATAGCCAACTAGGCCACTGATCCACATTCCTTGTGTAGGGCTACCATGCGATCTCATCTGGATGTACCTGTCATAAGCTGTTGGTATACATGAAATGCTCTCATTGTCAACCCATGTGCTCACTTTGAAGTACTCTTGAGGCATCTGCAGCTATGACCAATGGTGTCCCTATGTTCTGTACATGGAAACCATGTCATATATCTATGAACTATTAGCAATATCATGGGACCTATGGTCCTCTGTGCCCTCCATCGGACCTTGTATAGATCATGCACTAGCTACACCCATATAGTGGTCCCCTAACTAAATAAGACATCCTACTCAATCAAATATCTACATATTGCCACCAAAAATAGTGTAATGGTCCCATCTTCCTTGTGACACAATATGCATGCCATGATAATGCCCATAACCACCTTTTGGATAACCAAAATTTATGCAATGTGTATTGCACCACTTCTAATACAATGCATCTCCTCATTATAGGTATCACTTCCTATGGCCCATATGGCCAAGGACCTCCTCTCTATAGTATCCATGGTGACATTGTAACACATGTGAGCTCTCTCAATCATCAATCCCGATAGGAAATAAGAGATAAATTATGCGGAACAATCCCTCACAAAATCGCAATGAGAAACTAATATGCGAGAAAATATTATAGATATGAAATAAAAGTGCGAATAATAAAAGAACAACACAAAGTGACAATATTTAACGTGGTTCACCCAATTTGGGCTACATCCTCCAAGAATCACTTGCTCATATTTTATTACAAGCCACCGCTCTCTCAATACACTACATAGAACTATTTTGATCTATGCTCAACAAACTCTATAGAATTCACACCCAAATTCATACACATCCGCAAGGTTACATCATACCTACCATATGCACAAAACTACATAATTAGACATCTTCTTAAGCAATTTTACAAAAATTTGGGTATCAAAACCATGGGCCAAAATTGTCCCATAAACCTATGGGTCAAAAATCTCACCCATATGAGAAGAGCACATTTCCCGGTTTATAGGGCACATTTTTTTCTTCAAAGGAATGGTAGAAAGTGTGTAATACTCTTTAGTGTACAGTCTTCAACACTTTTACACATGAAAATAAGATCCACAACCTAACAAATCCCAATATCCCATGCACATTGAAGTGCCATGTTCATCTCCATTGTCTCTCCTTCCCACCATCGAAAGGTGTTGACCTAGGCTCTCATGTTACAAAAAAACATCTGCAAAAAATATAGACTTAAAAGTATCATGGGCATCTACATGATGCCCCCAAATACCCATTTATGTAGCTTTTCTATCTTTACATCTGTTAATTTTGCAATCATATCATTGAGCCATGCTATGTCAACTAATCGCCATAGGAGAAACCTTCGATCCTCCTACAATCACAAATAACCAAAATTCAGGCATTAGATTCATCACAAATTAATTTAAAATTTAAAATCATAATAATCTACATGATTTCTAAAAATCCCTATGCCATCGTCCCTCTGAAATATGCCATCATCCCATGTATAAATTTCTACATGATCCCGATGTCACCAAACTTGTTGTTTTAGGAGAGCGAATGGTGTCTAAGTCCGTACAATTACAAATTTTAAAAATTAACATGAAAAAATCCACAAAATGACAAGGGTATAATTAAATCCCTCCTAAACCCACTTACATTTTGTCTTACTCTTCCTAATGACGTAAGATTGATTTAAAAGGGTACCCTAATGCCTTCAAATTTTTAAAAATATGAAATTATTTCTAATTTACCTAATGAAATTAAATGCATTGACTTACTCGTGGTCGAGCACCGCCGCATGTTCCTCCTCATCAGTCTCTTCATCCTCCCTCGTACTCGTGTCATCTCATATCTTCCTTCGCTAAAATTTCCTCCTCATTGGTCCCTTCCTCCTCCTCATACTCGTGTCATCTCAAGAAAAGCTGTGGAAAGTATACAATACTCTTAGTGTATAGTCTTCAAAACTTTCACACATGAAAATAGGCTCCACAACCTAACAATCTCCCACTTGGAGACTAGTTTTCTTTTGAGAAGGATTCTCAACCCTTCATTAGTTTCCATGAATACCAACCAAAGCTAAACATAGCTTCGGTTTTCCTTGTGACCACCTTGGTCATCATGTCCGCAGGATTCGACTGGTAGGAATCTTCTCTGCTTCAACTTCTCTTCCTCCAAATTTTTCCGATGAAATGGTACTGAATTGTATATGCTTTATCCTAGAGTGGAAAGAAAATTTCTTAGCTAGGTGTATAGCACTTTAACTATCACTATGCAAATTTCCTTCCTCTTACTTATGCCCCAATTACTTAGTGGAAAGAAATTGTTGTAACCAAATGATTTATTTGCTTTGCCTCTGTGGCAACAACATACTCAACCTTCCCTGGTTGACAAAGCCACCTACTTCGTAGTCATGAAATCTAGCTCAATGTTGTCCCACCTACAGTGTAAACATAACCTGTCATGTTCCTCCTACTGTCTACATCTCCAACCATATCTAAATTTACATAACCAAAAAAGTGGTGTTCGATCCATTGTAGCACAAAATTGTCCCCATGGTCCCTCTCAAATACTGAAGGATCCACTTTACTGCATGTCGAGTGATCTCTACCTAGATCACTCATAAATATACTCATCGCTCCCATTACATGGGAAATATAGGGCACAGTGCAACTACCAACCACTAATGAGTAAGGTACCTTGGACATGGGTTTTCTCTCATGCTCTATCTTGGGATATTATTCCTTTGATAACTTTAAATGGCCTACCGAAAGAGTCCCAACTGGTTTAGCATCCTACATATTAAACCTCTCCAAGACCTTCTTAATGTACTCTTCCTAACATAAATTCAGCTTTTGTTCCTTCCTATCCCGAGATATCCTCATACCAATAATTTTTTTGGCTGCCCCCAAATCCTTCATAACAAAGGATTCACTTAGCTTCTTCTTGAGTACTTTTATTTCCTACATATTTTTACATGTAACCAATATGTCATCCACATACAGACACATGACAATATAAATTCCATCATCAAATTTCTTTTTATACATGCAATGGTTAGAATTAAATCTAATATAACCTTGATCCATCATGAAGCTATAAAATTTCTTATACCATTGATGTGGAGCTTGTTTCATGCCATACAAGATCTTCTTCAATTTACACACCATCTCCTCTTTTCCTTTGATGTCATATCCCTATGGTTGCTACATATATAGATCCTCCTCCAAATCACCATGGAGAAATGTAGTATTTACATCAAGCTGCTCTAAGTGTAAGTCTTCAACTACAACTATTCCAAGAATAATTCTAATAGAATTCATTTTTACTACAGGAGAAAAATTCTCATCAAAATCTATAGCTTTTTTTGTGCAAACCCCTTGACCACCAACCGGACCTTATATCTTTTCTTGCCTCCTTCTTCCTCTTTGAATCGAACACCCACTTGTTATGTAACGCTCTTTTGAATTCTCAGTACTTCACCAAATCTCATGTCTAGTTCTCCATGAGAGCTCGATGCTCCTCATCCATGGATTTCTCCCACTTCTTCCCGGTATCTACCTGCATTGCTTCATCAAATATCTCTCGGATCTCCACCGTCGGTGAGTAATAAATAATAAAGAGAAGGAGAAAAACATTCGGGTTCTTTTCTTACCCTAGAAGACCTCCCCAATATAGGATTTTGGGGTTCTGTTGAGAGGTTCCTAAACCGATTCATGTGTCACTTTCCCATCCATAAGATCCTTTACCACTACATATTCTTTCTTGGATTCTTCCCTATTTTCCTGTAACTACTACTTATACATGAATTTCTCATTAAATACCACATCCATATATCAAATAATTTTATTGTCCTTAATACTCCAACATTTATATCCAAATTCACCACCACCATAACCAATGAAAGAACCTTTTTCTGATTTAGCCTCTATCTTGGTCCTATCATCCTTGTCTATATGGAAAAACACCTCACATACAAAGAATCTAAGAAATGAATATTCAAATTTCTTACCATACTAAGCCTCCTCAGGTATGCCTCCATCCAAGGCACTTGAGGGTCCTCTATTTATCAAGTACACAATTTGTGCTCACCACTTCTTCCCAAAAAGAAAGAGGTAGTCCTGCATGTAACCTCATGCTCCTAGCACATTCCATTATTGTTTTGTTCATCCTTTCTGACACCCCATTTTTCTATGGAGTTCCTGAAACCATATTTTTCCTAGGGATTCCATTCTTAGAATAATAATCATCAAATTCACTTTTGCAATACTTCGCTCCATTATGTGACCTAAGACATTTTAGCTTAAGACATGTTCATTCTCAACCAAGGCTTTCCATTTAAAAAAGTTTTAAATACATCATATTTGTTTCTAATACAATAAACCCAAACTTTTCTTGTTGCATCATCAATAAAAGTAACATAATAAATTGAACCCCAAGAGATGATACGAGTGAGCCCCCACACATCGAATGCACCAACTCTAACTTACTCTCTTTCTTTGTAGGTCCAACCTTGAGAAACCTTACTCAATTCTTTTTCCCATATATGCAGTCCTCACAGAACTCCAAACCTAGTTCTTCATATCGGGAAAATCCTTCTTTATGATCTCCATGCCCTTATGGCTCATATGAATGAGCCTATGGTGCCATAATGTTGTATCTACATCTGAAGCCACATGATTACAAAAATTAGTGCTATAAGTGGTTAAATACAAGGTTCCAACCTTCTTACCTCTTACCACCACAAGAGCAACCTTGGTAACCTTCGAAAGTCTTCTGTAAATATCACAATACAACCATCACTTCCCAACTGGCCCACCGATATCAAATTTCATTTTAAAGTAGGTACATGTCGACATCCTTAAATAGCCATGTATTCTCATTCTCGCATCTTAACCCAAACAAAACATTTTCCAACTATACTTTGTGAGGCTCATAATCACCAAGAAAAACATTCCCAAAATCCCCTTGAACATAATCAATAAAATAATGCCTATGTGGAGTAGCATGGAAAGAAGCCCCCCTTGAATCTAAAACCCAATATTCAACAATATTATGCAAAGAAAGAATCAAAGCATTATGACATACATTACCCATTGCCACATTTTTCTCCTTATTTTCTTCCTATTGTTTCTTCTTGTCTCGAAGCTCGAACAATCCTTCTTTACATGCCCGGACTTTCCACGGTGCCAACATACTATCTCGGATTTTGGATTTTGATCTTGCCCAATATTTCAATTTTCCATGACTTCCTTTATTCTTCTGTCTCCCTCTAGTTTCCTTTGTCAAAGGATTCCTGAAGTAGAAGATTCCCAGAGCTTTTTCTTCACATTTCCTCACTTAGAATCACCCCTACAACATCCTATAACTTAACCTTTGATTTAGCAAGAACCAAGTTGCTTACCACCATTACCGAGGCTATTCGACTCTCAAGTAAAGAGAACAGAATTAATAAATCCCTAACTTCTTCATCAAATTCTATTGTAACCAAATCTAGCATATTTACAATCATATTAAAATCATTTAAAATTATTTGCTACCAAACCATTCTCGGACATCTTTATACTAAACAACTTTTTCATTAAAAATATCTTATTTGAGGTGGATGTTTTTTCATACAACTTTCCTAATGCTTCCATCGGTTCTTTTATAGTATTTTCCTTTGAAATATTAAATAATACCAAAGATGCAAGACATAGCCGAATTGTCCCAAGTTCCTTCCTATCTAGAAAATCTCATTCGCATCTGTCATGCTTGAGGGGGTTTTCACCTTCTCAAATAATAGAATATAAAGATCCTTCGATAAAGGTAATCTTCCATCTACATCTTCCAAAGATTGAGATTTTTCCTATTGAATTTATCAACCCTTGATATTCTATCATCTACCATAAGTCCCACTTAAGATAAAAATTTCCCGTGATTTAACACTTCAGCAAACCAAATCGGACTCGATACCAATTGACAGAAATAAAGGATAAAATATGTAGAACAATCCCTCACGAATCGCAACAATAGAAACTAAGATGCAAAAATATTACAAATCTGAAATAAAAGTGCGAGAATAATAAAAGAACAATACAAAGAGACAATATTTAACATGATTCACCTAATTTGGGATACGTCCACCAATAATTACTTGCTCATATTTTATTACAAGCCACAACTCTCTCAATACAATACCCATATCTATTTGGAGATATGCTCAACAAACTCTACATAATTCACCCCGAATTCATACACATCTACAATGTTACATCATACCTACCATATGTACAAAACTAGATAAGTAGACAACTACTTAATTAGTTTAACAAAACCTTTGGTATCAAAACTATGGGCCAAAACCGTCCCATAAACCTATGGGTAAAAATCCCACTCATATGAGAAAAGCACGTTTCCTGGTATATCACGCAAATTTTTCAAGGCAATTTTTTTCTTCTAATCAATGGTGGAAAGTGTACAATACTCTTAGTGTATAGTCTTCAACACTTTCACACATGAAAATAAGATCCACAACCTAACAAATCCCAATATCCCATGCACATATTGAAGTGCCATGTTCATCTCCATTATCTTTCTTCTCACCATCGAAAGGTGTTGACCCCTAGGCTCTCATGTTACAAAAACATCTACAGTAAATCTAGACTCAACAAGATTATCATGGGAATCTGCATGATGCCCCCAAATCCCCATCTATATAGATTTTCTATCTTTGCATCTATTAATATTGCAATCATATAATTGAACCATGTTATGTGAACCACTCACCATAGGAGAATCCTTGGTCCTCCCGCAATCAAAAATAACCAAAATTCAGGCATTAGATTCATCACAAATTAATTTAAATTTTAAAATCATAATAATCTACGTGATTTCTAAAAATCCCTACACCATCATCCCTTTGGCATATGCCATCGCCCCCGTATAATTTTCTACATGATCGACATCATCGACCTTGTTGTTTGGGAGGCAGATGGCATCCAAGTCCATACAACCTCAAATTTTAAAAATTAACATGAAAAAATCTACAAAATGACAAGGATATAATCAAATCCCTCCTAAACCCACTTGCATTTTGTCTTACTCTTTCTAATGATGTAAGCTTGACTTAAAAGGGTGCCCTTATGCCTTCACATTTTTAAAAAGATGAAGTTATCACTAATTTACATAATGAAATTAAATGCATTGAATTACCTACGGTCAAGCACCGCCACATGTTCCTCCTCATCGGTCTCTTCCTCCTCCTTGTACTCATGCCATATCATCACATTAATCTCTAAATTTGGAATTCCAGAGCTCAACTCTCTCTACTCCAAAATAGTAATAATAAAAAAACTTAAAAATCCTATATAAAATTCAAAATTTCTATTATATTTCATTATGATGGTAATCAATATTTAAATTCTTGTCATTTTTCTCCCAATATTCAAAAATCCACCACGAGTTATTTTGGGATTGGAATATCCTCTCATTCATTTTGACATATTACATACCCTATTCCGATCTTTGGCCAAAATCACATTTTTGACCTTGTACTTCCATGACATTTATGTCATATTTTACAAATGTTCCTCTAGTGTTTCCTTTTAGTTTTACATCTCTAGGGTTCTAGCAGCATGGTTTGTGCCTGTACGTAGAAAGATTCTTGACACTATCAAGTATAAATTGGTGGGTATATTTCGTTTTAGATAGTCCTTTCTCACTTTCAGAATTTCCTTTCAATTTCGGTGTTATGTATCATTCTTTCTGTTGACTACCCCATGTTTTTATTGCAACATGCGGTAATTAATGGTTGGGGCATATGTAAAGACTTAATTTTTATGCTTTCTATTTTCATACCTGTTACTAATGATTTCTCTTTTCAGATTAAAGGTCACTAATGCATCTGTCTCTAGAACGAGTGCCTTAAGGGGATTGTTTTCAAATAGGGGTATGGTTATTCACATAACCATTAGGTTATGGATGATACATGGAGAGAGAAAAAATTTTAGCCCCATTTTATGTCTTTATTTTCTCTTATCCTCTTATTTTTTCTCTCATTCTTCCAACATATAGCTTTCTCATGACCCCATTTCTTATGTCTTGCATTACCCTCTCTTTTCATGACACTTTACATCTCCCCTTTATATTATCCACCCCTAGCTGATGCCATCACCCATCAATGATTGCGTCGGTGTAAAATTAAAACCCTAGCCAACTCCTTCACCTACCGGCAATGGCATCAAGTATAAATACCCCAAATCTCATTTTCACATTAAGAGAATTATACGAGATAAAAAATAACTTGCTATTAAATTTTCTCTCTTTTGAAAAATTGCACTTGCTTGCTTAACTTCTATATTTCTTACATCTTGACTCTTGGCTTGGAGATTCTTCTTTCTTGGATTGGTTTTCTTACAATTTTGGGTCATTTATAGTGGGCTAGGACTAGATTGTTTCCCCTTCTTTACCTAAAATATATTCTTTCTTGGTGTATGTTCCTTTGGGAGATAGATGCATAAGTTATCACCCCCAACAGGTAAGTTCTCTAACCTACTTTTTCATTTTTTATAGAGTGGTTTCCTAAATTCACCACACACTCTATGTTAGCTTAGATTTTATGGACATGTTAGGTTAGTATATTGTATCTTAGTTATTCATTTCATGTTACATGCTTTAATTTTCCTAGGATAAGATTTTACATGCTTATTTTATTCATTACTACCCCCATAGTGCCAATATATCCATAGGGTTCCTTTCTCTTCTTTGACATAGGGCCTTGGAAACCTTAGGTTGTCCTAGTGTAAGGGTTACTTCACTTGCGGTATCCGATCATAATAGTCCATGTACCCCCTTTAATTATATATGTTTATGTGTCATTCTTGGTATGCCCTTACTGTTTCCTTGAATGCCCTGGTTGAATGGATGATAAGAGTGCACAATGTCTAAACTCATTTTTCCCACCATATAAATCTATTGTGATGTAACAAAATAGGTTTCTTTAAAATACATAATCTGAACGAAAGCTAAGCTACGAGCATGTCATTACCTTTTTATATCCACATCAAATCACAATACAAAATCATCATCTACACTATGTATACCATCATGCCAAAAATGTAGAAAATAACAAAAACATCTCATCATCATATAATGTCAAATGTCCATATCTAATGTCTACATCTAAAAATGTCATCTATATATATATACATCAAAGTTCCATCAAGGGAATCCCATATAAAAAATGTGTTCCTTCATCACGAGGCATATACAAAACAAAAATACAAAATGTGCATCCATCATACATCGAGTCATGGATGACTCTCTCCTACACTAGTAATGCCTGGTCTATCATCTCCTTTTCTTGAGGGAGGCATCTACATAGATCTAATCAATCTTGATGGCCAATGAGATCTTCTTAACCTCAAGGATCTTCTACCTAGCCTTTAACTATACTCGGTGCTCTTTGACCCTCCAACAAAAATAATCTTGTAGAATCGTGGATATTATAAAATACACCTAGCATATAAGGTATAAAAACACCAAAAACATCATAAAACACAATAATCCCAAAAACAAAAACCCCACAAAGTCAAATAAAAATAAAAATACCACAAAATGGGGATAAAAGACACCCCGCCACTCATTTACTAACACTCACCCACTCACATTTAATTATGTCCATCCGACCTACCCATATGCATGCCCAATGCACTATGGATCATATCATTACAATCATATGTGTCTCACTCTGCTATGCACTCAAAACTATATAATACCACTCACCCCCTTCGCTCCAACCACACTGGATATTTATGAACTAAGGATATACTTGAGTTTTCTTGCTCTCTTATTCACATATATTAGTTTCCTAGGTCTTGAAGAAGTGAAAGTGAAGCATAAAGGATAGATGTAACTATATGTAGAATTTCTTTATTAAAATTCCAATACATGTGGGAATAAAAGCGTGATTGGCTTGTGATCTCTGTGTAATTTTTGGTGAATCACAATTGTGATTGTCCTATGATCTAAGTCAGGTATATTTTTCATTTTCATTTATTGTTTTTTCATTTTAATCAATAAAATTTATTTTATCTCCTTAAAAGGGTTAGGGATCTAATTGAGGCAGGTACCCTAACCACAAAAACAACTAACATTTTCCAACTATTCTTGTGTGCACGTTTAAATTTAAATATGAAATATTTTTACTCACTTTATCCAATGAAAGAACCCTTAATTTTCCTTCTCTTTACAATGGAAAATTTTGTCCAAAATAACCACCTTGATTATTTAGACAACTTGCAGTTTCATTTGGCTCAAATCAAGTTTTTGGTTATACGCAGGCTCTTGGTTTTATCCTTCGCACCTTTGCATGGCGGAAATTCTTTCCACATGCCCTCACGCACCATTTCCACTTCTTCCCTAAGCCTTTTCTTCTCCCTTCATCCTCCCACACACTCTCTCTTTTATTATATACTCTTATATCTCCTACTATTTCCTCTCACACGTGGTCCTTGTGCACCCCCTATGCACACCTACTAACTTGCATCAATTTTTTCTAAGTATTTTACATGTTTCCTTTCATGTTTTCCCCTTCTTCCCGAGTTCCATGCATGTCCTCTTGTATGCTTAGTCCCCTTCTGAATTCTTCATTTACACATCATACCTTTGCATGTGCTTGAAGACTTCGCATTCTTACCTTTCATGCCTCTTGCTTCCGCACTCGCGCTAAGCACAACATTCTACACTAATCAGAGAGCACCATGTATCAACCTATCGGGTGAAGTGCACAACACACAACCTATCATAAAATTCCAACAAAGGCACCAAATCCTTAGGAAAATGGATGCATGATACATGGCGTAAAAGAAAAAAAAGAAATGACATTCATCCGAATCCTCAACTAATCAGAGTGTGCCATGTGTCTTACGTGTTTAGGTTGTACTAGAGATATTCATATCACCATATCCTTTTTTATAGAGCTCAGATTCATGCGCTCTTGGTCTTGATGAAAGTATGCTAATGTGGGCTACACTCTAGACCTTTAAAAATTATATTTTGGGTGGGATTTAGTAGGTAAAATAGGAAAAATATACTTAAACCATTAATGCATAGATTCAGTCAACTCAACCACCCATATTTGAACAAAGTTGGTCTCCTTCCTTCTTCTAGAAGCTAAGATGACATAGGGAGGTATATCTAGCAATGCTACGGGTGTAATTTTAGGAATTTATTATTGGTTGTTGGATTTTAAAATCCAAGTTTCCCTCTCTTCTCTCCTCTTACCTTCCCCTTTCTTCTATATATTGTTAAACATTGCTCATTATAAGAGGTTGGATCCTCTTGGTTTGCTAAGTACATTGTTCAAAGATTTTCCACTTGGAATTTTGAGTTAAAGGCCTCAGATCTAGTTCATTGCATGTGGACACCTGACTCTTCCACCATTGTAATCAAATGTGCATCTATCGGAAGCAATAAAATCTTATTTTGTGGTTATCCTTTTCCTTAGTTTGCATTTTATTTCATCTTCTTACCTTTTTCTTACATTATTTGTTTGTTGTACATTATTTCATGTCCCTTGTAGGTTATTTTATGTTGTGCTCCTCAAAATGAGTGTGTTAGTGCTATTGCAAACTATGACACGTTTGTCTACCCTCCCCTGTGTAAAATTTCCCTTATTTTCACTCATCTGAAAGTGTTCATCCATTTCCTTTTGCTATTATCACCTCCCCATAGATTAGATTTGATTTCCATACATCTCCTTCTCACCATGGTCCTTGGAATCATAGAATAGTGACAGTAGTTGGATTTTCCTTCTTAGGAGTAGTTTTAGCAGTAAAAATAGGTAGAGGAAGCTGACCTTCTCGTAGGTCCTGCATTTCAAGCACAAGTCCCATAACTTAGAGATAGTCCCATATTACCTCAAAGCCCTGGGTTCATCCTGATATGGGAAAAGTAAAATCTTGAGCTCTAATGTGAAACATAAGCCCATTTTGTTTTAAGTTATATTGATTTGGAGATTTGATATCAACTAATCCATCTTGCAGTGATCTAAATCTAGGCATACCATTTTGCAACCATGGTGCGACCATTTTGGTTGTCAGGCAACTATTTTTATTTTATGAATATAATATTACTTACTTTATTTAGGTTTTTGTACTCTTTTTAATTTGTTTTTACTCTTTTCTAATGTTTTTACAGATCTAACATCTAGTTTAATAGATCTTATAAAAAAATAAAAAATAAAAAATAAATAAATTGGTTAGCCAATCACAATTGTGACTTTTGTAGACACCTAAATTTGACTACGTAGTTTAATAATAATATTTCACTAATTATGCATTTTTCTGTTTTTTTATAATTAGTGGTTTTCCACTAATTAGTTAACATCCCATTTATCTTGGTCAATTAACGACACTTCGTTAATTAACTAGCTTTTCCCCTCATCCTAGATTCCAATTAATGTCACTTTATTAGTTATAATCCTCTTTTAGTTAATTAATTAATAATTTTAACCTCCTATTTAATTAATAAACCCTATTATTTGTTAAATCCCCTCTTAAACCCTTCAAATTCTACTAAATTTCCTCTCAATCATCTCCAAATGGATTATGTAAGCTTAACTTGATCTATTAATTAATCCTAGTTGATTAATTATATCGCCCCAACTCCCATGAGTTGCTAATATTTGATTAATATCTTCTAATAATACTTATCCCTTTCTACTTCTACATTCCCTTTATCCCACATTCACTAGGATGTAAGCTTATCCCAAACTAGAAATCTCTATAAAGAGCCTAGTAGACCATGTTTCAACTTACACCATGTTCTTGCAAGACATTTACACTTAAAAAGAGAATTTTAATTTTATTCAAAATCTTGTTCAACCCCCATTTCTACTTGGACAAGATTAGTAAGATAAGAACAAAAATGGCAATCAAACCATATTGGTGAGATCTCATCTTCTTCCTTGGAGAAATCCTTTGATCGTGCATACTGTGTTCGCTCATAAAGGAAGTATCTACTATATAAATCCAATCCAAACAATCAAATGATATGTTTACATTTTAATGTTGATTCATGATTTTATACATATTATTTTATATTTTCCTTTTATGGCTTTATCATGATGTATTAGTTTAATTAACTAAGTTACAAATCTACTTGGTCTTAGGTTCTTTCAATTAGCTTAGTCTTAATTTAAACATACATACATATGGCAAGCCTTGTGGGACACTCCTTTGTCTCATGCACATTCATTTCTAGTTTAAAAGATTCATTTTCTCATCTTTTTACATGCATGTGCATTTAATTTGTTGAAATTCTTGAGTTTTTAAGCATGTATGTTAGTGTTTAGTAGTGTCGTGTTTTCTTTGCAAGTATAAAGGATGCGAGTTGTTGTCAAAATTTTATCTTAATTAGAAAAAATCAAGCTTTTGTCTATTTTTGGGACGTTTTTAAACATTTGATCACAAAGGCATGAATGGTTAAGTGAAGCTCACTCAAAGGCATAAATTTTGATTTGTAGCACCTTATCCGCGGTGTATTAAGAATTCATGATGGTTTCAAGTGTTCTGCATGTTTTATCGGTGAGGTAGAGTCCACTAAAGGTACAAACATGATTGGTAAATTTATCACAGGTGTTATACAATCCATACATGATGTTAATAACATGGGAAATAACTCTTACAATGAATATCAAGGCACATGGTTTGAGTCGTAGTAGTAATCGGTTCATTTAGGCCTAATTCTAGAGCCTAATGAGGTGTAAGAAATCATTACGGGGCATGAAGAGACCAGGCAAGCATTAGAGTAGCCTAAGGACATTACCTAGGGCATGTATGAGCATCCAAAAGACTCATTTCAGCTCCTAGAGGCAAAATTCAAAATTTCATCAAAATTTACTTTAAGGATTGACATGGTATGCTAAGGTAAATGAGATAGGTTTGATATTTATAGGAAAATATATGGCTAAAAACCTATGAAGAGTGTATAGGGGTGTCTTTTAGTGCTTCCCTTCAAATTTCATCAAGTTTTGAAGAGGTATGTGAAATTTATAAAAGCTTTTCTAAAAATGGCTCATTAAGAAATGTAATCGAGCATCCTAGCTTCTCAAAGCATCCAATTTTTTTTTTTTTTTGAGACTTGTTTGAATAAATCATAGAAGTAATTTTTTAAGAACACTCTAATCCGAACGTTTTCAAAATTTTTGAGATAAATTGGTTAAGAGACAAAGAAGTTGTGAGCATTTTTCTGACAAGGTTTTTCCTCTTCTAGACCTTCTTCTTGAAGCAGTAGACTCAAATTGAGTTGTTTGGAATGAAATTTAATTGTTCAAGATATAAAGTCATCTCAAATATTTATAATACTCTCTCTATGTCCTCTTAGTGGTAGTTTTTCTAGTCAAGTATTCATGTACAATACAATTTTTTTGTAAATTATGTGTAAATAAAATCTTGTTTTGATGGAGTGTAAGATGGTTTAAGGATGTCCTAGTACAATTGAGGATGAAAATGACTACATTATCTCACTATAGGTCAATTTTATCATGCTATAGCTTTTGGTATGATCTTAGGATGAACTTTGAAGCTTAAAATCAATTATGCCTACACTATTATGAATTGTACTTGATAAGAAGACTAATATATGCTAGTAATTGCAAGTTCTTCACCACAAGGTCTGCTTATATGTTGAAAAATAAATTAATGTAGTGTTTAAGTTGTAATTTCATAAAGGTATTAGGTGAAATGAGTGTGTAGTATGTCAACATGAAGTTTATATTCTAGGATTGTATTATTTATCTCAAGTGACAATATAGCTAAGTTTGAACGTAAGACATTATTCATGATTGTGGCACATAAAACTTAGTCTTTTAGCCAATAAGGTGTGATGGAAAAACCAATCATCATCTCAAATAGTGGTGTTTATTGAGTAATTTGGATTGTATTGCAAGACTGGTCCGTATCCTCCTGAATAAACCGGAAAGAGTAAGTTCCTCGGCCAAATTCCATGAATACATGGAGCATGATGTAAGAGCAGGATAGTGATGTCTCCATACAAAGAAATGGTTGTAGAATAAAGGAAGAGAAAGCTATTGATGTAGGCTTCACTCATTTATTGAATACCAAGTAGGTTCCCAATAATATTCATGGAGGTCTAAGTATGTACTAGTAAATCTTAAGTCTATTCTCTCGATTTCATGAAGATAAATGCTTGGACTTTGGAAAAAAATCATTTATTACAGTTCCATATAGCCATGTTGATACAAAAATGAACAATAAAGATGTTATAAGCCTTTAATTAGAGAATGAGGGTTTAATTTTTAAAACCCCAACAATCCATATTTTTCAAGAACAAGCTAGTTCAAACTAAGTTTGGAAGGACATCATGTATGTTATTGGTTTTGGAACTATGGAATCCTCCTCCTATGTCTCTTATTGATGTTCTCAAAGTCACAACTAGTTGATATTACATGAGAATCATTCAAATTCCCCATGATTATAGTCAAAGTTTATTTTATCTTGTGTCTTGAAGAAGGATCTTGGTGTAATGAGCTTCTAAGAATAGTGAGTTAGCAAGTGCTTCAAAATTCTTGCTAGAAAATTAGTGGAGTGTGAGTGCCTTATGTTTTCATAGGACTATGAATTCCCATTTTAGAACATGCAGATGAAATTTACCTGTGATTTTTGATATTTTGAGTGCAGCAAGTCGTGAAATGCTTCATTAACTTCATGATTATGTTGTGAAGGTTTTAATGGTATTTTCCTCGGTGAAGTTTTTAAGGTTTAGTGACCGAGACAATATGGAAAATGAAATATGGAGAATAAATAGGTGAATCAAGACCTCCTTATTTTTAAATTCTTGAATGATGATCAGAACCTACATCACTTACAATACTCATAATCACAATTAAAGTGATCTACCTATGCATCTATCTTATTCATATGCCTTAAATGAAGAGTATAAGATGAACAATGAAGTTGAAGACTAAGTGAAGACTACAAAAGCTTATGAGATGAAGTGCAAAGTATTTTTTCCTTTTAAATATGATCTTGAAGCTATATATGTCTAAGAAGTGCACAAATAAAACCCTAAAGATACCCCCCGAAATGATCAAAATAAGGATCATCGGAAGAACTGCATATGCAAATTTACAACACCCCTCAAATGACCAAGTTGGTAGTGGAGAATTCAGTGTGATTTACTAACATAGGACCATCTCTCAAACTGTGGGACATGAAAAATTGAGATGTTCCTCTAGAGAAGGCTGAATTCCTCTACCTAATACTAATGCTAAACTACTCCTAATTCAAAAATACAACTACCTAAACCTACCCTAAAACTTCCAAGGAGATAGGGAGAGGAGTGAATGAAAAACAAATCCTACACTAGGAAAGGTGATAACACCATAAGAAAGGGGTGAGAATTTTTTTTATTAAGGGAAAATAGTTTTGAAGGGACTATACCCTATATACAAAAGGGCTCAAAAGCTAGATATCAGAAGTGAGAGAAACAACCCATAGAAGGGCAAAAACCAACCTCAGAGGGCTCATCAGCCAGATAAAACAAAAAATTAGAAGAAAGGATCCAGACATACAATGATCCAAAAACAACAAAAGATATCAAAAAGTAAATAATAGATATCTATCATAGAATATCTATGCCAAAAAAAAAAGCTCTAGATCCGTCGGTCATCAAGCAAATTCAGTAGCTTGAAGAAACAACATCATAGCACCACGTTACTTGATAGCCCTATCAATCTTGGTTTTGATCGCTTGCAGCGAGACAAAGAAAGCAATGGTTATGGCCTGAGAAGAGTCTTTCAGATCCACCTGAGCAATTTCCATATCCCTTTTCTCTTTGGGGCCCCAAATGTCTTCATTAATCCCACTTAGGCTGCATACACTATGAACATGTTGTTCAATGAAATTATAAATACTTTTAAGAGCAGATAGGATGCAGTCATTATGACTTTTTGCATTTCCCATTCTACCATCCAAAGACTATAACTTCTTGAATACTTCAGCAATAACCCCCTCCTCATCATCATTTTGTAGTATTCCTTTTCCCTTAGCTTTTTCCATATTTTTGATAACCCTTTTGAGCTCTTGTATTTCCTTTTCCATCCTGTCCACTCTGACCATCAAATCCTCCTCCTTAGGTTCCTCCATCGGTTGGCTGATGTGCAGGAGGTTCTCAGCAAGCTCTAGGTCTTTGTGGCTTCTAAGAACCCTCTAAGAAGTAGGGATCTTAGTTTTCATGCCCTTTCTTTTCTTGCTAGATGTAGCAGTTTCAATCTTCCTTTCAAGCAGGGGGGAATGAAGGTGGTGTGAGTAGGGGGAGGAATGGAGGAAGAGGGTGGAGCAGGATTCACATGGGGATAGTTTGAGTAGTGACGATGGATAAGCAGAATTAGCCCTTGATGTAGAGGGACTGCCCTAGAATGGCTCTGCACTTCTCTAATGGATTTCTCCAGTGATTTTATCAAGTAGTGAGGGAAGCTGATGGTTATATTTCTATGAAAGTGGTTAAGAAATATCAAATGCTTTTGAGGTATAGTAACAAATCTCCCTTCAAGAGTTACATACCTAACAACCATCCTGGCTAGCTCAACAAAAGGCTCAGGAATCGAAGCCAACTTGATGCCGGCTGTCACAAACTCAAGATTCTCCCCATCGTCCAGGAATTTCTTTGTCTCCACCTCCTGTCTACCTTCTTATTGAAGAATTTGGTGCCATCAAGACTGAGTCCCGTGATCTGGGTGATGAGCTCCTCCGTGATCTCAACCTCCATGTTGCTGTATTTAACAACCTGATTCTTCCATCCCTGTGTGAATTTAATAGAAATATCTTGATCAAAACCTTGAATCCTTTCTATCAAATTCAGCCAGACCCCCAATTTGAAGGTAGTTCCAGAGCACAGCATCCTCTTTCCACGCTAGATTGTGGGTGGGCTCTGTTTTGCATGGTGGACCCCCATTTTTCCACTGATTCTACTCTCAACGGTAAAGATGTTAGCACTATGCGTAACAGATTAACTTTGTTTTTGAATCTTTCCCTTCCATGAAAGAAGATGTAATTATTAGACCATACTTTGTAATTAGTGACCCACTCCTTGGCATTCTCCCTATGACAAGAAATGATGGCTGTCCAGTTCGCACAAATCTCATCAATCACACAAATCTTATATGATGTCATCATTCTGTACTTAAGAATCCACACATTAGCATCAACATTACAGCCATTAGTGATGATTTTCTTGGCCATGTAGATCATTGATTATGTCTTTATTAACTTGAATGGGCAGAACGTCCCCCCTTAGCCAAGTTTGAAAAGTATTGGTAACTCCAAAGTTTTCCAAACCATCTGTGACCCTATTGCCTTCCCGATAGGTGTGAGTGATTTTAACATTTTCAAAACTCTTGCATATATCAGTAGCTTCAACAATGAAATCTCTAATTGACCAGCTGGGGTGTTGCTTTTTGTTTAAGAGATTGATGATGTTTAGAGAATCACCCTCAATTATAATATTCAGAATATTACAATCTCTAGCTAGCCTTATTCCCCATAGAGCAGCAAGAGCTTCAGAGTAATGATTAGTTTTCCTACCCATTTTCCCAAAAAAATCAACAAAATAGCCTCTTTGATCTTTGATGACTCCTCCACCTCCAGAGTCTCCTAGATTGCCTTTTGAGGCCCCATCAAAATTTAACTTATGCCAGGCATTGGGAGGCTTAGTCCATCGGATGGTGGTTCTATCTATACCATTGTTACTATTTTTGAATGCAGTGTCAGTATTCCAATCAGTCAGAATGTATTCTTCTTTCTCAGGGTAAAGTCTATTTTTAGGAGGTTTAAATCTAGCAATATTATCCTGCACATAAATGATAATTTCCTTGTAGACTTTGTTACATGCCTTTCTAGTGTTTCTGAAAATGCCATCATTTCGAGCCTTCCAAACTTGCCACATAGTGTGAGGTAAAACAAGTTGCCACAATCTCTTCAGCACACAATTCTTATACGGAGAGTCCCATTATTCCCAGGCCTGAAGACAAGTAAGGGGAAAGATCCATTTCTGATTAAATTTTACAAAAACAAGATGCCAAATTTTGGAAGTGTATTCACAATGAAGAAATAAATGTTTTATGTCTTCTACCTCTTTCTAACACATGCAACATCTATTCGGCATGATGAATCCCTTCTTAATGAGGTTGTCATTAGTTAGAATCTTTCCTTTAATGATGAGCCACCAGAAGAAGTTCACTCTAGGGGTTAGCTCTGGCATCCACAACTTATGCCACTTAATTTCACTTTCAATAGAGGCAAAGAAAGAATTGTATCTTGATTTAACTGAGTACTCCCTGTCAAAAGAATCTTTCTAGATGAGTTCATCCTTAAGATTTTGATTACTAATATGGATTAGAGAAAGTTGATTCTGTAAAGATGAAACATCAGACTGTACATTATCCTTCTCCACTTTTAACTGTTTCCATTTTCTTTTGTTTTCATCCACCTCAATGTATCCCTGTATTTTGTGTCCATACTTTGTAATTAAGCTATCTTTAATGTGTCCATAAGAAGAAATCCAATTAAAATCAATCCATTTATCATTCCAGAAGTTAATGTCTTGCCCATCCCCAAGCTTCTAGCTACACCCCTGAGAGAGAATGTGTCTGCTATGAAGAATATTGTTTCAGAAAATAGAACCATTCAAAAGATACTGATCAGAAATAAAGGAAATCTTGCTTTGGTTTGAAAGGCATTTGATCTTAACCAACTCTGTCTAAGGCTTGTGCTCTTTTATAAGTCTCTAACCTAACTTTGCAATAAGGGAAGCACTCATATGCTTGATATATTTGATGCCTAACCCCCCAAGCCTCTTTGGTTTACATACATGCTCCCAAGCCAATAAATGATACTTGAACCTATCCTCAAAGACCGTAAGGGGTGAGAAATTTTGTTGAGGGAGAAAGAAGAGGGAAAATAAGGCTGGGAGAGGTCAGAAGAATAGTGACATAGAACCAAGTCTCCACTTCCCATAAAATCTTCATGAAATGAAACCTTATGAACTCGTAAATGAGAGAAGCATGCACAAAATACAAAAACACAATAGAGAGGCAAAAGAAACACAATAAAAATGAGCTAGGGTTGAAGAAACACCACAAAACATGATTTTATTACTCTATAATATGCACAAACCATTTACATTGATGCACAAGGGAATAATTGCATTTATAGGCCCAAGAGAAGGCTCATAGCTCATTCAAGTTGAGGAAAAATCTGTCGTGGTTTCCCTAGCTCCCAGAATGTCTCTCTAAAAAATGAGGGGGTTGAGCTCTTTATATAGGAAAAATTTTCACCCACCCTCACTAAATATGTATGGGCAACCATATAAATTCACTTCCCAAGGGCAATTCTTTCGATGAAGACATAGGCGCCATATCGTATTGAATATGGTTGTTGAGCTATCATCCGCCAAAACCATACCTAAGACTTGTAAGCCGTCTAACCACATAACCCATCTAACGTTGTGTGTCTCTTGATCTTAACCATCTAACCTATAGAATGTACATTTTGTGGTGGATATCCAACCTGATGGTCGCCACCTTTACACCATGGGCCCTCCAACCTAGGAGGTTAGACAACCATCTAACCTATCTCAGATGCATCCAACCCGTGACTCAACCAACCCAAGCATCCAACCCACTGATTGATCAACTTGGGGGTTTTGACACCATCCAACCTAATCATATGCCATGATGTTGACCAACCCATGGGCCATCCATTCCATCCAACCAACCCGACAGACCCACTTGACCAACCAACTCAACCATCCAACCTAGCCTTATATACGATGCATCACCCATCCAACTTAGACATCAAACCCTAGGCTATTCAGCCAATGACCAACCAAGTGTGCTTCCCGACTAGATGAATCACCCCTATCCAAACCGAGTAGTTTTCTAACCTTCTCATGCCGACTTCATGATGAACTCACCCATCTCACTCTACATCCTAATCACCATCTAGCTCGCTTCCAACTCACTAGACAACCTAACCATCATAGTTCTCCAGCTCGTTGTGCATGAATATTAACTCACCAAGGCATCTTGAGTTGTCTTTCTCTCTAATCTATGGTGCTGAATGGATAAAACCTTGTAAACTATTCCCAAAATTTCAAATTTAACCAAGGTAAAAGCACGTAGGGCTCTAGCCCTACAAATGATATGTTGGGGATGATAGATGCACTTTTGAAAGCTGCCCCAAAATTTGATTTACCTCATTATCATTGCCACTTCAATGAATGGTTCGTGTAAGAGGAACCATGCTCCATAACACACACTATGTAAAAAACTTAAAATCATACATACCCCAAGTGGAATATGCAGAGTGTGCATATGCACTTCTTCTATTAAAAGAAAACCTACCTACCCTACTCTAACCAGAGGAAAAGGGAACTCAAACAAATATTGTAAGTGGCAAAGAGAAATAACCTTCTTTACAAAATTTGGCCATGCAATTAATTTGGCAACAGGCATGGCCATGCGCTCGAGTGAAAAAATGGTATAGAAGCAATTCTTCACCCAACTAACCAAAGTATCAACATCAATCAAAACTACCTCCAATGAATCCAAGTACTTGATTGTCCATGGTCCGATCGATGGGTGTGCCCATTACTCTAAATGTTGACCCCATAAATGAAGTGATCCTACTTGGCCTTCTTGGAATAAATGGATGTCTACGAGATGATATTTTCCTTGTTACACATCTACATGACAACCGACAATATGCCCCGATGACCGATATGCAATATGTATCATCCTTGTCTTCTTATTCCTTCTTTCCTAGAGTGGGGATTAGAAGATTCAAATATTCAAATCTTGGTTCTAGAGGTTTGTTGTAAAATAAATGATGCTACACTTGAATGTTCTCATTTGTAACAAAAAATTCATGTGCTTGGAAGGTGGATGATGGATGAGAAAATGATGTGATCTCTACGGGATCCTCTCCATTGAGGCACTCTTCCAAGTTGGACAGATAATCTACCTCCTTGTTGTCCTACTGCATTGGTTCAACCTTCCCCATAGTGTTCTCTTGATCTGCAATATGATCATCATGGTTCCCCTCATCCTTAAACATGAATTTTTAAATCTCAAACTCTTCTTCATCATTATAGCTCGAAGAGGATGAAGTGGGAGGAAGAACTGAAGTTTCTTTTATGGCTTATTTTGAGCTTGAAGCCTATGAAACTATATGGTTCTCCTCCACACTGAATGTGCCCCTCTTATTTTAGATTTGGATTTTCCACTCCTTCCCTTGTGTTATAGCTAGTGATGAGTCAAAAACCTCTAGAAATAGGGTGCTCTCATGGACACTACATTTCTAACATACCAATTTCGATCATCTTCTTCTTTTTCTTGTTCTTCTTTTGCTGCAACCTTAGCTTCCACCACCTCGTAACTTGACCTCAGCCTCCTCTGTAGGATTTACCAGTAAGGGATTTTATCAATCTCGAATCTTAGAGCCAGGCTCACCAATCTTCTCATCATTTCTTATTTTCTTGTCTTTTCTTCTTGTTTATCCCCTTGGTTGGTATTGTGAGTTTCTTCCGAAATTGATTCGAGAAGGTGGGAGGAGTGGTGGGTTGGGTCTCCACTGGTTGTTGTTTTGTTTGTGGTGTAGGGGAAGGTATTTCTTTTAGCTCTTGTGGAGGGAATTTGGATTTATAAGAGAAAATGGTAGAAAAAATGATATGGGATGGAAGACTAGGAGATGGAGAAATGGGTTCCACAATGGGGGCAATAGGTGGAAAACTTGGGAACTGTGGTTTCATTTGAGATGGAAATGGCTGTGGAACTAGAAAAGGGTTGTAATATGGAAATGCAGGTGCCTCCCATTGATAGGATGATCTTGCATTGTGTTCATGTGCATCTACAACCTGAACCCATATTTCAAGATGGGGTACCATCTCGGTTATGTAACTGAGCTTCCCTTGAGGGATTTGATTCGGAATGGGGCCGAACCACGGGAAAGGTACCCTGAATTTGACCTTGAGTTATTTTTTCTTTTATTAAGCGCTTATCCTCACCAAGTTAGCCTCTATGTCTTGGAATTTTTCTACAGCTCAATATCTTCAGGCATAGGATAATAGCCTCCATAATCCACATACCCCTTATCTTTAACATGCACATAGTCTAGCATATAAAAAAACTGATTTGCATGTTCCTCATATGGATATGCATAGTGATTATATTCATTTAAGTATGGATCGGAGGTGGCTGGTAGTACCATAAGAATATGTACTACAAATGTGGAAGTATGTTTGAATGACATTGTTGTTGTTGCATGTGTGAACTCCAAGAGGGGAATGAAGTCATGATTGCACAACTTCATGGAATGGAATAATATGGAGAGAGGTGGAAAGAAAATGGAAATGGATGGAATGGAGGAAGGTCTACAACTTAGAGAATGGGTTGTTGACCAGATGGAGTCGCCATATGTGTTTGAGCATGTGCCTCTAAAGGCTGAAATTCTGACAAGAACACACCAAATTTCCAAAATGAAGTCTTCTCTAGATGTTGAACTGCACACTGTAAAAGATATTCTAACTAAGATTTGTAGTGGAACACTTGTGAAATGTAGATCTTTCACCTTCTTATCCCATTAGGCATGCCAAAACTATTCTTGTAAAATTATAGCACCCACCAAATAACCGATTGGGAATGGGGAATTTAGTGTGATTTGCTAACATGGGACCATCTTTCAAGTTATGGGACCTAAAAAATTTAGATGGCAGAGAAGGTTGAATTCCTCTACCTAATCATAATGCTAAACTACTCCTAATGTAGAAAATACATCTACCTAAACCTACCTTAAAAATTCCAAGGAGATAGGGAGAGAAGGAGTGCATGAAAAATAAATCCTACACTAGGGGGGTGATAGCACCGAGAAGAAAGGGGTAAGAAATTCTGTTGAGGGAGAAAGAAGAGGGAAAATAAGGTTGGGTGAGGTCGAAATAGTAGTGAAATAGACCCAAGTCTCCACTCCCCATCAAATCTCCATGAAACAAAACTTCATGAACTTGAAAATGAGAGAAACATGTAAAAAATACAACAACACAATGGAGAGACAAGAGAAATAAAATAAAAATGAGATAGGGTTCAAGAAACACCAAAAATATGATTTTGTTTGTCTATAATATGCACATACCATTTATATTGATGCACAAAGGCATAATTACATTTCCAACTTCAAGAGAAGGCTTACAGCTCATTGGAGTTGAGGAAGAAGTACACCAAGGTTTTCCAGCTCCCACAACATCTCTCTAAATAATGAGGGGGTCGAGCTCTTTATATAGGAAATTTTTTTAACCACCCTCATTAAAGAGGTATGGGTAGCCATACAAATTCACTTCTCGAGGGTACTTTTGTCAGATGAAGACATGGGCACAATACCGCATTGAATATGGTTGTTGATCTATCATTCACCCACCTACCTTTTCCTTTCCTAGGATTCATAAGTCATCCAACCACATAACCCATCTAACCTTGTGTTTCTCTTGACCTCAACCATCCAACCTATAGGCCATACATTTTATGGTGGATGCCCAACCTGATGGTCACCACCTTTACACCGTGGGATGTGTCCAACACGGGAGATTATATGACCATGTAACATGTCCATACATGTCCAACTCCGTAACGAAAAACCCAAGCGTCCAACCCACCAACCAACCAACCTAGGGGTGGTTGGAAGCCATCTAATTTGATCGTATGCTGCATTTCCAAAAACCCTAGGCCATTCATTCCAACTGAATAACCCGACAAACCTACCCGAATGACCAAATAAACTTTCTAACCTATCCTTTTGTATGATGCATCACACGTCCAACCCCGACCTCAAACCCTAGGCAATCTATCCAATGAATGACCCAAAGTGTGTGGCCCGACTAGCCAACTAACTCATGTCAAATTCAATTGGTTCATGATGAACTCACCCATCTCACTCTCCAACTCAACCACCATCCATCTTGCTTCCAAATTTCTAGAAAATCGATCAGCTTGGTTCGCCATGACTTGCTAGCTTACCATGCATGAATATTTACTCATTTGAGCCATATTGAGTTGTCTTTCTCTCTAATCTCTCGGGGCTGAATTTGAAGGTCATCTGCATGTCACAAAATTTGAATGGCTAAGTCCATTTTTAATGAGTTATACAAATTAACCGAGGGGGTAAATTTGGGATAACAAGAACCATGAGGTATAAGATTTGAAATAAAAATTCAAGAGCTATCCTAAGGTGCTTATAACATTGTACTTCATAATTTGACCCTAGCAGAGTGAAATTGAGGCTAGAATATAAAAGGATACTCGACATAATAGAAGATAATACCATATAACTAACAATCTTGAAGGATGATATATTCTAACTGAGATTCTTGTTATTGTAACTGACTGAGATTCTTGTTTCTTATACAAGAATAAGAGTTCGTGAAGGTAGTGTAAAATGTATAGAACTTAAACTGACAAAGCAGGGACATTTATCACTCACTATGATAGGTATATTTTGAAGTATTTTCATATTATTTATGTGTATGACAAAGAAAAGGAAATATGAACAATATTTTAAAGTTTAGGTTGTTGTTTTAAAAATGAAATCAAACAAATTTTAATTTGAGGTGAGAGGTGTGAAGTAAAAAGAATGTGAAAATTCTAATGGTACTATTTTTGGTTTTATATACATAAGAGATAAGGCTGTGAAAGAAAATATAGTATCTTGTGGGAAGAAGAAATGAGGTTGTTAGAAAAGTGCAAGTGAATCTATGTGAAAATACATGAGAGTAGAACATATAGATGATTGTGAGCTAAATGTGCTAACTCGGGATAAAATGTGAGGTAATCAATATAGAGATCTCAAGGTGTGTGATGTAGTATTATAGATAGTTGTTAAAGAAAGGAAAGTAGAGTTGAGATATAAAAATAAATGAATGAAGAAAACCATCTTGAAAAGGCATGCAAAATGAAATCATTCTAGGAATGAAAGGAACCAATGTATACCATCCTTGTGTGTGTAGAGAAGTGAAACTTGTCAAAGTTTGATACATGAACTAAAACTTGTCAAAGATTGATACATGAATATTTTGTAGAGATTGGTTCCTTGAAGATGAAGAAGGTAAGATGAATGTGTGAGTATCATATAGAAGAGTGTTTGAGAGAATTAATAGGAGGTTTCATATCAAAATATCATGAATTTTAAAATCCTTATACAATTATACTTGAAATATATTGATGAAAGAAAAATTAGGAGAAAAAAAGGAGAAGTAAACTAATTTAGAGGTCATTATCAGTTTTATAAGACAACAAACTAAGTATGACCAAATTTATTAAACAAGTATAAGTGAAAACTTATTAGTTTGGGTGTTGAAGCTTCCTTGTGAGCTAAAGCTCACTAAAGGTCCATTGTAGCTGAACCAAACTTGGGAGTCGAATCTTCTAGATATGTTGAAGCCTCTCAAAGACTAAGTTCTAGCTTGGTCAAATTTTTGGAGTTACAGCTCCAGGTTGAGTTGAAGATCAACCATGAAATCAATGTAACTAATTCTTGTTATAGTTTTATTGTTGGATTTATGTTAATGTTAGTTACTAAAGGAAGCTATAAAAATGAGAAAATGGAGGGTTGATGGTACCTCAAATGTTTCTGTTTCACTAGATTCTTAGAAAATTAATGAAACAGATAAGGGTAGAAGGCCAAGGAGGAATACCTATTGTAATGTTGGTTGAAGGTTGAATGTGCGTGTAGATGAATTCTGGATCAAAACAGATGTGAGAGCTCCCTTTTGGCTAGGAGGAACTACCTGTAGATACAAAACAATACCACCAAATAGAGTTAAACAAAACAATGAGTGGACTGCCTAGCGAAAGCTAGATCCATGAAGCATGATACTTCTGACAGGATGTTAATCCAATTTTATATAACAATATTAATGCTAGTTAAATCATACATGAAGTAAAGATCATATTGGAATTGAAATGATTTAGGTATCTCGTACAAAATAATAAGAAAGGTCATGTAAAAGGTTCTTTAAGGTCAAAATGGGAGGGTTGATTGGCTGGTGTTGAGTTACAGCTTTTAGTATAGGCCCCGGGTAAGGTCCGCAGTAAGGATTAGAAATGGTTCTAGGCTATTGGAAAGTGGGTATTAGCTCACTAATCTATGCTATATTGATGAGACAAGTAACCAAGTGTCGGTTGTTGGTTTTTCATACTCCTTGTGATTACAAAGAGGTTGGAAATGGTGAGAGTGGGGTCATAAAATGGTTCTAAATAATCGAGATGATTATGAGGGTGAAAATGGGTAAAAAAATATGGGTATGATCAGGTGATGGGTTGATGGAAGGAAGGAAGTATATGGGTGTGGAGAGAAATAGACTACGAGAGATGAATAAATAAATCTACACAAGGAAACTAGAGATTCAATGTAGAGATGTTAAATACTTACTGGAAAATAGATTCGAGGATGTATGTGATGGAGATGGTGAAAATAGATATCCAGAGAGAAGATCCATTGTATTCGTTCCATGATAGTTTAGACCTATGTGCCTCTTTGTTGTGAATCTGTGATCATGAAGAGGATGATGAATGGTGATTGATGTTGGTAGTGCTCCCATGTGTCTTATTTTTCTTGAGTGCTAAATAAATTTGAGTGCTCCAACTCTGTGGACGAATGAGATCCTAAATCAAATGACCAACCTAGGTCAAGGATTTTGCAAACATATTTAACATAACCTACCATGGTTAGGTGACCGGAGTCAATTGAGATATAATTGGTGTCAGCCAAGGAAGGAATATCTAGGTTGGCCAAAAATAGCCAGATTGTTGCTATTTTTGGCATGTTCTCCAACCTTCCGTCGATTCTTAACTAATAGATCATGGAAATATAAGTAGGAGTCCTTTTAGGTTTAGACTAAGTCCTAGTTAGTTAGGATAGGTTTAGACTCGGTCTTAGGTCATTAATGAGGTTTGTGTAGGTCATTAAGTGAGGTGGCTAGGTGAGGTAGTTAAGTGAGGATATTAATTAATTTAATTAAGATAGTTAAATTAATTAACATGTGCACTAGGGGATATGAATAGGTACGATATGGTTAATTTAATTAATGAGGTTTAAGGGGAGTATGACCCAGTTTTGGAGTCTAAATTTTAACTCCTTTTTGTTGCATAGCTTGTATTTGTAAGTGACACTGAAAAAAATAGGAAATTGGTGTTCCATGTGTGAATGGAGGTTAGGTTGCCCCAAGTAGGGCTGAAGGTGATCCCCCTCAAACCATGAACTAATGAGGTGTGAGATGGAGTTAGTGAGTGGTTTGATAAATGTGTAAGTGATGAAAGGGAAGGGGAGTGTAAATGTGTTAATTTAATTAATGGGGTTTAAGGGGAGTATGACCCAATTTTTGTGTTTGTATTTTGCCTCTTTTTGTTACATAGCTTGTATTTTTAAGTGAAAATGAAAAAATAGGAAATTGGTGTTCCGGTTGTGAATGGAGGTTAGGTTGCCCCAAGTAGGGCTAAGGTGATCTCCCTCACACCATGAATTGATGAAGTGTGAGACGGAGTCGGTGAGTGGTTTGATAAATGTGTAAGTGATGAAAGGGAAAGTAGGTGGGTTATAGGTAAGGGTATGGGAACTTTGGGTAATGGGTAATGGTTAAATCGGGTAATAGGTAAAGGTAATTGAATGCATGCACAAGTATAGAGGCGTGACACAATATTAGGTTAAATATCTTGTAAAATCTATAGCATCCTAGGTCAATAGGTTTATGCAAACAAGGTTGAAGTGATTCGGTATCCATGGTATATGATATGGTCCTAAAACATAACTTAGGTTAGGTGCGAAATGTTTATGTATGATCCAATACACCAAAGGTTTGGTCGGGATAAACAAAATAGAAATAGGTAAGGTAACGTCATTAGGATAAACAACACGGGTAATGAAATCGTAAGGTATAACAAGTGCACAAGTTCAAAGGTCACAAAAGGTGGTTCAAGTCAGGGTATATAGGGAATGACATGGGTAAGTCTGAGGTATGGGTAAATAACATGTCCCTAAACACAATTAAGGAAATGTACATAATAGGTTGTTGAGTAAGATATGACAGGTGTGGGCATGGGTAAATGTTTTGGAAACAACATGTGGTGTAGGAAAAAATGAGCATATTTTGGGTCAAATGAGTATGCTTTGGGTGACCGACACTGGTTCATATCTAACTAATGTCGAGTAATTTAGGACATGACATGAGTGACATTGGTCATGTTGGGTTGGGGTTTAAAAGGTAAAAATTTCATATTTTATGGAATCATTGTTGCCTTTTTACTTTTGAGAAAATGACAGAGCTGATTGACTTGTGCATTTTTCTTGGGGAAAAGGAAAAAGCATTATAACCAGCTGAGGTGGAGGTTACTAAGTGGTTAAAGGAGCCAGTAGATGGGTCCACGAGATCAGTTGGAGATGTGTGATTGGTTGAGAGGTACAAGGTAGATTTTGATCATGGCAGAGGCGGGAGAAGGTGCGGGAGGACCATCGGTGCAGAGGCTAGAGATACCACCACGTAGGCAACACTGTGTTGAGGTGGGAGGAATCCAAAAACCTCTATTGTAATTTAAAAATTTTAATTTTAAATAAACAAATTTGGGTGGGAGTTTGGGTTTGATTTTGTGGTGGAAAAGTGATGAAATCGAGGGGGAAAAGGTCCAAGATAGGTTAATTAGGGTGGGGAATAAATGTGGGGTAAATATTGGTGGGATTGGATAGGTATTTAGGCTATCTTGGTCATTTTTGGAAAAATGGGGATGGGGGTTTTGAGTTGTGGCAATGACACGAATGGCGCGTTGTGCGGGATTAGCTGATATTGGTTGGTTTGGGCTGTTGGAAGTCGGAAGAAGCATGACCAACGTCGTTTATCATGACCAATACCGGTTGAGATGGTGATGTTGATCACTTTGTTGAAACTAACTTAGTAATAGGAGGGGTAAATGGGTAAGGTGAATGGGTGAGGTGAGGTTAGGGGAGGGGGGTTAATGTAGGTTAAATAGATCAAAATAGGTGTGAGTGTAGGTGTAGGTGTAGGTCAAAGTGGGTTAATGTTGTTAGGTATGTAGGTGAATTGTGTGTGGTTCCTATGGGAGACAATCAATATGTAGGTGAAGTGAGTAAAAGGTAGGTATGTGAAATTGGGCATAGGTATTTTTGTGAATTGACATGAGTGGTTTAATGATGTAGGCAAGGGACCAGTTGATGATGAGGATGAGAATACCACCTCTATTGGTACATATGCGAGTCTAGTGTGACTTCCGAGGAGTGGGAGCATATGAATGAGGTTGGACTGATTGGGATCCGATGTAATAGGTGCGTAGCTCAAGAATCAAGCTTAATGGTCACTCTCATAGATAGATAGGATTCAATGAATAACACTTTTCATCTACCGATGGGAGAGATGGTCGTACCCCGAGGACGTGTACAAGATCCTACCGCTACCAATTGTTGGGGAGTAAGTTTAATATATTTCATCAAAGGCATAAGTGGAGCCGATAGTGGCTATATTTGGGGAGGCGATGGGCAAGCTGAGGTACCACAGCATAAGCCTTATTTATGGAGACATGTATGCAACCTACCCATAAGAGATGAGGCTGGTAGTGTTGATGATGGAGGTAGTATATTACTTAGCCTTACCAGATGTTGAGGGTGAGAGATTCCCATGAGAACTAATGAGAGTTCTCTATGATATCATGGAGGAGAGGATATGCTTTTCTTGGGCACCATAATTCCTAGTGTACTATATAGGGAGCTATGTGCCTATGGGAGATTACTGACGATTTAGTTTTGTTGCACCTTTTACTACACGGTTGGGCATACAAGCACATCATGTGCATGCACCCGATTGGTTTTCCATGAGATGATCAGTTTAGGGGTGGATTACTCGAGTTGGATAAATATGTTGGGTACTAGTTGGTGGGAAGCATAGGGTGGTTAGGGCCGAGATCGATGTTGTATAATATAGGAGGCTACTTTGGAGGGTGTAAAGAGTTAACATTATTTGGAGGTCGTATGTTGGATTTACATATTATAGAGGCATGATGAAGGAGCTAGAGGATCTACGATTCTTTGAGGTGGATACAAGGGCAGTGTGTCGACTAGAACGAGATGATATCCGTAGACAGGGTTAGATGGTAGTTTGGGCTTCCACAGGATGCGCCTCCACCTTTCCCATAGTACTGAAGAGATGACATGGAGAGAAAAATGTCTCTACCACAACGAGTGTGCGGATAGGGCAGGAGGAGAAGGTGGTGGATAGGTGGATAGATGGCACCAGAGTCATTGATGGATATAGGAAGTCATGGGTGGAACAGCGATGGGTCGCACCACCGAGGCCAGGAAGCTATATCTTGTTATGGTCATGGTGTAGAGGGATACCCTATAGGGTTAGGTGGCTACCTTGTAGGCCTGAGATCATAGGTTTAAAGGGGCATGACAGGGGCACATGCATAGGTGGCCACCCTACAAGATTATGTGATGGCCTTACAGGCCCATTTGGCATAGGTACAGGGGAACCCGCACAAGGTTATGAAGGTGATGGAGTAATAGTTGCCACATTATAGGAACATGTGTCTAGTTTATAGGGCTAGTTGGCCTCTTCGAGGTATAGGTAGTGACCTTACAAGCCCAGCTTGCAGCACATGTACTTCCACGAGTCCCAGGGGATAGGGTCCTATACTACGGGAAGTAGTGGCGGGATAGGGTCCCTAAGTACGGGGAGGAGGAAAGGGATCCTAGATACAAGGACTGAGGCCAGTATTAGGAGGATAGGGAACACAGGCTACATTGAGACCTATGAAACCACCTCATACGATGACTATGGTGAGGTTCAAGGATGCCCTGAAAGGCATGTTATTATCAAGATCACACAACAACTGCTTTAGATGTTCCCTCATATTTTGAGTAAAGAGGCCAACATGAAACAAGTGTGAGGATGAGATCCCACAGGTCATAGTTTAGAGATCATAGGGGGTCGGCGAGCCTAGAGATAGGGTCTAGGTGAGGATACTATTTCACGTAGAACATGCCCAACTAAGGGGCGGAGTTGAGGTTAGACAAGACACATGGAGGGGAGAGATGTTTGCGGGGGTGACGGATAGGTCGGGAGGAGGAGACAGGTGATATTGGTTTAGAGGATATGTGGTGGGGTGATGTGTAGTCACTTGAGATGTTTTGTATTTTTGATATATGTACCAGCCTACGTACCGAAGATAATGAGGCTATATCTCGAGTGATTTGGGATACTTGTATGTATTTGTATATGTGTATATGTATATTGATACACATACCTTTTCCTAGTTATATAGATGATGACATTTATTACATGGATGATGCTCTTATGTTTTTAATTTCCATTTTTATTGTGTATTGATGGAAACTAGGTGAATTAGGCATGATTGAGTCAAGGTCATGTAGGCATGATTGATTTTAGGTCATTTAGGCATGGTTGAGTTTAGGTCATTTAGGCATGGTTGAGTCAGGTATAGGCATGGTGGAGTCTAGGTGAGTTAGGCATGGTGGGGTCTAGGTAATTTAGGCAGTCAAGGTCATGTAGGCATGATGGAGTCAAGTATAGGCATGGTTTGGTTATGTGTATGGGTTTGATTTAATTTCCAAGTTATTGGTAGTATGGAAAATAAATGATGATGTATATGTATGTCATGGTGTAAATTTGTGAAATACTTGATATCATGGATATGTGAAATGATTGATTTGGATGTTTTGATGATATGATAGGTATGTATGTTTTTATGATTTGTTTAATTTCCAAATGTTTGTGAAAAATGGAAACTAAGTAAGGTAGAATGTTAATAGAAAAATGAGGGGAAATTAGTTAGGGTAAAGAGTGGTCAAGCTAACCTTCATAGCCATAGCAAAAGGGGCCTTGCTGATGTAGTTCTACCATAAGCTATGGAAAAATATGATGAGGTAGAGGGATGGTTTGGTAGGTTTTAGACATGATTGAGTCTAGGTCAGTTAGGCATGGTTGATTTTAGGTTAGTTAGGCATGGTTGAGTTTAGGTCAGCTAGTAATGGTGATGTTGGTGAAAGAATAATTCTTAAAATGTAGGTTTCGATGGTCTAGTCCTATATAGGAGAATCAAAAAGTAATGAAGAGGGTGAAGGGTAAGAGGTGACCAAAAGATTTGCCTAATTGGAAAGAACCATAACAATTATACCATACCAAAGATGGGCTTATGAACATAAGACCCTAAAGGCGTTACATGATTGACTATTCAAAGGGTGAAGAAAGTCACATGATCATGAAATGTTGCATTTGTGGCACGTCCCTTGAGCAGGTAGAAAATTAGGGTGAAAAAGGTGATGAGGTGAAAGAAGGTTGGTTTTAGTGTAACCTAGTGTGAGACAACATGCCTATTTGGAAAGAGACCCAAGATCAAAATAGGAAAGTCCATGACAAAAAAAAGTTATCTTTTTTTTTTGCTTTTGTTTTAATAGATCGATCGGTGCGGGAAGTATATGTGGGATGGATAGATTATTTCCTTGAGGTCTTCATGAAGATTATTAATGCAAGAAGCTTCTGAATATTTAATTTTATTTTTATACAAGAATAGTCTTCTTTTGATGACATACTATGTACAATATGGCTAGCTTTGTATAGTCTGTACTTCGAGGGAGAAGTATTTTTATAAAAACAAGATAAAAAGCGTAGATGTCCTTTTAGAGGAGTAATAATTTTGCTGGAAGTTTCAATGAAAGAGTTGAATCCCATTTTACTTTTGAAATTGTTTTCCTTTGGACTTTTAGGTCATGGAAAAGACTATAGATCTTGATAGACTCTTGTGTTGCATAAAAACCATAGCACACAGAGGCTAACTATGAAAGAGAGGGTTTGAGTGATGCATGACCATGGGATTCCATATTGAAAAATATGAAAAATATCCATGAGAATAATGCCATGAGTAAATCCATGGTACTCACATTGAAGATAAGGCCTAAAAGGTGATGGGAAAGCATATGATTCTTGTTTAGTCATTGATCCGTAAAATAGGTAAGCGGGAGGTGAATGGCACTCAAGGGACAAGCTCTTAATTGATATAAGGTGATATAGGACTTGATTCAACAATATAATGGTAGAAGATGCAAATAATTGAGGGCTGAAGTTCAGGTTTACCTTCGAGTAAAGACAAATGATAAGCACGTGATCCATAGGTAAACGTAACAATATACAATCTAAGCAAATTAGGAGAAAATTTACCCTGTTTACTTTTCTCCTCTTTTGTTACATGGTGAAGTTTAATGGCGAAAAAAATAAGGCTAAGAATATTTTTTGAGAATGGTTGTATCTAGTTTCATTTTATAGAAGCATATGAATTATATAGTAAACCACTTGTTCCCTATGTTTCTTGTCACAATGAGTGAGCATGGCACCTAGGGAATGATCAGTAGTAGAAATGTAAAGGTAAAATGGTTGGTCATCCTTAGGAGGAATGAGAACAGGTGGTTGGAGGAGGTATTGTTTTAAGGTGTCAAAGGCTTTGTGGCATTCATCATCCCATTTGAAGGAGACATCCTTTTTAGGAGATGATGAAATGGGTGGTAGTGGTCGGAAAGTTGAGAAATAAAGTGACGAATAGATTACAAATTTCCTTACAAAATAAAAATTTGATGAAGGTTAGTAGGTGGAGGCATTTCAAGAATAACCTTAAGATTAGTAACATTGACTTCTATGCCATGCAAAGAAAGGATAAAACCAAGGATCTTGCTAGAGAACAGTGAAGACACACTTCTTAGGTTGAAGGTGAATACAAGACTAGGCGAGATAATCAAAGATGACCTTAAGTGTTAGGAATTAGAGAACAAATATGTGGAAACAATTCCTCAAATCATAGCAGTAGGAAACTATATAGTAGAAGTATACATGCAGAAATATAACATAAATAAATAATGCACAAAAGAAGACAAGACAAGATTTAACATGGTTCACCCAATGTGGGCTACGTCCACCAAGAACTTGCTTAGATTTTATTATCAACAAGAGTAAAACAACTCTCACAGTCTTCTCTCAATTATGAACTCACAACAAAATTCCAAAGATGCTAAACCACAATTGACACCCAATTTCTTAACCTTGATCACTCTTGATCACCTCTTGATCACTAAGACTCAAGACCTCTTGAACACACAAGATATCTTCAAGATACCCTAACACCTCTATTTATAAGATTACAATCCTTTAAGAAGTCCAAAAGCCAACCCTAGAAGTTTGAAAGTCATGACCTTTCATCTTCCCACACTAGAAAAGAAACTATCATGACCTTTCATCTTCCCATGGTTGGAAAAGAAATGGTCATGACCTTTCATCTTCCCATGGCTGGAAAAGAAATGGTCATGACCTTTCATCTTCCCAATTCGAACTCCACACTTCAATACTGATTTGAGAAGACCAAAAACAAGCTCCACACCCCAACAATATCCCACTTAGAGACTGTTCCTAATGAGAAAAGTTCTCAACCCTTCATTATCAACCATGAAGGCCAATCAAAGTTGAACACAACTTCAACTTCTCCCTTGTGACCAACTTTGTCATCATATCTGTAGGATTATGAATGGTATGAATCTTTTCCAGCTTCAACTTATCTTCTTCCAAAGCTGCCCTGATGAAATGATATCTCAGCTGAATGTGCTTCGTCCTAGAGTGAAAAGAGGAGTTCTTCGCTAAATGAATAGCACTCTGACTATCACTGTGTAGTCTCCCAACTTCCTACTTATGACCCAACTCATCAAGAAACTTTTGTAGCCAAATCATCTCCTTGCTTGCCTCTGTGGCAGCAACATACTTAGCCTTTGTGGTTGAAAAATCCACAACCTTTTGTAACCATGAAATCCAACTCACTACTATATCACCAACCATAAATACATAACTGTCGTACTCCTCCCTTTTTCCAAATATCCTACCATGTCCAAATCTACATAACCACGTAATTTAGTGTCTCGATGCACTTTGAAACACAATTCTTCTCCCATCATCCCTCTCAAATACCAAAGGATCCATTTCACTACCTTCCAAAGGTGCTCTCTACCTAGATCACACATAAAACCTGCTCACTACTCCCACCGCACGAGAAATGTCAGGCCTAGTTCATACCATAGCATACATCAAGCTACTAACCATTGATGAGTATGGTACCTTGGACATCTGTATTTTATCCTCCTCAGTCTTGGGACTCTGTTCCTTTGATAATTTAAAGTGACTGCCACAGGTACTAACCGGTTTAGTATCCTGCATCCTAAATCTCTCCAAGACCTTCTTTATGTACTCTTCTTGAGATAACACCAGCTTCCTCTCTTTCTTGTTCTAATTTATTCTCATACCAAGGATTTGTTTCACTACCCCCAAATCCTTCATAGTAAAGGAGTCACCTAGCTGCTTCTTGAGTACCTTTATTTCCTGCATGTTCTTCCTTACAACAAGCATATCATCCACATATAAGCACAAAATAATATAACTACAATCAAGAAACTTCTTAATGTGCATGCAATGTTCCGAGTGACACCTGGAGTAACCTTGCTCCTGCATAAAACTATCAAATTTCTTGTACGAAACACTCTAATGGAACTTGTTTCAAGCCATACAAGCTCTTCTTCATTTTGCACACTAGCTTCTCCTTCCTTTGACCTCATAACCCTATGGTTGTTGCATATATAATTCCTCCTCCAACTCACCATGATGAAATGTAGTATTCACATTTAAGCTGCTCTAAGTGCAAGTATTCTACTACTACTAAACCAAGAACAGTCCTAATAGAAGTAATTTTAACAACGGGTTAAAAAAATTCATCAAAGTCTATACCTTTCTCCGTGAAAATCCCTTGACCACTAACCGGGCCTTATATATTTTCCTACCTCCATATTCCTCTTTGATTCTATACACCCATTTGTTTTGTAATGCTCTCTTTCCTTGGGTATCTCCACGAGATCCCAAGTCTAGTTTTCCATAAGAGATATACGCTCTTCATCCATGGTCTACTTCCACTTCTTCTGGCATCTACCTCGCACTACTTCCTCAAAGAACTCTAGCTCTCCACTATCGGTGAGCAATAAATATCCTCTGTTAATCAGATAAATAGTTGTGCTCACTGCTTCTACCCAAAACATGAGTGGTAGCCCTGTAGAGCACTTGTAGTTTGATCAATAAACTATTATTTCTAATGGTGCACTAATGCTTCTTCCCTTGAAAATTGATGGCACACCGTCCAGTTAGACCTATCTAAATCCCCTCTCACAACACATTTTTGGTCGTTCTTCCTCTTATAAACCACTTAAATAGGCTATTATAGCCTCGTTCTAACTACATTAGCTTCTCATTCCCTTGGATTGATTATTATCTCCCTCAAATATCAATCCAATTCATTGGATTGATTAAGCCCCTCAGAAATTCCTAACTCTCTAAGAGATTAATTAGTCTAACCTAGGTTAAATACCCTAAACATAGTCAAATCACACTTTGACTTGCTAAAAGTGCTTTTTGGACTTTAGCCTTTGTCCCACATGCACCCAAATCTCCCATTCTTCCAAACCAAAAACTATAAATAGGGTTATACCCCCTCCCTCATTTCCTAATAATTCTCTCTTCTTCCTAGCATAGATTATAGCAATTTGTTTAGGCTTTAGATTGTATTTCATCTTCTTCCATTGAGCTAAAAGCATTTGATTTTGTATTTCATAGCACTAACATGGAGTAAAAGGGAAGATCCATTGGCCTTGAAGCCATTAATGGGGAGATCTCTTTCTCTTAAACACATAATTGAATGCTTAGATCCTCTTAGGTTCATTATTTCAAGCTTTCAAAGAATAGAGGTTAACTTCATTTGTTTAGTTTGCATGTTTATTTCAAATTAATGTATGCAAAGAAGAAAACCTTGCTCATTTCTTATCACATGGTCCATTGATCAGATTGTTAAAATCCTTTGGGGTTTCTTTAGATATTCTTACCCCAAATCCATGGCTTTTACAACTTTTCATTGAACACATTTGGCATGCCGGTGGGACACTTATGTCCATCCTCCATTAATGGAGGTCTTTTAGGTTTTTCAAAGTTCATTTTCAAGTTTTTGGGTCAAATCACTTGTTATTTCCTCATTTTTTTTCTAACCTAGATAAATGATCTTCATTTGCATGTATTTTGTGGGTTTGATATAGAAATAGGACACTTTGACTAACAACTAACTTGTTTGCTCTTGAAAATTTGAAAATCCATGTTTTTTTGTAGGTTTTCACAGGGTGTGCGTAGGTGTAAAACAAGGGGCGCGTACACATTGAAACCCCAATGTACCCATCGGATCAGGCGTACGTACCTATCAGGAGGACTTCATCATTTGCACATTTTCTCTCTATAAATATGCGCACGCATCTCTGTAATCTAGGACGCATATCCGCCTCTCTGGCCATGCATGCGTAAATGGTCTGTGTAAAAATTTACAAATTATTATTTTAAGCTTGGGCACGTACACGTCGGAACCTAAGCATCCATGTCAATATGGGCATGTCTTTGTCATGTTGCAAGTGTATATGTTTTACTGCATTAGGTTTTATTAATTTTTAATTGCAGGTGTACTCGTTAAGTAGGGCGCGTATCCATCGGTTGGGAAGCACTGGTGTCGGTATAGGTGTGTAGGTGTCTGTATTAAAATTGGAAATTTTTACAGTCTACAAAATATTTTCTTCTGACCCATTACTGCAGGTTTTAGAACTAACAATTTAAAAAAAAAGTGTTTTTCTTAAACATTTCAGTTTGCATAGTTAAAGTGTTTTGTTCTTGGCTTAAAATTAGCTTTGTAGAAGTGCGTATGCTCTCTCCTCATGTCTTCAAAGGTGATCTTGGAGATCAAAAACACTTATACAAAACTCATATAAATTGTTCAAAAACACTTGTTTTATAAAGGATGAAGTAAAACTTTCATGTGATTTTAGTAGGATTTTTCACATTGCGTATGCTCTTCCTTCGTGCCTTTTGGCAATCTTAGGAATCAAAAGCAAAGTGTAAAATTCTCTTTCTTGACATCAACCTACGAACAGGAAAATTACTAAAAACTTGTTGTCTACAAGACCTAATGATTGTCAAAGAAAGGTGTCAAAAAAAAACAAAACATAAACTGCTAATACACGTGTTCTTGTAGGTTGCCAAATGGTGTGCTACTTAAAACCACATTAAGTTAAGAAAGATAAAAAACACACCATATTCAAAACATTGTATTGCAAGTTTTGGAAAAGGGTATCCCTATCCACTCAACTGGAACATAACCCCTTTGGCATAACGCCTTAAGCTATAACAATGGGGGTGGTTCTAGGAACCCTAAAGTAGTCCACCACTAAGTAACCTCATGGATGAAATAGGAAGTGCTCCACTTACCCACTTGACTAGTACACCTTGTGAGATAGAGTTACCGGTTGTCCATATGGTGACCCCAGGGAGAGCACACGTGGATGCACTAGTTTCCCTTTGTGCTTGAAGGGGGTAAAGTAAAGCCGAGATACTCCCAAACTAGTCATTGACTTTTGGGTAAATCATGCTCACTTAAGACAACTTTGTAGCACCTAGGTGAGAGAACTTATTAAGGAGGCCATTCTATCTTGGAGCCCACTTTACTAGTCCATTGTTGCGTCAAGCCATCACGAAGTGACAACTCATCTAGAATCTAAACCTTGTTTGTCGAACAAGGAAAAGAACCCTTGTGAGTTTTATCTGAGTGTCTTTCATCACGAAACTAAACTACGTCCCACCTTTGCTTAGTTTTATTCTTGTCTTCGGATGAGGTGAAGCTCTGCCTAGGTGGCTCTTGGTTTATTTCCATCTTTTGATCAATACCCTTGCATTCTCACCACCCATTGTTTGGGGTGAGAAAGGTGCATACATTGCACATTTTTATCAGAGATAGTGCTCATCACTTTTTTGTCCATTTACGCCCATCCATGTTTGCGGTTGGGTTGTTAAACATCTAAAGTGTGTAGGTACACTTTTCATATCTTTGATAAAAGTCCTTCCATCTTGATTTCAAGATCATCTTCACCATTGTGAGTCCGGTTCATCTTTTGTCTCTTCTTGAGTTGATAGTTTTGTTCACATCCTAGACACACAATCTGGTACTTACATTGTATTCTCATTTTGTGAGAAGATGGTATAAGTCCCCTTATTACATGGTTATGCTGCTCACATGATTAAAAACTCCTTGTTATACTTATCACTTAGTTTAGTTTGACGTCATCTGAGTCTTCTTGAAAAGTGTCGATAATGCCTTATATATATCATAATAAAGTTGTCATGGTACTAACACCTTGCTTTGCTCGGTTAATGTATCACGGTGACGTTATTACGCTATATCTATTCATGACTTCCATTTTTCAGAAGGTTTGGATTTCATCGGCATTCAAACTAGTTTTAGGTATACCTTGTTGAGGGACTGCGACAACATCACATCAGTGCTTAGACCTTGTTGGGGTTCTAACTTGACTTACATATTGATACATCATTATCACTATCTGATTTTTAGGGCATAGACTTGGTAACAACAAATTGAGTGATCATTACATTTAGGTGTGCATATGAGTGTTCCTTGATAAAGATGATTGCATAACACTACATCTAGGATACACTGTAGTATAGTTCCAACATCACCTTGAACGGCTTACAAAAACCATACACTTAGGGGTTATAGCTAGCTACATACAAACATCTACTAGTAATGCCTAAAATCATAAAAATGGTCAGCCAAATCAAATGAGCATGATATAGGAGAAAACCCTTTGACACCTTCCCATTTAGTGGTCACAATTTAGGACCACTCTTTTCTCAAGTCAAAGATACGGAGATGTTAATTGATCATAGTGGAGAAGATTCAGACTCTTCCGAGAGAACAACAAAGGTTAGACCTAAATAAATTTGATGAACTCCTATATTATAATAAAGATCAAGTACTCATAAGAGTATTAGCATTAGGAGCTAAACTTCCACATGAGCGTGAAGAAGAAACAAAGGTCATTAACCCTAACCTAGGAGAGTGAAGATTCATCTTAGACATAGATAATCATTTTGATGTGGGATACGCTTCCACTTCTGGGAAACATAAGGTTGTTGTTGTCGAAGGTGAACCATCACGAAAACCTCACTATAAAGCTTCACGTAAAGTGAAAACTAAGTGAAAAGCTTCTCCTCCTCTAAAATTTGATGAAGAAGAGGACCCCCTGGTTGAGGAGGAGATCCTCCAAAAATAGATCTTGAAGTTGAGTCAAAAACTAGCAAACCTAGGCTCTTCAAGAAGAAACATATACAAAGACAAAGACAAAAACAAACCTAACGAGTTTCAATTTGATCCACATATAGACTATACCTTTAAGGAAACTCAGGCTCAAAGGCCAATGTCACCTACTAAAGAGCAACTCATTCAGGAGGAATTGAAATCTATGAAAGATATGCTTACTACATTACAACAGGGAAATGTAGGCCAAAATAGAAAATATTCATATGAAGAACTATGTCCTTACCCCTTTGATAAGGACATGTTACAACAACCTTTCCCAAAACACTTTACCATTCCCAAGTTTGATAAATATAAGTGCAAAAGTGATCCTCATGATCATATAAAATACTTTTACATGGCTTGCCAAGAGGTCACATATAGTGATAATTTCTTGATACGACTCTTTCCTTACAGCCTTGGAGCAGTAGGATTGGAATGGTTCTATAGCATACCCAAGGGCTCCATTACAATGTGGCCCACGTTGGTAGAGAAATTTGTAAGGCATTACTCCTATAATATGGAGAGTGACATCACAATGAATGATCTATGTAACAAAAAAAAAACCCAATGAGACATTTGTAGGATTTTTACAATGATGGTGTGGGTTAGCTAGTCGCTTTCCTTGTGCCTTACCAGAAAAATAGTTAGTGAGCATATTTGTTCCTAACTTAAACCAGAAATAGCCTTTCACTTACAAATGCATTATGGCTCAAACTTCGAAGAAGTCATAGAGAAAGGTAGTCAAATTGAGAAAGCCCTCATTGCCAAGGGAATGCTTAAACCTGTCACTAAAAACAAACATGAAACCAAATCCACAGACAAACCTAAATTCTTCAATAAGAATAAACATGTTGTTGGTGATGGCATTACAGACTCCAAGAGAGTCCAAGCCATAGATAGGCCCACTCTTAAATCTTTCACAAGGACCTCGTCCTAAAGCACCTACAAAATGTATGTTCACATCCTTAATAGAATCCTTATCTACCATCCTAAAACAATTAGATGATGCAAAAATGGTAGAATATCCAACTACAATAGTACCATATCCGGAAGATGCTCCAAAACTGGTTTGGTTCAAAGATCATGAATATTGTGACTTCCACCGTGTTAAAGGACACAAAATGGATAGATGTTTAAGATTGCACCATTATATCCAAGACCTCATAGAGGAAGGGAAGATTTGTGGATTCTCCCCCTGAGACTGGTAAAAGTTCAAATGAAAAAATGGGTATTTACAAGGAACCTTTTCCTAACCATGTAGATAAAAAGAAAAGAAAACCATAGATCAAGGGAAAACTTCCAATGACTATAGGATTGTTGCCTATGTCTACCCTACAAATGATAGTCCTTATGATTCCCTCATTGGATGTATTAGCTCATCTAATGAACATATTTACACCATTTGGATTTTAGAAAAGAGCTAGTTGCGCAGTCGGGAAGATGTGCCGCTTAGTCATACTAGATCTATGTGCCTATCCCTCAGGAAGGTCAGTATAATTTAATAGAGTAGTTAGAGAAAACACCTACTAGGATATCTATTCTTGATCTCCTCAAGATATCTAATGCCCATAAGAACATATTGTATAAAACTTTGCAAAATTCAGGGGTTTCCATAGAGAGGTAGACCCCACGAACCTTCAAGCCATGATTGCATGCTTAGACACCAATGATCATATTACTTTTGATCATACTACAATCCTGCATAACAACCTAGAACATAACTTACCATTGTATCTCGAAGTGGTGGTTACCCATCACAAAATCAAAAGAGTACTTGTAGATGGGGGATCTGGTCTAAATATTTGCACTTTGAAGCTAGTTAAATAGCTAGGCCATTCAAAAACAGAGTTGGGAGCTAAGACTATCACGATCACGGCCTATGAAAATGAAGAAAGAGATTCAGTAGGGACTATAGTGGTTCCCATGGAGGTAGGACCAACGTGTCATGACACAACATTCCATGTCCTTGACTTGGACCTTCCATACAACATGCTCTTGGGACGCCCATGGATCCATGCCATGCAAGCTATTCCATCAAATTTTCATTAGTGCATCAAGTTATGTCATGAAGGGTAGGTGGTTACCATTTTGGGTGACCCGGAACCATTCACACATTGTAGGGCATTGCACATTTTTTCTCGTGTAGCTTATGAATGTCCTTCTGCGGATGTTGTTGTCCCTCTACAAATGGAGGCTATAAAAAATGAATAGATTCAGAATCCCTCACGCCTTTCAATCAATATTTTCCCTCATTGGTCAACCCATTTGCTTCATGGGAGGAAACATCAGCAAAATATGGCCCAGATAAGCCATTCACTCTTGAGCAGGCTCTGTTGATATCAAACTTATCAGTATCCCCAGGACAAGGGGTAAGCCTTACTTTTAGTTCAAGAGCACTCGTGAGCAATGTCCTAAACCATTGGAAAAATTTGTCCATAGTGGTCTCCTATCTGAGGAGAAAATGTTAGAAGACCCTACCAGTAGAGTGCTAGAAGGCACCATGGCTTCATGCAATCAAGCACCTCAGTACATCAAAGGTCCCCGCATGATGTTTTTCATGGGCTATAGTGGGTTTGGATGTGGCATTAATGCACAAGGCTGGTTGGAGCCTATCCCTATCCCTCATTTTAAAACTGATAAACATGGCCTTGGAATAAGGCCCCATGATGCTCTACCTTCTAAGAATGACGCCACCTCTTCTGAACGTGAGGACGTTTCATCTCATTTTGATAGTGACGTAGATTCCCAATGTAGCCTTTACGAGGATCTTGCCTCCATAAACCTATTCCCAGATTCATCGGTCCTTACCTTATCCAAATCCATCCCCTAGACAAATATCTAGTAGCCCTTATATATCTTAAACTTATAGATTGGGATCAACAACTTCACATGCCCCTAGATTTCTTTGAAAATGATGAGGCATTTGCAGAGTTCATGGGACTTAGGGACTTTATTCAGTTGGAGACCACAAGAAAGGATTTAGGATTCAACTAGACACTGTGCCTACTTTGGGGAAGAAGTAGAGATGTGTGGATGGTTAAATAAGAAGACTATAAATAAAGGTACACCCACTTCGAGAAACCAAGCAAGAAGGCTCAACGGAGATCCCATAGTGACAAACTCTTTGATAAACTCATAGACAAATAGAACGAAGAGTCTAAAGATGAAGTGATTTATCCATTTAAATATGATCATGAGCTACCACAGGAAGTCGATCTTACTCTTCCCCCTGATCCTACATGGATGGAAGATGCTTCTAAAATGCTTATTGAGGAAATAATCAATGTCAACATTGGCTCAGAGGAGAAACCTAGAATAATCAAGTTGGGAGCTTCACTCTCAGCTCAGGAACAAAAGACCTTTGTAGATCTCTTAAAATAATACGTGGACATATTCGTGTGGACATATGTAGATATGCCTAGTTTAGACCTAGAGCTAGTTGTGCACAACCTCATTGTGCACCCAGATGCCAGACCAATCAAACAAAATTTGAGAAAGATGCATCCTAAGGTGGCGCTCTTAGTCAAAGAAGAATTAGAAAATTTGTTAGTTGTTGATTTCATTAAACCTATTGATTATTCAGAATGGATCTCTAACATAGTCCCAGTATAGAAAAATCCTATGGGCATCAGAATCTACACTGATTTCCGTGACATTAACAAAGCATGTCCAAAGGATGATTTTCCCCTACCTAACATTGACATGATAGTTGATTCAACAACTGGTTATGAAATGTTGTCCTTGATGGATGGATTTTTAGGTTATAACCAGATATGAATTATGGAAGAAGATCAGCATAAGACAACATTCATCACCCCTTGGGGAACATTTTTCTATAAATTCATGCCCTTCGGGCTCAAGAATGTTGGGGCTACTTATCAGCAGGCCATGACAGTTATTTTCCATGATATGATAAGTGACATCATGGAGGACTATGTTGATGATATCCTAGAAAAATCCAAAAGTAGAAAAGAACACCCTAAAGTATTGAGGCATATCTTTCAGCATCTAAGAGACTATAAGGTTCGTTTGAACCCTAAGAAATGTGTCTTTGGTGTTTTATCAGGAAAAATCCTAGGGTTCATTGTCTCACAAAGAGGGATTGAAGTGGATCTTGCAAAGGTTATGGTTATCACAAAAATGCCACCACCTACCCACTCTCAAGTAGCTAAGGAGTCTATAACAAAAGATTCAAGCAATCCACCGCTTTATTTCACAACTTGCGGATAAGTTCCACCCCTTTACTCATTTTCTCAAGAAATATGTCACATTCAATTGGGGACTTGATTTGTCAAAAGCCTTTTTCTACTCAAATAGTACTTGACCAGCCCACTGTACTAATGCCACCTACCCCCAGTGAACCTCTCCTCTTATACATTTCCACTACCCAGTTTTCCATTGGTGCATTACTTTCCCAATATGACTTAGCCCATAAAGAGAGAGTATTTTACTATCTTATCCATACCTTGATCGCATACGAGTTGAATTATCCCCAAATAGAAAAGGCCTACTTAGCGGTTGTCTTCACATTCAAAAGCTTCACCATTATCTCTTGAATAATAAAACCAAGCTCATATCCAAAGTTGACCCTCTCAAGTACCTTTTATCCAAACCCACCCTCACAGGCTGAATGGCTAATTGGATCATTCTCTGAGTGAATTTGATATCGATTTTGTGAATCAGAAGTCTTTAAAAGGATAGGTATTGGATGATTAGTTAGCAGAAGCTCCTCTCCCAGGAATGGAACCTTTATGCTTAGATTTACCAGATGCATCTATGATGTATATTGAGGAATCCATAGAATGGCAAGTTCATTTTGATGGATCTTTTACCTTCCATGGATCCAGAGTAGGAGTGGTGCTCATCACTCCAACAGGTGATGTCATACCATGAGCATTCAGTTGGGATTCCCATGTACAAATAACATTACAGAGTACGAAGCACTCATCATTGGCCTCAAGCTAGCTATTACATGGAACATCAGACAATTGTGAGTCATTGGGGACTCTCAACTTATCATAAAATAGGTTAATGATGAGTACAAGGTTAAAGATGAGAAGCTTATTCGTATAAGAAAATGGTTGAAACTTTGAAGGAATATTTCACACAAGTCATATTTGAACAAAAACCAAGGTCACATAATAGATCCATGAGATGCTATGGCTACTATTAGGTCTCTCTTATGCATAGCACCTGAAGAAATCAAGATGCCTTTCTTCATGGAACATTTACAAGTACCTGCATATGATATCGGAGTCATGTTTGGCATGTGAAGTTGTTGGTCCTTTATCCCCTTAGTATGACAATATCTTCCAATACCTACAAGATGGTATTCTTTCACCTGACATCACCCATTCTAAAAATAAATCCCTTATTCACCGCATAGCCCATTATACCCTCCTAGGAGGCACCCTTTATCATCGTGGCTATGATGGGAATCTACTTCATTATTTGGATGTTGTTGATTCTATCCACGCAATTAAAGAAGTACATAGTGGTATTTGTGGAGCACACACTAGTGGCATGGTCTTAGCTAAAAAGCTATTGAGAGTAGGATATTATTGGCCTACCATGGAATCTAATTATTGTAACTTCTGTAAAGAAGTGTGAACTATGCCAAAAATATGGAAATTTAATACATGCGCTAGCACAAGCCTTACTGACCTATTGCAACGCCTTGGCCATTCTCTAAATGGGGCCTGGATCTCATAGGGAAGCTCCATCCTTCTTCATCAGACGGTCATACTCACATCATCACTTGCCACGAATACTTTACCAAATGGGTAGAGGTTGTCCCTCTTACCTATGTCACTAGTGTGTAGATTTCAAAATTCATCATGAACCATCTCATATGCCGTTACGGGATCCCTGGCCATTATCACTGATAATGGTAAATCCTTAAAAAATAAAATGGTTAAAACATTGTCAACACTTCCATATCAACTTAAGTGGTCTACCCCTTATTACCCTCAAGGTAATGGATAGGAAGAAGCCACCAATAAGACCCTTGTATGGATTATGGAGAAAATGGTCAGTAAAACCGGCCATAATTGGCATCTATAGATACATCCCGCCCTCTGGGCCTATCATACCTCCATCCACACTCCTACTGGTGTGACCCCATATTCACTTGTCTATGGCACTGAAGCCATCATACCTTTGGAAGTGGAGCTTCCCTCCCTGAGAATATCTCTCAAAGACTATCTTGATAAAGACGAGGACTACAGGGTTGCTCACCTAGTAGAGTTAGAACTATTAGATGAAAGGCGTATCAGAGTGCTCAATCACCTAAAATTCTATCAGAACAGAGTGTCAGAGGATATAACAAACACATCATTCATCGGGAATTTGATGTAGGAGATCTAGTTCTCAAAGAAAATTAGAAGAACACCATCAAAGATAGAGAAAAGAAAGGAAAGTTTGAGGCTAACTGGTTAGGTCCTTATGTTGTAATTGCAAAATATGGATCAAGAGCCTACAAACTTGCATATTCAGATGGTGAAGATATTTTGAAACCTATGAATGCCATGCACTTGAAGTGGTTCTACACTTAAGCATGACGAGAATATCAAATAAGAACTAAAAATTAGAAAAACAAAGAAAAAACAAGCAAAAAAATGGAAAAATGAGAAAATAGTAAAGAAAAAGTAGGTCGCCCACATGTGAAAACCATGCAATTGTGGCGCAGTGGGTAGGTATTTGAGTGAAAACCAATTTTTGGCACTCAAGGAAGATTCGCTAGAACACAAGTTACTCTTACGGAAGGACGGGTAATCATTACCACTTTTTAGATATGACCTTCTTCTGCTAGGTCTAGGAACCCTACTAGGGCCACCTTTGCCTTGCCATGATCTGGTTTGTTTTCTCTTATATCTACATGGAGGACATTACCTTTGTATACTCCCATCTAATGCTAAGCATACATGCACCGTTGTCACCTTCTCACACATACACGTGTGGCATTCTGCCTTTTTATATTCCCACATCATGCTGGGGGCATCCACGCTTCTTTGTTCTTGTACATTTCTTTCAAAACATGACCTTGGAAATACAAAAACATTTGGAAAATGATACACAAAAATCTAAACATCTGGAAAATTTCCCTTTTTAGGGATAAAGCTACATTCATCTCACAATGTTATCTTAGGGAAACCTAGACAAAAATGAAAAATGTAGCTATGAAAACTTATCTTTTAGATAAACCCAAAAACATTAGAAAATATGTCAATGTTGTCCCACAAAAACAAAGTAGTGCTTTAATTACTTTTAGTTGTTGGTTTGTATAGTTTTGATGTACTTAGTCTGTTGAATTGTTTGTTCTTTAAATGGATCATTTTCTTACCTTATATTGACTCTTGTTTGATTTAATTGTGTATGGCATTGCATTCACTTAGGAACTCTCATGCTTGTAAAAAATTGTTGTAGGCTTCTTTATTTGTTATGTGCATCTATTAAAGTTCATTTTTACTTGCTTAGATTAGATCTCATTTTAAACTATTGTTAAAATTTTGCATGTGTTTGTTTAGTTGTAGTTTGTTGTGTTGTTTGTATGTGTATATTTGTTTAGTTTTGTTAACTTTTGCTTGTGTGTTTACACAGTTGTTTGTTATCACATCTATCATCTATCATTTCATCACATTTCTAACATCATTCACTACATCATATATATACAAAAATGCTAAGTATCACATCATGCATGTATGCTAAGCTAATCATCACATATCGTATCATCAATGGGGAAAGAGGGTTGTGCATAATCACAAATATATCCCCCCACACCAATATCATCTAGTATCATCCCAAGTGCTAGAATACAAACTCAGAAACAAATCATGAATCCAAAACATGTGGTGCTATCTACAGATACATCATCAATATGAAAGCATGAAATATACACATTTCTAAATCTAAGATATGTCACATACATAAAGGAAAGAGCACTCATACATCATAAATCCATCATAGTATGATACATCAAAAATGTCCATATATACATGTATAACTATCCAGGTCAGTACTCAAAATAATACATCATCGATACAATATGCCATCAAAAAGGGGCATGCATCAAAAGAATCAAGCCTTCATCATGAGGCGTCATCAAAATAATGGTATACACAACTATACATCAAAATCAACCTTCATAAGAGGCATGTATACAATAATATATATAAAAAGAAGCAGTAAAATGAGCTCAACCATAGCTCTCGCCCTCACCGGGGCTCCCGGGTCCATCACCTGGTCGATGAATAATGGTGGTTGTGATGGACCTACACCAGGGGTACCACAAAATATCTAGATGGCCCCTATCTAGCCGTCTTCTTTGGTATAGGCTACCTAATTGATCTCGTTGAATGACCTGAGTGACCTGGAGCCTGTCACACTCGCATCTGACTATTGGAATGATACTACTCGCTAATCTACCAGAACTACCTGAAGTAGGTAGTCTTATAGTACAAGGCCTCACCACTGGATCTCATCATGTCTCGTATAAAATCCACATCTCCATAAGTGAGAGCTGTGTGTAGGGTGGCATCTTGCTAGCCTATCAACCTACCAATATCGGCCTAAGCCTATCTTGAAGTAGTAGCCTCTTAATCCCTATCTACCGTAATAAATCACACCTAGGCTCGTGCTTGATCCCTCTGTATAATATAGCCCTGTGACTGTGCCTCTGCATGGTCCCTCTGTGGGCAACAACCACACAACACGAGTTTGGGACTGATGTAGGAGGCTCAATATCTAAGCACCCTGTATAGCCATCTCTCGCATCTGACTCTGCCATGAAGCACTATTGCTACCCTGGGTGGCCCGTGCTCTAGCCTGATCTCTCTTAGTGGTCAAAATCTGCACTTGAGCATGTGCTGATCTCTCACTCTTGTAAGGGCATGTACCTATGCCCTGGCCTCATCTCTCTCTCCCACCTATAACTATATGGAAATAGCTGCTGTAATTCTATTGTTAAAGAGCATCCCATTGCTTCCCACCAAGAGTGCTGCTACTCTCTGGAATATCAAGTGGTGGGCCCTGCTCTAGAAGTACCTACTGAAGAGGGGTATATATCCCTGTTGGAATGCCCACTGGGGGAAAATCTATGTCCACTTCCCTATATACCTATCTCGGCTTGGGCTAGGACCCTGTCCCTATGGCTACTGTGGTACGGGACCCTGTCTCCTGCCTCTGACATACTGGTGTGCATCGGGCCCACCCTTGTCATCATCATCATCATCACTGTCACCACCACCAATGGCTCCACCCTCATCACCACTAGGAGGCCCTACTGGAGGAGGTCTCACACCGGTGATATACGCCGCTCTAGATATAGTCAAACGGCATGGAAGCACATCGTGATATCAGGGCTCAGACTCAGGAGTAGTACCAAGATCCTAATCTATCTCAGTGGCACCCAAATAATAGGTGCCACTTGTCAGAAACTGGCCAGTGCTCTATCATGAGTAATCTATGGCCCCATGTCAAAATGCTCTTGAGCTCTGTGAGCATACCATATATCTGGCCTAGGAACATCCTGGGTAATGCCGAACTACCTCTGGCACCAATCCACCCTATATATCTCTCACATATAGCTACAACTACCTAGAATGAAATGCTCTATAGTGGTAGTACTGAGCTCTAAGCCATCCTCGGGCCACTGGAAATGTCTATAAGGCCTCCAAACCATGGAAGCCTACCTCAGCTCATCCAGCTCATGCCGATAATGATATATGACCCCCATGTTGGGTCACACATCATCCCCTGTTGGGACCCAACCCATCGTCGATGGCTCGTTAGGAGCCCGAACTCTCAGAACACCTAAGGGGTGACCAATGGCAATATGGTCCCATGCCCAAATCTGTAGGAGGTGAGCAGGTCCTACCATCTTCTGATGGTAGTAAGTAATCAAATGAAGGTCCCAGTATAGATGTGCTAATATGCACTGACCCAGGCAGTAGGTCTCTCCCTCCACCAAACCAAGAATCACTCCTAGGAGTCCAAGTAGAAAAGAAGCACCAGTCTTGTCAGGGAGTAAAACTCCACTGACAAAATCCATCATGTAGACCACTACTGGTCTAACTCTGGATCATCTATACATCGAGATAATCTGATGGACATCCTGCGCCATGGTGGTATAGTGGGGATGCCGAATAAATGTATAATATATCACTGAATATCAGTCTAGTGGCTCATAGTCTAGATGAGCTAGCCTTGAATGGGAACCTACATGATGCGTCACACATCCTCCAGTGTAATGGTGATCTCCTAGTCGGGAGTCGGAAACACTAACTCTCACTATGCCATCTCTCTATTATGGTTATCAAGAGGCCATGGTCCAATGTAATCTGTGGCATCTCCACCACATGAGACAATCCTGTCACATGTAAAAGGCTCTCAAAGTCACTCTATCATCATCATCAAACTACACCTCTATAATAGCTAGCTGACCATAGCACTCATGAGTCTGCAGAATGGGTAGTATATGTCAAAAATCAACACAAGTGTTAGGTACTTATTTCTATTTTTCTAAGGAAAAATACTTCTTCAAAAAACATCTAATTCACTAATTATTCTTTTCTTCTGAACTAATCTCATCTATATTCTTCTATACTTGGTTATTTTTTAGCCATTTGTCTTTTCTCCTTCATTCTAAGTGCCTACGCACCTCCTTTGGCACCTGCGCGCCCTAAATGATGCATACGCTCCTTTACAGATGCATATGCACACTAACACTTTTTTTCTCCTTTTCTCACAGGCCAGATAGAACGCATGCATGCTTAGTGTGACACCTACATGCCTACCTTGATGCACACATGCGTGTGGTTGTTCTAGTCTAACCGACGCATACGCACCCCATCAAAGTTTTCTATAAATACGCGTGTGTGTACCCACCTCTTCTAACGTATACGCATGCACATACCTACTTCTTCCAAATAGGTATGCATACGTATCCCTGCCTCCCATGAACAGACACACATGTGTGTCCATGTCTAATTTGATGTATACGCATGTGCATGTACCCATCAAGCCGATGTATACGCCCATGTGCATGCATAAAAAAAAGGGGTCCTACCTACCCTAGAAAATCCCTAGAAAGTGCAATAAATGCATAATTAATGGGAGGGATAGGCCACTCACGTATGGTCCATCCATTGGGTCCCGCATGAACTCTCGGATGTCGATCCACACATCTTTCCTCTCGGTATTCTCGCCATCTCACTCCAGGCTATCACTCTTGCTCACGGTAAAAATTTGCAAGAGCTCTAGTAGAAATGAATTGGTTGTGATTGTTTTACCGACCCGGGTGGGTATATTAACTTGTCGTAGTGCCCCTAGGGCATGTTTTCTCCGCCATGATCATTCTAACCTTCTTTTATCCGCTATAATAATTATTTTTGTATTAAAATAATTATTTTTACTAATTTTCACACGTTGGGGCACTTCGTGCCACCCAACGGTCACTTCTTCATCACACTGAAATAATTTACGCATCTTTCAGGCACCTTTTCCTACCTTTTCCTCTAATTTTCATCTATTTTCCCTCGTCGGGATAATTATTTATTCATTTATTTTCAATGAATTCTTCCCGACTCATCTTTCTTCTTGTGAGCATATATCCTAGCTCTCTGGCAGCTTCGCCTTCCCATTACCGCCTTCGCACATACTTTTAGAAGATCTTTGATCTTTTTAAATTCTTCTGATCAAAAACCTAGAAAAAAAAAAATTCAAAAAAAATTTAAAAACAAAAACATTGAAATTCCTTGGAAATGGCTTTAAAATTGGTAAAACCAATCATCTACTGGCTGAAATCTATGTCTATTGCATGGCACTCATCCTAGATCTTGCTGACATTTTCAAACATTTTGAAACGACTCATGCATCACCAAAATCTTCAATCACCTACACAAGCTATGTTGCTTACTTCGTTTGTACTCTGGGGCACTATCAGTTGCCTGGTACTATTTTTGTCATGCACATTACTTTTTCATGGGACCCAAGTGTCCTCCATCTTTCCCCTTGCATAATACACCTTTCTTGGGGCATCATTCTTCACCCTTGTCATTTATTAGAACATTTGGGACTTCATCTTGATAACAAAATATTTGTGTAACTATCTTAAACGTTGTTGGTTTAAGTGTGTGTGATTGTACTTATTTCCTTGTTAGGTGATTTTGTTTATTTCTTGTATTACATTGCATTCGTGTATGTTACATGGATTTGGTCATTTTTAGCACAGGATGGTTGTTTGCATCTTGGCTTTTCATGTCATTTTATGCTTTCGTCACATGCTCACATTTTAAATAAGGACCCATGAAGAGGATTCTAAGCATTATGATGATTAATTATTGTTAGCAATTGATTTGCAGATAGCTCAATATTCCTTTTTTCTAAGTTTCTCATCTTCTCTATCCACTTCTCTCTTTGTTGTTTCTTTTTTGATCATCGATCATGTTTATTCGTCACCCCATCGACACTCGAGGGGGCATTTGTTATACTTCATCCTATTAATTTTTCTTCTACCCCTTGAAAAATTTCTACTTATTTTGTGTTTGTATACTTTCTTTGAAGTGACGTAGCTGATGTCACCTCAAAGAGGGGCAAATGTAGACACCTGTAGTTTGATCAATAAACTATTATTTCTAATGGTGCACTAACGCTTCTTCCCCTTGAAAATTGATGACACACCATCAATTAGACCTATCTAACTCCCCTCTCACGACACCTTTTTGGTCGTTCTTCCTCTTATAAACCACTTAAACAGGTTGTTATAGCCTCGTTCTAACTACATTAGCTTCGCATTCCCTTATAGCTTGCTTCTATTAGCTCCTTGGAATATTTGTTAGTGTGGGTTATCCCATGTGTTCTCCTCTCATATTAGAGGGTCATTTCACATGGGTTAGGTTTAGGGTTAGGTTTAGGGTTTTTGCTATTGAGTCCTACACTAGGGTTACTCAACACCCTATATCTACCCATTTACTATTCATTTATGGGCATGCCAAGACACTCCTTGTCTTTCCTCATGTACAAAGCTTTGTTTCTATTGAGAAAGTTATTTCATTCTTGATCGATTCTTTCTTGTAATTACACTTTGGAAATATCATGATTCTCGTTGGAGTGTAACTACTTCGTGGTGCATCGTTTCGATTCGATTCTCGTAAACTATTATCATTGTATCGAGCTAAGATTAGGTAAATGTGCACTCGTTATTTTTTAGTTGCAATTACTCTTTCATGGTTTCGTTCTTTTACTCTGCATGCAAGTTTTTCGATCACTATTTTTGGAATTATTTTGCTAATCTCTTTAACAAGTTGTTCCTTTGGAAGTGCATTTTTTTGGGGTTTGTGCATGTATGTAGGTTTGCATTTTTCACCGCTAGATTTCACTGGTTACAGTCGTATTTAGTGGAAAACGTTATCTTGAGGTTGGTTCCTTTTACGGTTTTTATTCAGATTTTTACCAAAATATATTAATTTTTTTGAAATCTATGTTTTATTATTAATAATTTTCAGACCCTAGTTGAGCCGTATAGTTCTTATTCCCTAGCCGCATTGTGTTTGTTGGTTGTCCTGTGCCCTCGGCCGGTGGCATTTGTTCCGTGGCCATTTTTTTTGCTATCCCGTGCCCCATGGCTGGCTATTTTTGTGATGTCGTGGACGCTGGTCTGTCGCGACCCTACCGCGACCTCATCGACCCCGCCACGACCTCTCCCAGTCTACCCTACTACACTCTCTCGAGCCACCGGCTGCCCCACTTCCCTACCCCCGCCGCCGACCCACACATTTTCCTTCCCCCATGGCCTTTCTAACGCAAAACAACAACAAATTAAAAACAAAAAAATCTCCACGCGGTTTACAAAAGCATTACTTTTGGTAAATTTTTAAAAAGTGGTTTTTTGGTAAGTTTTTAAAAAGCATTACTACCATAGTTCCTTTTATAAAGTTTCTAAAACTTGTATTTCATTTATCAAGTTTTTTAAAAATTTCCTTTTTTAATCCGTATGTTTCTAAAACAAATTCACATTTGCCTTTTTAAAAATAGTGGATTTTTTAAAAAAAAGGGGGTAAATGTAATTTAAATTAATTTAATTTAATCTTTAAGCTTTTAATATTTTTTATATTGTTAGATCCTAGTTAGTTTAGGATTTAATAATTATTTTTAAAAAGCAGGTTAATTAAATTAATGTTATTTTAAGGAACCTTATATTTAAATTTTTATAAGCTCTTTTTAATTTTAGATTAGTAGAAATTTAAAATAGTCAATTATCTAATGTTATTATCAATTTTGTCCCTTTATCTTCTAAAATTAAGTTAATTGGACATTTCCAAAAGGTCATTTTTTTAGCGTTATTGGCTTTTTTTTTCTCTAATCGTGTGCTCAAGTGTGCAGTGACACTTTGAGCACCTATTTGTCTTCTGCGTGCCTTTCCGACATTCTGAAGATCATCAGAACTCTTTCCGAGTTCATTTAAAAACATTGTATTTTACCCTTATTCTGCTTCGCTTACAACTAGTGAGCGCGTCCACCTGATCTGCGATAAGGGGGTACTCTTTGCGACATGAGATGATTTTTCTCACAACCAAGATTTTCTTTTGCCTCCTTCCTTATTTTTGCTTTAGTGCTTGTTTACGAGGTTCCTTTTTTGCTGCGCTCCATGAAACATTGTTGTGGTTTCCTCTCTTGTGCGTTATTACATTGATTGAAAGTTGAGTTACCAAGTGTTTCACATCGCACGCATGGACTCGATTAATCGATGCACTAACTATAAAGTGCTGAAAGCAGGGGGTTGTTATATTGTCCTGGGTGGTTGTGTTTATTTTCTACATTTCTTTCTCTCTCTCTTCACTATGGATGCACTTTCAATTCCTTTGCTTACGCCGTTCAACTTCTTGGAATGGAGATCAAAAATAATAATGAAACTAAGGGGTAAAGGGTTATTCCACATCACCATGGAAATTGAGATTGAACCAGATGACGAACATGAAAAATCTAAGTGGTTAAATTGTAGTGATGAAGCTTTAGGTCTTCTTTACATGTATTTTTCTCCTGACTTGCTCTTCCACATTGAGGCATTCGAAACACCTAAATCTACGTGGAAAACACTGTATGCAATGTTTGGAAAACTAGATGACATGAGAGCGCATGAGTTGGAAAATGAAATACTAGGGTTAAATCCTAGTGACTTTGAAAACCTACAAGCTTTCTTCTTGAAATTTTTCCACATTAGATTATTGTTAAAAGGATGTCAAGTAGAGAAGAAAGATTCTCAGCTGATCTTGTCAATTCTCTCTAAGCTAGGTCTCAAATATTTTTTCTTCGTGTCAACTTTCTACGCTACAAAAGTTGCTTTGGGCGATACTTGGACTATGCCCTCCTTTGACTATTTTTCATCCCAACTCATTCGAGAATAGGAAAAACTCATTCAAATGGGGTCTCTCAAGTCCAAGTCACATGCCCTTGTAGCAATTACTAGCAAGGGAAATAAGACTGAAAAGAAGAAAGAAACAAAGGATCAACCTAAGAAAGAAACCAAGACCAAACCTAAAAATGACACAAACACTTCGAATTCTGAGCCTAAGGCATAGAAAAGAAAGTATTTGTGTTCCTATTGCAAGAAGTCTAGTCACAACAAGAAATGCTATTTTCAGAAATAGATTGATCACTTATCTCATTTACTTGAGAAGAATAAAATAAGTGTTCTTGAATCCATAAAACAAAGTGCTCCGAAGGCCGAGTCTTTTGTTGCAAAAGGTGCTAAAAATGATAAGAAGAAAGGAAAATCCCTTGTAGCCAGAGTTGCTCCTTCATCGACATGGATTATAGATTTTAGTGCCTCACACCACATGGGTTCTTCACATGTTGATTTTTCCAACATCGAACCTTGTGGAATGTCCCAAATCATGATGGGTAATGACACGATAGTGTCGGTTTCCGATAGTGGATTGGTAGAGATGGATGGGGGAACATTTAACCAAGTGTTGAGTGTTCTTGATCTCTCTACCAATCTCCTATCGGTTTACCAAATTACTCACCTTGGTGAAGGAATGCGAGTGGAATTTGGTCCTAACTCGGTGATTATTTGTGAGCTTAACAATGACACTATATAGGTGAGGAAAGGCAGATCACCATTCACGGTTGTACACCTTCTCCCACTTTACTTCTGATTCTATGCCCACTTCCTTGCTCACTCATGCAAATGAGGTTAGTAAGCTATGGCATGAGCATTTCAGACATCTAAATTATCGCTACCTTGAACAATTGAGCCAAAATGAAATGGTCAATGGGTTGCCTCACGTCAATTTTTCTAAGGGTATTTGTGAGGGTTGTACCCTTGGAAAGCATCCTGAAAAGAACTTTGACAAAGGAAAATCCTGGAGAGCCACTCGTCTTTTAGATCTTGTTCACAGTGATGTTTCTAGTCCATTTCCTTCTCCTTCATTTACTAGATCTCTTTATGTGCTAACCTTCATTGATGACTATTCATGATATACTTGGGTATATTTTCTTAAGCTTGAGTCTAAAGTCTTTGAACATTTTCAGGACTTTAAGGTTCTTCTTTGAGAAGCAGCGAACGGTCTATCAAGGTTCTTCAAACTGACAATGGAGGTGAATATGTAAACAATAGGTTCATGGATTTCTGTACTTACAAGGGATCTCTTTGCAGCATATAGTTGCTTATAGCCCTTCGTAGAATGGAGTCATAGAAAGAAAGAACCATACTCTTAAGGAGATGGCCACTTGTATGATTCACTCAAAGTCTCTTCCTCTCACAGTATTGGGCGAAGTAGTGAATTGTGAAAATTACATTTAGAACCGTGTTCCACACAAGGTAGTAAGAGGGATGACACCCTTTGAATCCTGGTTTGGACGCAAGCCTGATGTTGAGCACTTTCGAGTCTTTGGATCCAAGGCTATGGCTTAGATTCCCAAGAAGAAATGTAAGGCCTTGGAACCACAATCCAAATGTTGTATCTTTGTAGGTTATCCTAATGGCGTGAAGGGATATCGATTGATGAATCCTACTTCTCATGAGTTGTATATCGAGAGAAGTGTTAAGTTCGATGAGTCTTCTTCAACTTCTACTTCTTTACCATTAAGGTTCTTCAACTTACTCGACTCAGATTCGACTCATCAGATGATGATGTTGTTGAGAGTGCTCCTCTTCCCGATCCTCTCAACCATCAAACCTTTGAGTCTTCTAATTCTGATAGTAGTAATGATGAGGACTATGTCCCTTATCACTCAAGTGAATAATCTTCCGACTCTAACCTTGATCCTCCTGGTCCCTTTTGGGGCTAGGAAAAATTTGCAAAGTGCTAGAGATTTAGTTGGACATACTTCGGATATGAGATGTACTCGCTCATATTTCATTGGACCCCACTCTTTCTTCACCTCTACTTCTAATCCAAAGTCTTTTTGGGAGGCTTCTGGTATTCCTGAGTGGGATTTTTCCATGGATGAGGAGTATTCCTCTCTCATGAAGAACGATACTTGGGATCTTATCACTCTTCCAAAAGGAAGAAAAATCGTTTGGTGTAAGTGGGTGTTCTAAACAAAGTTTGGAGTAGATGAGATGTCAAAAATTTTAAAGCGTGATTAGTAGTAAATAGTTTTTCCCAGATAGCTGGGGTTGACTATATTGAAACCTTTTCTCTAGTTGTGAAGATGACTTCTATTCGACTGACCTTAGCCATTGCCATAGAAAATAGATGGAAAGTCCATCAAATGGACATTAAGAGTGCCTTCCTTCATGGTGACCTAGAGGAAGATATCTATATGGAACAACCTCCGGGTTATGTCCAATATCCCTCCCTCATTTGTAAGTTAAAGAAGTCTCTTTATGGCCTTAAACAAGCCCCCGGGCTTGGTATGCCAAGATGGAATCCTTTTTACTTACATCATGGTTTACTAGGTGTCATTATGATCCAAATGATTATATTCTATGGCAAGATAACTCCATACTCATTATTGTTCTATATGTTGATGACTTGTTGATCATAGGCAGCTCTTCCTCTATTATTGATTCTGTGAAGATCACCTTGGCCAACAAGTTTTCCATGACTAACTTAGGTCTGCTTCATTACTTCCTTGGGATCCAGATTTCACAATCTAACTTGAGAATCTTGATTTTGCAACCTAAGTATGCTCTTGATTTGCTAGCTAATTTTTAGATATCCGATTGCAAGTATTCTCCTACTCCTTTTCTTTTTGGGGTTAAGTTGGTTTCAGATTGCTCTACTCCCTTGGTTGATGGTACTATTTATCGACAGTTGGTGGGGAGCTTGATTTACTTGACTCACACTCGACCGGATTTATCATATGCTATTGGGATCATGTCTAGATTCATACAGGAGCCGCATGAGCTAAATTGGAAAGCATTTAAATGGATCCTTCATTATGTTCATGGCACTTATGCTGATGGCATTCACTATCATGGAGATATTGACTTGATTGGGTTCACAAATTTTGATTGGGCCGGTGACTTAGATCATCAGAAATCTACTTCTGGCTACAGTTTCTCTCTTGTTTTGGGTCCTATTAGTTGGTCTAGCAAGAAGCATAATGCAATTGTGATATCATCTACAGAGGAAGAATATAGAGGAGAAGTTAACAATGCCATAGAAGCTATTTGGCTATAGGATATTCTGACAGAGTTTGGCATCTACCTTTTACGGCCTACCATTATCTACTGTGATAACACGAGCACTATCTCTATTTGTAAAAATCCAGTTCAACATCAGCAGATGAAGCACATTGATATCCATATGCACTTCATACGAGAGCTTATTCATGATGGTGTCATCGAAATTCAGTACATTCAGACAGCTGATTAGATTGCAGATTTATTCACCAAGCCCTTCACTGAGATGAATTTTCTTCACTTACGGTCTCTTCTTGGGGTGAGGTCTTCTGTAGCTACTCATCTTCTTCGGGATATGTAGTCCTTCTTTTCTTCTTATTCTTCTAGGAAGATTGTTTTTGTATATGGGCACATTATCGGGCCTTAGTTGTTGGGCCCCATTGACACATCTTTCTTAGTTGTTTAGGGGTGTCTTCCTTTTCCGGCTATCTCATAGCCGCTACCCCAGCTTTGATGAAGGGGGTGTTAGTGTGGGTTATCCTATGTGTCCTCCTCTCATATTGGAGGGTCATCTCACATGGGTTAGGTTTAGGGTTAGGTTTAGGGTTTTTATTGAGTCATGCACTAGGGTTACTCAACACCCTATATGTACCTATTTACTATTCATTTATGAGCATGCCAAGACACTCTGTTGTCTTTCCTCTATGTGTAAAGCTTTGTTTCTATTGAGAAAGTTCTTCCATTATTGATCGATTCTTTCTTGTGATTATGCTGGAGCTATCATGATTCCGTTGGAGTGCAACTACTTCATGGTGCATCATTTCTGATTTGATTCTCGCAAACTCTTTTCAATATCAATCCACTTTGTTGGATTGATTAAGCCCTCGTAGAAACCCTTCCAAAACCCTAATTAATCTCTAAGAGAGATTAATTAGTCTAACCTAGGTTAAATACCCTAAACATAGTCAAATCACACTTTGACTTGCTAAAAGTGCTTTTTGGACTTTATCCTTTGTCCCAAATGCACCCAAATCTCCCATTCTTCCAAACCTAAAACTATAAATAGGGCTATACCCCTTCCCTCATTTCCTAAGAATTCTCTCTTCTTCCTAGCATAGATTATAGCAATTTGTTTAGGCTTTAGACGGTATTTCATCTTCTTCCATTGAGCTAAAAGCATTTAATTTTGTATTTCATAGCATTAACATGGAGTAAAAGGGAAGATCCATTGGCCTTGAAGCCATTAATGGGGAGATCTCTTTCTCTTAAACACATAACTTAATGCTTAGATCCTCTTATGTTCATTATTTATATCTTTTAAAGAATAGAGGTTAACTTCATTTGTTTAGTTTGCATGTTTATTTCAAATTAATGTATGCAAAGAAGAAAACCTTGCTCATTTCTTATCACATGGTCCATAGATCAGATTGTTAAAATCCTTTTGGGTTTCTTTAAATATTCTTACCCCAAATCCACGGATTTTACAAATTTTCACCGAACACAACCCGCATGTAACCTCATGCACCTATCACACTCCATGATTGTCCTGTTCATTCTCTCTGACAATCCATTTTTTTGTGGAGTATTTGGAACCGTTCTTTCCCTACGGATCCCATTTACTAAATAGTAATCAATAAATTCATTTCTACAATACTCCCCTCCATTATCCGACCTAAGACATTTCAACTTGAGACCTATTTCATTCTCAACTAAGGCTTTCCATATTTTGAAGGTTTCAAACACATCAGATTTCTTTCTAATGCAATATACCCAAACTTTTCTAGTTGCATCATCAATGAAAGTGACATAATAACATGAACCACTAATAGATTTTACCTTAGCTAGCCCCATACATCTATATGCACTAAATCCAACTTACCCTCCTTCCTGGTAGGTCCAACCTTGAGGAATATCATTTGCTTGTTTTCCATAAACATAGTCCTCATAGAAGTCTAAATCTAACTCCTTTAATTTGGGAAACCTATCCTTTATAATCTACATGCCCTTTTGACTCATATGACTGAGTCTTTGGTGCCACAAAGTTGCATCTCCATCTGCAACAACTAAATTACAATAATTAACACCACTGGTTAAATACAAAGTACTAGTTTTCTTACCTCTTGCAACCACAAGAGATCCCTTGGTAACCTTCCAAGAATCCACTGTAAAACTAACCATACAACCATCACTACCCAACTGACCCACTAATATCAAGTTCCACCTCAACTTAGGCACATGCCTGACATCCTTAAGTAGCCATGTGTTCCCATTCTACATTTTCACTCGAACACAACCTTTCCCTACTATGATGTATGGTTCATCATCACCAAGATATACATGTCCAAAATCTCCTTAAACAAAATCAGTAAAGTAATGTCTATGTGGGGTGGCATGGAAAGAAGCCCCTGAATCTAACACCTAAGACTCAACAATATTATCTAAAGAAATAATTAAGGAATCCTGACAAACATCACCTACTACCACATTTACCTCTTTATTTTCCTCCTTGTTCTTCTTATCCCGAAGATCCCAAAAATATTTCTTATCATGACCAACCTTCCCATAGTGCCAACATTCTAACTTACTCTTGGACTTTGACCTTCCGCGATCATTTGACTTCCCACGGTTACCTTTCCCTTTGTTCTTTTGTCTCCCTTTGCTCTCCATTGTCAAAGTGTTTCCAAAAGTAGAAGAATCTCCGGTGCTCTTCCTTCACATTTCCTCACTTAGGATCACACCTATTACATCCTCAAACTTCATCTTTGAATTATTAGAGACTAAATTACTTACAACCATAACCAAGTTGTCCCAACTATCTAGTAAGGAGCACAAAATCAACAAAGCCCTGACCTCATCATCAAAGTCAATTTTTACCGATTTTAACATACTCACAACCATATTAAATTCATTCAAATGAATAGCAATAGAACCATTCTCAAACATCTTCATATTAAATAAATTTTTCATCAAAAATATTTTATTAGAGGCAAAGGGTTTTTCATATAACTTCCCCAATGCACTCATGAGACCTTACGTGGTCTTCTCATGTGATATGTTGAAAGAAACCAAAGATGTAAGGCATAACCGAATTTCCCCGTGTGCCTTTCTATCCAACAACTCCCAATCCTCATCCAACATGGTTGTAGGTTTGTTTTCTTTCCCAGCAAAAGGAACATGGAGGTCCTTTTGATATAAGTAATCATCCATTTGCATCTTCCACAAACCAAAGTTCTTCTCATTGAACTTCTCAACCCCTAATCTGCCATCATTCACCATAGCTCCCACTCAAGCTAAACTTTCCCTATGATTTACCACTTCAGAAAAAACCACCAAAGCTCTGATACCATTTGTTAGGAATTAGAGAACAAATATGTAGAAAAAATTCCTCAAATCAAAGCAATAGGTTACCATATAGTAGAAGTATAAATGCATAAATATAACATCATAAATAAATAATATACAAAAGAAGCCAAGACAATATTTAATGTGGTTCACCCAATGTGGGCTACTTCCACCAAGAACTTTCTTAGATTTTATTATCAACAAGAGTAAATAAAATCTCATAGTCTTCTGTCGTCAGTTATGAAATCAAAAACGAATTCCAAAGATGTTAAACCACATCTAAACCACAATTGACACCCAATTGCTTAACCTTGATCACCTCTTGATCACTAAGACTCAAGACCTCTTGAACACACAAGATATCTTCAAGATACCCTAACACCTCTATTTATAAGATTAAAATCCTTTAAGAAGTCCAAAAGTCGACCCTAGAAGTTTGAAAGTCATGAGCTTTCATCTTCCCATGGCTGGAAAAGAAACTGTCATGACCTTTCATCTTCTCATGGCTGGAAAAGAAATAGTCGTGACCTTTCATCTTCCCAATTAGAACTCCACACTTCAATACTAATTTGAGAAGACAAAAAGTAGGCTCCACACCCCAAAATTAAGGACTGTAAGGTGTTCAACCCGATGTTTAGATTTGGCAAGGATATTGTCAACGTAATATTCCAATATGTGATGCATGATGTAATGAAAGACATAAGTCATAACCCGCTGATATGTAGCACCAATGTTCTTAAGGACAAAGGGCATGACTTGATAGTAGAAGGTCCCTTAAGGAGTGATGAAGGTGGATTTATTTTGATCTTTTTGGGTGAGTAATATTTGGTTATAACCCGAGAAACCATCCATGAGTGATAGCATCTCATGGCCGGTGGTAAGATCAACTAGTTGGCCAATACTAGGTAGAGGAAAGTCATCTTTAGGGAAAGCTAAGTTAAGGCATAGAGATCCATGCAAATGTGGATTCCCCTATTTCTTTTTTTTGATAGGAATGATGTTAGAGATACATTAGGGATAATCAATGGGTAGGATGAAGGAAACCAAACAAAGGCAATAGTTACAATATTATGGACCATAATGTTTGGGTCAATACCAAACATATACCGGTGCGGAGACCAAGAAAAATTATTGCTATGATCCCAGAGGAAAGAAGTAAAAGCTTCTTATTCAGCAACATCTAAAGATTGGCATATCTTTAGAATGTGAGGCTCCTCTTGAGTGTTAACATTGATTTCAATGGTCGATTCATTTAACATGGTTTTTGTCTCGAAGGAAATGATTGGTGAATATAGGAATCTTCCGCACCAAGGTAAGTGAGAATAGACTCATCATCCCGGCATTGAACGACGTTAATAGGTGTATCATCATTGATCATGTCGGGGATACGGGAAGGGAAGGGAAGAGGAGCCTCACCATCTCACCTGATAAGTTAAAGGTCCCAAGGAAATGGTGTTCATGAAAAAAAGTTAGGAGGAATGAATTTTGAATCCATAGACTCCGTAGGTGAAGGTGTTGAAGTTGGTAGATGGGGTGAAGGAAGGTTTTCGTCCTCAATGAGTTTGACGCAATATTTATTGGAATATGGTTCATCAAATCCAATATAACTTTAGTATTAATGTTTACGTGTGATGCATGGGATGACATTATGATGGCCCTGTTCATAGAAACCAAAGCTAAATCCCTTCCATGCATAATGATGGAGGAAGGTGTGGGCAAAGCAATGATTGGTGAGAGATTGAAGGTTAGATGAAAATGGTCATGTTTGGGAAGGTGGCTCAGGTGAGTAGGTGGAAGTATCAAGTCCTCCATATGTTAAGTTGGTGCAAAGGTGAGGAGGACCATAAGGTAAAACCTCACCTATGTGGTGGTCAAAGTGGGCATGTTGGTGAAGGTTACCATACTCTTGAGAAGTAAGGAATGTGTTGATGTTATACAAGTGCTACACCCCTAGAGTGAGATGTTAAAAAATACCTTCTAAGGGATTGATAGTGGATATGTGGGTAGTGGGAATAGATGAATCACTAGGTGATTGTGAAGAATAAACATTGGTTGGTTGATAATTCTATGGGTTGGTGGATGGGTCGGGTACCACACAAAGTTACAATAATAGTGGGAATAAATGAGTTAGGTTTAGGAGAGGTGGCGAAGCATTGGTGGATGAGGTTGTGTTTGAAGGAGAAGTAGTAGCATATATATATGCCTTGAATGGTATAAGGACATCATTAGGCCAATACAACATGTTGTAGGTTTTGAATGGTGAAGGGTAAGTTGGAATGGTATAGTTATGTCCTTCATGTTCAAATTTTACACATCAATGTAAGGTTGAAGGTACACAACCCATGACATGGATCCAAGGTTCACCAAGCAACAGGTTGTACTATAATTCCCCTATAAGATATAAAACAATTCGAGAATAGTACATGGGCCCACACGAATGTAGAGAATGATGGTGCCATGGGTGGAAGTGATGGCATCTTTGAATGAATGCAACATAATTGGGTTATTATGCATGCAATTGGCAAGGATGCACATTTGGTTATACACATGAGAGGATATGATGTTGATTTTGGAACCACCATTAATAATAACATGTCAAATTTGTATATTATCAATGTAAATGGAAATGAAAAAGGTGGGATCAAGATCATCTAAGTAGAGAGTTACAATCTCATCGTAAAAAAAACAGAGCGCTACTACTTGATGAGTGGTAGAGGGTGTAGAGGAAGGGGATGAATTGGTGAGCGAAGCCACATGGTGAGGGGTGATAATGGAGGCCATAGGCATAGGGTCATTAGGTAAAATCTCAATGGATTGCATAACCTCCATGAGGGTCTATCGATGGGATTCAAAATTTTGGACAAGGTCATACAAAGACATTTTTAGAGGGCATTGGTGCAATTGTTTTATCATTGTACAATGGGTGACCCCATTAGAAATAGGGTATGTGGGTCCCCGAATGGTGATTTTTGGTGTGGGTGTAGATGGTATAGTGGGCACAAGATTGGCGAGATGGGCTGGTTACTTTCTCCTTTCCTTTGTCTTTTTGGGCACAAGTGGTAACTTGGATCATGTTAATCTGAGGAAGAGAGGTGGATGGAGAAGGTGTGTCATGAAAATTATAATGACATGATGGACAAAAACCTAGTGCGGGGTAAGAGCCTTGTGAAATGAGTAGGGCGCACTAGAATTTTGGTGGGGTTTTGGATAGCTCTCTTATACGAGACCATATTGATCTCAAATTTTGGAGGTGGATAAAAGGGTTGTGGAGGTGGTGATGCAGGTCATTGAATAGGTAGTGGGTGAGGATGTGTGGTGATAGGTGGAGGTGGAACTGGGTCCTCGTCTAGAAGATCATCGTCATCAAATTTTTGTTCAGGAGGACAAAGTTGGAGAAAAATGGTTTTAGAGCCTTACAATTTTCTACATCATGTCTTGGCACACGATGGTAGGCACAAATTTTAGTATCGTCAAACCCTTTTGGTTTGGGTTTGAGTGGGTCATAAGGTCTAAGGGGCAGAAATGTGATGACGAAGGTCTCTAAAAGGTTAGCTAGAATGTTGGCATAAGACCCTGCCAATGGATCACAATGTGAGGTGAGTGTGGGTCTAGATTGAAGTGTGGGTGATTTTGGTGGGAGAGGCACCATGGGAGGTGGAATTGGATGTGAAATGGGTTTGACCACTAGTTTGGTAGGTGGTACTATTTTAGATTTGGGTTGTACCTTCTTGGGTAAAGGCATAGTAGATGAACTAGCGATAGAAGGTGTTGTAGGCTTAACTACCTCTTTGGGGGTAGTGGGTTTTTCAATTTTGGTTGTACCTTCTTGGGTAAAGGTGAGGAAGGAGTACATGATGTGGAAGGGAAGGCAGATGGAAGAAGAGGATGAGTTAGCCAAGGTGATAAAGGAGGTATAGTGAAGGTTCTTTGGAAGAGGCAAGGTGGAAGGTATGGGTTGAAGAGAAGGAAATATCATAGGTATTGATGAGGTTACTATAGGTGGTGGGGGTATAGGTGGTAAGAAAGATGTGGATAATGGAGAAGGTGTATGTTGTGTAGGTAATTTGGGTGTAATAAAAGATCATGATGAAGAGGCGGGATGTTGTGCTTTTGGTTTGCCTTGGATAGGAGGTTATTTGGCCAAGGTCGATGGTGAGGTCCTAGGATGGAGGGAAACGGTGAAGGTGACAGAGGAGTAGTGGGTGAAACTGGTGTATGCATCTTATAAGGTTGGGTCTTCCTTTTAGATGGGGAAATAGTCTTTGTGTGATCTTGGGAAGATGTGGTTAAGTCCAATTTGATAGGAGGATGAACTAGACTTGATGTCAGAATGACTCCCAATGTGGTGATGGTTCTGGCTGTGGGGAAAAGTGTAAGTGTAGGTAGGTTCTTAGGCATAAGATCAAGTTTGATTGTGGGTAAAGGTTTAGGTGTAGGTGAGGGTGATGAAGAAGAGGTTGTTATGACCGGTATGGGCATGGTTGGTTCAATGGTCTGAAATACCTTTGGATAAATCATAGAGGTATCAACAAATGACATTTGCATTTGGGTTGAAAAGGGTAGCCGGAGATGCCCCCAAAGCATGGAATTATCAACATAATCCAAGCAGTCTTCCTAAGCATGAAAATGAAACTTTGTAAGAGGAGATGACATTGATTTAGTCGTAATTTGTGTAAAGTATGTCTATAAGATAGGGAACTAGTTAGCTTTAGACTCTTTGGGTAAGAGAGTTGAGAGAAAATCAACTGTATCCTGGAAGGCTAATGGGGAATTATCACCAACATGCAGTGGTGCTTCTAAAGGATCCTCTATTGGTAGGGGAGATGACAAGTGGGATGAGGTAGGTTCCTCTTTCGGTGGAGAGGGAGGTGAGCATGAATCTCCCGTGGGTAGGAGAGTTAACACCACATGTTTTTCATTAGGTTGTGAGGGGAATAATGAAATGGAATCGAATATATTGGGTTCTCCTCCATTGGTGAAGGGGAAGATAAAGGGGACTCCTCTTTGGGTGAAGGAGTAGATGAAATAGGCTCCTCTGTGGGTAAAAAGCTCATCCTAGAATATCTTCGATGGGAGGGATAGGAGGAAATTGTGGAAGGGTTGGTACGATGTTAAACACAACATGAACCTCATAGACATTATTGTCATTAGTTGAAGGTTTGCTAGTTTGGTTAGATGATGAGGTATGGTTAGGGAACAACTTCTTGAAGATATGAAATTTCTAATTAGCTAGTGCATTTGGGTTGTCCAAGACAAGATCTATGTTGTCTAACATTTCTGTATCATTTTTGAAGGTTATACAATTACCATCACTATGGAATTTAATGCGATGATACTTGCAATAGTCATGTTCCTTGTACTATGTAGGAATAGGATGAGTGGGGTCAAAACTAGTATATGGTTTGATGGGTGGTAGATAAATTGCTCCAGATTTAAGAATTTTTTCTAATACTGAAGAAGACGGCTCCCGATTGGAGTGTACTTATGTTGCTCTCATTTGAACTAGAAATCTTGAACATGAGAAAGGTTGGAAGAAGGTTTTGATAGATTGGATGGGTGAGATAGGCTATCTTTTAAAACTACCACGTTCAAGCAGATCCTTTTTATTTGGAATAGTTGTTTTGTGGTTTTGAAGAGGAAGAATCATCATTGGATTCGAATTCAGCATTTTGTTATGCAATTGAATTTTCTTCTCTTATATGGCACATATTTCAAGCTTTCTAGCTATGGTGAATGCTTCATCAAAGGTATGGAAGGTTTGGACTTGGAGAGTTAATGAGATGTTCCTAACTTAAGCCCAAGTGAAAAAATGTATAATTTCAGTTTAAGGTGGTTGGAATGTAAGCTAGTTATTGAGGCTCCACCAATGAGTGACAAAATATGTGATAGACTTATCGTCATATTTTTGTGTTGAGTATAAGTCAATGTCATGGTGAATTTCTAGATGATATTGATCGAAAAATAGTCTAGGAAGGCTTGAGCCACTTGGTTGAATGAATAAATGTAATTTCTAGGTTAACCACTATACCAATCCAATGCGCAGGTCATGTTAACGACATGGGGAATTTCTACAAGAGTAGATCATCATCATGAGTGATTCGATAACACCCATGTTTGAAAGACCATAAGTGTTGTTGCATGGGTATTCTTTGTTATTGAACTAGTTGAATTTGGGAATTTCCCAATGCGTAGGGTATGAAAGAATGGGAATAAATGGATGAATGAGATCATTGCATATTTCATCATATGTTAAAGAGTTGCAAGAGATAGAAACTGATGCTTCCAATGTTTACGTCTTTTCCATCATAATTTTAATAAGGTCATTGGTAGGTTGTGATTAACGGGCACCCCTTGAAGTATAAGGGGGTTGATGATGAATGTATGATGTGGATGGAATTCCATTATATGGTGGTGTCGAGTATAAGAACCGAGAGGGGGAATAGATGCAGGAGGAAAATATCCCGAATAGGTGATAGACGAGATAGGTGGTTGTTGGTGATATGTGTAAGTAGGTGGGGTGGATGTAGCGATCCTTGTAGTGATTGGAGGTAAAGACTATGGGATGGAGAGGATGATGTTTTGGAATAGGGTATGAGTTACCGACACCATGGGTGGCTATGATGCAATAGGTATATTTGAGGTGACAGTGCGAGATAGGGCTATGATTAAAGTGGCTGATGAAGGAATGGTTGACACCATGGGAGCGATTGATGTCAAAAGTGTGACTGGTGCTATATGTACCATAGGTATTGATTATGTGTGATCAAGTTGGGATATTATTGGTGGTAAGGTGGAAGAAGGTAATGTTGAGTTAGTACTAGCTAAAGTGGAAGTGGGGGTGAGGGCAGGGGGGTGGACATAGGCATGTCATATACCAATTGCCCGATGAATCCGAGTAGATGAATGGGAAAGATAATGTTTTAAGGCAACGGGGTTGTGGTCAAGGAGTCTTGTGAACTCCTCATCACTGGTACTGATGATAATGGAGTGATTAGGATCCATAGGTGGCAGGATGGAAGGTTGTGATGAGCTAGGAAGAAGCGACTAAAGGCTAGTGTGGAATACAAGGGCATTAGCTTGACTACAAGTCAAAATCATGTGAGTTTGCATAGGCTTGACAATATGTTCTCTATAAATGACACAGAAAAATAGAAGAAATGGGGAAAAATAGTTTCGTGAGGTAAAATAGGTCATTATTTTAATTAAAAATTAAAACACAAGAAAAGACAATGGTTGGGTTAACCAATGCCGGTGATAGGATGACCGATGCGAGTTAGGTTAATCGACACTAGTTGTTGATGCAAAATCACAGCACCCCGGACGCACATCGAGGCTTCTAGGTTGATGTTCGAGCATCCAACAGTGTGATTGCACAACATGGAAACCTCTCTCCAAGCGTGGGACTTGTGAAACCGAGAGAGGAATCTCCGAAAGAGAAGGCTGGTTCCTGCTCCTAAACTACCCGCCAAAAGCTATTCCAGTGCGAGCAAGCTAATCTAATCCTAATCTAACCATGTCAAGGAGACAGAGAGAGAGAGAAGGGAAAAACAGCAAAAGCCTACACTAAAACGGTGATACACCAGAGAAGGAGAATGTTGAACATCTATCAAAACTGCCATGGGACAAAGAGAGGTGAGCAATGGGAAGGATGGACAGATGCATCACAAGCCCAAGGATAGATTTCACACAGAAAGTGTCCCAAAACTCCATGAACACAGCTCCAAATCTGCAGTGAACGTTCAAACATACACAGATACCTGCAATGAAGAGAGGCAAGAAGAAAACAAGCAAAAACGAGAAAGGATGGACAGATGCATCACAAAACACGTTTTGTTGCTTCAGAAGTTTGCACAGAACATCATTCCATTAGTAAAAGGCAAAAACGCCATTACAGAGTAGGGAGGAGGTTCGAACTCCATTTTCAACCCTAGAGAAGAAAAGAAGGGAGGGCAGAGCAGAAAGAATGAACCACCTTTTAAAAGAAGCCTCTCCTTACAATTTATAGGAAGAATGAGAGAGAGAAGAGAGAGGAATTCCAAATCTGCCCTAACCACCTCCAAACTGTATTTAATTCATCTCATTATGGTGGTAGGTGAGAACCCTAGCGACCCCCAAAAGTGGCTAACTGTATTTTTCATTTTTAAGAATTTGTTCTCATCCAATTAAAGATATCCAGTCGTAGTTGGACAGAGGACCTCGTAAGCTTTCCAGAAAGTCCAACCTTGCATGAATCCGAGCTCCCAGTCAAAAGTTATGGCCATTTGAATATCTGCGCCAGGGTCTGCTTCCTGTCAGCGCTCAGAATGTTGCGCCTCCTGAAGGTGCGCCTTGGCGCATCCATATGTGTGTCGACATCCCTTTATGTGCGCCAAGGGCACAACTTTTCCTGTGTCGACAGTCTGTGTTGTGCGCCATTTCTGTGTGCCAAGGGCGCAACTTTTCCCGTGTCGGCGATGCGTGTTGTGTGCCATTTACGTGCGCCAAGGGCGCAACTTTTCCGTGTCGGCGATGCATGTTGTGCGCCATTTCTGTGCGCCAAGGGTGCAACTTTTCCTGTGTCGGCGATGCATGTTGTGCACCATTTCTATGCGCCAAGGGCGCAACTTTTCCTGTGTCGACAGTCTGTGTTGTGCGCCATTTTTGTGCGCCAAGGGCGCAACTTTTCCTGTGTCGGCGATGGGCCCGTGTTGTGCGCCATTTCTCGTGCGCCAAGGCGCAACTTTTCCCGTGTCGGCTTGATCCGTGTTGTGCGCCATTTCATGCGCCAAGGGCGCAACTTTCCCGTGTCGGCGATCCGTGTTGTGCGCCATTTCATGCGCCAAGGGCGCAACTTTTTCCGTGTCGGCGATGCATGTTGTGCACCATTTCATGCGCCAAGGGCGCAACTTTTCCCGTGTCGGCGATAGGCATAAATGTTGTGCGCCATAATCATGCGCAAGGGGGCAACTTTTCCAGTGTCGACAGTCTGTGTTGTGCGCCATTTCTATGTGCCAAGGGCGATGAATGTCAAGGATCTGAGCTTCTTTTATTTCTCCATTCTTCTTCTTGTCTATATCTACCTGGGGAAGATATATACAACAGCATCTTGTAGGAAATCAAATTTTTTTTTGCAAATGGGGCAATAAATGATGAAAATGAGACAAAAATAGATCTCGATAGTGGTTTTAAATATCCGGGGCTATGATGATATGTCCGAGGAGCTTTAAAAAGAATAAAAATTGTGGTGATTGTTGTTTTTGGTAAAATGTCCAAAAAGCATATAGCCAACAATGGTTAGGTAAACTAATGATGGTTAGGTGAGTAAACCGATGTCATCCTTTGGTCATGTGAAATTTTAAAAGATGGAGAAAGTTTATTTTTGTGACTTAGATTAGGTAAAATATCAACCCATAAACCTGAGTATGATAGTGATAGACCCTAACACACTCATAAAAATTCAGAATACACCAACTATAATTATGTAGTGTGAAAGGAATAAAGAAAAAAATGGAGATCACATCCTCATAACTCAAAACACAAATCAAGAAAAAGTTAAGAAACATGAAATCCTATGGGTGAGTTTTATGTTTTAGCTTATGCTATTTAAGAATGACTCATGAACAGAACATAGTTTTTGGTTTGATAGAAGGTGTCCTATGAAAATCCAAGATCTAAGGATGGTTTTAGGTAAAGTTTGGGGCGGTCCTTTCTTTGAGATAATGACTAGACAGAGAAACCAGCTAGGCATTTGCTATCAATCCTCTGATCATGTGAGCATTGACAACTTCTTCCAGGTAGGAGGATGTTTAAGAATATGTCTAAATTATATAAGTGGTTTGGTATAGAGAGTGTGTAAGTGAACTATGATCAAATTAATCAACCATCACCTAGGCATGACTTCCAGCATATAGGTTTCCCTCAAATTAATGTGAGCCATAATGTAAAAAACTAGAATTAAATACAATTGTTTTAAGCCCAAATCCACAATTACGTTTGGTGTAACAAATGGAGAATAGGAAGAGGATGCTCCTTCACTATTGTAATGTAGTATAAGGAATACATGATCTTTTAAAGCACTAAAAGTATGATTTCTTTTAGACAATAGCAAGAAGGAGAATATTCAGAGAAGAAAATTAATGTGAATACTTTTGAAGGGAAATAAACACACAATTTTTTCCTAGGAATGAATAAATGCAAAGGAACCTTTGATGGGTCCCACCGGGCATGCCAAAATGTTTCACCTTGGATTCTTAGAAAATTAATGAAACAGATAAGGGTATAAGGCCAAGGAGGAATACCTTTTGTAATGTAGGTTGAATGTTGAATGCATTTGTAAATGACTTTTGGATCAAAACAAATGTGAGAGCTCCCTTTTGGCTAGGAGGAACTACCTGTAGATACAAAACAATACCAAAAAATATAGTTAAACAAAACAATGAGTGGATTTCCTAGCGAAAGTTAGATCTAGGAAGCGTGATACTTCCTAAACAAGATGTCAATCCCCTTTTATGTAACAATATTAATGATAGTTAAATCATACATGAGGTAAATATCCTATTGGAATTGGAACTATTTAGGTATCTCACACAAAACAATAATAAAGGTCATGCAAAAGGTTGTTTAAGGTTAAAACGGGAGGTTTGATTGGCTGGTGTTGAGTTACAGTGTCCAGTAACAGGATATGGGTAAGGTCTAGTAAGGATTATAAATGGTTCGGGCTATTGGAAAGTGGTTATTAACTCACTGATCTAAGCTATATTGAAAGACACAAGATTCATTGTCGTACTGACTGACCGATGTCAGTTAGGAAGAGTGACCGACTTTGGTTGGCTAACCAGCGTCGGTTAGTAGAAATTTCTTAGAATTGGTTTTCCAGACTCCTTGTGATTGCAAAGAGGTTGGAAATGGTGAGAGTGGGGTCGTAAAATGGTTCTAAAGACTCAAAGATGATTAGGAGAGGGTGAAAATGGGTGAAAAGTATAGGTATGATCAGTGATGGGTTTATGGAAGGAAGGAAGTATATGGGTGTGGAGATAAATAGACTACAAAGATGAATAAATAAATCTACACAAGGAAACTAGAGATTCAGTGTAGAGATGTTAAATACTTACTGGAAAATAGATTGGAGGATGTAAGTGATGAATATGGTGACAAAGAGAGATCCAGAAAGAAGATCCATTATATTCATGCCATGTAATTTCAGACCTTTGTGCCTCTCTGTTGTAAATCCATGATCTCAAAGAGCATGGTGAATGGTGACCGATGTTGGTAGTGCTCTGTGTGTCTTCTTTTTCCTAAGTGCTAAAGAAATTTGAGTGCTCCAAGTCTCTTGAAAGAATGAGATCCTAAATCAAATGACCAACCTGGGCTAAGGATTTTGGAAACATATTTAACATAACTGACCATGGTTAGGTGACCGGCGTCGGTTCAAATATAACCATTTTCAGTCAAGGTGGGAATATTCAAGTTGGCCAAAAATAGTCGATTGTTACTATTTTTGGCATGATCTCTAACCTTCTATTGAGTCTTGAGTGATATATCATGGAAAGATAAGTAGGATTCCTTTTAGGTTTGTTAATATGAGTTAAGTTTAGGTTTAGAATAAGTCCTAGTTAGTTAGGATAGGTTTAGACTCGGTCTTAGGTCACTAATGAGGTTTTAGTAGGTCATTGAGTAAGGTGGATAAGTGAGGTGGTTAAGTGAGGATATTAATTAATTTAATTAACATTTATGCTAGGGGATATGAATAAGTAGGATATGTTTAATTTAATTAATAGGGTTTAAGGGGAGTATGACCCAATTTTTGTGTCTAAAGTTTCATGTGGATGAACGGCGCAAATTGAATGATATCCTTGATGTTATAAGCCAATGACCTGTAAATAAGCATGACTAGAAGAAAATTGATTAGCTGGTATATGTGGGAGCTTCACGAACAAAAATGAATCCAAGAACTGTTAGCTTCGTGGCAGATGTCAACCCCATTTAAAGAAAGAGTGATGTAAACGATAGATAATCTTATAACATGTAGAAATTAAAGGAATACAAAATCTAAAAGTGATAAAGATTAATCTAAGTACTAATGTAACTAAATAAAATTCAAATCAAATGGTACTTAATTAGGTCGATGGTGACCCATACTTTGTATAGAGGCAAAGTCGACAATGATCTAGGTGTAAGGATCTAGAACAAGTGAAATATGCAAACCCTACAATATTTAGATGCAATCCTGAGTACAACATGGGCCAATAGATACCGGTGTCAACCTGCGAGAAGAATTTGAGGCAAAGGAAACTAGATAATGACAGAAAATGGTGATTTATAGGGGTAAGTTGGAAAATAGGCCCCTAATTGATGGTGACTAGGGTGGGGCAACAATTATTGGGATGTATATAGGCTTTTTTGATACAAAGAGAAGCTATGTGATGGATATGACAAGATGAGGCATGGAAAAAACACAAGAAGAGGATAAAAAGGATTTGGAGATGGAAAACATAGTGATAAAAGGCCATGTCGACAACACCTGAGTTGGGTGAAGGTGACTGTAATAAAGTGAGGTAAGGCTAAGGAGAAACGAGATGGAAGAATGACCCGCAAGTAGAAATACTAGAAGAAAAACTTGATAATGGAGTGACGATGGCTATAGAACCTACAAGATGTTAGCCTTAACAAGATAATAACAAAAATGATATATGATGGGAAAAAAATTAAATGCAGCCTCTCGATGTTGCATAAAAATCAAAACAAACTCCCAAGGGTTGCAAGAAGGTTGTTGAGATGCTCTAGTTCGAAGGTGGATTCACAGAGTGTAAGAAAACTTTGATAGAATTTTCACATGTGTGTTTTCTATCTTATTATTGGAAAGATATGAACTTGGTTTAATAGGGTTGATTTTGACTAGTTGGATCACCATCGATTATGGGGAAACTTTCCCCAATGGGGTGGATTTTGTGATTTAGTCAGGATTTCAAGTTTTTGATGAATGGAAAAGTTGCTTTAAAGCATGTAGGCAAGAATAGATTTTTTAGGGATGTGTAGGAAATAAATATAGATATGATAAAAGATATAAAAGCATAGGGATGTGGATTTATCATCCTAAATGGAAGGTTTATTAGGGCATGTGGATAAATATTGATTAATTAATTAATTGACGAAGATTAATTGATCAACGTTTATTAATAAATATTAATAGGTGATGGGATAAATGGACATTAAATTAAATAAAAGGGGGATGAATTAAATAATGGGGGTCTATTTAGGAGATGGATAAATATGTGCACATGGAAAGACAAAAGGTAGAGATACAAAATTTTGGTGTCTACATTTGTCCATTTTTGTTGAGTGGTTTACACTAGCAAGCCATGAGACAAAAACGATGAGAAATAAAGAGTATGATGAGGATATCCCCTCAAATGGGGGATTGATGATGCCAAGGAATTGATTAGGTTTTTAAAAAAGGTAGATAATGAAGTGTGGGTGGGTGAAGAAAAATGGGAAAAATGATTACCAAGGTAAGATGCCCCAAGTAAAAAGAATTGCAATAACAATAAAAACTATGGCGGTGACTCCGATATCAAATGCGTAGGGGAAAAAGTGTGGTCTCAATAGAGATGTTAGAAATGTTCTACGAATGGCTAGTGAGTGAGAAAAAATCACTAAACCGGAGAGAATCCAATGGGAAACCTCTCGAATGGATGCAAGCCGAGATGACCAACGTGTCATAGGAAAACATCAAAGTATGCATAATTAAATGAGAAAATTATACGAAATCCTTTATAAATGACAAATCAAGTGAAAGGTATGCCTCCACAAAGGATGGGGATCAAAATGGTGGTGCCCAAAGATAGGACACAAAAATGGCCAAAAAGGAAAATTTGAAAATGAGTGGTGAAATAGTATGATAGATAATATGATAGCATGCGAAACCGAAGGAAACAGAATATGAAAGTGATAAATATTAATGTAAGTAATAATATAAATAAATCAAATGTAAATCAAATGGTACCGACTAGGTCAACGGTGACCAATGCCATGCAAAGGCATGTCGATGATGACTTGGGTGTGAGGATCTAGAAAAATAAGTGAAATATGTAAACCCTAAAAAATATGGATGTAATTTGAATACAACAGGGGCTTATAGATGTTGTAGTAAACATATAGAAATAAATATAAGGCAAATGAAACCAAATACTGACATAAAATGGTTATTTGAGGGGGAAGTTGGAAAACATGCCCCTGGTTGATGGTGACCAAGGTGGGGTGACAATGAATAGGATGCGAGATATGATAATTTTGATGCAACAGAGAAGATCCGTGATGGTGTTTTTCCGAATAGTTCTGTACTTATGAGAAAAATAGATAGGGTAAGGGTGAGGAGGAATACCCGTGAATGAAGGTGGAAGGTAGAGTGTGCACTTTTTGATTTCCCAATCCAAAGGCTTGATTGTGAGAATTTCCTTTTTCTAGGAGGAACTACCCGTGAATACAAACCAAGACATAAGAAGAATATTAAGCAATATATGTTAGTGGAGTGCCTAGAGTATGTTAGATCTAGAAATTGTGATACTTCCTAAATGGATATCAATCCACCGTTTAAAAAAACTTAATACAAGAAATAATGTAAACTAATAATGTCCTAATGTAGTTGATATGATTTAGTTGTCTCATTCAAGTACAATAAGTAAATATAATCTAACAAGATAGGTTATGATTAAATCTGGAAGTTAGACAGATGGATAAGGTGGTTGGGACATGTTAGGGTCAATTTTTTGGTGATTTGGTTTATTTGGGTGAATGTTATGAGGTCGATGTTACAGGAAGATTTACCGTGTACAAATATTGATGTCGGTCTAGTATGATCAATGAAGATTTAGGTTAACCAAGGTTGGAAGGGTTGGGATGATAGAAAATAAATGAAGTTTGGTTTTGATGATTCTCTTGATTGCATGGAGAATAGACAAAAGAATGGTAAGGTTGATGATAATTTTGGGGTACTCAGAGATGCCCGGAGTTAGGTATGGAGAGATAGGATGTTGTAGGTGATTAGGTGGAGGGATTGGTATGAAGGTGAGAGGTGATGAGATGTAAAGGATGCTAGGACTCCTAAACATAGATAAAGAAACTAATCTAAGTATGGAAAGATGCAGATCCAAATGAACTTACTTGTTCTTGCAGACTTGGTGGTTAGATGGAGGTGATGGTTGATCCATGGAATAGGTGGTCATTTCGTGGTCATGCTTCCTGAACATGACCATGAATGCTTTCCTTTAGATCAGTTCTTGGTGCTAGTTTAGGATGTCTGGATGTGCAAGAGTTCTCTAGTACATGCTTGCATTTAGATATATCTTCTCCAAACTTGAATAATTCTTCCAACCTCTCAACAAGGTTACCAAAGTGAATATATGGTAACCGATTATGGTTTAGGGTGACTGGCATTAGTTTTGTGTTGACCAATGTTAGTTAAGGTGGGAAATCCTAGGTTTTCTAAAATGACAGATCTTGGAAATCTTTTTGGCCAGTTCTATCCATTTTCCAGATCAAAATGGAATGTTGTGCTTAGATAAGTGGGCATGCAGTTAGAGGAAGAATAGGCATGTGATTTTAGGGTTGAACTAAGTCTTAGTTAATTAAGGTAGGTAGGACTAATTCTTAGTTAAAAGGAAACATGCTATGAATAGGTCTATGATGAGGTGTCTAGGTGAGGTGGAAATTAATTTAATTAAGGTATTTATTAATAAATATTGTGAGAGTGGGAATTAATTTAATTGTAGGTAATTAAATTAATATACATGTGGGGTAAAGGGGGAGTGTGACCAAAATTTGGTGTCTACATTTTTCCTCTTTTTGTCAGGTAGCTTTTATTAGTAAGTGATGCTGACAAAAAGGAAGTGATTGCCCCATGTGTGGGTGAAGGTGATCCCCCTCAAACCAGGAATTGATGAGGTGTTATATGGAATCGGTGAGTGGTTTAACAAATGTGTAGTTGGTGGAAGTGAAGGTAGGTGAGGATGGGTATGAGTACTATGGGAAAGGGGGATGGTCAACTCATCTAATAGGTAATAGGCCAAGGTTAAAATTGGGTAATGGGCAATGGAAATCAAATGCATGCACATATATAGATTACAATATGGTACTAGGTTGAAGAGCTTGCATAATCTACATTGTCCAAGGTTGATAGGTTTATCCAAAAAAAGTGCAAAGTGATTTAGGTATCCAAGGTATAGGATATGGTTTAGAAAAATCAACTTAGGTCAGATGCAAGAACATTTAGGTATGTTTTGGTACACCAAAGGTTTAGTCAGATAAACGGCATGACAATAGGTAAGGTATAGTTGTTAGAATAAAACAACATAGGTAACAAAATCATAAGGTATAGTGAGTACATAAGGTAAATGGTCACACAAAATAGGTCAAAGTTTCGAGACAAATAGGTCATGCAAACAGGTAAGGAAAAGGTATAGGTAAAATAACAAACCGAGACGCAACTAATAAAATGTATGGGTAGTTTGGGCTTGTAGGTAGGGTTTAATAAGTGTTCATAATGATAAAAGGTGTTTGAGCACTAATGGTTGTAAGTAAAAGAATCCTAGCATGGGAAAATATCTATAAGGGTTGACCAATGTCGGTTATATGGTAACAAATTTCGGTTGTATAGGGCACAAAATGACCGATGTCGTTCATGTCAAATTGTGGATAAAAATGAAAATTCCTCTTTTTACGGAATCATTTATCTTGTAGCTATTTATGGAAAATGACAGAGGAGAAGAGGAAAGTTGGAAAATAACAGGACGAGGTGTAGAGCTGAGGTGGCAAGCTACGTGGTGGGTGATTGGCATTTGATTGGTCGGTCCACGAGATCGGTTCAAGTGATTTCATTCGTTTTGGGGGTGAGGTGTTGATTTGGGCATGGCAGAGGTGGGAGAGGGATCAGGTGGGCCACCGGCATAGTGGCCAAATGTACCACCATGCCGAAGGCACCATAATGAGGTAGGATTCGTTTGATCTATGTATTTGGTTGTTGAAATTGGTTTGGTGGAAAATTTGGGTGTAAAGTTAAATTTTGAAATTATGGGTAAAAATGAAGGAAATGAGGGGTGGGAAGGTCCAATGTAGGTTAAATAGGGTTAGGGATGAAGCTAGGATAGGTTTGGTGGGTTAGAGTAGGTATTTAGGGTACATGTGAATTTTTGAAAATTAGGGTAGGGGTTTGCAGATTTTGACGCCGCAAAAGTGATCAACGATGGTCAAGAGGTGGCCGACGTCGGTTGGCCTTAAATGACATCGGTCAAGTATTAGGTGAATGATGTTGGTTATGATGGACTGATGCTGGTCAAAAGTGACCAATGTCGGTCACTTGAGGGGAAAATAGGTCAATAAATCAGATATCATGGGAGGGAAAGATAGGTAATGAGACATAAAGGCATTTTTAGTGAGAATGGGTAGGGTAATATGTTCGAATAGGTATGAGTTAAGGGATGTGAAATTGGGATGGGGGAAAATGGGTAGTCTTTAGGGTTGGGGTGTGGTTACAGGATAGTAAGTAGGGAGGGTCTTGGGAATAGGTTGGTTAGTTAATAGTTATGTTGGGTACTATCAAGGTTTAAAGTTGTTGTAGTTTGTTGGATGCAAAGCCGTGGACCATATGCGGATGAGATACAAAGTACCACCTCTGTTGCTGGTGGTATGGTCGAACGTGACCATAGAGGAGTGGAGGCATGTGATGGATGTTAGCCTGATTGGGATCCAATGCTGCTACAGCTCATTGTTTAGGAGATGAGCTTGATGGTCGCACTCATTGATAGATGGGATTCAACGACCAATACATTCCACCTATCGAAAAGTGAGATCACCTGTCACCCTGGAGGATGTATACAGGATCCAACGACTACCTATAATTGGAGAGAAAGTTTATTTGATTTATTCAGAGAGGAATCGAGGAGGTGATGTTGGTGGTGTGTGGAGAAGGGATGGCAGAGATGAGGTTCTATAGCACAGACAAGGTGAGCTACGAAGACATCTATGTGGCCCATCCTCAAGAGATGAGGTTGGTTGTCCTGATTATGGAGGTAGTGTGTTGTTTTTCACTGCCAGATGTAGAGGGTGGGAGATTCCCATGGGCACTGATGGGGGTTCTCCATGACATGATGGAGGATAGGACAAATTTTTCTTGGGCACCAACATTCTTGGTGTAGTTATACAGAGAGATATGGGCCTATGAGAGGATACGAAGGTTCATTTTATGTTATACATTTCTTCTTCACTACTAGGCATATGAGCAAATTATATGTGTGCATCCAGTTGGTATGCCCTATCTTGATGTATTTGATGTGGGCTTGGTTCGAGTTGGATACAGGCATAGGATGCCTACTAGTGGAAAGTGTTAGGCTACTAGGGATACACACGATTTAGCATACTATAGGAACATACTAGAGAGGTTTCTGGAGTGGACATCATTTGGAGGCCCTATGTTGGCTTCCCTTCATACTTGGCAGATGGAAGTAGAGTTAGATGAGATACAACTACTCAGATGGATAAAGGGACTCCATGTTGCGGATCACAAGATGATACCTGTGGATAGGGTCAGACAACAATTTGGGATGCCTCAAGATGTGCATCCACCATTCCCACAGTACTGGAGAGACGATGTGGAGAGGCCTATGCCTCTACCATAGCCTACGGTGTCGAAAAAGTAGGAGGAGTAGGTAGTGGACCGGTGGATTTATGACATCGAGGTTACAGATAGATATAAGTAGTGGTGGGAAGCACAACTACAGGAAGCACCACTGAGGGTAGGGTAACCTGACCTAGCCATGATTACGGTTTAGAGGGACACATTATAGGGGTAGGTGGCTACCCTTTTGACATAACTAGGAGTAGTGTAGGGGCAGCTGATAGGATCTGAGGCACAAGTTGCCACATTACATGCATAGGTAGTAGCCCTTCAAAGTCCCATGTTACACAGGGGTGTACCCGCATAGGGTAGGGATGGTGATGGGGACATTTAGTCACCTTAAAGGAACAAATAGCATGTTTGCATAGGTCATTTAGCCATCTGTAAGCGCTCATATTGTGGCCCTACAGTGCATAGGTCACAACATAGAAACTCTCACAGCCTAGGGACAGTGGTCCCATTTTACAAATAGCAATAGGACAAGGTCCCATGGTACAGGAGGAGGGTAGGGGTCATAGGTATAGGGATGAGGCCACCAATAGTAGGACATAGTTTGTAGGTTTCTTGTAAGACCTATGACACCCCATAGATAGTGTCGATGGTTAGATTTAAGGATGCCCTAAATGAGGCAAGATTCTATCATGATCATTTTACTATTGCTAGGATGTCCCTTCCTATGTAGAGTACAAAGTAAAGTATGCCTCGAGTGAGAGGATGATATCTTACACGCATAGTGCGAGATAGACAAATACAGGGGCCGGAAATCCTAGAGACGGAGTTCGTGTGGTGAGGCCACTAGTTCACGAGGCCCTGACCCAACTGTGCAGTATAGGTATAGGTAGGACCTAGACCCATAAAGGGTGGAGAGATGATGATAGGGTGCCGGGATGGAGGAGAGGAGGAGATAGATGAGACCAGTCTAGACATCAGATGGGCCGACGATTGATGTCATCATTTTGATTATTATTTTTGATATATACCAGCCTGTGTGCTAATGATAATGAGGTTGTAAATGAGAGTTTTTATATTTTTAATCATATATCGGCCTACGTGCGTTGAAGATGGTGAGGTTGTATATGATATTTTGTAGGATACTAGTACTTATTTTTATCTATGTATATATGCATTGATACATAGACTCTCCTATTTATATATTTGATGATGTTCATTGGATGGATGATGTACTTGTGTTGTAAATTTTCCATTGTTATATGTATATGGGTGAAAACTACATGGATTAGGCATGGTGGAGTTAGGTCGGTATGGTTAAGTTAGGTCAATTTAGGCATGATGGATTCAAGTCGGTTAGGCGTGATGGATTCAGGTATAGGCATGGTTGAGTTAGGTCGGTTTAGGCAAGATGGAGTCATGTCGGTTTAGGCATGATGGAGTTAGGTCTATTTAGGCATGATGGAGTCAGGTTGGTTTAATTTTGAGTTAATTTCCAAGTTATTGGTAACATGGGAAATAAATGATGAGTTATATGTATGTTATGGTGTAAATTTCCAAAATATTTGATATTATGGAAATGTGAAATGATTGATTGGATGTTTTTATAATGTGATAACATGGTAGATATGTATGTGTGGTAATTTTCCAAGTGTTATAAAAATGGAAATTAATTACAGTAAAATGTTAATAGAAAAACATGTGGGAGGAAATGGGTTAGGGTAAAGAGTGGTTGAGCTAACCTCCAAGGGCCCCATGCCCTAGGAGTGTTGCATACATAGCCCCAGCGAAAAGGGTCCTTAGGTCGATGTAGTTCTCCCATAAGCTACAAAATAATATGATGAATTAGATGAATGGGTTTGTAGGTTATATGAATGATTGAGTCTAGGTCATAGGCATGGTTGAGTCTTAGGTGATAGTGGAAATATTTTAAAATGTAGGTTTTGATGGTTTGGTTTTGTATAGGGTAATCAATAAGTAATGCAGACGGTGAATGGTAAGAGGTGGTAAAAGAGCCACCTAATTGATAATATCCTTAATGATTCTATCTATAGACACCAAAATTGGGTCACACTCCCCTTAGTCCCTTGTCAAATAAATACATTGAACACATTCACCTAACCATGGCCCCTTTCATCCCACACTAATATTAATTTAACTAATTTAATTAATTATCCTCACAATATTTATCATTTAAATATCCTAATTGGGATAATGCCCACAAATCCACCTCATCTAGCCACCTCACCCTAATACCTATTCTTAGTAAGTTTCCATAACTAACTAAAACCTACCCAAACCCTAAAAATCAATGCCTACATTCCCTCTAACCACATTCCCTCCCATTAGAAGGAAGCTTCCATGCTAATCCGCAGAGTAAAACGAAACGAGATCCCAGAAAATCAAGGGGATCTACCTAGTTTAGTAAACCTAGGAAATCTCACCCTAACCGATGCCGGTTACCCTTAACCACCGCCGGTTAATCCGGAACCATTATCGGTTACCATTTAATCCCAAAAACAATCTTATTTCAATGTTGGCACATTTCGAGAGATAATCACATCTTTTGAGAACAAGTGATGAAACTAGAGCTGCATGTAAGTAGAACCAGCATTAGTATACACATCAGAGCATCCATAGCCAATACTTGAAGCAATCACACAACCATCTGCCTTCACGGGAGCATCCGAGGAAGCACCAACACTACATCAAGTTCATTCCATTTGATCACCCACCATTACCAACTAGGCATCAAGCTCATACAAATAGTAAGTTTTGTTAACTAGCACTTATCCATTTATCATTTGGTAGATCCTTTTACATATGTTACTAGTTTCTACTCTCATTTCCATTCCCCCCATCATTTACCTCCATGAAAACTTGACCATATTTTTATCCACACCCTTACATTGCCCATACCTAGACCTTAATCATTCTTGTGCATACCTCAGATCCATACGAATCTTTCCATTGCCCTTCCATCTTCATCTAACCTCATATCTGTCACCCAACCAAGTTTTTATTGAGTTTCCTGTACCTCGACCATATTGACGTTGGTTACCCACAACCGTTTCCGGTTAGCCTAAACCGATACCGGTCATACTAGACGACATTGGTCTCTATGTCTTTTACTAGAAACCAAGAACAGAGCTCCTAAACTTCCACCAAATACCCAAAACTACCTAGAATCTCACTCTAACCAATACCAATACCTTGACAGTGACCTTGACCTTCAAATTCAATCATAGCTTAGCCCATTGTGAATGAATTTTCTTATTGTAGATGAATGAGATACCTAAATCATTTTAACTATAGTAGGATTTCCTTTATTTCTCGCATTAATTTACTTTAAACAAGTGGATTGACAACCATCTAAGAAGTATCACACTTCCCGGATCTAGCATACGCTAGGAGTCCACTGCATATATTGTTTAACTTTTATTTGGTGGTATTGTTTTCCATTTTAGGTAGTTCCTCCAAGAAAAAGGAAGCTCTCACGATCAGTTGTGGATTCAGAAGTCATACACATGCAACAACCTACAACCAACATTTCAATAGGTATTCCTCCTAACCCATTACCCTTATTTGTTTCACAACACTATCATACCAAATATTGGCTTATGAACATGAGACCCTAAAGGCATACATAATGGACTATTCTAAGGGTGAAGAAAGTCACATGATCATGAAATTTTTTAGCTACAGCAATTCCCTTGAGAAGATAGAACAATAGGGTGAAAATGCAATGAGGTGAAAATAGGTGGTTTAGCATAACTTAGTGTATGACAATATGTTTACTTGGTAAGAAACCCATGATCAAAAATAAGAAAGTCCATAAAAAAAAGTTATCATTTGCTTCATTTTTTGTTGTTGTCAATAGAGTAATCGATGTGTGAAGTTTGTATGGGATGATTATATTATCTCCTTGAGGTCTTTGTGAAGTTGATCAATGCGGGAAGCTTCTGAATATTTTATTGTATTTTTACAATGAATTTATATAGTTGTCCTTTGAGGGAGAAGTCTATTTATAGTGGTGAGATAGAGAGAAGAGATGTCCCTTTTGAGGGAGTCATCTTTTTGTTGGAAGTTTGAATCAAGGAGTTGAATCCCATTTTGATTTTGGATGTTTAAGTCATAGAAAAGACTATAGAGGAAGATTAGGTTCTTGTTTAGAAGAAAAAACCATAGCACACAAAGGTTAACTATGAAAGAGATGGTTTCAAGTGATGAATGACCATGGGATTCCATCTTTGAAAAAGATGAAAAGTATCCATAAGAATCATGTCATGAGTAGAGTCGTGGTACTCATATTGAAGATAAGGATGAAAGGTGATGAGTAATCACATGATTCTTGTTTAGTCGTTGATCCTCAAAATGGGTAACATGGAAGGTGAATGACGCTCAAGGTGTTCTTTACCAGATTTAATATCCTTCACAACTTGAGCAACATCATGGATTTTACAAGACACTCGAGGTAGATAAACGATTTATATGTCATTTTGTAGCCGGGAAGCAATTATCTCGGCTTGTTAGCACTCAAGATTTGAAGAAGTGGGTAGCACCTTGAAAGGAATTTGATCTAATCCTCACTATTTTAGGTTGTTCCTTTTAACCAAGGTAAGAGAACCTATATTGCAGCCTTTGTTTTGTGAAGGAGGTGGAGATATCCTTATACTATGCATATTGTGTGGAGATGGCCTTTGGAAAACATGATCAATTTTCCATTATTCAATATCAATGAGCTATCATCACTAAATGATGGAAATGCTTTCAAAACAAGGTGAGGCTGCTTAGAGACATGGTATGATCCCGATTTGCTTTGTGAATTTTTATAGATGGGTTAGATTCTTTTGTTGACACACAATGCAATACACTGGGGTAGTATGGGTAGGATTAGTTATTCGAGATGATTTTTCGTGGGGTATTGATAAGACAAACTTGGATATATCAAATCTTTGACAACCTCTACAATAATTGAACAACTATCGATAAAATACTTCAAATAATCGGGATGTTCTTTCAACCGAGAAGATGCATAAATGGAAGCCTAGGTTGCACTCTTCACGCAATCTTTGAGAAATCACCACAAAATCTTGAAGTAAAGAACTCAACTAAACACAAAAATCCTTGATCAAACCATGCCTAAGGTACCCCTAAAGGATTACAAGCAATCTCAATCAACAAATGAAGGTGGAGTGATTTTAAACTACTTATTTTCGATGCCCGATGAAATCTCTTCTGACAAAAAAAACTACAAGTGCCACTAAACTATCAATAAGGATGAGATTCTGTGTGATTTATAAATACTTTCAATGCAAGATCACAACAAGAACAATGAAAACTATTTACAGGTATTTAAAATGATAACAGACATCATATTTCCCAAAAAAACACAGATTAACTCAAAAGCTTGTTAGATTCATCAGCAAGGGAGAGTTTCATGAATAATCTCAGAGTTATGTGATGGATATACACTTGTAACCAACTCACATACATGAAGATCCAACACAGAAGAAATTAATCTGGTTCTTTGGTGGGTTTCTCAGAAAAATTAACTTTCTCTCAGAATTTGCTCGTGATTTTCAACTTCCCAACCATTTGCATTTCTCAAAAATGCATTATATACCTCTTTCCACATTGGAGCCTTTTTTCCCAAGAAAAGCATATGCCAAGGGATCAATTTTTTTACGACAATTCCTCATGATTCACTGAAAATGACATTTAACAAATTTGTAACGAGAGTTACTAGGTGTTTAAAAATACTGAATCATTACAAATATTCATATCATTATCCTTCCCGGAGGCACGTTTTTCATCATCAAGGCATGTAGATGCCTTTCCTCTCATCATTTCACCTTTTCACCTTTTAAAACTACCTCTACAACTTTCAAATTTGACATTTCATGTGTTTGGACGGAATAGGGAAAAACTCTGTTTCAAAAACACCTCAAATCTACAAATTAATCCCTAAAACCTCTTGCATTGATCTTTGCAAGCACAAAGGATATGAATTCATCAAAAATTTGATTAAAAATGATGCAAAATTCACATCTCCAAGCTTCCTGGAGAAAAAATGGCATCCAAAAATGAAAATGTATAGCTACCCTTGATTTGCTCTTTCTCCTTCAATCTGGGCCCTTCACGTGTCAAAATACGATTGGGAATTAATTCGGGCTCACCTTTTGACTTTTTGAGATTTTTGGAAAAATGGAAAAAATGACTTTTTTCTCTACCCTTCCGCCCTTGAATTTTGGTGATGACATGTGGCACATGGTGGGTCCCATTGGGATTGCGCTTCAATTCTACACATTTTTACCTTTTCTCGGAAAATTGGAAAAATTTCCCGTGGGCCCGCACACCTGATTTCTCCCTTGCCACGTGTTGCTCGATGATTCGTTCACGGGGCTACGCCTCGAATTTTCCATTCCAAGTATTTTTAAAAAGGGAAAATTTTCCCTTTTGCCTCCGCCGCCCCACCAACCCGCTCTGCCTTCGCCACGTGTCTCCCTATGGCTCATTCGTGGCCTGCGACTTAATTTTTGCTTTAGCTCCTTTTGCTAAAAGGGAAAAATTTCCCCTTTTCCTCCATGGCCCACACTTCCCCACTCTACCACCATGCTGCCACATGTCCACCTATGATTGGCCATGGGGCCATGCTCCAAAATTTTACCTTAATATTTTCTACCTCCAAAGGCAAAAACTTCAAGAACCTCCGCCATCCGCATCCCCTCTGCCCAAAATTGATGCCACGTGTCCTCCTCTGATTGGAGCGGGGATGAAACTGATTTTGAAACTTTAGAAAAATAGAGCTAAAAAAATCTAAGTCCCCATCGGCCCGCTCCTCCCTTTTTGATCTTTAGGACACGTGTCCACTCCCGATTGGCTGCGGGGTTTCGGGCCAATTTTTGACTTTTTAAAATTTTGCAAAATAAAGTCTAAAAATTCTAAGGGAATCTAACCACCTACCATCCCTTGGCCAATTAGAACCCGCCACATTGCCAATGCATGCTGAGGAAGAAATTGACGGGAAAATGATACTCGTCTAACCGTCAAAATACAGAAAATGCTAGGGATGCCCTAGAAATTGATTTTTTTGCCAAGGATGATTTTTTTTTGAATTGGAACCAGACAAAACATGATTCTGAGCATTTCTTGACCTTGGGATTGAATTTTTGAAGGCATATATGTATAAAACGATCAATTTTGATTTTTCACGATCGGGCAAAAGGGAGAACACGGCATAGCCCACAGATTTGAAGAATTTAGGGCAAAAATTAGGGAAAAATTTGAGTATTCTTACAAAATGGGGCATGTCAAATGATTTTCAAATGGACTAAGGCATGGGAATAGAGGTAGAAACTTCATTTCACCCATTAAAATTGTAGAAAATGTTTCAAGAAATGCAGAGTGAAAGGAAAATTAGGGAAAAATAATAGAGGATCAAAATGGACACCAACACAAGGGACGAGAATTCAATAGACAAAAGGTTATATAGTAATGGATTCAAAAAAAAAATGGTCTAAGATGCAATGCATATAGGGGTATAGGTTTGGGTTTACCTTCGAGTGAAGATAAACGATAAGCACCTGATCTATAGGCATGCATAACGATATAGGTTCCAAGCCAATTAGGAGTAAATTTTCTCTGTTTACTTTTCTCTTATTTGGTTACATGTTTATTTTCCTTTAGGATGAGGTCACCGAATTGGAAGGTTCATTCATGGACACATTTATCATAGGCACACTTGATATGTTTTTGGTAGATTTGGAGATGATTAAGAGCATTGAGACAACATTCATCTAACAATGCCATTGTCTTGCTAAATGGTCCTGGAGAAATTCATCGTCGTTGAGCATGTCTTGTAGTGAGATTTAGGGAGATGGAATATAGACTTTAATAGGCAATAAAACCTCGGTAATGTAGACCGAGATAGAAAGGTGTGGCTGTAGTAGAAGTGAGAATATTAGTGTGGTAAGCCCATAAGGTGAAAGGAATGTGTGTATGCCAATCCTTCCCAGTATCGTCAACTAATTTCATAAGAATTTTGTTCAAGGTTTAATTGGTTGATTCTTCTTGTCCATTTGTTTTTGGGTAATAAGGTGATAAGAAACTGAGTTGAATTCCAAAAGTGTCACAAATATTTCATAGGGTTTTGTTTTTGAATTGGTTTCGTTATCGTAATGAGGAGGTGAGGGACACCAAAGTGACAAAATGATGTGATGGTTGATGAATTCACATATTTTATCAGATTTTGTAGAAATGAGGGGAATGGATTCTACCCATTTAGTGTAGTATTAAGTAGTGGTTATAATCCATTGATGGCATTGTGAAGAATGAGGATTGATCTCTCCAAAAATATCTAAACCCCATTAAGAGAAATTCCAAAGGTCTCGTGTGACCTGTAAGGCATGACTAGGTGTGAGATTTAGGGAGATGGAATATAGACTTTAATAGGCAATAAAACCTCGGTAATGTAGACCAAATAGAAAGGTGTGGCTGTAGTCGAAGTGAGAATACTAGTGTGGTAAGCCCACAAGGTGAAAGGAATGTGTGTATGCCAATCCTTCCCAGTATCGTCAACTAATTTCATAAGAATTTTGTTCAAGGTTTTATTGGTTGATTCTTCTTGGCCATTTGTTTGTGGGTAATAAGGTGACAAGAAACTGAGTTGAATTCCAAAAGTGTCACAAATCTTTCATAGGGTTTTGTTTTTGAATTGCTTTTCGTTATCAGTAATGAGGAGGTGAGGACACCAAAGTGACAAATGATGTGATGGTTGATGAATTCACATATTTTCTCGATTTTGTAGAAATGAGGGGAATGGATTCTACCCATTTAGTGTAGTATTCAGTAGTGGTTATAATCCATTAATGGCATTGTGAAGAATGAGGATTGATCTCTCCAAAAATATCTAAACCCCATTGAGAGAAATTCCAAAGGTCTCGTGTGACCTGTAAGGCATGACTAGGTGTGTGATGAAGATTAGCATGTTGCTTTAGCATTTCACACAACGTTTGACATAGTCACAAAATTTGTAGTTTAGGGTTGGCCAATAATATCCAAGGCAAAGAATGTGTTTAGTGATAGCTAAGCCACTAAAGTGACCTCCACAAATTCTATCATGAACTTCCTTGATGGTGTAGGGAATTTTAGAACTTGTAAGGCATCGTAAGAGAATACCATCAAAGTCGTGTTTATAAAGAATACCACCCATGATGACATAATGAGAGACACTTTTAAGAAATGTGTGTCATCCGTTAAGAGTGATATCAATAGGTAGGATGGAAAGGGAAAGGTAGTCTGCAAACTTCTTATACCAAAGGTCACGTGGGTCAAGCGCACAGAGCTTCTTACGAAGTTGAAATCTTGAGATAAATAAGAGGTTGATTGTAACCTTTTTATTGTGTGACAGAGATTTTGGAGTCGATAGGAGAAGCGAGTATCTAAGAAGCCGGGAAGGCCATGGTATCCATGAATATATTAGTAGAATGTGGGGTGGTTTGAATTTTTAATGGTCAAAGGTAGTCAAAAGTATGTCAACATGACATTTTTACTTTTGCAGCCTTTTGTTATGACACTAGTATATACCATTGACTTGGTTTATAACCAGTTGGGAATCACCAAAGATATTAATTGATTTTAGATCTAGGAGATGGCAGTTTGAAGGCCTAATACGAGTGCTTCATATTAAATGATGTTGTTAGTGAAATCAAAATATAGTTTGAAAGATAAAGGCATAGGTTCACCATCAAGAAGAATGAGAATACCACCTACACTACCTCCTCGTTGACATTTGGAACCATAAAAAATAAGGTCATCGGTAAGTGGTATCATCTAAAGAGAGGGTAACAATCAATTTGTCTGGGAAATTAAAGTTAGAGGGTTAATCTCTAGAAAGAGGTGCATCTGCCAGTTGGTCAACTATGTCCTGGCCTTTGACAAACTTTTGATGGATGAATTTGAGGTCAAGGTCTGCAAGAAGAATAAGCTAATTTGAAACATGTTGATCTTTGGTAGGTTTTGGCGTACATGTAATGTAGGGGATTAGTGTTAGTGACGACAAAGGTTTTGTGGTTGAGTAGGTAATGAAGAAGTTAAGTGGTGACAAAAAATAAGGCTAAGAAAAAAATTTAGCATGGGGTGTACCTATTTTTGTGGTCCAAAAGGGTATGGCTTATGTAATAAACTCCTTGTTCCATGTGTTTCTCATCCCGATGAGCAAGCATGACACCTAAGGAATGGTCATAGTAGTAAAAATGTATAGGTAAAAAGATTGATCATCTTTAGGGGAATGAGCACTTTGGTGGTTGAAGAAGGATTTTTTTAAGGTGTTAAAGGCTTTGTGGCATTCATCATCATATTTGAATGAGATGTCCTTTTGAGGAGATGATGAAATGGTTGAGTGTTTAGAAAGTTGTGAAATAAACTGATGGATAGATTTTAACTTACCTTGCAAACTTCAAAGTTGACAGAGATTAGTAAGAGGAGGCATTTTGAGAATAACCTTTACTTTAGCAGGATCGACTTCTATGCCACACAAAGAAATGATTAAACTAAGGATATTTCTGAAAGTCTTTGTGAAGACACACTTCTTAGGTTAAAGGAAAACACAATACTTGATGAGGTGGTCAAATATGACCTTAAGGTTTGTCATATGTTCAGCCCGATGTTTGGATTTTACAAGAAGGTCATCCACGTAATATTCTAATATGTGATGCATTATTTCATGAAAGATATAAGTCATGGCTCACCGATATGTAGCACCAACATTTTAAAGACCAAAAGGCATGACTCGATAGCAAAATGTCCCCAAGGAGTGATGAAGGAAATTTTTTGTTGATCTTCTGGAGCGAGTAATATTTTATTATAACCTGAGAAATTGTCCATGAGTGATAGCATCTCATGGCCGATGGTGAGATCAACCAATTGTTCAATGCTTGGTAGAGGAAATTCATCTTTGGGGAAAGATTTGTTGAGGTTGCAGAAGTCCATGCAAATGTGGAGTCCACCTATCACTTTTGTGAAAGGAATGATATTATAAATCCATTGGGGAAAGTCAATGGGTAGGATGAAAGAAATCGAGAGAAGGCATCAAGTTCTTCTTCAACAAGAAGGGCAATGTAAGGAAGTATTTTCCGCAGTTCTATTTTATGGGTTTGGCATCAGAATGGTTATGATATTATGGACCAAATTTTTGGGTATATACTGTGCATATCAAAGCATAGGACCAAGAAAAAATGCTACCGTGGTCCCAGAGGAAAGAAGTAAAAGCTTCCTATTCAACAACATCTAAAGATTGGCCTATCTTTAGAATGTGCGGGTCATCCTGAGTGTTAATGTTGATTTTGATAGTCAATTCGTTCAACATGGTTTGTGTCTCAAAAGGTAATGATCGGTGAATATAAGAATCTTCCACACCAAGGTAGGTGAGTATAGAATCATCATCCTGACATTGAATGATGTTAATAGAATGTGTATTATCACCGATCATGTCGAGGATACAAGAAGGGAATGGAGGAGGGATCCTCTCCATCGCATTGATAAGTTAGAGTGTTTCACCCGATTCCTAGATGTTTCTTTAAATATTGATGAAATAGATAGGGTAATGGGCATAGGAGGAATACCTATTGAAATGTTGGTTGATAGGTTCTTTGTGCACGTGTTGACTCCTTGATCCACAGCTGATCGTGAGAGATTTCCTTTTGGTTGGGAGGAACTACCTGAAATGGAACACAAGACCACCCAATAAAAGTTAAGTGATATATGTAGTGAGCGCTAGCGTGTGCTAGATTTGGGAAGTGTGATACTTCCTGATAGCTCTCAGTCCACTATTTAAAACAATTTAACGTTGGTAATGAAGTAAATCCTATTGTAATTTGAAATGATTTAGGTATCTCACTTAAAACACAATAAGGAAGATTTAATCTAATAGGATAGGTTAAAATAAGATCCGAAGGTCAAGTAGTTGGTTTTGGTTCTCTACAGGTCTAACAGAGGTCTCAGGTAGGTCACAAGTGATTAAGGGTGATGCGGGGATAGGTGGGTAGGTAAACATTATGGGTTGTATTGGTAAATACAAATGTGATGATCTCGGTTAAGGGTGATTGATGCCAGTTGGGGAGAACCAGGTGCGCTTATCATGGAAAACTGGGAATGCCACAGAATGAGCTTTGGATCTCCCTTATGATTACACAAAGGGCTAGGTTGGTTGAAATGAGGTATTAAGTTGTTTTGGATGGGATTTGGTGAGGTTTTAATAAGGATATGTAGGGTTGGCTATTAATGGAGGTCAATGGGTGGCTAGGAGAACAAAGGATGAAGATAAAATGATTAAATGAATGAACCAAAGGAGTAAACTATTCTACTTACTTGAAATATGGTTCTGGAAACTTGTGAGTGATGAATGAAAGTGTTGGTAAGAGGTTGAATGTTGTTGAGGATCATCAAACGTTATAAGGATCCTGCATGGGCTGCATTTGCATTCCTTTTTGCTTGGTTGGATCAAATCTATGCTGGGTGGTTGCTGGATGAATGTTGAATGTCTGTGCAAGAGAAAAAAATTTGATCTCCTTCCTTACATGTGTGTTCTCATGGAAACTTGTTCTCAAAAGATGTGATATCTCTCTCGAATGTGCAAACCTTTTGCCAACCTCAAAAATAAGGTTGTTTTGGGGGTTAAAAGGTGACCAACGGAGGTTCCATATTAAGAAGCAAAGTGGTTAAGGGCAACCGGCATCGGTTAGGGTGGGATTTATGAGGTTTACTAAAATAGGCGAGATCCCCTTGATTTTCTCGGGATATCGTGTCATTAAGCGAAGGATTATACTAGAAGCTTCCTTGTAACGTGTGGGAATGTGGTTAGAGGGAATGTAGGCATTGATTTTTAGGGTTTGGGTAAGTCTTAGTTAGTTATGGCAACTTACTAAGAATAGGTCTTAGGGTGAGGTGGATATGTGGGCATTATCTAAATTAAGATATTTAAATAATAAATATGGTGAGGATAATGAATTAATTTAATTAAATTAATATTAGTGGGGTGAATGGGGCCATGGTTAAGTGAATGTGATGAAGGTGTTTATTTGTCAAGGGACCAAAGGGGAGTGTGACCTAATTTTAGTGTCTACATTTTGCCCCTTTTGTTGTGTAGCTTGTATTGGTAAGCGACGCTAACAAAAATAAGATGTGGTTACCCTATGTGTGGGTGAAGGTGATCCCCCTCAAACTAGGAACTGATGAGGTAGAAGGCAGAATCGGTGAGTGGTTTGATAAAAAGGTGAATGTGAGAAAGGGAAAGATGGGGAACGAGGGAAAAAGGAAAAAGGTCTACTCGGGAAATCTAGGTAATGGGTCAGGGTCAAAGGTAGTAACAGTCAAATGCACGTACACATATAAACTACAAAGCATGCATCTTTTGGGTTGAAGAGCAGGAAAACTCTACATCGTCTAAGGTCGATAGGTTTATCCAAACAAGGTTGAGGTGATTCTAGTATCCAAGGTATATGATATGGTCAGGAAACATGACATAGGTTAGGTGCAGGAACGTTTAGGTATGTTTTGGTACACCAAAGGTAGGGTCAGGATAAACGGTCATGGCAAGAGGCAAGGTAAGGTCATTAGGTCAATCAACACAGGTAATAGTGCTGCAAAGTATAGCGAACACATGAGGTCAAAGGTCACTAGCGATGGTCCAGGTCTAAATATCTAGGTCACGGTGTGGGTAAGGCTAAGGTATGGGTAAAATAATGAGTCCCCAAAGGAGGATGAGGTTAGGCAAGTAAATGATGAGGTTAGGGGGAGGTAAATGGTTTGGGTAAAGGTTGGGTGTGGAAAAAAGAGTGATGGGCAGGGTAATAGGGTAAAATTTAGGGCAAGGTGCAAGAGAGGGTGACCTGATCCAGTCAAGGGTAACCAATGCCAGTAGAGTGGAACTGATCATGGTAAGGTAGGGCACACGACTGATGCCGGTGAAGGTAAAACCAATGTCGGTTAGGTCAAGTTTGTTATAAAAATAAAAAATCTATGTTTTTGTTATTCATTTGTCATTTAGTGAATTGAGAAAATGACAAAGAGAGAGAAAAAAAAAGGGAAAAGTTTCCGAGATAGAATGGAGTGGTGAGTTGGTGATCTGAGCAGTGGGTGATTGGTTGTAGAGAGGTGGGTCCACAGGATCGGTGGGCGTGATTCGATTGGTTGGAGACATGGGTAGAGATTTTGTGATGGCAGAGGCCAGAGAGGGATCGGGTGGGCCACCGTGTAGTGGCCAGATGTGCCACCACGATGACGGTAGCATGATGAGGTAAGCGTCCAACTCTTATTGTATTTTTTTAAATAGATTAGGTGATTTGCAAATTGGGTTTTTTTTTTGTTTTTTTGTGGGTGGGGGAAAATAAAATTGGGAAGATGGGAGGCTAAATTAGGTCGAATAGGAGGGGGAGAGAGATAAGTGGGAGAAGAGGGGAAGGAATGAGGTGTAGGGGGAGGTGTAGGTGATTTTAGGTGGGAGAAGTGTCAGGGTAGGAAGTTTTTGAGAAGGGGGTTTGGGGGTCATGGGTTTTCGCCGCGACGGTGACCGGAGTCAGTCGGGTTGAATCAAGCGTCGGTAACATTAAACCGGTATCAGCCATGAAATAGGTGACCAATGTTAGTTTAGGGGTGATCAAGGTCAGTTAGAGAGAATTGGCACCAGTCAGGTTTTAGAGAGTAAGGGGCCAAAAGTGCCACATGTTGGGTGGTTGAGATGGGTAGAGGTAAAATAGGGTGTAGAAAAATGATAGTGGGTGAGTATGGGTATGAGAAATGTAGATTAATTTTTTGTTTTTATTAGATGTAGGGGAGAGATCAGTTACACATGCGGAGCAAGGTTCCACCCCTTCTCGTGATAGTTCACAGTGTAGCGACCCCTGAGGGGCTACAACATGTGGAGTTAGTGGACTGAGTGGGGTCTGACGCTATCGGCATGCAGTCCGGTAGCCTAGTTTGATGGTCGCGCTCATCGATAGATGGGATTTCGTGACCAACATGTTCCACTGTCGATGGGTGACATCACTGTCACCCTAGAGGACGTGTTCAGATTCTACGAATACCCATATTGGGTACATAGGTCTATTCGATCTCCTTTGAGGCCTCAAAGGAGCTGATGCTAACGGTGTTTGGAGAGGGGATGGCCGAGCTGACATTCCATAGTGCCAGTATTCACTATGGAGAGATGTACCTAGCCCATCCGGAGGAGATGAGGCTAGTAGTTCTATTGATGGAGGTAGTGTGCTACTTTACACTGCCAGATGTAGAGGGTGGGTATTTTCCTTGATCATTGATGGGGATATTACATGACATGATGATAGATCAGACCCATTTTGCCTAGGTGCCAGAATTCTTGGTGTAGTTATACAGGGAGTTATGGGCATATGGGTAATCGTGCATAGGTTCATTGTGTTGTACCTTTTACTTCATTATTGGACGTATGAGCACATTGTCTGTGTGCATCTAGTAGGGATGCCCCGAGTAGATGCATTTCCACCAAGATTGGTGCGGGTGGGGTACAGGCGATGGGTTCCTACTATTAGAGAGTAGAGATCAGACAGGCCCACACATGATGTGGCCTATTTCTGGCATTTATTGGAGGGGTTGTCCATAGTGGACATCATATGGAGGCTGTATGTGGTCTTCCCATCATATAGGCATATACATGATGAGCTAGTTGAGCTCTAACTATTGAGATGGATACAATTTCGGTGTTTCAGGGAGCATGAGATGATCCCAGTTAACAGAGTTAGGTGGCAGTTTGGGATACTACAGGACATAACTTTTCCCTTCCCGTAATATAAGAGAGACAATGTGGAGAGGCCCTTACCTCTACCACAGTCAAAAATTCCCACAAGGCAGGAGGATCAGGTAGTGGACTGGAGGATTGATGATGTCGGGGTCACAGACAGGTATAAACAGTGGTGGGTGGCTCATTTACGAGCCATACCACCCAGAGGCAGCGATCGGACACATCCACCATCACGGTGTAGAGAGATGCCCTACAGGGGTAGGTGGCTACTCGATTACCCAGTTGGGTATGGTGTAGACACAACTAGTGAGCTCAGAGGTAGAGGTAGCAGAGCTACATGTATAGGTGGCCAATTTGTAGGCCTAGATGGCCGGGGTGGGGATGGAGATGGAGATGAGGATGATGGTCGGGTGGTATCCTTACAAGCATAGGTGACAGGGTTGTAAGGCTAGTTGGCCACATCTCAGGCATAGATTGGGGCCTTACAAGCCCATATACAGGCACAAGGGTAGAGGGCACCACCACGTACACCTTTGGAATAGGGTCCCAGTTCACAGGCAGGAGCGGGACAGGGTCCCGTAGGATAGGTATAGGGCCCGAGCCCTATGGGGCCACTACAAACCGTGCTTATATATAGGTTATGGGATGCCCTAGGTGAGGCCATATACTACTAGGATCAGCTGATGGTAGCTAGGATAGACTTTCTATCCTATGTAGATTACCGGGTACAATAGCCCTCGAGTGAGAGGACTAGATCTCGCACTCATAGTGTAGAGATCACAGGGTTCCATTGAGATATGAGGCTAGATCATGGAGATGCCACCAGCTCACGTAGACTAGCTCTAGGTGAGGCACAGGCAGGGACCCAACCACCACCCATGATGGGTGGGGAGATTTTAGCAGGTCACCAGACTAGGGCCGAGGAGGCAAAGAGTACAGGTGACACAGATATGGAGGATGTGCGCCGAGATGCCTGATATATGGCTCCTGATTTTTATTGTATTGTAGTCATTTTTGATATATATACCAGCCTGTGTGCTGAAGATAGTGAGGATGTACAAGATTTTTTTGTATATTTTGAGCATATATCGGCCTACGTGCTGAAGATATTTTGTATTATTTTATTGTTTCAGTGTATATGATACCAACATGCATGTTGATGACATTTTATATTGAGTATTATCCTGTGTGCTGAGTATTTTTTTGAGATGATGGAGATGATTGGATATCCTATGTACATTGTATTAAAACACATATTTATTTATATGATGAGATACATGAGATGCTTGATTTGTTGGTGTTTTGATGAGACTTTTGATTTTTGTGATATGGATGGAAATTAGGTGAGTTAGGCATGATGGAGTCAGTTTTGGTTAGGCATGGCTCGAGTCAGGTTGGTTTAGGCTTGGATCAAGTCAAGTTTGTTTAGGCATGGATTGAGTCAGTCTATTTAGGCATGGGTTGAGTTAGGTCTGTTTAGGCATGGTTGAGTCAGGTCTATTTAGGCATGGTTATGTTTAAAGTAGTTGAAGTTGTGATTCATTATTTTGTGCAATGAATGATGATATGGGTCATGTGTTGAGATGTGTTATAATATACACATGATGATGGTAGAGAAATGGTAGTTGTAATAAATGTATGTTGTGATGATGATAAAAATGTGAAGCAACTTGTTATGTATGTGGTTTAATTTCCAATTTTGGATATAAAAGGAAACTAAGTGGGGTAGGATGTAATGTTAGGAAGATGAAAGATGAATTGTTTAGGGTAGAGAGTGGTCGAGCTAACCTCCAAGGGCCCCATGCCCTCGGAGTGCTACCTACATAGTCCCGGTGAAAAGGGACCTCAGGCCGATGTAGTTCTCCCATGAGCTAGGGAAGAATATGAGGAGGTAGGAAAATGAGTTGGTAGGTTTTAGGCATGATTTGGGTTTAGGTCTATTAGGTGTGGGTGGGTTATAGGAAAATTGGTATAGGTGATGTCGATTATGATAAAAGAAGAAGGTGACCCCAAAGGTAAGCGTCGAGGGCCAAGTCCTGTATAAGGTAATCAAGATGTAAATAAAGATGGTCAAAATATACGAGGGAGTAATAAAGCCACCTGATTGGTTAGGATCATACCGAGTAGATCATACCTTGGAGGAGGTGATGAACGTAAAACCCTAAAGGCAATGCATGATTGATTATTTGAAGGGTGAAAATTAGACATATGATCATCAATGTTGTCATGGTTCCCAAGAGGTCCCTTGAGGCAGTAGAAAATGAGAATGGTGAGAAGGGTGAAAGGTGGTTAAGTTTTTATATGGTATGAGGTAGCATGCTCATTGGACAAGAGATCTGAGGTCATAATGGGCAAGTCCATGACTAAAAGTATTTTATTTTGACTTGTATTTGAGATAGACTGATCGATGTGGGAAGTCTATATGGGATGAGGAAATGAACTTCTTGAGGTCTTCGTGAAGCTAATCGATGCGGGAAGCTTTGGTTTCTCTCATTTTTTTATTTTTATTTTTATTTTTATTTTGTTTTTGACAGGGCTTTACATAGATGTGCTTCGAGGAGTAGTCTATTTATAACGGTTGATTGTCAAGAGGAAGATGTCCTTAAGGGAGTCATCTTTTATATTATAAGTTTGACTCAAGGAGTTGTGTCCCAATTGAGATCTTTGAAGTCATGGAAAAGAAGAAGGTGAAGAATAAGATTCTTGTTTAGAAGGTAGGGTGAAACGACTGGGGATCTCATCTAAAGGTAGACCAAAATTATCCATGAGAATCATGCTATGTGCAGCGTCATGGTACACATATTCAAGAGAAGGTAACAAGTGACGGGTGTTCACATGATTCTTGTTTAATCATTGGTGAGGTGTATGAAGTGGATAGCGCTCAAGGGATGAGCATGGAAAGAGGCAAGAGGTGAGGTAGGACTAAAATTCAATAGTAGAACAGTTGAAGATGCAAGGCATTAAGGGGCTTAGGTTCAGGTTTACCATCAAGTGAAGATAAATGATAAGCACTTGATCTGTAAGTATGAGTTACGATATATGGTTGAAGCCAATTAGGAGAAAATTTTCCCCATTTACAATTTTTTGCTTTGGTTACATGTTGATTTTCTTTCAGGACAAGGTCACCGAATTGGAAGGTTCATTCATGGAAATGTTTATCATAGGAACGTTTGATATGTTTTTGGTAAAATTGAAGGTGATCAAGAGCGTTAAGACAATGTTCGTCTAATAACTCAAGTTGTGCTAAATGGTTCGACGACAAAAATTTCATCATTAAGCATGTCATGGAGAGAAATGTGGAGTGAGGGAATCGAACTTCGAGAGGCAAAACAACCTCTATACCGTAGACTAGAGAAAATGGTGTGGAAGTAGTGGAAGTGTAAATACTAGTGTGGTATGCCCATAGGGAAAAAGGAATTTACATATCTCATTCCTTTCTAATATCGTTAACCAATTTCATGAGAATTTTATTTAAGGTTTTGTTAGTGGATTCAACTTATCCGTTAGTTTGTGGGTAATAAGGTGATGATAAACTTAGCTGAATGTCAAGGCATCACAAAGTTTTTACAATGTTTTGTTTTTTAATTGTTTTCAATTATCGGTGTTGAAGCAATGAGGAACACCAAAGTGACAAATGATGTGATGATTGATGAACTCACATATTTTCTCGGCTTTTATGGAGAAGAGTGGTATGGCTTCAACCCATTTTTGTAGTATTCAATAGCGGTGATGATCCATTGATGTCATTGGGAAGAATGGGGATTAATCTCTCCGACAAGATCCAAACTCCATTGAGAGAAGGGCCAAAGGTCATGGACGACTGTAAGGCATGACTGGGTGTATGATGAAGGTTGGCATGTTGTTGGCAATTTACATGAAGTTTGACGTAGTCACAAAAATTAGTTAAGGGTCACCAAGAATAGCCAAGGTGAAGAATACACTTAGCAACATCAAGGCCATGAAGTGGCCTCCACATATGCCATCATGAAGCTCCTTAATGGTATAAGTGATTTTAGAAATCATGAGGCATCGTAAGATAATACCATCAAAACTATGCTTATAGAGGATGCCCCTTATGATGACGTAACAAGATTAGGAGGTAAAATTGAGAGAGAAAGATAGTGGGAGTATTGTTTGTACCAAAGGCCACTCAGGTTGGGGGTAGTGGTTCCGATAGAGTAAAATTTGTGAGGTAACTAAGAAGGTGATTGGAGTTGTATGGAAAAAATATTTTAGAATCGGTGGGTGAAGCGGGTATTTGGGAAGCCAAGCGAGGCCATGGTATCTACAAACTTGTTAGTTGAACGTGGGATGGTTTGAAGGGCGTAATAATCAAAGGTGGTAAAAAGTATGTCTACATGATGTTTATACTTCTGAATTATCTCATTACTTAAACCGGCATATACTATTGACTTGGTTTATGACCAATTGGGAATCACCAAAGATGTTGATTGATTTAATGTCTAGGGCATAGGCAGCTTGGAGACCTAATACGAGTGCTTCGTATTCAGAAATATTGTTTGTACAATCAAAATCTAGTTTGAAAGACAAAGGCATGGGTTCACCATCAAGAAGAATGAGGATAACACCAGCTCCACCTCCACGCTGACACTTGGAACCATCAAAGAAGAGTGTCATTTGATAGGTGGGTTCGTCCAAGGAAAGGGTAGCAATTGACTCATCTAGAAAGTAAAAATTAGAGGGTTGATCCCCTGAAAATAGGTGCGTTGGCCAATTGGTCAGTGATAGCTTGGCCCTTGATGGACTTTTGATGAATGAGTTTGAGTTTGAGGTCATCTAACAAAGATAAGCCAATGTGCAAAGACACTCGATTTTGATAAGGTTTGGCATACATGAAGTGTAGGGGGTCGAGTGTTGGTCACAACATAGGTTTTGTGGTTGAGTAGGTAATGTGAGTTTTATGGAAAGAAAAACTAAGGCTAAGAAAAGTCTTTTAGGATGGGTGTATCGGGTTTCATAGTCCAAAAGAGTATGGATTATGTAATAAACCACCTACTCCCTGTGTTGTTCATCACGATGAGTGAGCATGGCCCCCAAAGATTGATTGGTAGCTAATATATATAGGTAGAAAGGTTGATCATCTTTAAGCATAATGAGTACGGGTGGTTGGAGAAGGTATTGTTTTCAGTCCTCAAAAGCTTTGTGGCAGTCATCATTCCATTTAAAGGAGATATCCTTCTTGAGAAGATGATGAAATGGTTGACACCAATCATATAATTGTGAAATGAAATGGCGAATAGACTACAACTTACCTTACAAGGCTACTGAGTTATCTAAGGTTAGTGGGCGGAGGAATTTCGAGAATGGCATTGACATTAGCGAGGTCAACTTATATACCACATAAGGAAATGATAAACCCCGAGAGCTTTCCGAGAGGACCGTGAAGATTCAATTCTTAGGCTAAAGGTGAACACAATATTTAATGAGACATCAAAAATGGTTTTGAGGATGGCAAGGTTCTCAAGCGGCATTTAGATTTAGCGAGGAGTTCATCCACATAATCTTCCAATATATGATGCATGATATCATGGAAAATATAAGTCATAGCCCGCTAATATGTGGCACTAGTGTTTTTAAGGCCAAAAGGCATGACTCTATAGTAAAAGGTCCCCCAAGCAATGATGAATGTAGTTTTATGTTGATCCTCTGGGGCAAGCAGGATTTGGTTATAACCCAAGATGCCATCCATGATTGATAACATCTCATGACTAGCAAAGAAGGTCAACTAGTTGGTCAATACTAGGTAAGTTAAAGTCATCTTTTGGGTATGCTAGGTTGAGGTAGTGGAAATCCATGCAAATGTGGAGTCCCCTATTGCCTTAGTGATAGGGACAATGTTAGAAATCCAACGAGGATAATCAATGGGTAATATGAAGGAAACGGAAAGAAGGCGTTGAAGTTCTTCTTTGATGAGAAGGGAAATGCAAGGGTGCATTTTCCTCAACTTTTGTTTGATGGGTTTGGCATCGGGAATGGTCACAATATTGTGGACCACTATGGTGGGGTCGATACCGGGAATGTCTGTGTAAGACCAAGTGAAAGCGTGGTTATGATCTTTGAGAAAAGAAGTGATGGCTTCTTGTTCAGCAGCATCTAAAGATTGACCGAACTTGAGGATGTGAGGGTCATCCTGAGTATGAGTGTTGATCTCAATAGTTGATTAATTCAACATGGTTTGCATCTCGAGATGGTAATGACCGATGAATATATTAATCTTCTACACCAAGGTAGGTGAGTATAGATTCATCATCCTTACATTAAACGCGGCGTTAATTGAAGGTGTATCGTCATCAATCATTTCAGGATATAAGAAGGGAAGAGAGGAAGGAGCCTCGCCCTCGCGTTGATAAGTTAAAGGCCCCAAGGAAATGGTGTTTATGAAAAAAAAAAATTTTTAAGGGATAGATTTAGGATCCATCGACTCCATCGGCGAAGGTGGTGATAAAGGTAGAGTGGGTGAAGAAGGTGGAGAAGGGTTGATGTCCTTGATGAGTTCAATGTGGGCTGTTTAGTAGGTGGTTCAGAAAGCTGATACCACTACGGTCATTATGTTTTTAGGTGGTACATGGAATAACAGTATGGCATCCTTACTCGTAAAATCCAAAACCAAAACCCTTCCATGCACATCGGTGCAAGAAGGTGTGGGTGAAATGGCATTTGGTGAGAGACTAGAAGTCAGCGAGAAAATGGGTGAGTTTGTGACGGTGGTTCGGGTGTGTAGGTGGTAGTATCAAGTCCCCATAGGTGAGACTAGTAAAAAGGTGAGGATTACCATAAAGGAGGTGTTCTCTATGTTTTGATCAAAGCGAGGGTGTTGGTGAAGACTTCCATACTCTTGTGGAGTAAGAAGTGTGTCAGACTATATAAGTGATGTTCTCCCAGAGTGAGGCATTGAAAAATTCCTTCTAATGGATCGGTGGTTAGTATGTGGGTAGATGGAATAAATGATGTGTCAAAGGTTGATGCGGAGGTGGAGCTAACAAGTTAGGAGGCCGATGGGTCGGCCGTGGAGGTTGTGGTAGGGGTAGGAATGGAGGAGGCATGTGTGGTTGAGGTAATGCGGTGATCTTGGTAGGTGGAGGTGTAGGTGAAGTGGTAGTGGTTGTGGAGGTAGATGCCTTAATGGGTATAAGCACATCATTAGGTCGGTAAAGCATGTTGCATGTTTTAAAAGGTGATGGGTCAGCTGGAATAGTATAGGTGTGTCCCTCATGTTCAAACTTTACACAGTGATGCAAAGTGGAAGGAACGTAACCCATGACACAAATCCAGGGTATGTCAAGCAACATGTTATATTTAAATTCCCCCTCCAAGACGTAGAATAACTCTAGAATAGTGTGGGGACCCACGCAAACGTGGAGGATTATAGTGCCTAGTGTAGAGGTGATAGCATCATTGAATGAACGCAACATGATGGGATGTTTATGTATGAAATTGTTAGGTATGTGCATTTCAGCGAACTCACGGGATGAAATGATGTTAATGCTAGACCCCCATCAATAATCACATATTGTACCCATATGTCATCAATGTGGATAGAGATGAAGAGAGCTGGGTCTAGGTCATTAGTTTGGTGTGGTGCTATCTCTTCTTCTACGATGAAGGTGGTAATTTGGTGAGAGAGGCTACATGATGGGGTGTGACAATGGAGGCTACGAGTGTAGGGTCATTGGGTAAAACCTCAATAGATTATAGGACCTCCATGAGAGCTTGACGATGGGATTCCAATGTTTGGATGAGGTCATATAAGTACATTTTGAGGGGATATTCATGTAATTATTTGAGCATGGTGTGATGTGTGACTTCATTAGAAATAGGGTATTTGGGGCCACGGATAGCGATTTTAGGTATGGAAGTGCGAGATGGTATGTTGGGTATAGGATTTTTCAAGCGAGTCGGTTGCCTTTTATTTGCCCTTATCCTTCCGAGCACGTGTAGTGATGTGTATCATGTTGATTTGATGGGAGTTGTTAAATGGAGAAGGTGTAGGATGAGTGGTATAACAACATCATGGGAAAAAACCTCTTTGGAGGAGAAACGCCTTATGAGGTGAGCTAAGCGCAACGACATTTAGTTGATGGGTGTGGCAGTTATCGATGTGAACCATGTTATTTTCAAATCTTGGAGGTGGCTCTAGGAGATGTGGGGGTGGAGGGCGTGGTTTTCGAGTGGGAAGTGTGGGAACCAAAGTGTTGGTGAAGTAAGGTCCTCATCGAGTAGGTCATCATCGTAAAATTTGGCTTCCGAAGGACACAATTGGATAAGGACAGTTTTCAAAGCCTTGCAGTTCTCGACATCGTGCCTTGGCACATGATGGTAGGCACAAATTTTAGTGTCATCAAACCCTTTTGGCTTGGGTTTGAGGGGGTCATAAGGTCTGAGTGGCGGTAATGTGGTAACGAAGTCTCAAGGAGGTTGGTTAATATTTTGGCATAGGACCCGGCTAGTGGGTCGCAACGGCAAGTGAAAGTGGGTTTAGGTGCAGGTATGGATGATTGTTGAGGAATGGTTTTGCAGGGGGGGAGTAGGTCGATTTATGGTTTTGGGTACTAGTGTGGTCTTGGGTGTCGAGTCATGTTTGTTTAGGTAGGGGTATGGTAGATGAACAGGTAGGAGGGTGTTTGGTTGTTTTGACTACCTTATTAGAGGGTAGCGAATATTTTTCTTTAGGTTGCACCTTCTTGGGTAAAGGTGATATGGGTGTATGATGTTTAGAAGTAAAATCAGATGGGGAAGAGGGTGAGTTACCCATGAGGATAACTTGAGGTGTTGTGAAGGTACATGATGACGGTCGTGCGGGGGTGTAAGGGACAAAGACTAAAGTGTAGTGGGTAGTTAAGAATTAGGCTGAGGGTATTGGAGGTATCGGTGGTAGAGATCTTTGTAGGTGCGGGTGTAAGTCATGTCGAGACACCTAGGTAGGTTAGAGATTTATGAGCAAGGGATGGGCTGTTGTGTTTTTGGTTTACTTGATGGGTGGAAGTTTCTTGATCGCGTTGGGAGGTTGAGGTCTAAGACGAGATAGAATAGGTGTAGGTTTGATTAGCGCAACCAGGAGTGAGTTCTATGAGTTTGGTTCTTTTGTTTGGGTGTTGGAGTGGGTTTGGTGTTGACTTTGGAGGATGTAGCTAAATCCATTTTTATAGGTGGATGAGTAAGGTCGGTGGTTGGGGTGACCCTAAGGTAGTGATAGGTTTAGTTGAGGAAGATGTTGTAGGTGTGGGTGCAGGTTTATATGTATGTTGGGTTATGGGTAAGGGTGTGTGATGAGCTATGATGGGTGTCATGGGAGAAGTTGTGGGAAAGGTGATTGCATTTGGTTAGATTGCTTGAAATATTTTTGGGTAGATAGTGGAAGTATAAGTAAGTGACATCTGCATCTACATTGAGATAGGAAGCAAAAGACTCCCCAAATTAAGACCCTATCCACATAATCTAAGCAATCAGCCAAGTAGGAAAGCGACACGTGTGTAGGTGGCGTTGATGAGGACCTAATAGCAATTCCTATAAAATGTGTCTTAGAGATGGGGAATTGGCTAGGTTCAGCTTTCATGGGTAAGAGAGCTGAAAGTAGGTCTACAGGATATTGGGTAGTTGATGGAGAATGCTCGCTTAGAGGAAAAGGTATCTCTACTAGATCTATGATAGGTAGAGGAGATAATGGGTGCTCCTCTATAGGTGGAGGAGAGGATGAGTGCTCCTCTGTGGGTAGAGGAGATAAACAAGTATCCTCCATGGACTGAAGAAGTATTGTGGGTATCGGTCCCCTAGGTGGAGAAGCCAAAGGTGAAATGGTCTTAATGTTAGCAAAACGCTCCTCCATAGGTGAGGAAGGAGGTGAAAGTTGTTCCTCCGTGGGTAGAGGAGATAAACAAGTATCCTCCATGGACTGAAGAAGTACTGTGGGTGTCGGTCCCCTAGGTGGAGAAGCCAAAGGTGAAATGGTCTCGATGTTAGTGAAAGGATCCTCCATAGGTGAGGAAGGAGGTGAAAGGTGTTCCTCTGTGGGTAGAGGAATAGGTGAGGTGGGTTCTAATGTAGGAGGAATTTGGGCTATAATTTCCTCTATGGAAGGAATAGAAGGTAACTAGGAAGTAATGAGTGTGTCGCTAAAAATAACGTGGACCTCGTGGGTATGGCTATCATGAATTGAGGTCTCACCGGTTTGATAAGAAAAAGGGGCATGATTGGGAAAGGGTTTCTTGAAGATGTGTAGGTTTTGATTGGTAGGGGTGTTAGGATTATCCATGTTTAACTCACCTTTCTCGAGCATTTGTTTGACATTTTATTTTAAAGTGATGTAATTATTGTCACTATGACCCTTTACTTGATGATAGTTACAAAAATCGTGTTCTTTATACTATGCGGGTGTGGGGTGAGTAGGGTCAAAACCGGTGTGTGGTTTTATAGGCGAAGGGTGATTGCACCAGCTTTGATGAGCATTTCTAAGACATAAGAATAAGGTTCCTCAATTGGGGTATATTTTGTTGCTCCTATCCGAATTGAAAATTACGAGCAGTGAGAGATTAGATGAGAGGCTAGCTTGATTTGATGGATGAGTGGGCTGGCCTTGAAAGTACCACCTTGTGTTAGCAATTCCCTTGGCCTTTGAATAATTATTCTTTGGTTTGGAAGAAGAAGAGGTATCATTCGAATTGAATTCGAATTATTATTGCGTAATTGGATTTTCTTCTCTTCGATGGCACGAATCTCTAACTTTCGTGCCATGGTGAATAATTCATTAAAGTTTTGGAAAGTTTGGACCTATAGGGTCAGTGAGATATTTCAAGCACAAGCCCACATGAAGAGCTCAATGAGTTCAATTTGTGGTAGTTTAAATGTGAGTTGATTGATCAGGCTACGCCAATGAGCAACAAAATCTGCGATAGATTCATCCTCATACTAACACGTGGAGTATAGGTCAGTCATGGTAACCTTCTTAACAATATTGATGGAGAAGTGATCCAAGAAGGCTTGGGCTACCTAATTAAATAAAAATATAGAGTGTCTAGGTAACCCACTATACCAATCTAGTGTAATTCTAGTCAGAGACATGGGAAATGTCCTTAAGAGAAAAGTGTCATCGTGAGCAATTAGGTAGCACCCATGTTTGAACAACCACAAATGTTGTTGTGGGTCTTCCTTGCTATTGAAACAGTTGAATTTAGGCATTTCCCAATGCACGGGGTATGGACGAATAGGAATGGATGGGTGGATAGGCTCATTACAAATTTTGTCATAGGTGAGAGTTTTGTGGGAACAGGAACCGATGCCTCCAATGTCTACATCTTGTCCATCATTAATTTAATTAAGTCGTTGGTAGGTTGTGATGGTTGGGTGCCTCCTATAGTGTAAGAGGGTTGTTGTTGGGTATATGACGGGGGTGGAATTCCAGTATATGGTGCTACCATGTAGGTAGATTGAGAAGGAGGTAGTGAAATAGGGGGTCTGTACCTAGAGTGAATAATAGATGAAACATGAGGCTGTTGGTAATACGTATATGGAGGTAGTAAACCTAGTGGTAATGGGGCTAATGATTGTGGAATAGAAAGTACATTGTTTTGAAAAGGGTAGGGGTCACCAACACCAAAGGTGGTAATGTAGCTATGGGTATATGCGAGACAATAGGGGTGGATGAGATTGTGTTAGGTGGTTGTAAAAGATATAGTGGATGTGGCGAGATGCAACGGATGTAATGACGTGAAAATCATAGTGGGTATATGACCTAGTGTGAAACAACTCGGGGTAAGGTAGATGCGGGCAGCACGAGGCGAGGCAGGATTGGCGAAGTGGGAACAAGAGTCGAGGGGATAGATATGGGCATGTCGTATATCAACTAACCCAAGACATCTTGAGTGAATGAATGGGAAAGATAAAACTACAAGGCGGTAGGGTTTTGGTCAAGGATCCATGGTTGGTGATAAAATAGAAGGTGGTGAAGGATTAGGTGGGAGTGGTTAAAAATTGGTGTGGAATACGAGTGTGTTTTCTTGTCGATGTGTTAGTACCATGTGAATAGGTCTTGATCGATCAAAGTTAGGTTGCCTTTTTATAAATTACATAGAAATACTGACAAGAATAGGAAGAATAGCGGTAATGAGTGGATTGGGTACCAAATTTCAAGCTGGAAAGTGGCACAAGATAACCAATGCCGATCAGGGAGTACCAATACTAGTTATAGGTAACCATTGCTTTGGTCATTGTGGGAAATGGACAGTTGGTCAAAAATAAGGTATAAGGCCAAATTTGATAGGTATGCCAAATACCGACGAGATTTACAAGGTTAATGGGAATGATAGTAGTGACAGGGACTCTAAATAGTTGAAGAAGGTGAATAAATGTCCTATTGCGTAGGTTAACCAAAAGGGGCTAGAACCGATGTTGGTTGGGTATATCGCGGCGGTCGAGGGTAACCAATGACGGTCACTAGACCAACACCGGTCACTGTGAAATTGAAACAATGATGAAATAAAAGTGGTTGTGAATTAAAATCTGATGTGGAATCAAACCCAGAATTCTAAGAATGATGAGAATGTGGTCCAGGCACACTCAGAAGAAGCTAGAATACACCAACTATGATGAGGAGTGTGCAAGGAGAAACAAGAAGAATGAAGAATGTGACCTCTCACCTCAAAATGCAAGCCAAGCAAAAACACTAAGAAAAATGTGATCCTAAGAGTGCCTTTTCTATTATGTTTGTTTAGCTTATGCTATTTAAGGACTGACTCATGAACTGTAGAATAGAATTTTTGGTGAGGATGGCTTCCTACAAAGAAGGAGATCTAAAAGGTGAGGTTTCAGGTATGTTATGGCGGGGGTGGGCTTCGCTCTAAAGTATGACTCGATAGAGTAGCAAGCTGGGGAGTACCTACCAATCCTCATATTAGTGTGATCATTGACAGGAGTTCCCAGGAAAGATGTTGTTTAATAATATGTATTTGTTTTAAATTTTTACAATTTGGCAAGACTCAGAGAGAGAGAGAGAGATGTTCTTTCTATGATTTGTTTATCAACCATCGGTTGGCGTATACATTTCCCTCAATTAATGTGAGCTAATGTGATAAATCAGAATGAAATGCAATGATTTTTAATCCCAAATCAAAGTATTAAGTTTGATGACACAAATAAATGAAGAGGAAGAGGGATGCTCTTTCACTAAAATGTAAAAAACAAGAAGAAATGGTTCTTTTTAAGTACACCAAAACAAAGGTTTCTTTTAGAGCAAATAGAAAGAAAAATAAGGTTACCAAGGAAGAAAATTAATGTGTATGCTTTTCAGAAGGGAAACAAACACACAAATTTTCCTAGGAATGAATAAAATGTAAGGAACCCCGAATGGGTCCCACCGGGCATGCCAAAATGTTTCACCTAATTCTTAGACGTTTCTTTGAATATTGAAAAACAGATAGGGTAATGGGTGTAGGAGGAATACCTATTGAAATGTTGGTTGATAAGTTGTTGCGTGCATGTTGCCTCCTTGATCCACAGCTGATCGTGAGAGATTCCTTTTGGGTGAGAGGAACTACCTAAAATGGAACACAAGACCACCAAATAAAAGTTAAATGATATGTGCAGTGAACTACCTAGCATGTGCTAGATCTAGGAAGTGTGATACTTCCTAGATGGCTGTCAGTCCACTGTTTAAAACAATTTAATGTTGGTAATGAAGTAAATCCTATTGTAATTTGAAATGATTTAGGTATCTCACTTAAAACACAATAAGGAAGATCTAATCTAACAGGATAGGTTAAAATAAGATCCGAAGGTCAAGTAGTTGGTTATGGTTCTTTGTAGGTCTAACAGAGGTCTTAGGCAGGTCACAGGTGATTAAGGGTGATGCGAGAGATAGGTGGGTAGGTCACTGTTCTGGGTTGTATTGGTAAATACAAAGACTGATGCGATTAAGGGTGACCGACGCCGGTTGGGGAGAACCCATGCCAGTTACTATGGAAAAATGGGAATGCCATAGAATGAGCTTTGGATCTCCCTTATGATTACACAAAGGGCTAGGTTGGTTGAAAAGAGGTATTAAGTTATTTTGGATAGGATTTGGCAACATTTTAATAGGGATATGGAAGAATGAGTATTAATGGAGGTCAATGGGTGGCTAGGAGAATAAAGGATGAAGATACAATGATTAAATGAATGAATCAGAGGAGTAAACTATTCTACTTACTTGAAATCTGGTTTTGGGCACTGTGAGTAATGAATGAAGGTGTTGGTAAGAGGTTGAATGTTGTTGAGGATCACCAAACATTAGAAGGCTCCTGCATGGGCTGCATGTGCATTCCTTTTTGCTTGGTTGGATCAAATCTATGTTGGGTGGTTGTTAGATGAATGTTGGATGTCTATGCAAGAGAAAATGCTTGATCTCCTTCCTTGCATGTGTGTTCTCACGGAAACTTGTTCTCAGAAGATGTGATATCTCTCGAATGTGCCAACCTTTTTCCAATCTTGAAAATAAGATTTTTGGGGGTTAAAAGGTGACCAACTATGGTTTCAGCTTAACCGGTGGAGGTTAAGGGTAAGCGTCGATTAGGCGAGATTTCCTAGGTTTACTAAACTAGGCAGATCCCCTTGATTTTCTGGGATCTCATGTCGTTAACCCACGGATTAGACTGGAAGATTCCTTGTAACATATGGGAATGTGGTTAGAGGGAATGTAGGCATTGATTTTTAGGGTTTGGGTAAGTCTTAGTTAGTTATGGCAACTTACTAAGAATAGGTCTTAGGGTGAGGTGGCTAGATGAGGTGTCTAGATGAGGTGGATATGTGGGCATTATCTAAATTAAGATATTTAAATAATAAATATGGTGAGGATAATGAATTAATTTAATTAAATTACTATTAGTAGGGTGTATGGGGCTATGATTAAGTGAATGTGATGAAGGTATTTATTTGTTGAGGACAAAAGGGAGTGTGACCTAATTTTATTGTCTACACATAGGTCCCAGGAAATCATGTTTACAAAAAAGTTAGGAGGAATAGATTTGAGATCTATGGACTCCATGGGTGAAGGTGGTGATGTTGGTGAATGGGGTGGAGAAGGTTTATCATCCTCAATGAGGTCAATGTAGTCCTTCTTTAATGGCGGCACGGCAAATCCAATGCCACTATGATCTTTGTCTTTACGTGTGGTACATGAAATGATGATATGATGGCCTTATTCATAAAAAGCGAATCCAAATACTTTGTATGCAAGTGGTACAGAAAGTGTTGGTGAAGTGGCGTTAGTGAGGGATTAGAGGTCAAATGAAAATAGTCATGGTTGGGATGGAGTTTTGGGTGAATAAGTGGCAGTAGCAAGTCCCCCATACATTAAGTTAGTGTGAAGGTGGGGAGGACCATAAGGGAAAACCTTTCCTATGCAGTAGTCATAATGAGGGTGTTGACGTAAGTTTCCATAATCTTGTAAAGTGAGGAATGTGTTAATATTGTAGAGTTAGCACTCCCCCAAAATGAGGTGTTGAAAAAAACTTCTAAGGGATTAGTAGTAGATAAGTGGGTGATGGGGATAAATGAATCACTAGATGATTTGGCGGGCAGAGGGTATCGATCAGTTGGAAAGTAGATGGGTTAGTTGCAGAGGCTATGGCAATAGTAGGAATAGAAGAGTTAGGTGTGGGAGAGGTGGCGGTAACATTGGTGGATGGGGTTGTGGGTGAAGGAGAAGTGGGGGTATAAACACATGGCTTGACTAGTACAAGGACATCATTAGGTTGGTACAACATGTTACAGGTTTTGAAGGGTGATGGGTCAATTGGGATGGTATAGTTATGTCCTTCATGTTCGAATTTTACACAACAGTGTAAAGTTGAAGGGACACAACCCATGATGCAAATCCAAGGTCTTCCGAGAAATAGGTTATACTGGAACTCTCCCTCTAAGACGTAGAATAGTTTTGGGATAGTGTGAGGGCCCACACAAACGTGGAGAATAATGGTGCCAAGGGTGGAGGTGATGGCGTCGATGAAGGAGCATAACATAACTGGGTTATTATGCATATAATTGGAAGGGATGGGCATTTGATTATACGTGTGAGAGGAAATGATGTTAATTCTAGAACCACCATTGATCATGACATGTAAACGCTATGTTATTGATATAGATGGAAATGAAAAGGCGAGAATCATGGTCATCGACTAGAGAGGTACAATCCCCTCATCAGAGAAACCGATGGTGCTGACTTGATGAATATGCATGGGGGTAGAAGAGGGATATGATTTAGTAAGAGATGCCATGTAGTGAGGGGTGATTATGGAGGCCATTGGTGTGGGGTCATTGGGTAAAACTTTGATGGATTGTAAAACCTCCATAAGGGCTTGTCTATGAGATTCAAAAGTTTGGATGAGATCATACAAATACATTTTTAGAGGGGATTGATGTAATTGTTTTATCATTGTATGATGGGTGACCCCATCATAGATAGGTTATGTGGATCCTTGAATAGTGATTTTGGAGTGCGGAGTGCGCAGATGGTATATTGGGGCACAGGTTGGTTGATGGGTTAGTTGTTTTTCTTTTCCTTTATCCTTCAGGAAAAGGTGGAAACTTGGACCATGTTGATATGAGGGAGGTGGTAAATGGAGAATGTTTGGGATGAGTAGTATAAAGACATGATGGGAAAAAAACTAATGGGGAAAATCCTTGTGAAGTGAGTATTGTACACTAGCATTTGGGTGGTGGTTTGGACAACTTTGTCATACTGAGACCATATTGATCTCTAATTTTGGAGGTGGAAAAAGGGTTTTGGGGTGGAGATGTGGGTTGTTGAAGAAGCAAGGGATGATGATATGTGGTAGTAGGTGAAGGTGGAACATGGTCCTCATTAAGAAGGTCGTCGTCATCAAAAAAAAATTTTAGGAGGAAAAAGTTAGAGAAGAATGGTTTTAGAACCTTACAATTTTCTACATCATTTCCTAGCACATGATGATAGGAATAAATATTGGTTTCATCAAACACTTTTGGTTTGGGTTTGAGAGATTCGTAAGGTCAAAGTAGTGGTAATGTGATATGGGAATTCTCTAAGAGGTTGATGAGAATGTTGGCATAGGAACTTGGCAACGGATCACAATAGGAAGTGAGTGTGGGTTTGGGTAAAGGTGTAGATGATCATGAGGGAAGAGACATTATAGGAGGAGGAATGGGTTGGCCTTTGGTTTGGCAAGTGGTACTATTTTAGGTTTTCATGGCATCTACTTAGGTAAATGTGTGGTAGAAGAGCTAGTGATGGAAGGTTTTATTGGTTAAACTACCTTATTAGAGGGTAGTGGGTTCTTATCTTTTGGTTGCACCTTTTTGGGTAAATGTGACACGAGTACATGACGTAGAAGGGAAAAAAAGATAGTGGGAGAGGACAAGTTACCCATGGGTACAATAGAGTTGTAGTGGATGTGTTTGGTAGAGGTTGGGTGGATGGTATGGGTTGAAGTCATATGGATAAAGTTGGGGTTATTGTAAATGGTTGACGTATAGGTGGTAATAAATGCATGGATGAGGGCGAGGTATTTGTCGTGTGGGTGAATGAGGTGTAATGAAGGCTCGTGATGAAGCATGAAGAGGTTTCTAGCTTTTGAATGGCCTTGGGTAGGATATTGTTTAGCTAGGGTTGATGGATGGCGCCCCAAGATGGATGGTAGGGCGAAGGTGAAAAAGGTGTGGTAGGTGAGGCGGTGTATTTACCCTAGAAGGTTGGGTCTTCCTTTTAGGTAGAGGAATAAATTTAGTACGGAGTTTGGGAAGACGTGGATAAATCAAATTTGGCGGGTGGATGGGTAAGGATTGACATCAGCATGACACCCAAGGTAGTGATGGGTCTAGATATAGACAAAGATATAGGTTTGGGTAGGTTCTTAGGTATCGGAATGGTTTTAATCATGGGTAAAGGTTCGAGATGTAGGTAGATGGGATGAGGAAGAAACCATTTCCATAGGCATGCTTAGGGTTTGTCTGGTTCTTAGAAATACCTTTGGGTATATCATGGAAGTATCTTCAGAAACATTTGCATTTGGGTTGAAAATGGGATACAAAGAAGTCCCAGAGCATGGAATTATCAATTTAATCCAAGCGATCGGCCATTGTGAAAACAAGACTCTTGTAGGAGAAGACGGAGTTGGTTTGGTGGAAATCCATGTAAAATATGTCCGTGAAATAGGGAATTAGCTAGCCTCATACTATGTGGGTAAAAGATCCAAGATCTAGTCAATGGGGTCTGGGATGAGGGAGAATTACCCCCAACTGGTAGTGAAATTTCCAAAGAATCACCTATGGGTAGGAGAGATGTTAGGTAATGTGAGGTAGACGGTGGAATGGCATCGAGAAGAAAATGTGGGTTCCTCCATGAGATTAGAAGGAGATGAAGGGGAATCCTTTGTGGGTGGAGGAGTAGAAGAGGTATGTTCCTCTATGGGTAGAGGAGCTTGTGCCATAATTTCTTCAATAGAAAAAATAGGTGGAATTTGAGGAACGTCTCGGTATGATATCAAAACCACATGTACTTCACGAACATTTTTGTCTCTAGATGAAGGTTCACTATTTTGATTAGACGATGGTTTATGGTTAGGGAGCGAATTCTTAAAGATGTGCAAATTTTGATTTGTTGGCACGTTCGGGTTGTCCACGATGAGGTATCCATTTTCTATCATCTCTCGGAAAATTTTCTTAAAATTTATGTAGTTACCATCACTATGACCTTTGACATGATGATAAGTACTGTAATCATGTTCCTTATACCACGTGAGCATAGGGACGAGCGTGATCAAAACTAGTATGAGGTTTTATGGGAGGAAGTGTAATGGCTCCATATTTAAGAAGCTTTTAAAAGGCGAAGAATAGGGCTCTACAATTAAAGTGTGCTTCCACTTATCCCGCTGGAACCGAAAGGTGCGGATAAGGGAAATATTGGAAGAATTTTGGGCTTGATTAGAGGGATGGGATGGACCGCTTTAAGAACTACCACATTGGTAGATTATTTGTCTTTTGAATAATTATTTTAGGGTTTTGAAGATGAAGAAGAATCATTTGGTTTGAACAGGGTGTTCTTATTTCATAATTGGATTTTCTTTTCTTTAATGGCATGAATTTCCATCTTTCATTCCATGGTGAACACTTCATTGAAGGTTTAGAAGGTTTGTACCTACAGATTTAGTGAGATGTGTCTAGCACAAGCTCTAGTGAACAACTTAATAACTTCAGTTTGACATAACTGGAACATTAATTGGTTGATAAGACTTCACCAATGAGTAATGAAATATGTGATAAATTCATCTTCATACTGTCATGTCAAATATAGGTCGGACATTGTGACTTTTTTACTATATTGATCGAGAATTGGTCTAGAAATACCGAGCCACTTGGTTGAAGGAGTAGATGGAATGTCTAGGTAAATTGTTGTGCCAATCTAAGGCGGGTCCTAGTAGGGACATGGGAAATGTTCGTAAGAGAAAAGCATCGTCATTCAAAATTACGTAGCACTCATACTTGAATGATCACAAGTGTTGTTTGGGTCCTCTTTATTGTTGAAGCAGATTGAACTTGAGCATTTCCCAATGCACAGGATATGGGTGAATAGGAATGGATGGATGAATAGGATCATTACATATTTCATCATAGGTCAAGGAGTTGAGAGAGATGAAAGCGATGCTTCTAATGTCTACATATTTTCCATCATCATCATAATTAGGTAATTGGTGGGTTATGAGGAATGGGTTCCTCCTACGGTAAAGGAGGTTGATGATGGGTGTATGATGTGGATGGCATCATAGTACATGGGGGTTCGAATATGAAAAGTGTAAAGGGGAATAGATATAGGTGGAATTTACCCTAAATAAGTGACAGATGATATTGGGGCTTTTGGTGATGCATGTAAATAGGTGGGGTTATCGCGACGAATCTCATGGTAATGGGTGGTAGATACTGAGGTATGGAAAGAACCATATTTTAGAATGGGGTGTGGGTTGCCAACATTGGAGGTGGTTATGACGTAACTAGTATATATAAGGAAAAATATGGGGCTATTGAAGGTAGTTGGTGAAGGAATGGTTAACACCATGGGTGTAATAAATGTCATTGGGGAAGTAGTTATGGTAGAGGTGGAACCTAACTAAGAGACCACATGGGGTAATGCACATGAAGGAAACACCGAGCTAGTGGTAGTTGACATGGAATTGAGTGTGAGGGTAGGAGGGATAGATACAAGCATGTCGTACACTAGATTTCCTGAGGAGTCTTGGGTAGATGAGTGGGTAAGATAGTATTATAAGGCCATGGGATTCTAATTAAGGAGTCTTGTGAACTCCTCGTCACCGATAGAAATGGAGATAGGTTGTATTGGATCCATAGGTGACATGATGGATGAAAATGATGGACTAAGTGGGAGTGGTTGATGGATGACATGAAATACAAGGGCGTTAGTTTGGCTATGATACAACACCATGTGAATTAGTGCTGGCCTAGTAAAACTATATTATGTAAATGACATAGAAAATAGTAGGAGTAGAGAAGGATGAATTATAGGGAGTAAATTTGGTCAGTGTTTTGATTAAAAATCAAACACAAAGCAACCAACGATGGTTAGTATGATCGATGACGGTTAAAGGGGAACCGATGATGGTTATGATAACCGATACTGATCACTATGGGAAATACTTGTTTCAAAAAATGAAACAAAATTGATGAATTTGGAATGGGGCAACTGTATCTAACATATATATCATAATTTTGGGGATATGATGGTGTCCTGAGGACAAAAAATAGAAAATAATAGGTGATGAAGACTGCTATTTCGGGTAAAATAACCAAAATATCAAGAATTTGACACGATTAGGTAAACCGATGATGGTTTGATGTAAACCGAGTTGATGGTTGTTGGACCAACATCGGTTATTATGAAATTATAAGAAATGAATCAAAATGGATGTTTGTGAATTTAAATAGATGAAGAATCAACCCATAAACCGAGAATGATAAGATGAAGTCTCGACACACTAAAAAATAGTTAGAATACTCCAACTATGATGGGGAGTGTCAAAGTAAGAAGAAAATGAAGAAGCGTAATCCTCACAACTCAAAACACAAGTCAAGAACAAAGCTAAGAAAAACAAAAAATCTTAAAAGTGAATTTATGTTTGTTTTATATTATGCTATTTTAAGACTGACTTGTGAATTTAGAACAATATTTTTGGTTGGGAAGGCATCCTACAAAGAAGGAAATCTAAAGGTGAGGTATTAGGTAATGTTTTGGCAGGGGCGTTCCTTTCTCTAAGGTGATGAATGGAAAGAGATAACCATCTGGGAAAACACTGTCAATCCTCTGATCATGTGATTTTTGATAGCTTCTTCCAGGTGGTACATTGTTTAAGAAGATGTGTAAATTCAAATTTTTGTAGTTTGGAAAAGAGAGAGAAGATATAAATTTTCTTTCTACGGTTTAATTAAATCAACCATCGGTGGGAATGACTTCCAACGTATAGGTTTCCCTCATTTTGTGACATAATAATGCAACATACAAGGATGAAATGCAATAAATTTTATAACCCAAATCGACAATTATATTCAATGAAGAAAATGATGAATAGGTCAAGAACATGCTCTTTCACTACTATGCAAATGCAAGAAGAAAGAATTGGTTCGTTTTAAGCACTAAATGACAAATGTCGTTTAGACAATTAGAAGAAAATAATATTTTCGGGGACAAGATTAAATGTGTATTTTTCAAAATGAAAGAGACACACAAAAAGTTTCCCTATATGAATAAAATGCAATGAACCCAAGAGAGGGTCCCACCGGGAATGCCAAAATGTTTCGCCAAATAGTTGCGTACGTATGAGAAAAACAAATAGGGTAAGGGTGAGGAGGAATACATGTGAATGAAGGTGGAAGGTAGAGTGCACACGTTCGATTTCGATCCATTACTAATTACAAGAACTTCCTTTTTTGCTAAGAGGAACTACGTGTGAATACAAAACAAGACTACAAGAAGAATATTAAGAAATATATGTCAATGGATTTCTTAGCGTATGCTAGATCTGGGAAGTTTGATACTTCCTAGATGGATGTCAATCCACTGTTTAAAACAAATTAATTCAAGAAATAATGTAAACCAATAATGACCTAATATAGTTGATATGATTTAAATGTCTCATTCAAGTACAATAAGAAAATATAATCTAATAGGCTAGGTTATGATCAGATCTGGAAGTCAGACAGGTGGATAAGGTGGTTAGGACACGTCAAGGTCAAGTTTTGGGTGATTTAGGTGAAGGTTATGAGGTCGTTGTTACAAGAATATTTACTAGGAATAGAGACTAATGTTGGTCTAGTATGACCGATTCCATTGAGGAGACTGAGCGATGGTTTAGGTTAAGCAAGCGTCCGTAGGTTTGAGCTAATAGAAACTCAATGAATTTTGGTTTTGATGATTCTATGTGATTACACAAAGAATAGACAAAGAATGGTGAGGTTGATGCGATTATGAGAATACTTAGAGGTGCATGTTGTTGAGTATGGAAAGCTAGGAGGTTGTAGGTGATTATGTGGAGGGATTGGCGGGGAAGGTGAGAGGTGATGAGATGTAAAGGATACTAGGACTCCCAAACATAGATAAAGAAACTAATCTAAGTATGGAAAGATGCAGATCCAAATGTACTTGTTCTTGTAGACACGGTGGTTGGATTGAGGTGATGGTTGATCCATGGAGCAGTGCTCGAGTGCCATAAGCCATTGTGCTTCCCAGAACGTTACCATGAATGCTTTCCCTTCATATCATTTTTTGGTGTTGGTTCAGGATATCTAGATGTACAAGAGTTCTCTTGTGCATGCTTGCATATAAATACCTCTTCTCCAAACTTGAATAGTTCTTCCAACCTCTCAAACAAGTTTACCAAAGTAAATATATGGTAACTGATAATGGTTTAGGGTGACCGGTGTTAGTTTCGGGTTGACCGGCATCGATTAAGGCAGGAAATCTTAGGTTTTCTAAAATGACATATCTTTACAATCTTTTTGGCTAGTTTTGTCCATTTTCCATATCAAAATGGAATGTTGCACTTAGATATGTGGGCATGTGGTTAGAGGAAGAATATGCATGTGATTTTAGGTTTGAACTAAGTCTTAGTTAATTAAGGTAGGTAGGACTAAGTCTTAGTTAAAAGGAAACATGTTATGAATAGGTTTATGATGAGGTGTCTAGGTGAGGTGGAAATTAATTTAATTAAGGTATTTATTAATGAATATTGTGAGAGTGGGAATTAATTTAATTGTAGGTAATTAAATTAATATACATGTGGGGTAAAGGGGAGTGTGACCCAAATTTTGTGTCTACAAATGGATTTGACAAACTAAGGCAAAAGACAGAACATAGGGAGAGGTTGAAGAAGGATTTGGATATGAAAACACACGGTGATAGAAGGCCAAGTCAATAGAAACCTAAGTTAGGTGATAATGACTATAACATAGTGAGTCAAGGTGAGGAGAAATGAGCTAGAAGAATGACCTATAAGTAAAAATACTAGAAGAAAATTGATAATGGAGTGATGACAACTACGAGAACTGCAAGATGTTAGCCTTAACAAGATAATAGCATAAATAAAGATGACACCAAAAATATATGTAACCTCCCGATGTCACGCAAATAATCAAAACAAACTCCCAAGGTTAGTAAGAAGTTTCTTTGAGATGCTATGGTTGAGAGGTGGATTTGCAGAGTGTAAGAAAACTCATATAGAAGTTGTGTTTGTGTGTTTTCTATCTTATTTTTGGAAAGGCATGAACTTAGTTTAATAGGGTTGACAACAACTAGGTGGTTGCCACCAACTATATGGAAGATTTCCCCAATGGGCAGGATTTTTGATGAATGTAAAAGCTACTTTAAAGCATGTAAGCAGAATAGGATTTTTAGGGATTTCTACGAAATAAAGCTAGATAGGATAAATGTTAGAAAAGTAGACGGACATGAATTTATAATGAAAGCATCCTAAATGGAAGGTTGATTAGGGAATGTGGTGGATATTGATTAATTAATTAATTAACAAAGATTAATTAATCAATGTTTATTAATAAATATTAATAGATGATGGGATAAATGGGAATTTAATTAAAAAAGGTGGATGAATTAACTAATGGGGGTCTAGTTAGGATATGGAAAAATATGTGCATGCCGGCGAGACGGGGGTAGAGATACCAAATTTTGGTGTCTACATTTGCCACTTTTTGTTGAGTGGTTTCCACTAGCAAGGCATGAGACAAAAGTGATTAGAGACAAAGATTATGATGAGGATCTCCCCTCAAACAGGGGATTGATGACGCTAAGGGGAATTGATGATGCATTTGAAAAATGTAGATATTGAAGGGTGGGTGGGTGAAAAAAATGGGAAAATGATTACCAAGGTAAGATAGCCCAAGCAAAAAGGATCGCAATCACAATAAAAACTATGGCAGTGACTCCGATATCACATGGGTAGGGGACATAGTGCAGTCTCAATATAGATGGAGGTAACGTTCTACGGGACAGTGAGTGAGTGAAAATCACTTTCAAATGTAGAGAATCTAACAAGAAACCTCTCAAATCGATACAAGTCAGGATGACCAACATTTCATAGGAAAACATCAAAGTATATGCAAGTAAATGCAAAAATTATTTGAAATCCTTCGTACACAAGGAATCAAGTCAAATGTATGCATCCACAAAGGATGGGGATTGAAATATTTGTGCCTTATGCAGGACACAAAAATGGCCAAAAAGGAAAATTGGAAAATGGGTGGTGAAATAGTATGCCCAGGAGGACTCGAGTATGGCCACAAGGGTGGAATTCATGTGCATATTGGAGGGATTTCAAAATAAAATTCTGAAGAAGGAATAAATATGGCCACAAAGATGGAATTTTATAATAGAAAGAGTTAGTTTGAATCGATTGGATGTTAAATTAAATGCACGGAGGAAAAAGAGACATGGAAAAAAATGTGGAATTTGAGATGGTAAGGGGATTGTTCAAAATATTAATATAAAATTCCCTAAAGGGGGACATAGATGGCCATAAAAGTTGACTTAAGATGGGGTTGACCGAGATAAGTTTTGATGAGATAGAATTAATAAAGCTACATGAAATCATGAAGGTGTAATATAATAGATACTAATTAAATAATATGTGACCAAAGGGTATGAACAATTCTACACCATCAAGGAATGCGTGAGGAAAATATGCCTCCAACCACAATGGAGGTAAAAAAATGGAATCAGAGTAACATAAGGCACATGAGACTAAAAAAATTTAGCATATAACCAACAATAGATAGTTATACCAAAGATCATGATAGAACGGTATGGAACGAACTCATAGACCTAATGTGGACATGAAAAAGGGGTTTTGAATGTAACTTATACGTGGGAAGAGGGTTCTCCATTAGTTGTGTTCCCTAAATCTATGTCATAGCTCTGGGAAAGGGGGAAGAGAGAGGCTAGAAGAAAGCTGATCAATACGGAAATCTTTCTTAGGATGCTAATAAAATGGAAGGCTAATCAATGCGGGAAGCTTTCTTAGGATGCTAATTAAATAGAAGCTCTCAATGTGGGAATTTTGATAGAAGAAAGCTTCTCAATGTGGGAATCTGTCTTAGGATGTTGTTGGAAGGATGATCAATACGAGAAGCCTTCAATGCCATAATACAAAATAGTAGCCATCCTTTGAGGGTATGGTCTAATTTATACATATATGATATAGATGACAAGAATGATATACATGATAGCCATCCTTTGAGGGATCGGTCTATTTATTTTATTTTATTTTATTTCCTTCTCTTTTTATTTTTTCTTTAAAGATATTTCCTTTAAGGGAGAGGTTTTATTTTGATAGCTTTAAATTTGATAAGAACATCCTTTAATTTTGATTTTGACACGGGAAGAGCTGGGAATAGCTAAGTAGACCACTTAGGAGGGGATAATAAATGTACAAGAGACACCCTGTGAGCCCTTTTCATGGTTTCAATAGGTAAATAAGAGGGTGATGGATGTAATGATATTGGAGTTCTTTCCAAGAAGGGATAACCTATCCATAAGGAAAATGCTATGGGAAGAGCCGTGGTACCCATATTTAAGGTCACATATAGGAAAGTGATGGTAGACCGCATACTTCCAAATCACTATAATGATAAATGGAAGAGGCTAATGCTAAAGGGATGATCTAAAGATACAACTAAGAGCTCACTAGTAGTGTGCTAACAATGGAATGGTAAAAATGCAATGCGTTAAGTGGTTCCATTTACAATTTACCATTAAGGAAGGGTAAATTTTCCATGCAGCGTCTTGGTTAAATTAGGTATACGAGAATAGGATGATAGCTTACAAAGGAGGGAATGCTATGAGATAGATGAGATAATATGAAAAACTATGCGCTACCCTTAAGGAACCAAAAATATATGCCCTTAATGAGACGAGTAGATGGTTCCCCGAGAGAGGGATTAATGTGAAGCGAGGATGATTATAAAGTGAATTCCCTAAGCGTTAAGAAATTTATTTGATGGATAGGGGCTAAATATATGTGGACAGTATACATGGATGAGGAGGAAGATGCAAGGGGTTCAATAACGAGGGAAGGTTTTCCCCGAGAAAAAGATATCTTAGACATTTCTTTGAAATATTGACAAAATAGATAGGGTAACGGGCATAGGAGGAATACTGTTCAAATGTTGGTTTGATGGGTTGTTGCATGTGTATAAATTTTGAATCCACAGACTGATCTTGAGAGCTTCCTTTTAGCTAGGAGAACTACTGTAATGGAAAGCAAGACCACCAAAAAAAGATTTAAAATAATATGTGCAGTGAACTACCTAGTGTGTGCTAGATCCAGGAAGTGTGATACTTCCTAGACGGATGTCAGTCCACTATTTAAAACAATTTAATGTGAGTAGTAAAATAAATCCTATTGTAATTTGAAATGATTTAGGTATCTCACTTAAAACACAATAAGAAAGATCTAATCTAATAGGCTAAGTTAAAATAAGATCGAAGGTCAAGTAACTGGTTTTGGGTCTCTGCAGGTCTGACAGAGGTCTCAGGAAGATCACAGGTGAATAAGGGTGATGTGGAATTAGGTGGATAGGTCATTGTTCTGGGTTGTATGGGAAAATACAGAGACCGATGCCGGTTAAGGGTGTGATGACGGTGGTTGGGTGTAATTGGTGCCGGTTACTGTGGAATTCTGGGAATGCCACAGAATGGTTTTGGGTCTCCTTTGTGATTACACAAAGGACTTTGGTTGGTTAGAATGAGGTATTAGGTGGTTTGGGAGGGATTTGGTGAGGTTTTAATGGGTATATGGAGGGGTGAGTATTAACGGAGGTCTGTGGATGGCCAAGAGAACAAAGGGTGACAATATAATGATGAAATGAAATGAACCAGAGGAGTACAACATTCCACTTACTTGGATTCTAGTCCTGGGTGCCTGTGAGTGATAAGTGAAGGTGCTGGTAAGGGTTTAAATGCTGCTGAGGATCACCAAATGTTGGAAAGATCCTGCATGGGCTGCATGTGCTCTCCTTCTTTCTTGATTGGATCAACTCCTTGTTGGGGTGATTGTTGGATGGCTGGGTAGGAGAAAATGCTTGATCTCCTTCCTTGCATGCATGTTCTTGCTGAAATTCATTCTTAGAAGATGTGATATCTCTCAGGAATTTCCCAATGTTTTCCAACCTTTTCCAACCTTCAAAATAAGGTTGTTTTGGGGATTAAAAGGTGACCGATGGTGGTTCGGCTTAACCGGTGATGGTTAGGGGTAACCGGCGTCGGTCAAGGTGGGATTTCCTAGGTTTACTAAACTAGGAGATCCTCTTGATTTTTGGGATCTCGTGTCATTAACCCATGGATTAGACTAGAAGCTTCTTGTATGCATGCATGGGAATGTGGTTTAGAGAATGTAGGCATTGATTTTTAGGGTTTGGGTAAGTCTTAGTTAGTTATGGCAACTTACTAAGAATAGGTCTTAGGGTGAGTTGGCTTGATGAGGTGTCTAGGTGAGGTGTATGTGTGGATATTATCTAAATTAAGATATTTAAATAATAAATATGGTGAGGATAATGAATTAATTTAATTAGATTAATTAAATTAATATTAGTGGGGTGAAGGGGGCCATGGCTAGGTGAATGTGATGAAGGTGTTTATTTGTCGAGGGACCAAAGGGGAGTGTGACCTAATTTTAGTGTCTACATTTTGCCCCTTTTTGTTGTGTAGCTTGTATTGGTAAGCGATGCTAACAAAAATAAGATGTGGTTGCCCCATGTGTGGGTGAAGGTGATCCCCCTCAAACCAAGAACTGACGAGGCCGAAGGTAGAATCGGTGAGTGGTTTGATAAAAGGTAAATGTGAGAAAGGGGAAGGTGGGGAACGGGGGAAAAGAGGGTTAATGGTCTACGTGGGAAATCTAGGTAATGGGTAGGGGTCAAAGTAGTAAAAATGCATCAAACACACACATGTATAAAAATGTAGCACACTACCAGGTTGAAGAGGAAAACTCTACATCGTCTAAGGTCGATAGGTTTATCCAAACAAGGTTGAAGTGATTTCGGTATCCAAGGTATAGGATATGGTTAGAAAAACACGATGTAGGTTAGGTGTAGGAACATTTAGGTATATTCGGTACACCAAAGGTAGGGTCAGGATAAACGGTCATGGCAATAGGCTAGGTAAGGTCATTAGGTCAATCAACACAAGTAACAGTGCCACAAGGTATAGCGAACACATGAGGTCAAAGGTCACTAGTGATGGTCCAAGGCCAAAAATCTAGGTCATGGCATGGGTAAGGCCGAGGGATGGGTAAAATAAGGAGTCCCCAAAGGAGGAAAAGGTAGGTAGTAAATGATGAGGTCAAGAGGGTGAGGTAAATAGTCAGGGTAAAGGGTAGGTGAGGTAAATGGTCAAGGTAAAGGTAAAGGGAGGTGGGAAAAAAAAGGAGGGATAGGTGGGGTAATAGGGTAAAATGTTGGGTTTTGTGCTAGATAGGGTGACCGATGCCGGTCAAGGGTAACTAACAATTTGGTATAGGGAAACCATCCATGGTAAGGTAGGGCATGAGACCGATGTTGGTGAAGGTAAACCGGTGTCGGTTAGGTCGGGTTGTTATAAAAAAAAAAAATCCATGTTTTTGTTATTCATTTGTCATATTGTGATTTGAGAAAATGAAAAAAGAGAGAGAAAAGAGAAAAGTGTCAGATGAAATGGAGCATTGAGTTGGCGGTGTGAATGGTGGGTGATTGGTTGGTGAGAAGCGGGTCCACAGGATCAGTGTGAAGTGATTTGATTTGGTTGCGGGTAGTGATTTGGTGATGGTAGAGGCCGGAGAGGGATCGGGTGGGCCACGGTGTGCGGTAAGGGCTAGACGTGCCCCAGAGATGATGATAGCATGATGAGGTAAGCATCCAACTCTAGTTGTATTTCATTAAATAGATTAGATGATTTACAAATTGTGGTTGTAGTTTTGGTTTTTGGTTTTTGGGGTGGGGAAAAGAATAAAATTTGGGAATGGGGGAAAAGTGGGTAAAATAGGAATGGGGAGGGTAATAAATGGGAGAGAGGGGATGGGATGAGGTGCAAGGGTAGTTTAGGTAATTTTAGGTGGGTAAAAGGGGTGAGGGGGGATTTTTTTGAGAAAGGGGGTTTTGGGGATCGTGGGTTTTTACCGTGACAGTGTGGTCGTCGTCAAGTGTGGCCAAGTTCGTCAAGTGGTTCAGTCGGTAGGTTAAACCAGTATCGGTCACCAAACAGGTGACCGATGCCGAGTAAAGGGGTGACCGGGGTTGGTTAAAGGGAACCGGCACCAGTCGGGTTTTGGGGAACAAGGGTCCAAAAGTGATGTGGGCTAGGTGGTTGAGATGGGTAGGGTGAAAATAGGGTGTGGGAAAATGATAATAGGTGAGTATGGGTATGATAAATGTAGATTAATGTTTTGTTTGTATTGGATGTAGGGGAGAGATCAGCTACGCATGTGGGACAAGGTTCCACCCCTACTCATGACAGTGTGCAGTGCATGTGCAAGACCCCGGAGGAGCTGCAACATGTGGAGGTGGTTGGCTTGAGTGGGGGTCGGTGATACTGGCATGTAGTCCAGAAGCCTAGTTTGATGGTCATCACTCTCATCGATAGATGGGATTCCGTGACCAACACATTCCACCTGCCGATGGGTGAGATCACTTGTCACCATAGGAGGATGTGTTCAAGATTCTACGGCTACCCATATTGGGTACACAGGTCTACTCTATCTCCTCGAGGCCTCGGAGGAGCTGATGTTGATGGTGTTTGGTGAGGGGATGGCCGAGCTGACATTCCATAGTGCCAGCATTCGATATGGAGAGATGTACCTAGCCCATCCGAGAGGAGATGAGGCTAGTGGTTCTTTTGATGGAGCAAAGTGTGTTGCTTTGCACTACCAGATGCAGAGGGTGGATTTTCCCTTGATCATTGATGGGGTACTCCATGACATGATGATAGAGGAGACCCACTTTTCCTAGGTGCCAACATTCCTGGTGTAGCAGTTGTACAGAGAGTTATGGGCATATGGGTGGCTATGCAGGTTCATCCTATGTTGTACCTTCTTACTACACTATTGGGCTTATGAGCACATAGCTTGTGTGTGGCTAGTAGGGATGCCCCGAGTTGATGCATTCCCACCGAGATTTGTGTGGGTGGGGTATAGGCGATGGGTGTCGGCTATTGGGAGTGGAGATCTGACAGGCCCACACATGATGTGGCCTATTTTCAGTGGTTATTGGAGGGGTTGTCTAGAGTGGACATTATATGGAGGCCGTATGTGGGATTCCCCTCATATAGGCATATGCATGAGGAGCTAGTTGAGCTCCAGCTTTTGAGATGGATATCAGAGGTCGCCGTGTCGGGGAGCACGAGATGATCCGGTGGATGAGAGAGTCAGCAGAAGTTCAAGCTATTATAGGACATACCTCCACCCTTCCCATAGTATAGGAGAGATGATGTGGAGAGGCCCTACCTCTCTACCCAGCCTAAGCCCACAGGGAGGAGGAGAGAGTAGGTAGTGGACCGGTGGATAGATGATGTCGGGTGCACAAACAGTATAGATAGTGGTGGGTGGCTCATTTACGAGCCATACCACCTAGACCGGGGTAGCCGGATCTAGCCACCATCATGGTGTAGAGAGACACCCTACAGGGGCAGGTGGCTACTCTGATTACCTAGTTGGGTATAGTGAGACACACAGCTAGAGAGCTCGAGAGGAGGGAGGTAGAGAGCTACATGTATACAGTGGCCAGTCTGCAAGCCCAGATGGCCAGTGGAGGGGATGGAGATGGAGAGGAGGGATGATGGTAGGTGGTGGCCTTACAGGCACAGGTGGTAGGTTTACAGGCCAGTTGGCCCACATCCTAGGCATAGATTGGGGTCTTACGAGCCCAGAGATACGAGCACGAGGGGGTAGGGGCACCACCACAGGCACTGGGACCGGGTCCCAGTTCACAGGAAGGAGTGGGATAGGGTCCCATAGGATAGGTATAGGGGCCGAGACCTATGGGACCACCACAGACCATGCCTATATCTAGGTTATGGGATGCCCTAGGTGAGGCCAGATACTACCAGGACCAGTTGATGGTGGCCGGGATAGACTTTCTATCCTATGGAGAGTACTGGGCACAACAGGTGTCGAGTGAGAGGATGAGATCCCACACTCACAGTGTGGAGAGCACAGGGGCCATGAGCTCGAGGCTAGATCAGGGAGAGGCCACCAGCTTATGGAGACCAGCTCCAGGTGAGGTGCTAGCAGGGACTAGGAGGAGGAGGTAGAGGGTACAGGTGATATGAGAGATGGAGGATATCCGTTGAGATGCCTGATATGGGGCTTTTGACATTTGATGTATGATAGTCATTTTTGTGATATATACCGGCCTACGTGCCGAGAGATAGTTGTATTTTTATCACATACCGCCTCCGTGCTGAAGATATTTTGTATTGTATGAGATTATTTATATTTTGATATATATAGCTTGTATGAGAGACATTTTTGTATTTATTTCATTATTTGATTTTATAATGACATGATGCGATCCATGATATTTTGTATTGAGTATACACATTTATTTATATGATGAGATACATGAGATTTTGAGATGATGGACATGATGAGATATCCATGTATATTGTATTGAGATACACATTTATTTATATGATGATGATGATTCATGATTGATTGATGTTTTGCATGATGAGAGTTTTGATTTGATTGTTTGATATGGCATTGAGTAGGTCTGTTTAGGCATGATGATTCAAGTCGAGTCTTAGGCATGGATTGAGTTGAGGCATGGATGAGTTAGGTTTTTAGGCATGGATGGAGTCAGGTTCTAGTTTAGGCATGGATGAGTAAAGTCTTAGGCATGGATCGAGAGTCAGGTTTAGGCATGGTTGAGTTAGGTTGGATTAGGCATGGTTGAGGATTAGGCATGGATCGAGTCAGGTCAGTTTAGGCATGGTTGAGATGGTTGGATTAGGCAGTTAGGTTGGTTAGGCATGGTTGAGTCAGGTTGGTTTAGGCATGGTTTTTGAGTTTAGGTCTTAGGCATGGCAGTTGGTTAGTGGAGGTTTGGCATTAGGCATGGTTGGCAGGTCTTAGGCAGGTTAGGCATGGTTGTGTTCAAAGTAAGGAAGTTGTGATTTATTATTTTGTGTAATGAATGATAATATGGGTCATATGTGAGATGTGGTATAATCTATGCATAATGATGATAGAGAAATGGTAGGTGTAATAAATGTATGTTGTGATGAGGATTAAAATATGAAGCAACTTGTTATGTATGTGGTTTAATTTTCAATTTTGGATATAAAAAGGAAACTAAGTGGGTATGATGTAATGTTAGGAAGATGAAAGATGAATTGTTTAGGGTAGAGAGTGGTCGAGCTAACCTCCAAGGGCCCCATGCCCTCGGAGTGCTGCCTACATAGTCCCGGTGAAAAGGGACCTCAGGCCGATGTAGTTCTCCCATGAGCTAGGGAAGAATATGAGGTATGAAAATGAGTTAGTAGGTTTAGGCATGGTGTGGGTTTAGGTCTATTAGGTGTGGGTGGGTTAGAGGTAAAGTGATATAGGTGATGTTGATTGTTGGTGAAAGAAGAAGAGATTACCCCAAAGGTAAGCGTCGAGGACCAAGTCTGTTTAAGGTAATCAAAACATAAAAAAGATGGCTAAAAGATAAGAGGGGGCAATAAAGCCACCTGATTGGTTAGGATCATACCGAGTAGATCATACCTTGGAGGAGGTGATGAATGTAAGACCCTAAAGACATTGCATGATTGATTGTTCTACGGTGAAAAGTAGTCACATGATCACCAAATGTCTTGGTTTCGAGAGGTCCCTTGAGGTAGTAGGAAATGGGAGTGGGAATGGTGAGAAGGGTGAAAGGTGGTTGATTTTTATATGGTATGAGGTAGCATGCTCTTTGGGAAAGAGATCCGAGGTCACAATGGGCAAGTCCATGACTAAAATTTTTTTGTTTTGACTTGTATTTGAGATAGACTGATCGATGTGGGAAGTCTATATGGGATGAAGAAAATTTAACTCCTTGAGGTCTTCGTGAAGCTGATCGATGCGGGAAGCTTCAAATTCTTTCTTTTTTTTTTTTTTTTTTTTTGAAAGGGCTTTACATAGTTGTCCTTCGAGGGAGTAGTCTATTTATAGCAGTGATTATCGAGAGGAAGATGTCCTTTTGAGGGAGTCATCTTTTATATTAGAAGTTTGACTCAAGGAGTTGGGTCCCATGTGAGGGCTTTGAAGTCATGGACAAGACCAAGGTGAAGAATAAGATTCTTGTTCAAAAAGTAGGGTGAAACGACCATGGGATCTCATCTAAAGGTAGATGAAAAGTATCCATGAGAATCATGCTATGTGTGCAGCCCATGGTACACATATTCAAGAGAAGATAACAAGTGATGGGTACTCACATGATTCTTGTTTAATCATTGGTGAGGTGTATGAAGTGGATAGCACTCAAGGGATGAGCATGGAAAGAGACAAAAGGTGAGGTAGGACTAAAAGTCAACAATAGAATGGTCGAAGATGCAAGGCGTTAAGGGGCTTAGGTTGGGTTTACCATCGAGTGAAGATAAATGATAAGCACTGATCCATAAGTATGAGTCACGATGTATGGTCCAAGCCAATTAGGAGAAAATTTCCCCATTTACTTTTTTTTCTACTTTGGTTACATGTTGATTTTCTTTCAGGACGAGGTCACCAACTTGGAAGGTTCATTCATGGACACGCTTGTCATAGGCACATTTGATACATTTTTGGTAAACTTGAAGGTGATCAAGAGCATTAAGATGATGTTCATCTAATAACTCTAGTTGTGCTAAACGGTCTGATGAAAGTCATCATCATTAAGCATGTCATGGAGAGAAATGCGGAGTGAGGGAATCTGGACTTGAGAGGTAAAACCACCTCTACCATAGACCAGAGAAAATGGTGTGGTGGCGTAGTGGAAGTGTGAATACTAGTGTGGTATGCCCATAGGGAAAAAGGAATGTGCGTATGCCAATCCTTCCCAGTATCATTAACCACTTTCATAAGAATTTTGTTTAAGGTTTTGTTAGTGGATTTGGCTTGGCCATTAGTTTGTGGGTAATAAGGTGATGAGAAACTTAGTTGAATGCCGAAGGTGTCACAAATTTTTTGCAATGTTTTGTTTTTGAATTGTTTTCCATTATCAGTGATGAGGCGATGAGGAACACCAAAGTGAAAATGATGTGATGATTGATGAACTCACATATTTTCTCGGCTTTTGTGGAGATGAGTGGTATGGCTTCCACCCATTTTGTATAGTATTCGGTAGTGGTGATGATCCATTGATGTGCATTGGGAAGAATGGGGTTGATTTCTCTCGACAAGATCCAAACCCCATTGAGAGAAGGGCCAAAGGTCACGGGTGACCTGTAAGGCATGACTGGGTGTATGATGAAGATTGGCATGTTGTTGGCATTTTACACAATGTTTGACGTAGTCACAACAATCATAGTTAAGGGTCGGCCAGTAATAGCCTAGGTGAAGAATACGTTTTAACAACAAGCAAGGCCAAAGTGACCTCCACATATGCCATCATGAACTTCCTTAATGGTATAAGGAATTTCAGAACTTGTGAGGCATCGTAAGAGAATACCATCAAAGCCACGCTTATAGAGGAGGCCCCCCATGATGATGTAATGAGAGACCTTTTTAAGGAAGGTGCGTTGTCCATTACGGGTGAGATCAGGAGGTAAGATGGAGAGAGAAAGATAGTCGGAGTATTGTTTGTACCAAAGGTCACTCGGGTCAGGGTAGTGGTTTTCGATAGAGTAAACTTCATGTGGTAAATAAGAAGGTGATTGGAGTCATTGTATGGTGACAAATATTTTAGAATCGGCGGGTGAAGTAGGTATTTGGGAAGCCAAGTAGGCCATGGTATCTGCAAAATTTGTTGGTTGAACGTGGGATGGTTTGAAGGGTGTAATGGTCAAAGGTGGTCAAAAGTATGTCTACATGATGTTTATACTTTTGAAGTATCTCATTTATGACATTGGTATATACCATTGACTTGGTTTACGACCAATTGAGAATCACAAAGATGTTGATTGATTTGACATCTAGGGCATAGGCAAGCTTGGAGACCTAATATGAGTGCTTCGTATTCGGTGATATTGTTTGTGCATTCAAAATCGAGTTTGAAAGACAAAGGCATGGGCTCACCATCAAGTGGAATGAGGATAACACCAGCCCCACCCCCATGCTGACACTTTGAACCATCGAAGAAGAGTGTCATTTGGTAAGGGGTTCATCAAGGAAAGGGTAGCAATTGACTCATCATGGAAAGTCAAAATTAGAGGGTTGATCCCAGAAATAGGTGCATCGGCCAATTGGTCGGTGATAGCTTGGCCCTTGATGGACTTTTGATGAATGAATTTGAGGTCGAGGTCTAAAAGCATAAGCCATCGAGCGGCATGCTGATTTTGATAAGGTTTGGCATACATGAAGTGTAAGGGGTCGGTGTTGGTCACAACATAGGTTTTGTGGTTGAGTAGGTAATGGCGGAGTTTAGTGGCAAATGAAAACTAAGGCTAAAAAAGTTTTTGGGATGGGTGTATCGGGTTTCATAGTCCAAAAGAGTATGGCTTATATAATAAACCACCTACTCCCTGTGTTGTTCATCATGATGAGTGAGCATGGCTCCCAAGGAGTGATCGGTAGCTGAGATGTATAGGTAAAAGGTTGATCATCTTTAGGTGGAATGAGTACGGGTGGTTGGAGAAGGTATTGTTTTAGGGCCTCAAAAGCTTTGTGGCAGTCATCATCCCATTTAAAGGAGACATCCTTCTTGAGCAGATGATGAAATGGTTGGCACCGATCAGATAATTGTGAAATGAAATGGTGAATAGACTATAACTTACCTTGTAGGCTACGGAGTTTTTTAAGGTTAGTGGGTGGAGGCATTTCTAGAATGGCCTTGACTTTAGTAGGGTCAACTTCTATACCACGTAGGGAAATGATAAATCCTAGGAGCTTTCCTGAGAGGACCATGAAGACACACTTCTTAGGCTGAAGGTGAACATAATATTTAATGAGGTGGTCAAAAATGGTTTTGAGGATGGCAAGGTGTTCGGAGCGGCATTTAGATTTGGCCAAGAGATCATCCGTAATCTTCCAATATACGATGCATGATATCATGGAAGATGTAAGTCATAGCCCGTTGATATGTGGCACCAACATTTTTAAGGCCAAAAGGCATGACTCGATAGTAGAAGGTCCCCAAGGGGTGATGAATGAGGTTTTGTGTTGATCTTTGGGGCAAGCAAGATTTGGTTATAACCCGAGAAGCCATCCATGAGTGATAGCATCTCGTGACAGTGGTAAGGTCAACTAGTTGATCAATACCGGGTAAGGGAAAGTCATCTTTTGGGCATGCTAGGTTGAGGTCACGGAAATCCATGCAAATGTGGAGTCCCCCTGTCACCTTAGTGATAGGGACAATGTTAGAAATCCAATGAGGATAATCAATGGGTAAGATGAAGGAAACAAAAAGAAGGTGTTGAAGTTCTTCTTTGATGAGAAGGGCAATGTGAGGGTGCATTTTCCTCAGCTTTTGTTTGATGGGTTTGGCATCGGGAATGGTTATGATATTGTGGACCACTATGGTGGGGTCAATACGGGCATGTCTACATAAGACCAAGTGAAAGCAGTGTGGTTATGATCTTTGAGAAAAGAAGTGATGGCTTCTGTTGGCAACATCTAAAGATTGACCGATCTTTAGGATGTGGGTCATCCTGAGTATGAATGTTGATCTCGATAGTGATTCATTCAACATGGTTTGCATCTAGAGGGTAACGACCGATGAATATATGAGTCTTCTGCACCAAGGTAGGTGAGTATAGATTCATCATCCTGACATTGAATGATGTTAATTGAAGGTGTATCATCATCGATCATTTCAGGATATAGGAAGGGAAGAGAGGAAGGGGCCTCGCCCTCACGTTGATAAGTCAAAGGCCCCAAGGAAATGGTGTTTATGAAAAAAAAAAAGTTAGGAGGGATAGATTCTGGATCCATCGACTCCATCGGTGATGGTGGTGATGAAGGTGGAGCGGGTGAAGAAGGTGGAGAAGGGTTGATGTCCTTGATGAGTTCAATGCGAGCTGTTTGGTAGGTGGTTTAGAAAGCCGATACCACTATGGTCATTATGTTTGTGGGTGGTGCATGGAATAATGGTATGGTGGCCTTGCTCATAAAATCCAAAACCAAAACCCTTCCATGCACATCGTGTGGAAGGTGTGGGAAAAATGGTGATTGGTGAGAGATTGGAAGTCAGTGGAAAATGGGTGGGTTTGTGATGGTGGTTCGGGTGTGTAAGTGGTAGTATCAAGTCCCCCATAGGTGAGACTAGTATGAAGGTGAGGAGGACCATAAAGGAGGTGTTCTCCTATGTGGTGATCATAGCGAGGGTGTTGGTGAAGACTTCCATACTCTTGTGGAGTAAGGAATGTGTTGACACTATATAGGTGGTACTCCCCCAGAGTGAGGCATTGAAAAACACCTTCTAAGGGATCGGTGGTTGGTATGTAGGTAGCTGGAATGGATGAGGTGTCGGAAGTTGATGCGGAGGTGGAGTTAATGGATTGGGAGGCTGATGGGTCAGCCGTGGAGGTTGTGGTAGTGGTAGGAATGGAGGAGGTATGTGTGGTTGAGGTAGTGACTATACTGGTAAGCGGAGGTGTAGACAAAGTGGTGGTGGTCGCATAGAGGTAGATGCTTTAATGGGTATGAGCACATCATTGGGTTGGTAAAGCATGTTGCATGTTTTAAAAGGTGATGGATCAGCTGGGATAGTATAGGTGTGCCCTTCATGCTCAAACTTTACACAATGATGCAAAGTGGAAGGAACGCAACCCATGACATGAATCCAGGGTCTACCAAGCAACAAGTTATATTGAAATTCCCCCTCAAGATGTAGAATAATTCTTGGAATAGTGTGGGGGCCCATGAATGTGGAGGATGATAGTGCCTAATGTAGAGGTGATAGCATCATTGAATGAATGCAACATGATAGGATGTTTATGCATGTAATTATCAGGTATGTGCATTTGAGTGAATGCATGGGATGAAATGATGTTAATGCTAGCACCCCCATCAATCATCACACGTCGTACCCATATGTCATCGATGTGGATAGAGATGAAGAGGGTTGGGTCTGGGTCATTGTTTTGGTGTGGTGTGATCTCTTCCTCTGAAAAGCTAAGGGAGGCTACTTGGTGAGTAGGTGGAGGTGTGGATAAAGGTGGTAATTTGGTGAGAGAGGCTACATGATGGGGTGTGATGATGGAGGCTACGGGTGTAGGGTCATTGGGTAAAACCTCAATAGATTGAAGAACCTCCATGAGAGCTTGGTGATGGGATTCGAGGTTTGGATGAGGTCATATAAGGACATTTTGAGGGGAGATTGGTGTAATTGTTTGAGCATGGTGTGATGTGTGACTCCATTAGAAATGGGGTATGTGGGGCCGTGAATAGTGATTTTAGGTATGGGTGTAGATGGTATGTTGGGTATAGGATTGGTTGGTGGGTCAGTCACCTTTTCTTTACCTTTATCCTTCTGAGCATGGGTAGTGATGTGTATCATGTTGATCTGAGGGGAGTTGGAAAATGGAGAAGGTGTAGGGTGAGTGGTATAATGACATGATGGGAAAAAACCTACGGAGGAGAAAAACCTTGTGAGGTGAGCTGGGTGCAATGACATTTGGGTGGTGGTGTGGCAAGTTCTCTGATGCGAACCATGTTAATTTCAAATCTTGGAGGTGGCTCTAGGAGTTGTGGGGGTGGAGGTTGTGGTTGTTGAGTGGGCAGTGTGGGAATGGGTGTTGGTGAAGTAGGGTCCTCATCGAGAAGGTCATCATCATCAAAGTTGGCTTCAGAGGACATAACTGGATAAGGATGGTTTTCAAAGCCTTGTAGTTCTCCACATCGTGCCCAGCACATGATGGTAGGCACAAATTTTAGTGTCATCAAACCCTTTTGGCTTGGGTTTGAGGGGGTCATAAGGTCTGAGTGGTGGTAATGTGATGACAGAAGTCTCAAGGAGGTTGGTTAAGATTTTGGCATAGGACCCTACTAGTGGGTCACAATGAGAAGTGAAAGTGGGTTTGGGTGTAGGTGCGGTGATTGTTGAGGAACAGTCCTCGCAGGAGGGGGAATAGGTCGAGCTATGGTTTTGGGTGTTGGCGTGGTCTTGGGTGTTGGTCATGTTTGTCTAGGTAGGGGTATGGTAGATGAATGGGTAGGAGGGTGTGTGGTTGTTTTGACTATCTTATTGGGGGTAGCAGAGTTTTTTTTTGGGTTGCACCTTCTTGGGTAAAGGTGATATGGGTGTATGAGGTCTAGAAGGAAAAGTAGATGGGGGAAGAGGATGAGTTACCCAGGGGATAATGGAGGTGTTGTGAAGGTAGATGATGCGGGTCGTGTAGGGGTGTGAGAGACAAAGACTGAAGTGTAGTGGGTAGTGAAGAAGTTATGAGAGAGTATTGGAGGTATGGGTGGTAAAGATGTTGCAGGTGTGGGTGTAAGTCATGTTGGGCACTTGGGTAGGTTAGAGGTTTGTGAGGAAGGGATGGGTTGTTGTGTTTTTGGTTTAATTGATGGGTGGAGGTTTCTTAACCATGTTAGGAGGTTGAGGTCCTAAGATGGATGGAAGGGGTGAAGGTGTGATTGGAAAAGCTGGAGTATGAGTTCTATGGGTTTGGTTCTTTGTTTAGGTGTCGGAGTAGGTGTGGTGTTGACTTTGGAGGATGTAGCTAAATCCTAGTTTGATAGGTGGATGAGTAAGGCTGGTGGTTGGGGTGACCCCTAAGGTGGTAATAGGTTTAGTCGAGGAAGATGTTGTAGGTGTGGGTTTGGGTTTAGATGTAGTTTGGGTTATGGGTAAGGGTGTATGTTGAGTTATGATGGGTGTCATGGAAGGAATGGTGATAGAGGTGGTTGTATTCATTTTGATTGGTGAAATAGTTTTGGGTAGATAGTGGAGGTATCAGCAAGTGACATCTGCATCTGTGTTGAGATAGGAAGCAAAAAGTGCCCCCAAAGTAAGGCCCTATCCACATGATCTAAGTGATTGGCCAAACGTGAGAATGACACATCTGTAGGTGGAATTGATGAGGACCTAATGGAAATTCCCATAAAATGTGTCTTAGAGATGGGGAATTGGCTAGCTTCAGCTTCCGTGGGTAAGAGAGCTGAAAGTAGGTGTAGGATCTTGGGTAGCTGATGGAGAATGCTCACCAAGAGGTAAGGGTATCTCAACTGGGTCTATGATAGGGGGAGGAGATGATGGGAGCTCCTCTGTGGGTGGAGGAGGTAAATAAGTATCCTCCATGGACTGAAGAAGTATTGTGGGTATCGGTTCTCTAGGTGGAGAAGCCAAAGGTGAAATGGTCTCGATGTTAGTAGAAGACTCCTCCATAGGTGAGGAAGGAGGTGAAAGGTGTTCCTCTATGGGTGAAGGAATAGGGGAGGTTGGTTCAATGTGGAAGGAGGATTTGAGCTAGAATCTCCTCTATGGATGGAATATGGGGTAATTGGGAAACAACAGGTGTGTCACTAAAAATAGCGTGGACCTCGCGGGTATGAGTATCATGAGTTGAGGCCCACCGGTTTGATCAGATGAAGGGGCATGATTAGGAAATGGTTTCTTGAAGATGTGTAGGTTTTGGTTGGTAGGTGCGTTAGGATTATCCATGGTTAACTCACCTTTCTCGAGCATCTCTTGGACAATATTTTTGAAAGTGATGCAATTTACCATCACTATGACCCTTTACTCGATGATAGTTATAGAAGTCATGTTCTTTATACCATGTGGGCATGGGGTGAGTAGGGTCAAAACTAGTGTGTGGTTTTATAGGTGGAAGGGTGATGGCTCGGCTTTGATAAGATTTTCTAAGATAGAAGAGTAAGGTTCCCCAATTGGGGTGTATTTCCATTGTTGTTTCTCATCGAATTGAAAAGTCTGGATGGGTGAGAGATTAGATGAGGGGGTAGCCTGATTTGATGGATGAGCTGGGCTGGCCTTGAGTACCACTATGTTAGCGGTGCCCTTAGCTTTTGAATAATTATTTTGTGGTTTGGAAGAAGAAGAGGTATCATTCGACTTGAATGTTGAATTCTTATTGCGTAATTGGATTTTCTTCTCTTCGATGGCCCGAATCTCTAACTTTCGTGCCATGGTGAATGCTTCATCAAATGTTTGGAAGGTTTGGACCTATAGGGTTGGTGAGATATGTCTAGCACAAGCCCGTGTGAAGAGCTCAATGAGTTCTATTTTGTGGTAGTTGGAAGGTGAGTTGATTAATCAAGCTACGCCAGTGAGTGACAAAATCTGTGATAGATTCATCCTCATACTGATGCGCATGGAGTATAGGTCGGTCATGGTAACCTTCTTGATGATATTGATGGAGAAGTGATCCAAGAAGGCTTGGGCTACCTGATTGAATGAGAATATAGAGTGTCTAGGTAACCCACTATACCAATCTAATGCAGGTCCAGTCAGAGACATGGGAAAGGTTCTTAGGAGAAAAGCATCATCATGTGATTAGGTAGCACCCATGTTTGAATGACCACAAATGTTGTTGTGGGTCTTCTTGCTTATTGAAATGGTTGAATTTAGGCATCTCCCAATGCATGGGGTATGGATGAATAGGAATGGATGGGTGGATGGGCTCATTGCAAATCTCATCATAGGTGAGAGTGTTGTGGGAGAGCTAGAAACCGATGCCTCCAATGTTGCATCTTGTCCATCATTAATTTGATTAGGTCATTGGTAGGTTGTGATGATTGGGTGCCTCTATAGCATGAGAGGGTTGGTTTTGGGCATATAATGGGGTGGCACTCCAGTATATGGTGTTTCCATGTAGGTTGATTGAGAAGAAGGTAGTGAAATAGGGGGTACGTACCCAGAGTGAATAATAGATGAAACGGAGGCTGTTGATAGTATGTATATGGAGGTGGAAGGGTCATGGTAACCCTAGTGGAAATGGGGGCTAACGATTGTGGAATGGAAAGGACCATGTTCTAAAAAGGTAGGGGTCACCACGAGGAGGTGGTAATGTAGCTATGGTATATGTGTGAGACATTAGGGGTGGATGAGGTTGTGTTTTGGGTAGTTGTTGAAGGTATGGTGGATGTGGCGGGTGCAATGGAGGTAGCAGATGACATGAAGTCATAGTGGGTATAGGACCTAGCTGTGAAATGACTGGGGGTAAGGTGGAGGTAGGTAGTGGAACCAGATGGGGCTGAGCATGGGAGTGGGAATGAGAGCTAGGGGATAGATACGGGCATGTCGTATATCAACTGACCCGAGGCATCTCGAGTGGATGAGTGGGAAAGGTAAAACTGCAAGGCGGTAGGGTTTTGGTCAAGGAGTCATGTGAACTCCTCATCTCTCGGTAGCGATAGTGATAGGTTGGATGGGATCCATGGCTGGTGATAAAATGGAAGGTGGTGAAGGACTAGGTGGGAGTGGTTGACAACTGGCATGGAATACGAGCACACTTGCTTGTCTTGGGTCAGCACCATGTGAACCAATATTGATCGGGTTGGGCCGCTTCTCTGTAAATGACATAGAAAAATAGTAGGACAGGTAAAATAGGTGGTAAAAAGTGGATTAGGTAAAATGTTTGTTGGAAAGTGACACAGGCTAACCGATGCCGGTTAGGGTAAACCGACACCGGTTATAGGTAACCACATTGCGGTCTTATGGGAAATGGACAGTGAGTCAAAACAAGGGTATAAGGCCAAATTTGATAGGTATGCCAAATCTGATGAGTTTTACAATGTCAATGGGAATGATAGTAGTGACAAGGACTGTGAAAAGTGGAAGAAGATGAATAAAATGTCCTTTTGGGTAGGTTAACAAAAGGACCTAGAAAACGCGCGGTTGGGTATAGCTGAGATGATGGAGGAGAGGGTAATGGATGATGGTTTTGAAACTGACAGTCACTTAGTATGAAATTGAAACAGTGATGAAAGAAAAGTGGTTGTGAATTAAAATCTGATGAGGAATCAAACCCAAAATTCTGAGAATGATGAGAATATGGTCAGGCACACTCAGGTGAAAGTCAGAATACACCAACTATGATGAGGAGCATGTGAGGAGAAACAAAAAAAAATGAAGAACGTGACCTCTCACCTCAAAACACAAGCCAAGCAGAAACACTAAGAAAAATGTGATCCTAGGAGTGCCTTTTCTATTATGTTTGTTTAGCTTATGCTATTTAAGGACTGACTCATGAACTGTAAAATAGAGTTTTTGGTGAGGATGGCTTCCTACAAAGAAGGAGATCTAAAAGGTGAGGTTTTAGGTATGTTATGGTGGGGGCGGGCTTTGCTCTGAAGTATGACTCGATAGAGCAGTGAGTTGGGGAGTACCTTCCAATCCTCAGATCAGTGTGATCATTGATAGCATTCCCAGGAAAGATGTTGTTTAAGAATATGTATTTGTTTTGAATTTGTGTAATGTGGCAAGACTCGAGAGAGAGAGAGAGATGTGCTTTCTATGATTCGTTTGTCAACCATCAGTTGGGAATGACTTCCAGCGTATAGGTTGCCCTTAATTAATGTGAGCTAATGTGATAAATCAGAATGCAATGCACTTATTTTAAGCCCAAATCAAAATGTGAAGTTGGATGACACAAATAGATGAAGAGGAAGAGGGATGCTCTTTCACTAAAATGTAGAAAACATGAAGAAATGGTTCTTTTTAAGTACACCAAAAGAAAGGTTTCTTTTAGAGAAAATAGAAAGAAAAATAGGTTACCAAGGAAGAAAATTAATGTGTATGCTTTTCAGAAGGAAACAAACACACAAATTTTCCTAGGAATGAATAAAATGCAAGGAACCCGGATGGGTCCCACCAGGCATGCCAAAATGTTTCACCTGATTCTTAGATGTTTCTTTGAAATATTGATGAAAATAGATAGGGTAACAGGCGTAGGAGGAATACTGTTCAAATGTTGGTTGATGGGTTGTTGTGCGCGTATGACTTTTGAATCCACATAGCTGATCGTGAGAGCTTCCTTTTGGCTAGGAGGAACTACTGTAATGGAAAGCAAGACCACCAAAAAGAGTTAAACAATATGTGTAGTGAACTACCTAGCGTGTGCTAGATCCGAGGAAGTGTGATACTTCCTAGATGGTTGTCAGTCCACTATTTAAAACAATTTAATGTGAGTAGTAAAATAAATCCTATTGTAATTTGAAATGATTTAGGTATCTCACTTAAAACACAATAAGAAAGATCTAATCTAATAGGCTAAGTTAAAATAAGATCCAAAGGTCAAGTAATTGGTTCTGGGTCTCTGTAAGTCTGACAGAGGTCTCAGGTAGATCATAGGTGAATAAGGGTGATGTGGAATTAGGTGGATAGGTCATTGTTCTAGGTTGTATGGGAAAATACAGAGAGACCGATGCGGTTAGGGTGTGATGGTGGTTGGGTGTAACCGGTGCGATTATTGTGGAATTCTGGGAATGCCACAGAATGGGTTTTGGGTCTCCTTTGTGATTGCACAAAGGACTTTGGTTGGTCGAGAATGAGGTATTAGGTGGTTTGGGAGGGATTTGGTGAGGTTTTAATGGGTATATGGAGGGGTGAGTATTAAGAGGTCTGTGGATGGCCAAGAGAACAAAGGGTGACAATATAATGATGAAATGAAATGAACCAAAGGAGTATAATGTTCCACTTACTTGGATTCTGGTCCTGGGTGCTGTGAGTGGTAAGTGAAGGTGTTGGTAAGGGTTTAAATGTTGTTGAGGATCACCAAATGTTGGAAAGCTCCTACATGGGCTGCATGTGCTCTCCTTCTTGCCTGATTGGATCAACTCCTTGCTGGGGTGATTGTTGGATGGTTGGGTAGAGAGAAAATGCTTGATCTCCTTCCTTGCATGTGTGTTCTCACTGAAATTCATTCTCAGAAGATGTGATATCTCTCAGGAATGTTCCCAATGTTTTCCAACCTTCTCCAACCTTCAAAATAAGGTTGTTTTGGGGATTAAAAAAGGTGACCAATGGTGGTTCCGCTTAATCGGTGATGGTTAGGGGTAACCGGCGTCGGTCAAGGTGGGATTTCCTAGGTTTACTAAACTAGGGAGATCCTCTTGATTTTCTGGGATCTCATGTCGTTTAACCCATGGATTAGACTGGAAGCTTCTTGTAAGCATGTGGGAATGTGGTTAGAGAGAATGTAGGCATTGATTTTTAGGGTTTGGGTAAGTCTTAGTTAGTTATGGCAACTTACTAAGAATAGGTCTTAGGGTGAGTTGGCTTGATGAGGTGTCTAGGTGAGGTGTATGTGTGGATATTATCTAAATGACCCGAGTGCAGGGAGGAAGTGTGATTACAGATATTTGGATTAAATGTCTAAGGATCTCTGTGTAAGATCCAATAGAGGTGGTGTAGGGAAGATTACTCTTGTGAGGCTTGATAGGATGTTTGGGCTTAGGTGCAAATGTAGATTGGATGGGTAAATTAGGCATCTTGAAAGATGAATCAACTTTGGGAGGAGAGTTATATTGTTTGGATTGGGATTTATTATTATGAGATGTCTTAGATGAAGGGGTTGGCCCTAAAATAGATGAGGGTGTTCCTAGGATGGATTTTGTAATGTTGGATTGCTAAGGAGAGGTAAGGTATAATTTATTACAAGGGTGCATGTGAGATCGTTGGGGATTCTTACCAAGAGTATTATATTTAGATGAAGAAGATTTATCCTTAGCGGGGATGACTATAATTTCATCTGGTGGATCTGAAGGTTGTGGGTGTAAGCCGGTAGGAACAATTGATTTTTAAGATGGAGATTGAACCCCCCTTATGTTTTTCTTAGGTGGAGGTGTTTACTTATTACAATTTTCAAGGGTTATCATTGATATATTCACAAATTGAGAGGATGTGACTGGTGTGGAAGTGGTTATAGATGTAGATATAGGAGAAGATGTTGGAGAAGGAGTGGGTGTAAAATATTGGGATGAAATATATTATGTAGTCATATGTAAAGATGTGGGTACATGCATCAAGATAGGTGTTGAGATAGTTGTAAGTCAGCTTGTAGAGGTATATGTTGTAGAAATGAGTGATGTAGATGTAATAATAGGTGTGTTTGATGTAGATGTGGGTGAAGGAATAGATGTGAGAGGTTTAGGGATAGGTGTGGATATAAATGGGACCTAAATAGATGTTAAAGATGAATCTAATGTGATAGAACGGGGCATGATAGAAGTGGGAGAAGTAGGAGGTAAATTCAAATTTGATATGGATGTGGAAGGGTAGGATTAAATATATATATAAGATGTGTAATAGAAGTTGATATAGGTGTGGTAGTGTGGATATGATAGGTGTTGAATAAGGGGTGGGAATAATGTCTAAGGTAGGAGCAGGTGGAGTCATTGATGAGATAAGATATTGATTAATGGTGTTAATGGTGTGAGCATTTGGTAGTTGAGATGTAGAAGGGGTGGCTTGATTTGTTAGTGGTTGATTAGGAAAATGTTTCTTAATTCTATCGAGGGTTAGCTAGGTGAAGTGGTGGAGCTATCTATTTGGATATCCCCTTGATTTATAAGTTATTGGATGCGATCTTTAAAGGAATGAAACTTCTCAATGTCATGACCTTTGACTTGATGATATTTACAATAGTGGCATTCATGATACCAAGTGGGCTTAGGTTGTGAGTCATCCACGGGTCGTATGGGAGGAAGTTGGATGGAGTGTACTTCCATCAACTTTTCAAATACCGAACTATAAGATTCCCCCAAAGGGGTATAGTTAGGAGATGGTCTAAAATATCTTTGCAAAGACTCTATGTGAGAGGAATATGTGGATGGAGATTGAACCATGATGGTATTGGTGGTATTTTTATACTTTTCACTATGTGTAATGGGTTTGATGAACTCAGTCTTGGGATTGTTTGATCAAAGCTTGAGTTGGCCTTGCTCAAGGGCACGAGTTTCAATTTTTGAGCCATAGTGAAGGCTTCTTCAAATGTTTGAAATGTTTGGATTCATAGGGTGGATGAGATGTGCTTCACACAAGAGTGTGAGAATAATTCAATGAGCTCTATTTGTGTAAGGGTAAATTATAATTGATTAACAATACCATGCCATCGTGTGAAAAATATGTAATAGACTCATCCTCAAATTGTCTTATGGCATATAAGTCATCGATAGTGATTTTGCATGCAATATTAATCAAAAATTACTCTGGGAATAATTGTGTGAGTTGAGTAAATAATAATAAGGAATGTTGAGGAATTCCATTATACCAATCCAATGTTGTACCATCCAAGGACATGGGGAAGGTATGAAGTACAAGATCATGATCATGTGTGATAAGATAACATGCATGCTTCAATGCGTGGAGATCCTATTGGGGATCTTATTTGCTATTGAACTTGGTAAACTTGGGAAGATCCAAATGAGGAGGGTAACATTTTATTGGAACCAAAGGATGAATGGGTTGATTATAGATTTATTTGTAAGATAGCGTTACCTTGGGTCCCAAGGTTGCAACCTCAAAACTAGCCAACCTATTAACTAGGGCATGGATAGCATCATTCGATGTGATGATAGGTTGGGATTTCTGTTGTGTGGAATGAAAAGTATCTTGATAAGGTGGTTGATAAGTTTTTGTATGTGTGGGGGTTTGAGGAATTGTTTGATAAGGATTTATATATGTCATGGGTTGAGATTTGATAAGTTGTGGCAATGGTTGATGTTAAGAAATATGGACATGATGTGGTTTTGAGATTGGGAAAGTTGTTGTGGTAAATGATGAGTGGGGATATGAGTATTAAGAGGTTGAGATGGTTGGATAGGTATACTAGTGATAGTAGCGGGTGGAATAGAGATAGAGTTGATATAAAGTGATGTGGGTGGAATGGGATCCACCAATTGAGTAGATTTATAGGATTGAAATATTGTGGGAGATTTACAGAATAAGAAGTCATACATGGTGATAGAAGGAGGCCCAAGATTTTCTAAAGGAGTCGGAGGTGGGGGTGAAGTTGGTCTAGAAATTTTGGATTGATGAGAGATATAAGGATTGGTTTCAAGATAGGGATAATTTTAGATGACATGGTCCTCATGAAGCGAGACCATGGAGAAAAGGGGTTGGGTAACCGAAGGTGTGGTCTCAAGTTTAGAATCTTGTTGGGAGAGATCATTAGAGGAAGGGATTTCATTGGATGGAGTGGATTATTGTGTTATCTTGACTTGAGGAAGGGTAAAAATAGGCATGAAATAGGTGAACATTTGTTTATGTAATTTGTTAACAAATAAATCAAGCAACAAGTTTCTTATCATCATGATTAATTAGAAGATATGAAAAGGAAAAAGTGGATTAAAAAGGTGCCTAAGAAATGGAATTACGAGGTGGCTTCACATTGTTATGGCTTAGGATATTTTGGGTGAATTCCTGTTGGATGATGAAATCCCAATCACTCTATTGGGTAGGAATATGTATAGATGTGTGATTTAGATGTATGAGTTTTAGGTTGTGTGTGATATAATGTGAGATACAACAAGTTAAACCCTTAAGCTATGTGAGAAAGCATGATGTAGAAAATAAAGGTTCTTTTAAAACCAAATCAAAGTCGATATTTTGATGAAGACACACAAAGAGAAAGGAAATATGATGCATAAAGGAAAAATAGGGAAAATAATTAATACCTAGATAAAGCTTTTCTTTTTTATCTAAAATTTAAGTAAAGAGTTATCCAAGTAACCGAACCCAACACGAGAAAGAAAAAAGTGAAGCCTTTTTCTACAGTGTTAGTAGAAGGCAAAAGAAACACAAAATATAAAGAAATGTAAGGGATCACCTAAAGGGTGGTCCCACTGGGTGTGCAAAGAATGTTGTATATATTTCTCGTTCGATTCAAGTTAATGATCTTAGCTACTAAAGGAAGATAAAAAAATATAGAAAATGGTGGGTTTGTGGTACCTCAAAGGTTTCATGTGGATGAACAGGGGCAAAGTGAATGATATGCTTGATGATACAAGTTGATGACCTGCAAATAAGAATGAATAGAAGAAAATTGATTATATGGTATATGTGGGGATGCTAGACAAATCTAGCTCTAAGAAGTGTTCCCTTACTTGGTGGATGTCAACCCCGTTTAAAGAAAAGATGATGTAAATGATAGATAATCTAATAACATGTAGAAAGCGAAGGAATACAAAATCTAAAAGTGATACAAATTAATCTAAGTACTAATGTAACTAAATAAAATGCAAATTAAATGGTACCTGGCTGGGTCGACGGTGACCCATACTGTGCAAAACTAGTTTTATGGTGACTTGGGTGTGAATATCGGAAAAAGTGAAATATGCAAACCCTACAAGATCTGGATGTAATTTGAATACAACAGGGGCCTATAGATACTATAGTCGGCTAACCCGTACAAAGGAATCTAAGGAAAAGGAAACTAGAAAATGATATAAAATGATGATTTGGAGGGATAAGTTAGAAAATAGGTACCTCGTTGATGGCCACTGGGTGGGGTGATAGTGATTGGGAGGTAGATAGGCTAGTTTTAATGCAACAGAGAATCTCTGTGATGTTCTGAAAAGGCCGAGGAGAAGATCTGAGAACACATGAAGAGGCTGAAGAAGGATTTGGAGATGGAAAAATAGTGACAAAAGGCCAAGTCTACAATGACCTAAGTTGAGTGATGATGACTGTAATAGAGTGAGGCAAGGACGAGGAGAAACATGATGGAAGAATGACTTATAAGTAGAAATAATAGAAGAATGACTTGATAATGGAGTGACGATGGATATAGAACCTACAAGACATTATCCTTAACAAGATAATAACATAAATGATATAGGATGCAACTAAAAATAAATGTAACCTCCCAATGTTGCGTAAGAAATAAAAACACTCCCAAGAGTTGTAAGAAGGTTACTGAGATGCTCTGGTTTGAAGGTGGATTCACAGAGTGCAAGGAAAATTGGATAGAAGGCACACCTGTGTATTTTTGGTCTTGTTTTTGGAAAGTAGAAAAATATGAAATTATGTTAATAGGGTCGATGGGGATTGAGATGGTTTGCCGCCAACTATGGGGAAACTTTCCCAAATGGAGTTAATTTTTGATTTAATCCAAATTTTAGGTTTTTAATGTATGGAAAAGTTGTTTTAAAGCATGTAGGTAGGAATTGGCTATTTAGGGATGTGTAGGAAATAAATATAGATAGGATAAAAGATAGAAAAGCATAGGGATGTGGATTTAGAATGAAAGCATCCTAAATGGAAGGTTGATTAGGGCATGTGGATGGATATTGATTAATTAATTAATTGATTGATGAAGATTAATTAATCAATGTTAATTAATAAAGATTAATAGGTGATGGGATAAATGGGCATTAAATTAAATAAAAGGGGAATAAATGAAATAATGGGGGTCTAGTTAGGAAATGGAGAAATATGTGCATGCAAGAAGACAAGGGTAGAGATACCAAATTTTGGTGTTTACACTAATATATGACAATTATGTCCTAAGCTTAGTTCTTGGTTTCGTGGATTTTTTCCTAATTTGGGTTTCCCACATTAAACCCTATGTCTCTGTGTGCTATCCTATTATTTTATTGTATTTTATTTCATGTGTTCATCATAGCATGATTAAGAAAATGAAAATGTCTGTAAAAATTTGATTAGACATTGATTCACCTCCCTCTCAGTGTCCTAGTTTTCAACATCATTGTTTTTCTACTACGTGCACTAGTGTTCATGTCTACGCACTAGCATCTATCTTTCTATCTCAACATCCTTAGTCATGTGTCTATGTTCATATGTATGCACTAGCATCATATTACGTTATTGGTTGCACACGTTAGTGTCTCTCTATTTTCACTAACTTTCCTTTGCACACACTAATGTCCTATTGCATGTTCTAGCATACTATGTAAAAATTTCAATCAATTTTCTCAATTTTTCTCGAGTTTCAAGTTCGATTTTCAATTTCCTATTATTTTATGCGGGTTTGGTTCTAATCTAGGCTATATTTTTAAATTATTTCTATCATTTCAAGACTTATGTTTCAAATTTTCATTTGGTATAATTTAATCAAAATATTGTATTCTTTTCTCTTGCACTTTCGAGTGACCTTGAGAATAAGAAATGACTATGATTATGGATGTTTTTCTAACATTGCAATTGTCATTTTCCTGAAAATGGGGCTAACACTTTTATCTTGGTTTAAATTCTTTATGTTGGATTGATTCGATTTACCCCACATAAGCTCTTATCTTGAACTTTCAAACGATCTTGAGAATCAGAAATGGTTTTGATCCTTGGTAATTATCTAATGTTGTGATCATATGGAAAAATGCTAATGATTTAAGTGTAGGACCATTTCGCTTGTGAAAGGAAAAACAAAAAAACTACTAATACTTTGTATGTAGGTTTCCTTGGCCAAAGAAAGGTGTTCAAAATAATTACACTTTGTTAAAAAAGTGAAAAAGCGAAAAAAATCAAAGCTGTATTTATAAGTTTGGATGAGGTAAAAACCCATCCACTTTAACCATATGAAGTGCTTGGGATTAATCCCTAAAACACATTGTTAGGAGTACCATAAGAATCCAAATGTAGTTAGCACATTAAGGGAATTGATCGATGAAATGGGAATTGCCCCGAATATTCACTTGACTAGTTAAATCCATGAGGAATATCAAATATTATCTGTGGTGACCACCCCATTCATATAGATTGTAGGAAATAGTCCATATCCAGGATTTATCTTGAGTACGCATTTTAGTTCAAAAAAATATTTGCGACTCTAAAAATCTTCCATTGGTAAAATGGGATAAATGTTTCCTTCTTAGATATTTGGGTGGTGCAGGTTTAAGAATTAACAAGCGAGATGAATTTGGCTTTAGGTGTAAAACTCACATGGAGAATTTATATGGATTAGAATTCCTGTGGATAATTGTCCTCGAAATAAACATCTTGATAATATGAAACCTAAAAGAATTTTTACTATCATAAATCATATTATTGGATCACATGTCTAGAACCTTATGATCAAATAGTTTTTTATTTTTCAATCCTCTTTAAAGATGGAATGTTGGAAAAGGTTCTAAAGCTAATTTATAGTTGGATATGTATATTATTTCTACTCCTTAGCTGCTAATAATTTAAATAGAATTATGGATTGGTGCACTTAAAGAATTAATAATCTGGTTAAGGAATAATATAATAAATCTAAGGATGGATGGATGAATTTCCCAGTTCCATGTTATTTGGAGGATGAACAACAGAAGCTCATGGAGAATATCAAACCTTTACATTTTGGTTTCTGATCTAGTTAGGAGCTAAGTCTAGAAATTATAACGTTGAGGATGGGTATGCTGCCATCTTGACTACAATTATGAGATAATCCCTCCTTTCCCTTCAAGCGAGATATGGTATAAATATGGGATTCCTAATGCTAATGCATTCCTTTGGAATGCCTACTAGGATAATATTCTCACCCAATTAAATCTCAAAAAAAAAATCATGGGCTCTCATGGTGTGTTCTCTATCACCATGGTGAAGAAAATACCAACTATCTCTGCTTCATTGTGATTTTGCTCATAAAATCTAGGGATGAATTCTTGGTAAGTTCAATCTTTTCTTTGTGATTTCTAATTCTTTAAAATATATCATAACATGTTAGAATTAGAATTTGAAATCAATCCCACTTTTCCAAATATGGTCTTCCATCCTAACATCTGTTGAATGAAATATTTTTCTTAAAATAAACTAAAGAATATTCAAAGATGAGAAAATAAATACTGACATTATCATTTCTCATATTCTAAAAATTATCAAGGTACTCATTATTTGAACTCCCAAGGATGGTAAACATTTATTGATTGATGGTTGTATTTTCTTCAATTGGAGCAACACTCTAACCTGACATCCTTGATAAGGGGGTAAGCATTAAAATGAAAACACTTAGAGAAAAATTTTGGAGGGCTCTAATGATGATTTTCTCAAGTTAAACTTTGATGGCACAGTAAAAAATAATCCTGGGTGGGCTGGTGCTGGTGGTATTTTTAGGAAATCTACGGGTCAACCCATTCTAGGATTTACAAGAAGCTCTTGGTAAGTGTTCTAAAAAATTCTTGAAGTGAAGATATTTAGCGAGGATTGTAAATTGAAAAGAAAAAGGATGGGATAAATTATACATTGAGGTGACTCTCAAATTATCATTAATGTAATGAAAATGAAAAATCAACCATTAACAACTAATCGACATTATGGACAATTGTGGGTTGCTTATTGGGCCACTCTCAATTGCTCACATCTTCCGAAGTGCTAATAAAGTGGCTGATAAACTTGCTAATATTGGGGTGGATATTAACACTAAGCAGGGAGCCTAAAATTATTAATCCTTCAACCTAATGAGTTGAAAGGTGTTGTGGGTGGATTAATTGAAAAAGAAGGGAATTATAAAAATGATAAGGTGATGGAGAAGGGACAACAAAACTGTCATTACTTTAAATATCCATATTTAGTGACAATCTCCCCACCTCTTGTGGGATTTAACTAGCATAAATTTCCATGTAGTACCACGTGGGTGGCCACGTGCAAAGGGATTTATAAACCTAACACCACTATTATTGCAGTCATTTTTATTTTTATTTGAAATTTTGAGACCTAGTTCATTAGGAATATGGATAAAGGTAAAGTTATTGTCGGCCCTACCAAGTGCACTAGAGTAATCCTCGAGAGGGACACAACCATGAACATTGTACACGAGATGAATTACAATCGATACAAAATTATTCACCTAAGGATGTTTATTTAAATTTCCTTGGGTTATTTAATGACCTAAAGCTAAGGTAGTTTCTCGATATCGGTCATCTTCTTGATAAGGATACCAAAGTAATGGCCTAGGAGGATTTGGAATTCTAGAAAAGTACATTGATAGGAGTGAAGGACCCATAAATTATATCTTTGGATGTCAAAAATTTACTTAGGATCAAATTTCTACTAGGTTGGGTGATAGTGCAATGGTGGAGGAAGGGGTAAAAGTCATGGTGGATCTTGGATAGTGTACGGATAGAGTAGATACTATCAAAGCTATATAAATTATTGGGGTTCAAATCATCCTATTGGGAGCTAGTAATTCATTTTCCATTCACGAGGATATGGACCAGTTGGATCTTGAAATTGTGATTGGTCTAGAGCATATTTGGTCACTCATGAAGGCTCTTGATCTAGAGAGTATTATAGACACCTATAATTTAGCTCCAATAATTTAAATACTTAAATTGCGCTAATTTTCCCCTTTTCCAAAAATTGACGATATATCATCAATATAGCACATTTCCTCTTCTATTGTCATTAATTAACTACATTACACTAGTTAATTGGCCCTTCTATCCAACAAAGATGAAAATTAATGACCTTCCATTAATTAAACCCCTTTCTGCCTGAATTAATTAATTATTCTTAATTAATTAAGTATCCTCCTCTATTAGATAAATAAACTTTCATTTATCTAATTTAATCCTTCCTATCCCCTAAATCATGATAATTATCTTCTAAGCTATCCTAATAAGCTCATCTCCTCATTAATTAATCACCTTTGATTAATTATATGCACCCCTAATTCCCATGGGTCACTAAAGGAAAAATTAAACTCTCCTAAGGTTGACTCAACCCTCCCTAAACCTTCCTTATCCACAACTAACCCAACCTCTCTATTATCCCACATGTAAAGGGATGTAGAGATTCTTTTATCCATTAGGCTATATAAAGATCCCTCCTCCTACCTTTCTACACACACCTAAATGAGCATAGAGCCTAAACTATAGCCATTTTATCATCTTAGAGCATTCTTCCATGAGTGGAGCTAAGCATCTTTCATTTTCATTCATCCATCCAAGATTTTTTGTGAAGATCAATGGAGTTAATCAAGAAAGGCCTTGTTTTCATGACTTGATGAACCTCCATCCTCAATCCTCTTGGATCAAACAATAACTATCAACCCTTTGATAGCTAAAGGATCTACCTAGGTCCATTTCATTGATTTAGCTTTCTAAAGAGTAGAGAAATAAATGTTTACATGTTAGTTTGAAGTTCATTTTCAAGGTTCTAATGCATAATGTTGATGTTTATTACTTGTTTAGCTCTTAGCATGATGGTGCATATATTTTAGTTTAGCATTGTATTGAGGCTATTAGGTGTTAGTCTTGATTTTATTTGCATAGCTAACTAATTCTTACACACATTTGGCATGCCCAGTGGGATGGGTCCTTAGTCCCTTAGCATTGTAGTTCAATTTTTGTTGTTATTTCAATATTTGGCTAACCCTTGATATGCACATGTGTGAAATAATGTTAAATTTCTTATGATTTTGCTAACTTTTCATGTGTTGAGTGTTGTTTAGGGGTTTAATTTTGATGGGTTATTGTCAATTTTGAGCTAACATGTTAAAATTTTGAGCTTTTTGAGATTTCTTACGTCATTGTGTCATATTTTGACATCACCGGTACATTTTGCAAGAGGTTCACTGGACACATAAACCCTAGTGCAGGCACTCATTCCCTAACATAGACATCATTCTTCCAAAGCACACTCGCACTAATGTAGTATTGTACCTATTTTTGTCAAAAATGTCAAACCAACAGCATGAACACATAAACCCTAACATAGGCACTCATTCCCTAGCGTAGACATCATTTTGCTAGCGCACATGATCTATTGTAGTATTCTACCCTATTTTCAATCAAAACTATTAGACCAGCGTATGCACCCAAACCATAGCACATGCATCCTTATGATGGTACACACACTTTTTGCCATGCATAGTTGTGCATATAGTCATTACCTAGCACATATATCATTTTTTCAATTCACACGCACTCTTTACCGTAGTATTGTACACATACATCCTTTTGTCAATGCACACGCACTACTATAGTATTGTACACATACACCATTTTCTCAATGCACACGCACTATTGTAGTATTGTACCTTGTTTTCTATCAAAACTATTAGACCAATGTAGGCACCCAAACCATAGTGCATGCATCCTTATGATGGCGCACACACTCTGTGTCCTATATAGATGCACATATACCCATTTCCTAGCGCAAATATCATTACGCCTTGTCAATGCAAACACACTGTCATATTTTTTGACTATCTGTTTTTCTTCCCACACTCACACATCTATCTGCTAGCATAGGCACTTTTAGGTAGGAGTATACATCTCTCTAGCAGCATAGGTAGTCCGTAGCTCTGCTAGTACACATAGATGTGTGAAAGTACCCTAAACCATGTGCATATACCTTGATCTAAGTGTAGGTACCATAGTCTGATTTTGAATATTAGTTTAATAATTACAAAATCTTGTGTCATTAAAATAATAACATCTTGTATTTTTATTTGGATTAATTTCTACTTTGTAGGGTGTATTTATATACTTTTTTAAAGTGTATTAAATTTGGATAAACATTGCATTCTTAATCATAAGATTAAAGTCACGTATGATCTTCCCTCGTGCCTTTTTGGGTGATCTTGGGAATCAAAAATGATTCTTATCTCTTTCTTTTTCTTTGAAAAATTTGAGAATAAAAATTTGGTTAAGATGAACATATTTTACATTTGAATATAGTATTTTTTCCACTTATTGATTTCTTAGTTGGATTTTATATCATGTATGCTCTTCTCTTGCATCTTAGGATGATCTTGAGAATCAGAAATGACGTTTTTCCTCTTTGTGTGTATGGAAAATTACTAATCCATCATACAAGACCTAAATTCTTGTCAAATAAAGGTGAAATGAGACAAAAAAAAATACTAATACAATTTCTGTGCAGGTTACCAAAAGGTGTTCAAGCAAACCACATTAAGCTAAACAAGATTAAAAACACACCACAAACATCACACTGTATTTGTAGGTTTCAGAAAAGGGTACGTCCCTATCCACTCAACTAGAACATAACCCCTTTGGCATTACTCCATAAGCTATAACAATGGAGGTGGTTCTAGGAACCCTAAAGTAATCCACACAAGAGGGAACCTTGTGGGCGAAACAAGAAGTGCTCTACACAACCTACTTGACTAGTTTACCATTTATGAGATTTAGTGTCAAAGTTATCTATATCATGACCCCAGTGAGAGTACATGATGGAATAATTTATTTCCCACTATACTTGAAGGGGGTAAAGTAAAGCCGAGATAACCCAAGACTAGTTGGTGCAAATTTCTTTGTAAATCGAGCTCGCATCTAGATAACTTATGATACCTTATTGAGTGAACGACCTAGGAAGCTATATTTGACGGGAGCCAACTTTAACCATTTCAAAACCAATTTGAGTTAAGAAACATTATTCATCATGAAATGTGTGAAGTGTTACATTTTCTTAGTTTTTCACTTTCCCTAAGGATAGGAAAAAATATGTTGAAGTGAGGCCAGTATTTTTCACCCCACACTGATCTACTTCCTTCACTTTACTTTGACACTTTGTTGATTAGAAGAAGAATGACTACCCTTGTGTTGATAATTTATTGTATTCACCACTTTTTAATCATTTATGCTCATCCATGTTTGAGGTGAGTTGTTAAACCTCTAAAGCATGTGGAGATATTTTCATATCATTGGTAGCCTTTTTATCTTAATACCCAAGTTAATATCTTCATCGTAGTTAGGTTGGATTCATCACCTTGACTCTCCTTTGAAGTATTATCTTTTTTATATCATGTTCTACAAATTTTGGTATTTACGTCTTATTTCTTATAAAATTGACCTAAATATCTATATTGTGATGTTACGCTATATACACTTTAACAATTCCTAGGTATAATCTATCTTTAGTTTGATTTCAATTACTACATTTATTTTGAAAAGTGTTGATTGTTACCACTTGTGTGTGTTATATTAATATCATCTTGATATTAATACCTTACTTTCTTACAAATTTTGGTTAACATATCTTGGTGGAATTTTTGTGTCGCTCATAATCGTAACTGCCACTTTTTGGAATATAGGTCTTGATTGGATTCAGGCTTGCTTTTAGTATACTTTGTTTGGGGATTGTGTTAACTCCTTGTTATTACTTACGCCTTGTTCATTTCTTTGAACTCAACATAAGTAGTGACATTTTGTTAATCATCTTAAAACACCAACTACCATTTTGGAAATAGACTTAGGAAGTATATCATTTGGTTGATTGGTTTTGGAACTAAGCATCATGTGATTGTATCTTATTTGTCACCTTTTGACTTACTCATTTAGAAAAATCACTTGGGCACATTTATCCTTTGACATTCATTATAACTCTTGAACTATTGACATTCTTTTTACGTTTCACTTAGGCTTAATCAATAAATTTTGAAAAATTAAAAACACCTTAGTGAAAATCTCATACATCATGGCCCTAAAACAAGATTGGGAGCCAAAAATCAGGAATTTAAAACGAAAAAAACACAAACTTGGGAAACTTCAAACAAACAAGGGTCAAATCCCTTTATTTTCCATGATCTCGGCCTTTATTTTCCATAGAAAAGAAGTGGAGGAGATGGTAGATCATATTTTTGATAATTTAGGGTCACCACATATGGAATTCAACTTTGAACCTACCTTATTAGATGAATTCCTTTATAGAAACAAATATCGGGTGCTAGCACGAGTGGTGGAATTAGGAGCTAGAATGCCTATAGAACATGAGACAATCCCACCCATGAATGAGGCTAATGAAGAGGAACAACCTCTCATTAACATGGAATATATCCTAACACATGGGCATGCTTCCACGTCCAATGTAGGAAATAATAATATGGTGGGTTATAAAATTCCCTTCATCAAGATGCCACGTAGAGTTAGATTAGAACATGAAAATGTAGAACAACCTCCACGAAATGAAGAAGAAACTATTGAGGAAGAAGTCACTATTCAACAACAAATCCAAAACCTTAGTCAATTAGCTTTACTAACATCTCATGTACAGAAGGAAACAAACAAAAATGTGCATAAGGCGAAGCCTAAGGTCAAAGCTAGTGAACTTCACATGGAAAACCAAGAAGGAGAAAATATGGAATACAGTCACGTATATATTCTTGCTTCTCCTACTAAAGAGCAATTACTTACACAAGAAATGCAATCCATGAAAGAAACGCTTACAATCCTTCAAGAAAGTAATGTTGGGAATAACAAAAAATACCAATATGAAGAGTTATGCCCCATCCATTTGATAAAGCTATGACACTTCAACCCTTTCCTAAGAAGTTTGACATGCCAAAATTTGACAAAAAAAAAAGAGGGAAAGGTGACCCATGATATCATGTGAAAGATTTTTACATGGAATTCCAAGAAGTGGCATATAGTGACAATTAAATCATATGACTATTTCCAAAGATTCTAGGGGGACAAACATTGGAATGGTTCACTCACTTAACTCGTGAGTCTATCTTCACATGGCTTGAACTAGCAGAAAGGTTTGTTCAACATTTCTCATACAACATAGAAAGCAACATAACTATGGAAGACTTGTGTAGTACTAAACAATGCCCTAATGAAACATTCACTATATTCTTACAAAGATGGCAAGGGATAGATGCAGTCCGCTTCCCTTGCGCATTTCCCTAATAATAGCTTGTGAGAATCTTGTGCCTAATCTAAAACTTGGACATTGCTTTTCATTTGAAAATGCATTGTGTTCATACCTTTGAAGAGGTCATTGAAAAGGGCATATAAATAGAAAAATCCCTCATTGTAAAAGGAACAATCAAATCACCTTCTAAAGATAATCAAAATGCCAAACCAATGGAAAATCCAAAGATCTTTAACAAAAACAAGAATGTGGTGGGAGATGGAATCACAGATTCCAAATGAGTACAAATAGTTCAAGTTGGTCAACCTTTTAAACTGACCAAAGGACCTATTCAACCACCACCTAAGCGTAGGACGTTCACTCCTCTTAATGATTCTTTGTTTGCAATATTGAAGCAATTGGATACAGTCCACATGGTGAATTATCCTACAACACAACCTTTTGATGACAATTCTCCTAAACCATCATGGTATAAAGAGCATAAATATTGTGATTTTCATTGTGTAAAACAACACAAGACAAACAAGTTCCTAAGGCTTCACCACTACATCCAAGATATCAATGATAATGGATAGATAGAAGTTGACACCCTAGAGAGAAATCAAATGCCAAATGAAAATATGGGGATATTCAAAGAACCATTCCCTAAACATGGAAAATTAGATGAGAAAAGTTCAAATCAAGGAGATTCATCCCAAAGTTACAAAGCTGCAAACTATCTATACACCAAAAGTGACAATAATCATTATGACTCACTCATTGGATGTGTCCACTCTTCTAATGAACATGTGAATACCATTAGGATCAAAGGAAAAGATTGTGTTATGGTAACAAGGCACGCCCATCTCATGATCCCAGAACCCTCTCCGTTAACCCCTCAGGATGGTCAATACAACCTCTTAGAACAACTTGAGAAGACATCTGCCAAGATTTGAATCTTAGATCTTCTTAAGATATCAAATGTACATAAGGACATCTTATACAAAACTCTCCTATTAGGAAATAAGTGTTCATAGTGTGAACATATGGTTTGAATATTAGTATTATTTAATATTTAAATAATATGTGAATGTGCACAATTAGTTGTCATGCAAAACTCATAGAGATAGGATTCAAACTAGGGAATAGAGGAGAGATTTGGGGATAAAAATATAAGACTTGTCTCCATTAGTATAGGAGAAAGCAATTGTATAAAATTCCTTTCTTATTTAATAGAAATCACTCAATTATTTTCTATATTTTATTTGTCTCTGGATTTTTCCTATTTTCATGTGTTAATCTCAAATTGTTGTTGCTAAATTTTATCATCAAATCTAGAGTTTTATTATCATCTGGTATTAGAGTGAGGGGGTGTCTAAATGAGATTATAAAATATGTTCAATATTTGCATGATAGTTAGTGGACATTAAAGGATGCATTCGAGACTTGGAGTTATTTTCACCAACTATTGGAATTGTAAGGATATTTAAGAACTCATATATCTGTTAGGCGTATTGTTGTTCCTCTACTCTGGATCTATCTGCATGTATTAAAGAAGCTTATGAAGGATTCATAGGCATTTGATGTAAATCTATGCACATAAGCAAAGTGGTCAGTTTATTTTTGTTCTATTTTGTGCCCATCGAAAAGGATCTTCTCATTTTGCATATTTAATATCAAAAATTACATCATATATTTCTCTTTCTAATGCATCATGTTTGAAAAGCTACTTGATTTCTTCATATGTTTTATTAACAACAACTCAATATTCCTCATGTTATTATGGTAGAAATAATATAATTAGTTTTTTAAATCAATGTGGCCCATGTCATTTCTAGTTAAAAAAACAAAACAAAAAAACTTTATGTGGTTTACTTTTGTTTTTATATGTTTTAAAGTTAGTTAAAATATGTGAGTCTTACAAAAAAACAATTTCCTTACGCATACATTTTTGGTGGTAACCGGCATCCATGAATGTCAATTAAGCCTTATGATCAAATCTGAGTCTTTTGTCATTGAAAGTTAACAAATAGAGACAAATGGAGGCGAGGATGCAATAGAGGAAGGAGGAATTTTAGCGACCTCTCGTTAGGCACCATCAATGACGCCACAATATTGCTTTGGTGTCCATATTTTGCAGATTGTGTTTAGTGTGTTTAATTTCAGCATGTGTGGTAGTAAATAAAGAACATATGGATAATTCATGTTCATAGTTAGGAACATAGTTTCTTCGATTTTGTTCTATTTTGTAAATTATGGATGATGAAATGTGTATGATGCTATGAAAGTGGTTAGTGGTATACTAGAAAAATAAGTTGATATTTTGTGAGTCTCTTAGAAAATCACATACAGAGTGGTTAATGGTTCCACTAGAAAACTTGTTGGAGTTGATGGTGCTCTTTGAAAACCATTGGATTGTGAAACATGAGCGGAGTGTTAGACATAACTCACCCATGTTCATACGAAGGGGTGAATAAGTAGGAAATAAGTGTTCATAGTGTGAACATATGGTTTGAATATTAGTATTATTTAATATTTAAATAGTATGTGAGTTTGCACAATTAGTTAACATGCACAACTCATAGAGATATGAGTAATACATTAGGGAATAGAGGAGAGATTTGGGGATAAAAAATATAAGACTTTTCTCCATGATTATAGGAGCGAGAAATTGTATAAAATTCCTTTCCTATCAATAGAAATCACTCTATTATTTGTTATATTTTATTTGTCTCTCGTATTTTCCTATTTTCATGTGTTAATCTCAAATTTTGTTGCTAAATTTTATCATCAAATCTAGAGTTTTGCTATCATCTCCAAGGGCCAGAGTGCCGATGGAAGTAGACCCTTCACATTTACAAGATGCGGTGGAAAAATTTACACCGATGAATAAATATCCTTTAATCATAAGGAAATCCCCAATAAAGATCACAAACATAATCTCCCCTATATAGAGAGGTATTTGTTACCCGTTGGAAGATAAAATGGGTGCTTGTGGACAATGGGTCGGGATTGAATATATGCACTTTGAAACTAATCAAACAAATGGGACACACAGAGGAAGATCTAGAGTCCCATATCATTACCATAAACACTTATCACAATATGGAACGAGAATCAATAAGAACAATCACATTACCGATGGAAGTAGGACCAACTTGTCACCACATGAAGTTTTATGTCTTATATTTGAAACTTCCTTATATATGCTTCTTGGCCACTCATCGATTCATGCTATACTGAGCCATACCATCAACATTCCATTAGTGGATCAAGTTGAAACATCGGGAACACTTTGCTACAATAGAAGGAGATCCAGAACCTTTTGCTCACTGCAGAGCTCTCAATAGCTTTCTCGTAAGGGTACATATGCATTTTTGTATGCTGATATAATTGTTCCCCTTCAATCAGAAGCTATGGAATCATAGGTAGATTCAAACTCCCTAAGTTCTTGTGCTCGTGAAGCTTCTACATCTACTTATCCTTTTGATTCATGGGAGATGAAATTTTTGGAGTATGGTTGTGGAGAATACAATGTGCAACAAGCTCTCCTAGTTTCAGACCTATCTTTGTCACCTAAAACAAGAGGCCAACCCAACTATCATTTCAAATGGCCTAGAGATGAATAAACTATTGGGACATTCTTACCTAGGGGATTACTTGCAGAAGAGAAATTTTGGACCCACCTACAACTTGGGTCCTAGAGGACACTTAGCCGACCTGCTACCAAATCCCTGAGTATGAAAAGTCTAGCCAAATGATGTATTCTATGGGATATAAGGGCCTAGGATGTGGAAAGAATGAGCAAGGACCAAGAGAACCAGTTCCACTTCCACATTTTAAAATGGAAAGATATGGTATCAACATTTGACCCTATGGATCACACCCCAATGATCAAGATGCTACCTATTTTGAGCATGAGGATAGCTCTGATTATTTAGACAATGACACAAATTCCCACTGTATCCAATATGAGGATATTTCCTCCATGAACCTTTTCATGGATACGTTGTCCTTACCTTAACCCCCACTGAGTCTAAAATTGACCTTGTCTACCCTTCCCTTGTTGATTGGGACCAACAACGTCATGTGCCATTAGACCTTTTTGAGAATGATGAGGTCATTGTAGAGTTTATGGGCATATGAGATACAATTCCAATTGGGGACCATAAGAAAGGTTTCTACATTGACTTAGATACATGTGCCTATTTTGGAGAAGAATATTAGCTTTGTGGTCAACAAAAATTAAGAAAAAGTGAGGGAAAAAGTTCCAACAAAAAGCCTTGGAAAAATATAAAATCCAAGTCACATAGTGAAAACCTCTTTGAGGTGCTGGTTGACAAACAAGTAAAAAAATCAATAGACAAAAAAAGTGACCATGCCAAGGGTGAAAATATCATAGAGATGCCCTTGGAAGAATATCTCAACCTTCCTCCCGATCCTACGTGTATGGAGGATATGTCAAAAATGTTGGTAGAAGAAACCATTGACGTAAATATTAGAACAAAAGAAGACCCAAAGATAGTCAAGCTAGGAGCTTCACTTTCAACACAAGAGAAAAAATACATTCACCTTTCTTCTCTAGAGAATTTGTGGATATATTCACATGGTCTTATAAAGATTTTGAGCTTAGATAAAACTTTGGTGGTGCACAACTTAGTAGTGCATCTAGACACAAATCCTATTAAACAGAAGCTAAGGAAAATGCATCCATGAGTGGCCCTTTTGGTTAAAGAGGAGTTAGAGATATTGTTAGCAGTAGGGTTCATCAAACCCATTGACTACTCCGAGTGGATATCAAATGTAGTTCTAGTACAAAAGAAACTAGTTGGCATCAGAATTTGCACAGACTTTCAGGACATCAACAAGGCATGTCCGAAAGATGATTTTCCTTTTCCCAATATCGACATGATTATTGATTCAATTGTAGGCTATGAAATGTTATCTCTTATGGATGGATTTTTAGGATACAACCAAATCAAGATAAAAATAATATCAGTATAAGATGGCCTTTACAACCCCTTGGGGAACATTTTGTTATCGGTAATGCACTTCACCTCAAAATTCTGGTGTGACCTATCAATGGGCCATGACAGTAATATTCCATGATATGTTACATGATATCATGGAGGACTATGTAGATGATATCCTTGGAAATTCTAAGACAAGAGAAGACCACCCTAAAGTTTCTTCAACATATCTTTGAATTTCTACATGAATATAAGATTAGGTTGAATCCAAATAAATGTGTGTTTTTAGTATTATCAGGGAAGTTTCTAGGCTTCATTGTATCAAGGAGTGGGATTGATGTGGGCCCAGAAAATTCATTGCCATTATTGAAATGCCTCCTCCTAAGAATATCAAATAGTTGTGCACATCCTACATGAAAAATAACAAGCCATTCGCCACTTCTTCATTTCACATCTTGTGTTGATTTCAATTGGGGACTAGAGAAACAAAAAGCCTTCACCTTTCTTAAACAATACTTTTCCAATCTACATGTCCTCATGCCTCCAACCCCTGGTGAGCCACTTTTTCTATACATATCCACTACCCAATTTTCTATTGGCACTTTTCTTACACAATATGACCTGAGCCAAAAAGAGAAATCCATGTACTACCTTAGTTGTACCTTGATTTCCTATGAGCTCAACTATCCAAAAATTGAAAAATCTTGCTTGGCTGTTGTTTTTTCTTTTCAAAAACTTTGCCATTACCTATTGAATAATAAAACCAAGCTTATATCTAAAGTTGACCCACTTAAATACCTATTTTCAAAACCCTCCCTTACAGGTAGAATGGTTAATTGGATCATTCTTCTCAAGTGAATTTGACATTGAATACGTACACCAGAAATTAGTTAAAGGACAAGTACTTACCAACCAATTAGTAGAAAAATCACCTTTACCTGGAACAAAGCCTATAAGTCTAGAGCTTCCAGATTCATCACTAATGTATATTGAAGAATCTTTCATGTGGCAAGATCCACTTTGACAGATCATTCACTTTCCATGGTTTAGGGGTAGGAGTAGTACTAATCACTCCTTCAGAGACCCCATACCACAATATTTCCGTCTTGGTTTTCCTTGCATAAATAACATTGTAGAATATGAGGTACTCATCACTAGGTTGAAGTTGACAATCAAGTGGAATATCCACCATGTCAAGGTCATTGGTGACTCACAACTGATTATCAAACAAGTCAATGATGAGTACAAGGTCAAGGATGACAAGCTCATCCCATACAATAAACTGGTGGAAACTCTAAAAGAATACTTTATGCATATTACCTTTGAGAAAATTCCAAGGGCACAAAATTGATCTACAGATGCAATGGCGATAGTGGGTTCTATGTTGTAGATTCTACCAAAAACAACAATATGCCTTTTTTGTTGAAAATCTATGTCAACCTACATATGATATACCAGAATCATGTTTGGCATGTGAATTTGTTGGTCCCTACTCCCCTTGGTATGCACCTATCTATGACTACCTTAAAAGTGGTACCTTCCCTACTGACATTTTCTCGATCTGAAAAACAAATCCTTATCTACCAAATATCCCATTACACCCTCCTAGGAGGTATGCTCTATCATCGTGGATATGATGGGAATATTTTGTGTTGTCTAGATGAAGAGATTCATTCCAAGTGATCAAGGAAGTACATGAAGGGGTGTGTGGTGCCCATACAAATGGAATGGTCCTAACAAAGAAGTTGTTATGGGTGGGCTACTACTGGCCTACTATGGAGATAGATTATTACAACCATGTCAAGAAATGTGTTCTCTGTCAGAAGTATGGAAATTTCATCCATGTGTCATCACATCCATTACAACCAATTACAACACCGTGGCCATTTTCCAAATGGGGACTAGATTTAATAGGGAAGCTCACCCCTACCTCATCTGATGGTCATACCCACATCATCACAGCCACAAAATATTTCACTAAGTGGGTGGAGGTTGTTCCATTAACATATGTTACAGGCACTCAAATATCAAATTTTATCATGAATCACCTCATTTTCGGTATGACATCCATGTTGCCATTGTTATTGATAATGAAAATCATTCAAGAACAAGACAGTGAAATATATTTTTCATCAATTTCAAATAAGATTAAAGTGGTCTATGCCATATTACCCTCAAGGTAATGGGCAAGCCAAAGCCACTAACAAAACATTGGTTTAGATCATGGAAAATATGGTGAGTAAGACTAAGTCATAACTGGAATTTACAAATTCACCCAACCCTCTGGGCTTATAGGACCTCCATTTGCACTCCTACTGGTGTGACACCCTACTCCCTAGTTTTTGGAACAAAATATATCATCCCATTGGAAATAGAGCTTCCTTCCCTAAGGATATCTCTTAGGTATTATCTAGAAAAAGATGAGGATTACAAAGTTGCCAGGCTGGAAAAATTGGAATTCCTAGATGAAAAGCGCATATGCGCCCTTAACCATCTCAAGGTATATCAAAACAGAGTCTCCCAGAACTACAAAAAAGGATCATACCTCATCAATTTGAGGTCAGAGATTTGGTCATGAAAGAGAATCAATTCAACACAAGGGCAAAAAGAGAGAAGAAAGGAAAGTTTGAACCACATTGGTTAGGACCTTATGTCATTGTGGCAAAATATGGAACAAGAGCATAAAAACTTTCTCATCTTGATGGAGATGAGTTCTATGAGAGAATAAATGTAATACACCATAAGTTGTTCTATGCTTAAACATGGTGCAAAAAAAAAACAAAAAAAAAAGTAAAAAGGATGAAAATACAAAATATTCAAAAAGAGAAAACAAGTCATCCATATGTTAAAACCATGCAATGGTGGCACTTTGGATGAATGCCTTTGTGAAAACTGACTTTTGGTGCCTTGGGAAGATTCATTGTTCACAAGCATCTTGTATCTAGGGGTACTTTTACTTAGCTCTAGGGCTAGTTCCACACCTATGTCCGTGATTCCTTGTGATCCCATCTTCTCAAGCCTTGATCTAATTGTTTCTCCTCTTGTAAATCGGTGAAGGGATTTCCTTTGTATATTCCCATCTAATGTTGGGGGAGCCTTTGTGCTTTTAATTTCCTATAAATATCACATGGCACCTACCATTGTATATTCCCATTGAATTTTGGGGCATCCATGTTTCTTGGTTTCATGTATATAGCTTCGGACGGAAAACCTTAGAAAATCCAAAAACATTCAAATATGTTCAAAAAAAAAATCCAAAAATTAAAAATGTTCATAAAATCAAAAACATTAAAATATGTTCATAAAATCCAAAAAGCATTCAAATATGTTCAAAATCTCCAAAAATAGTCGCAAAAGACTTGAAAAACCACAAACAATAGAAAAACACAAAACATAAAAAAACAATAGAAAATTGTTTCACAAAATTTCCACAAATGCAAAATGCACTAAAAAAACAATCTTACAAAAGCATAGCTTTAGTTTACTTTCTTTATCATGTTTCTTTCTTTGTTTTTAGTTTGTGTACATTGATTTCTTGTATAGTTTATGTTTTCTTTTACATTTATATAGGTTGTCGCTTAAACATACTTTGTTAGATTATTTTTTCTTGCTTAGATTATATTCATTCTTACTTGTACATAAGAAGTGTGTTTTTACATACTTATAAATAATTGAACATAGTTGTGTTAATTCATGTTGTTTGAAATGTATATTTGATATATTTGGTAAGATTTGTGGGTGTTTTCTTGTTACATTTTTATGTTTGTTTTTGTCATATCATCATATCTCCATCTATATCATCACATCTAACATCATCTATACATCATATATAAGTAAAAATCTAAGTGTACATCATACATGAATGCTAAGCTAATCATCACATACCATATCATCAAATGGGGGCAAGAGGGATCACAAATATCAAAATATATCCCCCCGCACCAATATCATCATATCATCCGTACTCCAAAGAAAGAAAAAAAAGTATCTCATAAACCACAACATTTGATATCATCTAAGGATATATCATGCATCTAACATATGGGAAACATCATCATAGCCATCATCATGATACACACAAACATATGAAATAAAACCATACAACATCATGATATAATCAACATCCATAATAAATCATCATCATAAGATACATCTCAACATGAAACTATAAAACATCCAGGTGTCCATGTGTGTGTGTGTGTGTGTGTGTGTGTGTGTGTGTGTGTGTGTGTGTGTGGGTGGGTGTGTAAAATGTCTATCTCAACAGGATATACATCATCGGTACAAAATGGGCCATCAAGGGAACAAGTCATAATAAATCCTTCATCGATACGTACATAAAAATGATGCATAGTATACATTCGTGAAAATTAATATAGAATTCATAAAAGGCATGTATCAAAAGGTACACACAAATCTATAAGTACATAAGAGTCACGTCTAACTCGAACCGTCATTAGGACAATGTGTCCTATGAGCCGAGGAGGACCTATACCTGTGAACCATGTTGACATTTTGGCTACCCCCACGGCTGCTCAATTGATCTAGCAGAGATGTTAATGGCTTATGTGACCTCACGGATCCACTCTACTACTAGTTATAGCTCGAAAGTGCCCATCGACCCTCTAGTAACGGCCTCATAGTACAAAGAATGGTAGTAGGAGGCCCTTCCCATGGTTTTCACTAAATCCCTATGTGTACGCGGTGTCACCGCAACCTCATCTATGCATCGGAAGGATGCTACCTCCACAAATAGCCTAACAAACTCAACTTTGACCCACTACTCACTCGGCTTGGGCCGATCCCTCTTTGCGGTCATCTCTACACTATGTCTAGGATTTGTTGTAATAAATTCATAATTTGAGCCATCTCGTGAGGAAATATGTCATACCTGCTGAAACCACGTAGCACCATCCCTCCATGACCAGCCTAAGCTATCACCTAGTCCCGCTCTTCCGTAAGAACCTATATCTAGGCCTAGGCCTTGTCCCTCTCTCGCCGCTACCCGAAGTTGGACTATTGTGACATGTTGAAGCTTATACTACAAGGCAACTAGTTTTACCCTACCATCTTCACCCTCTCCTCCTCTCGAGGACTATGAGGAGGAGTATGCCTCGAACCATGTGGTTTTGGTGATACATGTTGTATCACTAGGACTCGTCTCTGTATCTCTAGCCTCGAGCCCTAGGACCCTATAATGGACCTTGTCTATCATATCCACCATCATGCTTTTGTCCATTAAATGTATCATTATCATCATCACCTCCCCGCACTTGCCCTCCGCCTCATAACCCTCATCATTGTTGTAGGGAATCTCTGGTGGTGGTCTCACACCTACAACCCATGCACCCTTTGGTATGGTTAATTGCTTGGGAAAAATTTTGGCATACCAATCCAAGTAATTTGGGTTATCCCAAGGTCCATAATCTATCGTTCGGGCCCAAACCTATGGTACTATCTATTAAAAATGGCCCTAGATCTCACTATCTAAATATGGGGCCCATGATTCACCTCTCAAAGCATCATAATTATCATACCACATATCGGGTGAGGAACACCCTATATGATGCCCAATCATCATTGGAATCATCAACCTTGTAAAAATTTGTAATATAAGCGTGGCTACCAAGGAGAAAGAGCTCTACCATGTAAATGCTAAGCTCTACCCCATCCTCTCGGCCTATTGTATATGCCTACAAGGCCTCCAAATAATGTCTCTCTCTTTGCAACTCATCAAAATCTTAGCGATAATAGTATGTGTTACCCAAGTTCCCTTGGATATCCTGTTAGAGTAGGTATTTACCTTAGCTCATGTTCACCTAGGTAATTTATTTACCTTTATTATATTTATCCTCACCCACTTATGTCTCTGTGGATATTTCTTTTATCTTATTTAGATATTAGGAGATATTATCTAGTTGTTAGGTATAGTTATTTCCTTGATCTATGGTATTGACTAGATCCTTGATGTCTAGTTCTCGCCTAAATTTATGGTCTTGACTAGTTCTTTGATGACTAGTTATTTCCTTAATTTATGGCTTGATCTACGACCTTTACTAGTTCTTAGATTGTTATTCCTTTCCTAATTAAGAAAGGAAAATCATTAGCCCTTGGTCATATGAGGGCTTAAAGCTTGTGATTCCTAATAGTAGGTAATTAGCTTCACCCCCTTTAATTTTATTTGTGTGGTGAAGGAAACAACAATTTATTTATTTTTAGTGGCAATGACAAGAAATAATAGAGAAAAATAGTAAAAATCTTGTAACTTTTGATCGGTTACTCGGTTTTGAGTGCCGTTTTTGCAAAAGTGCTTGGCACTATAATTATAAAGTGCCAAATATGGAGGAGTGTTGTGATCAGTTATGGATTAAATTTTGGCTGAGCCCACATCCTAAACTTTTGGGAGTTGCATTTTGTATCTATCATGGATTCTAAGAATGATATGCTTTTCTCTAAAGTATGTGGACTTCAAGAGGATATTGTAAAATTTGTGGAAGAAAATAGATCGCTCAAGAAGTGAAATTCTCTTCTACAATCACTCATTCATGATAAGGATACAATAATACACTCCTTGCAGAACAAAATTGCTAGCCTACAACATCACCATCATATTGTGGACAACCATATCCATGCTCCTAGTCCACTTGCAGTTGTTGCTCTTGTACCCACTGACATTGATCTGTCAGTCTTTGAGCCTGAACCTACTTTTGATGCTTCTAAACCTGTGAGGCTTGTTACTACATGCTCTTCCACATTTGTGCCTATTATAGTACCACATGTTGTGTATCCTACTTCTACTCAGTTGCATGGATTTTTTAAGAAGCATACCATTGCATTCAGTTCTCACATGCTCCAGTTCTATGGGTCTCACTAGCAGAGTCATTGGAGACATTCACAGGGTATTGTTTCCTCTATTCCACATGTTAAGTGGAATTCTCATCATGACATTGGTTTTCGAGAAGATACTTCATTGGGATCACACATTGATAGAGCTCATTTTTTTGTTCACTCAACTCTTTCTGAGGATCATGAGAAACACATGAGTTCTACACCTTCACTCAAGCTTGAGAAACTTGATATTTCAATTGTCATCATGATCGACCTGACACACATTCTAATGTTCTTTTGCATGCACCCATTGTACATTTTACACCAAGTCATATGCAGGCATCTTCTTCATCCATCCGTGTTGATTTGGGGTGGATATCTAATCACTCGTGGCGGTAACATAGGCATTCATTGAGAGGACTCTACAGGCGTGGCTCCTCCACCATTAGGCCTCTTGCTCCACTTTCTATACCTTATGCATTGTGATGCTTCTTGTTTTGAGCATTTTTCTTTAGCAGGTGTAGTGTATCTCTCTTGTTTGTTGAGAGATTTTGTATATGTATTTTTGACACTTTTGGCATGTTGACAGTATCTCTTATGGGGGATCTATTATGGTGCATTCCAGTGTTAGTTTTTCAAGTGTTCAAGTAGTTTTTGGGCAACTCATACAGATTTGTAGCATCACTCCACCCATTTAGTAGTATGGGAGGGTGTGGTGTTGATCCTACTTCTTTGGGTTTCATGTCCTTTCCTTGTTACCTTGGCTTTTCTTGGATCGTGACACTCTGGATTTTGTGTCCTTGCCTTGTTGCTTTGGTTTTTTTCTTGGATCGTGGCACACCTATTTGCAGTAGTTGATCGAATTATGTTTGGTGTTTCTTTTTTACTTTTGACATCACTCCATTGACAGTCTCCTTATATGGAGCTATTCTAGTGAAACCAGGTGTTAGTTGTTTTTATTTTAGTGATCGAGTAGTGGATTTAGACCACAGTGCACACCAAACTTCTTCAAGCATTGTATGAGTTTTTTGAGCCGAGCTTCTTGGGATGCCTTGCAGTGGGTTTTTACTCTCTTTACTTTGTTATTCTTGTTTTGGGTACCTTGTGGTGTCCTTTTTCCTAGTTATTGTACATGAGTACCTCATCGTGCCTAGTTGTCAAGACTCATATTGTTGGCATACCACTTATATTTTGGCCCCTAGCTTCACTTGAGGGGTGTGTTAGAGTAGGTATTTACCTTAGCTCATGTTCACCTAGGTACTTTATTTACCTTTATTATATTTATCCTCACCCACTTATGTCTCTGTGGATATTTCTTTTATCTTATTTAGATATTAGGAGATATTATCTAGTTTTTAGGTATAGTTCTTTCCTTGATCTATGGTATTGACTAGATCCTTGATGTCTAGTTCTCTCCTAAAGCTACTTGATTTCTTCATATGTTTTATTAACAACAACTCAATATTCCTCATGTTATTATGGTAGAAATAATATAATTAGTTTTTAAATCAATGTGGCCCATGTCATTTCTAGTTAAAAAACAAAACAAAAAAACTTTATGTGGTTTACTTTTGTTTTTATATGTTTTAAAGTTAGTTAAAATATGTGAGTCTTACAAAAACAATTTCCTTACGCATACATTTTTGGTGGTAACCGGCATCCATGAATGTCAATTAAGCCTTATGATCAAATCTAGCTGAGTTAACAGTAGACAAATGGAGGCAGGATGCAATAGAGGAAGGAGGAATTTTAGCGACCTCTCGTTAGGCACCATCAATGACGCCACAATATTGCTTTGGTGTCCATATTTTGCAGTTGTGTTTAGTGTGTTTAATTTCAGCATGTGTGGTAGTAAATAAAGAACATATGGATAATTCATGTTCATAGTTAGGAACATAGTTTCTTAGATTTTGTTCTATTTTGTAAATTATGGATGATGAAATGTGTATGATGCTATGAAAGTGGTTAGTGGTATACTAGAAAAATAAGTTGATATTTTGTGAGTCTCTTAGAAAATCACATACGGAGTGGTTAATGGTTCCACTAGAAAACTTGTTGGAGTTGATGGTGCTCTTTGAAAACCATTGGATTGTGAAACATGAGCAGTCTAGACATAACTCACCCATGTTCATACGAAGGGGGTGAATAGTAGGAAATAAGTGTTCATAGTGTGAACATATGGTTTGAATATTAGTATTATTTAATATTTAAATAGTATGTGAGTTTGCACAATTAGTTAACATGCACAACTCATAGAGATATGAGTAATACTAGGGAATAGAGGAGAGATTTGGGGATAAAAAAATATAAGACTTTTCTCCATGATTATAGGAGCGAGAAATTGTATAAAATTCCTTTCCTATCAATAGAAATCACTCTATTATTTGTTATATTTTATTTGTCTCGTATTTTCCTATTTTCATGTGTTAATCTCAAATTTTTGTTGCTAAATTTTATCATCAAATCTAGAGTTTTGCTATCATCTCCAAGGGCCGGTGAGTGCCGATGGAAGTAGACCCTTCACATTTACAAGATGCGGTGGAAAAATTTACACCGATCGAATAAATATCCTTTAATCATAAGGAAATCCCCAATAAAGATCACACACATAATCTCCCCCTATATATAGAGGTATTTGTTACCCGTTGGAAGATAAAATGGGTGCTTGTGGACAATGGATCGGGATTGAATATATGCACCTTGAAACTAATCAAACAACTGGGACACACAGAGGAAGATCTAGAGTCCCATATCATTACCATAACCACTTATCACAATATGGAACGAGAATCAATAAGAACAATCACATTACCGATGGAAGTAGGACCAACTTGTCACCACATGAAGTTTTATGTCTTATATTTGGAAATTCCTTATATATGCTTCTTGGCCACTCATCGATTCATGCTATACAAAGCCATACCATCAACATTCCATTAGTGCATCAAGTTAAAACATGAGGGACACACTGTTACAATACAAGGAGATCTAGAACCTTTTGCTCACTGCAGAGCTCTCAATAGCTTTTCTCGTAAGGGTACATATGCATTTTTGTATGCTGATATAATTGTTCCCCTTCAATCGAAGCTATGGAATTATAGGTAGATTCAAAATCCCTAACTTCTTGTTCTCGTGAAGCTTCTACATTTACTTATCCTTTTTATTCATGGGAGATGAAATTTTTGGAGTATGGTTGTGGAGAATACAATGTGCAACAAACTCTCTTATTTTCATACCTATCTTTGTCAGCTAAAACAAGAGGAAAAACCAACTATCATTTTAAATGGCCTAGAGATGAATAAACTATTGGGACATTCTTACCTAGGGGATTAATTGCAGAAGAGAAATTTTTGGACCCACCTACAACTTGGGTCCTAGAGGACACTTAGCCGACCTGCTACCAAATCCATGAGTATGAAAGGTCTAGCCAAATGATGTATTTAGTGGGATATAAGGGCCTAGGATGTGGAAATAATGAACAAGGACCAAGAGAACCAGTTCCATTTCCACATTTTAAAATGGAAAGATATGGTATCAACATTTGACCCCATGGATCTCACCCCAATGATCAAGAAGCTACCTATTCTGAGCATGAGGATAGCTCTGATTATTTGGACAGCGACACATATTCCTAATCTATCCAATATGAGGATATTTCCTCCATGAACCTTTTCATGGATACCGGTGTCCTTACCATAAATGTCACTGAGCCTAAAATTGACCTTTTCTATCCTTCCCTTGTTGATAGGGACCAACAACGTCATGTACCATTAGGCCTTTTTGAGAATCATGAGGTAATTGTAGAGTTTATCGGCATATGAGATACAATTCCAATTGTGGACCATAAGAAAGGTTTCTACATTGACTTAGATACATGTGCCTATTTTGGAGAAGAATATTAGCTTTGTGGTCAACAAAAATTAAGAAAAAGTGAGGGAAAAATCTCTAACAAAAAGCCTTGGAAAAATATAAAATCCAAGTCACAGAGTGAAAAACTCTTTGAGGCGCTCATTGACAAACAAGTAAAAAAATCAATAGATAACAAAAGTGACCACGCCAAAGGTGAAAATACCATAGAGATGCCCTTGGAATAATATCTCAACCTTCTTCCTGATCCTATGTGTATGGAGGATATGTCAAAAATGTTGGTAGAAGAAACTATTGACGTAATTTTTAGAACAAAAGTAGAACCAAAGATAGTCAAGCTAGGAGCTTCACTTTCAACACAAGAACAAAATACATTCACCTTTCTTCTCAGAGAATTTGTGGATATATTCACATGGTCTTATAAAGATTTTTGAGCATAGATAAAACTTTGGTGGTGCACAACTTAGTAGTGCATTTAGACACAAATCCTATTAAATGTGGAAGCTAAGGAAAATGCATCCATGATTGGCCATTCGGTTAAAGAGGAGTTAGAGATATTGTTAGCAGAGGGTTCATCAGACCCATTGACTACTCCGAGTGGATATCAAATGTAGTTCTAGTACAAAATAAACTAGTTGGCATCATAATTTTCACAGACTTTCGGGACATCAACAAGGCATGTCCGAAAGATGATTTTCCTTTTCCCAATATCGACATGATTTTTGATTCAACTGTAGGCTATGAAATGTTATCTCTTATGGATGGCTTTTCAGGATACAACCAAATCAAGATAGCAAAAGAATATTAGTATAAGATGGCCTTTACAACCCCTTGGGAACATTTTGTTATCAATTAATGCACTTCACCTCAAAAAATTCTCGTGTGACCTATCAATGGGCCATGACAGTAATATTCCATGATATGTTACATGAAATCATGGAGGACTATGTAGATGATATCCTTGGAAAGTCCAAGACAAGAGAAGACCACCACAAGTTCTTCAACATATCTTTGAATTTCTACATGAATATAAGATTAGGTTGAATCCAAATAAATGTGTGTTTTTAGTATTATCGGGAATTTTATAGGCTTCATTGTATCAAGGAGTGGGATTGATGTGGGCCCAGAAAATTCATTGCCATTATTGAAATGCATCCTCCTAAGAATATCAAATAGTTGCACATCCTACATGAAAATAACAAGCCATTCGCCTCTTCATTTCACATCTTGTGTTGATTTCAATTGGGGACTAGAAAAATAAAACCCTTCACCTTTTTTAACCAATACTTGACCAATCAACATGTCCTCATGCATCCAACCCCTAGTGATCCACCTTTTCTATACATATTCACTACCCAATTTACTATTGGCACTTTTCTTACACAATATGACTGAGCCTAAAAAAAGAGAAATCCATGTACTACCTTAGTTGTATCTTGATTTCCTATGAGCTCAACTATCCAAAAATTGAAAAATCTTGCTTGGCATTTGTTGTTTTTGCTTTTCAAAAACTTTTTCATTACCTATTGAATAATGAAACAAATATTATATCTAAATCGACCCACTTAAATACCTATTTTCAAAATTGTCTCTTACTGGTGTAGGATGGTTAATTGGATCATTCTTCTCATTGAATTTGACATTGAATACGTACACCAGAAATTAGTTAAAGGACAAGTACTTACCAACCAATTAGCAGAAGCACATTTACCTGGAACAGAGCCTATAAGTCTAGAGCTTCCGATTCATCACTAATGTATATTGAAGAATATTTCATGTGGCAGATCCACTTTGACAAATCATTCACTTTCCATGGTTCAGGGGTAGGAGTAGTACTAATCACTCCTTCAGGAGACCCATACCACAAGATTTCCGTCTTGGTTTTCCTTGCACAAATAACATTGTAGAATATGAGGCACTCATTGCTAGGTTGAAGATGACGATCAAGTGGAATATCCACCATGTCAAGGTCATTGGCGACTCACGGTGATTATCAAACAAGTCAACGATGAGTACAAGGTCAAGGATGACAAGCTCATCCCATAAAAGAAACTGGTGGAAACTCTGAAAGAATACTTTATGCATATTACCTTTGAGCAAATTCCAAGGGCACAAAACTGATCTGCAGATGCAATGGCGATAGTGGGTTCTATAATGTAGATTCTTCCAAAAAAACAACAATATGCCTTATTTGTTGAAAATCTATGTCAACCTACCTATGATATACCATAATCATGTTTGGCATGTGAATTTGTTGGTCCCTACTCCCCTTGGTATGCACCTATCTATGACTACCTTAAAAGTGGTACCTTCCCTACTGACATTTTCTCGATCTGAAAAATAAATCCTTATCTTCCAAATACCCCACTATACCCCTCCTAGGAGGTATGCTCTATCGTCGTGTATATGATTGGACTATTTTGTGTTGTCTAGATGAAGAGATTCATTCCAAGTGATCAAATAAGTACATGAAGGGGTGTGTGGTGCCCATACAAATGGAATGGTCCTAGCAAAGAAGTTATTATGGGTAGGCTACTACGGCCTACTATGGAGATAGATTATTACAACCATGTCAATAAATGTGTTCTCTGTCGAAGTAAGGAAATTTCATCAATGTGTCATTACATCCATTACAACCAATCACAACACCGTGGCCATTTTTCAAATGGGGACTAGATTTAATAGGAAAGCTCACCCCTACCTCATCGATGGTCATACCCACATCATCACACCACAAAGTTATTTCACTAAGTGGGTGGAGGTTGTTCCATTAACATATGTTACATGCACTCAAATATCAAATTTTATCACGAATCACCTCATTTTCTGGTATGACATCCATGTTGCCATTGTTATTGATAACAGAAAATGATTCAAGAACAAGAAAGTGAAATATATTTTTCATAAATTTCAAATAAGATTAAAGTGGTCTATGCAATATTACCCTCAAGGTAATGGGCAAGCCAAAGCCACTAATAAAACATTGGTTTAGATCATGTAAAATATGGTAAGTAAGACAAGTTGCAACTGGTATTTTCAAATTCACCCAACCCTCTGGGCTTATAGGACCTCCATTTGCACTCCTACTGGTGTGATACCCTACTCCCTATTTTTGGAACAAAATATATGATCCCATTGGAAATAGAGCTTCCTTCCCTAAGGATATCTATTAGGTATTATCTAGAAAAAGACAAGGATTACAAAAATGCCAGTGGAAAATTGGAATTCCTAGATGAAAAGCGCATATGCGCCCTTAACCATCTCAAGGTATATCAAAAGAGAGTCTCCCATAACTACAAAAAAGGATCATGCCTCATCAATTTGAGGTCAGAGATTGGGTCATGAAAGAGAATCAATTCAACACAAGGGCAAAAAGAGAGAATAAAGGAAAGTTTGAACCACATTGGTTAGGACCTTATGTCATTGTGTCAAAATATAGAACAAGAGCACAAAAACTTTCTCATCTTGATGGAGATGAGTTCTATGAGAGAATAAATGTAATACACCATAAGTTGTTCTATGCTTAAACATGGTGCAAAAAAAAACAAACAAAAAAGTAAAAAAGGATAAAAATACAAAAAATTCAAAAAAGAGAAAACAAGTCATCCATATGTGAAAACCATGCAATTGTGGCACTTTGGATGGATCCCTTGGTGAAAACTGACTTTTGGTGCCTTGGGAAGATTCATTGTTCACAAGCATCTTGTATCTAGGGGGTACTTTTACTTAGCTCTAGGGCTAGTTCCACACCTATGTCTGTGATTCCTTGTGATCCCATTTTGTCAAGCCTTGATCTAATTGTTTCTCCTCTTGTAAATCGGTGAAGGGATTTCCTTTGTATATTCCCCATCTAATGTTGGGGGAGCCTTTGTGCTTTTAATTTCCTATAAATATCACATGGCACCTACCCTTGTATATTCCCATTGAATTTTGGGGCATCCATGTTTCTTGGTTTCCTGTATATAGCTTCGGAAAACCTTAGAAAATCCAAAAACATTCAAATATGTTCAAAAAATCCAAAAATTAAAAATGTTCATAAAATCAAAAACATTAAAATATGTTCATAAAATCCAAAAAAAGCTTTCAAATATGTTCAAAATCTCCAAAAATAGTCGCAAAAGACTTGAAAAACCACAAACAATAGAAAAACACAAAACACAAAAACAATAGAAAATTGTTTCACAAAATTTCCACAAACGCAAAATGCACTAAAAACAATCTTACAAAAACATAGCTTTAGTTTACTTTCTTTATCTTGTTTCTTTCTTTGTTTTTTAGTTTGTGTACATTGATTTCTTGTATAGTTTCTACTTTCTTTTACATTTGTATAGGTTGTCGCTTAAACATACTTTGTTAGATTATTTTTTTCTTGCTTAGATTATATTCATTCTTACTTGTACATAAGAAGTGTGTTTTTACATACTTATAAATAATTGAACATAGTTGTGTTAATTCATGTTGTTTGGAAATGTATATTTGATAGATTTGGTAAGATTTGTGGGTGTTTTCTTGTTACATTTTTATGTTTGTTTTTGTCATATCATCATATATCTATCTATATCATCACATCTAACATCATCTATAAATCATATATAAGTAAACATCTAAGTGTACATCATTCATGAATGCTAAGCTAATCATCACATACCATATCATCAAATGGGGACAAGAGGGATCATAAATATCAAAATATATCCCCCTGCACCAATATAATCATATCATCCCGTACCCAGCAAAGAAAAAAAAAGTATCTCATAAACCACAACATTTGATATCATCTAAGGATATATCACGCATCTAACATATGGGAAACATTTTCATATCCATCATTATGATACACACAAACATATGCAATAAAACCATAAAACATCATGATGTAATCAACATCCATAATAAATCATCATCATAAGAGACATCTCAACATGAAACTATAAAACATCCAGTGTCCATGTGTGTGTGTGTGTGTGTGTGTGTGTGTGTGTGTGTGTGTGTGTGTGTGGGTGGGTGTGTAAAATGTCTATCTCAATAGGATATAAATCATTGGTACAAAATGGGCCATCAAGGAACATGTCATAATAAATCCTTCATCGATACGTATATAAAAATGATGCATAGTATACATTCGTGAAAATTAATATAGAATTCATAAAAGGCATGTATCAAAAGGTACACACAAATCTATAAGTACATAAGAGTCACGTCTAACTTGAACCGTCATTAGGACAATGTGTCCTATGAGCCGAGGGAGGACCTATACCCTGTGAACCACGTTGACATTTTGGCTACCCCCACGGCTGCTCAATTGATCTAGCAGATGTTAATGGCTTATGTGACCTCACGGATCCACTCAGCCTACTAGTTATAGCTCGGTGCCCATCGACCCTCTAGAAACGGCCTCATAGTACAAAGAATGGTAGTAGGAGGCCCTTCCTTGGTTTTCACTAAATCCCTATGTGTACGCGGTGTCACCGCAACCTCATCTATGCATCGGAAGGATGCTACCTCCACAAATAGCCTAACAAACTCAACTCCGACCCACTACTCACTCGGCTTGAACCGATCCCTCTTTGCGGTCATCTGCTACACTATGTCTAGGACTGTTGTAATAAATTCATAATTTGAGCCATCTCGTGAGGAAATATGTCATACCTACTGAAACAACGTAGCACCATCCACTCACGACCAGCCTAAGCTATCACCTAGTCCCGCTCTTCCGTAAGAACACGTATCTAGGCCTAGGCCTTGTCCCTCTCTCGCTGCTACCCGAAGTTGGACTATTGTGACATGTTGAAGCTTATACTACAAGGCAACTAGTTTTACCCTACCATCTTCACCCTCTCCTCCTCTCGAGAGGACTATGAGGAGGAGTATGCCTCGAACCATGTGGTTTTGGTGGTACATGTTGTATCACTAGGACACATCTCTGTATCTCTAGCCTCGGTCTAGGACCCTGTAATGGACCTTGTCTATCATATCCACCATCATGCTTTTGTCCATTAAATGTATCATTATCATCATCACCTCCCCTGCCACTGCCCTCTGCCTCATAACCCTCATCATTGTTGTAGGGAATCTCTAGTGGTGGTCTCACACCTACAACCCATGCACCCTTTGGTATGGTTAATTGCTTGGGAAAACTTTTGGCATACCAATCCAAGTAATTTGGGTTATCCCAAGGTCCATAATCTATCGTTCTGGGGCCCAAACCTATGGTACTATCTATTAAAAATGGCCCTAGATCTCACTATCTAAATATGGGGCCCATGATTCACCTCTCAGCATCATAATTATCGTACCACATATCGGGCTGAGGAACACCCTATATGATGCCCAACTGTCACTGGAATCAGTCAACCTTGTAAAAATTTGTAATATAACTGTGGCTACCAAGGAGAAAGAGCTCTACCATGTAAATGCTAAGCTCTACCCCATCCTCTGGCCATTGTATATGCCTACAAGGCCTCCAAATAATGTCTCTCTACTGCAACTCATCAAAATCTTAGCGATAATAGTATGTGTTACCCAAGTTCCCTTGGATATCTGTTAGAGTAGGTATTTACCTTAGCTCATGTTCACCTAGGTAATTTATTTACCTTTATTATATTTATCCTCACCCACTTATGTCTCGTGGATATTTCTTTTATCTTATTTAGATATTAGGAGATATTATCTAGTTGTTAGGTATAGTTATTTCCTTGATCTATGGTATTGACTAGATCCTTGATGTCTAGTTCTGCCTAAATTTATGGTCTTGACTAGTTCTTTGATGACTAGTTATTTCCTTTATTTATGGCTTGATCTACGACCTTTACTAGTTCTTAGATTGTTATTCCTTTCCTAATTAAGAAAGGAAAATCATTAGCCCTTGGTCATATTAGGGCTTAAAGCTTGTGATTCCTACTAGTAGGTAATTAGCTTCAGCCCCCTTTAATTTTATTTGTGTGGTGAAGGAAACAACAATTTATTTATTTTTAGTGGCAATGACAAGAAATAATAGAGAAAAATAGTAAAAATCTTGTAACTTTTGATCGGTTACTTGGTTTTGAGTGCCGTTTTTGCAAAAGTGCTTGGCACTATAATTATAAAGTGCCAAATATGGAGGAGTGTTGTGATGGTTATGGATTAAATTTTGGTGAGCCCACATCCTAAACTTTTGGGAGTTGCATTTTGTATCTATCATGGATTCTGAGAATGATATGCTTTTCTCTAAAGTATGTGGACTTCAAGAGGATATTGTAAAATTTGTGGAAGAAAATAGATCGCTCAAGAAGTGAAATTATCTTCTACAATCACTCATTCACGATAAGGATACAATAATACACTCCTATGAGAAAAAACTTGCTAGCCTACAACATCACCATCATATTGTGGACAACCATATCCATGCTCCTAGTCCACTTGCAGTTGTTGCTCTTGTACCCACTGACATTGATCTGTCTTTGAGCCTGAACCTACTTTTGATGCTTCTAAACACCGTGAGGCTTGTTCTACATGATCTTCCACATTTTTGCCTATTATAGTACCACATGTTGTGTATCCTACTTCTGCTCAGCTGCATGGATTTTTTAAGAAGCATACCACTGCATTCGGTTCTCACATGCTCTGTTCTATGGGTCTCACTAACAGAGTCATTGGCAGACATTCACAGGTATTGTTTCCTCTATTCCACATGTTAAGTAGAATTCTCATCATGACATTGGTTTTCGAGAAGATACTTCATTGGGATCACACATTGATAGAGCTCATTTTTTTGTTAACTCGACTCTTTCTGAGGATTATGAGAAACACATGAGTTCTACACCTTCACTCAGGCTTGAGAAACTTGATATTTCAGCTGTCAGCCATGATCAACCTGAAACACATTCTAATGTTCTTTTGCATGCACCCATTGTACATTTTACACCAAGTCATATGCAGGCATCTTCTTCATCCATACGTGTTGATTTGGGGTGGATATATAATCACTCATGGCGGTAACATAGGCATTCATTGAGAGGACTCTACAGGCGTGGCTCCTCCACCATTAGGCCTCTTGCTCTACTTTCTATACCTTATGCATTGTGATGCTTCTTGTTTTGAACATTTTTCTTTAGTAGGTGTAATGTATCTCTCTTGTTTGTTGAGAGATTTTGTATCTATATTTTTGACACTTTTGGCATGTTTGATGTATCTCTTATGGGGGATCTATTATGGTGCATTCCAGTGTTAGTTTTTCAGTATTCAAGTAGTTTTTTTGGGCAACTCATACAGATTTGTAGCATCACTCCACCCATTTAGCAGTATGGGAGGGTGTGGTGTCGATCCTACTTCTTTGGGTTTCATGTCCTTTCGTTGTTACCTTGGCTTTTCTTGGATCGTGACACTCTGGATTTTGTGTCCTTGCCTTGTTGCTTTGGTTTTTTTCTTGGATCGTGGCACACCTATTTGCAGTAGTTGATCGAATTATGTTTGGTGTTTTTTTTACACTTTTGACATCACTCCATTGACAATCTCCTTATATGGAGCTATTCTGGTGAAACCCAGTGTTAGTTGTTTTTATTTTAGTGATCGAGTAGTGGATTTAGACCACAAGTGCACACCAAACTTCTTCAACATTGTATGAGTTTTTGAGCCGAGCTTCTTGGGATGCCTTGCAGTGGGTTTTTACTCTCTTTACTTTGTTATTACTGGTTTTGGGTACCTTGTGGTGTCCTTTTTCCTAGTTATTGTACATGAGTACCTCATCAGGCCTAGTTGTCGGGACTCATATTGTGGACATGCCACTTCTATTTTGGCCCCTAGCTTCACTTGAGGGGGGTGTTAGAGTAGGTATTTACCTTAGCTCATGTTCACCTAGGTACTTTATTTACCTTTATTATATTTATCCTCACCCACTTATGTGTGTGGATATTTCTTTTATCTTATTTAGATATTAGGAGATATTATCTAGTTTTTAGGTATAGTTCTTTCCTTGATCTATGGTATTGACTAGATCCTTGATGTCTAGTTCTCTCCTAAAGCTACTTGATTTCTTCATATGTTTTATTAACAACAACTCAATATTCCTCATGTTATTATGGTAGAAATAATATAATTAGTTTTTAAATCAATGTGGCCCATGTCATTTCTAGTTAAAAAAACAAAACAAAAAAACTTTATGTGGTTTACTTTTGTTTTTATATGTTTTAAAGTTAGTTAAAATATGTGAGTCTTACAAAAACAATTTCCTTACGCATACATTTTTGGTGGTAACCGGCATCCATGAATGTCAATTAAGCCTTATGATCAAATCTTTGAGTTAAAAGTAGACAAATGGAGGCGAGGATGCAATAGAGGAAGGAGGAATTTTAGCGACCTCTCGTTAGGCACCATCAATGATGCCGGATATTGCTTTGGTGTCCATATTTTGCGATTGTGTTTAGTGTGTTTAATTTCAGCATGTGTGGTAGTAAATAAAGAACATATGGATAATTCATGTTCATAGTTAGGAACATAGTTTCTTAGATTTTGTTCTATTTTGTAAATTATGGATGATGAAATGTGTATGATGCTATGAAAGTGGTTAGTGGTATACTAGAAAAATAAGTTGATATTTTGTGAGTCTCTTAGAAAATCACATACGGAGTGGTTAATGGTTCCACTAGAAAACTTGTTGGAGTTGATGGTGCTCTTTGAAAACCATTGGATTGTGAAACATGAGCGGGTGCTAGACATAACTCACCCATGTTCATACGAAGGGGTGAATATAGTAGGAAATAAGTGTTCATAGTGTGAACATATGGTTTGAATATTAGTATTATTTAATATTTAAATAGTATGTGAGTTTGCACAATTAGTTAACATGCACAACTCATAGAGATATGAGTAATACTAGGGAATAGAGGAGAGATTTGGGGATAAAAAATATAAGACTTTTCTCCATGATTATAGGAGCGAGAAATTGTATAAAATTCCTTTCCTATCAATAGAAATCACTCTATTATTTGTTATATTTTATTTGTCTCGTATTTTCCTATTTTCATGTGTTAATCTCAAATTTTTGTTGCTAAATTTTATCATCAAATCTAGAGTTTTGCTGTCATCTCCAAGGGCCAGTAGTGCCGATGGAAGTAGACCCTTCACATTTACAAGATGCAAAGTGGAAAAATTACACCGATGAATAAATATCCTTTAATCATAAGGAAATCCCCAATAAAGATCACAAACATAATCTCCCCTATATAGAGAGGTATTTGTTACCCGTTGGAAGATAAAATGGGTGCTTGTGGACAATGGATCGTGATTTAATATATGCACCTTGAAACTAATCAAACAAGTGGGACACACAGAGGAAGATCTAGAGTCCCATATCATTACCATAAACACTTATCACAATATGGAACGAGAATCAATAAGAACAATCACATTACCGATGGAAGTAGGACCAACTTGTCACCACATGAAGTTTTATGTCTTATATTTGAAACTTCCTTATATATGCTTCTTGGCCACTCATTGATTCATGTTATACAGGCCATACCATCAACATTCCATTAGTGGATCAAGTTGAAACATCAGGAACACACTGCTACAATAGAAGGAGATCTAGAACCTTTTGCTCACTGCAGAGCTCTCAATATCTTTTCTCGTAAGGGTACATATGCATTTTTGTATGCTGATATAATTGTTCCCCTTCAATCAGAAGCTATGGAATTATAGGTAGATTCAAAATCCCTAACTTCTTGTTCTCGTGAAGCTTCTACATTTACTTATCCTTTTTATTCATGGGAGATGAAATTTTTGGAGTATGGTTGTGGAGAATACAATGTGCAACAAACTCTCTTAGTTTCATACCTATCTTTGTCGCTAAAACAAGAGGAAAAACCAACTATCATTTTAAATGGCCTAGAGATGAATAAACTATTGGGACATTCTTACCTAGGGGATTACTTGTAGAAGAGAAATTTTTGGACCCACCTACAACTTGGGTCCTAGAGGACACTTAACCGACTTGCTACCAAATCCATGAGTATGAAAAGTCTAGCCGAATGATGTATTCTATGGGATACAAGGGCCTAGGATGTGGAAATAATGAACAAGGACCAAGAGAACCAATTCCATTTCCACATTTTAAAATGGAAAGATATGGTATCAACATTTGACCCTATGGATCTCACCCCAATGATCAAGATGCTACCTATTCTCGATCATGAGGATAGCTCGATTATTTGGACGAGTGACACATATTCCTAATCTATCCAATATGAGGATATTTACTCCATGAACCTTTTCATGGATACCGATGTCCTTACCATAAATGTCTTTGAGCCTAAAATTGACCTTTTCTATCCTTCCCTTGTTGATAGGGACCAACAACGTCATGTACCATTAGACCTTTTTGAGAATCATGAGGTAATTGTAGAGTTTATCGGCATATGAGATACAATTCCAATTGTGTACCATAAGAAAGGTTTCTACATTGACATAAATACATGTGCCTATTTTGGAGAAGAATATTAGCTTTGTGGTCAACAAAAATTAAGAAAAAGTGAGGGAAAAATCTCTAACAAAAAGCCTTGGAAAAATAAAAATCCAAGTCACGGAATGAAAAACTCTTTGAGGCGCTCATTGACAAACAAGTAAAAAAATCAATAGATAACAAAAGTGACCACGCCAAAGGTGAAAATACCATAGAGATGCCCTTGGAATAATATCTCAACCTTCTTCCCCGATCCTATGTGTATGGAGGATATGTCAAAAATGTTGGTAGAAGAAACGATTGACGTAATTTCTAGAACAAAAGTAGAACCAAAGATAGTCAAGCTAGGAGCTTCACTTTCAACACAAGAGAAAAATACAATCACCTTTCTTCTCAGAGAATTTGTGGATATATTCACATGGTCTTATAAAGATTTTTTGAGCATAGATAAAACTTTGGTTGTGCACAACTTAGTATTGCATTTAGACACAAATCCTATTAAACAGAAGCTAAGGAAAATGCATCCATGATTGGCCATTCTGGTTAAAGAGGAGTTAGAGATATTGTTAGCAGTAGGGTTCATCAAACCCATTGACTATTCTGAGTGGATATCAAATGTAGTTCTAGTACAAAATAAACTAGTTGGCATCATAATTTGCAAAGACTTTCGGGACATCAACAAGGCATGTCTGAAATATTATTTTCCTTTTCCCAATATCGACATGATTATTGATTCTATTGTAGACTATGAAATGTTATCTCTTATGGGTGGCTTTTTAGGATACAACCAAATCTAGATAGCAAAAAAATATTAGTATAAGATGGCTTTTACAACCCCTTGGGGAACATTTTGTTATCAATTAATGCACTTCAGCCTCAAAAATTCTGGTGTGACCTATCAATGGGCCATGACAGTAATATTCCATGATATGTTACATGATATCATGGAGGGCTATGTAGATGATATCCTTGGAAAGTCTAAGACAAGAGAAGACCACCCTGAAGTTCTTCAACATATCTTTGAATGTCTACATGAATATAAGATTAGGTTGAATCCAAATAAATGTGTGTTTTTAGTATTATCGGGGGAATTTTATAGGCTTCATTGTATCAAGGAGTGGGATTGATGTGGGCCCAGAAAATTCATTGCCATTATTGAAATGCATCCTCCTAAGAATATCAAATAGTTGCACATCCTACATGAAAAATAACAAGCCATTCGCCTCTTCATTTCACATCTTGTGTTGATTTCAATTGGGGACTAGAAAAATAAAAACCCTTCACCTTTTTTAACCAATACTTGACCAATCAACATGTCCTCATGCATCCAACCCCTAGTGATCCACCTTTTCTATACATATTCACTACCCAATTTACTATTGGCACTTTTCTTACACAATATGACCTGAGCCAAAAAGAGAAATCCATGTACTACCTTAGTTGTATCTTGATTTCCTATGAGCTCAACTATCCAAAAATTGAAAAATCTTGCTTGGCTGTTGTTTTTTGCTTTTCAAAACTTTTTCATTACCTATTGAATAATGAAACAAATATTATATCTAAATCTGACCCACTTAAATACCTATTTTCAAAATTGTCTCTTACAGGTAGGATGGTTAATTGGATCATTCTTCCCAGTGAATTTGACATTGAATACGTACACCAGAAATTAGATAAAGGACAAGTAATTACCAACCAATTAGCAAAAGCACCTTTACTTGGAACAAAGCCTATAAGTCTGGAGCTTCCAGATTCATCACTAATGTATATTGAAGAATATTTCATGTGGCAGATCCACTTTGACAAATCATTCACTTTACATGGTTAAGGTGTAGGAGTAGTACTAATCATTCCTTCAGGAGACCCATACCACAATATTTCCGTCTTAGTTTTCCTTGCATAAATAACATTGTAGAATATGAGGTACTCATGCCTAGGTTGAAGTTGACAATCAAGTGGAATATCCACCATGTCAAGGTCATTGGTGACTCACATGCTGATTATCAAACAAGTCAATGATGAGTATAAGGTCAAGGATGACAAGCTCATCCCATAAAATAAAGCTGGTGGAAACTCTAAAAGAATACTTTATGCATATTACCTTTGACCAAATTCCAAGGGCACAAAATTGATCTGCAGATGCAATGGCGATAGTGGGTTCTATAATGTAGATTCTTCCAAAAAACAACAATATGCCTTATTTGTTGAAAATCTATGTCAACCTACCTATGATATACCAGAATCATGTTTGGCATGTGAATTTATTGGTCCCTTCTCCCCTTGGTATGCACCTATCTATGACTACCTTAAAAGTGATACCTTCCCTACCGACATTTTCTGATATGAAAAATAAATCCTTATCTTCCAAATACCCCACTATACCCTCCTAGGAGGTATGCTCTATCGTCGTGTATATGATTGGACTATTTTGTGTTGTCTAGATGAAGAGATTCATTCCAAGTGATCAAATAAGTACATGAAGGGGTGTGTGGTGCCCATACAAATGGAATGGTCCTAACAAAGAAGTTATTATGGGTAGGCTACTACTGGCCTACTATGGAGATAGATTATTACAACCATGTCAATAAATGTGTTCTCTGTCAGAAGTAAGGAAATTTCATCAATGTGTCATTACATCCATTACAACCAATCACAACACCGTGGCCATTTTTCAAATGGGGACTAGATTTAATAGGAAAGCTCACCCCTACCTCATCTGATGGTCATACCCACATCATCACAGCCACAGGTTATTTCACTAAGTGGGTGGAGGTTGTTCCATTAACATATGTTACATGCACTCAAATATCAAATTTTATCACGAATCACCTCATTTTCTGGTATGACATCCATGTTGCCATTGTTATTGATAACGAGAAAATGATTCAAGAACAAGAAAGTGAAATATATTTTTCCTAAATTTCAAATAAGATTAAAGTGGTCTATGCAATATTACCCTCAAGGTAATGGGCAAGCTAAATCCACTAATAAAACATTGGTTTAGATCATGTAAAATATGGTAAGTAAGACAAGTCTGTAATCTGGTATTTTCAAATTCACCCAACCCTCGGGCTTATAGGACCTCCATTTGCACTCCTACTTTTGGTGTGATACCCTACTCCCTATTTTTGGAACAAAATATATGATCCCATTGGAAATAGAGCTTCCTTCCCTAAGGATATCTATTAGGTATTATCTAGAAAAAGACAAGGATTACAAAAATGCCAAAGCTGGAAAAATTGGAATTCCTAGATGAAAAGCGCATATGCGCCCTTAACCATCTCAAGGTATATCAAAAGAGAGTCTCCCATAACTACAAAAAAAGGATCATGCCTCATCAATTTGAGGTCAGAGATTGGGTCATGAAAGAGAATCAATTCAACACAAGGGAAAAAAGAGAGAATAAAGGAAAGTTTGAACCACATTGGTTAGGACCTTATGTCATTGTGTCAAAATATAGAACAAGAGCATAAAAACTTTCTCATCTTGATGGAGATGAGTTCTATGAGAGAATAAATGTAATACACCATAAGTTGTTCTATGCTTAAACATGGTGCAAAAAAAACAAACAAAAAAGTAAAAAGGATCAAAATACAAAAAATTCAAAAAAAGAGAAAACAGGTCATCCATATGTGAAAACCATGCAATGGTGGCACTTTGGATGGATCCCTTAGTGAAAACCAGCTTTTGGTGCCTTGGGAAGATTCATTGTTCATAAGCATCTTGTATCTAGGGGGTACTTTTACTTAGCTCTAGGGCTAATTCCAAACCTATGTCTGTGATTCCTTGTGATCCCATTTTGTCAAGCCTTGATCTAATTGTTTCTCCTCTTGTAAATCGGTGAAGGGATTTCCTTTGTATATTCCCCATCTAATGTTGGGGGAGCCTTTGTGCTTTTAATTTCCTATAAATATCACATGGCACCTACCATTGTATATTCCCATTGAATTTTGGGGCATCCATGTTTCTTGGTTTCTTTTATATAGCTTCGGACGGAAAACCTTAGAAAATCCAAAAACATTCAAATATGTTCAAAAAATCCAAAAAATTAAAAAATGTTCATAAAATCAAAAAACATTAAAATATGTTCATAAAATCCAAAAAGCATTCAAATATGTTCAAAATCTCCAAAAATAGTCGCAAAAGACTTGAAAAACCACAAACAATAGAAAAACACAAAACATAAAAAAACAATAGAAAATTGTTTCACAAAATTTCCACAAATGCAAAATGCACTAAAAACAATCTTACAAAAACATAGCTTTAGTTTACTTTCTTTATCTTGTTTCTTTCTTTGTTTGTTAGTTTGTGTACATTGATTTCTTGTATAGTTTATGTTTTCTTTTACATTTATATAGGTTGTCGCTTAAACATACTTTGTTAGATTATTTTTTTCTTGCTTAGATTATATTCATTCTTACTTGTACATAAGAAGTGTGTTTTTACATACTTATAAATAATTGAACATAGTTGTGTTAATTCATGTTGTTTGGAAATGTATATTTGATATATTTGGTAAGATTTGTGGGTGTTTTCTTGTTACATTTTTATGTTTGTTTTTGTCATATCATCATATATCTATCTATATCATCACATCTAACATCATCTATAAATCATATATAAGTAAACATCTAAGTGTACATCATTCATGAATGCTAAGCTAATCATCACATACCATATCATCAAATGGGGACAAGAGGGATCATAAATATCAAAATATATCCCCCCGCACCAATATAATCATATCATCCGTGCACCCAAAGAAAGAAAAAAAAGTATCTCATAAACCACAACATTTGATATCATCTAAGGATATATCACGCATCTAACATATGGGAAACATTTTCATATCCATCATTATGATACACACAAACATATGCAATAAAACCATAAAACATCATGATGTAATCAACATCCATAATAAATCATCATCATAAGAGACATCTCAACATGAAACTATAAAACATCCAAAGTGTCCATGTGTGTGTGTGTGTGTGTGTGTGTGTGTGTGTGTGTGTGGGTGGGTGTGTAAAATGTCTATCTCAATAGGATATAAATCATTGGTACAAAATGGGCCATCAAGGGAACATGTCATAATAAATCCTTCATCGAGATACGTACATAAAAATGATGCATAGTATACATTCGTGAAAATTAATATAGAATTCATAAAAGGCATGTATCAAAAGGTACACACAAATCTATAAGTACATAAGAGTCACGTCTAACTCGAACCGTCATTAGGACAATGTGTCCTATGAGCCGAGGAGGACCTATACCCGAGAACCACGTTGACATTTTGGCTACCCCCACGGCTGCTCAATTGATCTAGCAGATGTTAATGGCTTATGTGACCTCACGGATCCACTCGGCTACTAGTTATAGCTCATTGCCCACTGACCCTCTAGAACGGCCTCATAGTACAAAGAATGGTAGTAGGAGGCCCTTCCCTTGGTTTTCACTAAATCCCTATGTGTACGCGGTGTCACCGCAACCTCATCTATGCATCGGAAGGATGCTACCTCCACAAATAGCCTAACAAACTCAACCTGACCCACTACTCACTCACTTGAACCGATCCCTCTTTGGGTCATCTCTGCTACACTATGTCTAGGACTGTTGTAATAAATTCATAATTTGAGCCATCTCGTGAGGAAATATGTCATACCCTGAATTAACATACGTAGCACCATCCACTCCCGACCAGCCTAAGCTATCACCTAGTCCCGCTCTTCCGTAAGAACACGTATCTAGGCCTAGGCCTTGTCCCTCTCTCGCCGCTACCCGAAGTTGGACTATTGTGACATGTTGAAGCTTATACTACAAGGCAACTAGTTTTACCCTACCATCTTCACCCTCTCCTCCTCTCGAGGACTATGAGGAGGAGTATGCCTCGAACCATGTGGTTTTGGTGGTACATGTTGTATCACTAGGACCTATCTCGTATCTCTAGCCTCGTCTAAGACCCGTAATGGACCTTGTCTATCATATCCACCATCATGCTTTTGTCCATTAAATGTATCATTATCATCATCACCTCCCCCGCCACTTTGCCCTGCCGCCTCATAACCCTCATCATTGTTGTAAGGAATCTAGTGGTGGTCTCACACCTACAACCCATGCACCCTTTGGTATGGTTAATTGCTTGGGAAAAATTTTGGCATACCAATCCAAGTAATTTGGGTTATCCCAAGGTCCATAATCTATCGTTCGGGGCCCAAACCTATGGTACTATCTATTAAAAATGGCCCTAGATCTCACTATCTAAATATGGGGCCCATGATTCACCTCTCAAAGCATCATAATTATCGTACCACATATCGGGTGAGGAACACCCTATATGATGCCCAACTCACATCACTTTGGAATCGGTCAACCTTGTAAAAATTTGTAATATAACCTGTGGCTACAAGGAGAAAGAGCTCTACCATGTAAATGCTAAGCTCTACCCCATCCTCTCAGCCACTTTGTATATGCCTACAAGGCCTCAAATAATGTCTCTCTACTGCAACTCATCAAAATCTTAGCGATAATAGTATGTGTTACCCAAGTTCCCTTGGATATCTCATAGAGTAGGTATTTACCTTAGCTCATGTTCACCTAGGTAATTTATTTACCTTTATTATATTTATCCTCACCCACTTATGTCTGTGGATATTTCTTTTATCTTATTTAGATATTAGGAGATATTATCTAGTTGTTAGGTATAGTTATTTCCTTGATCTATGGTATTGACTAGATCCTTGATGTCTAGTTCTCGCCTAAATTTATGGTCTTGACTAGTTCTTTGATGACTAGTTATTTGCTTTATTTATGGCTTGATCTCTACGACCTTTACTAGTTCTTAGATTGTTATTCCTTTCCTAATTAAGAAAGGAAAATCATTAGCCCTTGGTCATATGAGGGCTTAAAGCTTGTGATTCCTACTAGTAGGTAATTAGCTTCACCCCCTTTAATTTTATTTGTGTGGTGAAGGAAACAACAATTTATTTATTTTTAGTGGCAATGACAAGAAATAATAGAGAAAAATAGTAAAAATCTTGTAACTTTTGATCGGTTACTCGGTTTTGAGTGCCGTTTTTTGCAAAAGTGCTTGGCACTATAATTATAAAGTGCCAAACATGGAGGAGTGTTGTGATCAGTTATGGATTAAATTTTGGCTGAGCCCACATCCTAAACTTTTGGGAGTTGCATTTTGTATCTATCATGGATTCTGAGAATGATATGCTTTTCTCTAAAGTATGTGGACTTCAAGAGGATATTGTAAAATTTGTGGAAGAAAATAGATCGCTCAAGAAGTGAAATTATCTTCTACAATCACTCATTCATGATAAGGATACAATAATACACTCCCTGCAGAAAAAACTTGCTAGCCTACAACATCACCATCATATTGTGGACAACCATATCCATGCTCCTAGTCCACTTGCAGTTGTTGCTCTTGTACCCACTGACATTGATCTTCCAGTATTTGAGCCTGAACCTACTTTTGATGCTTCTAAACCTGTGAGGCTTGTTACTACATGATCTTCCACATTTTTGCCTATTATAGTACCACATGTTGTGTATCCTACTTCTACTTAGCTGCATGGATTTTTTAAGAAGCATACCATTGCATTCAGTTCTCACATGCTCGTTCTATGGGTCTCACTAGCAGAGTCATTGGCAGACATTCACAGGGTATTGTTTCCTCTATTCCACATGTTAAGTAGAATTCTCATCATGACATTGGTTTTGAGAAGATACTTCATTGGGATCACACATTGATAGAGCTCATTTTTTTGTTCACTCGACTCTTTCTTGAGGATCATGAGCAACACATGAGTTCTACACCTTCACTCAGGAGCTTGAGAAACTTGATATTTCAAATTGTCACCATGATCAACTGAAACACATTCTAATGTTCTTTTGCATGCACCCATGTACATTTTACACCAAGTCATATGCAGGCATCTTCTTCATCCATACGTATTGATTTGGGGTGTATATCTAATCACTCGTGGCGTGTAACATAGGCATTCATTGAGAGGACTCTACAGCGTGGCTCCTCCACCATTAGGCCTCTTGCTCTACTTTCTATACCTTATGCATTGTGATGCTTCTTGTTTTGAACATTTTTCTTTAAGGGTGTAATGTATCTCTCTTGTTTGTTGAGAGATTTTGTATCTCGTATTTTCGACACTTTTGGCATGTTGATAGTATCTCTTATGGGGGATCTATTATGGTGCATTCCAGTGTTAGTTTTTCAGTATTCAAGTAGTTTTTTGGCAACTCATACAGATTTGTAGCATCACTCCACCCATTCAGCAGTATGGGAGGGTGTGGTGTCGATCCTACTTCTTTGGGTTTCATGTCCTTTCGTTGTTACCTTGGCTTTTCTTGGATCGTGACACTGGATTTTGTGTCCTTGCCTTGTTGCTTTGGTTTTTTTCTTGGATCATGGCACACCTATTTGCGTAGTTGATCGAATTATGTTTGGTGTTTTTTTTACACTCGTTGACATCACTCCATTGACAATCTCCTTGTATGGAGCTATTTTGGTGAAGCCCAGTGTTAGTTGTTTTTATTTTTGTGATCGAGTAGTGGATTTAGACCACAGTGCACACCAAACTTATTCAACATTGTATGAGTTTTTTGAGCCGAGCTTCTTGGGATGCCTTGCAGTGGGTTTTTACTCTCTTTACTTTGTTTATTCTTGGTTTTGGGTACCTTGTGGTGTCCTTTTTCCTAGTTATTGTACATGAGCACCTCATCAGGCCTAGTTGTCGGGACTCATATTGTGGGCATACCACTTATATTTTGGCCCCTAGCTTCACTTGAGGGGTGTGTTAGAGTAGGTATTTACCTTATCTCATGTTCACCTAGGTACTTTATTTACCTTTATTCTATTTATCCTCACCCACTTATGTCTCGTGGATATTTCTTTTATCTTATTTAGATATTAGGAGATATTATCTAGTTTTTAGGTATAGTTCTTTCCTTGATCTATGGTATTGACTAGATCCTTGATGTCTAGTTCTCTCCTAAATTTATGGTCTTGACTATTTCTTTGATGACTAGTTATTTCCTTGATTAATTATTTATTCTATATCATTCTCCTCTTGACACCATTCTTCCATTTTTTTGGGGCATCCTACCCTTACCCATTCTTCTCCTCCACTTGGGGCATCTTGTCCCTCGTTTTCTTTTCATTTCTCTCATCTTTTTCAATTTTTGATCACCTTCCTTCATCACCCCATCGAAACTCAAGAGGGTTTCTCTCCCTTCTATTAATTGTTCTTCTACCTCTTCAAAATTTTACTGTTTATTATCTTTGATGTGGTGCCACTTATGCAACCCCAAAGAGGGGTAAATGTAAACGCCTATAATTTAGCTCCAACAATTTAAATACTTAAATTACGCTTATTGTCCCTTTTCCAAAAAAATTGATGATATATCATCAATACAGCACCTTTTCTCTTCTATTGTCATTAATTAACTACATTATGCTAGTTAATTGGCCCTTCTATCCAGCAAAGACGATAATTAACGACCTTTCGTTAATTAAAACCCTTTCTACTTTAATTAATTAATTAATCTTAATTAATTAAATATCCTCCTCTATTAGATAAATAAACTTTCATTTATCTAATTTAATCCTTCTTATCCCCTCAATCATGTTAATTTTCTTCTACGCTATCCTAATAGGCTCATCTCCTCATTAATTAATCACCTTTGATTAATTATATGCACTCCTAATTCCCATGGGTCACTAAAGGAAAAATTAAACTCTCCTAAGGTTGACTCAACCCTCCCTAAACCTTCCTTATCCACAACTAACCCAACCTCTCTATTATCCCACATGTAAAGGGATGTAGAGATTATTTTACCCATTAGGATATATAAGGATCCCTCCTCCTACGTTTCTACATATACCTAAATAAGCATAGAACCTAAGGTATAGCCATTGTAACATATTAAAGAATTTTTCCATTAATGGAGCTAAGCATCTTTCATTTGCATTCATCCATCCAATATTTTTAGTGAAAATCAATGGAGTTAATCAAGTAAGGCCTTGTTTTCATGACTTGATGAACCTCCATCCTCAATCATCTTGGATCAAGCAACAACTATCAACCCTTTGATAGCTTTCGGATCTACCTAAGTCCATTTCATTGATTTATCTTTCTAGAGAATAGAGAAATAAATTTTTTCATGTTAGTTTGAATTCCATTTTCAAGGTTCTAATGCATAATGTTTATGTTTATTACTTGTTTAGCTCTTAGCATGATGGTACATAGATTTTAGTTTAGAATTTTATTGAGGCTATTAGGTGTTAGTATTGATTTTATTTGTATGGCTAACTAAATCTTGCACATAAGTATCACACAAGGTAATAAATTGTACGCTATCCGATTGGTGCTAGGTATTGATTGATAAGTTTGAAAATTCAAAATTAGTGGAGACTCGACAGCCCTAGTCATTAGAAGATGCTTGCAATCTAGTGGAGCCTATGATGGAAGTTTCTAGCTCTTCAAAGGATAAGAATTAATACTCTGGTTTCCTTTCCTAGTATTGATATAATGTAATAGGACAATTTCATATGTAACACCAATCTGGGTTTCCTTAACTTTATACTGGTACCTATTTATTAGGTTTTCCTTTGATATTTTGATTTTTATTATTACTATAGCTGGGATTAAATCCCTTTTTTGACCTATAAAAAGGTCCTTAGGAATCCATTTGGTATCGAGGATAACTTTTCCAATATCATTTGTGTGTATCAAACCCTTACAAAGTAAAACTTTGTCTTAGTTTCCACCTTATTTTTGAACAAAGTGAAACTTTTTCGAAGTTTCGCTACATAATTTTATCAAAAAACATATCCCCCTTCATAAATTTTGGCTCCCTTTTTATCAAAACAAACCATCTAAAGTGATTCCAAAATTTTACCAAAAATTTTGTATACTTAGGCCTTATTTCCTTAAACTTGATTAACGTGTTGAAATTTGTGTTGTTACACTACCCAACTTCAAACATTTTTTAGTGCTTAAACCTTGTTTTTATTAAAAATGGATTTAAGTGTTGAAATTACATTGTTATACTATCTAAATTTCCCTAGTTACTTTAAATAAGTTTTTGACATTCACACTTAGGAAAATCTTTTTTTCTACCATTACACTCGCTCATATTTTCCTAGATTTATTATGAAACTTACGCACATACCATAAATATTTTCAAAACCCATATCCATCATGGAACATATAACATATTTGGGACATAGGATGTGTACATATAATCTTTTTCTCTAAAACCCTTTGGACACATTGTTTGATGAGGAAAAAGAAATTTTCGACCATAGTGGGGAGAGGAAAAACCTCCCATAATAGCTTTGAATATGACCTCACACACATGGATAACTTTAGCTTCCAAAACATAGATCAAGTCTTGTTTTGATTAGTAGAGTTAGGGGCCAAATTTTCATCTAACTTCAATCCTTTATTCCTTACAAACATGATTAGGGGATGAAATAATAAAATTTTCTCCTTATTTAATAGTTAAGGATGTCCCCAACCATGGATATGTTTCTACCTTGGCATAACCTAATGATAAAAATGAGGAAGAAGAATCCTCTTAAACTACAATGGTTAGCGTATTCCATTTATTCAAATCAGCCACAATACTAGAACAAAGGGTAAAGAACTTGAACAAAAACCCCAAAATGAAACTCAACCGAACATCAAAATAAAGAGGTCAATGGGAAACATCAGTTACAAACCCTTATCCACCACCAATTGGAAAATATAGCTTCATGTGTCCATAGAAACACAAGTAGAGTTGTTCACACTGAAAAACCTAAGGTGACTTATGTGGAAAAAGAAACTCGAAAACCACGGTGGCAAAGCATCAAAATATAACCACACATACATACCTGCCACACCATTGTGTGGCCAAATTTTTGACAAAGAGTGGTATTCCATTAAAGAAAAACTTTTTGATATTCAAGAAAATAACTTAGGACATAATAATAAATATCAGTTTGAAGAACTATGTCCTTATCATTTTTATCGGGAGATGTTGTGTACTCCCTTTCCACAAAATTTCATTTCCATAAATTTGAAAAATATATGGGCAAAGGTGATCCTCATGATCATGTAAAATAATTCTTCATGTCCTGCCAAGAAGTTTCCTATAGCAATAACTACCTCATTCACTTATTTCCATGAAGTCTTGGAGGTTAAGAACTTGAATGGTTTCTCCATCTCCCCAAAGGGTTTATTTTCACATTTGTAGACTTAGATGAGAAGTTTTTTTGCCACTTTTCATTCAACATGGAGAGTGATATCACTATGATAGACCTTTGTAACACAAAAAAATAAAACAACAAAAAATTGCTAGTTTCTTACAACAATGGTGAGGGTTGGCTAGCCATTTCCCTTGCTCCATTTTAGAGAAACAACTTATCAATATATTTGTATCAAATTAGCACACTAAGATAACATTCCACTTGGAAATGCAATATGTGGTTATATTTAACGAATTCATAAAAAATTATAGCCAAATTGAAAAGGCTTTACTTGCAAAAGGGGTTTTAAAACCCTTTCAAAGAGACAACCATGAATCAAAACCTATTGAAAAAGCCAAGTTATTTAAAAAAATCATAGGAGATGGAATCACTGATTCAAAAAATGTCCAAGAGGTTCAAAACATACCTCATTTAAAAATCTCATGAGGACCTCGCAAGTATGAAGTCAAAATCACTGAGTATAATCCACTCATAGAGTCTCTATCATTAATCCTAAAATAACTAGACTTGGCCAAGATGATCAAGTTCCCAACCACTACACCCTTTACCAAAGATGCACCTAAACTATCGTGGTAAAAATACCATGAATATTGTGAATATCATCATGTAAAACATGATGTTATGGATTTATGTATGAAACTTTAAAACTCCATTCAGGATATCCTAGATCGAGGATATATCGATCTTGATACACAAGAACCAGAAAAAAAAACATCTAATAATTAGTTGGCAATTTAAAATAAACTATTCCCAAGAATAAACAAGAAAAAAAATATTAATGCATGTCAACCCTCACAAGGAAAAAGTGTTAATAATGTTGTTGCAAAAACAACCAATACATTTAATTCTCTCATTGGCTATTTCCATCCAACTATCTAACATGTAAACACCATAAAAATCAAATCAAAAGAGTGTGTCATTAAAAATTGACAAACTTGTCTTATCGTCCCTATGACCTCCTCTATCTACTCCTTTGGATGGTAATTATGATCTTCTAAATCATCTTGTGAAGACAACCACCAAGATCTCTATCTTATATCTTCTTAAGATATCTACTGTTCACAAGGATATCCTCATAAGACCCTTCAGAGTCAAGAGTTCCCACAAAAATTGATGCTTCACACTTCTAGACCTTGGTTGCACAACTCACCCCATCGAACAAATTGTATTTATCCTAAATGAGATTCGAAAGGAATATCAAACACACAACATACCTTTGTATATGGAAGTGTTCGTTACTCATAAAAAAATCAAAAGGGTACTTGTGGATAACCGATTTGGTCTTAATACATGCACTCTCAATATTGTGAAATGATTATGAGATAATGATGTTAAACTAGAGCCTAATGTGATCACCATAAATACCTATGATAATGCAAAGTGACAATTAACATGCATGATGTAGCCTAGAATCTATGTAGAAAACCTAAGTGCATTGGCACATCACTTAGCCTCGAGTGAATGCTCACCCAAAGTGTGCAAAGGTACCAAACCCATCCTTAGAGTTGTTTGTCTCAGATTTTAGTGTGATGATGATAATAAATATTCAGATCCATAACTAATCATAAACATTTAACAAGACATAAACCAAATCTAGATCTTAGAGAATCATGAACTAAATGATAACTATAATAAGGCTAACCATACAAGAACTAGATTTAGTTATGTCTAACACCGTTATCTAGCCAATATATTCCATTACATTAAACACTATAAAACACAAAATATTCTTACATTATTAAGTATCCCATGAGTCATGTGTGTATTAATTTCAACAACATAACTCTACAATAATCAGTCTCTCTAAAATCGCATAGTTGAATACATATTTATAGAGGTGGGGACTTTCCCTTCACCACCCATGTACTTCTCAAAATAGGTCACATGCTGATAATATCCATGTGCCTTTACAATGGATGCATAACATGAAAGTGTTCTAATAATATATGTCCTATAGTTAACTCTAAGAATAAATCCTATTATTATCCTAAAATATGCATGGCACTTAATCATTGGCTTGTTCCCTAAAATTCCATTCCGCGTAGCACAAGTCTTCATCTCTATGTTTGCTTCACAGGTTATCTCCAAAAATATCCCTTATCCACAAAAATGGCTAAATTGTTCTACGCACGCATTTCCTTCCCTATCTTCCCGTGCCTACAAATGTGCCTTGTTCCCGTGTGTGCATCATTTGTGTGTCTTCTCCTTAAAGCAACATTTTGCCTACTCAAAATTACCCCACACTAAAGTACATTGTTGTCCTAGAAATGGGAATTCTTTCTGATGTTCCCAATAATAAATAATAAGGAATGAAATAATTAAGGAAACACTATACAAAAGAATGAATTTTCACTCGTGCAACAAATTCTTGTTCAACTGGGAGGATTAGCTCTAGATATTCATTTTTTATTTTAGCCTCCAATGTCTGCCATTCATTTAGTGGTCCTTATCTTCTCGGAATATCTATGGATATGGCATCAATTCATCTATAGTAATATTTTCTTTCACATTATGTAGTATCCAGACAAGATTATCCATACCTGGATTATTCCTTCCAGGAGGTCCATCTTTTATGCTATGAGCATCCCAATCTCATCAATCATATCTTTGTGTGGATCTTGGGCTGCTGTGAGGGCCTAGCACTTTCTTTTCACCATTTTCAATCTTTCTACACACCCTAGTGTCTCATCTTTCATTGTTGTTTAACTTTATTATATTCTACTAGAGTTTTGGTCCTAATTATTGCTTCTGGTGCCACACATGAATTGAGATCTTGGTTGGCTTTCTTTAGCTCATCCTTCAAAGTTTGGAGCAATGCCTCATAAGTTGAAATTTTCCTAACCATAGAGGTCCTTTCTCTCTCTTCCTCTTATTCAGGATATTTTTGTGCGAGCATCTAAATTGGTCCATCATCTAACACAAAATTGACCAAAGTACGCACATAATGCATAGTAGAGGAAAATTTCTGGTACCTGAGATTCTAGACGAGGCTTTGTTTTAAGGATGTGATCACCAATTTCCTCCACCATGCTAACGAAGGCCTCATTATTTTCCCATTCTCGTTCCTTCTCTTCCTTTAAACACGTTATCTCTACAATTTTAGCCTTGTTATCTTCAAGTAGTGCTTGAATGGTGGCAGCCTTATCAATGTTTCTCTCGTGCCACCTCAGTAGATACTTTGACCATTGCATTACTAACCTACTCATCAGACATTAGAGTAGGTTTTATTTTCATGTGCCTACTCTAGGGGTGCCTTCTTCACTCTTTGTGAGACACAATACTCCTCGCACACATCAAAATATAGTTCATCCATATGAGTCAGATGGACTAGGATAATTGCTTCCTTGTGTGCGTAGTGGCCATATTTGGATCCATCAACTCCCACCCATATAAATCCTTAAGGCCCACAATGCTCTAAAACCTGTGGATGATTTTTCTTGTGTCCTCAGTATAGCCCATACTAGGGACAACATACTCTTCACTTGCTCTTTCTCTTTTTATTCTTGGCCCCTTAGGAACCTGGGTGCCAAGGTCTAGAGTTGGTCCTTCTCCTACCTAAGTTGTGATGGGTGCGTTGGGATGTTCTTACACGTTTCTTCTACCTCTTTCACCCCTTCCTCTTCATCTCTCATTTCTTCATCTCGGGGTTCCTCCACATCTTCATGTTGACCGAGGTTCCTAGCGCACTCTCTTCAAACTCCTCCTCATCAAGCTTCAACTTTCTTCTTTTCTTTCTCTTAGGTGCTTCTTTTTTAGGGGAGATTCGAGATGAACTTCATAAATGTTGAGATGTTCCTGTGCCTTGGGTTCTAGTTCTAAAAAAAAAATTAAACTAGCATTCCTCATGGACTGTACCTACATCCAATTCTTCATCTCCTCCTTGTGTTTGTGGGGTTTTATATATACGCTCACTTTCTCGATTTATCTGTAGGTTATCTCCATCCTCTATTTTCCAAGCCTCCACTATCCTCGTTGATATATTCTTCCTCATCTCCTTCCATTGTTGAGGAAGGATTTAGAGATGCTACATTTTCAATTGTGTGTTTTCTCTTAGGTGGCCCTTGAAGCGTGAACTCGTTCTCTACATACTTTCCATTTTCCAGCCTAGGATTTAGCTGTAGATAGACAAGCATGGCCTCACTATCCCTAATATCCAAACTCACCTAATTCATGCTTATAACATCATAAATAAGCCTCTCGATATAGGCAGACTAACCTGGATAAACATATGTTTTCCTTAGAGTATGGTAGTCACAGTCTACCTTGTCTCGCATTGTAGCTCAACCAATGCACATCAATAAACATGTGTACTTCTGCTTGGAAGTAACATGTTGTGAATTCATATGGTCATTTTCACCAGGGACTCCATGTCCCATCCTTCATTGTGAACCGTGCGATGCAAAAATGTTGATACACCACGAACTACACTACCTTGCCCACTACTGAGGGTAACTCCTTTGGAATGTGCCATTCCTCCTCAAAGGCCACATGAATTCAATCATACCATAGTTATACCATTTGTTTGAATGAGACACTCATTGTTCCTTCACACAAATATTTCTCAAACCTCTCTCGTGAGGGACTTCTTTTCCATGGGGTATTCCCAAATTTTTTTATTTGGCCCATCGGGCACTCCAATTTCTACAAACACAAGAGATAATAGGATAGTGCCAAAACTTATCTTCTCACCTATGCACACTTCCTCAATAATTGTTTCTTCTATGTAGCTATCTAAATTGTATGCTTATCATTGGGAAATTTTCTTTGCAATATGTAGCCACATGGTATTTACTTGTGACCATCTCTCTTGATCATTCAACTTAGTGAGAAGATGCATGGCTTCCACACCACATGGTACTTCCTTAATCTATATATTTTTATTCCGTGTGGACCCTTAGCATATCCCAACTCCCTTACTTATAGCTATAACATTTTCCTTATACTTTAGATCACAAATAATCTCTATCCCTATGCCCTTCAAATGCTTCAACGTAGCAATCAAAGTTACGGTGATCCTTACCCACCATCCAACAAAATAGAAAAATTCCTCATGGAATCTACTCATAAGCCATTGGTATAAACTTTCTGGTTTTCCAAAATATGGGAGTTCATACATTTAATACACCCCTACCTTCTTGAGAAACTTCTCCCCAACATTTTCATATACTAGCATGTCATCCACGTGTGCTTGTTGGTATTATTATTCAATAATATGTCCAAATATCCCTTGATATCAATGGTGTGGTGGTTTTAGTCACTTACTTTACATCTGTGGATATCTGAATCCCAATCTCATTTGATGACCACTCCTTCTTGATATTGAATTTCTGAAAAAATTCTCTTGGGAGCATCTTCAACCTCAATTTCCACCTTTTTCTTCCCCTTTGTTCCTTCTCCAAGTGCTTTCCTTGGTGACATGGTAAAATCCTTCCTTTTTCCTCTCGAGTAATCTCTCATGCCGTAGCTCCAAATCACGTGCCCTAGCTCGAAACCGCATGCCCTAGATCGAAATCACATGTCGGAGCTCCTTCTCAATGTTTTCGCTTCATCAAACCCTTCTCCAATGGGGATGCAAGCCACCTTTGTGCACAAATATTCTCTCCATGCCTAGTTTTGTAACTCTTCGCACCTCAACATGTTTCACTTGGTTTTATCACAACTAGCTTACTCGAATACTTGTGATCGTAAAGGTAGAAATAACCCCACATCACATCTTTATATAGAGTTGATAAAAAATTTACATTTATTACTCCTTTACCTACCACTGATCCTCTCATTAATTGACCATCTTCCCAACTTTCGCGTGATACAACTGCATGCCACAACTATAACCTTCCATCATGCCTTCCTACCTTCTAGCTACAAACCTCCTTCTACGCGCATCTATGTGTCAAATTAGCTCACCATTATTCCCTCCTCTAGTAGTTTCTACGGCCACCGCTTACCTTGTGTTATACTATTCATTCATTTATTTCTAGCTATGGTCTTCCTTACGAGCAATCTTCTTTCTAGCATCTCCTCCATTTTTGAATAACACGTGTAACAATAAGTTCATGTGTACCTATTTTTGAGTAACAACCACCCCACATAATTAGTATGTGTAGTCCTCTATGCATAAAAATACTTCATATTATAATTATCTTCCAACGTGCAAATGTGCTTATTACACAAAACACCGAACTAAATTGACAAAGCATAGTGACGAAGAAGGAAATACATTAAAATAAATATAGAAAAGGAAATCCATACTAAATGGCAATACTTCCTTATTACAAACACCAAGAAGACTTATTTATAGTAGGGCTTCAGCCTATTCCCATTGAAGTAATCGGGTAACCATGTTCTATAAAGCACCTCTAATCGATAAGTGCCTGATTCAAGGATGTGAGTTATAAGATATGATCCTAACCAATGCACCTTAAGTTTTCCTAGATAGCAGAAACTTGGAATCATAAAGAAGTACCATTTGTCCAACTTCAAGCTTCTTATCCCTGATGTGTCTATCATGTCATGCCTTCTTCCTGGCCTTTTCCTACTTCTAACTCCAATGTGTTATGGTGTGTCTCTCATCTAACTGTATTAACTTGTCAATTCTTTCTTTTAATGCCTTCTCATTAGCTAGACCTCCCGCGCACGCAATAAGTAAAGAAGGTAACATGAATTCCATGGGAAGAAATACTTCTATGCCAAACACAAACTGAAAGGGTGTATCCTTATTTAACCTTTTGTAAGTTTTTCTATATGCCCAAAGTACAACATAAACTTTATCATCCCAATCATTCCTTCTAACATCAATTTTTTTGTTAAGGTCTAGCTCAATATTTTGTTGAAGGCCTCAAAAGTCCCATTTTCTTGAGGATGATAAGTTGTCATCTTGTGGTGCATGACCATAAATTCATCCAAAATATCATGATTATTTCATTTAATAAGTGTGTGCCCCTATTACTTGTCAAACTCAGTAGACATCCATACCTAGTAAGAATATTTTCCCATAAGAACCTTACTGCTATATAGCTATTGTACAATATTTTGTAGGTGTTGCTTCTTCCCATCATGTAAGATAATCTATACAAGTGATGATGTAGCATGATCAGGTTCTACGTGTAGCCAGGAAAATAGGACCCACAAAGTCTATTGGCCATTTTTAAAATGGATCTGCACTAGTAATAGGCCTCAAAGGTATTTCATCTCTTTGTCTAGGTTTTCCAAGGTGCTAACATTGATCACATGCCTTACAATCCTTATACATGGTCTCCCACCATAATCCAGTGAGTAGAATCTTTGCACACAAAGTGGCATCACCTGCATAATGCCCACCTACAATACTACCATATGCCTCTTCCATGATATCATGTGCACTCATGTTCTAATACACACAGGTGCAATACTTCATCTCATCCTAGTTTGTATAAGTCACCACTGATCAACATGAAGAGTGCAACACAAATTGCAAGTTATTTCTTCTCTAAGGATTTCATTCCTTTTAGCACCATGACCGTGCATAAAAAGAAAGAAATATCCTCTAATTATAAAGGTGTGTGATGTAACCTGTATAACTATGCATCCAACATTGTATCTTCAATTGTTTACACATATTCTTGATTGAATTCTTGATAGTTGTATGTGCCAAAATTAGTTTTACCTAGTTTTACCATGACTCTAAAGTCAAATTCTTGGAATAAGATAACCCATTGACATATGCGCCCTATATAAATAGGCTTATTTACTAAGTATTTTAGTGCCATGTGATGTATATAAAATAAACAAGGTATTGCTAGCAAGTACTATCTCGAACTTTTATAGCACATAGACCATCGAAAATCCTTGTGCTCTATAGTTGTATAATTCTATTCTACAGGAGTCAACTTTCTACTAGCAAAGTAGATAGGATGATATATAATACCTTCTCCAAGATGAGCTAACACTGCACTAATGGCCATGCTAGAGGTGTCCACATATATGTGAAATGGTTGGTTCCATGAGGGAAAACAGAATAAGCATTGTAGTAAGTCTCTCCTTCAATGCCTCAAATGTGCATTGCTACAGTTCTCCCCAATAGTATGTCCCTTTTCCCTTAAATAACTCCTCTATGAGCATGACAATATTCTCATATCCTTTGATTAAAAAAATTTAATACCCTATATGGCCCAAGAATCTATGCACCTCACTCTAATTGGTAGGCTCCTCAGGCCTAAAATAACTGCAACCTTAGCTGGATCTACTAACAAACCTTCCTTGCAGATGATATGCCCTAGCAGAGTTCCAAAAGGTGTAGAAAATATGAAAATTTTGATGTTGAAAGAGATGCTTAATTGTCATCGCATCTTTCAAACATTAGGTGCAAGTTGTCACAATGATCCTTAATAAGCCCATATACCATCCAATCATCCAAGTAAACCTGCAAGAATTTGTGAATAAAATCTTGGAATGCTTGAACAACTATGCACTAAAAATACATCAAGTGCATTCTTCAAACCAAAGGGAATCACCATATATGCAAATCTTCCCCATTCAATGGTGAAATTTTTCTTCTCTTGATCCTCTTGTGTAATTCTTACCTAATGATACCCAGAGAATCCATCTGTAAAGGAGTAAATTTTTTGTGCCCTTCAACGCCTTCCAATATTTCTTTAGTGAAAGGCGTAGGAAAAGGATCAATCACACATGCAACATTCAGCTCCATGTAATCCTCATAAATCCTAATTTGACCATCTTTATTTTTATTGATTACTATGGGGAAAACACAATTTGATTCTTCTAGGGGCTTAATGATGCCAGATTTCAGCATTTTGTCAATTTCTTCTTTAAATTTTTGCATAGGTTAGGGTTCATCATGTAAGGTCTCTTCCTAACTGGGTGTGTACCTTCCTTTAGCTTGATATTTTTCTCACCTAATGATTCATGCACCCCCTTCAACTCATGGTAGCCCCAAGAAAATAAGTATTGGAAATCACATAGTAACTAAATTATCTTTTCCACTTCAGAATCAAACTAATAATCTCCAATTATGGCCTCCTTAAGTTTAGAATATGTGTCAATGTTCACTTTCTTGGTATTCATAGGTTCATGATAGGCACGTGCATTTTTATCCACACTGTCTAAAACCTTGCGCATACCTTTGGAATGATCAATGTCCAAATTTTCTACTTCTTCATCATCCACTATGTAGACCATATTTCCTTTCTCCTTCTCAAAGAAAGCATGCTTAAGTAGTTCAAAGCATCTGTCTCATCTATTTCATCAAAATGTGCTCCTGGTTCTTCCTCACCAAATAACTCCTGAATGATTTCTTTATCCTTTACACTATCTCCCATAGTCAAGCATTCCATAACTTGTAATGCATCTCTCACTAGAGGTTTATTAGAGAAGTAGTCAAAAGTATGGACCATTCCTGTAATCAAGTCTTACCAATTTCCAGTCTCCCTATGCAGTTCCGCATAAACATACCAAGTGCGTGTGCAACCTTACAAAGTGGAATAAAGTTTTTGCACCCAAAGTGAAGGTGGTAAAGCTTCCTACCCCTCTATCTAGAGTCTCTCACACTACTGAACATGGTGTTGAACAGGTTGATTACCATGATATATGCATATTTGAGTAGGTGCATTTCTCCTAAGAAACTGGGTTGTTAGAGAAATTCTTACTTCATTCCATTCTATGAGATTATCCCTGTGAACCATCCACTAGCATGTTTCCATCCCACATAGGGTATAGACTAACATATTTCTTCTCTCCACTTGATCCATCCACTGCTCCTCCATGGTGCGTAAGAATATTGTAGGATCTTCTTCTCTAGTGCACCGGGTACAAATTTGTTACCTATCCACCTATTACAATGAGGTTTTCTCCTTCATGCAAAGGTGATTCTTACTCAATACCCAACCATCTCATAGGTGTAATGCGCCCAATTTTCACATGAAATACTTGTAGTATCACTAATAGATTATGCATCTTCCCACTGGAGGATTCTTTTCTTAGATGGCTCAAGTACTTCCGGATCTCAAATGGCACACACATAACTCATGTTCAAGTCCTCCTCACTCAAAGGTTCAACATAACGTGTAGATTTTCCATCTATTAAAGGTATAATAAATCGTTATTCCTTTTTCTCAAAACTTATATACCCCTTGTTGAACCATAGATCAACATTATTTGCATAACACCAAGGGCACCCAAGTAGAGTTGGGAAGTTGTCTAATTTTGCAAGTTCCAAAACCTCAAAGTCCCCAATGAACTTGGCCCCTTGTATACTAATGAATGCATCCTTTAGAACTCTAATTGGAGTGGCCTTAGTATTATTATCTATGAATATCACATTAGAGGATACTTGTAATGGGGGTCTTCCCATCTACACCCATACATCTAAAGTAATTACATTCACTTCTACACCTATGTCAATCAATATATTTCCCAAAATCCACCCATCTACAAAAGCATTGATCTTGATTTCCTTTTCATAATCCAAGTTATGAGGGGGAAGATTAGCATGCAAGATTTGTTGTCCATTCTCAATACCTATGTGCGGAGTGTTTCCCTTCAACCAATTCCCTAGTAATGGAATAATATTCTCCTGGTGTAACATCTTGCATACCTCTTTCAAATCATCAACATCTAACTAGACCGTCTCTTCATCCTTATTTTATTCCAACTTTCGTGACTATTTCGTAAACACTATATTTCACCTTGATGATCTTTGAGTACCTTCATTGTCTCTTGATAAACCTCCTTCTAATGTATAGGATCTAGTTACCTTGCATGTAAAACCTCCTCCTTAGTAATAGTAGGCTTCTATTGTAACGTCTCTCGGCACGAGTAACTCCAATGCAAGTAGTAATCTTCACGTATACTATCTCAGGTTCGATTCCAACTTTAGAATTCACTAATTTTCCATGGCGTGTTGTATTCTAACCATCCCTACACCCTTGTTCTCTTGTTTATGCCACATGCTAATATGTTCATATAAGTCTAGGCATTCCTCATAGTTTTGATTCTTCCCACAAAAATAACAAGTAATATTCTAAGGGATTTCATGCATATACTGGTCAGGAGATCTACATGTATAACACGTTCCATGAGGAAACTCATCTAGTCCACCACCATGGCCTCGACCCTTGAATCTACCATGGTATCCTCAACCTCTACTATGACTTCCTTCAAAGCTTCCTCATTATAATCGTATCACCCTTGGTTGTGATCACAATCATGGTGCTCATTTTTACATTTAGAGTTATCTGATACTCCTATTTGTCGCACACCAAAATATCGATGACATCATGGATCTGGCCAATCAAACTACAAGATCTCGTATTGTGAGTCGTGGAATGAAAAATCTTATAATAACAAGATATTTTATTTCATCATGTGTTATAATAATGGGAAATGGCTTACATCATGGTCTAAATGAAATATCTTCGAGTCTAACAACAATGAACATACTGATCTATAGGGACAATTATCCTAAAGTGTGTCCTTCCACTTCACAATATTTACACCGATTTTCAGTGTGTGTTTGTGTGTGTTGAATTGGTCGATAGTTTCTCTAACTTCTTCACCGTGGATGCAATCTATGCTTCCAAGAATGGGCTCACTCCATTGTCTATACGTATGACTTCCTCATTGTGTAACACTACTTCAAGTGCTTTGCATGGGTATGTATATGTATGATATGATGATTGCCCTCCAAAATGGTGTGATCAATCCCCCAACGAACCACTGTGCATGTTGGCTTGCATGGATATCATACAAAAGCTTAGAAAAAAGTGTTTTGAAATGGGCATCATATTCCCGAACGCTCCGCAATTCCCCGCTTAATATCCTTGAGTGCGCTTATACTATTCTACTCAAACTCAGGGATATAAAACTCCTTAATGAAATCATCCCATAGTATTGCATAATCTATGCAAGTCTCATCGTGGTTAAACTTACTATACCAACTATGAGTGCATCCTTGCAACGTAGTTGAGAACTAACTTGCCTTGTGCTTAGAAGCAAGAATCCATTTTGTGTGCCACAATATCTCACACATGTGCACATGCTCAGTAGCATCTTCTATTCCCTATACTCTAGAAGATGTAGTGTCATCTCCATGTAAATATTCTGGGGTTAGTGAGGACCATTCCCACATGATCCAAAATCTCTTGTGTTACCTCTACCTCTAGACCCAATAGATCCATGAACTCTAGAGCCACCTATGCCCTCTTATCCTCCACATGTAGCTAGAAGTGGACCAGTGAATGTACTTCCCTATGTCCCAATAGTGGTACTAAATTGAACTCCTATAGTCTGTGAGGTGGTACTACTCTCATAAGTGAGTCCAAAATTCTACACGCTTGAGTTCTATGTCTATGATGCACCTAAATAGAACCTCCAAATAACAAATAAAATGTTTTCCTGGCCATAGATGAACTTTCTACATGATTTACTCTTGTTCTTCTACTCCTCAAACAAGCTTTCTCACTCTTGTTTGTACTAGATACTAGAAAACCAAGCACAAGGGTTATGTTGCTAGGTAGATTAAGATACATGCCTACATCTCATGTCATCTCTACTAATGCACTTCCATATGAGGCTGAGGAGGGTTCCCTGTCATGCTTTCCCTAATGGAGGATTTCCAGATGCTTTGGCGTGACACCTTCTATGTTAGATCTAAATCCTTCACGAGTCATCTCTCTCCTCAATTCCATCCATTTTACAATATCATGATGCTTCTCTATCTCCCCTATTGTGCACCTCATTATACTTAATCCGCATTTCTTATCTTTTCCTCTCTATTGCTAGGTCTGTCATCCTTCACCAAACCTACTCCTTCCCTTACACGTGGTAGGGTTTATCTACCCATTATTTTTTATTCCAAATTTAGGGTTATCATCAATATTTTGATCACCAAGTGGAATGCCTTGCAAATAGGTGCCCCTAGGATAACATAAAAATTGGAACTCAAACTACCTTCAAGAAAGAATAAGTATAAATTTATTATTCATAATACCACGTAACCATGTGTCCACAGGGATTGTCTAAATCAGATCAACATCATATCGGGCCTGAAATTCTTCCTGCATCTAGACAAGTGTGTGATACCTCAATTTCCTTTTAGACACATAAGTAACCAGCCACTTGTATAGCTCTATCAAAAAGATAACAAATAAAATCTCATATAAATAGTCATACAAGTTATGCTCCACCCACATGCATGCACCAAACTCATATCCAATGTTGAACCTCTAATCGTATTCTTCTTCTATATCTATTATCCACTCCTCAATACTTTCTAGGGTCAACCAATATGTCTTCATCATGAAACATCCTGAAAATAATTGAAAAAGAGGTCCTGGAAACAGAACCAATGTTGCATCCTAGAATATACTATAGAAAAACTATGTGCATTGGCACATCACTCACCCTTGGTTGAGCACTCACCTCAAGCACAAAGGTACCAAGCCCATCCTTATAATTTCTTGTGCAGGATGCTAGTGTGATGATGATAATACATATTCATATCCATAACTAATCATAAACATTTCACAATTCATAAACCAAATCTAGATCTTAGAAAATCATGAACTGAATGATAACTATAATAAGTCTAACCATACAAGAACCAGATTCATTTATGTCTAACACCATTATCTAGTCAATATATTCCATTGCATTAAACATTGTAAAACAAAGAAGCTTCTTACATTATAAAGTATCCCCATGAGTCATGCGCATATTAATTTTATCAAGATAACTCTATAATAATTCACTCTCTCTAAAATACATAGTTCAATAAATATTTATAGATTTGGGGATTTTCCTTAACCACCCATGCATTTCTTAAAATAGGTCGCATGCTGATAATAGCCATGCACCTTTACAATGGCTTCGCACAACATGCAAGTGTTCTAATAATAGATGTTCTATAGTTAACTATAAGAATAAATCTTATTATTAGCCTCAACTATCTATGGCAATTAATACCGCTTGTTTCAAAATACCATTGCATGTAGCGCAAGTATTCATCTCCATGTGTGATCCACGTGCTATCTCCAAAACTATCCATTATCCAAAAAAATGGCTAAGTCCCGAGCTAAAGTGTTTTGGCACATGTTTCCTTCCCTATCTTCCCCGCACCTACCCTATCACCAAAAACACATGGTAGGCCCAACTATCGTGCACAACGACCTCATGCACCTTGCAATATCAAAAATTCATCCCTGGTGGTATTTTGACAAATGAGAAAATGTATAAAACTCATCCATCGAAGTCCCCCGATAAAAGGATGGATTATTTCTATCAATCCATAGAATATTTCATCCCTAATAAGATATACTATGGGATAGAAAGGGTGTGGATGTGGAAAAAATAAACAAGGAGTGGAGGAACCTCTTCCAAAACATGAGAAGATAAAAATATATGGAGTTGTTATTCGGCCTTATGGATCACAACCAAAATAAGTTCAAGCCACCTTATTTAGAACATGAAGATAGCTCTTTGGATTATGATATTTGTAGACACCCCAAAAATATATACATATTTCTAGCACGCTTCTATCCAACTATAAATAATTAAATTAATTTTATTCCGCTATAGTAAACTCATTTAAAATTAATTCTATTAATTCTACTACTTGAATCATATTCCTACCCTTTAAAATTAATTAATTTAATTCTAGCATGCCTTTGGGATTAATTAAATTAGTTCATACACCCTCTAGCTAATATCATTAAACATTTATTTATTTAAATGGTTAATTATTTCCTCACAATTAATAATTAATTTAATAAGTTATTTAATTCCAACTATCCTAGGTAACTACACTCGGAACTCCACTTCCCAATTACACTTGGAATCCACTTCAATATTCCTAAAGATGGGGGAATTGGGTTGTACGTGTAATTCAATTTCTGTTTGTAACTTCTGCTATTCTAAATGTTTATTGCCCTTTTAAATTTGTAACTCCTTAACTCAAGCTACTTACTATTCTCAAGTAGTTACCATAATTAACCTATAGTCAAAATTGCATCCACCTTTCATGGTATTACCCTTAGATATAAGAGGAGGCCATTTCCTTTAAAAATCCATCCTTGGAAGCCTTATGCAAATTATAACCAACTTCTTCTAAAAAAATTTCCCACATCCTTGTGCATCCAAACTCATAGCATTTACAAATCCACTTTGGACAGTCATATCAAGATCATCAAAAATCCAAATATTCAAGATCACACAAGTATAAAAACTTCCATGATCTTCTTGAGGTTTGCAAGAGAATTACAGAGAGGGTATAACTATTTTTATTTATTTATCTTTCAATTTTCTATTAATTTTCATTGCTCACATTATGGCACACTGATGAGGTTTGGAGGATGAAAAAGATCTTAAGAATCATATGAATACCATTCATTTGAAAATGTTATATTCCTAAGCTTTCAAATATTAATCACTTGTATTGGGGGAATATCAACACATACATTTGTCTTGTTTTTTCACCTTGTCTTATGCTTGTGTCATTCCACTAAACCTTATGTCATGTGTATCCAGTCATGTCTCATTCCTATGGTCTGCTCACTGGTGTTCACCTTCTCGCCATACTTTTGTTTTCCAAGATTATTCATCTCGTGTCGCCTATGGTTTTGGAATCATTTTTTCCTTTTCCTTTGGCATGTGGTTATAAAATCAAAATACAAAAAATATTGAAAAATGTCCCAAAAACCCAAAAACATTGTAAAACTAGTCAAAAATCCTAAACATCAAAACATTTAAAAATGCAAAAATTAAACATTTTGAAAATGTTGGAAAAAATCTTAGCAACTGTATAACTCAATTTGTCAATTTATCAAGATGGTCATCTAATTCCTTACAATGTCACATTGCTTAGTGGGGCACACTTGGTTGGCCCTATTTAGATCAATTCAAATCTTATCAAATCTTTACGTCATCACTGTGGAAATTTGTCTCTATTTATTCTCCACTGTGGAACACATTAGGTTATTATCAGTTATGGCACATTGTTGCCTATTTTTTAGCTTTGATATCAATTCTTCTTATTAGAATGCTTGTTTGTAACAAAATTTTCTTGTTGCGCAGTGTGTGTTAAAATTATTTTACACATTCTCTTGTTCAATTAGTTTAATCAATGTTCTTATTTTATGGAATGTTGTTGAGTTTATAGACCAATTGTAAATAAATTAATACCATCTTCATTCATATATAACTCTCGTGTAAGATAATTCCTACTCATATTGGGTTTTCTTATTTTATTGCATTTACATTTGGTGTTCTTGTCTTAGTGTACTCACAAAATCATGCACATTAGATAATTATTTAGCCTAGTCTAATACTACTATTTAGAATGTTCTTGAGTAAAGAAAGTACTAATTAACCCCTATCCTTTTAGCCATTTTATTTATTCTATTTCATAATTTGTGACATATTTCAGCTACATACCTAGAAAGGTTTCACACATCCCCCGTAGTTTTAGCCGTTACTAGGGCACCATTGGGAACCCTAGTCCCACCCGAGGGAGCCCCGATCCTTCTAGCACTTTCCCAAAACTTTTTGGGCCTCTTCTATCCATTTTTCATTCTTATCTTTCTTATAGTCATCCTTTTCGAGGGTTTATTATGGAATTAGAGCAAGAGAACCCTATAAATATAAAGTTATGATACCATAATGAGTGACCTAGCATTATACACTACTATCACTCCATCTAGAGTTACATCCATCTATTACATTGGGATCCATATAGCTCCACCATCCGGGCACACTAGGACATCTACATCACACTTCATAAGGGTAGGGTTTCTATTCTATTCCATGCACATATACTATTACACTTTTTACATCTAAATATTGCTCACTATTTCAAAAAGTACAGCTAACATAAGAGCACCTAGGGCACGACATGCATGCACGCATACACGCATGCACACACACACACACACACACACACACACACACACACACACACACACACACACACACACACTAGAACTACATCTGGGTCCAAAATGTAGTGTAGCACTTAGTTTAGTAAGCCCATTATTGTGGCATCTAAGGTCACTCTGACCCATTCATTTGCATCTTTTATTTTTAGGGATTTGATACTTATTTGTCATTTTTAGTTCTTCAACATCATCTTGTTCCATCTGATACATTCGCCATCATTCAGAAAATCCAGTGTGATAAATGGTAAAGGATACATGACATATTACGACCCTAAGAAGACTAGTTGCAAAGATTTTTTAGAGACTAGGGCACCTTTTTTGCATACTTGAATGCCCCGAGGTGCCCCAGTACCTTCCTGGGCCCTCCATTTTGTTCAGATCCTCCATAACCACTCTTTTTGGGACCTATGTGTAGTAATTCATTCTTTTAGAATTTCCTATCACACCTATGAAACTCTACGATAGTCACCGCAATCACCTGATTTATTTCACTCACTTTACTCTTGCACATTAGGACTTTATTTATATTAGTTTAATTACTTAGACAATTTACATTTATTTAGAGTGTTTATTTACATCATTTATTTTCCTCCTAGATTAGATTAACTATCATTATACTTCCAGTAGTTTAGTTAATTGTAGTTAATCATTTTAGTGAACCTGACTCGATTGTACATGCCCCTAGGTCATGCATCCATCACTTTATTCCCTCTATTTTTCATCCATTAGCTCATCATGAATATATCTATTCATGCCTATCTATAAAACCACCCTAATTTTATTACTTAGATTAAGAAATACTTGTCTAATAATTACATCCCCCTTCATATTTCACTCAAATATGTTTATAATAAGCTCATCATTGCGACCCTATCACTTAATGAGGACCAAATAAATTTTACGACAAATGATTTACCTCCTCAAGAGATACTGCAACACGACCCTCCTTTGATATCCAATTTTGTATTAATAAGGTAGGTGTTAAGTATGCCTTAGTCGATAATGGCTCTGGCTTAAATATTTTCAATGTCACTTTCCTTCAACATATATGCATGTTAGAAGCATCGTTAGTCCCGTCATCTATTTCTATTCTGTGGATTTGATAACATCCCCAAATGTGTTTTAGGTACTGTTAATTTTCCAGTCACTATTGGTCCATGTACACTTGATATTCCTTGTCATGTTATGCCTAATGACCTCAACTATAATCTCCTCCTAGGAAGACCTTGGATCCATGCTATGCACATGGTTCCTTCTACTTTAAATGTAAGAATGAAATTTTTGTATCAAAGCATTGTATATGATGTCCCTGCTGACCCATCTCCTTTTGAGTATTGTAATTATGTCACACCAGCTATTGATCCCCTCCTACCTCTGATAATACCCATGATTTTTCTAAATATGGTATAGGATATGACTATATTTTTCACTTTGGTTTCTCCAATACTCAAATAAATCAACCCAAACATAAAATCACAGAGCTTTGGGACCTCCCTCCATGATTTCACAAGTCTTGCTTAGGGTATTTCCCTCCTCCGCCATCCTCCATAGATTCCCATACCTCTTTCCATGTCCCTTCACTTTCACTAATGCATCCCAAACTCATTAGTACTGATGCTCCTATTCTATGGGATACCCCTGATACTTTTCCTACTGATAACGCCATATTGGAATACATGGGTGCTTATGATCACCTTCCCCCTTTCCACCATAAGCAACATCATACTTCATCCCTCACTAAAAATTTTACCTTAGGGAATCCATTGTCGCCATCGATAATGCGGACTCCACCTAACACCATTCCTACTAATCAATATGTTAAGGATCAGTTTTCCCTTATAAAAGAAGACACAATATAATATAAATTGGGCACATCTGAAAATCCATACATAATGTTACTCGCCGCTTCTCTCACCCCTACTGAACTAAAGGATATTAAGTGATTCATTAATGATTTCTCTAATATTTTTACATGGGATTATATTGATATGTCAGGTATTGATACCTCGGTAGAAATGCACAATATTTTCCATAACCTAGGTGCCAAACCAATCCAAAAAAAATGTCATAAAATACATGTTAAAGTAGCTCTCCTAGTCAAAGAAGAAATTTTAAATCTCCTCGATGTAGGTTTCATTCATGCTATCAACTATCATGACTGGGTATCTAACATAGTACTAGTAATGAAACTTGATGGTTGGGTTCACTGCTCATTGTAATGATTTCCATGATCTAAGAAAAGATTTCCCTAAGGATAGTTTCCCATTTCCTCATATCGACACTATTGTGGATTCAACAGAATTGGATACAATATCCTCTCATTCATGGATGGCTTTACAAGTTAAAATCAAATAAAATTCAATCCGCTGACTAGGAAAAAAATTCCTTTACCACTCCTTGGGGCACATTATATTACACAGTCATGCCATTTGACCTCAAAAATGTTGGAGCCATGTATCAATGTGCAATGACTCATATATTCCATGACTATATTCACAAAATATTGAAATAATTTTTGATGATATCTTAGCTAAATCATGAAGACGTTTCTCTCATGCAAATGACCTCCTACATTATTTGAATGCTTATGTCAATATCGATTTCACTTAAATCCAAAAAAATGTGTTTTCAAAGTCACGATTAGTAAAATTATTGGATATATTATCTCCCAACACAGTATTGAGGTTGATCCCAACAAGATCAAGGCCATCATAGACATGCCTCCTCCCAAAATTTACATTAACTCTGATCTTTGCAAGGAAAAATTCAAGCTATCTGACGATTCATTGTAAAACATATAGATAAGACCTAACCATTTACACAACTCATGAAAAAAGATACCATGTTCCATTGGGATGAGCAACACCAAAAAGCCTTCAAAATATCAAAACTTACTTATTAAACCCACCTATCCTAGTTTATTACTTTCCGATCAACCTTTTCTATTGTATATCTCTTATACATTTCATGCATTAGAAGCCTTTTTAACAAAAAATGATGATTCTCAACGTGAAAGAGCCATATATTATATCAATCGCACCCTACTCTCCTACGAATGTAACTATAACTACATTGAAAAATTGTGCCTTGGTCTTGTCTTTGTTGTGGAAAAATTGAGACACTATCTTATCAACAATGAGGTACACATTATCACTAAAGTTGATCCCTTACACTACCTCCTATCCCACACACATCTGTCTAGATGTTTGACACATTGGGTCATGCTCCTTACCAAATTTGATTTTAAATTCATGTACCACAAAAATCAACTAGATGCAACACCTCTCCATGATGCATCACCTATTTCTGACTCTTTTCATGATGATTTCACCTCCCATACCATTAAATCATGTATGTGGACAATGTAATTTAATGGCTCTCATTGTCAATCTGGTGCCGAAGCCGGGATAGTATTCATTACCCCACATGGTGGCCCTATCCCCTTTATATATCAGTTAGGATTCTCTTGTACAAAAAACATCACTGAGTATGAAGCTCTTATCCTAGGCTTGTTTACCACTCAAAAATTTATCATTCATAATTTATGCATATACGGTAGTTCTCAATTAGTCATCAATCAATTTAATGATACAGATAATACCAAAGAATAACATTGCATCCCATACAATACAATACCCTTATTAAGGAAATTTTTGGTACTTTTGATTCTTACTCCATCTCTGTCATTACTTGCAAGGAAATTTTCCACACCGATGCCATGGTGAGTTCCACATCACTCATCCCACAAGACATAACTAATTAACAAGATAATTTTGTCATTACGTACTTATGAAACCCTCTATTTCTATAATACTTCTTATAACTTGCATAATCATGCACATTCATGACACCATTGAATGGTTCACACCTATTTATAATTATTTTTATAAGCAAAATATCCGATAACCTACAACCTCATGAAGCCCGCCACTTACGTCAAGAATCTACTCATTATGTTATCCTGGGAACCGAATTATTCAAGCACACTATCAATGGACATCTTCTTCGTTGCCTCCCACTTGCAAATATATCCATAACCATCTCTCAAAGTCATGATAGCATATGTGGTGGTCATTTCTATGGTAAGGACATGTCAAAAAATAATTATGCCATGGATATTATTGGCACACCATGGAACAAGATTTCCTTGAATATTCCACTTGCTATGACAAATGTCAAAAACATGGTAATCTCCATCATGCACCAACATATGAGATACAACCCATTACAACCAATTCTTTATTTTATCTATGGGACTTGATCCAATTGACATGATTAATCCTAAATCGATAGATAAATATAAATTTATCATCACCGCTACTGAATATTTCACAAAATGGGTCAAAGCGGCTCCTCTACGGAACACTACCGGTCAAGATATTTTTAACTTTCTTACCACACATATCATCACACGTTTCAGATTCCTTCTACCTTAATCACTGATAACGGTACCTCCTTCAAAAATAAAGATGTTAAGAATTTTTACGCTAAGTTAAAAATCAAAATATCATTCTCTACAATGTATTATCCATAGGCAATGGCCAAGTCGAATCCACCAAAAAAACTATTGTTAAAATCCTACATAAGACTTTTTGGTTGTCAAACTTGCACCCATGTCTCGATCGAAGGAATTGAGTCATTTTATTCAAAAATGGGATTGTCTCCAAGTTTTGGGACCTTGTGCGCTTGAGACAGACCTCTAGAGAAGGTTGGTTCCTCTACTTACCTCTACTACTACTACTACTCCTAATGCTAAAATTGAAACCTAAGCTAATGATGCCAAGGGACCAGGGATAGAAGGATATGTGAAAAGGGAAAAATAAAACTAAAGGAGGTGATAACACTATAAAAATGGGATGAACACTATCCGTTTTGAGTGAAAACGAAGGAAAAGGAATATTCGGAGGCCACACATGCATAAAGCACAAATAAGAATGCATTCACTCTGTCAATTTCATGAAACACGATGAGAAAAGGAAGTTGCAAGGGATTTGAAGATGAGACAAAAAGCACACAATGAAAAAGGGAGGTAAGAAAGAAGAATATAAAAACGTTAAGGTAAAGAATATCCACAAAACATAGATTTATACTTCCCAAAATGCAAATTCAATTACAATGGCATATGAGGATGATATCCACATGCAAGAGCTAGATCTAGAGGTCTGCAACTCAAAATGAAAAGATATAGAATCCTTAGCAAACACTAGAGGATCCAAAATGTTTAACCCTTTACAATGAGCCATGCTCTTACATTTATAGATAGATCAATGAGAGAAGAAGAAGAGAAGGAGGGAAAAATCATATTTGAATCACAACCACCAATAGAAAACATTCAATTCCTACAAATCCACTTGCAAATATGTCAAATGCACTTCCCTAAGTATGTTTTGCATATAGGATAAGCAAGGAGGGAAAATCATATCAAATATGGGTGGTTAGAACAATCAGATATGTTCATTAATGGTCATAAATATGTTTCCCTATTTATCACCTACCAAATCTCACTGAAATTTGAATTTGAATGGTATAGAGTGTAGCACACATTAGCATATTTCAAGTGAGACCAGGCATGCATGTGTCGAGCTCTGTAGTAGAAGTTACTGCTATTAGAAGTTATCAAGTACAAATTAAACACGCAAGACACATGGTGTGCTGATATCAGCCAACTATACAACTATTTTTTCATTTTATGCCACATGTCACTTGTTAGTTTGTTCTCGAACATTCAAAGACCAGTTAGAACACCTTGATTGATTACGTGTAACACACTCAATGTTTGATAGATGCCACATGGAAAAAAATGGCATAGAAGAATGCGTAAAGGTACGATTGCATAAGAGTGAGGTGTGGGGGAAAATAGATGAAGGACATGCATAAAGGTGACATGCATAGGAGAAATGGGAGGAATACTTGAGAGAGAAACATATGGAAGAGGCACAATCATTACAAAATGATGTGTGGCGGGAAGGAAAAGGAGTGCAAGAGAGTGCTAGGGACTTAACCAATTTTGGGATAGAAGTCCAAGGCACATGTGGACAATGTATGAACCTCTCGGGAAAAAGGCAAATGTGTAGGGATGTGTGTGAGGGGAAAATGGAATAAAGAGGAAAAGTAAAGGAGGAGCACGTGAGAGCATGATAAGAATTAGTAACCAAGGTAATGTGCCAAAGAGATAACTAAAGTACGTGCAACCTGAAATGTTAGAACCTTTAGAGCTAGAATGAGGATGTAAGTTGTTCAAATAACTAGGGGAGTTATTTTAGATAACAAGATTGTTGACTCTAGTGGTTCCGATTGGCATAATCAATTATTTTATTCCCTCTAGGATTATCTCACTAGTATTCGTACACCTACTAATGCCAAACCTTTTGCATTAGTCTATGGTGCCGAGGTGGTTATTCTCCATCAATCATAAATACCCTCACAAATTTCTCTTAAAATGATCCTTAAAGATAAAAAATATTGTGAGAATCACTTACATGAATTAGAGATGTCACACTCACGTTTTTTTAGGTTCTAGAGCATCTACACACAAATCAATCTTGCATTTCTTGCTCATACAACTATAAAACTCACCCATGAGAATTTAACATAACTGACCTAGTCTTGAAAGAAAATCAAAAAAATGTTAATGTTGAGGCACCACAAAAAGGTAAATTCAAACCCAATTGGATAGGTCCATATGTTATCATTGATAAGATTGGTGGTGGGGTATATCACCTCACCAACCTTTTAGGTAAACTACTTAAAAACCCACTCAACGTAATGCACCTTAAGAATTACTAAACTTAATCATTACCCGATGACACACTCTTGTGCTTCAGTTCACACTTGACTGTTGAGGGATTACTTCTACACTAAACCCCACACACTCCACATTAGGCATTACACATTGCATTTTTTTCACACATTGCGCATTTAACCTTTTGACATTTACACATTCCTACATCACACATTTCTACTCTTTTTCCAATAATTCTATCATCTACGCATTTATGATCATATTCTATTCATCTTACACATTACATACATTATTAGGCCATCTACGTACATATCCATATCATACACCGTCCATTCTACACTTATTAAAAATTATACATTATACTACATGCACATATTATTCATTCTACATATTACATACGCCATCGCTATTTCACACAACACATTTCTACCTCATCTATATTATACATACTACACTAGGTTACATTACATATGAGTCTAGCTTTACTTTCCATCACTACATCTTACATTACTAGTCTACCTACACCTATTAAATTACATTTTACACATTACCTATTACACATCCTACACATCTAGCATCACATTCAACATATCACACATTTACACACCATATTCATCACTTGGTCGTCTATATTACATTATTTCTATACGCTGCAATCACCACCCAATAACGCACCTTAGTTCATCAATCCATACTCAACTGCTGAGGGTTTACAAATCAAATGGACCTTACATTCACCACACATTTATTATTTAATTTTTCACCATGCGACATGTCTATCTTAGTGACATACACATTAGGATAAACCATCACCTATTTCATCCTTTTGTATTGGCATACACTTTAGGTTACATCACCACTCCTTATAATTTATCTTTTCATGATATACGCTTAGTGTTAAATCGTTACTCCATGCTTCATATTATAGTAATATATGCTTAGTGCTCAATCATCACTCCATGCTTCATCTCATAGTGATATACGCTTAGGGATAAATCATCACTCCACGCTTCATCTCATAGTGGTATATGCTTAGGCTATAAGTTCCACACACACACACCTCTCTTACATTTCCCATATCATCACCACTACACATATACAAATTCATCACAACATATTAGACATGATATACACACTACCCGACCATTTCTGATGATGATGAACTCCCGTTTACGGTTCATTCTTGATTGTTCAAGGTGAAAACAAAATGAACCTCACTTTGTATACATTTTTATCCACTCGAGAGGCATGCAAATCCTACCATTCCATATTGCATTCCATTTCAATCCATCCACAACATATTTCATATATGGTTGCTTTTATTCTTTCTTACTCTTACTTTTTTAGGATCGCTTTATTACAAATGTTAGTTTGATTACTTGTATGTCATTTATCTATATCATCCACACATGTGTGTTCATGCCTTCTTATAGTTATGATCAAAGATACAAGAATCTTACACACAACATAAATTTTCACCTTCTACCCTCCCTATACCGGTCACTTTGGGGGCATCCACACATTCATGTCTTCCAAGTTTCATTGTTTCATTTTGTACTTAGCACTTTACATTACCTTCTTATACATGCTTATGACATACTAGCTATCTTTTTAACATGTTAATAGGTGCTTCATGTGCAATATTTATTATACAAGGATATTAGTTTCCATGTACTTATTTGTTCCATTATCTACCATTTTCTACTGTTGTTTGCTATTGTTTGTGGGCCTTTCCTATGTCTAGTGTGCACACTTATTTGTTGTTTGCAGCCATGATTGCCTTACATGTCTTATGACATCATGAGTGGTGTCCCATGTTTGCAACCCACTTTATGTGCTATACTTGTCTTCTTGCATGTTTACATTACCTTTCTTGGTAGCTTATACATTGTTTGCGTAGCTTATACACTATTTTCTACATGCATGCGTATTTACATTTGTCATTGGCTATCCTTTCTTGTTTTTGCATGCCTTGGTTTCTACCAAGCACTTTTTAGTGTACATGCGATTGGACTTCTTTTGGGGCCACATGTCTCCTATCACAAATGTCACATGTGCCCCCAAAGAGGGGGGCATAATTTGGGGGTTTCTACATACTAACACAAAGATTATACACTGGTTTGATTCAGTTTTTTTTAGCAAGTGAGTTCAAACCAGTCTATGAACCCCATATACAACGGATTTTATAGGACATGGTTTCTTTGGCATTTATTTGGAAAAATTACAAGATCAGAGGTTATAGTGGGTGTGCCTCTCTACTCTACTTTTTCTAGTGACATTAGATCACCCAAAAACTCAAACAATACAGAGAGATCTCTACACATATTTTTGCAAAGCAGTTATATGCTTGGAGGTTACAGTGGGTGTGCCTCTTTACACTACTTTTTCCAATGGTGTCGAGATCACCAAAAATAGCTAGAAAGACATGATATAATTCTACACTCTTTCTCAACATGGATCAGGTGCACATGTTCCATTTACACTTACATTTACATTTTCCATTTACATTAGCATACTTTACATGTGTCTTTTACATAGCATTTTTACACTTACATACATACATATTTGACTACTTGATCATTTTATCCTTGTAGGTTCGGCCATATGAGAAACAAGTAGTCAAATGGGGGAAACAATAAGAGATAAAAATAATAACAATATTCCGTGATAGCACACATGCTTTACTAAACATGCGGTACACATCGTGGAAACTACACATATGCATTACGCCCTAGATTCACTCTCATCACTTTTTATTTTCCCATTTTTCATGTATAGTTTCAACGCTCCTCCATGTTTTAATCATTTCACGCTTTATCTAGTCCTTCGTCATGATTCTACTACTCTTCATGGACATCAGGTATGTATCTCTATATACTTTATGTTACTTGAGATTTCCGCTCACCAACATAAAGTGGGGAAAAATTTAGTCACAAAATCATGCACATTAGATAATTATTTATCCCGGTCTCATACAAAAATTTATAAGGTTCTTGAGTAAAGAAAATATTAATTAACCCCTTTCCTTTTGGCCATTTTATTATTTTATTTCATAATGTGTGGCCTATTTCAGCTACATTCCCAACCATTTTCGCACATCCCTCATAATTTTAGTTGTAATCTGGGCACCCAAATTTAGCACTAGGGCGTCCTTAGGGGCCCCTGGTCCCACCTAAGGGTGCCCTGATCCTTCTAGCACTTTCCCACAACTTTTGGGCCTCTTCTAGCCATTTTTCATTCTTATCTTTCTTATGGTTGGCCTTTTCGGGGTTAATTACAAAGTTAGAGAAAGAGAACCCTATAAATATAAATTTATGAGACCATAATGAGGGATCTAGCATTATACACTACTATCACTCCATCTAGAGTTGCATCCATCTATTACATTGGCATCCACATAGCTCCATCATCAAGGCACAAGTTAGGACATCTGCATCACACTTCATAGGGGGAGGGATTCTATTCTATCCCATGCACACATACTATTACACTTTATACATCTAGGTATTGTTTGTTATTTCACAAAGTGTGACTGGAACAAGAGAACCTAGGGAATGACATACACACACACAAGAACTACATATGGATAAAAATGTAGTGTAACTCTCGGTTTAGTAATCCCACTATTGTGGCGGTGAGGTCAGTCATACCCATTCATTTACATCTTTTATTTTTAGTAATTTGATCATTATTTTTCTTTTACAGGTCTTCAACATCATCTTGTTCCATCCGATACATTCAACGTAGTTTGGAAAATCTAGTGCAATAAATGGTAAAAGATAGATACCATCTTCACACCCTAAGAAGACCGGCTACAAATATTTTTGAGAGACCAAGGCACCTATTTTTGTTGACCAGGGTGCCCTAAGGTGCCCCAGTACCTTCCTGGGCACTCTAGTCTATTCGGATCTTCTAGATCCACTCTTCTTGGGACCTTTGTGCAGTCGTTCTTGCTTCTAGGATTTCCTATCACAACCATGAAACTCTGCAATGCAGACACCGTAATCAGCTGATTTATTTCCTCACTTTACTCTTACACATTAGGGTTTTATTTTTGTTAGTTTAATTCTTGAGCCATTTTACATTGCTTTAGAGTGTTTATTTACAACTATTATTGTCCTCCTAGATTAGATTAACTATCATTATAATTCCACTATTTTAGTTAATTTAAGTTAGTCACTTTGTTTATTCTATAAGCCATGATCTTTTTTACTTATTTATCATGTGTGTGTGTTATATTTGTTAACTTTTCTTTGTACTTGTGTTAATTGCATGTGCTTTGTTTGTTATCATTTGATCATCATTATCACATCATCACATCATCTATCTATAACATCATCATACATCATCAACATAAATGCTAAGATATGAACATCAAGCTAAGCTACACATGATATCATCATTATCAAAAACCAAATCATGATCATCACATCATATCATATAATCAATAACATGAGACAATAAAAACATCTCATCATACATGTGATGTCACAATGTCAACAATATATATATAAAATAATCATAATATCCATATACCAATGTATATCAATCAAAATCATATGCATCCCGACATACCACCATGGGCATCAAACAAATATATGTTCATTCACCATGAGGTGTATACAAAAACATACATATATATATAATATCATCTCATCTAATTCATCATCCTTGAATCTCTCCTACTCTAGGATTGCCTACCCTATGGCTAGGTGGTGGCATTTGTACTTGACTACACCGATTTAGATGACCTCTATGACCTTGTTGACCTACTTCCTAATCAAGCTAGCTATATGTAGGTGGCCTCAGCCTGTTGCACTACATCCTGGTATAGTGCACAATAATATCCTACCTCTCTAGACGCTGCCACAAAATCTGATATAACATATTTGATACTACCTGCACGCCACTCGGTTAGAGCATCTCACGATTTGTAACCCATCTTGTAGCAAAAGTATCCTAAAAATGGTCCCTCTTAGAAACCACATGATCTCTCTCTATAGTTTGCTACTACACCTCCTACCTAAGGGAACACTACTTTGTGGCTCTCTCATCTAACTACCTCTGCAATATCTATATTGTAATCAAAGCAACATCACCCCGTAGCATGGCCATGTCCCTTTCTATATGTAATGTGACCACCAATGACCCACTTGCTAAACTTGGCACCACTATCTCTTGTGTTCCCTATCCTCCATATCATTTGTTACCTCTTTTTCCTCCTAGAACACTTGAACTAACTGATCTAGGTGGTGAGGGTGGCATCTATAAAGGTATCTCTCTATGTACTGTATCTATAGTATTGGTGCCTGTTTTGGTGCCTATTATATAACCAGATGTAAAATTGGTTGTGGAATATTTTGCATGACCTATTGTACAACCTATACTACATGCACATAATGCACCACCTAGTCCACTAGAATGTGTCCATCATGTCCCTATGTTGGCACCCCCGCTCTACTTGGACTAGTGAGCCCCTGTCCCTAAACATGTGCCTATGTTGGTGGACCAGATCCCGAGCCTAAACATGTCCCTTTACCTCTTCTTCCTCCTAGAAAATTTTGGCCCTTTCTCTTAACCTCTGTGGGCCACCCCCAACTAATGTTGTTACTTATCCTTGCTCTTATGACTACATGTGAAATGGTGATCCTCCCGGGTATGATCGATGCGTACCATGTAGTGTAGACTGTAGTTATAAATGGGCCCACCACCTATGTCATAACATCCCATGCATATGGGATGACTCTAAAAAACTTTTTCTTTCCACTATAACTCTACTCTATGGTCCAAAAATCAAATGTATCACATGCAACGCGCGTGCGAACCAATGATCTCCATCTGGTATGCCCTGAATAATTCCAAGATGTCTCTAGACTTTGTCCACTTTGTAAATCTCCATAATATGGTTGCAACTACCTATAATGTAGTGTTTAACCTCTTATGTGCATATCTCTATGGCATATGTACGACACTAATACAACCTATATGGCCTCCAAGTTATCATTTGTAGTTGTAAATCATCAAAATCCCAACTATCAAAAGAAAGGTCACCCATATGACCTCTATTCATAGTGCCTATTGTATCCCATCCCATGCATGATTTCTCATCCGAGTGTCTTTCTCACAACACCCCTAGTGGTCATCCAATAACAATATGATCCCATTCGCATATCTATAATTGTTTCACATGATTCAAGCTCCTCATCCTCTTATATGCAATCAAATGTAGGTATTTATATAGATGTGCAAGTATACATTGACCCCACACAAATATATCTCCCTCCATCAAGTATTGCTACCACTCCTATCAACCCGAGTTGGAAGTGTGGCCCTGTCTTATTAGGAAGAAAATAGTTGATAAGATCTATCAAACAAACCTGGCGGTAGAGCTATTATCTTATCATCAAAGCATTGATATAGGTATATTGTCATCCCTCATTGGGTATCTCCTAAATCTCCTCTTGATATATTTCCTATGGAGGATGGATCAAAATTACTAGTTGAGGAGACTATTGATATTAACATCAACTCCAAAGATGAGCCTAAAATGGTCAAACTTTGGGCTTTCATTTCAACACATGAATAAAAATATTTTACTCGATCCTTACAGAATTTTTGAATGTATTTTCTTGGTCCTACATAGACATGCTAGGATTAGACCCTTAGTTGGTAGTGAAAAATATCATTGTGCGTGAATCAACAAATCTTGTTAAATAGAAACTACGCAAAATTTATCCGTGTTTGTCTCTTTTGGTCAAGGAAGAGATTGAAAAACTATTAGCTGCCAAATTCATAAGACCTATTGATTATTTAGAATGGATCTTTAACATTGTCCCTGTTCAAAAGAAACTTTTTGTTATATGGATTTGCACAAATTTGAGGGACATCAATAAAGTTTGTTCTAAAGATTACTTTCCAATTCCAAATATCAACATGATCATCGATTCAACTACAAGCCATGAAATTATATCCCTCATGGATGGATTCTCGAGCTATAATAAAATTAAAATTATAAAGGAGGACCAACATAAAAATAATTTTACTACTTCTTGGGGAAAATTTTTCTATCGAGGTCATGCCTTTTGGCCTAAAAATACAATAGCAACATGTCATAGAACCATAAATTTCATTTTCCATGACATGTTACATGATATTTTGGAGGAATATATGGATTATATCCTCAAGAAATATAAGACTAGAGTAGAAAACATGACAATCCTTCATCACATATTTAAATGGATCCAAGATTAGAAGGTTTGTTTAAATCCCAAAAGTGTGCCTTGAGTGATTTCGGGAAAATTATTGGGCTTCATTATGTCTCGTTGTGGAATTAAAGTATATCCTACCAAAGTAACTCGCTACCAATGAAATTCCTCCTCTTAAGAACCTCAAATAGTTGTGCAACATGTAAGGTAAAATTTAGGCTATTCAAAGATGTATCTCTTAGCTTGTAGACAAGTTCCATTTATTCACCCATCTATTTAAGAAATATATTTATTTACATTGGGGTCCAGATTTCCAACAATCCTTTTCCTAACTAAAACAATATTTGGTAAATCCTCATGTTCTTGTACCACCTACCCTAGGTGAACCTTTGTTGTTATATATCTCTACTGTCCAATTTTCTATTGGCACGCTCTTGGCATAGTACAATTCCCATCATAATAAAATAACTATCTACTATATTATTAGCACCTTGATCTCATACGAGCTCATCTATCTAAAAATTGAAAAATCATGCTTGGCTATTGTCTTCACTTTTCGAAACTCCACCATTATCTTTTTAGAAACCCCTGCAAACTCATATCTAAAGTTGACCCTCTTAAGTACCCATTGTCAAAAACTGCATTTATATGTAGAGTGGCCAATCATTGTATTATTTTTCGAGTGAATTTGACACTGAATATATCAATAAACAAGTAGTCAAAGGAAAAGTGCTTGCTAACCAACTGATTGAAGCACCACTCTAGGAAGAAAAACCTTGTGTTGTATATTTTTAAGTGTCATTCGCATTCAATGGATCGGGAGTAGGAGAAATAATAATTACTCCCACAGATGATATCATCCCACAAGCTTTCAAACTTGGCTTCCCATGTACCAATAACATTACCAAATATGAAGCTCTCATTATAGGCCTTAAATTTGGTATAAAATGGAACATAAAACAATTTGAGGTTATAGGAGACTCACAACTTATCATCAAACAGGTAAATGATAAATACAAAGTCAAAGATGAGAAGTTTATCCCATATAAATGCATGGTGGACAACTTGAAAGAGTATTTTTCATATTTCTTTCTATCAAGTCCCATGCATGTAGAATTGATTAGTGGATTCTATGGATACCATCGAATCATTGTTATACCTATCACTAGACACCATATATTTTTAGTTCTATATTGATCATATAACGGTGCTTACCACTATGACATGTCAAAATCATATATGGTATGTGAAGTTGTTGGTTCCTTTTCCCCGTGATATGTCGATAGTTATAACTACGCACAAGACAAGTACCCTCCCACATGACATTTACCACTCCTAAAAGAGAACCCTTATCCAATGCATAGCCTTTTATACCCTACTTGGGGGAAATATCTATTATTGAGGTTATGATGGGACTTTATTACACTACGAATTCGAAAAATCTATCTAAGAAACCAAAGAGGTGCATAAAGGCATCTACGGTTCTCATACAAGTGGCATGGTACTTGTAAATAAAATCATATGCATGGGATACTACTAGCCTATTATAGACACTAATTGTTCTCAATATGTGAATAAATGTGTCCTATTTCAAAAACATAGAAATTTGATCCATGCACCATCTCAAGTATTTACGACCTATCACAACACCATGGCCGTTTTCCAAATGGGGCTCAATCTTATAGGAAAACTTACTCCCACCTCATATGATGTCCATAAACACATCATAAATACAACTAAGTACTTTACCAAATGAGTGGAGGTTATTCCTCTCACCTATGTCATAGGTGATCAGATTTCCATGTTCAAAATGAACCACATCATCTCGACATTATGGCATCCATTCTTCCATTATATATGATAATGGAAAATAATTAAAGAAAAAACAAGTGAAGGCTCTATGCCAACATTTTCAAATTATCCAAAAATGGTCTACCCATTACTACTATTAAGGTAATAGGAAAACTAAGGCCACCAATAAAACACTTGTTCAGATTATGGAGAAAATGGTTGGTAAAATAGGCCATAATTGGCATCTCCAAATCCATCCTACCTTATGGGCCTATCGCACTTCCATCCACACACCTACAAGTACAACCCCATATTCCTTGGCATTTTCCACTAAAACCCTTATACTCCTAGAGATTGATCTCCCTCTTTGAAAATATGCTTCGAGACTATCTCGGATAATGAAGAGGACTACAAAATAACAATTCTAGTAGAAATTTAACTTCTTGATGAAAAATGCCTTCACGCCTTAGACCATCTTAAAGTGTATCAGAATTGAGTCCATTCTCGCTAAAAACTATAATCACTCGTGAGTTTGAGTTTGGTGATCTTGTGCTTAAGGAAAACTAGTTCAACACTACAAAAGAACATGAAAAGAAAGGAAATTTTGCTCCTAACTAGTTAGGGCCATACATTTTGGTGGCTAAATTTAGTTTAGGGGCCTATAAACTTGCATATCCTGATGGTGATGAGATTTGGGAACCTATGAACATCATGCATCTCAAGAGTTTCTATTCCTAAGATTAGAGGCATTCAGAAAAATAAAAACAGTAAAGAGAAATAAATTCATTCAAATGTGAAAACCACACAATTATGGCACTTTGGACAAGTCCTTTGGTGAAAACCAATTTTCGACGCTACACGAGGATTTATTTTTCAAAACTTCCCAAATTTTGGGGCATGATCATTTCTTCGTAGCTAGCACTTTGGCCCTGTGTTTGAACTCATTTTGAGCTTATCCTTCTTGGATTTAATCTAGATGATCCTATTCTTGTATATATGCACAGAATTTTCCCTTATATATTATCACCTCTCATTGGGGACACATTTACATGTTCATTATCTTGTACATAGCTTCTAAAACTTTCAATAAACCATAAATTTTTTAGAAAACCTTCAAAAATCCAAAAACATTGGTAAAACCTTAAAAACTAAAAAAAATAGAAAACCTTCACAAATTCAAAAACATTGGTAAAAGATTCCAAAGTCCTAAACATCCAAAATATAAAAATCCAAAAATAGTGAAAAAAACTCAAAAACACTAAACATTGGAAACTATCATACAAAACATCCTATTCTAGTGCATGAAATGTGGATCATTTTTTTATTTTCCTTCATTGACAAAGCTAGTTTGCTTACTATGTCTATCTTCCATATATATCGTTGCTTGGGAATTTTCATAATGTGTGTTTCTTTTCATGGTAATTCTATGTCCTCCATATACTTCCTTGAATGTTTCCTCAATTGGGTCATCTTTTTAACCCTTATCATATAACTTGAACATTTGGAATTGAATCTGGATAACAAAAACATTGGTATAATTTTCTTTAATATTGCTTGTGTGAGTATATTTATTTATGCTTGTTTGTTTATTAGTTGTAGACACAAAATCACGCACTTAGGTACATTTCTAGGTCATAATCATATACTTGAATTCATATGATTCCTAAGCAATAAAAGTACTAATTGACCATTGTATTTGGCCTCTTTGATTACTTTCTTATTCTATCTTTGGCCTTACACACCCTATTTCCTAGTTTGAATTTTGATACCTCATCTTTTCTAAGTCTGGGCACTAGCATCCAGGCACCTTTGTCCCATCTCAGTACTCCTAGCCTCTTTGTGTCTTGTTCACCTCTTCTATCCATTGGGCATCTTTTTTTCTTATGAGCCAACCTTTTAGTGGTTAATTACAAAATTCAAACAAGGGAATCATTTAAATATAAATATATTTGACCATAACAAAGGACCAAGATCTAAGCATCTACTACCATCACATAAAGTTTCATCCAAATGCATTATAAGAGCATCAAAGCATCCATCTAGCTTCATATAAGGGACAAGGGACTGCTTATTCTACATACACGCATAGGAGGAAAGTTAATTTTCTTCATGCACACATCTATTTACATCAGTACATATAGTTATTTATCTTTTTCAAGTGAGTCTTTCACAAGAGCCACCTAGGGCACAATTCTTCACACACCCATGTAGAACTACATGGAGTTTGAATTGTAGTGTAGTGTATGGATCATAAGTTCACTCATTTAGGTGACTGTTGGGGTTAGTCTGAATCCCCATTTACATTTTTTTATTTTTAGGATTTGATATGTTTTAGGGTTTCACAAGTAATTTTTCTCTTTGAAGGTTAGAGGAGAATTTTGTGGGCATAGTGCGATACACATGCAATCAGCAATGAATGACAGTTACATTCTAAGCAACACAAAATAAATCACTTTCTAACCATTTTCACAATCACAGATGCCCATTAGTAGTCTTCGAACCTTAGGTTCCCTTGACCCAAGACAAGCACACTAGTCCAAACACTTTCGACACCTATGTAATTTTTTGGGTTAGGTTGCGATAGTATGCACTTCTCTTTCATCGGTTTCCCACTTGGCACAACTCAAGATTAGTTATGAAATCAGATAAGTCTCTTATTCCTTCTCTTGTACCTAGGGTTTTATATTTTTCTAGCTTATTTCTTAGGTCAGATCTGTAATTTATTATTATATCATTGTAGGTGACTCTAAAATAGCCTTCTAACATTTAAAATTTTATTTCTATATCTATTAAATCATTTGGTGAACCCGTCTCATTCGGAAACTCTTGGATTCTCATTTTTATTCTCTAACGGCTCATAAGGTCTCTCAAGACTCCTTGCTTAAATTTCTTCAAATGCACCCATCTTCTAAAAATGCTTTCTAAAACCCTAGACACTATGTATCTCCCTATGAAAATTCCACCTTCCCAAGTCAATGTTATCTTCAATCATCTTTGTGATGAATTTCTTGGTCCTAACACCACTCAACCTATTTGCAAATTAATTCAATCTTTACATTCTCTATTTCAAGATAAATTTCAGACCATGGAATCCACAATCACATATCTTAAATATGAAATCCAACATCTTAAGGATGCTTCTCAGGCTCATGCTAGTTCTTCTTCTCATCCTCATTCTATGTCTTCTACATGTGCTCATATCAATGAACCCCAAGTATTATTGCTCCCCACACCTATCAAGTTTGAGCTCAAGTCTTTAAGAAACAAGATATCCTTTTTGCAACTCATAACTCATCAATTGATTATATTTCCATCTACTCACTATTATCCTCCTTATCAACTTACAAAATATCAAGGTTATCTATATTGAAATCATCATCAAATCAATGGACATAATAAAAATGATTTCTATGCTTTATAATGAAGTATCAAGCACCTTGAGCATGAGGATTTTCTCTCATTCACTACACAATGTTATAATACATGTCAATCTCTAATTTTTAAATCTCACTTTGGGTTCCTAAATCTAATTCATGTATGTCTAATGAGCATCATGTCACTATTTCTAATGCTCCTTCTATGGAAATTCAAGAACCTCCTAAGTAACTACCTCTCAAAATCAATCTAACAACTCCTCCTCTCAAGTCTTCTTTTGCATTACCAAGACCAACAAACTCTAGATGGTCCCTCTCGAATCCCGCCATTCAATCTACCTCCCCATCCTACTCCACTTCCCTTCCAATTTTTTTGTCAAAGAAACTACTCTTACCGATGGTCGAGGACACATTTCAAACTCCACCACCATCCCATGGTCCTACTATTACTTTTTCCTACCATCGTGTTGGTTATCTCTCTTATCATGACACCGATAACACTCTCCCATAATGGCATCATATCTTTCATGTCACTATATAGATCTCCATCATTGACACACTAGGGGGCATCATGATTAATTCACCTTCCTAATATTCTAAGGTGGCTATCATTACTACACCGTGATTCATATTTCAACTTTCCGAGCATCATTACACATATTGATACACTTGTATCATCATTTCCCGATGATGCACTCTTGTGATATGGTTCACACTTGACTATTGAGGGCATACTACATACATGAACCTCACACACTACACATTGCTACACTCGGAGCATTCATGACACATCTTTCTAGCATAAAAACTACCATGTTGGGGCCCAGAATATTGGTTAAGTACAAGAAGGCATGTGGGCACATGGGACCTATTTGAAGAAGGGTGCATGGGGTGAAGGCATGTAGGGAAGGTCTTTAATATGGTGTTGTAGAACACATGGTGTGTGCAAGGAAAATAGGTTTTGGGACTTAGCCATATTGGGCGCCGGGTAGCACACAAGAAAAGTGTGACCTGTCTAGCATGTGGAGTGGATAAGGTACCAGCCTAACGACTGTAGGATCAAAAAGGGAATATTTCATGCATGCAATGGAAGGTTCCAGAAGAACATCATTACACATAGTGGAGAGCTCGAGATCAAAGGAGGCATGCTCCATTGGAGGACCACCTAGATACTTACCAACCAATCTGTTACCTCGGAAGGAATGGCGGTGAAGGCGGAAGGGCTATATATTAAGGGGCGTAGATAGTAGAAGAGTGTGGTGAAGAGAAGAGATGTAGAGAGAATAGTGCACTGGAAAAGAGGTGAAGCTCGCAGAAATACCATGGAGGATTCTATGGGTTGGGATTAGGAAAATATAGGAGTGATGACATATTTAGAGGGATGGGTCTATATTCATCTTTGTAATGTGAAGGACATAGTGTAGTTCTGATGCATGACTTTGCTCTGCATTGTTATATGGGTCTGTTATGACCTCAAGGATTGTAATGTGGTTACTAGACTCATCAATATGAATATAAGACTTTGTTCTAAATCATATATGTGTTCATGAGTATAATCCTTGTGCATTTCCTTTATGTATGAACCATTTCTATATGTTGTTGGTTATTTCTCTTCTATGGATGCATTGATGTGATAACTCATCCTAGGTTCTCAGAATGTTGCACGGTTCTTTTCTATTCTTTTACACTTGATTATCTATCATAAGATGATGTATTCTCACAAGACTCACATAAAGGAGAGAATCAGCACCCGCGCATGCCTCGGGTGAGTGCCCGAGTCCCACCGGGTGATAGTTTGATGCGCATAGGATTTTACTGTTAATGTAAGGGTATAAAAATGACTACATCTTAGTTCTATTTTCGGGACATTTTTTCAAATTTGTTGTGAGAAATGTCATACATCTTTTTCCCTGTGATGCATGATGAGTAACATCGACCTTAGAAAGTGTTGAAACATGGTTCAAGAGCATGGAGGATGAGTTTTCTCAAAGATTTAGCACTAGACCTAAGTTCAATGCACATAGATGGGTAGAAGAGAACATGTACCATGAGTTGTATGAGACATTCTTTTGTTGTTTTCTGGTAGAATTATGTGAATGACTTTCAGCATATTCATCTAGATTAAGATGGTACTATAGATCATGTGTATGGACCCAAGATGATTATCGGAGAGGTGAAGGATGCATATTTGACTTGGACGCGTGTTATTGATCACTGGTGGAAAGGAGTGTTTACCAATTATACTCTTAAATATGCCATTTCTATGTATTTTTTCCAAGAAGTTGCTAAGTTTGAGTTTTTGAGGGAGCCCAGAGGATCATTTTTGCATGTTATTCCTTTTTCTATGAAGACCTTGGTCATTACCTTGAGTTTATAGGAATTTCCCTTGGTGCCTAAGCTTCTCTCGAGCACCTTTGGTAGAGGAAGCTAGGGTGGAGGAAGATGACGAACATTGTGGCAAAAAAGGAAAGGGAGAAGAGATGAATCAAATATAGAAAATGTAATACCCTATAAGTATAGTCAATTATTTAATAAGATCATCGTCTTTGACAATCCTGGCCCCAAGAGGAAGAGAAACAAGTGTTTTCAATAAAGGATGAGAAAACAAGACAAAGGGAATGATAGGGTTATTAAGAATTGATATTGATCTTAAGATTATCTAAACTAAGGGTGTTGTTGCTAATTAATGCCCGCTAACAGTATTATTGTTAATGACTTAAGCTTTTAGGTACTAATTTAATAAGTCTCCCAACGTATAAGTGAATGACTTAAGGGAAAATGTATCTTTTCTATGATTTGCAATCTACAAATTAATCTTGGGCCATTATGTTACATTAGGCCTGGTGTATGGATATTACTAAAACTAATGTACATGTTGTGAGATAATATGTCGCTGTGACATCTTAAGAAGATAATGAGTTTTAAACATTGTAGTCAAAGGGAGAGATTCACTTAACAGATATTAATGATTAATCATTTTGCAGATTAATTGACTTGGGCTTGTAAATTATGGGTCGAGCTATTAATTTTGGGACTTTTGAATTATTGAAATTGATTATGTGATTTACTTGTGATCCTTTTGGGGTGCCAAAGGTTGGTGGATAACAATTAAATTATCGTAAAACAGTATAACCAAACCACTATGTTTATGATCATTGTTAACTTAAAGAAGGTCATGGGCCATAAGATACTTGCCACATAAGTAAAATTATGTATTTTAATCCTATGGACTTTGGGAATTATGGGGAATTTAAATAATAATGTTAAGGCCATGCATGTTTAAATTAAGAGATTATAACGTGGTTTTATATTATATTGTAATTCATTCTCTCCCAAGGTTATTTGACCTATGTTATAGAAAGCAAATAAGATAATGATATTAGCTAATTTCATGGAAAAAGGTAAATGAGGATTTTAAACTGCAGAAATCCCGCCAAATTTGGAGGAGAGTTGAAGGGTGGTGGTAGTTGGATATGTCACTGGTGTGGTACTCCAACATTTAACACCATTAAATTATGCATTTAATATTTACGGAAATCTATAAAGCTCCCTAAGGAAGCGAATTGCATGCAACTTCTTCATTTAGTTTTATTGATGAAATTGGGGGAAAACTCCACTTCTGGTATCTATGCATGGCGAGAAAACTATGAGTTCATGTCGCTATTTTTAGAAGAGGAATTTTATTTTTATGGGAAAATTTATAAGTCGGGAGACACCATTTTATGACTGTGAAGAAGGATTGAATTGTTGGCTGGTTCAAGGTGGATAGTTTAGAATCCAGTAAACTCACCGCTACTGTAACACTTGCTGGAGATAAATCTTGAAGGATTTAGGAATCAGATTTTGCAGGCAAGAAACATTCTTTATCCCCTTTATCTTTTTAATTCATCAGAGGTTAGAGTGAATACATATTTGCAATTTTGTTTAAGCTAAGAATAATTGGGTATGTGATGGTTGGAGGTTGTTGTTTTTCTTATATACTCTATTTTTCTATGAAAAGAAATGGTAATCATATGGTTGTTGAACCTGGGTATCTAATATTTTTGTTATCTTGTATACTGCTCAAATCATACTTGCTTAATAAGGTTATGAATGAGAAATTTTGTTTGCAATTTTCCGAAAAGGTTGACCCAGATAATAACGAGGTTTTCGTGTAGATAATATAATATTATGCAAATCGATTTTGGGTGTTATGGGTTTTCTTTTAACTGACCAAAATCTAGATATGCGGATCTGGTAAGAAACTTATTCTAGATCCTGGTGTTATTTCTTTCACATCTGGTTTGTGGGTACCAACTGTAGAAAACAAAGGTGTTGTTGGGTATGCGCCAAGGGTTATCTGGTGATTTCCAGTTGGTGTTTCTATCTCATATCTAGGATATTTAATAGATTATTATCTTCTATTGATTTGGCTATCAGAGAGACAGGATTTTTCGTGATGGCTTAGGTTCATTAGTTTAATTTTAACTTGAATGCTTATATTAAATGGGTATGCAAATGGGTTGTCTCTATCACCTTTGTAAATCAATTTAGGTGTCAAACCTTCCTACTTTACTAGATTGGAATAATGCTTTGTTATAAATAACACTTCGTGTTATCCTAGGTTGTTGTGTTAATCTGGAACTCTTTGGAAAGTTTTTGAACATTGTCTTGGATCCACTACTGGTATGGTTGGATTTTAATTGAAACAAATGCTAAGTGGTAAAACTTGGATTTCCTCATTACCGTTCAGTCTTGTGTCGACTGTAGGTTCAATAGAAACACTTTTCACCTAGGAATAAGGTGAGTGTAGTTTTCTCATTGTGATATGATGTTGATAGTAACAAGCCTTAGGCTCACTCAGATCTAAAAGAATACCATCACCAGCTTATTTGCTTAAGTTTTTCATCAAACCAATTTTCATTTAATACTAAATACTTGAAAGTAATTTAAGGACTACATTGTGAAGGTTTGAACCTAACTCATCTTATGACCGGGTATGGAAATTCCTTGTTTCCTCATTCGGGAAGCTAATTTTGTTCAGTTATTAGACTTATATATATATATATATATATATATATATATATATATATATATATATATATATATATATATATATATATATATATATCATATACTGATTTATACTTGTGGAGAAGCATGATTTGAGCTTGGCCTTGATGAGAACAACTAGCAAAATGATAGATTGTGCTTTGTTTTTGGATAGATTTAAAAGTCTTATCAGAACCAAGGGGTTTTGGTTGGCACCCTGGCTATGTTTGTTAAGTTATTGTTGCTCTATTTAAAGGTGTAACCTTGGAACTGAAACTTAGTTTTGTTTCCATTCTTTAAATCGATTTTTAAAGAAGATTCCAATAATTATATTATGTGGAGTATATGTAACTGATTAAATCTCTATAGGACAATTAAATCAAGTGTAACATATCTCCATTATTGAGGAGTAATATGTGCTAGTCATTGAGACAAATTTGAGGAGTTTAGACTCTTTACGTATGCATAAATAAGCTTTGGAATGGTTATGCCTTCATATTCTTATTAAGACATAATTTGAGATGATGTATTTTATTAAAGAAGGTATAATACGGTATAAATAGGCAACAAATTATATATTTCCTTAACTCCTTTAAGTTACTACGATATGTAACTTGAGATGTGTAGATATCATCCCTTCTTAGGATATTAATGGATAATGCAAAATATGTTGTTTTATGTAGTTATGACATATAAACATCATGTGTATTACCAGATCTATTTCATGGATATGTTGATATTGATGAAATTGGTTGGTTTCATTTCCGTAGCTTGGATTACCTTGTGTGTCCAAGGTTAATACTTGTTTGAATTGCTTGAGCAGCAATAATAGTTACAGAAATTTCTAGTTATGAATGGGATGGTATAGATACTTACCATGATTTGTAAGAGTTTGATACTCTATGTAACCTCTATGGAATTTGGTTGTAATTATAATAACATGTGGTATTAATTAGTTAATGGTCATTGTTTGACATTAACATATTTACTGGGCATTACTTCAATTTAAATAAGAGAAGTGTTGATGAGACTTTTTCATGGAGGAATACTTGAAAAAGGTAAAAAGAGTTGTACTTAATGTTTACAAAGCAAGTTAATTAAATATGATGTTGTTTTGCATTACACGGTTATATTGTAAGAATGAGATTATTATTGCAGTATATATTCATTCTAACATTTAATGATAGAAATTGATAAATGAGATAAACGAATTTTCTTACTCAGTTTAGTCAAATTGATCTTTCCTAACCATTGCAGGAAAGTGAGCGAAGATAACAAGCGTAAAGTAAAGAAATACCTTGATTATCTAATTGAACCGCATGCTTACTTTTAAAGGATAAAGTGGCAGTCGATTTATTGAATTGAGACATTCTTAATTATGTCAAGGAATTTATTTTCTACCTTTGAGAAAATTTTATTATTGTAAAATCTACTGGGTACATTTATGATATATTGTGACATGGTAAAGATTCCATATATTTTGTCAATAAATACCTGCTTCATATTGTTGAAGAATGTTGATGCCTCTCTGCAATCTCTGTAATAAATTATACTATGTTGTAGTAGTGTCGGTATAAGAATGGCTTTATACTTATGATATTTTATGAAAATTGGATCATTAGACGATTGTAATGGAGGGCTGTTGTAACTCTCTATTTTAGAAATATAACAGCTATCTTATGGACTAGGTGAACCTAGTAAGTTCAATGGATGAGTTGTGAAGTTATAAATCAGTAATATAATGGATAGGTTAATGGATTACACTATGAATTAGTGTTGATGAATTCTTTAATTTAAACTAATTAACTAGGGAAGTTAATATTATTTTTAGCAAGAGGTTGTGATTCCTCACAAGACCAGTTAAAGGTTAAATGCTTGGTAGATGAGAAATCATCTAGGTATGAATCTTGATGTATATGCTTATGTATACATACTTAAGGAATATTCTTTTAGTAAAGTTTGAGTAACTATACTAGAGATAAATTAATATGATGAACCTTCTGGATGATAAGATAAAGTTCAACATATAAGGGTTATGTCTTTAAACCTTTTGATGTTCCTTTTGGGCAGCACTTAAACCTTTAAGGAAATTAAGTTGAAATACTTGTTAAATTAACCCAACTCCCATAACATGACGAGGAGTTCAACATAATACTTCAAGGTGAAATAATAATGAGAATAGAACACGGATGTTCTTTGATACTTAAGTGAACTATCTTTCCATAAAATGGGTAAATAAAGTATAAGATCTATCAGATTACCATCATTCAAAATATGATGTGATGAACGTTTATGATGGAGTTACTCCAACTAACAAGATGTAATGAAGATAATCCATTAATAATCAGGTTGAACTTAAATGCTAAAAGGACCCATAGGATATGGGATATAGTTGGCATATAATTGTATGGGAGATGATTAAATCCCATAATACTAAACCTCTATGAAACCATGGGTATGATGCCCAATGCAAATGATGAGATTGTTGATGGGAACATGTAGATTGTGCTCAATTTGAGTACTTGCCATCTTATTCACTATGGAAGTTTGGTATCTACGCTCCTAAAATTATGAGTTGAAAACAACCATGATTAAGATATGATGGTGTAGTCATATAAAGGATAGCAAGTGATCTAATAGCTGGAATTAATGGAATGTATTTTGGATGCCAAGGAAAATTGGTATAAGGATCCAAGAAAAATGATTATACTATCAAGGTGATTGTAACCATGAAAATAAACCTAAGTTAGGGTTTGGGCATTGTTATAGAAGTTCTCAAGAGGATTGGGAATAGTACTGAAACAAGAACCTTAAAATGAATAAGATTTATATATATAGATAAATCAGACCTAGCTAGTATAAATGCTGAAGTAAAACTGAATAACACGATTCTAATAATATAGCATAAGTGTTATTGAAAGGAGGGTAATGGGAATGACTCCGTATGTCCCTAATGATGAGTGATTATGTAGCTTGCATGATTGCTTATAGGAGTAAGAGAAACATTAGTGGTTATTACTCCTTTATAATGAAAGTCATTATATATTCGGTTGAATTTGAACCACTAATAATAGTAGGATTGGGAATTTAGATCTAAAGAGTGATCTATCTTATATCTAGAATAGATAGGTAGAAATGAGTATTATCGGAACTACATTTGACCTATCGTGATACTATGGGATAGGACTCTAGATACGCTTCACTAAGTGATGAAGATGTAGGAACTAGAGCAATCTATCATGTTTAATTTATTAAGATACCATGTTCCATTTTAGGACTCTTGACAGGTCAACTCACTACCGCCATTACGTGGTCATATCCATTTAATGACATTTGTCATTATTTGAATACTACCACTTAACAACGATACTGAGTTTCCTTTTTAAGACCTTAAAATGTGGCATGGTATTACTTAAGTACAAGATTGTTGAAGTTACAAGGGTGGATGGAATCCCACGGGTTGGTACCCCGGTGTCAACATACGATGGCTATGGGAAGGAAGTAGTCTAGTAATGATGTGAATCATTACAAAGACACTTGCTTTCCCATAGGCATCACAGGATGACATTGAGGTATGACTTCATGTAGGTTAATGGGCTTGTACCTTGTACAAGACTTGTAGTTGTTTACAGCATCATTGACTACAAATCCTTATAACTGAACAAGTGATTAAGGTGAAACAAAAATTTCCTAATGATGAGTGTGCCATCATGGAATTGAGCATGGTATACATGACTCAGAAACCTTGCACAAGGTAGTGTAACTGTTGATTATACTATCAAGATTTCACCATTATCTAAGTTGTGAGATGCCTGTGGATTTCATAGGTGGAACCCAGGTACACACTTAGGGGTTATCACTTATATATCATATCATGTTAAAGGAGAACCAAAGGGGATACATTTTATGTATGGCTCATAAGAGCATTGAGGGAGAACGAGTAAGTTTAGTATTCTCTCATACAACTGCACATGGTTCATGATAGTTATCGGAAATGGATTGCATTAAGACTTATGTTGGATTTAAATATATGGGTATTTAAATCAGCTACATAAGGTAAGATAAAAAAATCTCTAAGATTGAAGTGACAAAAAGTGGATGTTATAGAAAAATATCATGAAAGGGAGATGACTAGACAACGTGAGGTTACAAGTGTGATGGATCTAAGGAGGTTAGAAAAATATCATAAGAGCATTGGGGGAACGAGTAAGTTTAGTATTCTCTCATACAGTTGCACATGGTTCATGATAGTTATCGGAAATGGATTGCATTAAGACTTATGTTGGATTTAAATATATGGGTATTTAAATCAACTACATAAGGTAAGATAAAAAAAAATCTCTAAGATTTAAGTGACAAAAAGTGGATGTTATAGAAAAATATCATGAAAGGGAGATGACTAGACAACGTGAGGTTACAAGTGTGATGGATCTATGGAGGTAGACGTTGCGGGAAGGATTTGAGGTTCACATAGAGTGCGTGGAACCTGAGTAGTATGTGTTACCCCATCTTGGCAAGAATGGGAGAAAAACCCATTGAACTTATGATGAGATTTCTTCACATGGAGAAAGGAGATCTGAAGACGCATATCTAAACCCATCTAGCAAAAAACCCCTGGGGATTGGTTTTCTAGATCAAGGGAGAAGTATTGTTAACCCAGTTGGTATCGGTGGGATTAACCGATCTGTACCTAGGAGATATAATTTCTCATTTGGAACATCCATGGTTGCGCAAACCATTCCAGCATTTGGAGGAATTTTTGGACAAGGTGTAAGTATGTAAAGTTTGGGTATCGTGTCTGGGAGTGGCATGGGACACACAAATGGAAGTGGGACAATATTAAAAACCATTGACATGCAGTTCAGTGGGACGTTGTGAACACTAGGTGCAACCACTTTAGGTCATTTTCTAGCTACAGGAGGTGGATCTTGTGGTATAGCGGCTAGAGAAACTGCAGTAGACCCGGCGGATCTGGAGGATCTAGTGGGTCAGGAGGAACATGACCTGGTGGATCTAGTGGATCTGGTGGAGGAGGAAATAGTGAAGGAAACCAAGGCTCTAGATCAAGAGGACAAGGACTTCACCACCTCCACAAGTATTCTTTGAGATGTATTTGCACTTATCAGACTATATGGGTATTGAAGATGTTGCAGAGCATGTGCATAAGTGTGAATTACTATGGCGTGCGAAAGGGATCACCACCCTAGAGCAGAAGGCAAGTCAATTTATAATAACATTACAAGGGTGTGCCTACGTAAGTATGACCCCCATCAGACGGTGGTAGACTACATTGCATTGAATAACACCTTCCTAGCAGAGTTCCACATCCCAGAATTTGAACAGAAGAGCATCATTACTTTAAAGGAGATCTAACAAGGAATGGTAAAGAGTGTATAGGAGTATGACATGCATTTCAAGACTCTCTTCTCAAAAATATCCTATGACATTCATCCTTCTCAACATGCTTAATGGTTTTTGGAGGATTGATAACACCATTTAGAAGGGCTCTGTCACACAAGAATTTCATAGACCCGTGCGAGGAATTGGAAGTTGCCCTACACACTGAGGTTGTTGGGAGTGTTGATATTGGTGTTAGTCCTTTTCTAGAGGCTCAAATTACTACAATGGCCAAGTAGTTGGAGAAGTTGTCTATAAATTCAGCACATGAGGTTTGTAGTGGTATTTGGTGTACAGACTATGAGGTAGAGGGGTATGTAAAGGATAGTTACCATCGAGAATTCGGTGCAGCGTTATGGCGGTAGAATGTGAAATTTTCCATGGGGATCATGATGTAAGTAGGTTCCCTCTACTACAGCGCACAATCCACAATAATGTTTCTTGCTATTGTAAAATTTTTACCTCTACGACCCATGATACTAAGGACTACATATGATTGATCAGATCCATGATGCTATTGATCTTGGTGTGCGCCAGACTAGTCTTGCGAGATAGCTCCAAGGATGATGATCTTCATTATGAAGGGTGCGCAAATGGAGGGGTGCATGGAAGAGGTTTTTTTGGAGGATTTCATGGTCACATTAAGTGCGGCGAGAGGACGAAGTGAGTTTACGTGAGGAATCTATTCTAACTATGAATCTATAGAGCATTACAAATGTGAGTGTCCGATCTATTACAGTTCTTGTGGTGCAGGAAAAACATAAGTATGAAGAGTTTCTTGAGATTTATGATCATATGAACCAGCAAGATCTGGAAAGAAAAAGGTGTTAGGATGGTGAGCATCAAGAAATATGATTCAGAATGGATGCCAAGAGTGGTGCGTGAGTCAAGGCTAGAGCTTGTACCTTGGTGATGACACGAGTAGAGGTTGCACGCACCAAGGAGATCCCAAGACAAAGGACACTAGTTTTAAGAGAGTAAGTGGTACATGGAAAGTATATGTACCCTTCTCATCAGAAGGAGGTGTATCAAGAGACTATGGATGTAATTTGTAGTTTGTAAGGGAGATCTAATGTCTAAAGGAGCAATCAAAGTAGATGGAGCAAAAGAATATTTTTGAGGCTCCAAAGGATTACCTAGATGATGTCAAGGAAGTATTTAGGATGTTAAGGAAAGAGAATATTATTCCCTTTCTAGAACAATTCCTAAGAGAGAAGGTAACACATGCCAGAGCAGAGTGCAAAAGGCAAGTTTTGCATGTAAACCTTCCTCCTCACAGCCTTGACTATGATAAGGAGATTACTTTGAATGTGGTTATCAATGGATGGCTTCTAAGTAATATCCTCATCGGCACGAGAGCGGAGGTCAATGTTCTTACCTTAGATGTCTGGCATCAAATGGGAAGGCTCGTATTACATCCATCTTCGAATGTGTTGTATATGGAAAATAAGACTAAGGAAATGCCCATTGGCATCTTAAAGGATGTAGTTATCACCATTCAAGGGGCTAAGTTCACTGGAGAATTCAAATTCTTGACACTTGCCGAGGCAAACAAATTTCCAACATTACTTGGGTGCCCATGGTGTTATAAGAACAATGTTGACCTGCAGTTTAACAAAGGGTATATCAGCTTTGAGAATAAGGAAGAAAGGGTGATCATCCCTTTAATAGATGGGAAGTCGGCGCCTATACTGAGCCCTTAGGAGAAGAAGTCCTTGACATAATCTATGTGTGATCCATCAGAGATCCTGAGATAATTCATCCCATGGAGGTAGTCATCCAGTTTGAAGATACTCAGTCCTTAAGTGATACCACTATCATGGCATGCAAAAATTAGGCACATGGGATGTATGAGGTTATTGGGAAATAGTGAGAGGATCTATAACTAGGGTAATGAAGGTGCACTTAGTCAAGCACTTGGGAGGAAATAATTTTCCAAGTTACTCTACAGGAGCATACCCTAAAATTTTCTTATGAGAAATTGAGGCTCGGTGGAATAATGAGGATGAGATAACGGGAATGCTGAGTTATAACCTACTCAAAACTATAGCATGCTAGTGGGCTACACATTAGGAGAGCATGAGGTAATAATCACATTTTTTGTAAGGTTCTCCAGGAGTAATGCACCCAATATCATACAAGATTTCCATGGTAAAGAGACTACATCATGTCATATCCAAACATGTGAGAAGGCCTAGATGGGAAGCGCAAAAGCATTACAGCCTTTTTTATGGGTGCATAAGTTATATTCCACCTTACAAGGTTGTGTGCATGCATGGTATATTCACTCAGAGATGTGTCGTCAAACATGTAATTGGCAGGAGTTGGAGGCTAATCTCATTCCAACTTTCGATTATAGGAGTACTAAGCCATCGGTGGATAAGTTTTTACAAGTAATTAAGAGTTTTACTATGGGAGATAGTGCTATGGCAGAGGATAGACTACTAGAGTTGTTGGGTCAGCCTTATTTGGAGATGTGCCTCAATGAAGAAGAGTCGAGGAAGTAACCCTTGAGCGCACATGTATTGAAAAAGAATAAGGAAAGATGGTCTATATAGTAGATGGTGAAGAGATGGATACTTTTGATGTTAATCATTTTGAGGGTACATGCAAATTCATAGACAAAGTGCTCAAAAGTAAGCACACGCCTACCATGAGCCCTTGAAAACAAATAAGGTTAACATTGGGACAAAGATAGAACCTAAGGAAGCTATCATTAGGGACTCTTGGTCGAAAAAAAGTTGCAAAGGTCATTGATACGTGCGCATGAGTTCAGGATTTATTCCTCGCGGGTATCATGAACTCAAAGGTGTTCACCATTCCTTGGGGAGATGAAGATCAAATTGAATAAAGTTGTGTTCTCGATTTGGAAGAGGCCTTATCTAATGAATCACAATTTGTGCGTATGGGTTGAGGAAGAAATAGACAAGATGATAACATATAATATCATTAAGGAAGTGGAAGAATCGAAATAGATAATCCCAATGGTCAAGTATCAAGAAGGATGGGAGGATAAGAATATGTGTTGCCTACAGGATCTCGAATGCATTATGTATCATTGATCCTTTTCCAACCCCCTTTACTAAAGAAATTTTGGGGGGAGTAGGCAAGCGCGAAGTATACTCTTTCACGGATGGGTTCTCAGGGTATCACCAAGTCAAGATTGCAAAGGAAGACCAGAGAAAGAAAACTTTTGCCACTGAATGGGGAAGATTTTCCTACATGGTTATGCCTTTTGGATTGAAGAATGTGCCTGTTGTGTTCTCACACATCATGGTACAAGAATTTTAAGACTTCATCCATAAATTTCTTCAAGTTTACTTGGATGACTGGACTATGTATGGGTTGGTAAAAGACCATTGTGAAAAATTGAGGCTGATGTTTGAGATATTTTGGTAATTAAGGATATCCCCCAACGTTAAGAAATGTGTCTTTGCTACTCCATTTGGAACCCTGTTAGGACATATTATATGAAAAGAAGGCTTACTAGTAGATCCCACCAATGTTGCAGTTATTTTCAGATTAGGAGATCTTATTAATCAAAGTGCAGTGCGTGGATTCCTTGGGCATATGGGGTACTACAGGAAATTCATCAAGGGGTATGCCAAGATCACCACACCCTTGGAAGAATTTCTAAAACACAAGAGTTCCTTTCATTGGGGAGAGGTACAACAAAATACATTTGACACTTTGAAGGATAGGCTTGTCACAGTGCCCATATTACGTTTTCCTTCTTGGGATAAGCCTTTCCATGTTCATGTTGATGCCTCAGGGACAGCTATGGGAGCAATACTAGCATAACCTGGTGAGGTAATTGTCAACCATCCCTTGTGTTTTTCCAAAGAGAAAGTTGACACCAACCGAACAAAACTACACATCTACGAACACAAAGCATTGTTTATGATCTACACACCGCACAATTTTAGGAATTATCTATTGGAAACACCATTTACATTCTACACGGACCACATGGAATAGAAATACTTAGTCAGAAATCTCATTCCAGTAAGGGCACATATGTCGTTAGGTCATATTACTTCAAGAGTTTGAGTTCACAGTTGTTGTAAAACTAGGAAAAAGTAATTCAAGACTTGGCCACTTATTAAGAATCAACTCAAGGGAGGATGTGCAAAGCATTGAGGAAACCATGTTGGATGCACAACTATTTACGTTGCAACATGTGCCCTCAGACTTGGAAGATATCACAATTTTCTTTAAAATAGATGTGGCACTAGAAGGGATGAAGGCTATGGAGAGAAAGTAGTTAGCATTATGCGCCGCACCCTATATGTTGATTAGTGGATCCCTGTATAAGTTAGGTCGTGATGAGGTTCTACGCCGATGCGTATTGAATTATGAGCACGTGGAAACTATGGAGGAAGCACATGGTGGGATTACAGGGAGGAAACTATGCCAGAAATTCTACTACGCAAAATATTCTACTAGAGGATTTGGTGGTAAACCATCTAATGAGGATTGTATTGAGTTTTGCAAGGTCTCGTGACCATTAAGCAAGCACCTTGGTAAACACCGGGAAGAGGGATGAAATTACCTTATGACCGATATCCAGCACTAAACCATTTGAAAAATGGGAAATAAACTTTGTAGGGCCAATTTCTCTAACCACACAAAGGATTGGTTTATGGTATATCATTACTTACACTAATTACTTAACTCATTGGGTGAGGCAATGCCTACAAATTATTACACTATAGTGATAAATTCTGCTATATTTTTATGGGAGAATATAATCAACAGGTATGGTTTTCCTTTAAGCTTAACAAGTGATAGAGGTACACATTTCCTCAATCAAATGGTCGAGGATCATGTTAGTAGAATTTATGGTGGCCCATCACAAGACTACCCCTTATCACCCTCAAGTGAATGGAACTATTGAGGCATTTAACAAAATACTAATTCACACGTTGACTAAGATATGTGACGTTGGAAGACAATATTGGGATGAAAAAGTATCAGCCATTCTATGGGCATACAGGACAACCTATAAGAGGTTGAACAAGGCCACACTGTTTCAATTGGTGTTTGGCACAGAGGATTTTTCTAGTTGAATTCATGTTATCATTCGCATATAGTGCACACAAGAGGATTAGGTGATGAACAAGCACTTTGGAAGGGAGGATTGATAAGTTGATCTAGTTAGATGCAAGGTGATCACTTGGTAGATGGATTAAAAAGATAGAAAAAGAAAGAAAAAGGCATGGCATGATCATCATATCAAGAACAAGCAGTTTGAGGTTAGGTAGATGGTGTTGTTGTATGATTCCAAGTTTTTGTGCCATCCTGGGAAGTTGAAATTCCATTGGTTGGGACCCTACATCATCTCATACATTATTGATTCAAGCACTTGCCAATTACAAGCGCTAGATGGGACAAGATTACCAGGTCATTTCAATGGGAGTAGGTCAAGCCCCGCTATAAATAAGTCTTCTTGGTGTTTTTAATAAGGTAGTATTTCCAATTAGCTTGGAATTTCCCTTTATGCTTTTCTCTTCTTGTGTTTCCCTTTCTCATTGCTTGTTTCTTTCTTTTTGTTTCATTTTGCACCTTATGTGTTGGTAACCACATTATTATTTCCAAGGTTGTGTATACACAATGGACCGTGCATCTGTTTTAGTGTGGGGTGGAGTAATGCAAAGAAAATTATAGGCATGTAATACAAGTTGAGTGGCCAAGTATAAGGAAGCACGTAAGGATAAGAAAGCACATGGGGAAATGGTGGATAATGAATTATGGTCTTAAGAAGGTGAACAAAGACCACGTATAAAGTATGAAGGCGGAGGAACAACATGAGGTAGGCAAGGGAAAAAATTAGGTAAAGAACAAAAGAAGTGCCTTTGCACTGTAGACGTGTGCATAAGAGTATTTGGGGGGTTTTTTTGTGCCTTGACGGTTGTAAAATATTTTTCATGCAAGATTGCACGTGTGGGTAAGGGTGCTTAAAGTTGGCTTAGTGGAAAATAATGCATTTAATGTTAAAGTATGTTGGTAGGTGGTATAGCATTTATTCTTCGAGGGAATAAAAAACTATAAATACAAGGTTGGGCAAGTCATTATTCTACCTTACTATTGTGAAGTTGAAGCACTCTTACGAACTAGGGCATTTAGAGAAATTTGTGCAAAGTAAGAAGAATCATAAGAATTTAAGTGTGTGACTAGAGTGAATCTACAAACTAGGAGGAAGGAGTACACTAGCATGAGGAAAGGTTGTTTGAAGTACATCATCTTGTGGAAGGTTTTCCTAGTTAGTGTTTGGCAGCTAGGGCATGGAGATAGAAGGATTTATTCCAGGAGTTAAGCTTTGGAGTTGAGTTTGGAGTTAAGAAGAGTAATAGAATAAGGTAATAAGTTATTAGTTTATCCCAATAGAAATCATGGCACCTAATAAGGTGATTGTTTCATCGAAGAAAGCAAACCGCCTCACGAGCTATAATGAAGAATGGTATGCATAAATGCCATACCTAGATGGAGTATTGCTAGGAAAGGAGTGGATGTCGCATTTAATAAAAATGACCATGAGTGATTATAATAATCACATGAGCACAACTGAGAAGGAAATGGCATTAGATTTGGTCTCCCAACTAATAAAAGGACACTAGATGGGATGCCTATAAACAACACCGAAGTGAAAGTCAAATTGGAGAAGGTAGGGTTATTACAACTATATGAGTTGCCTTATTTTGGCAAGCTCGAGCACCTTTATCAATGGTTGATGTCACACATGCATGAGGATCACTTCTATTTTGCAAGGTTTAAGATGTGCATAACACCATAGCTGATATCCAAGTTCATAGGCCTTATTTTTTAAGGAGAAATTATAGATGATGATCTGAGTGACAAGGAGGCTATCAAGGAGACAATAGCAATGTATGTTATTTGTAAGAAGGGTTCGTGATACTTTGACATCATAGATATGCTAGATCCTATTATGAGGATGGATGTGTGCTTGGTGACCAGGCTTAATGATCGGGAAAATTGATGCAAGTGAACAAGGCATGGCTAAATGTATGTCGGAAGATATTAGAGGGAACCATCTATAACTTGTCCACTTTCATTGCGGATGAGATCATAAGTAGCGCGCAGGAAGGAGAAAAGATATTATTCAGTAACGTCCTCCTCACCCTTGTATATTCAGATATTGGAGTGTCGATGGGATGGAAATATTTGTTTGGGAATATCTAGATGAGGATCCCTCACCCACAAAGAGGTTTGAAAAGTACACTTGTGAAACCATGATAGCCGCTCACAAGGTGCACTGGAGAAGAGGTATAAGCAAATTTGTGACACATTTGAGGCAGAGTGGAGGATCCGAAAGTAGTTATCTTCTCTCATGGATGGAGAAGTATACTTTGCAGCCTTACCAACACTTCTTTGTTGGCAAGTTCACTTTTACAAATGGGACCAAGATCCCATGGTGCAAGCTGCCCTTCTCCTTCACCATGCAATACTTCCGGGGAAGGGGTCAATAGGTTCAAAAAAATCCAAAAGACTAAGGTTTGACCTTAGTGAGGTGGATCAAGACCACCGCGAGTTGTGCCAAAATATCATGTACCTTAAAAAAGTGCACATACATGGAAAATTATGTCTCCCATGAAGTTCAAATGATGAAGCTAATAATGTTGCCAATCACCTGGAAGGGTCAGAACTTGAGATTATATCTTTGCATAAGGAAAAAATTTGAGAAAGTTTCATATCTCGGAGAGTGATTTCACCATTCCAAAAGACCCCACAGAATAAATAAGGTTGTACCAAAGAAGAAAAAAAGAGAAGAGGGGTAGGAGAAAAATGCACCAAGTGTGTACACGCATAATCGGTGGGCGCACTTGAAGCGATCAGAAGCCTAGCACTTACGCACAGAGAAATAAGTCCCTGTCAAGGAAAATACCCCAAAAGAAGAGGTGCTAGAGCATGAAGAGCACCTCACCCATGAATAATCACCAACGAAGAGGTCACCTATCAAGGAGAAGGAGAAAGAAGAATATCCTATACTAGAGATGCAGAAGGTGACAGATGATGAGGTAGAATCAGAAGAGACGAAAATTTTAGATGCCTACATCGGTGACAAGGATGATGACAAGCCTAAAGGAGGTGAATACCATCCAATATATGATGTACATGATTCTAAGGAGGAAGGAGATGAAGAGGAGTATAACAAGGAAGATGAGGAGAAGAATGATGAGGAAGAATTTGAGGCTCAAGGCAAGGGGGTGAGCAAAGAAGTAAGCACCAAGAACTAAAGAACCCCAAGCCTCACCAAGGAGTAAGTAGAGAAAGTTACGGAGAGAGAAGTGGCTAGGCATCATGAAGAAGTTGGTGGAACAGGAGTTGGAGAAGAGCGTGGATGAAATTATAAAGGAGATAGAAGAAGAAAGCATTGAGAAGGAGTATGGAAGCATGGGTGGGGATCCCAAATTAGCATTGAGGTTCCCAAAAGCTACGTGAATATGTGGGAAAGGAATTTTGGTGGCATAAGGGCAAGGAATGAGATACATTAATGATCCTAATAAGGTGCTAAATGCATGCTTCTAGAGTACCGTACTAACAAAGAAACTCTTAATTATGTCATCGTTTGATGAAGAAGGCACATACCCATGGACAAGAAAGATGCTATCTTGGGAGTTTGAGTCCCACGTGGATGAACCATAATTTGAAGTAACTTAAAGAGCATTTGTGCCAAAAAACAAAGGAATAAATCCATTAGAAAATTCTCAGCATCTATACAATGAATAGGTCTGTAATATGCTTAACAAGGTTTCAGCAGAAATTGAGGCCAAACTATTTGGGATAAATAATATAGTGAGATTCCTAGAGGATGAATTGGAGAAGAAAAATAAGGATCCCGTGGAGAAGAGCAAGGACCTAAAACAAGAGGATTTGATTAGTGCTCAGTTGAGGCATGAGCTGAAAGAATAAAAAGAAAAGGTGTGTGAAGTCTCCAAGAAGGTGGAGATGGCTACAGATGCCATTTTCCTGAAGTGCCCTAACCTAGTGCCACCTAAGTAGAAGTATGAATTAGCCTTGCAGTGTCTGGAGGATTTGAATCGCATTCTCATAATGGAGAGGTGACCACTCACTTGTGAGTCTATAGAAGAGGCATAGGCGTGCCAAGAAAAAGAGAACAAGATGAAGGTTTTTGAGATTTTGACTCGATACACTAAGCTTCTTATAGAGGTGAAGGCTAACACACAAGTCACAAGTTATGTATGACAACCGCACCGATAAGGATAGAGTGGAAAGCATCTTGGTTACCACCCATGAAATGGAACTCAATGAGTTCCAAGAGAAAAATAAGGGGAATAGAGTGGAAAGAGATAATATCGTGGCCAAGGTGGAGAATAAGTCGGGAAGCATTGAAGGAATTATACCCCGGATCACCCACAAGATGGATGCCCTTGAAGACTTGGTGAAGCAATTGGAAAGTGTCGTTGACATCATGAGAAAAAAGGGGAGGACCTAAGTTTTAAGGAGGTGAGAACCCTAATAGGTGACCTCTATTAGCAAGATTAGAATGAGGTCGATGCTTGAGAGAAGCTAGAGGAAGAATTAGGGAAGGATTTCCCTCTCCTCCTCCAGCAATAAAAAAGTTCCCCATTCTTTTTCCCAATTCTTCTTTCCCTTATTCTTTCTTTCCAACCATGTTAAGAACCCTCCATTATTTATTCTTTGAGGAGTGTTTCTAAGGATAGATAATAGGTGTAGTGTGGGGTGATGTTGGGCCTCAAAATACTGGCTAAGTACAAGAAGGCACGTGGGCCCATGGGACCTATTTGAAGAAGCGCACATGGGATGAAGGTGTGCAAGGAAGGGTTCTAGAAGGTTTTACAGAACACACGGTGCATGCACAAGGTAAGACAGGTTTTGGGACTTAGCCATATTTGACATCCCAGGAAACACATGAGAAAAGTGTGACCCATCTAGCATGTGGAGTGGATAAGGTGCCACTGCAACTGTAGGATCAAAAAGGAATATTCCATGCATGTAATGGAAGGTTCTAGAAGAACATCATTACATAGAGTGGAGAGCTCGAGATCAAAGGAGGCATGCTCCATTGGAGGACCACTTGGACACTTGGCAGCTGATCTGTTACCTCAGAAGGCATGGCGGTGAAGGTAGAAGGGCTATATATTGAGGGGCGTAGATAGTAGAAGGGTGTGGTGAAGAGAAGAGATGTAGAGAGAATAGTGCACTCGGAAAAGAGGTGAAGCTCTGCAGAAATACCATGGAGGATTATATGGGTTGGGATTAGGAAAATATAGGAGTGATGACATATTTAGAGGGATGGGTCTGTATTCATCTTTGTAATGTGAAGGACATAGTGTAGTTCTGATGCATGACTTTTCTCTGCATTGTTATATGGGTCTATTATGACCTCAAGGATTGTAATGTGGTTATTGGACTCATCAATATGAATATAAGACTATGTTCTAAATCATATATGTGTTCATGAGTATAATCCTTGTACATTCCCTTAATGTATGAACCATTTCTATATGTTTTTGGTCATTTCTCTTCTATGGATGCATTGATATGATAACTTGTCCTAGGTTTGCAAAATGTTGTATGGTTTTTTATTTTTCTTGTACTTGATTATCTATCATAAGATGATGTATTCTCACAAGACATACATAAAGGAGAGACTCTGCACCTACACGTGCCTTGGGTGAGTGCCCAACACTGCTTTGGGTGATAGGTTGGCATGCATGGGATTATATTGTTAATCTAAGGGTTTTAAAATGAATACATACCCTATGATGCACTTTAGTTCCATGATTCATGTTCAACTATTGAGCGTCTAAATATGAAATGAACCTCACCACACTCACTCACTCTCTATGTTTTACGCTTTGTCAATCATATCTTTCTAGCACATAATTCAAACCATTTCCCGATGACACATTCTTATTCTACGGTCCATTCTTGATTGTTGAGGGGAATTTATAAATGAACCTCATCTCATGCATACTAATTGACATTCACTCAGGGGAAAACTAATCTTATCACACTCACTTTTCATTCCATTCCATTTACACTCACATCATACTACATATCTTGGTTGCACATTTTTCTTGTTTATGATCACATGTTACACTTTTCTTACTATGTTAGATGGATATTTTGTATGCCATTATCTTTTATATATACACATGCATGTTCACTTTCCTTATATTTATGAATACAAAATTTACATAGATCTATTTCACACAACATGAATGCTTGACACTATACCTCTTACCAGTCCCATAGTGGTTCTTGCAGCATCTACTTTCCTACACACTACATGTGTTATTTTTTCTTTTATACTACTTCATATTCTTACTATCAAACTATTATATCATATCATACACGCTTTGACATAATTTCTATCTTTCTAACATGCTAATAGGTGCTTCATGTGTAGCATTAAACTTACAGAACTATTTTCCGCCATGATTTTTGATACTTTGCCTACTACTATTTGCTATTATTTTCTATTTGTATGCCATTGTTCATGGGATTTTCCTTATGTCTTGCTTATTCACTACTTATATGCTTTTGACTTGATTGTCTCAAAATTGTGTGTGATGTCCCATGTTTACAACCAACATTTCACAGTCTATATCGTATTCTTTCTTTGCTAGCTTACACATTATTTTCTATATGTGTATTTGTCTTGATTATATAAACACTTGTTTCCACCACTTTGTTTGCACGTTACTTGGTTTATACAAAACGCATTCCACCATAGGGCATTGGTTTCAAATCAATGGGATCCTCTCCTTTAGGCTACATACTCTAGTGGCGTTGCATGTACTCCTAGTGCGGGATCCTCTCCTTTGGGCTACATGTACATCATATGATTCCCAAGCAAGAAAATTACTAGTTGACCACTATATTTGGCCTCTTTACTTTATTTATTATTTTATCTTTAGCCTTACACATCCTATTTCCAGTCTTACTTTTGATTCCTCATCTTTTCTGAGTCTAGACACCAACACCTAGCCAAGAAACCAACGCCTAGGTTCTCTTGTCCCATCTGGGCACCCACTACCTCTTGGTATCTTTCTCACCTCTTTTGGGCCTCTTTTCATCGTTGGGAATTTTTTTCTTATGGGTCATCCTTTTAGTGGTTAATTACTAAATTCAAACAGAGAATCATTTAAATATAAATTTATGTGACCATAATACAGATCAATCTCTAATCATCTACTACCATCACCTAAGGTTACATCCAAATGTTTTCTAAGAGATCAAAACATCCATCCGGCTTCATACAAGGGAAAAGGGACTTCTTAATATGCATACAAGCATAGGAGGGGAAGTTGATTTTTCCATGCACACATTTATTTATATCAAGACATCTAGCTATTACTCTCTATCTATTGTATCTTACACAAGAGCCACCTAGGGCCAAATTATTTGCACATAAACGTAGAACTACATGGATTTCGAAATGTAGTACAACTCCTAGATCGTAAGTTCACTCACCATGTGAGTTTCGGGTCTATCCGACTCCCCATTTTCATCTTTTTTATTTTTAGGATTTGATGTGTTTTAGGGTTTTGTAGGTTATTTTTCTCCTTACATGTTAAAAGAGAATTCGTGAGTATAGAAAAACACACAAGTGATCAACAATGAATGAAAATAACGTAGAAGAGACACAAAATAAATTAATTTCTAACCATTTTCACAATCATGGGCACCTAGTAGCTTGATCTCCAACACTCCAAGTGCCCTTGACCCAATCTAGGTGCCCTAGTCCCAGCACTTCCAACACCTCTGTAATTTTTGGACTTGGTGTGACAGATCTAAACTTATATTTAATCAATTTTCCAGCTCAAAAAAGCTTGGGATGAATTACAAAATTAGCAGAGTCTCTTATTCCCTCTCTTGCACCTAGGGTTTTTGTAGGTTATATCATTGCATGTGACTCTGAAATATACTTCTAGGGTTTACCATTTTATTTCTATATATATTAAATCATTGGTATGCTTTTTTATTTACTTTCTCGTAATGCATTTATTATGTATTCTACTTTGATTGATCCTCTGAAGCATTGCATATAAATTTGTATTATAACTTCTCATGTCACTTTAACCTATTTTTATATGCTTATATCAAATAAAAAGGTACTTCCAAGCCGGGATGATTCATACACTCACGTTACGATCTTCCCTTTTATCATCTATCATTGTATCTTTCATTCTAACTAAATTTTTATGTATAATTCTCCATTTCTCCTATATATTCCTCAAAGATAGTTATTTACATGACTCAGTCTTCCCTCCCCCTCCCTTGATTTCTTCACTTGAAAAAAAAAAGCACCAAATCCCAAACCCAAGCCAAGTTATAATCCCTTCCATCATTATGACCTTTTCTTCCACAATATTTGTTACAATAAATGTATCCCTCATCAACTAAAATGACCATATGACTTTACCTACAAAAAAATCATACCGACATTATGAGAGGATCAATATTTGGTATACTATCGGATGTATCACCACTACAATTAAATTTTCTACCACAATTGTATTTTCTTCTCTTCATTTTTGAGCATCAATAGACCTCTTCTATCACCCCATCGACACTCGAGGTGGAATCATCATCCATCCTACTAATATTTCTTCTATCCTTTTAAAATAAAATTGTTAGAATTGTCTACTACCTTTGAAAATAATGTCTTTTAGGCTAAACCACATAAAAGAGGGGAAAATGTGTTTCACACCTTATTTCATGTTGTAATGATGTCTTTTCAAATTGTTCCAATTGTGTCCTTTTCATGGTGTTAGTGTGTTCATGGCACCTCGGGGTGTTGAGCCAAATTGATGATGTTTATCTAGCACATAGGTGTTATGTGAGTCATGTGAGTCATGCAAGGTGGTGTTTGTGTTTTTTCAAGTCCTCGTGTTATATTTAGTGTTCTCTCAATATTTTTAAATTCTTTTAGGGGTATTATAGGTCTCTTTCCAGGTTCATAGTGTTGGTTAGTTGAGAACCACTACTCTAAATCTTCAAGTTTGAATGCATATAGCACTTCCTGAAGAGAAAATGAATACAAAGTTTATACTACTTAGTCAAAAGGGTGTTTAGATATGGAAGAAGGATTCTATCATGCAATTCAAGCCAACTTATTTCTTAAACAAGGAATCTAGTAAAATTGGCTCTAGTGCACATGCCTAATCCTTAGGGGATCTAGAAAGATGAAGTAGTGAAGGATCAAAAATGAGGCCAAATGGTGGAAATAGATTCATTTCATGTGGAAAATATCAAATCAAGGCTTAAAATTTCATAAAACATGCTTTGGAAGAAAAATATAAGTCCTAGCCAAAACTACCCTTGAGAACTTGAGTTGTACTTGTAGCCAAATGAGATGGGCCAGAAAAATTAATGGGTTATCTTGGAAAATAAATCATTTTACATTATGGAGGTATGTTTCTTTGAGGTCCATGTAAAATTTTAGGACTCAAGGAGGTCATTTGTGCAAGTAATTCAAATTTTACTATGATTGGGTTTTGAGGAAACTCTATTTAGACCACTGGACTTCTTAGCTATCAAAAAAAATTATCAAGAATTACTTAGATAAATCATAGAATAAATTTTTAGATTAAATTATCATAAAAAAATGGTGCAAATTATTTTTTCTTGATTGATTAAGTTTTGAAGGAGTTCTCTTCATTTTTCTCAAAGCCTCTTCAAAACCCTTCCAAAGCCTCCATTTGAGTGGTAAGAGAGAAAATCATTGTATTCTAAATTGTTCCTATGGGAATTTTTATGAAATTATTTGGGAATGTAGTAGAAACTCTAGGTACCATGATAATTCACATGTGCAGCTATAGGAGGCACTTTGCATGAGAGGAGAAAAATAGGGGTTTCGATAAATTTGCATGCAAAAACATAATATGGAAGTTTCATGGTGGAAAATTAGGTGTAAGATGGATTGATTGAGGTACTCTAAATGTTGATCACTTACTTTGGTTAGGTTGTGTGAGAATTTTTCTTATCGTATGTCCATTCATTCTTCCTATCGCTAGAAGCCAAGAAGGTAAAGTCTAGTCATGGTTGAAGTCTAAGTTATTGGTCACTTTGCCTTCACTTTGAGTCCAAATGAGGGCTTGAAAAAATTTCTACAAGTACCTAGCTCTGTGTTAATGTACTCACTTTTTATGGAGGAAAATTTTTTTGTGCTCATTATTGGTACTCAATCTTACACACCCTTAGGGCTTGGCAATGAGATCATGGATTTTTATTCTTTGAGGATGATAGAATTTTTAGTATGAGCCATTTATAGTTGGGGATACAAAATCTTTGGGATCAAGGTTTGGGATAACTAAGTGACACGTATTAAGGGGATGGCCTTTCCCTGCTACTTTTGGTCCTACCTTAAACCATGGTGAGAGGACTGCATGATAACTTGAATGCAGAGGGGGAGATGGATTCTTTGTTCTTTAATTTCTTAAAGTGATAGATAAATGTAGGATAAAAATGTCCATGGATATAACACTTCACTCTCACGATTTGTCACATAATTTGATGCATATTCTTATTTTACTAGAAACAGTTACTATAGACATCATATTTCCATTTCTCTTGCATATTTTAATGAGGGAAGAAAAGTTAAAGGTTTCCTTTGACTGGAATTTATAGAAAAATAAATAGAGTAAAAAATAAAGGCTAGTATAATGTGGTGGGACTGGTAGTACGCTTGTATTTATAAATATGGGGGATTATATGACAACAGATCTTCTGGAAACACAACATTCAACACTCACCTAGAAAATATGCCATTCTAGAAAATAAAGAAAAATTTATCAAGTAGTCACAATTTCAATCAAAGGAATATTTTCATTCATTGATACTCAATAAATGCAAAGGTTTCACACAATCTCTAAAATACCCAACACAAAGGCTCATGAAATTATTCTAGTAAAGTGTTTATTGCTTTTGATCTCATACACCTAAGATTCACTCAAAGGTTTACAAAAATCCATCAACAAAATGATTACAAAGTAAGGATTTTATAATTGTACCCAATATTGCAAAGTAAATTCTCACAACATAATATTGAATAAATGACCAAATCTCAATCTGTTAAGGACAGATCTAGTGTAATTTAGAGAAACAATAAACACAAAATTGCATCAAAAAATGTAACTCATTAATAAAATGCTCAACATATAGAACCCATAATACATAAGCTAAGCTCATAAGAAGACATATTTCATTAATATCTTTCAAACTCTTGGCAAGGGAACATAGAACAAATGATCTCAATTCCTATTAATGGTTGTACATTGCAACCATCTTAACATAAGAACTTGAAAAATGAAAACTTATATTGTATTTCAACAAAGAGATTTTAGTATTACAATAAGATATCTCAACTTTTTTCAACATTAGAAAAACTAACCCCTCCTTCCTATAAGAACATGCCCTCGTGCATATATAACTTTGAAAAATTCCTTCGATTCAATTTCCCCCCAAAATTTCATAAAAATATCCTACTCACTTATAATGAAGGATTTCAACTAAAGTAAGAATATTTTGTTCCCAATCGGAAATATTTGATTTTCTATTAGTACTTTGCGATTGGTCCTAGTATTCTACTACCATTTGGTATAAAACATTGATTGATAATGTTAGGTGTAATTTAGTTTATCAATATTTTTGGGATGACTGAAGTACCCTATCACCCTTTCTCACCTTCTTGACATCACCCTTCACATTAATTTTATTTTATTTTCTTGTGAAGGTTATACCTTTATGAAGCGAGTAATTTATTGAAAATTATTTTGGAATTAATGCTCTAATTTGTGTCAAGCTTTTAATTAGATTAAATGAAGCTCCATTTCATCACCTTTTATCTTTCCTTCCCTTAATTCAATTTGTTCTTCATATACATCAAAATCCTGAAATAAATTACATATTGATGGCTCATACAAATTTTTCTAGCATTTTCTTCCCTATAATTTTTCCATTCATTAGCTACATACTTAAATACTCTCTACAAAATTGCTTGGGAATTTCTCTACTGAAGTATTCTCAATATTATGTGTTTTAAAAAATGGGTAACTTGGATTTTGAAGGAAGTTTGAAAAATTTATCTTCATAGGTGATCTATTATTTTTTTTCACTTTCAGGTACGGATGATAACTTTATCTTAATGTTGTTCTCAATTAAATAACAAGAAACTCGAAGGTCCAGTGACTCCCATCATTGTTAAGGTGGCCCTGATGAGAAATCTCATGAAGGTGACCTTCTTTTTCTCATCATTCCAAATCATGCTCCACCACTTTATTTAGCGAGAAGATGCTTAGGCCCCCGATTAGATGAAGTCATTTTGGATATGTTATAAATGATCATCAATTCTAATGTTGCAACTATCTCTCTACTCCTCTTTATTGATGAATTGATAGAGAAAGGAACTCTAGTCATTATTTTAGTGCTTTCTGGTTTTGATTCTTTAGAAAATTCACCAAAGCATTTCATTCCACACCTAAAGAAATAGTTCATCCCTCCTTATTATCTTCATATGAATGTCTCGGTCTATTAGAATGGGTCTCCTCTTTTACTAGAAAAGTAGAACTGATTATTCTACTAGGGAATTTTCAAACAAACATAGAAGAACTCTTGGATTTGGGAATGTCTCATGACTTTTCCAAAAGAATTTGATTTGTATATCAAGCTCATAGTCATGTAAAATTTGAATATAGTAAAAATAATTATTGTCTTACATTCCCCTATTTTATGAGGAAGTAATAGTGATTGACTAATCACTTACTAACTATACAACTCTTTTTGTAAAATGTATATGTATGTATGAACATGATTTTACAAGGGAAGGGGCCCCTATCAAAACCCCATTTTGAGATTTTGTAAATACAAAAATACACAACATTTTACTATGTCTCTTGTATGGATTTGATTCCAACTTATTCACTACCAACCCTTTTGAATTTACATTCTAACATTTCATGCTTAATAGAACACAAAATTTGGAAAGTACAAAATTACAAAATAAGAAGTAATTCGATGAAGTAGAGAAAGTTTAGAGAACAAGCCTATATTTGATCAAGCTTAGTGTTATCAACTTCAAGTTCAATGACATCATCCTCTTCTGCTTTGTTTGTTCTTTCTCTATATGCATCAAACCTTTGGAATATTTGGATAATGTATTATTCATCAAGTCTAACCCAGGAATATGAATATCAATGCTTGTTCTTTTAGTACTTCAAGCTTTGGCTTTACATCTTAACTCTTTTTATCCTTTTTGACAACTCAGCTATTTGTTTCTCAAAACTAACAAATTTATGGATAGTATCATAACTGAACATTGGACTAGTAGTGTTAGGTTCTCCATTAATGTTTGATCAAAGGATTGTACCAATTTTTTATGTTCCCAAATATCTATAAGTGAATCTTTCTTGTGTTGTAAGTTTCCCTAGCCCATTTGTTAATATTGTCAATGCATACTAATATTTTTCCCTTTCTAAGAGGATTCTTTCATCGATTTGATTTAGATTTCTCCTTATTAACTTGATATCTACCTCATAAGTATACTCTACTACCTTTTACTCAAGGAGGAAAATCCCTTCTTTCTCCACCAATTCATCATCTAATTGAGTTATTGCTTCCATTTTGGGAAGTATTCCTTCCCAATAGTGCAATTCATCCTTAGATTTATCAAGTTGTTATGTTGCATCATCCGATAAGTATGATAGTTGGTTGTAACACCTCACATTGTTCTCTATGACCTTTCCCTCATTTTCGGACAATTCCTCTTTCCATTTTTCCACAATACCAATTATCGTTATAGATCTATCAGCTGCATCGAACACTTCGATGTTATTTCAACAACAATCTCTTTTCCTTCCATAGAGATTTTTATCCACTTTTTACTTAAGTTGAAGATATTTCAATTTTTTCCTTTAGTTTTTTCTGCATTACCTTATATTTATCAATCTTTTTTATTAGGCCTCCAAGAACCATAGTAGCATCTTGTTTCAATTTATCTATAGTTGGCTTATCTAGTGGAATTTGTGTGATTTGATAGTCACTCTGTGTGACCTCATCCTTCTAAATCCTTGATGGTTAAATGAGTCTTTGACAAAATCCTAACCCTCTTGGGAGCTTTTGTATGTTTGGATAATATAATTTTCTTGATGTAAATGGTTTCTACCTAGATTGCTTCCTTTTATTTCCTTGGGAGGAGTGTTCTAACCATTATTCTATGGGGACATTTCCCCACTTGATTTTTGTGGTGTAATTTGTGGTGGGCTTGAAAACACCACTATTTCTTTAGAATTAACTTGAGATAATTATGACATCAGTACAGTTTATGTGATACTTAAAGTTTTGATTTTTATTATTTCTTCTTGTCATGTGGGGCCCTCATTTCTATCTATTCTCCATTTTTTTCTTCTATTCCAAGTCCCTTGGTTACTTCTATTTCAAAGATCTACTTCTCGGGCCTTATCGTGATTAGTGTCTCTTTCTTTCCCTTAGCCTCTGCTAGACTAAAAATTCCCCATAAACCTCTTTTAATAATTATTTTGTAAGGCTTGCAGTTTCATGTGATCTTTCCATTATTGAAATTTCTTCCTCTTCATAAGGCTACTTCTCTATGGGCTAAGTCATTTATTATGATGAATTTCTTACAATTTCCTACTTACTAAATCTTTCTCAATTTTTGGCATTAAAAATCCAAATTGTACATCATGGATTGCCATACCTTCCTCATCACCCCAAAATGTTGGAAACTTTGATAATGGATCCTCCATTGAGGCAACATCTTCTTCTTTTACCGTATTCAACCCAAAAATAAATCAGTAAATCCTTATGCATGAGTTTCTTCTCTTTCATCTACATGTATCACCTCAACTGATGTAGTTTTATTTTCTTGTTGTGTAGTGGTCACAACAAGTTCCCGACCTTATACCTATGAAGATGATGGATTTTCCATAAATCCTTGTTATTTATGTTATTCTAGAATTCTAATGGATTGACTATCTATAATATTATCGGTCTTCTTCTCCATGGCTAGATTTGACACTAGACATGTAGGACTTGGTGTTGTAACAATGACTTCATGCACTGTGGATGATGTGATGGGAGTACTCACTTCAATTTGTACCATGGATACCTATTTTTCCAGTGTTGCAATGGGATTACATTGAGCTTAATTTAATTATACTTGATTAATAATCTCTAGTTCTTTACTTTTGTGTTTGTGTTCTTTTGTGACTGGGACATTCTTGGTCCCTAAGGTTTGTGTATCTCTTAACAAAATAGGTATAACCTTATCCCTTTTAAAGTACTTGAGCTCATTTTATTCCTTCCCTCGTATTATACACCATAAATTGTGGCTTAATACCTAATATGATTCCTCTCGTTCATTACATGTACTTGATGACACATGTAGTGTTATTATTGGAGTTCTTGGTTTTTATATACCTACTCCCTTGGTTTGTAATGGGACTGCGTGAGTAATGCATGCATCCTTCATGGATTTTAGTAGCATTCCCTCAGCTATTTGGGTAAGGATTGACACAGGAGTTCATGTTCTACTTTTATCCGTAGTCCACTCCTCAATAATCCCAGTATTTGGCCTCTTACATGGAAGCTCGGGGATCTTACTTCTAGTGGGTCTATTTGATCAGATCCTTCCCTAAAAGGAGGGAGATCCTATTCTAATATCCTTAAATCCCTATACTCCCTTAATACCTTTGTATTTTGTAGAGATAATTCCATGAATTTTATTTTTTACCATGATAGTGTTCTTTTTATCACATGATTTGTCTTAATAAGAAGGCAGTTGATTCTATATCATTCCAATTTAATGGTGCATTTAGTTGTGATGATAGCTTCATATCATAGTAATATTGACAAACTATTTGTGTGTCATCATTCATACCTTGGGGTACAACTGAAATCTTGTAGTCAATGATCTCCTTGAGGTTCATCCTAGAATAGTCTCTTAACCTGACCTCTTCCTCATCTCTGCAATTCATCCAATAATCTTCATAATGGGTCTCATGTTCATATGATATTCCTAGGATTGAACCTACAACCCATATGATATCATACTTTGGCCTAGGTTGGAATTTTTCCATTTCAAATATGCTCATCTCATCCTCCAATAGTCTAGCTTTTGCAATAGTGGGGCAAGAGTATCTTCCTATTTTGATAGGAAAATTGATATTTGTTTTGTGCTTTCCTAAAATCATCTTGTGTATTTCTGTTAGGATATATTATTAATTATGCATAGTTAGATTATTTAATTAATTTTATTAATTAAATAATTAATGGTTAAATGGTTATATGGTTAATCAACCATATTTGTCAGTATTCACATTGTTATATTGTTATAAACAATATATTTGTTTTTTATTTAATTGTTGCTTCCCGGATGATTTGGAAGCTTGTTTAGTCTGGTTTTTGGTTGCACCTGTGCAACTCATTCTTCTGGATGTATATGGCTGTGCAATATCTATAAATATTGCAGCCTATTCAATGTACTGTTTACTGATTGAGATTAATAAAATATCACAGGCTTCCGTCCCTATTTCTCAATCTACATTTGGTACCAGAGCGAAATTCTGGCCCTGTGAAGGTGTGGAAGAGAGAGCAGCAGAGAGAGAGGAGATTGGAGACGTGTTTGCAGCATTTTGAGAGCCTGTGCAGCCTCGTGCAAACTCCCAGCCCCATCCCTGCCTCCCCCACATCAGCCTGTTCCTTCCAGGTACTTGGAAGGCAAAATTTTTTTTTTGGTGCACTGGTGCACTCAGCACCAGCCAAAAATTGCTACAGGTATTGAATTTAAAAAAAAATAATAAATAAATTCCAATCAGGTTTTGTTTTACTGTATTTGGAGATTGTTTTGCTTGTTTGGAAGATTGCTTTGCTCTGTATATGTACCTGCAGTGATCAAACAGAGCAAAGAAAAAAAAAAAAAGAAAGGAGGCGTTTTTCTTGCTCCAGCAACCTGTACAAGAAAAAAAAAAACGTTTTTTGAGAGCATATGCGCCCTTTGCTGTCCCATGCGCGGCCAGCATAAGAAAAAACATTTTTTGGAGCTAAACCGCACCCTTTGCTGCCCCCAAGCCCTGCACAAAGGAGAAAAAACGTTTTTGTGAGCACATTCAGTCAAAAAACGCGCCTAGGCAATACCAGGCGTGAAAAAAAGGAAAAAAACGCAGTCTAAAGCAATTACAGCAAAAAAGAGATGCGCCCCAAGTAAAAAAACGGCCCAGCAATCAAAAAAACGCAGCCAAAGCAAAAAAGGCGCCATTTTTAGTCTCCCACGGCCTGTACAAAGGCAAACAACGCAAAAAACGCGCCCAGCATTAAAAAAACGCGGCCTGTATAGTCAAAAACGCGGCCTGTACAGTGAAAAACGTGGCCAGGCAGTGAAAAACGTGGCCAAGGGAATAAAAAACAGCGGCCAAGGAAGAAACGCAGCCAAGGAAGGAAGATCTGCTTCAAACAAAAAACGCGCGGCCTGTACATGAATCAGTGCGTGAAAAGAAGAAAAATGCGGCCATAGAAGAATACAAAGGCATGGAGGTTAAAAGAAACACTTCAGATCCGTATTTGGAGCAATAAAATAACCCTAAACCGCCTCTCACCAGCTGCTGCCACGTGGATCCCTCATCTAGGGCGCATTTTCTAAGGTAAGCCATTTTTTCACATACTTTAAATACAAGTTTGCTCATCTCTACATCAAGCGCCCTTAAGTGGCCAAGTTGGATAGAGGGAAAGCCTTAGAAGTGGGAGGTGCATGGTTCAAATCCCACCCCCAACTCCACATTTTGCATTTGGCGGAATTTTTAGCGGAAGCTGCTAAATTTAGCAGATTTTTTGAATTTAGTTATAACTAACTAAATTTAGCGGAGAATCCCTAATTTAGGGTAAAAAAAAATTTCTCCCATTTGGTCTGTTTTCTCATTCCAGACATTTTTTGCAAAAGGAGACCCACCTAAAAATTGCATTTTCAGCTATTTTTTTGCAATTTTTAGCATTTAGGGCTCAGGAGGCCACCAGGACCCCGAAACTGAAATTTTTTGCCTGTCATTCAAATTGCACAATTTTTTGAATGTAAATTGTATACTGCTGCATATTGTACTAATTTGCAGGTTGCCATAGTCAACTGCAAAACTTTGTAACTTTCGCCGTAAACCGCGTAATTGTAATCAAAAATAGTAAATTTGGTTCTGTAACACTCACGAGATCCTAGATCTCATTCGCAGTGTTCGGTATATACGGTGCCTCTGGGAAGCGCTTACGGGTAAAGCCGTCGCGAATACTACTACACTTAACGCCTAATATAGCTGCAACAACGTCATCTGGGCATCGTCCCTATAAATCGACGAGGAGTAATAAGGTCACAGTGCACACACTATGAACCATCCCATCCGTCTGTGAACGATTGCAAGACATAAATCTAGACTGAGAAATTATCCGAGTATATAGCGAAGTTACGTGCGCGTATGAGGATATTTCTTTGAGCCGGTGTCAATAATCGCACAGACCCCATCAGTACTGTCTTGGTACCACGTATCGAATTCTTTCACGTACGTTAACGCCTCTTTCACGTACCGCCGGGTATATAGAAAGGGCGAGCTTCTTCCACGTACCGACGGGTATATCGGAAGGGCGCGTATATAGAAAGGTTCGGTATATCGGACTGACGGTATATAGATTGGGAGACCTTATACCTGGAGTGATAAGAGCCAAACCCTGTCAGTGATCTCTGCAAAATGGGCACCAATGCCCCCAAATTTTTTCTTCCGGATTCACAATTGCTCAGAGGAAGCAACTATGCTGCTTGGAAGACAAAAATCAAGACACAACTTGAGTTTGAAGAAATCTGGCCTGTTGTGACTGGTACTCTAACCAGATCACCAACGGATGCAACACAACAACGACAATTTGATAGAGCAGATCAGAAAGCAAAGCTCATCATCTTGTTTGGAGTATCCGACGATGTGCAAGTCCACATTCGAGATGCTACATCAGCAAAAGAAGCTTGGGATAAACTGAGCACAATATATGAGGCCAAGAACAAGAATGTCATACTCAATTTGCAGAGTCAGTTACATACGTTGAAATTCAAACAGAATGAGAAAATTGAAGCCTTCCTAAGAAGAGTTGCAGAGTTGAGGGCTTCACTTCTAGCCCTAGGAGAAGAGGTCAAAGATGAGTCTCTCGTTCCCATTGTTCTGAGAGCTCTCCCTTCTTCTTACCGAATTTTTGTCACAACTCTAAACTTGTCAGATACGACAATTAGTTTTGACAAGTTAGTAAACCTCTTTGCAACAAGAGGAAGCAATGCACAACAAGGATGATGAAGAGGAGCAGTGAATTTGTCTTCACATCAAAAATGGAAAGGAAAAGGTAAAGGAAAACCTAAATCCTATCAGAAGTCCCCACATCAGAATCAGTATCATGGGGACAATCAACAGAAGAAGCGATGTCCCATTTGCAAAAGAGGACATGACTTGCAAGAATGTTGGTTTAATACATATAAGAAAGGTTCATCAAGCAATGTTGGACCTCAACAACAACAAACTTACAAGGGACATTCAAACAATTATCACGGGCGAGAAAAGGGGGCTGGAAAAGAAGACCCCACCAAAGAAGGTAATATTTTGAGCAACAAGATCGATCGACAATGAAGACTTCTTGTTCATCGCTCGATCAAGTGAACCATCCACGTCATCTAGTGAAGTCGGTATGTTGATTCGGGAGCCACTCGACACATGACCGACCCACAGACTGGTTTATTTCAATGAGGGACACGCCATCGAAAAATCATGTTTCGTTGGGAGATGATTCTTCATATACAGTACAGGGGATTGGAAACATTTCTCTACCCCTTGGTTCACGCAAATGCAAACTATCAGATGTTCTATATGTCCCTGGGTTGACAAAGAACCTTCTTTCGGTCAGTCAACTCCTAGATCACAACCTGAAAATTGACTTTGATAGTCAATCCGGCAAGAAAATGTGTTTGATTCGAGATAAATCCAGAGGCTCGAAAATAATTGCAAAAGCCTCAAATGTGGGAAGAATGTTTCAACTTGATTTCATTCACAAAAATGATCAAGCACTCATGGCTAAAAACTCCACCTCAGCTCAGTTGTGGCATAGGAGATTTGGTCATGTAAGTTTCAAATATCTCGACACACTTCGCCGGTGCAATATGGTACATGGGCTACCATCTCTTCAGAAGGATACAGACAAGTGTCCTCACTGCTTAGCAGGGAAACAACACAGAGTTTCATTCCAAACAAGTACTTTTCGAGCTCATGGAAAACTTGACCTGGTTCATACCGATCTGTGCGGTCCAATGCAGCCAAGTCATTCAGGGTTCCAGTACTTCATGCTCTGTGTTGACGACTATTCACGCAAAATGTGGATTTTTTGTCTTCGTAAGAAAAGTGAGGCCTTTGAAACGTTCAAAAAGTTCAAAGTGGCAGTTGAGAAAGAAACTGGTCGTCACATCAGAACTCTCCGCTCAGATCGAGGGGGGGAATTCACCAGTGATGAGTTCAGAGACTATCTACAAACTCACGGGATTCGTCGACAAATGCCTCCTCCACACACACCGCAGCAAAATGGTGTTGTTGAGAGAAGAAATCGTACTATCATGGAAATGGTGCGATGCATGATCGATGATTCGAACTTGCAAAGACATTTTGGGCAGAAGCAGCAAAAACAGTAGTGTATTTGCTAAACAGAGCGCCCACAACTGCTCTTGATGGAATTACACCACAAGAAGCATGGTCAAAAAGGAAACCATCCATTGCACACCTCAGAGTATTCGGGTGCAAAGCCAGCATGCACATACCCAAACAGAACAGAAAGAAATTGGACATGAAGTCACAAAATCTCATCTTCATTGGATACAGTGAAGAGACTCTTGGGTACAGACTGATGGATCCTAAGACCAGAAAAGTCTACACAAGCAGAGATGTTGAGTTTTTCGAGAAGAAGGAAGCAGAGACTCCTCCTCCGGACTCGCAAGATGTAGATTTTTCACCAGTTGTAAAAACTGAAGCAAATGTTCCCTCAGAAGATGAAAGTGATGATGGGGATGATGGTGTTGATCAGATAGGACCACAACCCATGGGAACAGCTCAACGTATGCCTAAATGGTGTACAAGCACATTACGAGATGCAAGACTGGATGCTCCACCGGATACATCCACCCCTGGACCACGGACTCGCAGTAAAGCAAGAGAAGAAGTTAACTTTGCTTTGATGAGTAGAGTTATTGAAACAGACGAGCCATCTACAGTCCAGGAAGCCCTACAGTCAAAAGCTTGGAAAGATGCCATGGATTCTGAATATCAATCAGTGATGAAGAATAACACTTGGCAGCTTGTCGATCTTCCACCAGGGAAGAAACCCATTGGTTGCAGATGGATATTCAAAACTAAGTACAAAGCAGATGGGACAGTAGACAAGTGTAAAGCAAGACTTGTAGCAAAGGGGTACGCAGAAAGAAGGCATTGACTATGAGGAGACATTTGCTCCCACAGCTAAGATCAAAACGATCAGGATGATCTTTGCTCTAGCTGCTCAGTTTGGATGGAAAGTTCACCAGATGGACGTAAAAAGTGCCTTCCTGAATGGAGATTTGCAAGAAGAAGTCTACATGACTCAACCCGAGGATATGTAGTACCGGTCAAGAAGAAAAGGTATGCGCAGACTCGGGAAATCTCGTATGGCCTCAAACAGGCACCCGGGCATGGTACATCAAGATTGATGAGCATCTCGCATACAACATGGATGTGTCATAAATCCATACGATCCTAATCTCTACCTCAAAAAGAAAGGGGGAAATGGTGATTATTGTAGTTTATGTCGATGATCTAGTCATCACTTTGGCAGTTCGATGAAGATGATTGATGAAACAAAGAAAGATCTTAAGCGATCATTCGACATGACAGATCTCGGGCTAATGCATTATTGTCTTGGATTGGAAGTATGGCAGAAAGAGAATCACATATTTGTTTCTCAGATGAAATATACCAAGACAACGCTCGAGAAGTTTAGGATGATGGATTGCACACCAATTGCTACACCTATGGAGAACAGATTACAGTTATCTCGTTCAGATCCATCTCCTGAGGTAAGTGCCACTCTCTATCGGTAGCTGATTGGGAGTCTCATTTACCTGACCTACACTAGACCAGATATCAGCTTTGCAGTGAGCTATCTATCCAGGTTCATGCAGGAACCCAAAGTTTGTCATTGGAAAGCAACAAAGCACATCTTGAGATATCTCAAAGGATCAATGGATCTTGGTCTAGAATACAAGAAGAACGAAAACTTCTTCTTGACTGGATATTCGGATTCAGATCATGCAGGTAACATTGATGATAGAAAATCCACTTCTGGATTTGTATTCTTTATGGGATCTGGACCAATATCATGGGGAAGTAAGAAACAACACTTTGTTTCTCGCTCTTCCCCTGGCCGAGTATCGTTCTGCAGGAGAAGCTGTCTGTGAAGCGATTTGGCTACGTCGCATACTGGAAGGACTTGGAATACCACAGGACAAACCGACCACCATGTATGTTGACAATGAAGGTGTTCTCAAACTTGTTTGCAATCCAGTTTTTCACGAGAGAACAAAGCACATTGAAGTTCAGGTTCATTTCATACGCGAACATGTGTTGAAGCACAACATCCAGCTTCAATTTTGTCCAACAGCTGAACAACGAGCAGATATTTTCACAAAGTCACTTGCACGTGACAAGTTCGAGTTGTTCAGGGCATTTCTCTCCTCATCTCTTCAGACAATGCACAATTAAGGGGGGGAATGTTAGGATATATTATTAATTATGCATAGTTAGATTATTTAATTAATTTTATTAATTAAATAATTAATGGTTAAATGGTTATATGGTTAATCAACCATATTTGTCAGTATTCACATTGTTATATTGTTATAAACAATATATTTGTTTTTTATTTAATTGTTGCTTCCCGGATGATTTGGAAGCTTGTTTAGTCTGGTTTTTGGTTGCACCTGTGCAACTCATTCTTCTGGATGTATATGGCTGTGCAATATCTATAAATATTGCAGCCTATTCAATGTACTGTTTACTGATTGAGATTAATAAAATATCACAGGCTTCCGTCCCTGTTTCTCAATCTACAATTCCTCCATTTATCTTGAGAGTTCTATGAGAACCTACTTATCATCTAGATACCGGGAAACATGAATGGTTGTCCCTCATATTCACTTACCCTTATGGAGGTGAAGAATGTATATTGAATAAATTAGCACCCATATTTCTTTATCATTCTTTGAGATTCTATGGATATTCGGTACTATTACCGTTATGGCATGAAGAGGCATACTACTAGTGAAAAAAATTCATCATTTACTATCCTAAAGTTCCCCTTCCAATTATCCAAGTTTAATTGTGGGTAAACATCATATACCTTATAATTCTTAAAGCTCTTTGTTCTTGGGATGTTAGGGAAGTCCCTATGACATGCAATATTATAGATCAAATATGACATCATATAAAATTCATAGTTGAAAGTGATTCTGGTTTGATTTTAAAACCATTTCAAGGAGTTGTTCATGAATAGTTGTATCTATAAAGGTTTCCCAACATATTTTTCAGGGCTATCAAGAATAATCCTTATGTAAGGACACATCCAATCATGGAAACCATAAACTATTTTCAAACCATCAATCCTACTTAGTAAAGTTATAATATCCTCAACCTCCTCTACAAAGTGTGTTTTGAGAAACCTATTTGGAATTCGGTAGAGGATCCTATTTCTTTTAACAACTAATGAGCATTCATAATCTTGGCATAATCAACGTGCTCAACATTGATTTAATGCCTTGTGTATGTTAATGTCTCCTGCTATGATTTCAACCTTAGGTAACCCTAACATCAATTGAAATGCTTTAGGTGTTAAGGTAAGTACCCTTTCACCACTTCCATCCAAGACCTCCCTCTTCACTAGGTCATATTTTTTAGCACAAATCCATACCAACTAAGGAAATGTATAGAAGGTGGTAAATTTGCAGCTATGACAATGTTACTAGCATCAATTTCTGCCATGTAATAACTTCTTTTAGGTTGTAAGAAATCGGCCAGGTATGAGTTTAACAAATTAGTGTTTTTTACTTCATCCAAGTTACTTATGATACTTGAAGTGACATTGGTTCCGGCATCCAATGTCCTCATTTTTCCTTGGTAATTTACTTTAGCTCTCTATTTTGATACTAAAAAGGGTTTGGAACTATCCAGGTGCAAGAATAAGAACTCAAATCACAATGAACGCTTAAAATTCACACAACAATCCAGCACTTAAGGGAATTACCCATTTTTGTATATTTTTCAGTGTTTAGTTTGCATAGATGAACTTAGATATTTTAATTCATCTAGACACCCGCCTTCGCAATCAATTCCCACTTCCTTGCGATGTAAATTCATAACCCTAGGGCCTTGTAAGGTTAAAAATCCTCTGTTTGAAAGTGTGGATATCGAAACATTCAATAAAAATGTTAACATTTACTTTTCTTATGCGAATTGGAATAATGGTTAAAGCCATAATTACATTAAATTGCCACCGTTTGATCCAATTTCTCTCTCAATTAAATGAGAACCATCCACTTGTCTTCCTTTGGAAGGAGTTGGGGCTTAGGAGGCTATTTTATTTTTTTTCTTTTGATTGTAGGAATGTAAAACCTGCAAAGTTGACCCCTTTCTTGATGTTGAATTGCTTCGACATAATGACATGTGTCCTATGTCGGGCCCGAGGCAGGGTTCTAACCGTTGCTTTCTTGTTTTTGAATTGCAACCTACAAAGTGTAATGATCAATTAAATTCCCGATACCATGATACTATATCCCCGATGACACATGACCTTTTCGGGAGGCAAGGTGTTATTTGCATTTTACATTTCATATGTGACTTGCGCATTGTAAAAATAACTTTTGTATAACTTCCCCATGAATATTCCCATATTGGGCCCAAAATCCATTTTTACATAGTATTTCAAACAAGTAAAAAGGTTCCATCATCGCAAAATATTCCTAGGGAATGCCACGTCATTGGGAAATGGGAAAATAATTACATTTTATAAATGGGTAGAATACATGGTAAACATGAGGAAAAATTTGGTGATGGATTTACATACATTCATAACTGGTTCATTGAATTTAGGACATGTTTATTTTGAACCAGTACACTTGTGGTTACACCTTTGATAAACCAAGGAACCTTTGCACATGAATTATTGCACAAATACATCATTTCTTAGCAAAGGTTTGTTTGGTTTCATAGGTAATTGGTTTCATGGATGTTTCTCCAAAGTTGAGAACTTGAACACAATTTTTTTGTCAAACAAGATAAAATATTTCAAGGGGAACACTATAAATTAAGGTGCAAGCTCAAAATGAGCACCAAAACTCACCATACTAATTCTAGAGCATGCTTCTTACTAACTTGGAGTAAATGTCTCTTTGGAGTACATGGATGTTATTCTCATTCACTATATCCTAGGATTGGTGGTTTAATTTTGGATTGGGCTCCTCATAAGTATTTTCTTGGTGTAGACACCTATAATTTAGCTCCAACAATTTAAATACTTAAATTGTGATAATTGTCCCCTTTCCGCAAATTGACAATATATCGTCAATATAGCACATTTTCTCTTCTATTGTCATTAATTAACTACATTACACTAGTTAATTGGCCCTTCTATCCAATAAAGATGAAAATTAACGACCTTCCGTTAATTAAACCCCTTTCTACCTAAATTAATTAATTAAGTATCCTCCTCTATTAGATAAATAAACTTCCATTTATCTAATTTAATCCTTCCTATCCCCTAAATCATGTTGATTCTCTTTTAAGTTAGCCTAATAATCTCATCTCCTCATTAATTAATCACATTTGATTAATTATATGCACCCCTAATTCCCTTGGGTCACTAAAGGAAAAATTAAACTCAACCTCTCTATTAAGGTTGACTCATCCCTCCCTAAACATTTCTTATCCGCAACTAACCCAACCTCTCTATTATCCCACATGTAAATATATTTAAAGATTATTTTTCCCATTAGGATATATAAGGATCCCTCCTCCTACCTTTCTACTTACACCTAAATGAGCATAGAGCCTATACTATAGCCATTTCATCATCCTAGGGCATTCTTCCTTAGAGTGGAGCTAGGCATCATCCATTTACATTCAATCATCCAAGCTATTTTGTGAAGATCAATGGAGTTAATCAAGAAAGGCCTTGTTGCCATGACTTGATGAACCTCCATCCTCAATCCTCTTGGATCAAGCAACAAATATCAACCCTTTGATAGCTAAAGGATCTACCTAGGTCCATTTCATTGATTTATCTTTCTAAAGAGTAGAGCAATAAGTGTTAGCATGTTAGCTTGAGGTTTATTTTCAAGGTTCTAATGCATAGTGTTGATGTTTATTACTTGTTTAGCTCTTAGCATGATGGTGCATAGATTTTAGTTTAGCATTGTATTGAGACTATTAGGTGTTAGTCTTGATTTTATTTACATAGATAACTAATTCTTGCACACATTTGGCATGCCCGGTGGGATAGGTCCTTAGTCCCTTAGCATTGTAGTTCAATTTTTGTTGTTATTTAAATATTTGGCTAACCCTTGATATGCACATGTGTGAAATAATTTTAAATTTCTTATGATTTTTCTAACTTTTCATGTGTTGAGTGTTGTTTAGGGGTTTAATTTTGATGGGTTATTGTCAATTTTGAGATAACATCTGAAAAAAATTAGCTTTTCAATATTTCTTACATTATTGTGTCATATTTTGACATCATCACCAAGTACATTTTTAGGGACACGGTCACATAAACCCTAGCGTAAGCACTCATTCCGTAGTGCAAACATTATTCTGACAATACACACACACTGTTGCAATATTGTACCATGTTATCTGTTGAAATCACAAATCGGTGCAAGAGCATACACATAAACTTGATCACATGAACTCACTCCCTAGCACATAAATCATTCTTCCATCACACATTCACTATCATAGTATTGTACCATGTTTTATGTCAAAACTATCAGGACCAGCGTAGGCTCCCAAACTGTAGTGCATGCATCCTCATGATGGCACACATACTCAATATCCTAAATAGTTTCACATATACCCATTTCCTAGTGCAAATATCATTCTTCTAGTGCACATGCACTATCATATTTGTTTGATTGTCTATTTTTTCCCACACACACACATCTATCCCCTAACACAAGCGCTCCGAGGTAGGTGCATACATCTCTCTAGCAGTGTAGGAACTTTGTAGCTCTATTAGTCCACACAGAGGCGCGTAGGCACCATAACCCACACGCATATACCCTGGTCTAAGCATAGCTACAATGGTCTAGTTTTGAATATCAATTTAACAATTATAAAAAAATTGTCATTAAAATACTAACATCTTATAGGTTTATTCTGATTAATTTCTTTTTTTGTAGGGTGTATTTACATGCTTGTTTAAATTGTATTAAATTTGGATAAACATTACATGCTTAATCATAAGAGTAAAGTCATGTATACTCTTCCCTCGTGCCTTTTTGGGTGATCTTGGGAATCAAAAATGATTCTTATCTCTTTCTTTTGCTTTGAAAAATGTTGAGAATGTCAAATTTGGTTAAGATGAACATATTTTGCATTTGAATAAAGTATTTTCCACTTTTTGATTTCTTAGTTGGATTTTGTGTCATGTATGCTCTTCTCTTGCGTCTTAGGACAATCTTGAGAATCAAAAACAATGTTTTCCTCTTTCTATTTATGGAAAATTACTAATTCATCATGCAGGACCTAAATGCTTTTCAAAGAAAGGTGAAATGAGACAAAAAAAAAATATACTAATACAGTTTCCATGTAGGTTGCCAAAAGGTGTTCAAGCAAACCACATTAAGCTAAACAAGATAAAAACACACCACAAACATCACACTATATTTACAGGTTTCAGAAAAGGGTACGTCCCTATCCACTCAACTAGAACATAACCCCTTTGGCATAATGCCTTAAGCTACAAAATTAGGGATGGTTCTAGGAACCCTAAAGTAATCCATGCAAGAGGGAACCTTGTGGACGAAACAGGAAGTTCTCTGCACAACCTACTTGACTAGTTTTACCATTTGTGAGATTTAGCATCAAATTTATCTGTATCATGACCCCAATGAGAGTACATGATGGACGCATTTATTGCCCACTATACTTGAAGGGGGTAAAGTAAAGCCGAGATAACCCAAGATTAGTCAGTGTGACTTTCTTGGTAAATCAAGCTCACATCTAGATAACTTGTGACACCTAGTTGAGTGAACCACCTAGGAAGCTATCTTTGACCAGGAGCCAACTTTGACCATTTCAAAACCAATTTGAGTTGAGATCCATTATTCATCATGAAACGTGAGAAGCGTTAATTTTTTTATTTTTCACTCACCCTAAGGCGAGGTGAAACTCTACCAAAGTGAGGCCAACATTTTTCACCCCCAATTTATTTACTTCCTTCACTTTCTTTTAACACTTTTTGATTAAAAGAAGAGTGACTACCCTTGTGTTGCTAATTGATTGTATTCGCCACTTTTGTGTCCATTTATGCTCATCCATGTTTTCAGTTGAGTTGTTAAACATCTAAAGTGTGTGGAGACATTTTCATATCATTGGTAGCATTTTTATCTTAATACCCAAGTCAAGATTTTCATCATAGTTAGGTTGGATTCATCACCTTGACTCTCCTTTGAACTGTTATCTTGTTTATATCATGTTACTAAAATTTTGGTATTTACATCTTGTTTCTTGTAAACTTGACCTAAATATCTATATTGTGATGTTACGCTATATACACTTTAACAATTCCTAGGTATACTATAGCTTTAGTTTGATTTCAATTACTACCTCAATTTTGAAAAGTGTTGAGTGTTACCACTTGTGTGCATTATATCAATATCATCTTGATATTAATACCTTACTTTCTCAAAAATTTTGGTTAACATATCTTGGTGGAATTGTTGTGTCGCTCACAATCGTAACTGCCACTTTTTGGAATATAGGTCTTGATTGGATTTGGGCTTTCTTTTAGTATACTTTATTTGGGTATCATGTTAAGTATTTTTTATTACTTATGCCTTGTTCATTTATTTCAACTCTATATAAGTAGTGACATTTTGTTACTCATCTTAAAACACCAACTACCATTTTGGAAAAGCAGACTTAGGACGTATATCATTTGGTTAATTGGTATTGGAACTAGACATCATGTGATTGTATTTTATTTGTCACCTTTTGACTTAATTATTTAGAATAATAACTTGGACACATTTATCCTTTGGTATTCATTATAAGTCTTGAACTATTAACATTCATTTTACGTTTCACTTAAGCTTAATCGGTACCTTTTGAAAAAATTAAAAACACCTTAGTGAAAATATCATACATCATGGCCCCTAAAACAAGATTGGGAGCCAAAAAGTAGGTATTTGAAATGAAACAAAGAAAAACTGGAAAACTTACAAAAAAACAAGGGTCAAATACCTTTATTGGCCATGATCTTGGGCCTTTATCTTCCATAGAGTGAGAAGTGGATGAGATGGTAAATCATAGTGGTGATGATTTATGGTCACCACGCCCAGAATTTTACTTTGACCTCACCTTATTAGATTAATTTCTTTATAGAAACATAGATTGGGTGCTAGCACAAGTGGTGGAATTAGGATCTAGAATTCCTACATAGCATGAGACAATCCCACCCACAAATGAGGCTAATGAAGAGGAACAACTTCTCATTAGCATGGAAGATATCCTAACACATGGGAATGCTTCCACGTCTAATGTAGGAAATGATAATATGGTGGGTTATAAAATGCCCTTCATCAAGATGCCACGTAGATTTAGATTAGAACATGAAAATGTAGACCAACCTCCATGCAACAAAGAAGAAAAAGAACCTCTTGAGGAAGAATTCACTATTCAACAACAAATCCAAAACCTTAGTCGACAATTAACTTTGCTAACATCTCATGTATAGAAGGAAACAAACAAAAATGTGCATAACATGAAGCCTAAGGTCAAATCTAGTAAAATTCACATGGAAAACCAAGAAGGAGAAAATACAGAATATAGTCATGTATATATTCCTACTTCTCCTACTAAAGATAAATTACTTACACAAGAAATGCAATCCATGAAAGCAATGCTTACAAGCCTTCAAGAAAGTAATGTTGGGAATAGAAAAAATACCAATACGAAGAGCTATGCCCCCATCCATTTGATAAAGCTATGATGCTTCAACCCTTTCCTAAGAAGTTTGACATGCCAAAATTTGAAAAATACAGAGGGAAAGGCGACCTGTGAGATCATGTGAAATATTTTTACATGGCATGCCAAGAAGTGGCATATAATGACAATTACCTCATACGACTCTTTCCAAAGAGTCTAGGGGGACAAGCCTTGGAATGGTTCACTCACTTACCTCGTGGGTCTATCTTCACATGGCTTGAACTAGTAGAAAGGTTTGTTCAACATTTCTCATACAACATAGAAAGTGACATAACTATGGAAGACTTGTGTAGTACTAAACAACACCCTAATGAAACATTCACTAGCTTCTTACAAAGATGGCAAGGGATATCCATCGCTTCCCTTGTGTGTTCCCAAAAAATAACTTGTGAGAATCTTCATGCCTAATCTAAACCCGGACATCACTTTTCATTTACAAATGCATTGTGTTCATACCTTTGAAGAGGTCATTGAAAAGGGAATACAAATAGAAAAATCCCTCATTGTAAAAGGAACAATCAAATCACCTTCTAAAGATAATAAAAATACCAAACCAACGGAAAATACAAAAATATTTAACAAAAACAATAACATGGTGGGAGATGGAATCACATATTCCAAACAAGTGCAAACAGTTCAAGTTGGTCAACCTTTTAAACTGACCAAAGGACCTATTCAACCACCACCTAAGCGTAGGATGTTCACTCCTCTTAATGAGTCTTTGTATACAATATTGAAGTAATTGGATGCAGTTCCACATGGTGACTTATCCTACAATGCAAAATTTTAATGATAATGCTCCTAAACTGTCATGGTATAAAGAGCATAAATATTGTGATTCTCATCGTGTAAAATGACACAAGATAGACAAGTTCCTAAGACTTTGCCACTACATCTAAGATCTCATTGATAATGGAGAGATAGAATTTGACACCCCAGAGAGAAATCAAATTCCAAACAAAAATATGGGGATATTAAAAGAACCATTCCCTAAATATGGAAAATTAGATGACAAAAAGGGTGGATCAAGGAGATTCATCCCAAAGTTAAAAAGTTACAAACTATATGTATACCAAAAGTGACAATAATCATTATGAATCACTCATTGGATGTGTCCAATATTCTAATAAATATGTGAATACCATTAGAATCAAAGGAAATATTACATCTTTGTAGTAATAAGACGTGCCCGTCACATGATCCCAGAACCCTCTCTGTAAACCTCTTAGGAGGGTTAGTACACCCTTTTAGAATAAGCTGGAGAAGATGTCAACCAAGATTTCCATCTTAGATATTCTTAAGATATAAAATGTACGTAAGGAAATCTTATACATAACCCTCTAAGGGTTGGGAGTGCCAATGGAATTAGACTCTTCACATTTATAGGCCGCGGTGGAAAACATTACACTGACTGAACACATCTCCTTTAATCACAAGGAAATTCCAAAAAAAGATCACACACATAATCTCCCCCTGTATATAGAGGTATTTTTACCCACTAGAAGATAAAATAGGTTCTTGTGGATAATGGGTTGGGATTGAATATATGCACTTTGAAACTAATTAAACAACTAGGGCACACAGAGGAATATCTAGAGTCCCATATTATTACCATAATCGCTTACAACAATGTAGAGTGGGAGTCAGCTAGAAAAATCACATTTGTGATGGAGATAGGACCAACTTGTCACAATACAAAGTTTCACGTCTTAGAATTCAAACTTCCATATAATACGCTTCTTGGTTGCCCATGGATTCTTGCGATTCAGGCCATACCGTCAACATTTCATCAAAGCATCAAGTTAAAACATGAGGGGCACATTGTTATAATATAAGGAGATCCAAAACCTTTCACTCACTACAAAGCTCTCAATATCTTTTCGTAAGGGTACATATGCATGTCCTTCTACTGATATAGTTGTTCCCCTTCAATCAGAAGCTATGGAATCATGGGTAGATTCAGACTCCTAATTTATTACGCTAGTGAATCTAGCACATCTAATTCTCTTTTAGATTCATGGGAGATGAAATTTCTAGAGTATGGTTGTGGATAATATAATGTGCAACAATTTCTCCTAGTTTCAGACCTATCTTTGTTTCCTAAAACAAGAGGCGAGCCCAACTATCATGTCAAAAAGCCGAAGATGAACAAACTATTGGGAAATTCTTACCTGGGGGATTACTTGTAGAAGAGAAATTATTGGACCCACCTACAACTTGGGTCCCAGAGGACACTCAACCGACCTACTACCAAATCCTTGAGTATGAAAATTCTAGTCGAATGATGTATTATATGGGATACAAGGGCCTAAGATGTGGAAATAATGAGCAAGGACCAAGAGAACTAGTTCCACTTCCACATTTTAAAATGGAAAGATATGGTATCGGCATTCAACCCTATGGATCATACCCCAATGATCAAGATGCTACTTGTTATGAGCGTGAGGATAGCTCTAATTATTTAGACAAAGTGACATAGATTCCCATTGTAGCCAATATGAGGATCTTGCCTCCACAAACCTTTTCATGGATACCGATATCCTTACCTTAACCCCCATTGAGCCTAAAATTTACCTTTTTACCCTTCCCTTATTGATTGGGACTGGAAACGCGTCATGTACCATTGGACCTTTTTGAGAATGATGAGGCCATTGTAGAGTTTATGGGCATATGAGATACAATTCCAATTGGGGACCATAAGAAAGGTTTCTACATTGACTTAGATACATGTGCCTATTTTGGAGAGGAAGCTAACATTTTGGTCAGAAAAACTTAATAAAAAGTGAGGGAAAATTTTCTAATCAAAATCCTCCGTAAAAGTAAAAATCCAAGTCACACAGTGAAAACCTCTTTGAGGCCGTTGGTTGACAAACAAGTAAAAAAATTAATGGAAAAAGAAGTGACCACATTAAGGGTGAAAATATTGTAGAGATTCCCTTGGAAGAAGATCTCAACCTTCCTCCCAATCCTATGCATATGGAGGATATGTCAAAAATGTTGGTAGAAGAAACCATTGACGTAAATAAGAAGAAGACCCAAAGATAGTCAAACAGAAGCTTTGCTTTTGGCATAAGAACAGAAAACATTCACCTTTCTTCTTAGATAATTTGTGGACATGTTCACATATTCTTATAAGGATATGTCAGGATTAGATCCAACTTTTTTGGTTCATAACTTAGTAGTCATCCAGATGTAAATCCTATTAAATAGAAGCAAAGGAAAATGCATCCATGAGTCACCCTTCTAGTTAAAGAGGAGTTAGAGAGACTATTAGCATCATGGTTCATCAGACCTATTGACTACTCTGAGTGGATATCAAATGTAGTTCCAATATAAAACAAATTGGTTGGCATCATAATTTTCATAGACTTTTGGGACATAAATAAGGAATGTCCGAAAGATTATTTTCCTTTTCCCAATATTGACATGATAGTCGATTCAACTACAAGATATGAAATGATATCTCTTATGGGTGGCTTTTCATGATACTGACCAAATCAAGATAATAGAAGAAGATCAATAAAATATGGCATTTACAACCCCTCGGGGGAGCATTCTCGTTATCGTGTAATGCCCTTGACCTCAAAATGTTGATGCAACCAATCAACGGGCCATGACAGTAATATTCCATGATATGATGCATGACATCATGGAGGACTACGTAGATGATCTCCTTGGAAATTCCAAGACAAGAGAAGACCACCCTAAAGTTTTTTGACGTATCTTTGAACGTCTGTGGGAATATAACTTTAGGTTTAATCCAAATAAATGTGTGTTAGGAGTATTATCAGAGAATCTTCTAGGCTTCATTGTATCAAGGAGAGGGATTGAAGTGGACCCAGCCAAAGTCACTGTCATTACTAAAATGCCTCTTCACAAGAATATTAAATAGTTGTGCATCATGTAAGGAAAAATACAAGTCATTTTCCATTTCATTTTGCAGCTTGCTGATAAATTCCATTCCTTAACTCATATTCTTAAGAAGGATGTTGATTTAATTTAGGGACCAGAGAAACAATAAGAATTCACCTCTCCTCATGCCTCCAACCCATGGTGAGCCACTTTTTCTATACATATCCACAACCTAATTTTCTATTGCACTTTTCTTGTGTAATATGACCTGAGCCAAAAAGAGAAATCTGTGTACTACCATAACCGTACCCGATTTCCTATGAGCTCAACTATCCCCAAATTGAAAAAGCTTGTCTAGTTGTTGTTTTTAATTTTCAAAAACTTTTCCATTACCTATTGAACAATAAAACCAAGCTTATATCTAAAGTTGACCCACTTAAATACCTATTGTCAAAACCCACCCTTACATGTAGAATGGATAATTGGATCATTTTGCTTAGTGAATTTTACATTGAATACGTACACCAAAAATTAGTTAAAGGACAAGTACTTGCTGACCAATTAGCAGAAGCACCTTTACCTGGAACAAATCTTATAAGTCTAGAGTTTCCAAATTCATCACTAATGTATATTGAAGAATCTATCATGTGGAAGATCCACTCGACGGATCGTTCACTTTCCATGGTTCAGGGGTATAAGTAGTACTAATAACTCCTTTAGGAGACCCCATACCGCAAGATTTCCATCTTGGTTTTCCTTACACAAATAACATTACATAATATGAGGTGCTCATCGTTGGGTTGAAGCTAGCAATCAAGTGGAATATCCATCATGTAAAGGTCGTTGGTGACTCACGATTGATTATAAAACAAGTCAATGATGAGTACAAGGTCAAGTATGAAAATATCATCCCGTACAAGAAACCAGTGGAAAATCTGAAAGAATACTTTGTGCATATTACCTTTGAGAAAATTCCAAGGGCACAAAACTAATCTATAGATGCAATGGTGACAATGGGTTCTATGCTATGGATTCCACCAGAAAACAATGATATGCCATTTTTGTTAAAAATCTACGTCAACCTACCTATGATATACCAGAATTATGTTTGGCATGTGAAGTTGTTTTTCCCTACTCCCCTTGGTATGCACCTATATATGACTACCTTAAAAGATGTACCTTCCCTACTGACATTTCCCAAACTCACAAAAAAAGCCTCATCTACCAAATAACCTGTTACACCCTCCTAGGAGGTATGCTCTATCATCGTGGTTATGATGGGAATTTGTTGCATTGTCTAGATGTAGCAGAGTTGGTCCAAGTGATTAAGGAAGTACATGAAGGATTATGTGGTGCCCATATAAGTGGAATGGTCCTAGCAAAGAAGTTGTTATAGGTAGGCTATTACTAGCCTAATATGGAGACATATTGTTGCAACCATGTCAAGATATGTGTTCTCTATCAGAAGTATGGAAATTTCATCCATGCGCCATCACAGCCATTGAAACCAGTCACAACACCATGGCCATTTTCCAAATGGGGACTAGATTTAATAGGGAATCTCACCCCTACCTCATTTGATGGTCATACCCACATCATCATAGCCAAAATATATTTTCACTAAGTGGGTGGAGTTCGTTCCATTAACCTACATTTCAGGTGCTTAGATATCAAAGTTTAACATGCATTACCTCATTTTCCAGTATGGCATCCCTATTACCATTATTACTAATAAAAAATAATAATTCAAGAACAAGATACTGAAATATCTTTGTCATCGATTTCAAATATGATTAAAGTGGTCTACACCATATTACCCTCAAGGTAATGGGAAAGCTGAAGCCACTAATAAAAAATTGGTTTAGATCATGGAAAAGATAGTAATTAAGACATGTTGCAATGACATGTTGCAGAACCGACATTTGCAAATTCACCTGACCACGGGATTATAGGATCTCCATTTACACTCCTACTGGTGTGACACCCTACTCCCTAATGTTTGAAACAAAATATATCATCCCATTGGAAATAGTGCTTCCTTCCCTAAGGATATCTCTTAGGTATTATCTGGAAAAAGATGAAGATTATAGATTTGCCAGTGACATAATTGGAACTCCTAGATGAAAAGTGTATCCGTGCCCTTAACCATATCAAGGTATATAAAAAAGATTCCCCGAAAATAAAACAAAAGGATCATACCTCATCAATTTGAGGTAGGATATTTGGTCATAAAAGAGAATCAATTCAACATAAGGGCAGAGAGAGAGAGAAGAAAGACAATTTCAAACCACACTGGTTAGGACCTTATGTCATTGTGGAAAAATATGGAATAGGAGCATACAAAATTGCTCATCCGATGGAGATGAGCTACATGATTCAATGAATTACATGTACCTTAAGCGTTTCTATTCTTAAACATGGCACATAATAAAAAAACGAACAAAAAATTAAAAAGGATTAAAATACAAAAATTCAAAATAGAGAGAAAGAAAAAGAGAAAACAGGTCAGCCATATGTGAAAACCACTCAATTGTGGCACTTTATATGGATCCCTTGGTGAAAACCGACTTCCAAAGTGCCTTGGGAAGATTTGTTGTTCACAAGAATCTTGTATATAGGGGGTACTTTTACTTAGCTCTAAGGCTAGTTCCAAACCTATGTCCATGATTCCTTGTGATCCCACCTTGTCAAGCCTTGATCTAGATTTTTCTCCTCTTGTAAATCGGTGAAGGGATTTCCTTTATATATTCCCCATCCAACACTGGGAGAACCTTAGTGCTTTCACTTTCCTATATATCACATGACACCTACCCTTGTATATTCCTATCTAACGTTGGGGCATCCACGCTTCTTGGTTTCCTATACATAGCTTTAGAAAACCTTAGAAAATTCAGAAACATTCAAAATGTTCAGAAAATCCAAAAGCATTCAAATATGTTCAAAACCTCCAAAAACATTCACATAACACTTGAAAAACCCAAAACAATAGAAAAACAGAAAACACAAAAACAATAGAAAATTGTTTCACAAAATTCCACAAACACAAAACGCACTAAAAAAATCTACAAAAACATAGCTTTAGTTTACTTGTTTGTCTTTTTTATTGCTTTGTTTGTTATTTTGTGTACATTTATTGCTTGTATAGTTTCTACTTGCTTGTAGATTTGTATAGTTTTTCATTTAGGCATATTTTGTTAGATTCTTCTCTTATTGCTTAGATTAGATTCATTCTTATTTCTACATATGAGGTGTGTTTTTGCATACTTGTAAATAATTGTACATAGTTGTGTTAATTCATGTTGTTTAGAATGTATATTTGATAGGTTTGTTAACATTTTCGGGTGTTTTCTTGTTGCATTTGCATGGTTTATTATCATATCATCATATATCCATCTATATCATGACATCTAACATCATATGTAAATAAAATGTTGTGTAGATCATACATGTATGCTAGGCTAATCATAACATATCGTATCATAAAATAGGGGCAAGAGGGATCAAAAATATCAAAATCTATCCCCGCACCAATATCATCATATCATCCCGTAACCAACAAAGAAAAATAAAATGTCTCATAAGCCACAACATTTGATATCATCTAAGGATATATCATGCATCTAACATATGGGAAACATCATCTTTTCCATCATCATGAAACACAAAAATATATGAAATAAAACCATACAACATCATGATATAATCAACATCAATGATAAATCATCATCATAATATACATCTCAACATGAAACTATACAACATCCAGTGTCCATATGTGTGTGTGTCTGTATAAAATGTCTATCTCAATAGGATATACATCATCGGTACAAAATGGGCCATCAAGGGCATAGGTCATAATAAATCCTTCATCAAAGGCATACATCAAAATGATACATCATATACATTGGTCAAAAGTAATAAATCCTTCATAAGAGGCATATATCAAAAGGTACATACATATCTATAAGTGCATAAGAGTCACGTCTGACTCAAAACCTCATCAGGACTATGTGACCTATGATTAGGGTGGCCCATACCCCGTATACCACACTCACCTTTAAATGCCTCCCCCCATGGCTGCTCAACTGATCTACCAAATGTTAATGGCCTCTATGACCTCGTGGATCTGCTCATTTTTGGCTATAGCTCGGTGCTGAATTGACCCTCTGAAATGGCCTCATAGTACAGAGAGCGATAATAGGAGACCCTACTCTTAGTTATCACTAAATCCTTATGTGTTTGTGGTGTCACCACAACCCCATGTGCACATAGAAAGGATGATAGCTTCATGGATAGCCTAACAACCTTAGCCTGACCCACTACTCGCTCAACTCAAAGTTGATCCCTCTCTGTAGTCATTTGTGTCACTGTGACTGGGAATACTATAATAAATCCATAATCTTAACCATCGTGAAGAAATATGTCCTACCTACTGAAACTAGGTAGCACCATCCCCTCTTTGACCAGCCTGAGCTCTAGCCTGGTCCTGCTCCATTATATGAACTTGTATCTGGGCTTGGGCTGTTCCTCTTGTATGCTACCCGAAATTTGGACTATTGTGACCTATTAAAGCTGATGTTACAAGGCAGCTAGATGTCCCTTGCCATCTCCACCCTCTCCTCCTCTCAAAGGAATTTGAGGAGGACTATGCCTCGGACCTATTGGTACTGGATTTAATCTCCTTCACAACTTGAGCAGCATCATGGATTTTGCAAGACACTCAAAGGTAGATAGATGATTTTATATGTTGTTTTGTATCCGAGGGAGAAATCTATCTGACTTGTTGGCACTCAGGCTCTGAAGGAGTGGGTAGCACCTCGAAAGGATTTTGATCTAACCCTCACTATTTTAGGTTGTGCCTTTCAACCAAGGTAAGAGAACCTATATTGCAGCCTCTGTTTTATGAAGGAGGTGGAGATATCCTTATACTGTGCATATTGTATGGAGATGGCCTTGGGAAAACATGATCAATCTTCCATTATTCAAACTCAACAGAGCTATCACTACTAAATGATGGAAATGCTTTCAAGACAAGGCTGAGGCTGCTAGAGACATGGTATGATCCTGATTTGCTTTGTGCATTTTTGTAAATGGATTGTATTCTTTTGTTGACACACAATGTAGATGCAGGGGTAGTATGGGTAGGATGGGTTGTTTAGAATGATTTTTTGGTGGGGTATTGATGAGACAAACTAGGATATATCAGATCTTTGACAACCTCTACAATACTTGAAACAACTATCAGATAAAATGCTTCAAATAATCAAGACATTCTTTCAACCAGAAGAGGCATAAATGGAAGCCTAGGCAACACTCTTCACACAATCTTTGAGAACTCACCACAAAATATTGAAGTAAAGAACTCAATTAAACACAAAAATCCTTGATCAAACCACGCCTAAGGTGCCCCCAAAGGCTTACAAGCAATCTTTGTAGTCAAGGAAGGTAAAGTGATTTTAAATTTGTTTATCTCCTTATCAGATGAAGGCTCTTCTAAATATGAGATTGCAAATGCCACTAAACTATCAACCAGAAATGGAGATCTTGTGTGATTTCTAAAGACTTTCAATGCAATATTGCAACAAGAACAATGAAAACTATTTGTAGGCATTTAAAAATGATAACAGACACCATATTGCCCAGAAAAACATAGATTAACTCAAAAGCTTGTTAGATTCATCAGCAGGGGAGAGTTTCATGAACAATCTCAGAGCTGTGTGATGGCTATACACTTGTAACCAACTCACATACATGAAGATCCAACACAGAAGAAATTATCCTGGTTCTTTGGTGGGTTTCTCAGAAGATGAGCTTTCTCTCATAATTTGCTCGTGATTTTCAATTTTTCCCCTTCCCTTGCATGTCTCAAAACATGCATCATATATCTCTTGCCACCTTGGAGCCTTCTTTCCCAAGAAAATAATATGCCAAGGGATCAATTCGTTACAACCATTTCTCATGATTCACTGAAAATGACATTTAACAAATTTGCAATGAGAGTTGTCAGGTGTTTCTAAAATGGTGAATCATTACAAATATTTAGATCATTATCCTTCTTGGAGGCACATTTTTCATCATCAAGGCATGCAGATGCCTTTCCTCTCATCATTTCACCTTTTTACCCTTTAAAATTACCTCTACAACTTTTAATTTGACATTTCACGTGTTTGCTCGGGCTGGGGAAAAAATTACTTCAAAAAACATCTCAAATCTGTAAATTGAGTCATGAAACCGATTCCAATGATCCTAGAAGGCCAAAACAACATGGAATCACCAAAAATTTGATGAAATTTGATGTAAAATTCATGATTCCAAGCTTCCTGGAGGAAAAATGGCAACCAAAAATGAAAATGCACAGTTGCCCTTGATATGCTCTTTCTCCTTCAATTTGGGCCCTCCACGTGTCAAACTATGATTGGGAACAAATTTGGGCTTATTTTTTTACTTTTCAACTTTTTTGGAAAAATGGAAAAATTTGAATTTTTCCCCGCCCCTCTGCCTTTGAATTTTGGAGCTGACACGTGGCACATGGTGGGTCCCATTGGGATCACACTTCATTATGCACATTTTGTCCTTTTTTGAATTTTTGGAAAATTTTCACTTTTTCCCCATGGGCCCGCACCTCGATTTCTCCCTCGCCACGTGTCTCCTTGTGATTCGTCATGGGCCAGTGCTCCAAATTTTGATTCTGAGTCCTTTTTGCAAAAGGGAAAAATTCCCTCCTACCTCCGTCGGCCCGCCGACCCACCTTGTCTGCTCTGCCCACCATGTGTCGCTCATTGATTTGCTTGTGGGCTGCGGCTTAAATTTTTGCCTTAACTCCTTTTTCCAAAAGGGGAAAAATCCCCATTTCCCTCCATGGCCCACACTTCCCTTTGACCCTTCATGGACACGTGTCCACCTGTGATTCGTTCACGGGGGCACACTAAAAAATTTCATTCTGAACTCTTTTGTGAAAAAGGGAAAAAATCCCCTTTACCTCCACCGCCCACCGACCGCTCTACCCGCCACGTGTCTCCTTTTGCCTAAAAGGGAAAAATTCCCCTTTTCCTCCGTGGCCCACACTTCTTTCTACATCCGCCATGTGTCAAATTGTGGCTCCTTTGCGGACCCACGGGCCTTCCCTCGCCTTTTTCCCCTTTTCCAAAAGGCAAAAATGCCTAAGTTCCCCACCTGACCCGCTCCTCCGCCTTCGCATAAGAACATGACATGTGTCCCCTCGCGAGGTTGCGGGGGATTTTGAAATTTTTCCCAAATCCAAAACGGCTAAGTTTTTCAAAGAAATTTGTTGATTCGTGTCCAACCAGAAGCGCCACGTAGGAGACATTGTTTGAGCTTAATTTTGATGGTCAAATGACAACCGTACGACCGTCAAAAACGTAGAATTTACCAAAGATGCCCGAATTTGATTTTTTCTTCGTGGGTGATGGATTTTTTGCTCAAAAAACAAGGGGAAGTTGATTTTATGCAAGTTTTGACCATGGGGAGGGATTTTTGAAGGCATATTGGTATAAAATGACCAATTTTGATTTTTTTATGATCGGGCAAAAGGGGGAACATGACATAGCCCGCAAATTTGGAAGAATTAGGGCACAAACAAGGCATGCATGGGTGCTTCTTCATGAATGAGGCATGGAAAATGATTTTCAAATGGATTAAGGCATGGAAACAAAGGCAATAACTTCATTTCACCCATTAAAACTGTAGAAAACATTTCAGGAGATGCAGAGTGAAAGGAAAATTAGGGAAAAATAATAGAGGATCAAAATCGACACCAACAAGACCCTGTGGTCTGGGTGGTACCTATTTTATCACTGGGACCTTCCTTTATCTTTGTAGCCTTGGTCTAGGACCTTGTAATGGACCATGTCTGTCATCTCCACCATCATGCCTCTATCCATCAAATGGATCATCATCATCATCACCTCCCCTACCACCTCCCTCTACATCATCACCCTCATCACTATTATAGGGAATCTCTAGTGGTGGTCTCACACTAGCAGCCCATGTACCCTCTCTGCAGTACGGTCAATCGTCAAGGAAAACTATGGCATACCAAGCTAGGTAGTCGGTGTCATCCTAGGGTCCCTGTCAGTGTCATCGGGGCCCAAACCTATGATACCATCTGCTCAAAATTAGCCTGGCTCTATCTATTTGAATATGGGGGCCCATGATCTACCTCTCAGCATCACGATGAGCATACCACATATCAAGTTGAGGAACACCCTGAATGATACCCAACTATCGCTAGCATTGGTCAACCCTATAAAACTCTATAATATAACTATGGCTACCTAGGAGAAAGTGCTCTACCATGCAAATGCTAAGCTCTACCCCATTCTATGGACTCACCCCACCACATAACCTAGACACATCACCCCACCACATAACCTAGACACCACATCATAGACCTATTCTTAGAATGTTTCCTTTTAACTAGGACTTGATCTCTACTTACCATAACTAATCGAAACTTAGTCTAACCCTAACACTAGATGCCTATTATTTCTCTAACAACATACCCACTTACATGGAAAATACCATTTTAGACTCGAACCAATGGGAACTGGTAAAATGATAACCAAGATCTGCTATTTTGGTAACCTAGGATTTCTCTCCATAACCGATGTCAGTTAACCCTAAACTGATGCCAGTTAACCTAAATTGTCATCAGTTACCATATATTCACTTTCGTAACCTTGTTCCAGAGGTTGGAATAATTATTTGGGTCTGAGAAGAGAGATATATGCATGCAAGCATGAACCAAATCCCTTTTACACATCCATACATCCTGAATAAGCACCAAGACTGATCTGAAGGTTAAGCATTCACGGTAATGTTCCAAGAAGCGTTGTCATGGAACTAACCACAAATTTCATAGATCAACTATCACCCTCATCCAACCACTAGTCTACAAATACAAGTAAGTGCATTTGGATCTACATCTTTCCATACTTATTTAGATCAGTTTCTTTATCTCTGTTTGAGAGTCCTAGTCTCCTTTACATCTCATCACCTCCCACCTTCCTATCAATCCCTCCACCTAACCACCTACAACCTCCCAACTCTCTATACCTGACTCTAGATGTCTCTGAGAATTCTTAGCATCTTTGGAAACCTAACCCTCATTCTCCCATTCTCTGTGCAATCACAGAGAATCTTCAAAACCAAGTTTTATTGAGTTTCTATCAATCCACCCCTACCAACACTAGTTAACCTAAACCATCGTCGGTTTCCTCTCAACTAGAATCGGTCATATCAAATCGACATCGATTTGTATCGGTAATTCTTCCTTGAATAAAGCAACCTCATAGCCTTCACCCAAGTAAATCAAACCACACAAAACCTAATCTTGACTTATTCTAATCACCTTGGATACCTGCCCAACCTCAAGATCTAATCATAACCTTACCCGTTAGATTATATTTTTATTTTATTTGAATGAGATACCTCAATTATATCAACTATAGTAGGATGTTATTTATTTACATTAATTCTTGCATTGAATTGTATTAAATAGTGGATTGATAGCCATCTAGGAAGTATCACACTTCCTAGATCTAGCACACGCTAGGCATTCCATTGACATATATTGTTTAATATTCCTCTTGTGGTCTTGTTTTGCATTCACAGGTAGTTCCTCCTAACAAAAAGGAAGTTCTCGCAATCAACACTTGAATCGGGAAATCGAACACGTGCACTCTACATTCCACCTTCGTCTCATGAGATATTCCTCCTCACCCTTACCTTATCTATTTTTCTCATAAACATAACTTATCGGTTAAATAGTTGGTACCCAAATCGGTCCTCCCTTTATAGTCAGTAACATCAACCAGATGTTTAGAAAATGATAGATCTAGATCAGTGTCATTTTGTAGCCAGGGAAGGATCTCATCATCTCTTTATCAATCAAACTTGTAGGAATCTGGTAGTACCGTGTTGAGGGTATGTCCTACCCTCCTACTTTAGGCTCTACCTTTAGCTAGGGTGAGAGGACCCGTTCTGTAGTCTATAATTACGAGAAGAACGGATGTATTAACAATATTTGGCACTCTTTTGTGAAATACTTGAGAAACAACTTTGGGAAGACATGGTCAATTCAGAAAAGGCTAACTCTCATGAGTTGTCACTTCTAGACAGTGCAAATGTCTTCTAACCAAAGCTTAGACTACTAAAGATAGTAAGGAACTATCTTGCTTTGGCATTTTGTTGGCTTTAATGAGACAAGCATGGAAAATTCTGATAGGATTAGTTAGTTTTGGGTGTATCTGATTTGGGAAATTAAACATGATAAAGTTGATTATACCAGATTCCATAGAAACTTCAACAAATATTAGGATACCTACCAAATACAAGAAAAATAAACCTCAAAATAGATCACAATGATCCTTCAACCAAAATACGTGCACTTATCGAAGCCCCGATAATATACGGTTTCACATAATCTTTAAAGGTTTAAACACAAAATATTGTGTTGAATTTTTAATAAAACATCAAATATTCACAATTTTTCATGCCTAAGATACAATCAAAGGCTTATAAGAAATATTTAACTGATTAGTGACATAGTGATTTTTAAAAATTTATTGCACAAATGAAATGAAATCTCTTCTCAACAGTGAAATTTCAATTTCCAAAATTCTACCAGAATGATAAAGTTATGTGTGACTTATAGGATCCCTAAAAATGATTGCAATGGGAGCACAAATAACTATTTTATAGTATATCATCTTGATGGCAGATACAACAATGCTCATGATTAACACAATTAATTCAAGACTCATCAAATTTATCAACAAGGGAAAGTAAATCTACAGTCTCAATGCTTTTCAATGGTTGGACACTTGCAACCATCTTGACATGATTAAATTTGAAGGCACAAAGAAAATAATAGGTTTCTCAGATAAGCTCTTGGAAAAATGGTTTTTCTCTCAGCTCTCTCTTTTCTTTGAACAATTCTCAGAAAATTTTAACCCCCTTTTGCGAGAGTATTCTCATTGCTTTTATATAATTCCATCCCTATTTTATTTTCAATTTTCCCCCAAAAACGTAGATATTTCAAAATTATATTCCTCTTTTACAAAATTCCAAGTGTATCAATGATACTTTTATGAAAATACTTTATTTGGCCTTTCGGGTGTAAAGAGTATGAGCCCTCTTCATTTTTCTCTTGTCATATATGATTAAGATATCATGTCATTGCTTGTGACAAATGATTTCATAATTCCTTCCACTTGGTGATTGGATGGTTGCTTCTGATATCTTTTGAGCACTCCCAGGTGACCTGAATTGATAGACACTTTTCATCTACTATCCGAAGATACATCTTGGGTGTTGTGCATTCCTTCTTACATCTACTTGGTTTAATTATCCCACATGGCTCTTGTCAAATCCAGTGAATTCATCAATCATGCTTGTTCCGGATTCACTTCAAATTTTAAATTTTCCTTGTGCGGGATGAGAAATATCTTCCTTTATTTGGTGGAAATGATTTCTTTCAATTCAATCAATCTGTGCCACTTCTACTATAAAACCTAGTTTTATCCCTTCACCAGGATGCATTTCTCTTCTTATCTTGTAAGTGAGGAAATTTTTCACAATTTTCTACCAATGACATGGCGAAAGTACTTGTGGAAAATAGTTTGAAGGAAATATCATCAGAATATTTGAATCAAATCTTCAACCTACATGGTCCTGATGAGGCTTTTGTTAGGGATTTGTTTGACATAAAATGTGCAAGATACACTAGAGGACCCTTGACTTATCAGGTCTAACTCACACTCCTCCTAAGGATGATTAGAATCAGTCTTTTTTTCTCAGCCTTTCAATCCATGTATTTTCATCTCTTTCGGTGGGAACACTAGAAAAATCCTGAAGACCTAAAGAAATTCTAGATTGAAAGGAGGCCTCAAGTGTCAGGAAAACTGATTTTTAGTGTCCCTTTTTATGTGATGAATAATTTGTGTTGAAGGATATCCCTAAGGAATCCTATGTGTTGTATGAAAAGTCTTCCATTGATACAATGCCCATCATTTCTCAAAAAATAATTGAATTAGAGCAGAGGATTATTTCTCTGGAAAAGGGGCAGCCAAAACAGGTGCAATCAGAACCACTCATAGAGCCAGTACCAACTTTAGGGAAGAGAAGGGGTGATTCAAGCTCCCAACCCCCAATTATAATTTCTGATGGAGAAGAAGAGACATCTTTATCGTCTCATGCAGATCTAGAGTAGTAATTTCTTCTTCCATGGACAACGAAGGTCGGAGTTTTCCATTTGGTCATCTAAACGTTTAGTGCATCATGCTCCTCTGTTAGAGCATGAATTTTCGGGACCTCATCCAATTCCTTCTCCAAGATAATTCCCACCCCACATAAGGAGATGGGAAGCTAGATCTAGCTCAAGACTTTGTAACCCACCCGACCCGCTAGGTGCAGTTATTTCTCTTCTAATCACTCTGGATGTTCCCTCTCAATCAGTTCTAGTAAATATACCCTTCACAAGGGGAAAGGGAAAACAACATTCTTCACAGGTGGTTTGGATCTTTTAGACTGGGTATCTTCCTATTAGAAGAAAATTGATCTAGAAAATATTATGGACAAGTCCCAGAATGACTATTGATTCCTTGATGGGCATGAGTATGTCCCAGGATCTAGCAGGGTCCATTATATTTTCCAGATGACACAAGGCTCAAATGAATTCATGTTGAGGAAGAACAAGTTGTTGAAAATACTTCCCCACTAGGAGGAAATTATGAAGGAGTGAAGGGCATTTGAGCATTATGTTTTTATTTTATGCATTTGTATTCACTTATGTAAACGTACCCGTTTACCATGGAATAGGGCCCCTATAGAATCCCCATTTTGAATTATATTTGAGACTTCTTTCAAGTGATATTACATCTAAATTTTCCTTTTTTGACATACAATTCATTTATGTTCCTGCATTAAGGACTCTCTAGCTTAGTATTAGCACTGGTAATGAAAATAAACCACCACTATGCATTCAATGGTTCTCAATCATGTGCTTTTCCTCATCCTCTTAGTGTATTGCATTATTTCAAACCTGTTATAGCTCATCCGGAAGAGATGACCTATTTCATGGTGATTCGCAACCCTCCTCGCATTTTCTTCTTAGTTCGCAACACTATCCTTGAGTTGCGCAGCTCTGAACATCAATTCGCGGGGATTTCCTTCATTCCTTTGGTATTTCTTTTTTTCTAAATCATGCCTAGGAGACACGTGGAAACATCTACACCCTCCCCCTTTCTTTGACTTTTCAGCTTACTAGGACTTCCCCTGTCACACATAAGCCACGTGGTGGATGCTTGCAAATTAAGGGGGTTGAGTCGAGGAAACATGTGGATACCCTTCCTTCCGAGGGGACTTTGTCTTTTTCATGGTTTCTAAATTTTGTCTTTGACCATCTGTCAAGTTTATAGAAATATTTTACATCTTGTAATTCATACTTGGGACAAGTGAGGTAACATTTGAAAAGGAAAAAAGTTAGAGGGATTTTCCAATGATGGCATACCTTTATGATCCTCAACCATAAAAGAGTATTTTCACAACATAGAGACCAGATTCCACATGATCCGAGTCATGAATTTTCCCCTCAACATATACACATTTTAAAACAGATCAACTGGACACGAGGACTTTAAAGCAATACTCAAAGAAAAGGGGTGAGATTATTTGAGCTCTAACAATGGCTCCAACTCATGGATGGGTACCCCTTGCAGGTGCCACAAGAACTATTCAATGCAGACCAAGTGCATAAAATCCATTGGGTTAGGGATTCAAGCAAGCACACACTATGGCCAAAAATGACAAAACAAACCAAGGAATGAGGCAACTGGTCACAACAGACCAAGGAAAGAAAAAGGAAAACAAAAACAAAAAACATGAAAACAAAGCTGGAAAACTATACATTGTACATTAGTTCATACCTTACTCTGAAAGATAATCAATAAAATGCTTCATGTGCCTACCATTGATAGACAACTCGAGAAAATATCCATCCAAGTATTTTAAGAAGAAAGTACGTTCACCAATCCTAATATCAATGGAATAATTCCCCAACCATAATGCATCGAAATTTCCATGTTTTCCCTTATCCTCATGTCTACTGTCCCATGACAATACAAGATCCCCAATGTTGAAAATTCTAGGAGTCACCTTTTTTCAAATAATTTTTAATATTTTCCCTAAAATTTCAATGCCTTTGGTGGGATTCACATCTTTCCTCATCCAACTTAATGATTTGGTTTATTCTCACATTATAAGGGCTAACTTCCTCATCCTCAAGTTTTTCAATGAATTGATAAAAATACAATTGCAGGTGTAAAGGAAGGAGAGCCTACACTCCATAAACTAGCTCAAATGGAATTTTCCCAATGGCTCTCTTAGTAGTAATTCTATCTTCCCAAACAACAAACTTCAACTACTCCCCCACTTTCTTTTGTTGATTTCTAATGTCCTTTTAATTATCTTTAGTAAAAAAATTGTTTGATTCAGCCTATTCATTGCCTTGTGGGTTATAATTAGATGCATATGTTAAGTTTATACCATATTCTTCACACATAGAAACTAATGGTTTGGCTCAAAAACTCATGGCATTGTCAACAACTATCTTTGTGGGTACACCAAACCTACAAATTATATGATTCAAGATGAAATCAATAACAATCGATGAGTCACCTTCTTGGTGGGGATAGCTTCAACCCATTTGGTGAAATAATCAGTAGCCACCAATATCCATCTATGGCCTACACTGGAAGGTTCGATAGTTCACCTACAAAATCCATGCCCCACTACTTGAAAGGAGCCTCAATTGATACTAGTTGTAGAGGGAGAGCACCAGAAGCCTTCATTTTCCCTGAAAATCTCTGACAACTTTCACATTTTCTTACCAATAAGGTTGTATCCTTGAAAATTGTGGGCCACCAATATCCCGCCCTCAGTATCTTATGGGTAGTTACTCTTTCGGAAAAATGCCCCCACACACTCCTCCATGAAAGTCTGAAATTAACCCGGGGATTCATCCTCCGTAACACATCTGAGAAGAACCCCTTCAGGATTTTTCTAGGCCAACCCATAATTAGTGATGATATATTTTTGGGAGGATAACTTGAGTGTCCTTCTTTGATTTTTATCTAAATGCCCTAGACATTCCAAATTTCGAGGTAAAATATGATGTTTTGTACCATATAAAATTGATCAACTTCTCATGTACCTCCACATCTCCTCCTTCTACCTCATTTACTTCCATCACTTGTAAGTTGATTTCTACCATTAGCTTTTGCCAAGCCCAGACCTCTAACCAGTTTAGTGGTCTGAACATCCATATCATATTCTTGCAATTTGTTCACCCATTGACATCTTTTGCTAGAAACTTCCATCTCTGATAAAATGTCTTTGACCATTGTATGAGGAACATAAGCTATGATCTTTGAGCTTAGAATATATGGCCTGAAATATTTTGTTGCTCTAACCAAGGAAAAAGCCTATTTTTCCATAATGGTGTATTTCAACTCAGCTCCCTGTAATGCTTTACTGAAAAAAGCAATTGGCCTTTCATTCCCCTCCTCATTTTTTGCAATAACACAAATGTGATGGTATTTTCAGATGCAAAAGAGAAAATTTGAAAAATCTTCTTATAATCAGGGGCCACTAAGACAGGGGCATTTTTTAATGCTTCTTTGATCCTGGTGAAATATTAGATAGCTTCGTCCTCCCATTTAATAATTTGATCCTTCCTCAAGCATCTTCATGATAGGGATAGTCATTTCTACAAAATTGGAAATGAATCTTCTTATGAAATTGATTTGGCCAAAAAAATATTGAATACCTTTCTTGTTCTTAGGGATAGGAACTTTCCCAATAGCTTCCACTCTCTCAGGGTCAATCATGACCCCTTCCTTTGATACGATATGCCCCAAAAATTTGGCCTTCTGAACCCCAAAATGAAATTTTTAGGATTCAACGAGATACCGTATTCCTACACCTCTGTAACATATTTTCCAAATGCTGCAAATGATCATCCCTTTTTCTTGAAAATATTATCACATCATCCTGGTATACAGCTATAAAATCACTTATATATCTAGCAAATGCCACATCCATAGCTCTTTGAAAAGTGGCACTAGTATTCATCAAACCAAATGGCATTCTCACGTACACATAGGTACCCCAAGGAGTGGTGAAAGTAGTTTTGATTCATTCGATTGCTTCACAACCACTTGGTTATATCCCGAGAATCCATCTAATGTAGACAATAGTTATGACCCAATGATTAATTACAACATATTATCCATGTTAGGCAATGAGATAATTATATTTCATTGAGGCCTTATTCAGATTTCTAAAATCTACACAGAGTCTTATATCCCCATTCTTTTTTCTAACTGGTACTAAATTTTCCACCCAAGAAGAATATCTCATAGGTTGTATAATACCTCCATCCCTGAGTTTCTTGAGTTATTATTGCATTTTTAGGGATAAGAGAGGATTAATTGGCATTTTTTTGTTTGAATGGCTTGGCATTAGGTTCTAAAGGTATTTCATGTTGGAAAAGATCCTCCTATATGCCTTCAATTCTGAATATGACCATGCCAAGCAATCCTAGTACTTTTTTAACAACTAGACATATGACTGCTTTTCTTCTTTACTCAGGTTACTGCCCAACCATATTTTTCTAGGTTTACCATCAGTCCCCAAGTTATGTTCCTCCACATATCTTGAGGCTGACATATGCCTATTAATAATGTGGTCAACATTATCAAATTTTGACTCTAATGCAACCAAACCTCTTGGAATAGTATTGGTTTTTAATTGAATAATTGTCTTTCCAAATAGAGTCTCTTTACCCTCATAAACACAAACCATCGGTTCCTAGTCCATATTCTAATTTGTAAATTCTCCTTCATTTTGTAGAAACCTCTGAACCTGGGAATCATCTTCAAATACAAATGTTTGACATTTTTAGGGAAATACATTCTTGTCAATACTTCTATATCATACTCACAATAAGGATACATTGTACAATTTTCAAATCTAGATCCCAATACTACCAACCTGTCTGCAATAGTATTATACTTTCTATCATGGTATATTATATTGAAAGAATCAAACATTTCAATAAAATCCCAAATTGCATGCTTATATTGTTTCATTCTTTGATTTTTGGTTACATACAATTTCCTAACTTGCTTGACTACCAATTTTGAATCTCCTTTGACAACCATATCTTTGATACCATACCTCCAAGAAATCCTTAAGCCTAAAAGTAGTGCTTCATATTCTACAATATTTTTAGTGCATTCAAACTTAAGTTTAAAGGAAAACTTGAAAGTCTCATGATTTGGGGACACAAGGACAACTCCGACACCATTCCCTAAATTAGAACAAGCTCCATCAAACATTAAAGTCCAAGGGATGCCCAATTTCTCTAGATACTTACATTTATCTATGCCATTCTCATCAAAATCAGCATAACCCACAAAATTATCAACATCCACATCAGTATACAATACCTCATAGGATGTGTTCTTAGGATCCTCAATCAGATGCAACATTATTTTTCTCCACATAGTTTACAAGGCTTCCTTTTATTGGTATAGTCACATATGAAAAATCCATCTGCACACTCCCTCCAACACTAGCAACCCATTTCCTTGACAAAAACATTCCCCATTTAGCAGGACAATCCACAATGACTACATTCATGGTTAAACACTTCCCGGATAAGCTTCCAATTGCACTACCAATCCTTTGACATACCCAATCACCGGTACTTATCTTGAATCCATAGAAGTGCACTTTCCAAAAGTTTTTTTACTTTTATATTCAATTCATTCATCACTTCAAGGGGCATCACATTACAAGAGGCCCCTGAATCAAACATGCGTTGTGCACTAACCTATCTTTTATGATCAAAGTAGTATAAAAAGGGTCAACATCAAGTTGAGACTCAATAAGAGAAGTACCCAAATATACCTCAGGTGGTTCTCCCAAATCTTCTAATACTTGAGGTACTTCTAATTCTACAATGACGGGGGAGTATCCACATTATTCACATTTTTACATGAGGGTAGTGCATCCTCTTTGAACCCCAAGTACTCAAATGCTCTTTTTCTATGTTCAGGGATCCGAAGTAATTCAACAATAGGAACTGTGAATTTTATCTAACTCAAAATATGGGAAATATCACATGGGACATATTTGGGTAAGATTATGTTAGGAGGAAGAGTAACGGTTCCTTCTAGTGGTACAAGAATTTTTACATTTTGGGCATGAACTAGGTACAAGTTCTATTTGGGATAATCAGACCCTTAGTTGGTGTATCCTTCTTAGGAAACTCATTTGGGACATTGGTAAGAAGAGAATTCTTGGGTTTGGTTTGTATTCCTCCTCCTTTAACAACTCAACTTCGAGATTGTATTCCTTTTCTTGAGCAATAACTACATTCATGAGTAATTTCCTATCCTCCTCAGAAGGGACTCCTCCATCATAATTTTTATCATCAAGGCCCTTAAGTACTCAAATTCATGATTGGGTAATTCAAAATCCTACACCATATCAATCTCAACATCATTATTAGGAGAAAGGGGGCACACCGGTGAATGCACCTCTAGAAACTCTCTGCAGTTCTTGCATTTATCATTTCAATAGAAGTATATTCTTACTGTGGATTATCACAAAGACTCCATCATACATACATTTTTGTAAGTATCATCATTACCAACCTCTTCACTTTCTTCAATAGGTTCATAAGGGGAATGTGGAAAAAAACACCTATCACACCATTCAATAGCATGATTTTCTTCCACCATGGAAACTCTAGCAGTCAAAGGATCAGGGATCTGTTTATTTTCTCTAAGTTGTTTATTTCCTAACCCCATGGGTCCCTTTCCTCTTTCATCTATTATGTGATCACTCCTAAGATGATTTCCAAATCTATCTTGGCCCTGTGGTTTGTGTTGACCTTGAGAAATCTGTCCTATTCCCTTTTCTGCTCTGGAAATCTTATAAGATATTTCTTTAACTACTCGGCCAAAGTCTTCACAACCTCCTCCAGATCAACTGTCCATTTTGACTGAGGTCTATCAGGATTAATCAATTTGACACCCTCCCTCTTAGGGGTTTTCCAACTGCCTTAATATTATTTTTGATTTGTAAGGCCATTGTGAAAGCCTACCTTAAAGTTCCAGGGTTCTTATCTCTCAAATAATAAGCAAATTTCTTGTCAAAAGCATCAGAATACTTAATTAGGTAGGACTCATCACTAGGCCTCAAAATTATGGGTAGTCTATTTAAAGTCTTATTGAATCTGGTATTGAAGTCCTGGACAGACTCATTGGGATTCTTCTTTATATTCTCAAACTCAGACAAGAGGAACCTTGGGTCTGTCTTATCCCCATATTGTAATCTGAAATAATTCTTCATCTCAGTCCATGAATCTATTGAGTTATCTGGAAAATATTTGTACCAATCACACGCATCTTCTTCAAGAGTATGAATGAATAGATTTATATATACATCTTCATATTCTATTTCGAAATCCTCCATCATATTAACAAAAGTCTCAAATGTTGATCACCATTGATGGCATTATTTCCTGGAATTTAGGAAACCTATTTCTTACATCTTGCGAGTACAACATTAGGATGCCCAACCATGCCTCTAAAATTTATTGGTCCAAACATGTTGACAACAAAAAGAGGTCTAGGTGGAGGCTAAGCCATGTTATTTTGAGGAGGTGATCCTACAAGAGGATTAAGATAGTGTGGGACTAGGGTCTTTGGGATACATGTGTATGATCTTCAAAGTAAATATCCTCTAGTGACTCGGTTTCACAAAAACCCTATCAAGTATTGAGTGATAAAGGAAAGAAATGAGGGACACCTATTCTAGATACAAATGATGGCCCTTCACCAGTTGGAGTATTTAAATTCACCCGAGGACTATTTGATTGAACTATTTGAAGATGTAGGATAATCCTCAACTATAGGTTGATCACTTTCCACGACTGGTATTACCTTCTCTCTTAACTCTTGATCCCCCAATGCTTTCCAGACTTGTCTCTTTTTTGGATTTGTTTTCCCAAGCTCTAGAAACAATCTTCTAGTAGGATCCTTATTAAAGAAATACCTTCTTCCTTCCAGATTTGCAAATATTAACAACAAATCTTAATTGACAAAGCTTAAGACATTGGCATTTACCAAAAATTTCAAACCAAAACAGGAGTCGCCACCAAGGATTTTCACCTTAGATGTGCTAAAGCATTGTAAGTAACTTGTCAAGTGCCTATCAATACTCAATTTATATAAAGCGTGATAAATTTGATCATCCTTTGTCAATATTTATCACTAGCAATACAAATCTAGTGCAACATTCACTTAAACCAGGAAATATTATGTAATGAACTTCTGATCTTTCTCAATATTTACAAAACTTAACAAAGGATGACGTTTAAACAATGTATTTGCATCTAAACATGTAAGAATCATTACCAGAGGTCAATATGTGTATGTATGTACACCAAAAGTTCCCAAGAAATGGCACCAGATAGTATTAGTACCCAAATCGGTCCTCCCTTTGTATCTAGGTAACATCAACCAGATGTTTAGAAGATAATAGATCTATATCGGTGTTTTTTGTTGTCGGGGAAGAATCACATCATCTCTTTATCACATGATGACGGTATGACCTACCCTCCTAATTTAGGCTTTGCCTTTATCCAAGGTGAGAGGACTCATTTTGTAGTCTATAATTATGAGAGGAATGGATGTATCAACAATATTTGGCACTCTTTTGTGAAATAATTGAGAAACAACTTTGGGAAGACATGGTCAATTCAGCAAAGGCTAACTCTCACGAGTTGTCACTTCTAGACAGTGTAGATGTCTTCTAACCAAAGCTTAGACTACTAAAGACAATAAGGAACTAGCTTGCTTTGGCATTTTGTTGGCTTTAATGAGACAAGCATGGGAAATTCTGGTAGGATTAGTTAGTTTTGGGCATATCGATTTGGGGAATTAAACATGATAAAGTTGATTATACCAGATTCCATAGAAACTTCAACAAATGTTAGGATATCTACCAAATACAAGACAAAGAAACCTCAAAATAGCTCACAATGATCCTTCAACTAGAAGATGTACGCTTATGGAAGCCCAAGAACGCATGGTTTCACACAATCTTTAAAGGTTTAAACACAAAATCTCGTGTTGAATATTTAATAAAACATCAGAGATTCACAATTTTTCATGCCTAAGATACACTCGAAGGCTTACAAGCAACATTTAATAGATTGGTGACATAGTGATTTTAAAATTGTTTATTGCACAAATGAAATGAAATCTCTTCTCAATAGTGCAATTTCAATTTCCAAAATGCTACCAGAATGATAAAGTTATGTGTGACTTATAGGATCCCTAAAATAAGATTGCAATGGGAGCATGGATAACTATTTTATAGTATATCATCTTGATGGTAGATATAACAATGCTCATGATTAACACCATTAATTCAAGACTCATCAAATTTATCAACAAGGGAAAGTAAATCTACAGTCTCAATTTTTTTCAATGGTTGGACACTTGCAACCATCTTGACATGATTAAATTTGAAGGCACAAAGAAAATAACAGGTTTCTCAAATAAGCTTTTGGAAAAATGGTTTTCTCTCAGCTCTCTCTTTTCTTTGAATAGTTCTCAGAAAATTTTAACCCCCTTTTGCGATAGTATTCTCATCACTTTTATATAATTCCATCCCTATTTTATTTTCAAATTTCCCCCAAAAATACAAATATTTCAAAAGTATATTCCTCTTTTACAAAATTCCAAGTGTATCAATGATACTTTTATAAAAATACTTTATTTGGCCTTTCGGGTGTAAAGAGTATGGGACCTCTTCATTCTGCTCTTGTCATATATGATTAGGATATCATGTCATTGCTTGTGATAAATGATTTCATAATTACTTCCACTTGGTGATTGGATGGTTGCTTCTGATATCTTTTGAGAACTCCCAGGTGACCGGGACTGATAGACATTTTTCATCTACTATTCGAAGATACATCTTGGGTGTTTTACATTCCTTCTTATGTCTGCTTGGTTTAATTATCCCACATGGTTCTTATCAAATCCAATGAATTCATCAATCATGCTTTTTCCGGATTCACTTCAACTTTTAAATTTTCCTCATGCGGAAGTTGAGCAAGATCTTCCTTTATCTAGTGTAAATGATTTCTTTCAATTCAATCAGTTTGTGCCACTTCTACTATAAAACCTAGTTTTATCCCTTCACTAGGATGCATTTCTCTTCTTATCCTGTAAGTGAGGAAATTTTCTAATTTTCTACCAGCGACATGGCAAAAGTACTTGTGGAAAATAGTTTGAAGGAAATATCGTTAGAATATTTGAATCAAATCTTCGACCTGCATGGTCTTGATGAGGCTTTCGTTAGGGCCTTGTTTGACATAAAATGTGTAGGAGACACTAGAGGACCCTTGAATTATCAACAGGTCCAGATCACACTCCTCCTAAGGTTGATCAAAATCAGTCTTGTTTTCTCATCCTTTCAATCCATGTATTTTCATCTCTTTCGGTGGGAACACCAGAAAACTCCTAAAGACCTGAAGAAATTATGGATTGAAAGGAGGCCTCAAGTGTCTGGGAAAATTGATTTTCAGTGTCCCTTTTTATGTGATGAAGAATTTGTGTTGAAGGAGATCCCTAAGGAATCCTATGTGTTGTATGACAAGTCTTCCATTGATATGGTGCCCATCATTTCTCACAAAATAATTGAATTAGAGAAGAGGATTATTTCTTTGGAAAAGGGGCAGCCAGAACAGGTGCAATCAGAACCACTCACAGAGCAGTACCAACTTTAGGGAAGATAAGGGGTGATTCAAGATCCCAACCCCCAATTATAATTTCTAATGGAGAAGAATATATGTCCTTTTTTCTGCTTGCCACTCTAGAGTGACAATTTATTTGAAAGAAACAATAAGAAGATTGTTCCAATCCAGGATCTTAGATGATAATAGCACACCACATTACATTTTCAAAATAGAAGAGCTAAAATACCATATATGTAAATCCATCATAATCCATAATGCTAAATACATTACAATACAATCACTTGAATTACTCAATAATAAATATGTACATATAGGAGGAGGAAGTGCAACAAATACCTAAATCGGTGGTGAAAACTCTCACTAGCGATACCGATAGTTAAGTTAACTCCATAAGACTAGTAAGCTAACTCCAAATAAGCGAGAAGCTAACTCAACACAACTAGTAAGCTAACTCCATACAACTAGTACACCTAAACAAGCTAACCCAAACAATGTAGGGCTAACACAAATGTAAGAATTATCCTAATAAATAAATAAAAGGATAAATAATAACCTACACTAACACCCTCCCGTAAGCATAGCTTAGGTGGGAAAACAAGAAGGTGGGTCCCAACAATAAGGCCTGATGATGTACCCACATACAATAACTGGGAAAATTGGACACCGCAAGGTACCCAAAACTAGTAATAAAAAAGTAGAGAGAGTAAAATCTCACTGCAAGATATCCTCAAAAGCTTGACTCCAAAAAATCGTACAATGTTGAAGAAGTGCGGTGTGCACTATGGTATGAATCCACTTTTTGATCATAGAACTCAAAACATCTAACACCGGGATTGACCATAATAGTTCCATGCAAGGATACTTTCAAAGGAGTGATGTCAAAAATGCAAAAAAAAAAACACCAAACATAATTTGATCAACTTCTACAAATAGGTGTGCCACGATCCAAGATCACTAAGGCCACAAGGAAAGGAAATGATATCCAGATAAATAGGAGTGCCAAGTTCTAATAAAATCCAAGGTAAAAAGGCAAGGACACAAAATCAAGAAGCAAGATCAATCACAAACAGGTGTGCCACGCTCCAAGAAAAACAACCAAGGCAACAAGGCAAGGACACGACATCTAAATAAATATAAGTGTCATGATCCAAGAAAAACCAAGGTAACAAGGTAAGGACACAAACCCCAAATAATCAATATCAACACCACACCCTCCCATACTGGTGAATGAGTAGAGTGATACCACAAATCTGTATGAGCTACCAAAATCAACACTAAAAACTAACACTGGCTTCACCGAATAGCTCCCCCACAAGAGAGACTATCAACATGCCAAAAAAGTGTCAAAAATACAGATCTAAAATATACGAACAAATAAGAGAAATAAATGTATATACCCATAGATACAAGAATGAAACACCCAAAATTTTAGGACGTCAGGCTCAACCAAAATTACATCCACAAGTGATTACAGCACCCTCCCAAATTTGACACTTTATAATTGAGTGCATGTAAATATTACAATAAGTAACAATACCTTTTATATTTGAAATATGTGTATAAAAATGTCACAAAAGTGTAGATCTCAAAAATACACAATTTCCAAAAAAATAACCTTAATCCGAGATACGGATCAAAAGTTATGAGCTCTAGAAGGTTTTGTTATTAAAATAATATTTTAATGTTGATGTTTTTTTTAAAAGGTACACGTGACACCCAAATGTCCAAAGGGTAATGTTAGTGCAAATCAGCAGCACCCCTAGATGTTGATCAGATTTCTAGTTTGATCATTCTAAGCATCCAGTGTGATTGCACAACATTGAAACCTTTCTCCAAGTGTGGGACTTGCAGAAATGAGAAAGGAATCTCCAGAGAAGGCTAGTTCCTATTCCTCTGTTCAGATGCACACGAAAAATGTAGAGGGTTTACTCAAAACCTAATCTAACTTGCCAAGGAGATAGGGTAAGAAGATGCATAAAAATAAACCTAAACTAACAAAGGTGATGCACCGAGGAATGAAGAACACCTATCTTGCCAATAAACACAAACCATTAAAATGTGATGCAAGATCATGCACAGATAACAAAATTTGCAGTGAAAGATTAGGAGGATGCAAATGAACACAGAGAGGGTTGAGAATCATCCACAGACATGCATTACTTGCTCCAAATATTGATACAATACACTAAAAAATGCCAAGAGGAAAATTTGCATTACAGTTTTAAATGGGAGGTTTGAACTCCCAAAATTCACTCGCCACGAGAGAAGAAGGGAGGGGCAAAACAGGAATGTTTGACCTTTAGAAAGAAGCCCCTCCTTACAATTTATAGGAAGAATGAGAGAGGGAAGAGAGAGGAAATCCAAATCTACCCCAACCACTTCTAGGTTGCATTTAATTCATCTCATTATGGCGGTGGGTGAGAACCCTAAAAAAGCGATGAAGCGTATTTTGCATTAAAGCTGGTTGTTGAAACGTCATTTCTAGCTATTGCCACATGCTAGAGGCGTTTCCTGATTTTATCTCTCCAAAATCCATCAAAATGCAAAAAAATGACCCTGTAATCATGTAGATAATTTCACTAGCTTTCCATTGATATAAAGAACACGGAAATCCGAGCTCTGGATCGAAATTTATGGCCATTTGAAGATTTAGGGCAAAAACAGGCCCAAAACAGATCGGCGGGAAAAAAAATTGAATTTTACCTCTTTTCGCATTTTGGAAAATTTTGAATTTTTTCCGTGCTTCGCCACTTGGATGACACGTTTCAGGCTCTGGTTCATCCATGGGCTCATATTTTGAAAATTTCTTGCGATTGGACACGTGGCATGACCTAATTCATTAACTCAGAAGGCGGTTGAACGCCCTTATTTTCTAAGTTATCATGGTGATTACTTTCTTAATGTTGTAACTGCTGAAAAGAAGGCAAACATGTTAAGATATATTTTTATCTTAAGGGAATGTGTTGCTAATAACTGGATTCTTACATACCGTAATTTATTTACATGGGACGCAGATTATTATTGCTTGTATGTTTTTGATGTAACGACAAATTTGTCGTATGCTTGCTGAACTCTTTTCACTGATTGACAACACACCTTGAATCAATTCCATTGATCCAAGGTATGTTGTGGCCTTCTTGTAATCGCTTTGTTGATTTACTCTTAAACCAGACTGAAGGTTGATATAAATGTGTAGCACCTGATTTCAGGTATGAATAGCTAGCACGTAGATGCCAACGAAAAAGGTTCGATTCTCGAACCATGCACTGTTGTAACGTGAGACCTCGTAAGGTGATAAATGCCTGGATGCGGGTGGCTCAGGCATGTGAAACGAAGGACGAAACGTCCTGCACAACATTGAATTGGATGTCAGTCGGGAAGACTTGACTGGAAATTGATTAATTAAGTGTTAGGGGGATTAGATCCTAATCTAACCCTAAGTTCTACCTTATATCCTAACTACTATCCTAAGTGGATTTTTAAATTCTAAAATGGTGAAAATGGATCTAAATCCTATTAACCTAAGAACTAGGCGATGACCTAGGTTTGGACACTATTATAAATCCTAAACTAATCCTAACCTAAGGAAGGGGACGCACAGACCCATGGGGGATGGAAAGGATAAGGATGGAAGGAAATTTAATGGCATTAAATGTAGGTCCTTGCGTGGACAGTGCCAAGTTTGGCGGGAATAGGAAAAAGGTGGAGGTATCTAGTTAGTCATGAAACTAAACTCTGTTTGCATGCAAAATTTGAAATTGGGAGTTCACCAACCCAAGTCGGCGGTGGCGTGAGGAAATAGAAAAAGGTAGAGCCTTTAATGCATTTAATTTCTTGGTCTTCACGACCAGCCCGCCTTGGAAAGAGTATGGAGGAATTTTTGTTGGTCATTTGTGTTTGTTCGGATTTTTGGAAGTTGCTCTGCATTTGGTTTTTCTTGGTTCAGTCGAACCAGTTGTGTTTGGTTGCTATCTCTGTTTCTTTGGAAATTGAAGGCTATTTTCGAGCCTGTAGCAGAAGGTGGTTGTTGGGAAGCTTGTTGTTGTCGCCGTGGAAGGAAATACCTCCTGTAGACACGGTTTTCTTCGAGCTTCGAGGAAAAATGTAGGCATGTTAAGCCCTTCTCTTTAAAACACTTGCTTTGCTTAAACGTCTCATTAAAACAAACCTGCTCTTCTGATGAAGGGGGTTTTGGGTTTATTTGATTGCTGTCATGACTGAGATGATTTGGGTTTAGTCGATTTTTTGTCATGTTGAAATGATTCTGGGTAGAGTCGTTTTGTCTTGCTGTTGCGATTTGAACAGTCTTTGCATATTTATTGTGTTGGAAATACAATCCATCTTTGTGTGATTTATTCGACCATAATGGGGATTCGTTCGTATGTTATGAAACTATACAAAGCTATATGGGTTGTTTTTCATTGTTGAGCAATGGTTCTTTGCCAATATGAAATTGAATGATGGAACGTATTAAGCGTGCGAGTTGTTTGACATTGTTTCTTTACTAAAATTTTTATAAAGAAATGAGTTCCTCCTCCTTCGTTGTTTTGGATTTTGAAGGAAATACTAATTGAGTTTTATTGAGCATTATAAGCTCGGTTTGAAGGAAGTGATAGTAATATTCTTATTGCTGTGCTTTTTCTTTTGTAAAAGAAATGGACGAATACGATTTGGGTATTTGTGGGAGTTGGTGAAAGTAATTATTTTTCTTCTGAAATTATAAATGAACTGTGTTTTCTTCTTGCTGTGATGGGAAGATGATTTTGTTTTGTTTTATTGATGCGGTTCGATCTTCCAGTTCAAACTGTAGTCGTGCAAACGAACTTGGCTTTGGATTTCTGTGCAAATAAAAGGAAAAACATGGGAATTTGGCTTGCTGTTTGAGTCTGTCTTGACTGTACCAAGCTTATGTATCTAATACCCTATGCGGGTTTTCCTTGATAGAGGTATTGATATATGAATATTGTATTTTGAGTTCTGTACATCATTGTGAAATAGGAGAATGTTGTTTTTGGATTTAAATGTTTGATCGAGAAGGAACTCGAACTGGGCATTCTTTTCATATGGTATATTGAATGAAATTGTGCATGCTGTGCGAGTTGGTTTTGACATCGTTTCTTTTCTGAAATTAATAGGAAACGAGTTCTTCTTCCTCTGCTGTTTTAAATTCTGAAGAAATGTTAATTGGGGGATTTATTGAACATTATAGGTTCGGCTTGATGGAAGTGACAGTGGCATTTAGATTGTTTTCTGAGTGTTGTGTTTTCTTGTACAAATGGAAGATTTAAAATGTTTCGTGTGAACTCTGATTTTGCACTGTCATTCAAAAATGAATTCGACTTGAGTGATTCTTGTTGTGTTGGAAGAAAATGAGTGTTTTCTTATGGAAAGAATTGAAGCTATGAATTTTCTCTTCTTGTTGTTTGAATTCTGAAAATAGCACTAGAGCTTACTGTACAATATGAGTTGGACTTGTTGTAGGTTATAGCAATGTGCAAATTATTATTTGTGAACTGTGTGCATTCATAGGTATTGAAATTCATGTGAATATATGATTAAGGGACTTTATAACTGTTATTTGGTTAGAATACAGTGAAAGAAGTATGAATTCTTCGATACAAAGAGGAACATAGTATGCATTCTTTATATTGCTTGATCTATGATGGATACGATGTTTTACCAACTGTTTTTGGTATTCATATGAGCCTGATTTAAAAGAAGTATTGATAAGGACGATAAGTTCTTCCTTGTTTTCATTTAAAGCTGAATATGAATGGAATTATTCTTTCTTTCTTTGGAAAGTGAATTTTGAATGGATGTTGTAAGTTTCACTCGAATCTGTTATCTTGATTTTTGTCTGTTTGGAGTAAATTTTGATGTCATCATGAGGAAAGGAATAGGAGTGTGAATGGATAACTTGGAATAATGATCATTTCTTCTCTCATACAGTTGGGAATCTGTAATCGTTTAGGAATGAATTTTGTATTGCTTGGGTTTAAGCAACTATATTTATTGTTGTTTGCTTCTCATCTGTACTTGATTGCTTGAAATCAAATGAGATGCATGAACTGAAAGGAAAGTAATTGGTTTACATTTCAGTTAGATTTTATCCTTTGCATTTATTACTAATGTAAGGAAAGGGAAGGGATAGCAGTTATGTTATAACAGCAGTATGTTTACTTGTATTCCTAGTTCTTACAAATGATGTAATCTGGAACTGTTGAAGGAAATTACTTTTTGTAATGATTATTTAGGAAAGAGGACAGCAATCCTTTGATTGATTGGGATGGTAATTAGATGTTTCAGTTGTCATGTTGTTCATTCTTTTTATACTTAATTCTTGATTGATGTTCATATTAACGTTTCATAAAAGCAGGGTTCTTTTATTGAGACAGTTAATTAGAAGCACCTCATTTTAATGACAAGTGCTTAATATGCTCGATTGATAAGGCCGGCCCGTGCAAGTAATTTTGCAGATGGAACTTGAGTAAAATGAAGACATGGCTGTTTTCTGATACTTCTTTTGATTGTCTGAAGATGAATTGTATTTGTTAGTTATTATTCCTCTACGAGGAATTGTGAAAAGAAGAAAGTACATTCTTCTATCTATGAGTTGTAATGTTGTTTAATATAAACAAAGTCCATTAATTTGATTTGGCAAATGTATAGATTATGAAATGAATTGATGAATACAAATACAAGAGTGATATTTTAATAACTATATCAGTTTGATATTGTTGATTAAATTGGAAATATAATGTTATTTCTTAATTTGGAATTATTCAATTATCCTTGGATGGATTTCAAAGAACCGACATCTATTCTTACCTAAATGCAACTTTTTAGTTGAAATGTGCAATTAGTTCATACTTGGGTTAAGATGAATTTTTAATTGACATTAAAAAGGATTAGGAAGAACATGATCTCATAACTGATAGGTATTCAGGATTAGCTTGGAAGCTAAGGAATATCAAATAACTTAGGAGCAGCTGAACCTCGTATTCGGACTCCGTTAATAGCCTCGAATGTTAAATTCAGAAAGAAAGGATATGGGATAAATATATCCAGGGCTAACAGACCTTAACTATGTAAGGTTAAGGAGAATAAATGAATATATTTAGTGAGAATTAGACCTCGTTTAAAGGACGTCTAATAGGCTGGAATTCTTAATTTGGTTCTTGTTGTGGAAAACTTGGTTAAGTTTAACAGTTAAACTTATTAAGTCTATCGGTAATGGGCTGCTTAATCCAATGATTAAGAAAAGAACCAAGTAGAGTAAATGCAACCCTTCGGTATGAAGGAAAAGATGCATAGTATGCTAGAAGATTGATTTAGTCTCTCTTAGCTACATACAACCATAACAAGAACGAGGATAAAGAATCAGCATGGCTGCTGAAAGTTGATCTTAAATATTAAGATCATATCCAAATCACTTGAGCTGGATGTGTACTCTCGATGGGAGGATTCCGTAGGACATTGACATACGCCAGCTACAGCAAGGTGTCTTCATGAAGGTGGGGCCTTCATGACGACACAATGTTATAGCTGACATATTACAATGCCCTCCTGAATTAAATCATCAAGATTACATAAGCTGAATATTAAGTTCTTGCTGAGGATAGGAGTATGATCACGTATATGGAGTGACTCCGAAGGACTAAAGATAACTAGACACACGGATTCATGGGGAATGGCACCGTATGTCTGCGTATCTTTAGTTACCATGAGTGCCTTCCTATATTCGTTCATATTGCTAGTTAGAGTTAGAGTTTGACCTTAAATTGGAAGGACTTGTAGGAACCGGGAAAAACCATTCTAGATAAGGTGAAGTGAGGTGAAGGACGTATTCCATTGGTGTGTATCACATCCAGGAATATGATCATGCAAAGCATGTGAAAATCTTTGGCCAAAGTATCGCAAGTGTTGGTTGCGTTGTCCTGGTCACCTAATTTAAGATGCAGGATGTCAGATGAATATCAGTAATAGATATTCAGATAGGCTTCTTAAATGGATCACTTTGATAACCAGAAACGCTAAGAGAACCTTTTATATATATTATACTATGCATGAATGAACATGAAGGATCGGTAGTTGCCGAGTCATGAAATGAGAGATCGTTGAAACTCCGAGCCATGAAAATGGGAGATCGGTAGTTCTTCGAGTCATTTACAGTAGCATATGGAATCTATTATATGATTGAATGGCACTGAATGTGTGTTCCATATTGCAAATATGTGAACAGGGAACATTAGTTTTAAGAGGAAATTGTGTGTTCCAAATTTGCATTGTTTAAAGAGAACAATTATTAAAAGCTGGAACGTGTGTTTGAATTATACAATTCATAATGAGAGAATGTTATATATAAAAAAATTTCCTTGTTCTAGTATCTTAAAATGGGGATGTTACAGCAATGGGCCAAAACACTCCTTTTGGATTTTTGGTGAAACACTTAGCCAAATTTCCAACTTTTCCTCTTCCGACACGTGGCATGCTCGATACGCTCAGGCCTCCTTGTCTATTTTTGCCCATTTCACCTTTTTGCATCCCACGCGTGCCTCACATACTTTTGTCCCGGATGTCCCGAACAAAGAACTCCTGCTTCGGTCGATTCAGTCTTCCTTGTTCCTGTTTGAGGTGAAGACATGTGGCGAGATTCGTTTGGCGGCTCTTTTGGCTTTTCGCATCCCTCGCGTACTTTTGCCCCGGATGTCCCAAAGCTATGCAGGACAAATATCTCTAAAGCTATCTGAAATGGTATTTCTCTGTTTGCGAATCAACTAGTTCGCATCCTTCGCTTACCTTTGTCCCAACTGTCCCGAACGAAAGTCTCCTGTTTCGGCCGAATCGGCCGGTTCACGTCCTCCGCGTACTTTTGTCCCAACTTTCCCAAACTGCGTGAAACGAAAACTTAGACAATTTTTCTTCTTGTTTTCGGCCATTTCAAATTTTCGCGTTCCTTGCGTCCCAACGTCCCGACTGTCCCACGGACTACCTGGGACCAAAGACTTAGCCAATTTTCTTGCTTTTTCAGCCCCAAGCTTGGTACGATGAACCTTAGTATGACCCAAAATGCTTTAAAACAGTTCTGCGACCTTATTTTCTGCATTTTTTCCATTTTTTATAACTCATTGGGATTTCTTCTTGGATGGGAGAGTTAGAATAGGCCGAGGGGACCCCAAAAATATTATTTTTTGCCTTGAATCAATCTTCTTGCTCAGGACTAAATAATTTGATGCATGTTATCAAAATTACTTTGAGGGGTGAATTTTGGATAATAGGTAAAAGAGTGCATCCACACAATATAGGATTACATCCAAAGGATAAAATCTTGCACCCAAAACCTAAATGTGCGAGAGGGTAAATCATTGCATTCGAGAGGGTACACATCAATATCTAATGGATAAAAGAATACACCCATATGGTATAGATCTGCATCTAGTGGATAAAAGCGCATCTAAAAGCAGAATTATCCATAGGGTAAAATAATTTATACGGAAGGTTCACACTTATATCCAATGGATAAAAGAATGCACCCAAAAGGTGCATATCTCTGCGTCCAAAGTGGATAAAAGAAGGTGGATGTCTACATCATCTATAGCTACGATACCATGAAAGTAATGATAAGAAGATATGTCCAAGCCGTGATCTTAGATTATAATAGCACACCACATTACATTTGCAAAATATAAGAGCTAAAATACCATATATGGAAATCTATCATAATCCATAATGCTCAATACATTACAATATAATTACTTGAATTACTCAATAAGAAAGATGTACATATAGGAGGAGGAAGTGAAACTAATACCTAAATAAATGGTGAAGAACTCTCACTAACTGATATTGGTAGTTAAGTTAACTCTAGAAGAATAGTAAGCTAACTCTACATAAAGCGAGAAGCTAACTAAACACAACTAGTAAGCTAACTCCACACAACTAGTACACCTAAAAACACTAACCCAAATAGTGTAGGGATAACAAAAATGTAATAATTATCTTGATAAATAAATAAAAGGATAAATAATAACCTACACTAACATTCTTTTGTCAGGAACAATAGGGGCAGGTTTTCTATTCGGTCATCCACTCATTCAGTGCATCATGATCCTTTGTCAGAGCATGAATTTTGGGACCTCAGCCAATTCCTTCTCCAAGAGAATTCCCACCCCACACAAGGATATGGGAATCTATATCTAGCTATAGAATTTGTAACCCTCTCATCCCGCTAGGTGTAATTCTTGCTCTTCCAATCACTCTGGATGTTCCCTCTCAATCTGCTCCTAGTAAATCTACCCTTTACAAGGGGAAAGGGAAAAAATATTCTTCACAGGAGGTTTGGATCTTTTAGACTGGGTATCTTCTTATCAAAATAAAATTGAGCTAGAAAATATTATGGACAGTCCCAGAATGACTCTTGATTCTTTGATGGGCATGGGGATGTCCCAGGATCTAGCAGGGTCCGTTATATTTGTCCAGATGACACAGGCTCAAATGAATTCATGTTGAGGAAGAACAAGTTGTTGAAAAAACTTCCCCCACTGGGAGGAAATTATGAAGGAGTGAAGGGTATTTGAGCATTATGTTTGTATTTTATGCCTTTTTTCAATTATGTAAACGGACCCTTTTACCATGGGCTAGGGCCCCTATAGAATCCCCATTTTGAATTATATCTGAGACTACTTTCAAGTGATGTTACATCTAAATTTTCATTTTTTGACATGTAATTCTTTTATGTTCCTACATTAAGGACTCTCTAGCTTAGTATTAGCACCAGTAATGAAAAGAAACCACCATTATGCATTCAATGGTTCTCAATCATGTGCTTTGCCTCATCCTCTTAGTGTATTACATTATTTCAAACCTACTATAGCTCATCTAGAAGAGATGACCTATTTCATGGTGATTCACAACCCTCCTCACACTATCTTCTTAGTTTGCAACACTATCCTTGAGTTACACGACCATGAACATTAATTTAAGGGGATTTATTTCCTTTTGTAGGCCTTTCCTTTTTCTAAATTTTTCCTAGGTGACACGCAAAAACATTTGCACCCTCCCCTTTTCTTTGACTTTTCATCTTACTAGGACTACCTTGCCATGCATAAACTGCGTAGTGGATGCTCACAACTTAGGGGGCCTGAATTGCTATACCTTTGAGAATGTGCGTTGGGGAAACATGTGGACACCCTTCCTTTCTTCCGTGGGGATTGTCCTTTTAGTGGTTTCTAAATTTCATCTTTGACCATCCGAGTTTATAGAAATATTTTGCAGCCTATAATTCATACTTGGGACAAGTGAGGTAACATTTGAAAAGGAAAAAAGTTAGAGGGATTTTCCAATGATGGCATACCTTTATGATCCTCAACCATAAAAGAGGATTTTCACAACACAGAGACCGGATTCCACATGATCCGAGTCATGAATTTCCCCTTGACATATACATATTTTAAAACAGATCAATTAGACATGAGGAATTTGAAGGAAATAATCAAAGAAAAGGGGTGAGATTATTCGAGCTCCAACACAAAGATCATATTCATGTCCTTGAATCAATATTTACTTGTCTCATTCAATATTTTCTTTATCTCAATCCTCCAAAATGTGTTTTTGATGTCCTCACTGGAAAAATTTTAGGATTCATCATATCTATTTGAGGTATTAAATTTAACCCAAAAAAATTTAAAGCCATCATTTAAATGTATCAACAATCTAATCTTACACAATTACATAGTCTTCAGGGTAAGTTGTAGTCCATCGACGTTCTATATCACAACTTCCATATCGTTGTCAACCATTTCATCATCATCTCCACAAGGACATAGATTTTCACTGGGATTTTGATTTTCAGAAGGTATTTTATGAAATTAAACAATACCTTCTATAACCGTTTGTGCTTACTCCACCTTCATATTTTTCATAGGAAGCAACTTCTCCATATCTCCTTTAACTAGTATGGTTTTGGAAGACCAATTCATCTGGATTTTCCCTCCTAAATCTTAACAGAATCTTCTACCTAACAACATTCCAAATGTAGTCGAGATGTCTGCTACCAAGATAGTCATTGACACCTTCTTATCTAGAAATTTGGAAAGAGCCACTTGTGCATCTTTGATCTTCCCTATAAGTGGGAATTCCTTTGAATCCATGGAGTAACAAGAGCCATTGTCTAGAGTCACGGTGAGTTTGAGATAATTGGTGACGATCGTGGGCATTACATTGTCAGAAGCTCCTAAATATATTATGTAATTATTCAATCTGTATTCTCTGATGAGAAGGGAAACATAGAAAGGATCGACCTTATCAGTCTTTGATGCACTCAAAACAAGCATGTTCTATGATGGAAGTGTAGGTGGGTTTGGTAATAGGCCTATAGGATTGGGTTCAAGTGTTGGATTTTGGGCAACCACTCTAGATACTATCGACCAACCTTTTGAATTTCTCCGGTGTGTTTACGAATAATCAATTTCAGTAATTTGAACTTTTGTCCTATTTGCATGTTCAAAGTAATCAAATTGAGTGGGTGTGGTTAGGGAGATGAAGGAATTGATTTTGAAGTAGAGATAGGCTTGGAGAAGGGACTAGAGGTTTGGGAAAAATAGGTTTCTCTTGAAATACTATATTTTCTAGAAACATACCTAGATTTGGAAGGGTCCTTGGAAGACTTACTTGGACTAACAGGTGACCTCTTGCTTGCCACTAGATTAGGTTTCTCCAATGCAAAATCCATAGAGGGTGGAATTGGAGATCCTCAATTGATTATTTTCTTTTATAGAGTCACCACGGGAGGGTCTTCATCTTTCTTTGCAGTAGTAGTAGATGAGGAAGAATACCCTTTTGAGAATGAGAACGGGTGAATAACGCACAAGATAAATTGGGTACATCTTTTCATCATCTTCATCACCTTTGAAATACTCGAAGAATCTGATTCATTCATCATTCTTAAGCTCTTCAATCTCTAGGGAATCATCATCTTCAATTTCTGTTTCAAGCCTTTCTTCATCCTATTGAGTTCAAAAACTTGTATTGATGGGTGCAACTTCCAAGGAAAGCCTTTGGGATCTCCTATAATCTGATTTCCGTTAGGGATTTTTGAGATCCTCATTGGAAAAATTTTCTTTTAAATATTATCATTTCATTTACCAATCTTTGCAACGGCAAATCATTTCTCTTATCTTCAAGATATTGGGATTTATCTTTTCTTAAGGGATTCTTGATTTTTATTATAAGATGAGGTCATCCTCAACTTCAATGGACATTATTTGTACTTATACAAGATTCCTTGGTTGAACCCTCTAGAGAAAGAATCCTACCTCCAACATTTGAGCATTTATGAAGAATCTTTTTACATTGTTATCAAAGGGCACATATTCAAGAGGTATCCTTTTGAGTAACTTGTAATGGGATACAAAGTCTCTCATAGTCTCATTAGATCCTTTCTTCATTTGAGATAATTGTACCAAGAGATCCTAAAACCTTCAGTTGATTTGAATCTTTCCTCAAAAGTAGTTTTGATATCATCCCAGCAGGTGATTGATCTAGCTGGTAGAAGGTAGAACCATTCTATTACCTTTTCTTGAAATGACTCCATAAACTATCTCATAGTAACATCCTCATGTTTGATTCCAAGAATTCCACAAGATGTGGTGAAGGAAGAGATGTCTTCTTTAGGAAGTTATGTATCGTCACCTTTGAACTTTGGAAATTTCTTACGGGAACTGTTGGTATATTGTGAAGGGGGTGCTAGAGAAAGTGGGCCTGTATTCCTTCCCTATGGAACAATGGGTTGAGTTCTTTCTTATTCATCTACCATTGTTCCTTCTACTTAAATTTTGGATTTTACTTCTATAAACTCTTCTCCCAATTCTTATTCTAGTTCTCGTTCTTCTTCACTAGGGAATTCAATGTTCAATGGTGGTTGAAAGATGGGAGAATTTGTAGGAGTATCAACAGGGGTTTGAATAGGATTTCCATGGGTACCACTCAAAGATTTAGATGGGGATGAATCTTGAGATAAATAGTAGGGGTTATCTCTTATCTTTTCTTGGGGGTTTTACAAAGCCTCAAAAGTGGGATCAACAATTCCTCTCACTTATTTAGCTCGGTATATCTCCTCTCACCCATTTTTGGTAGAACCTTATAGTGGGGATATGAAAAGACACGTGGGATATGAAAGGTCACTTGCAGAATTGAGTTTTTCTTTCACCAATGGATTTCTATCAACTCCTTTTTTATTTTTCAATATTTGATTTTTGTATTTTGGAGTTTTTTTTTTTTTTCCGTGATCATATTTTGGGTGCAGATTATTGCCAAGTATGCCCCATGATGGGAACCAAAAAATGTTAGCGAGAAAAAATTTCAGGTGGATAAATTGATGGATATCTTGCCAACGCTATGGGAATCTAAGTTCCTCTACTTGAATGATGAAGCTCCATATTATTATGCGTGTGTGAAATTTAACTCTATGGTGGCCTTAAGACTAGAGATCCAATAGGGACACTCCATTAAACTTGTGGTAAAGCTTGTAATTACTTGCAAGGGAGGAACTTTCTGAGAGAGTAAGAAAGGGAGTGGGAAAAAGAGAGGGGGATTAACATGTACAGTAGAAAATCATATTCCTATCACCACTAACTAGAATATTTCAACACACATAGATTAGAAGAAACAAAATTTTGCAAATGGCAACAAGAAAAGTAAATATTTTGAAATAAAATTCTCACAAATATCCTTATCAAAAAAGGAAACAAAATCCTCCTTTCTTCATTGATGCTTTAACAAAATTGTACATAGTGAAAGTAGGAAGAACATAGAGATGAGAAATAGAGGAAATGCTATTTTTTGCTTCTTCACAAGTGATAATATCTCATGAACACACAAAATTGACAACCCTTTGGAATGAGGGTTTCATTATAATTTATAGAATCTTGAAAGGCTCTTCATATGCCCCCATACAACCTTTCATATGTCTTATGAAACTGTGACTTTTCATATTTATTGGAGTAGAATTAAATCCCCTTTATGAATTAAGGGTGACTTATTACATTAAAATTTAAAGTCACTTTTAAATAAATAAGACATAATGAAAAATTGCAACCCCAATGAAGAAATAGAACATGAAGAAGATAGATAACATGGGAGAGAAGAGAGAGAAAGAGATAACTATGTCAATCAAGATAATTCCTCTTCTAATTTCACCTCATTACTGATTGATCCGCTGAAATTCTCCAATGTAATTAACTTTGGATCTTTGAAGTTTTTACACCATGAGAAACATTTTTTAAATGATGCATAGACACCTTTAATCGAGTGTTTAGAAACATTGTTGAATGATTTCCAGGATGACCGTAGGTATTTCTCATGAAAATCTGCTCTGAAGAAGATGAAAGTTGAAACCAACCTTGTCATGTTTCATTAACAAAGCTTGATCTGGGAATGGTGAATTTACTCCTATACATCGAGAGAGTAAGAAATGAAAAATGATGAGAACACCATTGAAAATAGTGAATAATTCCCATTCTACAAACATGAAACAACCAATCCAAGCCATGAAGTGTTGTCACTTCTTTGTTCTTCTAGTTACACACCTGAGTGATAAATTGGAATAATCACTTAGAAGATAAAACCATGACAATCCTATTATGTTGATTTGAAATTATCGATGAAGCCCACCCTACATAATTTGACAATGATGATTGCAGACTCTTCCTCATACATGATACATAGACAATTTGGACCATAAAATGAGTGTCGAAAAACACTATTGAGATTTCTTGATGTGGATTCTAGATGACCTGTGAATCTTGAAATTCATGACTGTTGAAACACTTCCCTGCACTGAAAGGGGAATTTACTATTTTTATAAAATGAGGATTTCTCACCCTTTCTAACTTTGATCACTTTGATTCTCCTTCTGGTTGCTCCTTGTGCACACTTCCTTCACCAAAAATGCCCACTATGAGACCTTACTAAAAATAGTAAGTGCATGTGTAGGAGGATTACTATTTTTAGAAACTAGATTTATGGGTGTCATATTTCAATGAAAATGGTTTTTTCAATATGGGTTTTTCATTTTTTTCTCCTCTTGAAGTTTTGGCTCAACCCGATATCTGGAAAACAAGATATTAAATTTCAAAAAAAAAAATGTGCGAGAAGCTGGGTTTGATCACTGCAAAAATTCTTATTTTTACATGTAAAATATAGAACCTGATTTTTTATGGCCTCATAGAGTGGATAATAATGTGAAAAAATTTCGTTTCGATCCGTGTCATGGTTATTTAGTTATGACATTTTTTCACTTTCTATTACACCTCTTGATCTATAGCAAAAATGGAGCCTGGAGCATGATATTTTGGGTTTTTCTTGTAGAAAAAAATTTTCTGATATCTAGAGGATATGGTGGAGTGAATGAGAGTGAGAAAAAATGGAGAAGGAATCTAGAAAAAAAAATCTAGAGTTCCAGGTGCAAACGGAGGAGTGTGGGGGATTGAGGAAAAAATGGCAAAGGCGTGGTTTTATAGTGTTGGAATCCAAGAGGAGGAGGAGGGGTGAATATTTTGTCCTTATTTTCCACCTACAAAGGTAAAATGGGGGAACAAAAGGGAACCTCACCTCAAGCTTCCACTTGGCACTCATGCACAGGTGGAGAGGAATGGAGGAGGGGGTTGGTCGACTTGATCAAAGGGGTTATGTGAGTCATCATCAAGGTCACATGGACTGACCATGAAGCCTAAGTGGGGAGGGGCATAATTTTTATCCCAATTTTACCCTTGGAAAGGTTAAATGGGGGCACAAAAATGTTCCTCAGCCTTATGCTGCCATGTAGCACCCAAGAAAATTCACTAAGTATCGAACATGTACCTTGGGTGGCAACTTGAAACTGACATATCTTAAACTCTGGATGACTTTTGCCACAATTATTTACATGAAATTGAATGTAAATGACCTTTAGAGAATGATAGGATGGGTTCCATGTCTTTATTCTTCCTGAAAGCCCCTCCAAAAATTCCTTTTTCTTGGGATCACCAGTTGTGCTTTGAAAGAATGAGTTTCTTAGAAAAATGCATGGGGCTTAGGATGAATTTGATTTTACCACCATGTATGGGACTGAAAATTATTTCCATTGATATTTTTGGCTCACAACTCATTTCAGATCTCTCAAAATTACCTCTTGAAGTTCGAGTGCTTTTTCACGGTCTGAGCTTCCTTGGCTTCAAAAACTCGCTTTTGATGAACTTGCTCCAAAACCACCAAATCTTCCCTAAATCTTCCAAAATAACTTGCATGATAATATTGGCTCATGAATACACCCTCTTGATGACTTTTATGCTTCAACACAACTCTAGATATTATGCACTTTTCTTAGAAAGGTTGATGATATCCCTTCCTAAGCTTGCTTGAAAATCCACTTTTAGAGATATTGCTCCTGAAGTACTTGAATGATCTTTTTCTTCCTAAATCACCTACAGGGAAGGATGACACACACATATGAACCATTGGAAGGATATGATAGGACTGATATAGATAATAGGATGATTTGGGGGTGTCTAGAAAGGTATATAATAGAAAAAAATTGACACTAGGGTATGGTTGTCATGTTTTTAAGTGAATTTTTCCCTTGCAAAAACATAGGACAACAAATAATTAGGGGGAGTGATATGGTTAATGCTAGAATCCTTATCATGATGTAATTAGATGAAAACAATTAAACAAATCCCTTACTCATTTCAGTAGACATCAGTAGGGCATCAAATGTTGGTTTGATAAGAAAGCCAAATTCAAAGCCTTTAGAATATCTAATCTAGTTATATTATGTGATAAAGCACCGAGAAAAAGGGGAACATAATAAATTTTACATGCTCTTGCTTGGTCCCTTCCAAATTATAAAATATTAGGTGAAAACACCTTTTTCCTCAATAACCTAACAAGTGAGGAAGTTCCATTTCCAATTAATGGAGGCTTCCTCAATCATTATTTCTATGCATGATCCATATTTTGTGTGGCACACAAGTGTGCAAAACTTAGGATAAGTCTACACTCTACTTCCCACATTTGTTCTTTTCTTTTTAGGTTTCTTTAGAGGTTGTCAATAAACTTATGCCTTCATGCGTAAGCCTTAGATTAGTTTGTCCCCTCTCATTTATCCCTGTTGTGCAAGCATTCCAAGTATACCTATTTCAGTTTATTAGATTTTTGGTGTGGTTGTGCTCTAATAAGTGTTTTATTTCAATAAAATTGGTGGGTCACGTAATGAATGTTATTAATCTTACTTGATCATTTTGAGATTTCAATATAAATTCTTAATCTTTATTTTAAAGTTGTAATGCGGATTTAGAAAAATTAAAGTGCTCTAAGAGAGTCGCACACAAAATTCACACTAATATTGTTTATTAAAATATAAAGCTAAGACTCGCTAGTGCACCGCTTGTTTTTACCCATCCTCTAACCCCACTAATATGGTTCACAACCCATAAAATTTCAATAAGGAAGAGAAATCCCAAATTAAAGTGTTTGTAGTATTTCTCAACATAAGGGTGTTTTTGGTAATCTCCATCGGGACTATAAACGTCAACCGGAAACGGAGCAAGGCCATTATTATAGCCAAAATTATCTTTGTTGGGTCTATATATTCCCATTGTTAGTAGGTAAATGCTTAATCCTTCTCTTCCCATTCATTCCCATTAGAATTATAAAAATGTAAAAATACAATAAACCTTGTGTAACAACTTCCACAATGTGAAATTATTCATATTAAGCAAAAACATTATCTAAGGAAAGGTAAATAAATTGTTTAATCACACACTGGACCTATGAAATTGATTCAATTTAGTATTTTTCATCACAAAGTTAAAATATTTCTTTTTTCTTTTGCATTGATAACACAAAATTTGAGTGGGCTTCTAGTTTATTATAGGTAAGCTAAAGATTCTAATTTTTTTACACTTCATTAAAATAAAAATGCTTTATAGCACTCCCAACATATTCTCCATTTTTTTGTGTCCACAACATGCCCTTAATTCCACAAGTGAAGTCATAGAACCCCTTATCGATGCACTATTTTTAGTAGGAACTTGAAAAGGTCATAACTTGTGCTCCGAGTGTCCGTTTGATTCAATTTTTTTAAACTATTTGTTTCGATGAGACAAACACACCAATCAACCTAATTTCTAGAGGGAGCATGTTTTGACACATTTTCAAGCCTAAAATCTGCCATCGAAGCCCTGAAAAATTAGGATCTAAGTTCTAATTAGGTTTTTCCTATTTTAGGGCATTAGTAAATTTTAGTCTCTTGAATGCATAGTAGGTTAGAAATCTAGTTATTCCTCTAATTTAGGCATGTAGAAGATGTTTTGAAATTTATGTTCCTATACGAATAAGCATGTGAACTTAATAAGAATAGTAGGTTCTAGTAAACTTCTAAAAATAGTAAATTCCTACACCTAGAGTAGATTTAGTCAAAGTTAGTAAGAGTTTTCTTGGAAAATCGAGTTGGGATTTTTTTTCCTATTTATGAAGCATTGTAATTCACAATTCAATAATGAAGAAGAAGATTTATTTTCTTTGATTTCAATATATTTGTAATGTATTGAGTTTGTGTTAAATTTGGCTACATTATTATCCTTTCTCAAGGTAGTGTGGTTTTGCATACCAAAGTTTTGTTTTATCCCACAGGTAATCCATGTATACAAGCATCTTGGCATGCCTCATTCATATTTTCTGATAAACTCATTTTTCCTTTTACCTTCCTTCAAATTTCCATTCCAATTACACAATAATTTTTCACATTATTGCGCAAACCAATACGCACATGTGTACACACTCGCTTCGCACATGGTTTCTTTTAAATACATACCTTTGAGATCTATCTCGTAGCCTTATTGCACAATTTTCTATTTGATTACCCTTAATCCTTTATAACATTCATTTTTATTCCAAATATTTTTTTGGTTCCATCACTTTCAAATAATCCTCCCATGCACCCCATTTTTACAGCTATATTAAGAGTCATGTGACCCCCTTGTGTTCGTGACATTTCCACTTACATAAGGACTATATGATCCCATTCTAAGGGCTACATTTCTACCCCTTATTCACTACGTAAATGTTTAGATATCACATAATTAAATACTTCCATTTTGCACTTGGTTATCCCGATCGCATACCTAACATCTAGTTTCTCAAATCCTTTATTATCAGACAACGCAAAGGCGCATGCGTTTAGATCGAGAGAAAGGTTGGAGGAAATTTCTAAAGGAAAATTTACACCCTCATAACATGTAAATCCATTGTGCTGATGAAAAAATAATGTCAATGTATTCCCTTCATGCTCACAAAGGATAATAAAATAATCACACACAAAAATGTGTGCACACTGTAAGTATCCCACTTCCTTGTCTAATTTGGTTGTATTTATTAACTATTTTTTCATTTTTGTGTGTTATAGCCTTTAAATTTCACAAGAATGGATGAGTTTGCAATAAAATGTACAAAGTTATAAAAAGGATTGCCTAGATCCATTATACATGGATTTCAAAGGATATTCCCACAAGGAAAGAGTATATGTGGCATAAGAAGGTGAGTGTGTACCACTATATAGTGGAAATCAAAGGATGTGTTATATAAAAATAGGAGAGGCTTGTTAGTATACAAGTCAAATCACTCAAAAATCACAACATCGTAAAATAATTTCAAAGATTCAAAGGATTCATTGGGATACATTCTCCTAGAATGCGTCATGTCGAGAGATAGACAATCAACTTAAATGGATAATTTGACTTATGCATCCATACATGCCATTGTAACCACCGGCTATTCTCCCCATAGAATGCACTGAATTCCCATGCCCCTAACACCATGAAACATGTTATAACATGGGAACATACAACACCAACACAATGACATGTTCGGAATCCCAACAATGAGAAAATAGCAAATGACATGGAAAGGCGATGGTGTCGGTAATGATGTGGAGACACATGATCACATGGAAAGAAATCATTTGAATTGTGATCACAAAAAATCGTGCCCCACCATGGTGCCAAAAACAAAAATGATGGGCTTGGCGTTAGCACCCAAATGTGTTGATGATTAGGGAGAGACACCAATAGTGGTGCACCATAAGTTAGGGGCCCACAAAATAAATTATATAAAATGTGGGAACCTGATTTTTTCACTAGCATGTAGTTCAATATTTTTTTAAATTACAAATATTTTTTTGAGTGTTGAATTGGAGGGAAAGATATATTTTGAATCTATTTAAAATATTTAATTTTAGTTACACTACATTTTGATTGGGACCCATATTTTATCATGGGTTATCATGGTTAGAACATTTAAAATTTTAAAAAGGAAAATCTTACATGTCATCATGTGATTGGGTGTTGTCGTGTCAAAAATGAATAATCGCTAGGTAATTTTATGACAACTATTGGGTGTTGTGCATTCAAGACACTATATCCACAATTATACCATGCTCAACTATTGGTGTCTCTCCCCTACCGGGGAGGTGAACAAAGAAAGAAATGGTTTAGATTGGTTTTAGGTTGTGAATTTGGGTGAAATTTCTAGATCAGTTTAAGGTATCGCGCGAAGACAGTTTGAGCGCGCAAAGGCGTAACAAAGGAAGCAATAAACCTATCAAAGCATTTTTATGGGGAAACGTATTATCCACGCATTTTTATTCCTTATGCCTTCTCCATTCCACCTTACTGTTAAAACATATGTGTCATTTAGTTTCCTTTCCTATTAGAATGACATATGTGTTATTTAGTAATCAAGGTTATTTAAATATTTTATTGTCATCTGCTCGTTAATATTTGGCTAAGACTAGTCTATTACATATCAATTTGGATTATATTTTACTCATCTCTAACTTAACCCCAACCCAATGCAAAGAATTTATACATCCACATCTCGGTTCTAAACCTACCTCTGTTTTAACTCTCTATGGAATTTATAACATTATTTAACTCTGTTTAATTATTAGATAGATGTTTATCAATATTCATTACAAGATGATATACATTGTCATAATAGCCACTATTTGCCTTGAAGACCGAATACGGAATGCACATAGATTATTTGAAGGTGAAATTTATCTGCCTCAATTGTACTTTAGAACCCTTTTCTACACCAGATATTATAGCAGATAGTTTATTGTTATTAGAATGAATCATTGTTTTGAATTTTAGAGTGGTTTTCCACAACGAAGTATAATATTATTTATATTATTAAACATGTTTTATAGTTACAAAAAAATCATTTTGAGCATGGCTGCAATTAGTTGTAATTAAAGAGGTTATGGGGGTTTTTCTTTGTCTTCTAACAGCTAGGTTAGTAAAAGTGTAGTAAACTTATAACAAGGTGTTAAAGTTTGGAAACAAGCGAATCTTGCTATTTTAGTTGCCTGTCACTTTACTGGCCAAGGTGATTTGTCTGTGCTTAAATTTATAGATGGATAATTTTTGCATTCCATATTTTTAAATTAGCTTTGTGTTTATCTCTTTATTTTTATGTGGATTCATGGTTTTGTTTTATGGGAATTATTAGATTTGGTCATCCTTTTAGGCATTAGTCAATTTCCATCTTGCGTAGTTATAGTTATAACATTTGTCCATATTGGTGTTCAATAAAATCTCTGATATTTTATTTTCTAATCAACAATTTTGATACTATCTTTGCTAGTAATTCAAAGAAAATGATATAGAAATTTTTCCCCTGTTTAGTTGTTTCCTCTCTTTCTAACCAATTTCCTCCCTTTCTAATTAGCCAATTATTTGAAAGTTGGAAATAGGGTTGGGTTAGCCATGAACAATGAAGTTAATCAAGTATAAAGCTTGCAACTTGTGTTCTGCAAATTAAGTGTTTCGTTGTCATGCGAATGAACAAACATTACAATACAATTGTTGATCGACAACCAGACAAGTGATGAGAAATGTAGTGATTCAGAAAGTAATGCCCCTTAAGAACCTGAACTTGACCTAGAACCTATTTTACAACCATTCCATAGGATTTCTAGACTTAATTTAATCTTTCCTTATAGGCCATTGAGACTTGACCTATAACCTATTTAACCAACATTGCATAGGTTGTCCAAACCTAACCAAGTCCTAATGTCCAAACTAGTCCCAACACTAGTCCTAACACCCTTCGTTGAGCTCTATTTACATTTGATTATACTTCCATTTTAGAGTCACTTGTTTGTAAATAGTGTCTTCCTAATAGTTTGTCTTCATGATGTATTGTGTGGATTGGTTTTACAAAAAAATCAAAAAATACGCTTTGTTTTTTAAAAATGTTGAAAAACATTGTGTTTTTCAACAACAAAATTTCCTAAAAAAACATTGTTTTCTCAATCAGTTAGTTAAAAAGCATCTTGGTTTGTCAATAGTCCAATGTGAAGAGTTTGAGCTATCAGAGTTCCCTTCAAATAATTTTTGCATTCACATAGATATGTCAAGATAATTAAAAGAGAATAGGCATGAAGATTTTTTGATAAAATTAGAGTAAAGAAGAGGAGAAATTGGAGAAAAATGGCACCTAAAGTAGAAGATTTATCTTCAGCCCAAATACAAGAGTTGAAAGACACTCAATTATCTATAATTGGAGCCAATTATTTTTAGAAAATCAATATTGTGACCAAAATTATTGAGTACGAGATTTGTTACAAATAGATTAAGATTATTATGATAATTTGAAATCAATCAGAGACTATTGTTTACACAATATCACATCTAAGCCTAAATTTTTCCCATGTGATGACATATTATCAAACACAAGTTCATTTCCTACACTCTTCAAGATGGGAAAATCTTCTCCAATATTACATATCCATCATTGATATGGTTTTAAAGAATCTCAAGGACTCGAAAATGAAATTATTGTATTGTTGTAAAGATTTTTTTAAGAAATGAAAGGAAATGAACTAATTTTCCTCCATGTTCTAATTGTAGCCAACATAGTACTTAGATTATTTTTTTATTGTTAGTGTTGATTCATCTTGCCGATGAAAACTATTTCTTCTTTCTTATCATAGACGATTGTGTCTAGATAAGATGAACTCATCTATGTTTGTAAATATTATTTAGTAGTAATTCCATACAATTTAATTATTGAAGTTATTTATAGCATATATATTTCATATGTTCTAGACTATAAACTTTTTATTTTTTATAATATGTTTTGATATAAATTGTGTTTATATTAGGTATGACTATATGCCATAGGTTTGGTCAGTTTATTGTATTTTTAAATCTAAAACCACATTCTACACATATTTTTTGGTGAACTTGAGGTATATATAACATGTTTTACTTAGGGATTCTATTTGGATTAATCCCACTCACCAATATTTAGAATAGGATTTTTACATTATGTAAACCTACCTTTCTTGAACTACATTTATGAATTATTCTTTCCTCTTGTTGTGTTTGTTTGAATATTGTACATCCCAAACTATAGGATTAATGTTTCTTACACCCCTTCAAAGGAAAAACTATAGAATTTATGTTTTATTAAAATTCAAATTAAGAGAATAAAATCAAATTTCATGAGGAAGTTGGATTTTACAAAAATGCTTACATAGTTGAAAAACAATTTGAACAACCTTCTAAAATGTAACTACCAAATAATCAATAAATTTTAAGTGATTCAAACAATTGTAACCATTTTTATCCCACTTTTTCATCAATATGTTTTATGCTTTCTAGGACGAAATAGATATAAGGTAAATAGTTAAGGAGGAATACTTGTGATATGTAGGTCGAAGGTTGAATGTGCACGTTATAGAATTTTGATCCAAGATGATTGTTCGAGCTTCCCTTTGGTTAGGAGTAATGACCTGTATAAGAAACACAACAAGACCACCAAATAGTATTAATAATATAGGTTAGTGGACTACCTAGCGAGTGCTAGATCCGAGAAGCAAGGTACTTCCTAGAAGTTTGTCAATCCACTTTCAGATATAAATTAATATTAGAAATATCATGAAGTAAGGAAATCCTACTGTAGTTATATGATTTAGGTATCTCGTGCAAATACAATAATAAAATCTAATCTAATAGGCAAGGTTATGATTAGATCTGGAGGTTTGGTAGGTTATTTTGGGTTTTATAGGTCTAACAAGGGTTTGGGATTGATCGGGTGAGGTCTGGGTTAGTTTTGGTTGATCGAGAGGTTTGCTGGTCAAAAGGAATGAAATGACATAGAGACCAATATCGGTGACCTGATGTCGGTATAGAGGTGAAACCGATGGCGGTTAGGTAATCGGCGTCGGTAGGGGCAATTGACAATAATTTGATAAAAATGGTTTTGGGCTTCTTTGTGATTGCACAAAGAGTGAGAAGGGTGTGGTTAGGTTCATAATATTATTGAGAAGACTCAAGGATATATAGGGGAAGTTACGAAAGGAAAAAAAAGGCTATAGGTGGTTGGGTTGGTAGATTGGTGAGGAGGTGGAGATAAAGGAATACAGAAAAAATAAAGTATAATGAAAGAGGTAAGGAATCTATACTTTAAGAAAGCACAATATGATTGAAATCACGTATACTTACTTACATTTACAGATCTGGTAGGTGAAGGTGGATGGTAGTTGATCCGTGAAGAGATTCTAGAGTCAGTGTTGCAGCAAAGTACTCCGTAGTGTTCCCGTGAGTATTCCAATACTCTAAAAGGAGAACTGGATGCTTGTTTGGGCATGTGGTTGAGTATTTTGTGTTGTCTCGATGTTAAGAGACTTTGATGTTGCTTTTGAATGCAATAGTTCTCCCATAAATGAAAAATGACCAACTCGGGTAAAATGTTATAAAATTCTATATAAAGTAACCAATGGTAGTTAGGTGACCGGCGTTGGTTGAGGGATAACCGGTGTCGGTTAAGGTGGATAAGTCTAGGTTCTCCAAAAATAGCCTGATCTTTGCTATTTTTAGCATAATTGATATCCTTAATCTGGGTCTTAAGTGATAGAGTCTTCCCAGATAATTATGAGTTCTTCTAGGAGAGGTAGTGGGATTTAATGCTAGGTTTAGACTAAGTCTTAGTTAGTTAGGATTCATATAGAATTAGTCTTAATTAATTAATAGATTGTGAATGGGTCTTTGAGTGAGGTGGATAGGTGAGTTGGCTATAGGTGAGGTAGATGGATGAGGTAATTAAATTAAAATAATTAATAATGTGAAGGTGAATATATTAGTAATAATTAGTAATGAGGCCATGGTGTGTTTAATTAATTGAAAGGGACCAAGGGGAGTGTGACCCAAATTTGGTGTCTACATTTTCCCCTTTTTGTCGTGTAGCTTGTATTGGTAAGCAATGTTGACAAAAATAGGAATTCAGTGTCCTAGGTATGAGTAGAGATTAGGTTGCCCCAAGTATGGATGAAAGTGATCCCCCTCAAACCAAGAACTGATGAGGTAGGAAACGGAGTCGGTGAATGGTTTGATAAATAGGTTGTTAATAAAAACAAGGGTGGATGGGTTATAGGTAAGGGTAATGGTTGGGTCGGGTAATAGGTAATGGTAATCAAACACACACACATGTATATATTGCAATAAGGTACTAGGTTGAAGAGCTTACAAACTCTACTTCATCAAAGGTTGATAGGTTTATCCAAACAAGGTTGAAGTGGTTCAGGTATCCAAGGTATAGGATATGGTCCTAAATCACAACTAGGAAAGGTGTAGGAATGAGTAATAGGTTTTGTTCCAAGGCACCAAAGATTTGGTTGGCATAAACATCACTGAATAATGCAAGTTAAGGTCATTAGGCTAAACCACACGGATAGTATCATCGCAAGTTATAGTGAATACACAAATTTAAATGTCCAATTAGAGGGTTGGGTTGGTGTGTAGGTGGGGTCATGGGTAAGGCTGAGGTATATGCAAAAGACATGTCCCTAAACATAAATAGGGAATGGAATAGGTATGACAAGCTTGTGGGTGAACCTAATACATAATGCTAAGAGTAAATGGTGTAAGAACGACATCTTTTTGGGCAAAACAGAAATTTTTGAGGCCATATGGTTAATTGAGGTGCACATTGATGTCGAGTTAGAGGTTAACCAGTATCAGTTGACTAGGGCACAACTTGACTGACGTTGGTCATGTTGATTTGGGGCTAAAAAGGAAAAACCCACTTTTTACGGATTCATTTGTTGATTGTCATTTATAGAAAATGACAAGTGAGAGGTGTGGAAGTGGAAAATGACAGTGCCAAGTTATGAGTGGAGTCAATAGTCTGTGAGGAGGTGATTGGCATCCAGTGTACGGTCCCATGAGATCAAGCAGATCTAGTTGATTGGTTGTGAGTAGAGGAGATGGGTGAGACCGGAGAGGAGGGCATCAGGTGGGGAGATGATTGATATCCATATCTGATATTGTATTATCATTTTTATTTTTGATATATATACTGGCTTGTGTGTCGAAGACATGAGATTGTACATGATAATTTTGATATATTGATATTTATTTATATATGTATTGATACATAGACACTCCCATTATATAGTTGATGATGTTTATTGGATGGATGATGTACTTGCTTTAATTTCCATTGTTATTGTGTATCATGGAAACTAGTTGAGTTAGGCATGATTGAGTTAAGGTCATATAGGCATGGTGGAGTTAGGTATAGGCATGGTGGATTCAAAGTCATATAGGCATGGTGGATTTGAGGTCATATAGGCATGGTTGTGTATGGTTTTTGTGTTTGATTGAATTTCTAAGTTATTGGTACTATGGAGAATAATGGATTGTATGCGTGTTGTGGTTAAATTTCCAAGTATTTGATATCATGGAAATGTTAAATGATTGATGTATGATATGGTGGATGTTATAAAATGGTAGGTATGTATGTTTTTATGATTTCTTAATTTCCAAGTTTTGTGTAAAATGGAAACTAACTAGGTAAAATGTGAATATAAAGGGGAGAAATCGGTTAGGGGAAAAAGTGGTCGAGCTAACATCCAAGGGCCCCATGGCCTCATATTTCTACCTACATAGCCCTAGAAAAAATGGGCCTCATGACGATGTAGTTCTCCCATAAGCTAGGGAATAATATGATGAGGTAGATGAATGGGTCAGTAGGTTTTAGGCATGATTAAGTCTAGGTCATTTAGGCATGGTTGAGTATAGGTTGAATAGGCATGGTTGAGTTTAGGTCATTTAGGCATGGTTGAGTTTAGGTCAAATAGGCATGGTTGAGTCTAGGTTGAATAGGCATGGTTGAATTTACACCGAATAGATATGGGTGATTTTGGTGGAAGAGGAATTCCTATAATGTAGGTGTCAAAGGTCTAGTCCTGTGAAGGAGGATCAATAAGTAAGAAAAGAGGTGAATGGTAAGAGGATACAAAAATTTGCCTAAGTGGTAAGAACCATTATGATTCTATCATATCAAAGATTGGCCTATGAATGTAAGACCCTAAAGGAATTGCATGATTGACTGTTCTAAGGGTGAAGAAGGTCACATGATCACAAAATATCACATTTATGGCACATCCCTTGAGTAGGTAGAATATTAGAAAGGAAAGGAAGTGAGTTAAAAGAGGTTGTTTTATTGTAACCCTAGTGTGAGACAACATGCCTCTTCTGCAAGATACCCAACAGAAAAATAGGAAATTCCATGACAAAAAGTTATATTTTTATTTTTCTTTTGTTTTATAGACTAATTGATGTGGTAATTCTATGTGGGATGAATAGAATAACTCTTTGAGGTCTTCGTGAATATTATCTATACGGGAAGCTTCAGAATGTTTAATTTTCTTTTGTATAGAACTAGTCTTCTTTTTTGATAGACTGCATATTTTTAGGGCTAACTTTTATAATTGTCCTTCAAGGGAGTAGTCTATTTATAGCAGCAAGATAAAAAGATAGATTTCCTTTTTGAGGGATTCATATTTTTGCTAGAATTTTGACTCAAGGAGTTTGAATTTGAAAATCTTGTATATTACTTTTGAATTGTTGTTTTTTTGGACTTTTAGGTCATGGACAAGACTATACAGAATTATAGGATTACTTTATGAAGACAAAACCATAGCACACAGGGGTTAGCTATGAAAGAAAGTTTTTAAGTGAAGAATTACCATGGGATTCCATCTTGAAAAGGATGGAAAGTATCCATGAGAATCATGTCATGAGTAGAGTCAAGGTACTCATATTGAAAATAAGTTTGAAAGGTGAAGGGTAATCACATGATTCTTGTTTAGTCATTGATCCTTAAAATAGGTAAGTGGAAGGTGAATGTTTCTCAAGGGATGAGTTTTAATATATATAAGGTGATATAAGACTTGATTCAATAATAGAATGGTCAAAGATGCAAGGCATTGAGGGGCTCAAGTTCGGGTTTACCTTTGAGTGAAGATAAATGATAAACACTTGATCCATAGGCATGAGTAACGATATAGGGTCCAAGCCAATTAGGAGAAAACTTTCCCCATTTACTTTTCTCCTCTTTTGTTACATGTTGATTTTCCTTCAAGACGAGGTCGTCGACCTAGAAGGTTCATTCTTGGACATGTTTATCATAGGCATGTTTGATACATTTTTAGTAGATTTGGAGGTGATCGAGATCGGATTAGACGGTACTCATCTTAAAACTCAAGTTGTGTCAAATGATCCTAGTGAAAATCATCATCATTGAGCATATCTTTGAGTGAGATATGAAGAGATGGAATTTTTACTTTGAGAGGCAAGACACCCTCTGTACCATAGACCAAAGAGAAAGGTGTGGCAACAGTTGAGGTGTGAATACTAGTGCGATAAGGCCATAAGGAAAAAGGAATGTGTGTGTGCCTATCCTTACCGGTTTGAGGATAATAAAGTGAAGAAAAATAGAGTTGAATGTTGAAGGAATCACATAGTTTCCTTAGGGTTTTGTTTTTGAATTGTTTTCCATTATCAGTGATGAGGTGGTGAGGAAAACCAAAGTGACAAATGATGTGATGATTGATGAATTCACATATTTTCTTGTATTTTATAGAAATAAGAGGTATGGATTCCACCCATTTAGTGTAATATTCGATAGCGGTAATAATCCATTGATGACGTTGGGAAGAATGAGGGTTGATCTCTCCAACAAGATCCAAACCCCATTGAGAGAAAAGCAAAATGTCTCGTGTGACCTGTAAGGCATGACTAAGGGTGTGATGAAGATTAGCATGTTGCTAAAACTTCACACAATGCTTGACATAGTCACAACAATCACATTTTAGGGTTGGCCAATAATATCCCATGCAAAGGATGAGATTAGCGACAACTAAGCCACCGAAGTGACCCCACAAATCTCATCATGAAATTCCTTGATGGGAGGATAGTGTCAAATCCACGTTTATAGAGAATACCACCCATGATGACATAGTAAGAGACACTTTTGAGAAAGGCTTGTTGTCCATTGCGAGTAAGATCTGGAGGCAGAATTGAAAGGGAAAGATAGTTAGTAAACTACTTATACTAAAGGTCACGTGGGTCAGTTTCAATTTTTCCTACAAGGTTGACATCTCGGATTAGATAAAAAAAAGTGATTGCAACCTTTGATCTTGTGACAAATATTTTCTATTCTAAAGGTGAGGCCGGGATTTGAGAAGTAAGACGGGTCATGTGTCTACAAATTTATTAGTGGAATGTGGGGTGGTTTGAAGTTCATAATGGTCAAAGGTAGTCAAAAACATGTCAACATGATGCTTATACTTTTGAAGTATCTCATTATGACACTGGTATATACCATTAACTTGGTTCACAACTAGTTGAGAGTCGCTAAAGATATTAATTGATTTAACATCTAAGGTTATGGCAGTTTGAAGACCTAACACAAGTGCTTCATATTCAGCAATATTATTAGTACAATCAAAATCTAGTTTGAAAGATAATGGAATAGGCTCACCATCAAGAGGAATGAGGATAACTCTTGCACCACCCCCACACTGACATTTGGAACCATCAAAGAATAAGGTCATCTGGTAAATGGTATCATCCGGGAGAGGGTAGCGATGGATTCATCAGGGAAATTAAAGTTAGAAGATTGGTTTTCAGAGAGAGGTGCATCTGCGAGTTGGTCAACAATGGTTTTTCCTTTAACATATTTTTATGGATGAATTCAAGATCTAGGTCTGCAAGAAGCATGATCCAACGTGCAACACGTTGATGTTGGTAGGGCTTAGCGTACATGTAATGTAAGGGGTTAGTATTGGTGACAACAAAGGTTTTTGGTTGAGTAGGTAATGGTGAAGTTTAGTGGTGACAAAAACTAAGGATAAGTAGAGTTTTTCGGCATGAGTATATCTAGTTTCGTATTCTAAAATCGTATGGCTTATATAATAAACTACTTTCTCCTGTGTTTCTCATCACGATGAGTGAGCATGGCACCGGGAATTATTAGTAGCAAAAATTTAAAGGTAAAATATTTGGTCATCCTTAGGGGAATGAGCACAGGTGGTTGGAGGAGGTATTTTTTAAGGCATCAAAGGCTTTGTGGCATTCATCATCCCATTTGAAAGAGACATCCTTTTTAGAAGATGATGAAATGGATGGCAGTGGTTGGAAAGTTGAGAAATAAAACAACGAATAGATCTCAACTTTCCTTGAAAAATATGAAGTTGATGAAGGTTAGTAGGTGGAGAAATTTCAAGAATAGCCTTTATTTTAGTGGGATCAACTTCAATGCCATGCAAAGAAATAATAAAACCAAGGATCTTTCTAGAGAGAACAGTAAAGACACACTTCTTAGGTTGAAGGCGAACATAGTATTTGATGAGACGGTCAAAGAAAACTTTAAGGACAGCAAGGTGCTCAGCCCAATGTTTAGATTTGGCAAGAAGATCATCAATTTAATCTTCCAATATATTATGCATGATGTCATGAAAAATATAAGTCATATCCCGTTGATATGTAGCACCGGTGTTTTTAAGGCCAAAGGGAATGATGGGATAATAGAAGGTCCCCCAAGCAGTGATGAAGGTGGTTTTTTGTTGAGCTTTCGGGGTGAGTAATATTTGGTTATAACTCGAGAAATCATCCATGAGTGATATCATCTCATGGCTAGTAGTGAGATCAACTAGTTGGTCAATACTAGGTAGAGGAAAGTCGTCTTTGGGGCAAGCTAAGTTAAAGTCATAGAAATATGTACAAATGTGGAGTCCCTCTGTCACTTTTTTGACAGGAAAATGTTAGAGATCCATTAGGGATAATCAATGGGTAGGATAAAGGAAACCAAAAGAAGGTGCTAAAGTTCTTCTTTGACAAGAAGGGAAATGCGAGGATGCATTTTTCACATGACTTTTGTTTCATAGGTTTAGCATTAGGAATGGTTACGATATTGTGGACCACAATGTTTGGGTCAATACCAGGCATATCAATGTAGGACCAAGCAAAAGTGTTGCTATGATCCCAAAGGAAAGAAGTGAAAGCTTCATGTTCAAAAGATCTAAAGATTGACCTATTTTTAGAATGTGCGGGTCATCCTAAGTGTGAATATTGATTTCAATGGTCGATTCATTCAACATGGTTTACGTCTCAAAAGGTAATGACCAATGAATATAAGAATCTTCCGCACTAAGGTAGGTGAGAATAGATTGACATCTGGCATTGAATGACATTAATAGAAGGGGTATCGTCATCGACCATGTCAGGATACATGAAGGGAAGAGAAGAGAAAACCTTGTCATCATGTTGATAAGTCATAGGTCCCAGGGAAATGGTGTTCACAAAAAAAGTTAGGAGAAATGGATTCTGGGTCCATAGACTCTATAAGTGAAGTTGGTGAAGTTGGTGAAGTTTGTGAAGTTGGTGAATGGGGTGGGGAATGTTTATCATCCTCAATGAGTTTAACTCGAGCCTTTTTGGGAGGTGGTTCGGAAAATCCAATACCATTTTGGTATTTATGCTTACAAGTGGTGCAAGGAATGGCAGTATGGCGTCATCTTTCATAGAAACAAAATCCAAAGCCCTTCCAAGAATAGCGATGGAGGACGGTATGGGACGAAGCGGGGGTAGGTGAGAGATTGAAGGTCAAAGGAAAATGGTCGAGTTTGGGAAAGTGACTTGGGTGAGTAGTTATAAGTATCAAATCCTTCATACATTAAGTTGGTGTGAAGGTGGGGAGGACTGTAAGGGAAAACCTCACCTATGTGGTGATCATAGCGGGGATGTTGGTGAAGTTTACCATACTCTTGAGGAGTAAGGAATGTGTCAATGTTATAAAGGTGGTACTCCCCTAGAGTGAGGCATTGAAAAACACCTTCTAAGGGATCAATAGTTGATATGTGGGTAGCAGGAATGGATGAATCACTGGATAGTTGGGAAGAAGAAGCATTAGTTGTTTGAGAAGTAGATGGGTTGGTTGATGGGTCAGCTGTAGAAGTTGCGGTAGTAGTGGGAATAGAGGAGTTAGTTGTGGAAGATGTAGTGGCAACATTGGTGGATGAGGCAGTGGTTGAAGAAGAAGTGGTAGCGGTGGTAGATGCCTTAACTGGTATAAGGACATCATTGGGTCGATACAACATGTTACAGGTATTGAATGGTGAAGGGTCGGCTAGAATGGTATAGTTATGCCCTTCATGTTTGAATTTTAAATAGCGGTGTAAGGTTGAAGGAACATAACCCATGGCATGAATCTAGGGTCAACCAAGTAGCATGTTGTACTAGAATTCCCCCTCTAAGACAGAATAATTCAGAATGGTATGGGGGCCCACACGAATGTGGAGAATGATGGTGCCAAGGGTGGAATTCATGGCATCATTGAATGAATGCAGCATAATTGGGTTATTATGCATGTAATTGGCAGGGATGTGCATTTTGTTATACGCACGGGAAGAAATGATGTTAATACTGGCACCACCATTGATCATAACGTGTCGAATGTGTATATCATCAATATAGATGGAAATAAATAGAGTGGGATCAGGATCATCTGATTGGAGAAATACAACCTCATCGTGAGAGAAACTGAGAGCAGCTACTTGATGAGTGGTAGCGGGAGTAGAGGAAGGAGGTGAAGTGGTGAGAGAGGCCACATGGTGAGGAGTGATAATGGATGTAACAGGAGTAGGGTCATTAGGTAGAACCTCAATAGATTACAGAACCTCAATGAGGGCACTCGATGAGACTCAAAGGTTTGGAAAATGTCGTACAAAGACATTTTGAGAGGAGACTAGTGTAACTGTTTGAGTATTGTATGATGGGAAACCTTGATAGAAATAGGGTATGTAGGTCCATAGATGATAATTTTTTGTACATGTACAGATGGAATATTGGGTAAAAGAGTAGCGGATGAGCTAGTTGTTTTCTCCTTTCCTTTTTCCTTCTAGGATCGAGTGGCAATTTGAACCATATTAATTTGTGGTAAAGGATAAAGTGAGTCGTGATAGGTGTAGTGAAAGGATGGGAAAAAATATGGTGAGGCCATATATTGGTTTTGTGAAAAAAATGCAGCACATTGGCATTTTGGCGGAGGTTTGGCTATTTGTCTTATCTGAGACCATATTGATCTCAAATCTTGGAGGGGGATTAAAGGGTTGTGGAGGTGGATATGAAGGTCACTTTGAATAGGTAAGGGATGTGGATGTGTGGTGATAGGTGAATCCGGAATAGGGTCCTCATCTAAAATGTCATCATCGTTAAAGCTTTATTTGAGAGGACATAGTTGGAGAATAATAGTCTTAAGAGCCTTACATATTTCCACATTATGCCCTTACAGATGATGGTAAGCACAAATTTTGGTATTTTCAAACCTTTTTGGTTTAGGTTTGAGTGGTTCATAAGGTCTAAGTGGTGGAAATGTGATGGCATAGGTTTCAAAAATGTTAGCTAAGATGTTGGCATAAGACCCTACCAATGGATCACAATGTGAAGTAAGTGTGGGTCTAGATGGAAATGTGGGTGAATTTGGTGGGAGATATGCCACTAGAGGTGGAATTATAGGTTGATTAAGTTTGACCACCTGTTTGGTAGATATTATAGTTTTAGGTTTGGATTGTACCTTCTTGAATAAAGATGTAACAGTGAACTAGTTGTTGAAGGTGGTGTAGGTTTAACTACCTCTTTGGAGGGTAGTGGGTTCTTGGGCTTTGGTTGTACCTTCTTGGGTAAAGGTTAAGAAGAAGTGTGTGATGTAGAAGGGAAGGAAAATGGTGGAAGGGGTCGGAGTTAGCCAAGGTGATAATGGAGGTGTGGTGAAGGTTGTAGTAAGAGGAAATGTGGAAGGTATTGGTTGAAGAGAAGGGAATGGCATATGTAATGATGAGGATATTGGAAGTGGTGTAGGTATAGGAGGTAGAAAGGATTTAGGTGATGGTGAAGGTGTAATCTATGTAGGTAATTTGGGTGCAACAGAGGATCGTGACAAGGTATGTTGTTTTGCTTTTGGTTTACTTTGGGTAGGAGGTTGTTTGGCCAAGGTTGATGGGTGGGGACCTAGGATAGATGGAAGTGGTGAAGGTGACAGAGGGGTAGTGGGTGAAGCTGGTGTATGTAGCCTAAGGGGTTGGGTCTTCTTCTTAGGTGGGGGAATAGTATTTATGATGGCTTGTGAGGACGTGGCTAAATCTAGTTTGATAGGAGGATGGACTAGACTTGATGTCGGCATGACTCCTAATGTGGTAATGGGTTTGGATGCAGAGGAAGGTATAGGTGTAGGTAAGGTTTTAGGCATAGGAAAAATTTTGGTTGTTGGTAAAGGTTTAGGTGTGGGCGAGGGTGATGAAGAAGGGGTCACTATAATTGGCATGGGCATGGTGGGTTTGGTTGTCTGAAACACCTTTGGATAGATCGTGGAAGTATTAGCAGACAACATTTGCATTTGAGTTGAGACAGGAAGTCGAAGACATCCCCAAAGCATGGAATTGTCAACATAATCCAAGTGGTTGGCCAAACATGAGAATGGCACCGATGTAGGGGGGATGATGTTGATTTGGTAGTAATCCATGTAAAAAATATTTGTGAGACAAGGAAATGGTTGGCTTCAGATTATGTGGGTAAAAGAGATGAGAGAAAATCAATGGGATCCTTGAAATCCAATGGATAATTGTCGCCGTAGGAATGGACATTGCTAATGGATCCCATATGGGTAGGGAGATGGAAACTTGGATTAGGAAAGTTTGTCTTTTGGCAAAGAAGAAGGTAAATATGACTCTCATGTGGGTAGAAGAGTAAGTACTACAGGTTGTTTGTCAGGTTGAGAGGTGAGTGGGGAAACTGCATCGGCAGATATGGTGGACTCCTCCATGGGTGAAGGAGGAGATAAGGGAGACTCCTCTATGGGTAAAGGAGTAGATAAAACAAGTCCCCTCGGTGGATGAAAAAGCTCGTGCAAGAATCTCCTCGATAGATGGAATAGGAGGAAATTGACCAAGAAGAGCTGGTGTGATGTCAAAAACAACATGAACCTCACAAACGTTACTATCATTGGTCGAGGTTTTTCTAGTTTGGTTAGATGATGGGGTGTGATTTGGGAACGACTTCTTGAAGATGTGAAGGTTTTGATTAGCTGGTGCGTTAGGATTATCCAAGATGAGATCTCCATTATCTAACATTTCTTAGACGATGTTTTTGAAAGTTATACAATTACCGTCGTTATGACCTCTAACGCGATGATAGTTATAGTATTCATTTTATTTATACCATTCAGGAATGGGATGAGAGGGTTCAAAACTAGTATGTGGTTTGAGGTGGAAGAGTGACTACTCCATATTTTAGAAGTTTTTCTAAAATTGAAGAGTAGGGTTCTCCTATGGGAGTATATTTTCGTTGCTCCCACTTGAACCTGAAAAATCCTAAATAGGAGAAAGATTGGAAGAAGGCTTTGATTGGTTGGATGGATGAGATGGGTTGGCTTTCAAAACTATTGCGTTGGCAGATCCTTTTGCTTTAGAATAATTATTTTACGGTTTAGAAGAAGAAGAGGTATCATTTGATTTAAATGCAATGTTCTTGTTATGTAATTGTATCTTCTTCTCTTCAATGGCACAAATTTCAAGTTTTTGGGCCATGGTGAATGCCTCGTCAAACGTGTAAAAGTTTGAAATTGGAGAGTTATCGAGATATGTCTAACACAAGTTCTAGTGAATAACTCTATTAATTCGGTTTGAGGTAGTTGGAATGTGAGTTGGTTGATTAGGCTCCGCCAACGAGCAACAAAATATGTGATAGATTCATCTTTGTATTGGCATGTCATGTACAAGTCGGTCATGGTGACCTTCTTGACAATGTTGATAGAAAATTGGTCTAGGAAGGCTTGAGCTACTTGGTTGAATGAGAAAATGGAGTGCCTAGGTAGAGCACTATACCAATCCAAAGTAGGTCATGTCAACGACATTGGAAATGTTTGCAATAGAAAAGAATCATAATGAGAGATTGGATAACACACATGTTTAAAATACTACAAGTTCTATTGTGTGTCTTCTTTGTTGTTAAATCGGTTCAATTTAGGCATTTCCTAATAGGGATGGTATGGACGAATTGGAATGGATGGGTGAATGGGCTCATTGCAAATCTTTTCATATGTCAAAGAGTTATGTGAGCAGAGATATGCTTCCAATGTCTGCATCTTTTCCATCATCATTTTGATAAGATCATTGGTAGGTTGTGATGATTGGGCACCCCCATAGTATAAGGGGGTAGATGAGGAGGGTATGATGTGAGAGACATCCTAGTATGTGGTGTTCGAGTACAAAAATTGTGAGGAAGGAATGTAGGCCAGAATAGATGTAGATGACAAGTATCCTGAATAAGTGATAGACGAAATAGGGGGTTGTTGGTGATAAGTGTGTTGGTGCTTAGTTTAACCTCACCCTGTTTGGTCAAAATTTCTCAATCTACATGATTTGAAGTATTCTATGTCTCCCTATATGAATTCATGAAAGCTTTATCCTTCATTTGGTTTCCATTTCCAGTCCTTTCCTTGGGTCGTGGATCACATTGAGTCTTGTATTATTTGCAATTTCTTTGTCCATGTGGAACATTTTGAATTCTACAGGCACAAATGGTGAAGGTTATCCTGCATTTTATTTTTCCACGGTCATGTATTCCATGTCAAATTTTATCTCAACATCTCGTAGATATGTGTTTATCTCTAATTGGATGCGGCGGGTCTATTTGGTGAACTTATCACTTTTCTTACATTTGTAAAATGCCAAATTGGTCCTACGGCCCCGATAGCTTCGATTGGCTATTCAAAAATATGAAGCGGTAGGGAAAATTTCTTACTTTGACCCCGAAGATGGACACGTGGTCGTTTTTCAAGTTAAAAGTGGGGAGGCGGGTCGCCAGAGAATTTTGAAGATTTTTACCTTTTTGTGAAAAGGAGAAAAACTATAAAATGATCCACAGCTCTGCGGGGGACAAATTAATGTCACATGTTTGAGTCAGCATTGAGAATTCAATGCGGGAGGCGGAGAGGAGGAGAAATTTGGAGTTTTTAAGCTCTATTTTGAAATGAAGAAAAAGTATAAAAGTGAACAAAGAACACCATTGAGGACCACATCAAAAGTTAGAAGCATAGAGATGGGTCACCGGAGCATTTTGAATATTTTTGACCAACATCAACTCAAATATTTTCCATGTTGAGAGCCTGTACTCATTTGAAAATTTGACTCTCGGTCGACCTTTAGAGTTGTGCCAAGGAGACACATGGAGGTTTTGTTGGCTCGCTCATACTTAGACTTTTCAAGTGTCTGGTGTAACTTTGGCAGACCCTAGACACGTGGAAGGCCTACACTTGTTTGGGAGTCCTTCTTTTGAGCTTCATACCAAAAAGTGCCGAGGAGACACATGGAAGATTCCACTGGCTCTGCCCATACTTAGACTTTTCAAGCATCTAATGAAACTTTCTCGAGACCCTAGGCACGTGGCACCTTCCACTTGTTCATAAAAATTTCAATATCCAGGACACTTGGAGACCCCACGCTTGTTTGGGGTCTCCACTTTTGGGCACCATAGAAAAAGTGTGCCGAAGAAACACATGGAGGCTTCTGCTAGCTCCTCTTTATGCTAAGACTTTTCAGAGGCCGAGGTAACTTTATTAAGCCCAGGACATGTGGAGAGCATGTGCTCATTTGAGGTCTGCCTCTAGACTTCATCTTTGAAGTTGCGTCGAACAGACACATGGAAGCTTCCACTGGACCTTCCCATACTCTGACTTTTCAACAACCGGTGCAACTCTCTAGGGTTCTAAACATGTGGACGGCTCACACTCGTTTAGGAACCTACCTCTAGACTTCACCTTTGCATTTACACCAAGGAGACACGTAGAGGATTTTGTTGGCTCCTCTTTGCACCGAACAATCGAGACTCACAGCGCACGAATGTAGGTATCCATGTGAGCGCACTCATTCCTCAAGGTGTATTCTCAAAGGTAAAAAGGATTTCTTGTTAGATCAAGCCATATGGATCCACCTGAAAATGATTAAAAGGGGATTTCTTGCATTTGAATTAAAAAATGATTAAGAATATTGTCAAAAATTATGATATGGCATCCCAGTCATAGTTAAGGGTCTGAGAAATGTGATCAGTTCATGATTTATCCACCTGGTAGCTTTGGGTGTAAATTTGTTAAACATCACTCTGGAACAAAATTGTAACAAACAAAGGATTCCTTGAATATTCTTCTTTTGGGGGAATTTGGGATGAGTGAGCAAGTGAAATTTATAAATGCAATGAGAATACTCTTGCAAATGGTCAAGGGGTTAACTTTTTTGAGAAAGTTTGAGAGAAAACCATTTTTTCTGAGAGACTGTCTGAGAAACCTATTTGTTTTCTTGTGTTATAGATTCAATCGCATCAAGGTGGTTGCAAGTGTACAACCATTGACAAGCTCTGAGATTGTTCAAGAAAATTTCCCCTACTAATGAATCTAATGAACCTCGAATAAATTTGTGTTGATCATGAGCATAATTGTGTTTATTGTTATTTCAGAATGTTTTCAAATAGTTTTTCTTATTCCTATTGCAATCTTATGTTAAAATCTCTCTGAGTCACATAAGATCTCATCCGTGTGTTAGTATTGTGGCATTTGCAATTTCATTATGAGAAGAGCCTTCATCTGGTAATGAAATAAACAATTTAAAATCACTTTACTCTCACTATGTTGATAAATATTGTTTGTAATCCTATGAGTGTATCTTAGGCATGACGAACTAGGGATTTCTAACATTTAATTGAGTCTTTAACACGAGCCTTTGTGTTGAATTCTTGAAGAATGTGTGAAACCTGTGCATCTTTGGGCCTCATTGATACACACCTTCTTGTTGAAGGAATATTTTAGTTGTTATGAAGAATTCTTTCGTGAGTTTTCCAATTTATGTAAAGGCTCTCAAAGATCTAGTATAATCAACTCTATCTTTCTTAACTTCCCACCAAAAATTTCTCAAATGATGAATCCTACACGAAATACCCCTGTTTGTACTTGTGTATCCACAAATAAATTCCATAGCCAAAGTATGCAGGGAAAATCAGGATTTGATCATTGTCTTTAGTAACCCGAACCTTGCCCAGGAAACATCTCCACTCTCTAGTGTGACAACTCATGAGAGTTAGATTGTGTTGCATTGATCATATTTCCTCAAGTTTCTCATTAACATAGTGCAGAGAAGGATATCTTGATGTACCAACACAAAGTTACGAAACGAGTCCTCTCACCCTGGTTGAAGGCACAACCTAAAGTAGTGGGGGTAGATCAAACCCTCAGTGAGGTGTTATCCACTTCTCCAACACCTGGGTGACAAAGATTCAGTTGAATCCTATCCCCGGCTACAAAACAACTCATATCATGGTTTGTCTGTCTCTAAGCATCCTTCCAGTTTCATGATGTTGCTCGGCCCTCGTGGGAGAATCAATTTGGATACCAACAAAGTGTAGGTAGGTGGAGTGGAGATAAAGACTCTCGTAGAAATTGGAGGAAGTGACCGCAGGATGTAGAGGACAATGTTTTGGAAGGTGAGATGTAATAGGTATATGAGAGGTGGTAGATGCGAGATAGACCTACACTCAAGGCAGTTCATAAATTCATGGTTGACTTCGTAGGAGAGACAGAAATCAAAGGCACGACAAATGTCATAGGTGCAATCAATATCAATGATGTAGGATCAAGCTAGGAAATCAAAGGTGGTAAGGTGGAATAGATTAAGGCTAAGTGGTAGTAGCGATGCACAACCGGGTATGAGAGCGGGAGGAATGGACACATGCATGCCATATACTAGTTGTCCGATGAATCGTGGGTAGATGAATGAACGAGATAATCAAGACAACAACAGGATTTGATCAAGGAGTCTCGTGAACTCCTCATCACCAGTGGGTATGGAAAGATCTTGATTGGGGTCCATGGGTGATGAGATTGAAGGGGGCAATGGGCTAGGTGAGAATGGCTATGAGATAACATTAAACACGAGAGCGTTAGCTTATTTACGAGTCAAAACCATGTGATTGATGATAAAACATGTATTCTAAGCTTCATTGATGATGTAGAAACACAGAAGTAATGGGGAAAATCAATCTAAAATGAGTGATTATATCATTGTTCTAATTGGAAAATCAAAATACGAGAGATCGCGTCGATTGAACTAATTGATGTCGGTATGATGGTAACCATCGTCGGTCGGCTCAGACCGATGTCCACTACTATGAAGAATAAGAGATTTAAATATTTGTAAATGAAAGGTGAAAATGGTTCAACGAATCCTCGAAAATGATATCAGAGATTCAAGAGTGGGATAAAAATGGTCGAACAAGCCACAAAAAGAATAGGAAGGTGGAGAATACTATTCTATCAAAAATAACCAAAAAATCATATAAACTAACATCGGTTAGTTAACCGATGCTTATAACATGATACAATCGATGTCATTCGTTGGACCGATATCGGTTGCTATGAAATCTAGGAAGAGAAGAAAAAATGATTTTTGGTGATTTAGATCAAATAAAAGGGCCAACCCAGAGATTGAGTATGGCTATGAGGAGTCCTAATAAACCTAGAATAAAACTAGAATACACCAGTCATGATGTGGGGTGTAAAAGGATAAGAAAGAATGAAGAAACACAACTCACACCTCAAAATGCAAGTAGACAAAAAGCTAACAAACACGAAATCCTAAGCTATAGATTTTATGTTGTGGCTTATGCCATTTAGGACTAATTGTAAGTAGGATAGAATTTTTGGTTAACAAAGGTGCCCTATAAAAGCTGAAAACTATGGTTGGTTTCAAGTAAGTTTTGGCGTGGGAGATCCTTCTTTGAGATGATGAATGGACAAAGAAACTAGTTGGATCCCACTGTCAATCCTCTAATTGTGTGATCAAGTGATAACTTCTTCCAAGAAAGATGTTGTTTAAGAACTGTGTAGTTTGTTTTTAGTGATTTGGTATAGAGAGTGTGTAAAATGTGAGCTACGGTTCAATTTTTCAACCATCAGCTAGGCATGACTTCTAGCATATAGGTTTCCCACAATTTAGATTAGTTATAATGTAAAAAACTCAACAATGCAAGTGTAGAAGTTTTAAAACTCAAATCCATAAATTATATTCGATGAGAACAAATTATGAAGAGGTTAAGGGCGTGACTTTCACTAAATGAAATACAAGAAAATAAAGAAGATTTCTTTTTAATCCCAAAAAATAAGTGTCACTGAGTCAATCAAGAAGAAAATATTTCCAGAGAAGAAGCTTAATGTGAACTTGTTTCAAATGAAAAAAGACGCAATATTTTTTCCTAGGAATGAACAATGCAAAGAAACCCTAATGGGTCCCACTGGCATGCCAAAAGGTTTCACCAATATTTTTACACTTTCTAGGATGAAACAGATAGAAGGTAAATAGTTAAGGAGGAATACTTGTGATATGTACGTCGAAGGTTGAATGTGCGCATTGTAGACTTTTGATCCAAGATGATTGTGTGAGCTTCCCTTTGGCTAGGAGGAACGATATATATAAAAACACAACAAGACCACCAAATAGTATTAATAATATAGGTTAGTGGACTACCTAGTGAGTGCTAGATCCGAGAAGCAAGGTGCTTCCTAGAAGGTTGTCAATCCACTTTCAAATATAAATTAATATTGTAAATATCATGAAATAAGGAAATCCTATTGTAGTTATACGATTTAGGTATCTCGTGCAAATACAATAAGAAAATCTAATCTAACAAGAAATGTTATGATTATATCTAGAGGTTTGGTAGGTTATTTTGGGTTTTGCATGTCAGCGACAGTGGGTCTAGGATTGATCGGGAGAGGTCTTGATTAGTTTTGGTTGATCGAGAGGTTTGTTGATCAAAAGGAATGAAATGACACAAAGACTGATGTCGGTATAGAGGTGAAACCGATGGTGGTTAGGTAACTGGCGTCGGTAGGGGAAATTAACAATAATTTGATAAAAATGGTTTTTGGGATTCTTTTTGATTTCACAGAGAGTGAGAAGGGTGTGGTTAGGTTCGTAATATTACCGAGAAGACTCGGGGGATACATAGAGGGAAGTCGCGAAAGGAAAAAAAGGCTATAGGCGGTTGGGTTGGTAGATTGGTGAGGAGGTGAAGATAAAGAAATAAATTATAATGAAAGATGTAAGGAATCTATACTTTAAGCAAGAACAATATGATTGAAATCATGTATACTTACTTGCATTTACAAATTTGGTAGGTGAAGGTGGATGGTAGTTGATCCGTGAAGAGATTCTGGAGTCATTGTCGCGGTAGTACTCCCGTAGTGTTCTCATGAGTATTCCAATACTCTGGAAGGAGAACCAGATGCTTTCTTGGGCCTGTGGTTGAGTATTTTGTTTCATCTAGATGTTGAGAGGCTTTGGATTCGTGCTTGAATGTAATAGTTCTCCTAAAACTGAAAAATTACCAACCCGGGTAAAAGGTTGTAAAATTTTATATAAAGTAACGGATGGCGATTACGTGACCGACGTCGATCGAGGATAATCGGTGTTGGTTAAGGCGGATAAGTCTAGGTTTGCCAAAAATGGTCCTGGTCTTTGCTATTTTTGGTGTGATTGATATACTTAATCCGGGTCTTAAGTGATAGAGTCCGCCCAGACAAGTATGATTTCTTCTAGGATAGGTAGTGGGAGTTAATGTTAGGTTTAGACTAAGTCTTAGTTTATTAGGATTGGTATAGAATTAGTCTTAATTAATTAATAGATTGTGAATGGGTCTTTGAGTGAGGTGGATAGGTGAGTTGGTTGTAGGTGAGGTGGATGGGTGAGGTAATTAAATTAAATTCATTAATAATGTGAAGGTGAATATATTGGTAATAATTAGTAATGAGGTCATGTTGTGTTTAATTAATTGAAAGGGACCAAGGGGAGTGTGACCCAAATTTGGTGTCTACATTTGATTAAAACAATAAAATCAAATTTCATGAGGAAGTTGGATTTTACAAAAATGCTTACACGATTGAAAAAAATTGAACAACCTTCTAAAGTGAACCTACTAGATAATCAATAAATTTTAAGTGATTCAAACAACTATAACCATTTTTATCCCATAAAGAAAAAAATTATAGTATTTCATTTTGGTTCATGAATATCCAAAAAAGAAAAAACTAGACTATCAATTTCAATTGGGTCAGAAAAATGTAAGCATTTATGATGGTATAGAACATTAATTGAAATCATTTCTATTCAGTACATAATTTAATAATTTAAGAACATATTATTGATAGAAATCTCAAGAGTGGTAATGGTTAACAGAAGAGATTAAGAGTTTCAATACCATCAATACATTCTCGTTTTACTTATAATTCTCTTTTGAGTTATCTAGAATCATTTGTTTATGATTTTATTGTTTACTTATAATCATTGTTATGAAAATCTATATAGTATAAAGATAGTTTTGATATAACTCAAATGCCTCCCCAAGAACCCTCTTTGGTTAGTTGACCTAAGAACATTAAGCACCTTAAACAACATGAATCTAAATTTCATATTTAACTAGAATCAATATACAAATGGGAGAGGAAATATATGTGAGATAAGGTAGTAACTTTGAGTGACCATTGTTTTAGAGGGTCACACTTATGTGACTTTCCATTATATTTTGGATTGATGAGGTCCTCTTGTTAGGTTTTTATCTGTTAAATTTTTCTTGTAAAGTATGATTGAACCTAATTTAAATCATAGGTCATTCCATATGACCTTATTTTGTAACTTCCTCCTAGATTTGTTTAGAAGTTATCCATAATTTTTGTATTGGACCTTAGAATAGTATCTTGTCCAATATGTTTACCACATGGGTAATGGTTTTCCCCATAATTCATTTTGAAGCCTTTACAAATTCAAATTCCCTTTTTGGAGGGAATACAAAAAGAATGAGAATTCAAAATTTTCAAACCTTATTACTGGCTTGAAATGCCTCACTTAGGCTCTCTAAGAACTTTAATACATTCTAACAACTCCAAATATTGACAAGAAGGAGGATTGACAACATAGTGCTTATCATGTCATGATGCTCCTACATCAATACAACTTATAGTTTAGTTACGACATTTAGAATGGGACATTTACATATTGCTTAATAGTTAGTAGGGCTCACCCTACTAATAATGTAGTCAATTGTTTTAAAATCTCTAAATCAATATACATTATCACTTAAAAACAATATCATAAAATATTACAATAACAAATTTGATCTTTTGTAGACAAATTAATATGTATTATTGTCTCTAAATTTAATATGATTATTATCTTTATTTTTTATGTAATTGTGATGGATTGTCTCTACATATAGTAGATACATCTCAAATATTGATATTAAATATTTAAAAGTAAAAATATATTGATATTAAATTTTTAATAAATATATTATTTGTTTGTAAATAGTGTGTCTTCTTAATAGTGTGTCTTCATGATGGAGTGTGTAGATTGTTTTTACAAAAAGTCTCGAAAAATACATTGATTTTTTCAAAAAAATGAAAAATGCAGTATTTTTTCAACAATTTTGAAAAACACTTTGTACTTTTGAACAACAAAATTTGTGGGAAAAAAATATTTTTGGGCGCTTTTGACCTCGTGGTAGCGGATGGAAATAAATTGATGCATGCAAGTTTTTATATAAATGAAAGTTCATTTTTATCTTTAAATTCTATGATAATTTTTTTAGACCCAATTTTGATCAAAGGTTTGATGATATTTCTCTTACATTGGATTTTGATTGAATGTATAATGATAATTTATATTTTTAAATGTATTTTACTACATTGATATGGTATAATTTATAATGATAATATTAATATTAATTTTGACAAACTTGTGTCAATGGTTTTTTTCTATTTGAAAATGAATCTTTCAAACTTTTACAAACTTTTGTCTAGTTTAATGGCTTCACCCCTTATCCCTTTGAAACACACCCTTATCCCTTGAAAATATATCTTTTACATTATACCAAAAACTCTATTATATGTCTTGTAATTAGGTTTTCCACCTCTATTACTTACAAAAACACTTAGTATGTTTTCATTCATATCATGTATGTTAAATTCATGTTAAGAAAAGTTTTCAACGAAATTTCCTTAGCTCCAAGCACCCAAACAATTGACTTATGATTTCTTAATTAATTTTATAAGGCTGGTAATTAATTTTGTTTGCAATAATGTGAGTTGATGAGTTATTAAAATAATTTGTGCACTCTCTGCGAACTTCCTGCGAACTCTCTGCGAACCCTCTCGGCGAACCCCTAAATGGTCAAACGGCCGCAAACCTATGGTCGTTTTGGTGGCCATGGATCTGGTGGAGGCAGTGTTGTCAGAGGCGCGCAGACTGAGGTTCTTTCGTGGATTGACCAGGCATTTTACGGCGCTAAGGCGGCCTCTTCTTACCCTGCTAGATCCTCTCATGGGGATGGAACTCAACCGACCTCTATTCAAAAGGCACAGCCGCCCTTAGCTGCTACATTGGTGACTGTAATGATAGAACTGTTGGTGACGGGTTCCCTAACCGCTATTCTTCAGTGGATCTGCACCCGAAGACCACTAGGACAGGCCTTCTGGATACCAGGGATGATGTGAATCAGATCCCGAATAATAAATCAAACAGACCAAATACATTTAAGGATATTTTACAGGGCAGGAGCCTCACGCAGGGGATGAGTCCCATCACACCCATGACCCCAGCGGTTACTAATCCTAGCATTTCTTTTGGGGATGAAGTCCTCGATTCAGAATGTTTCTACCAGGAGCATGCCCTGATCGGGAGATTCAGCGGGCTATGGCCAAACCTAGCTACCCTTCATGACTGGATTACAAAGCACTGGATCCCGATTCTATCTGGTAAGCTAGATCTTTATCCATGTGCGAAAGGCACGTTTATTGTTGCTTTTTCCTCAATTAGGGATAAGGAAGTCATAGCTAAAAAACTCTGGGCTTTTCAATCCCACTACCTAGTTTTGAAACCCTGGTTCCCTTCTTTTAACCCACTTACTGAATCCTTTGCCGCAAAACCAGGCGATCTGGATTGCCTTATCATCGCTGCTCCACTCGGGATAGTACCTGCCTAACCACTATTGGAAATACTTTGGGTCATATCCTTTTCATTGACCCCCAAACCATTGATTTCACGCACACAACCTTCGCCAGAATCCTTGTTGAGCTTGACACATCCAAAAATCTCCCTGCTAATATAGAGCTTAAAGTCCAAAACAGAACTTGGACACAATCTTTAGATTATGAACGCTTGCCCTTTAGGTGCAGAAAGTGTTTTGCTACGGACACACTGCTGATGTTTGTGGTATGGAAAAGCGAAAAAATGGAAAAAACAACTGGTGGAAAAATGCACTCTCAGAACACCTGATTTTCAAAGCCAAAGAGGATTCAAATACTGATACTGAAGATGTTTTTGTCCCAGAAACCCCTCTCTCAGAAATTCCAGTTGTTGAAGGCACCAATGAATCTCATCCAGTTGGCGATGGAAAGGAAAATACAAAAGATGTTAATGATTCCGCTGCCCCAGTTGGATCATTGGAGGATAAGGAAAATACGCCTCCTTTATTTAATCCTCCAATCGCGGAGGCTTCTACAGGCTGGATAACGGTGCGTAAAAAGAAAAAACTTTTCTCCAAGAATACCGGTTCTCCGCCTGCTAGTGTCACGAAAGTGGCCGCTTTGTTGGGCAGCTTGTCTAGTGCAAATTTGTAAATTAGTTGTTTTTATGTTGATTTGCTGTTGGTTTTGGGTTTTATTCTGAGCAGGTTGTTTCCTGCTACTGGGCTTTCATGTTTTACCGCGATCTTGTTCTTTTTCTTTGTTTCGATTTGTTCACATCTGGCTTTTGGAGCCTTCTTGTATAAGGGTATAGTCCCTTTCAAAAAACTATTTGCCAATAATAAAAATAAAATTAACTTTGTGTGCATTATTATATTAATATATTTTATTTTAAAAATCAATTTAGATATATGAATATGGTGTTTGTATGGATATTTTGTTAAATATTATGCAGATGGATGATTGGAAAATCCGAATGTGGAACCTCTTAAAAAGAATCCCAACTATGGAAGCTGACGAGGTTCATAATGCCTCGATAACTTTGACTAATTTTGTAACATTTCCACCCCCTTTCGATATTGGACCAAATAGCAAAAAATGGTTGACACTCTATATCTTAAATGGAGAATAGTCTCGTAAAAATATGGAGGTGGAAAATATGGTCATTATGTTTGGCATGGTTGTTCATTTTTCTTTGACCCTCACTCACTTGGACAAACACATGATCCATTGGAAGATGGATTGATGAAAATATCCTAGCATTGATTAATTGGTGACAATACTTTGGGTGGTGCCACACGATCATACTTGTTGTACACCCACCTCACGGATGGCTATTGGCTTTGAATTATCAACAAATGTCCTTAATTGGTGGAATGATTTTGACCGCCAGCTTGAAGAACTTGATGAGTATATGTATGAACAATGGAGAGAAACACATCGTGACTCAAACGAGTGTGACAGTGATTGCAGTGGGGATGCGTGCACTAGACTTTTCACGTGCATTGAGTCATTATGTATTTTGTAAAAGTGCAATGCACTTATTTTGAAAATGTATTTTCCTAATTTGTTTGATATACCATATCGCTTTGTATTACAAACTCATGTTATGAACAAGAAAAACAAGTATAATTGTATGAGTTTATACATGTTAGTTCAAAGTTATTTTCATAACGTATTATTATTGTTTTGATGCATTATTCCTTTATTAATGCATCACTTATGTTAGTGTACAATTTACTTCATCACAAATGTTTTATTATGCATAATTCTCTCAATATGAATGCAAAATAAAAATAAAATAGTTTGTGTACCATCTATTTCAGTTTATCTTGTATTAGAATACGTCGCTCTAGGGGTGGTTATGGAAACGCACTTAAATGAAACATAAAGAAGTTCAACGTTTTCCCATCCGTGTTCAAAATACGTTCTTATGCATTGGGAGAACACGAAAATAATGAGATGGTAATATAATAATTTGTGAACATTAATTGTATTTCATATCAATGTACATAATGTCATTTGTTGGGCTAATAATTATGTATTTGTTCTCTTTTATACATGTTACTTCACATCCCACGACGGTAATATAATAATTTGTGAACATTAATTATTTTTCATATCATACTACATAATATTTTTGTTGGGATAATAATTATGTATTTGTACTCTCTGCATCTGATTTACTTCACATCCCATGACACATAGGTGTTCGACACACTTCACAGTGGACACAGCCATGTCATCGGTAAGTAGTTCATATTGTGAAATTTATTTATTTTGTTTCTTCATAGTTATCATAAACAAGCATCTAATAATATGTTATATTTTGATTTCATAGGGAGATGCTCCTCCGGGGACTGATTGTCCTCATGGTGATACGTCTTCCGGTCCTTTCAAGAACGTTGAATTGGATATCACATATCCTACGACAAAGGTGAATAATTTTAAAACTTAAGTTTGTTTTTTCTTATTGATTAGCATTATTCAATTTCATAATAATTATCAAAAAAATTCTAACAACATCTTTCAATCAGCCACTGCTTGACTACAAAATTGAATAGGTGGGTGGTCGCATTCACTATTTATGTCAACATGGATCATCTGTTGTTACTAGGAGAGTTAAGTTTTGGGGGCTCCAAAACTTAACGTCCATTGCGTGGTTGCACACACACTTCCCTTTGTGCAACCACGTAAGAGTGGCCATAATCATATGGGAAAATAAACACCTCTCCCTCATGATAAGAGCATTAAATATGTAGAGAGGGGAGAGGGGGATATGGACTACATCTTGAGGTAGCAGTACAAATTACAGCATAGGCGGGTAATCAGTTGAGTTTTCCAAAAATAATGCAAAACTTGATTCGAGGAGTTGACCCAGAGAGGAAAGAGGATTTGGATGATGAAATGTGTGCCTATGATTCAGAAGAGAGGTGAGAGGTGTGAAAGGAGAGTTGGTTGAGAGTGAGAGAAATAAAGGACCGGTCAAATACTGGCAAAGAGGTAAATTTATGATTAGTATAATCTATTATGTATTACGTATGGTTGGAAATCACTAACTTAATATTATTTCATGAACAGGAAGAGAGAGAAGAGGGTGGAGCAGCTAGCGGGAATATTGACCCCCTGCTATGAAAGGATCCCAAAAGTATTCATTGGAATTTCATTCTTATATGTAATATAGTTTTTGTTTATTTGTGTGTATACTAACTCTTTGTTTTGATGGTGTGCATAGGATGATGACATTCCCCTGAGCCAACTCCTACGCCGACAGAGAGACTCGCTGAGTAGAAGAAAACATGAAAAGGTAACAAACACTTGGCATTCGTGTGACAATTATATGTTGTCTTATTTAGTTGATATTTCAATTGTCATGTTATCTCATTTGTTACAGGTCGGCATTACCGATGAGACGTTCCCTTCACATTCTGCCTTTGGTCTCAATCTTATTGGAGAGATTGTAGCAAGAGAGGTCGAGTGGCCGATTTGAATATAGGCGGACATGAAGTTTCCATGACAATTGAGGAGAGAGGGTGATGAGGAGAGGCATGAGGAAAGAGGCACAGGTGAGGGTTATGACGAGATGAGAGAGAAGGCGGTTTCACTAGTAAGTTATCTATATTTCCCATTCACTTTTTTATATTTTTGTTAGTAAACTTAAGATAAATCTAATAATGCAACTAGGATTTTTGGTATTCCAAGTTTTTCTTGTCAATTTTGAAGTGTAGCTTATGTCGATGATACAATCATTACGAGAGGATTTATTTTGATGTTATCCCTCTTCTTCGGTTTGTCATGGCATAAGACTCCCCCAAAGACACACAAATTCAGCATTTCTAATGCCATTGTTTCCACCTTGCTCCATTGCCCTACCCTACCACATTTTCATAAACTTTGGCAAAGTGTGTCAAATAGTTTGTGATAGGATAAAAGCACAATAAAATTTCCCACTTTTTGGTATGTTTTGTACCTTTATAAACATGAATTTTCAGTTTCATTGATTTTCTAAAGGTAATAGCCACAAAATCGTACACATTCATGAAATTTCACAAACTAACGAAATGTTGTGTTTAGAGTGTAGAATGCATGTACATTTTGTTTTTAAAAATTACAAAAAATATGGTATTTTTCTTAATTTAATTCATACATTTTTTCTTATGTTATAAAAGAGGAATGACTGTCCTTGGGTGGTTTTTTAAATGAAAATTTATTTTTTCACCATGAAATTTTAGATATATGTTCAAGATTTGAATTTTGAGGTGTTGTCAAATTTTCATATTTTTTTGACTTATATTTTTTTAATTAATTATTTAGTAAACATATTTTCAAATAAATGACATACAAATGTTTATGCCGATAAATTTTAATATTTATATCAAAATTTAAAAAAATCACATGCAAGAAGAAGACTTCAACAAATAATAAGTTTATTTTTTTGATATATTTTGCTATTTTTCAAATTGGGTTGATTGTGTACGATTGATTGTCCTAAAATACCATATGTTAGCAAAATATAAAAATAAATAGTAAAACATTTTTTTAAATGAAAATTATATTTCTACAAAGCTAATAAAATTCTATATTTTGTGTTAAAATTTTGTAATTTTATTCATTCATTAACTCTAATTACGTGGTAGCTAAGTGGCACATTTTGGCATAAAATTATCCTCCAAATGGATTTTGCACCAAATGTGTCACATAGGGGGGTTCGCATGAAGGGGGTTCATCCGAAAGGGGTTCGCGTGAACCCCCCTTCACCCGAATCCCCTAAACCCTAAATATGCCACCCAAAACTATATAAATATCTATATATAACTTTGTGCCACCAAAATTATTTGAACCCAAAGGGGTTCACGTGAAGGGTGTTCACATGAACCACTTTCTTTAGCTTACGCGGTAGTTCGGGCGAAGGGGTTCACGCAAAGGGGTGTTTGGGTGAACACCCTCGATTTCCAATCCCACCCAACCTCTTACTCACGTTTTAGGACATGAAGTGGGACATAACATTGTGCTTTGACCCGATATGGGATGTTAGAGATATGAGGCTTAACACTCTTCCACGAGAGGTGAGTAAATGTATTATAAGATTTAATTATGTGTTCAACTGAATGATTAATCTATGTTTACTTATTTACTAAATAGTTGGCTTTCAAAGATGATACGGTGCGAGTTGTATCTAAGAGAGTGTGTTGATTAAGATGCAGACATCCCTAGCCCCCTTGTCCTTGGAATCGCACCTTCTTCCATTCACGAAATTGAAAGAGGTGTGTTAGATTTTATGATTCATTGTTTTATCTTCCTCAAATAGACGGGGAAGAGATGATAACGTTTATTGTATAACATTGCTTACAAGGACCTTGATTACTATAGATGTATATATGATGATGTTGTTACTATTTAATGTGTTTATGTACTCGTGTTTGATGTTTATGGTTTAATATTGCATTCTTGATATATTGATTATGGTTTGTGGTTTATATTAATCAATGAAATGTTTTGTGGTTATGGATTAGCATTTATGGCATATTGATTATGGTTTATGGTTTATGGTTTATGGTTTATATAGAGTTATCGATTTATGCACTATTTATAATGCATATAATGGTTTTTATTCTTGTTATGTGACATTCCATTTATTGTATTCCAATGCTTATTAATAGGACCTTGATTACTAAATATGTAGATATGATGATGTTGTCACTATGTAATGAGTTAATATATTAAGAACAAGAATGAGATGTTATGTGACTATGGATTATGGATTATGGTTTATGGTTTATGGTTTAATAGTTGTATGCTTCTTCCATGTATGCTTATTTGGGTTTTACGTGCATGTTAAACTTTCATATATCTTCCATCTATGAAAATTTTTTTTTGAGTATAAGTTAAGTCCATTTATTGTATTCTAATGCTTATTATTAAGACCCTGATTACTAAAGATGTAGATATGATGATTTTTTCACCATGTAATGGGTTAATGTATTAAAAAAAAATGTTATCGACTATGGATTATGGATTATGGATTATGGATTATGGATTATGGATTATGGATTATGGATTATGGATTATGGATTATGGATTATGGATTATGGATTATGGATTATGGATTATGGATTATGGATTATGGATTATGGATTATGGATTATGGTTTAATAGTTGCATGCTTCTTCCATGCATGTTAAACTTTCATATGTATTCCATCTATGAAAATATTTTTTTGAGTATAAGTTAAGTTCATTATTTTCTTTGTAATTATGTTTGAATGCTAACTGATATAAATTGGTTGTATAATTGTAGGTGTAATTGGATGGCTAGAGAAAATAATGTTGGAAAGTGCAAGGTTACACATGTAGAAGAACCGAAACACTTGTGATTCATTTGATAGTGTCACTTTTGGGTTCGAAAAGTATGTGAGGAGGCCTACACACGAAGATGGGGGTGTTGAAAAAGAAGATGAGACTTCCCCACCATTGGGTATGCAATTAGAAATACAACTTTTGACGAAGAAGGTAGAGTTCTATAAAACCGAGTGTGAGAGACTTACATTGGATAATTTACTTTTGTTGGAAAAGAATAAGGAATTATTGGACCGAGTAGGAGAACTTTCCTCAAGGAAGATGGAGTTGGAGGTTGATGTCGAAGAGTTAGAAGCTGGAAATTAAGAATTGGGAGACAATGCGTGAATTGAACAAGAAAATTGCTGAAAATCAGGTAGAAACTTTACTTTTGTTCTTAAAATCCATGAACGTCACAAGGAAGAATGGAAGAAGTTGTATATGGAGGCCAAGGCATCAATTATTGAAAATGTACTAGTCACTCCCACCAAAGGCACAACTGATAAATGAATAGACAACTTTGTAATAAAATGTCAATGTTCATGTATTTGTTATTTTAGAATAAAAAGTGAAATATGTACTCTTTCTTCGACCTTTAGTGAATATTAAATTATATATTTCACATTATATTACACACAATTTAAATTTGTGGGGAGAATCTTCTTCACAACTATGAATGTAGACAATATAGAATAAATATATTACTAATATTTAATATTTGATGTATACAATATATTAATTGGATAGTTTATACCATTTTCAAAATACATTAGGGATAAAATTTATTATTGAAATATTCATAATTTAGAATATATGTATGATTAATTCAAACCATTGTTTAGTGTAATTATTTGAAATTATGCAATCTATTCCATTTATAAAATAATATGGAAACAAGTTATTAATTTAATTATATATGTAATAAATACTTTAAATAATACACATTTCTTATACAATAAAATAGATATCTCATAGTATTTATACATTAATAAATATCTCACACTATTTAATAGATATCTCACACTATTTATACATTAAAAGATATATTAAAAATTTGTGAATAATTTACTCCTAGTTAATTAATCATACTTACCACAAAGAGAAAAATTAGATACTTTGAAAAGTCCATATTTGAAACCCACAAAATACCTATTGATTATTTCAATCATTTCACATTTAATTACTTTTATCCTTCACAACACAAATAATAATATAAAATGCACATATAATGACATAAAAATAAAGTAAGAAAAATAACTTACATAATGCATATGTCAATTTGTTTTATTTAAAATATGCTTCTAACTTTGTTTTATGGTCTTTTATAGATCTTTTGAATGGTATGATCAAGCGTTTTGAACATATTTTAATATAAATTATTTGAAAATTTTAAGTTAATTTTTAAATAAAAAACAAATTGTTTCTCAAAGTCTGTTATCCATATAATACAAGAGTGGTCCCTAAATTAGCTAAGACCAAAAACACATAATTTAAATACGCTTAGAATCATCAAAAGGAATGTATTTATATGGGTTGAAACCAACCCCTAGGGCATTGTATGAAAATCTATTCCACAACCTCATATACATGAATTTTAAATGTTTTGAATTCTAAGATACAAATTATCTGTCAAAATAGTTAACAACTTGACAACATGACAACATACTTAATTGTCTTCCACCAACAAATTTGTTCTCATGTATATATGTAATTATAGGCCTACTCTACATTCCATACATTTTCTTTCCTTTAAGACTTATATGCATTCCATACATTTACTTTCCAAACCTCAACCTGTTTTTCCTATGATACATCTCTCTGCATATTCTCTTGCATCTGCAACACATAACATTACAGATTAGAAAAAATATTCATGGCTTTGTACCATACATATAATAAAGAATGTATTGTAATTAAGGACATTCAATACTCACTTTGTGTAGACACTAATTTATTGAAAGACAAACAATGACGTGGATATGTTTCATCCGTATTCGAGCCACTATTATGGAAAATAAATGATCATTATGTTAGTCTTTTCCTCACATATTTAAGTTTCTTGTGAAGTCACATTCACACCAATAATTCAATGTTTTACCTATAGGTTCCCCTTTTGTTTCTCTCCTCTTTGCACTGATTGGTGTAGGAAATTGAAGCCTTCATAGTATTTAGTGTGATTGTTCAAATCTTCTATAATGGTTGGCCTCTTAGTTGTACCGTTGTGACATCTTTTACTCGCACTAAACCAGGGACGCATGCGAGAGATGGTTGTCTCATTAACATCTCCAATGAAAGTAAAATCTAGTGCATTTGATGCTTGTAGGTCTCTCCTAAACCTCTCAACACATGCAATGTATGCCTTGATTTGTCCCTTTGTGCTTGGTGGTGTATCCGACACTAACTTCAAGAAGTCTTTGCATGTGTTTAGCATAAAATTTGAACTACTTTTTAGCATCAACCCACCAACCCAATTATTCGGGAGTACTTGTGACATACAACACACTATAAAAAGTTATTAATTGTACCCTACATAAAAATAGACGTAGAATAAATAGGGATATAAAAATACACTGGGTTTTTCAACCTCCTTATATAATTGAAAACCAGCCTCATACCATCCATGCATGTTGACTATTGTTCTATGGACAGTGGAAAATCTTGGCTACAAAACTCATTCGTAACATTGGACTGTGAATACACATTGTCACCTACACATGAATGTAACATAAATTCAATCTTCTTCTTCACACAAGAAACAACATTGTAAATACAAACACCATTAAATATGTGTATTGAAAAACATCGTATGAATTAAAATAAGTGCATTACCATCAAGGCATGTTGTTTGCTCTTTCCCGGACACTACAAAAACTTCGTTACCACCCTGTTCAAGTAGTTGCCATGAAAAGGCATTACCACCTACACATGAATGTAACATAAAGTCATTCTTACCATCAAGTGTCAGTTGATGTTGTTGGAAAAAAAAACATTAAAACGAATCAACATTAACAATATGAGGTGAAAATGGATCATTTTCAATCTAGGACAAAAAATCCTCTTATTCAAGTGTTATGAATTGATGAACGTGTATTCATTTAAAATGACATATCTGGATCTTAGCACATATGGATCACAATTACAAAATTACATGTTATTTCATTATGACTTAGTAGTAATTGAAACTACTTACACATACTATCAATTGAATTACATCGCACTTCTGGTGCTTGAAAAAATGACCAAAAACATCCTATGAAAGTCCATGCCTTACATCTACATTTTTCTAGTATCCCAAGCACATTCACATACATCGAAGGCACCACATTTCCTTACCAAATACCAAGTGTTTTTGGTTGTTTGGCTCCTCACCCACAATTCATGCCCATCAGGATGAAGTGTAATGCAATCTGTATCTGGAATATTTTTCCCTCTCAACCACTGTCAATAGTTGTCTTTCTTTTTTAAAGTTGGTCAAGAAGCCGGATTGTTGCAACTTCCTCTTGTGTTTGTAAAATGGCTCCACCCTGTACACAAGTGTGTAGAACAAATGGTCCATCGATGAGTACATTTTTTTGTCTATCACACAAGTATTTGGTCTTCAAATAATAGTGGTAGGCCTCGATGGATGTATTTGTTTCTGATTTGTGTGGGTGAAGTTTCTAAAAAAATTACCCACATGGCTATCAATCACAGAATATCGAATGACACTATAATATGTAATTATTGAAGATGAAAATTAATAAAGAAACATGTGAAGGCTTGTACTCACCGATACATCCTTCTCTCTCACACCAAGTCTTCTTGAAGTACTCAATGAACTGAGTTTCCTCTTTGAATTCATCGAGGAAGTCTTGAATCATTTGGAAGGTGTGATCTTCATGCATTCCCATACCATACATGATGGTACCTAATCTCTCAAAAATATTCCACCTCACTCCTTGCTAGTATACTTGTACACATTTTTCAACCATGCCCTACGCACATGCCATAGGAATAGAAGTACATGACAAAAAAAACACACCTAATGGCTTGGATTTCAGCCGACGCATCATCCGTAATGAATGCATTGATCTAGCCAATCGACACAAAGAATTTTTCCTCATTTTTGGACTTCTTCAACCACCCGTAAATGTCTTCAATACTTATTCCTCGATGAAATGGCCCATGCTATGGGCACCCCAACCTCTTGCTCATCAAAACAAGCAAGGTGTATAATTGGTACTACAAGGAAAATGACATCAAAGGTTAACATCGAGTTTAATATAACAGAAAGGGAATATTATTAATGATACAAAAATAACGAACCATTTCAAAATTCATTTGGATTACTTACACCATATTTATTCATGGAAAATGTCAAATCCATGGAGATTATGGAATTTTGTGAATTTTGTACCATTCTCTCACACATCCATGGTGTTTTCAACCCCATAATGAATGGAACGGTGTTTCCATTCAGCCATTGATAGTAAAAAAAAAGGTCCCTTTCCTCCACATGCCATAAGTTCACACTCATGGCATCATCAATGTGCTTTTGAGACCTTTTGGAGTGAACTCTTTTCCATGCATTCATCACATCCTTTCTTGTTAGGAATTGGTCCCTCTTGTTCAACATACCCACCAAGAATGGATCCTCTATATGTTTTTCATACACCGTGTCCACAAGAACACCCATCAACAAAATATTCTCAATGTAACTTTTGCATTCGTTTTTGACAAGTGTGGGGCAATAGAACACGAGGGTCATTAATGGTAGTGTCATTTACACCATGACAACACTCACCATTTACATCACAATGAAAAAAATTATTATATATTATTATCGCCACCATTGGTCTCCCATACATCACCTTCACATTGAAGTGACATTAGCAACCCCTTTTAATTTGATGCCTCCTCACTCTTTCACTTGTTTTCATCTTATTTCTATTGTCCTCGGGACCATATGAACACCAGTAGCTACAATCAAAATATTAACATCAAATGTATATAATTTTACGAAAAGAACATATAAAAAATAAGTGTTAGAAAAGGTTCTAACCAAGAATATGTCTTTGTTTTATGCGGTTTGCATTCAGCTTTATCATATACATTGTGATGTGTGTGGATGAAAGTAGTCTGAAAATTTTCTACATAACATTATCCCTTTACAAATGCCTTGAGTCTTCCAAGCAAGATGGTTGCACAAAGGTTGATGTTAGGCTCATCCCGATTGGGGTCCATTCCAAGTCTTCATTCGAGAATTGACTTTTTTCCTTCGCTATCTCATGGACAGGAAGACTGTACATGTTTTCCCATTTGGGCCTCCTTCCCATCCTAATAATTATTACATAAATTTGGCATCGTTAATGACACAATGTAATATTATAAACATAAGGGTAATGCAAAATAAATTATTATATCATATATCCGATTATAAAGATGACATTAATTTTCCTTTATGGCAAAAAAATATTGGCAATCAAGGACCAACATAGTGCCAAAATTATAGATTAAGGGCATCATTGAAATCTTTGTATATTTCGTCATAAGGACAATGAAAAAGAGTTCATTTTTAGTGCAATGCATCAACAATCAAGCTTCCTAAGTTAAGAATAAATTTGATAGAAGACTCCATTTTTTAGAGGATCAGTTGGGAACCTTGTACCGTTTTATCGAAAGACCTATAGAAAATTAATAAAACAAATATCTAGGTCAAGAAGGGAGAGTGTGTTTAGGTTTTCATATCACAAAATAATTCTTTCCTACCCTTGGATTGTTTGCTTTTATGAAACATACAAACAATCTTGATCGTTAACTTGTATGGGTTTTGACCATACTTCACTTCTTCATTAATATTATGTAAATTGATGTTTGTCATGATTTATATTATGCTATTTATTTACTTTAAATTATGGATGATTCAAAATCCATATCCTAATGGTGTTACAATTTTAATTTAAACTATATATATTTTATAAAAAATAGAATTATGAAAAAAATTAATAATGTGTGAAAAAATGTGTTGTGTGTGCATATATTGTTAATGTGTGTGTGTGTATCAAATTGCGTGGCGTGCATATATTATTTAAATATTGTGTTCTTATAATGCGTGTGCGTGCGTGTTATATATGTGTGTGAAAATTGTGCGTATATATATATTTGCGCGTGTTTAAAATTTTGATATATCTATGTTAATTTGTGAATATGTGCGTGCTTGTGTGCGTGCGTGCGTGTGCGTGTGTGTGCAATGAAAATAGCGTGTGTGCGTGTGTGCGTGTGTGTGTGTGTGTGTGTAATATTTATTTTTAAATTATGCATGTCTATGTTTGCGTTTTTGGATATATCTATGTGTGTGAATTATGATATATCTATGTTAAGTTTGAATAAGTTTGATGTGGCATTTAAAATTTGTTTTGAATATATATTAGTTTTCTTAAAATATGTAAAAATTTAAAAAATATGTAAAACTTAAAAAATACTACTATCAAGAAGAGAAATATACAAATCACAAGAATAATCCTCCAATGTGTCAATAATATTCTTGATCATATCATACTTGTAAACAATTTCATAATCATCAATCAAATTAATAAAAATCCTCCAATGCTATTCACATGAGACTGCAAATTATTTCCTTGAAATTCATGCAATATTTTTCTTGCATTTAGTAGAGCCTAATTAAGATAGCCTTGTATATCACGGAAATCAATTTTATTAATTTCATCTACTTCTACAAAATTTTAGGGATCCCTCACATTTGACATGTAAGAATTTTTATGTTTATTTTCAAATTATTATTGCCTCATTATTGGTTTTACATTATAGCTATAATAAAATCGATTAAAATGATTCTTTTAATTAAAATTAATGGCATTATGAACAAGAGTGTGAATAATGACATCTTTACTTAGTTACTTTTAAATTATGTAAGAGGTCTATTAGGTGGATGAGGGATGTTAGTGATATTAAATTCTTTAAATGAAATTTGTGCTTAAGAAATTATTTAATTTGCAAATAACATAGAGGAAAAAATACCTAGTTCCTTTTCAGAAGAGGGATATTTACTAATGATTCAAAAAAATAAAGGAGAGTGACTTCTAGGACTAAATATTTTATCAGGATATGAAGAGAAATCAGAAGATGAATATTTATCTTCACCAATATTGTGTATCAAATTTTTCTTGCCAATATTTAAAGGAAACGTATCAATGTTATGTTTACAATTTGGGAGTTAGAATTAACTTTTTCCTCCACATGTCTCTAAATTTATTTCATTTAAATGATGATTTTATAAGTGATCATTTTGGATTCATATTTTTAGATCAATTTATTACAAAAGTAGAGTGCATCCCTAAAAAAAAACAAATTAGGATGTATAACATATGTAAAACTTAAAAAATCTAAACTATTTAATATGGCGTTTCCACAATACTATAATTTTATATTGGTCTTTATAAAATATGTCGCAAGTTTTTAATACAAAATATAGAAAAGTATAAACTATTTATTCTTATATTTAGCAACAAACTTTGCATTGCTTCCTTGTGCAATCTTTTTGCACAATTTTTTGGATCTTTGGCAGGTTTCAAACTTTCTTTCGGAACCCCCATTTTCTTCAATTTATGGGGAGCTCTTGTATTTATGTGCATCTTCGATTGATTTGTATGCCAATCTATATCCTCGAGAATGGGAGCCAATGGTGCAGAATTTGGAGAGGTAGATAACTGATTTTTCGTAAACTGAGTCGGGCCTTCACCATTGTTGCAATTTTGGTTTTGTTGATCGACTCTTCTTGGAATGTAATACGTTCAAAACAAACTTACACCTATTAAAATCATCCTCCCTATGGAAATGTGGAGTTTTTATCGTTATGCCAACTAGATCAACAAGAATGAAGCTTCGGGTTTTCATTTTCACGACAAAAAAGTAACTAAATACAAAACCACCCATGCAAAAAGAAGCATACAATTTATGTTAGTATGTTATAAGAAAAAACTAATATGCATAATCTAATATGAAAAACATATGGAAAGGAAAACACTATTTCAGAAAACTATGCAAGACAAATTGACGTAAGAACAATTTCTCTTTCAAGAACTTTAAAAGCCCTTTACGTACAAAGCACAAGTCTACCACCCAACTAGGGGTGTATCAATGTGGCATCATAAGAGGCAAGCCCCTTAGCACACAACGATTCTTGGATTTGTAAGAGGCACATGCCCCCATATACTGAAATGAGAGTGAGAGTATGACAACAAAGAATTTTTTTGGTTCAACTTACATACATTTACAACATTACAATTACTAAATTATAACGAATAAAAAAATCTTCTATATAGAAATTATCTACACATTAACATTATTTAAAAATATAATGAATAAAGAAAACAAAACATACTCAAATGTTATTCCATATAATGAACTAAGAGTAATGAAATTAAGAGGACTACATATAGTGAACAATAAAAAATCTTCTACATAGAAATTGTTTACACATTAACATTATTTAAAAATACAATGAATAAAGAAAATAAAAACATACTCAAATGTTATTCCATACAACCAAAATAAGATAGGAATGAAATTAAGAGAACTATATATAATGAATAATAAAACATGTGCTTACATAGAATTTATCAACACATTAATATTATTTAAAAATATAATGAATAATAAAACATTTTTATACATAGAATTTATCTACACATTACCATTATTTAAAAATATAATGAATAATAAAACATTTTTATATATAGATTTTATCTATACATTACCATTATTTTAAAATATAATGAATAATAAAACATAAAAAATGTGGAAAATCATTGTGTTTTTCAACAAGATGAAAAACACAGAGGTTTTCAACATGTTTTGACTTATGGAATTAATAATTATTTTATTAATTAAATAATTATACATAATAAATCAATATTTAAATTGTAGGAAAAATGATAAGCATTATTTTATTAGTGTAAATTACCAAATAACTAAACTTACATTATTATCATATTAGGTCACAATCTATTATTGTCATATTAGTGTGAATTACAAAATTTTAATTACATAAATGAAAATGTGGAAAACCATTGTGTTTTTCAATGTGTTGAAAAAACACACTGTGTTTTTCAACAAGATGAAAAATACAAAGGTTTTCCACATGTTTTGACTTATGTAATTAATAATTATTTTATTAATTAAATAATTATACATAATAAATCAATATTTAAATTGTGGAAAAAAATGACAAGCATTATTTTATTAAGGCAAAGATATCTTCTCGTAAAAAAATCAACTCTACTGAATATATACCATTCAGGTAAAAATGCATAAGAATATTGATAGTTCTGAAATCTATTAGGATGGTAAAATTAAGCATATTGTATTGCAAGCTATGCGTTTTTAAGGGAAGAATCACATATTGTACCCTAATAAGTCAATGAATACCCTTATGAGACATAAAGTAGAGAAGCCGCCTCAGAAGTTTTCGGATGGTGTTATGTATTAACTGTATCATGTTTGGTTTAATACAAAGATTAATTCTCTTTAAATGTTCTCCGCGATGCTTGTTCGAGATTGCTCGCGATTGCTCGCTGGCCGTTCATGGCTGTTCCACGCGCTGTTCGCGGCTTTTCGCGGTTGTTCCGTGGCATTACGCTCGAGATCGCTCCGAGATTGCTCCGCGATCGCCCGCTTCGCGGCCGTTCCACCGGCTGTTCCACGCCTGCTCGCAGTTGTTTCTGCGGTTGTTCCGTCATTGTTTCGCTCCGAGATCGCCCGGATTGCTTCGCGATCGCTTCATTCGGCTGCCGCGCTTTGCCTTCGCATGGCCGTTTGCGATTGTTCGCGGGCTGTTCGCGACCATGGATACTTGCTCATGGAGGTCCAAGCTATTCCCTCAATCCACAGGGGTGTTTACTGCCCTTTCCTCCATCTGGGATGATGAAGCGAAAGCGCACTGCATTTCTGTTCCAGAATCTGTGATTGAGAAGGCCAAGTCCAGGTTTCCCTTTGCACTAATTGGAGCTTTTGCAGGCTATCGTCCAAATATCGATGCTGTCCGCAAATGGTGCGGACGGAAGTGGTGCTGCTGGGTTGATATCATCGCTCTTCCCAACCACGCCCTTCTTGTTCAATTTTTCTAAGGAAGATGAGATGATTAAGGTTCTCGACGCTGCTCCTTGGATGTTTGGAAGAACTGCCCTGCATCTGAAGCGATGGAAGCCAGGGGTCTCTCTTCAAATCAAGGAATTGCCCATTTGGATATCTCTGCCGGCTCTTCCAGTGGAATTTTGGGAGGATGAAGTCCTTATTGGCATAAAGCGGCTTCAATGGGAGAGCTAATATCCTTGGAACCCGCAACAAAAGCTAGAAGCAGTGCTTGTAAGAGCACGACTATGTGTTAGCATGGAGGTGGGGGCTGTTCTCCCAAAGAATATCATTCTTTCTTCTCCCACGGGCCGTCTTGTGCAGAACATCATCCCTGAAGACCATGGTTTGGTCTGTCCCAAATGTTGGAAGGTCAACTTCCAAGCCAAACTATGCAAGTGCTCCGCGGAGACAGTGGATGAAATAGGCAGGAAAAACAGCAGAGAGGAGGTGCGGATCTTCGAAGGAGAGATCCCTGACACATTACGCACAGGAAATTGCAACAATGGCGGAACTAACCAGTCTGAAATGGCTCTACTCGCGGCTTCGCATGGCGACCTCTCTGCACGCGTGGGACAGGCTGCTACGGCGTGGAAGACGCGGGAAATTCCATTCAAAACTGTTCACGAGTCAAACAAGGTAGATAGTGAATCTTCCGAATGGGAGACTGGGTCAGAAACAGATTTAATTACGGCAGATTTGGAGACTGCCACGCGGGAAGTGAACCGACATAGTAAATCTATGAAAGCTCATAAACAAAGACCTTTAAATGCAGATTTGAACCGTTGCAGAAGGAAGATGGACAGTAAAAGTGAAAAGATTTCATTATTGACTTCGGAGGCGAGGGTTTCAAATTCTGTTTTAAATGGTAATTTAGAGGAGGTTCTCGACGTGGATGACGAAAACATGGCGGGCTGGAGCACTGTTTGTAGAAAATCTTTCCGCGGTTTTCGTGGAGGGGTGTGCGCCGGGGCACTTAGGCTGGTTGTAATTGTTCCCATCGGCGCTGTTCTTTTCTTTGTTCTCTTCTTTGGGCTTCTTTGCTGGTTTTAGTGCTGTCTTTAGTAGGTTCTATTCCTGCTTGCGCCCTTGTTGTTTTTGACCTTTTGATCTTTTGCTCGCTTGGGCACATCTGGCTTCTGAGTCATCTTTGTACAAGGGTATAGTCCCTTTCAAAAAACTATTTGCCAATAATAAAAAAAATGTTCTCTATTCTTCTCGATATATATGATCAGAATAATAAAGTATAACAATGTTAACAACTTCAAGACCTATGAGGATGGTAAGTAAATTTTATTACAATCTTTCTTTTTGGGAATGTAGGTTCTAGATCCGAACCTTATTAAAAAAATGCACTTGTGAGCCATAAGGTAGAAAATCCTACCTCGGAAGTCTTACTCTTCACATGGTGTCTTGTGTGCTCTCGCAAGAAAAAGGAGAGGAGAACAAACAAGCTCTCGTAAGACAAACAAGCACACAAGAAGGCAATTTACAGGTAATTTGTTTTATTAAAAAAACAAGAACAAACAGGCAGTAATTTTCATTTTGACATTTAACATATACTAAATCATAGTGCCTTCCTAAGATAGGTCAAATCTTAAAAGATGAAAATGAAAGATTAATAAAAAAATTAGTTGCTTGATAGTGTAAAGCTCATGAACAAACACAGGAGTCGCCCACATGGGGAATAGCCACCAACTGTGCGGTTTGCTAGCATGCACACCACCAACCGAGGAGAATCTCCAGAACTAGTAGACCGAATAGCCAGAACCAGTAAACCAAAAAATGCGCAGTTGGAAATTTGTTTAGTGGTTTATGGTGCCTGTTTAGGGAGAAAAACAGGGCAGATTGGTGGTTTACACATCCTCATAGGATCTTAAATGAAACACCTCCTCGAGTCAGCTTACAGGAGAATTTTGGCGCTAGGATATGACGGATACACACATGCACAACTCCGCAGTGACCGATTGATAAGACGCCTTCCGGCACTTGGAAAGTAGGACAACTCATGTTGTTTTTATGGTGCTTGTTATATTAGCATGGTGGGATCATATGGGTGAAAGTATGTATGTAGTGCATTTAGTGCGGAGGATAGCTCTCGCCGCCACCGTACATTGGAATTCGGAAGTCTAAGCAAATCATATCTAGGAATATTCTTGAGCCTTATCGGCATTTAATAAATATCTTCTCCCTCATAGGAGACTATTTCGACATGTCATGTACTTCTAGATGGGTAACTTGGCATTCTATTTTATTAAACTATGGGAGAGGAGCCATTAGTTGTGCACCCAACTTTAGGGGTGTACAACACACATTTAACTACATCAAATTTTGAAAAAAAAAATACCCTTTAAAAGATTTTTTTTTCTAAATTTAAATATATTTTTTTGAACATTTTTATTTTATGGAAAGTGGTTTTTCAACGGATTTAAATCAAGTAGTTTTTCATACAAAGGAAAAAAATGTGGACCATTAGTAGGGCATTATGCCATGCATTTTTTTTCACTTATGTGGCATCATGTGATTGGGTGATTTTTTGATGTGATTTGATGTGACACATTTTATTAGCTACTTTTTTTTCAAATGTTGAATGACAAATGTACATGTACTAGTCACTCAGTTCACAAATACCCTCACCATTACTGGTCCCATGCTCCACTATTGGCTCCTCTCCCTTATGTATCTACCATGTAAGTCATGTAAGTAATTTGTCAAATTTAGGTAGTGAGAGACCCTACTATTATTAATGCTTCAGTAACATTTTTCATCTCCTTAATTTTTCTATGAATACCCAAATCAAACTCTTCAGACAAGCCCGGAATTTGGAATCGAAAATCTTCTAAGAATATTTATGCTTTTTCCTTATCTCCCTTTACTTCCTTTATTTATGACCTAAGTTGCATTTGTATATGATTTGTTTCAATTTGAGTGAATGTTAGAGGATCTAGTTTTTCTATTGATTACAATATCCTCCATTTCAAGAACTATCAAACTAGAGTACACATCATGTGCATCCAATGGCAATGTGTTTAACTCTTGGAATTCTAGTAGTTCACTCAAACTCTTGCACCTACACATATCCTAAAAAAGTGTGTATTGGTATGATCACAGTATTGTTTTTACGGATCTTGACATTCGAGAAAGTTGGAGCTTCTCTTGTAAATTTGCTACTCATTTCTCTTTCCTCCCTACCCTACTCCACTTTTACCCTTTTTATAAAATATGTTAGAAGCAAGACTTAAATCGTAATCTGCATATAAATCTCATTTTACATATTACAAGTGATACTCATAATTGAATATGCATCTACATGTCTTGTGTACACTAATTAGGCTATGTATGAATGTTTGTTAGTCTTTCTTTACATGCAACATCCTCCAAATTGATCTTCTTCTGATTGATTCCCAAGCCTTAGTTTCCTTTGATTAGGCATGGACCATCAAACCCTCGTAAAATCATACATCCACTAGCCACCTTGAATTATTCCCAACAAATCATATGGCCACCAAGACCTAGTGTAATTGAGCCTTAGGGAGATCCCCACACACACCATCTATTGAGAAATCACATTCCTTGTGCATGCACGCTATTTTCTCGATGAGCATTGATATCTTTGGCACTAGGAAGGATATATAGGTGTGGCGCCTGTGGAAATCAACATTATTGTCATATCTCACATGGCTTAAAAGATAGGGAATTCATTGAGGTATATTATACATATAATGATTGTATAGACATATTATAAGACTCGTATATATGTTTACATAGGGTACAGTCCTTAAACATGAACATATACATAAGGACATAATTTACACTAGTACAAAATTATCCACTATGGGATGAAACGGTGGTACGTTATAGCCCTTACCGAAATTTTTTGTTCGGGGGTAGTTTCACATTATATTTCAACCTTATCATATTTCTAAGGACATTTATTGGATTTTGATATGAATTCAAATATAGATGAATTAGTTCAAAGAATAATACAGGGGGCATAAATACTTCATTCCTTCTTCACTACATCATTCAAATACAATTATAGATATAGGGTATGAGACATGGGCATTCTTCAACAAGAATAGGTACATAAAATGTACAAAATTTACATTAGTACATAATTATCCACTACGGGATGAAATTGTGGTACACTATGGCCCTTACCAAAAAAATTCATCCAGGGGGTAGTTTCACATAATATTTCAGCCTTCTCATATTTCTATATACATTTACAACATTTTTATACAACTTCATATATAGATGACATAGTTCGAGTAGAATACAGGGGCATTAATACTTTATTCCTTCTTCACCGCATCACTCACATACATATGTAGATACAGTGGTATGGGGGCATGGGCATTCTTCTCCTTTGCATCATTCATCATTTGCATAGTTAGACTCAGCTTATCACACCACACACTAGAGGCATGGGCTATCTATTATCTTTCAATTGTGTTATCTACACCATTAGGTCTAGATTTGTCTACAGGGGAAGATATTGAAGTGGCTAAGTATTGTGTAAGTCATGTTTCCTTTCCTTTCTCTTTATATGGGAAGATAGTAATGTCATTAGATACTCTATAGACTACTCTACCCTCTTTGTGGGATTCTCTAGGAAAAAAATCATGTGATACCTCTTCTTAGTTTTGGGTTAAGCACACTCGAATACTCTCTATTGTGGATTCTCCTTCAATAAAAATTAGGGACTAATCACCCCCGAATCCTTCGGTATCTCCACATAATTTGAAATTCACAAGTACAACAAGAACAGGAGCTCCTCCCTCTGCAAAATGAACAAGTGTATTCCTTCCATGCTTTGCATCTCTTTACTTTACTATGCAAAATTCAATTTTTCAAAGTTACATAAGTCTTTTTACATTTGAGTTATAGTTCAATTTCTTCTATAGACATTGACTACACTTTATGTTGTAGGTTTTACCATAGAACATGCCAACACCAATAAGAAATGATAATTATTGAGAAAAAACAAAGGGTGTGCACACTTATGTATGTTTTTCCTTTAAGTATGCAATTTTCAATTCCACACTTAAAGGGTGGAGAATATAGACACTCAAATTTGGTAACTTATCATTTGACAATGATGACAAATTTGGTTTTATTCTTATACAAAGACAATTGTTCACATTCTATGCTACAACAACATATCTTTCTCTCTCACATGACTTGTTAGATCTCTACAACTTATTTTGTTGTTCATTCATGTAATATTAATTATTTAAAAATGTAATCTAATCTGTCATCACTTAATCCATGTATGAGACCATACATGAATAGGGTCAAGTCAACTCATATTGTCTTTTGTCTTTGTGTCAAGAAACACAAGGGAAAACAAAGGGGTTGGCTTATATTTCATAGACCACTCGCACCACCACTACAATAACTATACAAGGATTTCTCTTGCTCGAGGGGATGTACTACAGCACTTAAATTGGTTCAACGAGGGTTGACTTCTAAGGTCAGTCCAATGTTACCCACACATGGATTTCTCCTTTTTTATTTAATTGTTTCATGAAGTTTGATACATGTATATAGGGTTTTCTATTTGTTTCAAGTAATTACAAATAATGTTGAAGGTGGTTAAGCTCTGGAAATAGATGACAACCATTTCCAAACCAACAATGGGGAAGTAAAGTTACATAGTTCCTCCATTTACAAATTCAAAACAATATGAAGTAAGACCGAGACTATACTACGCCCTCTCGTAATCTATATAGTTTTGTATAGGAGCATTTTGTAAGGATTGGGGTATTTTCATGTTCAAATCACCTCTTCTAATCAGTCTACACACCCAAAACACCTTTAGACCTCTCTATGCAACTAAGTTTGTATCCCCTCATATGTTTTATGTTACCACTTTATCATTTTTTCATTGTGTAATGTGTTAAACTCTTTATTATGGATTATATGATTAGTGTCGATTAATTTATTTAGATTATTCAAATTATAACATATCTTATATCTTACTCATATGTATACTTTTAGGGTCTAAACAAGTTGTTGAGCCACATGAAATGATTTAGCTTATATCATTAGGCTATGACATTATCTCGTTGTCTAATTGTTGTCACTTTGAAATGCACCCTTGGAGAATGGTGTGATAACTCTCATTTCAATTGAAAAAATGGAAACACTCCTAGGTTGTGGGTGACCTGTATGTTGGAGTGAGTCTCCAAAGAGGGTTGGTTCCCTAGTGTAACACCTAAACTATTTCTATCTCTAAGGCTACTCTATTCTACCAAAACCAACAAGGAAAAGGGAGGAAGAAAGAAGAGAAAACTAAAAATGTGGTGATACACCAAAATGTTTTGAGGATCTCAGACTTATTGGAATCACACAGATGAAGCACTAAGCCACACACACCATACACTAACCAAAAGTTGTTGTATCAAATCAAAATCGTTTCATAGGAAGGTTCGGGCTTGAGTTGTGACAAGATAAATAAGGGGAATCATAGTGGCTCCACAAAAAATCTTGCATATAACTTGTTAAACACAATTTATGACTTGCAAATTGATACAAAACTACATGAAGGCATGAAGGTTAAACTATTAAACCAAGGATAAACATGTATCAAAAAGATAAACTTAGTTTAAAACAAAGTATGCACTACACACAGATTGTAGGAAGGTAAAAACAACTCTTTTATTGCTCCAAGAGGTTGAATAAACACAAAGCATCAATCATAACCCTTGTTTTCTCACCCAAAAAGTTGAAATGCTCCAGAAACATGAATGAAGAGGCCAAGATATTTTTTACAATGTGTTCTAGAGTTTTATAGAAAATATCGAGAGATAAAGAATAAGAAAGTGTAGACATGTAATTCCAAGTTATAAGAATAGGAAAAGTGTATGCACCATGTTCTTTCGCTCCAAAAATAGCCTCTATGCATGAAAATCACTCATCCTACTTTTTTCGATTCCTAAATATAGTCATCATGCTTTATTTTAATCCAAATCTACACTTTAAATTAAAAATTGTGTTTCGAGAAATAGAAAAAACAACTTTTCTTCCACTTTTGCATGCTTTGTTCTATTATTAAAACTTCTAGATGATGAGATTAAGTAATTATGCATGTTTTCATCTATTTTTAACTTTTCATGCATCGTTTTCAACAAACTGTGCTAAAAATAGCATTCCACGTTTGAAGGAAGAAAAACAAAGTGTTTTCATGATTTGTTGTTGAGTCATGCAAAAACTTCATTCCCTTTGATTTCTCTTTGTTGCATGGAATTTTGTGCACATTTTATTGCTTGTAGCGCACCTTTTTATCTCTCCCCTTGCATGCATGGGTTTCGCGCCTTTGTTATGCAAACTTTATTTTCCATTTGATGTGTGGCTTTTGAATGTCATCTACACGGCCTTCTGTGGGTTTATCGTGTTTCGAGGACTTGTCTTCTAGATCACGCACCTTTGTGCATATGTTTCGCTTTTTGCAAAGATTCCACAAAGTGGCTTTATTTCTCCTTTATCACACAAAAGTTTTCTCTTTCTTACTTGCACCGGTCATTTGTGTGTCGCATGTGGCATCTTGTGTTACCTTTGCTGACCTTCCATGTAAATTTTTTCTACCTCCATTGTTCAACTTTGTGTGTGTACTTTCTCAAATTTATTTTCGTGTTCCCATGATTTGTACCTCATTAATTTGTGACTTTTTGTTGTCTTATTTACTTTATCAAAGCATGCATGAACTTTTTTCTCTCATTATGAGACTTTTGTGTGGCTCCGAGCCTGAGTCTCATTGTGTGTCGAGCGGCTTCTCGCGCATCTCTTTATTAGTTCCACGGCTGGCGTGGTTATTTCTATTTGATACGTAAACCTTTTCTTCTAGTGCTTGGACATTCGTGCGGCTTGTCTACTTAACTTCATTTGTTAAACGTGCGAGAATTTTGCACCGTCTTCCACGCGAGTTTTCCCTCTATGAAGTGCGCCAAACATTGTTTTCTCCATAATTTGATCTTTTTTGTTTCTGATTTAGAATTATGTTAAGCATATCACCTGGACAAGTTATCTCGCATAAGCATGAAAGCTTATTTGGATAACAATTTGGTCACTTTGGGGACATCTGTCTATTATATGTAAAAATATAGTATCCTGAAGCATCCAATGTGCATGGAGTCGTATACTAACTACCGCAACTTCTTGGAGACTATAATTGCATTAACAATACCTTCTAGAAATTATAATTGTGCTAGAAGCACTTATTAGAAACACACCAAAGAAAGTGGGAGGCACACAAGAAAGGAAATTAAAAACAACAATGTACAATAAGCACTTGGAGGAAAGTAAACACAAAAACCTACAACAGACAAGTCAGAAACATGACCTAAATAGCAAAACTTGAGGTATATCCCATTAACTAGGATAGGAAACTCATCACCATCCAACTTGGAGAGCTGAAAGGAATTGTGTTGTTTGTAACCTATAATCAAATATGGACCACTCCAAAAAATTGTCAAACTTTGTGTGTCTTCGGGCTTAGTTATCTCTTCATCCAACTTGAGCACAATGTCTCCTTTAAATGTTCTTACAACTACTTTCTAATAAAAATACATCTTGACTTGTGCTTGATGAAGTTCCATTATTGTCATTGCCTTGTTTCGATTTCTTCCAACTCCATTAACTCTGCAAATCTGATTTCCATCGAATCTTCTTCCATCATCTCCATTTTTTTAATGAGGTCTAGAGTTGGTAACTCATTATAAATAGGAAACCTTACTTCTCTACCATAAACAAGCATGAAAGGATAATTTCCAATTGATCTTTTAGGAGTAATCCTATCAGCCCATAAGGCTGATTTCAACTTTGTATGTCATGATCTTTGATTTTTCGTCGTAGTTCTTTTTATGATTCTAAGAAGATTCTTGTTGGTTGAATCAGCCAATCCATTCCTTGAGGATAATAGTTGGATGATGTTGAGGGATGAATGTCAATATTGATTTTGCCCAAGTAAAAATTTTGGTGCCAAGGAAAGCTCATTTTCCTATTTCAAGTCTAAAACTGAAGTTGCTTCTTTCCATCTCATGAAATAATTTATAGCTATAAGAATCCATTTATGACCTACACTAGAAGGTGGGTTAATCATGCCAATAAAATATAATCCCCATTGCATGAAAGGTTGATTTACTTGAATGGGTTGAAGAGGAAGAGTTAACTTTTATTTCTCTGCAAAAATGGCACACTTGGCACACTTCCTTACCCATGCATGAGCATCTTTGAATAAGTTTGGCCAATAATAACCAACTCTCATAACCTTCAAGGTTATAGCTCTTGGTGTAAAATGGTCACCAGATATACCTCCATGGAATTCTTCCAAAACATGTTCAATCTGATCTGAATCAATGCATCTTAAAAGAAATCCATTCACATCTTTTCTAAACAACATGTTATCATCAAGGACATAAGGATTAGACCATAATTTGATATACCTCTATTTTGCTTTGTCTAAACCTTATGGGAATTTTCAAGTCTGAAGAAAATGGATCATATCTTGGGTCCAACTTGAGGCAATGAAGGAGCATTATATTCTGATCATCTTGAAGCACTAAAATATGGTATTTATCATCATGTCAATCGAAGCTAGTTGTTCACACAGTCCTCTTCATCTAACCAGACTTAGTGACTTTAATGTCAACATCATATTACGTCACTTTTTTTATCCAACCTATTCTTTTCTCATTCAAAACCTTCCTCAAAAGAAACTCTTTAACACTTTGATGGAAAACCATTAAATGAATTTTGTTGTTAGAAAGTAGATGTCTAAATTTATTGAGGATTCTAATGACTGAAAGAACTTGTTTCTCAACAAAAGAATAGTTCACCTCGTAATCGTGTGACCCTTGAGTGAAAAAAGCAATTGGTTGTTCCAATTTTTCATCATTTTGTTGTACCAACAACGCTGAGATCGTATCAATTTCTCCAAAAACATACAAAATGAAATCTCTGCTAAAATTTGGATTAAAAAGCGTTAGAGCCTATGAGATAGCGTGTTTTATTGCTTTGAATGTGTTCTTTCCCTTTGTTTTCCAACTGAAAGCCATGTTCTTCTTGATCATTGAGGTTAGTGGCTTTACAAGATTTGAAAATTTTGGAATGAATCTTCTAATAAAATTAATTCTACCCAAAAAAAATTGCAACACCTTTTGTGGTTTGGTAAAGACAAGGATAAGATTGTGCCTACCCTTTCGGATTGATTGTAAGACCTTGCCTAGAAACAACATGAACAAGCAACTTACCCTCATGGATTGAAAATACGCACTTATTTGGATTTAATGAAACGTCATATTATCCTGCTCTTTCAAAAATGTGTTTGAGATGTATGATATGATCTGCACATGCTTTGAGAAAATAGTTATGTCATTCGAATAAATGAGAAGATGAGTATCGAGTGACCCTTGAAACACCATGCCTATTGCACGTTAAAACATAGTTCCTTCATTTGACAAACTGAATTACATTTTTCTATATGCATATGTGCCCCATTTTGTTGTAAATGTTGTTTTAAACTAATTTGATTCCTATACCAAAATTTGATTGTAACCAGAATAACCATCAAGAAATGAGAAACACTTTGAACCACTTACCCTTTGTAAAATTTTCTCCATTAACGATAGTGGGTAATGATCTTTTAAAGAGGCTCTGTTCAAATCTCTGAAATTTATGCATAACCGTATCTCTCTATTCTTTTCCCAACGAGAACCAAATTGGTCACCCATGATGAATGAGTGATGGGAAAAATGATGTTAGCTTTGATCAACTTATCCAATTCTTGTTTCATCAATGGTTCAATTTTAAGATTTACAAGTCTCTGCTTTTGTCGGACTAGTTTTGTTTTTTATCCAATTTTATCGCATATTGAGCTAAATCCGGATTGAAAACCTTTAAGTCACCATAGCTCCATTCAAAAATATCATCAAATTCTTGATCAAGTTAAACAAAAGCAATATTTTCATTGTTATTACATACCTTTCCCAATTTTAGTGTTTTGTCATTTCCAATGTTGATTTGTTCATAATCATCTTATTTGATCATCATATTGGACTTCTCACTTCTAACTTGATCATTTGTGTTAAATATGGATTCAAGGGTAGCCAATCCTTAAGGTATTTTGTTAGATTTCATCTTAATAATCTGATCATCATACTGTTGTTGCAATCTTTCCTGATTTTTGACTAAAAACTCACTTCCTCTTGCAAGAAATTGACAATTTGTTGATCTGATTCAAATACTTTCCAATTGATATTGTTTCTCGGGATAGAAGACCTTACCACTATCTTGATATACTTGATTTTTATCTTTCTTGATCTGATTCGAAATATCAACCTAAACACCAATGGTGGTCAACATATCTTGCATGTTTGTTCTTCACTCTAGGAATAGATTGAACATTGAAAGCATCAAAATCTTCTATTAAATCCCATACCTTGTTCTTGTAGGATCTCAAACAAGTTGTTCTTAGTTGCAACTTGTCCTCTGATTTGGTTAACCACCAACTCACTGTCACCAAAAACTTGCAATTACTTCACTCCTTTCCTCCTTGCCCATTGAAGACCATGCACAAGAGCTTCATATTCAGCTATGTTGTTAGTGCAAGTAAACTAAAATCTCATAGTGAGAAATAATTTTCCTTTGTTGGGGAAATCAACATGATCCCTCCACCTACTCCATTCTTGCTTCTCGATCCATCAAAGTATAATTTCCATAAACCTTCATCTTATTGATCTATTTTGACAAGGTTAGGAATAATATCACTTTCCTCATGCAAATAATATGTTCCAAGACCTATTTCAATATAATTGTGGATCAAGTAGCATGAGTTTGAGTGGCCCACTCATCAAGCAATAAATCAGGAATTACCTCAAGAATTGTGGTTGGCTCTTGGTCAGTTGGTTGGTCTTCTTCATCTATGATCATATGATTTGAGTTAATGACACTAGGAACATAAAGTTCTATGTGATTTGATGAGATGGGTTCATAACTTATGGTAAAGTTGGTGCCATACCTTGTTCTAAACAACATGTGAGACAAGTCTGATGATAAGTAACCTCCATTTTGGTGTGAAATCTCTTGAAAGACATAAGGAAAAAGAGGGAGGAAGATCAATGATAAAAACATCTTGAGGAACGGAGAATTTGGGGCATGCGTGAAAGGTTAAACTCGGTCCTTTAATGACTTTGAGGGTCTCTACGGGTGTTTTGTCAAGCTAAGTTGCTCTCTTAGAAAGAGGCTCATAATCTAGACCAAGTTTTTCAACAATTTGCTTAGGCATAACTGAGCTAGAGGCTCCATAATCAATCATGTAATTATGAACTAGATTTTGACCTATGATCAATGAAACATAGAAGGGAGGTGGCTTAACACTCTTGTTTTTTTGAGCTTCTTTTGGATCAGGTGTATTGGTGAGCACAACCTTAGATGGTTCTTTGGATGGTTGGCTAGAGAGACTGAGGTTAGACAAAGCTTCTTGCAAGAGATCTTTTTGTCTGGGAAGAGACAAGGAATCCCATATTGACATATTAACTTTGGTTTGCTTCATATGCTCAAGGATATTAAATGATGGAGTACTAACCTTTTGTTTTACTTTGCTAATAGCAACACCTTCTTGCATTGGTGGCATGGAGATTGGAATCTCTTGTTGATTGTGAATTGTTATAGACTAGCTTCGTTGATCACTTTGCTGATTTAAAACTAGAACAAAGAGTTTGTAACGTTGGAGAAGACTAAAAATTGCTCTTACCAATAGGTTGTTTCATTTCTAATGCTCTTTTCTTTGACCTTGTGTTCATGCACTGAAGTAAATCTCTCATTTTGTTAATTATCCAGATGATTTATTCCACAAAAACATTTTATTACCAATTTAGGAATGTAGCGTCGATTTGCACTAACTCTTTTGTAGCCTCTTATTGTGGTGGAGTCTCAATTGATGAACTTTGGGGCATAGTAGTTGTTTGTACCATAAGTGCTTGATTGAATACCGAAGCAAGAGTTATAAGTATTGGCTTGATTACATGGATAACACCACTTATAATCTTGGATCAAATTGCTTTGGACCAAGACAATTGCTTTGGATGTGCTAGCAACATTAGGATTAACTGTTTGGATAGGTTTGGCATTAGCAAATTGATTTTGACCCTACAAACTTGGTTGGAAAAGAGATCTATTTTGTTGATTAAGCGAATAATAATGTCTAAAATTTTGATTTTGTTGCCTTTTAAGAACAACTCTCTTGTTAATCATTTGATTGGCTTAGGGTTGCACTAATTTGGCTTAAATGATGAGAAATGGGTGTTGGAATTGGAGTTATTGCAAGTATTTGGAAAGAAGTGGGAGGAGGAATATCTAGAAAGATGGGCATGGGAGGCCTTGGAGATATTTTTCCTACTTGTATAAGACTATTTTCAGCTCAAATTGCTATGTCATAAGGGTAAGTGAGTGCCCTCCTGCCCATTGAGTGTATCATCATTGAAATGTCATAATTTAAACCCCTTGTATAATTCAAAAAAGTGTACTGAGGAGTAGGCCTTACCAATTGTGGAATTTTGTCCCAACTCTTTTGGAATATGTAGTTGAAATCAGTCATAAACTTGTGGTGCTCTCTTGATAGTGGTCAATTGTTCCACTAATGAAAGATGATTTGATTTATCCTCGAAATGTCTGCAAAAAAATTTCTCGATTGATCCCACGTAGTGATAGAATTTAATGTCAACCTCGTGTACTACTGCAAAGCGTTGCCTTTGAAAGAGGTTGCTAATAACATGACTGCAACATTGTCTTGAGTAACATGATAAATAGAGCATATATTGGCCACATATTTAATGTGTTCTATGGGTGTAACTTAATTTTCCTCGGTAAAAAAATGGGATGCTCTTAAGAGTAGAAACTAGGATATCATCATGATGGGCAAGATATAACGGGTTTCCATCATTGAAGGAAGCAAAAGCATGATTTCTTGGGAGGGCCATATTAATATTGAGATTGGGTATGGAGGATTTGAGAGATAAACTTGGCTTTTGTGGAGCAAGAAAAGATTTAGGATATGGCTTGGAACTCGAAAATATGCTCCTCTTAGCTAAATTCAAAGGTAACTCAATGAAATCAAATGGAATACCTTTTGTAGATGATCTAGTTGAAACCTTTGGCATGAAATACACATTGATCTACTACTGGGATATGCTCGAACTTACAGAGTCGCGGATACATGATGAATGTGTCTACAACATTGATGTTTACCAAGAATAACATCCAATTTTAGAAAATTCTTTGTTCTTGTCCCACCAAGCGTGCCAAAGCTGTTTTCTCGGTTGGAGGCACCAAGGTGGCTAAGATGTTTGCAATGGAACATTTAGAAATAACATAAAAATCTCATCAAAGTGTCCCACCGAGTGTGCTAGAAACTATTGTCACCCGAGATGCTCCCTTAGAGAATGGTGGGATAACTCTCCTTAAATTTGACAAAATAGAAATACTCATAGGTTTTGGGTGACCTATATGTTGGAGTGAGTCTCTAGAGAGGTTTGGTACCCCTAGTGCAACTATTTCTATCTCTAAGGATACTCTATTCTACCAAAACCAACAAGGAAAAGGGAGGAAGAAAGAAGAGAAAAATTGAAAAGATGGCGATACACCAAAATGTTTTGAGGATCTCAGACTTATTGGAATCACACAGATGAAGCATGGAAGCCACACTAACCACAAGTGACTCGTGTCAAAGCAAAATTGTTTCATAGGAAGGTTTGGGCTTGAGTTATGATAAGATAAAGAAGGGGCAACAAATGGCTCCACAAAAAATCATGCATACAACTTGTTAAACACAATCTATGACCTACAAATTGATACAAAACTACATGAAGGCATGAATATTAAATTGTTAAACCAAGGATAAACATGTATCAAAAAGATAAACTCGGTTTAAACCAAAGCATGCACTACACACAAATAGTAAGAAGGTAAATGTAGCTCCTTTGTTGCTCCAAGAGGTGGAATAAGCACAAAGAATCAATCATGGCCCTTGCTTTCTCACCTAGAAAACTGAAATGCTCCATAAACATGAATGAAAAGGCCAAGATATTTTTACAATTCATTTTAGATTTTTTATAGAAACTTTGTGAGAGAGAGAGAAGGAGAAAGTGCAAACATGTAAGTCTAAGTTCTAAGAATAGGAAAAGTGTATGTGGCCTATTCTTTCGCTCTCCAAAAATAGCCTTTGTGCGTGAAATGTGTGCATCCCGCTTTTCTGCTTCCTAAAAATAGTCATCATGCTTTATTTTAATCCAAATCTATGCTTTAAATAAAAATATGTTTCGTAAATAGAAAAAACAGTTTTTCTTCCACTTTTGCATGCTTTGTTCTATTATTAGAACTTCTAGATGATGAGACGAACTCGAGCTCGCATGTTTTCATCTATTTTTAATTTGGCATGCATTGTTTTCAACAAACTATGCTAAAAATAGCATTTTGTGTTTGAAGGAAGCAAAACAAAGTGTTTTCACAATTTGTTACTAAGTCACACAAAAACTTCTTTCACTTTGATATCTCTTTGTTACGCGGCTTTTCGCGTGCATTTTATTGCTTGTAGCATGCCTTTGTACCTCTGCCCTTTCACGTGGATTATGCGTCGTTGTTATATAGACTTCATTTGCCCTTTGATGTGCGGCTTTTGCATAGGTTTCTTTGTGTGTCACTCGGCTTTCGAATGTCACCGTGCAACCTTCCGTGGGTTGATCGTGTTTCGAGGACTTGTTTTCCTCTATCACGCACCTTTCCGCATGTGTTTCGCTTTTGCGGCATTACGCAACGGAGTTATTTCTCCTTTGTCGGGTGGACTTTTTCTCCGCTTGTTGCACACGTCGCTCATGTGTCACGTAGCTCTACACACGACATCTTGTGTTACCTCATGCGGCCTTCCATGCAAAAATTTTCTACCTCCATTGCACGGCTTTGCTCATGGACTTTCTCACATTTCTTTCTATGTTCCACAGCCTTTTACCTCGTTTAGACATGAATTTTTGTTATCTTATTTGCCTTACCGACGTACGCAAACTATTTCTCTCATTTTGCGAGACTTTTGTGTGGCTTCGCATGTGGGTCTCATTGTGTGTCGCGTTGATTCTCACTCGGCTTCTCGTGCATCTCTTTATTAGTACTACGGCAGCGCAATTGTTGCTCTTAGTCATGCAAACCTTTTATCCTGTCATTGAGACTTTTGCGCAACTTATCTACTTAACTTCATTTGTTGAATGTGTGGAGTTTTGTGAAGTTTTCCGTGTGAGTTTTGTGAGGTTTAGTGCGAGTTTGTTACTCTATAAACGCGTCAAACACTGCTTTATCCATACTTTGATCTTTTTCATCGATTCAAAATTGTTTTAAGCACATCACCTGGACAAGTGATCTCGCATAAGCACGAAAGCTTATTTGGATAACACTAACCTCGTCTATAAGTTGTCCTTTAAAATTGGAAATATTTGCATTGCCATTTATGTAAACAATATTATCAACATTATCAACATTTGTATTAACATGGACATTGACATCAATATAAGAAGAAACATTAAAATCAAAAGTATGTGCCACTTTTTGCACACAATTGAGTTAAAGGGATTTCTATGTAATCAAAATGAGCATCATTCAATCTAGCACTACACCTAATAAGGAGTAAATGATCAAACTTACTTAGATGACATAAGATGAAATTTTGTGAAACACACAACATGAGCTAATGATCATGCTTAACCTAATAGATGTGGGAATTAGGGTTTTGAAGAACCCTAAGATGTGAAACTAACCCTAAAATTTAAATCCCTAAATGGAAAAAAATTGAAATCCTAGGTTGAATATTCAATGAAAGTTTTGGGTTCACCAATTTTTAATGAAACCATAAAATGTGAATAATTAAATTAAAACTCAAAATAAAGTATATTCTAATAAGTGGTAGTCTTAATGCAACCTTATTTATGTAAAATTGAGGGTTTATAATAGTTCAATTACTCTATAAATAGTAGAACATTGACTAGGGTGTGAAAAAGAGTGAAATCACCAAGTTGGGCTTTCGAGAAGATAAAAGGGTGTGTTCAAATACTAGACAAAAGCTACAAAAAGAGTCATCAATGTGGTCATGAGAAATCATGGGCTACAATTGTGCTCTAGACATGTTTGAAAAGGTTAAATTTGAGTTTGAACTTGTCTTAGATCTGCACTGAGTCTAAAACTATCTCAAACCCGTGAATGTGTATGGGGCAGACTATGCAGAGAGTGGTTCTTCCATGCAAAAGGTTTACCTAGATTTGTATTTCTAATTTGTGGACATAAAATGTTGTAATTTGCAACAAAGCTTAAATGTCTTCCTATTTATCCAAACCCTAACTTTGCTTGCTTTAAAGGGGAGAGACATTAAAAGGGGTTAGTGTTTTGGGTTGGACTGACCCCAACCACCTCACAATAGTTGAGTGTTGCTTATGCACCAATACACCAAACAAAACAATTCTCCTCAAGCTTATGATAAGATGCAACTAGCAATATATAATAAATACACATAGAATGAAACCCGGATCTGAATTTGGCACTTGAAAACCTACACTTTGAGACCTTATATGTTTCAAAAAAATTCTCTTGGTTGATCTAGGACAACTCTTAGAAGTTTTACTAAGAATGTGTTATTATGTGTTATGACCTTCGAGGAGGTGAATTGATGTCTAGATGGTCTAAATTGCTTAAAATGCATTTGTTTAAATAGAACACCTTTCGTTAGTTTTCCCACTCAATCGACCCTAAAATCCTACTAAGGTTGACTAAGAGAAGCTACCCATTGGAAATTGTGGTTATTGAACGGGCAAAAGAGGGGTTGTTTGAGACAATCTGCGCAGATTTGGGACCGAACCTATCCAAGCCCATGAACACGTCCCGAGATTATGAAACTCATAACCTAATGATTTGTGATGTCTAATTAGAATGCAAGTTAACTTTTGTATAGACTAAAGTGGTTCTCGTAAAGTTGAATTAGAGAAAAGGGATAACCTAGTATATTATGTTGAAAGATATAGAAAGTATTATGATAAGTGCTTCAACCAAATTTAAGGTACCACATGATGTAACAATAATAATATCCAAGATATATAATTATCAAGGCATCTATTTGGAACTTGTCACATAATTTCACCCATTGAAGGGTTCCTCGTTGATTAACAACTTTGTCACTTGATCTACAAATTTCATGTTGACTGATGATGCATGTCCTCAATCTAGCTACACAACTATGTTGGGGTCATTAGATTCTTTCCTAGTGGAAGAAAACAAGTCCGAACTCCACCATATACCCAAGATATCACAATTTTCTCGATTGCTTCTCCAAGAAAAAGAAAAAGCTGGTCAAGATTTTTATGGGTATTCTAATCACTTTTAAACTCATTTATTTTTTGTATTAATCACAAGGGGCCCATTTTCATAAAAGAGCATCATAGCATTTGTAAGTTCGAGAAATAGTGAATGAAATTCGACACTTTGAGTTTCTCGACCTCTAGCCTCTTTCCCTAATGGCAAAGCTTTTGGAGCATGTAGTTTGAATATAATACCTTTGTCTCACAATTAATATCAATGTGGTGGCTTCCATAAGCAGTTTAACTAAATAATTGGCTTTCATAGGATTTTTACTTGTGTGCTTTTAGTCATTACCAAAATGACCTCCATAAATCTAGTCATTACTCTAATACATGTTTTCATCATGTATTTTTCATAATTAATCACACGGAAAGGGGACTTGCTTTAGCACACAAGCACCATAAACATTTGTTAGTAGGGGAGAATGGTGAATATAATTCACCACTTTGGACTTCTCACCCTCTAGCCTCTTTCCCGTAGCAATGCTCTTGGAATGTAGTGCCCAATAAATGACTCTTATCTCACAATTATTACCAATGTGGAATTAACCCAATTGCAACCAAATCATATATTTTATATTAAGTTGGTGGCTTCCACAAGCAATTTAATTGGATAATTGATTTTGGTGGGATTTTAATCATTACCTAGATGACTTCCATGAGTCATCGTTACTCTAGTAACATTTATCCTAGTTATTTTTGTAATAATCGCAAGGAAAGAAAACTCACTTTAGCACACGAACACCGTAAACATTTTTTAGGAGGGAGGAATGGTGAATATTCACCACTTTAGGTTTCTCACACATTAGCATCTCTTCCACATTAACAAAGCTTTTGGAGCATTTAGTGCCAAATAAATCACTTCTTGTCTCACAATGATTACGAGTGTGGGATTAACCTAATTACAACTCAATTATATTCATCAATCATCCCCCTACTAACTCATGTTTTTGTGCTAAAGTGGATCCCCTTTCCTTGTGACCATTTCCAAAAACATATGAGGAAAAAAATTAGAAGTATTGTAACTATTCATGGAGGTCATTTGCCTAATGACTAAAATCATATGAATAAAAATCCCACAAAAATTAATTATCTAATTGCTCGTAGAGGCCATCAACTTAAATATACAATATGTGATTGGGTTGTAAATGGGCTAATCCGCAGTAATAATTGTGAGACAACCGAAAGAGGCTAGAAGACGAGACATTCAAAGCGGTGAATTACAATCACCATTGTCTTCCTTGTGCCCCCACTAACAAATGTTTACGGTGCTTGTGTATTATAGTGGGTCCTTGTTCCTTGTGATTATTATCAAAAATACATGAACGAAAATGTCACTAGAAAAATGACTACTCGTAGAGGTCATTTGAGTAATGACTAAAATTACACAAGTAAATACCCCGAGAAAATTCAATTATCTTATTAAATGGCTCGTGCAAGTCATCAACTTAATATAAAACATATGATAATAGCAATAATTGTGAGAAACGGTTGTGATTTATTAGGCATTGTACACTCCAAAAGGCATAGCCAAAGGGGAAAGAGGCTAGAGAGTGAGAAGCCCAAAGTGGTGAATTGTATCCATCATTTCTTCCCCTCTACCGACAAATGCTTATAATGCTTGTGCACTAAAGTGGATTCCTTGTGATTAGTACCAATGATACATGAGAACAAATGTTATTAGATAATGACTTACTATTAAAGGATATTTGGGTGACTAGAATCACACAAGTAAAAGAACACAAAAATCAAAAATATAACAACATTACTCCTCTAGGCAATTTTTTTCTAAGAAACATGTCATGTAATTTAATCTTCTTGCTAATGAAGACCTATCAAAACAGTTGACAGGTATCAAAGTTCAATTGAAGCACCTAGCAAACAATGATGAAGACCTATACAAAAATAAAAGGCTTTAGCAATTATATGGCAACCTTCCGATAGAAGGTCCATGCTTTCAAATTCTGTTTTTGTTGTAATCTTTGTGTACAGCTGCTGTTTTGTGCTAGATTTTTCGTCATTTCTCCATTGTTGTAGCTATGTTCATCTTGTACAACAGCTGCCAAGAGTTAATTTTGTTGTAATCTTCTGATGACTCTTGCCCTATGGGGCAGTTTGCTTTCTAGATTTGTATCCTTTTGTTCATTCTTCAATATAAAGCAACTTTATTTAGTCACTCCTTCCATCTCACCCCCTACCCCATCCCTAACTACCATTGCAGGTTACCGCTATTGGTGTAACAAAGCTTTTAATGATTATATCAGTCCATGGTAGTTCTAAATTATCATTTTCATAATAAACATTTGAGCTATTGATTTATCTTCTACAATCCCGACATGATGAGTCCACTCCTTTTCCACCCCTAATCAATGCTTTATTATTCTTAGAGTGGTCGAACTATTCGTAACCTTCAATTTTATATAAATTAGGTCGCATTATGACTAGCCCTTATTAGAATCTACTTTGTATCTCAAGTTTTAATTTAATTATGAGTATAGTGTCATTTCATTAAAGCATTTTGGTGAACCCCTTTCATTGAATATGCAAGCTAGGGTTTCATTTTCGCCCTTTATGGTTTCAGATTTTAAAGTCATTTTTATACTGATGTCTTTAAAGTTTATGGATGTAATGTAAAATCCTTATTTTCTACCAAGTGTTTTTTTAAAAGGTAGGTCTCCCACTCAAATACATTTGATCATGTATTATAATAGTTCTAATTTAAACAAATTCATCTCATCTGCTTAATCATTGCACCAGACCATGAATTGGTCCCAGAATATGTTACATTTATTACTAAACAAAATAGGCCATAAACATTTCAAATTCTTCAAATGTTTCCTATACATCCAGCAACATATTAATACCTTACAATCACCTAAAGGACAGTATTATCTTGAGAAAAGGCCTTAATATAAATAAAGAAGAAACCTGCAAACATAGGCATTAACTAGCTTAATCGCCTTCACTAAATATCTATTTGTCTAGCAATCAGATTAATCTATAACCAACAACATCAAGTTAGTGCTCAACATGTCACTGGCTGACATGATCCAACTTTTATCATAAATAAATCTATAGCTAGTAACACTATTTGTTCCATTGCTTTCTAAATTGTTTGTTAAGAAGTAACATGATGGGATAGCTTCGTAATGTTTTGGGAGAATAAGCATGACAAGTTAGTGAAGAGTGAACAAATTTCAAAGATAGGATACTCATTTTTTCTAGATGGTGTGCTTAAAAATTTGAAGCTTTTGATTTAGAGCTAGTTCAATTATAAAAAAGTGTTTCCTTAAAACCAACTGGAATGTTTTTGTGGAACATCTTGGATGTTTGTTACAAAAGATAAATATCAACAAGAGAACTGTTGATGATTCTTTCCTGCTTGACATACATCCATACATTATAGGCAAAAATTCACTCGTCTACCATAGTTTGCACTGCATTGCCTCTACCTACATAGAAGCAATGGGTTGGAAACAAACAGAATTAGGCATATTTTTCCCTCAAAAAAAAATCTTGAATTTGAAGTTATAGTTGAAGACACCTGGGTTTGTGCAGTCTCATTTATCTTTTCACATGCTGAAAATATGACATTCAAAGGCTACACAATTTTGAACCCAGTAGTTGGCATCATTCCAAAGTTACCCTATAATTTTACAAAACACTAATATGTAAAAACGACCTTCCCACAACTCACCAAAAGCCTTTACCAATGTTCAAATTTATTAAAATTTATTTCCCAGAGCTTTTGAGCCAATAACGTGCTAGAGAGCAATTATTAGTTTAAATAGAAGGATCCAAGTTCAGATTATTCCCTGCTTATAGATGCGATTCAAAATATAAATATGTTGCTTGATATGGGGAGCAATTACTAGTTTGATTAGAACGATCTAATTTTAGATTTGCCTTCTTATAGAAGTGATTCAAAATATGTATATGTCATTTGATGTGAGATATTATTGAATCCTTAAATTTGTTCAATTTGCAAATAAGCTAGACAGTTGCACATTTAAAATAGGTTAGAGTCTTAGACATCAACAAGAGTTTGCAATCTAATCAGACAAGAGAGATTGCTAATAATGATGATTCAACTCAGAATCACTGTAAAGTTATTATTTCCATCTAATTAATAATAACATCATGGTATTAAAATTATAAATACTAAAAATTATGTAAATTATGTTTGACCTCTACCTGGCCATCATGAGGAATAAAAATATGTAGTACATGAACTAATAATGCACTTTACCGTCCTAGTCTCTCCATGTTCATTGTTAGCTCCTCCAAATCAACGTCATGAACTACATCTCCATCATCAGGAAACAAGCAATCTTCAATTCGCCTCCTTGAAATCCAAAAATAAAGCATTAGTGCAAAAAGATCATAGATATTATATGCATTTTCCTGTTCTAAACCAAACAACTTTCATACATTCAACTAAGGTGCTAATTCTAGCAATGCTTTTCTAGGAACTAACCTCATCCAACTTTCATTAGAAATTGCATTTTCCAATGCTCTCTTCTTCATTATATCTGGTAACAGCAAAGATATAAACTGACTCGATGACTTCTGTTCCTGGAGAATCTGAAATTGACAACTCGGACAACACACACAGTGAAATACAGGTGAAGGCAAGTCAAGACTTGTCTCTCTATTCTTTAGGGCTACTTGTATTTTTCTCAAATCTATATCAGTCCCAAAACTCTTCCGTATCTCCACAAAGTCCTCCTTGTTTAATGGAGCACTGCAAATTGGACACAGTAACTCTGAAGAGGTAGCATCGTCGATCCTGCAATGTTTTAAGACATCTCTCCTCCTACGAAGCAACTGATCAATAGCCTCGCTTTCTGGAAGCCTGTTGAAGCCAAAGGGTTTAAGTTTCTCTGCTGTCCGTGCTATCGTGTGTGCTCCTCGAAGGATTTTCCTCCTGCAAACCAATCCAAGGACCATAAGTTCAGAAAAGTTGGAGAGGAAACTTGTGCTGCTCACAATAATGAGAAGCATGCTTACCTGCAATAATCCAACAAACGATTCTACTAAACTGTTCACACTGAAATGAGATCCAGAAAGCGTTGATAAAGCTTTTGAGAAAACTGTCTTCCAGCTGCCCTTCCAAACAGAGATTATGAATGGATGGCCAATCAGCCAGAATCTCACGTGCAACCCTAATCTACTTAATACTTTTATTTCTCCTCAATGACAACTATTCTCGTCATCTTAAGGAACTGTTCTAGAGTACTTTACAATATACAAGCAGATTACAGGGACCGGAATCAATGCCCTTTACCTGCCACTAACCTGCAAAGAATGATACAAACCTATTTACATGGCAAAGCATGGTTAACTCTTTTGCAACACAATCTCGGAGAGGAAGAACAACAGGAACTTTCCATCTGGCGTCGACATACTGCACATCTCCAGGTAAACAGTATCCTTGTCCCTAATGAAAAATAAGACGAACCAATTAAAACTTCGAGCCTCTCCATGTACAAGTCATAGTGAACTACAAGAACAAAATGAAGAAAGAAATCACCCAAAATAGCATCATCCGAAACTCAGGCATCAACATGCTTACAACTACATTGAATTGAGGGATATCTCGTGCACTGCTTTCAGGAAAATCAACACTAAAAATAAACTGGGAAATGAAGTATATAATAAATACTTCACATTAATTAAAATGGAAGAGATTTGAATTTTCAGCATACCAAAGCCAGGAACTCAAGTCCTGGAAGTCTGAATGGTGATAATTAATTCCTAAAGCAAGCACATGCACGCATGCATGCACAGTGCACACACACGCACACACACATAGGGAGATATAGCGAGAGGGGGAGGGAGAGGCATGAGCGGGTAGGGACATGGGGGCAGTGGAGGGGGCGGGGGAGGGAGAGAGAGAGAGAGAGAGAGAACAGAATTTTGGAAACAAACAATACACAAAATGTTATAGAGGTTTATGGTTCTTAAGACATCTGACACGTACAACTATGTTTTCATTGTTCAATAAACATCCTTCACCAACACTCTCTATGTATAGATCACATTATTTTCCAAACAGTCCAATAAATTGGAATTATCACAAGACTTCCACGCACGCGCACACACACATAGGGAGAGAGAGTGCAAGAGGGGGGGAGAGAGGGCACAGAATTTTGGAACCAAACAATACACAAAAATTCACAAAATGTTATAGAGGTTTGTGGTTCTTAAGACATGTACATCTATGTTTTCGTTGTTCAGTAAACATCCTTCACCAACACTCTCTATGTATGGATCACATTATTTTCCAAACAGTACAATAAATTGGAATTATCACAAGACTTAACACGATGCAAAAAGGCAGCATTGCACATTTGCATCCTCCCGTGCAAGCGAATTCTACCATCAACCCAAACTCACCCCACAAAACAGCTCCATGCCGCCTTTCTCCATCCAAAACAACACTAATCAACCACTCTGCAAACCCCAAACAAAACCCAACCCTGATTGTCAGATATGTTACTCAGGAACCATAGTGGGCAGTCAGAAGCTTAACCAACTTTGGATAAAACTATAGGCCCCTAACATTATTCTAATGTACATAGAATCAATGTCAAACTAACCAGGCCTTTTAAACCAATACTAGCAAATAAGAAGCAGAATGGTAAAGCCTCATTAACTTAACACTAAGTAAACTATTTACAAATTTATCCTCTCTACAATCAATGTTTTGTTATTCTGGGTATTCTGGGTCTTCTGGGTAAAACCATTTGTTATTGGAATGACAACACATTTCATGGTAACTGCAAGAAACTCTTGCTTCTAGATTTACTTTTGGGCCAAGAGAGAAAAGGATTGCTTTTACTACTTTGGAGATGCAGGTGAACGAGTATCCACAGAATTTGGATGGTAAGGATTAGAACTTAGAAGACTTTCCCGTAGAGGATTTGATATACGACTTGGACTGTAAAACTATACCTTGTTTTTGCATCTTGCTGTATATGTGAAATTCTAACGACTGCTCTGTCATGCTATATATGTGAAAACAACTATGTTCCAGTACGAGTTTCTGGTATGGAAAAAAATTGCATAGATGGCAAACAGAATATATATATATGTAATACAGAATATCCAACTGTTATATTAATATAATCATAAATTAACTGTAACAAAACATAAGTTTAAAATGACAAACGAAAATCTAAGAATCGTATCTGAGTCATAAGGCCTTGATGGCAGGGGATGCATTCCCAAGGTACACTGCAAAACAATCAGCTAATGAACTTCAGACAGCGAGACCAGTGTTTTGTCAAAGATAGAAACGCTTCTTTGTTAACTTTCCCTCGTGCCCAAGTTGGTGAAATCCATCCTTCAGAAATCGATCCCAAACAAAAAAATTGGGTAAGTTAGAGGCCACTATATGTCTGACATAAGCCTGCAGCCAAGTTCATTACTGGTCTTTCATATGCACTTCCACCACCATAATTTTCTAACCATCTGTCAATTACCGTGTTCAAAACTATCCTTCCAAACAGTTCAGATATAACAGTACCATCAAAATGGACTGTTAAGATCTCCATATCCAACTTAAAAGTTGGCTGCAGCAGAAAAGGACCCATTCAAAGAACAGCTGACATTTGTGCCATCATGTGTCGAAACATAATCACTAATATCACTCGTCATTTTTTGCTGGAATTTTTGTTTGCTTTGCAACTAATCATTCCTCAATTTCTGCTGAACTCTAATCTGCCCTGCCTCTGTTCATGCTTGTGGGATTAATATCAGTCTGCTGGAGGTATTCTGTGAGATACATTCTCACTTAATTCTCCAGACCTTTGATGATTGCCAGCTGGTAATTTTGCTTGATTTTAGGACCATGAGAGCCATAATATTTCAGCCTTAATTTTTCTTAAATTAAAGATAGACATGTCTTTTAATGGTTCAAAAATTGAAGGCATCCTCATAAAGTAACTCTATCCGTGTGTACTTCCTAAAGTGACTTTATATACCTTCAAAAAATAAGTTCCATCTTTCTTTTGAATTTGAAATAAAGCTGGCCATCCAGCCAGAAAGGATTCTTTTTAATTATTTTTTTATTTTAGAATGAAGTGATAAAATGATGAGTTGGCAAAATCCCTTCAAGAGATGCCAGGTGGACTTTAGTGCCTAAAAGCATGCACCTTAGTGTCCAACCTCAATTAGAAGAGGAATTCAGCAGCCGTGATCCTCATAAACAAGGGGACAAGAACATAGCTAATTTAAATACTCATCTTGGCAATGCACTTGCAGAGGACCATCCAATATGCAAGACCTCAAGTTTTAGACCATGTTCAATCCCCATCCTTTAGTTTCAATGCTGAACATCAATGAACCAACTGGCTCTGCAGACAATTAGAGTTATCTAATAGACACACTACTGATCTTGTGGCTCTGAGTTCGTGATCAAGGCAAACATAAACTTCATATTAGAAACCAACCTAAGTTGCAACCGAAAGACTTCTTCAAGTTTAATACAGCTTGCCTTGTATTGAGGGTGTCCCACGAAATTCGGCAGGATGTCACTAGACCACAAGATCAGGATGGACTGATAGATTATATTAATAGTACAATATCCATAATATATGAGGGAGAACTGAATATTAAATTCCTAAGTTTCAGTTAAAATATAAGATACCAGTATACAGGTATGGGGATACATACATCATACGTTGATATGTATAAATATATCTAAGTTACCAGTATAAGGGCATGGATGCCAAGCATTTGGAGGTGTGACTTGTTTCTCAATCTAAATCAATGAATTTGAGCATTATCTTGTTCATGTGGTCATTAAATAATAAAATATTAATTGAAGGTTTATTTTGGTACAGTTGACACTTTTAAACCCACAACCGAAGAATCACAATGGAAAGTTCTGGTGATTTTAAGCGAAAACAACGTCCGAATCAGGTCGACTACCCTATCGTAATGCTATTTAAAATTGCATGGGTTGAAAAGAGTGCAAGTCAAATTGTAAATGCGTAAGTAAAATGAGGCGATACACCAAAATCATGTGATCTAATGCTCGTCTACATGGACGAAAACACAGAACAATTACTCAAATTAATATGACAGTAGCCATCATTCATAGCCATATGCAAGAAGTAACATAATGTTGTAAATAGATTAAACATTGACACATATGTCCGAATCAAGCGAAAAGAAATAGCCACAAAATCCTTATTAAATGCTTCAACGTTCAAGTATACATAGTTGCATACAGTTTTGAGATAAACATACATCAAACTTATAAGAAAAAAGCTAAGGCTAAACTTAGAGACAAACACGTTATAAGAGAAAAAGACAATCTACAAAGTGCTTGCAACTCCATATATATAATGGCGATGAATCAGAGTGCACCACATGAACAAATCCACACCGCGCAACATTACAATCATGGGACAAATGTTGGCATGCGAGTGAAAAGAACATCCTCTTTCCAAATCATCATCTCTTGCTTTGGTCAACATCTCAGATGGCACAATAAATAATTGTCTCTGCATGTTATACTCTTTAACTGATCAACAAACAGATAAGTATAGCACTCTAAACTACAAACAATCTGCCTTAGGCAAATAATGCCAAAATTCAATTGTTTGGATTGAAACCTGTTAATCTACTCTATTTATCTATTATTGAAGTTCACAGTAGGGACTGTTTAAGGCTTAAGCCAAAAACAGAAGATGATCGCCATCCCATAAAGACTCCTCCTTCATATTCCTTTAGATAGGCACGTCTCGGTCTACTGATAGATTTGGATGCCTGTAGAAGATCAACAGCAGAGGCAACTTAGGACACTGACAGGTCTCCTTTTTTTCGAAGAAGCAATCCTAGTCCACGTGGATGATCCACATTTATCCTTCAATGTTTTAAGGGGCCTGACAGGATAAAAATATTTTATTAAGACCTCAGCCTTAATATATCACATCTTTTATATATCTTGTATCATTAATCTTAAAAAATCAACAGGGCAGAGAACATTTTGGAGGTGTCAGACCTAACATTTCCCTTTGTTTTGCAATATTTTTCCACATATTTAGAAATGCGTGACTTTCATCATATCATCAAGCGCCCAGCACTTTTACTTTTTAACATGGTTCCCCCGGCCTTTGAATAGAAAGTTTATGGAAGATCAAAGGCATGGGAAACTTCACAAGATTGACAAGCCTTATTTTCTCATTTGAGCTGTCATCCAGTCCCACCTATCACTCACATTTACATCACGGCCATTGCCTCCGCATTTTTTCAAAATAGGCCCACCTACCATTAGATTTGAATGTTGATATGAGATCGACAAAGGGGAACCATTGAAAACTTGTAATAGATTTGAACAAGGCATAGTTTGTCATTTTCGAGCCTAGACATCTTTAATTTAACATTTTTTAAAAGCCTTACAACATTACAACATTTAATGTCACAACACATTTCTCACTTCCCAGGAAAAACCTTAATTATAAATAAACGGCTTATTTCTTGTTGAACAAATGGAATAAAATTATATGTTGATTTGTTTCATACTTGATTATACATATGTATCAGGTTGTGGCTTTTCTTTATCAGTTGTTAGTATTTGGTTAATCATATTTTTACTTTGATAACAATGTTGTAGCATAGATATTATTTGATGTGCTACAGTAACATGTGGTATCTTATGTCTTTATGTTATCGCCGGCTATTTTATCCTGATTCAGACTAACTTCCGCATGTTTAGCTTGAGGTGGATGCAGGACAAGATTTCCCCTTCATAGAAGTTGGTTCCAGAAGGAGGCATCATGGGGGAGAGGAAAGCCAATCAAGGCAAACACTTCCACAACAGAATGATTCTGAGAACCTCACACACGCATGTTGTTAGTTGATTTACCTGTGTGTTCTAGCATGAGTTGTCATTTTAGTGCACTTGCTGTAGTGCTTGCCATTATATATTGTATAATGATATGTATGTTGTTTATTGGCATCGTTATTATTCTGATACCCTCCAAGTCACTTGCACTCGGAGTGCAAGCAGTAGTATTCACTACTTGGGATACTTTGAGTGGCACGCCCACTCAAAATATCCCCAGTAGCGCACATCCCTACTTGTGCTTACGTGGCAACTCGAGCTCTACTTTGTTAGAGTGACTCTTTGACCTCAATACTACCTAGACCTTGACATTACTCTAGTTGTGGCAACACAACTTATGTTTATAGACTCTTGATTGTGGTATTGATACACCTTGCTTATACTTAAGCCTAAGACTTTAACAGGTTCAAGACTCCTAATGCCATCTAAACTCATACCCCATTACGTGGGGAACGAGTCTTCTTGTTATCTTAGTGTGCACCTTTGTTTGACTTATTGTAGTGGGAACAAACCACTTGAATGTGATGATACCTCACCTCCTCCTTGGTAGGGCTGACTTTGTCTCTCGAGCTATTGGCATAATCTTTGCTTCAGCTATATTGCTAGCAATCCCTAATTGTTAGAGTTTTACTTGACTGCCACTTTGCATGTGAAACGGAAGAGGCAGAATTCTGTTGTGACTAATCAATTCAGCCAACCCGAATAAATTCGGTCCAGGTTGGCCTTAACATTAAAAATATAACATTTTACATTTTACATTATTAAAGTATTTTAATGTATTTGTCAAGTTTTCATATTTATAAAATTCAACTCATATATATTTCAAACCAGATTTTTCCAAACTTTTTCAAGACTTCCGGATTTTCGGATTTTTTTGCCCTCCCGAACGGATCCAGATTTCTGGACCTAGTAACTATGTTAAAATGTAATAATTACCCTGCCTATAGCCAATACATGGACTACAAAACTCTTGAGCTGACTTCCATATTTGAAACAGAAATGTGTGAAGTTTTGTGGACTGTGGTGGAGGTGTACAAAGTTGTGTTTTACTTCCTTATAAACTGTTCTTTGGTGTATTAAGAATTAAGGTTTGAACATCTTGTGGTTGTAGCTGTATCTGTTGTATGGCCATAATGTTCTATTACTTTCACCTGACAGTCATCGCTTGGATTGTATCTTACATGAACATGGCATTGTGTGGTCTTCATTTCAGGTGTACATTACTCGTTGGGTTAACTTGATAGGGGACTACAACCTAAGTGTCCATATGATGAGCTAAATGGTTGTAACCCGGTGGATCAGGAAATTGGCCATGGTAATCATGCCACTGTATGGCTTGTACTTTTGTATAGGGTGGTGTTGTTCTTAACCTCTGTTACCAGGAAACGCCTAGGGCCCCCCCGTTTCCGTTTCCGAAACGGAAACTCCTTCGAAACATCCTAGCCTCCTAGAGATAAGTATACATGATAATAATGTATTATTTCAATTTTCAATGAATACAAAATATTTTGAGTGTTTTATCAGTTATTCTTATCACTTATGGTGTATGGAGTACAATTTTAAAATGAGTATATATATATATATATTGTACAGACGTTTCCCATAACATTTCGTATCCAAGGTTTTTTAAAATTGTGTTTCCACGTTCCGTTTCCGTTTCCGTTTAACATAGTTCTTAACGGTAGTTATTCCACTACCTAAGGTACCATGGAGTTACCCTCCACTTACAGAATAGAAGAGTAAAGGGTCTGATAGACTGAAAAGAGAGATGTCTCTGATTATATTTTATTTCCTTATGTATTGAAACTTGCATGCCCAAGCTAGCTTGATTCTCTTAGGTGAACATGCTACTTGCATAACAAGTTAAAGACTGTTATTGTAGTTGGAGTTTACTTTGGATACATATGGATTTTTGTAAGTCCTCTTTATGGACTGTATCTTATACTTGAATGAGATCCTCTCAGGACTTCATTATTTCTGTCCTTGTTACTGTAGCATGTGGAAGATATCTTGTTTCTTCTCTTAAGAAGTTTGGACTAATCAATTCTTGTATTTGGATGTTGTGACTATCTTAAAGGAGACTCTGTTTTGATCGACAATCATGCTCCTTGACTGTCTCTTTGGCTGAAATCCTTTAGTGTGATATGATTTCTAGGGTATGAATGAAATGTAATCCATGCTCTTAATGATTGATTTACCCTTCATTTGAAAGGGAGTGACATTACTGTTATTGGTCTCTCTTTTGACAGTCATATATGGGGCTGTAGCATTGTTTACAGTTATGTTTCCTATATTTGTCTTATAGAATCGCGATGATGTTGCTCTTCACCCTTGATGCCAGTATCTTGACTGTGGCTATTGTCTGAGCTGAGAATTTACATCGCAGCCCTTACTTGTTTGGATGACATTGAACAAATATGGCATCCTCCTATAACTGATTGTACAGTGACCTTACTTTAGTATTTGGATTGTTGTGATAGTTCATTTTACTAGGAGAATAACATTGGCTGAAGTGTTGATTTATGACTTCAGGTTAAGACTCTTGATGAGACAGCATGCCCTCATATGTGCCTGGAGCCTCTACTTGCACTAAAAGAATGCACTCTTGGTTTAGTGATGTTGTTCTTGCATTTGACTGAAACTTGATGTGACTTTTACTCAAACTCAGAATTGGCAAGTGACTTGATATAGTGATTCCCTTCCTATAGTTGACGTAAAGCCATTGTTCTATCTCAGCATGGGGAATGTGGAACACGTGTCTTATTGGCTAGAATTAAGTGGTGAATATGTGTTTTGAAGTAGGCAATGGAGACTCCTGCTCCATTGGCTTCATCCACCTGTCCTATTTTGCCTTCTTATGTTTTGATTTCTTCTATTTTTGTGAAAAACAGGATTGAGATAGTTGTGCCTAAGGGCCGATTGACCTAATGTCATGTGCTGTGCAAACTAGAATTATTAACCCCCAATGAGCAGTTATCTAAAAGCAATGATATTGGTGTATTCATTTGTCCATCCATAGCATTTCTTAGAGTCACATGCTTGTTGGATGAGTCAATAGATAATGGGGATACCTTGTTCTACCTAGCTGACTGTATGTGATAGTGGTTGTACAAATTGTTGCAGATGGTTCTCGGATTCGTTTTGTTAGCAAAAGAATTCTTTTATTTACCACCCTCGTTGAAGGGTAGGGCAACCCGCAATTAGGGAGGTGAAGGGGGACTCTATTGTCTCTGGTTGGAGGTAAAATGACCAAATGATGTTTTCTCCCTCACAACAGTACGGTTGTACCAAAACTACCTACTCGGAGGGTTGTCTTAATTAGTGTACTTTTATGCATTGTACTTTGTATATCAGACTTAGTTTTTAGTGTCTGTTTTGATGTACATCTGTCAGCGCACTTATTAGCCAGTGGAGCAGGTTGTTCCCCACATTTGTATCATTGTTGGATTTCAGAAATTGTCATTTGATTGTACTTTCAGCTACACATTTGATGTATAATCATCTTGGATGTGAATTGTTAAGTTTTCATTGTTTCTTGTAGGACCCGAGAAGGTCGTGGTGAGGAACAACCTTCGTGTCCCCTAGCATCACATACCTAATTACATGTCAAATAAATTTGCAGGTTTTCCTGTGGATGTCCTTGGGATTCTTACATTGTGATATCAAAGCACAAGTTCAACGCTTGAGCCTTTTCACATTCACTTATGCTAACGATGCGTTAACTCTCTTTGATTGACCAGACGATATGGCATGTATAAGAGCCAACGTTGAGAACAGCAATCCTACTGATGCCAATGAGGACCAATTGGCCAAATTGAATCGGATCTTGGCACTCCTAAATGAGACCCGCAATAGGATGAATTCCTTAGAGAACGAAGTTAATGGGTAGCAAAAACCTGAAGCAAAGCAGGAGCAGGAACTGAAGCCGAAGGAGGTCCAAGAGGCCTCCAACAATGGAAGCTAAGAGCAAGCTCAATCGGAGAGGTATTGGGCCAAAAAGCTTCATTTTCCAATTGAACTTACTAAAGACTTAAAGAAGATGAACCATCCAAAATTTGATGGCATTGTCCTTGACGACAATGCAAAACATTGGCCAAGCAAGATGGAAAAATACTTTGAGATTCGTGACTTTTCCAAAGAAATCAAGGCAGTTTGGGGTGCCTACCAGCAATCGAGTATCTCCTGCATCTCTTGACTTTCATGATGTTCTTTCTCGATCATTGTTATCTTTTCTCTAGAATTTCTCCTAGCTACCTTAGACATTTTGAGTGTTACATCTTGGTGACTCCTTTATTTACAGCCATGTTATATCAGTTGATTCCTTTCCCAATTAACACCTTACAACATTTATCTTATATATTTATAGGCTAGTTAGCACAAGTTTCTCAGCTACCTCTTTAAATCTTATATCATTTACAGGTTTGTTGGTTGATTCCTTTCTCAGCTAACACCTTACATCCAATATTTAATTACATGTCAGTTAGTACACAGCTAGCCCTTTACATCCTATATTATCGATTTACAATCCTTAATCCTATTAGTTATGTCAATTTCTTTATAGCTAACACCTTTCATCCTATTTATTTACTGGTCAGTTTGTATGAGATTCTTGGCTACCCCCTTACATCTTATTTATTTAAAAGCCAGTTAGTACTAATTTCCCCACTACCCCTTTACATCCTAGGTTACTACCAGGCCTACTAGATTGGTTAATCAATTTTCCTAACAGCACCTCATTATCTATTATGAATTTTCTTCCCCTATTTTTGTATACCTACGGGCTCGGGAGGATTGTTGGGGCAGCTATATATCCATATCTATAGGTGCCCGCCACCCGCCGACCCCCTCCCCCTCCCCTTGAATCTATAGGAGAGTTTGGATCGCTGGGAGCCCCAAGTTTAGTTAGTTAGGCCGCCGGTATTGACTACCTATGTATACGACATTCACTTGGGCGAGCTCGCTGCCTCTCCACGAGATTTAGTTAGCTCATCCCTTTATGGTATTATATACCCAAATGGCTCGCCTCTCACCTACTTGGCTATACTCGACATCGCATTCTCCAATCTCCTACAAAAACAAAAGTGCCTTAAAAGTGACACGTCCCTTCCAAAGTGGCCGACGAGCTAATCTACCTCCGATGGGCTTACAAAACATTTCAAAACTCAAACTCACTCACTTGTCTAGCCAGCTCGGTGATTGGGCTTCCTTCTACTCCAACACCGCACGGGTAAGCATTTAAATAAAAGTTGTCATATATATGTTTGATCAAGCAATTAGCCCGATTGGCAACTATTAATGTTGCTAGAACTTTCAACTAGTTAGGAGGTTTGGAGTTCAAACCCCAACCATTTTTGTTAAACAATTTTTTTTAAAATATTTTTTTGCGAGTTAAAAGTAATTTTAGATATCTCAAAAAAATTAAAATCCTAAAAAATTGTTTTTAAATTTTGAAATTTTTAGGCCTTTAAATTTGTTTTTAAATTTTGAAAAATATTTCTAGGTCCTCTAAATTAATTTTAAAGTCCTAGAAGATTGTTTTGAAATCCCTGAAAAATTATTTTAAGCCCAAAAAAAAGGCTTCTCAAAACTTTAGCATGGACAAATCCCACAAGCTTAAATTGGGTTCATGGCTAGAAAACTATGAACCATCGTAACACAAACAAAGAAAACTCCTTCAAGTAGGCACGCAACCTTCCAAAATTCTAATGCTTATCAACAAAGGTCTCAAGAGGTCATGTCTATCATCCTTAGAAGTGTCAAGGATGAATTCTTGTTTGCAATAAGAAATCAGAAATCCCGTATTGAAGTTTGGAGACCGTTAGAATCCATGCATGAAGGAACTAGATTGTCAAAAATCGTTGAACTCATCTTAGATTTGATGCCTACTCTTACAAAGAGAGATGAAAAAGTCATTAATTATTTTGATAAGATTAAAAACATAAAATCACGCTTGAATTGTTGCAAGTGCAACCTGATCCAAGATTAGCTTCTATATTTTATCATTTAGATGAATATACATGAAAAAATTAGGAATTTCATCTCTATTCTTAATACGGTGTTGTTACGCGGAAACGCGTTCCCCTAAAACCAAACGTCCGAACATCCTAGACATTTTGGAGACGGTGGGGAAACGTCCCCACCAAGTTTCCTAAAGGGCGGGAAAAAAGGGGGACGCCCCTAGACATCCTCGAATATCGGGGACGTTTCATGGACATCCCCTTTTTGGGAACATCGGGGACGCCTGGATGTCCCCGAGACATTTCAGTGGACTTCGAGTTTTATTTTCATTATTTTTTTTAATAAATTTCTTTGTTGTTTTCTCTTTAAAAATGTTTGCTCGTTAACCATAACCCGATTGTATTGTATTACAAATACATATTAAGAATCAAGAGTGATATATGGATACATAAATTTTCATAGTTACCTAAGACTCCAAGACGTCTAACGTAGGGGCGGGGTTTCCAAGACGGCAAAATTTTTTGAAAATTGGGGGACGGCTACTAAAATATATATATAATTTATTAATTTTACAAATATAACATGAATAATTCAATAAACTAAGACTTAAAATTGAAAGTTTGAAGATAGAAACCATTAATGATTATATTCAATGTTCAAAACTTCAACATGACAATGAAAGACTAAAGTTGAAAATTAAAAACAAGTCTTACTCTTCAATAATCAACATGAGAAGAGTACACCTACATATGCTATGAAATATTATGTCATAAACTCGTAGTCATATAACTCAAAAGTACATATATCATTATATGACATTACATAACCAAAATGACAAGTGACAACTCAATAATCACTATCAGAGCCCTCTGAAGGAACACTTGCGAACCGCTCCTCTTCACTAGAAGTATTTGTATCAAGCATCATCTGCATCTGCAAAGGAGATATCAACCAATCCTCGTTGCTCCTGATCTTCATCAATCTACCTTGAATCCTCAGGATCCACATCCCACCGCAATGTTGGGGTCTCCTTGTACGTAGGTGTCTTGCGATCCATGAGACGCAAGGCACTATGTACATGCAACAAGTTTCTCTGCTCTCTTAGAGGTAAGTTTGTTCCTCTTAAGAGAATGGATCCACCCATATGTTAACCAATTCCTCTCAAAAACAGAGGAACTAGAAACCTGATAAAGAAGATGAATAACAAGTGTACGTAGCAATCCTGTAGGTCCATACAATCATCACCAACTAATTGGACTCTCTTGTGCCAATGTGGTCCTGTCTATCTTTGCTGATTTTTTGTAGCCTTCCAGATAAGCAAACTTGAGCCAATCAATTCGACTCGTGAACCATCCTCTACATTATAATTTTTTTAGGGCTTTCAAGAAACCCTTCCTCACCTCCTCATCATCTACTAGGACAACTCTATCAGGCCTCTCAATATACCACTTTGATTTAGTGCATATGTAGCCATGTGTAAAGGAGTATTTAACTTCTCCCATCTCCGCTCAATGATAGGTTGAATATGGTGATGGTAGAACTCCAAGGTGGGGTCCCTTGCCCGAATAGCATCCTTCATCTGGCCAAGCATACTATCAATACATTCATATATCTCACCAAGGTTAGGGCTCTCAGAATCCCCATATTTTATCACATTGAAAACCGGAGATACTATGGATGTGATATATTTCACATCTATCGAAAATGTTTCTTTCGCCACAATTGCTTTAAACTTCTTCCCTGCTCTGTCTTGGACCCATCCCACCTAGACCACTCTGATGTCATGACCATACACTGTAATGATTCTTGCAACTCAGCCATCCTATCCAACAAAATAAAGTATGATGCAAAACGTGTGTCCACTGGCTTGAGGAATTCCTTCCTCAAAAAGCTACGGAAGAGTGTCGATGACGTATGGTGGTTGTAGATGAACATCTGCACATCTCTAGCATCAACCACTACATTTTTGACCCAATCAATTTTTCCAATATCTTTTAGTGCATTGTTCATGGCATGCACACAACATAGAGTCCAATATATATGTCGGTAATGAGCCTAAACAAGCTTACCTGCTGCCCTACACACATAAGTTGCAGACCGTGATAACTTCGCACAATGTTGACAGGGCCAACCTCCTCAATGGCATCTCACAAAATGGTGAATTGGAACTCATCCTTCTTTCCTGAACAATCAACTGCCCTCAAAAAGTAATGACCCTCTCTGCACGAAACAATGATATTTATGAGTGGGTGGTGTCTAATATTTGTCCCCCCATCCATGATGATGTTGCAATCATGAGAGACTGATGTGTACCTCATTTCCTCCATCAATAAATTAACCTTGGAATAGTTCATATCCAAGATAGTGGTTCTCAACTTCATGTCTCCTGGGGCCACATAGCTTACACCTGCTTTGGCTACCTTAGTCATAGCCTCCTTGTTATAAGGAGAGCGAGCGCAAAGATGAAATGGAATGCCAGTAGCAAAAAAGAATTTTCCAATGGCATCATTAGCCTCTTCTCTAGCCTTTGTATCACACATGTCGACAACTAGATTGGAGGCCACAACCTTCCTCTTCCCCCTACTACCAAAAGCATCCACTTCGGTCATTGTTATCCCAAATTTACCCCCAAGTTAATTTGGATAATTCATTATAAATGGACTTAGCCACTCAAAGTCTAGGGCATGCGACGACCGTCAAATTCAGCCCTAGAGATCAAAGAGAAAGATAGCCCAAGATGGCTCGACCGAGTTAATCTTCATGCACGGCAAACTCGCGAGCCGCGCGAATCGAGTTGGTCGGGTTGTCTAGTGAGTTGGAATCGAGATGGATGATGGCCGAGCCGTGCAGAGCGAGATGGGCGAGTCCGTCGTGGAGCCAGGACGAGCAGGTCGAAAACACACAGGTGGGACGGGTCATGTGGTTGGACGACCTCGTGCTTGACCGGGTTGGACGACGGTTGGTCGGCCGGTCGCAGAAAGACACCGGGTCTGGCTTCGGAGGTTGGTCGTTAGACGGCCTAGGGTTTCGACGCCTGGGTTGGACGAGTGTGCATCGCATCAAAAAGCGAGTTGGTCGGCCGGGTTGGTCGGTCGGGATGGGCGGTTCATGTGGTGGGACGGCCCGGCCGTTGACGGCAAGGTTAGACGGTCACATGGTTGGACGACTTACGAGTCCCATGCAAGGTGAAGGTAGGTGGGCAAATGACAGCTCAACAACCATATTTAATGCGGTATGGCACCCATGTCTTCATCTAACAAAAGTACCCTCGGGAAGTGAATTTGTATGGGTGCCCATACCTCTTTAATGAGGGTAGGTTAGAAAATTGCCTATATAATGTAATCGACCCCCTCATTTTTAGGGGAGACATTCTAGAGCTAAGGAAACTCTTGCAAAGTTTTCCCTTAACTCCATTGAGTTGCGAGCCTCGCTCTTGCCCGTGGCAATGTAATTATGCCTTTATGCATCATATGTAATGGTTCTGTGCATGTTTTAAAGCAATAAAAATCATGTTTTGTGGTGTTTCTTCAACCCTAGCTCATTTTTATTGTGTTTCTCTTGCCTCTCCATTGTGTTATTGTATTATGTGCATATATTTCTCACTTGCAGTTTATGAGGTTGTGCTTCATGGAGATTTGATGGCGAGTGGGGATTTGGGTTAGTGTCATATCTGGTCTGGCCTCTCCCAACTCCATCTTCCTTCTCTTCCTCCCTCAGCAGAGTATCTCGCCCCTTTTCTTGGTGCTACCACCACCCCCTTAGTGTAGGATTTCCCTTTTCATGCACTCTCTCTCTCCCTGTCTCCTTGGAATTGTTAGGATAGGTGTAGTTAGGTGTTTTTCTTGCATTAGGAGTAGTTTAGCATTAGGATTAGGAAGAGGAAGCCGACCTTCTCCGGAGGGTTATCTCAAGTTCGCAAGTCCCATGAACTTGAGGGATAACCCCATGTTATGTAGATTACACTGATGGCCATGCACACACACTTGAGTTATCATGAGTGTTGTAATTTTGCATTAACAGTCACCTCATAAGATGCACCTGCAGTATTTGAAAAACCACTACTAGTATTAGTTCTCAGAGAACTAGAAGGGGTGCCACTAACATGACAGACACGAACTGGAACTTTTTCTACCATATCTCCATTATACAACCTCACCATTTTTGACCTCTCTTCAAGTGATAGTTGTCCACACATGCCTACACCTTTCCCCGGGATGTGCAATAAATGTGCATTCAACCTAGTAATGTTGCCTGACCAAGATAATGAGCATATGTTGCATTTCCATGTTTTAGTGCCCCTTGAAATGTTTGATCTAGGACCCTGAATAATTTGACCAAATTGTTTCAAAGGTTTTTTCTTATCAAAAGGTCCCCTAGCATACTTTTTCAACATTGTGGAGGGGCAACTGAACTTGTCCACACTCCCATGTGAACTAGTAGTATTAGGTGTTTTTGTTCCTTCTCCTTGCACACCCATCTCATCACCCATTTCAACCTCACATTCAGCTTCATAATCACTATCTGAACTCATTTTGCAGCTGCAATAATTAAAAAATAAAACAATATAACTATACAATACAATAAAACAATGAATACACTTAAAAATTAAAAAACAATGAATACACTTAAAATTTAAAAAAAAACAATGAATACATTTAAAAATTAAAAAAACAAGCAATGCAATGCCCTCCCTTTATCTCATTCCCTCCCTTTCTAATCCAAATAGAAAATAACCAAAAAAAAACATTGAATACACTTGCAAATAAAAAAAAATACAAGCAATGCCTTCACTTTCAACTTTGCATTTGGAAATTTTTTTAAAAAGCAAAGAATGGTTGTATGTACATACCTCTTGCTCTTGCTCTTACTCCTTGCTCCTTGCTCTTTCCTTCTCTTTCTTTTTACTCTTGCTCTTGAGTCTTTGCTTTGTGTGATTACAATGAGTGTGAGATGTTCTTTTTATAAGTTTTTTTATGCTTTTAGGGTTAGGGCATGTAATAAAATATTAGAATGCATTAAAAGAAAGAAAAATATAAAAAATGTATTTAAAATATGTTTGGAGCGGCCAAGGCGTAGGGGACACAAAGCCGACGTCCCAAAAGGCGTCCTCAGACGCCCTGGGACGCCCCCTTATTTTTGGAAATCCGGACGTCAAGGAGATGTTCTGTCCCCATCCCCAAGTCCCAGGATGTCAAGAAAGGGGGTGCGCATCCCCGCGTAACATCAGTAAATTTTTAGCACAAATGCACATGGTGGACTATCACAACATGCTATGAAAACCAGCAGCATACAAATTTATATTAGAAGTTATATGGACATAACATTAGTATAGCTATATGTATCTTTGCTAGGTTTTTAATATGGATGTTTGTCTCGGACGTGGACTATATGCACATGGTGGACTGATATATAAATATGAAATGCTACTCATATTGTTTTTAAAATTTATCAGTATATTTTTAATATTAATAATTTTATATATTATTTTAATAGACATCCCCCTACCATCCTCCCACCATCCCGAAAACTCGTGCCCGTGCCCCGGAGTCTTAGGTAAAATTGATTCTTAACTCTAAATATCAAAATGAAATTGATATTCCTAATTTAGCGACACTATCTACTCTTTTGATCTAAGAATAACAGGAATGATAAACTTTGTCTCTAAAGAGAATGCCACCCAAGCTCTTCTCTCCCGCATTCAAAAAAACTCGTTCCCAAAAATGGATCTCAAAACTTTAATTCAAACTTCCAATCAAACTTTAAACCTTCTTCTAATTATAATAACAAGAACCGGAACAACAATTATAAAGTCAAATTCAATGGTAATTGTTTTAAATATGGCAAATTCGCCACAAGAAATAAGATTGTTTTCACAACACGAAAGGTTTTGAACACTCAAACAAAACCATTGCACTTTACACCGCACTTTCTACCTCTAATGATAGTGAATGGATCTTAAATAGTGGTGCCTCAAGACATGACTTACATGTGTGATATCCTAACAAATGTCAAAGAATGTTGTGAAAGAATCTATCAAGAAAGCAACTCAATCGTAAAAGCCCAAAGTCGAGGTAAAGTTGAAATCCCAGATAGGTTTATTAGCAATGGCCTATTTGTTCCTAAACTCAAAAAGAATCTTTTATCTTATTCTCAACTAACTCAAGATAACTTTATTGTAACCTTGTTCAAAGATAAATGGTTTATTAAAGATCGATCGAATTCATTATTGTTGAAGGCATTCAAAAGAATGGTATGTACATTTTTAATGGTTTCTCTAATGAGACTTCTTTCCTCCCAAATAAGAAATGAAACTCAATTGTGGCATGAAAGACTTGGTCACTTTATTTTTAGGAGCCTTGTTGATATGTATAGACATAACCTTGTGATAGGACTACCTAAAATCAATATTAATCATGAAACTTGTGAAGGATGCTTACATGGTAAACAACACATTCAACCCTTTCACAAACATCATGAAGCAAATTCATTTTGTCCTTTAGAGCTAGTTCATAGTGATATAACAGTCCACTTGAGGTAGCCTCTCTTAATGGTTTTGTTTATGTTGTAATTTTTAATAATGGTCATAATAGGATGATTTGGACATATTATATAAAGAAGAAATTTGAAGTTTTATCTAAATTCAAACAGTTTGAGGCCTTAGTTGAAAACATGTCTAACCTAAAAATTACTAGGTTAACTAATAATTGTGGTGAATATACAAGCAAAGGATTTGATACTTTTGCACTCCCTGTGGAATCCAAAGAGAATTAACCACTCCCTATTCTCCTCAGTAATATGGAGTTCAGAAAGGAAAAAACAAACCATCTTAAAAATGGCAAGAACTAAGTTACATTATTCTAATGTTCTCAAATTTTTGAGGGAAAAAGCTATGAACATTGTTGTCCACGTCTTCAACAGAGTTGCTAAAACAGCGTTACATCAAACTACTATAAAAATGTGAGCCAAGATTTCTCATTTAAGAATATTTGGTAGCCCTGCTTATATTTTCACTCCTAAAGCAAAAAGGAAGAAACTTGACCCTACCTCTTAGTCTTGCAATATTGTAGGTAATGAAGGAAAAACAAAAGTATTAAGGATTTATGATCCATCTAAACGAGAGATCATTGAGAATAGAAATGTTCAAATTTTTGAAACACCATTTTGTGAGTCTTCTGTAGAACCCTCTCAAGTTTCTCTTAATAAAGAAACTGATGACCTAGATGAAGATCCAAATTTGGACAATATGAATAATGAGTTTGAGGGGGAGACATCACAAAGTTTTGACCAATCCAAAAGACCTAAATGGGCTCAATCTTTATTTCAAAATTCTAACCTTGAAAATCTTAACAAAATGACTAGGAGTCAACATTCTTATCATGCCTTAATGACTCTTTATGAATGTGAAATCCAATCTTTCGAGAAAGCCAATCAAGATAAAAGATGGAGGGATTCCATAAAATTCGAATATGATGCTCTAATGAAAAATCAAACATGGGAACTTGTCCCTCCACCATCAAAGAGAAACATTGTTGGATCTCGGTGGCTTTACAAAATTAAATACAATTCCATAAGAGAAATTGACAAATTCAAAGCAAGGTTAGTTGCTTGTGGTTTTATTCAAAAACCAGGCATTATTATGCAGAAACCTTTGCCTCTGCTGCAAAAGGATTCCCCTTGCTATTACAACCAAATATAGTTGGGAAATGCACCAAATGGATGTTAAAAATAAATTTGCACGTCTCAGCCGAAAGGATTTAAAGAGCTTAGCAAAGAACATTAGGTTTGTAGATTAATGTTTTACTAACTGTTACTTTAATAATGATTTATTTGTAAAAGTAAAAGATAATCAAATTATTCTAATTGTACTTTATGTTGATGATCTTCTCATAGCCAGCAGTCACACTAGCGTAATTCATAAAATTAAATCTAAGTCAAGTCAATACTTTGAGATGATTGATCTAGGCCTGCTATGTCACTTTCCTAGCATGGCTATATTCCAAAATCATAACTAAATTATTGTATCTCAATCTCAATATGCTCATAACTTACTCATCAAATTTAACATGATTGATTGTAAACATGTCTTTATTCCTATTGAAGTTGGCATCAAATTTGATCCAAAACCTGCATGTGAAAAAGCAAATCCTACATTATACAGGCAACTAATTAAAGTTTAATTTATTTCGCTATTACTAGGCCAAATATTTCCTATAATGTAAGTGTTGCTTTAAGATTTGTACAAAATTCATATCTTGATCATTGGAATATGGCAAAAGAATGTTAAAATATATCAAAGGTACAATTAACTATGGTCTTTATTATTCCTGTATAAATGCTGCTGAGTTATTTGATTATTGTGATGTTGACCATGTTAGTGATACTACAAATAGAACATTTACTTCTGAATATATATTCAAGTTTGATACATATGTTATCACATGGAGCTGCAAAAGGCAACCAACAGTTTATATCTTATTTATAGAAGTTGAGTATACAAATGTTATGGAAGCTATAAAAGAAGTAATGTGACCGAAAAGACTATTGGAAAAACTCCATATGAATGTCAAAGAAAGTACAACACTTCCTTGTAACAACAAGAGTTGCATAGCTCTAGCAAACAATCCAATTCAGCATCAAAGAACAAAGCATATTGAAATACATATGCACTATACCAAAGAAAAAATCTTTAATGTTGATATTGATCTTCAATTTTGTACAACAAATGATAAAGTGACAAATATCTTCGTTAAAACAACATACAATCAAACTTCAAGTTCAATCTAGTTGTTTGAGCTAAACCTGTTGGAGGATGGAGGCAACAAAGGCAAGAGGCATTTTAACAACCTCGAGTCAATGCTAACGAAGAGGCCACATATCACAATAGTGGCACCAGCATCTAGGCCAAACTGAGTAAAATCAAGGGCAGTTTCTAGTGGCAGTGGAGGTTGCCTATGTCATTCGTAATCAAGTGGTAGCATTCAACGACAAAGGCTATAAACGATGACAAACACAATTCTCAAAACTCTTTATTTATGTTTGTGTGTGATGTATGTGTGTAATCCTATTGTAACAATGAGAAGCCCAACACTCATTGAAAGTGAATCAGTAATGTTATTTCCCCAGGTAATGTACATGATTGTGAACTAATATATATGCTTACACATGTGTAGAGGACAAACAAAAATATGTTCATACCTAGATGGTTAATATGTCCATCCATAAAAGTCATTTGTGACAGATATGGAGGATGAACAGATGTTTCAATTCCTGTTCGTAGTTCCTACCCATGGACTAGGTTGATATCCGTGGAGTGGTTGATGAAAGGTCGATTTGTTTCCTCTCTACCTTCATTTAGTCTATAGCCATGTGTTTCGATGATCATACTAAGGTGGGAATGTTAGAAATTAATTGTTAGTACTCACATTATTATTTGTTAGTCTTATATTTGTATGTGAGCATGTGATCAGTTGCAGGGCGACTCATCTTAGAGATAGGCTTGTTAGAAATATCATTGGGAGTGTGAGGATATAGATGATAAGACTTGACTCCTAGCTTATAGGATCAAGCATTTGTATAAAACACTCTCAGTTCATTGAATAAAATAAATGGAAAAGTATTATTGTGCTATGTGTGAAATCTGATCCAAACTTTCATTTTGTTGTGTTGTTGATGTCACCGTTGTTGTTTGTTGTTGATGTCGTTGTTGTTGTTTGTTGTTGTTTTCATTGTCATTATCATTGTTAATTTGTTGGTGGTGGTGATGGTGGTGTTGTTTTCCTTGTTTTTCGCATTATTTTTTTAGTTATATACCAGTAGCAACCACACACAAAAAGTTGTCCACGTTGTTGTTCAGCATATGCCAGTTAAAAAAGAAAGTTGTTGATTTGCCTAAAAATAGGGACAATAATATGCACCCAAATTCAAGGGATAGGAGACGCACTATAAGAGAAGTCAAAAATTACAAAGTAGACATTCACCCAAGTATAACATATACAATGTACGTAAATCAAACCTTCTCTCAAGTTTTCAGCTGGATGTTTTACGACCTATACGATACTTTACATCGGCAATAGACAAATTCAATCGAAAATCAAGAAAGCAATTAAAAGTGGTTTATCTTTGGCTGTAGCAAGCAGGATTCTTTGACCAATAGCTTGCTAGATTGTGGCCAATGGGTGTCTTGATATTAGTTACTTGATTCTCAAAAAAGGTGTTTGCATGTAAAGCTTGGACAATAAATGCTTTTTTATGGATTTCTATTTTATTAATACACGAAGTTGAAAGAAAGAAAGATTTAGTCCTTGTTGTCACCAACGAACCCAAGATTTGGTTAAAAGTTGGGACCACTAATTTTGGGCCATCAAAAGAAAACAATCCTCGTAAGACTTTCAAATATCATTACTAGGTATAAGACCCTTTTCTTTTTAAAAAACCATTTGATTTTATTTTAATTATCAAAACTTACTTATAGAAATCTTATTTTTCTTTCGAAAATCGGTTTAATAAAAAGATTGATGTCATTTATCGAAAATAACACCTAAAGTTCCTTTGAAGTCGTTGCTTTATCGGGTTTCGCCTTAATCATGTCTTAATTGTCTTTTGGATTTATTCTTTTTCATATTTACCAAGAGACTCGGCCACATAGCCAACTTTGTGTTTACCCTGGAGTCTCATTCCCAGTGTCATATTATATATCACTCCAGAATTATTTTAACCTATAAGTCAAGCCTATGTTTCCGATAACACAGATGGGCACCACATGTCACCATTTGATGAACTTGCACCCATAGAGATGCCTTTATCACTTAAGAGCTTGTCACTCAGTCCTCGGAGCTTTGAAAGAATGCCACGTGACTCACTCTGTTTAAATTGTCACTGCCATAACAATTAAGTCGGTTACTCGATTGTTTGTTTTGAATTTCAGTTGATTGATGTTTTTCAGGATTTTTAAAGAGGAAACACGTGTTGGGTAGCCTGGAATATTAACTGTTGATTAGTGAAGGTGATCCCATTTTGATGTGCATCTAATGTGAGCTCGGATTATATTGTTGAAAATCTGCCTACTCCAATAACAAATCTTGAATTGCATAAGAGGATTTTGTTAGACTTTCACGAAAAAGTTCGCAGATAAAACAATGCCAAGATGGCGACGAGAAAGATGTGAATTGTTTATGGGAAGTAATTAAGGGATACGATATTTACTCCAAGGATGTGCAGTAAGTCTCATTATAATGACTTACATTATTTTTTCAAGAATTGTTGAGATCCAAATGAAGAAGATCACAAGGTGGAAGAGGAGCAGGAATTGACATGGAACATCAAGAGCTCGTATTTACATAGGGTGACAAGGAAGCCAGAAGATTTTCCTTGCAAGGAGCTAATAATTGAAGTGTGTCGGTACTATGAAATTAAAGGAAGCAAATTAGATAGCCCAAGAGGGAGAATACTACGCAGATACTTCAGGGTTTGCCATTCAACAAATGCTTAGACTACCTTACCTTGTTCTTAACTACACAAAAGAATGAATAAGGTCCTAGGGAGGCAGGCCCAAAATTTATGAGGTACTAAGTGATTGGTATGAAAATCCAAACCAGTGGAAATGTAGGCAGGATATGTCATATTCAATTCACTTGTTTAAGATCCTTATCAAGGAAGCCATGGTACTACAGAACCGGTAGTTCGGTAAGAGCAAGTCAAATCATATTGATATTGCTTGGGTCCCCTTATTACAATACATTCTAAGAGAAAGAAAACTTGCGAATTAGAGTGAGTTCCTTTCCTTCTATTTGCACAAGTCTATTATGAAATGCAAAGAGGGTGGTAATTTTTGCAAAGCATCTTATTTAGTTGATTGTTTATGCTATACTCTGTAATTTAGTCCTGGGTTATTTAAGTCTTGGTCGCCATTGGCCAAACAGCCTATTCATGTTGTTTGTGGTGTGTTATATGATCATGTACATCATTCCTCGTACCCTTCCATCTGTAATTTATTTCTCAATTGTTTATGAAGCAATTCATGACAAGAAGTGCCCTAGGAATCATGTGGTGATAAGGGAAACTATATCCAAGTTTCACAATTGGTTCTACTTTTCAGAATACACCATACTTAAGACTGTCAAAGTTTGGGAAGCCCCTCATATACTGCCCATGTATGTCCCATACCACCTAGTGGTCATGGAAATTTCATATCAATTACCCACTGCAATTGCCCCAACATGTAAACAGAAAAATCAAGTCATTTTCACCAGATTCCCTACATGAATTGGAGAAAATATATTTCAACATATTAATATGTGAAGGATCAAAGGGAATGGTTTGAAATTGTATAAATTTGACAGAACAAAGTTCTGGGAACAGAACCCTAATAAAAGGTGGAGAAACATTTGGGCTTCTTTAGGCACAAAGTTAATATTCGGCATAAACATCCTCCAAACCCAGAGCTTGACATGTTTAAAGATGTGGTTTATAGTCAGGAGGCAATCATAAAGTTGGTTGAGGCAGGAAGAACTCATGCTCCTCTCCCCAAGCCATTAATAGAATTGGAAACTCTTAAGGATGTTCAAGAATCTATAGCCATTGGTGAGGGTAGATGTTCCAATGTTATTATTCCCTCAGTTACAAACTCAAACATTGTTCGCACTCGAGCTCCTATGGTGACTTCTCATGTTACTAATGTAGATGTATTGTGTGATGTTGTTGATTCTCTCCCGGGTGATAATACCTCATTTGTTAATTTGACACAGTGTAGTGTTAATGCTCCTTTGGTTGGTAGTACAGATGGTTTGGATTTTGCAAGTGTCTTTGATGTTTTGGATTGGCGCTTCTAGTGTTGGTGAAAAGGTCTCAACTATAGTGGCTCAACATTTAGCAATCACGAATTCAGTTCAAACCCCTCCAAGAGCTTCAAATGATGCTTTAGGGCTTTACAATAAAGATTGAAGGGAACAATTTGAACTTGAAAGAAGAAAACAAGGTATTGTGGAGATGGTTCTTACTGAAAACCCTGAAATTGAATTGAAATATAAGGATAAAAACATCAAGTCAGTAGCTAGGAGAGAGAGAGAGGGAGTGAAGAAACGGTGGATGCAAACACTCATTTAGTTGCACTTTGTCAAGAATAAAGAAACCCAACACCATCTCCATGCCTAAAACAATTAATGCTATCTCCCTAGACCAAGTTACTAAGGATTGTGAGAGTCATAAGAAGAAGATTGTCGAACTAGAGAGTGAGTTGAAGCAGGTGAAAAGTAGTTCAAATGACCTAATAATGGTCAAGAGCACTATCTGGAAGGGCTTCTTTGAAATTGAAGATGTATTGGTTGATGTATTCTCTGTTTTTATTAATTTGCAAGAACAAGTATCTCAGGTACAAAATGTGAAGGCAAGGATAGAACAAAATTAACAAAATGGAAAGAAATGGCTAATAGTATAAATGAGGCACGAACAGTAGAAAGTGTGGATAGCTTTAATGATGTTGATTTCTCCAAGAATGACTTGGATGTGGTCATGGATTTTGTGGATCACCAGATGACGAACTTAATTGCTTTTAGAAACAAGATGAGCATTATGAATGTCTCTTTGAAGGAACTGATAGATGAAGCTTAAGATTTGTTTGCTTTGTTTTTAATTAAAACTTTGCAGCATCACACTAGGAACCAGATTTCTCAAAAAAAATGTTTAAAGAATAAGTTGACAAAGGCATGAAAGCACTTAAGGCAGAGGTTACCGGCTGGGCATAACATATAGGAATTCTAGATTGAAGATTACAAATTTACATTATCTCTCCGGCAAAAAAGGTGGAAAATGCTCACATGCTAATAGGAGATGCAGCGCAATTGATATCAGAGATCAAGTCAGATCTTTTAGATGTTCAAAATAGACTTGGTAAATGTTGGTTAATTGATCCCGGATGTGTAGAGGAGTGTTACAAAGAATGTGGAGCTTTATTGGCAGGAAATCAATGCAAAAGGAATCTTAGAAAGTTGTTCCTTGTTTTTAGGTGAAGGTAGTTACTTAAGAAGTTAACGAATAAGTTGACAAAGGCATGAAAGTACTTAAGGCAGAGGTTACCAGCTGGCATAACATATAGGGATTCTAGATTGAAGATTACAAATTTACATTATCTCTCTGGCAAAAAGGTGGAACATGCTCACATGCTAATAGGAGCTGCAGCGCAATTGATATCAGAGATCAAGTCAGATCTTCTAGATGTTGGAAATAGACTCGGTAAATGTTGGTTAATTGATGCCGGATATGTAGACGAGTATAATCAATGCAGAAGGAATCTTAGAAAGTTGTTCCTTGTTTTTAGGTGAAGGTAGTTACTTAAGAAGTTAAAGTGGTTTAGGACTAAACCATTGTGTCTATATAGGAAAATCGGAAGCTTGTTGCAAGGGGTTGGAATTTTTTAAGTTGTGGTTGATCTTTAGTTTTCAAGACTAGAAAAGGCTCCTGGACCGGTGCTTTTATTTTCAATGCTATTGTGGTTTAATTTTAAGAAAGAAGAATTAGGGTTGATTTGGTGTCGCAATATGGTATTATCTTATGATTTGATAAGGTTATCAATGGAATTAGTTTTTAGAGTGTACAAATTCTCTTTTGCAAGTTGAATTTGAGCTCAGCTATTTTCTCACGCTATGTGGAGTACTGAATTTTGGTGAATTCTTTTTGTTAGTTTACAATTGTTTGAACCTTTGTTATAAGATTGGAAACTAATAAAATTGATCATGAGCTGTAGAAAATTGAAATGTTGCTTGAGCATATGTTGTTTAACTAAACTATTTTCTCAATTAGAAAGTTGCTCTGTCTTGTTTAAAATTAGTTTTTGCTATTTTTGTGTAAGACTGGTTATTTTCAGAGGAATCTTTCAGAGATTAAAAAACTGTTTATCGGTGGCCAAAAGATACTCTTTTGAATATAGAACGGATAACAATTGTCTCAATTGCATAATATAGAATTAAGATTAAGGATACAACAGATGAATGAAGATCATTTCCTTGTTCGTTTCAAACATATCCTACTTAATGTAAATAAATAGGATAGAATACGACTCATGATAGGATAGTTATTTTCCAACAGGTCTAAAGTGTCTTAAGAAGGCTAAAGTAACCCATACACTCGTTGAAGTAAGTAAAGCTAAACGGGAAGGTTCCAGCAAACCCCGGACCTATGGCCATGTGTCAAAACCTGGACCAACAGTCCCCAGCTACAACTTATCACAATATTCAGCTTTGAGTACATATAAAGAAGTATTTTCTGCTCTCATCTATATGCTATGGTTTTAATCATATAATGGATTGCTCGGTTTTTCATCTCATAAAAGGGAAGGCATTCTCCTTACTTGTTGATAAGATCCTTTCTTCCAACACCAATCAGTACTGCCTACAAACCCAAGAAAATATTGAATTTATTCATCATATAATAACTTGGTCCATTGGTTGCATAGGGTACACATCTTTCGTTACATGGGCAATTATACACACTGAATCAGACACTTTGACACCAACAATTTTGTAGATCCCAACTGAGAACCTCTGCCAATAGATCAAACACTTTTTAGCCAAAGTATGAAGGTGGTTATGCATCAGTTGTTGATGCTTTGACAATTGAATCTCGTTGCTCATATGTTTGCTTACAAACTTAAAGCTGATTACATTCCAGCCAAGTAATCACTTTTACAGGACTTTCACAGAAATAGTTCATTCTAAAGGACTTTCATAAAAAAAGTGAACAAAAGGAGAATGTTATTCCTCGTGTCCATGCTTTCCCAATCAGAATGAAAAAGGGCGTGTGAATTTCATGCATTAACATTAATGGTATCCAGGAAAACAACTCATTGTTGTCGGATATAGTTGCAACAGGAGTGATGGACCATCATTCACATCTCTATAGTTTTAAGAGATTTGAGCCCTCTTTGGGTTCCTCCTTTGTTGCTCATGCTGATTTAGTGAGCAAATCGTGGCATGAATGTTTTCACCACCAAAACCACATGTATCTCCAGCAGATGAGCACTCAAAACATAGTGATTGGCCTTCCAAAAGTCTCTTGCATTGATGGTGTTTGTCCAGGGTGCAATCTTGGAAAATAACACCAAGACCCTTTCCCTTAAGGCAAGCCTTCTCGTTCAAAAGCTCCTTTAGAGTTGGTATATAGTAATCTGATGACATTTCCCACTCATTCTTTTTCAGAGGCTAAATATGTGCTCACTTGTTGGTGATTACTTTCAGAGAACATGGGTGTACTTTATGAAGTACAAAAATGAAGTTTTTGAAAACTTCCAAGCATTCAGGGCGTTTGAAGAGAAACAGTTTGGTCTTCCTCTCAAGAAGATATGCACAGAAAGTGGGGGCAATATGTGAGTAAAGCCTTCCAACTATTTTGCACCAACTCGCTGAAACCTACACCCCTCAACAGAATAAAGTTGCTGAGCAGAAGAATGGAACATTAAAGGATATGGCAAATTATGTGATACAGTCCAAGGACATGGCGCATGAGCTTTGGGTTGAAGCAGTGAAATACATGAACTATATCCGGAGCAGCATACCCCACAAAGCAAGGCAGAACAAAATTCCTATGGAAGCTTGGTCAGGTGAAAAGCCTAATATTTCTGGATTTCATGTGTTTGGAAGCAAGGCACAGGTGGAATCCTGATGACAAGCACGAGTTTATAGAGAAGAAGAACCAAACACTCGTCTTCGTTGGCCAATGTGAGGATGTAAAGGCTTATCACCTTTTTGATCTTGTTACTCATGAGGTGTTGTTTCATTGAGATGTCAGAGTTGATGAGAATTTCAATCGACTGGTGCCAGCATCTACCTCTTCTCCATCTATGACTTCTCCTTCACCTAATAATGAGGACCTACTTCTTGATGTTGATGATGACGCTTCCGATGATCCTGCTCCCCTCAGTCCATGTCTAAGTGGGCTCAAACCACTCTGCAAGCAACTGGTTCTTTAGCCAGTGATCCTTCTAATCCTCGTTGTACTCGCACTCAGACGTCTGGTGTTGCTCTTCTGAGCAATGCCATTTCTGCAGATCCAGTGTTGATTTCTGAGGCAACAGGCAAACCAAAGTGGGATGCTGCCATGTAAGAGAAGTATTCATCTTTGATGAAAAATAATGTGGGATTTTGTGCCGCTTCCTGAATGAAGAAAGCTTGTGCAATGTAAATGGGTCTATAAGACCAAGTATGTAGATGATGGTTTGATAAGTACAAGGCACATCTGGTAGCAAAGGGTCTTTCATAGGTTGAAGGAGTTGACTACTCTGAGACCTTTGCCCCTAGTGCCAAGATGGATTATATTGATCTTGTTCTTTCCCTCTCTGCAACATATTGTCGGTCAGTCTACCAAATGGACGTGAAAAGTGCATTTCAGCATGGGGATCTTCAAGAGAAGATCTATATGGAGCAGCCACAGGCTTTTTGCAGGACTCTTCTCTTGTATGCAAACCTCATTGTTCTCTTTATGGCCTCAAACAAGCTCCCCGAGCTTGGTATGAGAAGATGGACAGTTTTCTACTACATTCTGGTTTCACCTGTTGTCACTCCAACCATAATGTCTACATCCAAAAGCAAAGGGATGATCTTCAGATACAGGTTCTTTCTGTTGATGACCCCATTCTCACAAACAGTTCCAACCCCATTATTCGGGATGTTAAGCACAAGTTGATGGAGAGATTTCATATGACAGATCTAGGACTTTTGCATTATCTCGGCCTACAAATTCATTACTCTTCTGAGGGGATCTCTATTGGGCATCCAAAGTATGCTGCTGATTTGCTCCATCGATTTAGCATGGCCAATTGTAAACGTGCTCCCACACCATTCCAATCAGGAGTTGAGACTCTACTAGCTGCAAAACTCATTTGGTTGAACCGACATTATATAGACAGTAGGTCGGTAGTCTTTTGTACCTGACTCACACTCGTCCAGGCCTTTCTTACACTGTTAACCTTGTCTCTCGATTCTCCCATGAACCTCATGAGATTCATTAGCAAGCAGCTAAGAATATCTTGTGCTATATTTGGGGCACAAGTCACTTTGAGATACAGTACACACCGTTGGGATCTTCAAAGATTGAGGGATACACAAATTCAGATTGGAGGGGTTGTGTTGGTACCATAGATGCACTTGCAGATTTTCCTTTAACCTTGGTTCTGGTCCAGTTGCATGGGCATGCAAAAAGCAAACAGCCATTGTATCGTCCTCCACTAAGGAAGAGTATCGAGGTGCTGTTAAGGGCAAACAGGAGGCAATCTGGCTTTGAAAATACTAGATGAGTTTGGTTTCCCACAACATAATCCCACTATCATTTGGTGTGACAACCAAAGCACAATTGAGATTGTATGCAACCCTGTTGAGCATCAGTGAACAAACACATTGAGATCCATATGCACTTCATTCGGAAACTTATTTAGGATGGAATTGATAAGTTGGAATTTGTGCCTACCGCCGAGAACGTTGGAGACATCTTTACTAAACCCTTGGCATCACCTTGTTACCTTCAGTTGCAAGCATTGCTTGGGGTGAACAAAGTTGTCCTTTGCGGGGGAGGAGATTCAGCATGAAGTCCTTCCTTCTTTTATTTGAAGGTACATGGGTACATTATCAGGTCTAGTAGCCCGAACCTATATTTGGTTTCTTTTCTTTCCCTAACTTTCGATACGTGAGGGTGTTGGAGTTGTGTGTTCATATTAGAATAGGTCTTTTGTTAACTAGTCTCAATTTATTTATGTTCAGACTAGGTTAAGATACAATTAGGAAAATCTAGTTAGTTGAGTTTTGGATACGCATACAATTTATTAGTATCCAATTTTAATCACTCCTAACTAAAGATTATTTGACTACAACAAACTATTTGTTGTACACAACAAACTTATAGCCTGTATATTAGGACTCCCGTCTAGTGTGATACTATGAGAAGTAGAGCTTGTGAAAGCATATTTGGAGAAATAGTAGGGAGCTGTTATTTTTCTGTGAGGTTGAATATTGGTTTGCGCAATATTGTGGTTGTGTTCTCCGGAATAGATCTTGTAAATTTATTAATCCCCTGCTCAATTCCTATAGTTATAACAGTATACCATATAACCTATAGCATCCAAATTAGAAGTTATATTCACTTGACATTATACAAACTTAGGCTCGGCTTTAAAATAAAGCCAATACATGGAAGTGATGGAACCATAGTGTCATATTCTCATGCATGATTAAGGTCAGAATACCTAACCTTGAAAGTTGAAACAATGCATATACACTTCTCCAGGTTTGATCAAAACATTGTCTCCCCAGGAGGCCTGAAAATTTTAAGAAAGACTTGTGTGATGTGATGATATCCCAAGTACATCCTCCAGAATAATATTCTAAATAAGGTCAATGCTTCATTTTGATGAGAGAAGAGGCTCGTGAACCTAATCCAAGAATGCAGAGGCTGGAATCACATTTATATTGTAAATGACATAAGTGTTTTATTCAATAATCACACTCTCCTGCATGATTAGAACCGCTAATTGTTGATGCCTATAAACACTACACTGTACAGGATATAAGGGAAATACAGGGAATCCATGGCAAAACATAATTAGACTTGCTGCAGCATTCAATCATTAAGGACCTAAATAGTATCGATACCTTTACGGTTGAGGATATTACATGTGCCGCAATCCTTGTTGTGCACAGACCTAATATTAACTTGCTATAGCCATGTTCTACAGCAATCTGCAAAAAAAAAATTGAAAATTATATCAGACTGACTGCAATAGAACACATAAATGCAAAGTCCTTCTCTCATTAGCATGTAGTAATAAATGTACAAGAATGACAATGTATGGGATTTCTAAAAGCACCTTCTGTAAGACTTGCATTCGAAGGTAACCCAGCAAATCTTCCTTCCCAGTCGTGTCATGCATGCGTTCTAACAAAGTTGACAGCTTTTCTTTGCCATCTGCATTGTCTGTCGACCAAATACTTTCAATTGGGACAATATGCAGATCTTCTTTTTGATGTACTTTATCAGAAACGATGGATTTGATCCCTTCAATCACCTGACATGCTTCACGAGAATTAACTTGCAAAGCTGCACTCTCATCCACAAATGCCACTCCAAACTGAAACACATGAAGAACAGTGTCTCTGCTTGCATCTGACTTTTCTGTGCTTTAGATTGAATTTCTCGTAAGAACTCCAAAGCAACCCTGCAAACAGCATGTATTGAAGTTAAGGGTATGTATCTTGCATTGCAAAGCAAAAAGCAATTCAATCAGACATGGATGTTAAATGTGAATAGAACTCCTGGCCACAAACTCAAAAGCACGGCATTATTGCATGGGACTGCAAATTTGCATAAGGCACTCATCAAAAAGAGGCTTGGCACAGAACCCACGGTGATTAAGCAACAAATACCCATTTCATTGTAAAACCATCTCAATGCAGTGTCAGACTGTCAGTTATGGCTGAGAAGTTATGTCATTGACTTCATCAATTATAAAATTATTTTGTATGTGAGCTGTTTCTCTCAGTGTATGTGCATGTGTGTCTCAATGAATAAGGTGTTTGCACAAGAGGAATGATGTCAACTTGTTGAAAATGGAGAAATTTCGATGCTTATTAATAAAGGAAGAATGGATGTGATAAAAGTGGGGAAACTCCATGGCTAAGCACATTTTGCTTCTTTATCCCAATGAATAAAGTGTTTGGATGGGAGGGATGATGTCAGCTTCTTCGGCTATGGAGAAAATTTAATGCTTATGTATAATAGAACAATGGATGTGATAAAAGTAGGAAACTCCATGGTTGCGCACGCTTGTGCCGGAGTAGTACTGGGATGGATAACCTCTTAGGAATTGCTTCACCCCTATGAACATCACCTTGATGCAACAAGTCCACGGTTTATCATTCAAGCCCATTCGAGCTGGGTTCTTGTGAGCCACTACTTGCGAAATATGGGTCAAAAAGATTGAAATTAATGCAGCTGATTCCTGATAAATGATATAACATAATGAGCACTGTGGAAACACCAAAAGATCTAGGGAGCTCCACAATGAATGGTTCATAAAAGTGAAATAATTGGTGAAGGTTTTGCAAATGGGACATCAAGCTGAGTGGGCCTGCTTAAGTACGCTTCAGACAAAGTAGTACTGGGATGGGAGACCTCCCAAGAATTGCTGTGATTCCCCCTTGTGAGCATGAGCATCACTTGGATGCAATGAGTTGCAAGTGTACCATTGATGTTTATGAGAGATGGATCTTGTGAACCATTGCTCATGAGATATGGGTCATGAATATTTACTCTAAATTAACACAGCTGGTTCCTGAAAATTTGATATTACATGGTAAAAGTGGTGTTCTACAGTCACCTCTGAAATTATTAAATGACCACATGCAAAAAAAACAAGGGTAAGGTGAAGCCACGCATGATTACAAAGGCTTCTTTCACATCCTACATTTCATAAGGATGCTCTCATCTCTAAGGTTAGATTCTACACAATTGTAACTTGTCACTGTATTTTCAGCTGTGGTAACTAGAGTAATTGTCACAACAGTTATAACAGTTTGGTTTTCACAGTAATGACTGAATTTTGGCAATGGACATTCAATTCTAGTGCTAGAGTCTCAATCACGTGCCTGGACCACTTTGTCGATATCTTCACCCTGCTAGTAAGATGTGTGTTCTGTTTACAATCTTGAGCTCAATGGCTAGCTGGTGATTGCACATGTTTCAGATGTTCAATTTTGGTTGCTTACAGTCAAAGCGAAAATTGATGTTGTAAGACTTCCATATTGGCAATGTCTCATCCAGTGCCACCTTTTTTGAGCAAGGACGCCCTTGATTTTGGAGTGCAGATGATTTCCGCATTTGACAGCCCATTGCATCTATACCCATATATTATAACATAAAATTAAATCAAGCATAGTAAAAGACACTTCATACATACTGCAATTCTAAGGGAAATTTTAATAAAGTTGACGTATTTCACAACTAACGGGATGCCAGCTCCATGTCTTAACTAACCAATTTATAAGAACTTGATACGGCGCATGATAAAATACATAAAGAAGCTATCCTGATGTCAATTCAAAAATATTACAGACAGGCTCCAACATCCTTACCAACAGATCTGAAACCAAAATTAAAGAAATCTAGGAACCATTTAAAGACTGCTTATTTCAATATTTCAGAAACAAAACCAGGCCAACAACCACCCAAGTAAAACATGGATTAACTTTGCAGCCAAAAAGGCCTTTTAAAAAATGGTTGTAAAGATCATACAATTGTGTTACATCACAAACTTAAAATCCTGAAAACCGCTGGATATCATTTAATACTATATGTACAAAACAAAACAATCCTAAAAACCCAAAACCTGTAAAGAGTTGTGTATATATACCTGGAAGCAGGGCCTCCGGAAAATGCGAGGAGTAGCTTGTCTGTTGGTAAGATGATTGCATGAGAGTTGAGTGGTCCCTTGAACTTGGCGAGGAGAGTGGCGTGAAGGCAATCCCTACACATCCTTTCCCTCTGGTTGCCCTTCACTTGGGCTTCCTTCTCCTTGCACTTGGAGCACAAATTATTATTAGTTATTTCATTCTTCTTCCTTCCAACGTCGCAACTCACGCCACTACACTCACCTCCGCAAGCCATTTTCGAAGCATTAGCATTCAGAAAATCGATTTGCAGGAATTGCCAATTCGTATCGACTGAAGGGCCAACACAAAATATTCTTAACGTGAGCCTCGTTCCCCCAATCGGATTAGGGTTAGGTAGTATTTGTTGTTATAACTATGGTGATGGTGCGGACACCTAATTTTTGTATGGGATCGATTAATTGTTATAAAGCTCTTATTGGCATGTGTTTCATAGTTTTACTCGTCTTTTAAGATGTTTCGCTTCTCTTTTTTGGTCATATTTTATTCTCATCTTTACTTTTTAGCGTTCTCTCTCTACTTTTCTTTTTGATCCATGTGCAGCCTTATAGCATGTTGAAATAGCATCTTACAATTATGCAAGTCTCCTCGTTTCAACTTTCTCTTAAAGACTATGAGCACCATTGCCTCATGGTGTCTTACAAAGCATGTATATAAACTCACAATATCTCATAGTGTATTGTGTGACTCCACCATCTCTCATCACACCCAACAATTTGAGCCATTTATAAAGTCTTGCAATACCTTAGTGTATTGATCATCGTAGTGTTGGGGATGTCACGCACCTATTTCATAATTTTCCCGACTTTCGCGTAATCAAGTGTTATTACATCATATTTCTCACAAGTTTTGCTGAGCCTAATACAAGCACATCACAATATTCCCAACTTCTTTTATATTGTACACCACCTCGTAATGTTATACAACCCATCACAACCTCGTGACACTTCAACATTTTGCATCGTGCTTCTTAGCACATCTTGTATCTCCACATATATGCATAAGAGTTATGCAACGTGTGTCCAGTCATCAACATCTCACTCTTGTGTGACATGTTAGGTAGTTCAGATACCTAAATCTAGTCTCTAAGACTTGACATCAACAATTTTGGCACTCTTCCGCACCCTTAAACAATTGGCATATATCTAACTCTTAATAAAACTTTCATACAAATTGATTACATGTGCATCATCTTAGTCATCTTTATCTACCAATTACACTTGCTCAAGAATAATTCAAAGTGTATACGGGAATGCCTTCTCATAACCCCCTTTTTGACACCTTTGGTTTCTTTGTGATAAGTCCCCTAGTGGCACATAGGACACCATTGTTGTTACTACATGTTCTTGTGGATTCATGTTTCTTGACTATTAGGTGATTTTATGGATGTTATGATCATTGTGTTAACCACATTTGTATTATTATGTCATGTCGTATATTGCATATGTTGACTTAGTTTCGAGTGATGGAGATGGACTGAGTTAGATCATGAGAGCATAGGCATATGACATCCTTCTTGGTTGAATATATGGTTATTTATTTGGTTATATTTATGGCAATATTTTGCATTCGATTTTTATGTGTATGTTATACTCATGAATTATCTTTTTCTAGGCCGGTATTGTAAATGTTCATGTTTCAAGTTGTACTCAAAAATGACTAGAGTTAGGCATATTAGCTTGACAACAACCCCACCAATGGTACACAACACGAGATATGATGTAGTCGAGGTAGGGGTCTCGAGTGAACAAGATCCTTACCCTATAGAGTCACATAATTAAAAAAATAAAACATTAATTTTCATTAAATACAAGGTCAAATGACATCTATTGAACATTTTGACTCTCTCTTATATTATTTTTACTCTCTTAAGCCTCTCAAGACTTTATAGGCACTTGTTGCAGAAACTCTACAACTTCCTCAAACTCTATTATAGTCTTATACAAAATCTCTAAGGCTCACATGCATGTATTTACTTAGATTGTGGCTCTTGTAGCACCCAATATCTGCTCATATACACTTGGTAATATCACTTCGACATTTATTCATACATTATTCCCATTGGTTTTCAACCTAAGCATATCTTGTTATATCATATATCATGATTCCACTAGTCCACAACTATTCTCCAAACTTATCACTTCAAAATTCACTACACGCTTTATAGAACACATTATAGGTTATCACTTATCTTAAAACTTCTTTTATCTTTAGGTGATATAGGTTTGTGGGTCCAAGAGAAGTTTGGTCGTGAAGTTGTCCCACCTTTTACAAACATGTCCCTTATACTTGCAATTGTCATGTTTTCAAATGCACAACTTAGCTTAGTCAACCTAGGTAGTAATTTTAGGTCGATTGAGCATGACATCATTTGAATGGTCACTAAGTATAACACATCCACCCTAAAACTTTAGGGGCATCTAAGGATCTCATATCAAATACACACTGTGGTAAGATCTCAATGTGTTAATTTAGAAAATATGCAGAATAAATGAAAATCAACACAACATAAGTGATATTAATGGGCCAATAAGCCATAATATTCAATATTCTTGGAATAATGTCCTTAAGGTAGGGCATCACCATACAATACTCCTTATCTAATGAAATTACTTAGATATATGAGAATATCAAAGCAACATAGAACACCAAAATATAAAGAAATTATCATAATATGCAAGTAGAATGACTTATCCACTTGAGGGCACCCTCCAAATGATACAATAAGACTCAAGTGTTCAATATAATTATTATCTACTAGCTACTAAGTCTTATATGTACCATAATATGCTCTACAAAGTACCAAGGTCGACCTACTAAGCATAAATGTTGTGATATGACACGATAAGAGATTATGTTAGCCACAATTTGGCGATCCATATCCTGATATATGACCTATGATTAAGGGTGTAACATGCCCCTCCCCTTCAAAGCAACATTATCCCCAATGTTGGTAATCTCTTGATGTTTCTTCAAAATGCTTCATCTATCCATGTCAGCATCTTCAATGTTCAAATTCTTCCACTTGATCAGATACTCGGTGATGACCCTTGTCCTCAAATTCTTAGTGGTTGTCTGTAGGATTCCTTTAGGCTCCAAAATGATGTGCCCCTCCTCATCAAACTAGAGTAACACTGACCTGGGAAGACACCTTTACCCTAATGACCTTCTTCAAGCAAGAAACATGGAAAATTAGATGTATCTTAGTAAAATAAGGAAGCTATGATTTATATGCCATACCTCTATTTTTTTGCAACACTTAATAAGGATTGTATTATTTAGTTGAAATCTTGTTATCTTTATTTTGTTGTTTCAAATATAGTTGTTTTATATTGTTGCAATCGATACAAAGACAAAGTCTCTTACTTTAAATCTTCACTCAATATGGTGTTGATCAACTTGTTGCTTCATGTAGTTTTGTGCCATTTCCAATTTCTCTTTAAGGCTAGAGAACATATCTTGTTAGTGTTGAATGTGTTATTTAACTTCTCTCACTTTAGGCCGGACCCTCAAGTGGGATGTGAAGGATGATAGATGGTAGCCATATAATTCCAAGAATAGAGATATTTTGGACGAGGTATGAAATGAAGTGTTATACCACTATTTTACAAGTGGTAGCCAATGAACCCATCTCTCTTGCTTATCTCAAGCGAAGCATCGAAGATCCCTCTAAAAAAAAAAATTACTACCTCAGTTTATCCATCAAATTAGGGATGATATGATGAACTACGAGCCAATTGAGTACCCAAACATGAGAATAAATTAGTCCAAAATTGCTAGTAAATATAAGGTCACAATCACTTACTATAATCTTGGGTGTACCATGTAGCTTTTAAATTGTATCCATAAAATATATAGCAATTGTACTTGTTGTAAAGGGATGTGACAAGGCAAAAAATGAGCATATTTTGTGAGTTTATCCACAACCACCATAATTACACTTTTCCCTTCAGATTTTGACAATCTTGTGATGAAATCCATAGAAAACTTTATCCATTACTCACTAGGAATAGATAGAGGTTGTAAAAGGTATGACATCTTGATAGTTTCTCCTTCTTATACTAACACGCCAAACATTATGCCATAAATATTAGACATCCCTTTTTAACCCTTCCTAGAAGAAATTTTGTTTAATTATGTGATAAGTTTCTAGGAACCCATAATGGCCACCCTTTGAAGAAGCATTAAGATTCAAAAGAATCGACTTTTAAGGTAGAGTTCTTGCATAAATATAGTGGATCCTTGTACTAAACTACATCCCCCTTCCATATTTTTTTTAAATGCTTAGGTCGTGTGGGTCACTATCTCATTTTATCATTTTAATCTTGTTGACTTATCTAATCTTCCTATAATACGGACATGACATATAACAATGCTTCGTGGACACATCTCTCTTGGACATTACATCAACTACCACATTCTCCTTTCCTTTCTTATAAATGATCTCAAATTCATATCCCAACATCTTTTTGACCCATTTATATTGTTCTTCAGATATATTCATTGCTCCAAGAAGTATTTCAAAGCTGTCAGATTTGTATTTTCCTTAAGTGACTACCCATGATATATGGTCTCCATTGTTTGATTGTATGCGGAATAACAAACATTTCCTTCTCATAAGTTGGTTTTGATAGATTCTTACCTTTCAGTTTATAACTCTTAAATGTGATGGGTGATCCTCTTACATGAGTACTACCCCTATGCCATACCCTAAAGTATCACATTCATCAATGAAGGCTCTAGAGAAATGCAGGGTAGCCATAACTAAAGTGGTACACATGACCTTCTTCAATATCTCAAACGTTTGGGTTGCTTCCTCATTCCAATCAAAGGAGTCTTTCTTCAATAAATTTATGAGTGGTGATGTAATTCTACCATAATTATTCACAAATATACAATAGTAGCATGTAATCCCTAAGAAACTCCCAAGATTTTTTAAGGTTTTAGAAATATTCTTTCCCGCCATGGCATGGATCTTGTGAGGATCCACTTTTACACCTTCATGATAAATGATATGACCCAATTATTCTACCTACTTGAATCCAAAACCTCACTTAGAGGTATTGGCATAGAGATGTTGTTGTTCAAGATAATTCATAACCTTGTTGACATGATGTAGGTGTTCCTCTTAAGTTTTTTTGTAAATTAATATATCATCAAAGAATACCAAGACAAGCTTTCCTAGAAATGGCCAAAATATTGAATTCATCAAACTTTGTAATGTATAAATGACCAAAACGCATTACTAGAAATTCATAGTGGCCCTCATGTGTCCTAAATGTTATTTTATGAATATCTTCATCAAAAATTCTGATTTGATGATATCCGATCAAAGATCTAATTTTATAAATGAAACACCACATAACTCATCTACAAATCCTCAATGAATGAAATATGAAATGTATCTTTCACTGCGTATTTTTGAGCTCCCTATAGTTTGGACACATATACCAACCTTCATCCTTCTTTCATACCATCACCACTAGATAAAAGGTAACACTCTCACTATGGTGAATAATACCTACTTCCAACATCTCATGTATCATCTTTTCAATCTCACTCTTTTGTAGATAAGGGTATCGATAAGGTTTAATATTGGGTGGTTGGATTCCTAGTAGTAGTTGAATAACATGTGTATGTAAGTGAATAAACCAAGCTAAGTTACTTAATGAAAACTAACACCACATAGTCTCCATAACTAAGTTAATCTATCAAAAGCACCATGATAAAGCCTATGAAAGGGAAAAAATAACTAAATGCATCCAATTAAACATGAAACACTAAGCCATCCCTTGTTATTTTTGATGGGCTTTCTAAATTGTAGTTGCTCATTTTGTTAAACCGATCGTGATTATGAGTGATCAAAGGAAGGTTATCTCCATGAAGAGGAAAGGATCTCACCAATATGGCTTAATTGTCATGTATGGTTCTTCCTTTACTACTCTTTGCAAGTAGAGGATAGAATGGATGCTAGATCAATAAGCTTTTCAAGGTAGAAATGCTCTTATCATGTGCATATATCTTAGAGGTGTAAATTTGGAAGGAAGGTACTAGGTTGTTTATATAGCTTTCCAATTTGGGAGAAGCTAGAAACCTAGAGAATGTGGGATAAAGATAAAGTAGAATTAGAAAGGGATAAGCATGATTATAAGAGATTAATTAGTGATTAACAACTCATGGGAGTTGGAGATGATTTAATTAATCAACTAGGATTAATTAATAGGCTAAAATAAGCTTAAGAAGCCATTTGGAGGTGATTTAGAAGGAAATTGGTAGAATTTGGAGGATTTGAAAGGGAATTTAACCAATAAGAAGGTTTATTGATTAAATACAAGATTAAAAAGGCTTAATTAACTAATAAGTAGTTAATTAATCAAAAGAGGATTATAACTAATGAAGTGTCATTAATTGGCATCTGAAATGAAGGAGAGGCTAGTTAATTAATGAAGTGTTGTTAATTGACCAAAATGAAGGGGAATGTTAGATAATTAGCGGGAAATCACTAATTATAATGAAAAGACGGGAAAGATGAAAAACATTGTAATTTTAGTAGTAAAACTGTGTAGTCAGATTTAGGTGTCTACATTTGCCCCTCTTTGGTGTGGTGTAACACAAGTGATGCCACTTCAAAGATAGTAGACAATTACAGATAATTAAATTTTGAAGGAGTAGAAGAAAAAATAGTATAATAAAGGATGCCCCCTTGAGTGTCAACGAGATGATAGAAGAGGGTGATGGATTCTCGAAAAGAAGAAGGAAACAATCACAACAGAAGCATACTGCAACAATGAAGACTCGAACGTGGCTCGGTTTTCCCTTGTTCAATTGGTAGAAATGGAAAAGGAAACCTTGTGTTGCAATGAGATGGAAGAAATAAGGGGGAATAAATATAATCCCTCTTTCCCCAAGTGTTGTGGAAGAAAGTGGTGATAGCGATGGAAGGGATTCAAACTGGGCTTGGTTGTCCATTGTTAGAATCGATAAAATGTGGAAAATGATTGGTAGAAAGTTAGATAGAATGAAACAAGCATATACATGGAGTATCGGAAGATCACAATGTAGTCGACGAACCATCTGGATCAGGAACAACTTTTTATTTGATATAAGCATGCAACAAAAGTGTAAAATGACATGAAAATCCATAATATTGATTTTTGTTCATTGCTAAAGGACTGACTCAAAGAAAAATACATAAAGTAATGCAAAGTACGAGAAAGTAAACAAAAGCGGGACAACAAAGAAACAAACACAAACAAAGTTCAAGACAATTGCACCAATGTTTTTGTTATCTAGCTTTAGTTCCCACATGTTCGAGTTATATGACAAGGGTTAAAAATGGCACCCCAAGCAAGGATACATGCAAGGGGAATAAATGGAGGACATAGAAGTCCCATGAAAAGTTTTCGTGCACTATGAAACTGCCCCAAGTAACGATATATGTAAGGGAAGACAGCATAACAAGCAAACCAACTTTGTTAATGGAGGAAGATCAAGATGATCCACATGTCATGCGTTAGAACAAACAAGCACTTAAAGTAAGATGTTTTATAGGATAGTTTTCAATGTTTGAGGATGTTGTGTCTTATGAATGTTTAAGATGTTTTGATGCTTTACCATTTTTTTGGATTTTTATTGTTTTACCAATGTTTTGGATTTTGATGTTTTACCAATGTTTTTAGATTTTGAAGTTTTACCAATGTTTTGGATTTTTATGGTTTTGTGGTTTTTTTGTTTTTTGAAAGTTTTTCGAAGCTATGTACATGAAAATGAAGATGCAAATATTCCCCAACGAGAGGTGAGAATGTACAAGGGAAAACTTCGTGCATATATACAAGAGGAAGAAAATCTGGATCAAGGCCAAGATGGATAGGTTCAATGTGATGATGAACTCAAACCAATGAAGTGCTAAGAAGGAGAAAGCATGCCCCCAGTGCAAGTTAGCTAAGAAATAGATGATAGAAAGAAGGACAAGATTGTTTATTGAAAGAAGGGACAAAGTTTCCCTCAAACATGGTAAAAAGGCAATCTTATACACATGGATGTTTTGAACAAAGCTAGAAGAACAACGAATGTTATGAAAGGATATGGAAAATGTAGCTAGAATATTGGCGATGAAAATTTGATTAGCCAAAGGCACAAATCATGAGACAAAATAAGGACTAAAGTAAGAGTTTGAACAAGGTCTAAACAACACCTAGTAACATACTAGTCCTGTTTGCTCATTGAGATCCAATGTGTGCACATGGAAATTAATTACCTCTTGAAGTGAATATTTGATAGGCAGTAAGTGAAGACACACTATCCAATGTGTAGGAATTATTTATTTTGATAGGTGATTTGTGAATGGAGAGTGGAAGGAGAGAAATACATTGTTCCGCTGCTAGCTAGGTGTCCATAGCCCTCGACGAAGATATATTTGATTCTTATCATAACATTGCTCTCTCTGTCAGCCAGGCATCCATAGCCCCAATATAGATATTGGAAATACCCAAAGAGAGAGTTATATATTGGTTTTCTTTTGATTTTTGATGTTTTGATTGATTTTTTGCTTTCTGAAAAATTATTTTAGCTCTCGCGATTATTTTGATGAGGGGTTAAGAACCGCTGATGGCTAGATATAAGGATGTGGAAGTGATTGTGATGATGACATTGGCTAGTGTCAACAAATACATCCAAAATTTCTTCATAACAAGTTTAGTAGATGTAGACAGTGATAGGATCTCTAAGAGGCCAGTCATTCTTTTATTTACTAAGGTGATGAAAGACTAAGGTCAAACGGATACCATAAAGATAAATGTTGCACAATGAGTGTGAATATGCTATCCAAAAGATCATCGAAGGGATAAAAATGGTGGATGACTTGTACGGGAATGGAAAGAAAGGGAAGAAAGAACATCTATGTGTATGCAATACTTGATTGTATTGTTTGATCTTTGTACCTTTGATTTTTTTATAATGTTTTTCTCATTTTTTAATTTTTGAATTGTTTTGATTTTTTAACTTTTAAATTTTTTATAGGTCCCCATGCTTAGGCATATAAATGCTTGAGATGCATGACATTCATGGGTTCCCAAAGTTTATCACCATCAGGATAGGAAAGCTTATAAGCACCTAAACCAAATTTAGCCACCATAACATATGGCCCTAACCAGTTAGGTTCAAACTTTCCTTTCTTCTCTCGCTCTTTTGTAGTGTTGAATTGATTCTCTTTAAGAACAAGGTCTCCTACCTCAAATTCACGAGGTGTAATGCGTTTGTTGTAGCTCCTACACACTTGATTTTGATACACTTTGAGGTTATCCAAAGCTTGGAGGCACCTTTCATCTAGTAGTTCCAACTCTGCCAGTCTAGCCACTCTATAGTCTTCCTCTTTATCCATATAATCTCTCAAGAATATTCACAAAGAAGGAAGCTCGATCTCAAGGGGTAAAATGGCCTCAGTGCTAAAGACAAGGGAATATGGAGTTGCACATGTAGGTGTGTGGATAGACATTTTGTAAGCCTAGAGGGTAGGATGGATTTGAAGATGTCAGTTATGACCAATTTTATTAACCATTTTCTCCATGATACGAACAAGAGTCTTGTTTAAGGATTATGCTTTCCCATCACCCCGAGGGTAATGAGTATACCATTTACGGAGGATTTAGAAGCATTGGCATAGTGTCTTTACTTGTTTGTTCTTAAAATATTTACCATTGTTAGATACAATGGCAGAAGGGATGTTGTAATGACAAATGATGTGATTCATGATAAATTTGGAAATCTGCGCACCGGTAACATAAGTAAGAGGAATAACCTCTACCCATTTTGTAAAGTACTTGGTGGCAGTGATAATGTGATTGTGGCCATCAGAGGAAGTTAGTGTGAGATTTCCTATGAGATCGAGTCCCCATTTCAAAAATGAGCATGATGTCATAATAGGTTGTAAAGATTTTAATGGGTCATGTATTAGGTTTCCATGTTTTTGACATTACAGACATTTTTCACATGTTGATAGCAATCTGTTTCCATAGTAGGCCAGTAATATCCTACTCTTAAGATCTTCTTTTCAAGAACCATTCCACTTACATAGGCCTTGTAGATGCCTTCGTGTAACTCTTTGATCATTAGGATGGAATCTTCTAAGTTTAAACAATGTAATATATTCCCATCGTAGCCTCAATGATAGAGAGTGCCACAAGTAGGGATAACAGGCAATGCATTGGACGAGGTTTCATTTATTAGAATGGTTGATGTTGGGATGGAAGGTTCCATCCTATAAGTAATTAAATATATCAAGGTACCAAGTGGAAAAGGGACCAAAAACTTCATATACTAAGCAAGATTTTGGCATGTCATATGCATGTATTGTCAAATGTTCCACAAAGAATGGCATATAATTGTTACGGTGGAATACATAATAACGATCCAATTATAGCCATGGCATCCACCAAATGGTTATGTGCTCTTGGTATCTGTTGAAATGTGATTTTCACAAAGTATTCTTTCAAAGTATCTACCATTCATTTGTAAGGGATGAGCTTCTCATCCTTGACCTTATATTCATCATTCACTTGTTTAATGATCAATTAAGAGTCGCCTATAAGATTGATTTGTCTGAGATTCCATCATATAGCGACTTTCAATCCAGAAATGAGGGCTTCATACTCAGCTATATTATTGGTACATGGGAAACCAATTCTAAAATCCCAAGGAATCAGATCACTTGTAGGGGTGATAAGAACAACACCTGCTCCTGAGCCCTTAAAGGTAAATTATACATCAAAATATATTTGTTATGTGGTAGATTTGTCAATATATAACATAGAAGCATCTGGAATATCCATACTCAATGGTTCAGTTCCAGGTAAAGGGGCTTCAACTAGTTGATCTGTGAGCACTTGTCCTTTGACTACTTTCTGGCTAACATACTCAATATTGAATTCACCAAGCAAGATGATCTAATTAGCCATCATCCCAAGTAAGAACATGTTTAGATAATAAATAATTGAATGGGTCAACTCTAGATATAAGATTGGTTTTGTTATTCAAAAGATAATGACAAAGTTTCTAAAATGCAAAAATAATGGCCAAACAAGCTTTTTCAATTCGTGGATAGTTAAGCTCATAAGGGATCAATATATGGCTGAGATAATAGATGAATTTCTTTTTGATTCAAATCATATTGAGCTAAAAGTGTGCCGATAGAAAATTGAGTAGTAGATATATATAACAAAAGGGGTTCACTGGGGTAGGCGACATAAGTACAGGTGGGTTAGCCAAATACTCTTTGAGTAAGGCAAATGCTTGTTGGCATTAAGAACCCCAGTGAAAATCAACATCTTTTTGAGAAGATGAGTGAATGAATGTCATTTATCTGCAAGTTAAGAAATGAATATGCGGATGGATTGGATTTTACCCTACAAGCTACGTAATTGTTTGAGGTTCTTGGGAGGAGGCATTTCTATAATAGTCATGACCTTCGTTGGGTCCACTTGAATTCTTGTTCTAGAAATGATGGAGCCTAGCAGCTTCCTTGAAAGCACACTAAAGACACACTTTTTTGGGTTGAGTTTGACCTTATAATCTCTTAGACGTTGAAAGATACATCATAGGATTTCTTGATGTTCTTCTCTAGTCCTAGACTTACTCTAGGATATTATCAACGTAGTCTTCCATAATATCATGCAACATGTCATGAAAAATGACAGTCATGGATCTTTGATAAGTTACACCTACATTCTTGAGGCCAAAATGCATGGCTTGGTAATAGAATGTACCCTAAGGGGTAGAAAAGGTAGTTTTCTATTGGTCCTCTTATGCATTTTTTTATACGATTATAGCTTGAGAATCCATCCATGAGGGATAACATTTCATATCCTCTAGTGGAATTGACAATCATGTCAATGTTTCAAAGAGGAAAGTCATATTTGGGACATGCTTTGTTGATGTCCCTAAAATATGCAAATATTCTAATACCTATAGGATTTTTCTGAATAGACACTACGTTAGAAATCCATTCTAAGTAATCAATAGGCCTAATGAACACTACCGCTAATAATTTTTCAAGCCCTTCTTTAACCAAAAGGGCGACACGAGGATGCATATTATGAAGTTTTTGCTTAATCGACTTTGCTAATTCGTGCATGACTAAGTTATGCACTACTAAAGAAGGATCCAAACTTGACATGTTTCCATATGACCAAGCAAATATTGTTGGGAATTCAGATCATGAAGCAGTGTTATGATTTAATAACAAACAAAATCATGCACACATGATCTAAACAATTCCCCAAAATCTATAGTAGTGGAAGTATAAACTAGAATAATCTAAATTAAAACAAAGTACACACACATAACATAACATGTACCATGGTTCACCCAATATGGTCTACATCCACCAAAGATAGATATCTCATATATATATAAAAAGAGTACAAACCAACTCTTCAATACAAAAGTACAATGCATCTCTCTAAGAGTATCTCCTCTCCTCCAGATCTCTAAACGGATCTCCATGAGTGCACTACAACCGTGCCTCCAAACCACCATCAACAGATCTCACATAACTATGAACTACTGCATCTCTGAACTGCAACCAAGTTCTCTGTGGATCTGCAAACAAGACCTCTCACATGGGTCTACCATATGTGCAACCATGACTATGCACCAAGAAGTAAGTTTGTCTCTCCATCACTACATCAACCTATTCAAACATGAAGACAACCTCCTCTACAATATCTAGATCTACATGGATCATCAATACAACATGATCTCATGAATCTATGAATACAAGATCTCACAACAACTTGTGGATCTAACAATATAAGACTAGATCTACATGGATCTATAATATAAGATCTCACCAACATGTGGATCTACAAGAAGAAACTCTATGTGCTTTTCATACTATGCAAGCCATTACAATGAGATAATAACTATACAAAGGAAATACAAGTATAAGATTTTACCTCTTCTCACCATTCAGATGTACATGTTATTTCCTTATGTCCAGCTCCTCTCCATGGAAGCTTTGTCTTCATGTAACCTATTCTTTCTTTCTCTTCTTCTTCATCCTCTCAATCTAGGAGAATCAAGGATCTAATTCAATCCTTCTCTTAATTATCTTTCTAACCCTAGCTTTCATGCTTATATAGGCATATAAAAACTTAGGGCACAATATCCATGTAATTACATCCTTTAAATCAGCTTTAAAACAAAAGCTAGATTAAATTCCCGTGAGTTAAATATAAACTTTCACGCATAGGTAACGAATGACGGTTACCTTAACCGATGATGGTTATTGTGTAAACCAACAAGGTGTAAATCATGCTATCTGTGAAGCAATTCAACTCCACAATCCTAACAATCTCCCACTTAGAGATAAATTGTTGAACTTGTACTTGTACATGTACATCACCGTCCTCTACATACCATGAAGACCATATTTTATTTATATCAACAACTCTCTCAAATGAAACTAGGAAGATCAAACTATCTTCTAAAACCAAGAAGATAACAAACCGTGACTTACCATATACATGCACGAAGCTACTCCTAATCTGTGATACACGAGATATCCATACATCAAGCTCCCACTGAATCATAACTCCAAGCCTCCCATGCAACCAAGCTACCATGACTAACGCACCGACAAAAGCTCCTACTCAAACTCAAATACTAAGCTTTAACGTAACCATAACCATACCTATAAAACCAACCATGTTCTCCATCCATCTATCAATGTCTCCATGCAACCACCAATGCAACTGATCAAGAAAATTCAAACTGGAATATGTGAAAGCAAAAAAAATCATGGGTAAAGACAACCCAAATGAGTTCTACCTGCAACAATGGGTGATTAATCCACAAACTTGCATAACTCAAAGAATCTAAACACTACGATATGCAAATCCAACCCTGCATAAACAACTAGCATGTCCAAGACAATCATCTGTAGATAACATCTCCCATTAAATAACATAGTAATCAAGAGGAAATACAAACATCCCCTACTCATGCTCAAGGCATCCATGTGCAAATCAAACATCTGCATCATCATAGACTCACAAAACTGAATCTATCCACATGTACAAACTCACCATGTACATCCATCCATATCACTAAGCTCTCTAGAAGCTCTAAGTCTGCCACCGACTAACTCCAAAGCCAAATATGAATCTTGTGCTCATCAATGTCAATAAAAACATCCATGCTAAACCATGCCACTAATACCAAGTGCAAATACCAAAGCAAACATGTCATCAACATACTCTGCACAATCAACCAAGATGAAAGAAAAACAAGGGCACCATCTAAAAATGGTAAATAAACACTACTATCAAACTTGTGACCAAACCAACCATGGTTTCCTAACCGACCGGTCACTTCTTGACCGACCACGGTTAACCCTAACCGACACCGGTCTCTGTAACTATCATATTTTCTCCTTTTTCACCCTTTAAACTCTAAAAATTGCTTTATCATCTAAAACTAGTTGAATCAACCATCAACTGCCTTCCCTAAGGAATATCTAGAACAACAAAATAAAGGAGAAGTGACATCACAAAGTAATAAACTCAAAATACCTGTAAATCGTGACTGCCCTCCAAAACCAACTTGTGCCTCTTGCCACTCTAAATAGTAGCAATCTCCTCTCACTCTGCATGTGCATCATGTATCCAATCCTACAATGCCAACAACCATGGCTTGCTCCTACTGAATGCAAAATCCCATGCATTGCCTCTAACACCAAGCTCAAAAGCTAATATGTCAGTGAGAAATAAAACCAAATGAAAGAAAAATATAAAAAGTGTTCCCTTCTTATCAAAGAATACTTCTACATCATAGAAGTTTGGACTTCTTGTAAAGTAGGTGAATCAACTTCTTTTCATCTTGTGTACTCAACATCTTTCGTTACCTGCAACTGTGTCTAATCATGACTTTTCATTGAGGATCTCATCCTTAGACTAGAAACCCTTGTCCTCAAGATTCCACACAACTAGGAAATAAAATTCAAACAACACCAAAAACATGGTGTAAATCTATGCACACTATCCAAACATAATATCAGTTGCTCCAAATGAAAGAAATAAAACATGAATCATATAGAGATACCTGACTCAAAGTCTCAATGGACTAATCGAGCCAACTTCATCCTCTTTCTGATCTAAACCATGAAGTGATCTACACTATTTCTACTTGTACACACGTGTAAGAAACCCGATCCTCAAAAACGAGAACACCTTTGAACCATCCATGCCCTCTTCTATTGTAAGAAACATTGTGCAAACATGTTGTCACAGAGACCGACCATGATTTGTTGACCAGATGCGGTTACCCTCTGTGACCGATGTCGGTTCCTCGACCGAGGTTAATGCTGTTAGAACAAACACAATGCCAAAAATTGGCATAGGTCACCAAACCAGGTGCCTACTCTGAACAAAGCCGATAGTTGTCGTTGAGCCATTTATTTCAAGAAGCACCTAAATCTTGCACAAAAATTTAACAACAATAATACATGCAATAAAATTGCACCAAGATGAAATACATCACCTTACCAACACTAAGATACTCAACCAAATCTTCAAATGAAGAACATGCTTCTCTAATGGAAACCTCATCTTCATTTTGTGCTACTATATTCTACTTCTCTAACAAATCCCATGCATCTAATTGCACCAAAGGATGCATAACTGCTCCTCTATCTCATACTCAGATCTGCAATCCCAAACATGCATGTGCAACCAAAATAATACAAGCACTACAATACCAAGGTAACAAAACCATACCTCTATAACCTAGATTTGCAATCTGACCAACATGCTTGTGCCTCCAAGAACCAAGTACCTCAACAAAACAAGACACATTCCATGCATCTTCTTAATTCTTCAGATATGTGATTTTTCTGTTTAAAACTAGGCTTTCCAATAATCGACCATGATCACCCTATAACCACCATGGTTACCCTATAACCGACCACAGTCACCCCTGCCAATGTCGGTTGCCACTTAATTGATGTCGGTCACTATAATTTCCAACAACCTTACTCTTCTAGCTCCCACTTGAGATTGAATCTCTTCTTGCGATCTTCTCATTAGGAAAAACAAACCTCTTCTCATCCATGTTAGTAATAACCACTAACAAAACCATGAAGCAAACCCTTGCTTTGAAATAACCTCACTCGATACCAGTTGTTGGAAATTCAAGACTGCATAATAGTGTTATGATTTAATAACAAACAAAACCATGCACACATGATCTAAATAATTCCCCAAAATCCACAACAGTGGAAGTATAAACTAGAATAATCCAAATCAAAACAAAGTACACATACATAACACAACATGTACCGTGGTTCACCCAATGTGGGCTATGTCCACCAAAGATAGATATCTCATATATATAATATAACAAGAGTACAAACCAACTCTTCAATACAAGAGTGCAATGCATCTCTCCAAGAGTATTTCCTCTCCTCCAGATCTCTAAATGGATCTCTATGAGTGCCCTACAACCGTGCCTCCAAATCACTATCGCCAGATCTCACATAACTAGGAACTATTGCATCTCTAAACTGCAACCAAGTTCTCTGTGGATTTGCAAACAAGACCTCTCACATGGGTCTACCATATGTGCAACCATGACTATGCACCAAGAAGTAAGTTTGTCTCTCCATCACTGCATCAACATGTGCAAACATGAAGACAACCTCCTCTACAATATCTAGATCTACATGGATCATCAATACAACATGATCTCATGAATACAAGATCTCACAACAAATTATGGATCTAACAATATAATACTAGATCTACATGGATCTATAATACAAGATCTCACCAACATGTGGATCTACAAGAAGAAAATCTATGTGCTTTGCATACTATGTAAGCCATTACAATGAGATAATAACTATACAAAGGAAATACAAAGTAGAAGATGTTACCCTCTTCTCACCATTCATATGTACCTGTTATTTCCTTTTATCCAACTCCTCTCCATGGAAGCTCTATCTTCATATAACCTGTTCTTTCTTTCTCTTCTTCTTCATCCTCTCAATCTAGGAGAATCAAGGATCTAATTCAATCCTTCTCTTAATTCTCTTTCTAACCCTAGCTTTCATGCTTATATAGGCATATACAAACTTAGGGCACAATAGCCATGCAATTACATCCTTTAAATCAACTTTAAAACAAAAGCTAGATTAAATTCTCGTGAGTTAAATATAAAATTTCATGCACAGGTAACCGACAACGGTTATTCACGACCAACGACGATTACCCGACCGACGACGGTTACCACTGATTGACGTCAATTATTGTGTAAACCAACAAGGTGTAAATTATGCTATCTGTGAAGTAATTCAACTCCACAATCCTAACAAATACATCTAAAAATTCATGAAGAAGCTTCGTGTTCTTGTGTTGAGAGAGAAGCTCCCAGCTTAACCATTTTAGGCTCATCTTATGTTCCAATGTTAAGATCAATAATATCATCCACAAGAAATTTGGATTCACCCTCCATACGCATAGGATCAAGGGGGAGATTTATATCTTGCTCTAAGGGCATCTCAACAATATTTTCACCCATAGACTGGTCACTTTTTATATCCTTTGATTTTTCAATTTGTTTGTTCGATAGTGCCTCAAAGAGGTTTTCACTATGGGATTTGGAATTTTTCTTTTGATGAGGCTTTTTAGAAGATATTTTTCCCTTGTTTTTCTTTTGATTTTATTGATCATAGAACTCAGCCTCCTCCCCGAAATGCATGTATGTATCAAGGTTGATAGAGAAGCCCTTTTTGTGGTTGTCAATAGGAATGTCATCACGTAGACCCATAAATTCACTAATTGCTTCATCATTATGAAAGAAATCAATTGGTATGTGTTATTTTGGTCCCAGTTTACAAGGGATGGGTGAACAAGATTCAATGTGGGAGTGGAAGGGGATAAGGTTCAAATAGCCGTATCGTGAAAACGAGGTTCGTGAACGCAAGGTCTTCGTAGAAGACTACATAGGGATTGTGTTTCGCTATCATAACCTTGAAGAACCATCATCCCATTCGAAGAGGTGGCTTCGACCTCTCGAAGGATGGTACCCATACAATCGAAAACCAATACCATATCTTTCCATCTTTTCATGTGGTTTCAGAAGAGGGTCCCGCACACCCTATTCATCTACGCCACATCCATATCATTGGTAACCCATGACATACATCATCTTGTTAGGGATAACATACTTAGGAGCTTAATAGCAAGAGGCCATCATATCATCAAGAGATCGGGATATAGAATTGTCTAGCATTTTCTCAAATACCAAAAGGCCATCGGGAAGGAAGGTATCAATATTGCAATGTTCCCGAGACCACCGAGGTTGATAAATGGGTCTACCACATGTCTTAGGTGATAGGGAAGTTTGTAAATGAGGGCTTGTTGGAGGTTTTATATCCCATGTAACAAAGGGAGATACAAATGTATAATCATAATTTTTATGCAAGCATAGTGTATCAAGGTCAATGCAGGAGGTGAGAGCCTTAGATTGAAGTCGAACAACTATTTCGATAAAAGGGGATTCATATGCGGTGGGGGAATCACCAGATAATGCTTTGGAATGTGCAAAGGGTTGGGGGTCCCTAAGAATGGTGAGTGTTTGTCCTTCATGGTAAAGTTTGATACATTGATGGAAAGTTGAGGGTACAACCTACATGACATGAATCCATGGGCACTTGAGGAACATATTATAGGGTAGTTCCAAGTCTAGGACATAGAACTTGGGTATCATGAATAGTGGGCCTAACTTCCATAGGCAAAGTTATAGTTACAACCTGTCACACTCTGCATCATCATAAGCCTTAATGGTGATTACATTAGGCTCCAATTTTATGTCAAGTGCATCCCAATTGTCTAATGAGCTTCAAGGTAAAAATGTTCAGGCAGATCCATTGTCCACAAGCACCCTTTTTATCTTCTTACAAGTAACAATCACTTTAATGTACAAAGGTAGATTGTGTGTATGATCATCCATTGGAATCTCATGCTAGCTAAAGGTAATATGTTTAAAAGGAGCAAGTTGTGCAACCAAGGCTTAGAAGTGTGATGGATCAATATCTGTTGAAACTCTTGACCCCTGAAGAGTTTTATAAAGGATGTCCTTATGAACATTGGATATCTTAAGAAGATCCAAGATGGAAATCTTGGCAGTAGTCTTCTCAAGTTGCTCGAGGAGATCATAATGACTATCTAAAGAAGTAGGTAGAGAGAAGGTTCGGAATAATAAGATGAGTGCGTTGTGTTGCCATAACACACTCCTATGTCTTGATCTTAATGGTATTCACATGCTCAGTAGGAGGATGAACACATCCAATGAGGGAATTAAAAGGATGAGTTGCTTCCACAATGACATGATTGGTGTTTTTATTATAGGATAATTGACCTTGATCTGACTTTTCTCCACCTTTTTATGCTTGGGGAATGGCTCTTTATAGATTCCCAATTGTTTGTTAGAGGTTTCGTTGGGTTTAGGCAAATCCATTTCAATATCTCCACTATCTATGAGGTCATGAATGATTTGTTTCAACTTCAAACATTTATCCGTGGTATGGCCTTTGACACGACAATATTTATAATATTCATGGTCTTTGTACCATGACAATTTTGGTGCATCATGTACTAGAGAGTTTTTGCTTTCCTACTTTAAATTAATGAAGTGAAAAAAAAAACAAACTAACCTCGAATATGATGGGATTTACCGATACCGTGATGATGAACACTGATATTTGATGGATGAATGACATCGACGGATCCAAGTGTGCACACAACTCCTTCCAATGAGAAAGGTTACTTACAATGCACAAAAACTCAGAAAAAGATAGGATTAGATAAATATATGGTGGATTTCTTAAAGGCCAGTCCCTAAAAGCCAATGGAATTCCTTGCAAGGATGTCAATCCGCGTTCAAGAAATCAATCTGATAATGATAAGATAAAATGATAAAACAGACGATATAACCAACAATGTAAAGGAAAAGGGACTGACGTAGTCCACGACTATATGATGGTTTGATGGTGATACCTAATCCAAAGGGAGTCTAGGAATCACAAAATGGCTCAAAGGAGCAAGGATGTAGATAGCTGTGTACTCAAAAAGGTGAGCAAGATGATATATTTGATTTAGATAATTGATAGAGTGCTAAAGATGGCTCAAAGGAGCTTGATATGACTAGACAAACACTTGAGGGGCCTTGTGGTAATAAATTATGTGATCTAGATGTCTAAAAAGCAAGCTTAGGGTCAAATACCTTTTAGACAGGAATTGTTGGTGATTATGGTGGATCGTTAGCGATCCTGATGGGTCGTCAATGATGTTGATGGGTTGTCAATGATTCTATCTCGTAACCCTAGTGAATCGCCGTGATTCGGTGAATCTCCAATAATTATGGTAAATTGTCGTGATTCTAGTGAATCACCAGTGATTGTTGTGAAATTGTACAGTCGACAATGGACGGAGATAGAACTCAAAAGGGATGCTAAAAAGGTTGATTTAGGCCTAGATATGATGCATAATAATATAATGAAGCAAGGAAACCACTTACCTTGTATAAATTGATGAATGAAGATCAAAAGGTGATATTACCCGAGAGAGGGAGATTGTAGATGTAAGAATATTATTGAGTTGATTCTTGGACATATGAATGACATTTGTAGGATGAAGAAGATATTCTTGGTGCCTTGAATGTTGTGATGATTTTGGCTTTATAAAAGGGATATGATATAAGGAAAATGTAATATGAAGTCCTTAAGCCACGTCTAGCTGCAAGATAACCTCAAATGGAGGCTTGAGCCTCATTTATATAAGGGTGCTAATAACAAGGAGAATTGCTAAGCGATTTTGTGAATCATCAATGATCCGGGTTTTACGGGAAAAGGTTGAAACTACTTCCCAAATCGAGGTTTTGTTTGTTTTGATGAAGGATATGTGTTGGAAAAAGGTTATGCAGGTCGGGGAGGTGTGAAATAGTTGATAAGTTGTTCATTTTGTTTTTTATTTGATTTTTCATTTCTAAGTGGTTTGGGTAGTTTAAAAGGGGTAAAATATGATTTTATAGTTGTAGAATGATATTTACAGGAGTACATATGATGGGGGAGGAATAAGAATTAGGATAAGGGTTTAATAGATAATATTGATGGTGATGTGATAATGAAGGGGCTAGAAAACACAGTACATGGATTAATGGTGCTAATTTTAGGTGTCTACATTTTCCCTTTTTGTTGAGTGGTTTTAGACAAGCCGCGAGACAAAAATGAGATGTGATAGATGAATGATGTAGAATTATATGATGAGGTGTTCCCCCTCAAACTAGGGATTGATGACCTAAAAGGGAATTGATCACGAGTTTGAAAGAGATAGATGAAAAGATGTAAGGATGGGAAGATGAGAGATGATTCCCAGGACAAGGCATAGAAACAAGATGGGTGTTATTTGAAAATCAAGTGATAGTGGAACCAAAGGGTTCACGTCCTATAAACGTATGAATTAACGAAGGAAAGGGGAAATAAAAGGTTGTTTTGACAAGGTCAAAGGACTGAAGATTGATGTTACCACAAAGGTGGGCTTACGAGGTCGAGAATTCAGGTGATAGGGGAACCAAAGGGTTCGTGTCCTATAGACATATGAATTTAACGATGATAAGAGATGGAATGACAATTTTATGAGGTCAAAGGTTGAAATTGATGTTACAACAAAGATGGGCTTACAAGATCAAGGAGTCAAGTGATAGGGGAACCAAATGGTTCATGTCATATAGAAATATGACTTAATGGTGACCAAAATAATGGTTCAATTACGTCAAAGGACCATAATTTGATTTTGCCACAAAGGTGAGCTTATGAGGACTAGGGACGGGAGCCCGATGGTGGTCATGGAAGTCACACAATGGTGCAATGTTGAGATGTGCTCAAGATTGTGTGGATATTGACATATGTTGATATGATGATAGATGTCGATGTGGCAAGGTTGTGATAGCTAAAGTTATGTTTTAGATATGATGTTTCATTTGATATTGATTTTAAAGTGATTGTAATGTTTGCCAAAATGTTTCTTAACCATGGCTAAGAATAAAACACGAAATGATTGCTTTATACTGGATTTGATACATATGTGATGGGAATAAAAACATAGTGAAGGCTTTTGCACTCTTGGCCTTATGACAGATGTTAACACATGACTAATAATGGGTAGTCACACATAGGATCTTGGATATAGAGATGAAGTGATAATATGCAACTTCCTAGAATGTGAAAGGGTTAACATATGTAGGTTGTGCAGGAGATTAGGTTCTCCTTTAGATCGAGACATAACATGACACTAAGGAGAGGGCACACAGAAGATTCACGTGCAGGAACAAGACACATTTGAAGGTGTGGAAGGATAGGAAAGGAAACACATGCCAGACAAGTTGATTTGGGACTTAGCCATTTTTCATGGTTATGAGCTATTTTTGGAGATAACGTGTGGAGCACACAATGAGATGGAGACTTGTGCGACACACAAATGCTATTTTGAGGATGAGCATCTACTAAGTGCCATGCATGAGTTCGGGATAATAATAGGATTACTACTACCAGTTAACTATAGGAGATCTATTATTAGCGCACTTGCATGTGTGCATATTATTGTAAAGGTGCATGGCTATTTTCAACATGTGACCTATTTTGGGAAGTGCGTAAGTGGTGAAGGGAAAGTCCCCACCCCTATAAGTATGTATTAGTCTGTAGAGAGACACACCAGAGACACTGTGTATGAGTTATTGTAGAGTTATGTTACCGGATCTAATGAGTGCATAAACTTATGATACTATTTATTGTAAGAAACTTTTGTATTTACTGTGTTTAGTATAATGGAGTATATTGGATGGATAAATGTGTTAAACATGTCTGTAACTAGTTCTTGTATGGTTTATTTCATTATGACTATTGTTTAATTCATGAATCTTTAAGATCTAGATCTGGAATATACTCTGTGTAATGTTTGTGCTTATTATGGTTATGAATATGATTTATCTTCAACACGTTAACATCTTGCACAAACAACTCTAAAGAGGGGCCTGATACCTTTGCGCACTTTGGGTAAGTGCTTAGTTTAGGTTGAGTGATGTGCCAGCGCACAGGTTGTTCGTGGTGGATTTTAGGTTGCATCATTGGTTTCGTTGCTAAGACTCTTTTTAGTTGTTTTTCAGGATGGTTCATAATGAAGACGTACTAGTTGACCCTGACAAGTGTTGAGGAGTGGATAAAAGATCTAGAAGAAGAGTATGCACTAAAGTTTAGCACTAGATTTGGGTTTGACACATTCATGTGGGTGGAAAATAATCTGTATGATTGTTTGTATGAGAGCTTCTTTGCTATCTTCTTGGTAGAACTGTATGAGTGGTTGGTTGCTTATGCATCTAAATGAAATTGGAGGTATCGCACACTTGTCTAGATGCATGAAGAATTTCAAGCCTGTATGATGTGGATCTGATTTGGAAACGCATTATGGATAGTTGGTTCCATGTTGTTTTGAATAGCTATATTATGGAGTACTCAATTTCCACTTATTCTTGTTCGGAGGTAATTTGAGTTCCAATTTTTACATTATCCTGTGGGAACTTACTTGGAAGGCATTCCATTAGAAATCAAGACCTTGATGGTGACCCCGAATTTAGAAGAAAACCGATGGATAGCTAAACCCCACCATGCACGGGGGTAGGAGCAGGTTTGGTGAAAGATGGCACCTAAATGAGTAAAGGCAGAGAGAAGAAAGGCATCTTAAGTATAATGAGGCATGCAAAAGGGAGACAGAAAAACAACATGATATTACAGAGTGAATGACGTTGAGGAGAGAGATGGCTCGTGAAGGATTTGGAGCTCACACAAAAGGTGTGAAGCCAGAGCATTTGGAACTCCCCCATTTGGGCAAGCATGACAAGGAACCCCCTCATCCTCACACGAGAGCATGCCAACAAAGATGACTGGGCGCGGGCACGCATCTGAATCTACCTAGAAACCTAGCCCTTGCATTTGGTTTTCTAGTATTTAGTACATCCAATAGTCAACAAGCTAATTTGGGTAGTAGGGAAGCATGAGTAAGTCACATAACAAGTACATCTATGACAAGGAAAACATATTCATTGTTGTTTGGAGGTACCTTTTAGGTGCATCATCAACAAAAATTTAAGGGCACAAATTCTGGGAGTAGTACCACCATGCAGACTGTAGGAGTTTAGTTCAATACTACTATTGGGACATAGGGAAGTACATCTTCTAGTTTGCTTCTGGCTACATGTGGAGGATCAAGAGGTATAGGTGGCTCTATTTCTAGTGGATCTGGTGGTTTTGGAGGTAGAGATAACCTAGGAGGTTCTAGATCGGGTTGGCGGTGGTTCGCACCAACCCCAAAATATTTACATGGAGATGTATCTCCATTTTCTAGAGTATAGGGGCATAAAAGATGTCACGAACACATGCACATGTGTGAGATACTATGGTGCACAATGCTAGGAAATAAGGGATAAAATATGTGGAATAATCCCTCACAGAATTGCAACAATAGAAACTAATATGCAGAAAATATTACATATCTCAAATAAAATTACAGAATAAAATAACACAACACAAAGAGACAATATTTAACGTGGTTCACCCAATTTGGGCTACGTCTACCAAGAATCACTTGCTCAGATTTTATTACAAGCCACCGCTCTCTTAATACAATACCCAGATCTGTTTGGAGCTATGCTCAACAAACTCTACAGAATTCACACCCAAATTCAAAACACATCTGCAATGTTACATTATACCTACCATATGCACAAAACCATATAAATAGACAACTACTTAAGCAGTTTTACAAAACCATGGGTATCAAAACCATGGGCCAAAACCGTCCCATAAACCTATGGGTCAAAAATCCCTCCAATATGAGAAGAGCACATTTCTCGATATATCGGGCATGTTTAAGGCCAAAAAAATTTGGGGGTGCCCCGAACCCCAATGAGACAACTATGGAAAGTGTATAGTACTCTTAGTGTATAGTCTTCAACACTTTCTCACATGAAAACAAGCTCCACAACCTAACAATCTCCCACTTGGAGACTAGTTTTCCTCTGAGCAAGCTTCTCAACCCTTCACTAGTTTCCGTGAAGACCAACCAAAGTCTGAACATAGCTTCAGTTTTTCCCTTGTGACCACCTTGGTCATCATGTCTGCAAGATTCTGACTGGTATGAATCTTCTCCAGCTTCAAATTCTCTTCCTCCAAAGTTGTCCTAATGAAATGGTACCTTAACTATATATGCTTCATCCTAGAATGGAAAGCAGAGTTCTTAGCTAGGTGTATAGGACTAACTATCACTATGTAACTTTCCTTCCTCCTGCTTATGCCTCAACTCCTCAAACAATTGTTGTAACCAAATCATTTATTTTCTTTCCTCTGTGGCAGCAACATACTCAGCCTTTATGGTTGACAAAGCCACCAGCTTTTGTTGTCGTGAAATCCAGCTTACTGCTATCCCACCTACAGTGTAAACATAACATGTTGTGCTCCTCCTGCTATCTACATCTCCAACCATATTTGAATCTACATAACCACACAAAGTGGTGTCTGATCCACTTGTAGCACAAAACTGTCCCCATGGTCCCTCTCAAATACCGAAGGATCCACTTTATTGCATGTCAGTGATCTCTACTGGATCACTCATAAATCTACTCACCGCTCCCACTGCATGGGCAATATTAGGTCTGGTGCACACCATGGCATACATCAAACTACCAACCGCTGATGAGTAAGGTACCTTGGACATCTAGTTTCTCTCCTGCTTTGTCTTGGGACATTGCTCCTTTGATAACTTGAAATGGCCTGCCAAAGCAGTCATAACCGGTTTAGCATCATGTATATTAAACCTCTCCAAGACCTTCTTAATGTACTCTTCCTGAGATAAAGTTAGCTTTTGTTCCTTCATATCCCGAGATATCCTCATACCAAGGATTTGTTTGGTTGCCCCCAAATCCTTCATAGCAAAGGATTCACTTAGCTACTTCTTGAGTACTTTTATTTCTGCATGTTTTTACCTGCAACCAACATGTCATCCACATACAAACACAAGGATAATATAACTACCATCCTCAAATTTCTTTGTATACATGCAATGGTCAGAATGACATCTAATATAACCTTGCTCCATCATGAAGCTATCAAATTTCTTATACCATTGACATGGAGCTTGTTTCAAGCCATACAAGCTCTTCTTCAGTTTGCACACCATCTCCTCTTTACCTTTGACCTCATAGCCCTCTGGTTGTTGCATATATAGTTCCTCCTCCAAATCACCATGGAGAAATGCAGTCTTTACATCAAGCTATTCTAAGTACAAGTCTTCTGTTGCAACTATTCCTAGAACAATTCTAATAGAAGTCATTTTTACTATAGGAGAAAAATCTCATCAAAATCTATACCTTTTTTCTATGCAAACCCCTTGACCACCAACCGGGCCTTGTATCTTTTCTTTCCTCCTTCTTCCTCTTTGACTCTGAACACCCACTTGTTCTGTAATGCTCTTTTACCTTCGGGTAGCTTCACCAAATCCCATGTTTGGTTCTCCATGAGATCTTGTTGCTCCTCATCCAAGGCTTGCTCCGACTTCTTCCTGGCATCTACTGCATTGCTTCATCAAGAAAGCTCTCTAGCTCTCGCACTATCAATGACTAATAAATAATAAAGAGAAGGAAAAAAATGTTCGGGTTCTCTTCTTACCCTAGAAGACCTCCTCAATATAGGAGTTTGGGGTTCTGTTGAGGAGGTTCTGAACGATTCATGTGTCACTTTCCCATCCGAAGATCCTCTACTACCGCATATTCTTTCTTGGATTCTTCCTGTTTTCTTGCAACTACTTCTTTGCTTATACACGACTATCTCATTAAAGACCACATCCTTAGATCAAATGATTTTCTTGTCCTTAATACTCCAACATTTATATTTAAAGTCATCGCCACCATAACCAATGAAAGTACATTTTTCTGATTTAGCCTCTAGTTTGGTCCTATCATCCTTTTCTATATGGACAAACACCTCACATCCAAAGACTCTAAGAAATGAATAATCAAATTTCTTACCATACCAAGCCTCCTCGGGTATGCCTCCATCTAAGGCACTTGAAGGTCCTCTGTTTATCAAGTACACAGTTGTGCTCACCACTTCTACCCAAAAAGAAAGAGGTAGTCCTGCATGTAACCTCATGCTCCTAGCACATTCCATTATTGTTTTGTTCATCCTTTTTGACACCCCATTCTACTGCGGAGTTCCTGGAACCATCTTTTTCCTATGGATTCCATTCTTAGAACAAGTAATCATCAAATTCATTACTGCAATACTCCCCTCCATTATCTGACCTGAGACATTTTAGCTTAAGACTGTTTCATTCTCTACCAAGGCTTTGCATTTAACAAAAGTGTCAAATACATTAGATTTGTTTCTAATACAATAAACCCAAACTTTCCTTGTTGCATCATCAATAAAAGTAACATAATAACTTGAACCCCCAAGAGATGATACCTGAGTTGGTCCCCACACATTAGAATGCACCAACTCTAACTTACTCTCTTTCTTTGTAGGTCCAACCTTGAGAAACCTTACTCACTTATGTTTCCCATATATGTAGTCCTCATAGAACTCCAAACTTGTTTCTGTATATCCTAGGAAAATCCTTCTTTATGATCTTCATGCCCTTATGGCTCATATGACTGAGCCTATAGTGCCACAATGTTATATCTACTTGAAGCCACAAGATTACAAACATTAGTGCTATAAGTGGTTAAATACAAGGTTCCAACCTTCTTACCTCTTGCCACCACAAGAGCACCCTTGGTAACCTTCCAAGAGTCCATTGTAAATATCACAGTACAACCATCACTTCCTAAGCGCCCCGCGATATTAAATTTCATCTTAATGTAGGCACATGTCTGACATCCTTCAATAGCCAAGTATTGCCATTCTGCATCTTAACCTGAATAGAACCTTTTCCAACTATGCTGTAAGGTTCATCATCACCAAGAAAAACATGCCTAAAATCTCCTTGAACATAATCAACAAAATAATGCCTATGTGGAGTAGAATGGAAAGAAGTCCCCAAATCTAAAACCCAAGATTCAGTAATATTGTGCAAAGAAAGAATCAAAGCATCCTGACATACATTACCCGTTGCCACATTTGCCTCCTTGTTTTCTTCCTGTTGTTTCTTCTTGTCCCGAAGCTCCCAACAGTCCTTCTTTGCATGCCTAGACTTTCCACAATGCCAACATACTATCTTGCTTTTAGATTTTGACCTTGCTCGATCCTTTGATTTTCCATGGCTTCCTCTATTCTTCTGTCTCCCTCTAGTTTCCATTGTCAAAGCATTCCCTAAAGTAGAAGATTCCAAGAGCTTTTTCTTCGCATTTCCTCACTTAGAATCACCCCTACAACATCCTCAAACTTCAACTTTGAGTTAGCTGGAACCGAGTTGCTTACCGCCATTACCAAGCTATTCCAACTCTCAAGTAAAGAGCACAGAACTAATAAAGCCCTAACTTCTTCATCAAATTCTATTGTAACCGAAGCTAGCATATTTATAACCGTATTAAAATCATTTAAATGATCTGCTACTCTTGAACCATTCTTAGACATCTTAATATCAAACAACTTTTTCATTAAAAATATCTTATTAGAGGCAGAGGGTTTTCATACAACTTCCCTAATGCATCCATCAGTTCTTTTGTAGTCTTTTCCTTTGAAACATTAAATAATACCGAAGATGCAAGACATAGCCGGATTGTCCCAAGTGCCTTCCTATCTAGCAAATCCCATTCCGCATCCATCATGCTCGAGGGTTTTTCACCTTCTCAGACAACGAAATATAAAGATCCTTCTGATAAAGGTAATCTTCCATCTGCATCTTCCAAAGACTAAAATTCGCCCATTGAATTTATCAACCCTAGATCTTCCATCATCTGCCATAGCTTCCACTCAAGATAAAACTTTCCCTGTGATTCAACACTTTAGCAAACCAAACCAGGCTCTAATACCAATTGTTAGGAAATAAGGGATAAAATATGTGGAATAATCCCTCACAGAATCACAATAATAGAAACTAATATGCAGAAAATATTACAGATCTCAAATAAAATTATAGAATAAAATAACACAACATAAAGAGATAGTATTTAACGTGGTTCACCCAATTTGGGCTACATCCACTAAGAATCACTTGCTCAAATTTTATTACAAGCCACCGCTCTCTCAATACAATACCCAGATCTATTTGAAGTTATGCTCAACAAACTCTACAAAATTCACACCGAATTCAAAACACATCTACAATGTTACATTATACCTACCATATGCACAAAACCATATAAATAGACAACTGCTTAAGCAGTTTTACAAAATTGTGGGTATCAAAACCATGGGCCAAAACCATCCCATAAACCTATGGGTCAAAAATATTGCCCATATCAATACAAACCCCGGCAAGACAACTGTGGAAAGTGTATAGTACTCTTAGTGTACAGTCTTCAACACTTTCTCACATGAAAACAGGCTCCACAACCTAACACACAAAAGGGATCACAACTTTCAAGCACAAGGCAAGTCAATTTGCAACTACATTACATGGACATGCACATAGTTGGTACAAGAAGTTTGACTTGAATCAAACTTGCGAGATTATGCAGCATTAAAAGATGCCTTCCTTAAAGAATGCTATATCCCGAATTTGAGTAGAAGAGTATAAACGTGCTCAAGGATATTAAGCAGGGCACTACTGAGAGTGTTTGAGAGTATGATGCTCATTTCAAAACACTTTTGTCTAAGATTTCTTATGATATTCATGCAAGCCAACATGCACAATGGTTCGTTGGATGACTGATCACACCTTTTAGAAGGGTGTTGTCACATAAGACATATATTGATCTACGAAGCACTTAAAGTAGATTTTCATGTTGAGGTAGTTGGAAGTATAGACACTGGAGTCAGCCCATTCTTGGAAGCATGATTGTAGCTATGGAAAAGTAGTTGGAGAAACTATTGGCGAATTCAACACATGAGACGCGCACTGGGATTTGGTGTACAAATTGTGAAGTGGAAGGGCACACCAAGGATAGTTGTCCCCGTAGGTTAGTGCATTCATTATTGCTAGACTGTGAGATATGTCATTTGAACCATGATGTCAGTTGCTGCCCATTATTACAACATGTGATAAGGAAGAATGTATCTTGCTATTGTAAAATTTTTCGGTCCACGACTCACAATATAGAAGATTGTAGGTTGATTGGTTAGATCCATGATGCTATAGATATTGGTGTGTAATAGACAAGAGTATCAGATAACTCTAAGGGTAAAGGTGAGCACCAGGATTGAGATCACAATCAAGTGCGCTATGATCAAAACGAGGGCGTTATGAAGGAGGATGTGGTAGAGGTCGAGGATACCGTGGTGGATTTGGGGGTCGAGGCCGTGGTGGTGGATGAGGTGAGTTTCCTCATAAAACATGCTTTACATGTAGATCTCCTGACCACTACATGCGTGAATGTCCTCAGAATATTACTTGTTCTTTTTGTGGGAAGAGTCATAGCTATGAGGAATGCCTGGATCTATATGAGCATCTTAGCAAGTAACATAAACAGGAAAACAAGGGTGCATGGATGGTTAGGATACAACGCGCTGTGGAAAATTAGTGGATGCCAAAGTTGGCACCAGAACCTGAGGTATTACCTGTGAAGATTACTACATGCGCTGAAGCCACGCATTCCAAGGAAGCGTTACATCGAAGCCTAAAATCACTAAGGAGGACATTTTACATTCAAGGTATCCGGATGCTGCACACCAGAAGAAGGTTTATCAGGAGACCATGAAGGTACTCAGAAACCTTCAGGGGGAAATACCATGTTTAAAAGAGCAATCACGAAAGATGGAAAAAAGGAGGCAACAAAGATGGTCCAGTCAGATATTGATGACTTGAAGGAGGCATGCAAAATATTGTGCTAGGATAATATCATTCAATTACTAGGGAGTTGGCTAAAGAGAAATAATCCACGTATGTATGGATGTCAGATCCTACATGCAAATCTTCCCCCTCATATCTTAGATTACGACAAGGAGATCACTCTGAATGTTGTTGTGGATGGATGTCTCTTGAGTAATATATTGATTGACACAGGCACATGGGTAAATGTGCTTACTTTAGATGCATGGGTACAAATGAGGAGACCTCCATTGCAGCCATCTTCTAATGTACTGTTTATGGCTAATCAGACTAAGGCCACTCCCATAAGAGTTTTAAAAGATGCATCCATTACTATATAAGGGGCCAAGTTCACTAGGGACTTTGAGGTTTTAACACTTGCAGAAGCGTAGTAGTTTCCCATCTCTACTTAGGTGCCCTTGGTGCTACACAAATAATGTTGATCTATGGTTCAATAAGGGATATATAAGTTTTGAGAACAAGGAGGAAATAGTTATTATCCCTTTAACAAATGGAAAATCTGTGCCCTATGTTGAGCATTTGAGTGAAGAAGATCTGAATAGGATTTATGTATGCGTCATTCGGGACCCAGAAGTACTCGAACCATCTAAGGAAGGAATCCTCTAGTGGGAATATGCACTGATCTATTAGTGATACCACAAGTATTTCTTGTGATAATTGGGCTCATGGCACTTATGAGATGGTTGGGCATGAAGTAAGGAGCACATTTGTGTGGAGAAGCAGACCTTGTTATATTAGGAGGATAGGTAACAACTTTGTACCTCGGTACACTGGAGAAGGATACCCTACGGTATTCCTACGCACCATGGAGGAACAATGGATAAACCAATTTGAAAGAAGAAATATGTTAGCATATACCTTACGTGGGACAACAACACGCTGGTGGGTGGTTCACAGGGATAATCTTGTAGAATGGAATGAAGTCAGGATTGCTCTAACAACTCGGTTTTCAAGAGCAATGCACCTACTCAAATATGCACATATCATGATAACTAACTGTTCAACACCATGTTCCACAAAGTGTGAGAGGCTCTGGACAGAGGGACATGAAGTTTTACCACCTTTTCTATGGGTGTAAAAACTTTATTCCACTTTACAAGGTTGTGCATGTACACGCTTGGTATGTATATGTGGAGCTACATAGAGAGACTGGAAATTGGCAAGATTTGATTGTAGGAATGGTCCAGACTTTTGACTACTTCTCTACTAAACCTCTAGTGGAAGAGGCATTAAGGGTTATAAAGTGCTTAACTATGGGAGACAGTGCAAAGGTAGAAGAACTCATTCAGGAGTTATTTGGTGAGACAGACTTAGGAGCATGCTTTGATAAAGAAGAAGAGACAGATGCCACACTACTTAAGTGCGCTTGCTTGGAGAAAGAAAAAGGAAAGATGGTCTACATAGTGGATGATGAGGAAGTAGAAGATCTGGATATATATCATTCAGTGGGTATGCGCAAGGTGTTAGACAATGTGGATAAAAACGTGCGTGCTATCATGAACCCATGAAGACAAAAAAAGTGAATATTGGTATGGATGTTGAACCTAAAGAGGTAATAATTGGGGATTATTGGTCCGACTCTGAAGTGACAAGAATCATTGAGTTACTTCATGATTTTTAGGACTTATTTCCTAGGGGCTACCATGAATCAAAAGGAGTGCATGAATAATTAGGAGAGATGAAGATTAAGCTTAAGGAAGGTGCACTTGCGATCCAGAAAAGACCCTATAGAATGAATCCTAACCTGTGCATAAAAGTTAAGGAAGAAATTGACAAAATGTTGAAACTTGACATCATCAAGCCCCTATAAGAATAAGAGTGGGTTAGCCCCATGGTCATCAGTATAAAGAAAGATGGTTGTATTAGGATTTGTGTGGATTATAGGAACTGAATGTTGTATGTGTGATTGATCCCTTTCCTACACCTTTCACAGAGGAGATATTAGAAGGTGTTGCAGGGCACAAAATCTATTCTTTTACAGATGGATTCTCTAGGTATCATTAGGTCAGGATTGCATAGGAGGATCAAGAGAAAACAACTTTCACCATTGAATGGGGAATTTTTGCATATACTGTGATGCCCTTTGGTCTAAAAAAAAACATGCCTACTTGTATTCTTGCACATAGTTGTTCAAGCATTCCAAGATTTTATTCACAACTTCTTACAAGTTTACTTGGATGATTGGATGGTATATGGACTTGTTAAGGATCACTGTGAAAATTTGTGCTTGATGTTTGAAAGATGTAGACAATTAAGCATCTCTTTAAACATCAAGAAGTGTGTGTTTGCTACACCTTTTGGCACTTTGTTAGGGCACATCATCTGCAAGGAAGGTTTGTTAGTAGATCCACTAAGGTTGTAGTTATTGTAGGCTTGGAAGAACCTACCAGTCAGAGTGAGGTGTGTAGATTCTTGGGTCACACTGGGTATTATAGAAAATTTATCAAAGGATATGCTAAGATTTCCACACCCTTGGAAGAGTTACTAAAGGGAAAAGGGACATTCTATTAGGGAGAACTGCAACAACAACATGCATTTGAGGCATTGAAGGAGAGACTTACTACAATGCCTATTCTGTGTTTTCCCTCATGGAACCAACCATTTCATGTACATGTGGATGCCTCTAGCATGACCATTGGCATGGTGTTAGCTCAGCCTAGAGAAGGTATTATAGATCATCCTATCTGTTTTGCTAGTAGAAAGTTGACTCATGCAGAGTAAAATTATACAACTACTGAGTGTGAAGCCTTGTCAATGATCTACACACTACATAAATTCAAACAATACCTACTAGCAACACCATTTGTATTTTATACCGATCACATGGCATTGAAATACTTGGTAAACAAGCCCATTTTACAGGGGCACATATGTCGATGGGTGCTCTTATTCCAAGAATTTGATTTCATGTTGTGGTAAAACTAGGTAAAAGTAATTCTGGCCCATACCATTTATCACAAATTCAATCGGGGAGGACGCACAGACAATTGAAGATACAATGTTGGATGTATAGTTGTATAAGTTACAACGTGCACCTTTAGAATTGGAGGATATTGCTATCTTTTTACGTACAAGTATGAGAAGAAGGAATGAAATCCTTAGAGAAGAAACAAATTGTAATTCACGCGGCACATTTTATGTTGATCAGTGGTGACCTATACAAGTTAGGTCGAGATGAAGTATTGTGCTGGTGTGTACTAGAGCATGAGCGCATGGATATCATGGAAGAGGCTCATGGTGGTATTTCCAGTGGGCACTATGCAGGTGATGCCATTGCGCGCAAGATTATACTCATTGGATTATGGTGGGAGACCCTCTACAAAGATTATAAAGCATATTGTAAGGTGTGTGATCACTATCAATGCATTGGTAAACCTAGGCAAAGAGATGAAATTCCTTTAAGACCTATTCCTAGTGCAAATCCATTTGAGAAATGGGCTATAGACTTTATGGGTCCTATTTTGCCAGTCGTGCATAGAACTGGATCACACTACATCATCATGTGCATAGATTATTCGACAAGGTGGGAAAAGAAGCACCTACCAAGGATTGTATAATAGCTACAATAGCCAAGTTCTTATGGGAAAATGTTCTTACAAGGTATGGATGCCCGTTAAGCTTGACAAGTGATAGGGGTACACATTTTTTGAATGAGACAATCAAGATACTATTGGATGAATTTATGATTGTGCACCATAAGACTACACCTTATCATCCTCAGGAAAATGGGACTACTGAGGCCTTCAACAAGATTTTGAGCTAGACATTGAAAAAATTTGTGATGTTGGAAGGAAATATTGGGATGATAAATTTTCTGCCATGCTTTGGGCATATAAAACAACATAAAAAAGGTTGAACAAGGCCGCACCCTTTCAGTTGATGTTTGGCGTAGAAGCAATTCTTCCTATGGAATTCATGTTGCCTTATTTGTGTATTGCATGCACTGGAAGTCTAGCCGGTGAACAAACATTAGAAGAAAGAATTGATAAATTGATACAATTGGATGAGAGGTGTGCCATAACACGTTGGAGTCAGAAGTAGGAAAAAGCTAGGTAGAAGGCATGGCATGACAGGAACATCAATGACAAAAAGCTAGAGATGGGACACATGGTGCTTCTTTATGATTCTAAGTTTATGTACCATCCCAACAAGCTTAAAGTGCATTGGTTGGGATCGTATGTTATCACTCATATACTTGAATCATATGCTTGCTAGTTAGAGATGCTTGATGGAATACGGTTACCTAGTTACTTCAATGGGAGTAGGCTGAAGCCCTACTATAAATAAGTCTTCTTGGTGTTTGTAATAAGGCAGTGTTGCCATTTAGAATATGTTTTCATTTATGTATTTCCTTAATGTATTTCATTCTTTGTTCGTTATGCTTTGTTAATTTAGTTTGGTGTTTTGTGTAATAAGCGTGTTTGTGCGTTGGAAGCTAATTACCATTTGAAGTATTTTTATGCGTAGAGGACTGCACATACCATTGGTGTGGGGTGGTTATTCACATTCAAAACTGGGTACACATGAGAACAAAACTGTTACAGGTGCTAGTAAAGTGTGGAAAGGAGCTGTTAGAAAGGAGATTGCTCTAAAAAGATGGCCATAGATGAAGATAAATGAGGGAACAATATAACACGAGGTAAGTAGTGGATGTGGAGACTACTAGGGAAGGTGCAGTGGTGAGGTACTCGGGCGCATGGAAGCACACTAAAGAGAAGTATGTAGCCAGAAGGTAGGAAGGCATGCTAGAAGGTTATAACTAGGGTGCGAAGATGTACTTTGCACAAAGATTGTGAAAATGGTCAATTAATGAGAGGGTTTTTGTAGGTGAAGGAGCAATAAATGCACTAAATTTTTGAAAATCTATATAAAGACGTGAAACAGGTTCATTTTTTCCTTTGCAATCACAAGTATTTGGTGAGCTAAGTGTGACTCGAGCAGCGAATCGTGTTGAGGTGTAGAGCATTGTGAAACCAGATGTGGAGAGTAGACTATTGCGTGGAAGAGGCTTGCGTCCCCATTGGTGAAGGGTTTGAGCAAAGAAAAAGCATTGAGAAGGAGCTAGGGCATGTGGTTTCAAGATAGGGCACACATATTTGAGCTAGGGTTTGAGTTTTCTCATTACAGACAACAAAAGGTGGGATTTTTACGATGGCACTAAAGAAAGCACCTATAACAGGCATGAAAGGAAAGAAGAAGGTAGAAGATGAAGTTGAAATTACTCCCGAGAGTAATTTTTTAGAGATGCAATACCTGGAAGGAGTAATAGTCGAGACAGAGTGGGATTCCCACATCCAGATGCAAAATAAGTGACTATAACCACCGTACCTATGACAACAAGGGAGAGTTAGATGCGTTGTTGAATAAGAAGACCAACAAGCACACAAAGTGGAGGATATGTCAGTGTATGATGGCGGGGAAAATTACAGCAGGTAGGAGTTTATCAGTTATATGAGCTCCCGTATTTTGGAAAATATGAACCCTTATACCAATGGTTGATGAGTGAGTCCACGAGGACTTCTTTTATTTTATCGGACAAAGGGTTAGGATCACAACAGCCCTGGTTTTGACACTAACAGGATTAAAGGGCACAAGGGTAGACCTTGTTAGTGATCTGACTGATAAAGCAATGGTCATAGAAATAAGAAAGGAGTTGGGGTATACCAAGGGTCTGCGCATAGAATGGACATTAATAAATTGAAGAAGTTTCTATGGTGTAGGTAGCCACACATCTGCTAACCAAGTTAAATGACCAAGAGAGATGGTTACAAGTAAACACCATGTGGCTTCATATTGCAAAGAAAATGTCTCAGGGAGTAGTATACAACCTAGCAGGCTATATTGCAGACACCATTGTTGAGGAAGCACGCACATGAGAAAAGATAAGTTTTGGCGCTATCCTACTTTCTCTTGTGTTTTTAGAAATTGGAGTGCCCGATGGGCCAAAGAACAAGATCTGGGAGTACCCCTTGGAAAAGAAGTCCCTCATGGAGAGGTTTGAAAAATATTTATGTGAAGGATCAATGAGTGGGCTATTTAAGCAGAGGGAAGAGATGTGGTATGACCAACTTTGCACAAGATTTGAGGAGGAGTGGTGCATTCCCAAGGAGCTACCTTCGGTAGTAGGCAAGGTAGTACAGATTCACGGTGTACCAACACTTTTGCATCACACAATTTTCTATGAGGGATGGGACATGGAGCCCATGGTGCAAACTACCATATGCCTTCATAACGCACTACTTCCAGGCCTTAGTTCACATATTTACTTGATGTGTGTCATCTGAACTTTAATGCAGACAAGGTAGATTGTGACTACCACACCCTCAGGAAGACATATGTGTATCCAGGCCAGACTACCTACATTGAGAGGCTCATCTCAGATGTCATAAGTATGAAGCCAATAAGCTTGGCTATTGGGGATAGTGGAGCCGCACTCGTATACCTTCAGCTTAAGCCTAAGCTAGAGAATAACAAGTATGTGGAGAATGAGTTCATGCTCCCAAGGCCGCCTAAGGGAAAACATACAGTGGAGAACGTGCCAGCTCTAAAGCCTACAACAACTATAGAGATAGACAAGGAGGAAGAAGAACACGAAGATAATAGAGGCTTGGATCATAGAGGTTGAAGGTAGCCCACATATAGAGTGGAGACTGAGCACGTAGATACTCCACCTCAGGCGCAAGAAGGAGATGAGGACTTGGACGTGGAGGTAGTCCATGAAGAGCACCTTGTTTTAAGAGGGTATTCATAAGAAAAAGGACCTAAGGCATGGGAACTCCATATCTGTAAGAATATCACCACGACTCTCCCCTTAGAAAGAGGCAATTGAGAAGAAGAGGAGAAAGCTAAAGCTGAATGAGGAGGTGGAGGAGTCTACAGAGAGCGCGCTTGGGACCCCAGTGTAACTAGAAGATATGGAGGAGCCTAGAGATGAGGACATGAAGGATGAAGAAGAAGGTGTGAAGGAGGCAAAATAATCAGAGCATGAATAACCTCACATACATGACACTACTCAAGATGTCAAAGGGCCAACTCCAAACCTTGGCACTCAGGTTCCTAAGGGACCAAGAACAAGGAGAACAAGTGGAGAATACATTGTTTTGAGTATGGGCTATGTTGAGGATACAATGGACTGAAGGAGTTATATGGGTGTGATGGACCAAGACATGGCCACTACACGTACAAGGAAATAACTGTCTGGTCCATGCAGACTCACATGGACAAGCCAAATTTTGATGTATGCGAGGAGTCTTGTGTGTCAAGAAGAGTGAAGAAGGCACCTCAGAGCAGACACATGACTATAAATCCCACTCTCATGTCTGATGAGTAGGTGAGCAATGCCTTAGTTAAGGTATCTACAGAGGTAAGCGCAGAGGAATATCGATATAACCTGACCTTATTAGAGCGCTACTTGAAGATAAAAAGGAAAAACTGCATAAATAACGCATCTGAAAGGAGATAAGGATTTGGAGTAGAAAAATAATGAGGCCTTCGTTAGCATGGAATAAGAAATTAGTGACTATGTCCTGAAAGCAAGACCGCATTTGGAGTCTAAGGTACTGAGAAGTTTCCTTCAGCTATGCATTATGTGCGCACATTAGTTGATTTGGTGCTTGAAGATGGACCGATTCAAATGCCAGTGACAAATGATCCCAACATGAAGCGGGTAAAGAGAAAGGGCCTCCGTGGTTAGAATGATTTCATCTTATGAAGCATTACTCCAAATTTTATAAGATGAGCTAAAGAAAGCAGATCAAGCTCTGAGCATATGCACAACACCAGAAACAATGATCAGGATTAGAAATATAGTAGAAGATAATGAAGTTCTTAAGGTAATGAAGGATGAGAATTTAGGGTGCGTAAAAATATTAGCACTAGTAAAACAAAAGTACGAAGCCCTTACAGTAGCAAAAAAACCCGCATAAGGAGAGGTTGGATGAGATTGGAAAGCTCATAGTGCAAAAGATGGATCTTTTGGAGGGAAGGATGTCTACTATGGCCAATGTTGTCCTAGTATTGTAGAATGAAAAGGGAGAGATAACCTAGGATGAGTTGGAATCCATTTCCATAGACATTCCAGAGAAGATAAGAAACACGTTGGATGACTGGAAAACATTGGAGGCTAAGATTAAAATAAAATATCCAAAGTTGATCCTCCCAGTTGAAGCAGAGGGTGTTGTAGAATAAAAGTCTATTCTTTGTACAATAATTCTTTACATTCTTTCCATTCTTATTCTTTATTGTTTGGGACAATCAGGAGGAACCCCATTCTTAGGGATGACAATGTACATTAGTGTGGGGTAATGTTGAGCAGATAGAGTATGACACTAAGGAGAGGGCACACAAAATATTCATGCGTATGAACAAGCAGGCACGAGAAGGATATGAAAGAAAACATGCACGAGACAAGATGATTTGGGACTTAGCCATTTTTCATAGTTACGGGCTATTTTTAGAGATAGCGTGCGAGCACACAATGGGATGGAGACTTACGCGACACACAAATGCTATTTTGAGGATGAGCATCTACTAAGTGCCATGCATGAGTTTGGGATAATAATAGGATTACTACTACCAGTTAACTGTAGGAGATCTATTATTAGCACACTTGCATGTGTGCATATTATTGTAAAGGCACATGGCTATTTTCATCATGCGACCTATTTTGGGAAGTGCGTAAGCGTTGAAGGGAAAGTCCCCAGCCCTCTAAGTATGTATTATTCGTCAGAGAGATACACTAGAAATAATGTGTATGAGTTATCTTGCCGTATCGATGTACACATAAACTTATGATATTATTTTATGTAAGTAAGCTTCACGTATTTACTGTGTTTAATATAATGGAGTATATTGGCTGGATAAATGTGTTAAACATGTCTGTAATAGTTCTTGTATGGTTGATTTCATTATGATTATTGTTTAATTCATGAATCTTTAAGATCTAGATGTGGAATATACTCGTGGAATGTTTGTGCTTATTATGGTTTTGAATATGCTCTATCTTTAACACATTAACATCTTGCACAAGTAACTCTAAAGAGGGGTATGGTACCTTTGCGCACTTTGGGTGAGCACTCAACTCAGGCTGAGTGATGTGCCAATGTGCCTGGGTTATTTGTGGTGGATTCTAGTCTGCATCATCTCCTTTCAATGGTTTCATAGGGAGATGCGGAAATTTGCTTTGATGGGAAAGCTGATTAATGTGGGAAGGTTTCTAGGATGCTTTGATATTTGATTTTTGAATGATGATCGATGCGGGAAGCCCTTTTACATGGATAGCCATCCTTTGAGTGAGTGGTCTACAATTTTCTGTTTGACTTTGCTTTTTACAAATAGCCGTCCTTCGAGGGATCAATCTATGATTTTAAACAAGTAGCTATCCTTGAGGGATTAGTCTACTTTTGTTTTTGATAATATGATTTGGATTTTTATAGCTTTCCTTCAAGGGAAAATTCTATTATTGATGATAAGATGCATCCACATATATTTTTGATTTTTTAAGATAAGGGAAAAACCCTAATAAACTGTTTCAAGGAGGGGAGAAGAAATGTGTACATGACCTACACATATGTGCTCATGACACATCTTTGGTTGGTACACAAGGTAGGTAGATGTAATGATTGTAGGGTTCCGGCTAAGAAGGATCTTGTCCAGTTGAAAGATGAGATGAATAGAGCCACGGTGATCATCTTTAAGGATTTGAGGATAGTGACGGAAAACCACATACTTTGAAATCATTATGATGATAAGGTGATTGGTTTGATGATGGAATAAGACCTTTGATATTTGTTGTCATGATGATCAAAATGTTAATAACACGGGAGGTTGCAGAAGTGTAAGGCATTCATAGGTTCCTTTTCAGGTGTACCATCGGGGAGGCTAGGCGATACACTCTCGACCCATGATATATAGACCGATCAGATTAGGGGAAAACTTTCCACGTTTACTCCTTTCTAAATTAGTGACAATTTTATTGGATTGAGAGGATAAGAATTGGTGAAGATTCACTAGGGGGTGTGTAAGGTAATACTTTCAAAGTCTTAGAAGAGAGGAGACCCCTTAACATGACAATGTGGCTAGAGATAACATGAACTGAAAGGAAAGATATCTTTCAACTTAGGATGGTAAAAGTTTTTGTTGATTGATTGATTGAGTATATGGTAAATAAAGGAGCATGCAGAACCTTTGACAAAGGAGCCATTGAAAATTTGGATGAGATATGAGAGGACAATTGATAAGGAGGGGTAGATGACAAAGATTTGGTTTTCCTTTTCTTCATGTATGTTGATTTCAGGTTCATGTAGATGGGCTAACCGTATTGATTTGAGATGAAGGACCTTCAATGGAAGGTGATGAGAAGACGTATGAGAAAAATTCATTGAGATATGATTGAGGATGATCCCCTATCCCATAGATGTCGGTGAGGACATTGTCAGTGACTTGGGTGTAGACGCGTTGACGAGATTGAGATGCCTTTAATGGAAGGTGTGGATATTGACGATATGGAGAGACCTTCAATGGACGGTGTTGAAGAAAAGTCTTATAAAGGTTTGATAATACGATATTGAGGATGCCCCCTTGACCTACAAATGTCATTGTAGATACTGACAAGGGTAGACGTGTAGATGATATCGATGATGGTTTAGGATGGTCTTCTTCTGGGAGAAGATCATTGATAAGGAAGAGTCACTGAATTATGGCTTTAAGTGCTTTATAACTCTCCAGTGTTATTACGGGTTTCGATGATACGCACATGTTTTAGCTTTATCATATCAAAGCGGGTTTCCCAAAATGTGGAATGGATGTTTTAATGGGTTGTAATATGATAAGAGAAGCTCTGTATAAGCCTCTTAAGGATTTCAATGTAAGTCCCTTTTTGGGAATTTGGATTAACGCTTTTTTATTTTGATTTTGATTAGACAAGAATTATCACTAGCTATTAGATTCATGGGCAATATTGTCAAAGTTTTGTTAAACCGGCGTTAAAATCCCAAATAGTTTCATTAGGATTTTCTTTATGTTTTCAAACTCAGTAAGAAGGAATCTAGGATCAGTTTTATCACCATATTGCAACTTAAAGGCATTCTTCATTTCCAACCATGAATCAATTGAATTATCAAGTAATGACTTGTACCAATCACGGGAATCTTCTTCTAGAGTATGTATAAACAACTTTACATATACATTTTAATACTCAATCTTAAAATATTCCATGGTATTAGAAAATATCCCGAGGTGTTCATCACTACTAATTATAACGCCTTGATTTTTGTAAGTTATCATGGTAATTACTTTTCATAATATTGTAATTGCTGAAATGAAGATAAACATGTTAAGATATATCTTTGATCTTAAAGGAATGTGTTGCTAATCTGGACCCTTGTTTGCTGTAATTTTTTTACTTGGGACAAAAGTTATTATTGCTTGTGTGATTGCTGATGAGACAACAGACTTGTCGTATGCTTGATGAACTCTATTTGCTGATTGACAACACACCTTGAATCAATTCCATTGATCCAAGGTATGTTGTGGCTTTCTTGTGATCGCTTTGTCGATTTACTTCTAAACCAGACTGAAGGTTGATATAAAGGTTGCAGCACCTGATTACAGGTATGAATATCTGGTACATAGATGCCAATGAAAAAGGTTTGATTCTTGAACCACACACCGTTGTAACGCTAGACCGCTTAAGGTGATAAGGGCCTGGATGCAAGTGGCACAGGTATGTGGAACTTAGGACTAAATGTCCTGCTTAATGTTGAATATGACTGTCAGGTGGAAAGACTTGATATGGAAACTAGTTAATTAAATATTAGGGGATTAAACCCTAACCTACCCCTAAGTTTTATCTTATACCCTAACTACTATCCTATATGGATTTTAGATTTCATAAGGGAGAAAATAGATATAAATTCCATTAACCTATGAACTAGGCGAATGACCTAGATATGGACTATTAAAATCCTAAACTAATCCTAACCTAAGGAAGGGGACGCATAGACCCATGTGGATGGAAAGGATAAGAAGGGAAGGTAGGAAATTTAATGGGACAGTAAATGAAGTCCTTACAGGTTGCAGCGCCAAGTTTGGCGGGAACATGGGGAAAGTTGGAGGCGTCCAACTAGTTGTGAAACTAAACCATGATTGCATGCAAAAATTTGAAATTAGAAACTCGCCAACTTGAGTCGGCGGTGGCGTGAGGAAAAAGGAAAAAGGAATGCATTCAATGGCATTGATCTTAGCGACCAGCTCGCCTTGGAAAGAGGATAGAGGAAAAAGGAAATTTGTTTGTTATTGTGTGCAATCGGATTTTAGTTGCTCTGCATTTTGTTCTTCCATGGTTCTGTCGAACCTGCTGTTATTTTTGGTTATTATCTCTGTTCTTGGAGAAGCTAGGCTATTTTTGGAGCCTGTGGAAGTTAGGGGACTATTTGGAAAGCTTTCTTTCACTGTGTCGCCGTAGAGAAGAATAGCTCCTGTGGGCGCGGTTTTCTTCGAGCCACAAGAAAAATTAACAGGCATGTTAAGCCCTTCTCCTTAAACCGCTTGCTTTTGTTTAATCGTCTCATTAAAACAACCCTGCTCTTATGATGGGGGTTTTGGTTATTTGATTTGGCTGTTATGCTGAGATGATTTTGAGATTGAGTCGTTTTCTTTTGCTGTATGCGGTTTGAGCATTCTTTGCATAATGATTGAGTCGAATATACTGCCCATGCTGAGTGGATTCGTTTCGACAGTATTGGGGATTCATTCTTTATTTTATGAGTTTGTGCTTATGAATACTTTAGCTGTGCGTGTAGCAATTCTGAGTTCTGCGCATCCTTGTGAAAATAAGAGGATGAGATGATTTTTTTGTATGTCTGGTTGAACAGTCATTATATGGGTGAATACGACTTGAGTATTCTTGTGCGTTTTGAAGAAAATGAGTGTTTTTCTTACTACAACTATTAAGGAACTAGTTTCTCTTTTGCTGTTGGAAATCTGAAGCTAATGGTAAGTGGATTTTATTGTGTATTATGGATTTGGTCTTATGTAAACAATACTGATAAGGAGATTGTTTTTCTGAATGTTGTACGTGAATGGTTTTTGTAGAACCGTGAGAATAATAGATGGAACTATTGGGTGAGTTATTTTCTTGAGAGTATACAGCGCATAGAATATAAATACTTGGAACAGTGGGCTTGTTTCATCGTTTTACTCTCACTTCCTTTTTAAAACGATTAAAAAGCATCCGTGTTTGGTTGAATTCCATGAAAGACTTTGTTTAAAAGAATTAATTCTTGATTCTGGAACTGAGTATCTAGATATTTACCAGATAGATTAGAGTTCACTATTTTAGTCTTCTTTGGATTGGATGATGAATTATTTGCATAAATATGTGAATGTATACCTATACGAACTGCCCTTTAGATTTCTTGTTGTTTCATCAAGGCTGAACTGAAGTGGAATTCTTATTTTGAATGTTTGGAAAGAAATTTTTTTTTATTATTATGAGGAAACTCATAATTTTGTAGTGGGCTATACATTCATGTTGTTCGAGTCTATTTGAAATTGGTTTTGATGAAACGATAGCTGATAAAACTAGATGTGCATTCTTGCTTGTCTATATCTAGACGTGAATGTCTGTAGAGTGAAATGTTTAAAGGGAAATGATTGCGTTTATAGGTTCTTTTGGTACTAATGTTTATAGACCAGTTGCAATGAACTCTGGTCAACTTTTTGGAAAGGTAATAGTAGTTTTCAATTACTGAATATACTACTCTGAATGAATTATACTATTGGAGTATGTCTGCTCTAAATAAGAGGTATTTGGATAGACAGTAAGAAGAGGTGATATGATCTTTCTCCCTTTTATTCGATTATTGATTTTCGTTCATTTCTCTTTGGACTGTTATCATTGATTGATATCACGTTTGAATTAAAATTTCTAGTACAGTTATGAGGAAAGGAAAGAGAGTGTGAATGGATAATTGAATTAATGATCATTTTCTCTCATACAGTTGGAAATCTATAATTGTTATGGAATGAATTTCGTACTGCTTGGGTTAAGCATTTGTATTTAAATTGTTGTTTACTTTTCTCTTCAGCGTTTGATTGTTTGAGATTAGACAAGTTGTATGAAAGGAAAGGAAAATGGTTCTGCTGGAAGTTTTATTTAAAATCTAATTGTGAATCTTCCTCTAACTAATGTAGGGGAAATGAATTGATAGCATTATGTTAGAACAACAGTTGCATAATGGTATTTTCAGTTCTTACAGATGTTTGTAATCTGGAAATGTTTGAAGGAAATTACTTCTTGTTATAAGTATTCGGAAAGAGGACAGTAATCCTTTGACCGATTGGGATGGTAATTAGATGATTAAGTTGATATGTTGTTCATCCTTTTTGGTATTTAATTCTGGAATGATGTTCATATTAACGTTTCATAAAAGTAGGGTTCTTTTATTGAGACAGTTAATTAAAAGCACCTCATTTTAAAGACAAGTGCTTAATATGCTCAGTTCAATGAACTGACCCGTGCAAGTAATTTTGCAGATGAAACTTGATTACAAACGAAGACATGGTTGTTTTCTGATACTTCTTTTGATTAACTGAAGATGGATTGTATTGATAGCTATTACTCCTCTACGAGGAAATGAGAAAGGAAGAAATTACATTCTTCTATCTTTATGAGTTGTAATGTTGTTTGATATAAACAAGTCCAGTCGTTTGGACTGGCAAATGTATAGATTGTAAATCTGATGGATGAATACAAGTAAAAGTGTGATATTTTCAATAACTGTATCAGTTTGATATTGTTGAATAAGTTTGAGAATATAACATTATTCCTTGACTTGGAATTATTCAAATGTTAATGTATGAATTTAAAAGGAAATAACATATATTCTTTACCTGCATGCAACTTTTACGTTGAAATGTGCAATTAGTTCATACTTGGGTTAAGATGAATTTTGAATTGACATTAAAAATATTTAGATAAACATGAAATCCTAATTGGAAGGTATTCGGGATTAGTTTGAAAACTAAGGGATATCAAATAACTTAGAGGCAGCCAAACCTTGTATTCGGACTCCGTTAATAGCCTCGAATGTTTAAATTCAGAAAATAAAGATATGGGAAATCATATCTATTGTTAACAGACCTTAACTAAGTAAGGTTAAGGAGGATAAATGAATAAATTCATTTAGAATTAGACCTCATTTAAATGGCGTCTAATAAGATGGAATTCTGAATTTGTTTACAGTTGTGGAAAAACTTGGTTAAGTTTAATAGGTTAAACTTATTAGGTTTATCGATAATGGACTGATTAGTCCAGAAGATTAAGAAAAGAACCAAGAATAGAATATGCAACCCTTCGGTATGAAGGAGGAGATGCGTATTAAGCTAGAAGACAAATTAAGTCTCTCTTAGCTGCATACAACTGTAACGAGAATGAGGTTTAAGGATCAACATGGCTGCTGAAAGTTGATCTTAAATACTAAGATTATAACCAAATCACAATTGAGTTGGATGTGTACCCTCGATGAGAGGATTCCGTAGGACATTGACATACGCCAGCTACAATATAGTGTCTTCATGAAGGCGGGGCCTTCATGACGACACAATGTTATAGCTGACATATTACAATGCCCTCCCGAATTAAATCATCAAGTTTACATAAGCTGGATACTAAGTTCTTAGATGGGGATAGGAATGTGATCACGCATACGAAGTGACTCCGGAGGACTAAAGGTAACTAGACACACGGAGTCGTCTAGGGATGACATCGTATGTCTGCGTATCTTTAGTTACCATGAGTAACTTCCTATGCTCGTTCATATTGCTAATTGGGGTTAGAGCTTGACCTTAAACGGAAGGACTAGAAGAGACCAGGAAAGACCATTCTAGATAACAGACGAAGTGAGGTGAAGGACGTATTCCAATGATGTGTACCACATCCAGGAATATGATCATGCAAAGCATGTGAAAATCTTTGGCCAAAGTATCGCAAGTGCTGATTGTGTTGTCCTAATCACCTAGTTTAAGATGCGGGATGTCGATGAATATCAAGAATGAGATATTCGAGATAGGCTTCTTAAATGGATCACTTCGATAACTAGGAAATGGTAAGAGAACCCGTATATTCATTATACAATGCATGAATTAACATGAAGGATCGGTAAGTCGCCGAGTCATGAAATGAGAGATCGCTGAAACTTCGAGCCATAAAATGGGAGATCGGTAGTTCTTCGAGTCATTTACAACAACATATGGTATCTGTTATATGATTGAATGACACTGAATGTGTGTTCCATATTGTAAAATATGCGAACAGAGAACATTGGTTTTAAAAAGAAATTGTGTGATCCAAACTGCATTAGTTGGACAGAGAACAATTATTAAAACTTGAACGTGTGTTTGAATTATATAATTCATAACAGGGAACGTTGTATATAAAAAAAAAAAATAAATTATTTCCCTTGTTCTAGTGTCTTAAAATGGGGATGTTACACTAATGGCATTATTACCTTGGAATTTAGGCAATCTATTTCTTACCTCATGTGGGAATGCATTAGGATAACCCGCCATACCCCATAAATCTATAGGCATGTACACATTCACAACAAAGGGGGGTCTAGGTGGAGGTTGGGCCATATTATTTTGAGGAGGTGTTCCAACAGGAGGATTAAAATGATGGGGAACTAGAGGTATTTGAGGTAATGGAGTATGATCTTCAAAGTAATGATCCTTTAATGATTTTGTTTCACAAAATAATCTATTATTTCTAATCAATAAAGGAGGGAAATGAGGAATACCTAGATCACTTGAAAATGAAGGACCCCGAGTTGGAGTATACAAATTTGTGTAGGGACTGCTTGATCCAGAACTATCTAAAGTACTAGACTAATCTTCTACCAAAGGCTGATCACTTTCAATAATAGCACAACCTTTTCTTCTGATCTTTGATCACCCAAGGCTTTCTAGACTTGTTTCTTTATTGGATTTGTCCTTCCCAACTCTAGAAACAACCTTCTAGTAGGATCTGTCTTGAAGAAATACCTTCTTCCTTCTAACTTTGTAAATATTGATGATGGATTACAATAATTAAAGTTCAAGGTATTGGTATTTACCAAATTTTTTGAGAAATATGGAGTTGCCACTAAGGTCTTTCACCTTAGATGTGTAAATCACTTCAAACAACTTGCTAACTGAAGCTTCACAATCAATTTCATCAAATATTGGCAAATATTTCTATCCTTTATCAATATTTACCCCTAGCCAAGTCAAATTTAATGGAAAAATTCCTTAAACTAGGAAAATATCGAGAAAATGACTTCTGATTAAGCTCATTTTTAGCAAGGTTCGACCAAGAATCGAGTCTAGATCATAAATTTTAATCTAAACATAATTCATACATTACCATAGGTTGATATATATTTTTATTTATGAAAATAGTCCCTAGAAATGGCATCTAGAGAGTGTTGGTACCCATTCTGCACAACCTTGAGAGCCAAGCAACATTAACAAACAGAGTTGGATGCTTGGAGAAAGACATACCGAAGATTTAGTTATTTGTAGCCAGGGACATATCGATAAACTATTGTAGACTTGACTTGGGAGAGATTGGATTACACTCACAAAGGGGATGACCTTCCCTCCTACTTTAGGTTCTTCCTTTAACCAGGGTGAGAGGACCCATTTTGTAACCTATAATTGTGAGAAAGGTGGATGAAATTGCATTCTCTAAGATTTCTCTTGGAAATATGAAGGATAGCCTTGAATAAACACAATCAACACAAGTATGATTTAACCGCCACGAGTTGTCACACTAAATAATGCTGATGTTTTCCAAAATAGGACTCAAGTTACTCTAGACAGTATAAATTTTAGCTTGCTTTTGGACATTTATGGAAATGGAGGATGGAAATGGAAAAGTCCCTTGACAGATGTTTATAGGCAAGGAAAACATGGGAAATTCAGAAGGATTTAACTTGAGTTGCATGTTGTAATTTTGGTGTATGAATGGGAGATTAAAGTAAGATAAAGTTGATTATACAAGTTTCTCAAGAAAACCTTACAAATGTTTGGAAATTGCCCCAAGGGAAAGGAACACATCACACAAGCAAGTAGAATCCCTTTAACCAGAAGGTATGCACTCATGAAAGCCCAAGGGTATAGGATTTCACACAACCTTTGAGAATTTAAACACAAAAGATCATGCTAAAATTTCAATAAAACATTAAAAGTTCCTATTTAACTATGTTCAATATACACTTAAAATCTTACTAAAATATTCTCAACCAAATAGAGGCAATATGAATTTAAAATTGTTTATCACACCACAGAAAGAAAGCTCTATCTATAGTGCAATTGCAGTTTCCAAAATGTTACTAATTAAGACAAGATATAGTGTAATTCAAAGAAAATATCAACATAAGATTGTAACAGGGAGGAAAGTAGTTGATTCAAAGTATTCTACCTTAAGAAAAAAGATAACATTACTCAGGAGATAACACACAATTAATTTCAAGAAATTTAAATTTCTCAGCAAGGGACCATAAAGCTTATGGCCTCAATGTTTACCAATGACTGTACACTTGTAATCATCTTGGCATGTGAAGTTTGAACAAAATAAAACAACTCATAGGTCTCTTAGTTTGATTTAGGTTCTTCAAGAAAAGTGCAATCCGTTCAAGAATTTAGAAAAATTTAACTCCCCTTTGATACGAGCTCATCCCTCTCGTATATATGCAACTCTCTCTCTCTCTCTCTCTCTTACCTTTCCCTTTCTCCCCCAAAATGTGAATCTTCAAAAAAATATCCATCTTTTTAGCACATAATTTGATTTATTATAATTCCTCTGAAAATATTCTAATTTCGTGATGGCATGTGGATGAATTACAAATAATTTGTATTTTTTCATGCTCCTAGAATGAGTAGGATGCCATGTCACCCTTTTGGAATCATTTGCTTAATTACTTCTTTTTCATGTAAGTCAAGAGACTTTTTAATGATTTTTGAGCACCTCCAAATGGTTTGATTTGATATTTAATCATTCTCACCTTTTGAGATATCGCCTTCGAAACACACACAATCATTGTCATATCTTTCTGAGTTGAGTGTTTTTGCATGTGTTATATCATATCAATCTAATTTTATCCTTTTTGTATGATATCAGTCTGTTTCACACTTATCTCCTTTGTGTGGGTATCACAGACAATCTTATCGATCAACTCATCATGATTGTGCTCAACTTAACTCACTAGCTTTATTTTTACTATAAATTTCCATCACTTCTCCTACAAATTTACATCCCTTCTTTTGAGTGTGAAAAATCTTGGTCAATTTCTCTGTCTCGCATGAGGGGAGGGAGTGACATTAGCATCCAGTTTGAAGGAAATATCCTCTAAGGATTTGAACTTAGTTTTTGATTTATCAGGCCCAGTGAAGCATTTGTGAGGATGTTATTCAGAATTATGGATCTGGAGGACTATAATGGGCCACTGATAGCCCAAGCTATTCGTGTGGATTTGATTCAAAGGCTCATCAAAATCAGTTATATGTTTTTCCGCCTTCCAAATGATGTACTTTAATCTTTCACGGTAGGAGCATCAGAAGAATATTGAGGTACTGAAGCAATTCTCGCTCAAGAGCAAGCCATCTGTGAAAGGTGCAACTAACAACATATGCCCTTTCATCTGCAATGAAGAGTTCACTACGAAGGAGATTCCTTCAAAATCTTATGAGCTTGGGGAAGGGGTCTATATAGACATTATTCCCACTCTTTTTGCAAGGTGAATGAATTGGAACAACATGTTTCTTCCTTGGAGAAAAGGCCCACAGAATATCCACCCTCTCAACCTCCTAAAGTGTCACCATCTGTTACACACAAATGCAAGGGTGAATCCACCTCCAAAACACCTTAGAAACTCATCCAACTTCAAGGACCATTGTACTTGTACTTCCAACGACGTCAATTATTCCTACTTAGCCCTTTGTCTATGAATAAAAAGGGAGGAAAGCATTTCCCACAGGTGCCTTGGATCTCCTAAATTGGGTCTCTTCTTATTAGAAGAAGATGGAATTTATGAGTATCTTGGATGGACATATGATGGATATTGAGAATCTCATGGCTATGTGGATGTCTCACACCTTGGTAGGGGAAGTTCTATTTGTAAATATGGTTGTTGGGTCAGAGGAGTTTGTTCTAATGAAGAACAAGCTTTAGACAAAATCCCTCCTTTCAGTGAGGATTTTGTAAGTGGAAGATTATTAGATGTATTTTCTCTAGTTTATTTTTGATATAATTCATAAGAATGTATGTAAGTTTTCCATGGTCCAGGACCCCTATAGAACCCCATTTTACTTCCTCATCAATATATAAAATTTCAAAATGTTACAATAACTCACACGCTTCATAATAGATTTAGAATCCTATTAAAGCAACATAAAATTCTACTATATTGTATCATGTTACATTCATACTTGAAATCAATAATTCAAAGTAATATTCAACTATTATAAAACAAGAGTATCAATTATGAAAATATGAGAGTTGTTAAGAAAAACAAGCCTAAGCTTGTTCACTGGTCAACATGGTCACATCTTCATCTTTGTCATCTTCTTCTTCATCTAGTTGTCTCTCCTGTATGCATCATACCTCTAGAACAAATTCCTTATATCATATTCATTTAGGCCACGAGTGGTGTTGGAATATCAAATTCTCCTGCCTCAAAGTGTATCCACACACCTATCCATTCTTCGCTTATACTCCCTCGATTTTCTTGTCAACTCTATAATTGTGTTCTCTACAGAAATCAACCTCTTAATAACATCATATGAATATTTATCCTCATGGATGTATTTTTCAAAGGATTGGACCAGAAAATCAATCATCAAGTTACCATAACTAGTTTTGTGTTTATCAAATACCATGTCTTCCAATCTCATGTTTATGGTGTCAATTCTTTTCTCAATCTAGTCTTTTTCTGCCTCCATATTTTCTTTGACTTGATTTAGAACCTCTATTCAGATATTTGACAAGTCTTCTATAGTATATTGAGTTCCCATTTTATTCAAAGTGACACGATTCCTTATCTTTCAACTATATTCTCATCACGCTGGTTGATAAGGTTTAACATGGTAAGAATCCCTTCAAATTAGAACAACTCATTTTCACATTGTTCAAGCAAATCACTAATATCACTGATATTGGTGGTAAGTTCTCCATACCTATTTTTTGCTTTCTCAAAAATCTTCTTCCCTTTTTCAGACAAGTCCTCAATCCATCTTTTAATGGCCTTAACCTTTTGGTATCCCTTTCTATGCTTTCCACAACCTTTTGAGTGATAACAATAGAAGTTTCCATATTTTCATTTGATTGCCCACTAAGCTTCGCCGCAAACATGAAGTTAAAGCTTTGACTTGGTATTTTAATTACTTTTTTCTTTTCTTATCTTCATCAACTATTTGGGAAAGACCCTCAACTACTATTGCTACATCATGCTTGAGGATTTCCCTTGTAGGTCTGCCCAACTAGATCTGTTTGATGTCATAGGCACATAATCTAATTTTATCCTTTGGGATCCTTTGGTGAGGAGTTACAATTTTGATAGTTTTAAACCCTTTCCTATCAAAATGGGTTCGAGTTATAACTATTTCCATCTTTGAATCCTTTTTGGGTTTTGGGAAATCAATGCTGGTAATGTCTAATGCTCCTCCTTGGACAACCTCTTTTCCTTTTTCTTTCTCTTGAATAAATCCTCCTAACCAGCCAACCATGGGAGCATTACCAACTTTTACTCCTGTTGGTGTGATGTTTGCAGTCTAGGAAAACAACACCATTGTTGTGGATGTTTTTTTTTGGAATAAGGTTAAAGTGAGGGTTTTAGAAGGTCCCACAACCTTGTAGAAAAGGCCCAACTGGCTAGATTATGCGATGAAAATTACATAAGAGAAACCCATGAAAATTTCAAAAAAGCTGAACAAATGGAAAAGTGAGACAAAAAGAAACAAAGTACAAAAGATCAAAGGAGATTTTTCAGATCTTTAACATAATTCTTAGTCGAATGGAACGAGAATCTTCACTAGCAAATCAGCAAGGGCTATCAATTCAGAGCAATATTTGATAATAATAGACCTGGTATTGTCAGTATAGGCTTCCCAAGCTTTTAGGACAGTGAAGGAACACTGGAGCTTAGTAAGGATGGAAGACACTAGATCCACATGGCTATCTTCAGGTTGGATAATGTCATCAGTGGCAGTTCCTTCATTTCCCCTCGAGTTGTTCCTAACCCTGGTATCTTCCACTTTAGTTGGAGCTTCCATCTGTCTATCATGGGGGATGATCTCGCTATCCTCCATTTTAAAATTCTCAGCTCCTTGCTGGACATTCTGCCCCTTAGTGGTCGGCTCCTCTTCCATGTCAACTGGACCAGAATTGGGGGAGTCTGGATACAATGTGGCTAACCCCAACAGAGCATTCGAGAGAAGGAGCTCCGAGCTTGAGACCGGGGAGGTAACATGAATCAGAGGGTCTGCATCAGGAAGGTCAAGGTAGGGCTGGCTAGGAGAGTGAGGTGGACTAATGGTGATAGTAGTAGAAACAAGTCCCGCAAAGGAAGAACCCACAATGGCAACTTGAATCGAGTCGATAAAACTTGTAGGTGACAATCTTGATTTGGAATTATGACGGGGAGTAGGGAAGGAAGGGGAGATGAGGTGGGGGTACGACGAGATTTGCCAGACTTGGGAGGAAAACGAGCAAGCTCCGCAGGTGAAGCGGTGAATTTAAAGAGGAGGTAGAGTAGGCCCTGATGGAGAATGGGACCTTCTCCCTCTCTAGCCATATTGATAGAGTGTTCAAGAGACTGGTAAAGAAAGGTAGCGAGATTGATTCTCTTTCCCCACTAGGTGAGAAAGGATGAAGAAGTGAGGCCCGAAAACCAACCTGTATCACCCGTCGATAGTAAAGTATCTCATAATCACTTCGGTGACTCTATCCTAAGGGGGATGTAGGGACTCCGAACATATCCCGAGAGATACTTGGTTGGCTTCTCACCCTTGTTGATGAAGTCCTAGAGCTCCACTTGTAAGGACCTCTTGAAGTAAACCGCCCTGACCAGTCACCGAGGCTATGGCATTGGTAGAGATGGTGAAGAAAGTGTTGCCAATTTGAACTCTGCCACACGACTAGGTAGCCAAGACCCCATAAGAAACCATGGCCGAATAACCAGACATGTTTTCCAAGAAGGTAGTGACTCCATTGTCTTTTAAAATATTCCAGACTTCTTTATCCTCCTGCAATTTAGTGCAAGAAACAGGTTCAATTCTTTTGAGCTGCCCACCCATGATGAGGATCCGTGGCAATGAATAGAGGTGGGGGCCTTGAATTGGATTTAAATAACCTGTGTGATTTGTGAGAGTCTTCCACATCAATATCCCTCATGTACCTGTTATGATTGTGATGTGAAAAGGTGCATCTCAAAACAAGATCCGCCCGAGTGATATAACTCTTACCGCACGTGCCTGGATCCTTAGAACGTCACATCATCATAATGTGGTAATCATGTCCACCGCCCTCGTTAGGGATGGAGATATTTTTGTTTAACTCTTGACATCAGGAGTAGTATACAACCACCACAAGAAATTAGCTAGAAAAAGAGGTCATTATGAGCAATTTGAAGAAGATCATCAGGAAAATTTCCTAACCAAGTTTGTTGAGTGTCAAGGAGGACACCAATATTAGCCATGCAATCAGCTACCCTATTTCCCTCATGGTAAATATGCTAGAATTTGATCTGCTGGAAGTTCCTTTGAAGAAGACGAATGTCAGCAATAATGTTCTTGATAGTCCATTGGCTTGGGTTATCCGAATTTAGGAGATTTATAATATTGAGTGAATCACTTTCAATAATTAAAGGGTCATTTCCAATTTGGAGAGTAAGCTCCAACCCTTTAAGAATCGCTAAGGCTTCAGTAGCGGTGATTGGTCCCAATGCTAAAATTTTCCGCTATAGCTGCTAGAGGGGAACCCAAATTATTGCAGAGAATTGCACCCCCCCAGACTTCCCAGGATTACCTTTAGAAGCACCATCTGTGTTTAGCTTAATCCATCCAGGGGGAGGGAGCCAACAAACTTCAGAGCGAGCCTAGGGTCGAGGGATTAGCCCTGGGAAGGATCACAATCCACTGACACCACTCCTGTCACAGAACCAGATTTTTTGCTGATATTTCTTCCAAAGGAAACTATTGAGATTATCTTGGAAGAGTATAGCAATGTGGTTGGCAACTTGACAAGGGTCCATGCTTTGATCTTTGAAGATTCTCCGGTTTCTTTCCTTCCATATACCCCAAAGGCCGTGAGGGAGGATAAGTTTCCAAGTGAGGGAGAGGGCCTGGTGCAAGAAAGGGGAACACCATTGATTAATTACATCTTGAAGGGATTCGGGGAAAATCCAGATTACTCCTAAATGCGTTAGAAGCCAATTCTAGATATCTTGGGAAAACGGATAGTGAAGAAGGAGATGGGAAGAGGACTCCAAAGATTTACAACAAAAAACACAATGAGTAGGGAGGGAGAAGCCTCTCCTTTTTAAGTTTTCTCCCAAGAGAAAAGCATTCTTGAATGAGAGCCAGGAAAAAATCCAATTTTAGGAATAGTCTCTTTGTGCCAAATTGTGCTGAGAGGAGGGCCAGAGCTGGTCCTGGGCTTGGAATCGTAGGCAACTTTAACAGAGAAAGAGCTAGAAGGGGAGAGGGGCCAAATACAATCATCAATAGGTAAAGAGAAAGGAATATAGTGAGAGGAGAGGGCTATTCTCAACTGATTCAAGCACTGACTTTGATACACGTTGATACCCATCCAAGCCGAAATATACCAAGAGGGAATTGAATTCATCATTCTCCAATAACCACTAACTTTCTTGCCATGGTGATTAATGAGGGGTCTTTTGATAGAATCCCAAACGGGGTTAAGGCACAAATATTTTCCCCAAACCACCAATCTATCTAGAAATCAATTGATCTGCCATTTCCCATCCTCCACTAGGTGTCAGCATGCAAAACAGGAAGAGAGCTAATAACCAAGTTCCATATGGCAGAGCCGTGAGGAGGGAGGAAAGAAGGAAATCTTCCACTTGAGACAAATATTTGGCTCTCAACAATTGCACCCAGTGGGAGTTTCCATAAGCCACCTCCCAGCCAATCTTAGCTAGCAGGCTACATTCATATCAACAATCTGTCTAATCCCAAGACCTCCCAGATTGGTCGGCTTACAAACTTCATTCCAAGAGACAAGGTGTATCCACTTCTTATCTTCCACCCCCGACCAGAGAATTTTTTTTTGGATACTCTCAATAGCAGTTATCACTGAGGAGGGAATTTTGAGAAGAGACATGAAATAAATAGGCAAAATTTGTAAAGTAGCTTTAACCAACTGAAGTTTTCCCGCTTGACTTAACAATACTCCTTTCCAAGAAGGCTTTTTTTTTTTTATCTCTCAATAACCGGAATCCACAGACTTTTAGTTTGCTTTCCTTTGAAGAGAGGAATGCCGAGGTAGGAGGAAGGGAGGTCCACAATTCTGCAACCAAAGATATCAACAATCCTCCTTTGTGTTTGAGGGAGGGTGTTTAAGAAAGATATACTACTTTTGGTAAAGTTAATCAATTGTTAAGAGGCAAGTTGATAATTTTCTAATATTTCTTTGAGGGCTCGAGCTTTGATCACCAAGGCAACACTCAAGAGAAGGGTGTCGTCCACAAATTGGCTGTGAGTAGCAATAGGGGTGCTAGAGGTGATTTTTATACCCGATATAATGGCTTGACTCTTGGCAGCCTCTAAGGCTCTGTTGAGGGTGTCCGCCATTAACAAAAAGAGGAAAGGTGATAGAGGGTCCCCTTGCCTTAAACCTCTGCTATTTTTAAGAAACTAGTCGGGATGCCATTTATGAGGATCGAAAAACAAGGGGTAGTAATGCAAGAAAAAATCTAGTTGCACCATTTGTTGCCAAAACCATAGCTTTTCAACACTCGAATAAGGAAAGTCCAGCTGACTGACTGTCGAACGCTTTTTGCATATCTAATTTGAGGATCATTCCTGCTGACTTTACTTGCTGAGCAGAGTGGATGGCTTCATGCACTGTAATGATACCACCCTGGATAAACCGACCGCTAATGAAACCATTTTGATGTGAAGTGATGAGATCATTCATCAGAGGTTTTAGTCTAGTAGCCAACATCTTGGTGATGATTTTATAAGAGGTGTTGCAGAGGCTAATTAGCTGGAAGTTAGCTACAGAGTTAGAGCCAAGAGATTTGGGGGCCAAAGTGATGAAAGTAGTATTCCATTCTTTCATAAGGGAGTTGCTTAATTAGAATTCGTTCACCGTGTTAAAGAGGTCTTGCTTGATGATCTCCTAGAAAAGTTGGAAGAAGGCAGCAGGGAAGCCATCGGGGCTAGGGGATTTATCTCCTTTCATGGTGAAAACAACTTTGTGAATTTCCTCCATAGAGAAGGGCATCGTTAATTTTCCATTCATATCTTTCGAGACCAATTTAGGAATGTGCTGCAGCATCTTGGACATAACGTGCTCATTGGCCTGTAGGGGATTAGAATAAAAGGAGAATAATTCATTAGAGATATCAAGGTCAGAGGATAATAAATTACTTGCCAGAGATATCAGCTCTCTGATTTTGTCTCTGCTTTTATGTTTAGAAGCTGTGATGTGGAAGAATTTAGTATTACAGTCTCCCTGATCCAGCCAAAGTGCTCTATATCTCTGCTTCCAATTTGTCTCTTCCTCTTTCAAGATATTATGGTATTCACTGAGAAAGGATCATTCTTGTTTATGGAGTTGCTCCATTCTACCTTCCGCCTCCACAAGGGAAAAAATATTAGCAATTTCTCGGGTCACTTTTTTTTTTATGTAGTTTAATGTTGCTGAACACCCTGACCTTCCAGATCTTGAGCTATTTTTTGATTTCTTTAAGCTTACTGGAGAACTTAAACATATCAGAGCCCTAAATTTTGATATCCCACCAACTCTTAATAAGAGGATCTAATTGGTTGTTTTCGAGCCAGGATAACTCAAATCAAGGGAGGATTCTTAATATTCAGCTTGTTGTTAGCATAAAGCAACATGGGGCTATGATCTGATGCCACACGAGAGAGAGTATTGAGAAAAAATTGGGGTAAAGTGAGATCCAATCCAAAGATCCCATGGCCCTATCAAGTCTGCTTTGAATATGGTTTCTGCCAATTCGTGGTTGGACCAAGTGAAGGAGGTGTCGTGAAGGTCCATATCTAATAGTTCCTCATAGCGTATGAAGTCTAAAAGTGCTTCCATGTTGGAGGGGTTAGCCAGGGCTCCTCCTTGTTTTTCAGAGGGATAAAGAGTGCTATTGAAATCTCCCATGATAAGCACTGGGAAATTGCCGCAGTTTCTTATGAAATTTGAAATGTCTTGCCAAAGTTTTTCATGATGGGTTTCCAAATTCGGGGCATAAACATTGATTGTGATCCAAGTAGAGTTAGATCCTACCTCTTGGAAGAGCATACACAAAAAAATTGGGTGTTATAAAAGGAAATCACCTTTGAGATCCCAAAGGGTGCATAAGCCACCATTGCTGTTGATAGTTGGGATGCAAAGGATGCAACATGCCAAATTTTCAAGAGACTATCATCCTTTTTAAGTTTGGTTTCTTGAAGCATAATAATATCAGGAGAGTGGTTAAATTTCATATCCTTGAGGACCCTCTATTTTTGCAGAGAGTTGAGACCTCTTATATTCCATGAGATTATCTTCATTTTTTGGATTTGGGTTTGCTCCCCACAACCATGGGGATGGTGCTCTGGGTTCCTTGAGCCACATTCAGGGCTGATTCTTGTTGAAGCTTAATGTTTCTTGGGGTATGCCCACAAGCTTTCTCCAAGCCAATATTAGGTTTTTTGCAACTACTTGAGTCGGTGGAGAGTAAGACTTTCATCCGAGGTTTGAGTGGAAGGGGAGAACTGGGAGTCGGAGAGGGGAATAAAAGGAAGACAGGGGGTGGAATCAACAAGAGGAGGCTCGAGGGGAGGATGGGGAGAGGAGGAAGGGTAAATCAAAGGTGGGAAGGGAAGGTGGAGTTGAAGAAAGGGAAGCAAAAGCACATGGGATCCCAGAAGAAAGCTCAAAAAGGGAGCAAGAGAGGAGACCGAGGTGGACACACCCAAAGACAAGGGGGAAGCAAGGGGAACCTATGTGGGAATAGAAACCAAAGAGGAAAGAGGTTGGGGGATGAGAGGGGATACCATGTTAATGTCAAGAGTTATTTCACCTTCCTCAAGGAGAGAAAAGGGGTTGGAAGTAGGGATGATAGGAGCCTCTTTAGGAATCATTTTTGGAATATATTTCCCTTTTTCTTGGGAGAAACTTCATGGATTTTAGGTTTGGGTTGTGGCTTAGTGGGGCATCCAGATGCTTTGTGGCCAATGCTTTTGTAGATGGAACACACTTATGGAACATACTCATATTCAATGGGTTGTGTCCATGTTCCAAAATTCGATAAAAGATCAATCGATTTTGGGAGTGGACAACTAACATCAACGTTGACACAGAAACAAGCATGAATGAATCTAGTTTTAGCTTTCATGGGCTGATCTATTGTAATTAAAGGACCCATATAAAGAGCAATACCTTCGAGAATAGTTCGGATCCCAAAACTCCAAAGGAAGGCTTGGTAGACGAACCCATATTGGGGCCTGTGTCATGGTTTCAGTGAGTGGGTTAAAACCAGGAGACCATTTTCTAATGTAGAACCCTCTTCTGCCGAAGAACCACGGGCCACCCAGAAGTGCTTGAGAAAAGTCTTCCTTTAAGATGAATGAGAAGAGAATGAAGTCGTTTGGCATGATAACTATTTCTAATGTGCCACAAGGATTCCATTTCATGCGGGCCCATTTTTTGATATCTTCGAGGGGGGTCTGGGACCCATCAACTTACCCACAAGAGATAGATCTCCTGGGGCGGTTGCCACCTCCATGATGTGAAGAGAGAAGGACCAATAAGAGAGGACCGATGACAACTTCTCTGTATGGGGTGAAGAAGTGGACCCTTCCACAACTTTTTTCCATGTCTCGAGGGGAGGCCGAGGAGACTGGCCCCCAAAGTTTGCAGGTGTATTCCCAATTCGGACAGGAAGGGTTTGACATCAGAACAAGCACTAGAGGACGTAGGGAAGCTAAAATCAGGTGGGTTGTTCCCAAGCTAGGGTTTTTTTCCCATGGAGAAGAAAGTTTTCATGGATGCTTCTTGAGTATTATGGAGTTTTGGTGTTTCTGTATGTGGCACATCCCCTCCTATTATTTGCTTTGTGCTATTAGATGCCTCCATTTTTGTTTTCCTTCCATTTAGTTCGGGTTTGATTTTTTTGGTGATTTCCAATTTTTTATCACTCACTAATTTCTCTTCTTGACCCTTACTTTCCATTTGACCAATAGGTGGACTTATTATTCCCTTCAAGCTCTCGTGCGGGGGTAACCACCATAATTACAATTTTTGATAAATATTCTATTGTAGTTTCCTTATTTCTTATATCTTTCTCCGAATCTTTTGGTGGGGTGATAACTACTTTCTCTTTTTCTTTAGGAGCTTCTTTGTCAAGGATTGCATTTTCAATCCACTCCTTGTTCTTTATGACACTTTCCAAAAATGGATTTGTAGCATGCACCTCTATTTGGGATTTTCCTCGCCCTTCTTTTGATTTGCAGGGTCTTCTTTTGTTGATATCTTTGAGTGGGGTTGGGAAAGAAAGCATTTATTTTTGCTTTTATTATTAACCTATACATCTACTATAACACTACCCTCAATAGGGGTACTTGTATCTTTCATAGCTTCAGTTGTGCCTTTTTCAGTGTAGTTTGAAATTCTTCACTTTCTTGTGTCTTGTCTACACTTTTAGATGGTTGAATTACAATGAGATTTACATATGGGGTAGATGTTGGATCCATAGATGCTTGAATGATTTATTTTCCTTCATAGGAAGGGCTACATTTTAAATTTGGGTATTTCGGGGTTGGGTCCCGTTTTTAGTGTTTGGATGTTGACCAATATCTACCATCTGTATGTCCTCAAAAGAGATACTTACACCTTATTTTGTGTGAAATTCACTTTTGACCTCCTCAATCTAAAGGTAGGGACTACTCCTAAGTTCATCCACACTAATTGTGTCCATCTTATTTAGTGGTTTCCTTTGTGGAAACTCTTCCTTGATGTCATCTTTCATACCAGGTTGCACTATAAGTGGCTCCTTTTATATCTGACTTGTTGCGACACCACCTGATTGGCTAGATATTTGGGCACCTTGAATCAGCCCTACAACTATTCTAGTTGGAAATGCAGATGGAGCCATAATAGGTGTTGGTTTAAAAATATTAGAATGAATACCTTTAAGATCCTGTGATGGCATGGTTTGATGGGCTAATTTAGTAACAACCTTTTTCTGAGTCTCAGTCAAGATAGGAGGGTTAATTACCTCGGTCTCCTTTCTCTTATGATTCATTGCACTATGCTCACTTTCTCTAGCTAGAATACCAACATCCCTCACCAAAGGAAATATCACTTTGGGCCTTTTTATGCCCTTTCAAAGTTTTTGAGTTTTGGACCTTCTCTTACTTTATCATTCTGAACTATAAGAGCAAGATCAACATTAGGAAAATCTCCCCTCATCACCTTAGATGTGCTTGATGTCCCTGGTATTATCACCGTAGGATTCCTTGAATTTATTACACATGTTCCTTTTGATTGAAATGACACCGATGTAGTGATAGGGGCATCTTGTATTACACATAAAAGCATATCTTCTGTATTTTGAACTAAATCAGTCTTTGATGTTCTAGTTTTACTCTTTAAGCAATCCATTCATCAATTGTTTCGTGTGTGGGTTTCCCCACTAGGAAATTTAGGGTTTGACCATTCAAAGGGTCCATAGTATTAGTTCCCTATCTAAAAGTAGGGATGTCCTCTTTCAAAGCACTTAGGTCCCTAAAATCCTTCAATACTCTTGTATTTTATAAAGACAAATCAATAACCTTTGCAACTAACTAGGTTAATGTTCTTCTCATGACATCAACAATTTTTTGGTGAGGATTATCTAATTCCTTTTTGTTCTAATATATAGGAGTAATTGATTTTGATTCTAAATTTTCTTCAAGATAAAATTGGCTTACCACATTTGGGTCATCCTTTATTCCTTGGGGAATCACAACAATTTTGAAATCAATTATTTTTTCAAGGTTATCTTGGAGAAATCCCCTTTCCTTATATCTTTTCATCAACACGATTCATCCAATAATCCTCCAAATGAGGCTCATGCTCACTAAAAGTAACAATTGAACAAATATCAAAGTTAGGCCTTGGAGTAAACTTATCCATTTGGAATTTCTCCATTTCCCCATCCATCATCCTAGATTTTTCCACTGTTTGACAAGAATATCTCCCAACTTGGAGAGGAAATTTTATATTGGTTTTATGCCTTTTTGATAATTTATCGTGTACAGGAGAATCATCTTAAAAGCTCCATTAGAACCTACTTATCATCAACATACTTTGGTAATTGGTAAGGATTCCCTTCAACTCCACTCACTCTTAGACATGCAAAAATCCTGTATTGGATAAAAATACAACCATATTGCAAAATCATAGCCCTTGCCTTAGCAGATAATCTATATTGGTCCCATTTAGGCTTGAAAAAACAAGAAATTGGGGCAATGAAGGCATCATTTACTTGTCAGACATTCCCCTTAAAATTTTCCAACCTCAATTGTATGTATACATCATAAACTCTATGGGTTTAAAAGCCGGTTTGTAGTGGAAATCTTAGGAATGACTGAAAACATGCAATTTTGTAAATGAAATAAGACATCATTGAGAACCGAAAAGTGCAGTATTATTACATGCTCTAATATTTATTGGAATTGTCATCAATTTGGCATGAATTTAAGTTGATATAAGACTTATCCAACAAAAATTTCCTTTCTTTTCCAAAATAACCCAAATAAAAGGGCACATCCATTCCCGCAAGTTGTTGGACCCATCTAACCTAGCCATTATTCTTAACAAAAAAATAAGATATTCAACCTCCTCGATGAACATAGATTGGGTTAATTTCTTAGGAAGCCTCTTGGCATATGGTTTTGTCTCTTTTAGCCATTAGGAATTCAATACCGGGCATAGTCATCATGTTTTGCATTATAAATTTTTGTGCACTTTCAATAGTCGTAACTACTAGTTGATTTACTTATGGTAACCCCAATATTTTATTGAAAGCACTAGGTGTTAAACTATTGACCTTTTCACCACTTCCATCCAACACTTCCATCTTCCGGGGTCATAATTTTTAGCACATAACCAAAATAATTCAGGAGCATGGATTGAAGGTGGGAAAGTCTGCTACAAAGCAATATTGTCACACCGATTGTTGCCATCCATTGGCTTCTATGCGGGCATGAAGTATTCTCCAAAAATTTCCAAAATTCACATTCAATAAATTCGTATCCGTTACATTATCCAAGTCACTCGCTGATACTACAAAAACTTTCCTAAATCCAAACTCTTCCTTTTTCTACTTTTAACTTGTTTCCCTAATTGTTTGTAATTCATAAATTAATTGACAAGAGTACAGGATATAACACCAATTACAATTTTTTTCTACACACTTTGTGTATTCATTTTTTGCAATCATTTTTTAAATTCTTGTAGCTCAATTTCATTGTTTCGCAGATCGATTTTCCTTCTTTTCTTCATAAATTCTCATGGCTAGGGCATCCAGATCTTCACATGCAATGATAACAATTTGATTTTTTTGAAAAATTCTATAAAATATACCTTGATTATTGTAGAAAATGTATTAATGGCAGGAACCATAAATGATTTACATCCTAGCCTTCCAACTTACTTCATTTGAATGTGGACTATCCATGTGGCTTGATTTGGTGCTTTACGGGATCAACGAATCTTTTTACATTTTTGTATTACTTTTCAAATGAGTGCAAGTTTGTAAGTTTTACCTGAAACCTCACCTCTTGAATTTTTATGAGAACATAACATGTGTCCCTGGTGGGCCTCAGAGGTTTCTTTGCATTTTACACTCCATAGGATTTTGATGCAAAAGTAGATTATCAACTCGATTCCCCACTCCAATCCCAGTTTGACACTTATTCCTTTCAGGATTGGGGTCAACTTTTCCTTTTGCATTATTTGACCCAAATATTCGTGGCAATATTCGTTGGGCTTAGGAGATTGTTTTACAATTTGCAATTACTATGTGAATGATGTCATTTTGAAAATAAATCCCACTATAGTGTAGCCAATGGAATTATGCCACGTGTTTTCAGATGCCAGAGGAAAATATGCAATATGCACTGAATATCATAGGATGAATACAGATGAGATTTTCTTAGTTTAACATGTTAAATCGATGGTTTTTTCACATGGATTACTCAAGGATGACATGGTTACCACATTCCTCAACCGAAAATAGGATTTATGACTCAAACACGAGATTTTCCTATATTCAACAAGATTTCATTCTGCAAGCGTACGTGTTTTTAATTTTGAAAAACTAGTCATGGAAATTTTTGAAGGCACACTCAGGATAGAAGGGCGAGATCAAATGAGCACTAACACTTTCATGCTTAATCAAATACAAAGTGTAACCTTAAATATAGAGAAATGTGTGTTTGGAGTCACTGGGGGTAAGTTATTAGGATACATCATTTCCTCTTGAGGGATTGATGTAGATCCTACAAAAATCCTTGTGATTCTTAGAAATGAATCCACCATCATACGAGTCCGGTATTAGGTATTTCTTAGGAAAAATTGGGGCAATTTTTAAGTTTATCCCATATTTGACATATGTTATCCATCCTATTAATGAATTGTTAAAGAAAAATTGTTCAAAGGAATGGAAAAATGAATTTCACAATGAATTTGAGTTAGTAAAGAATTTTCTCATGTCTCCACCGATGCTCATGCCTCCCAAGGCCAATTATCGTCTTATTTTGTACTCTCGAGCTACAAATATTTCCATAACATGCATGTTGGTGTAAGAGGATGATGATGGTCATGAGTGTGTAATATATTACATTAGTCTGTATGCTTCTTGACTATGAAACACCGTACACCCAAGAGGAGAAAGAGAATTTCTTCATTATTTTCACAACTAAGAGGTAAGGTGAGACATTAGATGGTCAACTAGGAAATAAGGGTAATCTTCAAATAAGAATATTTGATGATATTCATGACTCAAATAGTTGTGTTTAAGAAGTCGTAGGTTTATAACGTTAATGGGTGAATTCAAGGTTACCTTTATTAATCACCAGTTTGTTAAGGGACATATTATTTCTATTTTTTTTCTTTTAACTTAATAGATAGTGGGTAGATAGCTGACTTGAACTTCCCCAATGATTTTGTTTGCAATATAGAATTAATACACGTCATTGCTTCATGCTCATGGTATACAAATATAATAAACCACATAATAGATAAAACATATTATGAGGGAAAAAAATCACAACAAAGGTGACAACTATGAGTCATATCCATTAAGTATGTAATTATAGAAGAATTTTTCTATCCTAGATCTTTCAATGGCATACTACTAAGATGTGTTGATGAAGAATAAGTGGAAAATATTCTCTTTGAAGATCAAAGTGGAGTGTACGGTGGTCACTTCAGAGGGAATTTGACCTCTTGCAAAATCCATTGAATGGGCTATTTTGGCCCATGCTAGAGCATGACACTATGGAATATGTATGGGAGTGCTAAAAGTGTCAAGAAATCTTGCACGCCATATATATCCTAGCTCAAGCCTTGTGACCAATAGTGACACCGTGGCCCTTCTCCACTTGGGGCTTGGATTTGATAGGAAAATTCACTCCCTCATCTTCAAACAACCATAACTTCATAATTGTGACCAAAAAATACTTTACTAAATGGGTTGAGGGCATGCCTCTAACTACAATACCTAAATTGGTAATTTCTAAGTTCATCCTAAACTACATCATCTCTGCAGTACAGTGTCACATGTGTCACTATCTCAAATAATGTGACACCTTTTTAAAATGTAGAGGTACATGAGTTGTGTGTTCAATTTAAGATATCTCATCACATGTCATCTTTTTATTACCCTCAAGCTAATGGATAGGTGAAGGTTGCTAATAACACTCTAAAGTCCATTTTTCTTAAAATAGTTATGGAGAACAAGAGAGATTGGAATTTAAAGATTTTTATTTCCCTATGTGCCTCTAGGAAGTTTGTTTCAACTTCGATGGGTGAAACCCCTTTCTCTTTAGTTTTTAGTGCCGAAGTGGTTTTACCGCTAGAGGTGGAATAATCCAGTCTTCGTGTGTCTTTACAAGACATTCTCAATGAAGATGCCTATTGAGATGCGTGACTATCATATTTAGAGAGTCTTGGTGAAAAATGACTTATATTTGAGCAACATCATCGATTTTATGTAGACAAAATGTGTCGTCAGTATAAAAATAAGGTCTATGAGCATGAAATCCAGGAAGGAGACATTTTCCTAAGACTTGTTAGCCGAATTGACAAAAAGTTTGGTGAAGGTATGAATTTCAGGCCAAAATGGCTTGGACCTTACCAAGTTATGGAAGATTTCAAGAATGGTGCATTTCATCTATGTACTCTTGAGGGTGAAGAATTTAGAGAATTTTTTAATGCACTTCACCTCAAGCATTTCTATATATAGACATTTACGTTTCCACACTATCCTCTCTTAAATCTAGATCATCTTACTACTTACATTATCATGTCATTTAAATTGTAAAATGGAAACATACCTTTCAAGTAATTCTTTTACCCTCAAACATTGGAAAATATCTTAATCATACCTATTTCACCATTCTTCTCATACATTCAAACTATATATTCTTTATCATCACTTTTATTCAAGAGACAAATTTTACATTACTTTACAAGGACTTACATACTCATTCTTCTCCATGGTTTCTTCTGATTTGTGTGCTTCTTGCCCATATTTTTCACTAAAAGCTTCTTGATATAATTCTTTCCCAAAAAATCTCTCTCTATAACAAAAACATTCTTAACATTATACCCAAAGATATTTTTACCTATCTCAATCTTCAATGTCGAGCACTCACATCCTACTAGTTGCGTGGGTTTGAGATTAGGGAGCATTTTATTCATAAAAGTAGAACTCAAAGTCAATTAAGAAAAACATAATAAAATTAAACACTAAACACAAATTTCTTTTATTACAAATAACTACACTATTCCTCCCTACTAACCTTTGGTGATGAGCCTATTCTTCTTATTGGTAGCATGAGGTTGGTAAAGGAGGGAAATTCCTTTACTCATCTATGTATTGTCCTTGATAATGATCCTATTCTTCTTACTAGTAGCATGGGGCAAGACATAGGGGCTCACATTAATACGTTTAACATTACAAATAAATAAGTAAATAAAAGTGCTTCTAAAAATTTGCAATAAAATGACTAATATGTATATGTTAGAGAGAAAAATATTCCTTAAATTTAAATATTATCAATCGATATGCCATCTATTAATTTAAGTCTAGTAAAAATTACAAGAAAAAAACATTTCCAATTTGTTAAGTTAATCTCGGTTTGGGTTGGGTTGTAGGTTTCTTAGTAAATCATTGTCAAAGTTATTATCTCTTGGTCATTTTGATTCACATTCTTAAAAACATACATCTAAAGTTATTCTTGATTCTAGGTGGTAATCCCTCATATCTTACTAGTTGTATGGAGTTAAAAGCTGAAGTGAGGTTATCTTATCATCATATCAAATTCAACACATTTTACCAATAAAACAATAATTTAAAAAATTTCTTAGAAAATAAAGTATCCAAATTACAGCTTTATTACCATACTCATTATCATATGAATATAATTTTTATTACATTGTACCATTATCATTATCCATAGGATGCATTTAAAAACACAAAAGCATTGGAAATTCTAAAACATCTAAGAGTACAAAGCCAAGATGAACCATAATGAAATCAAATCTTATGAAAGAATGCCAAACCAAAAAGATGTCTCGTGTGTGTGTGTGTGTGTGTGTGTGTGTGTGTGTGTGTGTGTGTGTGTGTGTGTGCATGTGTCTATAAAATGTATTATATACAATGTCATCACACCATAGGATAAGTGTGGTCAAAATGATCACTATGAGCTCAAAATATTAAAAAATCGATATATACATAAAAAAATGTCTCGAAGCAATAAAGGCCTATCCATCCCTCCTAGATCCCTACAAAGGCACGGGGAGAGTGTTCATTTTATGAACCCAACAATTGAAATCAGCTCGGTGTAGCATGGGAGCCTTCGTGTGAGTGACCACTAGTAGTATCTCTACTATGTGAAAGTACTCACCACATCTCTAGATCCTCATGTACGTAAATTTTGGTTCTCTCTTGATCCATCGCTTCCACATCATACTAGGTTGGTGTAAATACATCAATGTGATGACCGGCTCATGATGAGAGCTTAGGGTCTACAATTAGCTGCTCTCGAGTCATCCCCATCGGAATTAAAAACAAATCTTCGAGTGTGCGATGAATAAGATTCCTCCATCCATCATATTTAGTTACAAAGAGAAAAAGATAAATGATGAGTTATAAAGAAAAAATATATATATATAAAAAGAAGAAATATCCGTTAATATCTAATCTAGGAAGTAAAGATATGAGAAGTGTGTTTATACTCACTGGGTCTCCATACATCCAACTCGGATCAACAATGGTGTTCAGCTGCAGGATCTAATACATCCTCCTCCTCCATCTCCTAAGGGTGCGACTCCTCCTCCACCTCCACCTCGGCTTTGACATCTGCTGAGGCCTCTCTCGTGCTCGCCACTCAAGGTATGAATCCTCTCCCGAGGTTGAGTCTATCATGACCTCCTCCTCTTCCTCCTCTTCCTCACTTTGTGTCAATCCTAAACCAATATGCAAAACCTACCTTGGTATAGCTGCAATGCCAACAAGTGGATCTAGTGCATCCCGTGGTATACCAATGGGAACTATTAATGCAAAATTATATCACACCTAATTGCTAGTGATTTGAGTGTGAGGAAATCAATGTAATCTACATAACATGGGATTATCCTGCAGTGTGGGACCTCACAAGTAGGAAAATCCTCCAGAGAAAGTCGATTCTTCTCCTAACCTAGTGCCAACTTCTCCAAAGTGTAGAGAATGGAAACTAATCTAATCCTACCCTAATTCTTTCCAAGGAGATAGGGATATAATAATTCATAAAAGTAAATCTACTCTAAGAAAAGGTGATGCACCAAAAAGGGAGTGAGACACTCTAAGTGAGTGAAAAGTAGGGAGTAAACAAAGTGAGAGAGGGTGAGTAGAAGCACCACAAGATAAAACAATATTCAGTTCCCTAGGTTCATAAAGCACAACAAATTAAAGATCATGTAAAGGGATAAATATGCATAATATACCTGCAAACATAATGGAAGGAAAAAGATGCAATATAACTTGAATTAGGGCAAGAAAAGCCACAAAATACCAATTTTATTGCTTAGAAACATGCACAATCCATTACAATATATGCACACCCGAATTCGAGGCCTTTAGCTCACAATAGCTCGAAAATTTTTGACATGAGTTTCTTTGCAAAATAGAATGAATTCCCCAAAAATGAGATGGATTTTACAATATATAGGCAATTTGGGCCACCAACTGGTAGGATGCATTAAAGAGGTATGGGGAGCCATATGATTTGGTACTTTTCTTACATGGGCAGTCATGGGTGCCATGCCTCATTAATTTTGGTTGTTGAGATGTCATTTTCCCACCTACCTTCACCTGGCCTGTGACTCATCCAACCGTGTTGGTTGTCTAACCCTCGTTGGGGGACGAGATAATGACCATCCTCATTGGGCCATATAATCTCCTTTGAGAAAAACTTCCTAGGCGTGAGCTCTTCCATTTATCTAGGTTGGATGGCCATCTAACCGCGATCCATATAATTTACGAGTAGGATGTCCAAACTCCTTTCCATCCAACCTTAGGGGATGAGACAATGTCAAACTTCTAGGCCATACATTCTTCTGGTCCAACTAACTGCAGTCGCCATCTTCCCACCATGGGTCGTCCAACTCCGGGAGTTGGATGACTATCCATCTATGAACTGTATAACTAATGGGGTTGGAAATTCATCCAACCTTGTGCCATACAATGTGCCACTCAACCATTTCGGGCATCATCTAACTCTATGTCTTCTAAACTAGGGGTTAGACGATGTCTAACCCTATGACGTCCAACACAAGGGGGTTGGATGCCATCTAAATTATCCAGTATGCTCATCGACTGACCAGCCATGAGCTCGCCACTGCATTACCACAACAATGGGCTAACCAACCCATCTGTCCATCTCAACCTGAATAACCCCGATGACTAACCCATTTGACCAACCTCCTTCCATACACAACATTTCCAACTAACTCTTGGGCCATCCATCTTAACCGACCAACCGCAATGACTAACTTAGGTGTCCAATCCTATGCATCCAACCTTGTTAAATTTTTATCAAACTCATCCAATTTCATAATAATCCTGGTTTCCAACTCCCCATTCATCATGGCTCACCCTCTCGGCTCCAATTAAAGCCAACTCACCGAGTGAAAACACAAGCTACCCTAAAGATTGCAAATCATTTCCATTTTTTCTATTAACCGCCAACGCTCGACATGCCGAGTTGTCCATTTTGTAGGGGGTGCAAAAATGGATAATAATTGGTGACTTGTGGGATGATTTTCCTGCTAGATCTGGAAGACCAATGACCTTAGGGGATCCATTGGGTATGGATTCATACTGATTGTTGGAACTAGTTTTCCATTTGAGAATTTATCCCTTAAAACTCTTAAGCTATGTGGGGCCTTTCATTCCAAAAGAAATCCGGGTTGAGGACTGGTTATTTCTTCACCAAACTTTTCCTAAAACTAGAAAGTGCAAGAGCAAAAAGGCACAGCTATGTACAAAGATAAAAATCATACACATCCCAAATGGAACATGTAGAGAGTGCACAAGAACTTATTACAAATCAAACCTAAACTAAAACAAAGCAATGTGCTAAAAGCACTTGGAGGAATTACAACTCTAAACTAATATGTACAAGAAGGATATTTCACTCAATAAAAATTCTTGAGATAGATTCCATTGATTGGAATCTGCAGTTCTTCTCTCCGTCCAACCTTGATAGCTGGAAAGCATTGTTTTCTTTACAACTTGAAATCATATAAGGGCCACTCCATATTACATCAAACTTTGAGTGTCTTCCCAAATTTTCCCTATCTGCATCCCATTTTAGGACCAAGTCTCCCTCTTGGAAGTTTCTATCCTTTTCCTTCTTGTCAAAGCACCTCTTGATCAATGCTTGATCCTTCTCCATGATTTGCATGGCTCAGTTCCTCAGCTCCTCTAACTCCATGAGCTCTGCATATCTAGCTTCCATGGGTTCAAACTCAGATATCTCTAGCTGCTTCATGAGCTCCAATGCGGGAAATTCAAGGGATATAGGTAGCCTTTCCTCCCTTCCATAGACTAACCTGTAAGGAGAGTTCCCCTGTATACTTCTTGGGAGTAATCCTATCAGCCCACAAGGCTGATTTCAACTTGGTGTGCCATGTTCTCTGATTCTCATCCAGATTTCTCCTTATGATCTTCAAAAGATTTTTATTGGTGGACTCAACCTGCCCATTACCCTATGGGTAGTAATTTGATGAGGTGCTCAAGTATATCTCATTTTTGACTTCCCACTCTGTGATCTTGGCACCTAGGAATACTAGAGAATTATTTGATATGATTGTGGCTGGGACTCTAAACCTCATTACTATCCCTTCATAAAAATCTAGTATGTTGGCTTCATTTGCTTCCTTGAGTGAAACCACCTTTGTCCACTTGGTGAAATAATCTATGGCTGTGAGGATCCACTTGTGGCCCAAGCTAGAATTTGGATTAATCACCCCAATGAAATCCAACCCCCATTGCATGAATGGTTCATTTATAGAAATGGGGTGGAGTGGAAGGGCTACTAACATTTCTTTGCCTATGAAGAAGGAAAAGTTTTTACACTTCCTAATCCATGCATAAAAATCATTAAAAAGGTTAGGCCAATAATATCCTACCTTCACAATTCCCGAGTTGTCACCCTTAGGAAGAAATGGCCACCTATTTCTCCATCATGGAACTCATGTAACACCTTCTCTATCTGATCTATCTTGATGCACCTTAGGAGGACACCATTGACATCTTTCTTGAATAAGATATCATCAACCAATGCAAAGGGAATACAATGGAACCTGAAATACCTTTTTTTACTTGCTCATCCATTGAGGGCATTGACCTATTTGAAGGAAATGGACTATATCTTGACTCTAACAGGATCGGGTTGTGGAACTATTTGATTGCTCTTGATTGTTTTGTAATACCAAAACAACCTCTTCTCTACCACCTGACTCAATATGTTTTCACAAAGCTAGCTGTTCACATAATCCCTTACCCCTAACTAGCTTGGTCACCTTAATATCAATGTCATATTCCATGACATTGGTCACCCAACCAACTCTATTTTCATTAAGGTCCTTGTTTAAGAGAAATTATTTTATACTAGCATGTGTGACTAGTAGACGAATCCTATTATTTGACACTAAATGCCTGAATTTATTCAAACTTCTAATCACAACAAGGCCATGTTTCTCAATGAATAAATATCATACTTCATAGTCCAAAATGCCTTGGATGAAGAATGCAATAGGCTATTCCAATCCTTCTTTATTCTCTCACGCACCAAGATTACGAAGATGGTGGTTGAACCACCAAGGCATAGAGGAAGAAGTATGGATTACTAAGAGTTGGAGCTTGAGACATGGCCTCCTTGATAGCTTTAAAAATATCTTTTCCTCCGTTGTCCATTTGAATGCCAAATTCTTCTTCAGCACAGCAGTGTCAATGGCTTCACAAGAGTGGAAAATATGGCAATCTCTGTAGTCTCTGTTTACCCCTAACTTCTCTTCAAACCCTAATCACACTAACATATCACCTAGCTTGACTGGGAGCTCACCCGAGGTACGTGTAAGTACCAAGCCCCTCCTTTATATGAGATTCATGAGAATGTTCTCCATTAACGAAAAGGTGTTTGCATATATAGAAATTAGTTACATTCATTCTTACAATTCAGATCAAGAACTAGATCTAGGTTCGGGTGCACCACATATGGAAGTAAACATGATCACATTACAAAAATATCATAGATAAACCCTAAACAATATCAAGAACACAAGGGTTCAAATTCATAGATAATAAAGAAAACACATACATCAAGATCCATAACACAGATGTTCAGAACCACTCCATTGTATTAATTCATCACATTACAGTAGCCAAATATACATTTAAGATTCCATGGATGGAGATAATACAGCAACAGAGCCTCAACATGCTCTCGATGATAGCTTCATTATAGAGCTTACAATCACGTATCACACACACACTCCATCCTCTACACATACACCCTCTTCTTTATCTGAATGTCAAGCCAAACCATAAAAAAGAAAAAATGGTAATGAATCTCCTCTAGCCACTCATCATTATAAGAAAAGGCCTAAAGGAATATTTCATGATCACCTAATGACTACCCAAGAACATGTTAAATGTCATCATGTATTTCCCTAATCGAGTATCCTCAAAACGCAAGTGCCATCTAGCTCATAACAAACTCAACTCCTTATCTTATTTTGATAATGGTAATGATGCCTTGGAATATGCTTTTCTTGAGTTGTAAGTCTCCATAACTTAACATTATTCATAACTATATCTGGTCACCTTTCCATTTGTCCCCTTAACACAACTTTAATCATAGTCCAAAAATGACTAAGTCCTAAACCCATCCTGCCTAGCGCGAGCCTTTGTGTATTCCCAAAGGATACTTCCGTGCATTCCTTTGTGCCCCTGTTCTTGTGTGCTACAAACCTTCGCACCTCGGTACTTGGTAATTTTAGGGATCAACATCACCCCACACTAATTCAATTTCTACCCCCGGAAATCCTTTGCACTTCCCGAACAAAACTTCAACAACCCAAAAATCTACTAAGGAAAAAATGTTGCATGGTTCAACCATTAAGTGACTAACTAGAGGAGTTCAGGGAACTCCACATCTATTTCATCCTTTATCTTCCCTCATGAATTTAATTCTACTAAATCCTTTCCTGGTGCCTCTCCTATAATGCTAGGCACTTAGTCTGGAGTGACTTCCTCCACTTTCCCCTTGAGCTCATTTATGGCTACCAACAACTCCACGTAGATACCTTCGAACTTGTCCATCCACTCAGTGATGGAGTCTTGGAGTTTTCCAATCCTGAAATCCATTTTCTCACACTTTTTTTTATTTTATCCTTCTACGTAGTAGTGTCAACAATTAATTATGCATGCTCAGAATTTTTGGAATGGATTTTTTCCCGTAATTCCTTGAGAGCGGCCTCTTCCTCAGCTACCCACATATCGATTATGGGCTCGCACTTCTTGCACATGTCAAAACCCCTGTTTTCCAAGATGTCTACCTCCTTAAGCTAGTTGAGAAGATCCTCCAACTCTAAAACCCTAGCCTCAACTGTGATTTTGTTATCCTCTTTCTCCTTGGTGAGGTCTGCAGCTGTCGGCCCCATGCCATCCTTGATGTTGGTTAGCAACATCCCCACCAGTCTTCTAAATATTCCTTCTCGTCACCATAAGCTATCCTATCATGGCTCACTAGCACAAGAAATTATCCCAAAATTCCTTTAATGAGGGTGCCAACTGAATTATAAGCCTCCTTGGTTCGCACCGCTCTCCCTTCAGTCCTTTACACAATCTCTTTATCTTATTTTCTTTGGTGCTTCTTCGCCACAACTAAGGTTTGAATAGTGGCCCCTACATCCAAGCTGCGTTGCATTACCTCTAAGGAAATCTTATGTAGAGATTTGCAAGATTTCTCATCTGTGAGGCGGCTAGGATCTACCACATGGTATGTCTCTCCTCCCTTCTTCTTCAGGTGAATGGTTTCGATTGCGTGATTCTTGACCTCAAATTCTGGATCTTCTACGTGGCAGTGTAGGTTCCAACTTATCATATTCCTCATTCTGGGAATGCCCCCTTCTTGATCCAAGATATCCCATGCATGTAGTTTCTCTAGGGGAAGGGTGGCCTAAAACCTCACGTGTAATACCTTTGTGGGGTCATCCAAAAGTCCATATGAGGGGACACAAGTGTCCACTTTTTCCTTGTCACCTTATGCTTTGAATGTTGCTTCTTTGATCCATGAGTGAACCCCTTATCCTCCTTTATGAAAAAGGAGTCTCCCTTACTTTCTTCCTTCGGATTGGTGGGTCATGTAGGAGAAGACTCTTCGTGACCGGATCTTCTCGGTTTATTCTACTGAACGAGCCTTCTCCTCAAGACACGCATAAATTTCCACCTTGGTGTCTACCTTAGCTCTTCTATTCTCTTCTGCTTCGAGCTCAGCCTCAAGTTCCTCCTTAATGGTCACATTATCTTCCTCCGATCTTGTTTAGTTGCTAAATTAGAAACCTCGTGCACCTTGTGTTTCTTTCATTCCGGATCCTCTCATTTACGTAAATATCCTCCTCGCACCTGCTTAAGTGTCTCGGTGATGCCCAACTATGAAGAAATTATGCCCCCACTGCTACCTCAATGCATATAGTATTTCCACTTCCGGGAGGTGTCCAACTTCTCCTCACTTTCTTCTTCTCCCACTACTACCTCCTGTCTGCCTGAACCACTTTCATAGGTGGGATTGATGCTTCTTGTGGCTTGGGGAAGGGGCATCTATAAAATCAATCTTAACTCCTCCCTACGTGTTGGGGCGTAGCTGCATGAACACCCTTTGGATGTATTCCTTGATGGTAACATTGATATGCGGGTGCAGATCTAAGAATTCAGGCTCTAGGGTCTCCACATATATTGGTCTTGAGTTATATCTGTAAGTCACACACAAGGTGTGAACATCCACGTCCACCTTATCTGTGTCAAAGGTCAATAGTTGTGTATCCTTCAACTAGTTGATGGCACACTTCAGTACTTAGGAGTGAATGCAAATGGGAGTTTGCACCACGTCCCTTTCTCTCCTTTGTCCATCACAAACCATGCTAGACTAAAATGTTGCATGAATGAAAACTGAACTTTGTCCCAAATGATATGTGGAAGTTCATGCGGGATGCACCATTCATTTTTAAAATCCGTGTGTAGTCTCTCGTACCATTTTTTCATCCACACCTTGTACACATTAGATATACTCCCATCATAAGTGAATTATTTGAATTGTACTATAGGAGATGGGTGTGTCGGTGGGTAAACCCACATGTTATCATTTGGTCCATCTGGGACACCAAGTTCCTCAGAATATAATTATTAATAGAATGGACCCCCAAGTTATCTTTGCTCCTAGGTCATTCTGCACTCGTGCCTCCTCAATGATACTATCTGCGATAAACTATGTAAAATTATAATGTGCTCGCTTGGACACCATGTATGCAACATACATGAACCTCTTGTTTATGTCCATCCACCTCTCAGATGTTACTAACTTGAAACTATGAGTTTGGAAGTGAATCTCAATGTTGGGTCAGTAGATCCGCAATAACTTGTGCCCTTCCTTCCTTCTCATAGTTTAATTTCTTGGCTAGCTCTTCTACCTTCGTAGTGGCACTTAAATCGAGGTCCATGTCTTCACTTTTGTTTTTATAGGCTTGTTTCCCTATTGATTAAATTTCCTGTGAGTCTCATCCTTCTCCCCGCAAAGTAGAAAAAGTCTTCATACACTCGTGACATTAACCATCTAAACAAACAGTGCAGATTTAGAAAAAAATGATAGCTCACAAAGCTACAAAACCCTAGTTTTCTACAACTCCCTCTTCACTGAATCATCTACCCTAGGGTTTCCTTATTCATCCAACCCTGGTAGCTCCTTGTAGAGATCCACCCACATTAACTTATCATAGTCGGTGGTTCTGTGGTTGAATTCACTGATTTTGCATTTGTACAACTTCGAGCTCCACTTCTCTACCTTAATAACCCTGGGGGATACTGCATTTCCAAATAGACTTCCACGGGTTCTTCCTTTTCCACCATTGGTCTCTTTATATGAGATTTCTTGGGTGCCATCTCCTTTTTCTATCATTCTTCCGTGCCCTAGGTGCTTCCAAATTTTCCTTTATCTGCCCTAACTTGACAACCTCCACACTTCTCTCTCACGCAACCCCCTCCTGCTTTGTTGTCTTCTTCCTTGCTTTCTATACTGTAAGATCACACCATAATTTGCACAAATTTACTAGTTCATGACAATTACCTCACTCTTCTTCACAAATCCTACTCATACTTCAAGTCGCGAGCACAAAATTCGCTTAAGGAAAAGTAGTCAAAATGACTACCTTTACCCTCTATTTATACTTTTCATCACCTTAAAGTAACTCGACCACATATCTTAATGTCTCTTTTTAATAAAGCACTTTATTTCACTTAAATCAACTTTCATGACTCCCCTTTGCATGTCACATTTATAACCTTCTGGTGCTATAATACTACTTCACGGTAGCGGATATCCTTCGCATGTGTAACCATGTCAAAGTACATAACCTCTGTGTTGTTCACCAAGTAGTTCCCCATGGTGCTGCCTTCATATTGTTATATTGCACGATCATTGTTTCTATTTTTCATGGTCTTTAAAATTTTCTAAAAACGCCTTTATAACTACGAATTCAAACACCGTACCACTTGTTCTTCTACCTTTGCGCTAATAGTCCATCTTCTCAAAGAATTTTTCAACCATATCCAAACATATCTGCCAATCCATCCACCCCACACTAAATGTATGTGTGGTCCTCTACACATGGAATCACTTACAATGTAATTATCTAGTAGCGCACCAACATGCAACACAACACCGAACAGAAAAACAAAGAAAATGACAACAAAAGGAAACACACAAAATGGAAATGCACTAAGGGAAACCTAATCTAATTGGAAATACTACCTTATTTACAAACACACAAAAGCCTTATTTATAGTAGGGCTTCAGCCTACTCCCATTGAAATAACTTGAAAACCATGTCCCATCCAACGCTTATAACTGGCACGTGCTTGAATCCAATATGAAGGATATAATATACGACCCTAAAAATGGACTTTGAGCTTCAGGGATGGCGCAAAACTTAGATTCATAAAGTAAAACCATCTTCCCAACCTCAAATTGTTTATTATTTATGTGATGATCATGCCAGGCCTTTTGTCATGCCTTCTCAGTCCTCTAACTCCATCTAGCAAGGGATCATTGTTCATCTAACTAAATTAACTTATCAATCCAATCTTATTCATTGGCCAATCCTCCTGCACACGCAATACACAAAGAGGGTAGCATGAACTCTACCGAAAAATAAGCTTCTATGCCAAACACCAATTAAAATGGTGTGGCTTTGTTTAATCTTTTTTAAGTTGTACTATATTCCCATAACATAATTGAGGATTTGTCATCCCAATCCTTCTTCTCAACATCATAAATCTTAGTAAGTGTATGACTCAATATCATGTTAAAGGCTTTTGTTGTCCCATTCGCTTGTGGGTGGTAAAGGGTAGTAATGTGATGGGCCACCATGAATTTTGCCAACAAAATCCTGATTGTTTCATTTAGGAAATGCATACCCCTATCACTCGTTAAACTTAGTGGGCACCCATATCTAATAATGATGTTTTCCCATAAAAATTTGGCTAATGTGGCCATTGCAATCCCTAGTAGGTGTTGTCTTTGCCCACCGTGTTAAATAATCAGTATAAGTAATGATATAGTGTGAACCCGTCCTTCACGCGATAGGTGAAATAGGGCCTACAAATTCGATTGCCTATTTCTCGAATGGTTCATCACTAACTATTGGTGTTAATGGAATTTCATTTTTTTTTCCTAGCTTGCCAAGGCATTGGAAAAGATCATAGGCCTTGAAATATTTAATACAATCTTGGTACAGGGTTTCCCACCAAAGTCCTGACAATAATATTTTCTATGTAGTGGTATTTCCCACATAGTGTCCTCCCGCAATCCCACCATATGCTTCCTCCATGATTGCGGTGCTCATGCTCAAGCACACACCCACGAAAAACCTCATCATGGCCTAAAATGTAAAAATGTCCATTGATTACATATAAGGCACAAAATGTACAAATAATGATTTCCTCTCCAAGGCCTTCATCCCTTCTAACACCACACCCGTTCTTAATAAGACTGCTATCTTCCAAATTAGAGGGTACGCGCTAAAATCTAAATAGTTGTGCATCTTGCATTGTATCCTTAATGCTTTGTGCATCCTCTCCCGATTCAATCCTTGATAAATGGTCAAGTCCTAGATTACTCTTACCCAATTTTACAATAATCGTAAACTCAAAATCTTGAAACAATAGGACCCACCTGCATATCCTCCCTTGTAAGATGAAATTATTCACCAAGTAGTTTAATGCCATGTGGTCTGTATAAAATATAAAATGTGTCACTAGAAAATACTACCGAATTTGTACAACACATAGATAATTGATAATGCCTCGCACTCGGTTAGCTTCCTACTAGCAAAGCACAAGGGATGGTCAACAATACCCTTTTTGGGTTGTGTTAAGACCATTCCACTCACCATCCCAGATGCATCAACATGCATGTGAAAAGGTTTATCCTAAGAGGGAAAGCATAATATGGGCGCAGAATGAGTCTATTCTTTAGTGTGTCGAAAGCCATCTGCTACGCCTCTCCCCAATGGAACATACTCTTGTGTTTTAGCAACTCCTCTAATGACACAACAATCTTGGCATATACCTTGATGAACTTTGACTAATACCTTGTATGTCCAAGGAATCCGTACACCATGCTCCTCGGCTCGTAGGTTCCCTAATCCCACAATAATGGCAAGTTTGGCATGATCCACTGGCAAGCCTTCTTTACATATGATATGTTCCAACTGGGTGCCAAATGAAGTAGTGAAGACACATTTCTTAATGTTGAGGGATATAATTAACTTCAAAGCATCTCTATAACATCAAGCTTATATTATTACAATGGTCTTTCACTAATCCATACATAGTCCAATCATCCAAGTAGATTTGTAAAAACTTGTGGATGAAGTCTTGAAACGCTTGACCCAAAATGCGTGAAAACATAACAGGTGCATTCTTCAATCCAAAAGGCATAACAAGTGTAAGAAAAACTTCCCAATCTTTTGCAAAAGTAGTTTTCTCTTGATCCTCCTTAGCAATTCTAACTTGATGATATCCTAAGAACCCATCCATGAAGGAATAGATCTCTCGTTCCATGAAACCTTTCGAAATTTCTTTTGTGAATGGGGTCAGGAAGGGATCAATGACACACACCGTATTCAAATACCTGTAGTTAATACAAATCCTTATCCTCCCATCCTTCTTAATACTAATGACCGTCAGACTTATCCACTCTAATTCCTCAACAACCTCAATGATGCATGATGTGATCATCTTGTTAATGTCCTCTTTGACTTTGATGTGTAGATTCGATTCATTTGATAAGGTCTCTTCCAAATTGGGCCCGCTCCATCCTTGAGTTTGATCCACATCTCTCCTAAAGAGTGGTGAACACCCTTCAATTCATGGTACCCATGTGGGAATAAATCTTGGAATTCACACAATAGATCAATAATATTTGAAACCTCCCTTTCCGATCAGTAATCTCCAATAGTAGCTTCTTTAGGTTCCACCTCCGAGCCAATGTTAACCTTATTAGTTTTTAGGGGTTCATGGTAAGCGTACGCTTACTCATCAACACTATCCATAACCTCGTGCATACCCACCATATGGTTAGCATCTAATTTTTCTACCTCTTCAATCTATCACATAGACAAAATTTCCTTCCTCCTTTTCCATATGTGCATGCTCAATTTGTACCTCCTCCGATTCTCCCTCATCGAAGCATGCCTCAAAACCAGTTCACCAAAAATTCCAAGATTTCATGATCGCCATGTAACTATCTCCTATAGTCATGACTTAAAAACTGTAGTGCCTCATTCACTAATGGCTTAGTATTCTGATACTCAAGTTTGAATAAGATCTACGATCAACTCCTTCTAGTTTCTTGTCTGACGACACAACTCTGAATGAATGTACCACACGCGCGCGCAACCTTGTAAGGTGGAGTAAATCTTATACACCCATAGTGATGGAGGCAAGGCTTCGCACCTTCCATCCAGTCCTTCTCACATGCTTAGATGTGAAACGTGGGGGGTTCCTTCCTATGATAGTCTTGTCTAGTAGTAGGTGCATTGCTTCAGAGAAACTTAACAGAGAACCTGATTCTCACCTCATGCCACTCTATAAGGTTATCTCGATGGGTCACCCACCAACGTGTTGTGGTCTCACATAAAGTATAGATAATCATACTTCTCCTTTCGATCTCACATATCCACCGGCACTCCATTGCTCATAGGAAAAAATCAAGGTTGCCTTACCCAATGTAACTTAGCAATTATCTTCCTCCTGTGTTCCTAAGTGAGTGCACCTTTGTCACTCTTATCACAAAGCCTCTTAAGTGCCTTCCAATTAACTCATATGTCATGTGCACCCAATTTTCACATGCCACACTAGTTGTATCACTTATATGTTGAGCATCTTCCCACTGAATAACACCTTCTTTTGTTAGTTGCACAACCTCAGGGTCCCTGATTGTGTGCACATAGATTTTGTCTAGGTCTTCTTCTCCCAAGGGTTCAGTATAGGGCACTAAATTTCCATCTGTCAAAGGAATGATAACACGTTCCTCATTATTCTCAAAACTTATATACCCCTTATTAAAATGTAAGTCGACATTGTTTAAAGGGGTACCTAAGTAAGTTTCAAGACTTCAAGTCTCTAATGAAGTTTTCCCTTGGATAGTGATGGTAGCATCCTTCAAGAAACCAATGGGCATCACCTTTGTTTTTTTGGCCATATAAAACAAATTTGAAGACAACTATAATGGAGGTCTTCCCATTTGATTCCATGCGTCAAAGGTGAGAATATTAATTTCCGCCCGTGTCAATCATAATATTACTCAGGAGCCATCCATCAACAACCGCATTTAAGGTAATCTCCTTATCATAGTCAAGACTGTGACGAGGGCGGATTAGAATGCAAAACTTGCCTCTCACTCTCCTCTGGCGCTTGGTCCTTTTCCTCTCGGTGAATCTCCTAACAGAGGGATGATATTCTCTTGTCTCAAAGATCTTGCATACCTCCCTAACTTCTTCAAGACCCTTCTTGGAGCCTTAACACTCTTCTTCTAATCTAATTTCTATGAATTTTCCTTCGTGGATTGGATCTCTCCTTGTAGGATTTAAATAACATCCACGGTTTCCTGATAAACTTCCTTCTGATGTGTAGGGTCTGGATACTTACCATACACAACTTATTCTCTTGTAACCAGTGGTCTCTACTTTGGTATCTCCCTGGCACATGTAGCCTCAATTTGCATCATCATCAATACAAGTTCTAACTCTAACTCACATGCCACCCTTGGTATTCACTGTTGATCAACACACTTTACACTCACCATCTGAGTGCCCTTATCTTTCCATTGCTTCCGGTGCATATGCTCATCTAAATCCTTGAAATCTTCATACTTGTGCTCCTTCCTACACCAAGAGCACTTTGCAAAAAATTAGGACACTCCGCTTGTAATGTTTAGGCAGACCCATAGTTATAACAAGTTCTATGGGGAAATCCACTTCTTCCTCATCTACAATTTCCATGACCTCGTAATCCACCCAAAAGCCTCGCATGACCTCCTCCATCTGCGCGCCCCTCATGAGGATGACCATCATCCTGGAACTACTAGCAATGCTATTCGATGTACGCAAATATTAATGACATTATGTATCCGGTCAATAAATCTATAATCCTTTGTTTCATGAGTAGTAGAGGTGAAAATATTGCAATAACAAGATACATTCTTCCAGATCACGTGCTACAACAACGAACACCTACTTGCATCACGATCTCTCGTGGAAAATCTCACTTTGCCCACCAACATAGCATGAACCAACCTTCCGTGTAACTTTCCTTTGTATGATCCTCTACATCACAATCCATACACCATAACCTCGCCGCGAGTTTGATAAGCCAAGTTTCGCAGATGATTTCTCCATTGCTTTACCCTTACAACAATTTCAGCTTCTAGGAATGGACTAACTCATGTATCAATGTTTCCTATTACCTCGGCGTGTAAGGTAACATACAAGGCCTCATGCAGATCTCGTGAAAGCACCCTCCTAAATGATGTGATCAGTCCTCTGATGAATCACTGAGCATGTAACGAAGGGTGAATGTCATAAGATAACTTGGATAGGAGAGTCTTAAAACATGTGTCATACTCTCACACACTCTCTGCCATTCCTTGATAAATCTCCTTCAATGTGTTGATGCTTTTTTGTTCAAACTTAGGTATTTTGAACTCCACCAAAAAGGACTTATGTAGCACTATATACTCCACCATCTAAAGTGGATCATATTTTTGGTACCAACTATGCACACACCCTTGCAACGTGGTTTAAAATTGACTTTCTTTCTACTCTAGGGCAATGATTCCCTTCACACACAATAGTAACTCACACTTGTGTACATTTTCCTTGACATATTCAATGCCCTTGTAATCAAGTTAGTGAAGCGACATCTCATAAAAGACTTGTTGATGGTATTGTGGACCTTTTATACAAGATCTAGGACCTTGATTCCCTCGGTGTTTCCTCCACCACCAGACCCACTAGATCTGGTAGCTCCTATCCCTCTAGATCCACCTGATGCTCCTCTCGTAGTAGGAAAGGGCCCTAAAGCGGTTGTGCCTTGTGAACCCACTCCTAGATGTGTTTCTGCGACACTTCCGGATGCGATACTCATACCTTGTGAACCCACACCTTTCCCAAATGATGGGCCAGAAAAAAATACCTCCAAACACCATAAATGTATATGCTGCCATAAATGTACTAAATGAAAAATTATTTCTACTAGGTGTCACTCAATTACCAATATCGATATCAATTGGATTATCAAAAATTATATTAGGAACTATAAAACTAAGCACAAGGGTCCTGGTCTCCATGTGGGTTAAGATGCACACATAGGACTCTCCTCCTTCTTCATATGATGAGATCTCTCCCGAATTCTAGGGAGTTTCTATTCTATGTTTTCCAAGATGGGGTAGCTCGGACTACTCAAGCTCCACATCCTCCACGCAAACCTTAAATCCTTTCCACAATGTCTACCTCCATAAATACATCACTCATGCAGCTTCATACTATCTTTCCAAATCCCTCTCTTGAGATTCATTATAATTGAGCCATGTCTCCTCTCTCTCCATTTCTAGTGTAAGTTCGCCATCCTCTCGCCACACTAGCTTTCACGCCCGCGCCTAACAAAAGTTTATCTAGCCATGGGGAAGGCTTCCAAACTCAAAGTAATGATCAAGATCTTGATGGCTAATGGAAAACATGTAAGAAATATCCTATGGGTTCTCACAAGAACTCAACCTTAGCAACCTCCGGATAAGAATCAATTTAGATTACATATTCTAATGTGTAACTAGTCAAAAAACCTCTCCACAAGTGATCAACATCATGATTCTAGGTCGATCAACATCCTGCAACCACCGATATTCCTCTCCGGGTCCAAACATGAGGTCCATAGTATCAATTTATTCTTGATGCATATGTTGAGATCCATTCATACAACTCTACTGGGAAACAAAAAAATAATGTATCATAGAGTTCATGATACAATTTCTCCTCCACCCATTTTCATGCATCAAACTCATATCTAGTACTGAACCCTCCGAGAAAATTCATCCTTCATAATTTTAAGACATATCTTGACGTTTTCCAAGGTTAGATGCTCCGTCATCACACATCATTCTCACAACAACTTCAAAAGAGGTCCCAAAATGAAACCTAAATGTAGTCTCTTTACCTCTAATTTCTCTTCAAACCCTAAGCATGCTAACATATCACCCAACGTGACTGGGAGCTCACTCAAGGCATGCACAGGTGCTAAGCCCCTCCTTTATATGAGATTCATGAGAATGTTCTCCATTAATGAAAAGGTGTTTACATAGATAGAAATTAGTTACATTCATTCTTACAATTCAGATCAAGAACTAGATCTAGGTTCGGGCACACCACATATGGAAGTAAACATGATCACATTACAGAAATATCATAGATAAACCCTAAATAGTATCAAGAACACAAGGGTTCAAATTCATATACAATAAAGAAAAACATACATCAAGATCCATAACAAATATGTTTAGAACCACTCCATTGTATTAATTCATCACATTATAGTAGCCAAATATACATTTAAGATTCCATGGATGGAGATAATATTTGTAGCAAAGCCTCAAAATGATCTTGATGATATCTTCATTATAGAGCTTTAAAGTCACATATCACACACACACTCCATCCTCTACACATATACCCTCTTCTCTATCCGAACGACAAGCCAAACCATAAAAAGAAAAAAATGGTAATGAATCTCCATTAAGCGCTCATCATTACAAGAAAATGCCTGAAGTAATCTTTCATGATCACATAACCACTACCCAAGAACATGCCAATTGTCATGATGCGTTTCCCTAATCGAGTATCCTTAACATGCAAGTGCTAGCTAGTTCATAAAAAACTTGTCTCCTTATCCTGTTATGATAACCGTAATGATGCCCTGGAATATGATTTTCTTGAGATGCAAGTCTCCATAGCTTAATGTTATCCATAACCGTATCTAGTCACCTTTCCATTTTTCTCATTAACAAAACTTTACTCATAGTCTAAAAATGACTAAGTCCCAAATCTATCCTTCCTGGGTGCAAGCCTTTACGTATCCCAAAAGTATACTTCTAAGCGTACCTTTGCGCCTTGTTCCTGTGTGCCAAAACCATTCATGCCTCAAGTACTTGGTCATTTGAGGGGCTCAACAGAAATAACCTTCATACAAAGTTAATCCTCCCCAAGAAACTTTGGAGATCCTTCTTGTGCATTGGCAACGATAATGCTCGGATGGCTTCAACTCTTTCTAGATCAATAGTTAATCCTTCCTTAGACACAATGTGGCATCAAAACCTTCCTTTGTGAGTCAAGAATATGCATTTTTCAAGATTTAAGGACACTCCAAACCTCATACATCATTGGAATACTTGCCTAAGGTGAAAGAGGTGACTTTCTGCATTCTTAAAAACACAATGATGTCGTCAAGATAGACAAGCACTATTTTGTTCAACAACCCTTGAATTCCATATCCATAGCCCTCTGAAATGTGACTCCAACATTATACAACCTGAATGGAATTTTATTGTAGGCGTAAGTGCCCCATTTTGTGCTGAAAGTTGTTTTAAATTGATCTTCATTCTTCATCATGATCTAATTGTAGCCTGAATATCCATCCAAGAGGGAGAATATTTCTGAACAAACCACTACCTATAATATCTGCTCCATGGAAGGCAGTGGATAGTGATCTTTGAGGAATGCCATGTTTAAATCCTAAAAATCCATGCATAACCTAATTTCCCTATTCCCTTTCCTAACCAACATCAAATTCTCTTGAATGCTTGATCAGGAAAATGATGCTTGAATCAATGAGTTTATTCAACTCATTCTTCAGGAGAGGCTTAATATGGGGGTTGAAAAGTCTTTGCTTTTCCCTCATGAGTTTAAATTTTAGATTCAACTAAATCATATGCTGTGCCAACTTAGGATTAAATCCCTTTAAATCCTTATAGCTCCAAGCGAAGTCATCCGGGAACTCTTAGAAAAGCTTTATGAATTTAGAATTTTCTTGATCCGTGCTCACCTTGCCAATTTGGAGCATTTTACCTTCTGCAACTAAAATGGGCTATGAATCTTCCCTTTTTACCTAAATTTTAGCCTTCTCTTTTTAGAATTGATCAGTTGGGTTCAATATTGACTCTAGAGTCACTAACCCTTTAGTAATTTCTTTGTCTGTATCTACACCACTTGATCCCTATCTCGCTGCTCAAATTTCTCCTGATTATTCGTTGAGAACTCATCCACCTCCTATAAAAAATTAATGATATGTTGATCATTCTCAAACACTTGCCAACTTGTGTTATTGTCTGGTACAACTGGCCTCAAAATTACATGAATATGTGGCTACGTTTTGTCTCTCTTGATACTGTCCACCATATCAATGTTGCTCCAATTTACACAAGCCTGTCCATAGCCTCATTCTTATTCCTTGGTATGGCTTGAATATTGAATGCCTCAAGGTCTTTAATTTGATCCCATACTCAATGCTTTTAGGCTTTAAACATATCATTATTAGTAGCATGTTGTCCTCTAACTTGGCTAACAATTGACTCACTATCCCTAAACACTTGCAAGTTTTGATACCCCTTTTCCTTACCCAATGCAATCCATGTATCAAAGCTTCATACTCAGCTGTATTGTTTGAACAAGAAAACTGAAAATGGAAAGTTGAGTAGTAATTCATACCTTGTGGTGACAAAAGTATTGCACTACCTCCAACACTTTGTCTTCTCCTCAAACTATGAAAGAACAATGGCCACACTTCATTAACATCCTCATTTTTTGGCTTTGTGAGGTTGGGGTGGGTTCTTCTCATGTAGACAATAAATTCCTAACTAAAATTATTTAATCTCCATGTATGGATCATAGCCATGCCTTTTGTGAGCCCACTCATCAAGTGTTAGATCAGAATAGTCCCAACCTTGGTGTTTGATTCATAGGCCTCTAAAAATCCTCTCATTCAAACACTACACAATTAACATTTATTAGACTTGGCACATGGGGTTCAATATGAAAATGTGTGAATTGTTCGACCTAATAGTAACCTTAGCTCCATATCTTGTTCTGAATAACATATGGGACCAATCAACTAATAGGTACCCACCAATATTGGCTGTAAAATACCTCAAAGGCACAAGGCAAATAGTGGTGGAAAATCAATCATCGATACATCCTGTAGAACTATGACATTCAAGAAAGCATGAAGCATAAGGCTTAGTTATTTGATCACTCCAACTATTCCTATAGCTGTCCCATCCAATTGCACTACTCCCCTCAATACCGGCTCATATTTTAAGCCCAATTTATCTGTGATTTTCTTCGATGTTATTGAGCTATTTGTCCTTGAGTAAATCATGCAATTGTGCACTAATTTATCCCCAACGATCAATGAGACATAGAACGGTGGAGGTTTCACATTATTTCTTGAGTTACATTCTCCTTGTTGTGCAGTGTTAGTAAGAAGCCTCTCCTAATTTTTGGATGGCTCATTAGAAGGGGACCAATTTTCTATAGCTGCTTGCAAAAATCTTCACGCTGACCTGGAATTGCCAATGATCCCCACATGGAAATGCTAAAATTGGTCTTCTTCATATAGTCAATGATATTGAAATGGGATGGGTTTTCTCTTTATATTACCTTGATAGGCATGACCTTTTCCTAGTGTTTGGATTGGTCAATGAGCTACTACAATCGGTACTTTAGACTCGATTTGTCACATTGGGGCCTCGCTTATAATAGTTGTCTTAGGCTAGTTTTGTGCACTAGGAGACGTGTTTTTCCTGTTAACTCCTTGTTGTGTGAGAGTGAGATGAGAAACAACTAATCTATATGATTTCCCCTCCTATATGTTCCTTTTCATTGACCATGTATTGGCAGCTACACCTGGAAAGGATATTGATTAACTCTATAAAATTCCTTTGTCCTCGCAATCGACCGGTGTGGTTTAAGTTGGAGGAGTCTCTTGCTGAGTTTCTTATTGATTTTCTTCCTCACTTGGTTCTTGGGCCACCCTAATGGTCTGCACCATCAAGACTTGATTCAGAGTGCCTTTGAAGCACATTAATTAATTATGAGGTAGATTACAGGGGTAACACTATTCATAATCTTGAGAAATTTTATTTTGAGTTGGAACTAAGGCCCTTGATGTTGAAATTACACTTGGATTATAAGATTCAAATGGCCTGACAGCTTTGAGACTTATCTTGACTTGGATTTGGTTTTGCTTGAGGATGAGGCTTATTAGCCTGATATAGATGCCTATTCTCTTGAGCATGGGGTTGGTAAGGTCTGGAGCTATGAGCTTGCTACCTTTTGATTGTCACCAACTCATTTCCTAAATTATGCAGTTGCTTCATGACTTATTGGAGTTCCTTTAAAGTACTCAAAGTAGTGGAGGCCTCACTATTACTTTGATTCTAGGTGTGGGTAAAGAGGCTATTTTAGGTGCTTGACTAGTAGAGGGGTTTCCCAATTCTAGATATAGGGGCATAGGTGGCCTAGGTGCTAGTTTACCAGCTTGAATTAGACAATTCTCAGCTCTAATAGTCATGGCATAAGCATCTGGTAAGGTTATCCCTCCCATAGATTGTATCATAACAAATATATCAAAATTTAAAGCTTTAAGGAAATAGAGAAATGCACCTTCAATAGCTAGCCTTATGAGAATCAAGATCTAGTCCCATGTTCACTGGAATTGAAAATTAAAGTCTGTCATTTGTTCATTGGGATCCCTCTTGATTGTAGTCAGCTGCTCTAATAGGGACAAATTATCTCCTCTTTCTCCAAACTGGTTACAGAGGGTTGTGCATATTTGATCCCAATTTGTAATGGACCCCATTGCTAAGCTCTTGAACCACTGCAAGGCCTTTCCTTTGAAAGAGGAAGCCAAAATTTAACTACAACATCCACTTCATTGATCTCATGAATGGTACAAATATTCACAATATCCTGAATATGGTCAGTGGGAGTTGTGTGGTTCTCCCCATGAAGTAGGGAATATTTTTAATGCTGCAACTGGAATAGGGTTCTGGGCATTGAGGGAAAGTGGAATACTTCTGTGAAGTGGACATAGAGATTTGGTTGTCCTTATGGTGGTGGTGGTTGATGCACCATCCTGATTGGACTGAGAACCCTAGTTGATTGAAGGAAGGGTTGACCAGGTGGAGGTGTGGATAATGTTCTATTTAGTGGAGATGGAGAGATTTTTACTCTTCTTCCTCTCCTTCCTCTTCCTGGTGATAACTACAAGTATTCAAAGACACCTTCTTCTCTTGCTCTGGATCGAGTTTGGATGGTTCTCATGTATTTGTGCCACTAGTTTGATGAAACCAATGAGACCTAGCCTTGAGAGTCACCAGATGTGCTGCTACAAAGCCACCAAAGGATAAAAGTTCACCAAGATGCACATCTAATCTTGATAAACTTAGAAATATTGACTTCTTTTCCTACCAAAGCGTGCCAAAAATATTAATGCAAAATGACAACAACCCCGATTGCTAGTGATTTGATTGTGAGGAAATCAGTGTAATCAGTATAACATAGGATTATCCTAAAGTGTGGGACCTTGCAAGTAGAATAATACTATAGAGAAATTCATCTTATTCTCCTAACCTAGTGCCAACTTCTCCAAAGTGCAGAGAATGGAAACTAATCTAATCCTACCCTAATGCTTTCCAAGGAGACATGGATAAAAGAATGCATAAAAGTAAATCTACTCTAAGAAAAGGTGATGCACCAAGAAAGGGAGTGAGACACTTTGAGTGAGTGAAAAATAGGGAGTAAACAAAGTGAGAGAGGGCAAGTAGAAGCACCACAAGCTAAAACAATATTCAATTCCCTAGATTCATAAAGCACAACAAATTAAAGGTCATGTAAAGGGATAAGTATGCACAATATACTTGCAAACATAACAGAATTCAAATGATACAATATAACCAAAATTAGGGAAAGAAAAGCCACAAAATACCAATTTTATTACTCGAAACATGCACAATCCATTTTAATATAAGCGAAGGAAAATCCTTTACAATAAGCCGAAATTTGAGGCCTTTAGCTCACAATAGCCCATGAACAATTTTTTGACAGAGTTCCTTTGCAAAATAGAATGAATCCCCAAAAATGAGGTGGATTTTACTATATATATATATATATATATACGATTAGGGCCACCAATTGGCATGATGTATTAAAAAGGTATAGGAGCCATACGATTTAGTACGTTTCTTACATAGGAAGTCATGGGTGCCATGCCTCATTAATTTTGGTTGTTGAGGTATCATTCACCCACCTACCTTCACCCGACTCGTGACTTATCCAATCGTGTTTATGATCTAATCTGCTGGGGATGAGATGACATCCATACTCATTAGGCCATACAATATCCTTTGAGAAAAATGCAAAGCCCGTGAGATATTCCATATATCCGGGTTGACGACATTGTCTAACCGTGATTTGTACAATTTGTGAGTAGGTCATCTAGCCTCCTTGTTATCCAACCCTAGGGGTAAGGTTGTGAAACTTCTAGGCCATAAATTCTTCTAGTATCTGACCAACCTGGGAGTTACCATCTTCACACCATGGGTTGTCCAACTTGGGGAGTTGGACAACTGTCTATCTCTAAGCCGCATACAAATGATGGGGTTGGATGACCGTCTAACCCTACACCATACAATATGCCACTAAATCATCCCTGCATCATCTAACTTCGCACCTCTATCCTTGGGGTTGGATGACGTTTAACCCTGTGACATCTAACCCAAGGGGGTTTGACACTGTCTATATTGTCCATATGCTACTGACCTCGAAAAACATGAGCTCATCACTTGCGCTACCACAACAGTTAGCCGACTAACATGGTTGACCAACCCATTTGTCCATCTCAACTAACCAACCCCAATGACTAACCCATCCTACCAACCCGGGTGAACAACCTAGCCGACCAACCTCCTTCCATACACAACATCGCATATCAACCCCTCGCCATTCATTTAACCGACCAACCCCGATGAATAACCTAGGTGTCTAACCCTACACATCCAACCTTGTGAAATTTTCCACAAACTCAACCAATTTTACAATAATCCTGGTCGCCGCTCCCCCATTCGTCACGGCGAGCTAACTCACCATGAGTTAAGGCCAACTCAGCCGAGCCAAAACACGAGCTATCCTAAAGATTGCAAAGCATTTCCTTTTTTCTATTAACTTCCTACAAGACGACATGCTAAGTTGTCCATTTCACAAGGGGTGAAAAAATGGATAACAAGAACCCAAGCACTATAATTGTCCACTAGAGTGTGCCTATCTCGACTAACTCTCGATGCGGGGACATCACCTGGAAGGATCAATATAGGCATATCAAACTCTAATTTTGTATTTTATATCCCTTATCATGTTTCAAAAGTCATTTGATGGTCCATATAGGCTACAAAGGTTAGAAATAAAAATGAGGTTTCCCTCCATTTTGTATAGTTTAAAATTTTAAATGTTATAGATCCATTTTCTTGGCTTCCTTAGAAATGTTGGTTCTTTAGAGGTATAGGTAGGTTTTGTAGAGTATTAATTATGGTTTTGAGGGCTCCATTATGGTCTATGAAGAGAATTTGTAACTCCTTGCCTAAATTATAACTCCTTATTGTAAGTAAATGAAACTTATGCATTCTTCATGAATCATTATGATTAGTTAGCAACAGAAATTGAGAAAGGGAGAGGTTAAAACCATCTTCAGAAATTTAAAACTTATTGATCAATCAATAAAAACAAGTTTTAGAGCTCCAAAAAGAAGTTAGGAAATTGTTGTTACGTTTATGCATACAATATGAACTAAGTGTGTGCGCGTGCGCGTGCGCGTGCGTGTGTGTGCATGTGCGTGTGTGTGCGCGTGCACGTGCGTGCGTGTGTGTGGGGGCGCGTGTGTGTGTGGGTGGGTGTGTGTGTGTGTGCGTGCGTGTGTGTACAGATGTGGAAGTATGTAAGATCAAAATTCTTGTAAATTAAGAGAAAATTTCCATGTCCTTATAGATTGATGAACTTATTTGTATCTAGGGTAAGTGGAATTCATAGTGTTTGTTATTATAGTGAAGAAAAAATAGAGTACAATACAGTTTTAGAAGAAAATCAAATTGTAGATGACTCGCCGATGGTTGTTCATAGAAAAAAAGTGAATAATAAGCTCTTGGTAGATGTGAGCATTGTTATAAAAACTTTAAATTTGATTGAGATTGCTAAACGAGTAAGAAATCAATTAAAATCCTCTCTCGGACTAATATAGTAGACCAAACCTTGTAACCAGTGGTTTTTGAGGAAAAAATCATCTATCTCGGGATTTAAACATTCAAAATTCCTAAAAATTAGTAGTGTTATCTATGGGGAGGTCGAAATGAGATGTAAAAATAATTAGTTTGATTTACCTCGAAATGAGAGAGAAATTGATGACAATTTTTTTTGTCATAGTCAAGAAAAGTGTAGAAATAATAGTTTTTACAAAAGAAGTCTAAGTTGTATTGATTGGACAGTCTTATAATTCTAAACATAGCCCAAGAAGGTTAATGGGTAGTATAAAACCACTTAATTTTGATTTTATATTATTGAGAGATCATTAAAACCCCGATAATGTACTATTTTAGGCCTAAATTGAGTTAGTTTCAGAATTATTGGTGAACAAGGTAGTCATGTAAGGTGGGCACATGAGCTAGTATCTCTTTCATAACTAATATTATACCTCAAGTGGAATATCAAAGTGTTTGTAAAGATAATAACGGGCCTTTAATAGTTGTAAATTTCATTTGATCACTCAAATTGTGCTTGGAGACCTTAAGAAACATAGGTGAGTAGTAGTCTTGTGTTAAAGGGTGAGTAAGTTAACCAAGCCTTGTGTTTTCAATGACCTAAAATGTTGAGATAAGATTGATAAATGATAGAAAATAGATTTCAAAAATTGAATGAGTTACTCGAGATAATGGAAGGTATTTTACATGATTTGATGGTTTGTAGCTTATAGAGGAAGAGTCCATTTTGTCGATTAAGACAAAAGTTGAAGTTGTTTAGGTAATCAAACTTGGTTGAATGGGTGATTTTTAATATGTTCTTCATAATTTAGTATCGAGATAGGATAATACGAATATATTGACAGGGGATAAGACAAAGGAAAGATAAATAAGAATTGAAGAGGAAAGAGTTTGAGAGAAGAGTGAAGAGCTTGACAAAGTGCCACCAAGAAGAGTGGGTGGAGGAGGAAATAGAGAGCAAACTTGGGGTGATGAGTTAGATGCTATGTTAAGAAACATTCAAGACAGGTTAAGAACACTATAATTATCTCAAAGAAGAGGAAAAACATTAGATGATGATAGTGATGATGAGAGAGAAAGATAAGTGGTAGTAGCAGAAGGAGAACAAGAAGAAGAAAGACCAAGTAAAAATATTGAAGGAAGTCATGGGAGAAAGCAATAAGCCAAAGATGAAGGTACCAGAGTATGGAGAGATTTTTCATCTAGAATAGTTGATAGATTGGATAGAAAATATGGATAAATACTTTGAATTTGAGAACATTGTAGAGGATAAGAAGGTGAAATTTTTAGTCACAAAGCTTATAGGACATGCTATAATATGGTGGGACTTTGTACAAGAAGAAAGACTCGAGTAGAAGAAATGAAAAGATCATCAAGTGGGATAATATGATGGAAATATTGTAAGTTATGCTCATTCTGTAGACTATCAAACATATATTCCCTTCACCTTCAGCCGAATGACACAGAGAGTGGTACAAGGAGCAAGGGGATTTAGGTCATCTCGCTAACTTAACACTTCCCCGCCCATCGTAATCGATCCCCATATCTAGATAATAGTTTACCTGAACTACATAGAGGGCCCCAAAGCATAGGGACATAGGGCCACATTCATTTTCCTTTCATCTCGAATCTAGTGGAATGGACTAGTTTTTCAAAAATTACAAAATTTGAGAGAAAGAGAACAAAGTGTGGTTGATTATACTAATGAATTCTATAAACTAGTTATGAGGTCTTGTCATATAGAGGATGATGCTAAGGAAGTGATATGGTATGTGAATGTTTTGAGGTTGAATATTCAAGATGAAATCATCCTATTTCATTTGAGATCAGTAGAAGAGGCATATCAAGTATCCTTGAAGGCAGAGAGGAGAAACTGTCCAAAGAGAAAACTCAATAGTTGAGATATAGAGGAAGAAGAATAAGAGGAAGAAGAAAAACAAAGTGTAAACCTATGAGTAATAAGGGAATAGTTCACATAAACATAGTTCTTTTAGATGTGGATACTCAAACAAAGGAAGAAGTGGATATATAAGAGGTAGAGGTGATATAACTAGCGAGATGCTTCAAGTGCAACAAATCTTTTGGATGAGATAATTTTAATGTCCTAAATATCCTAAATAAACTAATGTAAGGGTTAATGAAGAAAGAAACCAAATAGCACATGAAGATGAAGAGGAGAGTGTAGCATCACCATCCTTAGTGGAAGAGCTTGAAACTAGAGAAGCATTGATGATGAGAAGATATTTAGTGAATGCAGGAAAACATGAGGAACTAAAGATAGAGAATACCTTTTTTAGAACCATATGCAAGGAAAAAGGTAAGTGTTGTAAAATCATTATTGATAATGGTAGTACTGATAATTTAGTCTCCACTGAAATGGTAGAAAAACTGAATTTGAAGAAAGTAAGGAATCCAAATCTGATGCAGTCTTTTGGGTACAAAAAGAGCATAAAGAGTTAGTGAATCGGCAATGTTTGGTTGATTTTCAAGTAGGTAGATATCATGATCAAGTTTTTTTGATGTAATTCCCATAGATGCACACCATATTCTATTAGGTAGACCATGAAAATTTGACGTAAAATCCATCCATCATGGGTAGAAAAATACCTATACATTTGCATACAGGATGGAGTTAAGCATACTTTCAATACATTGAAGGATATATGTGCATGGCCTAAAAAAAAATCAAGAGTGATGTTCAAGGGGTCAAGTCATTCTTTCAACATGGAAAGGAAGGTCAAGTGATGGAAGATGGAGATAACATAGTCAATAAGGTGTGAAAATGGATAAGTGGAGAGAGGGAGTATCAAATAAACTTGTAAAAGGAGTGGCGAAGGTCAAGAATAATATGCAGATAATGTTGACAAGGAGGAAAGTAATGTAACTAAGGAAATATGTAATGCAGGCCATGAAAGGAAAATGCAGTAGTCGGGTCTTAGAGAAGAGTGAATATAGTCTTGAAGTGTGCCTAAAAATAGTCCAAGAAGACCAAATGGTACAAGAACAAGACAAGAACATACATGAAAAAAATGTAGTAGTCAAGTGTGAATGGAAGACTTAGATTTTACCCACTATCTTTTCTTTCGATGTTGTGTATATAGGTCAAGTACTCCAAGTAATGAAATAGTAGACACAAGAAGATGCATTCTTCAAGCAAAAACTAAAATTGCTCAATTTTAAATGTGTTATGAATCAAGGAGAGAAATAAAAAGGTGTCAAGCATGGGTTACCGATTAGAGAAACTTAATAAATATGACACAAGGGCATAAATCAAGTGTTTAACCTTAAGTAATAGCCAATAAGAACAACATACAGTCTTATTCAAGTCTAAGAGCTCATAAAGATGGTTACTTAAAGGGTGAGAAAACTTGTAAAGAACATAGTAAAACTAGGGAAGATGAAAAAGTCATGAAATCAACCAAGAAGCACCATCAAAGAATGATATGCAACTAGAAACAAAGAAATTAAAGAGACCAACCTGTAAGTAAAATTCCTTAGAAGATTCTTTTTCCCATTGGTAGTATGATGCAAGGGAATCACTACAAGGATAAATCTAGGCATATTTAACTCTAATTTTTGATTTCTAGGTCCCTTAGTGTGTTTCAAGAGTCATTAAATGGTCTACTTAGGCTATAGAGGTCATAAATTCAAATAAGGAGATTTCCCTCCATTTGGAATAGTTAAAAATTGTGAATGTTACAGAGCCATTTTCTTTGCTTCCTTAGGAATGTATGTTCTTTAGAGGTCTAGGTAGGTTTTCTAGAGGTTTGTAGAGTCTTAATCACAGTTTTAGGGGATCCATTATGGTCTATTGAGAGAATTTTTAACTCCTTGTCTAAATTGTAACTCCTTCTTGTGAGTAACTGACACCTATGAGTTTATCATGAGTCATGATGTCTGGTTACCAAAAGGAACTAGAGAAAGGGAGAGGTTAAAAACCATCTTGTAAATCTTGGAAACTCATTGTTTAATCAATAGAAACAATTTTTGGAGCTCAAAATAAAGTTAGGAAATTGTTTTTTTGTGTATGCATACAATATGAACTGAGTGTGTGTGTGTGAGTGTAATAGACGTGGAAGTCTGTAAGATCAAATTTATTGTGAATGAAGAGAAATTTTCCATGTCTTTATAGATTTATGATCTTCTTTGTAGCTAGGGTAAGTGGAATTCATAGTGTTTGTTATTATAGTGAAGCAAAGATAAAGTACAATCTTTGCTTTAGAAGAAACTTGAATTGTAAATGACTCTTGAAGGTTGTTACTAGAAAACTAAGTGAATAGGAAGCTCCTAGTATATGTGATAATCATTATAAATCCCTTAAATTCGATTGAGATTACTAAATGAGTCGAAATTAATGAAAATCCTCTCCGAGATTGATACAATAGACCAAACCATGCAACTAGGTTTTTTTAGGAAAAAACAATTTATCTCAATATTTAACCATTCAAAATTCGTAAAATTTTAAAGAGATCTTTTTGGGGAGGTCTGAATTGAGATATAATAAGAATTAGTTTGATTTAATCTTAAATGAGATAGAAATTGATGAAAATTTTTGGTCACAATTGAGGAAAGTGTAGAAATAACATTGTTTACAAAACAAGTATGAGTCGCATTGGTTGGACACTCTTGTAATTCTCAACATAGCCCAAGAAGGTTAAAGAGTAGTAGAAAACCTCCTAATTTGGATTTGAAAGTATTGGGAGATTCTTAAAACCTTGAAAATTTACTATTTCAAGCCTATATTGAGTTAGTTTTTAATCGTTGTTGGTGAACAGGAAGTCTTATAAGGTGAATCCATAAGCTAGTAGCTCTTTCATAATTGATATTATGCCTCAAAGAGAATATTAAGGTGTTTCCAAAGATAATAGAGGGTCTTAAATAAATGTAAAGTTAATTTGATCACTGAAATTGTGCTTGGAGACCTTAAGAAACATAGGTGAGTAGTAGTCTTGGGTTTAACAATAAGTTAACCAAGCCTTGTGGTTTCAATGACCTAGAATAATGAGATAAGTTGGATAAGGGATAATAAACAAAGTTATCATATTGAATGAGTTACTTATAACGTGGAATTTCTCTTACAATATTTTATGGTTTCTATCTTAGAGAGGAAGAGTCCATTTTTAGGCTTAAGACAATATTTGAGGTTGTTTAGGTAATCTAACTTGGTTGAATGGGTGAGTTTGTATATTCTCTACATCAAATCTCACCTCCCCGTACACCTCTATAAACCATTACCACTTCGGAAGAGAATCTATATAAGGTAGCCCAAATTGTTGGGGCACCTAAAGCACTGATGATTCTTGACTCTGTTCTCGGTCAATCAACTAAAATATAGTGTGGTATGTAATCATTGTGATCCCCTCCTCTCCCCATCTACCCATGTCATGATACGGTTACGTAATCATGTCTTCCATAGTCAAGGTAGAAACTAATTGTGATTGTCCCCTAAGTGGAGCCATATTAACCCATCAAGCTTCCTTGATCTTCATGGGATCTCGCTATCCTTACACTCCTCTTGTAGAGGATCATCTACTCATATAACCATCACATGACATGTGTAGAGTGGTTGAGATATCTAGACCCACATCTAAACACGATATAGATCATGATAGGTAGTGCCAAGAATATTCACTCCCCATGCACACGCCCTCTACCTGTACTACTCAATTATCTTAAAGATCGGATCCCAATTGAACAAGAACCTATCCCCACTATTGTCCCGAATCAAACATGAGGATAATATACTAATAAAAGCCTCAGTAAAGAGCGAGGATAGGATAAATGTCCACTATCACAGGTATAACTCCTCGCTTGGCACCCGTATCATGTGCTCGTGCATTTCTAAGGTAAATGGCCCATCTACAAGCTCTCAAGCTAAATTGGTGCCCTTCGTAACTGATTCTTGCTAGTGACAGAACTCCGAGGATAAACATCCTTAAGTTTGATAATCCACTCACCTCTAACTACAAGAAACCAAAAATTGTTCCAATCTCGCATCCAAATAACTGAATAAGTCACAAAAAGGTGACTTGAGGGGAAACATGTCATGTTTGTGTGATCCTGAATATACCATCCCTCTCCAATAACTCCCTCTCTAGAAGAGTCAATAATTATAGGATCCGAGGAAACCACTCCTTCTCTCGGGCCCTACTCCATATGATGTAGCTCCCTACATCCCAAACAATGAGAAAAGAGTAAGTTATAACCTTATAAGTACATGATAAGATCACAAAAATAGTACAAATGCAAGTAAAAATAAGGAAAAAAACTTGATATTTAGCCTTCAATATAAAAAGTCCTTGACGGTTACAAAGCTGTCATTCTTAGCATAGGGTGGCGGTTGTCAGGCAAATGCCACGACGGTTATGTAGCGCAACTTTCTAGAGTGGTGGTTACATAACCACTGCGATACTTACGTAACTACCATGATAGTTATGTAATTTCCACTCTACATAGAGTGGCAATATCATAACCACCACGACAGGTTGTGTGCGTAAAATATGGCCCCTACCATTAAATATAAAAACTATTTTTTAAATCAAATTTATTCAAATAAATTACCTAATATGAAAGTTCCCCATATAGTCATTTTGATTACAAAATCATCAAAAAACATGCCTCCTAATCCTAGTTTAAAACATTTTCTACATTTTCAAGAAAAAATAAACAAATGCATACAAATTTCATGTTTGTAACCCTCCGTCACTACCACTTCGGTTACATTGTGACCATCACCGAGTGCTCTTTGATTTGATTATATTCCCACGTGAAACACATCGATAAACCGAGCTCCAAAATTAGCTAGGAGTGTGTGTGAAAATAAATTCTAAAATTAATAAATAGTGATATATAGCACAAATTTGGTTTTCTAATGTCACTTTGAGTGAGTGTATGTAAGGTTAGTATCTTGGACTAGGTATATTTCTCATCCTCGTAGATATGGTAAGCAATGTTGAAATTTTATTTAAGAGTATTTTGTTAATCGTGTTTTATATTTTCACTTGATTCTCATCTTTCTTTAACATATGGTTGGAAGGTTAGATTGGTGTGGCTTAAACACACTTACGATTAAGTTATAATTTATAAATCTCCCATTTGGGAGTACCATACTGAATTCACATTTTACACCCATTCATGGCTAAAACGATTCTCCGAGGGGGAAATATGCATACAACCAAATTGCACAAGTGTTATATCAGTGGTATGGTAAAAGTATATAATGATGAACTACTTATTTTCCAAAATAATGATGAGATCCAGATGCCTTCCCCTTACCTTCAACATGTTTAATCTGAATTGTTCTCACTTACGTGTAAGTATTTTATCTTTTCATGCCTTCACATTTTGATTTTTACCCATTTTATTCTTTATTTTAGCATTAAGTTATGGGGCTGCCACAACGGTTATATAACCAATGGTTTACGGACCGCGGTTACGCAACCATCATTCTCGCGCATATCGACAGTTCCATGTGTATTTAACTTAGAATCCATGCTGCATGTTTTGAATGCATATATCAAGTTTGTGAGTGTTTTTCTCACCTGTTTCATGACCATTTCACCTAATTTCTAGCTTTTTGGATACACATTGGAATCCTCTTCTCAGTTTACTATTATTATAAGTTTGACTCCTCCTTTCTTAGATTGTTGTACACTTCCGATTGTCATGTGTGTTGGACTTCTTCTCTTCCATTTTCTATAAAAGAATATATTTTACTTGTATGATGGGTTGGAGATTTTAATTTGAATTACACCATTACCCTACCAAAATATTGCTAAGAAATACACATTGTTCTATTTCTTCCCACTTTCATTTGTGATCGGTTTTCCTGTAACTGATCTACTTTAGCATTTTCTTGATTTCTTCCTACAACTATCCAATACTACACTCTGGATCATTTAGACTCTCATCTCTGGAAAGGAAGTCAAGAAGACAAATGAATCATCACCATCTTTGGGAAGTTGTTATAGTTCAATAGTAACCAAGTTGGGGGTGTATTTATAATTTATTAAAATATTTTGTTTTGGATAATGTCGTAAAAATTAAAATAAGCAATGCACTTGTTTTTAAGAGTTAGAATTTATAGTTTCTTTATTACCATTACAAATCTTCCGTTGATATATTATTCTGTATTATCCCTATGGATTGACATGGGAAATAATTTGGAGGAAGGTTCTATGCATGAACTTCTCCATTTCTTTGTTTAGAAACATTTATGCATTTCCATTTGTTTGTTTCTTCCCTTCTCATCCCCTGTGGATGTATAAGGGAAATAGTTTGAATAATCTTCTGTCTACACCATTCATTTTATTTATTCATCATTAGTTTACCCATATAACTTAATTGTTTTACTAGGGAAGTATCAAGGGAAAGAGGAAATGGATTTTGAGAAGCTTTATTTCATCCCATGACTCTAAGGTGAAGAAATTATAGAAAGTTATATTTCCACAATTATAAGTTAGAATACATATTTCTTTAAATTAGATTTAATTTCACATCCTGCAATAAAGGAATAGCTACATCCGATTATTCCCTGTTTGTTTTATTTAGTGTAGAAGTAGATTGCTTTATTTAAAGGAGTTATTTCATTTGTGTATGTAGATTTTTTAATTTAATTTCTAGTAACTAGAAAAGCACAAAAAGATAGTTTAGAAGTTAAGTAGATTCATTTATCTATCTCTTTTAAAAAACCCAATTGAAAATATAAAACTAATTAGATAGTTTTCTTCACTTTACTTTTACTAAATATTTGTGAATTGAACTTAGTTAAATTAAAAGGAGAAATCAATCTGTTTTCATTTAATTTAAGTTTATTTATTTTGTTTGTTTAAAGATAGGAACTTAAAGTAACTTATATAGGAAAGAACACAACTTCTACTTCCTTAGCTGCCTAAGATACCTGAACTTAGCTCTCAGTCCCTTTGGATTCTATCTTGCATGTTTGTTTCCATTTATTTTGATTTGGTGTGTACATGACTATTCTAGGTCCAACACAACAATGTATTAGAATCTTCGATCCACTTATAAGAAAATAAATTAACATTGAAATAAACCAAATAAACATTAATCAAGGCTTAGGCCAATTAGTTTTTAGAGTCAAACTTGTGCCTCCTTAAATCATTATCCAAATCATTGCCATTAATGAAGAATTGGACATTACTAAAGAGTATTGGCCTAACCAAGTAGACATGAGACTTAGATGTCATAACCCTGAAGTGTTCTTTCCACACATCTTCTCTCATACCTTCATGACCCTCTTTAAGGATGAATACAACAAAGATGAAGGATAATTACCTTGCATCCAACAACCAATTCAGGTTTTTTTGGTTCTACCGACATTGACCGAGATCTATGCACCTTTGGAATCATCCTTGATCGTAGTATGACCCCCACACAAGTTACGCAAGCATTCATTTCTCTCAACGAACAAATACCCATTTTTCTAGTTGAGAACATTTGATTTCCTTGATCTTTTATCATCATTCCCACCTATCCCACATACACTCTATTTATCCATCACATTAAGCTGCCCTGACATGACCTCGGGAGGTCACATGCGTCTCGAAGTCACGTGTTGATTTTCAGCGTACAATCTCACATTGTGGTAATACCAAAGAGGAATACAAAGATAAGTGTTTCAAGGAGATATGAATGATGGACCTATGGGAGTTTACCTATCTTGTAAAATTAGAATAGTTAATTATATTTGAATTGAAAAGAAAAAATATAAATAGGATATATTTTTCTAGAAGGATCCTAAAAATAAAAATGTAATAATCAATACATTGACTTACCAAATTATGATGTAGATATATAGACATAATTTGTAATGGAGGAGGAGAAATAAAATAATATTAAAGAATATAAAATTAATCCTAGATGATACTCCTACTTGTGGATGGATGTTCTAAATGCACCCACATAATTTTCTATGTTATTGATTATCATAAATCTTTCCATAAAAATCACATAACTCAAGAATAAAAGAATATCGTCCACCTACAAATAATTATTTTAAAAGATAATTTTCACATTAATAATGGAAATATTGTTGTGAAGGAATTAATATTTGATGCATATGTGTCCCATGAGTAGGGAAAAATTCCAATTTGGAGAGTTATCGATCTTATTGATCAAACAAATTAGGGTATCCATATATTTTCATCATTAAAATTAGTTTCTATGGGAATGGTTAAGCAAAAATATGATGAGTAAATTTTTTGGGATATTATCGAGAAAGGTATAAGGCCCATATGCTTAAATGATATTAAAAATTTATGAAATTTTTTAGGGATGATCAATCCATATTGAATAAACTAGTTGTTTCATACAAGAATCATGCATAATGTTGTGTGATACCCCATTCAAATTTGGTGTGATTATGGATGAAAGATTAGAATTAGGTGGAATAGTGTAGACACAAAACAATGTACTTGTTATTTACATAACGTCTTTAAGTATGTCATTATGTGCATGATTCCTAAGTAAGAAAATAAGACATTAACAACACTTTTTTTTCTTTTACATTTTTTTATACTTTGTATACTCTTATTATTTTTAATGCAATTTCCACCCCGAGACACTCGGGAGTATGAACTTTATTGGGAACACGACTTCTAATCCATACACTAGCTAAAATGGTGAATAATTTTAAATCCTTTTTTAGGTTGTGTGGTATGCCCATAATGTTGTTGGTATGTTTAAATCCCAATCCAATGTCCGTAATGAACATATCTTCGTAAGGAATTTTTATAGCACTTTGTTAAATACTTGACTATTCCATTTTATTTCGGTGATATGGTGTAATTTTGTTTTGTCTAATCATGAAGTTTTCTAGTAGTTATTTTATTCTTTCATTCATAAGGAAATTTCCCTTGGTTTCTTATGATGCTAAGTATACATACAAATTATGTGATGATGTTTTCATATATCAACTTCACCCAAGTTTTTGCATTATAATCTTTTGTAGGCATGAATTCTTCCCATCTTGTTAGATATTATGTGCCCGATCCTTTCTTGGGAATGTCATGTGGTTGGTTTTATAGGTCTAATTAATTCTATTACCCATTTATCAAATGGGACCAATACATGCACAAATATTAGAGGCATTTCATCTCACGCATTTTCTTTTCCCTGGTTGTTGATAGATGTCACATGATTTGGCATATTTTTGTTCATCATGGAATAGTGTAGGCCACCATAACCCTACCATCATTAATTTTTTTCGTTTCATCTCCACCATTATTTTGTTGTTCTATCCCCTCATGACCTTCCCTTAAGATGTTTTTCCTTTCATGTTCTATAATTTCTTGCCTAAATAATTCATCTTGTACTTTCTTGTATTGTTAGCCTTAGATCAATCAATGGAAATGAATGGCTTATTAGATTACTTTTTTGTTGTTTTATTTATTCCATGGGTAAATATCTTGTATTAAGCAGTTGAGCTACATCATCTAATTATTTGGGAATTTCTTATACCCTGAATAAATATGCTCTTGGGAACTCATCATTAATTGGGCCTATGTATTCACCTGTTTCAATTCTTGATAGGTGGTATAACCCATTATTGAAATATTATGTCTTCAAAAAGATGGTGAAATCAAATTATTAGAATAGAATAAACCATCTCCATATTATCCCTTGTAGAATTGGTCTATTTAGTAGGTACTTCACGGGTTCATGATCTGTGTAAAACGTAAATAGTGTGGCTAGTAGGTAGTGTCTAATTTTTAAGGAAAAACCATGTTTAGAGATTCTCTCTGTTGTAGAATAGTTCCTTTCTTATTTATCCAATTTGCGGCTTATAAATACTTTGAGATGATACATTTTCTCCCATGGTTATGTTAGGATTATTCTTATTGATATTCTTGAAGAATTCACATGAACACGGAAATGGGATCTTCCAATTTTTGAATATTAAAATGGGGGAATGTAATTTCATGTCCTTGAATATATCAAATGCATATTCACATTGTTTTGTCCATTTTAGTTTTTTATTTGATTTTTTAATTTAATATTTCCACCAATGGTGCAATAATATTTGTGTAGTTCCTTCTAAATTATATGTGATATCCTGTATATCCCATGATTGTTCTCGACATATTTTTGTATTTTTGGTGGTCGAAGTGTTACAATAGAGGATTTTTTTAGTGTTTCTATCCACAATGATTCTTTATAAATGATGTGGCCCAAGAGCATTCCAAAATGTGTCGAGAAATATGCATGATTTATATTCAATGATATTTGTAATGTGTGATAACTTTCAAACATAAAAATTCATACTTGGATGTTATTCTTTAAGAGTCCATACACTATCTAGTCATCAAGGTAAACTTCTAAATAATCATGGATGAATTATTTGAATGTATTGATCATTATTCTCGTTGATTATTGTGAGTACATTATTTAATTCGTAAGGCATTATAATATATATGAAGGATCCCTACTCAAGATAAAATTTTGTGTTGCATTGGTCTTGGTGTAATTATTACATAATGGTAACCAAATAAACAATTAGTCCATGATTATACCTCTTTTCCTCCACATATTATAAAACTTCCTCAGTGAATGACATAGGAAATATGTCATGTAAACAATCCCTGTTCAGTTATCTAAAGTCCACATAGATCTTTATTTCTTCTTTTTCTTATTTTGGACCACCATATGACTTATCCATTTTGCATCATCATTTGGTTTTATTATTCCTACATCTAACATTTTTTCAATCTCAGTTTTGACTATGACCTTTAGATTGGGGTTTAATCTATATGGTATTTACTTAAGCGGTTTTACTCCTCTTTTATTTTTATTTTCATGGTTCTTGCTTCCTCTTTTATTCTACGTAGTTCCTTAAAATATTTGGGGAATATGTCTTGAAATTTTCTTAGTAATTCCACCACTTTTTCTACCTCTTCTTCCTCCTAGTAATCTCTAATTTTTACAGTTTTTCTTCTCCCTCAACTCCAATGTTTTCATTTCTTAGTTTTTGTTGTTGATAGAAAAATTGTTCATATTTTATCTTGGTTTGTACCACCTTCCATTCTCCTTTATTGATTTGTACTTCACATTTTTTGGTTTTTCTTCTGTTTCATGTTTTTTGATGTGAAACAAAATGCCACTTATTTTATTCTTGTTGGTTTTTCCTTGTATATATTGTGTTTACATTCTTGGACTGGGTTACCACTTGAGAATTGATTAGTAGAATCTTTAGTGGTTAATAATAGGAAAGTTATGATTTATTGATGTGCTATTAATATATTTAAATCCATGTTTTAGAAATTGAAAGTGTACCAAAATTCCATCACCATATAGTTCCAACCCCTTGTTTATTATCTTGTCTCTTGGTGGATGTACCATGATCTGTGCAGGGGCTCTAATGTTTGGAATAAAAGTTGAATCCATATTATGCAAAATATTTATCCGTATATTTCCCAATTCCTCAAACATACTTTGATGTATTATTGCGGGTCTCCTTCACCTGTATATTCTACAAAAAACACATAATACCATTAACTTTCCAAGTACCTTGTTTTGAATATTGTTAACAATTATTTCTAATATGAAATATTAGGAATGTGTTTTTTCTACCAGCGAGTGACATTGATAGTCAATGTGTCTTCAAGTTCTTCCATCCAGGATAGTTCATTTGTAAATACCCTCACCCTTTGTTCTAAGTATCCCTCCAAATCTCCAAAGCACAAAATGTTTTGAAGGTTATGGTGGAAAACTCCATGACTTAATATGTAAGCCCTTTTCACCATTTTTTGTTCTTCCTCCTTGTTACGATCCACCTCGGGTTGAGCTTCTTCTTCCGTGGAATAGTATCCTTCCTATTCTTGAAATTCATCATGCGTGGGCTAGTAAATTTATTTTTCTTCATCCACAGATTCATACTGGTCATCTTATAATGTGATTATTTTATATTTCAATATTCTTGTGTAGTGTAATTTTATTACTATGGCTTCTGGAAATCTATGTAACCATGTTTCTCCCGTGTGGTTTGATATTTCATTTGTTGATTCACTACGGTTTAAATTTCACCTTCTGAATTTGGTTCAAATTCTTCATCAAAATTTTCTTATTTATTGAGGGTATATATCACTTCAATATCATAAAATTCTTCATCTTAAATTGTCATGTTAGAATTATTCAACACATACCGCACTCATTCCTGTTTGTAGTGGTAGGTGGACTTAAATACCATTTTATTCGAGTGTGACTTATTTTTCTTCAGAATTTAAAGTTCCATTACAATTGAAAAACCATTCAAGTGTAAAAATGACATTGTATGTCAGTTTCTTTATGACATTCTCTATAACTTCAAAGTCTACTATTTTCTTGATCCCCATGAGTAACTTTTACATTGTGTAATACACATATGGGGATTTTATTAATCCATCCACAAGATCAATTTCATATCTTGCGGCATTCAGATGGGGTATTCCAATTTTATCCCATTTGGATTTTGACATTATATTTACATATGTACCTAGATATTGTAGTATTTTTGTAATTTTCGTGTCATATATCTTAATATCTAGGTATATGGTGGATCTCACATACTCTCATTACATCATTCAACCATTCTTTCCTCTATCTACTTTCTTACTTTCTCTTACTTTATCATGTTCTATCTTCTATCATTCTTTCTAATTCTATCTATTTTCTCTCTTATTATCCTCCTCTTCATCATATCTAGTTATTACATTTAATTACAATAGTATCTTACTATGTTGATTATCCAAAAGTCACTTATTTTTTTGGCGAATATGTCTACTTAGTCAATATTATATTTTGTATTTTTGGCCACTTTTGGTAGGCTTCCATGGTTTCTCGTAGTCTTCTATGGATTTTACAGTCTTTTATGGATTTTCTGACTTCTATGGCTTTTAAGTAATTCCATGGAATATATAGTATTCTAGGGTTTTATAGTATTATGTGAATTTTATTGTATTCCACAAATTCCTCTTTATTTATGACTTATCATCCAAATTTGATGAAGAAAACTCACAACCTCATCCCCAAACTTAAAACATTGTCTCGTCCCCAAGACAACAAGTTGATGAATAATGATGTCAACTTATTTTTTTTTACATCGTGGAAAACCAAAGCATCAACTTACTATAACTTAAACATATGGCATACGGAGATGTGTGCTCACTTGATTCATCCTTATAGATTTACAGGACACTATGGCTTCCCAATACTATCTATTATTTATCTAAGGAGCCATGCTTGGAATGAATTTTGCACATTTTTTTGTGATATTTCCTTTAAATGCATGCCATGTAGATAATATCTATACACATTTGTAGCCTAGCATTTTATTGGATGAGAGGACTTACATTTGTGGTTGTCTTCATTTGCTAGATTGGATTGTATCTTGAGTGTATGGTGTCAATATTTTGTTGCATCCACATGATGGATCTATCCATGGTTGAGTTGTTTTCTTCCATATTTATAATTTCATCCCTTTATTGTTGTTTTATGTGGTATTTATATGCTAAATCTATCAAATTTTTCTTTGTGTTCTAGTTGTATATCCAATTATATCATACTAAGTAGACTATTTATTCAACCATGTTTCCAACTTGTTCGATTTCATTTTTTCTTGTTGGGTAAGCCCTGTCCAACCCAGAGCATAAACATAGTATGCGGCCACATTTGTTATTGTTTCTAATGTTTTCAATTATTGCTCAATTTTAGCACGCCATTGTTTGTTCTCTATCACTTAGTGTTTTGTGATTTGTTATTTATATTACTCCACCACTTCACTATGGATCTACTTCTTTGTGGCCTAATCTAGCCTAGAGATCTCCTCCTCTAGTATTTTCTTCAAGTATTTTTCCACATCATTCTCCATTAGGAAGGTGGAATCTACAGTGAGGTGAGGTTTAGATTCCTTCATAGATACGATATTTTTTTTCATTGTTTCCTCCATGTCCACAAATATTTGCATCTAGTCATTTTTTTCACCTTCCTCTAGAAGTGTGTTGCATGTAGATTTCTGAATGGGTGTGAGTTTGTCTAGGTGTAAAGTGTAACCATTTTACTTTTTTCTACGGCCCCATGCTATAAGTGGAGACTTTGATCATATTTATTTTGTGCTAATGAATTTTTAATGAGTTTGAGTGAATCCTATAGAGGATCAGCTTGAGAAGATCTGTGGAAAACCATTTGTGTATCCATGCTTGAACTACTTGGCACTATTTTATGTACTTGAGGAAGTTTATGTAGCTTTATATTGTTCTTCGTCTTGATATTTTTTTATTGATCTATTTTTTCCCATTATTTCATTTTATTTTTATCTTCCTCATCTTTTTTCTATTTTCTTCTTATTTCCGTTTCTCACGCTCCTCTTTCTTTTTCTTTTCTTCCTCTTGTATTTATTTCTCCTCTTCTCTTTTCCTCTTTTCCTCTTTCCCTCTTTTCCTCTTCTTCTCATGTCTTCCTTTCCTCTTTTTCATCTTCTCTTTTTTCTTCTTCTTATTGCTTCCCGTCTCTTGTTTTATTTTCTCTTCCTATTTATTTTTCTCCTATTTATTTATCTTCTCGTCTTACTCATTTTTATCCCCTTCTTTCCACTTCTTCTTTATTTTTCTCCTCTCCCTCTCCTCTCCTCTCATCTTCTCCTCTTCTCCTTCTTTTTCTTCTTCTTCCTTATAATTTACTCTTCTCCTCTTCTTATTTCTTTCTATCCTCTTCTTTCATCTTCTCCTCTTCTTATTTATTTTTCTCATCTTCTTTCCTCTTCTCTCTTTTTTCTTCTCCTCTATTACTTTCCTTTGCTTTTCTTTTTCCTGCGTTTCCTTCATTTTCTATTCCTCCTCTTGTTGTTTTTATTTTCCTATTTCTTCCTCTCTTGTCTTATGATTTAATCTCTAGTTTTATCTTTGTTCCCTTTCTTGTTGTTTATTTTTTTGTTCTTTTTTATTTATAACCAACAACTCATGTATTTATTTTATGTGGTTTTTAATCCACAATTGTTTTCTTTTTATTTATTTTTATCTACGTGAGTACTTCCTCAAAATATTCCAATATAACTTGTTAGTCATATGGTATTTTTAGCTCTATATCCTTTAGTAGAGAGTGTAGGAGTAGGTGTATGATGTCTTCTATTCTTGGACAAAACATTATTAAGTAATGAAATATTGCCTCCACTATGAATTTTTTTTGAGTTACTGACATAGTATCAAACTATTGTGTTACATGTCCTATCCCTCCATGGTAAAGTCAAATTTTATAAAATTTGTGTGTAGACCTTGTAAGTTGTGACTCCTCCGAGGATTTAATTTCTCATGTAAATTTCGGGTCCAAATATTCTTCTTCTTTTTTATTGTGGAGGAGGTGTTAAATTTTATGGCTCTTCACTATCCGAGTCTATGATTTTTGTTGCCTCCTTGCCCAAGTATTTTGGTTCTTCACTTGTTTATTTCTCTAATATTGAGTTTTATTGATACTTTGGCCTTTTGTCTCTTACTTAAGGCTTATGGAGAATGTTTTTGTTTTGGATATGGTTTCCTTCTTTTGCAAACTTTTGGTCTTGCTTTCTCTTGGGCCTTCGTTTTTAGTTTTTCTAGCCCCATTTTTGATCTATCTAGAAGTATAGATGATTATCCTAATCCCATGGCCTCTTGTGTGAAATATTAATAGTGCTTCTTCATGTATTCTTCCCATGTTTTAGCAAGTTTGTCATCAATACTTTGGTGGCACCGATTTATTGCTATCAATTAGGAGATTTCTAATTTCCTAAGTTTTGGTTGCTATTAATTCATCCGATGATTCATATTGGAGTTGAGCAATATTGTAAATCCATGTAATGAAAGGTATGATGAATTTGTAGTCAATATCTGAAATGAGAAAAATTCCTTCTCATACTTTTTCACTATGTATTTGGAAACCATAGATTTGTTACCTACCATGTTTCTAAAACTTTCTATCCATCCAATTAGTGAAGTTATTTGTTCTATGAGTATTCATATGTACTAGAATTTGTTCTGCTATGGGTGTGATTGAATTCCATTGCACTTTCTTTGTTTTTCCTAGAAGGGTATTTGTCAAGTACATAACTAGGCATAAAAGTATTGATCCATCACAAAAAGTATGTTTTCCTCTTTAGTATTTCTTATATTTGTGTGGAATTCTACTATGAGGATTTCAGACAGGTTATATTCACATTTGTTCATGATAATTTCTAGGGATACAATGGAACTTACAACATTTGTGCCATTTTCTCTATTTGTATGATATACTTTTAAGTAAATGGATTTTGTGACATACCTTAAGATGTTGTTCTTGATTTCACCGATGCACACCCCTTTTAATCTTTGTGACTCCCATTAATATCACAACTTGTTTTATTAGAATCTTCCTCTTTCTCAGAGTTGAGTTTCCTTGTACCCATCGTCCCATTACTCTCTACATGGTTATAGTATCGATCCATTATGTTTGATCTAAATAAATCAATGCATTATGCAAAAATGGATGAGAAGAACCGTAATGACATTATTAACCATAGAAAAATATGGAACCCTACTCTAGGCATCCATTTTTAAATACAAAATAAGCTTTACATTTTCATTGTATTTCACTTTTCATGTACTCTTGTTCTTTTGAAGAAGTCTTGTTATCAAAAATATCGCTAAGGTAATTTTGGTAACTTACATAATTCATTTTAGACTTGGACAGAAAGAAAAGGAAAAAACAAAGGAAAATTGGCTTTTAGGGGAATTCCTTTTATTTTCTCTAACTCCCCTATTCAAGAAAAATATAAGGAGTTGGCGAATTTTTTCCCAAAATTGGAAACAAAAGGAAAAATGGCCTATTTTAATGTATTGTGGGTCTAGGGGTTGTAGATGGAACATATGTGGATAGAACTAAGGTTCCCCACCATTGACTTAATATTGAAATGATAAAATAGTGTGACAAGGAAAATTTGGGTTTGGAAGGCCGGACGGTACCCTCGAGTTCCCCAAAGACTCGATATGGTCTATTTATTAAGGAGTTGAAGTGGGTCCTTTATATTGCAGAAAAAGTGGAAGTTTGGGCCTTGTCGGAACAAGTTTCATCAGGTCACATGTTCCCTACGGAACCAAAATTTCCACACGATGAGGGAGATGGGTGGGTTTTTTATAGTGTGACAAAGTTAGACTTGGAGGCCCCATCGAAACATGTTCTGTCAGTCACGTGTTCACCGTAAAGTCGATGGACCCATAATACAAAGGAAAAGAATGTGTAGAGAAAGCGAGACCGCAAGGCCCAAGTTAACCTTATACCCTCTTTACCCAAAAACATGATAAAACTGTAATGTAAAGGAAAATTGAATTAAATGCGAACCATGGAGTTGCGCAGGAACTCCGTTGACCATCCCGAGCCGCTTAACTTAAAATGGCCATAAATTTTGACCAAGAGATCTGATTGTCCAAAAAGTTTGACTTTTTGGAAAGGTCTCGATGTCATCTATTCATTGGAATTTTTGGATTTCTTAATTTTATTGAGGTTAGATATAATAAAAATTGGAAAACATCCCCAACATTTTAAAAGCACAGTTCCAGGTAGCTAAAAACCCAAATTAATGAAGTATGGGCATTTTCTTCTCCCTCAAGCAATGGTACAATGAAGAAATGGGTTTGTAAGGATCTCCATGATGTTTTGTAGTCATTTAATGACTCTTGTTGGTGGGTAAAGCCTAGAATTTGAGTTTTCCTTCTCTCTCTCTCTTTCTTCTTCTATAAATGTAAATGGAGAGCTCATTTTAAAGGGTTGAACATTCTCTAGTTGCTCCTCCATTCTTCTACAGGTTGTTGTGAGATTCAAGCCTCCATTCTAGGTATTTTTATAGGAAATTCATGCCTCTATATTTCATTGTAATGGACTATGTAATTCTATGAAGAAATAAAATCAAGTTTTGTGGCTAATCTTCAACCCTTGCTTGTGTTTCATTGCATTTTCTTACCTCTTTATTACAGCTGAAAGTATTTTGTGAATTTTATAATTTCTTGCAAACTCTAAATGGTTGTGTTTAATGGAAATAGTGTTGTGAATGTGTATTTATAAACTATGGTGTTCTACATACCCTCTTTATCTCCATTTCTTCACATTTTCATCTATTAGAGAGTGTCCCAATCACCCTTCTCTTGGTGCTATCACCTCCTTAGTGTAGGATTTATTTATTTTCATGTTCTCTCCTTCTCCTTGGTCCCTTGGAATTGATAGGATAAGATTAGATAGTAGATTTCTCTTCATTAAGATTAGTTGTTTTAGGATTAGATTAGGAAAAGGAACTAGTATAATCTAGAGAATTATCTCAACTACAAGGTCCCACACCTTGAGATAATTCCATGTTACCCAGCTTACACCGATTCCGCAATAAAATCACATGCTAGAAAATCACAAGGTGTTGCATTTTGCTCATAACAAGTAGTTAATGATGAAGCTTGAGTCGTGTATGGTCGTATTCAACTATGATGGAGTGGATATATTTCGTGTGTCAAAAGTAAGCACAATTTTGAATAGGACATGGGAGAAAGCTCTCACCTGTGTCTATGATCATTGATTTCAATGCACTCTTTTAGAATTTGGGCTTTAAGAGGTACAAATGTTGAATGACGATGGGGGTTTTTATTTTACCATATTGTTGTGTTTTCTTATTTTTACCCTAGCTAGTAGTAATTTTTTTCTCCTTCAATCTTTGTTGTGGACTTTGTTTATCGTAATTTTTGATATTTTACTTATGTTTATCTCCTTTTATACATTTCATTCCCACCTACCATATTTATTTCTTTGGTTGTGGATATGTTTTTGGATTGCTTGACCTACGAATGTATTTTTTTAATTTATTTTCTCCTCTTATGGGTGTTATCCTCCTTGTTTCATGGGTTTCCCTACTTTTTTTCTACTACGGATTTTTATTTCCTTATTTTTTTGTTTTGTGCCTTTTATTCCTTATGTGGATTTCCTTCTAGAATTTTCTTATTTCATCTTTCCATAGATTTCTCCTTCGCTTCGTGGGTTTTTTCCTTATCTTTGTTTTGTAGGTTTGTCTTGTTTGCTTTTTCCACGAGTTTTGTTCCTTCCTTCATTCCATGGGTTTTAATTTTTCCCTTCATTCCATGGGTTTTCTCTTTCCTTCATTCTGCAAGTTTTTCTCCTTTCCTTTAGTTGGCATATTTTTGTGCGGGTTCCTTTGTTTCATGAGTTTTGTTGTGGTTTGGTTGTTTTCATTTATTGTGCGAGTTTATTTGCTTTGCGTGTTTTCCCACGGTTTTTTTCTTTTTATTTATTGTGTAGGTTTTTGTGGATTTTTATTTTTCATTATTTTGTTCATTTTCTCGTGGTCCATTCTTGATTTCTTTCTTACTTTCCTTCCTTTCTTTCCTTTCTTATTTTATTTCTTTTATATCCTTTCTTCTCTTTTTATTGTATTTTATTTTATGTCTTTATTATTTTTCATTTATTTTGGTAGAGAGAGGGTTCCTCAAGGTTTTCACTCTCCTCACCAACTTCGCTTAATTTATGGTTTTTAAATAAAATGACATTTCTTATTTTTGTATCTTTTTCTATTTATATTTTTAGTTTTATTTATATTATTTTTAATTTTTTTCTTCCAATTTTGAATTATTATTTATTCTATGGTATAATAATTCTTAAGTCGCATTCCATTCAAATATCATGACATCCCTTTATTTAATAGAGTTTTGATTTTTATGGCCCCTAAAGAATATGATTTAAACTATGAATGGACCTAGCCATATGATTTTTCAATTTCCCGGTATATTCAATTTTTGTTGTACAATATCACCTTTTCTCCTACATCAAACATTTTGTGTTTACAATTTCATCATGTCATGATTTTTGTCTTCATTTTTCTTGCTTTTGGTTAGATGTGGCTAGGAATATTTTTCATCTAATTTCTCTAGTTCTATGAGACTCTTATGTATTGATGGTTCTTCATTCATTATCATGCAATTTCCATCATGAGACTTGGGAGTGTAATCTCTATTACGACCATGAATTCTAATCCATACACTAACTCAAATTTTGAATACTTTTTTACCTTTTGTAGGCTGTTTAGTATGCTCATAATGTTGTGGGTATTTTTAAATCCAAATCCTCTTTTGTAATGAACATATCTTCGTAAGGAATTTTTATATCACTTTGTTAAATCCTTCCACCATTTACTTACTTGCAAGTGATATGGTGTACTTTTTTTTATGGTTAATCATGAAGTGTTATAGTATTTCTTTTATTGTTTCATTCACAAAATATTTCCCTTGGTCACTTGTGATGCTAATTGGACATTAAAATTGTGTGTTGATGTTTTATTTTTATTATTTTTAGATTGGGTAACTATTTGGTTTTGGGGGACTAAAAACTTGTAGTACAAGAAATATTATATAGAATCAAGGGTTAAAACAACAACCCAAAGACCAACAAGGGTAAATATAGGAAAAAACATCTTGACCAACACAAGGAACCATCAAGGAGTGAGGAAAACATAGCCTCAGTTACATATAATATTTTTTACTAAAAAATATAAAGACAAACATAGAACAAAGGAAACAACCAGAAGGACAAAAAAAATAGGACCAACGAACCAATCCACCAAAGGTCAGCTAAAGTTTCCTTTTCTTATTGCTCCTAGTGTGAGCGCTAGGGACTTGATGCGGGATTTCCAAATTCTTCCTAGGAGTCATATGAGTATCCTACTTATCTTCCATGGTGCCAAAATCCTCCTCTTTCATCATCTATGCTGCTGATATCCAACCTAGCACTCGTCTTCTGTTTGTCTTACTTGGAAAATTGATTCTATAGTATGGTAATCCTTTATTCCTTCATGATGAAATCCACATTAAGGCCATGAATTATTTTTTCTTAGATTAAAAATTTAAACTTCCCTTCCTTCATATCCGAATCAAATGTTTTTTCACCTTTAGAAAATTATCAATTACCACCTCCATATTAGTTTTCCTAGCATCTTTATTGGCGTCTTCAAGATTATCATCCACAATTCCCTTCCCTTTTTATAATCCCCCTTCTTCATGATAGAAATAACCTCCATGACTATTTCTTTACCGACATTCACCACCGGCTCCTTCTTTTCAACCTTCTCAACCTGTTGGCTAAGACTTCCTTGTTTGAGCTAGTGGGATGTGGGATGGGGGGCAAACATGGTTTTCCATCCTAGAATAACAACAAAACTAGGGCATGATGCAGGGGGATTAAAATTTTTCATCCATAAATTCTGAAATAAAAATAATAAGGGAATGTAACAAGATAAAAGGGAAACTCATTTCCTGATTGTGGCAGAAATAGTTAATGATGGAGAGGTGGTTAGTGTATATTTTGTGAAACTTTCCTTAAAGGGTTAAAAATTTCATGACCACCTTATAGACATCATCCAATCTCTCAAGGAGGAAAGTCCCGACAATTCCATTGTCATACAGGTGCACCCTTCTTTCAAAGAGGTGAAAAGAAGTGGATATTTCATGGTTCATATGAATCTTCTTCTTAAACAATTTAAGACCCTCCATAGACATGCCTGTGGAATCTGTAATAAATTGTTATGTAACATTAATTTATACCCCCTTGAACTTAACCCTACCATGATCCCATGCTTTTCTAAAATCTAGGGCTAAGATAGGGTCATTACCTTTGACATGTTTGATAAATTATGTGAAACCACCCTTTCACACCAAATGCCAAACCTTGGTGTCCTGTTTGATCATATGGAATGAGGTGGGTTCCATCTTAACACGTTCACCTCCCATTTTGTGCCTACTTTGGTTTATCATTTTACTCCACCTCTTCTTAAAAATTATTTTCCACTCGAGACAACTAACAAACCCCCTCTCCATCATTTAACCTGGAGCAATTACTATTTCTAATTCTACTCTTCATATCCTAATTAGATCTTTTTTGGTTTGTGTGAGCTTCCTTACCTATGTTTTTCATTATTAAGGATGTTCTCAACATGGCTCCATGGTACCTTTCCATTCCATTCTCCCCAATTATCCAAATAATTACCGTGGTTCGCTAAACCATCCACATTGGAATTGTTCTCCCTAAACACGACATAAGGCCATGTCATTGAATACCCCAATCATACTCCTAGCCTCTTGTATTATATTTTTGATGTTCCACCCAACCTTACATTTTCCTTCAATGGATTTAATAATTAGTAGAGTGTCTCCTTCTATAATGATTTTATTGAGCTTAAGTCTTTTGGAAATATTTATGCCCTTCACATCCGCATGATGCGTTAGAATGATTGTTAGAATTATTATGTAACAATCATGGATAATCTATAATAAAATTCTCTATATGATCCCTTATCAATCCTCCCCCCATCCTTTATTTCCCTCAATTTTTAGACCTATTGAAATTAATTTAAAACCATTCCATAAGGGAGGTTTCCATTTCAAATTTACTATGTCCTTCTTTTCCCCGATTTAACCCATATTTTGTTTGGGCTGATCCTTAATGCTTTAAGAATCCTAGTATCCTCCTTAGAAAACGAGTCCTCCCATTTGTGCTTATGGATCCTAGCGTTCTCCCTAAGATTTTGTTTAATTTTTCTAACTACCTTAGAGATCTTAGCTGGCTTGTTTTGAAAAATCACAATGTTCCTCTCATTCTATATGCTCCATAGGATGTGTGGTAGTGTGCATTTCCATATTAAATTGAGAAGCTTAGGTTTGAAAGGATATTTTTGTTGATCAATCAGATCATTTAGAATTCCTAGGAGAGGGAGTTGGATGTTGAAGATATTCAATTACTACGATATAACATGTAAAGTATACCTACATTCCATAAATAAGTGATAAACTGACTCAACATTCTCCTCATAGAGAGACCATTTGTTGATAAGGATCATTCCTCTTTTCCTTAAATTTTCCATAGTTAGGATTTTTTTCAGGATTGATTCCCACATTAAAAAATTGATTTTGGGAGTAAGATATTTGTTCCATATTCTTACACAGTCCTTGTGCTCCTCATTTTTAAAAGAAATTTTATGTCTTGATCTTACATCATACTCACTTGAAGTTGACTTACTCCTAATTATTTCATCCTCCAATGTTCTATTGGGAATAAGGATTCTCCTTAATTTTTTGTTGAGATCCTCAAATGGTCTAGTAGAACCTATGAAATTGGAGGGTAGGATAGTCACCCACCTCATCTCTTGAGGATCGAAGATCCAAAAATTTCTAACCTTCTCTTAAAAAACTAACTTTTTGTGGAGTTTAAGATCATTCCAAGGCTCACTCATACATAGAGGTTTCTTGTCCATCCAAGATTACTACCAAAGCCTTATTTCATTCACATCCCTTAGATTTCACATTATTCCTTTGAGTAGGTTGTGCTTGCTCTGGAAAAGATTATTCCAAATGAATAAAATCTTAGGAAACTCAACTAGAGTTAACGGAGCTTTCCTTGCACCAACAGTGATGTTGGCTATATTTTATGCTCAGCTAAACATGCAACCTAGGTATTCATGGGATAAATCCCCATCATTTGATGGTGAATCTCCCATGTGCTTATTTTTTATATCCTACAACCTATCTAAATATTTCTAGGTATTACTTGAAGTGAATAACTTGTGTGCCAAAGTTAAAAATTTGCAGCAAGTAAGAAGAAGTCAGATGGTAACTAGAATGTAATTTGAAAAGAGTCGAAAACATAGAATAAAAATGAGAAAGGATGTATGAAATGTAGGAAATATGATTTGTAACAGGTATATTTTAGAGCTAGTTAATCACACACAAAGAAAAAAAAAACATTGGTTGATCCTCACAAATTTTAAGAAAATTAAAAAGAAGCATGCACTTATGAAAGTTAAGATAATACAAAGTCTATCATTAACATCCAAAAATGGTTCAATTAGACTTTAGTGGACATAAAGTTCAACAAAATTATTTCTTCCTTCTTATTAAATTATCAATTACAATTAGTACATCTAGTTATTTCAACACAAAGTCTAAAATAACCATGCATGACTTATAATAACTACTTTCAAAATTTTTTCGATCCCTTGACTAGTAGGCCTCTTCTTCTATTTATAGTCATTATAAGTAAATCATAAGGAGGTAATATCCATTATACTTCAATAAATGAATAACTAATAAACAATTAGGAGTTGAGAAATTTTCTCCTTAAAAGCTTCATTTTATGCCACCTAATAGTTCTAGAAAGTTCGATCATTAAAACCATAAAAACTACTCTATAACTACTCTCAAGTTTTTGAATTTATCAAACAACTTAAAGTAATGGTGATTATACACCACATTACTTAAGTCTTACAATGGATATACTTAAGAAGTAGAGAATAAAAGTAAAATAATAAGTAGAAGAAAAATAAGAAATAGAATAATTATTCCGGATTGGCAGCTTCTGTTTCAACTTCATCTTTCTTTTTACTCTTCTCTTCACATGCATCTTCTTCTTCATATTTATGCTTCTATTTATAGATATCATATTGATTTCTCATGTATTTTATTGCGTTATTATCTACCTTGAGCTGTAACCTCTTTTTCTTTCTCTAACATGATAAATTATCTTTCAAAAACATTGCAACCTCCTCTCACCAAGATAGGATCCCAACTGATTCACGTTATCCTGAAGATCTGCTAATTTATCCAGAGACTTTTGATTGAAAGGAGTAATAGCCTCGTTCATCAATTGTTGAAATAATTGAATAAATTCATCAATATTTTTAGGGTATCTAAAAGTACTATACTTTTTCAAATCATAGATCACGTCATCAAGTTCCTCCAAAATTGGCTCATCTTGTTCTTCCATTATTTCCATCTTTTGCATTATATGTTTTACAATTCTCTACCTAAATGAGAGAATATGCTTTTGTTGCCTTCCCTTCCTAACAGATCCTTCAAGTGCAATATTCTCTTAAACCAAATTGTTGTCTGGGTAGTGAATCTATTTCTTCCGAATATGGAGTTGTAATTCAACATTATCGATTCCTTATCGATTTTTGCTTCACATTATTCAATTTGTCTAGTTTCTCCTTATACTCAAAAACTTTTATCAATATTTCTTTGTAATAATCTGTAGTTGTTTTAGTGATATCAGCCACCCATTCTTCTATAGCCTTTGATCTATCACATGTTTCTTCCATAATGGTAATCACCTGAGGATTCACCTACTCCCCATAAGCATTGACTGTGTTGAGGTTCTAACAACCTTCATGATAATGTTACAAAGCTTAGATGTTTTCTCTTTTAGACTATAATTATTTGCTTTTTCTTCATCTATCTTCTAGAAAAGTCTATTAATTAGTGTTTGTGTATCATGCTTTAAACCTTCAGTGACGACCTTTCCTAATGGTACCTTTGTGATATTCAAATCTTATTTAGTCAATTCTCCTTTACTTTTTCCCGCTATCGAAGTATATATTTGAGCAAAAATTTTCCATGAAGGATCAATGATTAACTTATAAGTTACTTTGGTAGCCTTTGTCCTTCTCCTTTTCTTTTCAATGCTTTTCAATAATTGGAGATCCATTTCCTCAAAATTGAATACTTCCTTGGAAGTGGGAAGATATTGCTTAGCCAACCAATTTGTGAAATCTTATCTTGAAAGATCTTGAGCATTAGGATGAACAATCATCTCTTTTCCACTTCCTCCGTAAGAAGAAGTTTTATTATTTCCATTGCTTCCCAAGCTCTTTAGTAACATAATATTGTTACAAAAACATCCTAATTCATCCATATTTTTCTTTATCAATTCCTCCTCTATTTCTTCTTCAGTCCTTGTATCAATGTCTTCAATATTATCCTATATAATCGAAAACCAGGACTGAAGAAACCTAACCTACTTGATGATGTACATTATCACCAACTTCCCTCTCAATATCTCCTTCTTCAACCTCTAGATCCTGTATCTAGGCTTCACTCTTCTCTAATGTTTGAGATGCTTCTTGAAGAGAAGCAACATCTTGTGTCTCCTATTGTTGCACAATAGATAATTCCTCTAGAGATGAAGGAGGGGGAGGAGTAAATGGTGGAGTGCATGGAGGAGGTCTAAGGGATGTAGCTTCGGTAGTGGTGAAGGAAATATGAATGAAGTCTTCTTGAGTTTTGGCAAAAGAATTTCTCCTTTAGTAGCAAGGTATTGAATTGTAGAAGTGACAATTGATGATGTCAATAAATTGGCAAGTATCCTCTAAAATAGTTCTTGAAATTATAGGATTCTTTTTTATTTCCCTTTTAATTGGATTCAACTTTGAAACCAATCCACTACCTTCTCCAAGAGAATATTTCCTATTCTTACTTTCACCGGTGCCCTCCTATTTATTGGCACCTATTTTATTGATATATTTCATCACTGATTCCTCAAGGAAATAACCTTGACTGAGAAACCATTCAAAAGTGTAAATCAACACCTATGAAGTTCTTTCCATAATTGATTTAGAAATGTGAGAAACTAGAAGAAAAGGAGCATGACACCTCTTTCATCATAACAACCACAAAAATCACTTGTGTATCATCTATGAGTTATTCTGGAATTTTATCCAATCCAAACTCCAAAATATTTTGTGCATACAACTAGATGTAATCTCTTCTCTTCACTTTGAATTCATCTCTTCACTTAGCCCAAAAATCTTCCAGTCATGGTAAGTGTATATAACCTAATGAGATTAATTTCTATAATCAAAATTCACCCTTGCCTTGAAGGAAATTTGATTATAACGGAGATATATTTCCTTCTCAACATTTCTTACCTTATGAATGTTTGTACAATGATACTACCCAATCACAATAGGAAAATTCACAACTAATCATTGGAAACCTTGTTGCAAATCATGGAGCATCGTTAACTATCTACATAACTCAAGCAAATCCATCTGTCACTTAGATATCTGGGAAAATTCAATGGATTATTTGAGAAATCACAAACTCTTAGATATGTTAAATGAGAAAATTGAATAGAAATACACCCATAAGTTTCTACTACATTCCATGCTTCATCGGTCACTCTCTTGGCTCTTAAGTCAGGATTAAGCCTGTAAATTACCTCATACAAGAAGAAGTCATTGAATTGCTTATATTCTTTAAAGTATCCTAGTAAGGATAACTATGGATAATATTCATAGATGGGTTTATGAGCTAGTGTACCAATATTCCCCAGTTTGGGAAAATATCCCTGTGATGTTATAACATATACAAGATAAGAGGTCATCTTGAAATCTAGAGTTTGAATGACATTACTCAACTAAAAATCAATATTATCACTAATGATTTCAGCCCAATTGATCCAAGTATCAGGTTTTGCATTCTCAATCATCCTTAGGAAATAGTACATCCATGTATGAAAATGCTTTGTATTCTTCTCACCATTAATTCTACAAAGAAGTGAGTGATATCATCAGCTTCTTGAATTAAATCAGATCTCACAATTGATTTGGGGAATCTAGAAGCTTTCTTTGATTCCTTTAAGTAATGTAAATTCATGATATTTATGGCATCCTTTGTCTTACTCTTCCAATACCCATTAGATTTCTCCATGCTAATACTCAATGCATTTGGTGCAGTTGGAATTTTCAAGAAAAAGTTGAAGAAATGAGTATCTAGCCTTCCCACCAAATCACCGACATCATTCTTGATTGTTCTAGTATGAGAATCATAATGTTTGGCACACTCCAACACAAATTCTGGAAATTGACAAGTTCTTGGAAAGAAAACTTCCTTAATTAGTCCACTTCGAGTCAAGTGCCCTCATTAAAGGTGTTTGATTTTTAGCTTTAGATCTCTCTATTAATTCAAACACTGACACATGACCCATGTCTGTATCTCCTATTCCAGCTAGCTTGGATGTAATGCAGGTTTCCACAAGGTATCCCTTATACTCATACTTCATTTTATCTTCCTTAGCTTTAGCTTTTCTCTTTCCTTTCCTTTCTCTGGAAGTCTCTTCAATATCTAAATTTGGATCTTCCTTGATCACAATAGTTTCCTCTTTCCCCCAATATTTGTCACTTACTTCAATTAGATCTTCTCTTGTTTCATACATCTTCTCTTTTCCTTATGACCAACGTGCTCCAAAAATAAGCAATTGTTTGTGCTTCTTAAATAATGATCATAAAGTCAATACACATTCACTTCAGTTACATGCAAAAATTTCTTCATGCAAATATCTAGAAGTGAAGTTCTAGGCTGGATGGAAGTAACAATTCATTCTATAGTTAATTGTGGCTTTCCAAGGTATAAATACTTAAGACTAGTAGTCAATAAAAATAAGAAACTCAAATCAGCGCAATGAATGAGAATACATAGACATTTGATTCACCACAATGAATAAGAAGTAACAACTCATCGGTTCACCGTAAATATAACATTCCCATTTTAGACTTTACAAATAAGGATTTTTTTGCATAATGTTCTTTGTTCTAAATTAATACAATTTAGAACACACATTCCAATGCCAATCCATCTCATAATAGAAAACCATATGCAACCGTAAATGACTTGGTGAAACACCAATCTCTCATTCCATAACTTGGTATTAAACTGATTGCTCATGTTAACTTGATAATGTGTATACTATGTATACCTAGTTCATTTACCCTTTTAGGGGTACCCAAGTGTTCTATCTAAGAGGCCTATATGGATATCTATTATCGATATTCATTTGAAATCCTACATCTTAGACTAGGTGACATAGGACAATGTACTAGAAGCTTGTGATACTTTTGCAAAAGTTTCTAAACATGTTTAACATGTGCACATTCCTATATGGCACACTCATTGAAAGGAATATGTCCCTCACCACACTTGTTTTGTTATCTAGAGTGGTCTTTCCTGACTTTTGTCAGCTCAATCTGATTCAAGATTTCACACTAGAAAAGGGTAGCAACATGCACTATTGTGGAAGACTACTCATGGTGACTAAGGATACATAGACATACTCAATCGAATTTCATTGATTGAGTGTGTCTAGTTACCCTGAGTCAACATGAGTTGAACTCAACACTAGATCATGTTTCTATCCCTGTTTAGGATAGAACCGTGATCTAGTCTTACCCTTATGTCAATTGAGTTAAACAAACTAAGTGGGGTGTTGAGACATAATAACTGCATCATAGTATCCTCATAATGACTCCTGTCATTACAAAGGTACTATGCTGTAGTTGATGTGTTCCAACATCCAACTGAGTTTCCTCAACTGGACTAACATACTTAATATTTTAGGTTTATTAACCCATTTAATCATTGTCTTAAATATTAATGATAACAACACTTTAAGATTCAACTAAGCATCATTTAACCTAAAAATGTTACAAAGTGTAATTACACAAGAGGTAGGTATGCAGTAAAATGTACTTTCCTATCCATTTCAATTACATATTTAAGTTGGTCTTAAAACAAAACAACTTAAATCATATAACGACTTAATTGATCTTAATGAAAAGAAGGTGTGTTCATTAGATCCTCTCTTATTTCAGCCTTAACTTAAACAAGCTTATTTAAAACCTTTATTTTAGACTTCATAAAGATGAAGTCTAAATCCCTTTAGTTCTTTTTTAGCATTCAATATTTTAATTAAAGAAATCTGCCTAAGAATAACTGAATCAACATTTCTCATATAACACTTTAACAAGATCATCAAATAAGTTTCAATGATTGATTTCAATGAAAATATCCTTTTCCTTTATCAAGGACTAATGTCCAATTATGAAAATAGATTACATATGTTTTAAATCCAATCAAGAATTCATACATACATACACACACACACACACATATAATTCATTCACATTCCTTTTCCATTATTTAAGGATCTATTCAAGAGCATCAACTATTAGTTGCATCTCCTCTATGTGTAATGAACCAACTACAATTTCAGAACCTTAATCCAAAAGTCATATAAATATAATAACTATTAAGTTTCCAAATACCATAACACTTAAATACCTATATATCCCTTCATTAAGAGATCACTTAATAATACATCCCAATTTATGCAATTAAAGGTGTCACAATAAAGTATAAATCAACAATCATCAAACCATTTATTTATCAAAAGGGAGTGATCCATTAATTGAATACATAAATATTTCAGGGATTACAAAGTGTCGTAACAACAATATAAACGAAGTTTTATTACATCTTCCTTTTCGATAAAGTACATCTCAAGTAATGTCGCTACATAATCACCAAAATAAAGAGACAATTTCTTTAGTAAAACAGATGTAAATTTCTATGTCTTTCTCCTTTCATCTTTTACGAAATCCATGTACAAAATTGTTAGCACGAGTTAGTTCATTTGAACTGAGCATGATAAGCACTATAACATTAAAATGTTGTGATTTTATCTAACTGTTTCATAAAAGGAACCCTATTGTTTATGAAATAGTTCCGCAATCACAAACAAGATAACAAAAAGAATTTTTCCAAAATATTATAACCAAGAAGGAGAGAGAGAAGATTAAAAATTCTAAATTAATGTATAAAAAATGACTAATTAATCATCATATTTAATCCTAACTCTACATCCATATGATCTCATTTCAACATGCTGGAAATCAAAATAACAAAGTTAAAGAAGGGAGAAATTCATATTTCCCAATCTAAATCTTATCTTCTAGTCAAGTTCAAAATTAAGTTCTTAAACTCAACCTATTCTAACTTTTCAAGAAGAATAAGTACAAGGATATGTAAAACTACCTTTCTGTAATGAGCATCCAATTTTTTTATTCAAAGTTAACACCATAATAGAAACTTAAAAGATCAACCAAAAATATAAATACATTCCATCAAACAATTATGACTATAATCAGGCTCATCACAAAGTATAAAATTAGTTTGGTCAAGAATAAGACTCAACATTCCAGGTAAGGAAGGTTATCAAACTAAGGATTAAACAAGTCCAACATAACTCATTGTAAGGCTTCCCGCAAAACTGAATTTATTACGAGTTGGATCCAAAGCGATCATCAAAAATAATTATTCAGGATTTTGAAAAACATCTACATCGTAAAGGTTTCATAAAGGCCTTCACTCCAACCCAAAAATAACACAATACTATAGTTTCAAATAAGCTAAGAAGTCTCTTTATATTATTAATCGTATAATATATTGTAATGATAATGTCAAAAATTACTTTGCATTCCAAAATTTATAACATATCCCAATCTTATCCAACTGATGGGACTCATCATAATGAAGGATCTACTTACAAATGCAACAACATATAATTGAAAACTGAAGGAACATCCTAAAAGAGGCTCATAAGAGTCATGGTCTCAAAGACATCATAATAAATCAAAGATTAAAGACAATATAACTATTATAGAAAAAGAAATACAGATCCAAAACCTTACCCATTTCACAAAGCTAATCCAACTACTTAAAGAAAATATGGATGAAGATGAATCATAATAGTCTCCATTTCAAGAAGAACACACTTCTAGTGCTAAAATAACTTGGAATTCCCACTCAATATCAACAAGCTCTTACCATAAGTACCAACGTATCTAGGAATTGGGTAGTCATTAACAAATCAGTCAAAAAGAACAAAAATCAAGACATTATACGCTTTTACCTCGTATGTTCTTCCTCCACAAAAGATATTATCTCCATACATGGTTAAACCGATTAAACAAATGTGTAGTGCCCACTTCCCTTTGACACCTTTTGATAATGTTGATTACATTATGGACATTATTATAGTTATGATTTAGTATGATGTTAGACATTTGATCATGGATTATTGTTGATCTTGATTTGGTTATGATGAATGATGATTATTAGAGACACTCCATATGTGGATGATGATATACTATTTGACATGGATATAGTTTGAATGTTGTTCAGACATGTGATTTTGGATATTGTGAGTAGACCTAGAAAATAGACATTATATGATGATGATATAGTTGTTGATTAAAATGCAAATGATGTAGTTGTTACTTCGATGTTGTTGTGATTCATTTATATAGATGATTTTGGAATTAAATTTATATTCATTTTGGATGTTCTGATATGGCCATGAGGCCAAAGGAGGTATTTGTGTTTTGTAGGTTAAAAATCACAATAAACATCGGGGATTGGAGACCAACCACAATGGAATTCTAAGTGAATTCAACAAGGTCACCATGGCAATGTGTTTTGTGTGTGTGTTGTTTTGTTAGGGATTCCCATGGGGGATCACATTTATATGTGACCATGGGCTTTGTGTATTTTATTAATGTGGTTAATTTTTATTTATTGTTTGTATGTATTTTATTAGTGATGTGTTCCTTTCTTTTATTTAATTAAATTATGGTAGATTAATGTGAGAAAACATATGGTTAAAGTTAAATAAATCAAATTGGGATATGGGAAAGTAATAATGGAAGTTGTTGGCTCTTTGTATTAATTATGTAAGGGATGTGTAAGTTTGTGTAAGAGTTTTGTAAGTCAGATTTTAGAGTATGAAACACTCCACCTCCTTGGAAATTCAAATTTTTCCTTGGGGGCTATTTTTAGATGCTTGTGGGACAAGTAAAAATTGTCCCATGCCTCTTAAAGCTATTTACCAACCATACCTATGGTTGGAGGGTTGATTTTAGCCCTTTTTAATGCATTTGTATTAATCATGTTGCATGTTTTAATTGCACTTTCTTCATGTTTTAAATTTGCAGTCCTTTGGGGTGTGGGCTTTTGGAGTGTGCAAGTAAAATTGTCATATTTTCACCCACCTCTTTATTATGCTTGGGAGAATGAAATTTTTCTTTTGTGTTGGAGTTGAGGATGTGTGATGTGGCACCCTACATGGATCCACCTCATCCTCTTCTCTTCCCTCTTCTATAAAATTCAAAATCTTTGCTTATTTTGGGTTGTTGAATCATTTTGCATGCTTCCTTGGGGTGAATTTTCTTGTTCTTAGAGCTCTTGCTTTTGGAAGGAGTTTAGAAGGCTTTGCTTGCTTGTTGGCTGCTGATTTTGGGACTGTGTTCTTGGCATTGAGAGCTTGGTGTTTGGAAATAAAAGCTACCATGGAGAGGTAGGAGCCTATCTCTTCTTTTTGCTGTTATTTCTTTTGTGTTAGTATAAATGGTGTATGTGCTTTATGTAATTATTGGCTGGTTGGGTATTTGCCATAGGAATGGTGTAGAAGAAGGCTATGGGGAATTCATGTGGGGGGGGCATTAGGGAATTCCAATGGCATCAAAATTCTTGTGGAGGGAGTTTGGGTTTAGGATCCACCATGGAAAATAAATAGCTTGCATTTCTTACTTTGTGGGGGAATAAGGAGGGATTTGTGGGGGGCATAAGGATATGTGTGATGAATTATTTTGGTAGTTTGTTACAGGTGGATGCCCAATTCCCATTGGGAGGCATAAGTAGCTTCCCCCATAGCCCTTGCTCCTTTGGCTTACATGATCAAACCTGGGTTTTGTTTTGAATGTTTTCAAATGAAATTGTAAACTCGCGCCTTGTGTTGACCTATGTTTTAATTTGATTATGCATTTTGAAAGAATGCTATGTGTTGTGGAAGCCTGTTGTTACCATGGGTTGCTATCCATTTCTTATTGCATTGTGGTTGGGGCTTGGGGGCCAATGATGAAGGATGGCTTTTACTTTCATTAGATGTCCTGGTTGGGTGGAGAGCGTTGCCCTTTCCCCACTTTTTTGTGATCAAATTGGAAGAAAAAGGAAACTTGCATGTTGCTGTTCTGGAGTAGAAGAAGATAGTTTTGCCAGTCCCTTGTGAAATATATTTCATTGTAACCTTTCCCACTTTGAAGTGGATGAAATTGTAATGTATTTTGTGAAGAAAATATGTATGTAATTGGTTATGAAATTTGCATATTCGGAATGAGAAAGACATTTATACTCTGCTCGCATTTATTGGAAAGAAAGGAATAGAAATCTGTTATTTGCATTCAAGCATTGAAATATGTAAAGTTGTATAATCGAAATAATAAAGGATTGATTTACCTTTCCTCATTTTCATTATTGATTCAAATTGGAATGTCGATTGCGATTGAAATCACTATATAGAAAAATTGGAAAAAGGAAGAAACACGTGATATGCAATCACATTATTCTCGCCTTGTTTAAAATATATGATTTTGAGAAAGATAGAAACTAGATTCTTGTTTTAATGATTGCTTGAAGAAGGAAAAAACTTAAGTCTATCATGGATTGAATTCAATGTTTCATGTGTATGGCAAAAGAGATAATTAAATCTCTATTGAAAGAAGAAATGTATGTGGAAATAATACAATATTTTGTATCTTTGGAAATGTGTAAAATGGAATTCAGTATTGAATTTTGATTTAGAATGGTTTGTTTAAAAAAACTGAATGTATTAGATTAGATTAGAAATGAAATGCCATACTTGAATGATGAAAAGTTAGATGGACCTCTTTTAATTTGATCTCATTGTAAATTTTTAAAACTGGCAAATAAATTTAATTAAAATGTACAGTTCGGGCCTGCACATAATAATCAACTTGGAAACATTAAAATTTAGCATGCTACATTATCAAAGAACTCATTTTGATAGAAACACTTAATGGAAATAATTCAAAACATTGCAAAATTGGGCCTAAACCTTTCACAATCATTTTGCAGCCTTTTTCTATCAATTGTTGGGAAAAATTCAAATTGAAATCATTTGAGAAAATTTACCTTCCTAAAACATCCTAAATCCTTCCTAGAATAATCCTCCATGTCTGTTTGGCATGTTGAGTGAAGGAGGAGATCAAATTGGACCAAATTTATAAGTTAAAATTTACCAATTGGCTTTTAAAATCCTGCAGACCGTTTTCTTAAAATTGACCCTTTAAACTTCATCAAAATCTAAAATTTATGATTCATGTGCAAAGAGAGCATCAAGAGATTTCTAGAAAGTCCTTGTTTTCCCAAAACCGAGCTTCCTAGCGAAAGTTATGGCCTTGTGAAGTTTTCCTTCCTTGGCGGGCCTGTGGCCCGAAATTTTCCTTTGAAAACTTAGAAAATTTTATTGGAAAATTTTTTGGGAAATTTTTTTAAAAATTTCCCCATAGCCAACTAGAGGCTACCACGTGGTAGCATGGGGTGAGAAAACCCTCACAACTCTATATTTTGAAAATTTTGGTTTGGAAAAATTTTGTGTTTTCCCCCCACGGCCCCACACTCTCGCCCTCGCCTTGGTGAGACCTTTCCACGGACATGTGGACCCATGCGCATCATTTACCCCTTTCCCTCTCTTTGGGTGAAACTTTCCAACTTTCTCCTCCACTCCACTCGTCCCTCTCCTATTCTCCCCGCCGTGGTTGTTGGGTGCCACGTGTCCCTGGCAGACCCGCGGGTGCGCGAGTGCTTATTAGAATTCTCCCCTCCTTGGCGAATTTTCCCCAACACCTCCGCCACCCCACCCTTCCCTCTTTTCTCCTGGTGATGGCTCGGAGCTCGACATGTGTCCTTGGCAGCATATCGAGGCGCAATAGAAAATTGGTATTTTCTCCCCATGCAAGAAAATTTATAAACACCTCCCGCGTCCCACCAACCCAAAAAAGTGCGATTTCCCCACTCAACACGTGTCCCTTATGGGAAAATTTAACCCCTAAGGTCTGTCATTCAATAACTGGAGTTTTACAAGGAGTTAGGACTTATTTATATCATCAAAAAGGTGAGAAAATTTCCTATCCAATGGGAATCGTTTAGGGAAATTTTGAATACATTAAGTGGGAGAAAAATCAAATTGAAACTCGAACTCGTTTGAGAGTGAGTATGGTGTTAATTTACCCCCTGAACCTAACTGAAACTTCTAACCCTAAAATTTGGACCTTGTGACCTATGATAATTGTTAATAAATGAAAAGTATGTTCTAGTAATTTAAACTTGTTCGAACTCTGTTAGTGTCAATTGTTGTCTTGCAACCTAGTTGTGGACACTTCTAATAAAAAAATTATTCCATAATTTTCCTAACTAACCCTAAGTTGTTTCTTGGGTCTCAAGAGGGTTGTTTTAACAGAATCACAAAATGTTTTGATTTAGTTCCAAGTAAACTCAGCAATGAAAATGAAGGAGAAAACCAAGACCAAGTTCAAAACTAGTCTCCCAAAGAAATAACAATTGTCAAAACAAGAAGACAAACAGATCATTCGAACAACCTCCTTTCAACAAGAGTTCATCAACAATCAACAATTCATGAGAAATTTCCAAGATCAAAATATCTGCTAAGGAAACCAAAATCCCATAGTGGTTTTACGAAAATAAAAAGTAAATACAAGAAACCAAAACCACAACTTCACAAGCATACCTTATGTTCATCTTATCCAAACAAGGTTCAACGAAAAAGAGGAAAGACTTAATATAAATCCATTTTGGGATGAACCCAAAAATAAGTGTATTCCAAGTCTAAACACAAACTAGATATTCCTTGCAAGAATGAAAATATAGTCGGGAATAAGATGGGATAAATAATGGTTCCCTACCGCCATTATCAAGAAAAACAAACCAAAACGAAGAATACGAGATTATCTTGAACGAAGGCGTAGATCTAAAATTGCCAAAATGAAGTCTCTAATGCTATTAAAATTCAATGATATTGATAAAGAAAATATTATAACTGAAAATCTACCGATTCCAACCAAAACCGGACCAATATTAATGTATATGCACTTTTTCGGTCTAGGTAAACATTCATCGAGAATAACCTAGATTCTTTCTATTGCCAAGAAGGTTCCACTACAAATAAGCTAATCATAACTCGCAACTAGAACTATATAGAGTTTGTATTCCACAAAACAAGTAAAAAAATCATTACTCATCCAAAGGAAACAAAATGAAACACCATTGAAGAAAAGAATAAGAAAACACAGAATCAAGATCAAAAGGTTTCAAAAAGAGTATAAGATTTCAAAAACACAGAAAACCTAATAGACATCCTATCTTCAATTTCTTGTTGTAAATATTCAAGCAGAGCCTCGACAACAATTCTTTTCCATGAAAACTCAAACAACCAACTCTATAACCTCCTTCTCCTTCTTCTTATATCTTCTTAGTGATATTTTAGTTACCATCACCACCATGTAAGGCAAAACAATCATGCGCAAGGACTCGAACTAAAGGCTCAAAATGAAAAACCACATGTAGAGCTTAAAGCTCATCAAAAACCAAATGAGTAGTGCAAAAACCAAAACCATTATTTCTTCCAACCTCCCTACTTCCTAGGTAATTTCTTCACAATTGCCAAGAATAATAAATGCAAACAGGACTATCAGTCCTACCTTATCTCTCCCACCACCGCCAACTCAAGTTTGTCCATTACCAAATTTAAATTTACATGCATCTAAAACTTTAGCAAAGAATGCCAACTAACCTTCCTCCAAACCTTCATGCACTCACCAAGATTGGTGGCATCCCAAAGTTTTAATTCCCATTAAGTCCCTCATAAATATTTAGAGGTTAGTGCCACCAACATCCCAATGTGAGTTGTCCATTCCACCCCTTAGTTTCGCCCAAGTCTAGGTTCGGTTCATAACATTAGGCTAGGAACCAACTTAGGTCCTTAGGTTAATTTATTAGTTTAGTCTAAGGTTTTTCCCCCTTTTAATAAACAATCCACATTAATAAAATAACTTAGTAACTTAGGATAGGCTTACAACTTAGGAACATAGATTAATTAGGTTCCTTTAGAAATAGATAAAAATTGTAACTTAAAACTTACCAAAAGAAGAATCAGAATGTCATTCAAAGATCACATACAAAACATGAGGAGAAAATTTCACTCGTGATTCCAAGACATCCAAAGTTCGAGAGATCCCATAATCTATCCAGCTCGGTCAAGATGACCACAATGTCATGAAATTTAAAGTGTTCCTTGGATCACCGAATTTTATCCAAGGATAAAAAGGAATGAAATAGTTCATTTTCAATTCAAAGCATAAACATGGCATACTTGGTATCTATTTCAGTAGATAACATATAATATACAACAAACATGATTTCTTAGTTCACAAGAGTACACCGTCTCCAAGAAAGAATCACATATCAACGCGTTTGCAACTTCCAGTATAGAAGCCATTATGGATATAAACCATGTTAGGGGCATTACATACCCCCTAAAAAAATCATCGTCTTGATGATTAACTTAGTACACATTCTCAAACAAGAAAAATAATTATAATTATAGTTCTTTTATCCATAAGTTCATAAACAGAAACCAAATTTGAGAAATTCAAATTTTCATAATTTATTACAACATTAAAATAGTTGTTCTAGTACTAATAAATATAGTACCTATCCAAAATTGGTAGAATTATTGATAGCTTAAAAACAAAGTCTTTAATTTTTATCAATCATTAGAACTAATTCTATTCAAATAAATGAGGAAAAACAATTTTCATGTCCTCAAGGTTTTCCCATGTTGCACTTTCTTCATTAAAATGGTCCCACTAAACCTTGCATTGACTAATTTCATGATTTTGCAAGTGCAACTGGTGAGTTTCAACACTTTTATGGGTTCAACCATGATTATTCCTGGGTCTTGGACTTGCAAGGAATCCCAATTTAACACATGTGATAAATCTAAAATGTATTTCTTAAGAAAATAAATATGATAAAAATCATGTATTCGAGAAAAGAAGGGGGTAATGCTAAACGTAATAAGTGTTAGGGTTGATTACTTCAAAATTTTGAAAGGTCCCACATAACGAGGTGATAGTTTGGCTACCTTCCCAAAGGTTATAGAACTATTTTTAGTCCTAACACGTAAAAATAATTTTTCACCAAGTTCAAATTTATTATCAACCCTTTTTCAGATTTGCATAATTTTTCTACCTATCTGCAGACTTCTTTTAATCATTCATGAATCATATTAACTTGTTGTTCCATTTCAGTAAGGATTTATGGTCCAATTACCTCTCTGTCTTCAATGCTATCCCAACTAACTCGAATTTTGCATTTCCTTCCGTACAATGCTTGAAAGGTGCCATTTTATAAGAGGCATGATATGTACTATGTAAGCAAATTCAACTAAAGGAAGGTATTATTTCGATTTTTTGCTGATCCATACAATACATTCATAACCTATCTTTGTAAAGTTGATTAACTCTCTCGGTTTGACCATCTATTTCCATATGGTAGGAGAACTAAAATTTAGTTTTTTTCCCAAGGCTGCATTTAGTGTTTGACAAAACCAAGATGTCATTCTAGGATCTCTATCAAATATTATCAATTCGGGTACTCCATGCAATCTAAAAATTTCATGCACAAATATTTTCACTAAAACAAGTGAATAATCCTTAAGATTACTAACAATAAAATGTGCTACTTTTGTCAATTTATCAACAACAAATAAAATAACATCATGTTTATTTCTTGACATAGTCAACACATGAACAAAATCCACCTAATTACCTACCACTTATATTTCAGTATGTAATGAGGATATAATAAGCTACCGGGTGGTACATATGCTCAACCTTAACTCATGAGACATTCTAAGCAAGTGAGAAACAAAATCAGTTATGTCTTTCTTCATCCCTTTCAAAAATATAGTTGTTTTACATCAACAACCATTTTTGTAATACCGAGATGTCTTGAGTAAGGTGAATTATGAAATTCCATCAATAATTTTTCCCTTAACTCATTTCGTGAAGGTACATACACCCATTTTTCATATCTCGAGTTCCTTTGATATCGAAGTGAAAACCTTTATATCTTACGTCATTTTGATCTATAGCAAGTGTTGTTTTTACCTGTTGAAAGTAAAAATTAGATTCCATGATACTTTTTACCTCATCCTTAAACTGAGTTCTCAAAGTTATAAGTGCAGAAATATGTTTCCTATGACTTAGTGCATCTGCCACTCTGCTTTCTTTTCCCTTTACGTAACTTATGTCAAAATCATATTGTGACAAAAAATCTAACAATCTTCATTGTCTTGCATTCAGATTTGGTTGAGTGAAAATATACTTCAACCCAAGATGATCAATCTTTAATTCAAAAGGTCTTCCTAAAATATAATGTCTCCATACTTGAAGTGCATGAACTATGACAGCAAGCTCTAGGTCATGGGGAGCATAATTCAATTCATGTAACTTGAGTTTTCTACTCTCATATTCTATAACATGACCATTTTGTAAGAATACCTTCAAGTTCTTCTCCAAAAGCATATGTAACTACCGTAAAGTTTCCATTTGGATTAGGTACAACCAAAATAGTTGTAAATGTTAATTGATCCTTAAGATTTTTAAATGTTGATTCACATTTATCACTCCAAACAAATTTATGATCTTTCTTTTGCAATGAAGTTATCGGAGCAACGCCTTTTGAAAAGTCTCGTAATAAAATTTCTATAGTAACCAAAAAGCCCCATGAAGATTCCGACTTTATGTACATTCTTAGGTGTAGACCACTCAGTTATGGAAATAATCTTGGATGGATCAACTGTTATTCCATTCTTACTTATGACATGTCCTAAATAGTGCACTTCTGTTTCATAAAAAGAACATTTGGACAACTTACCATACAATCTTATTTTTCTTATGATTTCAAGTACTATTTTCAAATGTTCATGATGTTCATGATTGTATTTAAAATAGCTAAGAATATCATCCAAGAATACAAGTACAAACTTTTCTAGGTATTCTTGAAAGATATTATTCATTAAATTCATAAAATCTATAAGTGCCTTTGTCAGTGAAAAGTAAAAATGTAAATTCATAATGTTGTACCTTGTTCTAAAGGTTGTTTTATGAATATATTTATCTTTAATTCTTAGTCGGTGATACCAGAATGAAGATATATCTTAGAATATATAGATGCACCACACATCTAATCAAACAAATCATTAATTCTAGGAAGTATATATCTATTTTTGATTGTTGCTTTGTTTAACATCCTATAATCAATACACAGTCTAAGTGTTCCATCTTTCTTTTCAAGTAAAATTTCCGATTCTCCCGAGGTGAGATAATTGGTCTTATAAAACCCTTAGACAACAGTTCTTGTAATGTGCCTTAAGATCTATCACCAATGGAAGTCATTTGATACGGTGCCTCCAAAATAGGCTATGTTTGTAGTGCCCACATTTTTATAGCTCTAGTTATCTATTGATTCCTTTATTCCTAGACATGTTTTGATGGAGACTCGATAGGCTTTGGACATTTTACTATGATATTTTATCCTCATGGACATTACGGTATTTTGGGTGCGTAGCGCCAATTGGACTAGATTCGATATCGATATATTTCTTATGATGTTGATGACACTAACAGGGTTATATGATAGACTTATTGGTTAGATGTTAGTCTCTTGTGGTTGATTTGATTAATGATATAGTGTTTTGGATTTAATGATGGTAATTTTCATGCTAACCTAAGTGTATGTCGTTGTAATTTTATTTGTGGATGATTCATGGCAAACTATGTGGGTAATTGTATGCATTGCACTATCAATTGTAAATTATGTTCGGACATTATAAATTTGATTGATATTGTGATGTATATATAATGTTTATTATATGATGAGATGCGGTTAATGTGTGCAACGAGTGTGCAAGTGACAGGTATAGGAGAGCATGGGTTTCAGGGTAGCTATGCAATTGTGCACAAGTGGCCCACGGGCTGAGTCCTAACCATGCTAAATGTTTGAGGCCTTAGATTAGATGTATTTAATTGGGCACCATGGGTAAACCCCTCAATTGTAATGTAATTATGTTTTGTAAAATTAATTAGGTTTAGGGTGTGTTTTATTAAGTAAACTAGCTTATGGGTTTAATGATCTTATCTTAAGTTAAGTGTTGGTTTTGAGAAAGTGTGTGTGTGTGTTGGTAGAAAGGATTGGGGACCACATGTGAACCTTGGGTGGACCCCACACCCTCTACCCTTGTTCCCAAGCATGCCAAACCTGAAATTGGGTTATTTTGGGCATTTTTAGGGACCCCTTTTGAGTTTGGGGTTCCCTTAGCATGAAAATGGACCCTTGGACCCTACCTAATAGGTAGGGGGCCTATTTCAAGGTTTGGAGGAGTTTCCTCCCATTTTCTCTCTTTAGTCACCATCCATGTAAGATGGTTGGGTTGTGTGAAATTGCTAAAAGTTGCTCCACTATGTTTTATTTTAGTTTTTGGTATTTTGGGTGATAAGGGATAAAATGTGAGTTTATTCTTACTTATTTGGTTTTTGGAATCTTTGAATCTTGAGAGGAGAGGGGGTGACACTTGTCACTTTCCCATTGGTGAGGAAACTTTTGGGTTCCTCTTCTTATTCTTCCTCATGTGGAAGGAATGGGTCTTCTTGGTTCATTTTTTTGGAGCACTTGGAGAATTTTGGGAGCTTGGAGGTGAGCTTGGACAAAGGGAAAAGCTTAGAGTCTTGGAAAGCATTATAGAGGTAGGATACTTAACCTTCTTCTTCTTAGTTGTGCTTATCTTGTTAACTATGCTTAATCAATGGAATGGTGTGTGTGAAATGATGTGTTGTGAGTTGTATGGTTAATGTAGTTGTTTGTTTGTTCTTGTTGTTTTCTTTGTTTTCTCTCCACCATCATTTGGATTGATGGTTTTTGGAGAATGTAGGGGAAGAGAGAGGGATTTCCCTCTCAAACCTCATGGTTGTTGGTCAAGCCATGAAGGTCCCTTCTCATCCCCTCATATGGTTTGAGGTGGGAGAAAGGTTCAAATGGATTGATCCTTTCCCCATTCTTGGTGAGGAAACCCTTTTGGGTTTGAAAATCCTCCCAAGAAGGATTTCTATAGCATAAAGGAGGAATAAGGAGGATGAATGATTAGGAGGTATAAGGAGTTTTGTATACATGTTTTGTTGGTGCTCCTATGGTTGGACACCTTGATTTGGGCATCCTACTTCCTCTCTTCCCCCTTGTGAGGTTAACCTTGTTATCCTCATGTTTTTGTTTTCATGTGTAGTAAGTGGTTAAATGGTCTTATGTTTTTCTTGTTGTGTGTAAATCCCCATTATACTTGTGCACATTATGGAAGCTAGTTCCTCTCTCCCATGGGCTTGGGGAGGCTAACATGACTTCCAACCATGGAAAGGCATGTGATGATGCCTATTGGCTGGGTGGTAAACAAGTCATGTTCTCTTAGAGTTGGATTCTTGTACGAGTATTGGAGTTGGAGCTTAAGTTGGAGATGGTAGAGCCTCTTGCCATCGTGGTCTTTCTCATCTTTGGAGGACATTGCCTTCACTTGGTAAATAAATGTGGCTTGTCAAGTCTATACAATCTTGTAAATAACCATTATTGTACTTATTGCTCCTTGTAAACTTTGGTCTTTACTAAGAAAGTTTTTATTTTTATTGTGGCTAAAATCTTGTAATATTATCATTTGAGATCAAAATGAAACCATGAACTTTTTACTTCAATGTCTCTTGTTGGAAGGTGTTGTTTTGTTTAGAAATCTACACAATATATAGTTATCCAATATACACTTGAAAACTTGAAATATTTAGTTGTGCATTACATATAAAATCTGAAAATTTAGTGTGCTTGCATTTGAAAAAATTTTATGGGCATTACAATGTTCCTTGTTTGATTTCAATCATGAAGTCAAACTCTTGTTTGGGTGGAAGACCGGGTAGTTCTTACGGAAACACATATATGAAATCTATTAACAATGGAAACACTTCCAAGAAATCACTATCCCCTTCAATTGTTTCAGAAATTTTACTGCATACAAAGTGCAACCTTTATTTTTTGCCTTTTTAAAGTTACACAGTGGGAAATTTTCTAACTGAAATTTCTTGTTTTACCCCTTGGATGTCTACTATTTTCTACAAATCATCAAAAAAACCAATGTGTTTTTCAAAACAATCAACTTTTGCTTTATGTTTAACAAGCCAATTAACTCCTATCACAACATCATATGACCCCAAAGGAGTAACATAAAGATCTACTTCAATGGAAAATCTAGGTAAGTTTAGGACTACTCTAAAAAGACACTTACTAACAATATGGACAACATTATATCCATAATGAGCAGGTCAATATTTTTCCATTATTCTAGCTTTTCTTTTTAGTTTTGCAGCTAATTTACTAGAAATAAAGCATTTAGTAGCTCCAAAGTATTAAAAGTATAGTAATGTGTATACCAAATAATTTACTGGAACTTCTATAGGTGTAACTTTCTTTTCAACTTGTTTATCAACTACTAAAACATGTATCTTATGCTACTAATTGTTGTTATCTTTCCTTAAGCGGGCACTAATTCACATAGTGATCCTTACCACATTTGTAACAACCCCTATAGGTCCTCTTAAGTTTGAATTTATTTCTAGCCCTGAAATTATCTGTTATGTCCTCCATAGAACTTTTTGTCTATTATTATTATTTTTAATGAAGTTGTTTCAAACATTTGCAGCAAGTTTATTTGCTACTATTTTCTAATTATTTTCAGCTAAAAATTTAATTTTAGTACTAACATTTTTCCATGCCCCTTTTTTTGGGTCCAAGAGATGAAGAAGAATTAGGAATTTTCTTTCTATTCTCTTCCTCATGGATATAAATTGCTTTTAAATTGCATTTCTGCCAAATGGTGTTTTCTACAACCACTTCCATGGTGGTTGAAATGTGAAAATCTAATTCACCCCTATGATAGGGTTCAATCCCATAATATACGTATCCTACACTTCTCATCTGTTTTATCTTGAGGCATATACTTCAAAAGTTTATTAAACCTCTCCTAGTACTCTGTTAAAGTTAAATTTACTCCGAATTAAATTCTAGAATTCAATCATCTTCTGATCACAATAGAGTTGTGGTAGCTAGCATTGCCTAAAATAACTTTTAAATTAATCCCAAGTGATTCTTGATTCATCAATGTTTAGCTCGATCTTATGGTTATCCCACCAGGAGGATGCCTCATGAGAAAGTTGATAATCTCTCCATATTGCTTTTGTTTCCTAATAGAAGTTCCTTATTACAAAGTAATTCACCATTTCACCGAGTGATTTCTTAGATCTATCCCCCAATATAGTGCCATCAAACTTTGGTGGACTTATCATTTTTATGTCATTTGTGAGTTCAACTATTAATATTGCCTTTTTATTTTTAGGATGATTGGGTACATTTGCATTTGCATTTGTAGCATTGTTATTATCAATGCCCAATTTCTAATATCAACGTTGTCCCAGGAGGTGGCTAATTGTAATACTAGTATCTTCTTCCTCCTCATTACCCATAACTTGTTGTTCAAGTACAACCATATGATCTCTTGTGTCCAATAGGGCAACAAGAATCTCGTCAAGTTTTTGTGTGGTAGCTACCTCTCCACCTGGAGGTGGGTTATTTACAGCACCTCCCCTTGTTCTAACCATTTTCTGTTAACAAGAAATTTAAGGTTTTATCAGATATGGACTCAATAGGTCCAAGAGTGTAACCTTCACTCTAATACTAAGATGTAACATTCCCATTTTAAGTATTTAGAAATAAGGGTGTTTTTTTCATAATGTTCTCTGTTCTACATTAATATAAGTTAGAACACACATTCTAATGCCAATCTATCTCATAATATAAAACCATATGCAACTATAAATGACTCGATGAAACACCAATCTCTCATTCTATGACTCAGTATTAAACCAATCTCTCATGTTAACTTGATAATTTATATACTATGTATACTTGGTTCCTTTACCCTTTTATGGGTACCCAAGTGTTTTGTCTAAGATGCCTATGTGGATATCTCATTGCGATATTCATCCAAATCCCGCATCTTAGACTAGGTGACATAGTACAACACAACCTGAAGTAGCTTACGATACTTTGGCCAAAGTTTCTAAACATGTTTAACATATTTACATTCCTAGATGACATACTCTTCGAAAGGAATATGTCCCTCACCACATGTGTTATGTTATCTAGAGTGATATTTCCTGACTACTATCAGTTCAATCCGATTCAAGGTTTCACACTAGAAAAGGGAAACAACATGCACTAGTGTGGAAGACTACTCATGGTGACTAAGGATACATAGACATAATCAATTGAATTACATCGATTAGGTGTGTCTAGTTACCCTAAGTCAACATGAGTTGACCTCAACACTAGATCATGTTTCTATCCTTGTTTAGGATGGAACCGTGATCTAGTCTTACACTTATGTCAATCAAGTTAAACAAACTAAGTGGGGTGTTGAGACATAACAACTGCATCATAGTATCCTCGTAATGAATCCTATCATTACGAAGGTACTATGCTATAATTGATGTGTTCCAACATCCAACTGAGTTTCCTCAACTGGACTAACATACTTAAGATTACAAGTTTATTAACCCATTTAATCATTGTCTTAAAGATTAATGATAACAATGCTTTAAGATTCAACTAAGCATCATTTAACCTAAAAGGTTACAAGGTGTAATTACACGAGAGGTAGGTATGTAGGTAAAATCTACTTTCCTAACCATTCCAATTACATGTTTAAGTTTGTCTTAAAATGAAACAACTTAAATCATATAACGACTTAATTCATATTAATGAAAAGAAGGTGTTTTCATTAGATCTTCTCTTATTTCAGGCTTAGCTTAAACAAGCTTATTTAAAACCTTTATTTTAGAATTCATAAAGATGAAGGCTAAATCCCTTTATTTATAATTTTAGAATTCAATATTTTAATTAAAGAATTTCAAAAAGTTTCAATGATTGATTTCAAAAAAAAATCCTTTTTCCTTTATCAAGGACTAATGTCCAATTATAAAAATAGATTACATATGTTTTAAATACAATCAAGAATTCATACACAAACAAACACACACACAATTTATTCATATTCCCTTTCCATTATTTAAGGATCTATTCAAGAGTATCAACTATTAGTTGCATCTCCTATATGTGTAATGAACCAACTAAAATTTCAAGACCTTAATCCAAAAGTCTTATAAATATAAGAACTATTAAGTTTCCAAATACTATAACCCTTAAATACTTATCTGCCCCTTCATTAAGAGATCACTTAATAATACATCCCAATTTATGCCAATGAAGGTGTCACAATAAAGTAGAAATCAACAATCATCAAACCATTTATTTATCAAAATGGAGTGATCCATTCATTAAATACAAAAATATTTTAGGGATTACAAAGTGTTATAAAATAATATAAACTAGTTTTTATTACATATTCCTTTTCCGACAAAAGTACATCTCAAGTAATGTCGCTACATAATCATCAAAATAAAGAGACAATTTCTTTAGTAAAAAAATGTAACTTCCTATATGTCTTTCTCGTTTTATCTTTTACGAAATCCATCTGCAAAATTGTTAACACGAGTTAGTTCATTTGAACTGAGCATGATAAACATTATAGCAATAAAACATTGTGCTTTTATCTAATCTGTTTCATAAAACGAACCCATCATTTATGAAACAGTTCAAATCACAAAACATGACAACAAAACAAATTTTTCCAAAAGATTACAACCAAGAAGGAGAGAGAAAGAAGATTAAAAATTCTAAATTAATATATAAGCAAGGACTAATTAATCAACATAGTTAATCCTAACTCTACATCTATATGATCTCATTTCAACATGATGGAAATCAAAACAAAAGAGTGAAAGAATGGAGAAATTCATATTTACCAATCTAAATCTTATCTTCTAGTCAAGTTCCAAATTAAGTTCTTAAACTCAACCTATTCTGAATTTTCAAGAAGAAGAAGTACAAGGATATGCAAAACTACCTTTTTGTAATAAGTATCCTATTTTGTTATTCAAATTTAACACCTTAATAGAAACTGAAAAGATCAACCAAAAATATAAATACATTCCATCAAACAATCATGACTATAATTAGGCTCACCAAAAAGTCTAAAATTAGTTTGGTCAAGAATAAGACTCAAAATTCTAGGTAAGGAAGGTTTATCCAACCAATGATTAAAAAGTCCAACATAACTCATTGCAAAGATTCCTGCAAAATTGAAATCATTATAGAGTTAGATCCAAAGTGGTCATCAAAAAACAATTATTCGGGATTTCCAAAAACATCTACATCAAAAAGGTTTCATAAAGGCCTTCACTCCAACCCAAAAAAACTCAATACTACAGTTTCAGATAAGCTAAGAAGTCCCTTTATATTATTAATCATATATATTCTAATGATAATGTCAAAGACTTACTATCCATTCCAAACTTTATAATAGATCCCAATCTTATCCAACTGATGGGACTCATCATAATGAAGGATCTAGATACAAATGCAACAAAATATAACAGAAAACACAAGGAATGTCTTATAAGAGGCTCATCAGAGTCACGGTCTCAAAGACATAATAATAACTCAAAGATTCAAGATAATATAATTGTTAAAGAAAAATAAATATAGATCCAAAAACATTACCCATTTCACAGGATAATCCAGCCACTCTAAGAAAAGATGGATGAAGATGAATCGAAACAGTCTCCCTCAAGAGGAACGCACTTCTAGTGCTAAAATATCTTGGAATGCTAACTCAATATCAACAAGCTCTTACCAAATGTACCAATGTATCTCATAATTGGGTAGCTGTTAATGAATCAGTAAAAAAAATAGAAATGAAGACATTCAACAATTAAACTTGTTTGTTCTTCCTCCATGAAAGATACTATCTACATACACAGTTAAACTAATTAACCAAATGTTTCGTTTTAGTTCCAGTTAAACTCAGTGATGAAAAGGAAGGAGAACAACCTGACCAAGTTCAAACCTAGTCTCCCAAAGAACTAACAATCGTAAAATAAAGAAGACAAATAAATCATTTAAACAAACTCCTTTCAACAAGAGTTCATCAACAATCAACAATTCATGAGAAATTTCCAAGATCAAAAGATCTACTAAGGAAACCAAAAGCCTAGAGTGGTTTTATGAAAATAAAAAGTAAATGTAATAGAACAAAACCACAACTTCACAGGAATACCTTTGTTCATCTTATCCAAAAAAATTTCAACGAAAAGAGGAAAGAATTAATACAAATCCATTTTGGGATGAACCCAAAAATAAGTGTATTCCAGGTCTAAACACGAACTAGATATTCCTTGCAAGAATGAAAATACAATCAACAACATGATGGACTGAATAATGGTTCCCCACTACCATTATCAAGAAAAACAAACCAAAATGAAGAATACTAGATTATCCTGAATGAAGGCATAAATCTAAAACCACCAAAACGAAGTCTCCTATACTATTAAAATTCAATCATATTGATAAGGAAAACATTATAACTGAAACTCTATAGATTCCAACCCAAAACTAGACTAATATTAATGCATATGCACTCTTCAGTCTAGGTAAACATTCACCGAGAAAAAATAGATTCTTTACATTTCCAAGGTCCACCGTAAATGAGCTAATCACATCTCGCAACTAGAACAACCCAGAGTTCATATTCCACACAACAAGTACAAAAATCATTATTCATCCAAAGGAAACAAATTAAAACACCATTGAAGCAAAGAATAAGAAAACACATAATTAGAATCAGAATGTTTCAAAAAGAGAAGAGTTCTTTTAATGAAGTCATTTAAATAAAAGTAGAAGACTTAAAGAGATAGGGCCTATCATGCCTGATAGAGCTCATGTCTTCAATTTCTTGTTGTAAATATTCAAGCAGAGCCTCGACAATAATTATTTTCCATGAAAAATCCAACAACCAGCTCTGTAACCTCCTTCTCCTTCTTCTTATAGCTTCTCAGTGATATTTAAGTTACCATCACCACCATGTAAGGTGAAACAAGCATGTAAGGATTCAAATTAAAGGCTCGAAATGAAAAACCACATGCAGAGCTTCAAGCTCACCAAAAACCAAATGAGCAATGCAAAATCGAAACCATTCTTTCTTCCACCTCCCCTACTTCCTAGGTAATTTCTGTTATAGTAGGTATCTACCTTAGCTCATGTTCACCTAGGTACTTTATTTAATTTTATTATATTTATATTCACCCACTTATGTGTGTGGATATTTATTTTATTTTATTTAGATATTAGGAGATATTATCTAGTTGCTAGGTATAGTTCTTTACTTGATCTATGGTATTGACTAGTTTTTTCCTTGATCTATGGTATTGAATAGATCCTTGATGTCTAGTTCTCTCCTAAATCTATGGTCTTGACTAGTTCTTTGATGACTAGTTATTTCCTTGATTTATGGCTTGATCTACGACCTTGACTAGTTCTTAGATTGTTATTCCTTGCCTATTTAAGAAAGGCCCATTCTCAATGTATTGCATTGAGTTCCATAATAATATATGATATTGCTTCTCATTTATTTACATATTTTGGTGAATTTATTTCATCTTATAGATCATGGTGTTTGATTAACATCTGTGTTCTTGGCTTGGTACGATCTGGTTATCGTTCCTTTCATGGTATCAGAGCAGGAGATTGCACACCCATGAAAATCCTTAGCCCTTGGTCATATGGTATGGTCATATTAGGGATTAAAGCTTGTGATTCCCTTAACTTCAGCCCCCTTTAATTTTTTTTGTGCGGTGAAGGCAACAAAATTTTATTTTGTTTTAGTGGCACCTAAAATAAATAACAGAGAAAAATATTAAAAGGCTTGTAAATTTTGATTGGTAACTCAGTTTTGAGTGCCGTTTTTTGCAAAAGTGCTTATTTTTTCATGCTCTTTCCATTAGAAATATTTATTTTGAGACTTGAACTATAATTATAAAGTGCCAAATATGGAGGAGTGTTGTAATCAATTGTGGACACAATTTCGGCTGAGCCCGACGTCCTAAATTTTGGGAGTTGCAGTTTGTACCTATCATGGATTCTGAGAATGATATGCTTTTATCTGAACTATGTGGACTTCAAGAGGATATTGTAAGATTTTTGGAAGAAAATAGATCACTCAAGAAGTGAAATTATCTTCTACAATCACTCATTCACGATAAGGATACAATAATACACTTCTTGCAGAACAAACTTGCTAGCCTACAACATCACCATCATATTGTGGAAAACCATATCCATGCTCCTAGTCCACTTGTAGCTGTTTCTCTTGTACCCACTGACATTGATCTGCCAGTCTTTGAGCCTAAACTTGCTTTTGATGCTTCTAAACCTGTGAGGCTTGTTACTGCATGCTCTTCCACATATGTGCCTATTACAGTACCACATGTTATGTATCCTACTTCTGCTCACCTTTCAATTTGCATGGATTTTTTAAGAAGCATACCACTGCATTCAATTCTCACATGCTTCATTCTATGGGTCTCACTAGAGGAGTCATTGGCAGACATTCACAGGGTATTGTTTCCTCTATTCCACATGTTAAGTGGAATTCTCATCATGACATTGGTTTTCAAGAAGATACTTCATTGGGATCACACATTGAAAGAGCTCCTTTTTTGTTCGCTCGACTCTTTCTAAGGATCATGAGCAACACATGATTTCTACACCTTCACTCAGGATTGAGAAACCTAAGATTTCAATTATCAGACATGATAAACCTGACACACATTCTAATGTTCTTTTACATGCACCCATTGTGCATTTTGCACCAAGTCATATGCAGGCATCTTCTTCATCCATCCGTGTTGATTTGGGGTGGATATCTGATCACTCATGGAGGCAACATAGGAATTTTTGAGAGGACTCTATAGGTGTGGCTCCTCCACCATTCGGCCTCTTTCTCCACTTTCTATACCTTATGCATTGTGATGCTTCTTGTTTTGAGCATTTTTATTTAGCAGGTGTAGTGTATCTCTCTTGTTTGTTGAGAGATTTTGTATCTGTATTTTCGACACTTTTGGCATGTTGACAATCTCTCTTATGGGGGAGCTATTCTGGTGGAGCCCAGTGTTAGTTTTTCAGTGTTCGAGTAGTTGTTTTGACAACTCATATAGATTTGTAGTGCCACTCCACCCATTCAATAGTATGGGAGGGTGTGGTGCTGATCTTGCTTCTTCGGGTTTTGTGTCCTTGCCTTGTTACCTTGGATTTTCTTGGATCGTGACACTTTGGATTTTGTGTCCTTGCCTTGTTGCTTTGGTTTTTATTCTTGGATCGTGGCACACCTATTTGTAGCACTTGATCGAATTATGTTTGTTTTTTTTTGCACTTTCGACATCACTCCGTTGATAGTCTCCTTGTATGCCTAGTGTCGGTTGTTTTTAAGTTTTGTGATCGAGCGGTGGATTGAACATAGTGCACACCAAAATATTTAGCATTGTATGATTTTTTTGAGTCGAGCTTCTTGGGATGCCTTGGAGAGGTCTTTACTCCTTTTACTTTGTTGTTACTAGTTTTGGGTACCTTACGGTGTCCTTTTTCCCAGTTATTGTACACGAGTACCTCATCAGGCCTAGTTTCTGGGACTCATATTGTGGACATGCCACTTTTATTTTGGCCCCTAGCTTCACTTGAGGGGGTGTTAGAGTAGGTATTTACCTTAGCTCATGTTCACCTAGGTACTTTATTTACCTTTATTGTATTTATCCTCACCCACTTATGTGTGTGGATATTTATTTTATTTTATTTAGATATTAGGAGATATTATTTAGTTGTTAGGTATAGTTATTTCCTTGATCTATGGTATTGATTAGTTCTTTCCTTGATCTATGGTATTGACTAAATCCTTGATGTCTAGTTCTCTCCTAAATCTATGGTCTTGACTAGTTCTTTGATGACTAGTTATTTCCTTGATTTATGGCTTGATCTACGACTTTGGTGGTTCTTAGTTGTTAGAGTAGGTATTTACCTTAGCTCATGTTCACCTAGGTACTTTATTTACCTTTATTGTATTTATCCTCACCCACTTATGTGTGTGGATATTTATTTTATTTTATTTAGATATTAGGAGATATTATTTAGTTGTTAGGTATAGTTATTTCCTTGATCTATGGTATTGACTAGTTCTTTCCTTGATCTATGGTATTGACTAGATCCTTGATGTCTAGTTCTCTCCTAAATCTATGGTCTTGACTAGTTCTTTGATGACTAGTTATTTCCTTGATTTATGGCTTGATCTACGACCTTGATTGGTTCTTAGATTATTATTCCTTACCTATTTAAGAAAGGACCATTCTCAATGTATTGCATTGAGTTCCATAATAATATATGATATTGCTTCTCATTTATTTGCAAAGGTTTTATGTAAAGTTATTCTGGTGAATTTCTTTCATCTTATAGATCATGGTGTTTGATTAACATCTGTGTTCTTGGCTTGGTACGATCTGGTTATCGTTCCTTTCAATCTCTTCGCAATTGCAAAGAGTAATAAATACAAATAGGAGTGTTAGTCCTACCTTATCTCTCCATGCAACTTCCAAATAAAGTTTTGTCATTACTAATTTTAAATTTCCATGTATCTAAAAATTTAGCAGTAATGCCAACTAACCTTCCTCCAAAACTTCATGCACTCGTCAAGATTGGTGGCATCCCATAGTTTCAATGCCCATTAAATCCCTCATAAATATTTAGAGGTTAGTGCCACCGACATCCCAATGTGAGTCATCCATTCCACCCCTTAGGTTAGCCCAAGTCTAGGTTAGGTTCATAACATTAGGTTAGAAACCAACTTAGGTCCTTAGGTTAATTTATTAGTTTAGTCTAAGGTTTTCCCCCTTTTTAATAAATAATCCACATTAATAAAAGAACTTCATAACTTAGGATAGGCTTATAACTTAGGAATGTAGATTAATTAGGTTCCCTTAGCAATAACTAAAAATTATAACTTAAAACTTACCAAAAGATGAATCATAATGTCATTCAAATATCACATATGAAACATGAGAGAAACAAAGTTCACCTGTGATTCCAAGAAAACCAGAGTTCAGAGATCCCATAATCTGTCTAGCTCGGTCAAGATGACCAAAATGTCATGAAATTGAAAGCATGCCTTGGATCACTGAAATTGATCCAAGGTATAATTATCTTGCACCAGAGATTATGAAAACTGAAGCACAATTTCAAGTGCAACAAAGATTTATGAACTAGTTTAAACTGAACCAATTTCTTATTTCCACATGTAGTGAATCATTCAACATAAGAAGGAATGAAATACTTCATTTTCAATTCAGCATAAACATGGCAGAATGGTATCTATTTCCAATAGATAACATATTATCTACAATAAACATGATTTCTTAGTTCACAAGAGTACACCATCTTTAGACAAGAATCACATATCAATGTTTACAATTTCCAGTACAAAAGCCATTATAGATATCAACCATGTTAGGGGCATTACAAAAATCATTGAGGAAGAAGAAGTTATTCATTTTAGGGAAATGTAAAGGGAGTAACAACCTTACAAATCAACACAGGACTAAACAATTAATAGGTTATTAGTTTAGCACAAACCAAATGGGGAAGTAAAAGTAATCTCATTCTCCACAATATGAAGAATTAGCAAGTAGTCGTTTTGACGTAATGAGTGGAAGAAGTAATGCACAGATCAACACAATGAATAGATAATATACTTTGTGATGATTTTGATATTGCTTTTCTTATGTAAATAAGGCCAGTAATAGAAAATCAAATCGACACAATGAACAAGGATTACTGTTGTGTGGTGATCTCATACTACTTTACTACTTTTATAAAAATAGGTAAAGTACATTCAAATCAATGCGAGATCTAAGAATAACATTTATGGTCTTTACATATTACTTTAATTTTTCATTAAGACAAGTATAAGACAATTGGATTGATGTAATGAATAGGAATGGATTATTTGTAGTGATTTCGTATTACATTACTACAATTACAAAATCAAGTAAACCATATTCAAACTAACGCAAAAATAAAAACTTTACTTGGCGCGAGTAAAAATAAGAAATAACGATGCAAGATAAAGGGATTGTGATTTTAGGTCTTTCCATTCTACTTTACTCACAATGTAAATTAAGTAAAAGTATGTTGGTTCAACACAAAGTGAGTAAAAGGATTTTCTTACACCATAAAGTGAGCAAAGGAAAATCAACGCCATGGTTGGGAAGCAAAGAACACTCGAGATCAATGCAAACCAAAGAAGAAAAGGAAGTCTATGGTTTTACACAATGATTTAATTCTTGAGATAACATGTGAAGCAACAATAATCCCAAACAATGAACAACATATAAGGAAATAAAGAGAAAGAATAAGATACAAACCTAGGGAAAAGCTAGGTATAAAAACAACAAAAAAATCAATGGAATTTCCTTAGAGGTAACAATGAATTCAAAATTGTATCTGAACCCTAATCCCAACTAATTAAAATGCCTCAAATTTAAACCATTAACCCTAGAAAATAGAAGAACACCAACACAGAAGGAAGAAACACAAAATAAACCTAAAACACAACACAGAGGAAAGAAAAACAAGAAAAGAAAGGAGAAAAAATCCACTAACCTTTCCCACAAGTGGGTTGAAGTCAAAGTGTGTAAATTATTCTTCAATCGATCACTGGAAGTCGCTCAAGGTCTGGAAGGTCAACAACTTCTCTCTCCATCACAAGTGAAGCATGGATCCTAGGTGGAATTACTCAAAGTTTTTATATCTTCCATGTCATTAAATGTTGACCGTCACGAGTGCCACGTCATTTCTTTCTTCTATGTGGATTTTTAAAACAACTTTACCCATATTATTCTTGAGAGAAGTAAAGCTATTTGATTTTAGTGCAATGAAAAGCTAAACAATGGGGTAATAATTCAAAAAATGTATGAGCTTATCTTGGCGGCGTTTAGAAAATACTTTACTTGTCTTAATAATAAGACAAGTAAAAGCATATGAGTTTAGCACAATGAATAGAATAAGTAAAGCACTTTGAGTTTAGTGCTAAACTAAGGAAACTTAAGTCAGTTCTATGGAATTCAGGGACTACTTTACTTGACAAACATAAGTACTTCAAAATAGTGTAAAGTAAGTAAATCATTTTGATAAACTGATAGCTTATGAGAACATTTTTTTTGGTTTTCTAAGGATTTTTAGGGAATTTTAAGCACATGATCACCTGATAAATCACACCCAAGAAGCTTCCTATAAATTCTTGAAGAATCATCATGCAGTCCTTCAACCCATATGAGTTAAAGTAACAACCTAAACATACTAAACAAAACAACCCAAATCCACAAACAAACATGAACACAACTCATCATAAGTCTTGAAAACTTAAAATTTCAAAGGGGTACCCCAATATTTCTGAAATAAATCTTGGGAACACCATGTTATTTTATATTTTCTTGTAGTATATCCACCCAAAATCCTCTTTCCTTATAGATCCACCACCCTATCTTTACAATCAGGGATTCATTCATGATTTTTAAGTTTTTAAACCATATTCCCCATACCTTTTGGTTGTGTAACATCCTCCCATACCACCAAGAGTATTCTAGATTTATATTTAGTGTTGGAATAAAGAAATATTCTTTAAATTTTTTCAATAGAAGTTCTAAATTTTCCTGGGATTTTGATGATGGACATGATATTGGTAGTAACCCACTGTAGGTAGCTCGGAAGATTTGAGCTTTACTCACTTGTGTGAGTATAGATCCTTTCAGCAATGTTAGTTTCCTTTTAAACCTTTCAATGAGAGGATTCCATGTTTCCATAGTCATCTTACTTCCACACAAGGGAATACCCAAGAAGCTATCCAGTAGATATTTGATTCTACATTCCATAATGATGGCCAATCTTATTTGTTGATTAGGATGGACATTAATGAAAAAAAAAATATCTTATGAAAGTTGATTAGTTGTCCCGATACTTCCTCATAATCTTTAGTAATTTCCTTAATAACCCGAGGCTTTGTTTACATATTCTTGACCAAGAATTAATGTGTCATCCATAAATTATCACATGTTGATACAATCAACTCCATTGGTCACGTGAATACCTAGTAGTCTTCAATCCCTCATAGTCTTTTGAAAATTTTGACTAAGATTATTGACCATAATTATATATAGAAAGGGGGATAGAGGATGCCCTTGGTGAAGACCCCTCTTAGATTTAAAAAATCGATGATTCTTTCCATTGATAAGAACCAAGAACCTAGATGTAGAGGAACACTCATTAAGCGAGATGGATAACCTTGGGGTTGAATCCTAGTTTTTCCAATATGAGACTTAAAAATCACATGAAACTATGTCATAGGATTTATGCATATATAGTTTCACCATCATAGCCTTCTGTTGGATTTTTCCTTTGAGTGCACCATCTCATGGATTGCAATAATATTATCAATATTTTTCTTCTTTGTAAAAAGGCACCTTGGTTAGGTGAGATGAGAGTATCTTTGAACCTCCCTTAGTCTAAAGGCAAGAACATTGGAACAAATTTTGTTTATAGTATTACATAAACTAATCAGTTTTAAATCCTTAAGATACTTAGCTAAAGTCACCTTGGGTATCATAAATAAGGTGTGATTGACCTATTTTAACATCATACCCCAAGAGAGGAAGTCTGAACCTCTTGCACCACAACTTTTTAATGATATCCTAGTACATTTGGAATAAGAAGGCTAGGAATCCATCCGGTCCGGGGGCCTTATCCCCCTCCATAAGGAAAATAATGGATCTTATTTCCTCTTCCTTTGGAGTTTCCATAAGATCTCTATTCTCTTCCTCATTGATAACTTTATCAAAGAGTGAAAGAGCAACCTCCATCTTCCTTCCATCATCCTAATTTCCTTTAGCATATAGATTCTGAAAGTAGCTAATGATAGTCCCTACTAAATCCTCTTCCTATGTGGCCAATGTTCCATTTGGTTTGGTGACTTCATGAATTCTTGTTTTGTTGGCTTTGATGGTGGTAGAAACATGAAAAAACTTGGTGTTCCTGTCCCCATCCTTGAGCCAATTAATTTTGGATTTTTATTCCAATATATTTCTTCCTTAGCAAGCAAGTTATGAAATTTTGAGAGAATAATTTTCTCTTGTTCCTTGTCTTGAATACTCCATTCCCCCTCCTCCATAAGCTCCTCAAGAATTCTTAAGTCCTCCCTGACTTTTATTTTTTGAAGAAAAATGTCCCCAAAACCTCCTTATTCCATTTTTTAATGTTATTTTAAATATTTTTTAGATTTGAGACCACCCTAAACATACTATTAATAAAGGTGGGAAATTCCACCATTCCTCAATCATTTTACTCAATTTAGGGTGCAACATCCATATTTTTTTGACTTCCTTTTATAGATTGAGCTTCATCCAACTTTAGGATCGGGGGATTGTGATCTAAAGCTGGTCCTAAAAAGAGATGAAATTGTATACAATTGAATTTTTACCCACTAAATATTAACCAAGAATATATCAAGTCTAATTTGAACCAAATTTTTTCCATTTCTTTGATTCTAACATGTAAAATTAGAGCCTTTAAGTTCCAAATCAAACAACCCATTATCATGAATAAAATTAGCAAGATTGTCCATAATTTTTGAGAAAGTAGCGACTCCTCCTTTTTAATCAGATGGAAGTAGAGAATTATTTAGGTCCCTCTACCATCGAATCCCATTTCCTAAAGTAATTTGCAAAGGCCAACATTTCATTTGACAGATCTTTCCTCCCCAAAATAGATTTAGGGGCATAAACATTTGAAAGAATCCATTTTATTTTTGATACAAGGTTCATGAAATAGGTAACTAAATGATATCTATTTTGAATTAGGACTTCTCCTTATACATTACTCCTATTCCACATGCATGCCAGTATTCCTAAATCTATACCAAAGTCAACACAACTACAAACAACCTCTTTCCAAAAACACTTTTTAATTTCTTTAAACTTATCCTCTTTCATTTTTGTTTCTTGGATCATGAGGATATCAACATGGTTATTTATCCTAATGTCACTAAGGATATTAATATTGTTGCGGTATTTCAACCCTCTAATATTCCATGGTAATATTATCATTTAAACAATTTAGATATTCCCTTACCAAAACTCAAGGATCATTGGCTTCTTTAAGCCATTTCCTTTTTGCAAGTCTTTCTATCGTCTCTCTCAAAGAGGGCCTACCCAATCCATGTTTGGATCCACCTAGATCCACTTTAGGGGTGGGATTATTTGAATTCTTCATTCGTTGTGAATATGGTGTAGTGACTAGACTAATCTTATCCTTGACTATGTCAATTGTATCCAATCCAATAACCTCAAACATGTTCTTGACAATAAGCCGGGTTGGAATATTACTTACGGGTGAAAAACCCTATGCTACCATAAGTTTCCTACATAAGATACTTAACCTTATACTCCTCATAAATTTATATAGTCTCTTCAATATTTTCTTGATCTTCCATAGACTTCTACATTGGGCATGTGACCCTGACCTCTTTCCCTTCTCCTTCAACTTTAGTCTGGTGAACCTCTTCTATAAGCTGGACCAATAGGTTTCTTTACCAAGTCGATTTACAATGGAGTCAGCCATAGAAGATTCCCCAACTTATAGCTGATCCCCATTAGCTTTCTTTCTGGGGTACCTTATCTTGGTAGACCTTGTTCTCCTTATTCACTTTGTATTTCTCTTTGTGTTTTTAGCACTATTTAATATTGTGACATGCCTTGAAGCATGAGAAACACATCAATGAGATAGAATCGTAGTCTATCTTGTGTTGATAACCCCCACTTAGAGGTAAGAGTAAGAATTTTTGGTAGTTCCATGTCCATAACATCATTTGCACATAATCGGGCATACAACATTCTTGATTTAGCATGAGTCGTGGGATTTACCACAATGAGAACCCACACCACTGGATGATGCCATTAATGTTTTCAAGCTCATAGTATTCTAGTGTAAAACCAAGTAAGCGTACGCACACTAGGAACTCTCTCATCGTAGAATCTAAAGTATTAAAGCCAAGATTCTAGCTTTGGATCAAAACCAAAGCTCTCCCCATAAACCATGTTCCCTAGCCATGATATTCATAGAATCCTCTTTCAAATCCATGTTGATCATGAAAAAATCATTAGAGTAAGCCACCACCTCCATGGCACCTCTAGGAATCCATCTTTTGATGGCCCATTTATAGAAATCATCTATGTTGGGCCTTCCACTAGGAATCTTAGCTAAGATGGTATGTTCCATCTTCTCCTTAGCACATTCAACATATGAGTCTTGTATTTTCATAAAAATACCCTTATTACTTACCTTTGGAAGAATAATAGCCTCATGGATAGCCACAAGCTTCTCTCCTAGTACCTTGGCCACCTACATGGGAGGATGAGGGTTTTTGGTTTGTCCCTTTCAACTAAAAAAGCCACATCCTTCTTCTCGTTGACCTAATCCTGCTCCAGATTCACATCCTCCTGCTCCAGAATCACATACTTATGATCTTCATAGTTTTCCCACCCACCTCCAAATTCAAAATGTTCACTTCTTACTCCACATCTCACTCACTCCATTTCTCAAAATTTAGAAAAATCCCAAACAATCGTGTGATGAAATTTTCGTATATGAACTTTTTGTTGTTTTTGTAGTGCAATATTTTGTACACATTGTTTCCACTCATCTTGTCATATATTATGTGCATGTAATGATGAATATGTCTTGGGAATGTCTTGTGGTGGATTTTATGAGTCTAATGAAGTATATTTCCCATTTCTCAAATGGGGCTAATGTAAGAACTAGTCTTAAATGCATTTCATCTCCTAATTTGGTTTTCCTACATGCTAATATATGTCACATTATCTAGGATATGTGTGTGGATCATGGAATAGTGTAGGCCACCATAACCCTACCATCATTAATTTTTATATGTTGCATCTCTAGAATTGTGTCCTCATCTGTCCCCTCATGAGAGTCTCTTAATATATTTTTCCTTTCATGTTCTATAACTACCCGCCTAAGGAAGTCATCCTATCCTTTATTGTATAGTTGGTATTGGATAACCACGACTAGAAATGAGAATCTTAGTGGATTTTATTTTTATTACTTTGTGTATTGTGTGGGAATTCTCCTAAGTAGATGGTTGGGCTATGTCATCCAATTCTTTGAGGCTGCTTCTACCCTAAATAAATATTCTCTTGAGAACTCATTATTAATTAGGCTTATGTATCTATCTTGTTTCAATCCGTGATAGGTAGTACTGTACCATTATTTAGCTTTCATGTCTTGAGAGAGATTGTGAAATCAAATTATTGGAATAACATCAACCATCTACATGTTCTCTCTTCTATAATTATTCTATTTAGTATGCACTTTAGGGGTTCATGATATGTGTAAAATGCAAATGGTGTGGCTAGTAAATAGTTTCTAAACTTTTAGAAGGCATAAACCATGACTAAATCCTCTCTATCTCTTATAGAATAATACTTTTCTAGTTTGTCGATTTGTGGCTTACAAATGCAATGGCATGATATGTTTTATCTTGTGGTTATATTAGGATTATGCCTATTGATATTCCTAAATCATCCACATGAACATGGAATGGTATATTCTAATCTATGAATATTAAGATGAGGGCATGTAAAATCTTTTCCTTCAATATATCAAATGCATCCAAAAATGCCTATTCATTATATTTGTTTGTTTGACTTTTTCTTCAATAATTCCTCCAATGGTGCACATATCGCCATATAGTTCCTTATAATTTTTTGTGATATATTATATATCCCAGATTGTTCTCACATGTTATTGTGTTTTTATGGTGGAAGTATTACAATGATATATTTTTTAGTGGATCTAACAAAATTCCTTCTTTACAAATGATATGGCCCAAAAGTGTTCAAAAATGTGTACGAAAGTTACATTTATTTATATTAAATTATATTCATAATGTGTGACATAATTGGAAAATAAATATTAGTAATTAGATATGATTCTTTAAGAGTCCATACACTATCCAATCATAAAGTTAAACTTATAGGAAATCATGGATGAATTATTTGAAAGCATTCATCATTATTTTGTTGAATATTGTAAGTGCATTATTTAATCCAAAATGCATTATAGTATACATGAATGATATCCATTTAGTAGAAAATATTTTTGGGCCTATCCTCAGTGCCGTTCTTACCTAAAGGTAAGCATAGAAACCATCGAGAAATGACTATACCTCTCTTCCTACCACATTTTCTAAAATTCTTCAATGAATGGAATAGGAAATGGGTCATGTACACAAACTTTGTTTAGTTCTCTATAGTCCATACCAATCCTTATTTCTTAATTTTTTATTATTTTAGACCACCATAGGAATTATCTATTCCACATCATTGATGATTTGATTATTCCTTCATACATTTTGTCAATCTTAGTTTTGACTTTGATCTTAATATTGGGGTTAAATCTATATGGTCTTTTCTTGAGCATTTTTACTCCCTCTTTTATTTTTATTTTTATGGTGCCTTCTTCCTATTTTATTCCATGTAGTTCCTTGAATTATTTTGGGAATATGTCTTGAAATTACCTTAGTAATTCCACCACTTTGAATACTTCTTCTACCCAATAATCTTTTAATTTTGTAATTTTTCTTCTCCCTCAAAACCAATGTTTTCATTTATTAGTTTTTTTGGTTAATAGAAATATTTTTAATCTTCTATCTTGGTTTCTACCACTTCCCATTATCCTTCTATTATTTTGTACTTAATAGTTTCTTGTTTTTATTCTCTTTCATGTTTTTCTCAGTTGTGAAACAAAATGCCATTTCTTTGATCTTTTGGGTTATTTCTTGTATATATTGTGTTTACATTCTTAAACCAAGCTACCCCTTGATAATTGATCAGTAGCATCTTCCATAGTAAAGAATAGAAACGTTCTAATATTTTTAACTTCTCTCGATATGTTTAAGTCCGCATCCTAGAAACAAAAAATGTGACCAAATCCCATCACCATCTAGTTCAAGTCGTATGTTTCTTGTCTTATTTCTTGGTAGATGTAACATGGTATGGGTAGGGTTACTAATGTCTATAAGAAGAGTTTCATCCATATTGTGGAAGATGTTTCTCCACATATTTTCCAATGACTCAAACATTATTTGATATGTTTTTGTGGGTCTCCTTCACCCATATATTTTGGAATATCCATGTTATTCCCTTCACATTCCAAGTACCTTGTTTTGAGGAGTGTTACTAGGGATTTGCAATGTGAAATATTAGGTTTGTGAGTTACCCATTAATAAGTAGCACCGATAGTCAATGTGCCATCAAGTAATTCCATATGAGATGTTTCATTTGGAAATGCCCTCACCATTTGTTCTAAGTATCCCTCAGTACATAAATCACAAAATATCTAGTAGGGTACAATCAAAAGCTTTGTGGATTAATATGTAAACCATTTTTACCATTTCTTCTATTTATTCTTCCTTATTATCATCCTCATCTGGGTAATATTTTTCTACTAAATATTTTCCTTCTTCTTGAAATTCATCTTGTGTGGGCCAATATATTTCTTCTTCTTTAACGGATTCTTACTGGTCATCTTCTAATATGATTATTTTAGATTTCAACCTTCTTACATAGTGTAATTTTCTTACTATGGCTTCTAGAAATCCATGTATCCATGCTTCTACAACATGGTCTAAGATTTAAATTTTTGAATCACTTTGTGGACTAAAATTTTACCTTCTAAATTTGGTTCAAATTATTTGTCAAATTTTTCTAACTTATTGAGAGTATATATCCCTTGAGTATCATCAAAGTACTAATCCTTTGTGTCATGCCAAAATTATTAGGCCCATGCCACACTAATTCAAGGAATGTAATGGTAGTTGGAGTTGAGTACCATATGATTTGAGTTTGACTTGTTCTTCTTCAGAATTCAAAGTGTCATTACAATTGATAAACCATTCAAGTGCAAAAATGACATTAATTAACAAAAATGAGGATCTAGTTGACCTAAAAGGGGACACTAGGGTATTAATGTTAATCTAATTAGGAGGACTAAAATGTTGTATTAAATATACTAAAACAGTATAGAATAAATGCAAGTAAACTATTCTAAGTGAAATAAAACCCTAAATGTGCAAGAGAAGGAAGATAAATAGCTTAGCTGATTAGAAGTGACTGTCGTAGGTTATCAAAGATTTGGAAATGAAATCAGGAAGTGCAGTTGAACACTCAGGGACCCTGCAAAGGATAGATCTTGAAGATCTGAAATGACTAGGGTAACTAGGAGTGTAGTGGGGTGCCCCAAGGTGCCCTGGTATGCAATTTGGGAGCTCTGATCACTATAAATGCTCAAAACTTGAATATGATATGGTTGCAAGGTGTGTTCAAATAAATGATGTTTATCATGCTTTGGATCTTCCAGATGTGCTAGGAAATGACCTACAGTGTAAAAGGAAGTATACAACCATATGAAAATAAAATATACAAATGAATGGGTTAGATTGACCTCGACCGCCAAACTAGTGGAATTATCACTGAGTGTTGCACTACATTTCAGACCCGGATGTAGTTCTGGTGTGTGTGTGTGTATGTTGTTCCCTAGGTGCTCTCATTCCAGTTACACTTTGTGAAGTAGTGAGCAATAGTAACTATATAAAATTTAAATAACATGTGTGCATGGAATAAAATAGAATCCCCCTATGTAGTGTGTGATGCAGATCTCCTAGCCTTGATGCATGACACTATGTGGATGCAAGTGATGCAATGGATGCAACTCTAGATGGAGTGATAGTAGTGTGTAATGATATGACCTAGGACCCTTATTATGGTCTTATAGCTTTATATTTATAGGGCTCTCAAGATTAATTTTGTAATTAATCCCAACAAGGCTGACTGGGGAAAAGATAAAGACAAAAAACAGCTACAAAGGCCCTAATAAGAAGTGGGAAAGGATGTGGATAGACCGGGGCACCAAAAAGTGGGACTAGGGTGCCGGGGCACCCCAAAGATAGGTTGGGGTGCCCTGATTTTGGGATAGAATGATGGGGTAGTTGCGAAATGGGTGGATAAGTTCAATAAAATATGCGGGAATAAAGAAATAAAATATAAAATAAAGATGGCCAAAAGGTGGGATTAATTATTACTTTATCCACTTGAGAACCTTCTAAATATCAGTATAAGATTGGGCTAAATAATGTGTAAAGTGTGTAATTTTCTGTCTACATTTTCCCCCCACTTTATGTTCTTAAGCAAAAATCTCGATAACATAAAGTAGATAGAGATGCGTACTTGATATCTATGTAGAGTGTAGAAGAAGATATGCCGATGGACTAGAGTCAAGTGTGGAATGAAAAAAAGAAAAATGTGGAGGAGCGTGGATTATAAAGATGAAAAATGCACATAAAAATTGATGAGAGTGAACCTAGGGTAGAACATGTGTGTAGTTTGTTGTTGTGTGTAGTTTACCTTCATGGTTAGTAAGGGCAAGTGCGTGTAGCAATGTGTTGTCATTTTTGTTGTTGTTGTTGCTCCTAATTTGATTGCTTCTTTCTCATACATTGGACTTGTAACGAGAAAATTATCAAGTAGTCAAATATGTATATATGTAAAAATGATGTGTAAAATATGCAAATGTAAAGTAAAAAATGTAAAATAGGCTAGAAGAAAAGTGTAAATGGAACATGTGCACTGATCCATATCAAGAAAAAGGGTGGAGATGGATATCCTGTACTATCGTGAGTTTTTGGGTGATCTCATGCCACCCTAGCTGAAGTAGTATAGGTAGGAAATACTCTGTGTCCTCTAACATTAACCGTTTCTACCGAAATGTGTGAAGAGATATCTGTACTTTCCTTTTTTTTGGGCGATCCAATCCCATTGGAAGAAGAAGTGTAGAGAGGAACACCCATTATAACCCCAAGCATGTAACCGCTATGCATAATTACTGAAGGACATAATGTCTTTTTATGGCCTTTGTGTGTATGGAGTTTGTAGATTGGTCTAAACTCACTCGCGTATGTACAAGCGGTGTAAATATGTTGTGTTATTAGAAAAGCATCAATGATGCCTCCTCTTTGGGGGCACATGTGACATCGTGAAAAGGAGAATGCAGCCCAAAAGAGGATCCAACCACACTTTGACCTATAGAAATTTGCCCCTGTAGGGGTAAAGAGAAAGCTCTTGGTATATACCAATGCACACACAAAAGCGAGATGGTTAGCTAATAAAAGTGTTAGTCCAAAAAACATGCATGCAATAAGTGTAAAATACATAGACAATGTAGAAACTACCAAACAAAGTAGTGTAAACACGTAAGAAAACAAGAAGACTGCACAAAACAGGTTTCAAACATGGGACATCACTCATGATGTCATAATACACATAAAGACATCATGGCTGAAAACATTAGATAAGTGCGCACAAAGGAAAAGGGAAAAGCCCACATACAATGTCAAACAAAGCGGAGACAAGTAGAAAAAAACAAGTAGTCATAGAAACATGTAATCTTTCAAAAATGTGTTGCACATGGAACACCCATTATCATGTTACGGTGATAACCAATATGCCAAAAATGTGTATGAGCAAGTAGTATAATATGCTAAGTATAAATTAAAACAATAACACTGGATAATATGAATGTGAATGCCCCCAATGACCAATATAGGAAGGGTAGAAGGTGAACATCCATGCCACATGTAAAGAATTGTACATGTGATCACACAAAACAAAGGCGTGAATGCACATGTTTTTATGATAATGACATATAAGAAAACAAGATAACATGTGTAATAAAGTGAGCATCCAAGACACTAGTAAGCAAGAGTAAATACCCCCAAGACAATGCAGTATACTGTGGATGGATGGAATTGAATGCAAGATGGAAGGATAGGAGAAACATGCCCCCAAAGTGGATGGAAGTGTATGTAGTGACATTAATTTCCCCCTCGGTAGTCAAGAATTAAGCAGTAAACGAGAGTGCATCATCGGGAAATGATCGAGTAATGTAGGTTGTATCTAGCGCATTGTGATGAGTGTGTATGTGTGTAGTGGTGATGAAATGTGACATGTGGAGAGATGTGTGTGAACCCTATAGCCAAGCGTATATTAAAACTTGTTGAATGGAGGAGTGATGATTTATCCCATAGTGTATATCACTATAGGATGAGTGTATGGGGATGAGACATATGGAAAGATGAGCGTGGACCCTATAGCCTAAGCATATACCATGACGTGTTGAATGGATGAGTGATGATTTAGCCCTAAGTGTATATCACTATGAGATGAAGGAGTGAAAATGGGTGATGATTTATCCTAAAGTGTATGTCATTATAGGATGAATAAGAAGGGAGTGGTGATGTAATCTAAGGTGTATACCACTAGAAGATGATAAAAGGAGGGTGGTGACTTTACCTAAAGCATATACCACTACAAGATGATACGAATGGGTGAAAATTTAACCTAAGGTGTATTACACTAATGTATGAAATGGTGGATACGGTAAAATTTTCATACAAGGTCTATTTGGTTGGTAAACCCTCGGAAGTTGAGTATGGACCAAGGAACTAGAGTGTGTCATAGGGTGGTGAGTGCAGCACATAGAAGACAATGTAGTAGAGACGACTAAGTGATGAATATGGTATGTAAAGGATTGGTATGGGAAATGTAATATAGGATGTGTAGTGTGAATATGTAAGGTGTGAAATGCAATAATATATGTATATAGAAATGGAATATGTAATGATGATAAGTAGAACTAGATCCATGTGTAATGGGATCTAGTGTAGTGTGTAGAATATATATGATGTACGAATGTGCCATGTGAATCATAATATGGAGGATATGTATGGTGTAATATGCGATGTATATAGAATATATAGTGAGAACATGAGGAACTAGACCCATATATATAATGTAACCTAGCATTAATGTAGAATGTGGGAATGAAAATGGAAAATTAGACTCATATGTAATGATGACTAGTATAGTATTGTATAAGAATATGTATAAATGAATAGTAGATGAGGTATGCCTAAGATAATGTAGGATGTAGGATATGTATAGAAATGATGATATAATGTAGATTTATAGGACCTAACGTGTAGTGTGTGGGGTTCATTGTAATGGTAATCCATTAATAGTCCAGTGTGAACTGAAGCACAAGAGTGTCTCACCGAGGTAATAAGGGTGTGTTGTAATACGTGAAGTGGATATCATATAATAATAAGTGATAGAGATGAAGTGTAGGATGTAAAAGGTTATAACCATGCTAAGGGAGGGGGAAGTATGTGATGTGATATGCCCCCAGTAGTAGTGTTGGAAGAGGATATACTGAACTCGTCAAGGAGATCATAATCCTTTGGGTCAAAGTAAAATGGACTGAGATTGGTGACATAGTATGCTATAGTATGAGGTTGATCATGTAATGAGTGGTAAGGTGTAAATGATACATTCCCATAACATATTCTTCGTTAGTGAGTGGGGGATGTGAGCAATGTTATGCATACCATTGAGTGTAGTTAGGGAATAAACAAGAAAGGAACTATTGTAAATAAAAATATGACCAAAAGGAATATGGAAATAAATATTATTATGAATGGGGTCTAAGGTACCTCCGATGTAAGTAAGCTAAGAATCTTCTAATGTGAGTAGAGAAACACAAGGGGTACAAGGGAGATAGACTAAAATATTAAAGACACGCAAGCCATAAGCGGTTGGGATAATGAAAAACCATACTATAGGTGAGAATCATGAGTAAAAGGCTAAAGGTATGTTATCCAAAATAAGCCCCTACTTATTTTGGCTAATTTTCTTTCATTCTTTCCTTCTTTGTGCCTCAGTTGATTTTTTTCACTTTTTAGGCACTCAAAGTTTTGGGTATAGATTCATCGGATAGATAATTTTCTCACCTTTTCTAGAAAGGTAAAATTTTCCTCCTAACTCCTTGTATTTTGTAAGTTATGGCTCGACAGAGTTTCTGGGGGAAATTTTCCCTGAGAAGGCCCGTAACCAATAAGAGAGTGACATGTGTCATGGCGGAGCAACGGGCGTCGGGGGAAGTTAAAGTTTTGATGCTTTGGTCAATTGGCACAAAGGGAAGATTTTGGCCCCAAATCCCGCAAGGAGATGAGAAGGTGCCACGTGGCAGGCAGGAGGTCGGAGTGGCGGGATAACTTCAGGTTTTTTGGTGAAGGGACCAAAGGCGTCAAAGGGGAAAATCCAAGTGAAAGCCCGCCGAGTAATAAAATGCTGCCATGTGTCCTGTCGGAGGTGGGAGTTAGAGCGGTGGAGGGATCTTGGAATTTTCTCCAAAGTGGTCGATGGTGCAAAGGTAAAAAATGAAGCGAAAGCCCGCTGAGCAGCCAGGTAGTGACATGTGTCCCGGAGCGGTAGGGGCATGGAGTAATTTTGGAAAATTTTCCAAATTCAAAAAAGGGGTAAAATGATTGTTTGAGCACAAGGAGCAACTAGAGTGTGCCATGTGTCACAGAGGTTGGGATGGTAGGGATTTTTGGGGATTTTTTCCCAAAATTGAAAAAGGGGGAAAAATTCAAATTTCGGCCCACGAACCCATTTTTCCCTAATTTTGCCAGTTTTGCCCTAAATCTTTAGAGGGCCATATCTTTCAAACCAGAGCTCAGTTTTTCTCGATTTTGATGTCATTGGAAATATATTGAAGTCCTATACATGATGGAATCTTCAATTTTGTTTTTTGGTGGAGTTTAGCTAGAGAAAAATGAAAAACACCTTTGGCACGGGAAAAGGAGCAGAACCGACATTCAACCACCAGTTTTAATGCAATATGGCTTCCATTCTTCTCCAACATGGTTGAAAATCTTGGGGAATGCACTTTTAAGGGTACCCATGCCATTTTGATGAATCTGGTTGGTGGTTGAACCTTTATTTCTAAATTTCCGCATTTCTCCTTCCTAGACTCTGTTTTTCATTGTTAAAAGCCAGATTTGGCTCATTTGTAAAGGGTTGAATGTTTTGTTTCTTGAAAAACTCCCCTCTTCCCCTTGGCACATGAATTTGAGGAGTTTCAAACCTTCCATGGAACTTGTGACATGTTTTTTGCCTTTCTACCAATGTAATGCATAGTATCAGATTTGGGAATGGTAATGCATGTTTTGTGAATGATCATCCAATCCTCTCATGTTTTTATTATTGTTTTCTAGTATTTCATTGCATTCTCAATCTATGCATGCATGGTGTTACATTTCTATGATCTGTGTTTATTTGCAAGATAGAAGTTCATCACTCCTTTGGTGTATCACCATTTTTACTTAGTTTTATTATTTTTGCATCTCTTAACTATGTCTCCTTGGAATTTAGAGTAGGAATTAGTATTAAACCTTTGCAAATTCATGCATACACCTAAATAGAGAATTAAAACCAGCTTTCTCTAGAGAATTTTCTCATCTGCAAGGTCCCACACCTTGGAGAAAATTCAATGTTGTGTAATTACACTAAATGACCCACTTACGGAACTCCAATCTGAAGGTCATTTAGGGGTCTTTGTAGATTTACACTAACAAGGTCCTCAAAATTAAAACCAAGATGATTTATGCTAGCATGGGATCAATCTGTTTCATCATGGGTAGGATCAAAGGGGACATGTTCCCAATATGAGTCATGAATGAAAAGTGTGCAAGTGAAGGGTGGGTGAATTGATGATGGAGATGAGGATGGGATGATATTTTCCATGGAGGGAATAGGTAGCTGATGTGGAATGATAGTTATAAAAGGAGGTAGTGTAGAAGGGATAACATCTAGTAAACAAATAATTTCCTTAAGCGGTGGAAAATGAGGTTGATCATCCATAGGTTGAGGTTCATCTTTAGTATCATTGTAGAGAAGAGGGAGACTAGTGTGATGGTCATGGACACAATATTGGAATGGATCACGATCTCATAATATAGTATACTCAAAATGCTCATGTAATAATTTGACACATTGGTGGATGGTAGAGAAAACAACTTACATGGCATGAAGCCATGGTCTACCTAAAAGTAATTATCGAGACAGGAAAATAAATGATAAAGAAAATAGTAGGGAAAATCTTAGGGCCTATGGTTAAAGGCAAGGTAACATGGTCTAGACATGGACGTAAAGAATCATCATAAACACACAATGAAATGGAAGAAGGGCTAATGTTGCAAGTGGACAAACCTAAATCCTAGAGAATGGACATAGGGCACAAGTTGATCTCAGACCCATTATCAATAAGTGTACGCTTGACAAAAACATTGTAGATCTGAGACATGATATATAGTGGTGGGTTATTGTCAAAAGGGTGGATGTTAGTAGGAGGGTTTCCCCTTAATGTTATATGTTGATAAAATTCCTTGACAAATGTGTCATACAAGGAATCCAGATGCATGTCGGTAGAAACATCGGTAGTAGCAAAGAGGGTTTGAACATGATGAAGCAAATCAGGATGGGTAAGTAGGTATTCAGTGACGGAAATATTCATGATGTCGGGATGTAAATGAGAAAACATAGTGGTGCTATAAAAAGACACTAGGTATTAATGTTAATATAAGTAGGACTAAAACACTATATTAAATAGACTAAACAATATGGAATAAATGAAAGTAAACTATTCTAAGTGAAATAAAACCCTAAATGTGCAAGAGAAGGAAGAGAAATAGCTTAGCTGATTGGAAGTGACTGTCGTAGGTTTTTACAGATATGGAAATGAAATAAAGAAGTGCAGATGAGCACTCAAGGACCCTACGAAGGACACATCTAGAAGATATGAAATGACTGGGGCACTTGAGAGTGTACTAGGGTGTCTTTGTGGGGTGCCTGCTCTATAATATGGGATCACTATAAATTCTCAAAACTTGAATCTGATATGGTTGCAAGGTGTCTTCAAATAATTCCTGTCCATTGTGTTAGATCTTCTGGATGAGCTGGAAAATGACCTGCAATGTAAAAGGAAGTATCAAACCCTAGAAAAATATAGATGTAAATGAATGTGTCGAATGACCTCAACCACAAAACTAGTGGAATTATCACCGATAGTTGCACTACACATTCGCATGAGATGTAGTTACGGTGTGTGTGCATGTCGTGCCCTAGGTGCTCGCATTCTAGTTACAAATTTTGAATTATCAAGCAATAGTAACTATAGAAAATATAAATAACATGTTTGCATGGAATATAATAGAATCCCTCCCCCTATGTAGTGTGTGTGATGCAGATTTCCTAGCCTTGATGCATGTCACTATGTGGATGCAAGTGATGCAATGGATGAAACTTTAGATGGAGTGATAGTAGTGTGTAATGTTATGACCTAGGACCCTTATTATGGTCTTATAACTTTATATTTGTAGGGATATCAAGATTAATTTTGTAATTAATCCTGACAAAGCTGACTAGGGGAAAAGATAAAGACAAAAAATGGCTACAAAGGCCCCAAAAATATGTGGTAAAGGATGTGCATAGAATGGGGCGCCCAAAAGTGGGACCAAGGTGCCTTGAGGCACCCCAGTACAGGTCGATGTGCCTAATTTTGGGATAGAATGATGGGGAAGTTGCGAAATGGGTAGATAAGTGCAATAAAATACACGGGAATGACTAAATAATATATAAAATAAATATGGCCAAAAGGTGGGATTAATTAGTACTTTATCCACTTGATAACCTTCTAAATAGTAGTATAAGACCGAGCTAAATTATGTGTAAAGTGCATAATTTTGTGTCTATAGACATTGCATGTCGGTTTCTTTGTGACATTCTATAAAAATTCAAAGTCTACTATTTTATTGATCCCCATGAAGTTTAATTCTACATTCCATAATACACCTATAAGGGATTTCCTTGATCCATCCGAGAAGAAAAATTTCATATCTTATTGCATCAAGAGGGGTCTTCCAAGTTTCTCACATGTATATTTTGACATTATATTTACGTCTACGCTGAGATCTAGTAGTATTTTGGTAATTGTTATGTCACAAATCTCAATATCTAGGTATATGGCAGATTTTCTCCATGTTCTTTATGTACGGAATACATTTTTCCTTTTATTTTTGTGAGCGGCCTCAATCATTGAACATTAATTTTTTTCTCCTATTTATTCCAATATTTATAAAATTTCTTCAATTTTTGTACTAACCCCGTCTAAAAGTTTGTCTGGATATCTCTTTAAGAGGATTCATCTCTTTCTCCAATTGTTTTCCTATATTTCCTCATGGTGTTTGGATTTCTTTGTGGTTTATTTTCTTTCTTTTTACTTCTTTGTCCTGAAGTTTTGGTGTGAAAAATTTGGGTTCCATTCTTCTTTGCTAGATGTGTCTTCTTCTGTTGGTGGTTTAATGCTTTTCTTTTTCTCATTTTATGGCTCATTTTATGTCTTCTTCTTGTATTAATTTCAGAATTGTATAATGGTTATTCCTTAAAAATTTATTCTATCTTAATACTTTCTATTTTAAAGTAATATTTTGGCATCCTCTTTTTCCTTAGTTTTTCAATTTTCCCCTTTCCTGAACTAGTTGTTTTTCATCCTCTAAGGATTCTACTTCATCCCCCGATATTATATTTAAGTGTTGTATGTTATTTTGGGAATCTTTTCCCAATGCTTCTTATTTTTAGCACCATTTCTATAGAACTAGGTATCTTTAGGAAAACTGAAGTAATCATGTGTTTCATGTTCATAAAAAAACCCATAGGGTCCTGGTTTAGTGTAATTTCTAGCCAAATTTCCATCCTTTCGCATTTGTAGCAATTCACGGCCTTGTTTTATATGGTATAGTTTCTTTATTATTTTGGTTCTCCCCCTTGATATCCTTAGTAAACTCCTCCTTGATATCCTTGATATTACCTACCACTTTGATAGTTGTTGTCACCACCCCTATATCGACCCCGATAGCCACCTCTATATATACCTTTGTATATGCCATCATAACCTTTATAGTTAAGGTTGTAGTTGTTTCCTCGATATCCTCCATAATTGGGATTTACTCCTTGATATCATTAGTATTGTGGTGGTGTAGTTATCACTGGTCATTATAATGTGGGAGATTTCTATACTAGTATAGTAGGGGTCGATTGTTTTGGCAGAGGTGTTGGTACTATATTTTACCTAGTTTTCATCACTCTTCAGGAATTATATTCCTTCAAATATTCCATGGAATAAATCACGGGATGAGTATGATGATAATAGTTAAATGATCCACATTTTAAATAATACATCAACTAGTTTTGGAGTAGCTATTTTAATTAGGGGACAAGTACTTTGTGTATCCTTTTCCCATAATCTAAATATTCCACACTAGGTTTGTTCATATGTAGATATATTGATAGAAGAATCCTTTTATGAGGAATGTTATCTTATTATTGTGGATATTTTTTCTTTTTCTAGGTAAGGACATTATATCTTGTTATGTCCTTTCACACAACATATTATACACCATAGTTTTAGTCTTGTGGTATTTCTGGGGGGTAAATTATTTCGTAGATCTTCTTTTCTCTGGAGGTCCTGTTATAATTTCAACTTGGCCAGTCTTAATTTTACCATTTCTAGTTCAATCTAAATGTAATTTTCTCCTTCTCTTCTATATGTTTAGGATTCCATTTTGTAGCCATTTATAATGACTTTGAAATTTTTTTGAATACTTTTCCATCTAATGAGGCTCTCGAGTAGGGTAATAGTCTTGAAATAAACTATTTTTTTGTTTCTCTTAGGGGATTTTATAACCTTCTTGCCATATTTTTAAATCTATAATAAAATTCCTTTACCAATTCCCTTGCCTTCTAGGTCAAGTCTCACATTTTTCTAACACTTTTTATCGGTGTTTTTAGGTAATGAAATTATACTCTAGATTATTTTTTTGAGTACATCCCAATCTTTTGCGTGTTGTGGGTTTGACTTCATGTACCATATTAAGGTATCATCTGTAAGTGTTGCCATAAAATTATATATCTTAGTTGTGGGATATATGATCTTTTTAATCTTCCAAGATGAATCTAAGATGAAAAAATGCTCCTCTACATCCTTGGTATCTTTTCCAAATAGTGGTAACTTGATTTTTTGGGCCATTCTTTTGATGAGGGGAGTGTTTAGTTGATTTTGAATTGGTTGTATTTTTGGTGTCTTCACCTTATTTTTTGAGTACCAGTATTTTTATGAGATCCTTTTCTTCCTTAATATCTTAATAGTTCAATATAAAAAGAAAGTTATCCTAGTAGTTCTATACATTCTCTCACTATTTCTTCTCTTTTATTACTCTCTTCTTTTATGATATCTTTCCTATAAAAATTATTCTTCGTGTATATTTCCAAATGATGTGTGAAGCAAAACATGGGATGACAAATGATTTGGGGGCTTAAGTTTCTTTGGGCTTCCATGATGGATGGGGGACATATCTTTTACTAACATCTCTTCATAATTATCTTCTTCCACAAATAGCTTTCTACCGTTAACATATAATAACATATAGTTTTATTCTAAACCTATATAACCTTCATCAATTCTCTTTTTGTAATCTTCTAATTCCTCGTATCTTGTTCTTAATTTTTTTGTTTTTCCATGATCTTATTTTATGTTTTTAGTTTCTTCCAACTTTTGAACTATAGTCTCCTTAGTTTTAGAAACATCTTCTTCTTTACGCTACTCTATAACCATTAGTGGGGATTTCAATTTACCTCTTTCCCATTCCTATACTCCTTAAATATATTTTATTCACGGTTACATTCTATCTAGTATCTCTTGCAATTCATTATTTAATAAATCATATTGTGATAATGAATATTATAATTTCTTGTCTAAATGGATATTGCCGTGCACTAACAACAATTCGTGGGGTAACCAATATATGTTGGTCTTTGCCTTCTGCGGGAATTATAGAAAGAAAATTTTCATCCGCCTATGTTTTTGGGTTATCCATTTTTTTCCTCCACTTGAAGTGGGCTTATCCTTCTTCTCTACTCTACAAGTTTTATTTAGTTTTTCCTTCCTTTAATTTTAATTCTTTAATTGATCTTCCCTTGCTAATCTCTTATTTTCCATTTTTCTCGGACTCCCTCTTCTCCACGTCTATCCTAACCTTCTCTTCTAAAATCCTCATCTTTTTTATTTATTTTTAATTGATAACTCTCATAATTATCCTAATTCTCGAATCTCATATTATCAACTGTAATTTTTGTGTTTAATTTTTCTTTTCTTTATGCTGCCCTATTTTTTCCACCCTAACCATCACCCCATGAATTCCTAATAGTTACATCCCTTGGATCACCCCTCTTCACATACATCATCACGTGGTACCTTTACCATACATTAACTTACCTACACTTTTAATTAATAATTTTTCTACCATATCTGATTAGAAAAGGGACTTGTTTTTAAAACCTACCTTTGGTTCTATGATGCAGAGACCTTAATCAAGAAGACAAATTTTAATCAATAGGATAAAGATACATAAATAATTATATAAAATTTTAAAAACACTTCAATTATACATATAAATACCAAATAAACATGATCAAATCAATAAATAAGAACAACTTCATCAACCTTCATACTATTCCTTTTATACCTCAAATTTTCCTCCTAGCCCTCCAAAACTTTTTTTTTTTTTTGACAAAATTCACACATTTTTCATCTTCAACCTTGAATGGTAAATTTTTTTACTACCCATTATTCCCATGAAATTTCATACCAAATTTCATGGTCTAACTCTTATGCAATGAACCATTATCCTCCTTTTTTCAATTTTGACTAGTCTTAACAATTAACCCTCCTTTTGCACAAATATTAAAACTAGGAACCATGTAAAAATCCCATGGAAATATGTTTACATTTTTGGATACCCATTTTAAGTTTCTTTCTTTTTTCCATTGTTATTTTCTCAATTCCTTTCCTAGTTCATTGAACAACAAACCCTCTTTTTCACTAGGTTTCTTAAGCCCTTCATAAGGGTTTTGATCCAAATGATAGATTTTAGGTCATTTTCATAGCATTGGGCACTCTGATAAAGGTTGTTCCAAGAAGAAGAATCCTGCAATGGAAGCTGAACAGCCTGTGGAGGACCCAGTTCGGAATAAGGATAGTAGGATTCCTAGCACGGATAGCTGGAATGAAAAGAAAGCTCCTAGTCAGAAGGAGTTGGAATTAAATAGAAAGGGGAAAAAAAGGGGCTTTAGAACTCAAATAAGGAAACATCTGGTCTGGCGTCCCAAAGTCTCAGCAGCAGCTTTTCTGAAGTACCGAGCAAAGAAAACCTGGAAAATCCTGTGAAGGTATTCATGGTGGTGAACGAGCAAGAAGGCTCTGTGAAGGTTAATATAGTCCCTACTGAGCAATCTCAAAGCAATTTGGAATTCGAGATAGATAATCTGATGAGTATCACTGAGGAAACTTCAAACAAGGAGTGTTTTGCTCCTAAAGAACCTTTGCAGAAAAACTCTCCTAGGGGAGATGGTAATTCTTTAGAAGATTTACTTCCTTGTTTCAGCAATATATCGGTTTCACCTGCTTGCTTCAGCACCAGAACAACTGATATACACACATCGGACAGGACTCAGAAAGAATGTGAAGAGGGAGAAGTCACGCCCAACTTGGATGAGGAGGATCCAGATTCGGGATTCACAAAGGTTATTTCAAAAAAGAAAAAAAGAATGAAAGGCTTTGAATTGATCCCAGAATCACTTTACAGTGATAAAAAAATAAATAAAGATAACTGGGACACCTCCACATCTAGAACAACTATATCTTCTACTAAACGAATAGTGGACTTTGGAGGAAGTACAAAAAGAGGAAGACCCTCTAAAAAGGATCTTAGATCTAAGAGAACGGAGAGGGACATTGCAGATGGAGTTCAGTGCCAGTTGAACCATCAGGCAGTTCCAACCACCAAATATTCCAAATGAAGATTATTTCATGGAACATCTGAGGCCTAAATGGAAACTCCAAACAGAGAACCATCAAGGAGTTAAGGGACTCTAGTAATCCTAATATTTTGATTTTGCAAGAAACTAAGATGAAAGCTATGACCCTTGAAACTATTAAAAAGAGTTTCTGGGATATCTCTGAAATGGCGGCTGTTGACTCCCAGGGAGCTTCTGGTGGGCTGGCTACTTTTTGGGATAAAAGACACTGTACTGGTATGGTTCTTAATGCTAGTATTAATCATCTTGCAATCAAATTTGTTGCTTTTGAGAATAATGATGAATGGATCCTTTCTAACATTTATGCCCCTAATACGGTTAGTGGTAGAAGGAAGCTTTGGGCTGACCTTAAAACTTTTAGAAAACAACATGGTTCTGCTAACTGGCTTATTATGGGGGACTTCAACTCTCCACTAAACCCAGGAGAAAAGTTTGGAGGTTCCTCCAACTTTTCTATTGGTATGGAGGATTTTGCTGATTTTATAGCTGAGCATAACCTCTTTGATGTGGATCTTCATGGGAATAAGTACACCTGGAATAATAGAAGGTTGGGGAAAGAGTTTATTTAGGTAAGATTGGATAGGGCACTAATTTCAGCAAGTTGGATTCTCAGTCAAGACTTTCACCTCTCCTCCTTGCCCAGAGTTGGATCGGATCACAATCCGATTGCTTTAAATCTTCTCAATTGGACTAAACCCACCAGAAGCTCATTCAAATTTGAAAAGATGTGGATGGAACATGAAAATATATATGACAAGATAAAAGAATGGTGGGGATGGAATGGAGAAGGCACTGCTCAATATAGATTGGTCCAAAAGCTCAAAAATGTGAAAAAGCAAGTCAAAATCTGGAACAAAAGAGTTTTTGGTAATGTTTTTGAGGAAAAAAAAAAGTTAAAGCAAAAACTTCAGGAGCTGGAATTAAAGATGGATGCTAGGGGGAGATCGGCTGAAGACGAAGTAAATGAAAAGAATATTCTTTTAGAGTTGCATACGATCTGTAGTCGAGAGGAATCTTTATGGAGACTTAAATCTAGAGCTATTTGGCTTAAAGAGGGAGACAGGAATACGAAGTTCTTTCATATGACCACTCTAAAGCACAGAGCTTGTAATAGGATCTTAGAAGTTTCTAAAAACAACGGAAATATCATAAAAGATCCCAATAGCATCAAGAAAGAAGCGCTTGAATTCTATAAAAAACTTCTTGAGGAGGGGAATATCAACAACTCTGAAGCTATTTCTTTTATGTTGGAGGCCATCCCCCAAAATAAAATTGAGGAACAAAATTTCAGAGATATCCACAAAGCGGTTACGTTGGAAGAGTTGCAGAAAGCTATTTTTGCGTTAGAGGGTGACAAGGCTCCTAGGCCGGATGGATTTTCCATAAAAATTTTCTAGAAATTTTGGGAAATCTGTTCGACGGATCTCCTCAGAGTGGTGAATGAGTTCTTTAGAATGGGTAATCTTCTAAAAGAACTTAATAACACTCACATTGTGCTAGCCCCAAAAAAAATGGATGCTAAAGATTTCAAGGACTTCAGACCTATCAGCCTGGTGAATGCCATCTATAGAATTTTTACCAAAATTATTGCTACTAGGCTCCAGCTCATTTTGAATGAACTTATCTCAAGGTAGTAGAGTGGCTTCATCAAAGGCAGGATTATACAAGATGGAGTGATTATGGTTCATGAGACCATACATTCAATGGAAAATAATAAAAAGGCGAGTATGGTCCTCAAGCTGGATATGAATAAAGCTTTTGACAAGGTCTCTTGGGCTTTCCTTGACAAAGTCTTAACAAAATTCGGGTTTCCGGAAAAATTTAGAAGAATTATTAAGGCTTGCATATCCACGGCCAGATTTTCTGTGGTTGTTAATGGTGAACCAGTGGGTTTTTTCACTAGCAGCAGGGGACTTAGACAAGGAGACCCCATCTCCCCCTTACTTTTCATTCTCTTGGCTGACAGCCTCAGTAGAACAATTGGTAAAGCGGTGAATGACGGACTTTTAAGTGGCTCCAAGCCCACCTCCATCAGTCGAGCTGTCTCCCATCAGCAATTTGCGGACGACACTATCCTTCTTCTTCTGGCATCTGTCATTGAAGCCAAGGCTACCAAGGCCTTGCTGAGGCTCTACGAATCTGCTTCTGGGCAGGAGATCAATTATGAAAAAAGCACCATCTTCTTCTTCAACACTCCTGAGAAAAGATAGCTTAAAATAGCTAAAATTTGGGCTGTAAAATAAGTGAGCTTCCAGCCACTTATCTGGGGCTTCCTCTCAAAGCACTAGGAAAGTCTCTGTAAGGTGTGGTATGATTTATTGGAGAGATTCCGAAAAAAATGGCTGGTTGGAAAGGAGCCATTTTATCTAGTGCTAGTAAGTGCCTGCTCATCAAAAGTACTCTCCAAAATCTACCAATTTATATCATGTCACTCTACAAGATCCCCTCCTCTTTCAGGGATAAGATTGAAAGGATCCAAAAAATGTTTTTATGGCAAGGCATGGATGAGAAATTCAAATTTCATTTAGTGGTTTCGGATAAGGTTTGCACCCCGAAGTTTATGGGAGGTGTGGGTATAAAAGACATTGAGAAAATGAATGAAGCCCTCATTGCTAAAATGGGATGGAGAATGCTGACTGAGAAACAACCCTGGATAGATTTAATTAAAGCAAAATACCTAAAGCATCAATCTTTGTACTCCTTTCTACTTGATGAACAGCTCCCCTATGGTTCCATTTTTTGGAACAATTTGGTTAAAAGCAGAAATTTCATCAGGCTGGGCAGTAAATGGAAAGTGGGGGATGGTAGGGACATAAACTTCTGGGAGGACAATTGGTTTAATGGCAATCTCATGGAGAGTTTTGGGATGGCCAAGGATAGTCTTATAAACAAGTATGGCATCAAAATCAAGGACTATATTGAGGAAAATGGTACCAGAAAGAAGTGGAAAAAACTTATTGTAGATAGAAATGATCTGAAACAAATTACTTCCTCCCTTCAAGATCATTTAGAACTTATTCCATTAAGTCAGATGGATTCCAAGGATGAGTTAGTATGGATTAACTCCAATGATGGGAATTACTCTGTCAAAACTGGATACAATAACTTCTTTCATTATAATCAAACAGAGTTCAATTGGAACAGGATTTGGATGTCTGATTTAACTCCCAAAATAATTTTTTTCCTTTGGCTGGCTATCAGAGGTAGAATTCTTACCAATGACAATCTGATGAGAAGAGGATTAATAATCCCTAATAGGTGCCATCTTTGTAAGAAAGATTTTGAGGATATCAGCCACCTGTTCATACATTGTGAGTATGCCACTAGATTATGGAGTTTTTCCCTTTCTAAATTTGAAGCTCTCTGGGTGATGCCGAAGGATCTCAATCAGCTATGGACTCATTGGAACCCACCCTTTAAGCATTGTGTTGTTAAAAGGATCTGGAAGCTGGTTATCCCTCATTTAATCTGGAGAATATGGAAGGACAGAAATGATATTATCTTCAGAAACAAAAAGCAAAACTACAAACTTAGTATTGGGAAAATTTCTAATGGTATCAAAGAGAATATTGCTGGATTTAAACCCCCCAAGAACAAGAGATATCTAGAAAATGAAGAATTCATTCTTTCCAACTGGCAGATTGGATCAATTAATAGTTGGAACATTCCCGGGAATAGCATTGATAGATCTTTGATTAAATGGCATCCTCTTGATCTAAATTGGTGTAAGTTGAACTTTGATGGGGCTTCTAAGTGAAACCCTAGGAATGCGGCAGGGGGAGGAGCGATACGGGATCATAAAGGCAATCTAATAGCTGTGTATGCTGGTAAAATGGGAATTCAAACTAATCATTTTGCTGAAGCTTTATCTGCTCTTTGGGGTCTAAGAATTACCCAGGAAAATAATATTTAGAACCTCATCATTGAAGGAGACTCCCTAAATATCATTAATCTTCTTAAGCAGTGCTCATCTCCAAGCTGGAGCATCAAGGATTTTATTGCAGAGTCCATAAGTATTAGTCATACTTTCAATAACATCAGGATCATGCATACCTACAGGGAGGGTAATAAATTGGTGGATGTGCTGGAAAATTATGGCATTAATGTTAACCTTACAGTTTGGGACAATAATAACATCCCTAAACAGCTTCAAAACAACATTCAGGCGGAACTCCATACGTAAGCAATATCTTGAAATGAGTTATGAATTTTGGGTGTGGATCAAAAATACTCCCACACGTGTTGATTTAAAGTATTGGTTTATGCAAATCATGTTTAATAATCAAGATAGTGTGAATCATATGGGGAATTTCAAGTGGAGATACATGGTTTTGAAAAGTGCACATGCGGGCTGCATTGTGACTGTTAAAAGGTGGATTCAAACCTCCACGGAAACCGAAGGCGGTGATAAAGTGATTGATGGCAGGGAGCGGGCTATTCTCACATGTGTTTTTCAGCAGGCTCAGATCAGCAGACACGCAGCCGATCGTGGGAATAGCAACGGCTCTCATTTCCATTTTTGTGCGGATTACTATAGCAAAAAGTGGACTGGCTTTAGCAATCAGTTAGGAATTAGTTGCAATCAGTTCAGAACAGAGAAGATGGGGGGTCCTCCTTGTCAAATTGAGCCTAGTGTGGACCCAGATTGGAAAGATAATTTTGAGTTGTGGAGCATTCTTAGCAAGGGTGGCATAACAAACTTCATGGAAAAATTTCAGGGGCATGACTAGAGCATCTCTGTGCGTTTTGTAAAGGATTGGAAGGAGAGGATAGTGGATTATGGGGGGTAGAAGGTCTTAATCAATGAAGAGCTTATTCTTTGAAAGCGACCGGCCTTGGCTTCGAGGGCTTCAAATTCTTCAACAAAAGGGTCGATAGAGATGTTGAAGAGAGAAGATTTGTTGAGGGAGAGGAGAAACTGACCCACACAATAGCGGGCTCTGCTTGTTAGCTCGATCCCTCTCCCATATGATGAAGTAACCCGCATGATGATATGGCTCATCTCCTTGGAAGGAAGGTTTGTCATTGTTCTGTGAAACACCTCATTTTTTTAAATCATTTTCATAGGGATCGTCGATTTGTTTCCTCCATTACTTTGAACTCTCTTGAACGATCCATTCTTGAGTTTTAAAAGCATTCTGGGTGGTTCCTTTACACCAAGGGCTCATTTTGTTGTTACACAAATCTTTGTCTCCTCGGTTTCTGGTCTCCCATCCTCCCCTAGCTCGATTCCCCTTTCTTTGAGCTCTGCTCGCCTGCCGCCCCTGTTTCTCCTTTCTCTCGCCACCACCTTCTTTGTGCCACCCCATGCTTTGGCCATTTAGGATTCTTCTTCCATTCCCCTTCTACGGTCCCGCCCCCCACTTGGCCTCTACCTCGCGGAGACCGGTTACCAGGGCTTCTAGGAAGCTTAACCTTGAGACCCTTGCTTTGTGGAGAAGGGTTCTCATGAATTTGAAATTGCTCATGACCTCCTGCATATCAGCAGTGCCAGCCCCCGGGAAGTGCAATTGGAAAGCCCTACAAAAAGGCTGGAAGCCTTAGAGGTAGATATGAAATTGTTAAAGGATGAAGTTAAAAACTTGACAAAACAAAAAGGAAAGAGGAAGAAGGAGGAGGAGGAGGATGTGGACAGCAGCCAAATTGAAGATATATACAAGAAATTGCACTCCTTGGACTCTCGCTTAGGGAAGGCCAAGACTAGGCATGATTACAACATTTCCATCTTTAGGGAAATTGAGGAATTTATTGAACAACACGTCAGAAGTGTCTCCAACCTAAGCGGAGTGCCGGAAACTCTTTGGGGTACTGATAAGGAAAGCAAGAAGACCTTGGAGCAGCTGGATTCTAATGACGCTGCCCATATGACTACTTTGGGTATGTTTAAATCCTGGAAGAATATCAAAACCATCATAGACAAAGCTACTAGGAAGTAGCTGTAGATGATTCTGCTGTCCTTGTTTGTTTTTTTGCTATTTTTTTGCGGATCCTTTACTACTTTTTTGTAGTAATTTTGCTATTTTGTCTCGTCTTGGTAGCTATTTTTAGCTACTTTGAACTTCATTGTAACATTTGGATTCTGATCCTTTTCTCTCTGGTTCTCTTGCTTATCCTGGCTTTTAGGCCTTCTTTTGTAATCAAGGGTATAGTCCCTTTCAAAAAACTATTTGCCAATAATAAAAAAAAAAACTTATTCAATCTCATGAGAACTCCCCTCCACTTCTTGACATCATATTTACAAACTTTTCAAATCCTATTTCCTCTTACTCATATTTTTGGACAACCTTTTATCTTGGGTCTTCACATTTCTTAGCTCTCAAATGCACAAATACCCTGTTTTCCTTACTTCTTTCCCTATATTGTCAAACTTCCACACTCAAATTCTCACCAGTGTTTTGAAACTCCTTATCCACCTTCTTCCACTCCTTCAACTCACCCAATTCAATCATTCACCTCTTTACTAACTTTGCATACCTTTTTCATATTGTCTTATTGTACTATTCGGGACACCCATACTATGCACATTAGTTTTGAATCATTAAGAACTTATTCAATTTATTAAAGATTATAACCTACCTACCAACACCCCTTCAATATTTTCACACCTACTTATAACCTTTCTTACAAAATTTCACGTTCTTAAGTCACTCTATGGACTGTCACAATTCTTCATTGGTTATATATGCACATTTCTCACAAACCCCTCAAAGATGGATCTTATTCATGGTTTGTAATGATTCCTCACCCTTTTTATAACATTTTTGACATAACTATGATTTTAGATATCTCTTACAGCTATGCTATGTTTGACTTACTTTAACCCTTATCCTTCCTTCTAAACCCTCAACTTGGGGTATATCTATGTATCTTCTTAGTCTTCACATTGCTTGGTTCTCAATAACCTTTTCAAATTGATTTAAGTCTTCCTATTCATATAAAAACCATTCCTAACCTTCCTTGATAGTCATTCATATTCACTTGATGATCAATAAACTACTTAGAAATGATTCATTCAGTTTGTCTCATTTTACACGTATCAATTTATGCATGTGATTTCTACTCTTGAGCATTTTCATTCAACTTGTTTAAGGGATTCATGCCTTAAATTTAAAATTATACACTTTCTCAAACCCATGCAATAATCTGGTAACTCAAAAATAGAATGATAATATAACTAAACTCATTGACTAGGCTCCAAAATCAACACACAATTTTCACATTCTAACGCATTTGAGTTATTTTTCCTTGATAACCTTTGAATTTTTCTATTCTCAACTCTTACTCTTCTCTGTGACCCTGCACACTCCAATATTTATCAATCAACAATTGGCAACACACTTTATAGAATCTATTAGAATTCTTAAAAAACTCTTAACTCGGACCCCTTAGGAACAAGGTACTTCAACTGTGAGGGTTTCACTTGGCTGTATTATCTTGTTTAGTGTTTATAGAATTTATTAGGGATTTTTAAGGATCCTTAAAACCTTAACCACTTAGTAATTTCATTTAACACGTGAAAAAGCTTCTATCCTTGAATTTAATGCCTAAAATTCATAATCTCTCTCGAGAAGATTGTGTATTCATTATTTCCTACTTAGACACATTAAACAACATCTAATCATTGACCTACTATCATTTAATGTATCCATCCATCCCTCTATAATTATTAAAACCATATGATATGTGCATCTTCAATTATACATAGACTTTGAATGCATAATTCCATTTCTTACCTTACCATCATAGTCCCTTCCCTTTGTTTTAAATGGTTTTATAGGTAATCCATCAATTTTCCTAGAGCTTTCCAAACCTCCATGAGCCTATACAAATCCTTCCTAACTTGTATACACATTTACACAAACCATGCATTCAAAAATCATTCATAAATTCCTAGTAAACCATCTGTCATATCAAAATTATACTATTATACACATATTATTCTAGAAATAAGGCTTTATTGGATAATTCATAGTCTTTATAAAGCTTCATTGAACCTCCTATTCCCTGTCACAGAGGTAAAATTCCTCCACCTTCTATCCAACCTTCCAAAACTCCCCTATTTAAATTCATTAACATGATTTTAGAGAGAAGGGGAGGTGGTTAGGTTTCCTCCGCATAACTCACTCTAATATAAGTTTAATTTGGTTAGTTTATATCATGGAAGGGTCAAGAGGGTAATCACCATCACACGAACACCTTAGTACATTAACATTAAGTGTATTCTAACCCTTAACTTACTAACATACTAACATACTAACACTTAGAGATATGATACATACATATATTATTTGAATATTTGAATGTGGATTTTGGAGGGAAACCTCCAAAATACTACCCATTACCTCATTATGAGTCCAAGTAGACTTAATAGGACTGAAGAGAATCCTAAGACATCCTACACACCCATTGTACTATGAAATAACCTAAATTGAACTATGTACAATGATGCTCTTGCATAATTCTCCCAATCTATAAAAGGCGAGTTCTATACAATAGGCATTTTATTTATTTTCTTCCAATTTTTTTCCACTTATGAGATCCTTCTCTTTCTGTTTGTTTTCTTTTGATCTTAGTCAGAATCATTCTTCTTTTGGTCTTCCTTATTTATCTTCATTTTATTCAACTTGTCTTTACCCTCAAGAATGAGGTCTTCATGTATTCTTCTATTAATTTTATATCTTAAATGAGATGATCTTTTAATGCTTTTGATCTCCTCTTCTAATGTACCTCTAATCAAACATGAACACAAAACCTTAGTTGAAAATAGTGAGACTTTTGTGTCTCTTCACAAGATTATTCTTCACTTACTTCTTCTTTTTCAGCCTTCTTATACATCTCTTCAACTTTATCTTCCTCACACTTCATTCCTTCACCATTAAAATAAAATTCAAGTGCCCACATTTAAGCCTCTATATGTTCTTAGTTTATATGCACATTGAACTGAAAATTAATTTTCTTATCTTCTCCTTCAAATTATTCTTCACAACTGAACTCTTTCTTCTATATTTTCTAATCACTTCTTCCACATGCTTTCTCAAATTATTATTCATCAATTTTAATTCTCTTTCCTCTTCACTAATCCTCTTCATCATATGCACTTTTATTTATTTTTCAATGAGTGACTTTATGACCCACTTCACTACCTTATTCATCACTATCTTCATTATTACTTCTCTTTGCATTTCTCTTACCTTTTTCTCTAACTCATCTAGTTGCTCCATGGTACTTCTTAACTCTTTAATCTTTTGTTCTTCCCACATTCATTTTCTTCTCTCTTCTCTCTCTTTTTCCTCTCTTCTCTCTTTCTCTCTCTATTAATTCAAAAGGATAAAAGGTAATGATCCACTTTTGGTGGGAAAATCCCATGGAATAATATCATAACCCTTGTTAATGATGATAAGACACTCAAAGTTTTGGCATGATAGCTTACCGGGTTTGAGTGAACGAATTCATGGAAAGAAAAATTATGTTTCGAGATGCGGATTTAATCGACCCAAATTTTTTTATTCTTATTGTTTTGTGCTCATAGTTTTATTTTCATTTGTCTCAAGTTCATGCAAAATTTTTGGTTAAACATGGGTGCTTGACATGGTTTGCATTGAGTGACAAGTTATCTACACATCAAAAGGTATGAGACTCTGTGCGGTGGCTGAGAAGAGGAGGTTTTTTATAACTACTTCAAAAGGATAAAGGTAATGATCCCCAACTGGATCTTGAATTTGGTAATGTGTGGGAAGGGGGTTGTGTCAATATGAGGGGAATGGAGATTACTATTAGTGAAGAAAATATTGCTAAAGAAATGGATTTGTCCTTGGTAGGCCTAAAACTTTTCAAGGACAAAACTAGGAAGAGGCATGAAATTGATATATTCTTTAGGTCGGAGGAAATAATTCTTATGTTCGATGATGGTATAGATAGAAGTTATCTACCTAAGTATTGTCTTGATGTGTGTATGGTTGTTATGAAATAACTCACTCTAGAAGGTAAATTCAAAAATATTTTATCTTACCATTTGAGATCTCTTACTACTTCCATAATATATTTTCAAAATGAGAGAGTGGACACCCCACTTCACCATGGTTTTATTTTTGTTCTTGTACCAGAATGGGAAGCCTATTTATTTTTCCCAACCCTCAACCCAAATGATTGTGCACTCAAATGATGAAACCCTAGCCGAGAGATTGAACTACATCAAAAAGGGTGGGTCTTAGGATAAAAATGATGGCATGGCTGTGAACATTCTCTATAACCTTAAATAGGGTGATAATGCTTTAGGGGTGAGAACTTCTAGCAAGGAGAAGGATATGAATATGGTGGATTGGGAAGCCAGGGTTTTGAGGGTTGAGACCATTTCCAACATGATTCTCCTTGTCAATAAGAACCTTGTCCAAGAGATTATGGAGTGCCAAAGAAAAATTGATGTGTAGAACAAGAGAATTGGTGGGATCAATGTTGAAATGGTTATGTAGGAGTAGATAATATCCATTCTCCATGATCAACTTGCCAAGAATGATCCTGATGTTGTTAAGAAAAAGAGTTGAGTTGAGATATTCAGTTCTGAGGATGAATAACACATTGAGGCTGAAGGTAATGTTCCTTCTAATTTTATTGGTAAAAATTTATCATATCCTAGGAAGATGATCAAGGAGGAACTAAGGAAAGAGGAGCTAGTGTTGTAAACAAGGAAAAATACAACAGAAAGTAAACAAACAAATATAGATATTACCTTCACTATAGAACTCTTGCACCTCGAGATAAGACAATAAAATCTTCAATATTTTTTGATATTGTTATAGATTTGGATTACGGATGATATTTATAATATTCTCCAAATGTATTTACAGATGCTATGAACAATTTTCACAAGGATGTAGGTGTCAAATTGGTAGAAGTTGGATGTATTTTTCTTAAGTCTCTAGGGATGGATTTACAAGAAAAATTCTTTTATAGATGAGGGTAGAGCCATAAAAGGTGGATGAAATATTGATTAAGATCCATGTTAAAGGTTGAATAACCCATGCTAGAAAGTAGACTTTGCCATTAGTAGCTGTATATTTATGGAAACGGACATTTGGAATAGAAAAAGTTACATCCGGAAAGTTGGTTATACGCACAACTCTATAGCCCCATCATTTCTAGGAATATAGAAATGGAGTTAAAGTTGAGTTGACTAAGGAGAGGAATTGATTAAATAACTAATTTAATTAGTATTTAAGTGTGAGAGAATAATTAAGCGTTATTTAATTAAATGTTTAATTATATTAGCTAGAGGGTGTAAGAATTAATTTAATTAATTCCACAAGCATATTAGAATTAAGTTAATTAATTCCAAAGGGTAGGAATATAGATTAGGGAATATAATTAACTTAATTAATTTGAAAAATGGTATATTGAAATTTCAAATTTAATTTAATCAAATCCAAATGGGTTTATAGTGGAAAGATATAATTAAATTAATTAGTTCTAATTAGGTGAAGCATGATAGAAATATGAATGTAGTTTTAGGGTGTCTACATTTTCCCCTCTTTAAAGTACTATTATGAAGTAATAGTTCTTTAGAGATAGTAGATGCATAAAGATCAATGAGCGGAAAGAAGAAAAGAATTTGGATTCCCCAAAAAGATAGGATGGTAAGGGAATGACCCCTATAATAAGTGGATATCACAATAAGGTGGTGGATGGCCACTTGATAGGAAAGATACAAGGAATTTGAGTAATGATAATGGGAGGAATTTTACTCGTAGCATGAGCACCATTTAAAGAGTGCAAATATAATAGTAACCTTTATTTTATTGTTGCATAATAGGATTCACCATGATTCTGAAATAATCAAGATGGTTAACCCAAATGTTGCGTAAACAAACACACAACAAAGAAAAGATAAAAAGGAAAACAAAACCAACATATAGAGTAGGTGCAGGCATCAGGGTTATAAAAGAACCAAGATGTAATCACACTACTTGTAAGTGGTCCAAAAAGTAAACATCAATAATGAAACCCAAATTTAGAAAAGAAGATAATCAGTTATGCCCCTAATGCATAAAGACAATGATGAATATGTAGATGCAAATTCTCCCAAGGTGGGAATAAAATCAGACTAAAGAGAAGAGTAAAGGTACTCCTCATGACACTCTTGTTGGATCCATTTTACAAATTATTTGAAATAAATTTCCTTAGGCGAAGTTATATTACGAAGGAAAAATAATTTTGTGACTTGCCCCAAGTAGAGTAAGTAATCATGCAAAGGGAAGAAAGTGATAGTTGTATGATTGGAATGATCACTAGGGTAGTAGATAAAGGTATGAATTTATAATATTATGTTGAGATGTTGAAAGATTCACTTTAAAGGTTTTCCGGTTGTAGGAATTATGTGATAAGTGAATACTTGTTTCAAATTTATTGTGATTTTTGTTTTTTTGAATTTTTGAAATATATGATTTTTAATGGTTTTAGATTTTTTTGAGAAATTTGAAGCAAAGAAAAGGAGTTTTTTTTTTGTGTTACACTTGGATTCATTATAGATGAATGATGTAAATAAAAGCATAAAACACACATGTCAAAAAACCCAATATGAATAGGAATGAACCACACCAAAGTTACATATGAACTAAGATGATTTTTTTTCTCGAGTTGATCTACAATGCAAGTAAACAAATTACAATAAAATAACAAACTGAAAGAAGCAAAAACATCGTCATGATATTGAAAAACGCAATCATACAATTTTTTTTAAAACTCAATTTATAATGACACTCTAAATGTTTTCCATTTTTAAAATAAATTTTGCAGCTATTGGAGGTTTCAATGGGGGCAAAAGATGTAGAATTGAGCCTATCAATGTGGACTAATGGATGGAGAATGAAGCTCTATCGGAGATCCTTAACAAGGAGGATTCACTCACTTATTGGAAATTCTTAAGGGACACAAACTCCATCTCTCATAGGAAATGGAGAAGAACTAGAACAACCACTAGGTATTATATAAAGGAAGACACTTTGATATAAATATGGATTTAATTACTAAGGTCACATGCTTCAATAAAAGGTCTCAATTTCTTAAAAATATGTTGGATATGAAGGTTGAGGAGAAAATTTTTTTGAGTGAGGGGGAATACCTTGTTGGAAAAAAAGGTGGTTATGTATGTGAATCTTTTCCTCCTCCTTTCAACAAAAGTGGCACTAACAGTCATGAAGTTTATAAATGGTTGAAAGAAGGAACTCAATTTTTCTATTTTATCACATTGTCTTCTTAAATAAATTTATGGGAAGATATGATGTTTGTTTCCCTTTATTTTTACTCCCCTCACTTGAGTACTCTATTGATTTGGTTAAAATGGGAAAGTGGGTATACCCTCTACATCATGTTGTCATTCTTTTTCTCTATATGTATTTTGACTTGACCATCCTCTATCCTCCACCAACATCCCTTTCCACTCACCCCTATCCCCCCATTACACCTCATGCTACTTCCTTCTCTTCCGTGGTTGCCACTTCCTCTCTGTAGGCTTCCTCTTCTCCCCCTTCATCCTAGATCCCCCTTCCTTTTCCACCCCATTTTCCTTCCTCTCCCACACTGATTGTTTCCATTATTCTAGATCCTTCTTCCTCTATAAGACCTAGTGACTGCAATTTATTTAGACTTGTTAGGAGAAAGATAACATGATTTTCTATGAATGATTTGGAAATTTCTTCTTCTTTGATGGGAGGTGAAGGAGAAGCTATTTTTAGCCTCATGACTATGGTAGACAAAGGAAAAGCGATAACTATGAAGGGATTCAACACCAACTTCGAGATAGATGTTCAACTCGGGAAAAATTAGAAATATGAGGAGTGATATTGCTACTAAAGTTGGATATAAGAATCTGGAAGGAAAGGATATGTTGTAGGATCTTCTCTTTGGGTCATTAAAATGGAAAAAGAAGTGGAGGGAATCAATACTAAACAATGTAACTTTCTCACCACGATCAAGAATAATTTGGATTTCCTCACTCTTTTAACTCGCTCAAGTATGATATTTTAAGAAAGGACAAGGGAAATAATTTCAAGGATATCAAGAAGAGCCTGTATAATATAAAAAAGAGTTTTCAAAAGATTCTAAAGTAGTCTATTTTTTTAACTGTCGCTTCTAGGTGATTCTCTTGTGACTTTTTTCTTATTTTGTGCTAAATTCTAATTTGACTTCCATTTTTTTGTTCTTCTTTATATATTTTGGTATCCAATTGGGTTGTTGTTTTTAGGTTGTCTTTTGGGTTTATGGACTCTTATTTTCTAATGTTGGGGTCTGGTTTTTTTCCAGACTTTTTCTTGTTCCTAGCTATCATTGTATATCTTCATGTTGGCCACTTTTGTACAGGTAAGATCCCATTCAAAAACCATTTACCCTTAATAAAATAAATGTGTTCCACTTTGAAGAACTAGACAGTTATGAATTCTTCCAAGGGATATCTTAAAATGCTAGAGAATTTAATTGGGCCAAAGAGCAAAGTGATGCTTAGCTACTCCAAAAGATACTCTTATCAAACCCCGCTGAAATTTGATCCGTATTAGATGCAATTTATGAAATCCAAGTGTGCCCCAAGAAAATTTATATTAAAAAATTGTAAATTTACCACGTGCATAGATATACACAACAGGTAGGAAAAGAGATTAGCATAATATGATCACGAGGAGCGTCGTCAAATGGAAATTTTTTTAAGCTGTGCTACAAGTTTTTTTATTATGGGTAAATAGTTTTGAAGGGACTATACCCTGTGTACAAAAAGGCTCAAAAGCTAGATACCAAAAGAGGAAAAACTGACCCTAAAAATGCAAAACATCCAACATCAGGGGGCTCAATAGCCAGATAATACAATATAGTAACAAAACAGGATCAAGATAGACAGTGATCTCGAATAAAAGTAGAAGAGACAAAATACGAACAAGAGATAACCACCACTAGTCTTCCCAGCCAAAAAATAGCACCAAAAACACCAGTCAATAGCAACTTCACCGCCAATAAATAGCAACAGAGCTCCGCATCACTTGACAGCCCGGTCAATCTTGGCTTTAATCATTTGGAGTGAGATGAAGAATGCAATGGTGGTGGCCTGGGAAGGGTCTTTCAAATCCACTGGGAAATTGCAAGATCTTTGTTCTCCTTGGAGCCCCAAATATCCTTGGTAATACCGTTGAGACTGCAAATACTACGCACATGTTGCTCGATAAAATTGTAGATGCTTTTAAGAGCTGAGAGGATATAGTCATTACGCCCTTTTGCATTTCCAAGCCTGACATCTAGAGATAGAAGCTTCTTGAAAACTTCAGCAGTGATATCATCATCTTCATCGTTTTGCAATTTCATTTTGCCCTTAATTTTATCCATATCCCTAATAGCACTCTTTAGTTCCTGAATCTCCTTTTCCATCTTTCCAACTTTGACCAACAAGTCCTCATATTCAGGCTCCTCCACTGGATTACTAATGTGCAGTAAATTCACAACAAGCTCTAGGTCTTTATGAAAGTTATTGAAAGTTGGTCAAACATTTTTTGAATGTTTTTATTTTGATAGTTTTATACTATTTTTTATTTTTGGAACAATTTAATATTTTTTGGTGTTTAGAACAATTTCATATTGTATTTTTATTTTTCAAAACATATTTGAATGTTTTTAGTTTTGAACATATTTGAATGTTTTTGGATTTTGGAAACATATTTGAATGTTTTTAGATTTTGGAAACATTTTTAAAATGATTTTTTGTATTTTTGAATATTTTTAAATTTTTTTTTTGTATTTTTGACTCATTAAAAGGGTTTGCACAACTTGAACACAAGAGAAAATAATAAGAAGCATTCCAATCCATTAGAAGAAATGTAGATGATGTAGTGACATGATGTCTCACTCCATTCATGACTCCACATAACTAGGAAGATGTGATTTCTCATCATTGAAAGCCAAAAAGTACATGAAAACTAGGTTGTTGGACCTTTTCATGAATCAAATGTGTTTTCATTGATGTCAATGTCAAGATAAATCAATTCTTTGTCAAGCTACATTGATGGAAAAAGCATTCAATTGGTAAAGTGACCATGTGAAGAGGATGAAGGTTTATTGGTAGTGTCAGATCACAAAGGCTTCATGATGCTAAAGGCTAAGTTCTAAAGGACTTAGTCTATATTTTTGAAAGCCTCAGACATGGGGAGATAGCCACCGAATCCTAGACACAACCACTTGAATAATTGGAGTGGCCGCCGTAGTTTGCACAAATCCATGGAATGCTAGAGAACACCATAAAAGGTAAGTGGTTACCACACATAAAAGGATAAATTCATGAAGCTACATGGAGTCAAAGTCCAAGCCACAAAATAGATAAGTGAATCTGTGAATACAAAGGAAGAACCGCGAAAGTGAAGGAAAATTCATGAGAGTAAGGGAGTTAGAAGCAAAGATGCCAATAAAGAGAAAAACCATGAAGAACTATGGAAGCCGCAGAAGACTGTAAAAGCCATAAGAAGAAGAGATAGAGTTGTGGATGTGGAAAAAATCCACATAAAGATAAAAGAAAAGGAGGATAACCACGAGGCATTGTGAATGCTACAAGAAGCATAGAAGATTTTTTGATAACTAAAAATTTGCCAAGTAAGGGGATATCTTTGCCAAGTAAAGAAAAAAGTTGCGATACAAAAGAGAGTCAAAGGAGCTAATGAAATCTGAAAAATGAGAGAATATGGAATGAAAAGGGTTGAAGGAAATGAAATTGATTTAAACATGAACAAGTAAGATTTTGGTTTTCCAAAATTGACGATGATTCGACTATCAGGTGATTGTGGCTAAGGATACGACTTGAACTCCATGAACAAGGAAGAAATCTATTGTTCCAGTGCTAACATTTGATGTGTATTGAATTTGTGGAAATGTGGTTACATTCTCTATATGATCCAAAGTCTCAAGGCAAAATGAAATTTGAAGAAGGAAATGTCTTGCTCATCTCTGTCACATTGCAAATTGTAAACAAATGTGGAAAATCTATTTTTGGCAAATGGCTAATAAATAGCTTTTGGAAATGCATGGAAAGTGGTGTAATCAAGTTGAATACAAAAGGAACAATATCTAGAGTTAACTACATGCAATAAATAGTCGAATTCTCGTGTGACCAATCCTGAAGATACATGAAACACAAATCGAAGGAAAGAATAGGGTCAATTATGAATATAGTTTGAAATTGGAACTTTTTTTTTGCTCAAGTAAGAGAAGGAAGCCATCGAGATAAAGAAGAGTGGAAAAAGAATGAATACAATGCAATCTAGCTGAACAAGAGTGAGATAAAAATAAAGAGGAAAGAGGACAACAAATCGATGATACATTGATTGATCGGATGAGAAGAGCATCAAGAGAGGTAGATTGATTGAGTAAGTAGGATCGAATCAGATGAGTAGAAGAGTGTAAAAGAACACATACTGAGCTAGGAAAGTGATCATAATTCATTGTAATAGAAATTTTTGTAACTAGATGATCAAAATTTGTATATAAATCAAGTCTAAGTTATAGCTTAGCACATTCAGGGAGTTATAGATTCCTTATAGGTGGGTGCTTGCAAAATAAATCTCTTGTGATGTGTAATATTCACTTGAGTCCTTTTTTGTGTGTAATATCAACAGAGGTGTAGGGGTTGGAGCTCCTTGTGGGGTTGGTGCCTCACTAAACAAATCTTGTAAGATGTGTTATATTCTTATGAGTCCTTTCTTTGTGTAATATAAGCAATGATTTTGGTGGTTTTTCTCCCAAAAGGGTTTCCCACAGTAAATCTCTATGTTCAACATTTTTGCATGACATATGTTTGATTGACTACTCATAGTTTAATGCTACACATCATTAAAGAGTTTAAAATTGGCATAAAATGATTTTTTTTAATCTGCACTAATTCAGCCCCCTCAGTGCTTGTGATCTCTAACAATTGGTATCAAAGTGACATCCTTATTGTAGAATCTTAACATCTTCAAGGAGATCCTCCTATCACAAGCATGAAAACAAATTAGGAACAAGGTGGTTTGTCACTGTTAAGATCACCTCTCTTTACTGGTACAAATTATGCATTCTAGAGAATAATAATGAAGACATATTTGATGTCACTTGGTTTTGACATCTGGGAATGTGTTGAGAAAGGTTATACTACTCCAACCACACCAATCACTACTTTTGTGGATAAGGAAAAATATGAATGTAACTCAAGAGATATGAATGCCATTCTATGTACCCTAACTGAGAAAAAGTTTGTAAAAGTTATGCATTGAAAAACCACAAAGGAAATATGGACCAAGATGCAAAGTATCTACGAAGGTGATGAAAAAGTCAAGCTAGCAAAATTACAGACCTATAGAGCTCAGTTCGAGAATTTGAAGATGAAGGATGATGAGAGCATAACCACCTACATGCAAAGAATTGATGAAGTCATAAATATGATCAGAGGCTTAGGAGAAAAGATGGAAGAATATGTTATTTTCCAAAAGGTTATGAGATCCCTGACCAACAAGTATGATGCAAAGGTTTCAGCCATAGAGGAAGCCAAAGAAATGAAGACTCTCATGATGGATGAACTTCAGAGCACCCTATCAAAGCATACGAGATGAGGACTATTACATCCAAAACTACCAAGAAAGAGGTAACATTCAAGGTCAAGAAAGAAACTCAGTCTGCACAAGAAGAAGAAGAAGAATCAACTTCAGGAGATGAGTTGGATGATGAAAATATTGAAGCCATGTTCATAAGAAGATTAAAAAGAGGCTTAGGTAAATATAAAGGAAAACTCCCATTCAATGTTTTTCTTGTGGACAAGTAGGTCACTTTTCTAGTAGGTTTCGAACAAGAATAAAGACAATTAGTCTACGAACATGAAGAGGACAGTCATAAACATAGAAAAAGAGAAACTGAATATAAGAAGAAAAGTGACAAAAATAAGTTCTTTAAGAACAAAAGAAACTTCTATTCAAAGGAAGAATCAAGTGGATCAGATTCAAGTAACTCTGAGAATGAAAATGATGAAGATCAATTAGAATTTTTGTTTATGGCTATGGATACAAATGAAGAAAGCATATCCAAAGGAAAGTACACAGTTGATGGTGAAGACTTTGATGAAGAAGAAGCTGAAGTGAATCTCGAAGCAAAGTTAGTGTGTGCTCTTGAAGAACCGAGTCTATGTAGAAGAAAGAATCAAAACCTGAGATGCACACTAAAGGATTATGAAGATAAAATCTACCTCTTTTAAGAAAGATAGTCTCAAAGAGAGGAAGAAGAGGCTAATGAGGTTAAGGAGTTGGAAACCCACTTGAAAATATTTCAAGTTATTATAAATCAAAGGAGGATGAATGGAATGAGGTGAACTCAAAATTGGAATAAGTGAAAGATGAGATGGAACAAATGAACAACAAGCTAAAAGTGTATGTGTTATCTAAATTCACCCCCTGGGTAAATTTGATAACATGCATCAGAATACTCAAAGTCCCAAGCAAATAGATTGATTCAAGGCAAAAATCATGTTTCTAGGGTCCCCTCAGATTTTTTCTAACTCCCCTGTCCAAGAAGAAAAGAGCAAGTTCTGAAAAAGGGTGAAAAAGTTGCAAAAAACAAGCTTGAGCCAGAAAAAATCATGAAAAATGGCTAAGTCCTAGTCCAGGCGGTCCTTGGGACAGTTGGGACATCGGGGCGTGAATCGGCCGAAAGGCTGCCAAGCGGTCCGCAGAGCAAAGAAACATCCGGGCCGTGAGGACATGCGGGATGCGGAAAGGTGAACCAGCTGAAGGACAGAGCAAAATTGACTAACTATTGTGCAGGTAGGTTGGGACATCTGGGCCGAAAAGATGTGGTGGACACGGGGAGCCAAAAGAGCTGAGAGCCAACCAAATCATGCCACGTGTCTTCACCTCAAAGAGGGATGTGGAAGCCCGAATCGGGGCGGATTGGAAGTTTTGTCCCGCACAGGTTTGGGACAGCCGGGACATGGGGACGCGAGGGATGTGAAAGGCCGGCATGCCCACGGACGAACCAAGAAATGCCACGTGTCACAAGGGAAAGCATCCAAAATTTCAAAGGGCAAGGTTTGAAGGGGCGGCCCGAGTGAATCAGAATAGGACACGTGTCCTAAGGAGAAGGGAAATGCAGAGCTCAAGGAAACTTTGAAGAATTTGGCAAAAGTTTTGGCCGAAAAGCTAAAAGCAAAGGTCTTCCCCACACCCCTATCAACCAATCAATGCATGCCACGTGTCCCAAGTGGCGGGGGCGCGGGGAAAAGTGGAATTTTTTCCAAAAATTAAAAAAAGGGGCAAATTTCAAGGGAAATCCACGGAAAGAAGGAGCCGAGAGAATTGTTCATCAATCGCCTTGACCACATGTCGTCCAGTGGCGGAGAGCGGGAAAAAAATTTAAAATCCATTTTTGCCTGTTTTGTGCCCTAAATCTTCAGATCGCCATATCTTTCGATCCAAAGCTCAGATTTGCACGTTCTTTATATCATTGGAAATATTATAAAATTATCTACATGACTCGGGGTCAATATTGAATTTTGGTGTAGTATGGAGAGAGAAAGTTAAGAAACGGCTCTGACGCATGTTCATGGCCAGAAGTGACATTTTAGCGACCAATTTAATGCAGAATGGGTCGCATTCTCCTCCAAACTGGTCAAAAATGGCAGGGTATGGGTTTGTAAGGTCCCCGATGCTGATTTAATGTATTTGCGATCGGTGAGAAATGGGCTTGCATGTTTTCCTACGTTTTCTCTCCGGGCTCGACCCATGCAATGTAAAAGCCAGATTTGGCTCATTTTCTAAGGGGGAACACTTTTGGGCATAGAAACTTCTTCTTTCACCTCCAGCAAGTGATTGTTTGAAGAATCAAACCTCTTCAAAGATTGTAACAGTTTTTTACCTCTCTGAGGTTGTAATGCAATGGTTTTGACATTGGAAATGATAATGCAAGCTTTGTGAATGGTTTAATCCTTTGTTTGTATTATTTGCTTCATTTCGGACCCTAAATTATATCTTATCGGCTGTGTATGTTTTATGTTGCAATCTCTCGGTTTGTGTCTATTTGCATGACAAAAATGTTTCACCACTCCTTTTGGTGCATCACCATCTTTAGTTAGTTTCAATTTTTACATTTCTATCCCTGTCTCCTTGCAATTTAGAGTAGGATTAGGATCTGAACCTCTGTAGTTGTGCAAAATATAGATCTAAATTAGAGGAGTTTGAGGAACCAAGCCTCTAATCTGGAGATTCCTCTCTTAGTTTCACAAGTCCCACACTTGGAGAGAGGTTTCCATGTTGTGTAATCACACTGGATGCCTGAAACATCAACCTAGAAGCCTGATGTACATCCAGGGGTGCTGTGAGCCTGCAAAAATAGTTTTGGCACACCCGGTGGGACACTAGAGGTCTCATTTTTATTGCAACAATAGTTTTGGCATGCCCGGTGGGACACTAGAGGTCTCATTTTTATTGCAGCAAAGTTGATGTGCATCTGCTACAATTTTCTTGCTTGAAAAGAGCTATTATTTGCATATCTGGCGACTCCAAGGGGAAGAATCAACTGGTTTCAGCAGTGCAGGCCTGAAAACTCATGAGAAGAGTCACCACAAGGTCAAGAGTTGGAGAAGAAGAAGTGTTGTTTGAATACTTGCAATTATCTCCAAGAAGAAGGCAAAGAGGAAGAAGGATTCAAAGGTCTCCATCTCCACCAAATAGAACTCTCTCAACTCCTCCACCTGGTAGGCCTTTCATTCAGTCAACAAGGGTTTTAAGACCAATTAGAATGGCTCAAAACAATCCCTACGTCAACTTCACAGGTAGCAGCCCACTTGCCCTCAATGCACAACATCTAATTCCTATTGCAGCCTTGAAGAACATTCCCTACTTCTTGGAGAAAATCGGACTACTCCGGTGATCATGTTAAATATATTGCTAACCTTTGTGCAATCCATGAAATCAATGAAATGTAAGTGGTCATCAAGTTGCTTTGGCATCTTCATTCAAGGGTAAAGCATTGCAATGGTTTAGGAGACTTACAGCTGGTTCTATCACAAATTGGAATCAGCTGTGTATAGCACTTCATGAGCAATTTGGAGAGAAGGGAGACAACTTGTCTCTTTTGGAGTAGCTGACAACCATCAAGAGAGCTCCCAATGAGTAGCTGACTGATTTCAACTTCAGATTTCAAAAGACTTGGGAGAGAATTCCAGTGGCAGTCAGACCAACAGCAGAAGGTGCTTTTCTCTACTATCTCAAAGCTCTAAATTCTGATATTTCTATGTTGATTCAGTCCATGGGAGGCATAACTATCCCTATGGCTTATAGCATTGCCATTAGGGCTGAAAATTGTTTGATCCAAGCTGGCAAACTTGCCCCTAGACCTCCCATGCCACTGTTTCCAAGTTTAGAGAGCCCAAACACCAATCAAGCACCTAGTTTGGCTCCTTCTCCCACTCCTAGAAATCAGAGTTCAAATGAAGCTTCCACTTCATCTCCAAGTGCCCCAAATGAGCTTCAAGAAGTCATGAAGCAATTGGAAAACCTAGGCAATGAGTTGGTTACTCTTAAGAGGCAACAAGCCCAAGGTTTTAGACCTTCTTATCAACCCCAAGCTCAGCCTTACAGGCAGCCATACCAACCACAAAGGCCACCTAAACCAGCTGCAAATGTGAATCAAACAAGGCCTCCTGCCAATAGACCATTTCAGCCCTATAATCCAAATGCCATATCTGCCTCTAAGGCATTGGTGCCAACGCAAAACAACATTGCTCAGGAGTATGATTGGTGTTTTCCATGCAATGAGCCTCATAACCAATCCATGTGCTTCAATGGTGATTTGAATCAAGCATTGATGGTGACAACTACTGGTGTGGAGGGTGAGGGCAGTCAAGGAAACAACCAACAACAAGAAACATTCCAACAACAATCAACCCCAAATGACACCACATTGGTAAACTAGCAAGCAGAAGATTTTTGTGGCATGAATCAAGTAGTGTCTCAAGGTGTTGCAGCCAACACAAGGTCAAAAAGGAGGAATTTGGGTGAAGAACAGCCATTAGCCCCAACCAATCCACAACCTTCCATATCTCCACAAATGATTGGCAAGAAAAGTCCAGTTTCAAATGCACAAGGGCAGCTAAGAACAGCCCCTAGGCCAACTCAAATACCAGTTGTTGCTACCCACATGCAAGGAGTGAATGTGCAAACCAAGGGACAACAAAGAGATCCTTCATCACCATTTAGTATCATTGATCAGATGAAGAAGACAAACGTCAATATATCAATGTGGGAATCCCTATCTATCCCAGGCCAAAGAGATCTGCTGCAAGCTGCCATGAAGGACTGGCCAACTTCAAATCAGCAAGTTCAGATGCAAGAAAAAGTGCTTACAAATGCTGCCCAGCCTGAGGGAAATCATGGAGGATAGCAAGGTAAAATGTTGAAACCCCCTCCTTTCTATGTTTCATTGATCATTGGAAGTCAGCTAGTGCACAATTGCATGATAGACTCGGGGCAAGTAGCTCGGTAATGCCTAAACAAATAGTTGATCAGCTAGGGCTCCAGTATGAAACAACATCCAAAGGGGTAGTGCAGCTAGATGGGACAGCAGTAGCAATAGTTGGAGTGATTAGAAACTTGAGTCTTACCTTGCATGCATGTCCAAATGTTGTTGTTTTACAAGATGTATCAGTCATAGACCTTCCACCACTCTTTGCCCTATGCTTGTCAAGGGACTTCACAGCCAAGATTGGGGGATATTTGTCTGCTGATTGGTCACACATGCTATTCAGAACGAGGTATGGAACTAAGGCTACAATCAGGTCTGAACCTATTGCAAACTTCCATATTGAGCCTTACACTCCAAGTCAGATTAATGCCAATTGCTCAGCATTTGATCAAGAAGATCACCCAAGCACCGATGAGGCTGACACCAAGGTTGGAAGCATCCCGGATCTAACTCTTGATGAATGGGAAAACAAGATACATGCATTTGATCCTTATCAAGAAGTGGAAGAATCTGAGCTAGGGGTCTATTGCATACACGAAGAAAATCAGCCTATTCCTAGCATCACCAAGCCAAACCACAAGGATGACAACGAGGTATGGCAGCTGTTTTTTGATGGATCAAGGAGTAGACAAGGTGTAGGAGGTGGAGCCATGCTTGTTTCACCTCAAGGAGTAAAGTACTATTCATCTTTTAGATTTCAGTTTACATGCTCCAACAACACTGCTGAATATGAAGCCTTGGTTCAAGGGATGCATTGGGCAATAAAGAGAGGAATAAATAACTTGCAAGTCTTTGGGGACAGTGAATTAATTGTGAATTAGGTCAAGGGACAACATGCTACCAAGAATGATCTTCTTAGGTGCTACAAGAACAGGGTGTGGGACCTCATGGAAGATTTTGAGGGTTTTTGGCATCAAATCTATTCCTAGGAAAGAGAATCAAGCTGCTGATAGGCTTGTAGCAGTAGGGGCAGCCTTTGACATTGTGGAAAGTATTTAACAAAACAAGGTACAACCAAACATCCACATGATTGTGAGGCCTTGATCTGCTAGATAACAATGTCGGTTGGCAAGTGTTCGAAAATGACCAGCAAATCATCCATTTCTTGCAAGAAGAAGACAATGCTGCCCCCACTCCTTGCTTTGGACCCAAGGCATAATGCACTTCCTAGGCATAGGCTTATGTCCTTCGGAGATGAACAAGACCCAAAGGAGACACTTCAGATTGTAGGCTGTTCCGTATGCCATTGTTGGTGGAGTTTTGTTCAAGAAAGATGTGAATGGAGTCTTCTTGAGATGCATTAGCACGATCGATTCAAAGGGTGTTGGAAGAATTTCATGGTGGACCAGCTAGTGGTCATTTTGCACCAAGAGTGATAGCTCTAAAAATCATGAAGGCTGGTTATTATTGGCCTAAGATCTTCAAAGTGATTGCTATGCATGGATCAAGAAGTGTAAGAATTGTGCATTCTTCATAGGGAAGGAGAGACTTGCTGCCCTTCCATTACACCCAATCTCAGTTGACCAGCCATTCATGCAATGGGGTTTGGACTTCATTGGAGTCATTAATCCCAATTCAAGCCAAGGGCACAAATGGATTTTGACAGCCATGAGACTACTTCACCAAATGGACAGAAGTAGTAGCACTCAAAGAGGCAAATGAGTCTAGCATCTTATAATTTTATGAGGGGATAACAACCAAATTTGGTGTACCTGCTACAATAATCTCTGATAATGCATTGGCATTCATTGGATCTAAGGTGACTGAGTGGGCTGTCAAGAACGGTATTTACGTAAGCACTTCATCAAACTATTACCCTCAAGGTAATGGCTGACCGAGTCTACAAACAAGAACTTGTTGAGGATCATTAGGAGGACTCTTGATGAGAATCAGAGGTCTTGGCATACCAAATTGAAATCAGCCTTATGGGCTGATAGGATAACTCCCAAAAGATCCACAGGTAACTCTCCATTCAAACTTGTCTATGAAAGAGAAGCAATCTTGCCCATGTCGCTTGAGTTGCCAACATTGGAAATCATGAAGCAGCTGGAGTTGCTAGAGTTTGAGCCCATGGAGGTGAGGTATGTAGTGTTGATGGAGCTGCAAGAGATCATAAATCGGGCATCCCAAGCAATGGAGAAGGATCAAGCTTTGATCAAGAAGACCTTTGATAGAAAGGCCAAAGATAGATCTTTTCAAATTGGAGATCTAGTGTTGAAATGGGATGTGGATAGAGCAAAGTCGGGAAGGCATTCAAAATTTGATGCCATTTGGAGTGGCCCATACATGGTCACGAAGTGCAAGAACAACAATGCTTTCCAATTGGCCTCATCGATGGTGAAGAAGCTGCAGATTCCGGTCAATGGAATCTATCTCAAGCATTACCTCTAAAGGAAAGATTCACTACCTTGTAAATATTAGATTAGATTTTCATTCCTCCAAGTGCTTGTGCACATTGTTTTGCTGTAGGATAGTTTTGTTTTCCCTAAGTGCTTTGGCACATCTTGTTGTCCATGGAGATGTTTTGCAGCCCTTGCTCCCCTCAGGTGATTTTCCATCTTCCTCCTTGCACATACTGAGTCAGTTAGGGTTCTAAACAAAATATTTGATGACTCCATGCCCAATGGACTGCTTCAGGCAACTGGTATCTTCTACCTAGCAGGCAGGTAACCCGCTGAGTCACCAAATTGTTATCCAAATTCACCCCCCCAGGGTAAATTTGATAACATGCATCAGAATACTCAAAGTCCCAGGCAAATAGATGATTCAAGGAAAAAAATCATGTTTCTAGGGTCCCCTTAGATTTTTTCTAACTCCCCTTTCTAAGAGGAAAAGAGCAAGTTCTAAAAAAGGGTGAAAAAGTTGCAAAAACAAGCTTGAGCCAAGAAAAATCATGAAAAATGGCTAAGTCCTAGTCCAGGCGGTCCTTGGGACAGTTGGGACATCGGGGCGCGAATCAGCCGAAAGGCCATCAGGCGGTCTGCAGAGAAAAGGAACATCCAGGCCGTGAGGATGTGCGGGACGTGGAAAGGTGAACCCGGTGAAGGACGAGCAAAATCAACGAAGCTGTTGTGCAGGCAGCAGTGCAGGACATCCGGGCCGAAAAGACGCGGCGGACGCGGGGAGAGCTGAAAGAGAGAGCCAACCAAATCATGCCACGTGTCTTCACCTCAAAGAGGGACAGGGAAGCCCGAATCAGGCGGATCAGAAGTTTTTGTCCCAGACAGTTTGGGACAGCCGGGACATGGGGACGCGAGGGATGCGAAAGGCCGGCAGGCCCGCAGACGAACCAAGAAACGCCATGTGTCACAAGGGAAAGCGTCCAAAATTTCAAAGGGAAAGGTTTGAAGGGGCGGCCCGAGCGAATCAGAACAAGACATGTGTCATAAGGAGAAGGGAAGCATAGAGCTCGGGGAAAATTTGAAGAATTTGGCAAAAGTCTTGGACAAAAATCTAAAAGCAAAGGTCTTCCCTGCACCCCTGTCAACCAATCAATGCATGCCACGTGTCCCAAGTGGCGGGGGCGCAGGGGAAAAGTGGAATTTTTTCCAAAAAATTAAAAAAAAGGGGCAAATTTCAAGGGAAAACCCACGGAAAGAAGGATCCGAGAAAATTGCTCATCAATCAGCGCCCAACACGTGTTGTCCAAGTGGTAGAGCGTGGGAAAAAAATTTGAAATCCATTTTTGCCTGTTTTGTGCCCTAAATCTTCAGATCACCATATCTTTCAATCCAGATATCATATTTGCATGTTCTTTATATCATTGGAAAGCTTATAAAATTCTCTACATGATTCTAGGGTCAATCTTGAATTTTAGTGTAGTTTGAAGAGAGAAAGTTAAGAAATGGATCTGACACGTGTTCATGGCCAGAAGTGACATTTCAGCGACCAATTTAATGCAGAATGGGTCGCATTCTCCTCCAAACCGGTCAAAAAAGGTAGGGTATGGGTTTGTAAGGTTCCCATGCTGATTTAATGTATTTGCAGTCAATGAGGAATGGGCTTGCACGTTTTCCCACGTTTCTCTCTCCTGGTCTCGACCCATGCAATGTAAAAGCCAAATTTGGCTCATTTTCTAAGGGGGAACACTTTTGGGCATAACAACTTCTTCTTTCACATCCAACAAGTGATTGTTTGAAGAATCAGACCTCTTCAAAGACTCGTAATGAGGTTTTTGCTCTCTCGAGGTTATAATGCGTGCATTTTGACATTGAAAATGATAATGCAAGCTTTGTGAATGGTTTGATCCTTTGTTTGTATTATTTGCTTCATTTCAGACCCTAAATTATATCTTATTAGCCTGTGTATTTTTTATGTTGCAATCTCTGGTTTGTGTCTATTTGCATGAAAAAATGTTTCACCACTCCTTTTGGTGCATCACCATCTTTAGTTAGTTTCAATTTTTGCATTTCTATCCCTGTCTCCTTGCAATTTAGAGTAGGATTAGGATCTGAACCTCTGTAGTTGTGTAAAATATAGATCTAAATCAGAGGAGTTTGAGGTACCAGCCTCTAATCTGGAGATTCCTCTCTCAGTTTCACAAGTCCCACACTTGGAGAGAGGTTTCCATGTTGTGCAATCACACTGGATGCCTCGAAACATCAACCTAGAAGCCTCGATGTGTGTCCAGGGTGCTTTGTGAGCTTGCAACAACAAAGATGAAAAGCTAGAGAAAACTTAAAATGTGCTAACCAATATGCTCAATAGTTAAAATGATATAACTGATAAATATTGAATTGGCTTCAAAGGAGAAAATAAAGAAAAGGAGCCAACAAAGAATGAAAGAAACAAGTCTGTGGAAACACCAAGTACTTCCTCTATTGCAAATGAAGGATTCAAGAGATCCATGTGAAGAAGAGCCACTACACCGAAGATCACATATGCAATGAGATACACACATTCTTATAATGGTTATTGTTATGCATGTAATCAGTTTGGACATAAAGCCGTCAAGTGTAGGAAATTCTCTAGAGGCTATATAAGAAACTTTGGCCCATATTACACCAAATCAAACTATAATAGTGTCCAACAAAATTATCATAAGAAGAGTATTGTGGTTTTAGAAAACAAACAAGAACCACCCAAGAAAAAGAAGTGGGTATATGTGGAAAAGAAGGATGAGAACAAGAGAAAAGAGTCCTACTCAATAGTATAGATTGCATTCCATGTGAAAAATGAAGTTAAAATCTGGTATTTTGATAGTGGATTCTCAAGCCACATGAAAGGTGATAAAATTGAGTTCATTACTTTATCTTAAAATGCATCCGGTCTGCGAGATTTGGAGATAACAACTTAGCCAACATAGTTGGAAAGGAACCTTGAGTCTAGATAATGGAAATACTATAACTGAAAATGTTTTATATGTTGAAGGTCTTAAACATAATTTGTTGAGTGTGATTCAAATGTGGAAGAGGGGATAACATGTTATATTCCATGATAAGGGTTATGATATCATAAATTGTGAAATAGGAAAGAAGGTTGCAAAGGCCAAGTGGAAAAAGAACAACATGTATGTTCTCAATGAGATAAACAAAGAGAAATGATTCACAAGAAAGATTGACCACAAATAGTTGTGGCACAAGATATTGGGGCATATGAGCTTTGAAAATATAGTAAAATTAAGTGCAAAAGGTTGTGTTAGACATATTCCAAATATTGTGAAACTTGCAGATAATCTATGCAAGGCCTGTCTACTTGGCAAACAAAAAGGAGATCATTCAAATCAAAGGATTATTCCACAACCAAACCATTGGAGTTAATCCATATAGAAATTTTTGGACGCACTAGAATTGAACGTATAAATGGTGAGGTATATTTCATGTTGCTAATAGATGATTACACAAGAATGACATTAGTAGCGTGTTTGAGGAAAAAATCAGAAGATTTGGACATATTTAAGAAATTCAAGGCATTGGTTGAAAATGAGAAAAATAAAAAAATCAAATTCCTAAGATTAGATAGAGGTGGATAATTCTGGTCAAATGAGTTCAATGAATCCTGTGAATAAAAACCCTACAAGGAGAATAAAACACACAATATACCTGTAAATGTAATGAAAGGTCATAAAATTCAATAGAACACAATCTAGGGTAGATAATAACCAAAAAACATGAATTTTATTCCTGTAAATAGATGCAAAATCCATTACAATGAAAGAGAAAGGAAAATCTCACCATACAGATATCCAAATATGAGGCCTACAACTCAAGAACATTTGTGCATCACTTTGAAATGATAACCTTGCATTCTAAGAGTATCCCACATAAGGGTATCCAATATTACAAATGAGCATCCTTTTATAATTTATAGAGAATGAGAAAGAGAGAGAAGAGGAACTTTAATTATTACTTCCACTAACCAACAACATGTATCAAATCTCTAAAAATAGGTATGGGTACCCTTACAATACCATTCCCTAATGATAATTTTCTTACAAGAGAAGGAATGGGCACAATACTTCATCAAATGTGGTGGTTGAGCTACCTGGAAATTTGTTCTTTAATTATGGAGATGTTTTCCTCTTTTTAACCCACCTACCCTCACCTAATTCAATATTTCTAGTTCCATGGTGTAAAGGATGAATATACCTTTCCAACGGTACCAAGTTTGTTGAAATATGGAGTACCGGGTGAAAGTTATGGCCATGTAGATCCGAGGGGATCACGTAGGAGCACAAGGTTGTCAACACTTCTCTATAGTCTATGATAATAATTTTCTATTTAGTGCGAGATGGATCGGAGGATCAAAGAAGTGAAGGAAGTGTGGAAAGGTTTCTTTAGTTCTCCGAGGCCCACTTTATCCGCTTTGGTTATGAGTTTATGTTTTGATCGGTGAGTCAAACCTTAGGCATAATTGTGGAATAGTTACACCCAAGTTTTTGGTACCCACAAACCACCCTCTCATTTGCAACACCCACCGTATCTTCCTTCATTGCGGTCCAAAAAGGAAGTGGGGAGCCAATGACCTTGAGTAAATTGTTCCATTTATTCTTTAAATATTTTCCCTTCCTGTAATACACTATCGATTCACCCAAACTTCTTCAATGTGGCCCGAAGGATGATGAGGGGAACTTTGAGCCCATCATAACTATTCCTTTTATTCTGTCAGGGACCTAAATTTACCTCAAAATACTATCTCGACTCCATTTTATTTTCTTTGTGGATAGAAGTATCATGTAGAGAACTAAAGGCTTTGAGGAACTTGTTCCACAGTTCCTTCTAGACCTAAAAACCCGCAATACACTACGAAGATCCCTTTTTGATTTTTCTAAGTTTTTAGGCTAAGTATGGAACCGAGGAGCCGGGAAAAGGAAGGGGAATCCTTGGAACATTGAATTTTATCCATTTTCATTAGTTATACTTGTTCAAGTTCGGAGAATTATTTGTTTTTCCAGTTTCTTCTCCAAGACTCCGTCAAACTTCCTAAGTCGATATTTGTCAAGTTGGCCAATTTGTAAGGGATGTAAAATTGGGTAACAGTTTGGCAGCTCACAAGGTAGATTTCTTGATATATTGAAGATATCAGTAGCCTTGAAACATACATTGGGCATGGATTCATCATGATACTCTGAATTGATATAAAACTTGAATCGATCTTTTCATTATAAGAATTTTTTGAATTAAGTTTTAGGAGAGTGGAAAATTGTCTTGAATTTGAAATTTCACCACAATCTCCTGAAATTTATAATGAAACTCAGAAGCAGTAGCCCCCAATATATAATTATGCCACTTTTATATGGATTATAATCATATTCCCCTTGAAATACTCTTAAGATTTTATTTTAGTTGCTCTGTATTTGATTCTATGAGATATTGTATTCGATCCTTAAGCCCCGAAAATCTTCCCAATTCATACTCCATCTAGAATCCTTCCATGAAACACCGTGCAATAGAAAATCCACCCATAGAAAAAAATCACGTGTGCAAGGCACTCAGGGAAGGGAAACCTTTTCTACCAATAAGACAATGTGCTAGTAAAACTTGGAGGAATTGAAAACTAATCTACTATGTACAAGATGCAATGAAACAACTTAATGGGAATGCTTGAGATAAATCCCATTGACTAGGATTTGTAATTCATTTCCATCAAGTTAAAATAACTCAAAAGAGTTAAATTCTTTCCAATCACTAATGACATATGGCCCATTCCAAATTACATCAAACTTAGAGTGTTATCCCAATTTATCTCTACCTACATCCCATTTTAAGACCAAATCACCAACTGTGAATGTCAGAGCTCTATTCCTTTTATCAAACCATTGTTTGGTTGATTTTGATGTTGTTTTAACATGGTCATGAAATTTTTCTTAATTAGACAAGCTCAATCAGTTATCCCATTTTGATTTCTCTTTGATATACACCCTCAAATTCCAATTGTTGAGCTAATTCAAGTGAAAAAGGAATCCTTACTTATTTTTCATATACAATTTTATAAGGGGAAGTACTAATTTCCTTCTTCATTGTGATCCTGTTAGCCCAAAGAGCATTTCTCACCTTTGTATGCCACTGTCTTTGATTGATATCCATTGTTCTCTTCATGATCCTAATCAAGTTCTTGTTAGTGGATTTTGCCAAACCATTACCTTGGGGGTAGTAGTTGGAAGAATTATTCAAATAAATTCCAAGTCCAAGAGCCCAATCAGAAATTTTAGATCCTAAGAAAGATTTTGTATTATCAAAAATTATAGTTTGATGGATACCAAACCTTGTCAAAATGTCTTCAAGGAAGTCCATGATGACTGATTCAATTGTTTCCTTCAGTGACATAACCTTTTTCCACCTAATAAAATAATTTTTGCTATCAACACCAATTTATGGCCAACACTTGATGGAGGATTAATCATGTTAATGAAATCAAGACCCCATTGGGAAAATGGCTGATTTGATTGAATTGGGTGACGTGGAAGGAAAACAAACCTTTTAATACCGTGAAGATAGCACATTCCCTAAATTTTATGACCCATTTGTGAGCATATGTAAAAATTGGGCCAAAAGTATCATGCTTTTATAATTTTCATTGTAGTGGCTTTGGCAGAGAAATTTCCACCAGAGAAACCATCATGGAATTCTATCAAAACCTTATCTACTTGTTCACCTTCAATGCACCTCAACAAAACTCCATCAATGTTTCTTTTGAATAAAATCCCATCAATTAGTGCATAAGGAATGGACTGAAGCCTCATATATCTCCTTTTTTATCTTGTTTAGGCCAAGAGGATATGCACTAGTAGACAAGAAGTTAGTCATATCACCAATCTAGATGTGATTATTAACTGTATTTTCTTCATCTTGTTGAATTTCAATGTCATATGGGAGTTCCTCATTAATGAAGGAGGTTTCTTGGTCATTTTGAGCATCCAAAGAAAGTTTCTCATAAAGTGTTGTACCTCTTAGCATATTTGTGGCTTTAATTTTCACATCATATTCCATGATTTTGGTCACCCATCCAACTCTTTTCTCATTGATTTCTACCCCCATAATGAAATCTCTCATACTGGAATATGAGACTAGAACTTTGATATGATTAGTGGAAATCATGCTCTTAAATTTATTTAGATCTCTCAAGATATGAAATACCTATTTTTCCATATGGTTATACCTCATTTCATAATCATTTAGTGTTTAAAGAGAGATAATAAAGAGAGAGAATGGCTGAGATTCATTCTAAATCAATGGAAATTCCATCCTTTGAAACAATATGCCCCAAGAGCTTACCCCTAGGGACTAAAAGTTACATTTCTTGGGGTTAAGAGACACCCCATATTCCCTACATCTCTCAAAGACCTTCTCAAGATGATTGATATGATCTTTACTCTATTTTGAGAAAATGGTAATATCATCTAGATAGATAAGGATGAATTCATTGATATACCCTTTGAAAGCAATGTCCATTTCTCTTTGGAATGTAGCACCTGCATTTGATAAACCAAAAGGCATTTTATGATAAGCATATGTTCCCCATTTTGTTGTAAATGCAGTCTTGAACTGATCCTCCTCCCTAACCTTGATCTGATTGAAACTTGAGTATCCATCAAACATATAAAACCTTTTATATCTTGTTACCATTTTTAAAATTTAGTCGATGGAGGGTAGATGATAATGATATTTTAAGGAGGATTTGTTCAAATCTTTGAAATAAACACAAATTCTAATTTCTCAGTTCTTCTTCATCACTGGAACAAGATTTGCCACCCATGTAGAGTATTTGATAGGAAAAAATATTTTTCCTTAATCAATTTGGATAAATCCTTCCTCACGAGAGGCTTTATCTTGGGATTAACATGTATTTTTTTATTATCTAATTGGCTTGACATTAGGATCAAGATCAATGGAATGTTGGAAAATTCTTGGATCAAAACCCTTAAGGTATTCATAATCCCATGAGAATACATCATTGAAATTTTGACATAAGGAAAAAAAGGTGACTGTAATTGGTTGATAGTCTTCTTACCTTGTTGTTATGTTCTTCTCTTCACCTCTGAATTCATCATCAAGGATAAAAATATGCTCCAAAGTGACCAATCCTTTTGGAAATTTTTTTATCTTTAACTGAATAATTTGATCACCATAGCTGTCATGCAAATCAAATTGCATTTTTGAGGAAAATTCAACTTCATTTTGGATTAATTGCACAATTTTTTCATCATTGTAAAATAATTTCCATCTATTTTCATTATTTGGAATGAATGGTATGGCCACAACCTTTATGTTCTTCCAATTTCATTTAACAAGATCCTCAACATGTGATAATTGTGAACCAAGAGTTGTCATCTGGTCTGATTATTTGTTTAATTTCCTAGGCACCACTTGTAGATCAAGAGAATCAAAACTCTCTAAAAGATCCCAAACTCTATGTTTATAAGCTTTTAAAATCTTATTCTTTGTATCAAACTTCTATTTTACTTGGTGGATGACCAATTTAGTATCCCCAAAGATTTACAATGTTTTTATTTGTCTTTTTCAGCAATTAGAAGACCATGCACCAATGCCTCATACTTTGCTATGTTGTTAGAACATGCAAATTGTAATCTATGAGCAAAGAATAATTTCTCATTCATTAGAGAAATTAATACAACACTTTCCCTAGCTCCATTTCTGCTTCTAGAACCATCAAAGAACATCTTCCATAGTCTATAAGCACTATCCTTTTCTTTCTTGAGTGGTGCGAGGTAAAGTAGACCCTTCTTCAAGAATGCAATAGGTTCCAAGTCTAGTTTCTAAAGTTGTGTCATAGGGATAAAATTCATAGTTTTCTTTAGCCCATTCATCTAATAAAATATAAGGTATGGAAGGAGGAATATGTTTCTCTTCTAAAACTGAATCTTTTTCATGGTCTTCTTGTATTAGGAAATTTTATTAGAGGAGTGGGATCATAAGACTCAATATGGTAAGAAAATATAGGCTCATCTTGTATGGTAAATATTTTACCATATCTAGTCCTTAGGAGCATATGATTCCAATATAAATATAAGTATCCACCTACTTTTTCTATGAAGTCTCTTGATAAGAAAATGGAAAACATGGGAGGCAAGTAAATTATTGATACATCATGAGTTATGGTTAGAATCGGACAAACATAAAGGGTTGATTAAAAATATTTATCACTCCTAAGATGCCAATGGTTGAGCTATCAAGTTGTAAAAACCTTTAGAAACATGGATGTACTTAATTCCTAAGATATCAACAATATTTTTGGGCATCAAGAAGTAATAGCCCATGAATCAATCATGTAATTATGAACCAAATGTTTTCCTACATTTAAGGACATATAAAAGGGTGGGGTTTTTATAGTTTTTCTTACATGTTCCTCCTTTACATGGAAAAAATTGACAATAACATGAGTCTTTTGAACAACTGAATAAAATTAAGGGAGCTCCTTGAGATATTCATGTAGGATTTCCATTTGTGATGGAATATCCAGAGCATCCCACATTATCACATTAACATTTTTTTATTTATCTACTCAACAATGTTGAAAGAAAGGCCCTTGGACTTGTGCATTTGGGGTACAATGTTGTTTTTCCTTGATTTCTACAACATTGGGATAGGTATCTTTGGTTGAGAAGAAACTTACTTGTCTAAAATAGGCCTATTAGGAACCTTAGAACTGTTCTTGCTTGAATCTTCCCCGAAATTATTTTCCTTGTTGATATCATTGCCTTGATTAGAATAATATGAAGGTTGAGAATCCAACATTCTCTTCTTAAACCTTGTGCTATCAACAACATGAGTCTTGAGGCATATTGGAACTTTCCACCACTTGATTTATTACACAAAAATCATCAGCTTTGAAGAACACAATATTGGTGTTAGGGTTATATTTTTAAAATCCTTTTAGATTAGGATTGGCCATTTCAATAAATGGCTCTACTGATTGGAAGAATTTTGAACCATAAAGGCCTAAGATTGTAATGCATTTGCAAAAACATATTGATTATGTGTAGTTTTACATAGGAAACACCATTATGTTTCTTGTATCACATTGTTTTGCACTAGAACCAATGCTTTACTTGAGCTAGCAACAAGAAGTGACTGAGTAGGAGCAATTTTTTGAAGTGACAAATTTGAATTTCGACCTTGCCACCTATCGTTTTACTATTTTTTCCCATATATTTGGTTAGGGTATTGATTTCTATAGGTATGGTAGCCTTGGTTAAATCCTTTGTTAGAAGATTACCCTTTATTGGGATAATTTTGTAAGATTGGGCTTATTGTTTTTCTAAGGATATAACTTTGTTTGACAATTTTCTGATCAAGGCATTCATTTCATCATCATCCTTTTTATTTTGAGGAGAATAGGATGTGGAGGGAGAAGATTGGGAACTTTTCTCAGGAATGGGAGCAATGGTAGGTTGTGGAACTTGAGGCAATTCAGGGAACAAATGTATAGGAATCCTAGGGGCTATTTTTCTATCTTGTATTAGACAATTCTCAACCCTAATGGCTATTAGATAGGCATCAGGAAATTGAATAACACCCATAGATTGTATCATAACAAAAATATCAGAATTTAATGCTCTTAAGAAATAAAGGAAGGCACCTTGTGGAGTTGGTCTCAAAAGAGTTGGAATTCTATCCCATGTTTTCTAAAATCTAAAGTTGAAATCCACCATGAGTTCATTTGGTGCCCTCTTAATAGTTGTTAGTTTTTATAATAAGGATATATTATCCGCATTTTCCCCGATTGATTGCAAAGGGTTTTTTCCGTCTCATCCCAATTAGTAATATATCTAGGTATGATACAGAGAGGAAATTAAAATCATGCTTAATATTGATATCAAGACAAAGAAAAAAAAATCCTTCATAATATCTCTTTATAGAAGATCTTTCTTACAAGACTAAAGGCTAAAACTTGTCAAAATTGCTCAAATCCTGTCAAATATCCCTCAAAATGACCTTAGCAAGCATTTTCCCATCTTCACTCTTCAAAGACACTTCCTCCTACTACCAATCATCTCTTCAAATGACTCAACCATGAAAGAAACAATCACTTGTTCAACTTACCCACTTGGTCAACTCTTGGCTTGACTAGATCTTTCTTCAAGCATGCAATCTACCTTGTCTTCTTCATCACCAAGTCCTTCCACCAAGACTTATCATGAGTTCTCAAGACAATGCTTCTTACTCCAACCTTTATTACACACTTCCCAAGGTACTTAGATTATTGTAAATAACTTCATCAGTTGTATCTTAACTATCTAGACATGTGTCTAAAATTTCATGCTTCAATTCCATACCCGACTCCCTATACTTGCCTTTTTGCAATTTGGCTCTTAACCCTCGAGTAAGTCTTCTAAAATACATTGTCATGGTTATCTATGGATTCATGAAGCTTAAATGCACAAAAATAATGGTTTTGGATACCCAATATGCTCTTTTATTTATGTCCAACTTTCAACTACAAACTCCAAAAAATTCTTAGTTTCTTTACAACTGACCCCAATTACTAGGTTTTCTAGATGTGCACAATAACTCCACTTTGGGACTGATAAGGAAATAACAATAATGCACCAATGAAACTAAAATTATATTATTTTATTAAATTAAGGATTTTTTTCTTGATGGGTTCTTCTAATTTTTTAAGTTAGAGGTCACTCTTAAGGGTTTTTAGATTATATTTCTTCTCAAAACCCTAGGGACGTGCATGGGAAATCTTGAGAACTAGATATGGACTATAACTTTAACCAATGGTGGTTTAAAGTTTCCAAATTTATGGTGGAGTTCTATTTTGATGAGTTTTAACTAACCACCTTACCAGTAGGTCAGGGAAGAAAGTATAAATGCCACTTTAATGAGATGAGGAATTGATACAACATAACAAAACTAGGGTATGAGCCTTCAATGGTCACTTCAGGGTTTCAAGGCTCATTCAAAGGTAAAAATTAGTTCTTCCATTATTATTTTCATCTATCACACTCTCTAAAGGTTCCTTTTTCATTCTTGACTCAGTATACACATTCTCCCAACTCAGTTCGGAGTTATTCTTACTTCACTGTACAATTTTGCTAAAGATTTCTCACATCCATTTCTTATATGAAAACATCACAATCACTATCGATGCATAAAGTTGAATTTATTCACACCTCAAAACATATATGCAATAGTCCCTTTGTTACATCACACACATTCCACTACATCTCAATTAAGTATTTCAACATGCACCCAACAAAATCATTCCACAAAGACAACACGGTCCCTTCACGTTCATTGGAAATGTAAACAAAAAAATACCCCAAACACACTCCTAAAGATATCTCATACATGTAAAAAGGAGATAAGTTACCATTTCCATATCAATTTAGGGAAGAAAATCTTCACAAAATAGACTTGCATCCATAACAAGCTTCATATCCAAATTGTCTCGGTCTTCATACAAATTATGCTTCTTTTTCATTCTCCTCTTCCTTCTAGCATGAGGAATATTTTCCGAAAATGCACTTACTCCCTCCTATAATTGAGCTCACACTTTTCATGCACCAACTACAACTATTATAACTGACATTTTTCAGATTTGTGACAGTCCTAGTGACTTTTCAACTTCCACCACAATATGAAGCTTGTAACTCCCTTATACATCATGAAAAACATCTTAATGATGCATCACACACACAAATGACTCAAACCTACTAACATAACATTTAGAACACACCTATAAAAACTTAATTTACCTTTCATACCTCATTACCTAGCTTACAAGAATTACCTTTATTTGAATATTCAAACATCCCTTTTTGGAGGAAAAACACACAATTTGAATTTCTCAACTCCCTTGTTGGCTTGCAATGAATTATATACCTCAAATAGAATCCTAGAGCTCCTATGTAGCACATACTGACATTAAGGGGCTTGAATTGACTCTCGACTACTTCTCTAAGGATGCTCTTGCATCAAGGTCTCAAAATTTTATACTATTAAAGTTCCCTACCCTTAAAAGAAGCCTAACTACAACATCATTTTTAATAACAAAATGAACCAAACAAACATTGGTGATATCCTAAATTGATCGAGATAGAATGGTATAATTTTCACTAGTGAAGAAGGGAATACTTTTCAAGGTTGTCACTAGAATTTCATGTTGTGAATTTAGAGCAAAAGGGCTACCACCAGTGAAGTCAAAAATAGTAAATTTTCTCTGTTATGCCATGAGTGTAATATGTCTTAAAATCATAAAAGACAACTACAAATTCCTACCGAGAAGTTAGAGTAGAAAGAGTTCTATTTGATGGTTATGGTGATCTCTAAAATGATCTTCCTCTTGTTCTTCTTCTTGATGATAATTGTAAGTGATCAAACAATCATTCTTCCGTTGTTCTTGACCTTGTTTAGATTCTTCTCATGAAACCAACCACTTTGATTGATGAAACCCATTGATATGAATATTGGAGTCTTAAAATGTGTAAAAACAAACCTCCAAAGGCTATAATTTACTAAGTCACACACCAAAACTTAGAAAAATGAAATTAAAGTTTTCAAATGTCTCACTTGGTGTGCTAAATTTTTTGGGGCTTAAAATTGAACCCATCCCGAGATCGAATAATCTAGGGCTTTGAGGCAACATGAGATTGTCTTGAATTTGTGGGACTTGTAATGAGACAAACCTCCAGAGAAGGTTGGTTCCTTTACCTATTCCTAATTCCTATCTACTCCTAAGAAGGGAAATGCAACTATCTAACTCTAATATAAAAATCCAAGGGACCAAGATGATAAGGAGATGTATGCAAATGAAATCCTACACTAAGGAAATGTGATATCACCACGAACAATGGGAAAGACACTCTCAAATAAGGGGAAAGGGGATAAGAATGAAGGAGGAGAGGGAAGAAATGAGTTCCACCATCCAAAACAACATTTAAACCATAATTTTCATGAAGAACAATAGATTTAAACCCTACTGAGGAGAATAAAACATGCACAATATACTTATAGATGTAATGACAGGTAATATAATTCAATAGAACACAAGCTAGGGAAGATAATAACCACAAAACATATATAAACACAATCCATTATAGTGAAGGAGAAAGAAAAGGATTACCATTTAGATATCTAAATTTGAGGCATGTAACTCAAGAACACTTGTGCGTCACTTTGAAATGATACCCTTGCATTCTAAGAGTATCCCACATAAGAGTATCCAGCATTACAAATGAGCATCCTTTTATAATTTTTAGAGAATGAGAAAGAGAGAGAAGAGGTAAAATAGATGGAATTCAAACTATTGCTTCCAACCAATAACAACATGCATTAAATCTCTAAAAATAGGTATGCACACCCTCTTACAATACCATTCCCTAATGATACTTTTCTTGCAATATAAGGAATGGGAACCATACTTCATCAAAATGTGGTGGTTGAGCTACGGAACTCTATTCTTTAATATTGGATATGTTTCCTATTTTTCATCCACCTATCCAATGGTACCAAGTTTTGAAAATTGGTACTTGGGTGAAATTTATGCCCAAGGGGATCCCAGGGAGTCGAGGAGGAAGACAACGTTCTCATCACTTCTCCACAGTCTCCATAATTATTTTATGTTTGGTGTGGGTGGATAGGATGATTAGAGAAGTGGAGAAAGTGTGGACCTGTTCCTTTAGTTCTCTTGGGGCCCACTTTATCTCTTTTAGTCATGAGTTTGTGTTTTTATTAGTGATTTCGACCTTGGAAAAAATTGTGGAACAGTTCCACCCAAGGTTTTGGTGCCCGAAAATCCATCTCTCATCTACAACACCCTACATATGCCTTCATTTCAGTCTAAACGGAAAGCGGGAATTAATGTCCCCTAGGAAATTTTTCCATTTGTTCCTAAAATCTCCAAGCCATTTGCAATACACTATCGATTCACCCAAAGTTCTTTAATGTGGACCGAAGGTCGATGTAGGGAAATTTCAAACCATCGAACTATTCCTTTTGTTCTTTCGGCACCCAAATTTGTCGCAAAACACTATCTCAACTCCATTTTATTTTCTTTGTAGACAAAGGCTCGTGTGAAGAACCAAAATCTCGGAGGAACTTGTTCCACCAATTCCTTCTAGACTCAAAACCCATAATACATTGTAGAAGGCCTTTTTTATTTCTAAGTTTTTGAGATAATTATGGGGCGAGAAATTATGCAAAGGAAGAGGAAGCCTTGGAACATTGAATTTTATCCATTTTCATCAGTTACACTTGTTCATGTTCAAGAGAATTACCTGTTTTTCCATTTTTTCTTCCAAGACTCTGTCAAATTGCCTAAGTCCAGATTTTTCAAGTTGGCAAATTTATAAGGGATGTAAAATTGGGTAACAATATCCTCACCCATTTTTATCATGATTACCATTCTATAGTCCTATTTAATTATAATTCCTGGGATTTTGGTGTAACTATAAACATCCTCACTTTTCATATTTCCCTAACCATCATTCTACACCCTAAAATAAAACTAGGGAAAAAAATAAATTTTAAACATGGGTTTATATGGTTCTTTTCAAATATACTAGACAAATTCTAAGTGATTAAAAAAACTCTTTCTAGTGTTTCAAGTGTTGATCATAGAACATATTTTATTCAATATTCATCATTCATTACCTAGTAAATGTGAAGTGAAAGGAAATGTTAGCTACTAATAGTGCATGCTACATATATAATTAACCAAATACATAAGCATTTCAATATTCCTAGATTGTATTTTCCATAAAATATGTTACTTGAAAAAATTGGTGTGCTTGAATAAAATTAAATAGTGATGAACAAGGCAAGCGACTCTTTTTTTTTTGTTTTACTTCTTGATCTACATATTTTGCAAAACAACCATTCCAAACTAGGTCTTAAAGTCTAAACAAACACTGTTAAAAATGATGGTATACTCAACCTACTCTCTATTCATTCCATTTTAACTCCAAAACTATGGTGAACTATATGAGACAGTGACTAGAACAAATTGAATTAGCTTCCCCACTAGAATTGAGTCAATTGATTTAGTGCTACAGACATAATAAGTATTTTACACTCAATCACACCTCACATTTGCATGATTTTTTTAAAGTGCTAAAATATATGAGATGTTACATAATATAATGAAGTGAAGCTTAAAGGGAAAGGTTGTTATAAATTTAAAATTTTAAAAAAATCATGCTTCAATTTTCTTTTTAAGTTATACTTAAATAGATAAAAAAGAATAAAAAACAATTGAGAATAATAAAAATATGAATATGACTATGATGGCCAAGACAATTTTTTTCAATAAAGTTAACATAATAAAGGCCTATTGACCAATTAAAATTTAAATTGGAATAACCTTATCAATAACTTGAAATATCGATAAAACTAGAATATAAAATCCCCATTAAAAAAATGCCTTGTTTCAAATGATAGAATAAGTTATTAAAATCATATGAACTCTAAAATAAGCACATCATTAAAGTATATTTTAATAATGCCAAATATTTCTCCATCTCTTGTTTGACATTCTAGCTAAACGAAAAAGTGTCTCATTTTTAGAGCATCCACAACTTGGTAAGTGACATATAAAAAAAAATGAGCCTAGAATTGATTAATATTTTGAAACACTTCAAAATTTAAAAAGGTGAATAATATATCTGATTAAATTATGATAGTCATCATCTTGGTGGAAAGAAAAAAATGATATCCATGAACCCAAAATGAAAATTAAAAATAAAGTATATTGGTTCACATAAATTAACACCCATATGAATAGTGACTATTGAATTAAATTTAAAATTAACAAAATGAATTTTAATACTTAAGTAAGATTTTAAATAATTATATATTAATTTTAACATAATTCCTAACATGTGAGAGTGGGTGATCCCTTTTAGATGTATCAAATTAAAATCCTAATGTATTAGATAATACATTTGCCAAGGAATGAGTGTGACCCTCCAAATGGTAAAAATTATTATATCCTAGTCATTCCATTCAATATTAAAGTTATTAGTTGTGTATTATATGATTTTTATTCTCTCCATAAATATAAAATTGGGAAATTGTTGATTTCAAAATACTATATTTACGGCAATGTAAACCATGATGTTGCATGATGTATTTAGAAATCTACGATCCTTCTCAATCCATGATACATGACCATTAGAACATGTTTTTAATCCTAAAGACAAAAATGAAAGAAAAAATAAAATTAAAAGATATTTGGCTACCATGATAGAAAATAAATACAAATTATGACTCTAAAGAGTATGTTTACAAAGTATTTGATAAAACCCCTAATTATGAAAGTTGCAGAGTGTAATTATGGAGAACTTAGTGTTTTGTGGATTCTTAGAATTCATGGAATGAAGCACTAATAGTTCAGGCTATCTGTGGATGTAAATTTTATCCTATTACACTTGTGAAGGGAGTTTTGGAGGATGTAAAGTGTTTACATTCACAAAGGTTCCAAATTCAGCTAAGGAAAAGAGTTCCACACGACACAAATGTGGGTTTCCATTACATGAGGAAAGTAGTGACACTTTGCAGGTGATAGGGTGAAAATTCACAACACATGATGGAAACATTTTTGGACCCGGAAGGTAATAAAGCAAGTTCAAAATATGGTTAATTTATAAAATTGTGAAACAATATTTAAGTGTTCAAGGGTTTTCCTAATGCAACATTGCATATATTTATAAGTTCATAGAGTGATAAAGTGCCATGTGTGAGTGGCTAAGTGCAAAGAGTTGGAAATCCACATATGTGTGAATAAAGAGTTCATGAGATAAGTGAAATTTATTGTTTTGCATGTTTTTAAATCCATGTAGAAGTTAAAATTAGAAAGGATGCAAAAAATTATAAAATTCACAGGAGCATGTCAAGTCAAGAACCCATGAAAGGATTCTACATCAGCAAAAGTAAAAGAGGCAATTTACAATCTTGCAAGCCTTGCAAGTTTCAAACTGTGACTTGAGATCTAAAAGCTACCACATAACACAAGCTTGGGAGTGACAAAATAAAAACATAGTTTGCTTATTTCAAATTGCTCAACCACTTCACCTACTTGATTTAAATCCTCAAAAGGTGCCCATACTCTTGCCTATGAATTACGATGGAATATTATAGAGGAAATGATGATCTATCTAGGAAATTAATGGCAACAAGATCTGTGGGTGGAATATTTGTCTTCATTCATTCCCAAAGTCAAAATCTAAATCCCCCTTTTTCCTCTCTTTCAATTTCTCATATTATATAAATATAAATGAAGAAACATATTATAAGGGTTCCTTCTGTTAAATTTGCATGCTCATCCTTTGAGCAACACATTTTCTTACCTCCTGACCTCTGTAACTTCATATTTTGAAAGAGATTTCTAACCTCTTCTTTATAAACATGATGAATACATTTTGAATGCAATAAATCCATGTTATTTTCCTTTGAATGCTCTGTGTTTGTTATGGATGTTTTCCCTCTTGTTTTCCTTAATTTTTATTCATTCATGTCTTTTAAAACTCTGTGTTTTCATTAAAGTCTTTGCATATGCAATTGTTATGTGTCTTTAAAGACCAAATTCAAACCATGTATTAGTTTTAGTGCATAAAAATTATTTCATTGTACATATTTTCTCCACTCTCAACCCTAGATTCTATGTGTTATAGAGTTATTTTTAGATTTAGCTATATTTTGATTAGTTTAGGTTAGTTTGTGATGATCTAGGAGAGAAGGAACCAACCTTCTCTAGAGTTTTGTCTCAAGGAGAAAGGTCCCACACCTTGAAGACAATCCCATGTTAGCCGAAGTATTTGATCTTCCATGATCAAACCAAGGGTGCTACTTTCAATCCCCAAAAGTTATGTCACACTCGTTGGGACAATGCTAAATAATTTATTGTCATTTCACTAAGAATTATGGGTGTATCTTGGTGATATTTATCATTCAAAGGATCTGTAAAACACATTTGGTGACTTCAAATATTGCACTTATGGTTCAAGCAATAAAATGTCTCTATCTCATGAGACAAATTCAAACAAGGAAAAGGATAACATGTTAAGATCCCTTATAATACTTTTATTTTTCACCGAGGAGAAGAAGAATATGTAAATATACACATAGGTCATCATCACCTCCAACTAGAGTTCACTCTACTCCTCCTCCTAGTAGGCCTTTTTACCTGTCTTATAGGGTTCTAAGACCCATCACATTCATGGCTCACCAAAGAAATCAAAAATTTGTCACATTTAATGGAGGAATCCATTTTATTTTATCCCAATATGATGACATTCCAATTACATCTTTGAAGAGTGTTCCTTTATTCACTAGAGAGAACACTACAACTCCCATAGAACATATCAAATATGTTGCAAGAATGCACTTTCAAGTATATCATGTCACACATGATAATATAGCCATCAAATTGCTAAAGTCTTATTTCAAAGGGAACACTTTGTAATGGAACATAAGCTTAAGAGTAAATTTCATATCTACTTGGGATGAGTTGGGAGAAGTGTTTTGTAACTAGTTTGAAGATAAGTCAGATCATCTATCTTTAGCAGAGAAACCGAATACGAAAAAGAGCACTTCACAAGATAATGACTAATTTCAACATCATATTCTAGAGGACATGTGCGAGAATCACAAAAATGGTAAGGCCTATAACCTAATATTATTTTCTCTATTACTTAAGGTATTTCAATAGTGACATATATATCATGATCTAGTCCATGGGGGTATAAACTTACCTAATTCCTATGATATTTCTATTAGACTATAGAATAGTCTTATTTAGAATGGGAAGCTTTCTCATAGACCTCTAATGCATATATTACTAGAAGTAGGGGCATCCAAACCTTACTAACCCATTAATTAGCCCTTATTCCAACCCTAAGAAGACAAAATTTGGGTTAAGCATCTACCTCTACAAGCCCTTCAAGTGAGTTGTAAGAATTCATGAAACAATTGTAAAATTTTAGAAATGAGTTAGTATCCTTGAAGAGGAAAAAAGCTCAAAATTTCAGACCTTATCAACCTCCATACCAACCCAACAAGCCCCCTTTCTAGCCAAATAAACCACCATTTCAAGCAACTCCTCCAAATCAAAATCAAATCACCCTAGTAAATATTTTCATCCATATAATCCTAATCCAACTAGTTTATCTATGGATTTGGTTCGATTGAGAACAACTTGGTCAAAGATTATGAGTGGTGTTTCCTTATAGCCTTCCCCATAATCAAACAACTTATCCCAATGGAGATTTGAACCAATATTTGATGGTGAAAAATGCATATTTTTCTGAAGATGCATCCTCAAAAGTGGATCCATAATAAGAAACTTCTTAAGAATTGCAAAATGATACTTCACTTGTAAATTGACAAGTGGAAAAATTATGTGGTATGAACTATCTCCAAGGGATAAATCAAGATTCTTCTTCATGCGTAGTAGCTAACACTAGGACCAAAAAGATAAAAATAGAAATAGACCCTCCACCTCCCACTTCACCAAGATTGCATCCCCAAGATAAATAACCCATGGACTTGGGAGAATTACAAGATTCAACGAGTAATCTGCATAATTTAGTAAACCCACAATGCACTACAGACCTATGAAACATTGCAGACCCATGCAAGTAAAGAAATTACATGTGACATATATTTTCCATAGGATAAGAAGAATATATAGCTCAAGGGAAATTTGCGAATGTATAAATTCCGCTACTAAAGAAAATCCATGAAATGTAAAACAAACAAGAAAATAAAATCCTACTCATCTATTATAGAAATCTGCATGTACTCCTTTCAACATTCTAGAACAAATGAAAAGCAATAATGTGAATATCTTGATGTGGGTATTTGCAGATATTCCCTGGTAGAGATATATTTTGCAAGCCACCATGGTCGATCTTCCCATGCCACATGAATCATCCAAGGAGAAGAGAAATGTTGTGCTCACTAATGCACTTCATAAAAAGGATGACTAACCAAATAAGAACATGAAGCCATCACCTTTGTATATATATCTAATCATAGGAAAGTATCGGTGTAAAATTACATGATTGACTCAAGGGAAAGTAATTTAGTGATGCCCAAAAAAATAGTGGACCAACTTGGTCTTGAATATGAGTCACTCTCTAAAGGAGTGGTGCAATTAGATGGAACCATAGTGTTGTCCAATTTTGCACACAAGACAAAATTGGACAACGGGTCCTATTATGAATAAATTACGACATTGGTCCTAGGGGCCTATTTCTGGTCATCACGGAGATAAAATGATTAAAATAATTAATAAATTGATAAGTGAGCTCTCCTAGATTTAAACAAGATCAAATTGGAGCCCAAATTAGGCTCAACTCAGTTACCAGCTCGGTTAGGGTGCTCAATGTGTAGCTCGATGGTAGGAAGGGTCACCATTTTTTTATGAAAACATAACAAAGAGGTCTGGGATAACTCGACCAAGTTGGTCACAACAGAAATCTAAGATCATAAACAAGTTTTAGGATTGGCATGACAAGAATCAAGCCTAGAAATGGTAGGAGGTCACTAAGAGAGGTCAACTCGGTCGAGCTAGTGTAGTCAGCTTGGAAAGAGCTTAGAAGGTAACTTGGGCTTGGTGAAGTCATTTCAATACAAGCATCTGTTGATTACAGAGCTCTCTCAATGGTGATCTTGGCCTTGAATCAAAGCTCAACTTGGTAGGGAGCTTGATGTGGAGTTTGATAGAATGAGTTGTTGGGTGAGTCTGTGTGGAGAAAAGTAGAGTGCAAGATTTTGGCCTCACCAGAAATTTCCACTTCAAAACCAAGCTCAAGATTTTAGTGATGAAAAGCAAAGATGAAAGTTTCATGTTGGGAGTTTCAAACCATTCATGACCAAATTGAGAATTTGAGGAAGCTTTTCCAAGCTTGGTACAACAATGATGATCAAATCTTGGGATCGAGTTTCCAAAATGTGGAGATTTGGGTTGTTTGAGCCAAGGCAACTCAACTCTTTTCACCCACAAGAGACCGAGTCGAATGCCAAAGTGTCCGGCTAGTGTGAGGAGTTATAATGATGATCAATGGAATGGAGCTCACTAAAAATGAGTGGAACATGTAAATGGTGAAGTTGAATGAGAGAAAACAAATTTCCAAGCTAATTAGAAAATTGTGATCAAATGCATAGAGGAGAAAGTTTGGTTTGAGCTCATCAATGGAGCCATCATGCTAGCATTGAGCAACTCGGGAAAAAATGGTTTGGCTCGGGTTGGCGGGTTATTGGGGGAATTAGCTCAATGTTTCTATCAAAAGCTCAGAGGATTTGTAGGGAACAATTTTCTCGATGGCCAAGATCCAAATGTCCACTACACGGGAATCATGTGGATAATTGGACAAGTTTAGGGCTCACATAGCTGAACTTGAGAAAATAAAATGTCGAGCACAAGGTAAGAATTCATGAAAATTTCACATAATGGGGAGTTTTAGGATTTCACAACCATGGTGGAGATAACGCATTGCCAAGCCAAGTCGGTAATTCCATGTGGGGAAATTTGAGGAACTAATTTCCAAGTGGAGACAATGCCATGAAAAACCATCACAAAATTTCCACTTCACGGAGATCGTGAGAAGCATTACCATGCGGGGATAATCACTGGCATACCAAAGGATAAGTTTCAGTAAATTAAATGTGTAACTAGAAGCCCAAGTCTATGTCCGAGATTCATGCAAGTCGCTGAGTTACTTCTTGGGTTGACAAGATAGTTAATAGGGTGAGCGAGTCATGGGGAAACTACCACTTTTGGAGGATTTAGTTCCGGGCCTATAACTACGAACCATGGTAGAGTCAAATCTTTGTGTAAATAAGGGAAATGTTCGCAATGGCGGGGCTGAATTTAGTCATTGGAAGCTTGATCTCGTAAAGATCATCATTTAAGAAAGTCACCAAACTAAAGAAAATCTCATGTATTGAGCTATAGTTGGATCGATTTGGCATAGGTTCATCGTTTCTTTGGAAGGGAACTTGACCATTCAAGGTTAGATGTGAGATCGATGACAAGTGAATTTCTTGCGATCACGCTAGCTCAAGTGAATCGATTAAAAGGATCTTGGTCTATGAAGACTGATCATTGTAAGCCATGGCATAATAGTGATGAATGAATAGTTTTAGGCTTGATTGTGTAATCGTAATGAGCTCATAAATGCATGTTAGTGGAGGCACAAATAAATCCCGGCTTGACGGAGAGCTCATTGGTGCACAAAAAGCTCAAAGCCAAAAGGTGCAGTCAACATGTTTGAAATTTCATGACCAAGTTACAAAACAAATGAACAGGTTTAGAGTCGAGCTACACATGAAAAATCACAAGATCTATCAACAAAGGTGGCTCATGGAACCAATCTAGGTGTCAAGTGCCTCGGTGGAAAGAGCTCACTGCATAAGCCATCGACCGAACCTAAGTGAGGTGACAATTGTGTCAAGGTGAGTGTCAAGGGACTCAAGCATTTGAGGAATGAAACGATGGGAGTAAAGCATGTTTGTCAAGCTCTACTAAGTTGTGGCTCAAAGCGAAGCCTCATCGATTGATTTGATATCTCTCATGACTTGGTGACTCAAATCCATGAGTAGTTTGTTTAACGCAAAACTCTTGGTGAATGGTCGTAATGAACAAGTGAATGTGGAGCTCAATGAGCTTGGAGATAATTAGGTACATGCAAAATGAGTTGATTTGTTCAAATCATAGTGAGTTACTCACACATAAGACTAAGCCACTTCATCTCGGCTCGGGTATAAGTGAGTAGTCTCGACGTACGTGATTAAATGACATGTAGCTCACAACAAATGAATGAATAGATTAAAGTTTGGAATAGTGGGAAGGCTCAAGTCTCACAGGAGCGAGTCGAGGTTAAGTCCATAGGATGCTTGCGGTTTTGATTGAACTCACCATGGAATCTCACCTTGGAATTAAATATGAGCTCAATACATAGGCATGTGAGAGGCCGAGTTGAGCCAACCGGGTTCGTGGGTCGACATGTGAAACATAGTTTGTGGAAGTAAGCCAAGTCAAAAAAATGATGAGCTCAATCGGGATAGTCGAGTCAATGCGTGTAAGATTCAATGGAGCTCGTGAGTTGAGCAAGTAAGCAGAGAGGGTTGTTTATTTTCATCATTCGCATGTAGATCTCGGAAGATCCGTGTGAAGGAGCTCGACTCTCCGAGTTGAGCCATGTAATGAGATGAGCTCACCAAAAACAAAAGCAGTGCACAATAACATAACAAGAAACCCGCCATGGTGAACAAAGAGCTCGTCGTCATGTGCAAAGGAGCTCGGTGTGGCGTAGAGGAGTTAGACACCAACTCGGTGAGTTGGCTTAGTGAGCCAACCACCGAGTTGGTCTCTTTGACCCATTCACATGGACCCCTCCCTCCTCAATGCAAACTAGTCAACGGGAGGGTCCCACATTATTTTAAATTAATTTAATATTTTTATTTAAATATTTTAATAATAATATTTATTATTATTATTTAAATATTCTTTTAATTAATTAAGGAGAACTAGGTCAACTGGGTATTAATGATACATGATGGAACCTTCTCAAGTGGTTCAACCAACTATAATAAATACATCATGTGCCTTCAATTTAGGAATGTAATTATGACCTTTCCTCTTCTCTCTCACATATTCTTCTATAAATGTAAGTTGGAAGCTCATTCTAAAGGGTTCCAACATGTCAGATAGGTTGGAAAGTTAGACATCTTAGGCAAGTGCAATTTTCAAGAGTCCTCTCTTTTGCAAGTTGTCCTTATATGTTGAGAGAACTTTCAAGCCTCCTCTTCAAGACTGTAATGGAAACCATTGCCTCTTCGAAAGTATGATGCATTGTGCATGTTATTGAAGAAATAAAAGTGTGTATTTTGTGACTAATCTCAGTCCTTTCATCCTTACGTACTTCTTTGTGCCTTTCCTCATGCTTCTAGGTACATTGTGAAAGTTTATGTTTCTATTGCAGGTTCTTGGAGTTCTGTGCTTATTGAGTGGTGGAGCATTGCATGCAGTTGAGTTATGGTGCTTGTTCACCCTTCTCAAGTTCATCCTTCTTCACTGGAAGACTGATAACTTGTTTTTCTGATCAATTTTAACAAAGGGAATGCGTGCTTCCTAGTTTGTGGTATTTTGTACCCTCTCTAAGTTATAATAGGTGAATTTGACTTGTGGTGCATACACCCTCTTCAAATTAACCCTTCCTAAGTCTGGAAACACCCTTTATTTGGTGCATCACCATCCCTAGTATAGTTTCATTTCTACAAATATCTTTCCCTAAAACCCATGAAAATGTTAGCATAGGACTAGATAGCCATTTTATTACACTAGGAGTAGTACAAAACTTAGTTTAGGAAGAGGAAGCCGACCTTCTCCGGAGTTTCACCTTGAGGCCAAGTCCCACAACTTGAGAGGTGATCCGATGTGTCCTAATCACATTGAACGTCCTGTTCACATTTTGGCCATTCGGAGGGTACAATGATTTGGCAATAACACATAGTAGGAACTATTTGGGTTTTCAAGGGTTTGAGTCTTACACTACACATATGCCTTGACTTCTTAATCCTATAGGATATTTTCATCATTGATCTTCCCCCTTTCTTTGCTTTGTGCCTCTCAAGGGATTTCATTGCTAAGATTGGAAGGTAATTATCATGGATTGATCTCACATAATTTTAAGAACCAAATATGGCACCAAACTACTATAAGGTACAAACCTATTTCCACATATCATATAGAGCATTATGTGCCCAACCCCATCAAAAAATATTACTCTATTTTTTTATCAAGAGGATCACCCAATTTTCAAAGAAGAAGATACTCAAATTGAAAATATCCCTAATTTTCTAGTTGATGAGTGACGACTTTGAATGCCATGGATTTTATCCCTATAAAAAAATTGAAGAAAGCGACGTAGGAATCTATTATATACATGAATAGAATTCTCTTGTTCCTTATGTTATTAATAAAATCCACATGATGATGATATCTGATGATGTTCTTTAATGAATGAAGGAGAAGACAAACTATAGGAGGAGGTATAGTGCTTGCATATCCCACAAGTGTGAAATATTACTTTACCTTTATATTCAAGTTTATTTTTTCTAACAATTTAGTAGAGCATGATTCCCTCATCAATCTCTTCCAATGGGAAAGAAAGAAATATATACGACAATTGTTAAATTTTGGGGATAGTGAGATGATTGTGAACCAAGTGAGAGGGCTGAATGCATCCAAAATCACATATTAAGGGCCTTAAAACATAGGTTATGGGACATTCTAGAGGATTTTGAATATTTCAACATGCACACCATCCCAAGGAAAGAAAATGAACCCAAAAATAGATTAGCCATAGTGGGAGAAAAGTTTGACATTACTAAGGATATTAAAAAGGATGAAAAAAACCATGTTTTAGAGTAGTGGTGAGCCCATGGTCTTAGAAAACAAGACAAACTAGAAAGTTTTTGAAAGTGACCATTAAATTGTCAACTTGATCCAAGAAGATGTTGAGTTTTCATCAGGGAATGAGGAAAAATTGGAGTAGCAATATGGATAAAAAATTGTAACTCAAATCAAATAAGTTACCTAAAGGACTATTGACTTTAGAATCCATTTTCAATTCATATGATCATCATATAAAAGAAAAAACAAGCATGGTAATTGTTATCCATTTTTACCCCTGGCAAAAATGGACAACTTAAAAAATTGGACTTGGGAAAGTGATGGAGCTTCAATAGGGAATCTAGAAAATGCAGGTAATTTTCATGATCTTGGGCACTTGGAATTATTTCAGGCACTTCACATCTTCTCCCTAGGCTTCAGAGTTCAACACTTAGCCAAATATTTTCCAAAATGGTTAAAATTGGGAAGTTGGTAGGTTTATATAGCTTCTCTACTACTAAAAGTAATTAAGTAAAGTTACTCCAAAAACCTGACTTACATTGCACTATGTTTGGAGGGTTTTCGCAACTACTTTACTTCTTAAAATAAATAGTAAAATTAGTCCCGAAAACTTGATTTACATAGCTTCCTTTTTGCATGAATCCGATGTTGCTCTACTTCTAAAGGCAGAAAAATAACTTTAAAATCCCCAAAAAGGAAGGAAGTAGTAGGAGGTTGAAATCCCAAAAAAAAGAAAGGCAATAGTGGGGGGAGGGTGGAGATCCCGTAATAAAGAAAGGCGTATTGGTACTCCATAAACTTGAATGGTCATAACTTTTGACCAGGTGCTCCGTTTTTGAGATCTTAGACTTTCTGGAAATATCTCGACCTCCTCTTCAACATGGAATCATGAAAATCATATTTAGATGTGTAAATTTGGTGAAAAAGGATAGAAACACTTATAACATAAAATGAATAGTTCTAAGAAGCCCAACCACTGGAATTTAATGCACTATGGTCACTTTTCTTTTCCAAAGAAGGAAAAGGACATTGGAGAATGGATTTTGTAGGATTCCCACACCATTTTCAAAGAATTTAATGATTTTTTTGTGGGTGAAGGGGAAAATATGGGATTCTACCTCTTTCTCATTTATTTTATATAGTGTAAACTTCTCATTTTTAGAAGTAATGGGATATTTTTGGATGTGGGGATATTATGCCATTATTTTTCTCAACACAAATGAGTTGCAAGCCTTCTCTTGGGCTTGAAAAGTTTTCTAATGAATCTATACATCAAATGTAAATGAAATGTGCATATTTTGAAGAAATGAAATTTGTGTTTTTTGGTGTTTCTTTAACCCTTGCTCATGTTTTATTGTATTTCCCTTGCCTCTCCATTTTGTTGTTGCATTTTGTGCATGTTTTGTTCATTTGTAGGTCTATTTGTTTGTGTTTCATGGGGATTAGATGGTGAATGTTTCCTTAGGAATGTTTCACAACTGTTCTAACCTCTCTCAACTCCATTTTCCTTCTTCTTTCTCCCTTAACAAGATATTTCCACCCCCTTTTTCTGGTGCTATCACCTCTATTAGTGTAGGATTTCATTTTCATGCATCTTTCTAACCCTCTCTCTTTCTCCTAGGTCCTTCGAATGGTTAGATTATAATTAGTTAGCTACATTTTCCCTTCTACGAGTAGTGTAGTATTAGGATTAGGTAGAGGAAGCTAGCCTTCTTCAAAGGTCCATCTCAAGTAGCAAGTCCCACAACTTGAGAGATGGTCCCATGTTAGCAAAAAGTAGAGATCTGCATAGTCAAATATCATGGTGCTACATTTTTGTGATAATAGTTTTAGAACACACAGTGGGAGAGGTTTGAAGCACCTTACCACTTTATTTCATCAATTTTTTTGGGATCTTGGTGAAATTTCAGCCTTTGGAGGCATGTTCTAGCACATCCGACCATTCCACTAATCTAAGCGACCCATTTTATGAGTTACTGAGACCTCTTCCCCTTTCCATTCCATCCATTTCCATCTATTTTTATTTCCATATCTTTCCATTTTCCTTCTATTCATGAAGTTTTTCAATCATGAATTCATTTCCATCATGGAATTATCACTTGCAGTAGAAAAATCAGTTTACTCCATCTTTGCATTCTCAAAATCCAACTCGAAATTGGCCATATGAGGAAAATCAAATTCAATATGCATATTTCCATGAGAAAAATACAAATCATTTTGGCCATTCACCAAACTATGGAGTTCTTCAAAAGTAGGAGTATGTATATTTTGGAGGCCATCCTACACTTGTAGATGAAGATTTTGAAGGTAGAATTCAAAGAATGGAGCAGATATTTCAAGTTGTCAAGGGACAACTACAAATATTGCATGCTAGACAACCTGGTTTTAGGTAGCCCTGTCCATGGGGAGATCTTATACCTAGTTGGCTTAGCCCACAACAAAGGCTTGAGGTAATGAGTGAATCTCTCATTCAAATGGTTGGTTTCATTTCTTCATTACAAGCATTAGAGGCTAATGGATCTAAGGTTGAAGAACCCTATCAATGGGATGTTCCTAAGCCTTTTCCATACTAGTATTCAATGCCTATTCCTTATCAACCACCCAAGCCTAATGTCAAAACCCATATCTTTCTATCTTTTACCCCCATTGATGATTCTATTTATCCAACTTCTTTCATTCCATCCCACCTTTAATCCATTGCCATTTTCTCTTCCAAATTCCAATCCCCTTCACAAGAGGAAAGTGTAAAATCTTCCCTTCCACCTCAAGTATTGAAAAATTAGTTGATACCAAACCCAACCCCCTCTTGCTTTCCCAAACCCATTTTGGCACGAACAAAATCAGAAAATTAGTCAAGGAGGGTAGAAAATTGAAGAACCTAGCTGAGAAGAACTTGTGAAAATTTTTAGGAATTGGGCTGCCAAGTTCTAATTTAGTCAAATGCCACTGATGACTAGGCCCTCAAAGGAAGTTAAAGATAAATAAAAATTGGTGGAAGATGATTTTGTAGAAGAGTAGGAATAAGAACAAGAAGTAGATGATTAATAATTCATTTGATCGAATGTAGTGTGCATGTTGGCACTATATTATTAGAGGTTTTTGATTTGTCTTATCTTGCCAAGTAAGAAGAGAAGGAAGAATCAGCTCCAAATTCAAATGAAGAGGATCACATAGAAGAAACCAAATTAGATTAAGAGACTTTAGATGAAGCTGAAATCACTGAAGGATTCTTGATTTCTTTTGTAGATTATGATTTTGTTGATGAGATTGTCATGGAGGAGAACCTTGAGGGGGAGATTACTGAAATCAGTCCTCAAGAGCATAAAATGGAAGAGTTTTATATTTCAAACTTCATGTTAGATGAGGAAATAAGAGATTAAAATCAACTTGGTCTTCATTCAAAGGAAGAGAAAATCCCAAGTGATCAAAGCAAGCTTCAACTAGTTAGTGATTCACCAAGAAATCCATTATATGTTGCAACTAGTCATAAGGAGTTTCATGTTGTTGAGGAGGAGGATGATGAAAAAATGCCAAATAAATCATCAATGAAAGGAAGAGCTATTTGTGGAAGAAAATAATATTTCAAATCATCTTGCAGACATGCTCCATCACAAGGAAGATGAATAAAATGACCCTTGTAACTCTATTCATGGGGTTACATACAAAAAGGATGGGAAAATTTTAAGGATCATAATGTGCCCAATCAAATATTTAGCTTCTTTAGAGCAAAGGAAGGAGTTGCAACTAGTCATGCTTGCTTCAGAGCATGAGGAAGAGCTTCAAATTCTAAGGATCAGTTGTAATACCTCTCAAAACTAGATGCAAAGCAACTAAAAGAGGTATTTATTTTTCTTCTAGTTGATACCTTGATGAAAAAGTAAAGAACCAACCTCAAGTCAATTTTTCACTCTTACATAAGGCCATGTCCATTGCAAAATCAGTCACATGGCAAAAATTTTGGGAGGAAAGGATGCTACATCTCCCAACCTATTTCATGTTTTGTTTAGCCTCCTTTGCCTCTGGTTAGAGTAGAGTAGGTAGGTTTGTTTACAATAGAAGAAGTACTTGTGTACACTCTACATGTTTCCACTTGGAACATGTATGATTTCCATTTTTGTACATAGTTTTTGTAGTGTTATTTCTCTTGCACAATACATCTCAAATAAGTTAGTTTTCATGGGAAATCAAGTTTTTTTACTACGGTGCCAAATGTATCTAAATTAACATGTGATTCTAAAACTTTGCAATGTTTCATACTTGTGAAGAAATCAGTTCGATTTAGTTCTTCATACTTGGCAGAAATCAGATTTTGGGATAGTTTCAGATGTTCATCCTTGTCCCAATAGATCGTTTATAGAGGAAGAAGATAAAAATTTCAGATTCAAAACAATTTTCCACTCGAATAAAATTTAGAAAAAATCTTATAATGAGATGGAAAATTCAAGCGATAGATCAGCTCAAGGTACAAACAACACTTGCAAGTTGTCTTAAGGGGTTGAGTTTCAAGTCTTAGAATAGTTTCATGATTATCAGGATGACTCCATGCCTAATAGATACTTCAAGGCCACTGATCAACTCATCCAAAGAGGCGAGATGTCCCCGTGAGTGGCCAAATCGTTATCCATTTTTACCCCTGGAAAAAATGACAACTTAAAAAATTGGACTTGGGCAAGTGAAGGGACTTCAATGGATAATCTATAAAATGAAGGTAATTTTCATGAACTTGGGCACTTGGAATTATTTCGGAGCACTTCACATCTTCTCCCAGTGCTTCAAATTTCATAACCTAGCCAAAAATTTACAAAAATCGTTAAAATTGGGAAGTTAACAAGTTTATATAGCTTCTCTACTACCAAAAGTAACTAATTAAAGTTACTCTAAAAATATGACTTACAACTGTACTATGTTAGGTAGGTTTTTGTAACCACTTTACTTCAAAAAATAAATAAGCAAAGTAGTCCTGCAAACCCAATTTACATAGCTTCCTTCTTTCAGTAAATCGATGCTTCTCTCTTGCTAAAAGTAAGACATAAAAATAAATTTGAAATCCTGCAACAAAGAAATGTATCGGTGGGAGTTTTAAATCCCACAAAAATAAAGCGTAGTGGGGGTCAAGATCCCACAATAAAAGAAAGGCAACAATGGTACTCTGTAAACCCGAATGGTCATAATTTTTGACTAGGTGCTCTGTTTTTCAAGATCTTAGAGTTTATGGAAATCTCTTGACCTACTCTTCACCATGGAATCATGAAAATTAGATTTAGATGGGGGTAAGTTAGTGAAAATGGGGAAAATAATTATAACATAAAATGAATAGTTCTAGGCATCCCTACCATCGTAATTTAATGTAGTATGATCACTTTTCTTCTCCGAAAGGTAAAGAACACTGGGGAATGGATTTTTAGGATTCCCACACCATTTTCAGAGCATTTAATGAATTTTTTTGGTGGGTTAAGGGGAAAACATAGGATTCTCTCTCTCTCTCTCTATCTCTCTTTTCTTCAATATAATGTAAACTTATCATTTTTGAGAAGTAATGGGATATTATGGGATGTGGGGAAACTCTTGCCATTTTTTATCAACACAAATGATTTACGAGCCTTCTCTTGGGCCTAGAAAGTGTTCCAATTCCTCTATGCATCAAATGTAAATGGACTATGCATATTTTGAAGCAATAAAATATGTGTTTTTGGTGTTTCTTCAACCCTTGCTCATGTTTTATTGTATTTCCCTTTCCTCTCCATTTTTATGATCATTTGTAGGTATATTTGTTTATGTTTCATGGGGATTAGATGGTGAATTCTTCCTTCGGACCGTGTCATACTTGTTCGAACTCTCTCAACTCCATTTTCCTTCTTCTTTCTCCCTCAACAAGATATTTCCATCCCCTTTTTTCTGGTGCTATCACCTATGCTAGTGTAGGATTTTATTTCATGTATATTTATAACCCTCTCTATTTCTCCCCTGGTCCCTTAGAATGGTTAGATTATGATTAGTTATCTGCAATTTCCTTTTAGGAGTAGTGTATCATTAACATTGGGTAGAGGAATTCAGACTTCTCGAAGGTCAATCTCAAGGAGAAAGTTCCACAACTTAAGAGATGGTCCCATGTTAGAAAAAATTAGATATCTACATAGTCAAATATCAGGGTGCTAATTTTTTGTGATAACAATAGTCAAAAGAAAGGATTATGAACCCATCTCAGTTGGTGAGAATAAACTACTTAAGATTGGATAGGTATATACTTCGCAAGAGAAGCATGATTTTGTATAATTTGATGATGTATTTGCTTGGATCTATGAATACCTTATATTTTTGATCTTGATATAGCTCATCACACCATTGAACGAGATCTAGTAGCCAAGACCATTAGGAAAAGACAAAGGCTCTGTCAATCCATAGTTTGAGCCTCTCATGAATAGGGAACTAAATAAGTTGATTAAGGAAAACGTCATTTTCCCCATTAAGCATTCATATTAGGTTTCTAACCTAGTTTCAATGTGAAAAAAATGGAGAAATCAAGATATCTATTGATTTTATGGATATGAACAAAGCATCTTTACAAGATCATTATCCATTGCCTTCTATGGAGAATTTTACAAATAGTAGCACGGTTAGAGAGGTTTTATCTTTTAGATGGATAATTAAGGTATAATAATATTATGATGAAGGAAGAAGAACAATTCAAGATATCCTTTACCAAAAATTTGGGAACCTATTATTACAAGAAAATTCTAGTGGTCCTCAATTCTACACCCCTGGTGGCTTGAAAACATTCTCTAGGAAGGGGGATGCTTAGATGGTGGTAGATTGGGTGATATATGTCATTTGTATCTAGGGAGGGGTATAAAATTTTCCTTGGGATCAATATTTGAGGTGATTGAGGGGAACATATAGAGGGGATGGTATCGTCCTACAACTTTTGGTCCTTCCTTGAACCAGGGTGAGAGGACCCACGGGGTAACCTGAATGTTGAGGGAGAGATCGGGTCTTTACTCCCCTTGATTTGTAAAATGATGGATCAATCTGGGATAATCATGGCCATGAATACAACACTTCAATCTCATGATTTTTCACTTAAAATGTTGTATATTCTTACCTTACTGAGACATAGTTTAGTGTACACAGTAAAGTTCGATTGCTCATGCATTCTCTTGATAGTATAATTAAAGCTAAAGGGCACTTTCAATGATATTTAGAGGCAGAGAAAAATGAAATGAAAATAAATTAGTATGCGGTGGGATCAATTATGAAAATTTCAAATTCAAAAAGGGGGATTTAGATGAGGACATATTCCTTGTATCAAATCACTTAACACTTACTAGAGTGGTCTGCGTAACTCAAAAGCATAGAAAACTTGATTGAGTGGTGAAATTTTCTCCAAAGGAATATTTACATTCATTGATACTCAACAGATGCAAATTTCCAACACAATATCTAAAATAATTAATTAACAAAAAATCTGGTGTAATCATTCCGATAAAGTATTTACTTATTCTTCTCTTATACGCAAAGATACACTCAAAGGACAACAAAAATGACTACAAAAAAATGGTTATGACATATATTTTTAGAATTACATCCAATATTATAGAGTAAATGCTCACAAAAATATTGAATTAATGAACAAATAACAACCATTAAGGATTGATCTAGTGTAAACAAATAGAAGCAATGAACACAATATTACAAGCAGAAAATATAACTCAAGAATCAATCATTCAACATACGAGAACTAGGAAAAAGAAATCAAACTCACAAGCAGAAATATTTCATTTGGATCTTGAATTTCTTAAAAAGTTAACATAAAGAAAATTCTCTCAAATTTTTTCAATGGTTGTAGATTGAAACCACCTTGACATAGAAGTTTGGGAAATCAAAATCTGCATGCATTTCTCAAAAGAAACATGTAGTATTATAGTTGAATCTCTTGACATTTTCAGAAATAGAAAAATTTAACCCCCTTTTCTATGAGGATGAATCCTCATATTTATACAAAAGTTGACTACAAAATTTCTTAATTCCCCCACCCTAAATAATTCAAGGAACCATCCTGAAGGCATAAAAATGAGCTCCATTTTTGGAAAATATCTTGTAACTGTAAAGATTCTTTTTCATTCCTTAATTTGATTTTATTTCTAGTTGCTGACATGGATGTGTGTAATATTTTTAATTTTGTTTCTTAATCCCCTTTTTTCCTATCTATGTTGTCACCATCATTCATGTGCCTAGTCACAAACTATTTGTTCCCTTATGTCATTATCTTAACTGATTTGACACCTTCCTTTTAGAGGATATGTTTTGGGAAATGGATAATCATTGATATTCTCTTGAATTTGATGCTTCCCTTGTGTGAATTGCTGAATCAAGCCAAAAACCATATTTTGATAGATATCAATCTATTTCCATTTTTCCAAACTAGTACGGGTATCTAGAATTGATTTCACATTCAATCCTAATATGATAATTCACACAATCACTTTAAACATCCATCTTTGTATAAATTATTATAAAGTTTCCATAGGATAACATCTTCCTTTGAGAATTCCAAGTGAAAAGGAGTTGGTGTCAATCCTCTTTAAGAAATGAAGGATTTGGAGTTAGGAACCAATCTAAATGATATTTATTTGGAAACCTTGCACATAATTTTCAACCTTTCTAGCCCAAATGAATATTTTGTGAGAATGTTATTCTCAATTAAAGATCAAGCCGAACCCACAAGTCCATTAACACACAACATAATTTAGTTGGAATTAATGTAAAGGCTTATCAAGATGACTCCCTTCTTCTCTTTTTTTCAGATTATGTACCATCACATGTTCCATACAGATGATCAGAAAGATCCCGAGTTATTAAGGAAATGTTTTCTCCACCGTAGGCCTACAATTAACAAGAACAACATCAACATATCCCTAGTATTTTTAATGATGAATTAGAGTAGAAAGAGATTCCAGTTGATTTCTATGTAGTGCTTGATGATGAGCCTATAGAATACATATCTTCAATCTCATGTAGAAGCATTAGTAATAGAGAAAATACTCACTCATTTTGAGAAAGCCCCATTGAAATATTCTCCGAGAGGTCCCTGAAGAATTGTTTCCTTTATTGAAGAGATTTTAATGGTTTTTACTTAATCCAGTAAGTGAAAGCCAACCAATTTGTGTTGATGAACCCTACATACTTGAATATGCCCCTATGAAACTAACTAATGTTCAGGGATATCTTCAACCTCAAAAATTGTTACCCAACAGGTACTAAGGCTTACCTAAAAGTCGTGTCTAATCTCCTTGAATGGGTATCCTCTTATAGGAGAAAATTTTATTTGATAAATATCATGAAAGGGCCAAATGTAGACATTAAGGAACTCGTGAAGATGGGTATGTCCTGTGATATTAGAGGGGATATTCAATATATTTATTAGGTCAAGACCGTAAAGAGTTTGATTTTAGGATGAAGAAGATGTTAAATCAAATCCCCACCTTTGCAGAGGAATTTATAACCATAAATTGATAATGTATCTCTTTTACAAGAACCTCCCCTTTTGTGTATGTAGATTAGAAGTTATATAAATTTTAAGGGTTGGGGCCCCTATAGAATCCCCATTTTGTTCCTATTATATACATATGCTTATTTTTTATATTTTTTTGAATTTAACTATTATTCATCACAAATGAATTTAACTTTGGATAACGTAGCAATTGTCTGTCAATCCATCTTACATGACCTGTATACCCGTAGTGAGAGGCACTGATGAAAAATGTTCCTTTTTGTACATTTTCTATGGATTTCACTCACATTTCTCTTTTACTTGTGGTATTTTTAGTTATCTTTTATGTTACCTAGATTTTTTTGGATTTCGAGTGTTCCATGACTTCGAAACCCATAGAATGTCATCATCCCGACATACCTATTGAATAATAGATTAGTGTGTTATGGCCCTTTTCGAAACCCGTGGGGTATTAGTATTTTTGATAAACCCACAAAATACTAGATTATTGTGCCACATATTTTTTTATACAACCAAACTCCCTCATTTCTTGCAACCATTCATCCCACGGTATCCTATCTTGCTTCAATATTATGAGAATAAGTAATTTTAATGACTATCAATCATTCTATAATTCCACCTTGGCCATGATCTTATCTTTATCGTTTCATAGTTTTTATCAACCCGTGGAACATTAATTTCTTCATTCCATGGATTACCAAGCTAGTGTACTGTAGTCTTCTTATAATTGAATAGTCATATCTAACCTTTAATATTTTGGATTTCGGGGAAAGGAAGGATCTTGGATACTTGGAAAGATATGGTGCTTAGCTAACATATGTAAACATGATTCCTTTAGATGGTATGGGAAATTCCTTGGAAGAATCAACTTATTTAAGAATAAGGTTCAGAGAAAGAGCACCAACATCGACCACAACTTGTGGATGGGCACCCCTGCAGGTACCACAAGAACTAGAGAATAATTCAATAGATAGACCAAATGCCTAATCCATTGGGCCACGATGGAAAATCACACATATTCTCTTAAGAAAATACATAACATTCATACCAGAATATTGACATATTTCAAAACCTAGTCACTATAGACTAGAGCACAAAAGGAAACAACAACACCAAAAAAGCACGAACATGACAAAATAAAACAATATAACAAGACTATATATTGTATAATGATCATACCTGACCCTTTATCTTAATTGAAGAAGTGTTTGAGGTGCCTACCACTGACAGGAAAATCCAACAAATGTCCCTCCAAGTATTTTAGAAATGAAGTATTTTTTCCAATTCTTATGTCAATATAATATATTCCCATCCATAGGGCATCAAATTTTCCATGTTTACCCTTGTCTTCATTTCTACTGTCCTTTAACATGAATAGGTATATGACATTAAAAAAACTTAGTGTGACCTTATTTTCAAATATATTCTTGTGTCTTTCTCTAAAATTGATATTTATTTGGTGGGACTCTATTCTTTCCTCATCCAATTCCATAATTTGATTGATCCTTGTTTCATATGGACTTACTTCTTCTCCATCTTTAAATTGTTGCATGAACTAATATGAGGAAAGTTGTAAGTGTAGGGGAAAAGGATCTTGAACTCGATAGACTAACTCAAACATAATATTTCTAGTAGACCTCTAGGTATTAACTTTTACGCCCATAGTGCAAACTTGATTTTCTCACCCCATTTCTTTTTATTTGTCTCTAATGTTCTTCTAAGGATCTTAAGAAGGTTCTTATAGTTGGATTCAAATTGGTATTTTCCTTGAGGATTATAATTTGATGCATAATACAAAGTAATACTATACTCATGGAACATTGTTTCCAATGTTTTAGCTATGAAGTTCATGGCATTGTCAGTAACTATCTTGGTAGGAACCCCAAATATGTAGATTATGTTATTAAGAATGAAATCTATGACTACTTGATGAGTTGTCTTCTTGGTGGGAATATATTTAACCCATTTGGTAAAGTAATCAATGACTACCAATATCCACTTATGAACAACACTTGAATATTTTTATATCTCACCAATAAAATCCAAGCCCCATTATTTAAATGGAGATTCCAAAAACACATAATGTAGGGGTAGGGCCCAGAGGATTTCAGTCTTCAAAAAAATGTTGACAACTTTAACATTTTGAACCACTAAAGAAACATCTTTGAACAATGAAGGCCACCAATAACCCACCCTTAAAATTTTATGAGTAGTAACTCTCCCAACAAAATGACCTCCACATACTCCCCCATGAAATTTTGTAATTATTTTAGGTGCCTCTTCTTCAATGATACATCTTAGCAAAACTCCTTCTGGATTCTTCCAAGCTAGTCCATGATCAGTCAAAATATACTTTTGGGAAACCAACTTGAGTTTCCTCCTTTGATTCTTGTCTAAGTGCATATGAAAATTTAAATTCATCAAGTAATATACTATATATTTATACCAAACTGAAGTGCTCACCTTTTCATGAGGGTGTGGCATATTATTCAACATTATGTATCTCCACCACCTACAAATTCCTCTCTACCATGAACCTTGATAAGAAAAATCATCTAACCAATTTTGTGGTTTGGAACTCGTGTCATATTCTTGAAACTTGTTGAACCATATGTAACTTTTTCTTAACATTTCCATTTGAGACAGAATGTCTTTCACCATTGTGTGGGGTACATAAGCTATAACTTTGGAGCTTAGAATGTAAGGTCTAAAAATTTTAGTGGCCTTCACCAAGGAAAATATTTCTTTTCCATGATGGATTATTTCAACTCTAAACATTATAAATAACTACTAAAAATGCAATGGGATTTTCATGCCCCTCATCATCTTTCTACAATAATACAAAAGCTATTGTATTATTAGAGGAAAAATAAAACATTTGAAATTCCTTTTTATAATTAGGGTTGATTAATATTGGGGCATTTTTGAGTGCCTCCTTTATTCCTTTAAATTCTTGAACAACCCCTTCTCCCCATTTGATGGTTTGATCCTTCTTCAGTACTTGTGATGGGAATAGTAATCTCAACAAATTTAGAGATGAACCTTCTTACAAAATTTACTTGTCTAAAAAAGGATTGGATACCCTTTTTAGACATAGGGATAGGGAATTTATCAATTGCCTCCACCCTTTCAGGATCTATCATAAATCCTTCTTGAGACACTATATGTACCTCAAAATTTGCATTTTATACCCCAAAGTGACATTTATTTGGTTTAAATGAAGTCCCATATTCTCTGCATTGAATCAATATCTTTTTAAGGTACCCCAAATGATCACCCCTGTGTCTAGAGAGGACAATGACATCATCTTGATAAACTACTATGAAATAATTGATGAAACCAAAAAGGTCATATCTATAGCTCCGAAAGGTTGCACCAACATCCATTAGTCCAAAAGGCATCCTAACATAGACATATGTTCCCCAAGGGGTAGTGAAAATAGTTTTTAAATGTTTTTATTGTTTCACCAAAACTTGTTCATATCCTAATAATCCATCCAATGTAGATAGCAACTCAGATCATGTTACCTTTTGTAATATATTATCCATATAAGACAATGGGTGCTTGTTTTTAAATGCTTGTTTATTTAGATTCCTGAAATCTAGAAAGCCTTATATCCCCATTCTTATTTTTGACTGGTACTAAGCTAGCCACCCATGAAGAGTATTTGGTGGGTTGTATTATCCCACTATCTTGCAGTTTAGTTAATTCCTCTTGCATTTTGGTTGCAAGAAGGGGATTGATAGGCTTTTGCTTATGTCTAACGGGCTTGGATTGAGGATCAATAGTATCTCATGTTGAAACAAATCTTCTCTATAGGACTTTACTTGAGTAATACCATGTTAGCAATCCCGATACTTTTTAAATAGCTTAATATAAGCATGTTTTTCTTCTTTTCTCATGCTACATCCCAGTGAAATCTTTCTAGGATTTTTAGAAGTCCCTAAATTACATTATTCAACATTCCTAGATGTAAAGATAGGTTTATTTATGAACCTATTAGCATTGTCAAAATTTGACTCGAGTCTAACCAGTCCTCTAGGGATAATATTTGTTTATAATTATATTATGTATTTCCCAAAGAGGGTTTATTTTCCATCACATAATACAACCATTGGCTCAGGATCAATGAGTTGATCGGTGAACTCACCTTTATAGTTTAAAAACATTTGGATCTGAGCATCATCTTCCAAAACATGCCAATGTTGAATGTTGTTAGGAGAATGGTCTAACCAATACATTTAATTCATATTTAAGATAAGGATACACTTTTACATTTTCATACTTTGGGATGTCACAACAACCAACTTGTCATCTACTACATTTTGAATTCTCTCATGGTAAAGGACATTAAAATAATCAAACACTTCAATGAGATCCCAGACTGTGTGCTTGTATTATTTCAACCTCTGGTTCTTAGTTGCATATGATTTTCTAACTTGATTTACAACTAATTAACAATCTCCTTTAAAAATGATATCCTTAATCCCATGCTTCCATTCAAATCTTAAATAAAGGAGAAATTCCTCATACTAAACAATGTTGTTGGTATATTCAAACTTAAATTTGAAAGAAAAATTAAAAGGTCCATGATTTGGACAAGTTAAAACCACTCCATATCTATTTCTAATATTGGAACATGCTCCATAAAATTCATAGTATAAAGGACATTGAAATATTCAATGTGTGAATTAATATACATGTTATGATCCTTAAAATATGCATAACCTATGAAATTATCCAGATTTGTATCAATAAACAATACCTCATAAGAAGCATTCATATGATCCTCAATAAGATGGAGCATTTTCTCTTCTCTATGCAATTTGACTAGTTTCCCTTCCAATGGTATAGAGGAAAAGGACATGTCCATCTCGAACAATTTTATCACACTATAATCCCATTTTATTGATAGAAACATACCCCATTTAGTAGGGAAATCAACTATAACCATATTCATAGTTAAATATTTTCCAGGATAGGTAGTAAGTTGTACTACTAAACCTCTGACATACCCAACAATAGGTACTTATCTTGAATCCATGGCATAACATCTCCCAAAATATGTTTTTATTTTAATGTCTAATTCATTCATGACCTCTAAAGGCATGATATTACATGAATCTCTTAAATAAAACATACAATTATGAAGAATTCATTCATTGACAATCAAATTAGTAAAGAAAGGATCCATGTCCAACTATGATTCAACTAAGGAAGTACCTAAATATACTTCTGGGGGTTCCTTTGTACTCTCCCGATCCTTACTTCAATTTCATCTATGGTAGGAGGAATCACCACATTATTTACATCCCTTTCTTTGACAATTGTATCCTCCTTCAATCCCAAATACTCAAATGCCCTCTTTTCTATGCTCAGGAATTATTAGTAATTCCACAATTGGGACTGTGATCTTTATTTGACTCAATATTTGGGCCATGTCACATGCTTCATATTTGGGAAAGGTTGTATTAAGGGCCAGGGTGACTGTCTTTTTTGATGGGATGTTGTCCTTTATTACTTGGGTAGAAGCAGAAGTGCTTGGTTTTGAAGTATTGATAAAATCTTTATTAGGCATACTCATTTTGGGAGAATCTTTGGGGATGTTGGTCAAGAGAGGAATTTTTGGTCTAGGAGTAGGGAAAGATCCTTTAACTTATTTTTTCCAAAGGTTATACTCTTTTTCTTGAGAAAAAAAAACATTCATTAATATTTGTTTATCCTCTTTAGAAGGGATCCCACCATCATACTTTTTTATAATTAAATCTCTTAAGTCTTGAAAGTCATAAAATATATATATATATATATATATATATCAGCATTAACCATAAAAGGGAGGGAAAATACCTAATATATGTAAGCCGAAAATTCTTCCATAATTTTAGAATACAATAGATCCATTGAAGTAGATACTTACATTGAATCTTTCAGACACTCCATCATGTATATGTCACCAAAACTAGCTTCATCAGTAACATCATTATGTTTGAAAAAATTATCATAAGGGGGATGTGGCAACAAAAATGTATCACACTATTCAATTATGTGGTCTTCCTCTACCAATGATACCCTTTATGTCAATGGATTTGGGACTATTTTATTATCTCTAAAATATTGTTGTTTATTTATTGAACCCATAGGTCCTTTTCATATGTCATCAACCCGGTGATATCCTTTGGGATGATTCCCAAATCTATTTTTCCTTTGGCCCAGTCTTGCTGAGTTTGAGGATATGAAACTAATCCTTTCTCTGCTCTAGCAAGCAAGCTTATATGAGATTTCTTTGACTTCTCCATCCAAAGTTTGAACCAATTCCTCAAGATCTACTACTTTACTTTCCGAGGCTTCTTTGGATTAATCAGCTTGACACCTTCCATATTCTAAGGTTTCCCGATTGCTTTAATATTGTTCTCAATCTTGATAGCCATAGAGAAATCCTGCCCCAAAGGTTTATGATTTTTTTCCATTAGATAGGAAGTCACTTTCTTATCAAATGCATATAATTATTTAATTAGGTAAGAATCATCACTAGGCCTTAGATTAATAGGAAATCTAGTCAAAGTTTTATTGAACCTAGTATTAAATTCTTGTACATACTCATTAGGATTTTTCTTGATATTTTAAAACTCGATAAGAGAAACCTAGGGCTAGTTTTATCACCATAATGGAGTCTAAAAATAAATTTTATTTCTACCGAAGAATCAATTGAATTTGTAGGTAGAAAATTGTACCATTCCCTAATATCTTCTTCTAATGTATGTATGAATAACTTAACATATACATCCTCATGTTCCACTTCATAGTCATCTATAATATTCTCAAATAATTTGAGATGTTAATCTCCACTTATGGAATTAATCCCTTGGAACCTACCTCTAATTTCATTTGGAACTTCATAATGATATCCCTCCATTACATGGAAAATTATTGGTCTATAAGTATTAACTAAAAAAGAGGCCCTTGGTGGAGGTTTTCTCATATTATTTGATGGAGAATTTTCAAAAAGAGGGTTAAAACGGTGAATAAATAGAAGTCTCTAAGGGTAAAATAGTGTGATCCAAAAATGGAAATCTTTTGAGGATTCAGTTTCACAGAAAACTCTATTCTCATGAGTCAAAAAATAAGGGAGATGAGGAATACCTTTGTTACTTGCAGATGTTGAACCTTCTTGAGACAATAAATCTAAATCTTCTTGAGGACTACCTAAATTAGAGCTGTTAGGTGTGCTAGAGTAATCTTCCACCAAAGGTGGATAAAATTTTCAGGTTGAACAATTATTTCTGCTGTCTTTCAACCACCCAATGGTTTCCAAATTTACTTCCTTCTTAAATGTGTATTCTACATCTCAGGGAATAATCTTATGGTGGGATCAGATTTGAAAAAGGATCTTCATTATTCCGAGTTTTACAAAGGGAGACTAAATCAACAAGGTGTACAAGATTTACACTACTATATCCCATATTTTCTTTGAAAAACAAAGCTTCCACTAAGGCCTTGCACCATAGATGTATAGATTAACTCAAAACGTTATTGAAAATATAACTTCACAAACTTGATATTTGTAGATCTTTATGAATCGAGTCAATAGTTTAGGTTGTCAACTCATGGAAATATAGGCTTTATGGAAATCCTGCATGTATTTGGAAGGTTAGGAAAATACTCAAAAATTTTGTATGTATTTTCCAAATTTTGGAAAATCTCTATAAAGGTATGTATTATGAACCTTTCCTAGACTCAAAAATGGTGCCAAAAGTGTGTTCGTCCTTAATTCTACACCCCCTGGTGGATTGACATCATTCTCTAGGAAAGGGGATACTTGGATGGTGGTAGACTAGGTGATATATGTTGTTTGTAGCCAGGTAGGGGTCTAACACTTTCCTTTGGATCAATATTTTAGGTGATTTAGGGAAACATACAAAGGGGATGGCCTTGTTCTACTACTTTTGGTCCTACCTTGAACCAGGGTGAGAGGACCCATGGGGTAACCTGGATGCTAAGGAGGAGATAGGGCCTTTGTTCCCCTCAATTTTTCAAATGATGGATCAATATGGGATAAGTATGGCCATGAATACAACACTTAACTCTCAAAATTTATAACATGAAATTTTGTATATGATTACCTTATCGGACATAATTTACTATAGATAGTAAAGTTTAGTTGCTCATGCATTCTCTTTATAGTATAATTAAAGCTAAAGGGAACTTTCAATGATTTATAGAGACATAACAATAAAGAAACAGATGGAATTTATAATGGGGTGGGATCAATTATGAAAATTTTAACTTCAAAATGGGGATTTATATGAGGACATATTCCTTATATCAAATCACTTAACACTTACTAGAGTAGCCAATAATTCTAGAAAGTACAAAAAACTTGATTGAGTAGTGAAATTATCTCTAAAAGAAGATTTGCATTCATTGATACTCAATAGATGCAAAGTTTCAACACAATCTCGAAAATACTCAACAAAAAATCTCATGCAAGAAGCATTTTGATGAAGTATTTATTGCTTCTTCTCTCTTATGCCCAAGATACACTCAAAGGCTAATAAAAATCATTACGAAAAAATGGTTATGGAATTTTTTTAGAATAATGTCCAATATTATAGAGTAAATGCTCATGACACAATATTAAATAAATTATGAAAGAACAACCATTAAGGACTGATTTAGTTTGTGAAAAGAGAATAAATGAACACAAAATTGTAGTAGAAAATATAACCAATCAATCAACCATTCAACACTAGAAAATAGAAAGAAAACTCACAAGTGAATATATTTCATTTGGATCTTGAATTTTTTAAAAGGGAACATAAAGAAAATGCTCTCAAAGTTTTTCAATGGTTGTAAATTACAACTACGTTAACACGAAGTTTGGGAAACCAAAATCCATATACATTTCTTAAAACATGTAGTATTACAATTGGATTTCGACCTTTTTAGAAATAGAAAACTATAACCCCCTTTTCTATGAGGATGAATCCTCATATTTATACAAAAATTTACTATGAAGTTTCCTATTCCCCACCAAAAAAAAAAAAAAAAAAAAAAAAAAAACTTCAACGAACCATCTTAGAAGGCATGAAAAATGAGCTCCATTTTTGGAAAATATATTATAACTACAAAGATTCCTTTTTCATTCCTTAATTTGATTATGTTTCTAGTTACCGACATAAATGTGTGTAAGATTTTTAATTTTGTTTCTTAATCCCTTTTTTCCTATCTATGTTGTCACCATCATTCATGTGCCTAGTCACAAACCATTTGTTCCCTTATGCCATTATCTTAATTGATTTGACATCATACTTTTGGTGGATATGTTTGGGGAAATGGGAAATTATTGATATTCGTTGAATTTAGTGTTTATTGTGTGAATCTCGAATCAATACAAAAACCATATTTTGAAAAATATCAATCTATTTCCCTTTTTCAAACCCGTGTGAGTATCCAGAATTAATTTCACATTCAATCTTGATATGATAATTCACACAATCACTCTAAACATCCATATTTGTATAAATTCTCATTGATTTTCCATAGGATTACATCTTCATTTGAGAATTTTGAGTGAAGCATAATCTGGTGTTAATCCTTTTTAAGCAATGGAGGATGTGGAATTAGGAACTAGTCTGAAGGATATTTCTTTGGAAACCTTGCATGTAATTTTTAACCTTTCTAGCCTAGATGAAGCTTTTGTGAGAATGTTACTCTTGACCGAAGATCGGGAAAACCCACGGGACCATTAACATAGTGCATAATTTGGTTGGCATTGAGGTGAAGGATTATCAAGGTGATTCCCTTCTTTATTTTTCACATTATGTACCATCACTTGTTCCACGTGGATGATAAAAAAGATCCTAATTTTTTGAGGAAATTTTGGCTTCACTACAGGACTTCTATTAGCAAGAACATAATCAACATATCCCTAGTATTTTTTAATGTGGAATTGGAAGAGAAATTGATTATGGTTGATGTCATGTAGTGCTTGAAAATGATCTTATAGAAGACATATATTCAATCTCCCATGTAATGCAGTAGCAATAGAGAAAATACTCACTCATATTAAGAAACCCCCAGTGAAATATTATCTTGAGAGGGCCCCTAAAGTGGATTTTATTTTACTGAATAGATGTAGATGGGGTTTACTTAATCCAAAAAATTTAAGCCATCCAAATTTTGTTGATGAACCTAATGTTCCTGAATCTTACCTGTGGAACTAACTAATGTTCTCAGGCTATCTTCAACCTAAAAAACTATTACCCATCTAGGTATCAATGCTTACCTCACAAGTGGATCTAATCTCCTTAAATGGGTATACTCTTATAGGAGAAAATTTTATTTGATCAAGATATTGGAAGGCCCAAAAGTTGACATTAAGGAACTCATGAATATGGGCATGTCCATGATCTTGCAGGGGATATTAGATATGTTTATGGGGCTCAGATCATAAAGATTTTGATTTTAGGATGAATAAATTGTTAAATTATATCCCCAAATTTGTGGAGGAATTTGTAACCATAAATTGACAATGTATCTCTTTTATAAGAACCTCCCCTTTTGTGTATGCATACTAGAAGTTATGTAAATTTCAAGGGTTGGGGCCCCTATAGAATCCCCATTTTGTTCCTAGTATATACATATGCTTCTTTTTTCATCTTGTTTGTTAATTTAACTACTATTTTTCACAAATGAATTTACCTTTGGATAACATAACAATTGTCTCTCAATCCACCTTGCATGACTTGGATACCCATAATGAAAGGCACTGATGAAAAAATGTTACTTTTTATACGTGTTCTATGGATTTCACTCACATTTATCTTTTACTTGTAGGATTTTTAATAATATTTTATGTTCCATAGCTTTTGGTGGATTTCGGGTCTCCCATGACTTCTAAAACGCATGGAATTCCATCATCATGACATACTGTTGAACACTAGATTAGTGTTCCATGGCCCTTTTCTAAAACACCGTGAGGTGTCATTGTGTTTTAATAACCAACAAAATACTAGACTACTATGCCAAAAATTTTGTTATACAACCACACTCCCTCATTTATTGTAATTGGTCATCCCATGGTGTCTTACCTTTCTTAATTATTGGAGTTATATACATAGAAACCCATTTAAAATTGGGGAAATCAAAGAGTTAAAAGACTTTCTCAAACTTCTTTTACTAGGAGGGATTAAAATTTACAATTATGGACCCCATTATGGGTAGATGAAATTAATTAATAAATGGTTTTTAAATGGGTATGTTGGTTGAAAAACCTATGTGGGGAAAATTATTTAAACTGGTGGTTTGGGGATTTAATATATCCATAGGAAAATGTGTGCTCAAGTATTTTCTATTTGATACCGAGTGAAGGAAAGTTATGGGTATTGGAGAATGACACTCTAAAGGGTGTCGTAATTGGGAATACGTAAATCATAACCCAAGATGGTTCTTTGTCAGGGAAATAATATTATTTATTACATATTTACTCCTAATAATGTGGCCATAGCTTAAGATATCGAATCTTAGGTATCACCTAGGGATTGCTTGAGAAACACTCCTCACCACCTAGCTAGAGTTTAATAGTTTTATAACATTAGGATTCCTTATACATTATAATTATTAATGGAAAAGAGTTATATCACAATAAAACCAAGTATCAACCTAGATATTCATCAGAATATGAGTAAATAAACATTATACAATTGAATATTAAAATATAGTGAATATACACAAACTTTGTTCACCTAAGGAATGAAGAAACTTCTCAACCTTGTTGAAGAATTATTTAGATGTACTAGAATATTCATATGACGATTTCAAATCATTTCAAACACAGTCAATGTAACACTCCATCCCCCTAATACTAGAGACAAAGGCCTTAGAAAAAACAAAATATAATATAATCCAAATATTGTCAGGACCATCAAAGCAAAATTTGAGAAACTACTCAATGCCCATATCATTTTCCCTATCCATCACTCAACATGGATAGCAATTTCATACTAGTTTGGAAGAAGAATGGTGAAATCCATATTTGTATAGATTTTGAAATCTAAATAAATCTTATCTAAATGAAAACTATACCTTGTCGAGTCATGGATCATATCCTACAAGAGGTGAATGGTTTAAAAATGATGTCTATGTTGAATGGATTCTATGGATACAACAAGATTAAGGTATCCAAGGAATATCAATTTAAGAACTCTTTCACCACTCCTTAGGTCACATTTTCATATAACTCTATTCACTTTAAACTATTAAATGCAAGTTCCACCTTTCAGAGGGTTATGGACCTAGTTTTCAAGGATTTGAGGGGGAAATGGATAGTGGTATATCTAGATGATCTCAAAGTTTACTTAAAGAAGAGAGGAGAAAAATTGTAACATTTGGAGTAGGTTTTGATCCATTGTATGAGGCATCACATCTCTCTCAACCCAAATAATTCAATCTTTGGATTTATTAAAGGAAATATCCTTGGTAACATTTTGAGAAAGCAAGGTACAAAAATGACCCAGAGAGAGTAGAAGCCATCTAAATATTGTCTATACCCACAAGTAATCTAGGTGTGCACCCCTTCTTTGGTAAGGTACAATTATTAAGAATATTTGTTCTTGAATTTTCCAATCTTATGAAGTAAATCATCCACATGATGAAACCCAGGGAAACTTTCAATTGGATCATATAAGGGAAGTATGCTTCCGAGTCAATCAAAGGTTCTATTGCAAAAGTACCCACTTTTTTCTTCCCATATTTCAACAAAGAGTTCATTGTGTATTGTTATTCTTTGAAGCATACTATTTAATTTGTTCTCGTTCAAGAAAATGATGATAAATTTCAGTCACTCTTTAAATTCGTGAGTGCTACTTTGAAGGAATATAAACTTAACTATTTAAAACACAAGAATCATGTCTATGCGATGGTCATATATTTGAAGAACTACATGTTGTACCTATTGAACTCACATACTATTATCATGGTCCCTATCTTGGATGTTAAAATCATTTTTATGCAACAAGATTCCAATGCAAAGAGATGGAATTAGGTGTCAAAAGTTCAAGAGTATGACCTTGACATTAAACCTTCCAAATTAGTAAGAGGCAATGGCTTATGTGAATTCCTTGATTCAGAAGAATGGGAAGATTTTGAAATTGTTATAAGTGTTTGACCAAGGATATTTTTCTCCCTAGGACTGTATTACAAGTAAAGGTGTATTCTCTATCTCAAAGTAGAAAAATATTTTATTTGGGAGAACATGTTATATAAGAAAGGACTTGATGAAACTTTCATAAGGTGAATTAAGGAATAAAAAATAGAAGAATATTTTCAAGGCATACCATGATCAAGAATGTGGAGATCATTTATCAACAATGATAAAAACCCATAAAAAATTAAGAAGTGGATATTATTGGCCTAGCCTCTTCCAAGAGGCATACAAATGGGTGAAAAAATGTGATCTATATCATAAATTTGTAGGGAAGCTAAGGATGTTTTCTTTACCTCTCAGGCCCGTGATCATTGAGGAACCCTTCGAACAATGGGGTTTGTATTTTTTTGGTGTGTTGAACTCGCACTCTAGGTCATATGGATGTCCTCATCACTACCAATTACTTCATAAAGTAGGTGGAAGAGATTCCAACTAAACATGCTAACTCTGAAACGATATATAATTTCTTAAAGGAGAATATCATTGTTAGATTCAGGGTACCAAACAAAATACTAGACGACAATGTTACTTGCTTCTCTTTTGGTGAACTAATGGATTTTTCCTATAACCATGGTATTTCACTTTCTCACTTTGTTGATTCCTATCTGTAGGGTATATCTAAGAGGATTCTAGTAACATAAATATTATTCTTATTGTTTGAAATCTAGTGGATGCTAATCAAATGAATTGGAATAAGACATTATACGATGCATTGTGGGATAATAAAATAATTCCTAAGAAGGCCATTAGCACTTCTCATTTCTAACTACTATATGGAATTGAAGCTCAAATCACTCAAATTTCCTTGACAAGAAGATTTTCTACTTAGATAAATTAAATGAATACAAGCAAGTAGTAATTGACATGCTAAGAAGGCACCAATCGAAAGTGAATAAATTTTTTTGATAAAAGACGCAAGATGTAATATTTCATGTTGGAGAAATTTTCCTACTCTAGTAAAAGAGGAGAGAGCACAAATAAACACATGGAAATTTCGATTCTCTTTTCTTTTCCCCTTTAAGATCAAGAATTTCTGAGAGAGAATACATACTATCTTGCTTACCTTGATGGGACCCCATTAGATTTTCCTCACATCGGCCAACATCTCGAAGGACTACATGTAGTAATTTTGGTTGTCCCCAACCATGTACCATAGTTTCCATTTTAGTTTTTGTGTTTTCCTTAATTTTTTTATTTTCATTTCTCGTCATGTGTTTATTTTTGATTTCCTTATGTGTGTTTGTTTCTTGTATTATTTGGTGAAGGAATGACTCTATTGCTCAATTTTTAATGCAAAAAAATGCTTACCAAGATAGTTTTGAGGTCCTTCATTACCCCTTACAGCTCAATTTTACCAAGTTATATCCAATTGTGGTCATGTTAAATTTCTAACATGAAAATTTGAAAAATTTGGCCACCATAACTAAGCCCACACTTGAAAACTTCATCTCCTGATCACTCAAAATCATTACTCTAGCTACCCTTTCCTTAGTTTCACCCTCATTATAAATAATAGGGAAGGTTATAAAAATACTTTCAAGTTTTTCTTAATGTGTTTGGATATATGCCCAAGGTGATTGATGAATTCACTGAGATTTAAGGAAGAACAACTACCTCGAGCTCTAGAAAGGGACATTTTTTCATTTTACAACTCGTAAACACCCTCCAAAAGCATACAAGAAAGATTCAAATCATCTAAGAGTTGTATAGGAGAACAATGAATTCATCCAAGGTATTTTATGGATTATTGGTGTGATAAATTGATGTTAGGAAACAAGAGAAAACAAGATCAGGTCATTTTAGACACACGGGGAATAAAGGCTCCAATGATGAAAGCCAACTTGTCTAGATGATTTTGGAAAACTAGAAAGAATTTCAAGGGAATAACATAATCAATGAAAAATATATTGAAACCCTCTACATGATGTATACATCATTTTTTAAGATCTAAAATTATTCTTTGATAATCTAAACACTTTAGTTGCCCCTTGAGTCAAGAATGAAAGAGACCCTAAAAATAAAATTTCACAAAGAATTGTCTCATGTTGATGGTTGGAATGATCTCAACATGTGATTTCAAGTCAAAATCATATAATTTTTACCCAAAAACACCCTTTCATTCTCTTAGAGAAAAAAACACTCTCGGTGTCTTAATTTACACTTGGCATGTGACACCAACATCCTAAACTAGCATGAGTGGAATTTTGAGCATGTTTTTTCCCTTGATTTTTTCCCAAGGTGTAAAGGGGAGTGTTAGTGAAATAATTTATCGATGTGGAAAATTAGGTGTTTCCACCAATGCTCACGATACTAGGTCCATCTGCATTGAATGGGGTAACTCCCATTTACTAAATGTAAACTAATCTACTCCTATCTAAATGTTGTAGGTTGGCACAAATAGGAAAAAGATCCCATAGGAACACTTCACCGAACATGTGGCAAGTGATTACATGCAGTTCAAGGAGGAAATTTCGGTGATGGGGGTGAAGGAGATAAATGATACAAACGGAAGGTTATTGTTATGAGTAGAAAAATTGAAGAGTTCAAACCCAATAACCAGAGTAGTTCAACATTTAATTAGAGAAAGGAATAATGAAGTTATTTAGTGAGAAGAAAAAACCCAGAAACACAGTTCTTATATTCATTTATCAAATATAAAAATATCTTTGTTGATCACTAGACTTATAAAGTGCATATAAGTGAGATAATAGAGAAATACATAGGAAAAGGGAAATGGAAGAAATGTAGATTTTATTTCTTGTGCATTGATGAGACAAATTTCAAAAACAATAATCCACAATTACTACCAAAGAGTTAGAAAATTCATATTTTTATGATCCTTTGGAATGGGAATCCATCCCAATTTATAGAAATGTGAATTGACCTTTCACCTACCCCCTACATGACTCTAATGATCTCATTCAACATGTGAATTTTTATCTTCCTAAAAAGTGAAAACTAAGTTCCCTTTTTATAAATTAAAGGAAATTTTACAGTTAGAACTTTCTCATTCACTTAAGTGAATGAGAAAAAATACAATTGTCACGCTTAATGAAGAATTTGAAGATGAAGAGAAGAAAGAGGGGGGGAAATAGAAGGGAAGATGATGTCATATCTAATGAAGAAATTCCCTATGATGAAGAACTTTTCGATTCATATTCCTTGATGATGAGTCTCTGGAGTGGATTCTGTTCCTTGAATTCCTTATTGAATTGATCTATCGTAATAAGTAAAATTATCTTATTTTTAATGTAAACACATCCCAACACCTCATTCCAGGTCTCATTTACATCACTAATATTCTGCATTGATTAATCCATGCTTCATGATTCATTATAATATCAACAATGTAACTTATGATATTGGTATGGGACTCTAAGTTATCTTCATTTAAGGAAAGAGAGTCACATGCCTCTTTCTTGACTATATCCTAGAAGGAAGCAATGAGTTTTTCATATGATGAGTCTTCAATGAGTAGAGGGAACTTAAGTTTCATAACACTGCAGTAGTATGCCTTGTTCAATATCTAGAAATTATGTTTCCCGTAAGAATCTAATTAAAATATTGCATTCTTGAGTATCATGTATCTCACATTTATGATGCAGATCTAAACTTGAGATAGGTTGTCATCAGCTGATGCAAACACGTTCTTAATCACAATGGCATGAGATTCGAAGGAAATCATCTCTGATACTAGTGGGAACATCTCATTTAATTGATTTACCAATTTTTAAAACTCTTTCATTTCTTTCTTTACTTCTACAAAGGTTGTAGTAGCATACTTGATGAGAGAGATGACATCTAGAAATATTTCCTTTCCTTCTCAATGATTTTCTCAATCCACTTCTCATTGGATTTCCCCTGCATTACATATCCTTTTGATTTATTGATTTCTTCATGATAAAAACTATTAATTAGAGGAATTTCCTTGGCTAGGAGAGTAGATACCAAGTTAGGATCCAAGAAGTTTGAATGTAAGCACTAAGAGCTTTCATCTTATCCTCCATTTGTATAATTATTCACGTATATTATTCATTCGAGTAAGGAGGTGAGAGGTGGATTCTTTGAACAAATGAAACTCACTCTCATGTGAAGCTTGACCCAATGATATGTGGGCTAACTCATAGTCTAATGGAGTCATTTCCTCAATGGAATTATCATTCTTGGGTATATAAATTTTAACATATTGATTACGAAGTACCATGAAGAAGTGGGATGTTGTCTAAGACTTATTTCTTCATTTGGACTTCAATGTCCTTAATGTTATTGTGAGACTAGGAATGATATCAAGCTGCATTTTCCTTGGCTCATTCACGGTAATTTCTTGGATCCTGGAAATGGATCTTTAGGATTTGACATAAATTCCGCCACCTGGAGCATGTTCAAAGTATTTTTTAGAACTAATTCTTGATCACCGTGAGGAGGATTTTCTATCTAGGAAGACATATCTGGATACTTGGATGCTTTGTAATGAATCACTCTTGCTTATGATTACTCACCTTTAATAACACAATGAACTCATTCAAACATCTCCACTCACCTTGGAAAACTCTCCCATCTCTCCTTAGTTTACTTAGCTCATTGAGCTCATTTAGCGAGCTCATTGGGGAGGCATGGATGGCTCTAACCTTCTTGATGAGTTGTTTACTTTGAATTATAACAAAATTTTGAATCCTTTTTAATATATTTTGAATATAAAACATCCCTTGGTTCTCAACTATTGCTTCTTGTGATATTTTTTCTTTCTCTTAAACACAATTGTGACCGTAATGATATCTTAAGGCCTTTGTGAAGGATGAATTACCCTGTTTGAGCTATGCAATCATCATACAACACCCGTGAAGATGTCAAAAATAAGTAAGATGATGAAAATGAATCCTACTGAAACTTTATACACTCAAAATGGATTTTTATTTACTTTTAGCTAGTGGAACCAGGACCTATTATTTTGGGATGTTTCACATGTTTTGCTCTCAAAATGAATATTTTCCATTATTAGCATGTGGAACTAGGACTCTGCTATTTTAGAATATTTCACCTTTTTTGATAAAGTTTAAACTTCTTGATCATCTAGCATACAAATTTTAACTTCGTTGAATATGTTTTGTTATTTTTAGAGAGTTTCCTTTACTTTTTAATTTATTATGCTTTTTTGCCTTTTTCAACCGAATTTACCTAATTTGTCTTCAACATTGATTTCGATTACACTAAATTCAAAGGTTTTTCTTTTTATAAATTTTATATTTATAGTGAGTGGAAAGACCAGGTACTTAATAAAAATATAAATACCACTTCCCTCTATCAGTTGTCCCTGAAAATAACTTCACTGGAATAATCCTACTCTCCAGATCAAGTGGTCAAAATTTCATCCTAATCTACCTGCCAAAATGCTTGGAAATCAAAAAAACACAAGCTAGGGCAAAGAATGAGGGTTTTTGCATTAAAAATATAGAGCATGAGAGGGTTTGTTATTACATAACTCTGTAAGGCACTTGGATTGTAGCACATCATTGAGAAATTTTCATGTGAATTGAATCACCAGTTGGAAAGATATGAGAAAATCTTCATTTTGGCATTCATGGATGCCCCTAAAGAAATTGTAGGTATATATTATGAATTTTTAAATTTTATGAGATCTTAAAGATGTCTTCAATGGCTTCTGTGTTGCCATAGTGAAATAATGGAGTGAAAAAGGTAAACATTAATCTTTAAAAGTTAAAAGGAGTGTTATTTTCTATTTATAAAAGCATGCTTTTACTTTTCATTTTTTAAAGAAAAGGGGTGGTGCATTTTACACCCCAAATGTCCCAACATATTTGGGATAGTAGGGGAAATAAAATGTACCCCCTCCATAGGCTTGATATGTGGTAGGGAATGATAGGTGGGTGTGAGGGATGAGAGAGAAAGGCCATAGCACCGGGAGATAAAATTTGGGGTCACATGAAGAACCGAGAGGGACCTAGGGGTAGACCACAATTTTTTTCCCAAAAGTCTTGACTGTCCCAGAAATTTGGGATAGTTGGGGCAGAAATTTTTCCCAAGGGTTAGAATTCCAATACTTAGCCAAATTTGCATTCAAAATTACTTAGCACCTTGTCGGACAAGAACAGAGGTCACATAAGGGTTAAGGGGATTCTTGTTTTGAATTAGGGCACATTTTAGTGTCCCTACTATCCCCATTTTTATGACTATCCCAAATAGTTTGGACACATGGGACACCAAAATTCCCAACCTTCCTAAGTGTAAATTTGACTAACTATTGAGACAATGAAACCAACTTTCCCGGATCTGTAGGAGGTTTGTTTAGGTGAAATTTTATATCAATTTAACTCCTAAGAAAATTTTGATATTAATGGAATTTTTTTAAAGGATTGATTTGGAATCCATCTCCAAAAATGCAAATTTTTTCATGTTAGACTGCAAGGTGAGTCTACTGAGATTGGTCTACACAGAGAGGCACTTATGTGTTTTTGAAAGATTTGAAAACTCCAGCATGTATAGGATTATATTATATTTTTGAAGCTATATTATTTTACCCTTGACTCATCTTGGATCTCTCTAAATATTATGTTTAAGTTTAGGTGCTTTTTTATACCGTGATTTACTTAGGCCTCCCAAACTCACTTTAACTGTTCTTATTCCAAAATCTATAACACTTCCCCAAAACTTCCTAAACCTATTCCAATGAATTTAAAACTCTTTAAGGACATATATAGATGACCATATAATTCTTGATCAACCCTAAGGATTCACACCTTCCCGAATAAACTATGCAATAGGTTATCAAGACTTAGTACAAATTCCCGTTTGACAACATTACATTGAATGGATTTGGTGACCTCATGAACACATATTATACACTTGGGTAGGATTTTCATCATATTATGAATATTTTTAGATATTGAGGATTAATTTCATAGAAGTAAGGATCATCAAAGAATGACTCAAAAGGGGATTTGAGAAAATTTTTGACACTAGGGTATATTTGTCATGTTTCAATCATTGGATTTTTCCCTTACAAAAATACATGATGATAGATGGCTCTATCTTGGGGACATGTTCTAGATAGAGTGTAATAAGGATAGATTAATCATGAACTATAGAATATCAATGTACAACATGGACCAATGCCTTATCCATTGGGATTATAGATTCATTTCTTCTAAACAAACACACACACACAAAAACATATGGGAGGGAAACAAACCAAAAAGTGGAAAATAACACACAATGGAAAAGGTAAATTAGGTTACAGGGGAGGTATATTTACATAGGTGGGGAAATAATATACATATACATGACAACAGGTTGAGAAAAGTACAAACCATCATGGAACAACAAACTGAAATGTAACCTCTAAAGTTTGAAGATCTCTATCTGATCATACCATGCTCCTGAGATGGATTTATATGGATTGAGAAGAATGAGACCAACCAAGATTCCATATTCATACACACACTACATTGAAAATTTTCTTACATTAAATGAAAACTATATTACCTTCTTAGAATTCTCGTATCATGAAGCTCCTGCTTGATGCTTTATGAAAATGAGAAGTCAATCCTTTGTGTTCTCAAATGTGGAAACATTGATCTTGTCATGGAAACATACTCCGTCCTTGAATTGCAATATAGAAATTTCCCTTGAATTAGTAAAGCACTTATAAGGAATGGGGATAAACTTTTTTTCCCATTCGATAAATTTTTGGACCCTTTACTTTGTTGTTCGAAGCAAGTGCTTTCAAAACTAGAGGCCATATTAATGATACAAAGATCTTTATCATCATTGAGAGAATGTAGCTCAAAATTTTCCTTTTCATATTCTTCAAAATTTCAATTCTCGATTCAAAATGGAAAAATTCATCACCCTTGAGTGAATTTTATAGTATGAATTCATGTTCCGCATTGGTAAGGTATTCAAGTAGTTAGGAGACATTAACCTTGGCTATACTCAAAAATATATTTCACTTTTCTCTCGAACAATTTTATTCAATGAAAATTATCTCAACATATTTCTCATTATTATCCTCCATGGCAGAGGTGTTGTATTCAAGATTGATAACATTCATAGGGGATTCAATAATCTCCTTTCTTTTACATTTATGATATTCTTCACTAAACAAGAAAGAGGAATACTTACCTTCACATTTTCTCTCATCCATCCATGTATTAAGGAATACATCAAGCTCATCCATTTACTACGTATCATCATCAAACATTAGTCCAAGAAAAGGAGAATTTTTTTATCATACTTATCTTACATTTCCATGGCCTGAGTCAGGATCTTGAGACTAAGTTTAGGTCTTCTATTACTTCCACAGTCTTAAAAAGTTCTTATAGGTATTTCTCTTACAAGTATTTCATATAATCCTTCTCGTATTTACTAAAATGGTAATTGCATTGAGATTTAAGGAGATGATTGAAAATCTGATCCACACATCTCCATGATTCATTTGAAACATCCTCCTTCACCTACTCTTTATTTCTTATCAACCGAGGATCACCTTATTATGAGGATGAGAATACTTGATTTCCATCACTCTCTGACAAGGAGAAGAGATCTATGCTATGCGGGAAGGGCACACCTTTGAGCTCAATATACATTTCATTATCTTCATGATGGGGAGTGAAGAACCATGTTGGGGAAGAAAAACATTTAATTTCAGCCTGATCATTTCTATAAGGAAAAGGATATATTTTGTTCTTATTATGATCATCATCATCGTGCTCCTTTGGTTCGGATGGTAAAATCATCTCTTATGAAAGGTCATGCTTTATTTTCTCATCCTCCTAGTTTCTAGAAATAAATTGCATTCTTCCCTTTATTCATCCATGGTTAAATCAGGAAGAGAATTTGATTCTTCAACTATCTCCATTTCATCAATCACCATTTCTACATCACTTGAAGATTCAAAATTGGAAATAAGATTATCCATGATTACCTCGAATTCATCATCTTGAGTCTAGGATCCATGATTGATTTCTTGTAAATTTTCTTTATTGATGGAAGTCTTCAACAACTATTGGGTCTTCTAATGTGTTAATTTGATTTGATTGTGATGGTTTGAGGATATGGCACTCATCGTAATTGTAGAAGAATATTCTAGGGATGAACACCTCATAGTGCGATAATTATCAGGATTTTCTCCCATAAGAAAAATATCCTTTTTTTCCTCTGCACTATGAATTTATTCAAGTTGTTCATATATTTCTTACATGGCTTCAACATATTTTATAACTTCAAGGTAGATTTAGGGATCTGAATTTCCTTGTGAAATACTCACAATTCTTTGTACATATTCAATTTTCAAGGTTGTCATTTCTTCATTTCTATAGGAAAGGAAATCATCCCAAGGAAGAGAGATAAAAGACATGGTTCTAATTTTCTCGTTTAGTTGTGTGAGGTTGAAAGTATTACCTTCAGAAGATTCTTCATCTTTGTTGGCTTCATACAACATCTTGTACCTATTTTTGTCTTTTTCATCAAGTTCTTACCTTCTTCCTCATCAGCAAGTCCCATTTTCTTTCCTTTAGCAATAATCTTCTTGAACTGAAGCCACCAGGATTTGATGATAGGTTCTTCACAAACAACAATTTTCTTCATTCTACATAGTCTTTCCTTGATTTTTGGAGACATACCACTAGCCTTATTTCCCTTGTCCTCTTGAAGGTTTTCGCTTGAATTAAGAGACCTTTTTCCATTCTCAAATTCTCCTCATTGCAATAACTGGTCTAGAATGATGGTTGATAAAAAAATTACATTTATTAGCAATCATATTCTTCTTCTACACTTTCACTCATTAGTACCTCACTCCAATATATAAATTTCTTCATTACATTACCGGAAAAAAATGTGAAATGGATTCTTTCCTTGATGGATTCACCTTTAAAAATGTTTTTTCTTTGAAATCTGATTTTTTTAGTAACTTTTTTACAAAGATATTTTTGGGTGCACATGGGAAAATATTTCCCCAGTGGAGTCACCAAATTTTTTTGGTGAACTAATTTTTTGATGTGGTAAATTAGGTATTTCCACTAATGCTCACGGGACTAGGTCCCTTTGCATTGAATGTGGAAGATCTCATTTATTGAACGTAGACTAATATCAACTTATCTAAATGTTTTGGGTTGTCCCAAATGGGTGAGGATCCAACATGAACACTACACTAAACTGTGAAGCGAGTGCTTGCACGGGGGTGCAAGGAAGGAAATTTCAACGATATGGGGTGAAGGAGAGAAATTAGACAAATGGAAGGTTATTGTTATGAGTAGGAAAATTTTATTCACACCGAATAAGCTGGAGCAGTTGAACATTCAACTAGAGGAAGGCACAATGAATTTATTTAGTGAGAAGAAAAAACCCAAACACATAGTTCTTTGATTCATTTATCAAAGATACAAAGCTCTTTTTTATCACTAGACATACAACATGCATATAAGAGAGAGAATAGAGGAATACATAGGAAAAGGAAATTGAAGAAATATAGATTTTATTTCTTGTACATTGATGATATAAAGTTCAATAACAATAATCCATAAGTTTTACCAAAGAATTAGAAAATTCATATTTTCAAGATCCTTTGGAATGAGGAAGCCATTTCAATTTATAACAATGTGAATTGAATTTTCACCTAGCCCCCCACATGACTCTTCATGATCTCATTCAACAAGTGACTTTTCATATTCCTAGAAAGTGAAAACTAAGTTCCCTTTTTATAAATTAAATGGACTTTTACAATTATAAATTTTGAAAGTCACTTAAGTGAATGAGAAAAATATAATGATTATGATCAATGAAGAATTAGAAGAGGGAGAGAAGAAAGAGGGGGAAAAGATAAGGGGAAAGAAGTTGCCATATTTGATGAAGAAATTCCTTATGATGAAGAATTTTTATAATTCATACTCCTTGATGATGAGTCTCTAGAGCAGGTTCTTGTTCCTTTAATTCCTTACTTGAATTGAGCTATTTTAGTAGTCAACTTATCTTCTTCTTGAATGTAAACACATCCCAATGCCCTGGTTCATGTCTCGAGTACATCACCGATCTTCTTACATTGATGAATCCATGCTTCATGATCCATTAAAATTTTAGAAATGCAACTCCTGATATTGGTTAGGGACTCTAAGTTATCTACATTGAAGGAGAGAGTCACCTAACTCTTTCTTGACTAGATCCTAGAAGGAAAAAATGAGTTCTTTGGATGATGAGTCGTCAATGAGTGGATGGAACTAAAGTTTCGAACATAGTAGAATGACTCATTCAATATCTCAAAATCATATTTCCCACAAGAATCTAATTCATAGATTACATTCTTGAGAATCATGTATCTCACATCCATGATGTGGATCTAAACTTGAGACAGGTTCTCATCAGTTGATGCAAACATTTTCTTACTCAAAAGGGTGTGAGAGTTTAAGGAACTCATCTTAGATACCATTAAGAACATATCATCCAAATTATTTACCTTTTTTTCAAACTCTTCCTTTTATTTCTTTACTTATGATAAGGTTTCAAGAATGCACTGAATGAGAGAGATGACATCTAGAAATAGTTCCTTTCCACCGCTCAATGATTTTCTAAATCTATTTCTCATTAGCTTTCCCCTACATCATATATCCTTGTGATTTCTTAATTTCCTAAGGATCAAAACTATTTATTGGAGGAATTTCCTTGACTAGGAGAGAAGATTCCAAGTCAGTCTCAATAAGGCTTGAATGTAAGTCTTGAGAGATTTCATCTAATCCTCCATTTGTATAATTTTTCACCTATATTATTTATTCTGAGAAAGGAAGCGAGAGGTAGATTATTTGAACATATGGGATCCACCCTCATGTGAAGCTTGACCAAATGAGATGTAGGCCAACTCATAGGGTGATGGAATCATTTCCTCAATGTGCTTATCATTTTGGGTCTAGCAATTTCAACATGTTGATTACGAAGTACCACTGAAGAAGTTGGATATTGTCCGAGATTTATTTCTTCTCCTGGAATTCAGTGTACTGATATTTCTATGAGATCAGGAATGATATATATCTATGTTTTCATTTTATCATTCTCAAGAGTTTCTTGGATTTGTGGAAATGGCTCTGCAGGAATTGACATGAGGCCCTTCACTAGATCACCTTGATAGTTTACTTTAGAACTAACTCTTGATCACCATGAGGGGATTTTCCATTGAGGAAGAAATACTTGGATACTTAGATGCTCTATAATGAATCACTCTTTCTATTCATATTCACCTTGCATAACACACTGAGCTCATTCAAACAAATCCACTCACCTTGGCCAACTCTCCTAGCTCTCCTTGGTTTACTTAGCTCATTGAGCTCATTTAGCCAACTTGCAGGGGATGTGTGGATGGCTCTAACATGGATGATGATTTTTTACCTTGAATTACAATAGATACTTGAATCCTTTTTACTATATTTTTAATGTACAATGTCCCTTAGTTCTCAATTGTTGTTTCTTGTGATGTTTTGTCTCACTCTTGAACACAACTGTGACCGAAATGATGCCTCAAGACCTTTGTGAAGGATTAATTTCCCTATTTGAGATATGTAATCATCATACAACCCTGTGAAGATGTCAAAAAGTAGAGAGATGACTGAAAATGGATCCTAATGTAACTTTATGCACTTTAAATGGAAACTTTCTACTTTTAGCAAAGGTGGAACAAGGACTGTTATTTTTCGGATATTTCACCTATTTTTCTCAAGTTTTAACTTCTTGATCATCTAGCATTATGATTTAAAATCCATTGAAGATGTTTCTCTATTTTTTAAACTTTATATTTTTAGACAGTTTCCTTTTCTTTTTTCTTTTTTCTACTTTTTTGCCTTTTTCGACCCAATTTTCCTAGTTTGTCTTGGTGTTTATTTCTAAGTGCACTAAATTAAAAGGTTTCATTTTTGAAAATTTTCTATTTAAAGTAAGTGGAAATATCAGGTACTTACTAAAAATAGAAATGGAACTTCCTTCTTTCAGATTAGCCATGAAAACATCTTCGGTGGAATAATCATACTCTCCAAATCACGTGGTCAAAATTTCTTCGTAATCTGCCCACCAAAATGCTTGGAAATATAAAAAAGTATGAGCTAGGGCACAAAGTGATGGTTTTATGTTGTAAAATATGTAGAGAATGAGATGGTTTATTGTAGTAGATTTCTTGAAGGTGCCTATATTGTAGAACTAATAAGAAAGTTTCATCGAATCAGATCACTAGTTTGAAAGATATGAGAAAATCTTTATTTTGGCATTCATGGCTTCCATAGAAGAAATTATAGGTATATCTAATGAATTTACATGTTTATCAGATCTTAAAGATGTCTTCAATGGATTCTTGGGTTGAATTGGTGAAGGAATGAAGTGAAAAAATGTAAACATTACTTTATAAAAGTTAAAAAGAGTGTTATTTTTCACTTATAAAAGCATGCTTTTACTTTATCATTTTTAAAGAAAAGAGGGTGGGGAATATTTATGTGTCCCAACTATCCGATACATTTTTGACAGTAGGTGAAATAAAATTTTCCCCCCTTCCTAGGCTTGACATGTGGCGGTGAATGATAAGTGAGTGTGGGGGATGAGAGAGAAAGGCCATAGCACTCAGGAGATGAATTTTGGGGTCACATGAAGAACATGAGAGGGGGATAATGGTAGGGAAAATTTTTGTGTCACAATTGTCCTACATATCCTATCCAATTAGGATATATGGGACAGTTGGGGTATAAAAATATGCCCAAGGGTTAGAAGTCCAATACTTAGCCAAATTTGCATTCAAAATCACTTAGCATCTTATCAGAGAGGAACATGGTCAGATGAGGTTCCAGGGGCTTCAGTTTGGGGTTAGGGACGCGTTTTTTCCCTAATTTACCCACCATCCTCACTTTCTTGGATAGTTAGGACATTGGGGACACAGTGTCAGCCTTCCTAAGTGTAAATTTGACTAATTGGTGAAACAATGAAACCAACTTTTCCAAAGTTATAGGTGGTTGTTTTAGGTGAAATATTATATCAATTTCACTCCTAAGACAATTTTGAGATCAATGGAATGGATTAAAAGAATTTTTTCTTCCTCCTTTGAATAAAGATGCTTTTTAATTTTGTACTATAAGGTGAATCTTCTTATATTGGTATTCATATAGAGGCACTTAGGTGTTGTTAAAGATGTGAAAAATCCATCATGTATATGATTCTCTTAGCTTTCTGAAAGTATCTTGTTTTCCTTTTGACTCTTTCCGGATCTCTCAAAATCTTCTATTGAAGTTCAAGTGATTTTTTCAAACCACTATTTACTTAGGCCTCTAAACTCACTTTCATTGTTTTGATTCCAACACCACCTGAAACTTTCCCAAAACTTCCTAAACCTGTTTGAATTCATTTAAAACTCTTAAAGAACATCTCTAGATTATGTTAGGCTTCTTGATCAACCCTGGGATGCACACCTGCCCCGAATATGCTAGGGAATAGATTTTATGGACTTAGTACAAATTCCAAATTTTGACAACATTACAATTAATGCATTGGGTGACCTCATGAACACATATTAGAAACTCGGGAGGATTTTCATCATATTATGAATATTTTTATATACAAAGGAGTCATGAAACGAGAAGACAGGATGATCCAAAAGATGACTCGAGAGGGGCTTTGAGAAAAATTTTAACATTAGGGTATAATTGTCATGTTTTCATCACTAAATTTCTCCTTAGAAAAAACACATGAAAATGGGGAAAAATAGGACACCAAAGTTTTCTCCCCATTTATTTTGAGGTTTTTTCTCTTAAAATTTTTACTTAAGGTGTCGAGACGGGGTATATGAGTGAGTTAAGTTGCTAAGGCCAATTTTCATGATAACCTGACCCCTTAGCACACTTTTGAGCATTCCTTGTCCCATTTTATTTTCCCTAAAGGTGAAAATTAGAAAATGAGGACACCAAATTTTGCTCCCTCATCTTGGAAAAATTATCACAACTCACCCCTCACCACTTTCGCACCTAGGTTTCAGAATATTGCATTCTTTTGTGTCCCCTTTCATGTACTTGGACCCATGGTGCATGTTTTGAAAAAAATTCCCCTTGGATTACACCAGGTGCATAGGGGAAGAGGATAATAAAAGTGTGCTCCCCATCCACCAATTAGCCATAGTCACATTAAAAACAAAAAGTGATCAATTTTAGCTCCATCCATCTCATCCACAAGGAACCAAAATTTTATAGTTGTCACCATCTGGTGAAAAGTTACATTTATGTCCCTTATATCCCCCTTTCACCTTTTCCACCATTACAAATCCATTTCAACCATCCACTAACCACATTTAAGATGTTGGGTTAAGTGGTGAGTTAAAGTTTGTAAGTAAAATGACTAACACTCCTCTCCCCACATACTTAGCCATTTTTAATCATTCAAATTTTTGTTGTATTTCCCTCCTAAACCTCATTTTCACCGATAATTCTATTGAAATTTTACTATAAATCCATGCTCCAAAATGGAAAACTTCTCATAACTCAATAACCATGCACCTAATTTTCACTAAATTTTACATGTGCACTTATATGAAAACTCCTTTAAGCTAGTTATAAGAGAATTTCTATTTATTCTATGTATAATTCACAACATCCATCTAAAATTTTTAGGCCTAGAAGTTTCCTTTTCAAATCTATACATTCCTACGAAATGAAAAACCTAAAAACTAGAGTAGAAGGTCATGAAGCAAAACCTGAAATTTTGAGACCAATTTTGTTCCAATATGACATCCAAAATAACTCCATATAAAAAATAGTATATGTTTAGGGATTCACAGGTAAAAATATATTAAGTTTTAGAAAGAAATAAATTCTCAACACTCGTGATACTCCAAACAATCAAAAACTATCAGCAGGTGAAAATTGTGAAAACTTACTAAAAATGTTTATCCTAGATATGACCTACTAAAAATATATAAATCCTTATAATTGAGCTCAAATCACTTATGTAAAATAAAATTACACCTATATCACTAATTTTTGACATCATGAAGTTTAAGTATTCATGTATGGAGACAATATCGTCTCGATCCTTGAATACCCCTGGTATATGAGATAGTGGTGTCACCCACATGGACTTAGAATACTTGAAAAACATAATGTTTGGTGGATGTCATTAACCATTCGAGGAGAATATTTTCTCGAGTGGAATATTTAGAGAGAGAAATCGGTCATCCGGTATGTGCTCATATCACTAAATTATTCTTGGTATGTGCACAACACTACATGGTTGATTTTAGAACAATTGTAGTAAATGATAACTAACTCCTCGCAGCTCTAACACCAAAGGGAATTTCCCAATGTATGAAAATTCAAAAAGAGTACAAGAATATTTTTAGATAATAAACAAGCAAATTTTTAGATAATAATCACTATAAACTTCTTCTGTGTTAATCAATTCGATGTCTCAATTGATTAACATAATACACGGGTATTACAATTATATAGGGAGATGATTCCCTATAAAATAGGAAATTGATTTTCCCACAAACCAATACTACGTGAGTTGTTAAAACTCATTCACTCGTATTTGTTATAAGTTGTTTTATATAACAACTATATAACAAAATACTAACATATTTACAAACACAATATTACATGATAATAATTATTAATGTAATTCTTATTTACCAATGGATCACTAATAAATCAATTTCCTAACATTCCCCCCCTTAGTACAAACATGGGGAAAACCTTCTTTGTCTATCTCGCAACGTGTCACTACGTAGGTCGATCATGTTCTAGATGGTTTGAGGACAATACCAACAACCTCTTGATGGTTTTCCAAGTGGTTAACCAAAAATCACACAACATATGGTTTTTTAGGAAAGTACCAACAACCTCTGGATAGTTTTTCTAGTGGATAACTAACAACCACACTATCATGATGTTGCGGTAGTATCGTGGCTCTCATCACTATCTCACTTTGCAAGGAATAACATAGGATAACCTTCATAATGTTGTTGCTCATACACACAAGCTGAAAACTAGAAATGGAACATTGGATAATGTTCCCCCCTCAATGTGACATTTCCACTTATTCAAATAGGAACACTGCACAATAGGAACACTCCACACACAACTGCAAGAACTAAAAATCAAATACTGAAAGAAAAATACACACCACAAACTGCCACCACATCTTCATGCAGCCCTGTCATTGGTGGTGACAAGAGATCACCGATTGACCTCCAAGATCCATTGCCTTTGTCCTCCAGTAAAATACTTATAACTTATCTTGATTTGGCTTTGAATCTCTTTATGTACTCACACACTTTGTTAGATGCCGACGTTTTTGTGGTTGAGCTTCCTCGGAGTTCTTTGTTAGCCTCAAGATTCTTACGAATCTTGTATTCTTGGTACTACATATTTTGGATGTCACGTTCTAGCAATAATGCATCCTTTACAATTTTAAATTTTGGCATTGATAATCAAGAGTAATTCAAAAACAAAATGAGGAAGCTCGCCACCTTTGGATGGCCAAAAAAGAGGGTATTTTCAAAATTGGTATTTTCTCCCAAAATTATAACTAATGCAATAGGAATGAAAAAATAAATACTTTTTGCAAAAAAATGGCACTCGATTTTGAGTTACCATGCAAAAGTTATGGAGGTTACAATTTCCTGTAAAATGGTCTAATTTAATTAAAATTGATACAACAATTAATTTTTTTCTCAAAATGGTGAGAAAATTAATCATGTGACCACTCATTGGAATTGGGAGGAAATAAGGATTCCAAAAGTACCAATATTTTGGAGAACTGACACCGAAAAATATTAATTTGGAAAAAATCATTAATTGTTGTCAAAATGCAATTATTAAATAAAAACTATAGGAAAAATTAATTTTTCAAAACTATAGTCTTTATGAAAAATTAAAATAATTTCCCAATCAGAGTTGACTATGTAAAAAACTCACCGAATTTGGGAGAGCACAGATCTGTTCATAACTGGAGAACTAGATCTCCGATTTACGAGTTGTTTAATGGGCCAAAAATCTTATTTTGATAGCTTCACAATGGTACTAATTTTGTTTTATTTCATTACATAATCTGAAATCTATTCTTGACTGATTTTGATGCCCAACTCAATAAAAATCATGCTTTCTTTTCTTTGATAGCCGTAAGAATTTATATGTCCCCAAATCCTTCTTCTGGAGATCCAATAAAGACTTCAATACCTCACAACATCACTATGATTTGTAGGAATGATACATGGGAGTTTGAATGGGAGGTTGTGGGACTATGGATGAATACTTCAAATATCAGGATTGCACTCTTCAATTGCGCTTTTCTCCAAATATAAAACAAAAATCAGTCTATATAAAAATTGGAAGACTTCATAGACTATTCTTCTCGCATTGACTAGGGCGACCAAACACTATAATTTCTTTTCCCCTCACATATTTCACAAAACCATTTTACATAAATAGTCCTCAAGAAAACCTGCTCTGATACTAGATGAAAGAGTACAAACAGATTTTCAAATAATAAGCACTATAAACTTCTTATGTGTTAATCAATTCTTCTATCTCAATTGATTAACATAATACACGGGTATTACAATTATATAGGGAGATGATTCCCTATAAAATAGGAAATTGATTTTCCCACAAACCAATACTACGTGAGTTGTTAAAACTCATTCACATGTATTTGTTATAAGTTTTTTTATATAACAACTATATAACAAAATACTAACATATTTACAAACACAATATTACATGATAATAATTACTAATTTAATTATTATTTACCAATGGAGCACTAATAAATTGATTTCCTAAAAAATTCATACCAATAGAAAAATTGTCATCATAACAAAGTAATTTTATTCATAGGAATGAGAAAAATTGATTCATATCTGCAAGGCCTAACACTCAGTTCATGGCTCAGATAAGGAAGAAATCCTTCTCTTATTCTTAAGAACCTATCAAGGAGTAAATTTCATGAATCCTTTTCCGATGCCTTTATTATATTTAGTAGAGTGTTGAGGGGAGATAACAAAAATTCACAATATTTTATGGCTTGGTTCATCCTTATGGCTAATGAAGGAACCGGGCGGTGGATTCGAGGTAAATCATTACTAAATACATCCATCAACAGTTTTGCGAGTTTCTCACCACTAATAAGTTCACCATAACTTCTAACATGGTGTATTTCCTTACCTTCACAAGACCATTTAAAGGATTATCCATATCTCCCCATGTGCCTGAAAAATAACCTACATAGTAGACGTATCCGCAATTGAGTCATAAGGAGAGAAATTCCCACTATGTCAAGGTGAATGATGCATTCACCATGTTCATGATTAGTCTCTTTGAGGGTAATCTAGAATAGAGGATATATTCTCAAGTAGTTTCATTGATTGAAAATTACATGAGCCACTTCATCCAGTTCCTTATTTTAACCTATATTAGATTCATATGCTACTGATCTCACTCCTCAAAGGATACCTAGGCACCTTAGTGCTAAAATCATAAAGTTTGAGTTCGCAGGACAATTAGCTAATGTTCATGTCAAGTGTAAGAATAAAAAAAAGGAAGTGTGTGTCATTTCCCATCTCTTTGGGAATATATTCATGCAAGAGTGGAATGTATGTGGTGAATATTGAATCATCCTTTACTACCTTTAGTCTTTACTCCTACACATCTAGGTCTAACTTTGATATCAAGATAAATCCAAATACCTTCACCTTTCTAGGTTTACACCATGTACCCCAAATTGAAGATTAATAGGAAAATTTCATAGATGAATTTGAGGTATAGCAAAGGTACTATATGTGTATGATGGTATACTAGATGAGGGATATCAAATTTTATTGGTTCATTGAGGGGATAAAATATGATGGGTTAGACTTGTTTGATCTCGAGTACCAAGCAATACAATATTCACCCCTTCCTTTGACTCCATGGAATACCAACAATTAAGGTGATATGGAGAGGACTGCAGTAGTAATCCAAATATCAAGAGAATGGTTCAAAAGGAAGAGAACTACTTTCATTGAGTCTGGTGGTCTCCTGACTCTATCTAGACAAGTATCTCACACTTTCTCTAAGGGCATGTTATACAAATTCCCCCTATAAATTTGAATAAATTCCCCATTCAAAATGGACTTAGCCATTTAAAATTTCCACGCATGTTTAAACATCCATTAAATTTAATTGTAGGCAACCTAAAAAGGCCCACATTTCATCATTTTGGGATTCTTCATGGCATTTGGGATTTGAAAAACTCAAACATGCGGAATTAATCACATTATATAAAGTGTTGGAGTGCTGGGCTCAGTCAAGTAGATTCAAAGTTTGAGGTAGTGGATCCGTGGTGGGAAATTAAGCGGGTATGTGGCAAGGAAAGGAGTGGCTGAAGTTTGGAAATGTGTCATCATTTGAGAAAAATTCAAAGCAATGTGTTGTGGTGAACTTAAGCCCATTGAATAAGCTAGAATTCAAGAAACTTTCAGGTCCATGGTGGGAAAATAATTTATACACTCAACATGTTTAATGAAAATAATTTACCAACCCTGAAACAAACCAAAGGGAGACACATAGAGGATAGGAGAATAAACACATAGATACACACATGGATAGGGAAATATTAGTGACCAATTAAATGATGCCATGTGTCACATTCCTATGCATCATGACATGTAAAACTTTAAATTTCCATAACTTCCTCCACATAGCTCGAATTTGATGAAATAATTATCATTGGAAATATATCCTTGATCCCTTCATCATGAAATCATCAAAATAAGATTTTAGGAGATTTAGTTGGTGAAAAACAAGAAATTCATTTTTTTCATTAATCACATTTGTAAACAACTCAACCACTAGAATTTACTGAAGTATGGGCTCTTTTCCTTCATCCGTAGGGAAGTTTTCATGAAGTAATGTTTTTGTAGTTGTTTGGTTTAATGCTTATTATTGGTGGTTGGATAGGAAAAAACATGCCTTCTATATTTTTCCCTCTTCTTTATCTTTATTCTTCTATATATTGTAAATATAAACATATTAAGAGGATCCTCTCTATTGTAATTGCATCATGCCAAATGGTGTCCAAATTCCCATGAGTTTAATACCTTTAATTTGGCCTCTGTAATGTAATTTTAGTCCTTCCAATATTGTAATGGTTTGTGCATACCTTTACGTAATAAAATTGGGATTTGTGTCTATTTCTCTTCCTTTTCTTATATTTATTGTATTCTTTCCTCTCTTTTCTTCATTTGGTATATTGTGTATGCTTCTTACTTGAAGCTTTCATTTTTCTATGTTGTCAATGCATGAGAAAGGTAGATAAATATAGTTCTGGTTTGTGGCACTTATGTCTTCCCTCTCTCCCATGTTTTGTCTCTTTCTTTCCCTTTGTGGAGAGTGATAAACCCTTATTTTTTGTGCTATCACCTTTTATCTTAGTATTTCCATTTCCATGTATCTTTCTACCCTTTTTATCTTAGTATTTCCCTTTCCATGTATCTTTCTACCCTTTTTTATCTTCCTAGTCCCTTGGATTGTTAGACTAGAATTAGATAGTTATATTTCCTTATTTAGGAGTAGTTTTAGCATAAGGATTAGATAGAGAAGCCAACCTTTTCTAGAGGTTTATCTCAACATAAATTCATGTAACTTGGAGATAGTCCCATGTTTCCTCAAATCCTTGGATCTTCCTAATTCAGGTGTAGGTGGAATTTTGAGGTCAATAGTTTTTGGCACGCCGGTGGGAGAAGATTGAAGTGATCTATAACTTCATACCAGCATGGATGATGTTTTTGGTAGTATCCATCCTTTAGAGGCATATTTTAATATGTTTGGTGACTCTAATGATTAAAAAAATCATTTTATCAAGTTTTAAACCTTTTCCTCCATCCATACATTTATTTACATGCCCCCATTTTCTTATGGATCTCTAAAGAGATCTTCCATTCTCTCATTTCAATTATATCCCCCTCCATTTGCAGCATTGGGATGATATCCTGAGAAACTTACCTCTTTTCCATTGAAATATCAATCTCCCATTGATCACATTCAAGATGTTGCAAACCACTGTTCCATTCATAACATTAGAGAAGAAAATATTTTCCTTAGATTTGTTTCATCTTTTGAAGGAAAAGAAAAATATTGGTACATCAATTTGGCTCCATAATCTATTTCCACGTGGGATCAGATGGGATAAAAATTAGAAAATTGGTTGAAGAAGAATACGAGATATTATTTTTTTATGGAACACCCGGGAAAAATACAATGGTCTCCAATGGAGTTTATCTCTAATTTCAACATTAGATTTCTGAGAGGTATAGAATTCCTCATGAATTCAAAATATCACAAGGTATGGAATTATTGTATTATTTGATTTCCTTTGACATTGATTTAGTTGTGTTAATTCAATTCCTATGAGGTAGCAGTATTCATCAATATTTTCCCATTGTATCACAAACTAAGAAGATGATCATTCGGGATAGACAAAAGATACCCATTCCCTTTGCTACTTATTCTTCCCTAACCATCTCAAATTCTTCCTTCCCCTTATTTACAGAATGAAAAAACCATTGTTCCTTTCCAAAGGCAGAATTTTTTTCTTCCTTTTCTTTCATTTGATGTTCCACAAGTTTATCATGTCCAAAGAACTCCTTATTATTTTCAAAACTCCTCTCATCTTCACCCAAGGTATGTCCCAACATCCTCAAACCCCTGCACAAATGTTCTTAGAAATTGTGGTATCTCAAATAATTCCCCCATGCTCTATCCAAAACTCACTAAACCAAATTATCATAAAATTTTGGTAGAGTATAAATCTTGTTGTTTCCATGGAGAGAAGGAACAAACCATACAATACTCCAAAAACAAAATTTTATTCAAAATCATGTAGTTGTTTTGGAGAGGAAAGATAAAAAAACTTAGGGGTATGTTTTGGAGGATTTTTTTCTTCTCCAATTGATCAAATCATATTTCTTGAGCAACAACCATCTCTTCCCAAGCATGCAAAAATCAAAGCCCCTTTTTTATGCTTCTTCTCCTACTAATTATATCAAGGATGAAAATTACATATCCATGGATGATTGGTATGATTCAGATTGGGAGGATGAGGACATGAAAACAAATAAAAAAGGGGGATGAACATAAAAAAATTAGGTAGATGTGAACGAGAAACATATTGGAATTAGAGGAGAAGAGAAATTGTTTGTAAACACTAATGGCATCCAATACCTTAAGGAAGAATGTTACTGCTGAATGCAATGATCCTCATTTATCTACATGTTTAGAGCTTTTGCAATTTTTAAGGTTGCAATGGTACACCAAGAGCCTCATTAGTAACTTCAAAGTGAACCGGGAAGGGCATGTTATCCAATTTTTTTCCGTGGAAAAATTGGTAAACTTGAAAAATTGTACTTGGGAAACTTCATGGAGATTTAATGGTGAATGTGTAAAATTCATGTATTTTCATGCTTAGGGTCACTTGTACTTTTTTATGACACTTATCCATTTTTTCCTAACTATTCAATTCAGTAAAAATCCTTGAGTTGAAAAATGGGAAAAATTGAATTTTGGAGTAATGTGGAGATTTGATGTGCCACAATGCAAAGTAAAGTTAATCATGAGTAGAACTACTCGAAAATCTACAATGTAGTTAAACCAAGGTAGTAATGTCCAAGTATAAACCCCCATATAATAGGAGAAGGTGACTAACTCAAGTAAAACATTGTTTCTTTACTTCTAAAATTAACTAAGCAAAGAACATCGGGAACCCGCAAAGTAAGGGTCAGAGTGAGGATTTATGTGGGGATTCAATGTGGGACTACTTAGAAGCAATTCTCAAGCAAAAACTAGAATAAAATCACATCCAAAATTTCATGAAGAAGGCGATGGAGAGAGTGATGAGGGGAAACGACTCATGCTAGCTGTAAGTCATGTGAGTTTATTTCTCTACAACAAAGCAATATAAAATTATTACAATGAAGAAGATCAAAAAGGGAGTAGTGCATGGTTTGGGAGAGATCAAACTAAGAAGTAGGTGGTGTTCACAAAATCATTAGTAAATTCATATCGAAATCCCAAGACAAAGGAAAATGAAAGGTGAGTTATGTGGGTTTTGATCTCAATGGAGCTTGAAGTAAGTGTGGCTTGGTTCTCCAAGAAGAGCAATTCTGAAAACCCGCATTCCCATAACTCACTCCCCATAGAACCAAATCTAAAAAAAAATTAGTTTTTGGATTTATAAATCCAAGATCTTCATCACGAAATCATAAAATAAAAGAATTAGATGGAGTTGGTGGACAAAAAATAAGGAAAAATCTTCAACTCTAGAAGAACATGTTATGGGCCATTTAATGACTTTTGTTGGTTAGTGAAGCCCAAATTCAAGTTCCCTCTTCTATCTCTCATTATTTCTTCTAGATAATGTAAAGAGAGCTCATTTTTAGTTGTTGGACATTTTTGAAATGTTACTCTCTTCTTCTCAACTCTTGGGTGGATGTTATAGTTCCAAGCATCAGTTTTGGGAATTGTAATGATGAATATTTCCTCCCTTTCTCAATGTAATGGTCTGGTCAACTTATAGAGTAATAAAATTTAAATTTTGTGGTTATTTCACTTACCTAGTTTTTTTATTGTATTCCCTTTCCTCTCTATCACATTTTCAGGTATGGTTGTGCATATTTTGTTCTCATTACAGTCTTGAATGATGTTGTACTTATGAAATTGGTGAATTAAGTGTTGTTGTTGTATGTGGTTATTTTTCACCCTCTCCATCTCCATTTTCTCCCATTTTCATCCATTTGAGAGTGTTTAAACCCCTTTTCTAGTGTTATCACCTCTTTGATTATAGGATTTCATTTCCATGCTTCTCTATAACCCTCTATCTCTCTCTCTCCCTAGTCCCTTGGCATGGTTACTTTAGGATTAGTTAGCTACATTTTCCCTTCTAGGAGTATTTTAGCATTATATTTAGGTAGAGAAAGTCAGCCTTCTCTAGAGGTCCATCTCAAGATTCAAGCCCCGCACTTGGAGATGGTCCCATGTTAGCAAAAAGTAGAAATTTGTAATGTGAAAATCCTAGGGTGATACTTTTTTTATAATGATTTTTGCACATCCGGTGGGAAAATTTTGAAGAACCTTACCACTTCACTTAATCAAGTTCGATGTTCTCTTGGTGAAGATTTTAGCCTTTGGAGGCTTTTGCAACAATAAAAGGAGATCTTAAAACAACAAAGGCTTGAGATATTGTAAGGTAAAAGGGAGTATGCAGAGAAATGACTTGTTTTGACTGTGAGTAGTGGTCGGGTAAAGGTTCAAAGTAAATCCATCCCCAGATGACACAAAACAACAAAGTAAAAAGGAATCGATGTGGGGTTATGAATCGATAAAGATGCGAAGTAAAATCTAGCTCAAATTTTGAGTTAAGAACCTCCTAAAACCTGTAAAGATGGAGAGTATCCTGTAAATGTGACCGACATTCAGTAAATCAAAGTGCACTCACATGTTTGAGAAAATTAGTTGTATCCTCAAAACCCATGAAGTATGTGAGGGGATTAATGCGATGATTTTACCCCCGTCGACTACAAAGTAATTGGGGTTCATACACTCGCAAGTCAAAGAAAAAAATTCCCGCAAATAAATGAAGCATAGAAGTATTGAAAGTCCACAAAACTAAGGTAAGTGAAGGAAAATAGAGTGCGACGAGATTTCTACTTTGTGAAACTATGAAGTAGTTGGGGATTGGAAACTCATAGAGAAGGATGCATATTAATGTGGAAATGTGACCTTACTACGAGAGAAATATAGTCCCAAAAATCCGTAAAGAGGCATGTTCAAGCACATCTGTTGACTCCACTAATATAACCAATATATTTTCTCATTTTCAAACCTTTTCTTTCATTCATTTCCTCCTTTCCTTTCACCATTTCATTCATTTGATTTTTCCACTTCATTCATGGATATTCGTGGAGCTTTATCATTCCCTCATTTCAGTTCTTCTCCCCTCCATTTACATAAATGGGATGATTTCCCCAAAACATCCCTGATAAACTTGCCTCTCTTTCATGGAAATGGAGATCAATCTCCTATTGATCATATCCAAGACATAGCCAACCACTGTGCCATTCACAATGCCATTGAAGAAAATGTTTTCCTCAGACTTCTTGCTTTATCATTCAAAGGAAAAGAAAAATATTGGTTCAGTAGTTTGGCTCCACAATCCATTTCTACTTAGAATCGGCTAGGAGAATAATTGTGTACTTGGTTCAAGGATAATTTTTATGTCATTGTATTCACATAACATCTTAGAACAATACAATGGGCTTCAATAAAGTATATGTCGGACTTCAACATCAGATTTGAGAGGACTTAGCATAGAATTCCTCAAGAATTCAGACCCTCACAAGGTATGGCATTCTTATTTTATTTGAAGGCCCTTGATTCTAATTTGGCTATATTGATCCAAGATCTAGGAGGTAGCACTCTTCCTCAAGCATTTGACATTTCCATAATAGCTAAGAAGAGTCTCATTTATGATGGTAAAATTAAGTCCATCCCCACTGCTCCCATTATTCCATATTCTTCCACATCTTCTATATCTAACGGCTGCAAAAATCGAAGCCCCTCACATATGTTTCATCCCCAACCAGTCTCATCATGTTTGATGATTATAGAACTGTTGAAGAATGGTATGAATCTAATTGGGAAGATGAAATTGCATAAAGTGAATAAGGGGGGGAAACCATTTTAAAATGAAGGCATACATACTTAGAGGATGTTGTTTTGAAGGAGGAAGAGTTGTTTTTAGAGTATCGAGAATGTGCCCAATTAAATATATGGATTATTTAGAGCCAAGGAAGAATTCAAAACCAGTCATGATCACTTTAGAGCATGAGTATGATCATCAAAGTACCAAGGATCAGCTGCAATATAAATCAAATCCAAATACAGAGAAACTAAAAGAGGTATTCATTTTATTTCCTATTGAAACCTTGATGAATTGGGTGATAAAATAGCTCCATGTTATTTTTTCACTCTTGAAAAGGCCATGTCTAGTACTAAATCAAATTCATGGTCTAAAATTTTGAGGAAGGGAAGCTACTTCTCCTTCCAATTGTAGGATTTTTTGTTCCCCATTTCTCTTGTTAGAGTAGAGTAGATATGTTTGTTTTCATAAGAATAAGTGCTTGTGCACACTCTACATGTTTCAATAGAGACATGTATGATCTTTCTCTTTGTATATATTTTTGCATTGTTTGTTTCTCTTGTATGAGTCCATTTTAGACAAGGCGGTGTTCATGGGGAAAGTAATTCTTTTCGGGAAGTTCCAATTGCACTCCATCGGATAGAAAGTGTTATAATACTCGAAATGTTTCATTTGTCAAGAAATCGGTTCTTGATTGTTCATACTTAGAAAATAATCATATTTGGGATAGCTTTAAAGGTTCGTCTTTTTGTCTCATTAGATCATTTGTAGAGGAAAGAGGTGAAATTTTTAGATTCAAAACAATTTTCCACTCACATAAAACCTTGTTTGGAAAATGTTTTATGATTTGAATGGTCAATTTGAGAAAGGAAAAGAACAACTTCAGTTCCAAGTAATTCCTCAAGAAAATTCAAGGGTTTTCTCTTCAAGTTTTATATCATATTTCATGTTATCTAGTGACTCCATGCCCCTGGATGCTTCAAGGCCATTGTATGCACCCAAAATTACACATGTTACATTGTCGGGAAAATGGTTACAAGAATCCCTAATGATGATTCAAAATCCTTTCAAGAAGGTGTTCAAGTTCCAAAACCCATTTGCAGTATATATTTGTAGCCTAGATAACCTTACTTAGCTTTTACATGTATTTTTCCATCTCCCCGCTTCATAATGCGCTTGTTTTGGCCTTCAGTGCTAAGACCGCTGCCAACAGGTGGCGTTCTTACCGCTTTTTCCATATTATTCACGCATATTTTAAACATGCGAAGGTTCACTTAAATTTTATTTTTACATGCGTTCATGAGCCAAATTGGTTAAAAATAGCTTTGTGTGCTTGGTTCTCTTTACTTATTCTATTTTTTAACAAGATTTAATTAGTTGGAACTACCTCTTCTTTCCTTGTGCATGAAGTAACCTCCTATCCTCCATTCCTATATATTCCATGTTTGTATTAAAATAAAGGGCTTGAGAGTTTTGTGTATCTTGTATTGTTGTGTTGCCATAATCTTTCTAGGAATTGCATAGCCAAGCTTAGATATCTTGTGTTATCTCTCTTCTACTTGCATTGTGTCCAGATTGCTTCCAAGTTGCCATTGCTCAAGCACCATCCTCTTGTTGTTGTTCTTCGAATTCCCAGTCATTTGGACTCACATGAACACTCGAGATAATGAAAGGAAAGAACCCGGGGGATGAATCGATACTACTAGATTTGCGAAGGTTCTTTCTCTTCCGTGTCGGAGTTGTGTATTTTTTTGCTTTTTCATCAAATTATCGATCACGAATTGTTAATTTCAATTGCATATAAAATAGAGTGGAGAAAGCGATTGCATTTTAATTAGCTAGATAATTTCAAGTAGATTCAATCAATAGTAAGTTGTCTCTTCAACATTACCTGGGAAGTTGTGGGGAACAATAGCTTTGTTAGGGTTATGATTTGTTCTTCACTTCTCGAGGTAGGGTTGGATTTTTGATTGAATTAGAATATGTTTTAGATTTATATTCACACATCCGCACAAATAGTTAGCTACATATAGCTAATTATTTGTATTTATTTTTTTGTTAGATTAGATTAATTATCTCGAAAATTTAGAAAATAACAAAAACATTTACTTTCCTTACATTAACTTGTTTTACCGATTTATTTTGATATATTGAGAAAACACCAAAAATATAGGTTAGATCTCCTTTGATAGATAGTTTATTTCGTAAAGTAAATCAATTCATCTTGCATGACCATCAACGTTCCATAACAGAAAATACTTACATTTATGATCCCCATGTCCCACAACCAAATGGGCGAGAGATAATAACCGACGTTGACACAAGTTTGTGCTTAACGAAGATTACGTACACCCGCCACATGTGCTAAGAAAATAAGACAGTTAGATACATTGAACATTACTTTTGTTAATCAAGCCTACAAATTTTGGACTACTCCGGAAATAGGATCTGATTGCATGCATGACCATACAAGGTTCTATACCTCAACGAGTCTTTGGTTGTGACCCACAAGTCCCGCAACCAAATGGACCTACTAGTCATTTAGATATTGACACTAGTTTACGCACATTGGTATTCGTATCTTCACCACTTCACCCTCATATTATTACACATATTTCATTTTTGAACATAGTAGCCAATCGGGATAAGAATTTATGGAAAAGACCATAAAATCACCCATAGTCTCTATAGCCCCACTACACCTCTTGTCTTCATTTCCATGACCTTGTCTAGAAACCCATACAAGGCACCTGCAAGATACTTTCCATGTTATCTACAACCAATTAATAGAATCTTGGCAGAACTAGACATTTATGGAGTCTTCGAGTAGCTATTATATCGAACCATACCATCAAACCCCTTCAATTTAGGAGATAATTGTTTGCCTTAAATTTGTAGATTCTAGTGTTACGTCGCGAAGACATAAGGTTTCCCAATTAGCTTAATCACTATCATCATTTTCACTTTCATCTCATCTCCACATCGTCTATCTCGGAAAGACCTCAGGAATTCAAGTGTGAAGAAGGTCACATGCTTATTTTCTATCGTACAAAATTGGTGAACCCGACGTGAAGAGATGGTCTCTAAATGTTTCCAATTTATTTGTCTATCCTTTTATTCTATGGGTATGTTTATACCCCCTGAAGATGTTGGGACATGACAAGTACAATCACCTATCTTAGGTTTTGACATGTACCATTACCAATCAAGTATACCACAACAATCACCTTCACTTTCAACATGGGTAGACAACTGCTCATCCACTCAAAACCCTCTGCTTCAGGGAACCAATGTTGGTTCTTTTGTACACATTGAAGAACTAGATCAGGTCACTCAAACTTATCCCCTCAAACAATCAAGTTCAAATAACATGACGTTCACTAGTGAAACGAGTTCATCTCCTTGGGTATTGTTTCAACATCCCATTACCATGTAATCCAATCAACTCCCCATCTTGATGAGGAGTATTTAGCATGGTACGCTAAGAGTGAACAATAATTCCAACACATGAACCAATATTTTTATAGGTTGTAAGGACAAGGTGATGTCCTACTTCAAAAAAATAATGCTACCCCACCACCAAATGACAATATAACCAATGAGGGGTGGAAGCATCATGAACAGTTCATAGCAGGATCCCATATTCGTCAACAACCTCCAACCGTTCAACCAAAGGAACCTAAGCAAGGTACCGACCCGTCAACGGGTGATGTCATTTCATCTTTAGTTGATAAAGTTAGGGAGTTAGAGCTTACCCAAAATACATGAAATTCATATGCAGGGAAAGCATGAACTTCTTCCTACCCACGTAACTATGGGAAAATACCAACCGCATGTAATCCTCCAGTCTACATGAATGCTCAACCATGGGGATTTTTTAATTGGGATAGGTACCTTGGGTATGCCTCCTCAAGTCACATATGGATACCTACAATAGGTACCAACCATACGTGTGTTTTGAAATGCTATACTAGGTGGAAATGTGATGCTCCCTAGCTTCATGCCTTCAGCTCCGTATCAAAGTGGCCAACCCCTATATGCACACATACTCTAAAATGCCACAAGGAGATGTGTACACCTATCTCCGGGTCCTTATGGTTATCCACAAGGGATGCCATATGCCCCGAAAAATGCCTATGCCATGCCATTTCAGCAACCAATGCAACCTTTTCTCCCTCAACAAGGGTCTTCAATGGTGGAAACATATGCAATGGGGACTTATTCTGAATATCTCAAGGAACCCCTAGATTTCTCCATTTGGGAAGTCATGCTCCTGAGACCTTTCCTGATCTCCCAAAGTTCAAAGGGAGGGTGATCCTAAAGCCCATATCAAAGCTTATGCAATGGCCATTTGAGAGCTACTCCCATGGGATGTAGTCGTTGCAAAGATTTTCCCTAAGACACTAGAAGGTATTGCTATCAAATGGTATTATAGGATACCAAAGGATTAAATACACTCGTTCAAACAACTTGTATCAAAGTTTATCAAATATTTTGATATGAAAAAGCTTTTGCGAACAAGAATTAGGGAATTCCTTCATATCAAACAAGAACATAACGAATCTGCAGCCCACTTCATTCAAAGGTGGTGACATGTTCTCTACTCTTCCGCAAGTGCTCCAAACATGGATCAAACAGAACTTTGTGATTTTTTCCTTCACTCTCTCAACAAAGAGACGAAGGAAGAGGTTCAAAATTCTTGCTAAGGAGCTATGAAGAGGTGCTAGAGGGTGCTCTTTAGATTGACCAAGCGGCCATTGACAGTGGTCATAAGACCTATGGAGAAAATGGGAAGTTAGTCACTCCTGCTCAAAGCACTCCCGATTACTCCAACAACACAAATAAAAATCAAGGACCAAAGATCCTTAATAAGAATCATGGAGTCACAAACGATGGTGTGACTGACTAGCCCAAAATCCTAATGTTGTTAATCCTATCAACACAGGTGCTCCAAATAACAATAAAAATAATGGCAATAATCGAGGAATAAAATTTCTCACCTTCGGTAAATGTTGTGGATTTCAATCATCCTCAACAACAACAACAAAAACTTCAGCAACAGAGACAAACACTCGACCCCAAACCCTAGTCAATACCCCAACCAATTCCAAAACCAGGGGCAAGGGTTCCAAAATTTTAATTATAACAATCAACAACAAAACAATAACCGTAGTTTCAGACCACAACAAGGAATAAACCAAAGGCCTCAATATTACGACCCTGACTTATATTGTGGCTTCCATAGGGTTCGTGGGCATGATGCAAGAACTTTTTGTGATTGTAATAAGTTTTTACAACATTTTCCAGAGGACCAAAGACAGTTATTTGTTGACATGTTTTTGGCAAACCCAATAGCACCACCTACTCAAAATGCATACATGGGACCAATATCTCCACAGAACACACCATTGGGGATCTTCAATGATCCTCTCCCCATGCGTCCAAAGGATGGTAGACTAGATCCCAATGGTTTGAATAAAGGTATTGTAATAGGGACTCATGATCGTGAAGCCTCAACTTTGTCAAACCCACAAGTGGCACCTCCTTTGGATGGTCATCAGCAAATGAAGATCATAGGCTTGGTTGAGTTAGACGTTGAACCCCAAATTAACACCACAACAAGAGCTAAAGACTATTCTTCGTAGCCAATCCCGATTTATCCAGTTGTGTCACATAATTCCCATGACATGCTAAGCAAGCTAGTGGGGGCTTATGATTTTATCATTGATCTAACCAAGACCTTTTCACACATTTCCTTTTTAGATCTACCGAAGAATTCCCTAGCTCATTGATCTGCTCTTTTGGAAGTGCTAGGTATCAGCCATTTGGTTAACATTACCCCTCCATCAGAGGCACAGATAAATCACATAGACTTTGATGTTTTCCCTCTAGGGTAACCCAAAAGGGACATTGGGCTTGTATTTGACATAAGAAAGATTCTTGCAGATGTTGAAATAGCTCATAGAGGTGATTCGGCCTTGTTTTTACAAGTTTGGATCTATAAAAACTACGTGAAATGCACAATGATTGATGATGGGGCAGTAGTTAACATAGTCCCCTTCTCTTTTCTTCAAAAGTTAGGATATGGGTAGACCAATTTATCTTCGACGTGAGACACACTGAGGGGCTATGATAGCCTCAAGGAAACCTCAATCGAAACCATAGTATTATCGGTTACTCTTGGGCCCAAGACAGTACTGAATAAGCTTTATATTATAGACCAGGAAACCGACTATAATATTATCCTTGACCATCCTTGGATTCACTGCATGAAGGCAATCCCCTCTACTCTGTTCCATGAGGTCATATTTCTACATTTAGGGAAATTCTTTATGGCACAAGGTGACCCAAAACCCTTTCATATACATTTGGCCAACTTAAAGAAAAGGCCAGGGGTCCACTCGAATTTGAGCTACGTACGAACCAGTTAAACAAAGATGCAAGCACAAGTACGAGGAAGAAAAATTGGTTCCCATAACAAAGTTGGAAGTCACTAGTTTAATCGAAGGCATTCCAGAAGTTAAGGATGAAAACATTGTTGTAAAGACGGTGTCACTTTGGAACCACAGAGTAAAATATTGTCAAGCTATTAGAGAAGGATTTTCCTATTCTCCTCCCCTTTGATTCTATGGGTATGGGACATGCCTTGGGACTTGGTTCCCTTCCATCATATGAGGTTTGCATGGTTGAGGTAACTAAGGTAAAGGGGAAGGTACAAAGGAGGACTCAACTTCCATCTTCCCAAGTAGTTTTGGACTATCCATTTCGATGGAGCCAAGTGTCGCTTTGGTGTCGGGGCAAGCGCGATCCTTACTTCACCCAAAGGAAGGATTCTACCTTTCTCTTTCAAGTTGAATTTTGAATGCACAAACAATGGGGCTGAATATGAGGCTCTCCTACTAGGCCTCATTATAGCTAAGAGGATGGGCATCCTCAATATTAGGGTGTTGGGTGATTCACAACTAGTCGCAAATCAAATATCTGAAGTATATGAGACTAGAGTTGAGCATCTACAACTCTATAAAACAACAGTGTTAGGTCTGACAAAAGAGTTTGATTTCATCTCAATTGAGGTATTTCCACGTGAACAAAACCTTCTCGTAGATTCTATAGCAACTTCTACTTCACGCTTTACCCCAAGTAGTGACTTGGAAGATACCAACTTCACGATTTCAGTTCATGTTAAACCCTTGATTCGTAAAGCACCAACAACCCCAATGTTGACATATGTGGAAACCAAGAGTCAACCCAATAGTTTAGAGCATGTTAATAGTGATGAATCAACTTTGAGTTATTTAAACGCTTTGGCAGTAATTGCATCTTACCTACCACGAGATAGACCTTTCCTTGATTTCGCGTTCCTCTTCTTATTTTGTGAATCCCATGATCGAATCTTCCCTGGGAAGGGATCTTGAGATCTATGAGGTAGAAGAAGAAGGATATTTAGAGTTACCTCTGGCCCCACTTGAGTTTGAGGAGGGAAACACCTCCTTAATCGAGGGAACGATTGATATAAACATTGGAACAAAGGAAGAACCAAATATTTTGAAATTAGGATCCTCTCTAACTCTAGAGGAAGTGGAAATACATACTCAGATCCTCAAAGAAAGTCAAAAGGCTTTTTTTAGTTACAAAGAAATGACAGGATTGCACTACATATCAGGCGCAATCTCATCACCAAACCGGATGTAAAGTCGATCAAGCAAAGTTGAGACCCATGAAGCCAAAAGTGGCCCTCATGGTAAAAGAAGTAATGAAACTTCTTCAAGTGGGATTCCTTAAGCCAGTTGATTATTCACAATGGATATCTAATATCATCCATGTCCTTAAAAAGAATCGGAATATTTGTATCTGTATATACTTTCAGACATTAACAAAGATTTCCCTAAAGATGATTTCCCATTACCATCCATTGATGTTATTGTTGATGTGACAACTGGATTTGAATTGTTGTCTCTCATGGATGGTTTTTCAGATATAATCAAATCAAAATCTCCAAAGAGGATCAAGCTAAAACTACATTTATAACTCCTTGGGAATCTACTACTATGCGGTCATGCCATTCGGTATTAAGAATGATGGCGCCACATACCAACGAGAAATGACATACATATTCCATGATATTATTCATAAGATTGTGGAGTCATACATGGATGACCTGTTGGCAAGGCGAGGAAGCGACTGTGATCACCCAGAAGTGCTTCATATCATTCTTTCGCACTTAATCAGATATGGCGCCACATTAAATATAGAGAAATGTGTATTTGGTGTAACAGGAGGAAAGCTTCTGGGTTACATTATATCTTCCTGAGGGATTGATGTCAACTCAGCCAAGATTTGGGCTATGTTAGAAATGGTTCCACCATCATATGATTCTAGTATTAGATATTTTCTTAGGAAACTTGGTGCAATCCAAACGTTCATCCTTGATTTGACCTATGTTGTTTATCCCATCAACAATTTGTTGAAAAAGGATTATAGCATTGATTGGATGGAGGAGTGAAACGAAGCCTTCGAGGAAATTAAGTGATTTTTTTATCTGCTCCCATGTTGATGCCACCTAAATCAGATCACCCGTTGATTTTTCATTCACAAGCTACAAATGTCTTGCTAGCTCCGCATGCTTGCTCAAGAGGATGACGAAAAATGAGAATGAGTAGTTTACTTCGTTAGTCAGACGTTTCTTGATTATGAGATACATTATACATAGGAAGAAAAGGAATGTCTTGCCATAGTCTTCGTAAAAAAAATGTTTAAGGCACTATATGTTGAATCAAGAAATAAGGGTTGTTGTTAAGACAGACCACTTATGAACATTTCTCATGCAGGATCCTTGTCTAAAAAGGTCGGGCATTTCATAACCTTAATGGATGAGTTTTAATTAACATTTGTAAACTATAAATCTGTTAAGGGAAAAATCATTGCAGACTGGTTGGCTGATAACCCATTAGATGGGGGTGAGCTGGTAGATCTAGACTTTCTTGATGAGTGTGTATACTTTGTCGAAACTAGGCCCCTATCTCTGTATGTCCTTGGTATACTGACATTGTCAATTTCATCATGGACCACACATACCCAGAAGGGGAAACATCGCAACAAAGAAGGTGATTATGTATCATTATTACTAAATACGTTATTTTGGAGTAGGTGCTCTATTGCAGAGCCTTTGACGAGATGTTGTTGAGATGTGTTGATGCCAAAGAATCTAAAAAGATTCTTTATGAGTCACATAGTGGGGTATGTGGAGGTCACTTTGGCAGCCATGCCACTGCCTGAAAGATACATCAGATGGGCTATTTTTGGCCCACTCTAGAACATGATGCAATGGAATTTTTGCGCATGTGTCACAAATGCCAAGATTTCTCTCATGAGATCCATATACCGGCACAAGCTTTGCAACCAATCGCAACCCCATGGCCCTTCTCCACATGGGGCCTAGATTTGATAGGGAAATTCTCTCCATCATCAATGGATGGCCACAACTTCATAGTCACAGCCATAGAATACTTTACCAAGTGGGTAGAAGCCATGCTTCTTACCACCATACCTGGTTCTGTAATTGTTAAGTTCATCTTGAACCATATCATTTGTAGGTATGGGGTACCACAAGTCATTATTTCTGATAATGGAACAATGATGAAGTACGTGAGTTGTGTACAAAGTTTAGAATAAATCATCACACGGCTTCTCTCTACTATCCTCAGGCTAATGGACAAGCTAAGGCTAAAAATAAGACATTAAAGGTCATCCTTATCAAAACTGTTAACGAGAATAAATGATATTGACACCTAAAGCTTTTCTCGGCTTTGTGGGCCTACCAAACATTGGTTATAACACCAATGAGGGCAACCTCCTTTTCCTTAGTATTTGGGTGCCGAGGCGGTTCGCCGCCACTTGAAGTCGAAATACCTAGTCTCTGCATTTCACTACAGAGGATCCTAGGAGAGGAGGGTTATCGAGAAGCATGATTCTCCCAGTTAGAAATTCTCGATGAGGTTAGATTGAATGTCGAGAAACAACGTGAGATTTTATGCTGATTGGATGGCTTGGCAATATAACAAGAAGGTTTACAAATGTGAGATCTATGAAGGATATTTGGTATTAAGACTCGATAGTCGAATAGACAAGAAGACCGGTGAGGGAAGAAAGTTCAAACCTAGGTGGTTAGGTCCATATCGAGTAGTGGAAGACTACAAAAATGGCACATTTTGCTTGTGTACACTAAAATGTGAGGAGTTTAGTGAAACTATAAAATATCTTCACCTAAAGAAATACTATGTATGATCCATCAGCATTTTCATATGTACATTATTGCATTTTCATTGAATTTTCATTTTTTCGTTCACTTTATAAAAAGTGTGATCAAGGAGCTTATTCTTATAGCAATTCCTAACTTCTGAAAATATTGGCAAAACATTCAAATCATGTCTCCTCAAACCTTCATAATATCATCAAGTGTTTCTGAATCACTTATCATTCCAAACAAGATAAGACAAAGTTTTGACAATAGCCATACTAAGGCCTCGCATACTTGGTTCTACTTTTGGTCTCTTCTTAGGTTAGGTTTATTTTGTTCATTGTCTAATCTGGAAGCTTCATGGTGTCACATCTATCCCATATACATATCCTGGAAATAAGAGCATTCTAAACATTTTCCCCAAAAAATTAAATCAAATTCAAATTCATAGAAAATTTTATTTTTACACATTTCTCGCCCTACCAACCTTTGTTGTTGAGCCCGTGTCTCTTACTAGTGATGTAGGGTTGGGAAAGGTAGTAAATTCCTTACTCGTATATGCCTTACCCATGGTGATAAGTCCACACTCCCTACTAGTAGCATGGGGCAAGGTGTAGGGGGTCTCTTTGATAAACTTGAAAGTTACAAATTAGTCAAACATTGTGAAATCATAAATAAAAAACAAAGTGAGTTAGATGTCCAAAATTCCAAGAGAGTTTAAAACCTAAAAACCATATTTTGTCAACCAAGTGGCCATCTATAGATCCAAGTCTAGATAAACTAAAAAGCAATTAACATTCTAAACTATGAGGTAGCTTGAGTAGGGAAAATTTGTGGCATCCTAGTTTGGATCCGCCAAACCTCTCGTCTTTCTCTCATCATTGCCAT